>OY728155.1:2008886692-2013886692 GCA_963277665.1 Viscum album
ATAAACCTTTTATTGTGTGAAAGAGGTTCTAATAAGGGTATAAGCACATTATCCTACTAGATTGGATTTCATTAAATGGGTAAAATTTTATTTAATTATGATAAAAAATATTTGAGCATGTGGAAGTGTTGTAGAATTCATGTTATATACTAATATAAATTTTATAAAAAATTAAATATAATGATTTATATATAATTATAGCTAATTAAAATAAAAAATACAGTTTTATTTCAATCATGGTGTAGAAAAATTTCAGATTATAAAGATAAAATTTTCCAACATCACTTAATTTTAGTCACAAATTTTTATAGACTACTAGATTGGTTGATTCATTTACCCATTTTAAAAAATTATTCCATTTAACTAAATATATTTTCTGAGTTCAAATCTTTATTCTCTCATTCTGTGTCTAACAGGCTCACACGAATATTTCATAAAGTAAAAAATCATAAGACATAATAATTTTGATAAAGTTATGCATCGATGATAGAATACAATCCTTAATGTGATTAGTTAAATCCTCAATCAGGGTTTCTAAACTATGAATAAATGTTCTTACTATGCCAACCTTATCCTTCTACACATGTTATGACATTATTATAAGCATAATTATCCATAAAATACAAACCAGGGATCATAAATTCTTGTCTCCTTGGAATACTAGGTACATAATTTGAATGCATGAAACAAAAGTATAATAATATTTTATTTAATATACATAATGAGATTTTAACATCCTTATAGATCTTATTTTTTTACAAGATAAACCGTGGAATACATTAAAAAAGGGATGAGCTAAAAGTCCCATTAAGGGAATAAATATAGGAATAATGTACAAAACATGGGTTATGATGACATAATAAAGCATGGAACATATATATTGTTGAACCCTCTGTGCGATAATTATTTTAATAATCCCAAATCATTGTTTTTATATATTTCAATTTAGTTATTAATTCAATCATTCGTAAATGTGTTTATATATGTTTAATCATGTATATATATGTTTATCTATTTTTATTTATGGTCTAATATTGACCTAGAAGTGTTCTGGATTAAACAGACACTTTGTGAGAATTTCATGTTTTTGACTCACTATTAGTTATATTTTTTGACTCACCGTTAGTTATATTCTTGAATCATTGATAGTTAATTAAATGAGACAGCAATGTGATAAACTAATGGAAGAGTCACCGATAGAAGAAATCCCCACACTAAAACCAAAGTCTACACACTGAAACCGTAGTTTGATGCACTGATGACAACAGTCACACCGATGACAACAGTCACACAAATGACAACGGTCGCACTGATGATAGCGGTCGCATGAATGAAAACGGTTGCAATGATGAAAAAGGTCGAACGAAAGACAATGGTCGCACTGATGATAACAGTCTCACTAATGACAACGGTCGCACCGATGACAACGGTCACACTAATGATGCAAATGTCTCACTGATGCTGATCACATGACCTACCGAAGTTAATGCTGATCAGATGATGTAACATCCTAGGTAAATAAAGAATAAATAATTTTCATATTTACTAATATTTACAAATTAAAAATTAATGTTACTTTAAAGGGGTTTTTATGTTCGATAGCGTACCCGATACGCAACAATGAGTTTCTTTGAGATCTTACGTTGCACACATGTAATATAATAATATTATTTTAAATGGTAGTTAACGCGTAGCCATTTTATTGGCAGGAATGAATAGGAATAACTAAAGTATTATTATATAGTTTTTTTAAATGTTTTTACGTTTATCCAATAAAGGATAAAGGCTTAAAATACGAAATGAATTCAATTTTAGGCATATATACTCTAATTTTCACTAAAGGTCCACTTATCGCCTTTTGATGGAGAACCATCATTAAATATAGTTTTGGTCACTCTTATACATTCTATTTGACCAAATAAAATTCTTCTTTAGAATAAGGACATCAAAATATAATTTGTGTAAATTTTTGGTATTTATCCGATAAAGATCATTTTTTAATGAATTGTGAAAACTGTCGTATTTTAATTCAAAACCTCTTTTTAAAATAATTTATTAATATGATTTGATTGTATTTTGAATTGGTTTTAAAGTGAAATTAGAATATATTTTTAACATTTAAACCAATAGTGGTCGTTGTAATTAATTTCACTTTGAAATCAGACATAAACTAGTGTCAATCTTTTGATACATTTTGTTTCATAAAAACACGCTATTTGTTTTGACAGCGGGAATTAATTATTAAATTAATTAATGCAACTTATATATTTTTACTTTTTTAAAATATAAAATATTTTTTAATTCGGAATATCAAATATATCTAAGTGTGAATTTTTGGTATTTTTCTGAAGAACATCAATTTTTGATGAATAATGACACAACAAAGTGGTACTTAAAAAAACTGATTACTCATTTAAATTAAAATTTACCACGTCTATGTTTTGAATTCTAAAAATCCAATATACATGGTTGTCATTAAGAAGTAAAATGTGGTTCAATGGGATTAAAATAATTTTTTGGTGAATAGTAACTTTTAAGTTTATTAATCACGATTAGAGGTAATTAGTGTAATTTAAGTTAAAAATAATGTTTGAATAATATGAAATGAACTTGACACATGTCATACCCTTATTGGATGTGTCATGGACGACCATGACAATCTATGGGTGAACTTGGGGACCCCATGGAGCCACTTTGGTAGGAAAATGACATTAATATCTTTTTATTTAATGTTAAAATAAAAATGTCACAAACATGAGTTATTTTACTAAAACAATTTTTAAAAGGGGTTATAAAAGTCATAATTTTGACTATAAACATTAATTAGAAATCTAAAAAGTTTTCCTACATCATTATATTTTTTTATAATTTTTAGACATTAAATAAATTAAATTATTTATGGCACCATGATGTTAGAGCGATTACCTCATTATTTAACGATTTAAATAAAATGAAACAATAATGTAAAATCTAAGACCTACGCTTGTCAGAAACCAATTGGACGCGTGGATTTCAAACCCTTATCACCTTATCCTCTAAATTTATAATTTTCAGACCTTTTTTATCCAAAAATAATTTTATAATAATGTAACCTTTTATAACTTTCCAAGAGTACCCCTCCTCTCCTCTTATAAAAGGCCCCCGCCTCTACCACTTTACCCGCACCTATCAAGCCTTTGGTTCAGCCAAGCTCTGCCCATTTTGTATCTCCACATTCCTCTCTTGCTCCTGGATATATATGATATATATGATATCCAAATTATGAATATCATTCTAGAAATAATGAACCTTTTACTACATAAACAACATGTAGTTGTAAGAAGTCCACTTTTGACTTAAGTACCAAATATCGACAAAACAATATTTATTAAATTAAATGATTACAAAACATTTATAACAGACAGTAAGTTATATATACGAAACAATATACTTGAAAAAGGTTCTTAAGAAAGTATAAATTAACACTAGTTTATTATTCATGAGATTAAAGAGAAATCGAGTCATGTCGGACACGAGGGAAGGGACTTCATCTCTATCTACTTTCATTGAGGAATATATTATTCTAATACAAGACTTTATTTTATATGGTGTATAAACCCCTTTGACTTTTAATTTTATACAAAAGGAATCTTTTTCTACAAATCATTTTACAAAATGACAAAAAGGAATGTTTCTTTTAACGAACGCGGTGACAACAACCTTTTCCGCCGCCGTGAGTATTATTTGGTCTTTGGCTTCCTCAACAAGCCGTAATGTTTTTAAAATGAAATAAATACCATATACCCTTTTATGTATTTTCGTATTGAAAATGGTTTTTATGATGAACTTGTTATGTCAATATATTTAAGTGATATATTGTGATCGAAATGTGGAAATGTTTTATTTCCATAATATTTGTTTTATGTCTTATGATTTTATAATGGTACTTGGACATTCGACGTGTGGTTATGTGATAAACCATATGAAGTGTGGTGCAGTGAATACTAGGATGGGTGGTTACGTTATAACCTCCAATGCATTGGTTATGGTAGTCGGTCGTATGGATATTCCATTTAAGTGTGTCTGGAAGTCGACCGTATGGTTATTCTATTTAAGTATGTTGATGTCCCAAGTTACCTTTATATGTTATGTGTTCTTTATATGGGTTTTATGGTAATATTTTGATTACAGAAAGGTAAGTAATGATATTTTATTCAATGAAGAGTATTTTCTGCTTTATAAAGGTGAAAAGTATTACTTTGATAAAGTATTCATGGTTTACTGGTGGTTTTGAAAAACTAATAGATTTCTTTCTTTGTGTATCCCTTACTGAGCTTTTTATGCTCAGCCTAAGTTTTTTTAAATGTTTTTCACAAGACTTAATGTGGATTTGGGTCAAGGATGGGATCAAGTAAAAGTCATTCTATATTAAATGTGTTACTAGACATGTTTCTTTTTAAGAGTTTTTAATTTATGGAAACTTAGTAGAAGTGTCTACTTTTTAATCTTTTGAGATGTAATAGTTATATCCTAATTCCCTAAAACTCTAAACCTAAAAATATCCTCAATGTGAATTATTCATTTAATTCAATATTAAGTAAGGTTTTAGGTCGGTTCTTTATAGTTGGTATCAGAGGCCGGTTTACACAACTTTATGAGTTAGAAAATTCTTAAATTATAATTTAATTTATGGTATGATTGAAATAATATAGCATTTAAAGATTACTATGTTGCTTCACCTAAGATATTTTTGTGTTCATAATGGTTTTCTGTAGAGGAAACAATGCAGCTATATTGGGATGACATAAGGAGGAAGGAAACCTTCCAAATCAGCAACCTGAGATGGTCGAAATCGGAACTTAACAGTTTTTTTGCAGTGATGACACAGTTCACATAGGCTATAAATGGTGGTGGTATCCATGCATGATATCAGCCAGATCAACTACAGAGGTACATGTCAGTGGTGGAACATTTCATGAGGCAACATCCCCCATCATTTAGAGGATTATCTAACCCCGTGCAAGCTGAAGGGTGGATTAAAGCACTGGAGAAGATTTTTGATGTCATGGGGTGTTCAGAACATCAAAAGGTTGGTCTTGTTGTTTAACATTTTGAAGGTGAAGCTGATCAGTGGTGGTCGATGGTGAAAAATATCATGGATAATGATGAGATTGATGATCTTCACTAGGATGAATTCAAAGGTATGTTTCTTGAGAAATATTTTCCTAAGGTGGTTCGTCTTAGGATGGAAAAACAGTTCATAGAATTGAGGCAGGAGGATGACTCAGTGGCTGCTTTTGAAGCAAAGATCACTTGACTTGCAAGGTATGCTCCAAACATCATACGAGATCTTGATAGTAAAATAAACCGTTTTTACTCAGGGTTAAATCCAAAGTATCGAGGGGATTTAGCTTTTCTTGAGTTCAAAAATTATGAAAAACTTGTTCGATGTGCGAAAAAGGTGGAAATGGAGAATGCCTATGATCAGGTGTTCATTGACAAACAACATAATAAGAGGTCCAGTTGGCAGGAAAAGGGGGAGAATTCATCAAATAAGCAAGGAGGTAAGGAAACCAAATATCCATCCTATGAGAAGTGTGGTAAAATGCATCCTGGAGAATGTTTATCCACATCTGGAAAGTGCTTTCGGTGTGGTAAGTCTGGTCATATTGCTCGTAAATATAAGGAATATGATCAAGCAGGAAATGAAAAGTCAGCGGTAAGATGTTTTAAGTTTAATGAAATTGGTTATTATGCAAATGAGTGTCTAACGAAGAACTCAATTTTTGGAAAGCTGCTAGACTACAAGCAGAAATGGGTGGTAAAATCCTTTGCAACTACTTCAGTAGATGTTGGGCCATCGAATGAAGTAGTATCAGGTACACTGTTTGTTTGTTCAGATTATTTCAATGTGTTGTTTGATTTAGGGTCTACGCATTCTTTCATTTCTGAGAAGTTTTCTAGTAAATTGGAAATTCCATCTCAAGATATGAATCCTGAACTTATGGTAAAAACACCCGGAGGAATCATTGAGACAAAAATAAATTATAAGAACCTTCCTATGCTTGTGTTTGGAAATAATCTACCTGCAAACTTTATTGTTTTGCCTCTAGTAGAGTTTGATGTTATTTTGGGCATGGATTGGATTTTGTTTTATCATGCTATGATTGACTATAGAGATAAAATGGTTTCTATTCAGAAAGATTTTTAGTTTTTGTTCAAGAATGAACCCTTGATTTTGATAATATATCAGGAAGTTGAGAAACTAGTAAAATATGGAAATGAATGTTATCTTTCACCCATCATTGAAAACAAGGAAACTATTCAGATTAATGATGTGCCAGTGGTAAATGAGTATCATGATGTTTTTCATGATGAGTTTACTGGTATTATTCAAGATCGGGAAGTTGAATTTATTGTTGTCTTAGTTCCTCCTTCTAAGCCAATTTCAAAACCCCCTTATCAAATGGCTCAAGTTTAACTTTTAGAGTTAAAGAAACAATTGCAGAAGTTATTATATAAAGTTTTCATTCGACCTAGCACATCACCATGGGGTGCTCCTGTCTTGTTTGCTAAAAAGAAAGATGGATCAATGAGACTTTGCATTGATTATAGAGCCTTGAATAACATTACTGTTAAGAACAAGTATCCTTTTCCTCATATCGATTATTTGTTTGATCAGCTCCAGAGAGCTCAGTATTTTTTGAAGATTGAATTGAGGTCGGGGTACCATCAGTTGAATGTAATGAAACCAGACATTCCAAAGACTGTGTTCCGTACTAGATATGGCCATTATGAATTTGTAGTTATTCCTTTTGGGTTAACCAATGCACCTGTTGTATTAATGGACCATCTGAATAGAATTTTCCATGAGTTCTTGGATAAGCTTGTGGTAGTTTTCATTGATGATATTTTGGTGATTTCTAAAAGTAAAGTGCAGCACGATAGTCATTTAAGGGTTATCATGCAAACCTTAAAAGAAAAGAAACTATATGGAAAATTCAGCAAGTGTGAGTTTTGGATACAAGAAATTTCTTTTCATGGTCACATTGTTTCAAAAAATGGCATAACTATTGATCCTGCTAAAAAAACGTTGTTGAAAAATGGTCAAGCCCCACAAATGTAACCAAGATCCGTAGTTTTTTTGGTTTGGTAGGATTCTACCGAAGGTTTGTTGAAAATTTTTCAAGGTTATCTAGTCCAATGAATAAGGTAACTCGGAAGGGTGTTAAGTTTATCTGGAAAAAAGAATGTGATGATTGTTTTCTGGAGTTGAAATGAAGATTGGTGAATGCTCCAGTTTTGTCACTTCCTTCCAGGAATGGTGAGTTTGTTATCTACAATGATGCTTCATTGAAAGGACTTGGTTGTGTCCTAATGCAGAATGATCAAGTAATTGCATATGCTTCACGTCAGTTGAAACTCATGAGGTAAATTACCCTACACATGACATGGAATTAGCTGCTGTTGTTTTTGCTCTAAAAATTTGGAGGCATCATTTGTATGGAGTAAAGTGTGAAATATATACTGATCACAAAATTTTAAAGTATATATTCACTCTGAAAGAATTGAACATGAGACAGAGGAGATGGCTGTAATTAATCAAGGATTATGATTGTACAATTCATTACCATCAGGGAAAAGCAAATAAAGAGGCAGATTATTTGAGTCGAAAAAATAATGCTTTATTAATCATGCTACATTTGGAACGAGATCCTTTGGATTTTGATTTGATGAACGTTGGCATAGAAGTTGTTGGGGTAGGAAGTTCTTCTGTTTTGTTTCAGGTATCAGTGAGATCATCCATATCAGACAGAATTAAGCAAGCACAGATGGAAGACAGTGAGTTGTAGAAAAAGGTAAAGCTGGTTAAGAAGGGTAAGTTGCCTGAATTCAACATTGATAATGATTGTTTTTTGAGGTTTGGGAAGAGATTATGTGTTCTTGGTGATTCACAGTTGAAGAATGAGTTGTTATGTGAGGCTCATAGTTCCACGTTTTCAATTCATCATGGTAGTACTAAGATGTACAGAGATCTACGGAAGTATTACTGGTGGGATGGAATGAAAAGAGATATTGCTGATTTTACTGTGAAGTGTTTGACTTGTCAGCAGGTTAAAGCAGAGCGACATTTATTGAAAGGGATGCTTCAGCCTCTACCAGTGCCAGAGTGGAAATGGGAAAATATATCCATGGAAATTGTTGTGGGATTACCGAAGACATCTAGAGGTAATAATGCAATCTGGGTTATTGTTGATCGATTGAATAAATCTGCTAATTTCCTTCCTATTCGAGATCCATTGTCTCTAGATCAACTTGGTCAGTTGTATCATAAAGATATAGTAGGGTTTCATGGAGTTTCCCTCTCCATTGTATCTGATCGTGATCCGAGGTTTACTTCTAACTTTTTCAAAGGCCTTCAGAAGTCATTGGGTACTGAATTAAATTTAAGTACATCTTTTCATCCGCAATCAGATGGGCAGTCAGAACGAACCATTCAGACATTGGAGGATATTCTACGTGCTTGCTCTATGGATTATCAGGGAAGTTGGGACCAACATCTTTCTTTTGTTGAGTTTTTATATAAAAAGAGTTTTCATTCTAGTATACAGATGGCACCATTTGAGGCATTATATGGGAAGCGGTGTCGAACTCCAGCTTTTTGGGATGAAGTAGGTGAAAGAAAGCTGATGGGACCAGAATTGGTAGAAGAGATGTCAGAAAAAGTTCAGTTGATTCAGAAACACCTGAGAAAAGCTCAGAGCAGACAGAAAAGTTATGCGGATAACCAGAGGAAGGATCTATCTTTCGAGGTAGGTGATCATGTTTTTCTCAAAGTTTCACCGTGGAAAAGTGTGATGTGATTTAGTAAGAAAGGAAAGCTGAGTCCAAGGTTCATTGGACCATATGAAATTCTAGAGAAAGTTGAATCAATTTCTTATTGAGTGGCTTTACCTTCGAGTTTATCTGAGGTACACAATGTTTTTCATGTTTCGATGTTGATAAAGTATATGCCAGATCTATCTCATGTTTTGAGCCCAGAGGTAGTTGAGTTGGAAGAGAATCTCTATTACGAAGAACAACCAGTCCAGATTCTTGACCGAAGAGTGCAGGTGTTGCGAAATACGGTAATTCACCAGGTAAAGGATTTGTGGAAAACCAATATGGTTGAAGAGGGAAAGTGGGAATCTGAAAATGCTATGAGGGATAAATACCCACACATATTTTGATAAGTGAATAAAATTGCGAGGATGCAATTCCTAAAAGGAGGGAAGCATGTAACATTCCAGGTAAATAAAGAATGAATCATTTCATATTTATTAATATCTAAAAATTATATATTAATTTTACTTTAAAGGGGTTTCTATGTTCGATAGCGTACCTGATACGCAACAATGAATTTATTTGAAATCTTACGTTGCACACTAGTAATATAATAATATTATTTTAAATGGTAGTTAACACGTTGTGGCTGTATTGGCAGAAATGAATATGAATAACTAAAGTATAATTATATATGTTTGTTAAATGTTTTTACATTTATCCAATAAAGGATAAAGGCTTAAAATACGAAAAGAATTCAATTTTAAGCATATATACTCTAATTTTCACTAAACGTCCACTATCACCTTTTGATGGAGAATCATCATTACATATAGTTTTGGTAACTCTTATACATTCTATTGGACCAAATAAAATTCTTCTTTAGAATCAGGACATCAAAATTTACTTTGTGTAAATTTTTGGCATTTATCCGATAAAGATCATTTTTTAATGAATAGTGAGAAATGTCGTATTTTAATTGAAAATATATTTTTAATCTAATTTATTAATATGATTAGATTATCTTTTGAATTGGTTTGAAAGTGAAATTAGAATATATTTTTTCCATTTAATTTAATAGTGGTCGTTGAAATTAATTTCACTTTGAAATCGGACTTAAAACTAGTGTCAATCTTTTGATACATTTTATTTCATAAAAACACGCTATTTGTTTTGACAGCGGTAATTAATTATTATATTAATTAATTCAATATATATGTTTTGAATTTTGTAAAATAGAAATCATTTTTTAATTCAGAATATCAAATATAGATTAGGGTTAATTTTTTATATTTTCCTGAAAAACTTCAATTTTTGATGAATAGTGAAACCACTTAGTGGTACTTAAAAAAATTGATTATTTGTTTAAACAAACATTTACCACCTCTGTGTTTTGAATTTAAAAAATTTGACATATCTGGTTGTCATTAAGACGTAAAATTTGGTTCAATGGGATTAAAATAATTTTTTTGTGAATAGTAACTTTTAAGTTAATTAATCGCGATTAAAGGTAATTAGTGTAATTTAAGGAAAAAATAATGTTTTAATAATATTAAATAAACTTGACACGTGTTATACCCTTATTGGATGTGTCATTTCTGACCAATACAATCCATGGGTCAACTTGGGGACCACATGGAGCCACTTTGGTAGGAAAATGACATTAATATCTTTTTATTTAAAGTTAAAATAAAAATGTCACAAACATGAGTTGTTTTACAAAAACAATTTTTAAATGGGGTTATAGAAGTCATAATTTGACTGTAAATATTCCTTAGAAAGATAAAAAGATTTCCTATATCATGATATTTTTTTATAATTTTTAGACATTAAATAAAGTAAATTATTTATGGCACCATGATGATGCAGCGATTACCACAATATTTAACGAATTAAATTAAATGAAACAATAATGTAAAATCTATGACCTACACTTGTCAAAAACCTATTGGATGGGTGGATTTAGAACCCTTATCACCTTATCATCTAAATTTATAATTTTTGGACCTTTTTTATCTGAAAATCATTTTATAATAAAGTATCCTTTTATAACATTCCAAGAGTGCCCATCCTCTCCTCTTATAAAATCCCCCAGCCTCTACCTCCTTACCCACACCTCTCAAGCCTTTGGTTCGTCCAAGCTCTGCCCATTTTGTCTCTACAAATTCCTCTCTTTCTCCTAGAAGCGTCACTTTGGGCAGAAGTCTTCCAAAGGAATCCTTTGAGCTCAAATCAAAAAGAGTTACCTGTTTTACAGGTAGTGTTTTCTCTTGTGTTCTAATGTTTTATTTTGCTTCTCCAACCCCCTAAACTCTTTTTATTCATTTATTTTGTAACAAATAAAGTAACTGCAATATACTAGGATGTTTTTATAAGAAGTATTCGAGCTACACTTACACACAACTATATCTAATGGTTAAAGAACATACTGTTTCTGTGGTTGGCAAAATTCTGCCTCACAAAATGATGAATGTTCAATCTTATTTTAACACATTTAATGGTGGCCATTAAGATGTCATTATAGTTATATATGATATATAATATGTTTATATTTTCCTAAAGATTATGTATTTTTCATTTATGGCATACCTTTATGGTTTCCATTATGTGTATACGTGATATCATCATTTTAGGAAGTGTGGAGTACCACCCCCTCAAAGTGATTTGATTCGTTAATTCCATATGTGGGACATATAAAGGATGGAGTTAATGTTATTATATATTATGTTATACTGGAATTATAATATACCCTCATATAATTATGGTTTCACTCCATTAAATATGAAATAGAAATGAAATTAGCGTTAAAGCGTACGTACGGCTTACCGTCTCCATGAACGGTGCATTTCATTTGATTCCTCTAAATGTTATGTACTATTATAAATACATGTATATGGTGGATATATATGATATATATTATATCCAAATCATGAATATAATTCTGTAAATAATGATCCTTTTGCCACATAAACAACATGTAGTTGTAAGAAGTCCACTTTTGACTTAAGTACCAAATATCGACAAAACAAACTTTATTAAATCAAATGATTACATAACGTATATAGTAGGTCAATAAGTTATATTAAATGAATAATAAACTTGAAAAGGTTCTTAAGAAAGTAGAAATTAACAATAGTTTATTATTTAGGAGACGAAAGAGAAATCGAGTCACTTCATACATGAGGTAAGGGACATCGTCTCTATCTCCTTTCATTGAGGTATATATTGTTCTAATACAAGACTTTCTTTTATATGGTGTATAAACCCCTTTGAATATTAATTTTATACAAAAGGTATCTTTTTCTACGAATCTTTTTACAAAATGACAAAAAGGAATGTGTCTTTTAACATACGCGGTGACAATGACATTTTCCGCCACCGTGATTATTATTTGGTCTTTGGCTTCCTCAACAAGACGTAATGTTTTTAAAATAAAATAAATACCATATACTCTTTTATGTATTTTGGTATTGAAAATGATTTTTATGATGAACTTGTTATGTCAATATATTTACGTGATATATTGTGATCGAAATGTGGAAATTTTTTCTTTCCATTATATTTGTTTTATATCTAATGATTTTATAATGGTACTTGGACATTTGACGGGTGGTTACGTGATAAACCATATGACGAGTGGTTCCATGAATATCAGGATGGGTGGTTACGTTATAACCTCCAATGCATTGGGTATGGAAGTCGGCTGTATGGCTATTCCATTTAAGTATGTGTGGAAGTCGATCGTATGGTTATTCCATTTAATTATGTTTATGTACCATGTTACTGTTATATGTTATGTGTTCTTTATATGGGTTTTATGGTAATCTATTGATTACAGAAGGGTAATTAATGATCTTTTATTCAATGAAGAGTATTTTCTGCTTCATAAAGTTGAAAAGTATTACATTGATAAAGTATTCATGGTTTACTGGTGGTTTTGAAAAACTAACAGATTTCCTTCGTTGTGAATCCCTTACTGATATTTTTATGCTCACCCTAGGTTTTTTTAAATGTTTTTCTATGGACTAAATGTGGAGTAGGGTCAAGTATGAGATCAAGGGAAATTCATGCTATATAAAACGTGGAACTAGACATGTTTCTTTTTAAGAGTTTTTATTTTATGGAAACTTAGTAGAAGTGTCTACTTTGTAATCTTTTGAGATGTAATAGTTATGTCCTAATTCTCTAAAACACTATACCTGAAAAGATCCTCAATGTGAATTATTAATTTAATTCAATATTAAGTAAGGATTAAGGCCGAGGCTTTATACATGACATACCGATGTTTATGCTGATCGCATGTACTACCGAGGATAATGCTGATCACTGGACCTGCCAAAGCTGATGCTGATCACATATCCTACTGGTACCGATGAAAATTCACATGACCTACCGATCTCAAGACTCACCGACAGTCAAGAAAACTATTTGAATTTTTGTTAAAATTTATTTAATTCCAATGGTTATATTTTCTTAAATCAATGCATGTGTTATTAATTAATGTTGGTTGTTGGATGTCAGGGAACCGTACCTCGTACCTGTGACAAAGTAATCATTCCCTTTGCTAGATTTCAGGGAATAAAAATGAAGATCGATATGTAATATAAATTAGAATACAAATTGAAAAATATAAATAGAAAGAGACACACAAGAGGTGGTACAACATACGTGTGTGTGAAGACACATGAAACAAAAGAAGAACGTGGATAACATCTGTGAAAACCAGAGAGATTCAAGAAGATCATTCACCTGAAGGTGAGTAGTTGTGACTTACTGAGCATCATATACAAAAGGCTGAATAACTATAGCTGGGAAGAACAAAGACACTCTTTTTTCTGTCTTCATCACCAAAAAGGACTCTAATAACATATACAATGTCTGATTGAGTCCATAACTCATTTGTAATCACTCAGAGCATTCTAAACTCACTATCTATTTATTTCCTCTATATTAGACATTTTACCCACATTTTGGGATTCATGTGTACATCTTTCTATTTAGACACACACTAAATCCTAGTCTGAACTAGAGGATACTAAATCCTCACATCAAAAATTTTATACCATATTGTATCCCACAGTGAATTGTGGAAGAGGTCAAGTGTGACATAGACAGCCTCAGTGATATTGTTGTTGTTTACCCACGTAGAATTGTGGTAGAGGTATGAGGACCTGAACAGTCTGAGTACTGTTGTAAAACCTCGATCCAAGGTGTGGATCATAGTTTATATAAACTGTTTGAGAGGAATATGTCTCAGCTTGAGACTGAACCTCTTGTTTTAAAACTGATGTGCATTTTGCGTTTGTGAAAACTATTTTTAATATTCTATTGCTAAGTACATTAAATAAAAATTTGTTTTAATGTAACATTGATAGTTGAACTAGAAAGAGTTTGTAATTATATTAAACTAGTATGTTAGTTTCAAAAGCTAACTTAATCATCAGATTATGTTAACTAAGAATTAATCAATCATTTAAAAACTGATTAACCATTTACAATATTTATAAATTCACTACAGTTTAACTTGTTTTATGAAAAGGGGGATTTTAATACAAATATTTTAAATCAGAAAATTTAATTGTAACTCAATTAACCCCCCTATTGAGTATCCACTCTGACCAACACTTAGTATCATAGGGTTGGTTAAAAGTTTTCAAAAATACTCTGTTTGTGAAAATATTTCATCTATGATTCTAGTTGCATCTTAATGATTTTAAAATTTCAATTATTTATAAATATTTATCTCTTTAAATGCATGTGTTAAAATCAAATTATGGATAACAAATTATAAGGTAGCTACCAATAGGCCACCCTTCTTTAATGGTGTTAATTATGCCCAATGGAAAATCAAAATGAAAATTCATCTAGAAATAATGGGATTTGACATTTGGACTGCCATTGAGACTCAATATAATATTTCAAAAAATGTTAGAACTACTTGGGATGAACCTAATAATGCTTCTTATAATAATAATTGTAAAGCAATTAATGCTATATATTGTACTTCAAGTGATGAAGAATTTAATCGAATATCTTCTTGTATGAATGCTTATGAAATATGGGATACTCTGCATATTTTCCATGAGGGAACAACTGATGTTAAGTAAATGAGAATGAATACCTACACTATTAAGTATGATAATTTTGAAATGAAGCCTGATGAACCTATTTCTAACATGTATCTTAGGATCAAAGAAATTGTAAATACAATGAGCTCACTTGGAAAGGTTGTTCCAGCTAAGGAGAATATTATGAGATTACGTAGATGCCTGCTAGAAAGATGGAGAGGCACATCGGTTTCAATTAGATAATCTTGTGACATTAGTGATCTGCCTGTCAAGTAACTCATTGTATGTTAATGATGAATGAGGAATTACTGAATGTAAAAAAAGGAAGATGATGATGAACCAATGAAGAAGTATGTAGCTTTCAAGACTTATACATAAAAAAATAATGACAGAGAAAAAATTAAATGTGAAAGAGATAGCTAAAGTTGTGAAGAATGTGCATCTGACAGTGATGCTGAAATGACTCAGATAGCCAGACATTTTAAGAAATTTTATAGGAAGAAGAAGTTTTTTAGAAAAAATAAAACTACAAGGGAAAGTAGGAAAACAATGGTCATTGTATGAAATATTGGAAAAGGACTTATATGGGTTATGACATATTCTCCTACGAATGCAAGAGAAAAGGACATGTGAAATCTGACTATCCAAAATTAAAGTTTAAGAAGAAATATGACTACAGGGACAAGATAAAAGAAAAATACAAAATCAACCTAGAGTGCTTCAGAAGACAGTTCAAGTTATTATGATTCCACTCAGGATGAAAATTATCAAAAATCTATTATGTGTTTCATGACAAACATATCTGAGGTAACATTGGATACTCCTACTTTAAACTCTTATTACTCTGGAGATAATTCTAATTCTAAAATCATATCGAGTGATGATTTATTTCAACACTATAATATGTTATAGGATACCTGCAATGAGATGAATGATAAGTATAAAGCCTTAAATAAACAACATACTTTAGTTGGCACTGTCAAATCTTCACTTGAAATAGAAAAGGAAAAGAATTCCCAACTACGCAAAGAAAATGCTAAACTAAAATTATTTGATGAGAAACTCATGAAATATTTGTAAAAATTCACTAATGGAAAGGAAACACTTACAAAAATTCTATAGAAACAAGTGGCACCATAGTATACTACTGGTATAGTTTATTATCCTGGACAAAGACAAATTACAAAGAATAAATTTATCCCTAAATCTGGACAGTATGCTACTAGTTCTATTTCTGAAAATTCATATGCCTTTACAAGATATTCACATATTTATATATCAAAAAAATTTATCTATCAAAATATCTTTATTCTGTTAAGTATATGAGACCCATTAGGCAAATATGGGTACCAAATGTTTTTATTACTAACCTGTCTGGACCCAAGAAAATATGGGTACCAAAATCATTTTCTATCTAAAATTGTTTTGTAGGAAAATTGTCTAAAAAGTCATATAGGAAGACATGTTATTTTTATAGTGGATGTTCAAGACACATGAAAGGATATTTTTCAGGTTTCAAAAGCTTAATCCAGGTTTATGGATGATATGTCACCTTTGGTGATAACTCTAATGGGAAAATAATCGGCCTAGGCCAAATTGGTAACACTGATTCAATTATAATTTCAAAATTATTATTTGTAGATGTATTAAAATATAACTTGTTAAATATTTCTCAGTTATGTGATGATGATTTTAATGTTATATTTGAAAATTTATGTTGTAATGTTTTTAATTCTAAAAATGATTTAGTATTTTTCTGCCTTAAGAAATGAAAATGTATATGCTGCAGATTTGTGTTCCTTAGCTAAGCAGAATATTACTTGTTTAAATGCTTTTCATACAGAATATTGGCTTTTTCACAGAAGATTAGGTCACTGTAATATATATTCACTTAGAAAATTGACTAGGAATAACGTAGTTAGAGACCTACCTAAACTTGAAATCCCATATGATAAAGTTCATAATCCTTGTTAAAAGGGAAATCAAGATAATGTTTCTTTTAAATCAAAGAAGTTTCAACTTCTCAAACTCTTGAGATAGTTCTCACGGACATGTTTTGACCTTTTAGAGTTTCTAGTTTAAATTGGAAGCACTGTATTTATGTTCTAGTAGATTACTTTTCTAGATATACTTGTCTATACTTTCAAGCTCACAAATGTGAATCTTGTTCTGATTTTATCAAAAATTCCAAGTCTGTAGAAATCCGTAGTTGACTAATTATTAAAACCTTGAGAGCTGATCATGGTCTTGAGTATGAAATTTAGGATTTTGAATCTTATTTCTCACATAATGTCTATAATCACAAATTTTCTGCCCCTAAAATACAACAACAAAATGGTGTAGTAGAAATAAGAAATAGGACTCTTTAAAAGATTTCTAGGACAATGCTCAATGAATATAACATACCTAATTAAATTTGGGATGAAGATGTCAATTCATATTGTTATTTTATAAATAGAGTCTTGATTAGACCTGTACTTAAGAAAACTCTTTATGCGATTTGGAATAATAGGAAACCTAAACATAGTTACTTCAAAGTGTTTGGATGCATGGTCTTTATTCTTAATACTAAAGATAATCTAGACAAGTATTCATCCAAGAGTGATGAAGGAATATATTGAGGATACTCAATCACTAGAAAAGCATATAGAGTGTTCAATAAAAGAACCAAATGTGTGGAAGAGTCTATTCGCATCAAATTTGATAAAATTGATCCACAGGAACCTAAAACTGTTGTTGAAAAAACTAAAGAAGACTTGCCTATTCTTAATGTTATTCATAAAGATATTGGACTTGTTGTAAAGACAACTAGCTCTGGAAATACACCAGAACCTACTTCAGTAGAACCCAAACCTTAAGAATGACATTAAATTTCTAGTCCTACCATTACTAGATCATCTATGATTCTATGGAACCATCCTTTAGATGTATTTTTAGGTAACCTGGATAGAGGAACACAAATTAGAGCTTCTTTGAGAAATCAGGTTGAACATCAAGTCTTTCATTCACATCTAGAACCTAAAAATATCAATTATGCAATCAATGATGAATTTTGGATAATGGATATGCAAGAAAAGTTAAATCAATTTGAATGAAAAAAGTCTAGGAATTAGTAGAAAGACATAAGGACACCTTGACCATAGGTACTAAATGGGTTTTTAGAAATAAAGTTGATGAATCTGAAAAAATCATTAGAAACAACGCTATATTAGTGGCACAAGGATACAATAAAAAATGGAATATATTATGAAAAAAACATTGCACCTGTAGCTAGATTAGAAGCCATTAGGATCTTACTTGCTTATGCATCTCATCTGAATTTTAAATTATATCAAATCGAGTTCAAAAGTTCATTTCTAAATGGTTTTATAATTGAAGATTTTTTTGTTTAACAACCACCTAGATTTACAAACCCCAAATTTCAAAATCATGTTTTTAAACCTTCTAAATCATTATATGGTTTAAAACATGCTCCAAGAACATGGTATGATAGAATTACATATTTTCTTATTTCTAAAGGTTTTACTAATGGAATTGAAGATCCCATTATTTTTATTAAATAAATTTCTAAAGATATTTTGATTGTACAAATCTATGTTGATGATATTATCTTTGGATCTTCAAAAAATATTAATGTACTGATTTTTCAAAGATTATGAAAAATGAATTTGAAATGAGTTTAATGCGATAACTCATGTATTTTCTTGGATTTCAAATTTTTCAAAATAAAGATGGTATTATTTTAAATCAAAGTAAATATAGAAAGGATATTTTTAAACATTTTGGTTTGGATAGTAATAAGGGAAGTGATACACCTATGAGTACGACCTGTAAGTTGGATGATGAAGAAACTAGGAAAGCAGTTGATCAAACCAATTATAGAGGTATGATTGGGAGCTTACTTTACCTTACTTCTAGTCGACCATATATCATGTTTAGTGTATTCATGTGTGCAATATTTCAAGATAATCATAAATAATCTCATTTTCTTTTTGTTAAATGGATTTTAAAATATCTTAAACATACTACAAATTTAGGATTGTTTTATCAAAAAGGAAAAACTTTTGACAAAAAATGTTATTCAGATTATGACTTTTTTGGTTGCAAGTTAGATAGGAAGAACACATCTGGAGCATGTCATCTGTTGGGAAAGTCCCTGGTATCTTGGGTTAGTATGAAATAGAACATTGGCCCATTTTCTATTGCTGAAGTAGAATACATTGTTGCTGGTAGTTATTGTGCAAAAATTCTATGGATGAAACACACATTATTGGACTATGGATATAAATTTTGACATGTGTTTATAAATTGTGATAACACTAGTGCAATTAACACCTCTATTAATCCTCTATATCACTCTAGGAAAAATCACATTGAAGTCAGACATCACTTTTTGATAGATCATTTACAAAAGGGTGATATTTCTCTAGAATTAATTGACTCTGAACATCAATTGGATGATATGTTCACCAATACATTAAGCTCTGAAATGATAGATTGTATTAAAAAATAGTTAGGTATGATCGATCAGTGAAACAGATCAGTGAAACAAATCAGTGAAACAGATCAGTGAAACCAATCAGTGAAACCAATCAGTGAAACCGATCAGCAAAACTGATCATTGTAACCTATTAGTGAAATAGATATGTGAAACCGATCTATGCTACTGATTAAGTTACATAGTCTATCTGAAATTTTTATTGTTTATAAAAATGATTTTTTTTACATAATATATTTTATATTTAATATTGTAACCCTAATTGATAAAATTAATGACCCACCAATATTTCAATTTCTAAGAACAGTTGTCTTCCATCTCCCACCAAACTCGACAGCTTCTGAATCCCTAGATTTTAAAACTCTTGAACCTCTCAAACCTCTAGAACCTCCAAATGGAAAAAAAGAGACAAGGCATGGAATCTAAAAGCTCATCACCTATGAAATGTGCTTGAGGATAATCAAGCAGTACGACTCAAAAGTCTATGAACCCGAAATTGGAAACTCATGTGGTCACTGCAGATAAAAAAATAATGGTTGGAATGGTTTTTATCCAGTAGGTCTGTGATTTTAAAAGTGTTGGAGATGCAATTATGGAAATATTGGTTCTATAAGAATAACCTAGTCTACTACCCAAATCTAGTGCATGAGTTTTATTTGATCTTGATTATTGCATTGGATGGAGCAGAAGCTGCAAGATTGTTTTTAGTGATCATAGGTAAAAAGATATCTTTTTCACTGAATCAATGGGATGAAGGTCTGGGTGTACCACACAAAGGTAGATATGAGGATTACACTGGTAATATTTATCCCACAACATAATATTTTGTGTATGAGTATGCTCTGGAGATGTTGACTAAAAAATCTGAATCCAGAAGAATAACAGATGCTTAGTTAGATGGAGAAAGTAAAATCTTGTTTAAGATTATTCAACACCAAATCTATCCCAGAAAGTTTGATTTTGATTTTTTGAAGTATCAGGATGTGTTCTTGTTATTTTTATTCCTAAATGAAGAGAAGATAAAATTATGTAGATACATTACTGTTCATATTTTTGAGATGGTAAATCCATCCAAGAAGGATAAAACCTTATTCTATGATAAGCAAGTCTATACCAGGCTAAAGTATTTGGGATGTGTTGAGGATGGATATGAGTGTATCTCATCTAGTAGTAGTTTTTTTACTATCAAGGATATCTATATGACAATGAAAATTGACAGGAATCCATGGAAGAATACATGGGTTGTTGTTGAAGATATGTTGAATGGATCATTTAATCCTACTTACCACTCTACGAGAACAAAGGGGGTGAGATATCCCGGTTTAAACCCTGAAAAAGAAGTTGTTTATTTTGATGAGTAATAAGAGACTAAAATTATAAAGGACACTGAAGTGTCCACTAGGAAGAAACATGGAAAGATGAGGTTGTTGATGATGTCGATACTGAAGAGGAACCCCAATCACATCCTAATGACAGGAGTGTCACTGATACAATAAGTCTTATGAAAAAAATGGAATTTGGACCACCAAGTCAACATCTTAAGTTACCTGAGTCAGAACCCCTTTTAGGTGATTAAGAAGAAGTTGACACTAAAGTATCATATTCTGACCAATATGAATCCAGTTTCAAATACAACACCAATGATACTTCGGTGAACAATAATGGAAATGGTAATGATAATGATGATGATGCAAGAACTCGACCAGTGGATGGTCATGATATGATTGAAGCTGATCCAAAACCACAATCATTTGAGCAAGAAATTGTTCCTGAGGCTGAAAGGATACTGTAGACTGTTATTGATGTAGATGGAGAGGACTCTCTTGAAAATTCTGATAAAGATGATTTTTTAAAACCTAAGTATACCTCTTGTAAAGATAAATGGGAAGACCACCCAGGTTTTGGGGTTCTAGTTTTGGATTATTGAAAGGAAGAGGATGAAGAACTGAATATAACATGAGTAATCCATCCAATTGAGGCTGGACCAGTTACTGAGAAAGTGCATGTGACTGTAGAATGACCTAGTTCTTCTGTTTCTCAATCTGATTTTGACAAGTATAAATATGAGTTCCTCCATGCAGTCAGAGAAACAATGAAGGAGGAATTATCTAATCCTACTTCTCCTTTGAATCTATCTGTAGTTTCAATAGATTCTATAACTCAAAGACTGGTAAATATTATTAAGCCAGACATGTGAAATACTGGTGAGATGATTTGCAGGCACATTTCTTCTCCGAATCAAGTGCTCAAGGATTTGAGCAGTGATTTAGTCTATCTGTTAAGATAATTTAGATAAACCATCAATAGTATGATGGATGTTTTGAGAAACATGATAGAACACCTGAATTAATCTAATTTGAGAAAATTATATAATGATATAACTCAGATTATTACTCAGGATAGCTCCTCCAAAGTGACCAAGATCACTGTACATGAGATTAATGCCTTAAAATATGTTATAAAAGAAGAGTTACTAGCCTTTGGATAGATTCTATACTTGGAATCTTTAAAAAAGATGAAAAAATAGTGATCATATTCCCATGATGGTGAAGCTATATTCGGCTGAGGCTTCTAAAGCTCAGAAATAGATCAATGAAAAAGTGGATCACTGTTTTCCTAAAATTTATTCCAAGCATGAGTTGAACCATCAGTTTAATGTCCGGAATGAGAATTTGAGGTGACCTCTAGTCACTCAAGCATTTAAGGCTCAGGTCCAATAGTTATAGGATTTTACTCCCACTCTAGAGATTTTCATACAGAATAAAGTATATTTTGAGAAGTCCATGAAATATGGTGGAGAAGTAATTTAGGATTTTATCAATATGCTCAAACCATATATTCATATGCAAGAAAAAGACATTGATCTTCCTACTGCTGAGACTCTCAGTCCATCCAGTGTTTCTCGTGGTCAGCTATATGTTTTTGAAGCTCTATCCAATATCCAGCCATTCATTCAGTGGCCACCTTCCAGAGAATATTCTGTTCACTAGCAAGTAAACATGGAACCCACTGTGCTTCTAGCTCGAGTTGTGTAACCACCTCTCTCCATCCGGCTAGATCAACCTTCCACTAAACTTTTTTCTATCCCATCTAATCCTCCCTCTGAAAAATGGAAAGCACCTATGCACCCCAAGAAATAGTTGTGTCTGTCGTTTTTGATATGGTGTATTTTTCCTTGTAACTTTTCAAATGTTATTTCAACAAAACCTTCATTTTTTTCTCTCTCTACTCTCTCTTTTTCTTTTGGATAATATCAAAGGGGGATAAATAGTATACATATATCCCAAAGGGGTGGAATAGTATAAATATATATCAAAGGGAGATAAAAGTATATATATAAGTATAAGAAATATCTAAAGGGGAGACCAGTATATAAGCTATAAATATGCTTTAATCTCTATGGTCATGATGTCGATTATATATTCTTTTTACATAGGGGGAGAATACAGAAGTGTTATAATATCTTCCCTCTTCATTTATTCTATTTATTTGTGATTATCAAAAAGGGGTATATTGATGAACCCTTTGTGCGATAGTTATTTTAATAATCACAAATAATTGTTTTTATATATGTCAATTTAGTCATTTATTTAATCTATTGTAAATGTGTTTATTTATGTTTAATCATGTATACATATTTTTATATATGTTTATTTATGGTCTTCTATTGACCTAGAAGTGTTCTGGATTTAACAGACACTTTTTGAGAATTTCATGTTTTTGACTCACCGTTAGTTATATTTTTTTGACTCCCCATTAGTTATATTCTTGAGTCACCGATAGTTAATTGAATGAGACACTGATGTGATAAACTAATGTATGATTCATCGATAGAATAAATCCTCACACTGAAACTAAAGTCGACACAACAAAACCGATGTTTGATTCATCGA
The DNA here is from genome assembly GCA_963277665.1 of Viscum album. Lineage (NCBI taxonomy): Eukaryota > Viridiplantae > Streptophyta > Magnoliopsida > Santalales > Viscaceae > Viscum > Viscum album. The sequence goes on from OY728155.1 coordinate 2,008,909,954, forward strand.
TGACAATAGTCAGACTGATGATAACAGTCGCTCAAATGACAACAGTCGCACCAATGACAACAGTCGCCCGAATGACAACGGTCGAACCGATGACAACAGTCACACAAATGAGAATGGTCGCACTGATGACAACAGTCATACTGATGACAACAGTCGCACCGATGGCAACAATCACACCAATGATGCAACTGTTTCAACATTGCTGACCACATGACCAACTGAAGCTGATGCTCATCACATGACCTATCGAAGCCGATACTGATCACTTGTCCTACGGAAGCTGATGCTGATCACATGACCTACCGAAGACGATGATGATCACATGTCCTACTAATACCGATGCAAATTCAAATGAACAATCGATCTCATGACTCATCGATATTCATGAAAATTGTTTGAATTTTTATTAACTCTTATTTAGTTCAAACGGTCATATTTTCTTAATTCAATGCACCTATTATTAATTAATGTTCGATATTGGATGTCAGGGAACCGTACCTCATACCTGGGAAAAAGTAATCATTCCCTTCTCTGGATTTCAAGGAATAAAAAGGACGATCGATCTGCAGTATAAAGTAGAAGACAGAGTGATAAATATAAATAGAAAGAGACACACAAGTGGTGGTAGAGCATACGTGTGTGTGAAGGAACACAAAACAAAAGAAGAAAATTGAGAACATCCTTGAAAACCAGAGAGCTTAAATAAGATAATTCACCAGAAGACGAGTTGTTGTGCCTTATTGAACAACATATGCAGAAGGCCGAATAACATAGCTGGGAGGAACAAAGACACTATGTTTTCTATCATCATCACTAGAATGGAATCGAATAACATCTGCAACATCTGATTGAGTACAGAGCTCATCTGTAATCACTTAAAGCATTCTAAACACATTATCCATTTATTTCCTCTATAGTAGATCTTTGACTAACATTTTGAGATTTGTGTGTACATTTTTCTATTTAGACACACCCTGACTCCTGGGATGAACTATATGATACTAAATCCTCACATAAAAATTTTTATACCTTATTATATACCACTGTGAATTGTGGAAGATGTCAAGTGTGACCTGGATAGCCTAAGTGCTATTGTTGTTGGTTACCCACGTAGAATTGTGGTAGAGGTATGAGGACCTGAATAGTCTGAGTACTATTGTTAAACCTAGATCCAGGGGTGGATCATAGTTTATATAAACTGTTTGAGAGGCCTATGTCTCATCTTGAGACTGAACCTCTGGTTTGAAAACTGGTGTGCATATTGCCTTTGTTATAAATATTTTATATATTTTTCTGCTAAGTACATTAAATACAAATCTATTTTAAATTAACACTGATAGTTGAACTAGAAAGAGTTTGTAATTATTGTAAACCAATATGTTAGTTTCAAAAGATAACTTAATCTTCATATTATGTTAACTGAGAAGTAATCAATATTTGAAAAATTGATTGAACATTTACAATATTTATAAATTCACTACATTTTAACTTGATTTATGAAATGGGGGATTTTAATACAAATCTTTTAAATTAAAAATTTTAATTGGAACTCGATTCACCTCCCTCCCCTTCTTGAGTATCAACTCCGACCAACATTTGGTATCAGAGGGTTGGTTAAATTTTTTCAAAAATACTCTGTTTGTGAAAAGCATTCATCTATGATTCTAGTTGTATCTCAAAGATCATAAAATTTATGATATTTCTAAATATTTATCTCTTTAAATACATGTGTTAAAATCTAATTATTGTTAACAGATTAGAAGGTGTAGATACCAATAGGCCACCCTTCTTTAATGGTGTTATTTATGCCCAACAGAAAATAAAAATGAAAATTCATCTAGAAAGTATGGGATTTGACATTTGGACCACCATTGAGACTCATTATAAGATTTCAAAAACATTTAGAACTAATTGGGAAGAACCTACTAAAGCTTCTTATAATAATAATTGTAAAGTAATGAATGCCCTATATTGTGTTGTAAGAGATGAAAAATTTAATCAAATATCTTCTTGTATGACTGCTTAGGAAATATGGGATACTCTGGTAGTTTCATATGAGGGAACAACTAATGTTAAGGAAATGAGATTGAATACCTACACTATTATGAATGATAATGTTAAAATGAAGCCTGATGAACCTATTGATGACATGTATCTCAGGTTCAACGAAATTGTAAATACATTGAGCTCACTTTTAAAGGCTTTTCCAGCTAAGGATCTGATTATGATATTTCTCAGATGCCTGTCAAAAAGATGGAGAGGCACATCGGTTTCAATTAGATAATATTGTAACTTTAGTGCTCTGTCTGTCAAGGAACTCATTGGTAAGTTAATGATGTATGAGGAAGAACTGAAAGTAAAAAAGGAAGAAGTATGTAGCTTTCAAGACATCTACATCAAAAAATAAGGAAAAGGGAATATTCAAAGATAAAGTGATAGCTGAAGCTATGAAGAAAGTACATCTGACAGTGATGCTGAAATAGCTCAAATAGCCGGACGTTTTATGAAATTTTATAGGAAGAAGAAGTTTTTCAGAAAATCAAACTACAAGGTAAAGTATGATAATAAAGTTCATTGGAAGAAATATTGGAAAAGAACTGGTAAGGGTGATGACCTATTCTTCTTTGAATGCAAGAGGAAAGGACATGTGAAAGCTGAGTGTCCCAAATTAATGTTCAAGAAGAAATATGACTTTAGGGACAAAAAATACAAGAATGTTATGAAATCAGCCTAGAGTGCTTTAAAAGACAGTTCAAGTGATTCTAATTCCACTCAGGATGAAAATTATTAAAAAGATAATATGTGTTTAATGACAAACACATCTAAGGTAAAATTGGAAACTCATGCATTGAACTGTTATTACTCTAGAGATAATTCTAATTCTGAAATCATGCCTAGTGATTATTTATTTGAATACCGTAATATACTAGTGGATACCTACAATGAGCTGAAAGATAAGTATAAAGCCTTAAATAAACAACATGATTTAACTAGCACTGTCAAATCTTCACATGAAATAGAAAAACAAAATAATGCCCTACTACTCAAAGAGAATACTGAACTGAAATTCTCTACTGAGAAACTCATGAAAGATTTGGAAAAGTTTACTGATGAACAGGACACACTGAAAAAAATTATAGAGAAATAAGTGGCACCAAAGTTTGCTACTAGTTTAGGTTATCAGCCTGGAAAAAGACAGATTACAAAGAATAAATTTATCCGTAAATCTGGACAATATGTTACTGGTTCTAGTTCTAAAAATTTGTATACCTCAACTATGTATTCACATAGTTATAGATAAAACAATTTCTATCTATCAAAGTATCTTGATTCTGTTAAGTATATGAGACACATTAGGAAAATATGGGTACCAAAAGTTTTTCTTACTAACCAATCTGGACCCTTGAAAATTTGGGTACCAAAATAATTTTATATCCAAAATTGTTTTGTAGGAAACTTGTTTGAAAATATCCTATAGGAAGACATGTTATTTGGATAGTAGATGTTCATGACACATGATAAGAGATTTTTCAAGATTCAAAATCTTAATCCAGGTTGATAGAGTATATGTCCCCATTGGTGATAACTCTAAAGGGAAAATCATCAGCCTAGGCCAAATTGGTAACACTGATTGAATTCTAATTTCTAAAGTATTATTTTTAGATGGATAAAAATATAACATGTTAATTATTTCTCAGTTACGTGATGATGATTTTAATGTTAAATTTGAAAATGATTATTTTAAAGTTTTAAATTCTAAAAATGTTTTACTATTTCCGACTTTATGAAATGAAAATGTATATGTTGTAGATTTGAGTTCCTTAGATAAGCAGAATATTACTTTTTAAAATTATTTTTATAAAGAATCATGGCTTTGACGTAGAAGATTATGTCACCACAATATACACTCACTTCGAAAATCAACTAGGAATAACTTAGTTAGAGACATACCTAAACCTAAAATCCCAGATGATAAAGTTTGTAATCCCCATCAAAAGGGAAATCAAAATAAAGTTTCTTTTAAATCAAAGATAGAAGTTTCAACTTCTCAACCTCTCATGATGGTTCACATGGACTTGTTTGGACCTTCTATGGTTTTTAGTTTAAATGGTAAGCATTGTGTGTATGTTCTAGTAGATGACTTTTCTAGATATACTTGGGTATACTTTGTAGCTCACAAATGTGAAGCTTGTTCTGATTTTTTCATATATTCCATGTCTTTAGAAAACCTTAGTATACTAATGTTTAAAACCTTGAGAAGTCATCATGGTTTTGAGTTTGAAAATTAGGAGTATGAATCTTACTGCTCACATAATGTCTATAATCACAAATTTTCTACCCCTAAAACACCTCAACAAATTGGTTCCGTAGAAATAAGAAATAAGACTCTTCAAAAAATTTCTAGTATAATGTTCAATGAATATAATTTTCTTATTTACAATTGGGCTGAATATGTCAATTCATATTGTTATGTTATAAATAGAGTCTTGATTAGACCTGTTCTGAAGAAAACTCTTTATGAGCTTTGGAATGATTGGAAAACTAAACTTAGTTACTTCAAAGTGTTTGGTTGAAAGGTCTTTATTCATAATACTAAAGATAATCTAGACAAGTTTTCATCCATGAGTGATGAAGGAATATTTTTAGGATACTCAATCACTAGCAAAGGCTATAGAATGTTAAATAATAGAACCAAATGTGTGGAAGAATCTATTCGCATCAAATTTGATGAAACTAATCCACAGGAACATAAGCCTATTGTTGAAAATACTAAAGAAGACTTGTCTATTCTTAATCCTATTGATAAAGATATTGGTCATGTTGTAAAGACATCCAGCTATGGAAATACACCAGAACCTGCTTCGGTTTAACCCAAACCTACAGAAGAACATTAAATTTCTATTCCTACCATTACTAGATCAACAAGTATTCTAAATAACCATCCTTTAGATGTATTTATAGGTAACCTAGATAGAGGAACACAAACTAAAGCTTCTCTGAGAAATCAGGTTGAACATCAAGTCTTTAGTTCACATCTAGAGCCTAAAAATATCAATGATGCAATCAATGATGATTTTTTGGTAATGGATACGCAAGAAGAGTTAAATAAATTTGAATGAAACAAAGTCTAGGAATTATTAGAAAGACCTATGGAAACATTGACTATAGGAACTAAATGGGTGTTTAGAAATAAAGTTGACGAATCTGGAAACATCATTAGAAACAAAGTTAGATTAGTTGTGCAAGGTTACAATAAGAAAAATTAATAGACTATGAAAAAACCTTTGCACCTGTAGCTAGATTAGAAGCCATTAGGATATTACTTTATTATGCATCTAATTTTAATATTATATTATATCAAATGGATGTCAAAAGTGAATTTATAAATGGTTTAATAATTGAAAATGTTTTTTGAACAACCACATGGATTTACAAACCCCCATTTTTAAAATCTTGTTTTTATACTTTCTAAAGCATTATATGGTTTAAACCAGGCTCCAATAACATGGTATGATAGACCTACATATTTTCTTATTTTTAATGGTTTTACTAATGTAATTGTAGATCCCACTCTTTTTATTAAATAAATTTCTAAATATATTTTGATTGTACAAATATATGTTGATGATATTATCTTTGGATCTTCCAAAAATTATTTATGTACTGATTTTTCAAAGATTATGAAAAATGAACTTGAAATGAGATTAATGGGAGAACTCAAGTATTTTCTTGGATTTCAAAATTTTCAAAATAAAGATGGAATTATTTTAAATGAAATTAAATATACATAGGATATTTTAAAATATTTTTGGTTTGGATAGTAATAAGGGAAGTGATACACCTATGAGTACCACCTATAAGTTGGATGATGATGAAACTGGGAAACCAGTTGACCAAACCAATTATAGAGTTATGATTGGGAGCTTATTATACCTTACAACTAGTCAACCATATATCATTTTTAGTGTATTCATGTGTGAAATATTTCAAGATAATCCTAAATAATCTCATTTTCTGGTTGTTAAATGTATTTTTAATTATCTTAAACATACTACCAATTTAGGATTGTTTTATCCAAAAGGACAACATATTGACTTAATATGTTATTTAGATGATGAATTTGTTGGTTGCAAGTTAGATGGGAAGAGCACATCTGAAACATGTCATCTGTTGCGAATGTCCCTGGTATCTTGGTGAAGTAAGAAACAGAACTCTGTTGCATTGTCTACTGCTAAAGAAGAATACATTGCTGAAGGTAGTTGTTGTGGAAAGATTCTGTCGATGAAACACAGTTTATTGGACTATGGATATCAATTTAGACATGTGTCTATAAATTGTGAAAACACTAGTTCAATTAACAGATCTATGAATCTCTTGTCTCACTCTAGGACTAAGCACATTGATGTCAGACATCACTTTTTGAGAGATCATTTTCAAAAGGGTGATATTTATCTAGAATTTATTGACTCTGAACATCAATTGGATGATATTTTCACCAAGCACATATGTTATGAAATGTTATATTTTATTGAAAAAGAGTTAGGTATGATCTATTAGTGAAACAGATCAGTGAAACCGATCAGTGAAACTGATCAGTGAAACCGATCCATGCTACCGATCAGTGAAACCGATCAGTGTAACCGATCAGTGAAACAGATATGTTAAACCGATCTATGCTACCGATTGAGTTACATAGTCTATCTGAAACCATTATTGTTTATCAAAATGATGTTGTTTTACTTAATATATTTTATATTTAATATTTTAACCCTGAATGATAAAATTAATGACCCACAACTATTTCAATTTCTAAGAACTGTTGACTTCCATCTCCCACCGAACTCCACAGCTCTTGAATCCCTTGATTTTGAACCTCTCAAACCCCCGAAACCTATCAAACCTCTGGAACCTACAAATGGAAAAGAAAAATCAACAAGGAAAGTAATCTAAAATCTCATCACCTATGAAACGCACTCGAGGAGAATCAAACATCACGACTCAAAGTTCTATGAACCCGAAATTGGAAACTCAGGTAGTCACTACAGAAAAAAGAGTATGTTTGTAGTGGGTGTTATCCTGTAGTTCTGTTCTTTTAAAGTTTTTGGAGATGCAAGGATGGAAATATTTTCTCTATAATAATAACCTAGTCTACTACCCAAATCTAGTGCATGATTTTTATTTGAACATTAGTATTGCATTGGATAGAGCAGAAGCTTCAAGATTGTTTTCTGTGATCAAAGGTAAAAATATAAATTTTTCATCGAAGCAATGGGCTGAGGGTTTGGGTGTACCACAAATAGTAATATATGAGGATTACATAGGTAATATGTATCCTACAACTTTATATTTTGCGTATGAGTATTCTCTGGTGATGTTGACTATAAAATCTGAATCCAAAAGAATAACAGCTGCTGAGTTAGAGGGATAAAGTAGAATCTTGTTTATGATTATTCAAAACCAAATCTATCCAAGAAAGGCTGATTTTGATTTTTGTTTTTGAAGTGTTAGGATGTGTTCTTGTTGTTTTTATTTCTAAATGATGAGAAGACCAAATTGTGTAGATACATTACTGTTCATATTTCTGAGATGGTAAATCCATCCAAGAAGGCTACAACCTTATTCTATGATAGGAATGTCTCTACCATGCTAAAGTCTTTGGGCTGTGTTGAAGATGTAGATTAGTGTATCTCATCTATTAGTAGTTTTTGTACTAGCAAGTATATCTGTAAGAGAATGAAAATTAATAGGAATCCATGGAAGAAGACATGGGTTACTGATGAAGATAGATTGAATGAATCCTTTAATCCTACTGACCACTCTAAGAGACCCAAGGGGATGAGAGATCCCAGTTTAAAACTTGAAGAAGAATTTGTCTATTCTGATGAGGAAGAAGAGACAGAAGTTCCAAAGGACACTGGAGGGTCTAGTAGGAATGAAATAGGGGAAGCTGAGGTTGTTGATGATGTCGATACTGAAAAAGAACCTCAGTCACCTCCTGGTGATAGGAGGGACCCTGATACACAAAGTCCTAATAAAAGAATGAAATTTAGACCATCAAGTCAACATCTTTTGTTACCTGTGTCAGAACCCCTTTTAGGTGATGAAGAAGAAGTTGACATTGAAGTATCCAATTCTGACCAATATGAATCCAGTTACAAATACAACACCAATGAGACTTCGGTGAACAATAATGGAAATGGTAATGATGATGATGATTATGATGATGATGATGATGATGATGATGCAAGAAATCGACTAGTGGATGGTCATGATATGATTCAAGCTGATCGAAAACCACAATAATTTGAGCAAAAAACTGTTTGTGAGGCTGAGAGGATAGTGCAGTCTGTGATTGATGTATATAGAGAAGACTCTCATGAAAATTTGGATAAATATGATTTTTTAAAGCCTAAGTACACCAATTTTAAAGCTGAATGGCAAGACCACCCAGGTTTTTTGGTTCTTGGTTTGGATTATTCAGAGGAAGAGGAGGAAGAAGTGAATATAACAAGAGTAAGCCATCCAGTTGAGGCTAGACCAATTACTGAGGAAGTGCATGTGACTGTAGAATGACCTAGTTCTTCTATTTTTCAATCTCATTTTGACAAGTGTAAAGATGAATTGCTCCATGCAATCAGAGAAATAATTAAGGAGTAATTATCTAATTCTCCTGCTCCTGTTAATCTATATTCAGCTGCTATAGATTCTATAACTCAAATAGTGGTAAATATTATAAACCCAGACATGTGCAATACTGTTGAGATGATTGGCAGGCACATTTCTTCCCTAAATCAAGCACTCATTGATTTGAGCAGTGATTTAGTCTATCTGTTAGTGGAGTTTACATCTACCATCACTGGTATGATGGATATTTTGAGAAACTTCATAGAACACGAAAATAAATCTGATTTGAGAAAATTAATAAATGAGATAACTCAGATTTTTGCTCAGGATAGCTCCTCCAAAGTGACCAAGATCACTGGACATGAAATTAATGCCTTAAAATATGTTATAAAAGAAGAGTTAGTAGCCTTTGGATAGATTCTAGACTTGGACTCTTTTAAAAAATGAAAAAAATAGTAATCATATTCACAAGATGGTGAATCTGTATTCGTCTGATGCTACTAAAGCTCAGAAAGAGATCAAAGAAATGGCGGATCACTATTTTTCTAAAATTTATACCAAGCATGAGTTGAACCATCCTTTTAATGTCATGGCTGAGAATTTGAGGCTACCTCTAGTCACTCAAGACTTTAAGGCTCAGGTCCATTAGTTAAAGGATTTTACTCCCACTCTAGAGAGTTTCATGTAGAATAAAGATTATTTTATGAAGTCCATTAAAAATGGTGGAGAAGTAATTCAGGATTAATTCAATATGCTCAAACCATATCTTCATGTTCAAGAAAAAGCCATTGTTCTTCCTACTACTGAGCCTCTCAGTCCATCCCGTGTTGCTCCTGGTCACCTATAAGTTTCTAAATCTCTATCCACTATTCGGACAGTCATTCAGCAGCCACCTTCCCAAGAATCTTCTGTTCACTAGAAAGTAAACTTGGAACCCATTGTGCTTCCAGCTGGAGATGTGTTACCTCCTCTCTCCATCTGACCAGATCAAACTTCATATAATCTTTCTTCTGGCCCATCCACTCCTCCATCTTCTAAAGGGAAAGCACCTATTCACCCCAAGAAATAGTTGTGTTAGTCATTTTTGATAGGTTGTTTTTTTTCATATATCATTTCAAATGTTGTTTCAATGAAACCTTCTTTTTTCTCTCTCTCTGCTCAATCTTTTTCATTTGGATAATCCCAAAGGGGGATAAATAGTATACATATATCCCAAAAGGGTATAATAGTATATATATATATATATATCAATGGTAGATAACAATATATATATATTATAATAAATATCTAAAGGGGGGACCAGTGTGTAATCTTTAAATATGCTTAAGCTCTAAGGTCATGATATCGATTATATATTCATTTTAAATAGGGGGAGCATTCAGAATTTTATATCATCTTCCTTCATAATTTATTCCATATATTTGTGATTATCAAAAAGGGGGATATTGATTATCCCTTTGTGCCATAGTTATTTTAATAATCACAAATCATTGTTTTTATATATGTCAATTTAGTCATTTATTCAATCCATTATAAATGTGTTTATATATGTTTGATCATATCTACATATTTTTACCTATGTTTTTTTATGGTCTACTACTGACCTGGAAGTGTTCTAGATTAAACAGACACATTGTGAGAATTTCATGTTTTTGACTCACCATTAGTTATATTTATTTGACTCACCATTAGTTATATTCTTCAGTCACCTATAGTTAAAGGAATGAGACACCGTTGTGATAAACTGATGGACGAGTCATCGATAGAAGAAATCCTCACACCAAATCTGATGTTGACATACCAAAACTGATGTTTGATGCACTGATGACAACATTTACACCAATGATAACAGTCGCACAAATTACAACAGTCGCACCGATGACAATAGTAGAAAGAATGACAACAGTCGCACCAATGACAATAGTCACACGAATGAAAACAGTCGCACTGGTAACAACAATCACATAAAATACAACGGTCGCACTGATGACAACAATCACTACAATGATGAAACTGTCTCACCGATGTTGACCACATAACGTACTGAAGCTAATGCTAATCACATGATCTACCGAAGACGATACTGATCACATGTCCTACTGAAGTTGATGCTGATCCCATGACCTACTGAATCCAATGTTGATCACATGTCCTACCGATATCAATGCAAATTCAAATGACCTACCAATCTCATGACTCACCGACAATTAGTATAACTGTTTGAATTTTTATTAACTATTATTTAATTCCAACGGTCATATTTGATTAATTCAATGCACATTTTATTAAATAATATTGGTTGTAGGATTTTAGGGAACCATACCTCATACCTGTCAAAAATTAATTATTCCCTTTTCCAGATTTAACTGAATAAAAAGTAAGATCGATCTCTAGTATAAAGTAGAAGACAGCGAGACAAATATAAATAGAAAGAGACACACAAGAGGTGAAAGAGAAATCGTGTGTGTGATGCCACATGAAACAAAAGAAGAACTTGGAGAACATCTGTGAAAACCAGAGAGCTTCAAGAAGATCATTCAACTGAAATAGAGTTGATGTGCCTTACTGTACAACATATGGACAAGGATAAATAATTATAGCTGGGAAGAACAACGACACTCTGTTTTGTGTCATATTTACCAGAAAGGACTTGAATAACATCTACAACATCCGATTGAGTTCCGAGCTCATCTGAAATCACTCAGAGCATTCTAAACTCAGTATCCATTTATTTCCTCTATAGTATACCTTTTACTATCATTTTGAGCAATGTGTGTTCATTTGTCTATTTAGACACACACTGACTCCACAGATGAACTGGAGGATACTAAATCCTCACATAAAACTGTTTATACCTTATTGTATCCCACTGTGAATTATTGAAGAGGTCAAGTGTTACCTAGACATCCTGAGTGTTGTTTTTGTTTTTTACCCATGTAGAATTCTGGTAGAGCTCTGAGGACCTGAACAATCTGAGTACTATTGTAAAACCTTGATCCAGGGTGTGGATCATAGTTTATATAAACTATTTGAGAGCACTAAGTCTCATCTTGAGACTGAACCTCTTATTTTAAAACTACTGTGCATTTTTCCTCTATTATAACTATTTTCAATATTCCACTTCTAAGTACATTAAGCACAAATCAGTTTTAAAGTAACATTGACAGTTGAACATGCATGTTTTTGTAATTATTATAAACCAGTAAGTTAGTTTCAAAATATAACATATTCTTCAGATTAAGTTAACTGAGAAGTTATCAATATTTGAGAAACTAATTGAACATTTATAATCTTTATATATTCACTAAATTTTAACTTGTTTTATGAATTGGGGGATTTTAATAAATATATTTTAAATCAGAAATTTTAATTGGAACTCAATTCACCCCCCCCCCCTATTGAGTATCGAATTCGACCAAAATATAATGATATCATGTATAACATGGGTTAATATTATCATGGAAACATATGAATTAGGAATAAAAATATAGCACTACATAAAAATGATTTAATGGTAACTTCTAATACTACATAACATGGTGGAAAAAGTCACATAATGAATTAGGTTTACTCCATAATACCATACATAATGTCTCATAATACTAAAAATTAAACAATGAATTATATTGATTTCTAATACCACACATCATAACGTGTTTAATAAAATGTGTTCCACAAGAAGAAATAATTTGAGTTATAAACATAAGTGTTACCCATAGAATGAAATGGGTATCATAATCATGTCATAAGGCATAACCAATGGGAGTACAATAATGATGTCCATAATAGAATAGATATAAATAATACATAGAAATTTATAAGATATAATAGGAATATATAGTGATAAATTATGTCCCAATGAAGTGAAAACTTGTAAAATGTATGTCAAAGAGACTTTAGAGATGAGCCACTTTAGTGTTGTATAAAGGAAAATATTAATGTGACATCAAAGAGGAAAGAGGAATAATTTTTTATATGAAACCATAAAAGAACTAATATATTTTTTCATGATGAATTTATTTATTTCAGAAAAACATTGTTGGATTAAAATATATCATGTATTGTACTTTAAAAGGGGTATGAAATTGGGAAGTTCCCTTTAATAAGGTTTTCTTATCACAAGGATTAAATAAGTGAACCTTATAAGACATATATTTCTCCATAAAAGAATGTGGAAATATTTTGGATATATTATTTTTTAATATACAATCAAAATTACATATAATTAAATAATAATAATAATGAAGAAATTCATTTTTCTAATGAAAGAGAAAGTGTAACTCAAGGGTAATTTGGAGGTTTAGAGAGATCACTTACATTATGATCCAAAGTGTTCTACACATATACCTAATGTCTTATATAATAAAATTAGATTCATTAACAATTAATTTATAACCCATTTTACATATATTTATTTATTATAATTATATTACATTCATTTATAACTATATTTATGAGTTATGATGTTTAATTTTGTTTTTTCATGAGCGTTTGTTTCATGGTTTTACGGTCAGTTCCCATAGGATTAGTTATGGGTGTTCTTATCAAATAAAATAAAAACTATAGAAGTGGAATGAAATGGTATTAATATATTTACATAATTTTAAATGTTATGATATATAATTTTTTTTAGATATTTGAATGATTCATTAGGTAAAATGTTAAATGAAAATTAATTAGTTTATTCTTGTAGTTTTTATGACCATCACAATCTAATATCATTTTACATATTATTAAGTATATATATTGGTTATAGAAAATAAATCCAATTATATATTACAAATTATCTTTTTATTTAACCATAATAATATTTTATCACTATCCTTGAATGAAATAATAAATATTAAAACACATTGCCCCAGATGTGGGTGAATCGACATATGATAGACAGTGTTTTCATTTTTAGAAGAAGAAGATAATATATTTTAGGAATGAAATTAATTTAAAAATAAAATTCCATTATATATATGTTACTAGAGTTTTAATTCTATTTTTATAGTGTATGTGAGGATAAGGTATATGAAATAAAAAATGTAAAAGAGAATGAAGGTGGGTTTTAATTTGTGAATGTTCTCTCCTTGAGGACATCCATAAGGCATGTGAGTTTGGTATTTTGTTAAGATCATAAGTTATTGGACAAGGGTAAGAGTATTTCTAAGTTAATTGTTTATAATTCATAAATTCTAAATGGATTTGGAGGTGTGAGGAGAAGGGGCGGTGAGGGGTTTTTTTATAGTTGTTGGAGAAGGGTGTTCTTGATTACTTTATTCATTTGTTTATTATTTTGGCTCATGGTCATCGATAGTGTTGATCCCCCAGTCTAAATAAAGTAAATATTTTAGGATATTTATAACCAATGGGTTTATACCTCATCCATATATCATCCATGAATCATTAAATATTATATTTGTTAAATACCATAACTTATTTTATTTCAGTATTCAAAAAAAATAAAACTATTTTATAAAAATCCCAAAACTTCACACTAACAATTTTTTAATGTGTATATGTTTGAAATAAACTCCATTTTATGAAAATAATTTTCTAATCTGAGAAATTTAATTTTTAATTAATATAGTCATGTATATGAAAAATACTGGTTTTACTGTTATAACTGATTTTAAGACACATTGTTAAATAAATAAAGTCGGATAAATTTTCTTGTTATTATAATACAACAAAATATTTATTTATGAATATATTTTTGAAAATATATATTTTTAAAATAATTATGTTAATAATAAAATTATAATTGAAATTTAAATTTTTCAAAAATTCCAACACATAATTTAAAATATTTAAAAATTTTGTTTACTTATTCTGTAATATAAATATATCATTAATTCATTTATAATATACCTAAATTTTATTTTTACTTTCACTGAAGAGGTTTCTATTCTAATGACCACATTACTATTACTCACAATCACATTACTATTCTAACAGTCAAGTTACTATTCCAATGGTCATAAGAGTTTACTTCATCATACAAATACTTATACTTTTTCTCCTTAATCACTTGTATTTTATCCCAACATTATATATAAGTTCATATTTAGGATTAATTTATTGTAATTAACATTATTTTTTATTTACACTGATTGTTTTATGAGTGAATTCTTTATTATGGATCAAGAAGATGTAAATTTTCCCATTCATGTTATATTATATTACATTTATTACCCTGATGTAATATTTGGAATTATTATTGGTTTCATTGATGATTATTGTATCATTATTCATTTATGAGAATAATTATTTATTGGGTTCACAATGTGATGATATAATTATAACAAGAGAAATTTAACTGTTAAAATTATGGGTCTTTACACTCTTATCCCCTTATGAAATTTCCCCATTGAAATGTTATTTTACATACTAAGGATAAGAATGTGATGGTCTTTATCCTTAATCAAATCCTCTAGTTTTCAAATATCCTCTTCTAACTTATGGTTCCATCATCATACCTTGACATGGTGAGTAGTTTTTTTATCATAGAGAATTATCTCTATGGTCCATGGTCTTCACCTGTTACTCCTTATAAGAGAGAACTTTTTCCGGTTATATGACTTATAAATTTAATAAATGTGAGGAGTATGGTATATACTTCCACACGAAGGATACGTGGAATACATCATGTACTTGGGACATTATTAGTGGAAATATCAAGTCTATATTCCACATCTCTGATGCGATCAATATTCTCAAAGGGGCCAATGTACTAGGGACATAATTTTCCATTATTCAAAAATCTCCCAAATCTATTCCATGGGGATATTAGAGGAATAAAATCTAAATATACTATATATATATTTTCCCCATCGATGATTATTTTCATAGATCTTTTATCATCTTTGGGATACCATAATGTTTTGTTGAATAGTTTTCATACTTTCTACCATTTCAATGACCATTTCAGGTCCAAAAAGCTTTTGTCCACTAACTTCATCCTAGTATTACAGAGTTATATATTTTTCCAATAATTTTCTTCATATGGATCCATTTGGATGATTGAGTGGAAACTAATATTATAGGAGAATATGAGAACTTGAAAGGGATGGCCACATCCTCCTTTTATGTCCATTAAACTTTCTCTAAATAATTCTTCTAGAGTATGAACAGTCTGCTCAGATTGGATATCAGTTTGATGATGATAATATGTACAGAAATATCATAGTTTTTAGAGAATTTTGGAGGCATTTCTAGATAATTGAAGTAAATCTCGAATTCAAATCAGATATAGCTAATAACAGTACTCCATATAGCCTCACCACTACATTGATTTATATATATGAATGTTTGTTGATTAAAAATTCATCATGAATTAAAATAAAGAAATATATCTTTATAAGGCGATCCATAACAACCCATATAGCATTATTTCCTCTAAATGTCTTCAGATGTTCAGTGAAAAATTCAATGGTGATTTTTTCTCACTTCCATGTTTGTTATGGGTAATGGTTTCTTCATCCCATTAGACCTTTATCTTTCATCCTTAAATTGATAACATACAAGGAAATTTGATGTATATTCATTGATCTCATTCAACATATTGACCAACCAATAATTATCTCAAAGATCTTGATACCTCTTTTTCCTCCCATTTTGAATAGATAATGATCAGATATGTGCGTCACTAAAAAAATATTGGTTTATCAATGTATTGGATGATAAATGTATTCGTAACCCAAATCATACAACTCATTCTTCATAAATATTAACTATGAGGATATCTCTTTTCTGAAAGATTATACTCCCTTTTGAGGTTCAACATAATTTCTTTGAGAAGAGATTAATTTCCCTATAAGGGATTGTCAAGAAAACATTTGTGAATGAAATGATGATTTTCATTTCTTTATGATTTTTATCTTATTCCTTTTTAAGTGTAATAAGATTGGATCCTTCTAAATTATCATCGTTGATAATGTTAAAAATCCCATCTATGTAGAGAATATTCTATTATATTTTATTTAAAAATATTATAGTTGATTGAGCTGTTATAATCTTTGATGAGTTATATCTATCTTTAATATTACATAAAATGCTATTTTTATGTGAAAAAAATTTGAGGCTCCAGTGATTTGTATATATCAAACATTTCTCCCAATAAAGATACTTCCACTATATTTTCAAATTTATAATAAAAAATAATAAATATAGATAATGCATGGGATAATTTTTCACACGAACATTAAACATCCTTGAGGCTTATGCTATCAATTTATCATCATTCATAAGTGCATATCATTGGGATTTCATTGAAGCATCCCTATATACGGCAATGTGTTCCAACTTTTTGTTAGTGTGAGTACTGGTGAGATGATAAGTCTCCGTTTGAACTCATTGAATAATTCATGACATTAACTAGTTGAGAAAAAAATTACTCCCTATTTATCTTGGATAATGGTTTCGATAATCATGATAAGTTATTTAGAAATCACTAGTAATACCAAGGTAGACCATGTAAGCTATAGCTCCTCATTACAAATGTTGGACTAGGACACTCTTTTTTTTCATTTCATTGAAGGGCCATGAATATTCCTTTGTTGGTGATAAAATTCCCCATGAACATGAAATCCTACATATAAAAATCACATTTACTATACATTCTATAACGTTTTTCCCTTACCAAAGGCCTTAAAATAGTAATAAAATTATCCTCGTGTTCCCCCTTTTACTTAGAGTATATCTGAATAACATCTTTAAATAATACCAATTTTTTGAGTTAATATATAAATAATATATTAATTAAGTCCATCATTATTTATATATAATTATATAGTCCAAAGGGAATCACTATGAACTCATAATGTCTAGAACTTGTTGTAATGATGGTATTGGGAATATGTCACGACCCGCCCTCGGGGTCCGTGTCGTGACTACCCCAAGCCCGCCTTCCATAGGCCAGGGGCTGGCGACCAGCACCAAGGCATAAATCCCGGTAAAAAGGGAAGGCATTTCCTTTGTAAGTAAACAAACACCACAGAGTAAGCAAGCGGAAAAGTAAACACTAAGTAAAAACAGAGTACAACTGAAAGTGTGGAATAGTAAATGGGCCAGAATACAAACCCAAACTGAAAGTAAAGTACAACTTGAAAGGGAAAATAGCAACTATAAAGTAAAAGCCGCTACTCCGAGTTTTCCACTAGAGGTCCCACCTGAAGGGTGGGTACAGATAGCTCAACTGCTCCACGGGTCCCGCCGTCCTCTCCGAACACGTTCCACCCAGTGGTCCATCTCCAGGTACCGTTCTGCTCTGCAAGCCTCATCCACGATCAACGCTGTCCATCGTCTGCAACCAACACAACGTAGTGCGGGAATATCCCATGTAGGGGTGAGTAAAAGCTACTCAGTAGGGACCCCGAGACCCCCGACGGTCTCCCAAAATCCACAAAGGATAAACCACAAAAGATAGATACAACACGAAGTAACAACCGACACTGCTTAGGTATATGCCCATACATATACCTAAGTCATCAATTCCAATATGCACCAACCTCCGAGCCCAAGTACAACTCAGTACACACAGGAAACTATACGTATTCCACACAGGAAAGCAAAACAAAATCCACACAGGATAGCACAACACAATCCACACAGGAAAACAATAGGAATCAGCTCACATAGGTATACTTCTTCGAAAGACTATAAAGATGATCTCTGATCCATCTATGTCGTCGGACCCACGAAGGATCGATAGGTAACTAACCCCCGCAAAGACCCACACAGGATCGGGCCCACACAGGACCTGTAGCACTGATCCACGTAGGATCACTGAGTGCGGTAGTCGTCGTCGAATCCACCAAGGATCTCTGTACTGTCGTCGTCGCAGTCACAGTAGCAGTAGCAGTAGCAGTAGCAGTCTTAGTCGCAGCCAGCACTTGGGTTCCCGCACACGGCAAGCTCGTTCGGGAGGGTCCGCTCCACGAGCCGAGAGGCTGATACATCAACTGTCACAAAGTCCAGAGTTGATGTATCCAAAATTTCCGTATCGTCAACAGGAACTCAACGCAATAGACGGCGCGTCGATCGGACGCCCGGTCTGAGAGTTATTGGCTTTTTCATCCCAGGGGCCTGGTTGGTTTTTAAGGAAAAAACCAACCCGACCGTACTCCACCTGTGTCCAAACCTCGGGCGGAGTATGCCAAAAGCTCCGTCTCACTAAGAGGAACACAAAAAAGCTAACGGCACGTCAATTGGACGTTCGTAGCTCAAGATATGAGTGTTTCCGCTCCGAAAGCCCGGTTGGTTTCGTGAACGAACCAACCCGGCCGAACTCAAAGTATTCAGAAACTTTGAGTGCGATATACCAAATCGACCGTCTTGATCCAAGGATCGCATTGCCACTGACAGTTCATCAATCGGAGGTCCGTGGCTCGAGTTATGGCCAAAAAAACCGAAGTCGTTTCGAAAACGGGGGCTTCGGGTCCGAGCCGACCCCGCCCGACCCCCCCCCCCCCCCCCCCCCCGGGTCGGCCCGACCCGGGTCGACCCGACACGGGTCTGACCCGGCCCGGCCGGTGCCGCGGCCCGGCATGGTGGCGCTGTCCGGCGCGCCGGCGCGGTCCGGCACGGCGGCGCGGGCCGGCGCCGCTCGGGGCCACGTGCGGGGGGCAAGGCCCCCGCTCCTCCTTGCTGGCGGCGCGGCTGAAGCCACGCCTTTGGAGAAAATCGCCCCCCCTCGTGGAAGCCTGCCCTGAGGAAAACGGCGGGCCGCCTGCCCCCCTTTATGAAACCCCCCCCCCCCCCTCTTAATGGGGGGGGGGCATTCTAGGTGGTTGTGGGAATTAAATTCCCCCGGTTTTTTCCCTTCCGGTCGGCCCTGACATGGCCGGCCGGTTCTTCTTCAACGGGACCGGCAAAGCCAGTCCCCTTCCGGCTTCTGACACCGGCGGCCCGGCAAGCCGCCGGTCCTCTCGTCCCACCGCGGCCCGGTACCGGCCGCGGCCTTCGTCATTCGGCGCTGTGCGACGGCACCGTGCCCCACCGCCGCGGCCCCGCTCCGGTCGCGGCACCTTCAACTCTCCTCGACGGGGCGCGACAGCGTCGCGTCCTTGCATTATTTTAAAACGTGGCGCGACGGCGCTGCACATTTCTTGTCGTAAGATCCTGCGCGGTGCGACGGCACCGAGCCTCACCGTCTCAATCCACAACAAAATCAATATGAAAAGGAGGAGGGTCGGCCGTGTTCGTACGGTCCGGCCCCCTCACGTTAATTGCTAACAATTGGATAAATTTCACGAAGAAATATTCTCTGGTATAAATCATGAACAAAATCAATAAATAAACCCCTACCTCGGTTTCAAGTACGATGTTCGTCAACGACCCGCGGAAGACAACATCGCAGAGGTCGGGCGTCGCGGTAATCGTTCGTCAATTCTATTGACAAAGAGGTATGTCCGAAGAGGTACATCGTTGGTGAATCTTCGTAAGCCGACGAAGGAAGTCCGAGGACAAAGAAACGTTCCCTTTCATTCACACGGAAGGCGTCGTCGATCTTCAGAAACAACCGGCGACGAAGAAGAGAGGAGCAGCGTTCTTCGTCGGAGCTCGAAGGTTCTTCGCGTTCTTCGTCAAAGTTTGAAGAAGAATAAGGAGCTCCCAAATCCTCTCAAGATGGCTAAAAAAAATAAAATAAGCTAAGGCTTATTTTATTTACACACACATCAACTTGAATTTCAAAGGTTTGAAATTCAAATCAACCCACCTTAATTAATTAAACCAGGTTGTCAAACATTAATTAAAGGGGTTATTGGGGAGTTTTGAGAGAAGATGAGGAGTTGAGTTTCGTGTGGTCCCCACCACACTTAATCCTCCCAAGGGAGGTTATGCGGATGTGGGTCCCACCCCTAACTCCCTTTGGGAGGTTATAACAACAAAAAAAGAAATAAAATATGTTTCTACATTTTATTTAACTTTATTTTAAAAACCCAAAAACTAACTCTCAGCCCGCAATAAACGCAACCTCGGAAAAGGACTCCTTAAGAGAATATCGGCGCTTCGAGTTCATCGGTGCCCTCAGAATTTGATTCCGGGCACCGGTTCAAAAGTTAGAAATTCCCGCTCATTCGTTCACTGAACGTACCCGAGCCAAACTTCGGAAATTGATTCCGGGCACTCCTGGCCTCGGAATCAGGTGCCGTCAGAAACCGCGTTCTTGTAATATTCCAAAGAAAATTAAGAAAAAATTTCCCTTGAATTTTACAGGTCTTTACATTACTCCCACCTTAGGGCTTTACGTCCCCGTAAAGATACATCAAAAAATAGTGAAACAAATGTGGGTACTGAGCACACATCTGAGCCTCCCGCTCCCAAGTGCTCTCCTGGAGGTTCTCGTGCTGCCATCTGATGTGCACAAGAGGAATCGATCACCCACGTAAGACCCGCTCCTGTCGATCCTCTATCTCCACTGGGACCTCCGCAAAAGTCGCCCCATCATCCACGTCTAGCTCCCCATAGTCAATGATGTGCGTCGGGTTGTGCACGTATCTCCTCAGCTGAGATACGTGGAAGACGTCGTGCACCCGGTGTAACTGAGGTGGTAGAGCCAAGCGATAAGCCACCTCGCCAATCCTGCTGAGGACCTGGAAGGGTCCGATTAAGTGCGGAGATAACATGCTGCCACGGAAAAATCTCCATATACAAGGTCGAGGTGAGACCCGCAAGAAGACGTGGTCGCCATCCTCGAACTCTAGTGGCCTCCGCCTCCTGTCAGCGTATGACTTCTGCCGGCTCTGAGCTGTCCTCATCTGCTCCTGGATGACCTGGACCTTCTCTGTCGTGGCCTGGACCATCTCCGGCCCCACAAGTGCTGACTCCCCTGGGTCTGTCCAGCACAAAGGAGATCTACAAGGTCGGTTGTACAACGCCTCGTACGGTGCCATCCTGATGGTGGAGTGGTAGCTGTTGTTGTACGGAAACTCCACCAAGGGTAGGTGGTCCTCCCAGCTACGACCAAAGTCGAGGACACATGCGCGGAGCATGTACTCGAGAGTCTGGATGGTCCTCTCCGTCTGACCATCTGTCTGAGGGTGAAAGGCTGTGCTCAGACGTAGCTGTGTCCCGAACGCCTCTTGTAACCCCTTCCAAAGCCGGGAAGTAAAGAGAGCATCTCAATCGGAGATGATAGATGATGGCACACCATGGAGCCGCACAATCTCCTAAACGTAGAGACGTCCCAAGCTCTCCACTGAGCCCTGCTCTCTGATGGGTAAGAAGTGTGTCGACTTGGTGAGTCGGTCAACAATCACCCAAATGGAGTTGTGACCTCTGGAAGTGCGTGGAAGTCCAGTCACAAAGTCCATATATATGTCATCCCACTTCCACTCTGGAACCTCCAAGGACTGTACCAAGCCTGCTGGTACCTGATGCTCTGCCTTCACCTACTGGCAGGTGAGGCATCGAGAAATGAACTCTGCTACAACCTTCTTCATGCCCGGCCACCAGTGCTATCGTCTGAGATCCTGGTACATCTTCGCCACTCCAGGATGTACCGCCAAAGAAGAAGTGTGAAACTCTCTCAGCACCTCCTCTCGTAAAGCGACTGGTACCATGGTACGTCCTTTGAAAAGGATGTCGTGCTTTGCTCCAAGGGAGAAACCATCATGTGCCTGTCCCGAGGATATCTGTTCACGTCGTGTCTCACTGTCAGCGTCCTCACGCTGTGCCTCTCTGACCCGCTGCAGTAGTGGAGGGGTGACTGTGAGAGACTGGAGGAAGGCTGCTCCATCTCTATCCACGAAGGATATCTGCAAAGAGGCTAGCTGCTCCGTCGCCTCCTCATGTAGCTGAATGCCCGTCCTCCTGCTGAGGGCATCGGCTACTACGTTCCCCTTCCCAGGAGTATAGACTATCTCAAAGTCATAGTCCTGGAGGAACTCGAGCCATCGCTGTTGTCTCATGTTCAGGTCGTTCTGCGAGAAGATATACCTGAGACTCTGGTGATCAGAAAAGACTGTAAAGTGCTCGCCCATCAAATAGTGCCGCCATGTCTTCAGAGCGAAGACCACTGCTGCCAACTCCAGGTCATGGGTAGCGTAGTTCTGCTCATGTGGCCTCAACTGTCGTGATCCATAGGCGATCACTGCCCGCTCCTGCATCAGGACGCAACCGAGTCCGGTCCCTGATGCATCGCAGTAAACTACGTACCCTACTCCCTCCTCAGGCAACCTCAAGATAGGTGTGCTAGTCAATCTCTGTCTCAGCTCCTGGAAGCTCTGCTGACATTTGTCAGACCACACGAAGGGTTTCCCTTTCTTCGTCAATGCTGTGAGTGGTGCCGCAACTCTAGAGAAGTCTGGCACGAATCTCTGATAGTATCCAGCTAGTCCCAAGAAACTCCGAACCTCAGTCACGCTCCTGGGTGGCTCCCATGCTAACACAGCCTCGATCTTCGCAGGATCTACTGCAACTCCCACCTCAAAGATAACGTGTCCCAAGAAGTGGACCTCACGTATCCAAAACTGGAACTTTGAGAGCTTACCATAATGTTGGTGCTCTAGGAGTGTGTCTAGTACAACTCGCAAGTGATAGGCGTGCTCCTCCTCAGTCGTAGAGTAAATCAAAATGTCGTCGATGAAGACCACGACAAATCGATCGAGGTATGGCTGAAAGATCCTGTTCATGAGGTCCATGAACACTGCTGGAGCATTGGATACGCCAAAAAGCATAACCAAGAACTCATAGTGGCCATACCAACATCTGAAGGCCGTCTTCTGCACGTCCTCGTCTCTGACTCTAAGCTAATGATAGCCTGACCTGAGATCTATCTTCGAGAACCACCGTGCTCCCTTCAGCTGATCAAAGAGGTCATCAATCCTCGGTAGCGGATACATGTTCCTCACTGTCACCTGGTTCAGGCGACGATAGTCAACACAAAGTCGCAAGCTCTTGTCCGCCTTCTTGGTGAACAATATCGGGAAAGCCCAGGGTGAAACACTGGGTCGGATGAACCCCTTGCCCTGCAAGTCCTCCAACTGTACTCGTAGCTCTCAAAGCTCGGCAGGGGCCATCTGATATGCTGGAGTGGATATCGGGGTTGTCCCAGGGTACAATTCTATATAAAAGTCTACCTCTCTGCGAGGAGGTAGCCCTGGAACGTCGTCGGGAAAAATGTCCACAAACTGATCCACCACTGCAGGAAAACCAGGACTCCGCACGTCAACTGCTTCAAGGATGAGGCTAGCCAACTGATGAGTAATGGGCTGTCCTCTCCTCCACGGAAGTCCATCCTGTGCTGCAAAGGCTCCCTTCTCACCGGTGAAGGTGAACCTGCTCCCGTTGGTGCGTACACATCGCACCTTGAGCCTAAAACAGTCAATCTGCGCATGGACTGTAGATAGCCAATCCATGCCCAAGATGACGTCGTAAGGCATCGACGCTACTACAAGAAGACCCCAGCCGAAGATCTCACCTCCTAGAGTGAGCTCACACTACCGGCACCAGTGCGTAATCACCGAGTCTGCTCCCGTAGGAGTCTCTAGCCGTAAAGATCGAGCCAACGGCTCTGTCGGAATCTCCGAGCTCCGAACAAGGGCAGCGGCTATGAAAGAGTGACTCGCTCCTGTGTCTATAAGAACTGCAGAAAGGGTGGAATAGACACAGATAGTAACTCAAATCATCTCGGGTGCGCTGTGGTCGTAGGCCTCTGCTGCCTGGAGCTGTGCCTGTCTCTTCCCGCCATCTCCCTGTGGTCGGGGTGGACCTCCTGGTGGTGGTGGTGGTAGAGCCTCAAAGCGTTTCCCACCACCTGCTGCTCGACCAGCTCCTCTGCCTCGTCCGCCTCCTCCCTGTGGACCGCCACGGTCGACACTCTGCCTCTGCCTCGGTGGTCCCTCAACCGTCTGCTGCTCCTTGGCACGGCGGGTCGGGCAGTCACGAGCCATGTGGCCCTGCCCGCCGCACGAGTAGCACTGCCTGCCTCTCGAAAGACTGGCTCCTCGTTGTGTGCCCCGCACTACTGAGCCAGTGTCCTGAGGTCGTTTTCCTGAAGGTCTGGTCTGCCTGAACCCCTGAGTCATCCGTCGACTACCTGCTACAGATGACTCTGCTACGTGCCGCCCTACGGTGGGTCGCGACGCTGGTGTAGACTCAGCAAGGAAGCTCTCGATCAGAAGGGCCCGCTCCAGTACTCCTGTCTGAGTCAGTATGCTGAGGGAGATCAGCGATGCCCTGATCTCGTGTCTCAAACCCTGCTCAAAGGTCCGAGCCCGGAAGAATGGGTCCCGTACCATGTCGGTCGAGTAGCGCGAGAGATCAGTAAATCTCGCCGAGTACTGAGCGACCGTCCTGCTGCCCTGCCGTAGCTGAAGAAGCTCCTGGATACTCACCGCACGAAGGGTGGCTGGGATGAACTCTGAGCGGAAGAGGCTCTCAAAGTCCGTCCAAAGAAGAGATGCCTCATCGTGTACCTGGAGCATCAAGCTCCACCATCGTCCTGCTGCTGCGTGTAGTAGGCTCGCAGCGAGGATCACCATAAGGTCTGCTGGTGTCCTCACTAGCCTAAACACACGTACCACTGCCTCCAGCCAGTCCTCGGCTACCTGGGGATCCGTCTCCCCATGAAACCTGGGTGGTCGCTGGCGCTGAAACTCATGCAGTGCGCTGAGGCGACGTGCATCGTCAGCGGCTGGTATTGGAAACATCGGTGGCTCGGCGGGTAGAGCTACCGCCGGTGCCACTGCTGACAGAGGGCCCTGCACCGAGGCCTCGTCGCTCGGTGGGCTGTCGTCACACTCGACTCTCGGAACCCTAGCTGGCTGCCGTCGTGGGGCCAGCCTGAAAAGGAAAACAGGTGCACCACGGTCAGAACAGTATACCTGGTGAGCTGATATAAAGTAATCACAAAGAAAACATTGAACCACACACGCAATCAATGTTTTCATGAATTAAGTCAGAAATCAGTAGTCAGGGTCCTGGTGTACAGATACGTCGGCCGCTGCACCAACACTGGACTCCCTGGACTGATAACCACACTCAATACGCTAAACACTATTGCATCACATAAAAAAGATCAGAGTTTGCGGTAGAACCGAACGCCTCTGATAACAATTTGTCACGACCCGCCCTCGGGGTCCGTGCCGTGACTACCCCAAGCCCGCCTTCCATAGGCCAGGGGCTGGCGACTACCACCAAGGCGTAAATCCCGGTAAAAAGGGAAGGCATTGCCTTTGTAAGTAAACAAACACCACAGAGTAAGCAAGCGGAAAAGTAAACACTAAGTAAAAATAGAGTACAACTGAAAGTGTGGAATAGTAAATGGGCCAGAATACAAACCCAAATTGAAAGTAAAGTACAACTCAAAAGGGAAAACAGCAACTGTAAAATAAAAGCCGCTACTCCGAGCTGTCCACTGGAGGTCCCACCTGAAGGGTGGGTACAGATAGCTCCACTGCTCCACGGGTCTCGCCGTCCATTCCGAACATGTTCTGCCCAGTGGTCCACCTCCAAGTACCATTCTGCTCTGCAAGCCTCAGCCACGATGAACTTTGTCCATCGTCTGCAACCAACACAACGTAGTGCGGGCATAGCCCGTGCAGGGGTGAGTAAAAGCTACTCAGTAGGGACCTCGAGACCCCCGAAGGTCTCCCAAAATCCACAAAGGATAAACCACAAAAGATAGATACAACACGAAGTAACAACCGACACTGCTTAGGTATATGCCCATACATATACCTAAGTCATCAATTCCAACATGCACCAACCTCCGAGCCCAAGTACATCTCAGTCCACACAGGAAAGTATTCGTATTCCACATAGGAAAGCAAAAGGAAATCCACACAGGATAGCACAACACAATCCACACAGGAAAACAACAGGAATCAGCTCACACATGTATACTTCTTTGAAAGATGATAAAGATGATCTCTGATCCATCTAAGTCGTCGGACCCACGAAGGATCGATAGGTAACTAACCCCCGCAAAGACCCACACAGGATTGGGCCCACAGAGGACCTGTAGGCGCTGGTTCACACAGGACCGCTGAGCGCAAGGGCCCACACAAGATCGGACCCACACAGGATCGGGCCCACACAGGAACTGTAGCACTGATCCACGTAGGATCGTTGAGTTCTGCAGTCGTCGTTGAATCCAGCAAGGATCTCGGTACTGTCGTCGTCGTCGTAGTCACAGTAGCAGTAGCATTAGCAGTAGCAGTCTCAGTCGCAGCCAGCACTAGGGTTCCCGCACACAGTAAGCTCGTTCGGGAGGGTCCGCTCCACGAGCCGAGAGGCTGATACATCAACTGTCACAAATTCTAGAGTTGATGTATCCAAAAGTTCCGTATCGTCAACAGGAACTCAACGCAACAGATGGCGCGTCGATCGGACGCTCGGTCTGAGAGTTATTGGCTTTTTCGTCCTAGGGGCCCGGTTGGTTTTTAAGGCAAAACCAACCCGACTGTACTCCACCTGCATCCAAACCTCCGGCGGAGTATGCCAAATGCTCTGTCTCACTAAGAGGAACACAACAACTCTGACGGCACGTCAATCGGACGTCCGTAGCTCAATATATGAGCGTTTCTCCTCTGAAGGCCCGGTTGGTTTCGTGGACGAACCAACCCGGCCGAACTCAAAGTATTCCGAAACTTTGAGTGCGATATACCAAATCGATTGCCTCGATCCAAGGATCACATTGCCGCTGACGGTTCATCAATCGGAGGTATGTGGCTCATGTTATGGCCCAAAGACCGAAGTAGGTTCGAAAACGGGGGGTGCGGGTCCGGGCCGACCCGGCCCGGCCAGCAGCGCGGCCTGGGCGCCGCTCGGGGCCACGTGCGGGGGGAAAGGCCCCCGCCCCTCCTTGCTGGCGGCGTGGCTGAAGCTGCGCCTTTGGAGAAAATCGGCCCCCTCGTGGGGGCCTGCCTTGTGGAAAACGGGGGGCCGCCTGCTCCCCTTTATGAAACCGCCCCCCACCCCCTCTTAATGGGGGGGGGGGCATTCAAGGTGGCCGGGGGAATTAAATTCCCCCAGTTTTTCCCCTTCCATCTGGCCCTGACTTGGCCGGCCGGTTCTTCTTCAAGGGGACCGGCAAAGCCGGTCCCCTTCCGGCTTCCGACACCGGCGGCCCGACTAGCCGCCGGTCCTCTCGTCCTGCCGCTGCCCGGTACCAGCCGCGGCCTTCGTCGTTCAGCGCGGTGTGACGGCACCGTGCCCCACCGTCGCGGCCCCGCTCCGGCCGCGGCACCTTCAACTCTCTTCGACGTGGCGCGACGGCGTCGCGTCCTTGCATTATTTTACAACGCGGCGCGACGGCGCCGCGCATTTCTTGTCGTAAGATCTTGCGTGGTGCGACGGCACCGCGCCTCACCGTCTCAATCCACAACAAAATCAATATGAAAAGAAGGAGGGTCGGCCGTGTTTGTACGGTCCGGCCCCCTCGCGTTAATTGCTAACAATTGGATAAATTTCACGAAGAAATATTCTCGGGTATAAATCATGAACAAAAGAAATAAATAAACCACTACCTCGGTTTCAACTACGATGTTCGTCAACGACCCGCGGAAGACAACGTCGCGGAGGTAGGGCGTCGCGGTAATCGTTCGTCAATTCTGTTGATGAAGACGTACGTCCGAAGAGGTACGTCATTGGTGAATCTTCATAAGCCGACGAAGGAATTCCGAGGAGGAAGCGGCGTTCCCTTTCGTTGACACGGATGGCGTCGTCGATCTTCAGAAACAACTGGCTACGAAGAAGAGAGGAGCGGCGTTCTTTGTCGGAGCTCGAAGGTTCTTCACGTTCTTCATCAAAGTTTGAAGAAGAAGAAGGAGATCCCAAATCCTCTCAAGATGGCTAAACAAAATAAAATAATCTAAGGCTTATTTTATTTACACAAACATCAACTTGAATTTCGAAGGTTTGGAATTCAAATCAACCCACCTTAATTAATTAAAACAAGTTGTCAAACATTAATTAAAGGGGTTATAGGGGAGTTTTGAGCAAAGATGAGGAGTTAGGGTTCGTGTGGGCCCCACCACAATTAATCCTCCCAAGGGAGGTTAAGTGGATGTGGGTCCCACCTGTAACTCCCTTTGGGAGGTTATAACTAACAAAAAAAGAAATAAAATATGTTTCCACATTTTATTTGTCTTTATTTAAAAAACCCAAAAACTAACTCTCAACCCGCAATAAACGCAACCTCGGAAAAGGTCTCCTTAAGCGAATATCAGCGCTGCGAGTTCATCGGTGCCCTCGGAATTTGATTTCGGGCACCGGTTCAAAAGTTAGAAATTCCTGCTCGTTCGTTCACTGAACGTACCAGAGCCAAACTTCGGAAATTGATTCCGGGCACTCCGGGCCTCGGAATCAGGTGCCGTCAGAAACCGCGTTCTTGTATAATTCCAAAGAAAACTAAGAAAAAATTTCCCTTGAATTTTACGGGTCTTTACAGAATATCATTCTTCCATTCATTTAATTGGTAATATCCAGACGAATAGTTACCTTAGAGAAATACTTGGCACCAAGTAGTTGATCGAACAAGTCACCTATAAATGGAAGAAGATAATTTTATTTTTTATAATTTGTTTATGTTCATGATAATAATTTTAAAGGCACGTTGATTCTTTATTTTTCTAGAATAAGAGGACCGATACACCGTAGGTTAAAGCAGTTAGGCAAGTAAAACCCTTATATAGATTCCCTTGTAATTTATTTTTAAATTAGTCCAACTTAATTGATACCATTCTCAAATGTGTATTTGATATTGGTTGATATCCATTAATAATCACAATTAAGAACTCAACAACTATGTCATGAGGAATAACAAACAATTCATAATGGGGCACTTCATTGTAGTTTCTCATAATGGGAATGTCTTCATGCATGATCATCTCCATTGTCTCAATAATTTGATCTAGATACTCTTTCACACTTGTAAATAATATGCACAATTGAGACAATGAATCTGAATTCTATTCTCCTGACTCTTTAAACTTTTACATAATTGTTGTATGCCTTAATATGTGTAGAGTGATGTCCCTTTATTGATAGTTGATTTTGGGTTTGTATAAAGATAACCATTCAATGGTGAGTATAGTATCAATCTTTAAAAAAGTTTGATGAGATTTTTTGGATGGATTATTACAAAAAATTAACTATGGAGGATTTATATACATTTGTTTCAATAATTCCCAAATTTACAATTCACATAGAGAACTCAACCTCAATATTTTTATATAGAGTATGGATAGATATACTAAAATTGAATGATCCTTTGCACATCTTAAGAGTGGTCTTGATTCTACCATTAGAGGAAAGGGGAATACCGCCCACATCAAAGAGGATCCTATTGCAGTCTCTGAAAGGCTCAAAATTGGTGAGTACTCAATCATTCCTCGCCTTTTCCTTCCTAAGGGTACACAACCTATAAAAATTGACGATATCAGAGATCATATTTCTCTAATTTGGGGATACTAAACATGGAAGTGTGTCTCGCTTGTTCGGGGATATTTCCATATGTTTTCCACACGACTGAATTAAAATTTAGACCATGGGGCTTTGGTTCCATTTCCCTCAAACCTAGAATTATTTATTTAAGGGAATGGGATAAAAAGATCAACCCTTTGGAAGTTAGTTGCACTACGACTATGATTTGGGTTAGAGGTTATGGCTTAAACTGGATACTCTGGCATCCTAAAATATTATATGATATTGCCTTATCCATTGGTATACCAATAAAAATTGATTAGGAGATGGAAGTTGCCCATTTTGGCTACTTTTCAATGTTTATGGTTGAGATTGAATTGAGCCCAACTCTTTTTGAAAAAGTGATGCTTGCTACTGATGAGGATATTATTGAGCTGAGGATTTTTTATGAAAAAATTCCAATGTTTTGCACGGATTGCAATGTTATTGGGTATGATTAATTTTCTTGTCGGGGTTCATTAGTGTGTAGCTTTTGTGCATTGCATGGCCATAATGTCAATAACTGTCTCGAGAAGGAAAAATCTGTCTCTGCTGGGAAATCTGAATCTCAATTGTTGCCTGAGGTTGACAAAAACTTGGGTAAAAGCATGCAAGACCTGAGGACGTTTACTATTCTTGTTGAGAAAGATGTGCAAGGTGCCACTCATGAAGCGACATCAAAAGTTGATGTTATGGGCGACCGACCAAATTCACCCAAGGTATGTACTTTCCCTGAATATCAAAAGAAATCTAGGGCTTAGATTTGTACAGGTATGGAGAATGTCCCACATGTTGATGCTGCAAACAAAAGAAAAGAACATGCAAGAGAGGAAGAAACACAGCTCGAGGTTGATCAACAACTCTTTCAAGAAAAATTGATTCCCTATGTGAATAGAAAAGGCTTTCAGCTTGTTTCTCAAAAGAAGACACTACTCTCGGTTGCTTCTATAACGGTGGTTAAGAAGACTTCTACAGAGGAAATGATGCTACCTGTTAAAATAAACGCTTCTTCTGATGAAACAGAGGATAGCTCGGGTTCTAATAGCACTAATGCTGAGACACTGTATGGATGGCTTCAAATTCTTGCGAAAAGAGAAAATTATATCAGAGGGTGACCAAGAGGTCGGGGAAGATGACGTGAAAGAGCGGAGCTAATTGCTCTTAAAGAAGAAGAATAAAGGCTAACCGAGCATCTGCTGAAAAAGGTTAATAATTAGTCCTTGTTTTGGGGTTTCTCTATTTTTCATATTCTCTTTCCTTACTTTCTTCTTTCTCTTGCTTTCAATAAAAGTGGAATTTCCTTAAAAAATAATAAAATAGATTGATATGAAAGAATTCATAGAACCAAAATCAAATAGTACATTCAATATTATTGAACGAATAACTACGACACTTTTCTGTACAACATTTTCAGCATCCACCTCCGCAATAGTGATAGCATAATCCATTCTTATTACCTTGTAGTTTTTCATTGTTGATTATCATAAAAAACCCTTAGTATATGTCATTGGATCATGCAGTAACCATGTTCTGTGTATTTGGAACACTTATCTTCAAGTCATGTGTTTATATGGAGCTTCTTTTATTCTTTGAAATTAATGGGATTCTTTAACTCCATTTTGAAAAAAAATTATCTCGATGGCCCTATGATCAAAATTTGAAGCATTTACTGGTTCCCCTAAGGTAGTATTTAGGATGCTTCTTCCCATAATTTTGATAAGTGTGATGTTTGGATTTCATTCCTTCATGGTATTTATCTGTTGATCCTCCTATATTGACCAAAATTATCCTCTATTTATCTTCACAAACATAATACCAATGATATTATCCAACTCTATTTCTTCCTTAAAACAACAAAAGAAAATCTATTTATAGCTATCAAAGAATCGAATCACCTATGATTTTTGTAGACTCGCATTATTAAACTAAATATGGAATCCAATTTTTCAGTTTCAGGAGAAAATTGTAGTAATATAATTCATTCCTTATAATGTTTTCCTCATACACTTCAATAGACTCTTATTCCTTTTCTTTAGTCTGAGAAAATCCTTCTCCATTTTAAGATAAAGATTTTAGGGAAAATATTTATTGAAATAAATTTCCTTGAATTAATCCCAATCTATAGAATCAATTTCATCATTATCCTATGTTTTCAATATCAGTTTCCACCACTGATTAGCTTCTCCATCAAATTGATAGACCACCAGCACGACATTCTCTTTTTCTAAGCACTGAATGACAGCTAATAACTTCTCAATAGTGTTAATACATTACTTCATGCATAGGGGATCAGAATATTCAATAAATATATGTTTCCATCATCATATAAATCATTTTACTATAACATTATCTTTATTAAGGTAAGGAGGTTGTTTTACATGATTCGATTTATTATTAATAACATGAGCTAGTTTTCCTAGTACAATCATAATGTTTTTATCTCATGTTCCAATCATATTTGGAATTTAATTAGATAAATCATCAAATTTACTATCATTATTTTTATTGTAATGTGTTCCACTATTTCCAAATATTAACTATGAAAAATAAAAATACAATTAGGGGGATTGAAAACTTAGCTAATAAAAATTTAAAAAGAAACGTTGTACATGTAAGGAGAACCTTGCGAATTAAAAGTATACCCTAACATATGATTTATTCAGTTTCAATATAGGTTTTCAATGGTGATAGAATTATCCCTAGGGTTTATAAAAATGTTTTTCTACTCCTTATATCCAAAAATAACTACACCATTTTATGATACCAACTCTTGTTACCCTAGAATTTTACATATAATAGTACATAATTTTAAACATATATATACATAAAATATAAAAAAAAGGATCGTAAAGTATAGTTCCAATGGAAGAATAGGAAAATAATTAAAAATCATAAAATCAAAAAAAATCATTTATTAAATGTTAAAAATAATATCCAAACATTTTTTGAGCTCCTACACCTACATAGGACAACCTGTGGAATACATGAAAAATTTACTAAACAATGGAATAATGAATAGAACATGGGTGTTTATGAAATAAAAAACAATGGAACATATGGAATTATATCATATATAATGTGTGATCAGGTTATCATCGAGTCATAGAAATGTGGTTGCTACATATAGCATCACATAATCATAAGTAAAGGATAACTACCAAAACTATATCACATGGTGGACAAAATCATAAAATGGATTAGATTTACTCCCTAATCCCACACATGAAATTTTATGATACTAAATATTACACAATTAAATTGAATAATATCCATGTGAACCTATAATAAAATGTTTTTGAATATGTGTACCACATGAATAATCACGCATAATTAATAAACATAAGGGCTTCCCATGAAAAAAAAACAGGTATCGTAATCATGTCACAAAGAATAACCAACGGGCATATCATAAGAGAGTCTAAGAAAAAATTTATATAAATCATACATAGACATTAATAATTGAAGGAGGAATATATCAAGATAAATTATGTCCAACTAAAGGGAAAACATGTAGAAATAGTGTTTAAGAGTCTTTAGAAATGAGCCACTTTAGTGTAGTATAAGGGAAAATATTAAAGTGATATTAAAGAGTACAAAGGTGTAATTTTTTTCAAATAAACTGAGAAACTAAGTAGCATAGTATTTAATGATTAAAAGAGTGATTTTATAAAATAAAGTGCTAGAATAATAGATTTTTTTGTTTACTTGAAAACATGTAAGAAATTTGGATGTTCTCTTTAATCGTCTTTACGTATCGGAAGGAATTGGGAAAAGGTCCTTTTGAAACATGTATTCCTTAATCAAAGAATATTGTAATTTTCTAGATTCATATATATGGAGTATTTATAAATAATTTAAAATTTTTACATAATAATTATAAATAAATAAAATTGTGTAGAGAAAGAGAATATTTAACCCAAGGACAGTTTGGAGGTTCAGAAAGATCCCTTAACGTATGCCCGAAAGTGTTTTGAACTTGCACCTAATTTCTAGGATAATAATATTATATTCATTAATAATTTGATTCAAAAATAGTAAAAAATTATTTTGATTTATTATAATTATTTATGTTAAATTATTTCCATTTTAATGAGTTATAATGTTTAAATTCGTTGTTCTAGGGGTGTTCATTTCATGGTTTTATTCATGGTTCCCTTAGACCTAATTATGGGATATCATGTCAAATGAATGAAAAAACCATATGTGGAATTAAATCATATTAGTATACATCCATAATTATAAATTGACTCATATATTATTATTATTATATATATTAATTATTAATTAAAAAAAAATTAAAAAAAAATGATTAGTTCATTTTGGTGGTTTTTTTGAATATCATGAACCAGTATCATTATATTTAATATCATGCTAATATATTTTTTATAAAACATGAAAAAAATAAAATAAATATGATGATGTTAATTAAACATAATATTGTTTTTATGACAAAACATGAATGAGGTAATGAAAGACAAAAACTCATCTTGCTAGAAGGCAGTGAATCGACATATCACATATAATGTTATAATTTTTAGAAGGAGAAGAGAAGAAATTTGAGGATGTATATTACATTTAAAAAATAAAATTCCAGTATATATATGTTACTAGAATTAACAAAATATTTTTGATACTGAAGGTGTGGACAATATAGAATAAGTAAATAATTTAAATAAGGAAGATGAAGGATTTTAGCTATTCAATGTCTTCTCCTTGAGAACCTCTTTAAGACACAAGGGACTGGTCTTATGTTAAGAGCAGCATGTGTTTGACAAATTTAAGATGAGTTTTTCAGTAATTATATATAATTTGGACAATGATATTTATGTTTTAGAGGAATTGGTAGTGAGGGGTGGTATTTATAATGAGATGATAGAGGTGTTATTGATTATTTTATTCATTTTTTATTTTGGGTCAAGAATATCAATATTGTTGTTGATAATGACTAAATGTAGTAAATGTTTTTTGATATTTTTAACCATTAGGTGCTTACCCCATCCATACATAATCCAGGACTTAATAATTCATATATTTGTTAAACCTTATAAATTACAGTATTTCATTATACACAAAAATTTCAAATCCTTAAAAAAAATCCAAAAAATTAAGCAAATAAATTATTAGAAGTTTAGTTAAAAACAAGAATACATTTTTTAAAGTAATTATCTATAGATGAGAAAATTATTTTTTAGAAACAATTATCATTTACTTGAAATTATTGATTGTAATCTTAGAACTATTTTTGATACACATTTAAAATATAATTATAGTCTCATATAATTATCTTATAATTATAATAAAACAAAATAATTATTTTTAGATCTATTTTATAAAAATAAAATTTACTTTAAATAATTATATTAAATATAAAAGTATAAATAAATATTTACCTTTCACAAAAATATCATCACTTAATTTATCATTTTTATATCATTTATTTACTTGTTACATGTTAAAAATATTTCATACTTTCATTGATAAGATACCAAAATTTTATTCACACTTTAGTCCATTATTTTACTATTCTAATGGCCAGATTACTATTATGAGTGGTTACATTACTATTCCAACTATGAAATTACTATTCTAACAATCATAATTTTCATGGTAATAAGGGTTTTTTAATTCCAATAAATATCTTTTATTTCATTCATAAATAACCTATATTTTCTCCCTAGGTAATATATACTTTTATATTTTAAATGAATATTTTATTATTAACATTATGTTTTATTTCTATGGCCTTATTCGTGAATGAGGTCATTATTATGGTTTGAGAGGACACAAATTTTACCATTAGTATTATAATATTTTCTATTTATTATCAAAATTTAATATTTTACATTCTAATTGGAGTATTTTTTGTAGCATTCTTTAGTTATAAGAATAATTTTTTTAGGTTCTCTATGTGATGAATTAATTAAAATAATGGTAATTTCATTGATAAATTAAGGGGTCGTTACATTTACTCTAGTGATATTACTAATCAAATTATAATTTTTTAAATTATACTTCTATTCTATATTCCAAATAGAAAATATAGCTTACCACTAACTAATTTAGATTTTTAACCAAAAAAAAGAAATATTTCCATTCCCCCTAGTTATTTCTACACTAGTAGAAATTTATGTTCCACTTAAAGAATCATAGATCTATATTTTTTATGTTATCACTTATTCAAGAACATTAAAAACTGACCATAATTATCATATCTATTGGTATAGATCAATATATTCATATACTGAGTGATATTATTCATCATTAACTCCTCAAGTACTTAGGTATTGTATGAATCCTTCATTATGAAATTATCCCAAATTTGGTCACTAATTTCATCTCATGTATATCATCATCGATTGGGTTTCTTTATCTAGTATTTCAAAATAGATTAATGGATATCCAATTTCTTTATTCCTACATATCCTATAATGTTATGTTAATAAAATATTAAGTGAATAATGATTCGATAATTCATATATAAAAATCCTCCATTATGCTTGGTAGTGTAATATTAACTTTTATTAAATTGGTCATCAGAATTCTTGATTATATTCTACCATTAAAACTTATATAAATCTCTCATAACAATAAATATTTCTTTCTACTATAAAATCTCTAAATTATTATCTTATTTTATTTTGATTTAACACCTCCTTGTGTGCATTAAAGAAGTCATATATGATAGGGAATAGTTTTTTATGGTGTGAAATCCTTATTAATTATTTCAGAGAATGAATGATTATCCTATTGAAAAATCATGATGTTTGAATCCTTGAAGATTAATGAAATTAATCATATAAATTTATATCAATATTCAAAATTATTGTTTCGGGAAAGATCATATTTTATAAAAGTATAGTATCATTCACACTATCAAAATATCATATATGGTCTTAGTTTCATATGCGCTTTGAATACATAAAGAATAGATTATCATATATGGCTCAAATATCTTACATGAATCACAATTTATTACTAAAATCAAATATCTTATGATAAAATAGGACAAGTGCCATATACATTGTCTTAGTGTCTTTTTCTATCATCATTTGTATTATCCAAAGACCAATTATTTAAATGATTTGTCATAGTATAAAGGAATAAAAAATATTATGAAGATTATGATTTCTTAGAAACTAACATATATATCACTGAGGGTATCCAAATATATTATGCATATTATATAGACCTTTTCCATTTTCATCTCCAAACACACAAATAATAATTATTTCAAACAATCATTGATTTGTTTCAAATAATATCATGAAATTCTTAGACATCACATTCATATTTCACTTATTAAAATATATATGTCAAGTTATTTAAAACTACATGATTCTCTAACATCACTTGTGACATGTTGTAGACAATGCTACTATTATTAATCTGCACTTGTCCATAATTTAAATGAATGGTTAGTATTAAAATAATAATCAAATATTTAAGGCGGATATATTAAATCTATCTATCCATTTTAGAGGTATCTCAATATTTCCTTTCCATGTATAATATAATCATATAAACTCCAACATAAATTGAATTTCATCCAACAACCTTATTGAAAAATCTGAAATCCAAAAAATCTAAATGCATTATGATATTTCAATCATCGCCATTGTATTTATTTCAATAACCATCCTAATTTGAAATTAAATGATTTTCTTGTAATATATCATCACCAAACCATTGGATTTTGAATGAATAAAACCATATATGAGATTCCCTAGATACAAATTTCTTGAAATAAA
This sequence comes from Viscum album, assembly GCA_963277665.1. Classification (NCBI taxonomy): domain Eukaryota; kingdom Viridiplantae; phylum Streptophyta; class Magnoliopsida; order Santalales; family Viscaceae; genus Viscum; species Viscum album. The sequence continues at coordinate 2,008,947,726 of OY728155.1, forward strand.
TGACCTGGACATTACTACATCAGTGGTGGTTACTTTTTCCTTTTATAAAAACATGGTATCAAAAACCATATTTATATAAAAACAAATGTGATTCATGGAATGAAACCAAAAATACTAATCACTGTCACTTTAGTGAAATTTAAATGAACATTTTTAAATTAAAAATATACATAATAAATCCATGTGACACTAATGTAACATTATTGAATCATGACCAACCACACTTTAATAAATCTCCAAGATCCAACTCTCTAATAACAAGATTGAAACATCATGCTTCTCTAATGATAAATAATGAAATATTACACTTACATATACCCTTATTATTAATGTATTTATAAAACTAAGGTGAATATTTAGTGGGTGATAATAAATCATAGTAAAAAAACAATGTGACTTCCAAAAGATACCTATAAAAATGAATAGGTTAGACTACATATATAATATAAATCGGTAGAAAGTAAGGAAAAAATATCAATATATATATATAATATAATTAAATAAACCGAAAAAAATTAATATTCCTAGAACATGTTGGGATAAAATTGGTAGATATTGTTTTTTGGGCTAATGGAATGTGTTTTTAAGAATTTTAGTTATATTATTTTTAATTAGAATGTCTCCTAGAAATGGTTGTCATTTTTTCTTTAATAAAAATACCATGATATTTAAAAAAATTTATCAAAAAATCCAATCATACAGTGAAACAATTATATAGAGAATATTGTATTATGGGATCCTAAACATATTATATTAGAATAATGGTTCATAAATGAGGATTTTTTACAAGGTATTGTATTTAATAATTTTGTTTATCGTCTCTATTATTCAATGGGATGAAATTCTTGATAACAGATTTTGATGTTATGTTAATGATCTAAAGTTCAAATATTTATGGTTTCATAAAATCTCATGTTACCATATTGAGTAAAATGATAATAATTGATTTAGATTTAAAAAGAAAAGGAATTTACTTATGTAGAAATGGGGAGTAAACTGTTTTTTAGAGAAAATAAATTTCCAAAAAATATTTTTATACATTTTGGAAGTTTGATGTTCTTTTCCTTATGTTAAAATAAAAGTGATTTTTTCTTAAGGATAATGGGGGAGAAAAATAGATTTTTTATGAAAATGTATGATTTTTAGGAGTTCTATGTACACAATAAAGAAAGATAATATGTACAATGTTGAGAATACAAATATTTTTTAGTGAAGTTTCGGTAGATTGGCATAAAATTAATTCTAATTCAGAAACCATGAGATGAAATTTATATTAGATACTGAATAATCATATCACAAAATTTTTTAAGATAAATTCCATGGGAATTGTTTTTAAAATGTTCATTTGTCAAACATGTATGAAGTTGTGTGGTGTTTATTCCTTTTAGATGACTAGAAGAACTTTTTGTAAATAGATCATCAGATGGTGAATGATGTATACAAAAAATTATTGAAATGTTTTGATATAGGTAATCAAAATTAGGCTCATCATATTGATGAAAAATTAGGATGTTCTAAAAAATTAACATTTTATGTAATGCATTGAGTGAAATAAAACCATTGGTTTGGTGGTAAAGATATTTGGAAGCTGAGCATGTTCAATGTTTTTGTTGATGTGTATAATAATTTTTTTTCTGAGAATTTAATACCTATTTTGTTATGGATGAATCAGTTAGAGATTTTCTATATGTAACAATTACCAAAACAATTTCTTAATGGAAAAACATTCAAGGGTTAATTTTCATGGTCATTCTAAATAAATTCAAATATTATCATAATTATGTGAAATCTAATGATACTAAGCTAGTGATAAAATTTTCTAAATATCAAAAATGGAAACCATCATACTCATCATGTTTTAGTAAAATTTCATGAAGATTGAAATAATTAATGATATAAAAATTTTAAATATGTTATATGTGAATTATTTTAGTAAGTGTTTAATATTTAAATGTTTAATTTAGTTATAAATAAAAACTGAATTACCACCTATGCTCCATCAAATGATTTTATATAAATGGTTGAATGTATGAATATGAGGTAATTACACTATTAAAGTCTAAAAAAAGTATATGTGATGAAGAATTGTTGTCTAGAAAAGATATCTAAAAAAAATTATATGAAAAACTTCGAATGAGGAGTTTCTTTCCAGGGAATATCTTAGATAAAGTGGATTAAAAATTTGGTATGGATCAGAGGTTCTGTGACAAGTGAACTGATAGATTTTTTCATAATTGGAATAACATTTCTATTAGGTGGAATCAGATTTACAATGTGGTTTAAGAATATAGTGTTAATTATTAGAAGGTGGCTGATGACCAATTTGAATCATCATTTGGGATGGAATTATCAAATAGACAAATTGAATATAAAATTACTAAGAATAGTAAATATATGGAGAATGTTCATACCTACAGGTATGAAAGGAAGTGAATAAGAAGTTTTAAATGATGTGAAAACATTAATAAGTACAAGAATAATAGTAAAATCATTCTAATAATACTGGTGACCATTTCTAATGTTGTTATAATTTGATTTTGACATCATCTTTACATATGAAGACTATATTCACTATTCTTTTGATAAATGATCATCACAAGTGAGGCGATATTCCACTCATTATATAACCACATAAAAGGATTATTTTCTACTCTATTGTGTTTTATTCTATTGTTTTCTAACCATTCTAAGGACTAGTTACAATTATTGATTAGTAAACACTATAAATACATTTCATTATATAGTGGTTCACAGGAGTTTGTTTTTTAGTAATTTTATTAATCATTAACTGGAAGAAAACGTTTTTTCATAAGAAAAAAAAGATATATAGATAACTTATTTACCCCCTATATCACTTAGGGATAATATTGTTCATTTAAATTGGTTTCAAAGAAAAAATTATAATTATTGAATTTTTGCTATTGTTTGAAGAAAATATACGTTTATATGGATATTTATAATTCTATGAACAATACAAGGATTTTAATTTTTGAGGGAAAGAACTATCTTTTTTAAAAATTTAGAATTTTCCATATCACACCTCTATTTTTTATAATGTTTTAATGTCACAATAGACATTTTCCTACCACATGTTGAAAACTAACCACTTACAGCTAAAAGATGTGATTAAATTAGTGAATGATGGGAAAAATAGAAATGATATATTATCATCAATTTCTTAAAGTTATTTTCCAATATTTAAATGGGTGGGAAATGATAAATATATTTGCTAAAATTTATATGACAACAATGAAATAATTGCAAAAATTATGAAATACCAGTAAAAAATATGGAGGCTGATGTATAATGAACTCAAAATGGGTGATAATGAATCAATAAAGGATTTTTATTCAAGGGTGAAAGAAATAGTAAGTACCATATGATTCCTTGGTAAGAATTTATAATATTAAATAGTAGTTGAAAATTTTATACAAATTAATATTGATATGTTTGATTCAAATTTTTTATCATTCAATTAAATTGATTCTAAAAATTTATCATTAGATGATATACAGAACAGTCACATAACGTATAAAATGAGAAGTGGGAAATTTTCAAAAAGTAAAGAAAAATAAAATCAAGAACTTTTATTCAATGCTTCCTTGAATTAAAAATTTAATAATGTTCTCAAAGAAGAGGAATTAAGTGAATATAACACTAAATGCGATGTTGGTATATTTTTTTGTGAATTTAGTCCTTGTTTTCTAAACTTGTAATAAGGGGAACAAGAAAGAATATAAGGAATTTTCCATTGGAATTATTTTTCAGCACAGTTGTTGTAAAATTCATTGTAAATTTCTGTAGAATAAAATTGTATGAAGAAAGTGTTGATTATAATTGAAAATCAAGCAGACTATTTATGATTAATGCAGAAAAATTGAAATCCCATTTCTAGGAAAAGGGTAGAAATTTATAAAAAACTAAAAGGAGTATATTTTTGTTTAAAGATGATGACTATGATAACAGTGAAGAGGAAGCTAAAAACATAAGTTATAATGTTATTTAAAATACTATTTTCATAAAATTTATTGATAAAAATGTTTACTCATGATATATGTAATAGTTATGATGTTGTAGAGGCTCGGATGGAATTTATGTTAAAAAGAGTGGAAATAAAATCTTTTAAACATAATAATACATTAAAGGGATAAAAAGATATTAAAGAAAATTAATCTATTAGTAAAACATAAATAAACATTTCTAAAAGAAAAATACATTTTTTTATATATTGTTTTTATAAATAAGGAAAATGATGAAGATAAAAATATCAATATTTAGTTTGATGAAAAGTGGAATGTAAATAACAATGGTTTATAACATACAAAAAAACACTATAAACCAAAAAAGGAATTCCCAATTAAAAAATATTATTAAATAAAGTTTGTGGATGTTCTTAAATGTGAAAAAAATATCAACACAATATTTCATCAAAGGTTGATGAATCATGAAAGCATAAGGTGTTTATTGATTCAATTAATGATGGGTTGGTTGAAATTAAGAATAGTGATACTAGGGAACTTTTACCCAATCAGAAAAAATGTAATTGGTCCAATGTGGGTGTTTTTAAATAAGTTAAATGAATATGGTAAAGTGATAAGAAAAAATAATGGCATTTTTTTAATGGTTACTCAGAAACTGTAGTCATTGATTTTGATGAGATTTTTCCTCAAATACACTTATTTGAAACTATAATAATCTTCCCTTCTATTATTTCACAATGAGGATATAAAGTTATACATATGGACATAATGCAATCTTTTCTTAATATATATCATGATAAATAAGAATCTATATAGCAAATGGATTTATTCAGGATTATAAATTATGAATGTAATTTTTCCAAATAGAAAATATCATTATATGGGAATAATAATTCTCAAAGAGAATGATATTGCAAATTAAATAATTTCATGAGGAATTTGAACATTAGGAAAGGAATAGCTTATCATAACCTCTACATTAGTAAAAATTAAAATATTTACATTGTAGTAATTAATTTTTTTGATGATATTATATTTTCTAGGAATGGGTAAGAATCATTTGAAATTTGTACTAATGAAATGGAGAAGAATTTTTTATGTGTCTATGTTTGGAGAAAAAAATTAATTCATGTCTTTAAAATATCAAAAAAGAAAAAATATATTTTCTCTATAAATAGATGTATACTAAGTAAATTCATAGGAATTTTTTAATGGATTATCAAAATAAAGGTTCCACAAAAACATTAGTGTGAACATGTCATCTATAATAGTGATAGAAAATATGTGGATCCTATTGAGTTTTGGATATTTGTCGGAATTTATTTAAATGTAATATTTTAAATACCAGTGATTGTGTATGTTTTTATTTTATGTAAAATTCTTAAAAGATACCCAAAATAATCAAATCATACTTTAGGATAATTAATTATCATATATATAAATAATATATGAAACTAATCTTGATATAAAATACAACATATAATTAAATATTAGATTATTTGGTCATATGGTTGGGGCTTGACAAGGAAATGTTAATGATAAATGATCTAAATCTAACAGAGTTTATTTTTGGTGTAAAATTATATCTATTGGAATAGAATGAACAAAATAATACAACTCAAAATATGTTTTAAGATTAGTATGTGGAGACCCCTCATGATGAAACACAAATGATGTGGATGCGGACTAAGTTGGAAAACTTTTTAGTATAAGTACAGTTACAACTTCTTTTATGTTATGATAATCAATATTATATATATCTCACTAAAACTCTAGGGATCCATTTGCATTTAAAAATTATATCAATTATCACATCATTAAAGAGTATGTGGAGTATAATGAAATGAAAATGGGATGTGTTATTACAAGGTAACATGTCGTATATATTCACTAATACAATTATAATGGAATAATTTTATATCATGAGGTTTAACACTAGTGTAAAACCTTAATCTATATAAGGCTATGGTATGTGGGTTTTCCCTCACATTTAATTTCATTAGTGTTTTTAGTGAGAATTTTTTAATCTAAATCTATCAATTTATATATTCTTAAATATTCTATATTCACAATGTATGGTTTTCGTTAAAATGGTTAATCTATTAACTTAGCTTGTGTTAAATATTTTAAAAATTTATTGAAATTAATATTATAAAAATTGATATTGTTTGAAAAATGAAATATATTGAGAGTTATAAGATTTAAGAATAAGATTCTTATATAACTAATTTTAGACGACTTGGTTTTCTATCAATGATTATTATTTTTATAATCGAGTTTACTAACATAGGTTTAGAATAATTTGATAAGTAATCCATATATTGAGGTAAAAAGTTACATTGATTTATGATTTTGGTTAAAAAAATTAAGAGTGGGAAATTCTTGGGACCATGTTGGATGATAGATTATTTAGTCTAATAGAAGGTATTTTGAATAAGTTTAGTTGGATTGTTTTTAAAGAATAAGTCGTGTGGGAAATGGTTTTTTTGTTGTCTTAAAAAAATTACATCACACTATAATGTTTTTATAGTTTTGAAAATAATATTATGAAATAATCAGATGGATAGGATTAGAATAATGTTTCCAAAAAATGTGTCCATATGATGAACTATTTATAACAAAAGATTTTATATGATGTTATGTTATGATTTTTTATCTTTTAATGTTTCCAAATCTCCATGAGATGGATTGTTAAATATAAAATATATAGTGATCCTATAATTATCTGATGTTATTATTATCACGAGTATTGAAAAAATTATGTTACCAGTTGAGTTAAAGGATAATAATTGATCTTGGTATAAAAATAGAAAAAGGTTACTCAAGTAAAATGGTGGGTAAATTATTTTCATGAATGAGGCCATTATCAATATTTTTATTTAAATGATATAGAGGGTTAATTTATTTATAGTAAGCTTAAATGAAAGTTATTTTATGATAATAATGGGAGGAAAAAGATTGTTGGGTATGGTGACACTTATAAGGGATCAGATGATCAAAATATATCAAATTAGTTTGTTCAACGATTAGATAAATTTTTTTTGATTCTGATGTCTCTAATTATTAGAATAAACCAAAGTATAACATAGAATCATTTAGAATCACATTTTTTTCTTATAATGAAGAATCTATCTTTTTTTCATCCTAGTTCCATGTTCAGAGCTTTTTTAACAAATCCCCTTACTTCGTTCACCTCCTCCAATGGATCTGTTCAATTTCAATTTTGGTCTCATTGATGATTTTGGATCAGCATTCTGATTTTGGCTCAGTGATGGATTTTGGATACCTCTATGACATCCTTGTTCTGCTATAGTGGTGACAATGGTGGTTCCTGATGATCATATCACATCGGTCTCTATTTTTCAACTCCTGTTCATCTACTCATGACAGCACAAGGATGGGCAGAGATAGGATGGGTGGTGTGGGGTGGAGTGATCTATAGGATCTGGTCCAGGGCTAGGCTCCCTGGCTATCCCACTTATATATTGTCATAGGTGGTGTTTATTGGTTCTCAGATTTAATTAATTTTGTTTTATTTTATTAAATCAATGAAAATGTTTTTTTGAGAAAATTAAACAATGTAATAAGATGAATTACATCCGATGTTTTTTGGTCAATGTTCATTGGTAAAACATTCATAAATTTTTCTTGTTGTAGTTGCTACAATATGGTCAGCCAAAATTTTTATAAATATCATTAGATAGTGAATGTAATATGAAGAAAATGTTTCAAATGTTTTGATATAGGTCATCTAGAATAGGATTATTTGATGGATGAAAATTCATGAAGCTCTACAAGATTAATATGTGATATAAATTTTTGATTAAAAAAATTTCTGTTAAAAGTTAATGACATTTGGAAGTATAGGAATTAAGATTTTTTCTTGAATAATTTTAGAGGATTTTTTCAGATGATTTAATACCATGTTTGTTAATGAATAATAAAAGAGATATTGTTTCAATGTATATTTTGGAATTGTTTCATATATAATATCACTGTTAATTTTAATAGATATACATAAGTATATATAAATTTATGATAAATATATCAATTATGATGATTCTAAGATGGTATTTTTAATATATAAATACCATGACAAATGTAATGATACTCAATCAATTCTAATGAAATTTGAACAAGGGTGAAATTTTTTAATATTATACAATTATTAAGAATTTTTTTTGAGAATTTTTTTGGTTGGATTTCTAAATTTCATGTTTTCATTGAGCAAGAAATGAAAATTGACTTCCCACATTCACTCCCTCAAATTTATTTGAATAATGGATTACATTTATAAATATAAGGAAAATTCACTCTTCATGTGTACAGAAGTATAAGTTCTATGAATTGGTTCTGGATATAGATATTGGATGAACAATTCCAATCCAATGTTTGAGAATGATGTTTACATCCAAGGAATGTATTGGTTGATATTAAATATGAATTTAATATTCATGACATGTATTGGGATGAGTAAATGGAAAAAAAATTTAGTCACTGGAATAAATTTTCTATCAAGTGTAATATAATGCAGAATATTTTGCTATAAATCGGGGTAGATTATCACAACTTTCTAGAAAAAATTTCATGATGATAACCTTAAATGAAATAATTGGATAAATAAATAATACAAAGACATTTTATGAACAATAAATGTATAGAGGTGGTTAAAACCTTTTTATATCTAAAAAATTGAAGAAACTGTGTTTCAAGAATCATGAATGTGAATATGTAAATGATAAATAGTAAAAACATTTTGAGTATTATGTTAAAGGTTTATAATGTCATTATAAAATTTTTGGTACATATTTTATCTGTGAGATACTTATATAACTATTATTTTGATAAAAACAAAATATAGGTGTAACAATCTTCTATACATTTTGTAACCGGAGAAAAAACAAGTTTTATACTAAAGGATTTTGTGTTATTTTATTATTTAAAGATCGTGCCAAAGATTATATAATCTTTTCAAGTAGTGAAGCCTGTAAATACATATATTTATATGGTGGTATTTTTGAGTTTTTTTGTTGGTAAGGTATTACTCATTAATAAAAAGTGATTATTGTTTATTATGAAACATAAAATTGAATAAATATAGATAATTTATTCAAATCCTCCCCCTCACTATTATCTTAATGGTATTTTCAACATGACCAACACACTCATGAAATACCCGATCCCAATGAAACTCCAATATCAATAGTATCACTGAATTGTAATATTTTTTATAGAAAAGACATTCTTTTAGTCCAAAGCTATCATTTGGAAGTGTAGTCCAATGTGACGCATAATTTCCACCCAGACCATGTCTAACTCAAGAGGCTCTTCTCATATTCATCCGACATCAGGAAAACCATGTACATGACATGTTCTCATACAAAAAAATTGTTTTTAAAAAAATTATCTAGCATATTTTTATAAATTATGTTGGTGATTTCATCTAAAACTCGTAATTTGAAAACCAAATAGCAGGAGTGGTTCGATCATGGATTTAACAAGAGTTTTCTAGTCAAAATAAGAATATATTTTTAATAAATCTATATACTTTACATCCTATAATAATATTGAATGAGGGAGAAGCCACCTACCATGATCGGATTATTTAAAATTAAGTTATTTATATCATTCTATAATCGGTATCCTTTGGAATTTATATTAATCGGTCATAGAAAAACTATGTAAATACATAGTTTACACCCTAGATTTTGGGAAGCCAACCCTAGTATAGGGTTCCTTGAAACTGAATAGTTAAGGATGCAAAAGAAAAGAAAAAATGTATTTCTAACCATTTATTCCAATGATATAATACAATCTAATTCATAGAGACTAGACTCCAGATGATGTGAAAGAACCAAAAATTTTAATATTAGGCCTACAGTTCTAGAGACTATGTTATTGGAGGAAAAATGATTATTTCAAGGGAAGCATTGAGTCATAACAGAAATTTTTAAATATAATTAAACACACCACATAGTCAGTCCACACACATTGAAAAACTCTTTGGGTGCTGCTAAAAATACCATAGGCTATATTGTTTGGCTTCATGGTTTGGTAAATCACACAACAACAAAGAAATATTACACTATCTCAAGATTTCCATAGTCTCATGGTTTTTTGAAATTTTATGCTAACATTGATATAAGGCATTGATAATTCATGTGTATTTAAAATTAACATGACAAAACAATAGACATTCCCTTAACCATTCTCAAATTATGAACGCTTAATATTACTAAAAAATGTCTCTAAAATAATATATAAACTCCTCGAAATGATCCTAACAATTATATGACATTAAAATAAATAAAATATATGATTTTATATTTTATTAGTAAGGTTTTTGGAGTGATAGTTTGGAATGAACATGGTTGGAATTCATTAAAAAGCATTTGGGAAGGGCCTCTTGAGTTATAGATGGTTGTAGTGTCAATTTTTGGAAACATTAGATTATAACACCACGTGACCATATAGAAATCGAGTGATTGGATTTATCTTGTGAGTTAGACTATAAAGAGTGACTTCTGGGAAATGATAAGAATTGGGTTTATGTATTTAATGGGTTAGTGGTTTCATAATATGATAATAGATTTTTTTGTGTTATTTAATTTATTTATGTATATATATTAATAATTGGTTGCATTACATATCACCTATCTTATATTATATATTTAACCAAAAATGTTCTAATTATAGTGTGAATGCCTTTTTATTTTTCCTATTCTGTTTTATATTCACCCACACATATACACCATGGTGTGTATGAAAATTTTTATTATCATGATAAAAATAAAATAGATGATTTCATACATCACATGTAGAGAAACTTGATGTTGCAGTCTTACATTCAGGAAGATGGATCATGGGGATGCCTTGAAGATGAGTTGGGTGTGGTACTATAGGAGAAAATTACTATCACTTAATTTCATTAGGTATTTTATTGGTACAAAATTATTGGTTTCAGATTAACTACAACAATTTTGAATATGATTTTATGTTTATATCCGTAATAATGTTTTTTTTATATCATAATTTCATACTATAACAATTGTTTATATAGGTGGAAATCATACCCCATGATTAATAAAATCTATTGGTATTAATTTAAAAAAAATTGTTTTGGGGACATCACCTATGAGTAGTAAAATTCTTTCCCTTCTAGTTATAATTGTTTTAGGTCGTAATGAAATAGTTCATGTCCCCCTAATTGACCCAAAATTAAAAAATATATATATAAGGGAAGGGACTACTCATCTCAACTCTTTTATTCTTATTCAAAACATAAAAACATATAATTATCCTTTATTTATTAAATTATAATTCTTGAGATAGTAGAACCATATAATTTATTAGATATGATCATTTAGTTATTCAACTCTAAATCTATATGGGGTACCCCTATGTAGAATGCGAGAGTGAATGATCGAGACATAATAGTTTTCTAATATTTTGTTTCTCATGTGATACCACTTCTATATTTCAATATTATGTGTTCAATAAGCATATTTTCTAGGGATACTCAAACATACATTCATTTCAACTAGAATATTTAGAAGATAAATTTTAATGGTTTTTTTCATAACCAATTTCTACACATTAAGTAACCCCACTAAATAAAACAGTTTTTACACTTTTAGTAATAACTAATAATTTTTTTTTCATAGAACATATTTAGATTTTATATTCTGTCCATAATCTAAATTTCCATAACTTCCCAATATCACATTCTTTATGTAATATCTCTACAAAGGGATTTGTTCTATTATTCATCATGGAAGTGAAATAACTCTAAGACCGACATGTTATTCTTTTATATTAAATTACTTCAACACTAAAAAATATCCCCTAAATCATGACATCCATTTTAGTTGTTGTTGGTAAAAAAATTTAGTGAATAAGGATGGTTCTTTCTATCTAGACAGTAATAAAATTAAGGTTTAGAGTATCCTCTCATATAAGATCCTATATTTCATCTAGCTCCATCTCATGATGATCCCTTCATGTAATATTGTTTTATGTTTTTTATCAATTGTCTCTATAGGGATCATTGTAGTCTTCTTTTATATTCTTTATTTCTTATGTAAACTTATCTTCATAACAGAATCTATTAAAGAATATGTGTTACATTAAAATTGAGTCATATTTTTTATTAGTTCCCATTAAAACGGAGGAATGTCACACAATATTTCCTTCCATGTCCAGATTTACCACAACTTCTGCGTAGAATAAAATTAATCTTTATGTCATCATATTTAGAATAACTATAATGAAATATTATATCTTCATATAAAATAACAGGTTTATTGATAGTACTACATTTATATTATACTTTATTTATGATTGTATCAATCTATATTTGAACTAAGAAATAATTATTCACCCTTTCAAAGCATGACCATTTTCTTTTAAAATTTCAAATGATTTCTGGGATCTATAAGAAAACATTACTATTATTTTTTTGATTGTGAATTTTCAACACATTCAAAACCTAGAGAATATTTCCAGAGAATATACTCTAGAAATCCACATCTTTATGACACTGTTACTCCCAACTTCCACAAATATAATCTAAACACAAAAATAATTTTGAGTTTGTAGGTCTGACAAATTCATGTTCATTAGATTTTTTATTTATAATATTATCTCATATTATCAATATAGCTCCCATGTGGTTCCATCCAATTCCACGGTAAAGAAATATTAAACACTAAATAATAGTATTTAAATATAAGTAACCCACAACACCTTTAAGAATATTTTAATAATGGTATACCATGTTAATAAGAAATAAATCAATAAAACTATTATTGTTTTCCTCTTGTAAATTGAGTCTGACATCACTTAAGGGAAAATGGTATTCTTGAAATATTCCAATATTAATTTTCTATGGAACACTGTATCTAACTGGAATTCTTATTCCAAAATGTCAATTGGTTTTTATTCAATCCTATACTATTATAGATAGTAGCTCTACATTGTAAATAATGTGGAACTGATTTAACCTACCTGTTGGGGCCCTTCTTATCACTAGCTAGAGAAGACTCTATATTAACCCCAACTTACTTCATAAAATATTTTCAAATATTTTAAAATTATTTTAAGACTCAACTAATATTGCTTGTCTCTCAAAAATATTTTCTACATTCATATTTAGTTTTCCATTGAGATCCCTCACATTTTCTATTTCCTGGATACTATTCATTTGTATTCCTCTATCTCATCAATATAAGATACTTATTTCATAACATACTCCACTTTTACCATATCGATATTATCCTAATATTTAAATAAATTCCTTTTTTCCATCTTGAGTTATATGTTATTCTCAAGGAAATTATCTAAATAAATCTATAGTTGGTATTCCAGATTTGTTAGTTTTCCATCACCATATTTAATGAATGAGATAACAAATCTATTTTCAATATGAGTTATAAAATAATCTTCATCTTCTCACTATATTCCAAATGAGTTTCTTATTTTTTTTCTTTGTTTCTCATCAAATTCCATCTCTTTATTTTGGGGTATTTCTTCTTGATTTTACATAATTCCAATTTCTGTGGTTTCATATCCCTTTCATCGATTTCATAATCAAAAGATTTTTTTGTGCATTTTTTAAAAAGTGTATTTTATAATCACAATTTTAGGAACTTGTGGTTTCTTGTATATTTATTATTAATTTCTCATGTTGAACTTGTTTTATAAAAGAGTAAAAATTTTGTAAAAATATTATTTATTTTGATCAACATCGGTATAACATGATTCTGCTTCTTTAATATCCTTCATTTTACCCTATCTCATGGATTCAATGGATATTTCAACATTAATTTTATTTTTCGATGAAAATAATTTTCTTAATTATATTAGAAGGGAGGATATTTTTTTATTCCTCAATATATTTTTTCTCTCTATATACTAAGGATATAATTTCTATAATAAAACATATATTAAATTTTTTAGATCTAATTTATAATAATAGTATTTTCATCTATATTCTCATTAAATTAATAGATATTATTAATTATCTCGTTAAATATATTAATGCTGTCATAAATATTTATTTCATCACACATATTAATATCTCCAATATTTCTTTTTTATATCATTATTTTCTCTCCCATGATTTTTTCATTTTCCTCAAACCTTTATTTGAATTTCTCTCAAATTAACATTGAAATTTCAAGCACTATAAATTATTTGTATACCTTTTTAGAAAGATATATCATAATGACTACTTAAAATTTTCCATAAAAATTTATATTTCCTTCATTATATAAGGCCATAATATATCCTTCATAAATAGGTGGATATCCTTGTTATGAACCATATATAACATGAATATCATGAGATTAATGATGGGGAAACATCGTATTCATTTTACTATAAAACTTCTCACAATTTAATTTTAGAACACCTATGAAATTGATTTTATTATGTTGTCTATAATTAATAACATTCAAGATCAAAAATAGGGAAACTGTGTTCACACCCATACAATTATTAGTACCCTTATTTTTTAAAATTGTGGAGACAGTGGGTGAAATATTGATCCGTTATTAGGATTTATCCCTTTTAACTCAATATCTTCAATAAAATAAGATCAAAATCAAATAATTGTGTTTAATATAGAATCACCAAAATATTTTTGAAAGTAAATATAATAATTTATAACACGTTATCTAATGTTCAACCTTTCTATGAAATCCAACATCTTTGGTTGGTTAACCACCATAACATATTATCCATTTTAATAACTTGTTTTTAGAAATAGTATCTTCATTATCAAATTACCATATTTTCTCACATTTCTCATATTCTTGTGTCCCACATTATAACTACTGCTTGGCACTACCCACTAAAAAATTTCTAGATTAAAACAAGAAATATTTCATTTTTTCATTATTTCATCTATACAAACTGAAATAAATATATCTTCTCAATACTCATAGATAACATATTAATCACATTCTCAATCTTATAAGAACAAACATGAGTAATAAAATTGATTAGTTCTTCTAATATTACTCAGTCTATTGAAATATTTAATGGTCTTATTCATTCCGAAGTCCTTGAATACTCAATAGTTAGATGCCGCATTATTTTTAAAATATATCTAAACATGGTCTCTATGTTCTTAAAAAAATTTCTTGTTCGATAGTTTTATATTCTATCTAGTACCTAACCAATTTCAAAGTGTATCTTGAATCCAATTTATCCTACCTATTTTAATATTATATTTAGATAATATTTTATACATTAAACATCCATAATTCAAATGAGGAAATCATATAATATTATAATAAATTAAATCATTACATTTTTTAAATCAGTTAAAATAATTCTTGACTATATTCTCTCATTCAAACTCATTAATATATCACATGATACACAAGGTTTCATTCTTCTTTGAAATTACCATGAAATAAATTTTTCTATTCTTTTTAAATCCTCCATGTGTTAGTGGAACCATGTATTTATGATTTGGAAATATATTTTTTAGTTTTTGATCCTTCTCAAATATTTTTTCAGATATAATCGTGATACACATGAATAATATTAATTTTAGAATCCATAAACAATGAAAAAATTATCTATTTTTATTTATTTATATATAATTTATAATTCATTACATATGAAATCATTGAAAAGTAAAATATTTTGTGAACTGTCAAAATAATATATGTTGAACTATTGTCTTACACAATATATAAATGTTACAGATATAGAAAATATTATGTTTCATAGATATATTACATGACTCTAAAGTTCATACATGTCCCAAATGACTTATGAGAAAATCTAAAATGTATATTCTTTAACTGATGAGTATCAAACAATATCATAATGTTTCTCAAAAAAATACCAAGTATTATAAATGATATCTTAGAGTATTATGTGTTGTAAAAAACATATTAATTTAAAGCTATCATACACACATATTAAAATATATTATAAGATGACTAAAATGTATTTCATGTATAATATATTCATTATTATTTTTTAAAATTTTTTGTGAAATCATTATAATTTATTAAAATAATCATATATTCACTTCAATTTTCTATCTGGGAATTATGAAACATTATAAGGCAACATTATATTCTTAAAAAAAATCTCTTATCTGTTAAAAACAACATGTTTCTCCTATATCACTTATGACATAATTTATACCATTCAACCATCATCCTTCAACACATGAATTTAATTTTTGAAGAAACATCAGCTTAAAAACACTCATAAAATATATATAGCTGGTATATAAATTTTTTTACAAATTGTTTTAGAATTATTATCATCCCTTCCATATATAATAACAGTAGATCTACTACAACATAATTTTATTTCACTTTAATATCCTTATTCATGCAAATAAAATCGACCTCCATGAATCAATTTGTGTACTAATTACTATTAAATATTAATGATTTTCCAAAACCCACATAAGGAAATACTCATGCTACCATATATATTTATAATAAATTGAAACCCTTATGTGTAACATGAAAATGAATCCTCTATGTTAGATATAGAGAAATCACACCAATGTATTCAATAAATTAGTGTAGCCCCTCTATATCCAATATAGAAAGCCCCTACATAATTAGTTATATTGAGCTATTCTTTCTTATATCCTCATATAAAATACATAATTTTTTAGAAAAAACTCATATATTCATACAAACATTTCATTATGTAATATAATAAAATTTTACATTATTAACACTTTCCATAATAAAAAAAATGCATAAATTTATTTGATGAATCATATAGAACCAAAAAATCATCTTTTGAAATAACAAATCCCTTGGATAGTTCATTTAAAATACAAAAACATCTAAAATTTAAACTATATTTTAAATGGGGTAAATAAACTATTCAAAAATTTAAAAGGTAGTTATGAAACCCATTATAAAAATATATAACATTGAAAAAAATACATAAAAAATTTATCTAATACTTGTAATTATATTTTCAAAAATGTTCCAACAAATAAGTAATGTTAATGTTATTGGAATAAGAAATTGGTGAAGATAAAATTTTATTATTTATAAATAAAATTTATAACCCAATAAATAATATATAAAATTTTCTAGATATTCTATCCTACATAATATAAAAAATCATAGCTTAAAAAACAATTAAGGTATGGTATATTGGTCTTTATTTTATAAAAAAATCTACAAAGTCTGGAAATACAGAATGATCCCATAATAATGGTTGTTTTCTTAGAAGCAACACTGAAAAAATAGTATATAGAAAATACATATAAGAATTACTAATTTTTTCAGGATTCCATGAATACCCAAATGTAATAAATCTAAAAAATATATAAAAATTAATCTGTACCTAGAATGGAGAATGTAAAAAAAGGAAAAGAATAATAAGAAGTGTGTAAATCCAAGAGGAATAGTAGATTTTACATCACACCTAGGGTTTAATTACCCTTCTAAAGTGGATAAGAATAATTTAGAGGATATGGGATACCCCCTATTTATTGGGATCACATGAGGAAGAAGTTACTCGGTGGGTCAACCCACATCTAAATTAAATCACTTAACAATAATTTTCATTTAAAAATATACCAAAATTAAAAAGAAATATAATCCCCAGTCTCTCTCTTGTATGATATTATATTTTTAATAATAATCAAATGTAACAAAAATTATTAATTAAAAATATTTTCATAGATTTGTATAGAAAAAATAACACATTTTTTACCTTTTAGTATTAAAATATTAAGAACAATGTTTCCAATCAATGTGGTTTAATTTCTAACAAATTGGGTTAAATATAGCCTTTTATACCTATTTCAGGGTTTATATTACCATTCATATATACTTTTATTGATTATATTTGTTTAAAATCCTTAAATATATATATATATATTTAAATTTAATCAATATCGATTTAATTAATTATTTATTATCAAGGTGTTTTAAGTATTTCTTTCAATTTTATTTTTACAATTTAACATATATCCATTAAATATAGTAATTAAGTCAATAGTATCCGTGTGAATAAAAATTTCATGCATACCACAATATTCATATGAATAATATGTTCATTATAGTTGCATTGGATTATTTTTTTGAAGCATTATATGAAAAATGCTATAATATTATTATAAAACAAATTCCATAAAAATTTTATTACATACAATTACATGGATGTTGGGTTTTATGTTTTCCTCAAACTATATTTTAGAATAATTAATTCTATAGTCATATTTAAATAATAATTAATTTATCATTTTGATTACTTTATAAAAACGTATTACTCTAATTTTCTTCATTCTCTATGAAGACTTTAAAAATAATTATTATTATATTTTACAAAAAATAATTCCTCAATTATTTATGATAATGATCATTTTTTTATTTGAGGTATACCTATTATCAACAATATTTAATGATTAGCCTATAATTTGAATTACATTGGAAATATCAAACTTCAACATTTTAAAATATTCATAAACATCATGTTTGTTTGATGATAAATCCATAAATTTCATTATTTGGAAAAAAAAATGTCTTGAGATTTTCTATTATATTACCATGTTTAGAAACAAGAACATTTTATATTATAGTTTCATAAAAAATAATATTATTTATCTAGAAACGATTAATTTGGGGAATTTGATTTTTAGCTTCATTAATAAATTTTATTATATTAATTTTGGGATTATAATTTTACCTATACATGATTCTAAATAGAATATAATAATTTATATCTTATAAATATTTTATTCATTATAACTATGTATGGATTTTTATTCCATATCAAGATTTCTTTAAAAATAACTTTTTTTTTAATTGATTTATTTTTCATTATCAAATTCTATTAATTCCCTAGAACAATATTTACCTATATTTCTTAAGAAATATCTTTTAAAATTTTATTGAACTTTCACTTCTCATTATTTTATTTATTAATTTTTTAAAATAAATTTTATTTTAACAATTTTCATTGTATAATATATTTTTTTCCTCTCCATAAATTTTAATATTTGTTAATTTTAACTGATTCAATTTAAAATGCACGTATATGAAAATAAATAAATCATTTTAAGAATAATTAAACATTTTTAATTTATTTTTCTTCTTTTTTTTATAAAATAAATACAATAATTATTCAATAATTTTTCTCTTTACACATCTCTTGAATAATTGGATAATTCTTCTAATATTTTTAATAATATATATCTCCCATGTTGCTAAAATAAATTACACTTATTCATTATTATTCTTCAGAGATATGGGTTCCATTCACATTAGATTGGAAATGGTTATTCCATGTCGTTCGTACCATGGTATTTGGTCCTAGTATATATCTTATAGTGTTAGAATGACTAAATTAAACATATCATATAATATCCTCTTTCAAATCCTGACATCTATAGATTCTTGTATTGTTTCACCATAAATTTTTTATTTTTTAATGGTTATATTTTATAATATTAATATTTAATTATCAAACTCATAATTATGAATTTCAATATCATTAAATTTATTTTAATATAGTTATACATTTAAATTTTTTACTATTGTTTCTATCATGGTAAATATTAAAAAAATCCCTCTATTTATTTTTTAGATTTTTAAAACAACAATATTGTATAGTTTTTGTCTTAAATTTTAACCAATAATCAGTTTCTTCAGCTTCCTTCATTACTACTATTTTTCCTACCACTATGTTTCTTAGATTCTATATACTCATAATTAGAAAAAACACCTTTAACTCAATCATGAACTTCTATAACCAATGAATATAAGTAATGAAATGAAATTATTTTCCATGAAATATGATAATTTTAAATAATAGATAGAAATACTGTTGCTTTTTATAAAGTTAATAATAATAAAAATTATCTTAATAAAATAAAAAATTGATTAAAAATAGAACATTCTTGAATATTAATTATCCTTTCAATTGTTATCCAACATAGGGTACCAGTGTGACACCCTGTGATATTATGATATATTTATTTGTAGTCAAAATTTCGTTGATAGATTATGATATATGAAACCCCAAGTCTAAATGGACTGTAATATAATGTAATATAATAACCTAGAAATTATATTATAGGTTAAGACTCATGAAATTTTATTGGTTCATATTTAATTCAATGGTTAATAATTGATTAGAAATTTAAATAAAATAATTTGAAACTATATGTGATTTTTTTTCTAAAAAAGACTTTTTATTTATGCCATGTGTTTTTTGTTAATATATTAAATTAATTACTCTTGGTGAATGGATTTAGCCAAATTTATATATTATATTTTTAATAAATTATTCTCAAATTCATATAATTTTTTTATTTGAATTAGATAAAAATAAAACTAATTTTATGATTATAAATTTACTTTTCAATAAAACTATTTCTCATAAAGTTTAGCACAATGATATTGAAATAAATTTATTACAATTATAGAAACTTAAACTTTTACAATTATTTTCATATTTTCATTAATAAATATCATATTTACTATATATGTACCTTTTATTTTTTTCAATATAAATAGTAAAAATAGTAATGTTTTTTCAACCCAGCAAGGGTAAAATTATAAAAATTGACTTAAAACTTTTGGATACGGCTTTAAAATTTTTATAACACTTTCCATTAACTATTTTATGAGTAAAAAACTTCCATGTAGTTAGAATTGTTGAATATATAGTCACTTGGGGAAAAATTTCTTTTATTGTGACCTTTATATAATTTGAATAAAAGAATAAATAAAAAAGTCACTCTCTTGGTTTTAATATCTATAAATATATTACATAAAAATTTATAGAGGGTGTGTTTTTTAATGATTTTTTTTAAAAGGTAAATTAACTATTATTATCTTAATAAATAATTTATTAATTCTTACTATTTAAATAATTAACTTAAATTCTTATACAACACTGACACAATATTAATTCAATTAATATAAAAATAAAATAAATTAATTTTAAAGTATTGAAATCATTATAATTTCAGTGTATTATTGTCATCAATGAATTTTATAGATTAATATAACAGATTAGATTATTTTATAAACTATTACAATCCAATTCCTTTTTTTCTTGTTGTCTTTAATGTGAAATTTAATTAATAGTTCAAAGTATGAAAATAAGTATATATTATAAAAATAATATTTTATTTAATTATTTAAAATCATGAAAATATTTATAGTGGAAAATTTGGATAATATAAGGTCTTAAATTTCACCCCATTTTTATTTATAAACAAACATGTACCTTAAATGTAAAATTACAACCAAATAAAATTGAAAAAGTTATTAGTGCAGTTAAGGTTAATAATGGTTATCTAAGGGTTTAATAAATATTATAAGATATAAAATGACACAAAAACCTATCTAAATTTAATTGGTTGATGTTATTTATAACTAATAATGTTATTTTTCCAATCTATGGCCATTCACATGCATTTATTTTGAGGATGGTTTTTTTATTTGAAAATTTATAATATTTACAAGAGTTCTCCCACCTTCACTTATAATGTGAACCTTTAATTAACACTACCAAAAACATTTTGAGTCTTATATATAATGACATAAAATTTTCATACAAAAATATTAAATCTTTTTAGATGAGTATAAATTACATAACATTACGATCCATTCCAAAATTGTAAATATTTAATGTCTTTGGAGACTAAAGTCATAAAAATATAATTAATTAAAAATATTTAACATCTCCCAAAATTATCTCCAAACATATTTATATTTTTATATATATCTTACATGAAAAATTACTCATTAACTATAGAAATTAAACACAAGGATGGGTGGTCTCAGATGCTCATTAGGGGTAGATATGGGAGATGCCAATGATCACATAACTATAACTTGAGAATAAGGGTATTAATACATGACCTTAACATTTGAAAATAATACCTAGAATTTCATAGATTAAAATAACAATTCATGTAAAATACCTTTATATCTCATAAAAATGTTTCAAAAAAGGATAAAAGAATATGATTCAAGGTAACATAATATAAACACAAGAATTTTGAAAAAAAAACATATTATTATAAAATTAAGATGATCTTAAAAATAAAATAATGGTCACTAATTATGTTAAAAACATGTACTGACGCACTCACATAAAATTATTTTCATTAAACTAGGTACAATATTAACCTTATAGATATGATAACCATATCAACACATAAAATTAAGGACCGGAAAACCAGGTCCATGTAAAATCATTTGGACATGGTATCCATGTCCATGTATTAAATTGTGAACACGAATTGAAGCTCACAAAAAAATTATTTAACCTACGATTTAACCATATTTATATAATTAATCTGTTTTATTTAATAAACCTAACCACCACATTATCACAATTCATTCACAACAATGACATAAAACCATATCAACCTAACATAACCAGGGATAATAAATGGGATTCATAAAAATCTCATCAATAATAATAATAAAACACATTGAAAAAAATAAAGACGTTATTCTAACATCCCAGGTTAATATATAATAAGACATATTTCATATTTATTAATATTTGTGAATAAAATATTAATTTTATATTGAAGGGGTTTCTAGGTTCGATAGCATACCTCATACACAACAACAGGTTTCTTTGAAATCTTACGTTGCACACTAATAATATAATATTATGATTTTAAATGGTAGTTAACTTCTAGTCATTTTATTGGAGGGAATGAACAAAACTAACTGGAATATGATTATACAAGTTTGTTAAATGTATTTACATTTATCCAATAAAATTTAGAGGCTTAAAATGTGAATGAATATAATTTTAAGTATAATTTACATTAAAAGGTTGATTTACCACCTTTTAATGGAGAACCCCCATTAAATATATTTTTAGTCACTTTAATAAATTTTATTTTTCCAAATAAAATCCTTCTTTAGAATGTGGTAATTAAAATTTAATTTTTGTAAAATTTTGGAATTTTTTCGATAAATTTCAATTTCCAATTAATAGTGAAAAATATTGTATTCTAATTCAAAAATATGCTTTAATATAATTTATTTATATGGTTAAATTATATTTTTAATATGTTTTAAAGATTAATTATAATATATTTTTACCATTTAATCCAATGTAGGTCATTTGCATAAATTTCACTTTGAAATTGGTCATAAATAATTGTCAATTTTTTGATATTTATTGTCTTATAAAAACATGCTATTTCTTTTAACAATGGGAATTAATTTTAAATTAATTAATGAAATATCTATGTTTATAATTTGGTAAAATAGACATCATTTTTTAGTTCTGAAAATAAAATATATCTCAGGCTGAATTTTTGGTTGTTTTCAGAAAAACATCAATTTTTGATAAATATTGAAATCACTTAGTAGTACTTAAAAATCTGACTTTTTCATTTAAATGACAATTTACCACTTGTGTGAATTTAATTTCGAAATTCCAACATACATGGTTGTAATTAGTAAGTAAAATTTAGTTCAATAAGATGAAAATAATTTTTTGGGATTAGTAACATTTTACTTTTATTTACAGTGGTTAAACGTTAATAGTGTCATTAATGGTAAAAAGAATATTATAATATTTCAAAATTTCCTTAACACTTGTCCTAACCTTAATTGAAGAGTAATGGTCGACTATGAGAATACTTGGGTTGAATTTGGGACCCCATGGAGCAACGTATGAAGGATAATGACACTTTATTTTAATTAACTCAAAGTAAAGGCAAAAATGACAAAAACAAATATCTCTTTGTAAATTAATTTTTACATGGTGTTATATAAGTTATCTTTTCAACTATAAATAATAATTACAAATACAAGAATATTTTATACATCATGGTTTTTTTATATTGTTTAGACATCGAGTAAATTAAATTATTTATGACACAATAATGATACTATGTTTTCCTAATTAATAAATGATTTTAATAAATAAGATTATAAATAATAAAATAACATTCAGAACCTATACAATTCTTATTGGATGATTATATTTCGACAACGAGTCTTCTTATCTTTGACGTTAATTATTTTTGGACATTTATAAACTGAATAAGATTTTATAATAAAATAACAATTTCATACTTTCCTAAACAGCCCCTCCTCCCCCTTATAAAAAGATCTTGCTTCTAACCAATTTCTCACATCTCTCAACCCTTTTCACTTGTCCGACCTCTACCCAATTATGCTCCCTACATCCCTATACTCCTCTTAGATGCTTTAATTTAGGTAGAAGGCGCATCAAAAAACCATTTTGGTTCCTACCAAATGAAGTTACGAAAATTAAAGGTAACAGTTTTCTTAACTTATTTTCTTTTATTATAAATCTCTAACACCTAGACTCTTTATATTCATTTTTTTATAAAACCCTAGTATCCTAAATATATTAGGATGTTTTTATGAGATATATCCAAACTACACTTGCACACACCTTCATCTAATGGTTGATGAACATACTGTTTCTGTGGATGGCAAACTAACACCTCACGAGACGATGATTGTCGGTTATCTCCCACCGCCTATCATGTTAGCCATTAATTTGAATCTATATTTATATATGATATTATTATGTTTATGGTTTCTTTAGGTTTCTGTATTTTTCTTTTATAATATACCTTTTCGGTTAACATTATGGTTAAATGCGATAATTTCATTTGAGGTAGTGCGGACTACCGCCCCCTCAAAGTGATATGAATCGTTAATGCCATATGTGAGATGTATAAAAGATGGAGTTAATAATTTTATATATGAAATTATACTGGAATTATAATATACCAATGTATCATTATGTTCTAATTTCATTAGAATTAGAAATATAAATGAATGTAGCGTTCATGTGTTCGTACGGCTTACCGTCTCCATGAACAGTGCATTTCATCTCTTACCACCAAATGATATGTAATGATATAAATATATATATATATATATAATGGATATATATAATAGATACTATATTTAAATAATGAATATCATTATGTATATAATAGACTATTAACGACATAGAAAAAATGTAAATATAAGGTGTTCATTTTTAACTCAAGTACTAAATATCAAAAAAGACAAACGTTATTAACATAAATGATTAAATAATGTTTATAACATGGTAAAAAGGGATATTAAATGAATGAAAAACATGAAAAAGGTTCTTAAGCAATTATATATTAAATTTACTTTGTTATTCATGAGATTAAAGAACGATCATGTCAAGTCAGACACGAGTTAAAAGATTTTGTCTCAGTCTCCCTTAATTGGGGCATATTTTGTTTTAGTACATGACATTATTTTATACTCTATATAAACACCTTTGACTTTTCATTTCATTCAAATGGAATCTTCTTCTATGAATCGTTTTACTAAACAAAAAAAGAATTTTTTTTAACGTAAGCGGTGACAACGACATTTCCGCCGCCACAATTATTATTTGACCTTTGGCTTCCTTAACAAGCTGTATTGATTTTAAAAGGAAAAATAAATACCATATACACTTTTTACGTATTTTGATATTAAAAATGATTTTTATAATGGATTAATTATTTCAATATCATGAAATGATATTTTTTTATTACAATGAGGGAATGTTATATGTTTTTATACTTATGTTATGTGTTATGATTATGTTGTGGTTCTTGGGAATTGTTTACGTATACTGGTGGTTCCGTGATAAACCTAGGGTGGGTGAGCCCAAGATATCTCTCTATTGAAATGGTAAAAATGATAGAGGTAAATGTGAATGTTTCTATTAAGAGATTTAGGGAATATACTGTGATGGGTATTCCAAATAAAACCCTTATGTAGCTATGATTGCTATAATGTATCTATGTTATGGAAGCCACAATTTACGTTTATGATTTATGATTTCTATTTTTTATTCATTAATATTATGACTTCATGAGGTAAGTAAAAGAGTTTATGATTTTTATGTATTTATAAACTAATTTTTTCTTTCTTTGTTTTGTAATCGTTACTGAGCTTTTTATACTCATCCCATGTTTTGAAAAGTTTTCACAGGAGCTAAAGATAAATAGAGTCAAGGATGGGATAATTGAAAAAGTCATGATATCTAAAATTTGTTACTAGACATGACTCTTTTTTAAGAGTTTTTATTTTATGAAAAAATGGAAACTGAGTAGAAGTGTTTACTTTTTAAACATTTGAGATTTAATAGTATTTTCTAATTCTCTAAAACTATAAACCTGAAAAGATCCTCAATGTGAATTATACATTACATCCAATATTATGTATTGTTTAAGTCCAGGTCCTTATAGTTGATATCATAGGTAAGTTTATATAACTTTTGGAGTTAGGGTATTTTTAAATTAATATACATAAAGTAATTTATGTTAATATTGAAATTATATAGCATTTATAAATTACCATGTTGCTTCGCCTAAGATATTTCTGTGTTCAGAATGGTTTTCCACTGAGGAAACAGAGTAGCTATATTCGGATGAAATTAAAAGGAAAACAAAACATCCAAATCACCAACCTGAGATGGTCAGAATTGGAACTGAATAGTTTGTTTCATTGATGGCATAGTTGAATCATGGTATAAATGGTGGTGGTATCCATACACATGATCATCCAGATCAACCACAGAGGAACATGTCAGTAGTAGTGAATTTCATGAGGCAACATCCCCCATCATTTAGTGGATCGTCTGAACCTATGCTTACAGAATGGTGGATTAAAGCACTAGAAAAAAAATTATGTCATAGGGTGTTTAGAACATCAAAAGGTTAGTCATTCTGTCTACCATTTTAAAGGAGAAGCTGATCAGTGGGGGTTGATTGTGAAAAATATCAAGGACAGTGTGGAGATTTATTCTCTTGATTGGGATGAATTCAAAGGTATGTTTCTTGAGAAATATTTTCCTATGGTGGCTCATATTAGGATGTAAAATCAATTCCTGGAATTAATGTAGAATGATGAATTTGTGGCTGCTTATGAAAGAAAATTCCCTTGACTGGCAAGGTATGCTCCAAATTTCATATGAGATCTCGATAGTAAAATCAATCATTTTTACTCATGATTACAGACAAATTATCTAATGGATTTAGCTTCTCATGAGTTCAAAAGTTATGAAAATCGTTTTCGTTATGTGGGGAATGTGGAAATGGAGTTTTCTGATGATTAGGTGTTCTTTGAAAACAGTATAATAAGAGTTCAATGTTGTAGAAAAAAGGGAAGAACTCTGCAAAAAAGTCTAATGTTAAGAAACATATGTTTACAGTTTCTGAAAATTGCGGTAAAAAGCATGTAGGGGAATGTCTTTTGAAATCTATTAAGGGCTATCGGTGTGGTAAAATAGGACATAAGGCTCATAATTTCACTAATAAAGATCAAGGTAATGGTAAGAAAAAACTTTATTTGCAGTCAGTAAAATGTTTTATGTGTATTTAAATGGGTCATTATGCAAATGAATGTCTATCAAAGAACTCAAATGAGGGAAATTATTCAAACTAAAAGAAGAAAGGGGGGAATGAAATCCTTCACAACTACATTAGCAGATGTTGGGCCATCAAATTATGTAGTATCAAGGAAACTATTTTTTTTTCAGATTTTGATAATGTGTTGTTTGATTCAGGGTCTACACACTCATTAATTTCTGATAAGTTTTCTAGTAAATTGCGAATTCCATCTCAAGATATGAATATGTAACATATGGTAAAAAAGTTGGAGGAAATGTTGACACAAAAAGAAAACATAAGAACCTTCCAATTCTTGTGTGTGGAAAAAATCTACCTGTAAACCCTATTATTTTTTCACTAGTAGAGTTTGATGTTATTTTGGGCATGGATTGGATTTTGATTAATCATGATAAGATTGACTGCAGAGATACAGAGGATTATTTTAAGATTGATTTTCAATTTGGGTATAAGAATGAACCCCTTCTTTTGATAACATATTAGGAATCTAAGAAACTAGTAAAAGATGGAAATGAATGCAACCCTGTACATATTGTTGAAAACAAATGAATTGTTCAGATTAATGATGTGCCAGTGGTAAATGAGTACCTTTATGTTTTTTCCAAATGAGTTTCCTGGTATTATACCTGATCGAGAAGTTTAATTTTCTATTGACTTAGTTCTTCATGCTAAGCCGATTTCAAAACACCCTTATCGAATGGCTCAAATTTAACTTTTAAGTTAAAAAAGAAATTACTGATGTTATTAGATAAAAGTTTCATTCAACCTAGCACATCACCATGGGATGCTTCTGTATTGTATTTTAAAAAGAAAGATGGTTCAATGAGACTTTTCATTGATTATAGAGCACTGAATAACATCACTGTTAAGAACAAGTATCCTTTTCCTCATATCGATGATTTGTTTGATCAGCTCCAAGGAGCTCAGTATTTTTCAATGATTGACTTGAGATCAGGTACCATGAGTTGAATGTGAACGAATCAGACAATCCGAAGACTGTGTTTTGTAATAGATATGGCAATTATGAATATGTAGTTATGCCTTTTGGTTTAACCAATTCACCTGATGTATTCATGGATCTTATGAATAGAATTTTCCATTAGTTCTTGGATAAGATTGATGTTGTGTTCATTGATGATATTTTGGTTTATTCTAAAAGTAAATAGTGGCATGAAAGTCATTTAAGGGTTCAATTGAAAAAAATTAAAATAAAGAAATTGTATGGGAAATTCAGAAAGTGATGAGTTTTGGTTTTAAAAAATTTCTTTCCTTGGTAACATTGTTCCAAAAAATGGCATAATTATTGATCCTTATAAAACAAAAGTTGTTGATGAATTGCCAAGAACCACAAACATAACTGAGATCTATAGATTTCATGGATTGGTAGGCTATTACTAGAGGTTTGTTGAAAAGTTTTCAAGGGTATCTTGTCCAATGACTATGTTAACTCGAAAAGGTATTATGTTTATCTGGACAAAATAATGTTATGATTGTTTTCATGAATTCAAAAGAATATTGGTGAATGATCTTGTTATGGAATTACCATATATAAATGATGAGTTTATTATCTACAGTGATGCTTCATTGAATGGACTTGGTTGTGTCCTAATGCAGAATGATCATGTAATTTTTTATGCTTCACATAAGTTGAAACCACATGAGTTAAATTACCTTACACATGATTCAGAATTAGCTGCTATTATATTTTCTTTAAAGATTTGGAGGCATCATTTTCATGAACAAAAATGTGAAATATATACTAACCAAAAATGTTTAAAGTATATATTCACTCTGAAATAATTGAAAATGAGACAGAGGAGATGGCTTTAATTAATCAAGGATTATTATTTCATGATCCTTTACCATCTGACAAAAGAAAATAAAGTGGATGATGCATAGATTCAGAAATGTAATGCTACATTAACAATTCTACTTTTGAAATGAGATTCTTTTGTTTTTGATTTGATGAATTTTTGAATATAATTTGTTTGTACAGGTTTTTTTTTATGTTTTGTATCAGTTGTCAGTGTGATCATCTCTATCAGACAGAATTATGCAAGCATAGAAGGAAGACAATGAGTTATAGAAAAATGTATAGTTGGTTCAAAAGGGTAAGTTTTCTAATTTTAATGTTGATAATGATTGTGCATTGAGGTTTTGGAAGATATCATGTGTTCCCTATAAATCACATTTTATGAATGAGTTTTTATGTGAAGCCCATAGTTCCCAATTATTAGTTCATCCTGGAAGTACTAAGATATAAAAAGATCATTGAGATTATTACTAGTGGGATGGAATGAAAAAAGATATTACTGATTTTAATATGAAGTGATTGACTTGTCAGCATGTTAAATCAGAATATCTATTACTAAAAGTGATTATTCATCCATTATCGGTGCCATAGTGGAAATGGGAATATATATCCATGGACTTTGTTGTGGGATCACCGAAGACAGCTCGAGGTAATAATACAATCTGGGTTACTATTGATAAGTTGTCTAAATCTTCTCAGTTTCCTTCCTATTAAAGATACATTGTCTCTATATCATCTTTCTCAGTTGTATGTTAAATAGATAGTCAGGTTGTATTGAGTTACCCTCTAAATTTTATCTGATCGTGATATCAGGTTTACTTATAAATTTTGGAATGGCCTTAAGAAGTTGTTGGGTACTGAATTAAATATTAGTACAGCTTTTCATCCTTAGTTAGATGGGAAATCTGAATGAACAATTCATACATTGGAGGATATTCTATGTTCTTAGTCACTAGATTACCAGGGAATTTGGGGCCAATATCTTTCTTTGGTTGAATTTTCAAATAATAACAGTATTCACTCCAGTATACAGATGGATTGATTTGAGGCATTATGTGAAATGTGTTGTCAAACTCCAGCTTTTTGTGATGAAGTTGGTGAAAGGAATCTGATGGAATTAGAATTGGTAGATGAGATGGCATATAGAGTTCAGTTGATTCAAAAGCACATGATAACAGCTCAGAGAAGGCAGAAAAGTTATGCAGATAATCGGAGGAAGGATCTTTCTTTTGAGGTAAGTGATCATGTCATTCTCAAAGTTTCTCGATGGAAAAAGGTGATGCGTTTTGGTATGATGGGAAAGATGAGTATGATATTCATTGGATAATATGAAATCCTGGATAAAATAGGATTAGTTTCATACAGAGTGTCTTTACCTCCATGATTATCCTAGGTACACAATGTTTTTCATGATTCGATGTTGAGAATGTATATATCAGATCCATCTCATGTTTTGAGACCAGAGGTTGTTTAGTTGGATGATAATC
This sequence comes from Viscum album, assembly GCA_963277665.1. NCBI lineage: Eukaryota > Viridiplantae > Streptophyta > Magnoliopsida > Santalales > Viscaceae > Viscum > Viscum album. The sequence continues at coordinate 2,008,978,416 of OY728155.1, forward strand.
TCTCTTATGAGGAAAAACCTATCCATATTCTTGACTGAAGAGATCAAGTGTTGTGGAATAAGGTAATTCACCAAGTGATGTTTTTTTGGGAAAACTATATGGTTGAAGAGGCAACGTGGGAATCCAAAAATTCTATGAGGGATTAATACCCCATTTATTTGATATGTCAAATTGCAAGGATGCAATTCCCAAAAAGGGAGAAGTATGTAACCTACCAGGTAAATAAAGAATAAGACATATTTTATATTCATTAATATTTTTGAATTAAATAGTAATTTTACTTTAAAGGGGTTTCTATGTTCGATAGCTTACCCAATAAACAACAACGGGTATCTTTGAAATCTTACGTTGCACACTAATAATATAATATTATTATTTACAATGGTAGTTAACACCTAGCCATTGTATTGGAGGGAATGAACAAAAATGACTACAATATGATTATACCTATTTTTTAAATGTATCAACATTTATCCAATAAAAGTAAGAGGTGTAAAATGTGAATGAATCTAATTTTAAGCATAAGATACAATAATGGTTGATTTACCACCTTTTAATAGATAACCCTAATTAAATCAAGTTTTGGTCACCTTAATAATTTATATTTGACCAAATAAAATCCTTCTTTAGAATAGAGACATCAAAAAAAAATCTGTAAATTGTTGGAATTTTTCCGGTAAAGTTAATTTTGTAATGAATAGTGAAAAATATTGTATTTTAAATGAAAACTGTGTTTTAATATAATATATTTATATGGTTAGATGATATTTTTAAAATGTTTTAAAGTTTAATTAGAATATATTTTTACCATTTAATCAATTTTTGGTCATTGGAATTAACTTCACTTTGAAATTTGACATAAACAAGTGTCAATCTTTTGATAGTTATTGTTTCTTAAAAACACACTATTTGTTTTAACAACGAGAATTAATTTTTAATTAATTAATGAATCTTCTATGTTTTGAATTTGGTAAAATAGACATAATTTTTGAATTCAGAATATCAAATATAGATGAGGCAGATTTTTTGGTAGTTTTATGAAAAAAATCAATTTTTGATGAATAGTGAAACCACATGATAGTAGTTAAAAAACTGACTTTATCCTTAAAATGAAATTTTACTACTTTTGTAAATTGATTTTCAAAAATACGGCATACATGGTTGTTATTAGTGAGTAAAATTTGGTTCAATAAGATGAAAATATTTTTTTTTTAATAGTAACGTTTGACTTTTATGTACCACAGTTAAATGTAAATAGGGTAATTCAAGGAAAAGAGAATATTATAATAATTAAAAATTACCTTAAAAATTATCCTAACCTTATTGGATGATTAATGAATGACCATGAGAACCCTGGGGACAATTTTGTGACCCCATGGTGCCACTTGTTAATGATAATGACACTTTATTTTAATTACCTCAAAATAAATGCAAAAATGATATAAACAAATATCTATTTGTATATTAATTTTTACATGGTGTTATATAAGTCATCTATTCAACTATAAATATTAATTAAAAATATAAATATATTTCCTACATCATGTAATTTTTGGTATGATTTTTAGTCATCAAAGAAATTTAATTATTTTTTACACAATAATGATGCAGTGTTTAGCTTATTAATAAATGATTTAAATAAATAAGGTTATAAATATTAAAATAACGTCCAAAACCTGTCCAATTATTATTGTATTAGTTTTTTTTCAACTATGAGTTATATTATCATCAACATTAATTAATTTTTGTCATTTAAAAACCAAATATCATTATATAATAAAATAATATTTTCACACATTCCTAAAGAGCCACTCCTCCCCCTTATAAAATGCCCACATATCTAACCAATTCTTCACACCTCTCATGTAATTTGGCTTATCCAACCTCTACCCAATTAATCTCACTACATCCCTCTCCTACTCCTAGAAGCCTTACTATAGGAAGAAGGCACTTCAAGAAACCCTTTTGGTTCATAACAAAGGGAGTTACCCAAATTAAAGGTAACAATTTCTCTTAACTTCTTTTCTTTTATATTACATCTCCAATGCCTAATCACTTTTTATTACATTTTTTATAACAAATATAGAATCATTAATATACTAGGATTTGTTTATAATAATGATTCGAACTACACTTACACACACCTCCATCTAATGGGTGAATAACATACCGTTTCTGTGGATGGAAAACTAACACCTCACGAGATGACGATTGTTTGATTATCTCTTACATCCAATCAAGTTGGCCATTAAGATGACACAATATTTATATATGATATATACTATGTTTATGTTTTCTTTATGCTTCTATATTTTTCTTTTATATCATAACTTTATGGTTTCCATTATGGGTAAACGTGATAATTTCATTTGTGGAAGTGTGGAATACAACCCCCTCAAACTGATATGACTTGTTAATGCCATATGTGGAACATATAAAAGATTTAGTTTAAAATATTAAAAATGATTTTATATTGGATTTAAAAAATACCTTTGTATCATTATTTTTTTATTCCATTAGAATAATAAATAGGAATGAAAGTAGCATTCATGCGTACGTACGACTTATCGTCTCCATTAACAGTGCATTTCATTTCTTACCTCCAAATGATATGTACTATTATAAAAATATATATATACTAAATATTTAAGATATATATTATATCTAAATAATTAATATCATTCTAGATATAATGGACTATTAACCACATAGAAAACATGTAAATATATGGGGTTCAGTTTTTACTCAAGTACCAAATACCGACAAAATGAATGTTATTAACTTAAATGATTACATAATGTATATAACATGGTAATAAGTGATATAAATGAAATAATAAACTTGAAAAAGTTTGTTAAGATATTAGAAATTAACATTAATTTATTATTCAGGATATTAAATAACGATCGGTGTCATGTCGGACACGCGGTAAGGGACTTCGTTTCGATACCCTTTTATTGAGTCATATTTTGTTTTAACACATGACATCCTTTTATACACCATATAAACCCCTTTAACATTTCAGTTCCTTCAATGGCAAGCTTTTTCTACAAATAGTTTTACTAAACAACGAAAAAGATTGTTTTTTTAACTTAAGTGGTGACAACGACCTTTCTACTGCCACAAGTATTATTGGACCTTTGGCATCCTTAACAAGCCGTAATATAATTAAATGGAATAATAAATAACATATACTCTTTTTCCTTATTTTGATATTTAAAATGAATTTTATAATGGATTTATTATTTCAATATCTTGTAATGAAATATTGTTATTACAATGTGGGAATGTTATAATTAGTTTATACTTCTGTTATGTATTATGATTATGTTTTGGTTTTTGGAATATTTTACGTATAAAGGTGGTTATGTGATAAACATAGGGGTGAGATCGAGATAGCTCTCCAATGCATTGGGTAATGTGACAGATGTAAATGTGAATGTTTCTCCTAACAGATTTACGGAATATATAGTGATGGCTATTCAAAAGTAACTCCCTATGTAGATGTGATACCAATAATGTAAGTATGTTATGGATTCCAAAATTTACCTTTATGATTTATGATTTCAATTAGTTATTCCTAAATATTATGATTTAATGAGGTAATTACAAGATTTTATGTTTTGTATATTTTTATAAACAATTTTTTTTCTTTATTTGTTTTATAACACTGACTGAGCTTTTTATGCCCATCCCATGTTTTGAAATGTTTTCACAGTACTTAATGATTAATTGGGTTAAGGATGGGATCAATGAAAATTCATGCTGTCTAAAACATGGAAATAGACATGACTCATTTTCTTATGAGTTTTTATTTTTTGAAAAAAAATGGAAACTAATTAAATGTTTCTACTTAGTAATCTTTGGAGATGTAATAGTTATATCCTAATTCTCTTAAAATCTAAACCTAAAAAGATCCTGAATGTTAATTATTCATTTATTTCAATATTATGTAATGTTTAAGGTCTAGTCCTTAGAGTTATCATTGGAAAAAATTCCTAGTAAATAATAAAAAACATAAAAGATGTTATCATAGATGAATAATTACATAATATGATCACTGAAAATTTTTTCAGGAAAATATCATTTTCAATTTAAATATCATTTTTAAAACATAAAAATTTACCAAATTTTAAAGGAACATTTTCATAGAAAGGGCATAAAAATGTAATGGATAAATTAAAAAAATTAACATTAATTATGATGGTTAGTTCTATTAGTTATGTATACTTTAAAATAAATTATTTGTTTCACCCATTTGTATAAAAAAGAAGAAAGTACATCATTAGTCAAATGATATGAATATTTTATTTAAATAATTTAATTTAAAAAGACTATTGTTGATAAAAATGAATTAAAATAATCATATTATAATATAAAATCCTTCATTAAAACCTTTTTTAACCCATGTGTATGGAATAAAATGGGCTTTCGATTGAAGAGATAAATAAAGTTGATTATCCTTAAAAATATTCATCTGGTCTATTTAGTTCTTAACTAAGGAAAAATATATATTAAAACATGTTTATTGTATACATAATAATATGTGATGGTAATGAATGAGTTTCATGACTGAAATATCATTATATTTCATGATAATAATCTTAATCATAAATAATCTTGATAAACAATGATATTGAATATAAAACCTTTAACATATTGGAAACATTAAATACTATGCAGGAGTAAATTTACCATTAAATGAAAAATTAAATATAATTAAAATATTTAAAAAAATTATAAAAAATTCAATGGATTTTATATACACATCATTAAATATGTTTGGAATATATCATAAAATATGGCCCAAGGAATATAATTTCAGATGACAAACTCTAACCTATTATTCCACTTGCTTCAAAAACACTATATCATCTCCTATAATAAATATAAATTTATTATAATTATATAATTGATTCATAATAATACATATAATACCTTTTATAATTTAATTATAACCTTTTTCAAATTTTAATTTAAAATTCTTTATTAAAATCATTGTTTCAGGTGATATCTGCTTCGTTTTCCATGTATGTTTTCGTTTAATAGTTTTTTCTGTGTACCATGATCATGGTTTAACAATATGAAGAATATTAAATATTATGTAAATATAATATATATTCATTATATTCATAATTAAATTATTCTATAAAATTATATATAGGAAAATTAATTATACTTTTCATGGAAACAATTGGTCATACATATGCATGAACATTTTTTTCAATTTTTGACCAATGAAATGAAATAAATGTAACTAATAATTTACCTTTATAGTATAATTATTATATAATATATATCATGAATGATAATTAAATATTTACTTATTACTATCCATGTAAAATGGAAATGAAAAAAAATCAGATTGCTTCTTAGAGGTGGTATTCCATACGTACAGATGAGAGAAGTTATTTTTTTCTAGTGAATTAGATGAAAAGATGGTGGATGTAATATTATAATTTCATATGTATAATTATGTCCTAATTTTATTATATAAATATTAATAACATTTAAATAAATATCCATAAAATATTGTTGTGGAAAATGAATTGTATCTCTACATGGATAATGTAAGTTGTTGGGTATGAACGTGTGATACTTTCACTTCCCATTTGATGGAAAAAAGGGTATATTTCATTGATTTAATAATAATAATAAAATTTCATAATATTGTGAATACTGAAGATACTATTTTATTATAAGTATCATATATTTATTTTTGTTAAATAATAATTAATAAAAGAATAAATCATTTTTGGAGAATTATACTTCTTTGAAAAAACTCTTTTGGATATCCAATTAAGGAGCCCAGGGTTGGATGTTCGGAATACCATCAATTATACAATTTTCATAATGATGTTTATAAATTATCTGAAATGATATTTTCAATCTAGAGGGCTCATGGTGGAGTTAAGTAGAGAAATGAAGGGTGCAATTTTACAATTGAGGGGAGGGGTACTTTGGTAATTTTATAAATGATGAAATTGTTATAAATAAATTATATATCCTATTTCTTAAAAATGGTTAGTTATTCGATTTTATGTAGTATGTGGTTGAAATAATATAATAAAATAAAATTTGGAAAGGTTTTGGTTTCATTTTAAACCATATTATTTTCCTTATATATCTGGTTGAATGATTTAACAATAACTGATATAAAGAAATTATTTTTATTTAAGGGTTATAATTTTAAATAAAATCTATAAATTGTATAATAAATGGAAAATAAATATTAATTTAGAACATACATATCCTCTTTGTCGACTTTAAATGTTTTTATGTTTTCTAAGAAATTTTTTAAAATATTATTTTAATGAAATACAATTAATGACAATTTTGACACTATTCATTTATTTTTACATAAAAGGCCAAAAAAATTGTTTTATTCTGAATATAATAATTTTAAAATCAAATATTTGTTATATATATCTATGAAATTCTTGTAAAACTATAAATGAATAAAATTATAACACTATAAATATTTTTAAAATCATTTATTTTATATTTATTTTAATTAAGTAAATATTATAGTAGCATTTTGAAATAATTTAATGTAATTATATAATTATTGAAAAATATTAATAAATATACATTATGAATAAAATATAAATTTTCACCAAATAATATTTTTTATTCTTCTATAACATGTTTTTAAAATTTGGACACATAATATATATATATAGAACATATAGAGATCCACTTTATAACATTCATTATATTAAATATTATATTGGTCATTTTCATGGAAATGTGTCCATTGAAAATATTAATTTCAATCCTAAGTTGATACTGGTTGAATTAATTGCATCCAATAATAATTTTTATTAGAATTTATATCTTATCCCATTTATTTTGACATACAATATCCCAATTTCTACTTTACAATGGTTATAAATTTTTCCATAGTTACTATTTAAAATGACTGAAAATAAAAGGGGAATAATTAAAAAATGTGAAGATAATGATTTCAAATTTTGATTACATATTATCATAATGATTACTTATATTTGGAAGAAATTAGTATAAAAATAAATATGCAAAACATGACCTAGACTTAATTTTATAAAAATACATTTTTAATGGTAATACTTGGTTTTTTATCTGATGATTAAAAAATATAAATTGAATTCTAAAAAATTATATAATATATAATATAAAAAATTAAATTAATATAATTCAGTATTAGTGATTATTATAACCAATTAAGATACCAATACACTGCACATATAAAAACCATTTTTTCCATTAGAAAAATTTCTTTTTTATTTTAAAATAATTTTTTATATTCATTTATAATTAATTGAAAAAATAATTAATTTTAAAAATATTTAACCACATGATTTCCATAACATAGATATCACTCTCAATATCCACTATTCCAATAGATATGTTTGAACTATCACATAATAATAATTTAATAGTATATCCTAGTTCATTTAAACTCAATGTTATGTCTAATTCAATATATCGAAAAAATAAAATTATTTAAAGAGAAATATATATTAAAATATCATAATGATACATTCCCCAAATTTATGAAATAATATCCTCAAAATATTATCATATTATTGGTAATTTTAATTTTTATAATTGATATTTCTTTTTATAGAAAACACACAAAGTAAAAGTGGTTAATAAACCAACCTCATATAAAGTGGGAATGAGAAATATGAAGGTCATCTAGATTAACTCATATATCGGTTTCCAAATAAAATAAAATTATTAGGATGTTAAAATATTTACATGGAATAAAATATTAATGTTTATAAAATTATAGAAGGTGATATAGAACCTTGATCACAATAATGTAAATGTTCATGATAATGTTAATGAACAAAAAAACATAAAACAATGTGGTGTGAAGAAATACCATAAATCCAATAGAATTGATATTAATTGGGTAATTTTTTTAAGATACCTTTTCTTAGTGTTTATAAATCACTTTCCCTTATTGACTAAGAACATAAGTGAATACACTTTCTTGAAACATATAATTATGTCCTATAATTAATTTACACCAAAATATTATCTACTAGTTCAAATGATGACTATTAAAGATTGATCTTTCATGCAATAATATCGAAAATGAATTATAAAACTCATAATTAATTCTTTATACCTCTATATATTTACCAATATCAAAATGGAAATCATATGTTATTCAATATAAGTATATAAAATGTATTAATGTTTATGAACTCATCAATAAGACCCAATGTTCATCATAATACATTCAAAAAATTATTAACCCTAATGATACCTCAAAATATGTATGTCCAAAATTTAAACCAACAATTCTAATTACAAGATCCCATATCATTCGATGATAAAATTTACTATTATCTTGGAATAATTTTAATCACTTATGAAGGATCATACCATAATTTGTTTACCCAAATAATTTCCAAGATAATTTCATACTAAAAGAATATATGCTTCCAAAAGATAATTAACAATTTAATCCCTAAATAATATCATATATTAACCAAAAACGATTACATTGGTTTTATACATTCATCACTATATAGGCACAGATTAATTTTATAATATCAAATATGATATCTTTATTACATTATTTTATATTGGACATATATTGAGAGTGAATTTCAAAACATAGAATCACATAAAATTTCAAAATGGGATAATATTATCAATATAATTTTCATACAATATTTAATATAGAATCTCCAATAGTATGGTGGAGAATAATTTTTTCCTAACTATCATGATTCTCTCCAGTTATTTTTTATAAGATTTCACTTTTTTCTTTTGACTTTAGAGGTTTTTATAACTTATTGTCCTTATTATCCCATGGACTATGGCATTGATTTTCATAACACCAAACCACTGTTCATATATAGAACTCAAGTGTGAATGGTGTATTCTACTTAGCCATCTCTTTATTCATTTCATTGATTGACCACTTCACATCACTTCGATATTCTTTTTCTTGATGGACAGGTTTCCAAACTTGAATCATTCCCTTATTGTTTTATGAAATTAACTTGAGTGGACCATACATTATTTTTTGGAATGCCTGAGGTTGAGAAATTTTTTTCTTTCTTTTGACATACCACTAGAACTTCCATGAAACTCTATCTTTATTTTTTATCACCATAACCATGATGGTTTCAATATCCGATTTCCATTTTTAGTGTACATTGATCAATTTATTCATGTCTTATGATGTCCCATGCAGATAATACCACTTGAATATTTAGTTTCAATACACTAAATAATCGATCTATATTTTTCCAGGTCTCATTATTAAACTAGGATCATACCAAGGAGCACTTGTAAAATATTCTCCCTAGGTACTAGTGGATTTTTTCACCCTTATGCTTACACATAAGGAATTAATTATCAATTTTTTTATATATAATATGAGGGAATTGCCTATTGAAAAATAACCTATTAAACCCATCATATTATATTGAGTAAATTCCATCCTTTAGCCTAACATTCTTAATAATATTCCACCATTGATCTGTTTCACCTTCCAGATGATACATGGCTATGGAAAGAATTTAATGATACATGTACTGAAGAATGGGAAATATATATTCCATCATTTTGATCGAATTATAAGCATATATTTTTTTAGAATAACCATATAATGACGGTGGATGTTGTCACCTAAATTAATCATTAACATGTTTTCTCCATCGTTGGTGAATTTTTATGTTCATCATGATCAATGTCACTAACCGTAGCTTGATAGTTTTTACTGATAATAAGAACATGATATTGTTTCTAAGCTCATAGGATATTTATTTTCTTGTGAGGAGATTCATTTAAATGGATATCAAATTCACTATTCACATTATTCCATTTTGTTATAGCCATTTACTAAAAAAATGTGGTGTAAGCATCATGTAAAAAAATGAGAGTCAATATTTATATATTAAATAACATCATTATTTATTTTAAATAAAATATGACATATAGTCCATTCATTGAAATTATTTATTCAAATCATTAATTATGGTTCATAATGAAAATTAATGTTATCTAAAAAATATCCCACAAGAGTATAACACTAGGTGAAAAATAAAAGAGCACTAACCATGAACCATAATGATGGTCAATATATACTCAAAAAACACTTTTTTGGATTATTACCCCAATATGCATCTTCTTCAATACCACATCCACTAAAATTATCTTGAAATAGATATATTACATTAAATCCCACAAAATTATTCATTACCAATAAAATAGGATACTATCATATATATATATATATATATATATATTATTTTCCCTAGGGGTTTCACCAATGTTCTTCAATTATACTATCTAAATATTAAGTACACTCTTCTCTAAGACCAACTATAATTATCCGAACTATTCATATATAAATATGAAATAATTTTATATGAATATTCAAGACATAACATTAAGATACATGCTAGAACTCGAATGATTTAATGTCTTTGGAGACTAAATACATATATATATCATTCATAAAAGATCTTCAACATCTCCCATAAAAATCTTTCTCGATAATTCTCTTGTTAGAAATATCCATCATAAAAATTTTATTCGTATCATTGGGAAAGAAAACATAAGAAAGGGTGAGCCCAAATGATCAGTAATGGTAAACAAGGGATATATAACTGATCACATAAGAATGACATGGGATTAATGGTATAATAACATGATCTAATCATTTGAAAATCATTCCAATAATATCAAAATTTATAACCAAATTCCATGTAATAATGATTTTTAGTTCATCATAAATATTACATAATATAATAAAAGTAAATTATAAATGATCTAATAATAAAAACATAGTAATGGTGCATAAATATTTTTTAAAAAAACTACAAAAAATGTTAAAATTGAAATAGGTTCTCTCAATATATTAAGGACCTGAAATCTTTCCCTCACAAAAACATAAGAACATTAAATTGGTCCAATCATAATATTATGTACTTGAAATCCAATTCAATGCATAAAATTATGATCCTAAAAAAATGTGCATGCATAATCTTATGGACATAAAATCCAAGTACACACACAAACTTATGGATATTAAATCTATGTCTACACATTATCTTATAGACATGAAATCTATAGCCTAAACAAAATTAAGAACATGAAATCAGGTGAACACAGAACATATTTACCTCATGAGTTATCCATATAAACCAAATACATTTGACATATTTAATATATCCAACAAACACCTAATCAAAATTCATTCATATAATAACACGCGAATATGAATCATAACATTAAAACATATCACGTGAAAAATAAATGGATTTCGTAAACATGTCATCATCATAATCATTAAAAACAATGAAAAATAAAAATAATTCTATATTTTCATAATAATCCACATAAATATTATATTACATCAATAGATTTTATCATATATTAACTATTTAATTAAAGGATCATTAGAAAATTTCTTGAAGAAAATACACATTCCACATTAAATTAATCTTTTTTGAAAATAAAAATGGTTACAAATTCTATCAAAAACATTTTATTTGAAAATAAAATTACAAACATGTAATGTAAGAATCAAATAATTAACTATTTATGATAACAAAAAATACTATTCATCTAGTATATGTTAAAATAAAACAATCCATTGAAGCTTTTGTGTAAATAGTAAAAAATTACCTCGTTTGGAAAACGATAAGAAGATAACATTAATACAATTTATTAAAAATTAAACTATGGTAAAAAAGAATTTAATAAATTATATATTAATAGTCAAAACATTCATTAAAACATTTTTAGAGAAAATAAATATATTTAAAATATTGTATTAGATTGAATATATAAATAAATATGATTATTGATAAAATATCCTTTTTTTAGATATTATTGAAAGGAAATTTAATGGAAAAAAATATATTCTATAGAAGTAAATATTGGAATGTAAAATAAATGAGATTCATGAGAGAAAGATATTAATATTTTATGATAAAAAACAAATTCATAAACAATCCAAATAAACAATAAGATTTTGATATAAAACTGTTACCATATTGTTAACTTTTTAATTATAATCCACATGATTGAGTAAATGTAAATGAAATTTTAAATTTCAGGAAAAAAAATAAATTCTTGATATAAAATTAAAAATGTAATTATATTCACCTAATAAATAAATATAGGTGAATAACATAACATATTTTCCAAAGAATATAAATTTAACCGATAAAACCTTTAGAGTGAGCTCCACTTGCATAAAAATAACTATAAACTCATGTATAATAAATGTACATGTTTTATAGTTATATAATAGAATAATAATAATATATATCATATCATATATTATTTAATTATAATGTTATATCACCCAACTATAAGGCCCCAGCCTTAAACCTTACTTAATCTTGAGTTATTACAAGATTACACATTGAGGATCTTTTCAGGTTTAGAGTTTTAGAGAATTAGATCATGAAACATGCATTACATTCCACATTTAAACAAAGTGGTTACATAAAAGACCGTATTCATTCTTCCCATCAACGGAAACATATTGAAAATAAAACATGGATTCTTTCTTAACACATCCTTGACTCTATCATATTATCATGTACCTTTCCCTTGACCTGAAAAACATTTCAAAAACTTGGGATGAGCATAAAAAGCTCAGTATTGGATATAAAAATATGGAAAGGAAACATGAGTTCATATATACATAAGAATGAAATCATAATTTACCCATAAAACATAGGCACTTTAACCTACCTCATCAAATCATGAATAAATCATAGAAATCATAAGACATAAAGGTAACTTGAGGCATTCATAACATTCTTACGTAGGGAGTAACCCTCTTGGTTACGTTTGGAATACCCATCACAGTATATTCCCTAAAATCTCTTCGGAGAAACCTTAACGTTTCACTCCTTCGCGTTACCCAATGCATTGGAGAGCTATATCGGGCTCACCCGCCCTTAGTTTATCATGGAACCACCCGTTTTCATAACAATGCCCAAGAACCATAACATAAATGTATCACATAAAACATGCATAAAGGAAAACATAACATTTCCACATTTCCAATCACAATATAACATTTTAGTATATTGAAATAATGAATCCATTCAAAAAGAAACCATTTTCAAAACCATTTAAAACATTTAATAAGGATATTTTTGAATCAAAGTGTCCCATACCACCTTGAAGCTTAAAATTTTAAACCATTAATATCCATATAAATAAATCCTTGAAACCATTTTGAAAACATGGATATTAATAAGAACAAATTATTAAAACATTTAAAACGATATTTCGGTTAAAGGGGTTTTACCAAAATTAGAGACACTTGAATACAATAACTGAGGAATAACATTTAGTCAAAACTTTGTAATATCATGAGAATAAATGAATTAATGATATAATATTCTAAAGGACAGTATATACACCATATAAGAGTGAATTGGTGCATTACAACAATGAAGTCTCAATAGGGATTTAAAATGTGATGAAATCCCTTATAAAGAAGGTATCCTTAAACTAAGGACAAATCAATCTCAAAAATATGTGTGAAAAATATAAATACACCCAATATAAGTGGATATTAAGTGTAAAACAATAAAAGTTCATTCACACATATTCAATGGATGACATATTCAATGACTACATGTTGAACCCAAAGAAATCGAAATTGGGTTAAAAATTTCCCGTGACAGCCTAATGGCATCACATCAAAATGAGTTGATGAGAGATAAAAAGTGTATTTCATCACTTGGACATAAAATTTACATCAATAAGGATATATGAGAACATATCCCAACATAACAATATGTAAATTAAAAGACCCAACAAAATAAGTCTTTTAAAAAAGAGGAGGGTGAAAGGTTCCCTTACCGACTTGGGTATCTTTCCAAACATACACCCCATGAAAGAAGGACAATAGATCATTGATGTAAATACTCATAAACGAAATTATATTACTCAAAGAGTAGAATAATGGGCAGTACATACACCACTCAATGGAATTTGTGGAAAATGTAGCATAAATCTCACGAGAATAAAAGTGAGATGAAAAATCCCTTAAGAAAATTTGGCAGCCTAACGTCGCCACATAAAACTTCCGAATATGGATTTATGAGAGAGAATAGGGTCTCTCATCATATGAACATAAAAATTACAGTAAGTGTAATATAAAAGATCATCCCAATAACAAGAAAGATGAGCTTTAAAAAGGAATGACATAAAAGTGTGTACTTAAAAAGAAAGAGAGGAGTAGGATCCCTTACCTCGGGTCCGACTTGACTCGATCGTTCTTTAACGTCCTGAATAATAAACATGAGTTAATTTACACTTTATTAAGAACCCTTTTTATAGTTCATTATTCCTTTTAGATCACTTATTTCAATGTTATAAACATTATTTAATCATTTAAGTTAATAATGTTTGTTTTGTCGATATTTGGTTCTTAAGTCGAAAGTGGACTTCTTACAATTACATGTTGTTCCTGTGGCCAAATGTTTATTTATAAAGAATTGTATTCATGATTTAGATATCATATATGTCATATATATCCAGTACATGCATGCATTTATAACATTACGTAATCATTTAGAGGTAAGAAATGAAATGCACCGTTCATGGAGACGGTAAGCCGTACGTACGCATGAACGCTACTTTCATTTCTATCTCATACTTTAATGGAAAGAAATAATAATGATATAGAGGTATATAATAATTCCAGTATAACATCATATATAATAACATTAAATCTATCCTTTATACGTCCCACGTATGGCATTAACGAATCACATCACTTTGAGGGGGCGGTAGTCCGCACTTCCTAAAATTAAGATATCGCGTATACCCATAATGGAAGCCATAAAGGTAAGAAACAAATGAAAAATACAGAAGCATAAGTAAAACATAAAAATATTATATATAATATATAAAAATAGTGACATCATAATGGCCACCTTTGAAGGTGTTCAATGAGTATTGAACAATCATCGTTTCGGGAGGCAGAATTTCGCCATCCACGGAAACCGTATGTTCTTTAACTATTTGATGTAGTTGTGTGATAGTGTAGAGTGAATAAATCTTATAACAACATCCTAGTATATTGAATATACTGGTTTTGTTACAAGAGAAGTAAATAAAAAGAGTTTATGGGGTTGGAGAAGCAAAATAAAACAAATGAACATGAGGAATGAATTACCTTTAAAAGTGTAACTCCTTTTGATTTGAGCCTAAAGGCTTCCTTTGAAAGGATTCTGCCCAAAGGGAATCCTCTAGGATGAGTAGAGAGATGTGGAGACAGTAAATGGGCAGGGTTTGGCCGAGACAAAGGCTTGAGGAGTGTGGGAAAATAGATAGAGGTGGGGGCCTTTTATAAGAGGAGAGGAGGGGTACTTTTGGAAAGTAAGAAATATTACATTATTTGAAAATGTTTTTCGGTTTCAAAAGGTCCCACATTGATATAATTCGTGGATAAGTTTATAAGGCTTATAAATATACTTATCCAATTGGTTTTGGACATGTGTAGTTTATAGATTTTACATTATCTTTCCATTTTATTTAAATCGTCAAATAATGATGTCATCGCTGCATCATTATTATGTCACAAATAATTTATTTTATTTAATGACTAAGAATTATAAAACAATTACTATGATGTAGGAAATCTTTTTATATTTCCAATGACTATTTATAATCTAAAATATGACTTGTATAACCCCACTTAAAAATTAGTTTAGAAAAACATATCATGTTTATGTCACTTTTAATTTTAACATTAAATAAAATTATATTATTGTCATTTTCCAACTAAAGTGGCTCCATGGGGTCCCCAAGTTGGCCCATGGCTTGTCCTGGTCGGCCATGACTCAACCAATAGGAGTAGGACAAGTGTCATGGTGTTTTCACTTTCTTATAACATCATTTTTACCTTAAACTACACTAATTACCACTAATCGCGATTAAAAACTTAATAAGTTACTATTCACCAAAAAATTATTTTTATCCCATTGAACCAAATTTTACTTCTTAATTACAACAATGTATGTCAGATTTTTGAAAATCAAAACACAATTATGGCAAAATTTCATTTAAACAGAAAATCAGTTCTTATAAGTACCACTTAGTGGTTTCACTATTCATCAAAAATTGATGTTTTTCAGAAAAAACCCAAAACTTCACCCTAAGCTATATTTGATATTACGAACTCAAAAATGAAGTCTATTTTACAAAATTCAAAACATATGAGTCACATTAATTAATTTAATAATTAATTCCCGCTGTCATAGCAAATAGCGTGTTTTTATAAAACAATAAGTATCAAAAGATTGACACTAGTTTAAGTCTGATTTCAAAGTGAAATTAATTCCAACGACCACTTTTGGATTTAATGGTAAAAATATTTTCTAATTTCACTTTAAAACCAATTCAAAATATTATCTAATCATATAAATAAATTAGATTAAAAAGAGTTTTTGAATTAAAACACAACATTTTACACTATTCATTAAAAAATGAACTTTATCGGAAAAATACCAAAAAATTACACAAAGTAAAATTTGATGTCCCGATTCTTAATAAGAGTTTTATTAGCTCCAAAAGAATGTTTAAGAGTGAACAAAACTCTATTTAATGATGGTTCAACATCAAAAGGTGATAAGTGAACCTTTAGTGAAAACTAGGGCATATACGCCTAAAATTGAATTCTTTCCGTATTTTAAGCCTCTATCCATTATTGGATAAATGTAAAAACATTTAAAAACATATATAGTCATATTTTAGTAATTTCTATCCATTCCCGCGATTACAATGGCTACATGTTAACTACCATTAAAATAATATTATTTTATTATTAGAGTGCAACGTAAGATTCCCAAGAAACTCGTTGTTGCGTGTTGGGTACGCCATCGAGCATTGCATCCCCTTTAAAGTCATATTAATATTTTATTCACAAATATGGATAAATATGAAAATGTCTATTCTTTATTTACCTGGGGTGTTACATCCTTCCCCCCTTTTGGGAATTGCATCCTCGCAATTTTAAAATTGCGCTTGGAAACATCCTTGAAAGTCCCACATCGGAACAAGAGTCGGTAAAACAATCACTTTAAAATAAAGAAAGATAAGCACAGAGGTCACCCGAGTTAACCCATACTAGGACTCCATGTAGGAAAACATGGACATGGAGGAGAAATCATAGGGTCATGTTCTGATGGAGAGTGATAGAAAACATGTTTAGGAGAAAGTTAACAGTGAGAAAATCACAAACTTGTGATGGGTTATTCGGTGTTGGGTTCCCCAGTAGGAAAAGTTAATAGACAACATTTTTGTTTTATGTTACTTTTTATTGAGTAATTTATTTTTGAGCTTAACTAAAACATAATGAAATATACTTACTTGTCATGTTGACTTTCAACTTTTACCAGATTTCTTACACAGACACATACTTTCTCCAAAAGACGAGTATTTAGGAAGACTTGTTCGCATTAATAGTACTATAAACAACTTCTAGAGGAGAACCTAAAAAAAGAACTATACATTTTCCGTGTCTTCAAACCTTAACCAAAACTAAAACCAAAAAGGTTACTACAAGATCAGATAATCCAGAAAAGGAGAACCCTTTATAAAAAGAAAATCTATTCTTAATCTCAAAAGTTGTCCAAAAAAACACAAAGTTCAACGAGGACCATTTTATAATCAATTTGTCCACAAAAATTCTTCAAAGTAAACCAATATAAGATTGAAACCCAAATATTTGAAGGATTTAGTCACATAGACTTCCAAGTTAAATCTTAACATTTATCTCCAAACAATATCAGTTGCTCCTAAAGTCACGTATTGAAAAGTAGCTAACCTAATCACATAACCTCCATGATAGGTTAATCATTTTCATAAAAAACCCAAAATCAACTTACTCTTAATTCATAAAATCATATAAATAAAAAGAATCAGTCAAACTAACCAGGGACTTCACGTAGTCTAGTGGTAGGCGATAAATACCAGTCGCACTTTGGATGTGAGTTCGATTCCCGCAGCTTTGTTCGACGCGACGGGTTGTCACACGGTCTGCGTGTTGTCCTTTTTTCAAAACTATATAATTCTCAAAACATTCCCCAAAACGAGATAAAATCTTCAAAAACAATCATAACATATTTTAACCTCAAATTTATCTCATGCCTTTCACTTCAATTATGACATTTAGTAACCCATAATTACCTCAAAAGTAAGGATCATATAAAACCGAATGGTTCTTTATAACTATGTACACAAAAGAAAAGATAACTATTCCTTGGATAAAATTTGCCTATATTAAACATCTTACACATAATATAAAAAGTCTTCTAATGTAACCCCATCATCAAAAGGGACTTAATACTCTTAAGAATTTCACCATAGCTCTTGAAGCCCTTATATGTTGACATCTTACTCATTCAACATTCTTCATGATCCATTATCCATTCCTTTCCAACCTATTCCGAAATACCTCTTTCCTACAAACAAAATCATGAATCATATCCTAAGATTCCAAAATAGGAAAACAATAGTCATGAAATAGTACATACCTTTGATTGTTCGTTGTCAGTTTCTTCATCCTCAATAGGAATGGCATTAGGTATTGGTAAACGAACATTTGTACGCTCTTGGTGACCCCATTCACGAAACTTCTTCATAGAACATGTGTTTGCATAATGACCATGCACACCACATTTAAAACATTCAATTGATCTCTTAGAAAGAACTTCTTTCCCTTTCCTTGAGTCAACTGGATGCTTCCTTTTTCCATTGCAGGTTCTTGCTTTATGACCTTAATTTCCACATATATAGCATATTTCTTTCCCTTTGAAACATTTTCCTAGGTGTTTCTTTCCACATCTCTGACACATAGGTTTTTGAACACACATACCTTTATGATTATTACCAGTACTTCTGTAGGGATTTGTTTCTTGCATATATGATTCCTTGGAGAAATCTCCAAGGTTTAGGTGGTCAATCATGACTCCAGATAGTTGGTTGAGGATAACCACAAGAGTTCTCATTGCAGCTCCCATATCATTCAGTTGCTTGCTCAAAAAACTGTCACAGTTTCCTTCACATCCACTGTTACTTTGGTGCCTGCTAGATCCAACCATTTACTAAAACCAAAAAGGTCAGTGTGAGTATATCAACAAAACCATCATGTACTAATTAGTGAGATAAACACTAAGATATACTTACTCATTCACTTTATCTAAAACTATGACTCTTTCAGAAATCCTACCCATTATGGTAATGTTACTTATGCTTAAAGAATACCCTAACCTCTAAAGTTATCTAAACCTCCCTTTGATACCAACTATAAGGCCCCAGCCTTAAACCTTACTTAATCTTGAGTTATTACAAGATTACACATTGAGGATCTTTTCAGGATTAGAGTTTTAGAGAATTAGATCATGAAACATGCATTACATTCCACATTTAAACAAAGTGGTTACATAAAAGACCGTATTCATTCTTCCCATCAACGGAAACATATTGAAAATAAAACATGGATTCTTTCTTAACACATCCTTGACTCTATCATATTATCATGTACCTTTCCCTTGACCTGAAAAAAATTTCAAAAACTTGGGATGAGCATAAAAAGCTCAGTAATGGATATAAAAATATGGAAAGGAAACATGAGTTCATATATACATAAGAATGAAATCATAATTTACCCATAAAAAATAGGCACTTTAACCTACCTCATCAAATCATGAATAAATCATAGAAATCATAAGACATAAAGGTAACTTGAGGCATTCATAACATTCTTATGTAGGGAGTAACCCTCTTGGTTACGTTTGGAATACCCATCACAGTATATTCCCTAAAATCTCTTCGGAGAAACCTTAACGTTTCACTCCTTCGCGTTACCCAATGCATTGGAGAGCTATATCGGGCTCACCCGCCCTTAGTTTATCATGGAACCACCCGTTTTCATAACAATGCCCAAGAACCATAACATAAATGTATCACATAAAACATGCATAAAGGAAAACATAACATTTCCACATTTCCAATCACAATATAACATTTTAGTATATTGAAATAATGAATCCATTCAAAAAGAAACCATTTTCAAAACCATTTAAAACATTTAATAAGGATATTTTTGAATCATAGTGTCCCATACCACCTTGAAGCTTAAAATTTTAAACCATTAATATCCATATAAATAAATCCTTGAAACCATTTTGAAAACATGGATATTAATAAGAACAAATTATTAAAACATTTAAAACGATATTTCGGTTAAAGGGGTTTTACCAAAATTAGAGACACTTGAATACAATAACTGAGGAATAACATTTAGTCAAAACTTTGTAATATCATGAGAATAAATGAATTAATGATATAATATTCTAAAGGACAGTATATACACCATATAAGAGTGAATTGGTGCATTACAACAATGAAGTCTCAATAGGGATTTAAAATGTGATGAAATCCCTTATAAAGAAGGTATCCTTAAACTAAGGACAAATCGATCTCAAAAATATGTGTGAAAAATATAAATACACCCAATATAAGTGGATATTAAGTGTAAAACAATAAAATGTCATTCACACATATTCAATGGATGACATATTCAATGACTACATGTTGAACCCAAAGAAATCGAAATTGGGTTAAAAATTTCCCGTGACAGCCTAACGGCATCACATCAAAATGAGTTGATGAGAGATAAAAAGTGTATCTCATCACTTGGACATAAAATTTACATCAATAAGGATATATGAGAACATATCCCAACATAACAATATGTAAATTAAAAGACCCAACAAAATAAGTCTTTTAAAAAAGAGGAGGGTGAAAGGTTCCCTTACCGACATTGGTATCTTTCAAAACATACACCCCATGAAAGAAGGACAATAGATAATTGATGTAAATACTCATAAACGAAATTATATTACTCAAAGAGTATAATAATGGGCAGTACATACAACACTCAATGTAATTTGTGGCAAATGTAGCATAAATCTCATGAGAATAAAAGTGAGATGAAAAATCCCTTAAGAAA
Source organism: Viscum album (assembly GCA_963277665.1). Classification (NCBI taxonomy): domain Eukaryota; kingdom Viridiplantae; phylum Streptophyta; class Magnoliopsida; order Santalales; family Viscaceae; genus Viscum; species Viscum album. The sequence continues at coordinate 2,008,999,423 of OY728155.1, forward strand.
ATTCGGCAGCCTAACGGCGCCACATAAAACTTCAGAATATGGATTGATGAGAGAGAATAGGGTCTCTCATCATATGAACATAAAAATTACAGTAAGTGTAATATAAAATATCATCCCAATAACAAGAAAGATGAGCTTTAAAAGGAATGACATAAAAGTGTGTACTTAAAAAGAAAGAGAGGAGTAGGATCCCTTACCTCGGGTCCGACTTGACTCGATCGTTCATTAACGTCCTGAATAATAAACTTGAGTTAATTTCCACTTTATTAAGAACCCTTTTTATAGTTCATTATCCCTTTTCTATCACTTATTTCAATGTTATAAACATTATTTAATCATTTAAGTTAATAGTGTTTGTTTTGTCGATATTTGGTTCTTAAGTTGAAAGTGGACTTCTTACAATTACATGTTGTTCTTGTGGCCAAATGTTTATTTATAAAGAATTGTATTCATGATTTAGATATCATATATGTCATATATATCCAGTACATGCATGCATTTATAACATTACATAATCATTTAGAGGTAAGAAATGAAATGCACCGTTCATGGAGACGGTAAGCCGTACGTACGCATGAACGCTACTTTCATTTCTATCTCATAATTTAATGGAAAGAAATAATAATGATATAGAGGTATATAATAATTCCAGTATAAAATCATATATAATAACATTAAATCCATCCTTTATACGTCCCACGTATGGCATTAACGAATAACATCACTTTGAGGGGGCGGTAGTCCGCACTTCCTAAAATGAAGATATCGCGTATACCCATAATGGAAGCCATAAAGGTAAGACACAAATGAAAAATAAAGAAGCATAAGTAAAACATAAACATATTATATATCATATATAAAAATAGTGACATCATAATGGCCACCTTTGAAGGTGTTAAATGAGTATTGAACAGTCATCATTTCGGGAGGCAGAATTTCGCCATCCACGGAAACCGTATGTTCTTTAACTATTTGATGTAGTTGTGTGATATTGTAGCATTAATAAATCTTATAACAACATCCTAGTATATGGAAGATACTGTTGTTGTTACAAGAGAAGTAAATAAAAAGATTGTAGGGGGTTGGAGAGGCAAAATAAAACAAATGAACATGAGAGAATGAATTACCTTTAAAAGTGTAACTCCTTTTGATTTGACCCTAAAGGCTTCCTTTGAAAGGATTATTCCCAAAGGGAATCCTCTAGGATGAGTAGAGGGATGTGGATAGAGTAAATGGTCAGGGGTTGGCCGAGCCAAAGGCTTGAGGAGTGTGGGAAAAGAGGTAGAGGTGGGGGCCTTTTATAAGAGGAGAGGAGGGGTACTTTTGAAAAGTAAGAAATATTACTTTATTTGAAACTGTGTTTCGGTTTCAAAAGGTCCAACATTGATATAATTCTTGTATAAGGTGATAAGGGTTCGAAATATACTTATACATATGGTTTTGGACATGTTTAGGTCATAGATTTTACATTATCTTTCCATTTTATTTAAATCGTCAAATAATGATGTCATCGCTGCATCATTATTATGTCACAAATAATTTATTTTATTTAATGTCTAAAAATTATAAAAAAATTACTATGATGTAGGAAATCTTCTTAGATTTACAATGACTATTTATAATCTAAAATATTACTTGTATAACCCCACTTAAAAATTATTTTAGTAAAACATATCATGTTTGTGTCACCTTTAATTTTAACATTAAATAAAAATATATTATTGTCATCTTCCAACTAAAGTGGATCCATGGGGTCCCCAAGTTGGCCCATGGCTTGTCCGGGTCGGCCATGACTCACCCAATAGGTGTAGGACAAGTGTAATGGTGTTTTCACATTCTTATAATATCATTTTTACCTTAAACTACACTAATTACCACTAATCGCGATTAAAAACTTAATAAGTTACTATTCACAAAAAAATTATTTTTATCCCATTGAACCACATATTACTTCTTAATGACAACCATGTATGTCAGATTTTTGAAAATCAAAACACAATGATGGAAAAATTTCATTTAAACGGAAAATCAGTTCTTATAAGTACCACTTAGTGGGTTCACTATTCATCAAAAATTGAAGTTTTTCAGAAAAAACCCAAAAATTCACCCTAAGATATATTTGATATTCCGAACTCAAAAATGAAGTCTATTTTACAAAATTCAAAACATATGAGTCACATTAATTAATTTAATAATTAATTCCCGCTGTCAGAGCAAATAGCGTGTTTTTATAAAACAATAAGTATCAAAAGATTGACACTAGTTTAAGTCTGATTTCAAAGTGAAATTAATTCCAACGACCACTTTTGGATTTAATGGTAAAAATATTTTCTAATTTCACTTAAAACCAATTCAAAATATTATCTAATCATACAAAAAAATTAGATTAAAAAGAGGTTTTGAATTTAAACACAACATTTTAAACTATTCATTAAAAAATGAACTTTATCGGAAAAATACCAAAAAATTACACAAAGTAAAATTTGATGTCCCGATTTTTAATACAAGTTTTATTTGGTCCAAAAGAATGTTTAAGAGTGAACAAAACTCTATTTAATGATGGTTCAACATCAAAAGGTGATAAGTGAACCTTTAGTGAAAACTAGGGCATATACGCCTAAAATTGAATTCTTTCCGTATTTTAAGCCTCTATCCATTATTGGATAAATGTAAAAACATTTAAAAACATATATAGTCATATTTTAGTTATTTCTATCCATTCCCGCCATTACAACAGCTACATGTTAACTAACATTTAAAATGATATTATTTTATTATTAGAGTGCAACGTAAGATTCCCAAGAAACTCGTTGTTGCGTGTTGGGTACGCCATCGAGCATTGCATCCCCTTTAAAGTCATATTAATATTTTATTCACAAATATGGATAAATATGAAAATGTCTATTCTTTATTTACCTGGGGTGTTACATACACAGTTCATGGAGAGGACATGTTATACCCGTAAAAGAGCATTAGTTTCACTTTACAAAAGGTAAAAATAATGAAATGTAAATAATAATTCACTATTAATGAATCATTATTATATCATATAAATAATTATTATAAATTAAATATATCTATTTTTCCATCCTATTAAACTGAAAAATAAATTGCATCACTTCCTGGAGGTAGTTGTCCACACGTTCATAGAAGCGACTTTATTGTTTTCCAACGGATTGGAAGGTATGATGGTAAATTTTATATTATAATAACATAATTATAATGATTAAAATATTATCATATATAAATATTAAACACACCATAATAACAATCCATAAAATATGTCTTTGTAAAAAGATATGTATCGCTACGTGGAGACAGTACATCATACGTGCCTACGTGTGATATTTTCACTTCCCAATTGATTGGAAATAAGGGAGATGATGGTCATCTTATAGTTATAATAACACCTAATTGTATTGATCATAATTATTTTTTTGTTTAATGATAAATAAAATAGATTTATATGTGGTAAAGAATAAGTAAAAAATGAAATTGAATGAAAAAAGAAACTACCTCTACCTTGAATGATCGCCTTTAGTTCTTCTATTAATGACACTAGGGTTGGACTTTTGGGAATAAAAAACCTTTGTAATAAGTATAAGGATGTTTATAAGGTATTTTTTTATGTTATTATTGTTTTTGATGGTTCAATGTGTTGTAAATAAGAGAGAGGATGTTCTCTATTTCATAAATGAATAGAGGGGTACTTACGGGATTTTTTAAAACAAGAAATTATGATAAATTAATTCCCTAAAAAATAATCAAAAATTCCTATGTATTTTAATAGAAGGTAGTATGGGGTTGAAATAACAACAATCAATAAAATTGGGATATTTTTAAGTGTTATTTAAGGCCTAATCTTTGTTATTACCATCTTGTCTAATCAATTTTAACCATAATCACGGTAATATCATTTTCAGTTAAAGGATTATAATTTTAATTTTTAGGTAAAATTGGTTCCTAAAATTACGTGACATATATTTTTTGATAATAACTTATTCACTTATATATATTAAATTTATTTATAATTTTAAATAATATAATAATATAATATATTGAAAAAATATCATTAGTGACAATTTTGACACAATTCATTTAATTTTATCTAAAATAAATAAATACAAATATTTGATAAAAATAAAATTATTTTACACATCACTAATATATTATATTTATCTAATTATTTTATGTTACACTATTACTCAATATAATAATATTAAATTTAATATTTTTAAAATAATTTTCTAAATTATTGAAAACATACTATATTAGGATTCCTCAAGAATTTTAGATAATTATATAATCACCAAAACTATTAAAAAAATTCCAATCATAAATATAATTTCATTAAGAAAATATTAGATTTTTATATTCATTTATAACCTAAATTTTACCTGTGCGGACACATAATATATATTTAAAACTATGAGAGTGAAATTCTGTTTCTTTTTTAAATTTAATATTATATAGGTTATTTTCATTAAAATTTGTACATTAAAAAATCAATTACAAGACTAAGTTGACAAGGGTATAATTTCTTCCAAACTAAATGAATTTGAATGAAATATAATGCCCTTGTCAATTAGTTGTAAATTTGATATGCATGGTTTTCACTTTAGCAACAAGATAAATTTAACCATGGTTACTATTCATAATGACTTAAAATAAAAGGGTTATATTTACAAAATTTGAACCTAATTCTTCCAAATATATAATCTATTTCATAAAATTAAAATCATAGAAGTGGAATAAATTAATTAAAAAATACATTTGGAATATGGGAAAAAAATTATTTTTAGAAATAAGATTTTATTTAAAGCATAAAACATGGTTTATTTTTATATCATGCATAAAAAATATTAAATTAATGTTAAAAATTGATTCAATATATAACTTGTAAGTTAAACTAAAATAAATCAAAAAAATTTATTAATGTATCTTATTATGATTAAAATACATTTCATGTATAATTTTTTTGAGAAAACATATTTTTTTCAAATAATTATTTTATTATTTTCTATAATTATTGTGTTACCAACAAATTAGTAATATATATTTTAATGATATTTTTAATAAATTTATTTAGTCCTATTCACAACCACCAATCTATCGGTTATCTAATTACTATAACATAATAATATTTATATATTATATCTTTTTTCTCTTAAACACAATGTTGCGTATAATGAGAACAATCAAAGTAATAAATTTATTTAGTGTGTAATATATTTTAAAATCATAGGGTGTTATATTCTACCCCATTAAATAAATCACTTTCTTTAAATTTGAACTCATGCTCAAAAATCAAGGGTTTGTTATTTAAAAATTCCATTTTTGAAAACCCACATCCTAATAAGGGTTAATAAAACCACTTCTTAAAAATAGGTAAAGTGAGATATAATGTTCATATTGAATAATTCATATCTAGTATTTCAAATAGGATTAAAATTTTTGTAGGATAAAACATGCACATTGAAGAAGAAAAATAATGTCTATAAAATGATGGAGAGTGATAGAAAACATTGATCATATGAAAGTGAATGATCATGATAATGTTAATGTCCATAAAATAATAAATTATTGAGCTGTGAAAAACACTATTAATTTATCATAAATGAATTTAATAGGGAAGATATTTTGTTTGAAGGTCCTTTTTTAATATTTTTTTAATTTATTTGTCATCTAAACAAAGAACATAATAGAAAATACTTTTTTGACAAGTATAATTTCCTTTAATTAATTTTCACCCTAGTCTTATCTGTTGCTACAAAAAATGACTATTAAAGAGGTTTTTTTCAGGAATAATGAATTAAAATGAATCATAATATTCATAGGTCATTCATTTTAACTATAAATATTTTCCAAAACCAAAATTGTAAGAACATGTTATCCACTATCAGTAATTACAATACATTAATTAAATAAACATTAAAACTAACCAACAAATTTTATATTAATCCATTATATATAAATTTAAACATAAGGCTCCCACAAAATATGTATGAATAAAATGTAAACCCAATGGTCAGAATTAATTAATCTCATATAATTAAATGAATAACTTATCAATTATTTGGAAATAATTTTATTCAATACTAAAGACTCATTCCAAAAATTATTTACCCAAATAATTTTCCAAAATAATGTCATAGTAAAATAATATATGATTCCAAAATATAATTCACCCTTTAATCCATAAAATGACCATATATTAGAAAATAAAATTCTATTAGGTTTATCCCTACACCAGTAGAAGATCATATATTGATTTAAAAATATAAAATATGATTTCCTTATTTGAAAAATTATTATGGTATGTATGGAGAGAGAGATATTAAATAATCATAATGAACTAAACTTTTATAATGTGACAAGATTTTGATATGTATTATTTATAGAATTTTCAATATGGAATCCTTAGCACTAGGTTAGAGGATAATTGTTCCCTAACTATTATTATTCAATTTAGCTATTGTGATTTCCAAGTCTTTCCCTTTATCCTTTGACTCTATAGGTTATTGTTTCTTTTTATCCTAATTTTAAAATTAAATAATGAATTTATTTTTATAACACACAACATATTTTATTCAATATAACTGAGGTGTTAAGGGTTTATTATATTGAGTTCTTTCAATATTAATTCATTTACTATCCTCTTCATATTAATTATAAATTATTTTTCTCATTTACAATGATTTCCGAACTTTTACAATTTTCTCTTTCCTTTCAGTAATTTACATGAGTGATCATTCCAAAATATTTTAGAAATTAAGAGGTTATAAATTTTTCTACCCTCTATGTGACATACCACAATTGATTTTATGAAACTATATCTTCATTTAATTATAACCAGAACCATGGGGGTTTCATGCTTTCGTTCCGAATTTATTTCACATAAAATGATTTATTTATAGCATTTAAATACCCTTATATATAATTAATTTTAAATAATAGTTTAATAAAATAATGAATCTATATTTTTTGGAGAAAATTAAATGATAATAATACATTATAAGTCTTGTAAAAGTTTAAGTATATTTACTAATAGATTTCACAAGTAACTCCTCCATGTTTATAAATAGAGTATTTTAGAAGTACTTTCAATAAAAATAAACTCTAAAACTCATCCCATTCCATGGATCTAATTATATCAACTTGCCTCATGTTCTAAATAATTTTATACTATTGATTTTATTCACCATCAAAATGATTTACAACTTGGAATACTTATTTATAGTCCATGAACTAAATAACAGAAAATAAATTTACCATTATATAGATCCATTGATAGGAATCTATCAAATCTGAAGACCAATACAAGTATGTTTTACATTGTTTCATAAATTAATCGATCACGAGCCTCTCCCTTTTAGTGAATTAGAATCATTAATATTATCGTTTTTACTAATTATATATTGAGAGATTCTACAAAACATAGTCACATGATATTCCAACCAAGATCATAATCCATTTAGTTTTTTATAAGTACAATTGTTTTATTGGTCATCACATTCATTATTCACATGATTCTTTTGGGTTCTACTTATTGACTAAAACCAAAAACATATAGTAATCATCATGTAAAAAAATAATAGTGAAAATTAATATATTCAATAATATCATTCTTTATTTCCATAAATAATGAAATATAGTTCCTTCCTAGTAATTATCTATTAAAATCCATTACAATAGTCTATAATGAAAATATAAATTAACCCATGAATATCCCTAATGAGTTTAAACCAAGGTATATAATAAGGGAACACTGACTATGCACTAAAATGATAGTCATGATATACACGACTAACTATTTTTAGGGTTGTTTTTCCTAAATTCATCAACTCCAAAACAAAATCCAGTTGCATTACCCATAGATGAGTTTATTAACAAGATAACCATATAATCTATTCCTTAATAATACATTATGATGTTATCATATACATATAAATAACACATGGTTCTGACAAAATTCTTATAATCAAAATGTCTAAATATTAACTAATCTCTAATCTGATAATAACTATATCAACTGAAAATTTTCATACCTACATAATAAATCTATTTAGATTAAAATTAAATACAACATTTGTTGAAATAGTGGGTTCCCTAGACCCCACTATTCAGTGATTTTGATTACCATATCATGTATACAGTTATCTATGCATGATGTCATCTTACCATTATAGTGTGGACTGTTCTACATCCATTATTGAAATGGTAATTTCCAATGATTAATTGTCATATCGAATGGTTATAGCAGTTCCCAGGCTATAATGAGAACCTCTAGATACTATGAAATTAATATTAAATATATATGTTCTATGTTATAGATATGTATTACTAATTGGACACAGTATATGTTTGACCATCTGGTGTTGGGGGCTCACAAGAATTGAGACTTCTTCTCGTGAAGTTCGCACTTGGTGATCTCTTGTAGTGAGATCGTGAGGACTAACCCTCCAATAGGAACACCACTTGTTTCAGGTGTCATTGGATGTTCCTATCTACGATCATGTGTAATGGTCTCTTGACATGAGATCATTACCAATGTATTTCCTTTGATTGTGTACTTTGAAGCAAGATGAAAACCACGGAAATGAAGTCGTGGCGAGGTAGTTTGTGTCGGGTGTGTCATTAGTGGCATGCCATTGGTTGAATGGTCAACAAAATATTTGTCACTTCTGGGTTATGGAATTAATATATCTCAAACAAGTTGATATGGATGTTAGTACCTTTATAAGACCATGTTCATGGCAGTCAAGGTTAAATCCATCTAGTTAAGTAAACAAACTATAAAGCAAGAAAAGTTTGATGACACTTGAGTGTGTCCTACTTTATGAGATATTACAGACAAAGATATTGTATTACACATTGCATGTTCGTAGGTTGGTTATCACTACTGTGACAATCTCTATTTCTTTAGGGGCCATGATGGGTTGATAGACCCCACTCATGGTGTGCGAATACAATTCATGGTTGTCAAAATAATGTCTTAGAGCATCACAAACATTAGTGTATTCAAGAATCATCCCTAATTAGTTGAATATGAGTTTTGGACATGGTGGGCCCCACCACATGGGTCCATGATTTTTCCAATGTTGAAAGATCACCAATGTAATAAATAAATTCATATTATTCAAGTTTAGAATAATGATTATTAAACTTATTTATTATATGTATTTACGTAGTTTTAGTAAATACATGAAAAAATATTAATTGATGAATATTAATTTATTCACGGTTCAATTAATATTTATGGGAGCGACGAGTTGAGTTAATGACTTAGTTATTATCATGTAAAATATTTTAATATATTATAAGTAAGTGATTATAATATTTGTGACTCAGATAGGTATTTTTAATATTTTTTTGATAGTGCATATAGTATTCAAGGTCGGCGATGTAATGCCAGGTATTTTAATTAAGAACTATAAATAGAATAGGAGGGACATTTTCCAAATACTATTCATGGATCTTCTCCCACCTCTCCTATCTCCCACACTCTAGAGAGAGATGATCTGGATCCAAGGAGCTCAGATGTAGCTCTTCCTCAGTCATCTCTAGCAAAGCGATGTGGTAATCATTGGAACGTCAAAGGCATCATCAGTTTTTTGCGCTAGCACCTAGACTATGACGAACGGCGCTACCATGGATTCCTAGTAGCATGAGTGGGTGATCTAGAGGAATTCGACTTCAGATTCTTCATGTCCCTATCGCCAATGATGAGCAGACGTCGTGCACAGCTTCAGATTTAAACAAGGTATTTTACAGTTTATGTTTGGGATTAAAATCCTCCATGTGTGGTCCTTCCCTATGAACGGGCTGCTCTTATACGACATCGAAAAGATTACATAAACCGTTGTAGGAATATTTTTAAAAACCCACCTTTTTGAGGTTTCTACTGCATGCCTGGTTCCAACATAAATTTAATTCACTAAAATAACGATAATTATTCTGTGTAATTAGATTCTAGATACAAAAACTTATTATTCATGATGGATCATCATCTATTCAAACAATATATTCCCATATAATACCCTTACTATAAATATTATACTTAAAACAATTTTTTGTAATATAGGGAAAGTAAACATAGTAAGTAGTGATCTAAAATTAATACTAAGAGTAATCTAGTGAGATATTAATGATCACTTAATAAAAAAATGAGCATAAGTGTATGAGAACATGATCTGAACACTTTAAAATCATACCCATCATATCTTAGATTAAAATAATAAGTCAGGGAATAAAAAATATAATTTATAAGACATATATAATAATGTAATATGAAATCGTGATTCATGGGGGAATAACATAATCATAGTAATGTAGCAAAAAACATAATCTTTTAATATTGTAAATAGGTCAAAATAGAAACATGTATACTCATTATGTTAAGGGAATGAAATTCCAAAGATCTTTTACCAGAGTGGTAGAGGTTCTTTCTTTGCATCCTAGATACCCATTATCAAATTCGAGTGGTGGTGAATTTCTGGGTTATTGTAACTGTACTATAGTAGGTATTGTTCGTTACTATGCAGCCAAAATTATTTATACGATTTAGTCCTTTAGAACCCCAGTTTGGGCTTATGGGTTTCAAAAACTCCATTCTATAAAAGGCCTTTGAGAAACATGGACATATGGCTATAATGGACATTAGGTGAACCAATGGCCTTTGGGAAATAGGGATTTCCAGCCATAGAATAGAACAATCAGGTAGACCACACAGAAGCAGACCTATCTGATGATTCAGAGCATATAATAACAACCACCAGAGAAAAGATAACCAAATTAGAAGAATGATATGGTATGAAAACTACCATCAGGACCACGCACCATGAAACTCTGTATGGTGCAATGTTATTTGATCATCCATTCAAGGTGGGGAGTTTGGAGCCTTCAAGATGTAGATATTGGGGAGGGAATGTTGTAAGTGTGTCCGTTCGTGGGCCTTTTAGTTCATGTATTGGGTGGTGTACGAGCCATGTGTCCTGGGAATAAGGGTCGTTTTATAGATCTCCTTCAACCCTTAAAAGGAAGGATTATCCAGAATAAATCAAAATAAGGCCTTATGGCCATTCAGGATAACATAATGAAATAAGTACCTCATTTAAATTTTTATACATAAGGCCAGAGCCAAAAATAAACATATGAACATGAAAATACCATCCATGAATAATATAATCTTCATGAAAACTAGGTCCATACATAATATTATGTACATTAAATCTAGCTCCACACATAAACTTTTTGATATGAAAATTATGTCCACAGATAATCTTATAGACATGAGAGCCGTGACAACACAATAAATTAGGGAAATGATATCTTGTTCATGCATAAGATATTTACCTCATGAGTGACTCATATTTAGTTAATTAATTGAGTTGATTTAACATAAAAAACCATCACATAATCAAAATTCATTCATATAAATTACACATGATCATATATCATAACATTATAAGATAACCCATTGAAAATGAATCAGTTTTATAAGAATCCCATTATCAAAATCATATTCCACCCAATAAAATAATAAATATGGTATAATCAAATGAAATTACTAGTAAACTATAAAAAATTTTGTTATCATGAATTTTTTAAAAAAAATTACAGGACCTATTGAAATTTTCATGACGAAATTATCATTTTCACTTTGAAATAACCATTTTAAAACACAATAGTTTCTCAAATATTAAAGAAAAAATTTTATTTAAAAATAAAATTTAATGAATATAATAGAAAAATTGAAAAAAAATTATTAGTCATGATTTTTTTAAATTCTTTTCATGACATATATTTTAAAAAAACATTCCATTCACACTTGTGTATATTCAAAAAGTACATCATTCAGAGAAAGAAAAGATGATTATTTTGAAACAATTTTAGAACAAAATAAAATATGTATAAAATTTAATTTAAAACATCATAGGATAATATTAAGAATAATATTTTAATCATTTCCGAAAAAAATGGATGTGGGGGAAAAAATTCTAATGAAAGAGAGAAATAAAGTCAATTTGCCCTTAAAGGTTTTTTTTGGTCTCTTTAGTTTTTAAAGAGTGGAAAATAAAAGGTAAAATTTATTCTATAGAATTAAACATATTCGAATAAAATTCAACAGTTTTATAATATATAGATCATAATATTTCATCATTGGTAATTCAATGAAAATCAGTCATGATAAACAATGAGATTGTAACCTAAAACCCTTACTACTTTAGTAACTTTTTGGTCATATGTTCTAGGAAAAAATAACATTAAATTAGTATTTAAATATCATATGTATAAAAAATTTAATTATATATAATTTCATTGGGAATTATATATTCCCTCTAAAATATGATAGGTTCAGAATATAACATATTTCCAAAACAAGACATTTGTGAAGATAACCCCTTACTTTGAGTTAAACTAGTTTCAAATGAAATATAGCTTCCTATATAATAGATTTAATTTTATTATAATTGTATAAAATAATGATAATAAAATATATCATACTATATATGTTTCATTTATAACCTTTTAACACCAATTTATTAATAATTATTTATTAAAATTACTTTTTCAGGTGATATCTTCTATGTTTCTCTTATATGTTTTAGTTTGGTGGCTTTAGTCCTACCTTGATCAGGGTTCCTTAACCTCTAGAATTAAAATAATTATATACATATAATTTATAATTATATATATATATAATCATGTGTAAAATTATAGATAAAAATGATTACCACCGTTCATAGAGACAGTGGGTCGTACGTATGCATGAAAACTATTTTCATTATTCAACTGATAGACCAAAATAAAGGTAAATAATAATTCACATTTATGCAATATTTATTATTTAATATACCTAATTTATGCTTGTTATATCTATTAATATTACCATTATAGTAAAATATAAATGAAAAACAAACTACGCTGCTTCGTGGAGGAGGTAGTCCACACGTACAAACGTGTGAAGTTTTAGTTTTCAAACCGACTGGTAGGTAATAATTTATATATGATATTATAATTAAAGAGAAGTAATTATTTCACAATTAAAATATATAAAAACAAAATCCATTATAATAAACATCCATTAATTATTATTGTGTAAAACGAATTACATCACTATGTGGAGGTGACAAGTCATACGTATGGAAAATTGATACATTCACTTCACATTTTATAAGTAATGTGGTTTATAATTTTAATGTTATTAACATATTAAAAATATAAACTATTTATCGTACTAATGTTTTTATTCAATGATAAATTCCATATATTTATAGTAGTTAACATAGAAGTAAAACAATAAATTGATTGGTTAAGGAGATTACTTATTCTTTGAAAAAACTCCTTCCAATATTCTCTTAAGGATCCTAGTGTTGGTATTCTAGGTATAAATTCAGATATATAAAGTGTATAATTAATTTTATAAGGTAATTTTTTTGGGGATGATCTATCTATAATACTCAATGACTTGTGAACATGATAAAGAGGGGGTACCCCTATATAATCGAGTGTTGGGGTATTTTCTGAATTTCAAAATAGATCAAACAATAATAAAGTCATTCTCTAGAAAAAATGGTTCCAAACGACCAGATATTATAATATAATGTTTTATGGGGTTTTTAAAAAATCAAATAATAAAATTTTTAGTGGTTTTTTTTCATTTTAAAAGTTGTATTTTTATTAACCACTTGGTCAACCAATTTTAACCTTAAACAAAGTAACAAATTTTTTTAATTAAACAATCATAATTTTACTAACAATGTAAAAATTGATTAAAAATTTTAAAATGGAAAATTATTTAGATCTTATTTTTTCACCATGTCTATATTCAATATTTTTATGACTTATATTTAATATAATAATATATTATTTTGATAAAATATCATTAATGTGAATTTTGATACTATTAATTTTATTATACATAATAGACATAGAGAAAAAATTGGTATTAGAATTTAATAATTTTACATGATAAAAAATTTATGATTATATATGAAATTAGTGGGGCACTATAACTCACTAAAAATACATTAATTTTAATTTTTTTAAAATCATTTATTTTATTTTGTTATTAATGGAATACATTTTGAATTGGAATTTCCAAAAAATTTAATATTATTGTACAATCACAAAAACATATAAATTAATTTTAATAATTATGAAAATTTAATTATTCATATAATATAAATTTATATGCATTCATAACATGATTCTATCCTTATGTGGACATATAAAATATATTTTATGCTAAGAGTGTGACACATTGTAATTTCATTGTTTTAAATATTATATAAGTCATTTTTAGGACACGTATCCTTTAAAAAATTAAATACCAATCCTATGGTGGTAATGACGAAATTACATTAATTTATTTTGAATTATTTTGAAAAATTATGATCTTATCACTTAGTTTTAACCTAGATTAACATGATATACCCTTTATAATGGTGATTTTTTTAACCACATTTACTATTCAAAATGCCTGAATAAATGGATCTTATTTACCAAATTAGTACCCCATAATTAAGAATATTGAATCCATTTTATTAAATTAAATACCTACATCTAGTATAAATTATTTTACAAAGAAGCATGAAAAACGAGATGATAACATTTTTTTTAGAAAAATACATTTTTAAACAAAAAAATTGGTTTATTCTTATCCCCTAACCAAAAAACTAATAAATTAATTTTCAAATAGTATATTGAATATAATATATATATAAATTATATAATTTCACTTAGAAATAGTGATTAATTTAACTTATTATGATAAATATATATTTTTCAAATAAAAATATTTTTTTAAACCACTTTTGTATTTTCAAATGATTTTTTTATTTTTAATTATAATTTATTAGTAACCTACAAATTTAATTTATAGATATGTGACCATATTATTTACATAAAATAGTTTTTATAAGTCAAAACCCTTAATTAAAACCCTAGTAGGTAACTCCCATAATAAATTTTTAACAGTATATCACGGTTTGTTTTTATTCGGTGTTGCATATAATAGAAGCTATCAATGAAAAAAATTAAGGATTTATATATTCTATAATATCATAGTGATAAATTAAATATATGAAGAAAACTTCCATAATATGTTTTTTCTCTCATTACCACAACAGCGATTATCTTTTATTTCCAAAATACCATATATTCCTGGATTAAGGAGTAAGCCAAAAGAGGGTTCTTAATAAATACGCCTAACTATTAACTAATAATTTTATTTTTATTTATTCATCTAAATAATATAAATAAATGTAATCTAATATAAAATAATTAATTTCATAAATTCAATATACATAATTTTTATTATGATGATAGAACCACTATTAACCACCATCTTTGCATCTTACGTATAATAAAAACATCACTCATGTGTGTGTGTGGATTACCATCTCCATATAGTATTGTAATTAATTATTCATCACCAATTTACTTTGTTGGTCCTAGTTATTGTTTTGATACAAATAAATGATATTTTTTATTATCATTCTAGAAATGGAATTGTTTGTAACCTTTCATTCATTCCTTCCATGAAAAAAATTCAAACGTCATTCATGCGTACGTACAACCTACTATCTCCGTGGATGGTGTAATTGAATTTTATTTCTCTAAATTTTATGGATGAATTTATATATATATAAAGAAAATATATATTATTATCATGGTTGATATTCTTGAGATTTGGTAACCATGATCAATTTATAAATAATATGAATCTCTAACTGAATCATGAATGAAAATCAAACTAATTATCACCCAGATCAATGAATTTAATAAAGAAATTTTAATAAATAGTTGATAACATGTTATAAGAAAATCATATATAGAATTGTATATATTATTATGGTTCTATAATACATGTATTATAAATATATATTTATTATGTATGATTTTTGAATGTGTATTAATAAATATTATAACTGATGTAATGGTATTATGTTATAATATCTTTGTTTACAATGAATTTTTATGATTAACTATATGGGGATGATATTTACTGATATACATCTCAAGAATACCATTACTTTTATTATAATTTAGTTATTTCTGGATATTTTTTGTTTTCTATTCATTTTATAGTTCTTTTGTACTCAAGAGAGGAAAATATTTTTTTAAGGAAAATCGACTTTATTAATCTCTTTGTTCGAAACAAAATCTTCATCCATAACATTGTATTTAATTTTTTTTAAAATAATGTTTTCAATATTCATATATAAAATTCAAATTACATTTTATCCCATTATTTAGTATTTATGAAATTTTTTTAAGGAAATATTCTTTTCATTTTTCAAACAAGATAATTTTTAATTTTTTAAGAAAAGTATGAAAGGATTGTTTTATTTTAACTTATATAGAATTTCAAAATTTTCTTACCATTATGAAAACAAATGAAATTTATGACCACATTATAAGGTTAAAATTTTCTTCTCATTTATAATAGTTTATTTAATACCAGGGTTTATATAATATTCTAAATAATTGATTTCAATGTGAAAATGATATTTTTTGTAAGAAGTTTTCTATGTTATCCTTTAAAGTAATTTTTCATCAATGATGAAATATTTTTATTATAACTAATATTTACTTGGTATATTATACAATGACACAATACTTATTCATTATTTTTATGGTTTGTGAGTATAATGTTATGATGCTGATGAAACCCTTTCTTTTTCTATAGTTTATGATATGATGAATAGATTAAATGCTTATAAAATTAATTTTCTTTCCACATGTTATGGGATAATAAATTATTTAACAAACCAATTTTTTATTTGGTTATGATTTGATGAATGATTTATGATATTTTGGAACACATGTGTATGATTTAAATTATGAGATTTGGTGTATTGAAAATATATAGCCCTCTTATAAATTGAGTAATGTTGGATATCTTATTTGATAATAAAGACACTAATAGAATGTGATCAATGTGTAGTAATTTAAATTTCCCACTATATTTCCATTAGGTGTGAACTGTGACAAATATAGAGGAATTGGAAGTAGAATTCAATCCACATTGATAGTCTTCGAAGCGATCTTTGACTATTAAGGAAATGATTTTATATACTTATGTGTTTTACACACATATATGTATTACACCAATGTTATGCTCTCATGGAAAATTTTCATTAATAAATTTATTATTCATTACTTATTACCAAATATAATCTTGGAAAATACTCAATAATATGTTCCTTGTTATGTAGGGTATGGTTTTTAAATTTTAATCCCATATTCCCAAACCTTGATGCTAAATTTATGATTATTTGTTCACTGATATCATTATTATTTAACATTACAAAAACAATTTGCACAAAATTTCATATGTGTACCTTCCCCATGATATGAATCAAATTTTTAAGTATGATATGTATAATAAGGGTGATGTTTGTAAATAATTAAGTGGGATAAATTGTAGATCTTATGTGAATAAGTAGTTTATCTGTCTATGTTTCCAATGGAACTAGACCTATATGATTCCATCTTGGATAATTATATTATGAAATGAATATTCAAATAATAATATGTAATATTTATGTATTATATGTAGGATTCACTATTGTTATTATTAGATAAAGGTTTTGTAGCCATTGGATACTGAAATGAATGAACTTTAGTGTGCCCTCTTGGGATAATGCTATATATAGTATAATTTCCTAGGTTATGGTAATGAAATGAGTGTGGTTTTTATATAAATACATCCCTATAAAGATACAAAAAGTATAAGTGATTCTGGTATAGATTAATGTAAGTGTAATAACCCATAGAATATTTATTTTAGTATAACACATCTATCATTATGGTGCACAATTAGTGTCTTCTTACTATCCACCTATCCTGAAACACCTGATTGATATGCTTGTGTTAAATATCGTTTTCATTATAAACCAATATAATGTTTTAGAATATATTTTTACCATTAATGTCATAAATTAATCTTAGTTTGTTAAATATAAAATAAATTTATCATGATTTAGACATCATAAACTTCATTTAACTATGATTATTGTTTATAATACTATTTTTTATGGTTTTATTCAATGGTTATAACCCCTGGGAAATAAATTAAGTTTAATGTGATGGATAATGAAATGATTTTTCTTCAGAGAAAAATATTTTTATTCGATATATAATGAATCTTTTTTACTATTATTCTTACATTACATTCTAATGTTATAAATCATACTGATCTACGAAAATTAAAAATAATGGATAGATATTATATTAAGTCCTTCATAATGAAATGAACACCTAATTTTACTGGTTCTAATCATCCATTACTTTCTATACAATGTATTAGTACCACTAATATGATATTTTTCATTCCCTAGTTTTGAAAATATAAACATTTATATTGGGAATAAATCATTAGGAAGGAAGAGAAGATCAACTATAGACACTTATCAAGAACCCAAGGCAGTGGAAATAAATTTAATACATTGTGTGGGATGAGTTAAAGTGATTTTTTAAAATATTAACTTAAATATAAATCTTCATATTAAAATTTGGATGGAATTAGTTGAGCCAACGTACACGGATTTTGAATCTATTTGTTCTTATATGAAAAATTTACGAGATATGTGAGCTACTATTTTTGTATTATCATCCAACCTAAATGTAACGTTGATAAATTAATAAATGTCTTAAAACTATTTATTTGAATTGAATTAGATATAATGTACTTCAATAAATATTATGAAATATTTTGATTTGATATCAAGGTGGAAATGAATAGTTTTGTTACCCATCAATATCATAGGTTTGATAAGAATAAAATATATAATTCAATATAATTCCAAATAGAATGGAGTAATGAAGATGATCTTTCCATTATTCTTGATGTGTGGAAGGAATCGTTGTGAAAATTATCTTAAGAGGATTGATAAATGTTATAAGTGTGTAAATTAACGTTAATTGAAAATAAAATTATAAAATTATAGGAATATAAAGTTATCTAATAATGGAGAGAAAGACCAATAGAATTCACTACCCACACTCTAGTGTTTCAAATGTATGTATTATGGTCCTTAAGAAAACAACTACACAAACATGATGGTTAATCATCATAATTTTATAAGTAAACCTATTAAGTATATATAAAAAGTCAAAATCTCATACGAACACTATTTTTGATATAGATAATGATAATTATTTGGTGAAATGTACACCTTTAAACCACTACAGAACAAATAATTTCATATTTTATTATAAATCTACACATTATTTTATATCATAATAATTTTTTAATGATATTACGTTATCACCTAAACAATTATACACTAAATTAACAGTCAAAACTGCTAAGGGTAAAATTAATAAATGGAAAGAATATTATTATTCTCTAATTTATGTTTGTGGTATTGTGATTCTTAAAATATTTTTATTATACCTTTAATTGAATTTCATGTTATTTTCGATAGGGAATGGACCTCCTTGCATAAATCCCTCATCAATTCTCATGTAAGGGATGTAAATGTTATTGTTATAATTTAAACTATGATTTTTTCGGTGCGATGATAAACATGAACATCCAATTGAATTTACATCCATTGAATGGGTCTTATTTACTTTCCAAAAATGGGTCCTATCATAGATGGATAGGGAGAAAATCAACATAGAAGCTATTCCTATTGTACATGAGTTTTTTGATGTTTTTATAGAAGAATTTTATAATCTTCCACCAAATATGAAAGTTGAGATTTTAATTAATATTATACATGTTTCTATACATATTTTAATATAACAATATGGAATTTCTATTATTATGTTTTATGAATTGAATAGGAAACTCATGGAGAATCATGTCAAGGGATTCTTTTGTCCAAGTGTGACACTTTTTGGTGCACTTAATTTCTTTTCAAGAATAATGATGGAAAATGAATATAAGTATAGTTTTTTTAGAATATAAAAATACCACTGTCAAGATTAAGTATCATAGTCACCTATTGATAGTTTTTTGGATCAACTATTCATAGCTCAATAAATTTCCATGGTTCAAAATTTTTCTTGATATTATCAATTGTGGGTAATGGAGGGTATACAAAAGGAAACATTATTTTAATGTTATGGATAGTATGAATGTATAGTGATTTTATATAGTCTTACTAATTCTCCCCCGCAACAATATTCATGGGTTTAGTAAATTTACCTTTTAATGGTTACCATGAAAAATGTTTTGTAATCTATATATATGATATTCTAATATATTCCAAATGAAAAAAATAGCTTTAAGATCTCTTGAGGATTATACTAATAAAACGGAGGAATGATAAATTTTATGAAAACATTACCTTGTTGGATTTTCACCTATTAAAGGTTTCATTTTTTGGTTATAAATTATATAATAATTTTTATTAGTGGACCCATTAAATATATGGCATACTGAACAATTTCCTAGACCCACTGTGATAAATAGGGCCCATAATTTTCTTGGTTTGGTTGGATGATATCTATGCTTTTTGGATAATTTATCATGCATGCCTAATTTAAATACCTAGTTAAATCAGAAGGGATCCAAGTTCCTTTCGACAGATGAATGTGAGTAACATTTAAAAGAATTTAATATAAGGTTATTCAACACACATATCATTACAATAACCTTTAATAGAGAATGATTTTTGATATATAACTAGGCATCAATGACGGGATCAAGATGCATCCTCTGGTAGAATTTTGTGGATATATATTATGACTCATGGAAATTGAATGTTCTTGAGAAACAAATACCCAACTCTTGATTTCAAATTTACTAAGGTAATTTTCCCATTTATGTTATGGAGGAATTTATTTCCTTGAAAATGATGTCATATATATACCAGTTGATAAAATTAATGTATATATTCGCATATAAATATATGAATGTGTACTATAGGAAAATGCTTATGTTTATTAATGTTTAGTACTGATCAATACAATACCACCATGTGAAAGTGAAAAAGGTGGTATATGCTCTTATTTGAAGGAATTATTCATTCTTATCTATGATGAAGATCATAAAGCATCCAATATTTCTAGATTTTCATTGGTTGGATCTATAAATAAGAAAATAAGGGGATAAATCTTATCTTTCTAGAATGAGTGTTCAACCAACTATCCATGTGATAATTAAAAAGTTGAATAAGGAATATATGAAACAATATAATATGGTTAAAAATTCCCTAGAGTTATACCTTGATTTTGATAGAATGGTATGGTTCATGAACAATGTATATATTCATTCTATACAAGATTTGATGAAGGAGTTATTGGATAGGGCTCATATTTCATCATTCTTTATTCATCATGGATGTATGTAGATGTATAGATACTTGAAAGAGTATTTATGGTTATAAATCATGAAGTGGGTTATTGAAGATTATGTATCTTAGTATTTGGTTTGTCAATATGTTAAGGCTATGAGTTTAGTTTCTATATAGATGTCGCAACCATTATCTCTATAGAAATGGATATGAGAAATTTTTCACATGTATTTTTTCATCAAACTACTTAAAAGGTCTAATTTCCATATTTTAATTTCGATTATCATCAATAATCATATGAAGTAATTGTACTACGTTTAAATAAAATAATATTTCTCACTTGATTTTCTTTATAGAATAAACACTAACGAATTTTCAATGTTTCATAGAGTACCCTGTTTTATTATATCTAAATGGGATCCTAGTACTACCTTGATGTTCATGTGAAGTCATCAACAAGAACTGGAAATAGTGTTTATTTTCCTTAATTAATATAATCTTCAATCATATTATCAATTTTAGAGGTCCATTGAAACCCTAAAATATATACTGATATCTTGTTATATTGATTTCATATGTGCTGAGGATCAATACATTAATATAGTATAGATTTATTATAAAAATATATTTCACTCCAACATTTAGATATCTCCATATAAATCCATATATGTAGTGTTGTTTAGAAATCCATAATGCAGGAATGAATTTTTGGGGACCTAATGTTGTCAAGAAATGGAAGATAAAATTTGATCCATCCAACATCACATTAAGTAATTGTATAGTTGTTTGAAATGTTATGTTGATAATCATTAATGAAATATGGAATTTGAATATGGTTAGAATTATTAATAAGAATTTTCCCACTGAACAAGGTTATCTGATTCATATATAAGGGAATTTTGATCCCATGTTATATTCTCCATGTTATAGATTCTTGATTGAGTATGGATGGTATCTTATCTCTTAGTGCTTCCATCAAACCTCTCTCAAGTTCAAAATGTGTTCAATGTATTTACCATGGGGAAACATATACCTGATCCTTCTCATGTACAATACTCATATGTTTTAACACTATAGGGTTATATTTTATTTGAAAAACAACTATTGGAAATATTATATTTTTGAAATGTATTGCTACGAAACAAGATGACTGGTCTGGTTAATGTTCTCTATAGTAATTATAAATTCAACAATGATACATAGTAAATGACACATATGAAAAAATTGAGATATCTTCTTTTTTTTCTAATTCAAATGAAAAAATTTAAATAGTGAAAATTATTTTAAGGGGGTTATAATTTAAGTCATATTGATTTTATTATATATTTATCTTAAAATAATATTTATTTGAGATATTATGACACATAAAACCCTGAGTCTATATGAAAAATAATATTGTAAAATATTATAACCTAACAATTAAATTCGAATGTATGAATTAGAAAAAAAATAATTTATGGAAACATCTTTAATTTAAAAAAATCTATTGGTTAGAAATTGATCAAAAAAATCATTTGAATATAAAATAGATGTTTTTCTAAAAAGAAATTTTTTTCATGTAATGTATTTTATCTTATTAAATTAAATAAATAAATATTATTGTATTTTTTCATAAAATTTATAAATTATATAATAAATAAAATGTTTTAACATTAATCTTTTCATTTTTATTAGAATGAAATAAGAAGAAATCATGTTTTATACTAAAAATGTAATTTCATAAAAATATATTTTCATCTCATATTGCTAAATAATTTTTAAAACAGTTTTTCCTATTTTATAAATCTAATTTTGAAAATTAGATTTAATATTTATATTAAATAAAACCATATATTTTTATTAGGAACCTTTTTTATTGATATGAATAGTCACCATTGTAAATTTGGGTCACCTCAGTGAGGGTAAAATAGGTTAATTAGGCCTATAACATTGGTATAAGGATTGAAAAGTTCCCTAACACTTGGATTTTTCCAATTGCATGAGTATATGTTGGATATTTATATGCAATTATAGAATATATGGAAATGTGGTATCATATTTATTTTTTTATGACCATTATATTATATAAAGAAAATATTTAATATAAAATTTCACTCTCTTAACATTAATTCTCTAAAATTTAAACATACGAATAAAAGAAGACAAATTCAGTTCAAAATGATTATTTGAAATAAAACTTATTTTTTTTATAAAAAGAAATTATTTATTTTTTTATTTATTAAATTATTTTATTAAATTCATTCGCCACACTAAAACAATATTTTTTCGATTAATAGAAAATAAAATTATTTATTTTAAATTTTATAAAAAGTAACAAAATTTGGGTGAATGATTCTATTACATGAAATTTATAATTTAATAAACATATTAGAGTTATATTAAATTTTTTGTTTCAATTTATATTTTTTTCCTCATTCCCATAATTCCAAATTAAATGAATAAATTTTAAAATGATATTAACAATATTTTCTGAAAATAATATTTTCTTTAATTATTTAATAAAAATAAAATATTAAATGTGTATAAGGTGGATAATATATGATAAAAAATACTACCCATTTCATCCGTTATGATAAAATTTCCACCTTATTTTTAAAATTATATCCCATCATTATTTTAAATTTTTTACCATGGTTAAGGTTAATAATTTTCAACAAATGGGTTAATAAAAAATATAAGGTTTAAAATGACACCAAATCCTATATAAATTCAATTGGATGATTTTATTTATACATTTTCATGTATTTAACTGAATATATTACTATTTTGATGATTGTTTCTTGATAATTACCCATTAATATTTTAATACTTTCGGTAATTCGATGTGTGTCCCTCGCCTTCATTATAAAAGGGAGTGATTTCACCTCTATTCCACAAAAATTTTGATCCTTATAGCTCAGAAAATCCATAACATAATACCATAATATAATCCATAACCAAAATTCGCTTCTTATTTTATTTTGAAATGAACATTCATTTAAGGATTATGCTTTAGTCCATAATAGTGTTCTCAATGGAGAGTTATTAAACATACCCGAGTATTTTCAAATTTATTACTTCTAAAAACTATTATAAATCCATGGAATAATTAATAATAAAATAATTAAATGTCTTAAATATAAATAATTTTTTTCTGATTGTTGAACTACTATTAAGAATGTTTATTCCATACCATAAAACCTGGAAACATCACTCATGCATATGTACGACTTACTGTCTCCACATAACAGTTTAATTTTGTTCATCAATAATTTAATTGGAAATTTTTTATTTTGTATGTAATAAATATATATGTAATTTTAGATAAGATTGTGATTATATGATGGTAAATATTTTTACTTACTTTTGTTTCATATATTAAAAAATGGAAATAGTATTAATTCAACCCTACAACCTAGAATCTCCACAAATAGAGTAATTAATTTTTGTATCTCTACCTTTTATGGAAGAATATAAAAATGTATCAAATGAAAATTCATTATTTAATATCATGTTTATCATTTTTTAGATTATGTAACCATGGTAAATATAAATTGTCCAAGACATCTGAACCGAAATATGCATGAAAAATGATGATTTTATCACTCAGAATAGTTATTTTAATAAATAATTTTAATAAGTGATTGAATAAATGTTATAATAAATTCATATATGTAAATATATATAATATTATTCTTATATAATATATAAATAATTAATCTATATTTACTAAATATGAATTTTGAACATGTTTGAAGAAAGAAGATATGTGAGGCATGGGCTTTATCATAAAATTTCATTGTTTACAACGATATTTTTTATGATTAATCATTCATTGATAATATTTCATGATTCAACTTCCAATAACCATGTATATTCTTCTCATATTTTGTTTTTTCAGATTATATGGTTTCCATTCGTTTTCTACTGTTAAAGTACTAAAGATACCAAAATAGTAATTTTTAGGGAAGAAAAAATTATATATATCTTCATTCAAAAAGACTTTTTCTTAAAAATTAGTGTTGTCTAGAAATTATCTAAATAATTATTTTATATTACTATATTATTTATTAATTTCATATTTACCCAAAATATAGATTTTGTATAAAATATTTTAATGTAAACATCATGAAATTTTTTTAATGATGAACTTTTTTATTTTTTTAATAATATATGAGAGGAATGTATTCTTTTAATTTATATTCCATGAAAAGAAATTCTGACTATCATGACAACTCAATTTTTTGAATATTTAATTATTATTTTCCATATTTATTTTAAAATTAAATGTTTTCTTCAATATTTAGTAAATGGTCAGATTTTAAATAATTTATTTCATTCTGAATAGGTTATTTAAATTTAGAAATTTCCAAGTGATCCTTTAAAGGAATTTATTATCTAAGACGAAATCAATTGGTGTTCCATAATAATTATTGAGTATATGATCCAATGAAACCATAATTTATTTATATCAGTATAGTTTATCATTACTATAATGAGATTTTTATTAATCATAATCCTTTTCCATGGGGTAGTATTTTATGAATTGATAAAATTATTATGAAACCCATTCATTCTATATGATTTATGGAATGATGAAATGTTTATAAAAACTATTTCTTTATGGGTTATAATATGATGAATTTTTAATGATATTATGAAACACATATATATGTTTTTATTATGTTATGGTTAGGATTATATTTATATAACCCACCAATTAATTAAAATAATATGGATATATTATAAGATAATATTGAATTAAATTGGTTGAGAACCTAATTCAGTATGTAAATCTATATACTATAGTAGTCTTGGGAGTGAACCTTGATAATTATGATATAATGGGTAGTGAATCTAGTAAAATATGATGGTATTGTTTGTGATGCATGGTTATTAGGGAAATTATTATCAATTATGAGATCATGCCTTATTCTCTTTGAATCATTTAGGATTCATTTCTTAGGGACATATAATATTTATGAAATTAATCAATATTATGATTTATGATATGCTGGGTATGGTTTTAAAATGTTGTGCTCATGTTTTCATACCCTTTTTTCCATGTAATGGATATGTGATGAGTAATATATCCCTAGTTTAATTTTATTTAGAATATGAGAAAACCCTTAATTATGTTTCACTTTCCTATGATATTAAAGAAAATTTGTAATCATGATATGTTTAAGGAGAGTTAATATTGTGATTATTTATTTTGGAGGTAGTATAGATCATATATGAATAAGTTTTGTATATATCCATGTATTCATGAGAACTATAATTATTATATTCTTGCATGGATCATAATGTTATATAATGAATCTTCATATGATAATAAGTAATATATATGCATATCATATATGGGTTATTATAACCGAGATGCTCTGATTCTACGTAAAGAGAATAGGATTGGTATGAACTTGGAATATAGAGGAAAAGATTGTGTAATTGTTAAAATTATTTAAAATCATTTTAGGTAATAATTTTTTATTTAAAAATTATTTTTTAATCTCTTCATTAAATTTAATTACAGCCTACAAAAATATATAGCAATATAAGAAAATACATAACACCAAATTTTTACATGATTTCTCACTCATTGAGGGTGACACAAACATTAAATTTTTAGGAATATTTTAAATACAATTAAATATAATAATATATGATAGTATCATACATGAGAAAATATATGATAATTTCCCTTATATTTTCATAAAATATTAAATTTTTGAAAAGGATCACCTTGATGATTTGTTTTGAGGTATAAAGTCCTTCTACTACTTTTTACATATCAAATAAAATAATCTACCAAAAATAATATGATTTTTTTTCTTAAA
Source organism: Viscum album (assembly GCA_963277665.1). Taxonomy (NCBI): domain Eukaryota; kingdom Viridiplantae; phylum Streptophyta; class Magnoliopsida; order Santalales; family Viscaceae; genus Viscum; species Viscum album. Next base: position 2,009,026,496 of record OY728155.1, read on the forward strand.
ATTTCAATAAAATTCTCATATATCTTATATTTTTTATCTCTAATTAGAGCCTCTTACATTATATATAATTGTATAAATGACAATCAATTAATAATGTATATTATATTATTAATCAATTCCTCAAATTGAATAAATTCGGATTAAATCTAAAAATATCTTCAATATTATTTTTAGAAAATGATTTAATTAACTTATTCAGATTTATCAATAATTACATATATAATATTATTGACCAGATAAGTGAGAACATGATATTTAAATATGAATGTCACAAAAAAAATTATTATAATCATATTTTAATGTCTTATGAAGATTCCTTATGGTATCTTGTATGATCAAATATTAAAAATTGGTTCAATTATATTTTTTATAAATTATATAATATTCATTGAATCAAGTAAATAAAAATGTTATTTATATTTAAATTAAAAATAAAATCAATCAAATATTTCTTTGGATAAATTCTTGGAAATTCTTTACTACCAATATTACATTCAACAATTCAATATTCAATAATTCCACATGAATAAAGCAACATAATAAATATGTATAGTTTTTTATGTATTATGTTTTCCCCATATTATATTATTTGAATTACCATTAGTAGCTGTAAAATAAAACCTCATGGAAAATGAAAAACAATTTCATACTTTTTGAGACTTCCCTTGATGTTTTACATGCCATACATATACATATATTAGTAGAATAATAAGCACCTATTATGAGAAATAAATATACATGATTCATCAATTAAATATTTATAAATGATATTCAACAACAATTTATACATGAAACTATTCAATCAGCATCACTAGTTATGTTTAAATATATGATTAACATTGGTTTTTTTCTAATAAACTAAAACAATAACTAAATTAAAGGAAATGATGAGGCCTTCATATAACATTCTATTATATCAGTTTCTCAAATCACGTCATTATGATTATTCTATGTTATTGGAACATGAAAATATCTTCCAGACACTTTTTCATGGATGTGATGATGATGTTATCATTTAAATGACACATGTTATGTGTAAAAAAAGAAATATCACCATGAATGAAGAAGAAGAATGTGTGGTAAACATTTATTTAATTATTTATCACTCATCAGATAATCTTTCTTCCTATAAAATGTTTTTTAGTATCATTAGGTTGCATTGAGAACCTCCCACAAGGAGTAGGAAATTTATTTTTTCCATTTCTGGAAGGGGGGGTTTAAAACCATAAAACACATTTTTATGGTCCTATTTGAACTTTTATTCATAATAAATAACCTATATGAAATAAATTCACTAGATAAGGAAATAGTTCATCCCCCTAGGTTCTATTTTATTTTTTTAGGTAGAAAATGGATTCCATTATCTAATGATATGTTCATTTAAATTTAGTCTTCTGTTTTAGCAATAAATAAATTTGTAAATGGAAAATCAACAACAAATATGATTATTCTTGAATAATAAAATGTTGTTCATGGAAATATCATGAGATCAATTCACACATAGATAGATATTTCCTAGCTATTTTCTATTTATGATATTATTATGGATTAAAGTCATAGTCTTGTGATTCTTTTATGAATAATTTCATTCACCAAATGTTAATAGGATTCCATCATAGTAGCATACTACTTTAATTAATGGTGATATTTTGTGGCTAACTGATGTTATTTCTTAATGGTTGTGTTCTTCTTAGTCTAATAACATTTTAGGTATGTTTTCACATACATATACTATGTAGGAACATAAAAAAGGCCTCACTCATTTTTCATCATGATCTTTAATAGGAAGGTCATCATGTATGACTTTTTTTGTAATATCATACCTCGCATAAGCCCAATTGTAAAGGAATCCCACAAAGGCCCCATCTTAGAGGACACCCATGAAGTCCCCTTAACAAAGGAAATATGAAAAGAACACCTTGTGAGGAAATAAAATGAATCAAAAATCACAAAGGACTCCCATGAAGGATCATTCTAGATGGAATCTCATGAAGGACACTTTGTTAAAGACTCATATGAAGGATCACTTCATAAAGGGATCCCATGAATATCACTACATAATGAACAGTAATGAATCCCACATTAGGACAGAATCCTATTAATCTAATTGCATGGAATCATTCTCACAAAAACCCATTCAAAATACTCTTTTACCATGGTCCTATACTAAATTGGCCACTTTGCATATGACATAATGTTATATGAAGTGGTTGTTTGTTATGGATCACACCGGCCTATTTCTGAAAGATTCGTGATTACAATTGATTTACCCACACATTTCCACATTTAAATGTAAACCAATTATGGATATTCGTTCCTCCAATGTCACTTCATTTTCAACGATCCTATTTTGATGTTGAATAAAATATTACCATCCTAGATTCCTTTCACATGGGTCAAACCCCAAAATAGGCTATATCCACAATAGAGATCTTACATGGTGTAAGCCCCAATCACACATTCTCCTATATAGTTATAAATAGTTAGGACAAATATGAATTATTATCTTATGAATAAGTTATATACAAACATTTTCTTTAAACCATTATCATCATATTCCTTACTGTATTACCTTAAAATTAAAGGCTTAACATCCTTGAGAGAGGTTTGCAAGCATCATGGATAGTTCTTTTCTTGTTAACTCAATCATTGAAACCAAAACTACATAAGTTTTTATTACTATTCTAACTGGATATTCCGACACTGGGTTTATGATCATTGCATACATCCAAATATATTATTTTCTCATCAATTATTCATGATGTGTTATCACCTAAACAACATCCCCAATAAAATGTAAACAATGAATGAATACCATTCATGACTCAATAAAACAGCCCAAACTATGAGATGAGCATAGATAATTTATCTTTCCCTTTTAAAATAAACATAGGATACCCTCATCCCCCCACATGATGAATATATAGATATCTATAATGTGACGATCAAAAGAAACACATTTTATGAGAAATGGAAAACCTAAACCCTCCAATAGCGATGAGTTTTATGTGATCATAATCAATCTTTCTATGTGTATCGATTATAGGACCCACCACTACTTATGAGCTTGGGATACCTATATTAATGAACTATGAATGCCTACGGTGGTGTCCTTGGGATGACTCTAGTGAAAAGTCAAATATTCTACCAGGGACGAGCCATGTATAACAGTGGTGACGAACCATTGATACCGCTAGTGATATTATAGGGATTCTGTACTTGAGAGTAATATTGTGAACCATTCTCTCTTATGTGATGAGAATAACATTTACTAATGATGTGATTTGTGGAAGATATAACATCCTTATAGGAATTTTTGGGCCAATATAAACATTGCATCTATCATTTCATAGAACATCATGGCCTCCATATATCGTGATAAATTCTATAGTTAATATCTATAAGGATTTAAACTATAGAGCATGAAAATACTTGTGTAAAATCAGAGGCAAAATAATCCCAACATTCATTTCCTTGTAAAATGAATATTGTCAGTAAATAAATTTATTAAGGTTAACTGGTATCATTATTAATAAGGATTATTTATAATGAAACAATAATATAAGATTTTATTGGATTATGAATTAGTTCCCACCAAAAGATAATGATGAGCCCGACATGTCATCGTTTTGACTGATATGCAACCTAATCCATCACTGGTAATGTCTCAGTGATTGCCTATTTTCTGATAGGTTTTCCTCACATACACAAAACATCATGAGAATGGATGAGAATCAAAAAATAGTGGCCAAATAGCCATTATTTCTTATTGAATGAAGTTGTTTATTTACCATGGATTCTTATCGGTGATACTATACTAGTCCGTTACTTTATCCCCTTTATAATAAATTTATCAAATGCGATTAATGTAAAATAAGGAATCAATATATCCATTAGGATTGAGGAAAACCATAGTGAAGAGAAGTATGTTATAAACCTCCATCCAATCAAGCATAAATCACATATTTTTCACTCTTATAAATTAAATATCTTAAAGGAAACTAACTTGAATTGTCACCAAGTCAAAACCTCCAAAATTATGTAATGAATGCCCTAGTATGGGAGTTTCATATAAATAAATCCATCCATGATCTATAAGTACATCATGAGATCATATTAGATATAAATTTCCATGTATTTTTCTACTAATAATGGGTTAAAACAAAGCATGTATAAACTGTTTCAACATTTACCCACTTCAAGAGATTTTCCCTATAGTGAAATCACATGCACAACCCTTACCATAGGGTGGTGGAGTAGGGCATATTTCACATCCAGGAAACCATCCAAGAGATTCTTTAGGGGGATCCTATATTCCTTGATATTATTACTTATGTTTAATCCCAATTATAAATTATTTTGAAAGGATAATTGTACCAATATTGGTTTTCCATACTAGGGAACATGGAAAGAGGGGATCCAACTGAGTGAACAAGATCACTAAGAATCTTTAGCGGTTCCACGCCTCATATATTTCTACTACCACAAATTTATAATGAAATATCCCAATAGATACCCCAATTATATATCATATTACCATTTTCGGGAATTCCCAACCTCCATAATATTAGTTCATCCTGACTCTTTGAACAAGCCCATTATGAATGTAGAAGGGTATTGACCCATATAGAGTTCTTCAAAAGGGTATCTCACTATATCTGGAACCTGAGAGATCATCAAACCTAGAATAATATAAATTTGTATCTAAAACAACATTATCCAAATGAAAAACCTATACCACAAAGTTTAAATAATTTTTACCACAATAGTCATCTCTAGTATAAACCATTGGGAAAGACCATAACAAAATTATAGATATAACACCTCAATAGAAGATTGGGTTTCTAATTTATTTTCCATCTTAATTATAAATGAATAACTAATTCAATGAGTCATAACACCAATTTCCTTCACATCTTCTCATAAATCACATTATAATATTTTACATATAAATATAAAATTTAATCAGTACATGTGAGATAAAGAGAAATTGGGGTCACCAATGGTCCCAAATTCACTCCAGACATATATATAATTTATACCCCAAATATTGTTTAACACCCTAAGCATCCACGGTACGCTTCTCTTTGAATAAAATAGTAGCGTGTGTTGTATGCAACTTTGAATTCTAACACACACCACAACCAATCAAACTAACCGTTATGAATAATAATACCCATTTTTTAAATATAATAAATTTTATATCTCAAAATGGACTTCATTTTTGGATTCAGAATATCAAAATTAACCTAGGGAAAAATTTTGGAACATTTCAGAAAACATTTATATTTTGATGAATAGTGAAAATTACTAAATTTTTATTAAAAACAAATTCTTTAATTGCAATAATTAATATTGATAAATTATGATTTTTAGTGTTTATAAAGTATATTTAGAATATATTTTCACCATTTATTATAATGTTGGTTATTGGACATAATTTCAAAATTAAACAGGACAAAATCAAGTATCAAGCTTTTGATAGTTATTATTTTTTAAAAACACACTTTTTGTTTTGACAACAAGGATTAATTTTAAATTAATTTCCGCCACTTGTATTTTTTGAATTTGGAAAAATGGATTCCATATTTTGAATAAGGATGTAAAAATTGTGTAAATAGGAAACTTTCCATTTTATACATTTTGAATAATTACTTCGGTAAATATTTTATTTACCATGGTTAAAGGGTAAATCCGGTAAATAAGGGTAAAAAATAATATTATAATAATAATAAATTACCTTAAAATGTGTCCTAGACTTATTTGTGGATACATGTCCGACCATGGACATCTTTGGGTCGATTTTGGGACCCCATGGAGCCCCTTGTAGGTGATAGGGACACTTTATATTAATTAAGTTAAAATAAATACAAAAATGACACAAGCATATATCCTTTAGAAAAACAATTTTTACATAAAGTTATATATGTTATATTTTCGACTATAAATATTAATTCGAAAGATAAAAATATTTCTTAGATAATGGTATTTTATTTATAATTTTTAGACGTTATATAATTTAATTTATTTATGACACAATGATGATGCAGTAATTACCGTATTAATGAAAGATTGAGATAACTGATATTATAAATACCAAAATAAATGTAATTTTATAGTTTTTATAAATTTAAAAAATTTAATAGGTTACTATGACATATTAGTATTGTTTATATAATTTGTTTCGAAGTTATAATGCTGTTATTAATTTATCAAAAACAAAATACCCAATAGTTTCAAAATTGACATAAAAGAGTTTTTTAAACAAATATTATATTATTAATTGATATAATATTCCTAAATATCTAATTTTCAAACAAGAGACTTATATAATGATAGTTGTATCATTAATGGACCACTTTGCGGTCTCTTGGGGGTATATAGTATGTTTAGTAACTATATAATATTAAAATACAAAGTGACAAGGTAAGTTTCAAACTAATTAACTAAGAGTTAAAACTAAAGGATAAGGTTAATATAATGACCCAAACCAGTATAAATTCTATTATTTGAGTGGTTTCTTACCCATACCCACCTTAACCTTCAAATAATCCACTTTGGAGCCATTAGAAACCAAATATGAATTTATTATAAAATAATATTTCTAGATTTTCCTAAGGTGCCCCTCCTCCCCCTTATAAAAGGATACCACTTCTAACCAATTCTTCACACATTAAAATGATTTTGTTTCAGCCAAAACCTGCCCAAATACTCTCTCAACTTCAATAAATTTAACATAAATTCCCTAGTTGTATCAGAAAGCCATCCTATGGATCCCTTTTAATCAAATCAAAAAGGAAAACCTCGAAGAAGAGGTAATGTTTTCACCACCTTTTTTCAAGTTCATTTCTTCTTCAAATTCTTCTTTCCTATTCCCATTCTAAAATAATTACTCAAGTATCTATTATATACTATGATGTTATTATAAATATGGTACAACCATATTAAATTTTCTATCCATCCTTTGAATGACATTCACCGTACATGTGTACGTACAGCTTACCGTCTCCACGTCGTGGTGTAACTGTTATTCAATATATTATTTTTTGGATGGGTATAATAATGATGTGTAATTCATGTAAATAATAAATATAACATTATAATGATTCTATATATATTATATACCATCCAATTATATATTATTTTAATATCAAAAGAATGATATTAACAATCGTGTGTATGTACGGACTACCGTCTCCACAAACGCGATAAGATTTATTCCCCATCGTATCCATTCAAAACTAATTCTCATTTGATGATTAAAATTAATGTATAAGAACATTATATCATTCTGTATATGAATAATATACAACATATCCATAACAAACAAGATTTATATAAAAAAACATATAAAATAAAACCAGTAAGTTAGCACCCGAAACGATGATAATACTAAAGTATTATTAACAAATCATTATTAGAAGATCATATATGATATCATAATTATGTATATGGTTCTTGTATAATTTAATAACAATGATTTAACTATTATATAGAAGGTTAACATACAATCTACTAAGGAAATGTACAAGGTAAGGGTTTATTTCACAACTTCTTCATTATTTGAGGTTGTTTATACGTAATTATCTACTGGGACCTTTTTATCATCCACATCCATGTTTCTTTAAAATATATTTCAAATCATTCTTAATATTTTACAAGATATGGGTTAAAGTCATTTATACCCTTGTTGATTTTTTATAATAAGTTTATAAATGAATCTTTCTGTTGTCTTCCAAACAAGTTCCTTCTTAACCCTTTCGACATAATTAAGGTAAGAATGTCTTTTTAACTTATACGGTAGATGCGGCTATTTTCCACCATTATAATGTCATCTAAGCTTCCCTTACAAGCTTATAGGAATATTTTCAATGTAAAAGTTTTATTTAATAATTATGGGACTTTTACATGACTTCAAAAAAAGATATTTCTCTCAAATAGTTTTGATTTCATCTTGGTCAACATCCTTTCATGAATTTTATGCTTATTAGAAGTTTATTTATTATGATACAAAACTTACATATTGTATTGATGGTTTTGTGATATGTTTGACTGTGGATGTGTTATTTTTATACCATTAATGGTTTATGAAGAATTTTTAGACATTTTGTATGCTAGTTTTAATACAAATGTTTATGTTATGTTTAAACCTGCTCATATGAGGAATGCATTGGACTTAATAAGTTACGGGTGGAGCCCGCTATAGCTCCTCGATGCATTGGTAGGTATCGTGAGTCAAAATAGTGTCTTGGAATGAGGCCTTGACAAAATCTTATTTGTAGTCTTGGAATGAGGCCTTGGCTACGTGGTTCCGGTAGTCTAGAAATATGCATTCCATCATTATGAAAGTAGTTATTGATATTGCATGTGATTATTCAACTAGAAGAATTTCCATGTGAATAAGTAAATGGAATTAGTTCATTTTATCTTTGCTATATTATTCTGAAGTTCAAGTTTAAAAGGATTTTGTTTTAGCTATACATTGCCTTAAATTTTTATGCTTATTTATGAATGTTTCCTCTATATCGTTATCCTAACTGAGCATCTGAGCTCACCCCTTTAAATGTTTTATTTTTCCCAGGATGTGAAGAAGAAATTTTTGAATGACCTGTGGGGATAATATGAGGGGATATGAAGACAAGATGTTGTTGTAGTAGTTTTCACTTTATGATCTAATGTAAACATTATGAATGTATCTAGTTATTCCAAGGCTATTAATCTAATCGGTCATTAGAGACTTGATCTTTCTTGTGATCATGCCAATGTTATGTAGTAATGCACCAACTCTGTTCAACGGGGGTCGGGGCGTTATAGTTCGTATCAGAGAAGGTTTAGTACAAAACTTGGAAGCTAGATTTAGGTAAACTCTGATTAGAGCACAAAGACCTAAAATGGAATATGAGGATTAGTATAGAATAACTTCCTAGAATTTTGGTATTGTAGGGATTTTGTGAGTTTTCCGAGAAATACATCCATGTCTGGATAAGAGCAGGTAGAGGCGGCTCTGGCACAGATGTACCTAGGGGTAAAACCCGAAAACACTGCTTTGAGATAGACTCAAACAAGAACTGGTGCACGACAACGGGCCTTGCTGCACTTTTGGTTACGACACTCTCAGGGGATATGCTTAGGATAATTCTCATTTTATTTATGAACCATTATGAAGGGTTTATGAGTATATACCTCCTGAAAGAATACATTTTTATGATTATAGATTATATCCATAAACTATTCAATTTATGTTATGTGTTTTACAAGTATGGAATTATGTATTTTGATTCATAAACTAATCAAGTTTATGCGATTGTTTAGAAATGGCACCTATTATAAGAAATGAAAACCGTATCAATACAAACACTCCATGTATAGATTTCCCTCCTACTCAAGATAATTATCATGGGTTAGGTGATGTAACCGGTGCTGATCATCTTATCAGCATACTGGGACAAGTCACTCAGGTTATGAATAATAAACTTACCTGTATGGAGTACCCTGATCCACAGCATGGAGGATCAATGATAGATCGATTCATGAGGCAACAACAACCAACATTCAATGGGAGTACAAATCCATTTCTAACAGAGCAATGGATATGTTCCCTAGAGAAAACATTTCAGGATTTGGGGAGTAGTGAAAGGGAAAAAGTTATCATGGCAGTTTGTCACCTCACTGGAGATGCTGATCAATGGTGGTCATTGATTCAAAACATGAAGGGAGATGATGAAGTATCAAATAAGGAATGCAGGGAGTTCAATGATCTTTTTTTAGAAAAATACTTTCCTCATGACCATCGAGCAGATATGGAAAGGTAATTTCTGAGTCTAAGGCAAAAGGAGGATGAAAATGTCCCAAAGTATGAGGCTATCTCTACAAGTATAGCAAGGTATGTTAGAGATTATATACGTAACCCACGAAGTAATATTGACCATTTCTTTGATGCGTTAAAACCATTTCTTCATCGATCATTAGTCTCGCAATCCTTCTCATCATACGAAGACATTGTCTCATGTGATATCAAGATAGAAAAGGAATTCTCTAAGTCTTATTACTTTAATGAAAAGAAAGAGAAGAAGAGATCTTCTGATCAATATGGAAATGGAAATAAGGGGAGAAAGGGAAAAGTTGAAAATACATCCTACAGTAAATGTGGGAAGAAACACCCTGGTACTTGCTTAAAAGGAATGGGAGTCTCTTATAAGTGTGGTGAAAAAGGACACCAAGATCATTATTGAAAGGGAAAGAGACTTGATGTCAACATTGAATGCTGTAATTTTAGAGAGATGGTACATTATGAAAATTAAGGTCCTAAGCATCAGGGGAACTTACCTCAGAAAAGGACAAGGGATCAAGGCCAATCTTATGCTATCACTACTGCTGATGTAGAAGCCACGAAGGACATGGTGGCAGGTAATTTAATGGTTTCCTCATGTTTAGAAATGATTTATTTGATTCTGGCTCATCGCATTGTTTCATATCATCCTAGTTTGTTAAGAAAATTAGATATTTCCAATTTGATTTAACAAAGGAGTTTTTAGTTAAAAATCTAAAGGGAAGTATCATTTCAACAAAGTTTTGTGAATCAGTCCTCATTAGATCTCATAAATGTTATTTATCCTCTGATATCATTGTCATAACTATGATTGAGTTTGATATCAGCCTCGGTATGGATTGGCTTTTGGACCATGATGCGAAGATTTATTGTAAGAAGAAGGAGGTTACGATTTTTGATGATGATGATAAGGAACACATGATTTTTAGAGCAGAATTGTAACCACCTAACTCTTATCTAGATCCACCCACAGTGCCTCAACTAAATTCAATTATTGGGGAGGAATAGAATGAAATGACTATGGGTGAGCAAAGTAAAGGTCAAATAGGGGATGTACCTATTGTGAAAGAATATGTAGATGTGTTTCCAGAATATTTACCTAGACATCCTCCAAAACAAAAAATTGAGTTTTCCATTTATTTAATTCATGGTTCAAGGCCTCTATCGAAGACCCCTTATAGAATGACCACTGTGGAATTAGATGAACTAAAGAAAGAACAAGAGGAATTGAGTAATAAGGGATTTATTCGCCCTAGTGTTTCTCCATGGGGAGACCATGTTCATTTTGTTAAAAAGAAAGATGTATCCATGAGGTTATGTATCGACTACAGGGAGATCAATGCTATAAAAATAAAGAACAAGTATCACATACATCACATTGACGATTTGTATGACCAACTGCATGGATCACAATAATTTTCAAATATTGACCTTCGATCTGGATATCATCAATTTTGTGTGAAGAAGGAAGAAATTCTAAAGACAGCATTTTGAACAAGGTACGGGCATTACGAGTTTACAGTAATGCCTTTTGGATTGACTAATTCACCCTCTGTATTCATGGATATAATGAATAGAGTTTTCAAATAATATCTCGATGATTTTTTGGTGGTATTTATTGATGATATCATGGTATAATCCAAAAGATAAAAAGATCATGAAAATCACTTGCGCATTATCATGAAGACTCTTATAAGACATGAATTATATGGGATGTTTAGTAAGTGTGAATTCTGAATTCAGGAGATTTCTTTTCATGTCCATATTGTCTCTAAGGATGGAATCTATGTTGATCCTTATAAGACCAATGCAATCCAAGAATGTCCAGCATCGACGAGTATAACAGAGGTACGTAGTTTTATTGGTTTGGAAGGTTATTATCGACATTTCATCCATAATTTTTCCCAATTAGCTATCCCATTAACAAAGATCACACGTAATGGGGTTAAATTTTTATGGACAAAATAGTGTGAAAAATGTTTTGAATAACTGAAGAGAAGATTAGTCGATGCTCTTATATTGACTCTACCATCGGGGAATGATGGGTTCGTTATTTATAGTGATGCATCAATGAAAGGACTTGGATGTGTCCTTATGCAGAATGATAGGGTTATTGCCTACGCATCACGAGAGCTAAAAATACATGATCAGAACTATCTTACTCACGATCTTCAGTTAGGTGTTGTAATCTTCTCTTTAAAGATATGGAGGCATTATCTCTATGGTTAGAAATGTGAGATTTATACTGATCACAAGACTTGGAAATATATTTTCTCACAGAAAGAACTCATCATGAGGAAAATGAGATAGCTTGAACTACTCAAGGATTATGATTTCATGATACAATACCACCCCAAGAAGGCAAATAAGGTGGCAAATGCTTTCAGTAGAAAGTATCATGGATTTTTGAACAAGATGAGAGTTGAAAAGGATCCTAAATACATGGATCTTGTAAATATGGATATGGGAATCACCATGGAAGGTGAAACATCAATGATTTTTCAAATGGTTGTCAAGCCATCTTTACTAGACAAAATAAAGAGTTCTCTAACCGGTGATGAAGAGTTACAAAGGATGATTAATGCTGTGAATGATGGGAAATTGAGTGACTTTATGTATGAAGATGGAATTTTGATGTTGGGAAGAGGATTTGTGTTCCTGAAATACCTGAACTAAAAATAGAATTGTTGGATGATGCTCATAGTTCCAATTTCTCTATGCATCCTAGGATCACAAAAATGTATAGAGATTTGAAGGAAAATTTTTGGTGGGACAACATGAAGGGGGAGATTGCCAATTTTGTGTCAATATGTATGGTTTATCAACAAGTGAAATCTGGAAGGCAACTGCCTGGAGGAGTATTGCAACATCTTTTCATACCTGAGTGGAAATGGGATAATATCACGATGGACTTTGTCATGGGACTACCAAAGACTCCTAGAAGGAACAATGCAATATGGGTCATTGTTGATCATCTTACCAATTCAGCACATTTACTTGCTATAAGGGAGGATTTACCACTTGAATGTCTAGTGAGAATATATATTAATGAATTTGTGAGACTTCATGGAATACCCCTATCAATTGTCTCGGATCGTGATCCCCGTTTTACATCAAGATTCTGGAAATGTCTTCAGAAGGACTTGGATATTGAACTTCGTTTGAGCACTGCTTATCACCCTCAAATACATGGACAATCAGAACAAACTATTAAAACTTTAGAAGACTTGTTGAGATCATGATCACATGACTTTCAGGGTATGTGGGATCAATATTTACCTCTGGTAGAATTTTTCTATAATAATAGCTTCCATTAAAGTATTCGAATGGCACCATATGAAGCGTTATACGGAAAGAGATGTCACACACCAACCGGTTGGGATGACGTTTGCGAAATAAAACTTGTAGTCCCAGAACTGGTGGAGGAAACGATGGAAAAGGTTAAGGTAATCCAAAACCACATCAAAGCAGCTCAAAGTAGGCAGAGGAGCTATGTTGATAAGCGAAGAAAGAATTTGTAATTTCATGTGGAAGATCATGTTTTCTTGAAGGTATCTCTATGGAAGGAAGTTATATGTTTAGCTAGAAAGGTAAATTGAGTCCCAGGTACATCGTAACTTTTGAAATTTTAGAACAAATTGGGGTTGTAGCTTACAGTTTGGCAATGCCGCCAAGTCTCTCCAAAGTTCATGATGTGTTCCACATATCAATGTTGAGAAAATACATGCCTGACCCAACACATGTATTCACTTGTGAGGAATTAGAACTAGATCCTGATCTGTCTTATTGCAAAGATCATGTCAGGATTCTTGATACAAGAGAACACATGCTGAGAAACCAGACGACTCGTCTGGTAAAAGTTCTATGGAGGAACCATAATATGGAAGAGGTAATGTGGGAACCCGAGAAACTTATGATGATGAACCACCCATGTTTTTTCATGTGGTAGTATTCTAGATATTTTTAGAATGAAATTATTTGTAGGAGGTGATAATGTAACACCCCAATCTTCCACGGTATGCTTCTCTTTGAATAATACAGTACTGAGTGTTGTACGCAACTTCGAGTTCAAACACACACCCCAACCAATCAAATTATCCATTATGAATAGTAATATCCACTTTTTGAAATTTTATAAATTTTATCTCTCATAATGGAATTTATTTTTGGGTTTCGAATATCTAAATTAGCATAGGGTAAAATTTTGGAACTTTTCGGATAACTTTTATATTTTGATGAATAGTGAAAATCACCAAATTTTTATTAAAAACAACTTTTCTAATCGAAATAATTAATAGTGATAAATAATGAATTTTAGTGGTTTTAAATTATATTTAGAGTATATTTTTCCCATTTAATACAATGTTGGTCATTGGACATAATTTCACAATTAAACCGGACATAAACAAGTATCAAACTTTTGATAGTTATTATTTCGTAAAAATATGTTTTTTGTTTTGATAGCGGGAATTAAATTTAAATTAATTTTTTCCACTTCTGTGTTTTGAATTTTAAAAAATGGATTCCATATTTGGAATCAGAATGTTCAAATTATGTAAATAGGTAACTTTAATTTTTATACATTTTGAATAATTACTTCGTGAAATATTTTATATACCATGGTTAAAAGGTAAATCTGGTAAATAAGGGTAAAAATTAATATAATAATAATAAATTATCCTAAAATGTGTCCTAACCTTATTGGAAGATATATGTTCGACCATGGGCATCTTAGGGTTGATTTTGCGACCCCATGGAGCCACTTGTAGGTGATAGGGACACATTATATTAATTAAGTTAAAGTAAATACAACAATGACATAAGCATATATCTTTTAGAAAAAAAATTACATAGGGTTATAAGTGTGTAATGGCCCGGACCTCTCCGGGCCATTTTTCCTTTGTCAAAAAGAAGGTCAAGAAGTGTTCTGGAGGGTAAAATGGACTTTTTCCACACTTTCCATAATTTTTAAGCTACACGCCGTGTAGTTTGAGTACACGCCGTGTACCCTCTTGCCGGGTATACCCCGTGTGGATGGTCGTGTCTTTTCCGCGTAAAGAAAATGGGTAAACCCCGTGTGTCCAGTACTACACACCGTGTAGTCCCTCCCCGCGTACGTGTTACCGTGTGTTGACCAGTTGTCGGTCATGTTCCGCGTTGGAGCCGTGTCCTTGCCGTGTTCAATAAATGGGTAACACGCCGTGTTTCCAATCTACATGTCGTGTATTCCTTCCATGCGTATGCGTTACCTTCAAACCGTGTGTTGACCAGTCAACGGCCGTGGAGCTGCGTTGGAGGCCACGTGGATACCATATGAAAATGACCGAGTACACACCGTGTACCATAAGTACACGCCGTGTACTTTTTCTTTGCATGCCTATAAAAGTAGGGGTCCCCTCCTCCTTTCAACTCACACCTCTCCTCCCATCTCCTTTGAGCAGAGCTCTCTCAAAAGACTCTAAGGCTCTTTCTTCCATATCTTTTTCGTCCGAGCTCCGATTTATGATCTGTCAGCGGCCACGGGATTGTAATGACAAGTCGGAACTTCTAAGCTTGGATCTGTTGTCTTTACTTCAGCTTTTTCTCTCCGAATTCCACCCGAGGAGGTTTATCCGGGACGCCGACGAATTTCTTCTAAAGATGATCTGGGGGTGTGTTGTTACCAGAACCTATTGAGGTTGGGATTTTACCTTCGTCTCTCAAATTTGTGCATCATGTGGGGTGGGTATCCTTTTTGTTTTCATGAGAAATGGTTGAACCTTTAAATAAAGACAATAAATCGTTAAACAATGGGGTTGGGAAATTTGTGATTGCTGTTACTTTACTTTTATATCCTGTGATATTATATTTGTGAATTGAATGAGCCTCTACCTACTGAAAATCATGGTCGGTGGGGGCCTTTTCTTGCGCAATTAAATGTTGCCCTATTTTTCTAGATCATTTTTGTGAGTGAAACTTTGTTTCATGAGGAAATTGGTTAATCACGTAAAGTTGGATATTTAAATGAAAATCTGTAACCCTTGTGTGATCACCCCGGTTAAACAAAATGGAATAATGAACATGTGGGTGTTGGCTTGGTTACGTGGCATGTGTTGGGGGTGTTTTGTGGGTTATTGTGGATTGGGTGAGCAGTGGGGATGTGGTTGACTTGGTTGTGGGTTGGTGTGAATGTTGTGATGGTGATGGGAAGCGGGGGTTCAATAAATGGTATTAAAGGGATAACGATGTGTGGTGTGGTTATGGTGGTTGGCAGTGGGGCTGTAGGGATGGGTTTAAATGTGAGCGGACTATGGGTTTTGTTTAAATAATAAATGGATGATTTAATAAATGATGGGGCTGGGTAATGAAACGGAAATAATAATCAAAGGGTTGGTTGGTTATTAAAAAGGGTTTTGTTGTGCTGCTTGTGTTTCCCTAACTTGTTTTGTGGATGGCAGGGATATGTTTTATGAACGATTGAAGTGGTTGGTTGTGGATAGTTTCCCAGTAGTTTAGGAACTAAATAATATAATTTCTGCTGAAATTTGAAAACCTAAATGGGGTTGGGGTTTTTTGTTGAATGCATGCTTCGTGGTAGCAGTGCCGAGGCACCTGCTTAGTTTCACTTTTTAGAAGCCATAGGTTGGGCTGAGTAGTTGCTATATATATATATATATATATATATATATATATCTGTATCTTTTGTATTTTATCGCTCCGCACCCATGTTGAGCATATAGTGTCGAACACTCTCATTTCATGGAAGAGGGTGTTTTCCCATAGTTACTAGCTCCTACCTTCTCCTTCTCCCCTAGGTTGTGATGGCCTGAGGCCACCGTACACCCAAGACTCTTAGGGTAGGTTTCGATTGGGTTGATTAGTCCCGAGACTCTTCGGGCAAGCTTATAGGCTATAATGGCTTGAGGAGACCTTACACCTAAGACTCTTCAGGTAGGTTTTGATTTCAGGCACAGTTGTCTTCGGGCGAGAGTTTTGTTACTATTACTATTCCCATGAATCTTTGGGATGAGGCCCAGGTGTCTTCAGGTGGGGAAGTGGTTGTGGTAGTGAGGACCAGGTGTGTGCGGGCGGGATGCATGGTGGTGAGGCCCAGGTGTGTGCGGGCGGGATGTGTGGTTGTGAGGCCCAAGTGTGTGTGGGTGAGATACGTGGTTATGAGGCCCAGGTGTGTGCGGCTGGGGAGAGTGTGACAGCGTCCGGACGTTCAGCTGACTCATGGGAAATGGTGTGGGGTACTTAATGCTCTTGTTCTTATACTACTACTACCTGTTGTGATTGTGTTTTGGTGAGTGCGGCTGGTGAGATTGGGTGGATAGTTTTCCTTGTTAGGTTTCTTTTGTTGTTTTCATGGGACATTAGGATGTCTTCCCAATTTTGCACGAGAGCTTTAGGTATCCCTACTAAGTATACTTGTATGCTCACCCTACGTTTACTTTTAGGTTTCCAGGAGGACTACCAGGTCCATGCGGGACCCTACTAGTCGGGCAGTTGGAGTTGTTGCAGTTGTTGTTATCTTTTTTTCTTTGGTATTTAAATTTTGAGCTTCCTTGTACTTGTACCTTGTTATAAAATTGTTTAAAGATGCATGTGGGCTTGGTTTGAGTTTATTTATATACACTTGTTCTTTTCTTTTTGGTGGTTGACTTTTCCTATTTCCCAATCCAAAATAATAAAAAGGTTAATGCCTCCCATATTTGTGAAAATTGAAACCCTTGGTGCTAGTCTCCAACCCAGGGCCTACTGGAGGCGGGACTCGGGGGTCATTATCTCCCTTTCACCATTGCCAGCTCAGGAGGGGCATCTTTGTTGGGAGGGGGTCATGACAGAATGGTATTAGAGGTGATGGTTGAGAGATAGGATGGAGTCTGGAGTTAGGCACAGTGAGGATAGCATGGGATGGTAGGGCAACAGTGCTAGTTAATCTTGGTGTGTGACATAGGCCAGGGAAGACCAGCTAGGACACGGGATTTTATGGCCCCCCATGATCCGATGCAAGGAATCTGAGCCTACCGAACGACCAAGTGAGACTACATTGATTGCAGGGTAGAGACCCTAGGGAAGGTACATGCATCATCATGTTTGTGTTTTACTTGATTTGGTTGTTCCGGGAAAGAAATTGAAATAAAATGATAAAATAAAACCTTGAGTTTTTCCTTACTGCTTGGGCTTAGGCGATCCTTGTTTACCGTACAGCTATGGCACCTGGACGTGATCCCCGGGGGGCTCAAATGGACGAGGCCTAGCAGATTCAGGCATTCGATCAGTTGAGGATTGACCGAGAGGAGGAAGATAGCCAGTGGCAGAAGACTCTTTTTTCCTTCCAGCGGCATACCCTCAAGAAGTACGAGGGTATTACTTCAGATACGGAGATGGATGGGTGGCTTCAGGAGCTAGGGATCGCTTTCACCTTGATCCATGCTCTGAGGGAGTACTGGGTTCCCCTAACAGTCAGTCAGCTGAGAGGTGTGGCACGATTGTGGTGGACGCTCTACCTCAAAGAGAGGATAGAGGCAGAGGTTCCATGGGATGACATTGAGAAGGAATTTCGAGAGGAATTCCTTTCTTCGATGATCAAGGCAGAGAAGAGGCATGAGTTACTCTCCCTTCTGCAGGGAATTATCACAGTACGAGAGCTGGGGATCAAGTTCAAAGATCTCCTGCACTTTGCTCCGGATCTCTTTCCAGATGAGGAATCTCGAGAGAGACGTTTGGAGGACGTGCTTCATCCTTCGCTCCAGTATGCTGTCACCCATTCACCCTTCCGACGTACTTGACAGTGAAGAAGAAGGCAGAGGTCATAGAGAGGATGCACTCACTGGGAGGTGCACCGCGTGAGGTGTTTCATTCAGGTTCATCGAAGGGGAAGGCAGTCAGCAGCAGTTCTCCTGCGACAGGACCTTCCAGGTTCAGGCCAGTGGGGAGCAGGCCCCATTAGTTCCAGTTGATATCTTCAGGTCCTCATCCCTTTTCCACGATCCCAGGACCGAGGTGTTTTTCTTGTGGAGGTTTTGGGCACGTTCATAGTCGGTTCCTGACCCGAGCTCCGTACAGTGGAGGTGGGCAGGTTCAGCGCCCACCGCAGCAGCACCAGTTGCCAGCGAGGCCCGTCTAGCAGCAGCAGGACCATGCTACTCCGAGGGCAGACTTTGCGGGAGGAGGCCGAACTCAGGGTGCTCCTCAGGGACCTCGACCAGGGCGTGGTTTGAGAAGTGGATGAAATCATAGAGGTAGAGGAGCGGGGCGTGGAAAGTTGCACGCAGCCGAGTTGGAAGCTCCAGTAGGACCATAGGTGGTGCGAGGTATGATTTGGTTGTTCAGCACTCTTGTTTCTGCTTTGTTCGATTCGGGAGCCTCGCACTCTTTTGTTGCACCTAGTTTATCCCATGTTTTGGGACTAGAAGTAGAGAACTTCCATACCACTGTTACTGAGTACACCAGTTGGGGGCCAGACCAGCGTATCTTGTGTTTTTTGGGGATGTGGGCTGATGTTGGGACCACATCGATCTTTTGGAGACCTTCTTCTGTTACAGATGCAGCCATACGATGTCATCCTAGGCATCGACTGGTTGTTTTCTGTTAGTGTCATTATCGACTGCTTCTGGAGAAGAGTCGTGTTCTCCGATGTAGATGGGCATCACGTATCTTTTGTTGGCGAGAGGAGCTATCAAGCGGGAATCCGGCGTGTGGAGCCTCTCCTTTCCTTGTTGAGAGGGTTATCGGTGGTTCCACTTTATATAGAGATGATGGATGTCCCAGGGGTTGTTGGGGAGTTCCTCGATGTTTTTCCTGAGGAGGTTGTAACTCTACCCCCCCCCCCCCCCCTCCCCCCCCCCCCCCCCGACGAGACGTTGAGTTTGGGGTAGACTTACAGCCTGGTGCCCGTCCGATTTCGATGGCCCCTTATCGGATGGGACCTTCGGAGTTGCAGGAGTTGCGGATTCAGATTGACGATCTGATGGAGAAGGGTTTTGTTTGACCCAGCATGTCGCCATGGGGTGCTCCAGTTTTGTTCGTGAAGAAGGCAGATGGTGGTCTCAGGCTACGCATAGACTACTGAAGGATGAACCAGGTAACGGTCAAGAACCGTTACCCCTTTCCAAGGATTGATGATCTCTTCGACCAGCTGAGGGTAGCAGGTTGGTTTTATAATATTGATCTACGGTCAGGATATCATCAGCTAAGGGTGAAGGACAATGACATCTCGAAGATAGCTTTCAGGTGTAGGTATGGTCACTTCGAGTATGTAGTGATGATGTTTGGAGTTACAAATGCACTAGCTGTATTCATGGGACTTATGATCTTTGTCTTCCGAGAGTTTCTGGACCGGTTCATCGTTGTGTTTATCGATGACATCCTGATCTACTCATGATCATAGGAATAGCATGTTGAGCATCTCAGGGCAGTCTTGGAAGTCCTTCGACACAACCATCTTTACGGGAAATTGTCGAAGTGTAAGTTCTTGACACAATAAGTACACTTCCTTGGGCACGTGGTGTCTCGGCATGGAGTATCGGTAGACCCATCAAAGGTGGAAGTAGTTGTTTCTTGGGCAGCACCCAAGAGCGTGGTAGAAGTTCGTAGTTTCCTGGGGTTAGCAGGTTACTATCGAAGGTTCATTTCGGACTTCTCTCGAGTTTCTGCTCCATTGACAGCTTTGACTAGGAAGAACCAGGTCTTCCTGTGGAGCGAGAAGTGCCAGGAATCATTTGACTACCTAAAGGAGAAGTTGGTCAGTGCTCTCGTACTCAGGTTTCCAGAGGAAGGGTTGTTGTATGAAGTTTTTTTTATGCTTCTGGCCTTGGTCTGGGGTGCGTTCTGATGCATAAGAAGGTCGTGATTTGTTATGGGTCTAGGAAGTTGTGCCCTCGCGAGCGTAACTATGCCACCCAAGACCTAGAGCTTACAGAAGTAGTGTTCGCATTGAAGTTGTGGCGACATTACCGCTTTTGGGAGTGCTTTGTGGTCTTCTCAGATCACAAGAGCATGCGTTATATCTTCTCCCAGCATGACCTGAACTTACGGCAGCAAAGATGGGTCGAGTTTCTCCAAGACTATGACTTCGAGATCTCTTACACTGAAGGTAAGGGAAACGTTGTGGCTGATTCCCTGAGTAGGAAGTCACATAAGGAAGTGGTTCTGGAATCCGCTGATGCTTGGAAGGCGATGAGAGAGTTTCCTGCCCTGCACTTAGATGCAAGGGAAGAAGGTGTTAGAGGCTGTTTGTTCCAGATGATGGTGCAATCCTCCTTGTCTCAGTAGGTGGAGGAGTCTCAGTGGGGGGACTCCAAGGTAGAGGTGATGTAGGATCGTGTCGATCAGGGGAATGCTTCGGAGGGATGGTCAGAGGACAGCCAACATCGAATGCTTTTCCGTGGAAGGTTGTTTGTCCCAGAGGCGATGCGTGAGGGAGTTCTCCATGAGTTCCATAGCTCAGCCTTAGCGGTACATCCATGAGTTTCAAAAATGTACCGAGGCCTGAGGGATCGGTTTTGGTGGCCCGGGGTGAAACAGGCAGTGGCAGAGATTGTGGCTAAGTGCCCTATGTGTCAGCAAGTGAAGGTTGAACATTGTGTTCCCGGTGGTTTGTTGCATTCTTTAGATGTCCCTGAGTGGAAGTGGGATGAAATCTCGATGGACTTCGTCATGGGACTACCTAGAGCTCAGGGTGGTTATGATGTTATCTAGGTAGTGGTGGATCTACTGACGAAATCGGATCACTTCGTAGCAATCAAGGAGTCGGGCCCGGTGAGTACCTTAGCATAGAGGTATGTAGACGAGGTAGTGCATTTCCATGGAGTTCCAAGGAATATCTTCTCAGACCGGGATACTCGGTTTACCTCATGAGTCTGGAGGGGGTTACAACATGCTTTTGGCACCCAACTACGCTTTAGTACTGCTTTCCACCCCCAAACCGACGGGCAGACAGAGCAGACTATCTAGACGTTAGAGGACATGTTTCAAGCATGCATTCTGGATTTCGGAAGATCATGGATATGCCACTTGCCTTTAGTAGAGTTTTCCTAAAACAACAGCTTCCATTCTACTATTGGCATGGAACTATTTGAGGCTTTGTTTGGAAGGCCTTGTCGTTCACCATTTTGCTGGGCTGAGGTTGGGAGACAGGTTCTCTTGGGCCAGAGGTAGTGCAGAGAACCACGGAGAAAGTCCAGCTTGTACGTGAGAGGATGAAGGTGGCTCAGGACCAACAAAAGTTTTATGCTAATCGTCGGAGGAGGCCCTTGTAGTTCGAGGTGTGAGACCATGTGTTCTTGAAGGTTTCTCCTCAACGGGGGAAGAGGAGGTTTGGGAAATGGAGAAAGCTCT
Organism: Viscum album; assembly: GCA_963277665.1. Taxonomy (NCBI): domain Eukaryota; kingdom Viridiplantae; phylum Streptophyta; class Magnoliopsida; order Santalales; family Viscaceae; genus Viscum; species Viscum album. Next base: position 2,009,048,649 of record OY728155.1, read on the forward strand.
CACCTAGGTTCATGGGACCTTTTGAGGTGCTGAGGCGAGTTGGCGAGGTGGCATATCAGCTGGCCATGCCACCTCATTTGGAGAAAGTTCATGACGTCTTCCACGTCTCCCAGCTTCGTCGGTACTTACACGATGACTCTCACATTATCAACTGGGGAGAGTTGGATATGGGAGACGACGCGACCTTTGAGGAACGACTAGTCAGAATCGAGGATTGTAAAGAGAAGGTGCTCCGTGGACGAACCATTCCCTTGGTTCGTGTGTTGTGGAGGCTTACCGGCCTCGAGGAGAGAACTTGGGAGTGGGAGACCCAGATGCACGCTCAATACCCGGAGATGTTTTGACTTGTGTTTTCCCATGTTCGTCTAAGCTTTGTGTTGATGTTGTACTATGTACCTTTGATGTATGGAATGTTTGGCTTATCAGTTGTGAGTCCTTTTGTTTTCTTGTTCCCTAGTAATGTGTAACATATCCGGATTCGTGGGAAAGTGGAGAAACCTGACCCTTAATCGAGACACATTAATGTGGATGTGATTGAACCCGTGCGGGTGAGTCAGTGCTGCCAAATGCGGATAATATATCGACATAGATGAAGAAATTTCTCAAACCCATGTGTTAGGTCAGTGTGTTGGTTGTGTGGTGCTGGGGTTAGTGTGAGTTGAAAAATCCTAACGCATGAAAGTGGGAAGACCTAATTCTTAATCGAGATGCATTAATGGGGATGCAATTAAACCTGTTCTGGCGAGTTAGTGCCGCCTAAATCCGATAATATCTCGACATAGGAGAAGTAATTCCTAACACATATGATTAGGGTTGTTGGTTGGGTTCCTATTATAACGAGAACCCTAAGAGGTATCTTGTTGGGTTCCTCTGGGTTGGTTTTTGAATTCTCGGGGATGAGAATGTTTTAAGAGGTATATGATGTAATGGCCCGGACCACTCCGGCCCATTTTTCCTTTGTCAAAAAGTAGGTCAAGAAGTGTTCTGTAGGGTCAAATGGAATTTTTCCACACTTTCCAGAATTTTGAAGCTACACGCCATGTAGTTTGAGTACACACCGTGTACCCTCTTGTCGGGTATACCCCATGTGTATGGTTGTGTCTTTGCCGCGTGAAGAAAATGGGTACACACCGTGTGTCCAGTACTACACGACGTGTAGTCCCTCCCCGCGTACGCGTTACCTTGTGTTGACCAGTCATCGGTCGTGTTCCGCGTTGGAGTCATGTCCTTTCCATGTTCAATAAATGGGTAACACGTCGTGTGTCCAATCTACACGTCGTGTAGTCCTTCCCCACATATGTGTTACCTTCAAACCGTGTGTTGACCAGTCAAAGGCCGCGGAGCCGCATTGGAGGCCGCATGGAGACTGTGTGAAAATGGCCGAGTACACGTTGTGTACCATAAGTACATGCCGTGTACTTTTTCTTTTCATGCCTATAAAAGGAGGGGTCCCCTCCTCCTTTCAACTCACACCTCTCCTCCCCTCTCCTCTGAGCAGAGCTCTCTCAAGATACTCGAAGGATCTTTCGTCCATAACTTTTTCGTCTGAGCTCCGATTTATGATCCTTCAGCAGCCACAGGATCGTAACAACAAGGCATAACTTCTGAGATTAGATTCGTTGTCTTTCCTTCCGGTTTTACTCTCAGACATCCACCCAAGGAGGTTTTGTCGGGATGCCGACGAACGTCTTATAAAGTTGATCTGGGGGGCGCGTTGTGACCAGAACCTGTTGAGGTAGGGATTTAACCTTCATCTCTCTAATTTGTGCATCATGTGGGGTGGGTATCCTTTTTGTTTTCATGAGAAATGGTTGAACCATTAAATAAAGATAATAACTGGTTAAAGAATGGGGTTGGGAAGTTTGTTATTGTTGTTACTTTACTTTTATATCCTGTGATATTATATTTTTGAATTGAATGATCTTCTACCTACTGAAAATCACGGTCATTGGGGGCCTTTCCTTGCACAATTAAATGTTTCCCTATCTTCCTAGACCGTTTTTGTGAGTGAAACTTTGTTGAATGAGGAAATTGGTTAATCATGTAACGTTGTCTATTTAAATGAAAATATGTAACCCTTGTGTGATCACCCTGGTTAAACAAAATGGAATAATGAACATGTGGGTGTTGTCTTGGTTATGTGGCATGTGTTGGGGGTGTTTTGTGGGTTGTTGTGGATTGGGTGAGCAGCGGGGTTGTGGTTGACTTGGTTGTGGGTTGGTGTGAATGTTGTGATGGTGATGGGCAGCGGGGCTACAATAAATGGTATTTAAGGGATAACGATGTGTGGTGTGGTTATGGTGGTTGGCAGTGGGGCTGTAGGGATGGGTTTATATGTGAGCGGACTATGGGTTGTGTTTAAATAATAAATGGAAGAGTTAATGAATTATGGGGCTTGGTATTGAAACGGAAATAATAATCAATGGGTTGGTTGTTAAGAAGGGTTTTGTTGTGCTGCTTGTGTTTCCCTAACTTGTTTTGTGGATGGCAGGGATATGTTTTACGAACGATTGAAGTGGATGGTTGTGGATAGTTTCCCAGTAGTTAAGGAACTAAATAAGCTAATTTCTACTTGAATGTGAAAACCTAAATGGGGTTGGGGTTGTTTATTGAATGCATGCTTCGTGGTAGCAGTGTCGAGGCACATGCTCAGTTTCACTTTTTAGAAACCATAGGTTGGGCTGAGTGATTTCTATATATATATATATATCTGTATCTTTTGTGTTTTATCGCACCGCACCCATGTTGAGCACATAGTGCCGAACACTCCCATTTCAAGGGAGAGGGTGTTTTCCCACAGTTACTAGCTCCTTCCTGCTCCTTATCCCCTAGGCTGTGATGGCTTGAGGCGACCATACACCCATGAATCTTCGGGTAGGTTTCGATTGGGGTTATTAGGCCCAAGAATCTTCGGGCAAGCTTATAGGCTATAATGGATTGAGGCGACCTTACACCCAAGTCTCTTCAGGTAGGTTTCGATTTCAGGCCCAGGTTTCTTCGGGCGAGAGTTATATTACTATTACTATTCCCAAGAATCTTCAGGATGGGACCCAGGTGTATTCAGGTGGGGATGTGGTCTTGGTAGTGTGGCCCAGGTGTGTGTGGGTGGGATGCGTGGTGGTGAGGCCCAAGTGTGTGCGGGTGGGATGTGTGGTTGTGAGGCCCTGGTGTGTGCGGGCGGGATACGTGGTCATGAGGCCCAGGTGTGTGCGGGCGAGGAGAGTGTGACAGTGTCGAGACGCGCAACTAACTAATGGGAAATTGCGCGGGGTACCCAAGGCCTTGTTCTTATACTTCTACTACCTACTGTGATTGTGTTTTGGTGAGTGTGGCTGGTGAGATTGGGTGGAGAGTTTTCCTTGTTAGGTTTCTTCTGTTGTTTTCACGGGACATTAGGATGTCTTCCCACTTGTGCACGAGAGCTTTAGGTTACCCTACTGATTATACTTTTATGCTCACCCTACATTTACTTTCAGGTTTCCAGGAGGACTAGAAGGGCCGTGCGGGACCCTACTAGTCGGGCAGTTGGAGTTGTTTCAGTTTTTGTTCTCTTGTTTTCTTTGGTATTGTACTTTTGAGCTTCCTTGTACTTGTACCTTGTTATAAAATTGTTTAAACATGTATGTGGGCTTAGTTTGGGTTTATTTATATACACTTGTTCTTTTCTTTTTGGTGGTTGACTTGTCCTATTTCCCGATCCAAAATAATAAAAAGGGTAATGCCTCCCATATTTGTGAAAACACATACCATTGGTGCTTGTCCCCAACCCGGGGCCTACTGGAGGCGGGACTCGGGGGTCATTATCTCCCTTTCGCGATTTCCAGCTCAGGAGGAGCAGCTTTTTGGGAGGGGGTCGTGATAATATGTTATATTTTCAACTATAAATATTAATTAGAAACCTAAAAATATTTCCTACATAATGTTATTTTATTTATAATTTCTAGACATTAAATAATTTAATTTATTTATGACACAATGATAATGCAGTAATTACCGTATTAATGAAAGATTAAGATAATTGATATTATAAATACCCAAATAAATGTAATTTGAGACTTTTTATATAATAATATAATTTTCTAGGTTACTATTACATATTATGATTGTTTATATTAACTGTTTTCGAAGTAATACTGATGTTATGAATTTATCAAAAACAAAACACCCAATAGTGTCAAAATTGACATAAAAGTGTTTTTAAAACAAATATTATATTATTTATTGATATTCAAATCCTAAAAATCTAAGATTCGGCCAATAGAATTATATCATGATAGGTGTATCATTAATGGACCACTTGGGGGTCTCTTGGAGGTATATAGTATGTTTATTAACTATATAATATAAAAATACAAATTGCCATGGTAAGTGTCAAACTAATTAACTAAGAGTTAAAACTAAAAGATAAGGTTAATATAATGACCCAAACCTGTCTAAATTTTATTGGATGAGTGTTTTTTGACCCATACCCACCTTAAACTTTAAATAATCCACTTTGGAGCCATTAGAAACTGAATATGAATTTATTATAAAATAATATTTCTAGATTTTCCTAAGGTGCCCCTCCTCCCCCTTATAAAAGGATACTACTTCTAACCAATTCATCACACCTTAAAAGCCTTTTGGTTCATCTATAACCTTCCAAATTACTCTCTCAACTTCCCTCACTTAAACATAGAGGCCTTAGTTTGTACGAAAGCCAACCTATGGAGCCCTTTTGATCAAATCAAAAGGAAGAACCCGAAGAAGAGGTAATGTTTTCACCACCCTTTTTCATGTTCATTTCTTCTTCAACTTATTCTTTCTTATTCCTATTCTAAAATAATAACTCCATTATTTCCAATATATTGTGATTTTATTATAAATATGGTACAACTATATTCATTATTCTATTCATCATTTGAATGACATGTCACCATACGTGCGTACGTACGGCTTACCGTGTCCACGTCGTGGTGTAATTGTTATTAAATATATTATTATTCAGATGGGTATAATAATGATGTGTAATTCATGTAAATAATAAATATAACATGATAATGATTCTGTATATATGATATACCATCCAATTATATATTATTTTAATTTCTAAAGAATGGTATTGTCGCTCGTGCGTACGTATGGACTACCGTCTCAACGAACGCGATTAGATACATTCCCCATCGTATCCATTCTAGACTAATTCTCATTTGATGATTAAAATTAATATTGAAGAACATTATATCATTATAGATATGAATAAGATACAACATATCCATAACAAACATGACTTATGTAACAAAACATATAAAGGAAAATGTGTAAGTTAACACCTGAAATGACGATAATACTAAACTATTATTAACAAAGCATTATTAGAAGATCATATATGATATCATAATTATGTATATGGTTATTTTATAATTTAATAATAACGTTTTAAATTTATACAGTAGGTTAACATACCTTCAACTAAGGAAAAGTACAAGGTAAGGGTTTATTTCACAACCTCCTCATTGTTTGAGGTTGTTTATATGTAATTATCTACTGGGACCTTTTTATCATCCACATCCATGTTTCTTAAAAATGTATTTCAAATAATTCATACTATTTTACTTAAAATGGGTTAAAGTAATTCATACCCTTGTTGACTTTTTATATAAAGTTTATAAAGGAATCTTTCTTTTGTTTTCCAAATAAGGACCTTTTTAAACTTTTCGACAGAATTAAGGTAAGAATGTCTTTTTCACTTATACGGCGGATGTGGCAATTTTCCGCCATTATAAAGTCATAGAAGCTTCCCATACAAGCGTATAAAAATATTTTCAAATTAAATGTTTTATTTTATAATTATGGGACATTTAAATGACTTCAAAAAAAGAGATATTTCTCTCAAATAGTTTTGATTTCATATATGTCAACATCCTTTGATTAATTTTAAGATTATTCGATGTTTATTTATTATGATACAAAACTTCCATATTGTATTGATGGTTTTGTGGTATTTTTTACTGTGGATGTGTTATTTTTAAACCATTCATGTTTTATAAAAAATGTATTGACATTTCGTATGCTAGTTTTAATACGAATGTTTATGTTATGTTTAAACCTGTTCATATGAGGAATGCATTGGACTTAATAAGTGATGGGTGGAGCCTGCTATAGCTTCTCGATGAATCGGTAGGTCTCATGAGACAAACTAGTGTCTTGGCACGAGTCCTTGACAAAATCTTAGTTTTAGTCATGGAATGAGGCCTTGGCTACGTGCTTATGATAGTCTGGCACTATGCATTCCATCATTATAAAAGTGTTTAATGATATTGCATGTTATTATTCAACTAGTAGAATATCCATGGGAATAAGTAAATGGAATTATTTGATTTTATCTTTTCCATTTTATGCTGAAGTTTAAGTTTAAAAGGCTTTTGTTTTAGCTATACATTACCTTAAATGTTTATGCTTATTTATGAATGTTTCTGCTATATTGTTATCCTTACTGATCATCTGAGCTCACCCCTTTAAATGTTTTATTTTTTCTAGGACGTGAACAAGTAATTTATGAATGACCTGCAGGGATAATATTAGGGGATATGAAGACAAGATTTTTTTGTAGTAGTTTTTACTTTATGATTTATTGTAAACATTATGAATTTATCTAATTATTCTAAGGCTACTAAACTAATCGGTCTTTTGAGACTTGATCATTCTTGTGATCATTCCAATGTTTTGTAATAATGCACCGACTCAGGGAAACTGGGGTTGGGGAGTTACAATTGGGGAGTGTAATTCTTCACAATAATTGATCAAATTTGAACTATCCCATTAAACGATTTAATGGTTTTTATAGAAGATAAAATGATAATGGATATTATTCTAAAATATATGTTAATGGGAACTATCCCATCAATCAAAAAATGGGATTTATCTTACCAAATGAGTGAATGAATTCCATCCCACATAATTATCTCACAGGATCCATCCCACAAAAAGATACTTTTTTCTGATGAGAAGAATCATTTTACCTCATCAAATGTTTTCATGTCATGAAAATTTGGGTTAAGCAGGAATTGTATCATGGAACATGTTCTTCCTTTTATATCAATATAGTATCAATTAGGTCAGATAAATTTTCACTTCATTTCGATAAGAATAATTTTGATAGAGATAAAAATACACACTTGAAATCATCTAAGTATCAATGTTTATTGTTATTCACTACTCAATTAATTAGTGATGAAGAGCTTAGTTATACCACACCATCCTCTAGAGAAGGAATCATCAACACTATCATTTACATTGAATGAAACATTGATAGATCTTATTCACAATTTCAATGAAATGATGTGTCGTCAGGATTCACACCAAGAATCCCATCATCATACAGACCTTTTACCACTAATAAAGTAAATTTTTATGGACATTTCATTTAAAATTCATCCCATTAATGTAAGAAAGGACTTATCTCAAATATATCTTATCACTATATTGAATTGATAAAATTAAAATATCATGTAAAAAATTACATTGTTTATTCAAGTATGTTTTCCCTATCATTGAAATTTAAGAATTATTCTACAAAGTTCCACATTATACATATATAACCCATAATAAAGCAGTAAAAAAATTTAAATATTTTTCATCCACCACCAGGCAATGAATTATATACAGTATGTAGCCTTAGTGATTAAATTGTAGTCCCAAATATATAGGTACAAATATAGTCTAGGGGTGAAATCATCATTGTTCGTAACATTAATAGATTCGTTAACTTTAATTGAGTTTATCATGATTACGGAACCACATTATATATCTCATATTTAAAAAATTATCAGGAAAATACAATAATATGTGAATCACAAGGAAAGTATTCTTATCATTTTTCTGCAAACAATGGGTTAATTAAGGCATATTCCTTCCATTTTTTTGGTTTCATCATTAAGAATAATTTTATTGAACTCCCGTTGATTAGGATAATAGACAAGGCACTTTTTAGAGACCATTCTAGTTATTGCCTCTGCCATTTATTTTCTAGGGAATACAATAAAGTGGAAATTCATCATTATATATTGGATTAATAAGAAAAAATATAATAGGATAACCATTATAATGATATACATATCTCTTCTTTGGAAATTTGAGAACATGAACTTTAACACATTATCTATGTGACATAGTCAGGGTAATCTATTTCTAAGTGAAATATGACTGAAATTATATTACTCTATTAGATTATAAGGCTACATATAATAGATATTCATTAGTTAATAACCTTCTAGAGCCTATAGAGTTTAAGAGATCTATGGGTGTATATATTATAAATAATATATATTAATATGACAACCAAAATATTTGATGACATATGACCAAAGAATGAGTTTTTATTATGGATTGGATCCAAACTAAAATAGTTGTTTTCTAGATAAATTTATATCATATTAATTTGAAATAAATTACAAAATAGTCATTCTAACTACAATATAAGTGAATCAATCCAATTATACTATTATTAATGAATAAAGTCAAATCTGTTTGATTTTTAAATATATAAAAATATTCCTTATTGCATGATGCAAAAGATGAATGAAATAAACTACTAGCTATATGAAATGAGATGAAGTAGATTTATTCCTTATTAAATTATGTAAAACACCATGACACAAAGTACTCAATGCATGAATCTAAATTTCAAAACATCAATTTCCTTGTTGTATGGTCATAAATTTTATAGAATTTGAGTCCTTATCGCGTTATGTTAAACGACAGAATATCATTCCTACCACATATTACCTTGAATATTATTAAATTTTTATTTTTATGAAACATGTAATCCTCACATGGGATTCATGTATATGTAAATATTTGAAATCTATGTTTTCCTCCATTTATAAATTTGTAAAGACTTTAAATGAATTTGTATTGTAATAACTAAATGTGGAATGTTTCCTAAAATTTTTTCATATAAGGTTACATTAAGAATTCATATTTTAGACCTTGCATCACTTCCCACTAGATTTAATCCAAGTTATTAGGATATCTCTTATTCATTTAATGTTTCCAATAAAAACCAAGATTCAGAAAAAAGAAAACAATTTCCTCTACAGTTATGTAACATCAATATAGAGATCTAATCATGAATTACATGTTTCATAAAAAATACATTAGAATATGTAGTGAAATACAGACTATTGAACCCATCTTGAATTCTCATCTCAGTCAAACCCCAATTATTACAAGGTAATGGAGGACTTATTCATTCATGATGGGTTTACATCATTGGGGTCATCATAAGATGAATCTATTTGATGTTTATCATGATACATATCAGTACAAAACAATTAACATAAATTTAACTATTATATAGCTATAAAATATAAAATATATAGGTCTTGGTCTCAGGACCCAAAACTAATGGACTTGAGGGATGTACCATCATAACATATATTTTATAGTTCATATTCCACACTAAATGACTCTAATCTATTAGAATTGGTCAATAAATGGTTAGATTAAAACTATATCCCCCTAAATATGACAAGGTTGAATTCACCACATGCCACTTCTATTTCGATAATGAATGAAAATGGTTCCCCTATTACATTTTGTGACTCACCAAATTTATTATGTGGATTAATTTAACCTCATATTTAATTAGGGCAAATACCTCTAACCCAAATATCATGCCTTGATCATTATTGTGTAGTTAGTTGGTATTAAAAATCATATAAGACTTCCTCTATTATTCACAACAAACATCACTGATTTTTATATCAGAATGGACGTCACAAAAAATCCTATCATGTAATATCAAGAACCTTGATTGAATCCACATGATATACTTTTTTCAAAATTGTTAGAAAGTGTTTTGAATTTTTAAAAAATGACCTCTATTGAATGGTGAAAAAACATAGTTTTATTAAGAGACTAAATTACCCTTTTTTATGATTTTTATCTGAAAATAAAGGTCTCTGATAATCTCTATATGCGACTTATTTGATTTTGTGGGGTTGGTTTCTCTATTACTGTTGGTCATCATAATCTCACCATTCAATTTTTTGACATCTTTGATTCATAAATTTCAATTCATGACTTATCTCTTCAATATCATCAGGTTTGTGAGGATATGATATGTATCTAAATTTTATTCCCTTAAGAATTATGGACACTATTTTGGATCCTCTATGTCATTAGATCATATAATGTATGAAACATTGTTGAAATATTAATGTCATTAAAATACATAATTCAAAATTTATTATTTTATGACTCTAATAATCATATATTAAACCCCACTTTTCCTGACACAAATGTTCATTGAAATAGTCATAGATGTATTAAATTAAAATTATACAATATAAGAGTCCTTGATTCATTGGTTTAAATTACTTGACATATTGTTTTTCCATCTTGAATTTAAACTGTTTATTGTGGTCCATCTTATATGACATGAAATTATTCATGTTGGTTGATTCCATTTAGTGTAAATTCAAAATAACCCCATGTAAGAGTTCAATCTACATGAGAGATTAATTTTCAAGGGATTCTGATGGTTATGGATATACTAGCCAACCCAAATGTCATAGTTCAACTAACATATGATATATAATTTTCCCTTTGACAAGAATGATGTTTTGGTATTTTTTTATTTTAGTATATCATGTGAACTCTTTATGTCATATTTTAGTCCCACAAAAAACAACCATTTAAATTCCTAGTTCTGACTAGGTGATTAGGCTCAATATATATTAGGTTTCCTCTCTTATTAAACTATTATAGACATTCACATCAATACTATGTCTCATAGTTAATGATTTTAATCTATATAGATATCTATTTAATTAATACATTGGGTACGGTTCTTATCATTTTATGATATGTAGTGACACGTGAATATCTTATCATAAACCCAACTAAAAACACATTTAACAAAAACCATCTATGTATCCTTGTGATTGGTCTCTCAATATATATGTTATTTTTTCCCTAGAGTATTGCCACTAAGATAGTGTGAATCATTTTCTGTGTGTGTGATTAGTCCATGCATAAATCTCTAATAAAAGTTCCACATTTTACAATCATAAACTATAAAACCATCAGGTCATTATCATAGTAGGTTTAACCATATAAAGTATAGTTAATATTGAAAAAACATAAACTGAAGAGTGAACCTTCTTATACGATCTAACTTCCTTACATGAGATCTAAATCTATGTGAAGTTTTCTAGCATATATATTATATCTAGAAACCTATTCTAGAATAAAATTATCCATTCATAAGAAAACCCATATCTCATATCTGGGGTATAATATATGGAAAATCACCTAGATTTAATAAAAATATAAGATATAAAAAAATCCCCTTCCTTGTATAAAAAATAGATCTATAAATATTCTATATGAAAATAAATATTTGTAGATAAATTTCGACTTCCTTAACAAACAATCTGACACTACGATCTCCCATCCTAATCCTAGATACAAAAAAACATCCCATTCATAGGTCAATGAAACATTTTCATTAAAAACTGTACTTGATGCTCCTTATACTTTCCCTGAGACCTTATTTGTTTTATGTGTGCATTTCCCATGTTTTTATATATATTTCCATATGTTTTGTTCAAATATTCAGAAGATTAAACTCCAAAAAATCATTGTCAAAATTTAAATACAATAAACTGAAAATTAATAGAGACAAAAAAGGTTGTCATGTTGAGAACCAGTAAAAGGATGCTTGATAGAAATGAATGTCTATTATATCTAATATATTCACTAACATTGAATAGTAAAAACAAAAAGTGAAAATGATTAAAAATGTAATATAGATTTTATGGACTAAAATATTAAACTATAAAAGGGAAACATATTCCCACATGACCCTTTATTATATAAAAATGTTAGAGGAAATATTACTTTCCACATCCATATTTATTTAAGCTATATATTGGTTTTCATTTCAATTAGGAAAATACTACACCATCATATTGGGTAGACCTCGCATTGAATTGATTGTGTAATCAATAGATTTCATGTTATATCTCTTTTGTAACCACCCAAACATTCATTAATGAAAATTCATCAGGATCTATTTAAATGTCTTATTATGTAAATTGGTTATGTAAATCATATTAACTTCCTTGGTTTTCTGTTTTTGGTTCTTGAAATACTATTATTAATTATGACCATTGGTAATATAGTCATTGAACAATGATCACATGATTATTATAAATATAAGACTTTAACAATATAATTTTATCAGACAAAGGAAGGGATAGCCTCATCCAGTAGAATTGATCCATACGAAGCCCATTTGTCAGAGCATGGAAAAGAGGTTGAATCATTATGATTCATCCTTGACCATGCCTAATTTGTGTATCAACACATTGATCTCGAACGGAACCTTCTATGGGAGAAGTGGAAGTTGATAGAGATCACCACACGGGCAATGTTATCCGAGCCACCCTAACAGTCTATCCCCATCGTGAATCATGCGCTTTAGTGTTATGTGAATATTTTAAGGGGTTATGTAAAAAATACCTAGAACTATGTTTATTTGAATGAATTTTGTATATAATTAATAATAGACATTTATTTTTATTACATTATAAATAGTTATTAAAAGAGAAAATAGTATTTTTAGTTAATATTCAACAAAAAAACTATTTTTACAAATAAATGGATTTTTGAATTAAATAATATTTTAATGAATTTTTATTATTGTTATAATTAAATTTAATTTTATTAAATATTTATGATCGTACAATTTTTTGAATGCAATTGTAATTTTTGTTAAGGTCTGAAATCTTTTTTTGTCAAAACTCATGAATTTTCAATAAAGGTTAGTTTTTATTATAAAAGATAAAATTCACATATTTATAAAATTATTTAGTTAAAATGTATATTATTTTTGGAATCATAGTATCCAAATTATGTAATAATTAATTTTTCATAATTTTTATAGACAGTCAAATTTTTGTGTAAAAATTTGAATACCGTTAAAATATATAATGTGTTTTGTGACATCATAATTTCCCAATAGTGTTGTAACAAAATACAATAAACATTATGTTAGGATAATATATGTTTTACCATTAGAATAATGTTATTTTTTATTTTTATTATTTATTTTATCAATCTCTAGTGGACCCTCTAAGACATATAAATAAGTTTTCTTTTTTAAATTAATTTTCATGAGAGTATGACTCACCTTCACATTAGAAACCGTATTATTTTAATATTTTCGCAAATTGGCCTTATAAAATATTATTTTCCACTCCCCTTTGGCCAAAACCATGACAAAAAACAATGGTATTCTTTATGGTTTTGATTAGTTTAATGTGAGGTGTCCCAAACCCAAATAAAAAATAATACCCTCTCAATTCCTATATAAACCCACCCAATCTCCCACTTCCTCTTAAATAAATTAAATTTGAGTTCATCCATCCTCTTCACACCACTCTCTAGTATCCTCAGTTGTCTCCCCATTCTATCAATAATCCTCTCTCAAGCCTCTCCAATGCCTTTCAGATCACACTTCCACGTAAGGGATTTCTTCCTTTCTCATTTTTGTCCTATTTTCATTAAGTTGTTATGCCCTTTTATATTCAATTAAAAATGTTGGGGTATTATTTCCCACCTCCCCCATACCACCCTCTTTATGTTTGGATGACGGTGGACTACTTTATCTCTCATTAATTCCTCCCATGTACACCTGTTACCATGTCGAAATTCCATGAGGGATTTCTCTCTCCTCATTTACATCCAAGGAATTCTTTTGTATTATGTATAAAAATTACATTACATTTGTTGGAACACTAATTTATATTACCCCCATACCATTAATTTAATTTAAATATGATTAGACACCCATTTTTCTCTCATTGACCATTTTTATGAATTCTTATGTCACATTGTTATGCTACCGAAATTGTATCGCATTTTTCCAAGACATGATTATTGCATAGTGAATACCATACCCATGTATCTATCCAGGGTATTCACCTTTTTGAACAAATACATATAGAATGTTACTTTCATGTATTTATTTTATATTTCTTAATCTTAGAATAACTTATGATGTTGATTTATTCCTTGTTATATGATCCTTGTGGCACACTTATGCATTAAATTAAATACTTTAGAAGGGTGTGCCCTGATAGCGCTCCAATGCAATGTGTAAAGTATATTATCATGATAATTTTTATTCCATGGGGGTTGAATGATGCTAATTGAAATTCAAAGAGGTTTTACTCATTCTCCATGTGCTATGGGCCTTGGCTCATGCTAATTCAATGTTATGTGTTGTTGCAACATTTTCATGTAATCATAATCATTCTACATCATTCCTTTATGTAAAGGTTTCTCTTGGGCTCCATTTATAGGACTATTTCCTAACATGTATTTCAATATTCAAAATAAACCTTTTTCCCCCTTACTAGGCTTTATAGCTCACCCTTTTCATTTTCATGTTCTTATGTTATCCCATACAATGCTATGTATAAGGGAATGTAGTGGTCTTGTAAAGGAAGTTTTAAATAAAGATATTGTGTTTAATGTCAACAATTTTATATAATTCTCATAATCCCAAAGATACTAGACCTTTCAATCATCTTTGTTGTATCAATTGAAGGTTTATTTGTAATAAATCATGTTTACGTTTTTAATAAAATATCAAGGTTGTCATAGTTGGTATCAGAGGATAGGTTTAGTTATTTTTGGGATTAGGATTAGGAAACCATAGTGAAATTCTTATAGATAAGACTAAGCAAAATAAAAACATCCCTAAATTTTTTTGAGTATTGATTAAGGGGTTTATCAAGAAAATATATCCATTTCTAAAGACAAGTAGGTTGAGGCGGCTCTGGAACATATGTTTCTTAGGGTAAAACACGAACACACTACTTTGAGCTAGACTAGAATAGGAACTGGTGAACAACAATGGGTGTTTATGAACTCTTTCTTATGACACTATTGGTGGATATACATTGGTAAATTCATAATCATAGTATGAACCCTTATTAAGGGCATAAATAAATGCCCCTAAGTATATATGTTAGAAAGTAGATCATGGATAACATAGATTAAAGGATATAGATGCATTAGTTATGAAATAAAAGTAATTTATAACTCATCAGTCATTTGTCTTTGGATTACCCTTTACGTGTAACACCTACCATTCTTTTTCTTCCAGCCAATTTTCAGTAATAGGAGGACTCTGGCTATCAACTGATTTGAAGATCAATGCGATGATTGTTCTAATGAGATCCCCAATCCAATAGGAGCAGGAATCATGAACTTTGCAATGATAATCTTTCAGTTAACTCATGTTTTGAATATAAACATGGGTCATGAAGATTGTTCAACCCCCCCCCCCCCCAAGAAAGAACAATTCTCAATTGTTAGCTTCCTAAGACAAAGACCTCCCACTATTAATGGATCATCTGATCCCTCAATCACTGAAAAATGGATCAAATCCATTGAAAAGATCTTCTCCATCCTTCAATGTTCTGAATAAGAGGAGTTTCTCCAGGCTACTAATCGTATGGAGGTTGAATCTTATCAATGGTGGAAAGTGCTCAAAAATACGTAGCCTAAGTAGGAGATCGAGGCATTAGAATTGATGGATTTCCAAAAAAGTTTTTTCAATAAATATTTTCCTCACAGCCTTCAGCTTAAGATGGAAACAGACATTCTTGACCTCAAGAAAAAAGATGACGAATCTGTCAGAGCATATGAGGATAAATTCACAAGGCTTGAATGATATGCATATGGATTTTTCATTACCCATGAATTCAAGGATGACCGATTCATTGGTGGGCTGATACCTACTATACGGAAAGCCCAGGACATCCATGACTTTGACAGCTATTAGAAAATTATCTGATGTTCCTCAAGGTCAAAATGGAGATCAGGAAATCTCAGGGGTATCATGGGGATAATAAGCATAAGTTTTACTTCAATTATGTTCATTCGATAGATAAGTCCAATGGTTCTATAGAGATATTTCACCGCACATTCTAATGGTGTGGAAAGAAGCACCCCTAAAGTTTCTTGAAGGGGACGAGGAAATTATGTAGGTGTAGAAAAGAAGGGCACCTTTATATTAACATTTAGTAAGAAAAATCCACAGCTATGATAGAGTATAGGAACAATCTGCTCAACCCAAAACACATTTTTCATTTCTTTAACTACAAAGAACAAGGGCACTCTTCAAACTACTGCCCTAATCTATGGGTTTTCGGAGGCAACCAATAACCTCCATGGCAGAAAGGGTGAGCTTTTTCCATCACTAATATTAAAATGAATTCCGACAATGATGTGGTGACATGTATGATAGTTATTCATTCAAGAATAGAGAACATGCTTTTTTATTCTGGTTCTACACATTCTTTTATATTTTTAATATTTAGTAGAACAATCCCAAAACCACAACATATCATGGAAGTAAAGATGTCAGTGAGTAAGGAAAATGGTGAAATCAATGAATCCCATGAATATAACTCCTCCAATATCATAATTTTTGTATTGGACTTCCCGAAGAACCTCTTTATACTCCCTCTTGTGTAATTCGATGCAATTCTCTACATGGAATGGATTTCCTTATATATAGCCAACATAATTTTACGTGACAGGGAAATCACTCTCCATATTGCTAATCAACCCCAGATTCTGTACAAGTGAAAGGAGGAAGATGAAACTTCTTTAGCTCCAACATCTAAAGAGTGGATATTACTACCCTATGATCAAGATTATCTGGCTTAGATAATTGAGACTAAGGAAGAAACCATCCTGGAATACATTCATATTGTGAGAGAATTTGTTGAAGTGTTTTCCAAAGAATTTCATGGTCTTTCTCCAAGAAGATATGTTGAATTCTCAATTTATCTTATTCATATGGCATTGAAAATAAAAAATACTCAATTTATAATGGATATTGTGGAGATTGAGATGCTAAAGAAACAACTACAGGATTATCTAGATAAAGGGTTTATACTCACATGTGCTTCCCCATGGGGTGCACTAGCCCTCTTCATCAAGAAGAAGGATGGGTCAATGACCCTTTTCATCAATTATCGTGAGCTTATGAAAATCATGATAAAGAACAATTATCTTCTCCCATGAATTGATTACTTGATTGATCAGTTGTGTGGAGAAAAATACTTATCCAAGGTAGATTTGTGGTTGGGATATTATCAAGTAAGGGTGAATAAGGAAGATATCCCAAAGACTGTTTTTAGAACAAGATACATGCACTATGATATCATAGTAATGCCTGTTGGACTCACTAATTCCCCTAAAAACGTCATAGGCATGATAAATAGAGTCTTTAGATATTACCTTGACAAATTTGTGGTATACTTTATAGATGATATTCTACTATACTCCAAAACCAAGGAGGATCATGAGGAGCATCTAAGAAATGTACTAGAGACCCTGAAAAAGGAGAAGCCCTACGAAAAATACAACAAGTGTGAGTTATGATTAAAGGAGTTCTCATTCAAAGGGTATATCATCAAAAGCAATGGAATATCTATGGATCCCTCCAAGAAAGCTTCAATAGAGTGATGTCCAAGGCTAACATCAGTAATAGATATCCATAGGTTCTTGGGGTTATTTGTATATTATGGTTGATTTGTGAGAAACTTCTCACAATTATCCAACCCTCTTACCAGCATAACTCGGAAGGGAGTAAAGTTTTCTTAGTGTGATGAATGCGAAAATGCTTCAAGGAGTTGAATAGAAGGCTTATCACTACACCAGTGATTACATTACTCTCAAGTTGAGATCATTTTGTGGTATTTAGTGAGCTTTAAAGAAGGGACTAGGTTGTGTGTTAATACAGATTGACAATGTCCTTTCATGATCATCCAGAAAATTGGATGTTCATGAGCTTAATTATCCAACAGATGTCTTGGAGTTGGTAGGGGGATCTTCACTTTAAAAATATGAAAACATTATCTCTTTAGGAGAAGTGTGAAATATATAAGAACCACAAAATAATCAAGTAT
Organism: Viscum album; assembly: GCA_963277665.1. Taxonomy (NCBI): domain Eukaryota; kingdom Viridiplantae; phylum Streptophyta; class Magnoliopsida; order Santalales; family Viscaceae; genus Viscum; species Viscum album. The sequence goes on from OY728155.1 coordinate 2,009,066,630, forward strand.
ATATTCACATAGAAAAAGTTGACCATGTTCCAATGAATATGGTTAGAGATGATCAACGAATATAACTGATCAATCCATTACCACCATTGTAAATAGGACAAGGTGGAAGTTGCTCAAAGTTGAAAGGTCCCATCGATTATATCATTGATGATAATTGAAAAGTATCCAATATTTTTATATTTGCCTAAGACTGACAAGGGAATCATAAATAAGGGAAAATATTCAATGCTTTCATAAATTATTGCTCATACATCTCTTTTGGAAAATTTATTGGATGCTCAAAAGGATGATGTGGGAGTTTAGGTGAAAGTAGAAGCTGTCTAGGAATGGGAAATCATCAGAGTTCAATGTTAATGAAGTAGGAATTGTGATATTTGGGAAAATAGTATGTGTTCCACCAATTCCGAAGCTAGAGAAGGATCATTTGGATGATGCACATATTTTGAAATTCTCTTTTAACCCCGGAAACCCAAAGATGTATCGAGATCTCTGAGAGAATTATTTTTGGGTTAATATGATGAAGGAGATCGCTGAGTATACATCAAAGTTCTTGGTGTGACATCATGTGAATGGATAGAGGCATAATTCTAAGGGGATGATGCAACCATTTCCCATACAAGCGTAGAAATGGGAGAACATCACCATAGACTTTATCACCGGACTTCAGAAGACATCCAAAGGAAACAATACAATCTGGGATGTTGTGGATTGTCTTACAAAGTCTACATACATCATTGAAATTAAGGAGGATTTCTCCTTGGTTCAAGTGACACGTATATATATTAGGGAAATGGTAAGTCTGAATGGTGTACCACTATATATTATATTCGATCGAGATCCATGATTTACTTCTATGTTTTGGAAGGGTCTTCATAATTCAATGGATATTGAGCTAAACTTCAGTACCGATTATCATCTTCAAACTGATGGCCAATCTGAGCAGACTATTCAAACACTTGAGGACATGTTGAGAGAACGCTCAGTGGAATTTAAAGGAAGGTCAAATCTAAAACTTCCTCTAGTTCAGTTCTCTTATAATAAATGTTTCCCCTCGAGAATCTGAATGACACCTTATGAAGCCTTGTATGGGATGAGGTGCAGAACACCAGCATGTTGGGATGAAGTTGGTGAGGGTAACCTTCTATGACCAAAAATGGTCGATGAAATGATGGAGAAGGTGAAAACAATTCAATAGAATATCAAAGCAGCCCAACGTCGATAGAAGAGTTGTGCAGATAAACGTCGGTGAGACTTTGTGTTCATAGTTTCAGACCTGTTATTTCTAATAATATCTCCATGGAATAATGTCATTAGGTTTGGAAAGAAATGGACGTTATGTCCATGGTATATCTCCCCCTTCGATATTCTTGATCGTGTCGGGGTTGTGGCCTATCGACTAGAAATTCCAACTACCATGGAAAAAATACATGGTGTATTTCATGTATTTATCTTAAGGAAGTACATACCAGACCCTTCATATGTACTATCTTCAGAGGTAGTACAGTTAGAGGATCATCTTTTTTATGAGGAGAAACCAGTGAAAATCTTATATCATAGAGGAAAAGTTCAACAAAATAAGACAATGCCCTTCATCAAGGTGTTGTGGGGAAACCACAAGTTTGAATAAGTGACTTGGGAAATGGAGTAAATGATGAATCAGAGTTACCCACATCTGTTTTAGTGCGAGAAAAGGAAATTTTGAGGGTGAAATTTTTTCAAGGGGGTAATATTGTAACGACCCAAACACTCATTAATGAAAATTCTTCATAGTCTTTTTAAATGTCTTATTAACTAAAACAGTTATTGAAAACATATTAACTTCCTTGGTTTTATGTTTTTGGATATTAAAATACCATTATAAATTGGGACCATTGATTATATAGCCATTGAATAATGATCACATCATTAGTATAAATATAGGGTTTTAACAAACTAATTTACTCATAAAAAGGAAGCGATGGCATCATCAAGTAGAATTTCTCCATAAGAAGCCCATTTTTAAAAGCTCAAAAAAGAGGTGGTATCATTGGGAGTCACTATTGACCAAGACCATACAAGGCTTTAACATGTTATGCTCGAACTGAACCATCTATGGGAGAAGTGGAAGTTGATAGAGATCACCATGCATGTAATGTTTTTTAAACCACCCCAAGGTTCTGTCACCATCATGCATCTTACCCTTAGGTCATATGTGGCTATTTTAAAGGGTTGTGTAATAAATCCCTAGCACTATGATTATGTGAAATATTCATTTATAGAACAATGAATAGACATTTTTTTTATTATTTTCACATTATAAATAGTTTTTAAAATCGCAAATAGTATTTTTAGTTAGTATTCAACTAAAAAATCTATTTTTATGAATTAATGTATTTTTAAATTAAATATTATTTTAATTAAATATTATCATTATTATAAATAAATATATTTTTATTAAATCTAAGTTATTATATAATTTTATGAATGCCATTGTAGTTTTTATTACAGTTTAGAAGCTATTTTTGTCAAAAACCATGAATTTCCGATAAATGTTGGTTTTTATTTTAATGGTTAAAATTCAAATATTTAAAAAATTATTTAGATAGATTTAATATTATTTTTGGAATTAGGGAATCAAAATTATCAAGTGGTGATTCTTTTATAATTTTCTAAGAATTTTAATCTTTTGGGTAAAAAATAAATACCATTTAAATATATAATATATTTTATGACATCACAATGACCCAATAGTAATTTAATAGAATACAATAAACATTATGTTCGACTAATATATTTTTTAACATTAAAATAATGTTATTTTTTATTTTCTTTATTTATTTTAACATGCTATAGAGAACACTCTAAGACTTATAAAACATTTTTCTTTTTAAAGTGTTTTCCTTGAGAGTGTGACTCAGCTTCACATAAGAAACACTATTATATGAAAAAGTTAGGCCATTGGCCTTATAAAATATTATTTTTCACTCAACTTTGGAAAAAACCATGGGTTGTTTTGTGGTTTTGATTAGTTTAATGTGAGGTGTCCCAAACTAAAATAATAAATAATTCCCACTCCTTTCTTATATAAACCCACCCAAGCTCCCCCTTCCACTTAACTATAATCCATTGGAGTTCGTCCAACCTCTTTCCTCCTCTTTCTTGAATCCTCACAAGGCACACCAAGATCCCACTAAGCCTCTCTCCAGCCTATCCAAATCCTTTTGGATCACACTTCCAAGTAAGGGATTTCTTCCTTTCTCATTTTGGTATAATTTTCATTAAGTTGTAATGACCTTTTCTTTTCAATTAAAAATGTTGGGGTATGATTTTTCACCTCACCTTTTCTTCCCTCTTTTTTATTGGATGATGGGATACCTATTTCTCTTTCATTACTGCCTCTGATGTACTCCTGTTACCATGCCAAAATTCTGTGAGGGATTTCTCTCTTCTCATTTACATCCAAGGAATTATTTTTGTATTATGTATCTATATTAAATTAAATTTTTTAGTACATGAATCTATATGACCCCATTACTATCCATTTAATTTATATATTATGAGACACCCATTTTTTTCATAATCCATTTTTTATGAATTCTTATGACACAGTGTTATGCTGCAAAAATTACAATGCGTTTTTCCAATACATGATCATTGTGTAGAGAATACCATACCCATGTATCTATCAAGGGTATTAACCTTTATGTAATTATACATATTGAATTAAAAATTTAATGTATTTATTCCAAATTTCATTATCATGAAATATCTTATGATGTTTATTGTTTCCATGTCATACGATCCATGTGGCACAGTTATGCATGAATTGACTGTTGAAGAAGGCTGCGCCCTGATAGCACTCCAATGAATTGGGTAAAGTATATTATCATGATACTATGTGAAATGAGGTTTGACTCAAGCTAATTAAAGTTCAGTGAGGGTTTACTAATTATCAATCTTCAATTATCCTTGGCTGATGATAATTCCATGTTAAGTGTTGTTGCCACATTTCCATGTTATGATAATCATGATATATCATCTTTTTATGTAAATCTTTCTATTGTGATCAATTTATATTCCTTTTTCCTAACATGTATTTCAATCTTCATGTTAAACATTTTTTAATCCCTTACTAAACTTTATAGCTCACACTTTTTTAGGCATGTCCTCAGGTTATCCCTTGCAATGATAATTACAAGGGAATGTAGTGGTCATGTAAACGAAGTTTTTAGTAAAGATATTGTGTTTTATGTCTAAATTGTTATGTAGTGTTCCTATTCACCAAAGACACATGACCTCTCGATCATCTATGTTTTATCAAGTTAATCTTATTATGTAATAAACCATGATTATTTTTGTAATAAAATATCAGGGTTGTCATAGTTTGTATTAGAGGACATGTTTAATTATTTTTGGTATTAGGATTAGAAAACCCTAGTGAAATACTTAGGGATAAGACTAAATTTAATAAAAACATCACTAATATATTGTGAGTATTGAGTAAGTGGTTTATCAAACAAATACATCCTTCTCTGGATACGACCAAGTAGAGGCGGCTCTGGCACAAATGTATCCTAGTGGTAAAACTCAAAAACACCGCTTTGAGCTACACTCTAATGGAAACTGGTGCATGACAATGGTCCTTACTACACTATTGGGTATGACACTCTTGGGTTATATGCTTTGGTAAATTCATAAGCTTAGTATGAACCATTACTGAGAAAATAAATAAAATCCCTCTAAGAATATATGTTAGAATGTAGATCATGGTTAACAAATATTGAAGCCTATAGATGCATAAGTTAACAAATAAAAGTAATTTATAGGTCATCAGTTTTATGTCTTCAGAATACCCTTAATCTATTACCCCTAACATTCTTTTTATTCCATCCAATGGAAGGTACTAGGAGGACTCGGGCTAAAAACTGATGTGAACATCAATGTAGTGATTATTCTAATGATATCCCCAATCCAATGGGAGCGGGAATCAAGAACTTTATAATGCTTATTTCTCAATTAACTCAATATTTTAATAGAAACATTGGTCATGAGGGACAGTCAATCCCCATATTAATGAACAAGTCACTATCGAGAGCTTCATGAGACAAAGGCCTCATAGTTTTAATGGATCATTTGATCTGTCAATCCCTAAACAATGGAGAAACTCTATTGAAAGGATCATCTCCATCCTTCAATTTTATGAACAACAGAAGGTTCTCCTGGATTCTTATCGTATAAAGGGTGAAGCTGGTCAATGGTGGACATTGATAAAAAAATATGAATCATGTGGAGGAGATCAAGGTTTTTGAATAGATGGATTTCCCAAAAATGTTTTCCAATAAATATTTTCCTCACACCCTTTGTCTTAAGATGGAAAGGGGATTCCTTGACCCCAAGAGAAAAAGATGACGAATCGACGGACCGTACGAGGAAAAAATCACAAGGCTTGCACGATACACCTCTGGCTTCATTGTTACACCCAAATTCAAGGTTGACCACTTCTTTGGTTAGCTAAAACCAAGCCTGTGGAAAGCCCTGGCAATCCATGACTTCGACAACTATGAGAAAATTGTTTTCTATGACCTCAAGGTTGAGATGGAGATTGTGGAATCTCGGGGGTATCATGGTGATAGGAAGCATAAGGTGGAAATTAATTCTGGAACTGTGATGGTTAAATACAATGATGCTATAAAGATCCAGCACCCCACTTTCCAAAGGTGTGGAAATAAGCACCCCAAAATGTTCCTGAAGGGAACAAAGAAATTCTTTAGGTGTGGAAGAGAAGGGCGCCTTGCTATTAACTATCGGCAAGAAAAACATGCAGCTATGAAAAAGGAGATGAAGTCTCTAATTGACCCTCAAAACATTTTTCATTACATCAACTACAAAGAACCAAGGCACTTTTCATACTCGTTACCTAAGCCAAGGGTTTTCGAAAGAAACCAACAACCTCCAAGGCAGAAAGGGAGAGCTTTTTCCATCACTACCGCCGAAGTGAACCCCAACAACATAGTGGTGACATGTACGCTTGTTATTCATTCAATAATAGTCAATGTACATTTATATTCTAATTATACACATTCTTTTATATCCTGAATGTTTATCATAACAATCCCAAGACCGCCACAAATCTTGGAAGTAAAGATGTCGGTGAGTACGAAAAATGGGGCAATTATTGCATTCCATGAATATAACTCATCCCCTATCATAATTTGTGGATTGAACTTCTCGAAGAACCATTTCATACTACCTCATGTGGAATTTTATGCAATTCCCAACATGGATTGAATTTTTTTATATACAGCCAACATAAATTTCTGTGAGAGGGAAATCACTCTCCATATGGATAATAGAACCTAGATTTTGTACAAGTGAAAGGAGGAAGATGAATCTTCTTTAGCTCCATCATCACATGTCTGGATATTACTATCCTATGAGTATGAATATCTGGCTTAAATGATTGAGACCATGGAAGAATCCATCCTTGAAAACATCCCTATTGTGAGATAATTCACTGAAGTGTTTCCTGATGAATTTCATGGTCTTCCTTTTAGAAGGGATGTTGATTTCTCTATTGATCTTATAATTGGGGAATTTCAAATATCTAAGACTCTGTATATAATGGATATTTTTCAGCTTGATAAGTTGAAGAAACAACTATGAGATAATCTAGATAAAGGGTTTATACACCCAAGTGAATCACCATTATGTCCACCAGTCCTCTTCGTCAAGAAGAAGGATGGGTCAATGCGCCTTTTCATCGATTATCGTGAGCTTAACAAAATCATGATAAAGAATATGTATCTTTTTCAATGAATTGATGACTTTTTCTATTATCTTCATGGATAAAAATACTTATCCAAGGTAGATTTTTGGTTATGATATTATCATGTAAGCTTGAAGAAGGAAGATATCCCAAGGACTTCTTTTCGTACAAGATATGAGCACTATGAATTTATAGTATTGACTTTCGAACTCAATAATGATTCAGAAATCTTCCTGGATTTGATGAATAGAGTCTTTAAAGATTACCTAGACAAATTTTTGGTAGTATTTATAGATGATATTCTAATATAATCCAAAACCAAGGAGGATCACGAGGAGAATCTAAGAACTATACAAGATACCTTATGAAGGATAAGATCTATGAAAAATACAACATGTGTGAGTTCTTGTTGAAGGAGGTCTCATTCATGGTAAATATCATCACAAGCAATGGGATATTTTCGGATCCCTCCAACATAGATGCAACAGAGTGATGGCTGGGGCCAACATCGATAATGGATATCCGTAGATTCTTGGGGTTAACTGGATATTATCTATGATTTGTGAGAAATTTCTCATAATTTTCCAACCCTCTTACAAATATAACATAGAAGTGGGATAATGTTTTCATGGAGTGATGAATGCGAAAAAAGTTTCAAGTAGTTGAAAAGAAGGGTTATCACTGCGCTCGTGCTCACATTATCCTCATGTTGACAAATTTTTGTGGTATTCAGTGATGTAATAAGAAGATATTGGGATATGTGTCGATGCATAATGACAAATTCATTTCCTATGCTTCAAGGTAATTGAAGGTTCATAAGAAGAATTATCGAACACATGATATGGAGTTGGCTGCGGTAATCTTCACGTAAAAATGTGGCTGCATTATCTATTTGGGGAGATGTCTGAAATATATATGTTCCACAAAATCCACAAGTATATATTCACATAGAATGATTTGGACATGTGCCAATGAAGATAGATACTACTAAATAATGATTATGACTGCTCAAACCATTATCACCCTAGAAAAGTGATCAAGGTGGCAAATTCTCTATGTATAAAGGACATACCGATTCTATCATTTATGAGAATTGGAAAAGATCAAATCTTCTAATATTTGATTAAGGTGGACAAGGGAATCAAAAATAAGGTAACACCATCAATCCTTTCACAAATTATTTCTCAACCATCTCATCTGGAAAATTTAAAGGATGCTTAAAAGGATGATGTTGGAATTCAGAAGAAAGTGAAAGCTATCAGAAATGAGAAATCCTCATTGTTAGATGGTTATGAAGAAAGAATTTTGAGTTTTGGGAAAAGACTATGTGTTCCCTCAAGTCTGAAGATGAAAAAGGAACATTTGGATAATGATCATAGTTTGAATTTCACTATTCACCTAGGATACACTAGAATGTATCAACATCTCTAAGAGAATTATTATTTAGATAATATGAAGATGGAGATCATTGAGTATACATCAAAGTTCCTAGTGTGTCAGCAAGTGATGACAGAGAGGTAGAAGTCTAAGGGAATGATGCAAACATTGCCCATTCCATAATGGAAATGGGAGAACAACACCAAGGAATTCATCACCAGACTTCTGAAAACATCCAAAGGCAACAATGCAATCTGGGTTGTTGTGGATCTTCTGACAAAGTCTTCACACTTCATTGTAATTTGAGAGGATTTCTCATTTGATCAACTGGAACAGATATATATCAAGGAAGTGGTAAGGCTACATGGAGTACCACTATCTGTTGTATCTAATCAAGATCCAAGACCCACCGCTATGTTTTCGAAGAGTCATCAACATGCTCAAGATAATACGATAAAACTCAGTACGACTTATCCTCCTCAATCTGATGGCCAATTTGAGCGGACTATCAAAACACTTGAGGACATTTTTAGAGCATGCTGAATGGAATTTAAAGCAGGATGGGATCAAAATCGTTGTCTAGTTGAGTTCACTTATAATAATATCATCCAATCGAGCATTTGAATGGTTCTTTATGAATCCCTGTATGGGAAGAGGTGCAGAACACCGACATGTTGGGTTGAAGTTGGTGAGCATAATCTCTTAGTACTATAAATGGTCGATGAAATGGTGGATAGGGTGAAACCCATTCGACAACATATCAATGTAGCCCAAATTTGACAGAAGAGTTATAAAGATAACCATCAGGGAGACCATGTGTTAAAATATGGATACATGGTGTTTCCATGTATATCTCCATGGAATAATGTCAGGTGGTTTGGAAAGAAAGAGAAGTCAAGTCCTAGGTACGTCAGCCCCTTCGAGATTCTTGATTGTGTTGGGCCTGTGGTCTATCGACTAGAACATCCACCTACCATGGCCAAAGTACATGATGTATTTCTTGTATCCCTATTAAGGAAGTAAAAACCAGAACTTTCACATATACTCTCTTCAGTGGTAGTATAGTTAGAGGTTGATATTTATTATGAAAAGAAACCAGTGAAAATCATAGATCGTTGATAAAAAGTTCTAAAAATAATACAATGCCCCTCGTCAAGGTGTTATGGTGAAACCAAAAGCTTGAAGAAGCAACATGGGAGTCATAGGAAGTGATCAAGAAGAGTTACCCATATCTGTTTTAGTGTGAGAAATGAAATTTTGATGGAGAAATTTCATAAGGGGGGAAGATTGTAATGACCCAAACATTCATTAATGAAAATTCCTCCTGGACTTTTTAAACGTCTTATTTTGTAAAATGGTTATGTAAAAAATATGAAATTAATTGGTATTATGTTTTTGGATCATAACATATAGTTATGAATTGTGACACTTGGTAATATAGCTATTGACCAGTTATCACATGATTAGTATAAATATACAGTTTTAATAATATAATTTACTCGGACAAAGGAAGCGATGGCCTCATCCAGTAGAATTACTCCATATGAATCCCATTTGATGGAGCTCAAAAAATAGGTGGCATTAATGGGCTTCCCTCTTGACCAAGCCCAAGATGAGCTTCAAAACATTATGCTCCAACAGAACCGTCTATGGGAGAAGTGGATGTTGATAGAGATCACAAATCGTGCAATGTTATTTATGCCACCCCAAGAGCCTGAAAACATCGCAAAACATACCCTTATGTCTTATCTGGCTATTTTAAGGGATTATATAAAAAATACCTAACACTATGAGTATATTAATTACTTTAGTATATAAAAAATAATAGACATTTATTATTATTCTTGTTACGTTATAAATAGTTTTTAAAAGCGCAAATAGTATTTTTAGTTAATATTTCACTTAGTAATAAATTTTTATGAATTAATGGATTTTTTTAATTAAATAAAATTTTAATAAAATATTATTATTATTATTATTATATTAAATTTTATTAAATTTAAATGATCGTATAATTTTATGAATGCAATTGTAATTTTTTTAGGGTTTCAAAGCTATTTATGTCAAAAGACATGAACTTTCAATAAATATAGGTTTTTATTTTAAAAGTAAAAATTAACATATTTAAATAATTATTTACATTAAATGAATATTATTTTTTATAATCTAATAATCACAATTATCTAATGGGGAAATATTCATAATTTTGGTAGACAGTCGAATTTTTGGGTAAAAATTAAATACCATTTAAATATATAATGTGTTTTATGACATCATAATGACCCAATAGTGATATAATAAAATACTATATACATTATGTTTGGCCAATATATGTTTTACCATTAAAATAATTTTATTTTGGATTTTTTTTATTTAATTTATCATGCTTTAGTGGACACTCCAAGACTTAGAAAATATTTTGTCTTTTTAGATTGTTTTCATTGAGAGTGTGACTCACCTCTACATAATAAACCATATAATTTTCAAAAATTTGGCCATTATCCTTATAAAATATTTTTTCCAAACCCCTTTGGAAAAAACCATGCTAAAAGACCATGTAATGATTTGTGGTTTTGATTAGTTTATTGTGAGGTGTCCAAATCGTAAATAATAAATAATTCCCTCTCTTCTCTAATATAAACCCAGCCAATCTCCCACTTCCACTTCAATAAAAGCCTTTGGAGATCATCCAAAAGCATCCCCCCTATCTCTATAATCCTTCCACGGCACCCCATGCTCCCATGAATCCTCTCTCAAGCCTCACCCAATCCATTGTGATCACACTTCCATTTAAGGGATTTCTTCCTTTCTCATTTTTTGTCTAATTTTATTTAAGTTCTTATGCCCTTTTATATTCAATTAAAAATGATGGGATATAATTTCTCCCCTCCACCATACATCCATTTTTATTTATTGATAATAGGATAACCCTTTAAATCTCATTAAGGCCTCTCATGTACACCCATTACCATGTAGAAATTCCATAAGAAATTTCTCTCTCCTCATTTTCATCCAAGGAATTATTTTGTATTATGTATCTAAAATCCATTAAATTTGTTGGGACATGTATCCATATGACCCCATTACTGTCCATTTAATTTACCTATTATGAGACACCTATTTCATCCTCATAAACAATTTTTTATGAATTTTTATGTCACATCATTATGCTGATGAAATTGCACCGTGTTTTTTCAAGCCAAGATCATTGTGTAGTGAATATCATACCCATGTCTCTATCAAGTGTATTCACCTTTATGCACATGTATATATTAAATTTTACATTCATGTATTTATTCCAAAAATTTTATTCATGGAATAACATATGATATTTATTGATTCTAATTTATACGGTCCATGTGGAACACTTATACATGAAATTAAATTTTTAAGAAGTGTGCACCCTGATTGTAGTCAAATGCATTAGGTAATGTATTGTATCATGATAAGTCATGTGAAATGAGGGTCGAATCATGATAAATCAAGTAAAATGGTGGTTTACTCATGATCCATGTGTATTATGACTTGGCTCATGCTAATTCCATGTTAAGTGTTGTTACCTCATTTCCATGTTATGATAATCATGTTATATCATGCCTTTATGTTAATGATTCTCTTGTGATACATTTATATACCTATTGCCTAACGTTTGTTGTAATATTCATGTAATTTTTTGTTTACTTCCTTACCGAGATTTATATATCACCCTTTTCGTAAGCATGTTCTTAGGTTATCCAATGCAATGCTAAGTACGAAGGAATGTAGTGGTCATGTAAAGGAAGTTTTCAATAAAGATATTGGGTTTTATGTCTAAATTATTATGAAATAATCATAATCCTCCAAGACAATAGACCTCTCAATCATATATGTTGTGTCAAGTTAAAGTTCTTATTTAGTAAATCATATTTAAGATTGTAATAAATGATGAGGGTTTTCATATCATTCCCCTAATAATGTATTTATTACATCATGGTGTAACCTTTAGGTTTCTCAAAAACATATTTAATATTTCCTTATATAGAAACCAAATTAATAACATTGATGTAAGTATAAAAAACACAACACAATGTGTAGATACCCTCATCTTGAAATCTAAATAAACATTACAGAATCACCTTGGTTTATTATTTTTTAACCATATTATTAACATGGTTATTGAATGTTTTGAATGGTCAACTCTATGTATTGATGGTGATATGAATTGTTTTGTTTGATTATCTATGTTACCCATAGGGGATGATTTGGTGTCATATTTTTTTATGACTTATTCATTATATTCTATTCTTAGATGGCAAGGAATGGGTTTCCCTTTTAATAATTACAGACCTAATTGCTTTAATATATATTTCACAAAGTCATAAATATTATATCGTTAATATTTACCCTTTACATAACTAATCATTCATGTGGATTAAATTAACCTAAATGATATACATTTTTTCATAATAACCAAATTGAATGAAATATTGTGACATCCTATTCTCATTCTCATTCACCTCAGAGTGTGTATCTCTTATTAAGACCTCACTTATTTATGTTTTGGTACTTCTCACATAATCAATAATACTTTATTGAATAATTTCCACTCAAAAGATTCTTATTTATTAATTGGCTCTTGTAATGTGGCCCAAACAATTATAGAAAAATGGTTCATGAACCATGAAGTTAAACTATATATCCCCGTATATGGGCTCATCTATACTAGTATTTGGATATCCAATCACGTCAGCTTATATTAATCATATAGGATATATTATACCACTATTTTCTCAAATAGGTATGAAATTTAATCCTACAATAATTTGTTCAAAGAATCACGAGAATAAACGTTAGACTCCTTTAGTCTAATAACCCCGAAATTAAATTAAGTGTTGATTTTATTGAGGTTTTATATATTGGTTACACAAGGATTCAATATACTTTATAATTTCTCATCAAGTGTTTATATATAGGATACCACATTATTTGATCAAATTTTTTAACCATGAGCTCTAATAATAATTATTTTAACATCACTAATAGAAAAAGGGGATTCATGATCTCAATTTTGATGTCGTTTATATAAATCCAGTGAAAAATATTTAAAAGAAAACATTTCTACATTTTTTTTATAAAATATGAAAGAAAAAGTTAATATCTTATTGTTTCACAGATGGTTTTTATTATAACCAATGAAAAAACCATAATGTTTTTCCTTTTTGGCATGTGTTTAAGTAGGAACCAATGCCAAAACATTAAAATCATATTGTTCTCAATGTTAGTTCCAATTAATAAATACACTGGAAAACAATCAAATTATGGTTTTCGCATCAGTTTTGATCAATACTAATGATGAAAAACCTAAAAAATTAGTTTTGCATCGGTTTATGTAAAAAATGATGCAAAAAACATGTTTGGTGTCAGTTTTTAAACAAAGATTCCAAAAATCATTTTTATATTTTAACAACAGTGTTTAGACACAAAACCATAAATCAATTTCTTTTGTTTTGACTCTCCTAACTCACAATGTCACCAACTTTTACCCCAACCATCTCAACTCAAGACAAATCTAACTCATTCTCACCAATTCATCGGCTCGAACCACCTCAACAATCACCCGACTCATGACATCACCGACAATTACCCAAACCAAGTTGATTTGTGATGGCTATGGCATCATCTGAACATTTTCATTGACTTGAATGACCTTGAACAACCTTAATTAAACATTAATCACCTCAGACCACATTTTATGTCAACTAGAAACCTTTTCATTTTCATACCATAATCGGGTTTATTTATTTTTCTTCATGAATTGTTTTTCTTTTATATATAGAAATTTTTTTGTTAGATCGTTAATATTTATTATTACAATTAATTCAAAGGAGAAACAACTAAATTTATCATCTTCAAATCGGAAAATTTTATTTTTTTTAATTTTATAAATTTTTTATTTATTTTTTTGATATAATTTTGAATTATTGCTTCATTTTTATGAAATTAAATATTAATTATTATTTTTTTTGTATAAATTTTTTATTGTGGTAAATTTTTATATTTCAAAAAATTATGAAATGCTTTTTTTACAAAAATTAAGTTTAATTTTTTTTATTTTTGTTAGTTTAATTATATTACATTAGTCATATCTGATCATCTTCAAGTGAAATATCTCATGAGATGTTTAAATCATATTAGTAAATGGATCAGTTTCCTTTTTCTTTAAATCAATTGTTAAGAATTTTTTGCATGGGTATTATATGAATTTATATTATTAAATAATAAATTAATGTTAATATAATGGAATTATGTTAGGTTACATTGTGATTGGAATTTGGACTGATTAACGGTGTATTATTGTTTATTTAATGACTCTATTGAACCTTTGTATTGATAATAACATTAGAATAAAAAATGAACATCATATATCATAATGGTAGTATTAGTTTATTTTATACTTTCATGTTTAAAATTTATATGTCTATATATATATATATATATATATTTCTAAAGTTTTATATGTTTTATTATATCATAGATTATATTACGATTTTAGGTATTGAACTGATCATAATTGGATATATTTACACAACACCACTAATGAATACGAAAAAAGGTGTTAATGATATCTTGGAATTTTCTAAATGAAATATTCAAAACATTTATTTATTTTTCTGTCCATGTGTGATGGGTTTGAATATGAGAAAGATAAATTCTATAGAAATCACGGATTATCTAATTTTATATGGTTTTAGCATTAATTTTACACATTATATCTGGCATCATGAAATGATTATAAATTAAACATATAATGTTGATGAAAATATTTCTAATGTGGTATAAGATCATATTGAATAATTAATTCGTTATTTTAGTGTTAAACCCGTTGAATAACAAAAAATGTTGAATGATTTTATAGAGATTATAAAATACTATTATTCCCAAGTTGTATAAAATATATTGTTTAATCATCCATTTTTAGATTGATTAAATTGGAAGAAAGAAATGGATGGAGTGGTAAAGGTTTATCTAAAATAATTGAAGATTTAAAAGAACTAAGGAAATATGATTAAAAATTCTAATTATGTGGAAAAGAGTATATTATTCCCAATGATATTGGGGTATAAAAATATACATTCTTTCCCCCAATGATTGTGTGTTATATATTAAAGAATATATTTTTTCACATGTCCTACATGTGGAACATCATTCTATAAGATAAATAAACAAGTCACTTGAGATTCATTCGTAGGTACTGACATCTAAAATCAATATAAATAAAAAAAATTCTTTCAATAATCCTTTCATATAATGCGAATAAATTTACATTGATTCATTCTCAAGTACAGAAATCAAAGCTCCTGCTAAAGCAATATGGAACCCTCTAATAATTCCTGGTATGAGGTTTCTATTTTCATATCCAATTTTTTCAAAAAAAAATTTAATATGACCTTTAGATAAAAGAATATCAGATGGTAAATTACGTCACCCTACTAACTAAACACAACAAAATAGATTTGGAAAACAATATCCTTATTTTGAAAGTGATTTTAGAAATCTCGGAATAGGAGTGTGTATATATGGTAATGAATCCATATCAAATCATAAGTAGAAAACATACATCATGTCCTATTTTTTGGGTTGTTTTCAACATATCCCCACATATATATATATATAAGAATAAAAAATATGTTACTATGATCTTGATGATTTTTGGACCAAAACCTCTAGGAAATGATATTGATGTGTATCTTTCACCATTAATTGTTTATCTCAAACATCAAAGGGTGATGGGTGTTAATTTTTTTTGATGTATACAAAATATATTTTTATATTTTTTATCTTATGATAATGTTCTGTTTAAATGACTTTTTTGCATATGGAAACATATCTAGATACAATGTTAAGGGACATAAAATGTGTCCATTTTTTGAAGAACAATCATCATATTATCGATTGAAGAATGGAAGAATGACAGTGTACATGGGACATGAAATATTTTTGTGAATCGATCATCCTTACTGAATATTGAAAAAGGAATTTAATAGTATACAATAAAACAATATTCTTTATCAACCATTGTTTTTTGAATCATATTTAAAAAAGGGTGAAAAATACTAATATGACATTTGGAAAGAAAAGTAGTTCTGGTATTCATAAATATAACTGGATGAAATGGTCATTTTATTTTTTACCTACCTTATTAAATAATTTTAGAGATAAAATATGACATTGATTTTATGCATGTTGAGAGAAATATATGTGACAGTTTGATTGGAACATAGTTAGAAATAAATGGAAACTCAAAATATATATTGAATTCTAGATTGAAATTCATAGCAACAGAAATACATTTGTAGTTAGCTCCCACATTGAATGGAAACCGAACATATTTACCTTTAGTTAATCACACATTAAGAAAGAGTGAGAAGTTGAATTTTTTCAGTCATTGAATATTAAAAAAGCACCCAATGGATATTCTTCAAACATTAGTAAATGTTTTCTAGTGAAGGATTTAAAATTAATAGGTATAAAATCTCTTGACTGTCATGTATTGATGCAGCAACTACTACCGGTCACACTATGTGGTATATTTCCATCATCCATCATAAACAGTATAATTAGGTTATGTAATTTTTCAAAACCATTTGTTTCAACGTTGTTGATCCAAATTTGTAAGATTAGTAGGATAATAAAGCTTATCTTTTACTTCTTTAACTATAAATGTATTTCCACCAATATGTTTTGATGTAATCATTCATCTATTGATTTATCTAGTGCTTGAGATAAGAATATGTGGGCCTGTTTATTTATGATAGACGTATCCTTTTGAATAGAAAATGAAAATTTTAAAAGTATATATTAAAAATCCTTATCAAACTAAGGCCTCTATTATAAAAAATATGAATCAGAATATGTGACTGAGTTTAGAACTAATTGCATATTTGAAGTAGAGAATATGTATTTTCCTATATCATGAAATTTGAATGTTGATAGGGAATGTATATGTATTTGAGGCTTAAAGGTAAAGTTCAATTCACGTGACGAAGTGATGCTGGAACATTTATAGCTTTTGAACAAAATAGATGATTTTCAATAATATATATCCTCACATATTACTGAATTAAATATTCAATATCTGAAAATAAACGAAAATTTGATGATGATTCAGCATAATAAGACATTTGTTTCATTATTTAATGAAAATATGTGGAAATAAATATATGTATTAGAATTATTGAAATGGTTGGAAGGGAGACCATCTTTTAATGTGATAACATGGTCTAGTTTTGATATTAATGGGTACACATTTTACAAAAAAAATATAGATGACAAGATTACCTTTCAAAATAGTTGTGTGATGGTTATCACTAAAGCATTTCATTTTTCCAGTAAAATAGATAAAATCCCAATTTCTGCTTCCTCAACATAATTTGAAGTTTACAATGATATATGGGAATTTGATTATACAAAATTATGAGTAACTGTGTTTATGTGTAATAGGTTTGATAGAAAAAGTGGTGTGAAACAAGATTTTTTTTATTTATAGTGGTTGATTTGAATTTATTTAATTACAATTTAGAACCATTTGTCATGGAGAAACATTAAATGTATATATTTTATGTCATTGATCCATAAAATGATCAGGGGTCCATCTTTCTACAAGGAAAAAATACCATTTTGGTGATAAGGATGATTCAAATGATGTTATTGATTTAAATGGGTCTTATTAATCTATTACGTGATTTCCAAATGATTAAAATGACTATACAACAGACATTTTTTATGTAGTCTGTAATGATCATGATGACAGCATATGTGAAAATACTAAATTAGTCTCCTAATATTTTGAGTAATTATTTATATTCTGTTTCATTTTTTGAAACATAAAATTGAATTCCTATTTTTTTACTTATCTTTTTCACCCTTATTTCTAAATATTTAGTTCTATGACAATATATAGGTATAAACAAATCATTAGACTTTCTTTTGTGAATGTAATATATATATAGAGAGAGAGAGAGGATATATTACCAAGGCATATCTATTTTTACATATTTTTAAATATTAAGTAACATATTAATTTACTGATAAATAATAATAAATTTATAAAAAATATTTTTAGGAATACGGATGCATCCTTACCAGATGATAATTCTCATATTAATATAGTAAAATCATGTTATTGAGTTTGTACATGTTGTATTACATGTTTACCAAAACAATCACTTTCTCATAGAGACAAGAGATTTCATATTTGTTTGGATGATAATAATAATGCAAATGGCCCAAATATATATCAATTTA
Organism: Viscum album; assembly: GCA_963277665.1. Classification (NCBI taxonomy): domain Eukaryota; kingdom Viridiplantae; phylum Streptophyta; class Magnoliopsida; order Santalales; family Viscaceae; genus Viscum; species Viscum album. Next base: position 2,009,085,036 of record OY728155.1, read on the forward strand.
TCATATATATATATCAATGTAGAACCATTGCAGGATTTGGATTTTATAACCTGATGTGATGTCTATTGATATGATGGTATAACAATAGATTTGGGAGGTCGGGGTGATAAAATTTCTAAATTGATTTATGTTATCTCATTTTTTGAATATTAAATATTTTAAATGACATATTTAATTTATTCAATTATTGATGAAATCCAATTTTGAGGAATCAGTAGATATTAATAAAATACATATATCTTTAGTTTTTGAGTTATGGAGTGATTTTTAAACAAAATTGAAAAAAAAATTATGTTTTTGGAAAGAAAAAGTATGAAACCCCCTGCTTCAAGTATGAGCATATAGATTCAGATATGTGGAATAAATTTGATGACAACTGATATGAAGAAAATGTTTAGTTATGATAATTATTTTCTATTGTTAATCTTATTATATATCTATATAACTACTTATTAGTTTATTTTTATATAAATGTCATCCAGGAGATCTCATTATGAGATCTAGTTGAAAAATGTATACCCTCAGACATTGGCTTGTGGATGGTATTTGTTCGAAGTGTAGAAAATAATTGAAGAAAATTTTGAAGTATTAAGAGCTCAATCTAGTAGTGGTTAAGAAGAGGTCCAGTTTAGTTTTTCATCTCCTCCCACACACTATAAAAAAGGAAATGAGCGAGATTAAGGGAAAATGAAATGTATCTTACTGAGAATGCTAAGGAAGTAACTGAAATAATTGTATGTAAATATATTTTTTATCATTCATTGATGTTTTCATTTTTTTAATTAAAAACATTGATATAATAATTAAATTTCATATTTTAGGATGATCTTCAAGCTAAAAATTTCCAAAACGCATTTATCCTTGAGATTATGATGGATATCCTAGCTACATATTTAGGAAAACAAGAACACATAGGCTGAGTAAGAGGATATCATGTGGGTGTTAGTATTATGAATTATTTTTATAATAAAACAATGCATTCAAGAGTTCATGAAATGGATTCATTAATAGCTGAGATGAATGAATTGAAACAGTACATGGAGAACCAAATTCAATTAGTGATCCAAGATATGTTTGAACAATTCACAAGATTATCATAGATTGGTAATCCTACCCAGCCAGCCCAGTCCTTTTGGTTTTCACAATCAGAAGTGCAGAATGAATAGACTAACCAGCTAGCTAATCCCACCTATCCATCCTCCCTAGATCCTCCACCTCCTCATTAATACCCAACATTATATAGTCCATTTTATAATGGAGATACTCATGTTTGTATTTTATCATATGAAGTTGTATATATTTTTGAGGATTCATTACATCAGTAGCCTTTGAAGTTGAAGTTTTTCAGAGTATTGATGACTAATATCATTGATCCTAATTATCTCTTACCATTTCCTACTATATAGGATACTAGATTTGGGGATAATTTTTGTAAGTCTTTAGTTTTGTGGGATAACCTTTTACGTTATATGTCATATGAGGTATGAATTGTTTATTAATATTAATTACATATAATTGGAAATTACGTATAATGTTTTATAACATTAGATTTTTACAAAATTCAGTATAATCAAATGAAATGATCCAAAGGAAATAGAAACATAATTATTCATAATAAACAATTGTAGATAATTCTATTTCTAATGGAATTAAAATATTACCCTAGATTGTTTCTATATTGCATATTTTTTATGATTTTCTAATTATAGATGAAATATGTGAATGATAAAATCTTCTGAGAATATTAATAAATGATATAAATGATCTAATTCATTTATAAGAGCTCATCGTTATTGTGTTTCAATTTATATCCATGTACGTAAATTAAATTTTATGTTATTAATTATGTATGTAAATATGATTTTATGTGACCTACTATATTATATATTTAATTAAATATCTACACATTCTTCTGTGAAAAAATGATTACATTGATGTTTTTGGTCATATGGATCAATAATTCATTTCAAAGGATGTCCAATATATGGACATCTTGATGTAATTAAATATATATCTAAGATATTATCAATGACTGAGATTGGATGTTGGTTATTTCCATTCCTTGATAGATATGAACATTAATATAATTATGAACGAATATTCATTATAATTTCCTTGATTGTTGAAATATTATATTGTAGAGGGAATAGGTTATTAGGTGTATTCTACCCAAGGTAATGCACAGTATACTACTTTTTCTCTTTATTGGGTAATGTTCATAATTATTTTATAACCTTGTCAAACAAGTAAATTTTCTTCCATTTTATAAGTTCATTACATGTAATTTTTATTGCTTACCATCTTTTATTAGTTGATATAAATTAAAATAGAGCTCATGAAAATAGTTTAACATAAATGAGTTGAAGAAAAAGTAGAAAAAATCATTTAAATATGTGAATGTGATATTAAATATTTTAATATTTAATTATACTATGATTATATAAATATATATATTGATTTCAAATGTCGTTTTAATGTTTTATAACCTCAGTGCCATTGTTAACGAGGAAGTGTGGAATATGGTTATTATGTTTTATGATTTATGCCTATAACAATAACAACTAGGGTTTTGACTAAATTTAATGAGGTTGGTTATATTAATTATTTTATATTTTATTTCATAGTATTCTGTATTCTAATTTCAATGTGGTTATAGATGTTTAATGATAATGATCCATATACTAATGATGAGATGACACATCTTCAATCCTTGTTTGTGAACTATATCATATGTTTGGTTGGGAATTAATGAATCAATAATGATTTTATTAATTTTTATGAATAATGTTTCATTTTCTTAATAATGTTTTCAAATATAATTCTATTGTTATAATAGGTGTGTTATCCTAATGAACTCAACATAATGCTTCAATTTTTATGAGTGGTTATTTTATTAATTAGTAGGTACGTGGTTTTTTATTGTATTTTAAAATATTATTTTATAGATCGTGTTATTCTAATAATGTTACTAAACTATGATCGTTTTTATAAATTTTTAGAAAAATATTATGTTGAATTATAATTTGATTTCAGGTTATTATTTGATGTTGATTATTTATAAAATTGTAGTTAAATGGAAAATTATTTTAAAATTTATGAGGTTAATGGGAACCTATTGATTTGGTTTAAAATGAAATATAATGTTTCTACATGAAATTTTTTATAATTTTCTATTTTTGTAATGTTTCACACATTGACTATATTTATTTATCTATTGATGTTTTTTATAATGGAAGAACCATTCCATTGAATTCATGGGTGTGTCGGGTTTTGGTCATATGGAATCTTTACCATGTGTGGAACCACTAGTGGTTAGGTATCCATTCATATATATAATATTATAGATAGGCTTGATAGAAAGAGACTGTTACAGAACTCAATATTAGTAGGAATCATGTTACATTAGCTTAGTGTTCCTTAATGTGTCATAGTTTGTAATCTCATAGGCTTGATCACCACTTTTTCTTACGTTATTACAAGATGGCACTGATTCATGTTTGGTTGATCACTTGTTTACCATATGGCTTTAAAATGGTCGTTTTTTTATCATTTTCCTTTATTTATCTCTTATATAAATTTTCATATTATTGGATTATTTAATTTTGAATGTTTTAAAAGATATAAAATAATGTTTTGTTAAAAAATTATTTTCAAATTAATTTGATTTATGAATCTTTTTTTTATAAAGATATAACAAATTATTTCATGGAATTCTTCACTGTATAGATTTATGGTGGTATCCTACTAGATGTTTTCCTCACTCCCTACATATGAATTTTGTGCATATACAGATTTGGTATTGTACGATACAAGTAATGGGAAGGTCATCATTATCTGGTCAGGTTCTCTTTATTAATGTTACCTTAATAGTGGATTGGGATGACCATGATTGACGATCATACAATGATTTGGATATGGAATTAGATTTATCATTCTTGGGGTTTTACATTGGGCTTTCTTTGTATGGTAAAAGACATTTGAATTATTTTATTTACCTAGGGATATATGATTTTTATTTATTTTTATGTTGTGCATCTATCTAATTTTTTTCTTACAGGGTTTACATTCCTGGGTTTTAATGTATAATATATTTTAAAAAATTAATATGTTTCAACATCAATAATATTGAATACATTTGGTGAAATATTTTATGGAATCAATTTATATAAACTGACACCGAAAACATATATTTTAATTTTTCCATCAGTTATATCATAAAACCAACACTGAATGTTGCATAGAAAGAAAATCAGCATCGATTCGGCATTAGTTGACATTAACACTGAAACTAAGGACTAAAAAATTTAGATTTTCAGCATTGGTTTTAATTAAAAATGAAGTGGAATATCATTATTGGATGTTTATTTGCATCAGTTTCATATAACTGACACTGAAAATTTATTTTTAATGTCACATATAAACACTTCATTTAAAAACTTATGCCAAAAACATAAAAAACCCGATGTTGAATCCCCTATTTATATTAGTTCTTGTATAACCATAAACTATACAAGGAAGATAAATCGTACTTGCTAGGTTGAAAATCCAAAACTGGAATCCTAGAAAAAGTCATGTCTCTTCTCTCTAGTAGAACATAATTCATTCCAATTGATAAATTTATTTATATAAAAAATGAAAATAATTAAATCATGTAATTTAGAAACGCATTATTGGATTAATGGGAATCATAAGAGTTATTGTCTGATATACCATCCATTAGAAGAATTGGAAAAGGAAATAGTGAAAAATATTAAAGGATATAATGATATTTAAGACCTACATTTAAGTATGGAAAAAATATATTGATGATCAAAAAGTATTTAATACTATGAAAAAGTTATAAAACCCCTATTTAGTTATCTTATATTTGTTCAGATGATCCATTTGAGGGTATAAGGTTTTCTTCAAATGATCATAATCTACATGACTCAATAGTCTCACCTACAGGGCAAAACTATTATAATAATTTTCTATTATATTTGGAGTAACTCAATTACATATCAACTAAATATATGAAAATCATCAAATTTTATGGTTTTACAAGATCATATTAGTCCTTCACCAATAATGATACATTAGAATAAAAGCATTACGTTTTCGCCTGTTCACAATATTGATTAGAACAAAGACACTTTTCCAAGAACTATGTGTGTCTTAATCATTATTGTAATATTATAAGTAGTGAAATTTGGATTTTATATATCTTATGTAGCCAAATATTCCACTTTTATTTTATTACACTTCCATCAATGTATTTGGTATTTGAAAATTCATGTTGGGGTTTCCTCTAGTGAAGATATGTTAGGATCAAAAAAATGGTGATTTTTTCTCTAGGTGTAATGAAAGTACTTGGGTCAATTATTCATATTAGTGAAACAGAAATTTTAGAGACATTTATTCCTCTTGATGAATCATTACTTATGTAGAGCCCCTTATCTTGGTGAGAATCATATCATTGGAATTGTAGATCGAAAATCCTTCCATATATCATGGTGATATAGAAATGTTCCCTATATTACTTTATATCAAAATTAGTTTCATTCCTAATGAATCATATTCTATAGTGGTAAAAATTTTGAATTTAAAAATGTGTTATACGAACTATTCCACAAATACGATTATACTATCTACAATAAGATGGCATAAGTTAGGCGTGGAAAGAGAAAATTATCTCCAGGAATGAAAAATAAGAATAAGTTATCTCTATGTGCTCATGATTACTCATTGAGGTATAAAAATTCATCAAACGAATTTCCTATTTTTATGATGTCATGGTGAAAACATCCAACTTGGATTAGGCCATGTATTTCATCTTTTAGTAAAGAAATGGGGTACTGAAACATTTAAACACATTTGATGATCTTTTTTTTTATTTTTTTAACTCTAATAACACTTATTACATGTTAAACCTTATAAATAGGGGTGTAGTTTATTTTTTATTTTTATATTTTATAACTCATAGATCAAAAACAAAAAAAACAGATCAGATCTTATGGATTGTTTTAGTTGGGATTCATTTTAAACTAAAATAAATTTGGAAAAGAATGTTTCACCACAAATAATATAATTATTGGAGTATGAGTATTTGTTTATAGAAATATCATGTGAGTTATTCATGTATACGTAATACCTTCCTGATTGTTTCATTCCTTAAAATATGTATAGATCCATAATGGTCGTGTAGTTCTTGTGAATCTATGTATATCCCTCAAATACAACCCTAATTTCTAGTATTTTATTTGTATTCAACTAAGGTTTGATTCATTGTACAAATTTTTTTGTTTTTGTGTTTCTTTTTTTGTAGGTAATCACCAATAAATATTAAATATGTTGTTTGAAAAATAATTTACTTCTTGGACGGAATGAATTTAAGAGTAAGGGTTTCCTATATGTATTTTACAATAATGTATATCCCCTCACAATACTTATTCTGAAGGAATCCTTTGAATTCCACATCATGAATGAATGCTAAAAATGACCCTTTATGAGGAATCACAAGAATTCCCCTACATGATATACACTCATGAGGACCACTTCATCAATATATGCCATGAAGGCCCCTTCGAGAAGTAATCCCATGATTTACGATTCATGAAGAACTCCTAGAAAGGCCCTTTCAAGAATGAATCCTATGAATGATACTTCAAAAAAGACTCCCATAAACACTCACCTCATTAATAACTCCCATTAATCCCACTTCATTAAGAAATCATATGTATCCCACATCATAATGTACTCTTATAAAGCATATTTTTTTAAATTCTACTCTCGAACATCCCTTAATGATCAATATTTAACCTTCTCCATATGAGAACCAATACCTTCTATATAGAACCCTAATTATATAAATAGTGGGGGGATTTTAAAGGTGTGAATTTCCCTCTTCCAAATGGTTTATAACTGATAATGATTTGATCCACACTTTTTCACTTCATGAGGAAAACAAAAACTAACCTTTTTAAAATTGCTTTTACATATGAGTAATAACTATATGAATTTATACTATATATAATAACATCCATTCTATATGATGTTAAACTGTATAGACCAGTCTCATTACATGAACATAAACCATGTGGAAAAACAAATGTGGGTTTCATTTTATGTTCTAGAATGATATGCAGGAAACATATTATCGGTTCAATCCCAACATCCCAACCCCTTATATTTTAGTCCATCCTTTGGAATAATTATACACCCAAAAAATGTTCCCACAAGACTCTAAACTATGACTTAATTATCATCATTCTTTAAAACTAAACCTTTAATTATTTTATAATAATAAAGGATTCAACATTTTCCTTATATGATAAGAATAATATTACCTCTTTATCATTACTTAGTAAGAGATATATGTATATTATATAGAGATAATAACAGTCACAAATGATAAGTAAAGAACAAACCAAACCTTCCTCAAATGGTGATCATAAGGAAATCATGGTCAAGAATTCTTCACATGATGATAATGAGACCAATATCTAGATACTTATGTTTTTTTATTAGTATATATTACAAAAAATTGAAGATGAGGAATAATATGTGATAAAATGATTAGTTAAGAATGAAACTACTTCTACAAATATCCTCCAAAGGTTTTCACCAAAAAAAATTATAGAAGGGCTTCCAAATAAAACTAAGGAATCTGAGACATGTGAATGGAATTATAGAAGGGATTCAGATCAAAATTTTCCTAACAAAAATTCTTGGATTTGTGAAGATTAGATGATAATGGGTGACCATTTATTATTGTGGGAGAAGAAACATTTGCAATAATTGAAATGAATAAGGTATACCCACATTTTAAACACAATATAAGGATAAAAAGGTATCATTATAAAACCATACATGAAATATGTTCTAAATATAGCCATAAAATTTAAATTTTATTAGTTTTTTGGTGATTTAATTCCTTATCATTTTAGTTCAACCCTTCGATAAACCAATTTTAACCAAACTTTAATAATTTATTTTTACCATGTTTACTATTGATTATGGATAAAAAATTAAATTGATATAATTATATAATAATAATTATTATGATTCTAAATATTAAAATCTTTTTTCAAAATTCAATTCACATAGGTGGAAGAATATAATTTAAAATCAAACCCATATGCGTGAGAAAAAAAACAGGTTCCAAGGAAGACACTTTCAATATGATAAAAAATAATATAAATATTCTACATGAAATTTATTATAATGGGATAAATTGTATTAATAAAAAAATAATTGATCAAATTTTACTTTGAAATAATTTTTATAAAATATTATTCATTTTAAATAGGTTAAATGAAAATAAATTGTTTAATAAAAATCATTATTTTTAATTATTCATAAAAAAGATAATATTTTTAGAAAGTTATAAATAAATTCAACATAAGATAATATTAAAATTATAATTCAATTCTAAAAATTAAATTTTATAATATATAAAACAATATTTTAATAAATTTTTACTACATAGTAGTGAAATCATTTGTTTTCAGAAGAAATATATTTTTTAAGTATGTAAGTAATTTACCAAAAATTAAGTTTTTATTTATCAAAATATATTTCGTATCTAATGAAATTATTCTTATTTTAAAGAAAATTACTATTAAATATATAATAAATAATAAATTGGTTATTATTTTCATGTTTAAATAATAATAATAATATATTCAAATTTTAAAAAACATGGAGTTGTCTGTAACACAAGTTATTGATGAACTTAAATTCATTTGAAAAAAATTATTTCATAAAATCTCTGAGTTTTACATCATACAACCATTAAAGTTATTTTTCCCCTATAAATTCTATTACATTTATTCAATAAACCGAGGAATAATTTTAGTCTTTATATCCTCATAATCCCACATAACTATTCCATGTTTTTGGTTTCACCATAAAATGTTGACAAGGTGGGTAGTCTTGTTTCGTTGGACAATCTCTATATAACCAAAAATATTCATTGGTTGTCACTAATAGAATATATCATTATCCAACAATATATCCTATTATTTAAGTATATTTTATTGATCATATATGTACTTTCTCTGGTGTGATATGTGGAACACATCATATACCTGAGAGAGGTTCGATGGTGGCGCCAAGTGATAAACAACCATACCTACTCAATCTAGATTCTCAAAGGGGGAATTATACCATGGTATTATATTTCTTTCTGAAAAAAATAATATGATCGTATTCCTTTTATAAATTAAAATATACACTTTGTCACCATTTATAATTTATAGATCACACCAATGATAATCAACTTAACATTTCTGTTGACTATGACATGCCTTGATGTTTTGTTGAATTGATATGATTTTATATTCTAGTTCTTCGGCTCAATCAGAACCAATAACTTTATTTCACCAATTTCATCATAAAATATTGTATTTATATAATTCTTTACATATATATAAGGATCCATCTAAATTCTACAGTGAAATATTTTTCTCTATGAAAACTCAACTAGAGGAAAGTGCTTATTTGAACAAACATTTAAATCCCTATAAAATGGTTATAGCATATCCTCTAGTATATAAATTATTCTCTAAAAATTTCTATATATATGAATATGGAATGAATTTCTAAAAAACAACTCTATATCAATATATTATTAAATACTACAACAAATAAATCAGGTTAACCTTAGATCTTGGTTAGGTATAATTGAATTTGATACATTAAAAACCCATAAAACTTCATTAATGTATATACTGGAAATCATATTCGGAGTAAAATTTTCATTGATAGTAATTATTTTTAACACGTTATAATGTGATGACTATAATACATATATCATTGTTTCGTTTAGAAGTTTTTTGGAGTACACTAATAAAATCAATGGAAACGCTTTCCCATTTCCAATCGTTTATGGGTAATGTTATTCACATACCCTTAGACTTTTTCCTATCAAACATAAACCACTAACATAACAATCCCAGAGATAAAAACACTAACATATCAGACTTCATGTCATCTAACTAGAAATACTCATTAAAATAACTATATATCATGGATATTCTGGGATGAATAAATAATGATGAACTATGTGAGTCCTATAAAAATCTATATTCAAATCTATTATTAATGAAAAACATACATTGTTTTCAGGACTTAATATTCCATCATAGTCCTAGTTAAAATATGAAAATTTTCCCACAATATTAGGAAGCTTTATATATTCGTTTTATGCCCCTTTATTTCTTAATTATTTGGATGGTTGAACACTCATTAGAGAAATATAATATTTATCCACTTACATAAATATTTCCTAGTCCGTCCTTTTCAAACATAGATAGACTAGATATTGGGTGATCCTCATAATATATAATCTAGATTGATCCTTTTGAATCAAATAATCAACCAAAAATTTCACTTTTTCTAGGTGTTAATGTATTGATTATTCATAATGTTTAATAAGTTCCATCTATATTTTTTGGTGCATTATTTTCTATTTATATGATAATATATACTCTAGAATTTTGAGATGAGTATATATATCACATATCTCTACATATATATATATATTATTATTTTTTAGAAATAATTTTTAATGGGTTATGTGTAAAACCTCACAATAACTAAACAAAAGTTGCAAAAAATCATGAGAGAAAGAAAAACAGATAGAAACCACCACAAAACTATATGTATTATAACCTGTTGGGGAAAATTTGGTATCTACAAGACAAATCATTTAAATTTATAATTTGTAATATTTTAAGGATATATTGAATAATTAATGATATTAAATCCATAACATTAAGACAATAATCAATGGAGAAGCTTTAATAATAATGTTCTATTATTACTATATCTAGTTACAAGTCAAACCATACCATGAGTACAACATTGAGACCATGGGGACAACTCTCCCACTTCAATTTTAGATCCTCCTCCAGTTTCAACTCTATAGTTGTGCTCTATGCTATAACATGTTCTCATATAGGGACTTTCCCAGATCTATAATATATTTCTTTCATCTTTTTAGTGAATGGTTATAGGAAGAATAATTCCCTAAGATTTTTTTTCATCCAGGTCATTTCTCTTGTAACTATTTTGATGGTAATTAGTCTCACAAACTTACATGAGATCTTAATTCGGAGTAGAGATCCTCAGGTTGTTTAAGTCATAAATGCTTTGGTACATTGACAAGAATCATTTTTCCATGATTCCATATATGTTGACCTAGTCATCATTGGATTGGGTGTGATAGAATAATATTTCAGGTTCATTCCCTTCTTCCTTTGAGGAAATAGAATATTCTTGGATGCTGTAATTCAATTTTTCATTTTCATGGGCCCAATCTAAAAATATCATCAGTTGTGTTGTCCACCTCATATATAGAATCTTCTTTTCTATAGTCTCACATAACTATAATAGTGGTATACATTCCTTCACATCTATCACAAAATGAGTAAGTTGGTTATACCACTTGCAATTCTTCACCACCCAACGTGTTAACCCATTGTTTATTAATTGTGGACATTAATTTATCCTATCTATATTGATCACCACTATTATCAAATATTTATCTCATGCACTCAAACTAGATCTATAAATGACAAATTTACTTCTTTGGTATGATCAGCTACTATTGGGATCTAGAATCATCGAGTCTCAGGCTTGATGTATCACCTTTTTGATATTGAAAAATGCTCCTACATAGTGGGCTCCTCAACCGGGAAACTATTCAATATTTAGTTCGTATAGCCATCCCGCCGTGATTACCCATTATTCTCACTCTGTTATGGATTGACCTCTCTCTCTATGTATCCCTAGGCGACATCATTCACCATGATATCAAAAGAAAATCTATTTGGGGGGCTACATGCTTCTTCATAAGAATAAGTTCTCCATGCTTCACCCATTTACCCTTACCTAAATCCATCCTTTTTTATTTTATCAACAACCATGTGAGATTCGTGTTAAGAAACTACCAACACATATTCATGAACCTCTACTACATAATCTAATGGGATAGTTTATCTACTATAATTTTTTAAGGTTTTCCTCTGAATATATAACTAATGACAATATCCAATATTTGATTCATACACAATAAATTGTCTGTACATAGTACCCCAAAAATTAAATTCCTAATAAAATTAGTTAAAAGATTATATATTTTTACATAAAGAGATATTTCTGAAATTATTTGGTGTTTTATCATGATAATTCGAGAATCAAAATGAATATAACACCCGAAGGTGTTCCAAAAAACCTTTAGTACGGTTGTATTCCAGAATATTAATGGAATTGAGGGGAACCTAACTTATATTTTAGATGATGGGGGTATTTAATAAGGAAGAAATATAAGTTCCATTTCATCTGGAAGAAGAAAAATTTATAAAAACATTGAGATACATAACACCATATCCTCACTAAAATCTTCCTCAGTGGATAGTTGAATTATAAAATTCCTATCATCCATATGACCCACAACAACTAGACTTTACAAACATCAGTCATTGTAATCATAGTGATTGAAATCAATAGAATAGGGGAAATAATGACCAATCCTAGACATAATGGAATGGTCATGATTTTTAATGAATTTGTAAATACATATAGAGATATCTCCAATTCTAGTTCACCATAAATCAGATGGATAACCCATGTACTAATCTTGATTCTAGGTAAATTAGGAAAAGAATTCTATGTTTGTCCCTTCCACCATCAGTCATCCTCTAGAGAATCTATTGGTTCATTTTTCATTTTATTACATATCCATTACTCACGAATGTTCAAACCAACCATCTTCATGGTTTAAGTCATCATGAATCACCACCACCATGAAAAATTAGTGACACTAAGTCACACCACATGTGGAAGGTTAAAGAACCCCAATTCTCACCAAACCAGTGGATGTCAGAGGAGACTATTAAATCGTTATCATATGGTTACAGGTATATTATGCTAGTTCACTAGATCCCTCGCCTATGCAGTTTGATGTAAAGAGCGAAAACTCAATTCCTCCAGTATCGACCGTGGATAAAGAAGATCATACACCACCAAAAGTAAAGAGCCTGGTGATGAACCCCAATTTTCTTTGGAAGACTCCTCACTAGAAAATTTCTCCTCTGAATTCATATAATCAGAGAATGAATTTGTTATATAAATTATTTCTCTATTAAGATAATTCTTCTATTTATTTAATTCAACAATTTTGTAGTTAACTCTAAATCTGGTGTTGGTTAATATTTCTCATGAAACATCAATTTTTCTGAGGCATAAGCTGTAACGATATCATTTTACATGAGAATTCTTCATAATACATTCTTCAATGCATCATCAAATATTGAAATCCATTATCCACTTATGGGTAATGTAATAATAGGTGGACTAACTAACAATTTCATCACTTCCATGAAATTTTCTTTAAATTTATCCATCCAAAAGAACTTGGTTCCCTTTTGAGTTTACTTTTTGAGTGGATGAGACAGACACGTGTAATTTAGCAAAAGTACCATTAATAACCATCATAATAAGAGAAAAATATATCTATGTCATATTGGTTGGTATATATCACTATTCAATTGCATATATCATTCACGTATCCTATGATATACACTCACTTTATATTATAAAAAACATAAATGAACCCTTTTATAGCCAACATTTTCACATGGTAAATTTTTCTTCAAATACTACTTCATTAGGGTCTTTAGTACCATCCTCAAGTGATCTTTGTTCTATAAATTTCACATTTTATATAGAAGAATATATTCTAGAAAGACTACCATAATATACTCAAGGTAATATCTAACGACTCTAATCATTAAATTCAAAAAGATATTAGGGGAATTAGTGATACCAAATTGAATCACTATATATTCCTAATGATCGTACCTTTTATGAAATTATGTCTTATATTTATTCACCTTTTGGAATATCAGTTCGTGATATAAAAAATGAATTTCAATATTGTAAAAATGTTTTCCTCCATGTAGTTGATCAAACAAGTCATGAATTTGGTGTAGAGGTTACTTGTTCTTAATCATGATCATTTTTAGTTCATGATAATCAATTCAGAGTTAGATTGATATATATTTTATCTTAACAAAAATAATTTGTTCACCCCATAGGGACAAACTTGACCAAATAAATCAAATTTCAATATTTCCTTGGAGTTATATATTCAATTCTAGTATCGCAACTGGGGATATTCTACATGGATTATTTGAAATAATTATAACACAATGTATGACTTCTATTGAGAACAAAACTTCATGATTTTGTGGAATAACTGGAAGCTCTTCTATAAATAAAATTAAAAATTCTGTTTTAATAGGAATATTCCCTCTTTTGACATTATCCCCCACCATATAAGATAAACAATCCATTTAAATAGGAATAAAGACCCCAAAATCGTTGAAATTTACATTGCATATTCATATTTTTTAGCACACATGCATATGATCATTGGTTGGTTTTTAATATAAACAATAATTCCCTAACACATAATGTTTTGTGTTATTTATATAGATAATGAAAATTAAAATCTAAGATAATATCACATTCAACAAGAGGGAGAGTAATAAGATTAATAGGAAACACAATCCCAAAATCATTAACTGAAGATCATTTATAGGATTCGGATTTGATTGTCCTTCCATTGGATGTTTTCAATTCTAACTCAACATATAATAATTAGGGATATAATTAAACATTTTCATATATTTTTTATTATACAATTGAATTTATATAAATATGATAAAATAAGATACTTCAACAATTGATCATACCTTTTATCACCCCAACATCATTATTATATCTTTAATATATTTTTTGAACCAAAATGTGTTTTATTTTCATTAGGATTCTTTGAACATAGTGGTAAATAACTCATAGGATATCTAGATAATGAAACTCTATTTTTAATCTATGACACCATAGTTTTTAAAAAGGTTATTAATGATCATTATAAATTCAAATCAGTCATGATGGTTCATAAATAGTTTATGAATATCCATAACATATCCTCTAGGAGTGTCATACTAGGTAGAAATCATGTCTCTTTTTCATACTTATGGTAATGATTGAGTTCATGACCAATGCACTATTTTCAGAGTTATTACGCGCAGTTAAAACTATTCCTAGGCTATATCTATTTGATGTCTCCTAACAAGGATGAAATTTTTTGTAAACCACTAGATCTATCATTCACCAAAATTCTAGAATTTCTCTTATACTTTGACTTATCTATAAGGTTTTCACAATTTTTTTCATAATAGTTCCAAAAATATAATCAAACATGTCCTCGGAAAACAACTATTGAGAGCTAGGATTTTCATATACAGATATATAATATTAATAGATTAATATTGTGTTCATTATACAAAAACAAAAGTGATGACCATTACATTTTATTACCTTTGGAAACATGGATACATAACAAATTGGTTCATAATTTGAATTGATGGTCTTCCACTATGTTCATTGTAACTGGAACCATTCTCAAAATATCATATATAATACCTTTTATCATAACAATGGGAAGGGAAATATAAGAAAATTTGAGATCAGATGCATAAAAGGGGTAAATAAGGGATATATCCATTTAACTTTGTCATCAGGGTATGAGAAAATGAGAATCACATTTGAAATCAATACCCTATATAACATAGATCATAATATTCAGCTAGGACATAAATCCTAGATTTTCATAAAACATGAGTAATAAAATAATCAAATAACATAATCCATGAGATATTAACATTTGTGTAAGTAATAGATTCTTGGATTTCCTATAAGAATAAAAACTATTATGTCATGGATACACACCAAGACATTCATAACATTTTATTCGTGGGAAAAAAACCCCATGTTTCTACTTAGGAAATGGAATAACCTCTAGTGTACCCTGTTTTTGGATTGGTATAACCTCACATGTACCCTCTTTTGGTCTTCTTATAACCTAATTTGTAACCACTTTTAGGCTTCGGATAACCTTTTCTATAACCTTTGATCTCATAAAACATTAATCAATACCAAATTTATTGGATAGATGTATAATTATAGTACCCCTAATAAAATAATGAATGATATACATATCTATTCTATAATATCATAAAACATTCATCATATCAAAACCTATGAAATAAAAGGGAGCTTCCAAATCTATTCATCATAGTATATCCCTTCGAAAAGAAACATGTTTAATAAACATAAATTCATAATAACCATAAACCATCTATAATAATAATAATAATGTTATCATTGAATCATAACCCCAATATAATTTAAGAAACTTCAATTGATTTCATCATATATGTTAAATACTATTAACGTTGTAATAATGGGTTCCCTATATGCAAATTGAATACTAATTTTTTATTATATTATCATGGATATTTTTAGTTGTACCTTATTTACACATTTCATTACATTGTATATATTTTTGTGTCCACTATTTAATTGTCATTTCTATAGATTAAATATCGTATTAATAGGTTATAGAAGATCCCATTCTATAATGACAAACTCAAGATATGATGATTTTTATGTTAAACAATTGTATAATTGTCTGGATTCATCATACTTACTATACATAGTTGAGTTTGACAATCAGGTGTTGGGGGCCCATAAGAATTGAGACTTCTTCTCATGATGTTGACACCTGGTGACCTTCAGTAGTTGAGACCATGAGGATAGAACCACCAATAGAAACACCACCTGTTTTAGGTGTCATTAGTAGATCCTATCTTTGGAAAAGTGTATTGGTCTACATATTTGATATTATTACCACTATGTTCCATTTGATTGTGTACATTGATGCATAGAAAAAACCATGATAATGAGATCATAATAAGGAATCTTTTATTGGGTGCATCATTTGTGGTATGGAATTAGTTTAATGATCAAGATAAGATTTGATACTTAATGGTTGAAGAATAAATATACCTTGGTAATGGATAGTTAGGAAGGTACTACCATCATAATTACATGGACAAGGTAGTCAAGGGAAAATCTATCCATTTAGATCGACAAACAAATAAAGAAATGAAGGATGATGAAACAAGTTTGTGTCTTTCTTTATGAAATATATATAGAGAAAGGTTTTATATTACATAATGTGTGTTCATTGGTTGGTTTTAATTGCTATAAATACTAATAATCTCTTTTGTGGCTTTAATCAGTTGCTAAAATCAAGACATGGTCAGGGAATAATATTCATTTCTATCGACAAAAGTTCCTTTAGGGTCACACAAAATAGGGTATTCAAGAATCCATCATAATGTGGTGATTATATGTATTAAAAATTTTGGTCCCCAATATTGGGTCTGAGTGTTGTCCATGTATTTTCGATCAATGATAAAATAATATATTATTTATTATTTTTGTAAATAGTAATTGGGTTGAATTTATTTATTAAATTTAATCACAAGTTATTCAGTGAATACTTGAAATAATATTATTTGGATGAATATTAGTTTAATATTCTATGATTGATTAGTAATAGTGGGAATAATTATTCAAGTAATCTTACACTATTTTATCACAAAATATATTTAATATATATTAATAATGTGAAAATGTATAAATAATATTTATGAAGTAGTTTAGTTCCACATATTTATTTATTTATTTCTATTATTGTGGATGTTAATATAAGAGGATGGGTGAACCTATTCACGTTTTTTTGTTCATCCAATATAAATAGTAGAGGATAGGCTCATTCCATGAAATTATCATGTAATTAGAAATGAGATTCCCTCTCTCCTCCTACTTACTATGGAGATAAAACCCCTATCCAGGTGTTCATTCCAAGAATGCCTTTGAAAAATTGATGACACGAGATCGAGGTGATTGTTGTGACGTTGAAGGATTCATCATATCTTTGTGATTGCACACAAATTAATATGGATAGAGATCATACCAATTCTTGGAGTGTGTGTGGATGATCTAGTGGGGTTTTCAAATGTATCCATTGAAAAATTATCATCAATGAATAGTTTTTATCATGCATGCTTAGATTCAGAATGATGTACAATTTCAATTTTTTCCCATTATCTGTTAAATTCATTTGAGACCATTAGACCATGTCAGGGCTTGTTTTGTTTGAGGTGACATGTCTTCTCATCATGGAATTGAAAATTTCAAATTCCCATCCCACCAGCTTCTAATGCCCCAATATTACATTCATTAGGTATTAGAGGAACCACATGAATGATCAAAACTAAAAATACTAAATTATCAATAAATTTATTTAAAGGGATTAAAATATATCCTAATGGATCCAACAATAATTCAATCTAAGGTCATATGGGCATGTTATGAACATCCAAAAAAAATTATCTAAAAAAATCAGTTGTTTAATGGGTATTAAAATTTAAAACAATTGTTTATTTTTTCTAATGAACCCGTGATTTCTAGTAGGTGAAGGCCAAATAAGTAAAATCCAACAAATCATTTTTCCTACCAACTGATGAAATGAATAAAATAATGATAATTTTTTTTTGTTTTTTATGGAAAACTTGTGTTTGTTATCAATATAAAAATTAACAAAAAAATATGGGGCATTGAATTTGAGTATGATTTGATGACCAATAAAATTTATATGAGAGTCACTGGTTGGGTAGCCATTTAAGAAAATTTGAAATATACTGAAAAATCAACCTTTTTGAATTAGAATCTCCACCTTTTCACTTTATCTCTACCAACACCGAGGAACTAAAATGAGACACAACCTTAACCGGCCCTCCCCAATACCAATGTAATGCACTAGATGTAGCCTCTTTCTAGTACATCATATTTCTCCAAGCTAGTTGTAACTCCTATAGATACAACCTCTATTGTAATGACCTCATTCAAGCTGGCCTCCATCCCACAATATCCATAAAGGTATAGTCGATGATACATTGGGAATACCTCCTCCAGTTTAGAATTCACTAACCTAATGAATTTCTGCCTAAGCTCCTTCTCTCCTCACCGTCATCATGTTGTAGCAGATCACTCTGACAACCTATACACAACCATTTTTCAACACCTTCATGATACCACTACGCCCTACCTCCTGACTAGCCACTGTTCTGATGTCGCGAACCCTTGTCAACATTCTTTATGCCACCTCCACATAAAATATAATCCACCACTGTAGGGTTCTATCCTCGAAAATCACCCTCCATATGACCAATTCCATGATCAGGTAGTGCCACCCTCTATTGTTCTGTATTTTTATAGATACAACATTAAATATCATACAAGATGCCATTTGAGTCACCAGTGCACCAAGAGTTACCTTGCTTTGTGGCTTCAAGGATTCCTCGAAATCGGATTTATCCTGAAATGGGCCCAGGCAGTTTAGCCCAACCCAGTATAGGTATAGGGGGATCGGCTAGGAATATAAATCCCCACAATGGGTCTTCTCAACTCAGAACTAGCCTATGTGGGTTCAATCAGACTCGTACATGCCTTGTTCTAGGTATCGAGGCACACTTATTTATATATAATAATAATAAAAAAATTAATTAATATAATTTTTGTTTTAAAATAATTTAATATAATATTAATTTTTTCTTTCCTAATATAATTGTTGGAAAAAATTTATACCCCATAAAAATTAATCTATTTTAGTTATTAAAAAAAATTAAAATATATTAATTTTGGGACCTTATTAAATTAAATTATTTTAATTTAATTAATTGATATAATTTAATTTAAATCTATTGTACATTAATTTATTATAATTTAGTTTTTATCTGGCATTCATAATACCCACTGTCTAGTCATGAAAAAATTACCAACCAAATTGTGTCTATTGTTTATTTATTTATATTTAACAATTAATTATCTGAGATGGTCTATGAATTTTTTTGGGTTAGTATGCAAAAGTGTTTTTATTTACATTATAATTTGTATGTACATTTCACTCACAAGTCCTCCTCAAATACGTGCGAGTACACTTTAACTTTTTAATAAGGTGATGTACGATGTGGATATTTCCAGGATGAGGAAGTAATCCAGACAAGAAGCAAACATACTAAATGAGGAAAACCTAAATAATGTGTCAATATACAACTCAGGTATGATACCCCTAGATTTTGGTAGATATCATTATTTTAAAAAGATAAAACAATATTATATTATCTAGAATAGTCAGGTAGTTAATTTATATTATTCATTTATTTAGTAGTATATGCATTTAATGACAATAGGAAATATGTAAATTAATAAAAAGTAAGTTTCATAAAAAGTGATGAATGTTTTTTATAAATGATCATTTATAAGTACACAAACATTTTATGATCAATTTTAATAGTATCTTACCACATTCATGAAGATAAATAAACAAACACTCAAAAAATATTATATCCAAATGCCTCCCTTCATTTTAATTTGGTCACAAATAGGGTTTCTGGGTACTTGGTCAGCCAAATCATAGGGTTCCTCTTATTACTAGAGAGTTGTTAGATGAATGGTGGTCTAAATTTAAATTTTTTTTGTAGTTATATATTATCTATATCTAACATTATATCTCTATAGAGGAAATGTATTGAGGGAATCAGAGTTATGTTTTTGAGAAGCTAATACCTCACTTAACATATCAATGATCCACAAGTTAATGCTATTGGCGTGTTAGGAAACAACTTTGAACTCTCCGAGTAGGGGTGTATCTATAGCTTCTAGACAATGAGGGGATTTTAAGTATCCTAACCAATAGAATACTCAAATGACCGAGTATTAAAATTTTACTATAGAGGGTTGTAGAATTCTTTAAAATAATGGGAGACATTTAATGATTTAATTAGTCAATTCATAATTTATAAATTTATAATCAAGATAAATGTATAATCTGGTGAATTTATTTTAGAAAATGGAAATTAATCCAACATATACACTATGAAAATCAATAAAAATGAAAATGTAAAAACTAGAAAGAGTTTCCATATGTTGTACGGAGACTTTTTCACAATACTACAATTGAAAAATTTTTGGGTCTTAAAGTCCCTAATACCTGTTAAGACACATCAGGATGTGAGGGTGTAAAAATTCTTACAAGATACACATATAGGATTTATTTGATGGTTATGTAATAAATTTATCATCAATTTCCAATTTTATTTTTTGTTAGAAAATTGAGACATAGATGATTTCACATGTAGTCTCATCTCAATGAATCTTGTGAGGAGAAAGTGAAGCAAGATATGAAAAGATGATATTACACTGTTTCTATGTAAATTGGAAGTTAGAGTACCATATTTCAAAATATCTCACTCTCATATTACTTATAATAATTACTCTAGTATTTTTTTAAGTTATAAAATGAGCATTAAGGAGGAAATAGTTCATTAACTTTTAAGTAACGTTCATCAAAAAGTAAGAATATTTAAGATAATTGTTTCAGAGAATAAGTTAAAAGATAATACAAAAAGGGAAAATTGAATGTGTGATTTCAATGGAATCATCAAAAATTACATCAATGATATTTGTAATATATAAGAGGTTAATTTAATTATATATCATGAAATAAATATATAGAAATTTAATCACAATGAACTAAATTGAGTAAGAAAGTACTCGATTCTATTTCAATTATATTCATCACTTCTATGTAATGTTTTAGTTTTATTTATTGGGTAATAAATAAAATATTTTTATTACATATGTGTGATGTAATATAGTAAACAAGTATAGAACCATTACAATAAGTGAGTTGTATTCTCTAATAATATTATAAAGTGTGGTTTTTATGTCAGCAGTGAGAAGTACATGACTTTTAATTTCTATGTAATTAATTGTAGTTGAAAAAGATATTGAGTATAATTGAAAAAATAATCTCATGTGTTCATTGGATGCAAGGAGAGATTATTAAATGTTCCAGAATTAATTTTGTTGGTGGTGTTTCATAATTTACCAAATGGTTTTGTGACACATAAATCATCTAAAATACATGATGAATATGAAATGTAAGACTTATATATAATGTTATGGAAAGTAAATTCTTTTTCATGTAAAACTAAAATTGGACGTCAAGGATATACAAAAAATTTTATTTCGAATATGTGTAGTTAAACACATTAGTTATTATTAATATTTGTATGAATTTTGTTTATAAAAATAAATCATTAGAAATAAAGGTATGCCAAAAACATTTAGAATTAGTTAACCAAGAGTGGGAGAACTATTCAAAAGGAAAACTAGTGGTAAATAAACATATTGTTCTTTTTTGTTTTTAAATAATAGTAATGTGAAGTATAAAATATGAATGTTCAGAATATATAAGTTGCTTCGGGCATCATGTCAATGAATATCGTGACCAAGTATTTATCAATCAATATAATATAGCGTGGAGTAATTCCTAAATGAAAATTACCTTATCAACATAATATAATTGATTGAAATAAGAAGGATCAATGAGGAGCCTTAAATTTTTATATTGACGAATAAAAATTATCGGGGAGAAATTCCTAAACACACATTTCCATATACACATCAGGGTCATGATATAGGTAAAAGGATCATCAAAGTCGAAACTTATCCATTTCATATTCTTCTATATTATTTGAATTCCTTCTTCAAAATTAATATTTTTATCAAACAAACATAATCAATCTATAATGAAAAATGGATAACATATGATTCATAGTATGATATAAATCCATTATGTCACAAGACATGTGTTTAGATTCAATTATTATATTATTATATACAAACAAATGCATCAAAAAACGCTATGTTAATCTTATGTAATTATCCTAAATGTTTCTTAGGATATTCCATGAAATAACTATGATTTAAAGGCTATATTTAAGTGATATACGACATTTATATAAAAGTGTGATCATCCATATTAGAGATTTTGGGAGAAATATTGAATTGTATTAGGTCAATTCAAGAGATTCCTAAATGGTTTGCATAGGAAGAAGTTCCACAAGACCTTGTGGAGTGTAATGTTGCACAGTCATGTACTACGCAGGATGGATAATAACATAGTAATGGTTTTTTATTCACCACATCTAGTGATATATTATCCATTGGGAATTATAATTACAAAAAGAATGTCGTATATAGAAATTAGAATAAATTAACAAGGTAAATTAAAATTCAATAATGGATTCCATTTATCTTTGAAGAGAAGATTATTCTCTTGAACATTGTAGTGGTTATTCATGTGAAATAATATATAGATGGTACAAGAGTGGTAGAAATATGAATTTATTGTAAACACCATGTCATTGTGTATAAATCTAGTATAATTTTACTTTTCATAGATAATTTTTTCGATTATATCATTTAGCATTAGATTTCGAATAAACAAACCATGAAAGGTTCTATATGACAAAACCATAATGCGATGCTAACATCATATAATTCCAATTAGGGTTACAAGTTAATGAAATATATGTTATTATTAATGTAAAAATAAGATATTAGACAATTAATTTGAAATGAATCATTTAGAAGGGTCTAATAGAGTCCTATGGGAACCCCACTATTTTCAAAGTGAAATATTTTTGGTAACATAAAAAACATCTATTTGTATTATAGTTATTTAAGTCTAGTGTAAAATAAATTCTAAAAAAATTAACCTAATATAGTAACCTATGTTCTGGGAAAAAATATATTAAAAGCTTTATCTAAAATTTTCATGGACCTAGTTAATTGTACATGAAATTTTATTGGAAAATAAAATCTAAAATAATTCAGGATAGTATTGTTACAAATGTCACCTAAAATAAATCCCTCCAAGAAGACAATCATGGTCATAATAGGAGATTAAATAAGTGAGTTCAATTCCAAATAGTTATAATATTGATTTATCACCTAGGTAGTGATATGTACAAGAAATGATATTGCCAATAGATACTTTATTGTATGATAATATTAGTCATGTCCATTAGAACTACAACAGATGAAATCAAAACAATCCTATTTTACTAGAGTGAGTACAAAGATATATACCTGGTATGAGGAGAATAAAGGATTCTTATTTATATATGGGGAACTAGTGTTCCTAAGATCAATGTGATATAATATCGGAGTTAGGCTAAGGTAATGTGCAATAAAAGATGATACATGCTAGTGGTTTAAATTCTTATAAATACTTAGTACATTCCAGCTTCTTGGGAAACAATGAAGTAGTTATTAAATGAAATTATTTGTTCAAGTTCATGTAATTTCACCAAGAAAGTAATTTTTTGTCATAATTATAGTTATTCTATGTTTATAGACAAAATGTAATGTTTGGATAGTGTAAAAATGCATATACACAAGGACTAAATCTATTGATACATCATACATAAGGAGGTAAGGTCTTACTTAATTGAATTTCCATGCATCTATAACATGGAAGATCTAACATCTAATTTCATGACTCATTAAAAATATTATCTTAATCATGTGAGATATAACAAGGGTGGTTAGAAATATGCTTCTACTACAAGTAAGAGTTTTGTAATAGTTTGTTTCCTAGACCCAACATGAACAATAATTTTAGGATACCATATTATTGATAAAACAATTTATACATGATATGCAATTAAATTTATGGTCTAGATATTGTTGAATACACTATTTAATTTTATTATTTATTTATTATTATTCATATCAATAAGTTATATAAGATCCCAGGATATAATGGGAAACTATAGATATAATAGTAATCATAAATAAAGGTCATATGGTCTAGATACCTCATACTAACTAGACACAGTTGATGTTTAACTATCAGGTACTAGGGGATCATTTGAAATGAGGCTTATTCTCATGAAGTTCTCACTTGTTGATCTCTGGTTGTTGAGATCATGATAAAATACATTCTAATAGGAACCGAACATGTTTTTAGGTATTGTTGGTTGTTCATATATACAAACATATGTATTGGTCTCCTAACATGATATCATTTCTAATCTGTGCCATTTTATAGCATACTTTTTTATATGGAAAAAATTCCACGATAATTAAATATTGGCAAGGTATCTTGTGTTGGGTGTGTCATTGGTGCTATAACATTAGTTGAATAATTAAGATAGTATTTTTCCCTTTGGGGATGGAGAAGTAATATATCTTTATCCTGGTTAATCAAGAGGGTTGCACCATTATATATCCTTGGACAAGGATGTTAAGGGAGAATTTGTTTATTTAGACCAATAAACATGAAATAAAAGAATAATGACGAGACAATATTCTTCCTTCTTTAAGAGATATGTAAGTAAAAAGAAATTATTTTACACAACATATGTTCTTTTTCTGGTTTTCATTCCTATGACCACTCCAAATATATTTAGGGGACATGATGGTTTCTTAAACACTACTCTAGGTTAGTGAATCCCATTAAATTCCATAGAGATAAGGGCCTACATTTTCAGACAAAACTGCATATTCATGAAACCTCCATATTCTGGTGAATAAGTATATTAGAAAAAGTGGGAACCTCTATAAATTACTAGTGTAATCCAATTGTTGTTGATGAGTGGTAAATAAATAATTCCATTATTATTCATGTAATAAAAAAATTGGTTGAATATATTTTTTAAATTTATTCACATGCAATTTACTGAATACATATAATAATATTATACAAAAGAATATTATTTTAATTTTATAGGTTCATTTAATATTATAATAAATGACGTGATGAGTTAATTGACCTGACTTTATCACATAATATATTTAATATATATTAAATGTGTGATAATATATAAATAATTTTTATGACATAGTTTTGTTTTTCATAATTATTTATTCATTTCTAATATAGTGGACGTAATATATGCGGGTCAGGGAACCCATTCCTGGTATCATGAGAATCTACTATAAATAGAATATGGAAGGCTCACTTGATGCACTATTCATGCAATTAGAAATAAGATCCATTCTCTACTACTGATTTCTAGAGAGAGAAACTCCCTATCTCTCAGCGTTTAATCCAAAAATTCCTTCGACGGATTTAAGGCATGAGATTAAGTTGATCGTCATGACAGTGAAGGATTATTTGAAGCTATACGATAGAATTCAGATTATAATGAACATAGAGAATGGTAATTTCTATAGTATTTTTGGATGATCTAGAAGGAATTAGTTTTGGAAGCTTTGATCAATGATTTACAGTGACAAGTTTCTGTTGTCCATGCCTAAATTTGGAAAAAGTTATATATTCTATTTATTTTTTTTATTCCCATTTAAATTTATATGTGATCCTGAGACCATATAGAGGATTAGAATACTATAGATAAAAATTATCATTATCCTGATGATGAAAATTTTAAATCCACAGAACACTAACTTCCAATGCTTCAGTTGTACCTTCAATTAAAAGATCACTTCGAAAAATTCTTGATGGAAATATAATTTCCACTTTGGAATAACTAATTTAAAATAAAATGTTTCACAAATATAAAAGAAAAAATTCTATTAAAATAACCTCCGTAACATTTAAATTATTCTTCAAATCATTTACAAACCATGATAGAAATAAATTCCATTAATGTCATACATGTTAGAACAAATATTCCTTTCACGTTTTGAGTAAAAGTAAAAATAGATTGTTCATAAAATAGAAAGAAGATTTTATTTAATTATTTAAAAAATCAAAAGGGAAAACATTTCATTAAAATTCAATTTGATAATAGTAAATGTGTTCCTCAAATCATTTTTCATATTATATAGATATGTAAGAAAAATAATATTCAATTGAATATCAAAATAAATCCATTTAAGAAAATATCTTTTAGAATCATTAAACCATAATTATTGGAAAATCAAATCAAAATAATTATTATCTAGAAATAAATAGATAATAAATATATTTATTATGTTTCTTAAAAGGTATATCATAGGATTTTATCATGAAACACATCGACATAACCAATATAGATAAATAATGTGATTTTAACATAAAACCATTACCGCATTTATAAAATTTGAATCATAATAACAACAAAACAAATAAAAATATATGGATTCATTATAATAATAGTAAATGGAATTCATGGGATGTATATACACCTTATAAAATAAATATATGGTAAATATGGCATGATTCCCACATAAATAAAAGTGAGATGAAAATCTCTTACACCAAGTCTCGAAATTATTTATACACGTTGGGAACTATAGTATAATTAATATATTTTTATTATAAATACATTAATAAACCATAAATATATATATATATATATATATAACCATATAATATTTTATTATTAAATAATATTACCTTTCTAATAACAATTCGTTATTAAAATCACGTTTTAGGTAATAACAAGTTCATTTTCCATTTATGTTTTATTTTATAATTTTCGATAATTTTACATTGATCATGGTTTTATAATATCTAGATTGTTAACCATGATATAAATATCATATTTATTTATAATAATCCAAAAAAATTATATATAGAAAATAATTTACATAGTTTGTGGAGACAATAGGTTGTATACATCCTTGAATGCTCTTTCCATTTTTTAAAGGATAAAAATGAAAGACTTTTAAATAATATATATCTGTAACAATAATTTTTATTATATATATTATATATAATAATTATTTCTTACATTAATAACATCTATTTAAAATAAAATGATAAACTAATCACATAGCTTTGTAGAGGTTGTTTTCCACATATACGCACCAATGACTTTATTTTCTTCCAATAGATTAGTTTATAAAAATTTAGATGTAATACTACAATCCCAAGAGTATAAATATTTCTTATATATAATAGGTGAAAATTCAATCTGTTATTGTTAAAAAAAATTAGAGGAGGGTATGAAAAATAATTTAAATCTGTTTGTGAGCTGGTAGTTCTATGATACACAGTCAACGGTTTTGTTTCCAATTTTTTAGATAAAAAGATATATAAATTTTAGGAAATTAACAAAATAAAATCTCATTATATCAGATATACTAATATTTTCTCTTCATAATATTTGAATAATATTTTAAGTAGGATGAATAATAAATGAACCAAAAATGCTCGGTTAAGAAAAATACATATTCTATGGATGACCTCCTTAGGTTAGCAATAAAACATTCATTGGAGGGTTTACGAATAAAAATAAGGGATCTAGAATAATTTTAGGTCTGTATAGATTGAATTTGAATGGAAATCGTTTTAGTAAAAACTCATCTTAGGTGTGATGATGAGTTGTGAGGGGGCTCCCTTTTATATGTGGCAGAGAGGAAATGCTTGTAATTTATGAAAATAAAAAGGTATTCCCCCATTCTAAACATTTTAAATGGATATAAAATGGCTATTTTTAAGAACATAGATGATATAAGATCTTTATATATCAATAAAATAAGAATCATTAATGTTTTTATGTCATTTTTACACTTGTCTATTCATTTTAACCCTCTTATAAACATGTTTCAACCATAACCATGACAATTAATTATTACTATGATTACTATTATTTATGACCAAAAAGTTAAGTTAACATTAATAAACAATAGTTATTATTATGATTACAAATAAGGAATCCAGTTTTTCATATTGAATTAATAGAAGTATAGGAATATTATTTTATGACAAACCCATAAATGCTATGAGGAATGTTTTTCCAAAGAAAAAACCTTCAAAAGGATAAATATATTTTATATCAAAATTAAACATTATATTTATTTTATTGACCTAAATTAATTAATAATAATATAATTTAACTTATTTTACATTTAATCCTTTACCAAAACTTATTTTACTTTCCATATAATTTTAATGAATTGGATTTTATAATATAATAGTATTATTATCAACTATTTAATAAAAAAATAATTTGTTCTGAAAATTATAAAAAAATAATCCAATGAAAATTTTTACATATTAGTTTAAATGATGAATTTCATTTATCAAATAAATTTTATAAATTTTAAGACATCATTTTATTATTATTTTTTTCACAAAAAAATAATAATGTCATTTTATAGAAGAAATGTATTTTCAATATATATAAATGTATTACCAAAACCTAAGTATGTATTTCTCAATATATTTTATTTATCTAAAAAATATATATAATTTTAAAAATCTGTTTATTTTAATTTATACCATAAAATTTATTGATTAGGTTGTAAGGTTTAGGATTATATAATAATATTAATAGTATATTTCGGTTTTCTAAAACTCAGTGTTGCATGTAATAAAATCTATTGATGAAAATAAATTCATTTTGAAAAAAAAATTATTTAAAAAATATTTTGGTTGTTTCACTCCCTATATAATAATAAATTATAGAGTTTCAACCTAAAAATATAAAAATGTCTAAGTGACCAAAAGTTCATCAATGGAGATATAGTGTAATTCCAACATGTAGTTTCCTCTAATATTCATATTATTATTCAAGGTATTTTTAAAGAAAACTCGTATCACTACTGTTAATTTTTCATGAACATATCTAAAATATATAACAGATTCCAAAAATAAAAAAAAATCCCATGAAATGTTGATATGAGCCCAAACTCATATCAAATAAACAAATGTATGAACTATATCATCTCAGATATAGTCTCAACAACCACCTTTATTTTAAATCTAGGTCTACACTAACTAAGAAGTTAGGGCTACACTGAAAAGAATAAGGCTGAGGAAAGACTTTTCTTATCTGTCAAATCTCGTGTCTACCAGGTCTTTTGTCAAGATTGAAATAGGGGTTTCCTTGGTTTAGAAAAAGGGTAACAAATATTTTAAATAGTATATATCTTTGGAGAAATTGAATATTAAAAAGAATTATCCCTTGATGTTGAAGCACTATAAAATCTATGAGTGGGAATTGGCTACTGTGGATGAAGAAATCTATCATGGATGTGGTGATAGGTATGATTTTTATGATCCATATTTCTCTTTTTTATTTTATTGTCTTTTCTTACTGTACTTTTCTTTTATCTTAATAAATGGTCACAAACATGCCTCAAACTGAGCTTTTTTAGTAGATCTTCACTGACTAACAATGTTATGGTATAAGAATCATGTTACAAACATAATTTAATGTGAATATTATAATTTATTCTAAAATTTCATGTTAATGAATATTTTATTGAAAATATTAATATCTGGATGATTATATTTACAAATCATTTTATCATGAATTTCAATAAATTGAGTAGAAAATATATTCTTAATTCTCAGATGTCCATGTCACTTCTTAATAGATATGGGATTTTCTACACCACTACATAGTTTATGCACATTCTATAAGAATTCATACATCCACATATACCATTATATTTCCTTTAAAAACTATATTTTAATCAAATATGACCAACCATATAGTCTTTGTATATATAATAAGTCATATCACTATCAATATCAAAAGAAATCGTATTTATTTATGGGGGAAATATATTTTTTTCTCTTATAAATGATACAAATAATTATTCATGTTTAATGAATACAATATATTCAATTGATTACCTCATTATTAAAAAAACTAGTTCAATTGATGACGATATTTATATTGATTATTGTGTGATTACTTATTTTCCCAATGGTGGAGGAATCGTATTGGTGTTTATTTTTTCATAAGTAAACAATAAACACTTCTATGAAAAAAGGGGTTTAGAACCCAAATTGAATAATTTAAAAATGAAATAATCATTAAATCATAATACATACAAAGTTATATTATTCTATATAGAATATACAATAACTCTTAATCATGAATTTTTTTTTCTATTTTCACGTAACAGTTTACAAGTTCACATAAAATATAAAAATGTTCATTAACGTGTATAAAATATGTTTTCAATAAATTTTGAAAATTGTTGTATGAAAAATTAATTCATATTTTATAAATCCATAGTACACATCACCATTTATTAATTAATTTCTCGTATAAAGTCACATTAATGTTGTTTTCTCATTATATGCATCAATATAAATTACTAACTAAATCATTGTCAAAATAATATTTACATATATGTTTAAATTAAAAAAAATCATTATAATTCCTCAAAAATTATTTCATTCTGATAAAATTACAAAAATAATCCAAAAATTTACATATGAACTGGTTATATTTTGGGATATATTATTTATTTGCTCTATAATATTTTTCTCTTCATTTTTTCAATAAACACAATTTTGAAATAATACTGATATGTTATAGTTAATTTGTTAAAACAAAAATGATATTTTGTTACTAGTTTTGTTTTTTTGATGATGCTATGTGGAAACCAAATATATTATTATTTAATATGTAATTGAAATATTTTTTCTAATTTTTGAATCTAATAAAAGGTATTTATACTTAAAGTAAAAAAATAACACCATTGTTTTTATTTGCATTCTAATTAATATTAAATTATCTAGATGGAAGTACCAATAGATAAAATTAGGAAAATATGCAACCCATTAAATTCAATTCCCTATGGTACTAAAAAATGTTTAGTAATATACTTTCATTATATGGAGTTACGTAATGTGGTACAATTTTTTTGAAGGGAATTATTATACAATCTAATAAAGACCAAAAATTTATTAAGGGAACCATGTAATAGGAATATAATTAGGGTAAAATTGATAAGGGTGAGTGAAATCCTCCCACTAGTTGATTACAGGTCACACCTTGGATATTAGGTTTTTTTGGAGGTTTTTTTAAAAACTCACTACATGATAAAAGGAGAATGTGAATATAATTATATAGTGGAATATTCTTTAATTGATTGTTTTTAAATCATTCCCATAGAATGTAATTTCAATAAAATATTTACTGGTAGATAAACAAATTAAACAATTAATTTACAAAACTATTTCATGTAATATCAAACAATTGTTATAGTGAGGTGATGATAGAGAATATTATTTCATTGAAATAATTGATAATACTAAGAGTTAAGGGATTCACTATACAATTTGGGGAGTCAATAATATATATAAATTCATAATTAAATGGAAATGTATAACTATATAATGGTTTTTTGGGATGAGAAAAATGAATAATTATATATTATTCAAATTTATATTTTGGTGTTATGAAGATATCATTCTACATAGATTTTTATGAAAAACATAAATGGTAATTGAATTTTTTCAAACATTAAATGTTGAGGAAAAAAATATTGTTTGTAAATTTATATCTTTTAATAGAGATAAGTATTTTATATATATGATAAAAAAACGTTAATGTAGAGTAGATAGTGAGAAGTATTTATTTAATTGGGAATTATTCTTCATTATATTACCATACAGGATAAATACATTACATTAATATAAAGTAATGAAGAAAATAACAAAGCATAACGAATATGGAATTATTTGTTGCACTAGTTAAATAATGGTTTAATATTTTTTTACATATTAACATATGTATTGTAATTATAGTGATCCAGTCAATAGACAATTATGTGATCATTTTTTAAATGTGTTTTCAGAAAATTAATTATTAATGGGAAAATAAACCTAAAGAAATATGGTATAAAATGTCTAATAAAAATAATAATAATTTTTTAATAATTTTTGTTTGGAATATAAAAAATAAATTACTTCCAACTCCCTTGAAAAAAATTTCATCATCCATGGAGAATCACATTAATTTTTTGTAAGATTATTCTTCCTTAAATAATTTCATATTATATTTGCTTTTGGAAGGGATATATATTTTCTAATTAACCATGTCAAAAATGTATAAAATATGATAAATAATTAAAAATAATATAATTTAATATCTTAATTAATCCATATGTAGGGTATCTCTCTTAAGAGTTTAGTAATTAGTATCAGAACACGGGGTTATAAATTTGGTTGATTTTGCCTTAATTTTGAAATCATGAAAATTATCATGAATCACAATGTTATCCATAAGATCAACAAAAAATACAAATAATTACTCAATAGTTTAAGTCAATAAATGTTTTGATGTCTAGACATGTATTTTTATACATTTAAGAAACCTGGAACATTTGTTAGTGACGTGATGAGTGAATATATGAAAAAATCAACCACAAAAATCTATATATGTATCCTTAAGTTGTAATTACCATGTCTTGGAGAACTAAAAAATACATAAATTGGTAGTTTATGAGACCCAAAATGAAAAAATAAATAATAAAAACCATATTTAAATGTCATGGTATAATGAAAAAATTAATTTAAGATGTTTTTTGTCACCATTGATATTTAACTGAAACTGAATTTAATATTATAGAATATAATTTTTGACCTTTAAGAAGATTGTATAAACGAACCTATCTGTCAGGTTTAACATTATTACATGGCTCCCAACAATACGTTCAAGGTTTTATATGATTGTTTTGATATAATTAGACATTAAGAAATATAATATTT
This sequence comes from Viscum album, assembly GCA_963277665.1. Taxonomy (NCBI): domain Eukaryota; kingdom Viridiplantae; phylum Streptophyta; class Magnoliopsida; order Santalales; family Viscaceae; genus Viscum; species Viscum album. The sequence goes on from OY728155.1 coordinate 2,009,118,256, forward strand.
GACCAACTATAAAAAAAAATTTGGAATAACCAATTATATTAGACATATATAGTAACATGGTGTAACAAATAGACATAAATCTATTTTAGGGAATGTCTTATATGGGTGATATTATTTTTATAAGAACCATGAATTTCCAATAACATCGTCATGTTTTTTATTCAAAAAATTATCTCCTCAAATTTCCTACTAAAATCTAATCTTCTTTCACTATAGACTCTTATACTTTGGCACATTCCAATTTTTTATATCATACAATATAATACCTACACACATCAAATAATTATACATTTTATTTCTCATTGAATATATTTTATGAAATATATGTATAATTTAAATACTATAACAATAGAAAAATAATATAAATGGTAGTTTAGAAAATGAAAAATGGTGAATGGTGAACCAATCCAATGGAAATTTAACATAAAAACCGAATCCCAAAAATAATGTCTAAATTAGATAGTTTCCAGGTTCTATAAAATCTAAAAATAATACTCAATGATACAATAGTGACCCAAGACTCTCATACATGGATATTACTTTTTTAAGATGAATATTGACTACATTTCACAAATACAAGCTTGAGGACGAAAATAGTTTAGTACCATTGGAAACAATGACACAATATTCTAATATGGAAAATGATATTTATTTTTTTGAAAGGATATTCCCATATAGTATTCTTCATAGACATACCCTACCTAAAAACATTCAACATATCCTGGGGAATGGAATCATAGGAAGTGGGGAGCATAGATGCTCAGTAATGGTAATCTTAAGAGATATAAATGTAAGATCATATGAAATAATATGATATGAAAAAGGGTATGTGATAATGAATATACCATTGGATTTTCATAACCAATATATCATAGATCATAAAAATGAGTCATAGAATAAATTTTATCAAATTATAAGAGTTGAATCATAAGGGACTCAAAGAACATGATCAATGAGATCATAAAATTTGGAATAAAACATATATTTGTGGCATACACATTGGATTTTAACATTATGAACATTAATTTTTAAAAATAGGTTCACTGATTATGTTAATTAAATTAAATCATAACTCAACAGGAAATTATGGACATGTAACCAGGTCCAAAAATTATATTTTTTACATGAAATATAGGTCTGTGCATAATATAGTGAACATCAAATCGTGTTCACACATAACATTGTGAATATGTAATAAAGTTCAGAGATAACATTATAGACATGAAATATAGGTCCATATATAACATTGAAAAAATTAAATAAGGTTCCTGAATAAAATTGTTAACATGTTATCGGGTTTACACATGACATTATGGACTTGAATTATAGGTCCACGCATAACATCATCACAGCCAAGGTTCACTCCAATAAATATCATCGACAAGGTCCCTTACTAAACTAGGTTTACTCTAGTTTTTAATCATGTCTATATAATGATATGTAAATCATTACCTAATTTATTTAAGGGAGATATAGTCCCACCCTTCATTAGATATAAGATAACGATTATCCTGTGTTATAATGTAGGCATCATCGCATAACATGAATTATATATATGTGTGCCACAAAATCATAAAACATTCATTATATCAGAACCCATGAAATGAAATATGATTCAAAAAAACATCATATCATAACCTATGGAAAAGGGACAGGTTTTATAATCATTTCAATATTATATATTAGAATAACGGATGAAAAATAGGTTTCATAAGAGTTCTATCATGGAATAACTTGTGTCAGAAATAAATGCTTCATAAAAATCATTTCATAATTTAAATAAAAACTTCTAAGAATAAATAAGAATTGTATCCTTGGTTCATATCCTCAGTAAAGCATAAATAATATCAATGTGTATCATCTTAGGTGGAGAAAAGTTTTCAAATATCACATTATACATTTCTTAAGGGGAATTACATTTTTTATAAATCTAATTTTTAAACATAAAACCTTTTTAAATTACATTTCATTGAAAATTTCTTTGAAAATTTATAAATTAATATTTAAAAATAATTTAAAACATTGATTAATGAAAAAATCATTTCAACATTTAAAAACCATTTTAAAAAATAAAATATTTTGAACATAATTTAATTTGAAAATAAAAAACGAATATAAAAGTAGAAAATTATAAAATAATTGAAAATGTTTCTCATGAAATATATCCTATCCCACTTGAAAAAAAGTTTTAAAACATAATACTATTGGAAAAAATGTTTTGGAAGAAAAAGTTTTTTTGAGTGAAAAGGAAATTTTTATTAAAATAATTATTTTTTAAATATTATGTAGTTATAGAGAGAATAATTAATAAAAACATGTATTATAATGAAATAACCATTGTGGAATAATATTCATTACTTTTTTGAGAGATTGATCCTTATACTTCATCATTTCAAAATATTATCATAGAAAATCATGTTAAACGATGAGATTGCAAGGTACAAATATTCCTCATTGGTAACATCAAATCATAATCAACATGAAAGTATAATATTAAATTAAAAAAATACATTCTTGAAAATATGGATATTCATGATATAAAATTTAATGGGGATATATAAACACCTCATTGAAGAAGATAAAAGCATAACATAACCTATGTCCTAAAGAAGGAAAATTGAAACAAAAAACCCTAACAGATTTGTTAACAATTGAACAATAAACCCTACAAAGGGAGATAAAAAAATAGATATGTAAAAAATCATATTCATAATAATAATCATAAAATACATTCATGGGATGTATATGCAACTCATAAAATAAATAGGCAGTGAATATTGCATGTGTCCCACAGAAGTAAAAAAGTGAGATATAAATACCTTGTCATAAGTATTGAATTCCATCGTACTCTTTAAAAACTTAAGTATAATAAATATATGATTATTAAACATATATTAAAAATTTTGTATTCATATATATCATACCATATATTATTTTATTATGGAATTTTATTAGTTGTTTGTAAATAACTCTATATTTTGGTTATGTTGGGGGTAATAACCATTTTGTTTTTAAAATATGTTTTGATTTGTTTTATTAACAATCATATATTGAATTTAAAGAATGATAAATATATCATATATATTTTTTATGTATTTATTTTTAGTAATCTATATAACTTAGTTAAAATAAAAAATTTAAACTGTTCATGGAGATGGTTGGTCGTACATACGCTTGAACGTTGTTTTCATAATTCTATTATTAGTTTGAATAAAAGAAAATTAAATGATATATATTAAAATTATGGAATAAATTTTATTACATATATATCACATATTTTTATTTACACCATACTTAATACATTTAGTGAAATGGGTGAATGAATCACTTCGCTTAGTGAGACGGTAGTCCGCTGTATAGAAGATCAATGTTATCATATTCTCACCAAATAGAAATCCTAAATGTATGTTTGATATAAAATTTAAATAATAATAATAAAATAATATATATAATATATATTAAATAAATCCATCATTAATTCCAACTATGATAGGTGGTTATGAAAAAATGAATGAAAGAGTTCATGAGGCGGTTGTCTATCGTACCCACAAAAAATGGTTTCATAACGCTTTTAGTTGAAGTGGAGATAGTTTTAGGTCAAGAAATTAACATAAAAATTTTTAATTATATTTAAAATAATGTTTTTATGATATAATAATGGTATAATTTGAATTTTAATTTGTGTGGGAAGTAAAATAAAACTCATTGATAAACATTACAACATTTCGATTATCTTCCTTTGGATTGTACTAAAAGTATTCATTGGTTGAATTGGAATCCAAAGTATGGATAATATAATTAGGATATTGTATTATTTATTTTATTAAGGTAGTTTTGGGTTATGAAAAAAGTCTTTAGAGGTTTCAAGAAAATAATAGAGATTGTTTCCTTTTATTAGTATAGAAGAGGACACACATGGTATTTTTGAAATGAAATAAGTTATACAATAATTTTCATAGTAAATATGGTTAAAATTATGAAACTATTGAAATTTAGTGTTTAAATGGTTTCCTTATGCCCATAAAATATTATTTATACAATTATCATGTACTCTTATACCCTTCTATTTTTATCTTGATCCCCAGTAAACCAATTTTTACCTCAACCACGATAGTTAATTATTCTAAATTCTATATTAATTTTTTCCAAATTATATGATTATATTATTAAAAATAATAGTCATACTGACTACAATTATTGAATCCATTTTTCCAATTTCTTTTAAAGAGGATAAAAATTTTAATTTTAATTTAATCCCACAAATGCGATGATAAACAAGTTTTAAAAGGGAAAATGTTAAAAAATATATGAATAGTTTTTATATAAAAATTATAAATAAAAATTATTTCAATGACCGAAATTTCATTTCATGATATAAAATTGAACTAAATTATATTTATCACAAATTAAATATATAAATTAACATTTTAAATAATTTAAATAAAAATATAGTTTTCAATTAAAATTAATTATTTTTCACAATTCATTAAGAAATGAATCTTTTCGAAATATACAAAAAATTTACCCTATATTAGTTTTGTCATGATTATTAAAAAAATAATTCTATTTTATCTAATACATTTTATAATACTGTGAAATTTTATTTTTATTATTGTTCACAAACATAAATAGAAACATTAGTTATTGAAAAAATGGTATTCTAAAAGAATCTAGTGGATTTTTTTTAAAAAAAATAAGTATTTTTCTATCAATGTGATTTCATTATATAATACCATTATAAATAATATTTAATATATATATATATATATATATATTACAATTCAAATCATTATGTTTAATGTCTATGTCATAACGGTCACAATAAAATGATACTAATAATATATTATGGTCTTTTTAAAACACTATATCATGTGTAACTCAAACTAACAAAGTGATGCATGTAATCCATACATAACCTGGTGTTGATTGTAACAAAATATAATATAAAGATTCTGTTCAATGGAATCCAATATTAGTTTTTTTGTAAAGCAGTATAAAATTATTTTTGAATATAATACAACATTTAAAAAAGGTTAAATATATTTTATGTAAGAATTCTCAAAATATAAGTTTCCTATATTCAAACCAACTTAAAATAAAAATTTTCCTCAAAATTATTCAATTTGTTACTAAAAAATAAAGATATTTATACCTCACTACATTATAATGTTTCAATGTAGCTTCCTCAAGATAGTTTTTTACCACAGATCATTTACAAAGTGAGTAGTCTTGTCTCAAAGAACATATATTATTCGATACATAATCATTATTGGTCATTCGCAATAATAAATATCAGGATCCTGGTGCATAACCTTTTTGTTCTATACATGTTACCGATCAGGTATCCACTTTTTCAAGAGTGATACATATAAAACATCATGAACATGAGTGAAACGACATCAAATTCTATAATGTGATGATAACTACCAGCATGATATATTTTCCAACATTGTTCAGTCTGTACATGTTGTTTAATGTATTTCACCTTCTCTTTAATCTCATTACATCACTCATGTCCCAATATAAATTTATCTACAAATTTATTCAAGTGTATTGAATTTATAAACATTATTACATAATGAGATTTTTATAGAGACATCTAAATTCTCAATTGAAAGGTATAGTTTTATAAAAACTCAACTAATTGAAGGTGATGATCCCCACAACCTTTAAAATCCATAGTAACATATATTAAAGTATACTTTAATCATATGTTCACATGTTGTAAATATATTCCTCATAAAATAATTTTTTAACTATATATAATACCATAAGATTTTTATTACCAAAGATAATTTTAAAAATATCCTTATTCTTGATAAATTCATATCACATAAAACCTCAAATGGGGAGGGTATAAATAAATATGAAAATATGATCGACCTTGAACTCATAAACCTAGGATTGTATTCATAACTCTTATGTTAATTAAATGTGGAGACATATATACTTCTAAAATATGATTCGCCCTTAATTCCATAAATAAACTCTTATCATATTCAAAAAAATTACATTGGAATCTTGGGTTCATCCTTGGATAGATAGAAAATAAAATTTGGGTTTATTATTCCAAAATACATTTATTGGGAGATAATCACATGAAATTTAACTAATAAATAAATAATAATAATTTCATAAGCCTCATTCATACAAAATCATACTTGAAATTTCAAATTAAAAAGGGGAGGATATGAGTTCCCTAATTATCATGATCAACATCATCTATTATCATTTTATAGATATCCCTTTTTCCTTTATCATTAAATTTTGTTTTTTCCTTATCTTCCATTTTATCCCATGGATAGGGGGATTGATTCATGTAAAAAACAAATTCCATTACATGATTTGGTGTGTCAATTTTTTGAAATATATCCCTATTTATTGTATTTATTAGAATCATCAATTCAATTCAACATTCTATTACATGATGGATCGACTTACCACACTTAAAACACCTTCTTGTTCCATTCCATGAATCTCCAAAGTGAGCCTTCTATCTTTTTTGGCTAGTAGATGTTTGAAAATTTTTCTTTCATCCATGTGAAATATCATTGATTATCCATAGAATCCCATTTTATTTCTCTAATCACGAGAACCAATAGGGTTTTAAACATCCATTTCAACTTTTATATCACATAGAATGATATCTTCATTACATAGATAGTCACATATTTCGGTCTTCCATCACATATTTTGTTTCAATCCACTGGAGAATCAGTAAAAATTAATATAAATAAAAATTGTAAAACATGAAGAGTTCCTCACAATTCTTGTAGAATTTTCATTATATAAACTAATAGATTCCTTATCCTTCTACTTATGATCTTGTAACTCCTTTTCCACTTTTTGTGTGATGAATATAATGAATGTAATTATTTTATTATAAGATTTCATATTAATCCCACTTAATAGAGACAATTTATTATTATTTCCTTTTATTTTTAATAATATTCCTTCATTTATCTAAATCGCCTTCATGGTGGAAGGAAGTCAGATTGAATTTCCCATGCTCGGAACAATAGAGAATGCAAAATATATTTTCAGTGTCACTGATCTATTTCTAAATAAATAAAATATCAGTGAAACTAATGCTTGAAGTTGTATTCTTCCTCATAAAGGACACGTCATATTGATGATCCATCCTTTTCTCATTTAATTGTTCATCCTGATTCATAGCTAGATAATGTTGTGTGTGAATAAAAATAAGGTATTTTATTCCATCTCCAATAACATTTATTTATTTAGGATGGTGATCATCACATTCCACATTAATATTATTCTTTAGGATTCACCCAATGATGAAGATGAGAAGTCATTATGTGAGTAATTCTAATCCTAATAGAAAATAACATAGCCTAAAAAATCAGTATAGAGATATAAATCAAGACACCTTATTTTTAATATTTGACACCTTAGGTTTTTCTTAGTTCAATCATAGTTATTATATATTTACATCCATCAATATGGTTCATAAAAAGTTTATTAATTTCCAAATCATATCTCTTTAGAGTTTCAAACCAGGTGTGAATCACTAAATATTGTTTTTCCACATTTCTCAATCGATTCCAAATAAATATAGTGTCTTTAGGTATTTTACCCCTTGGTATATCTATTCTAGATCCACATCCTATTATAGAATCCAGAATATGTTATTAATTCTTAGAAACCAGTCCCTCTATCCGTCACCAAAAATCCATAAAATTTTTATATACATTGCCTAATCCTTACACTTATACATACTAAAAAATCCATAGATATACCATTTTAAATAACCCAAATAGAACTCACTATAGTTTTCTCAAATTATTTTCAAATGTTTAACAAAACATGTCCTATATTTCCAACTATAGATACCTAGGTTTCATACAAGGATATTACATATTTCTTGATGAATATTCATTAACTTTCAATAACAAATGCATAAGGACTTTACTTGTTTAGTTCCATTGGAAACATGGAACACAATCATCAAATCTGATGAAAGATCTTAAATTTTTCCACAATTATCATCATGTTTATTACTCTTCATGGACATACCCTACATAAAAACATTATTCATAACCTGGGGAATGTAAACATTGGAAATTTTGAGCATAGATGAGCAGTAAGAGTAACCATAAGAGATATAAATCAATGATAATATTATTAAATAATATAATCATAAGAGTATGTGATAATGAAAATTATATATGTTATTTATACTTTTCATTTCATAGATCATTAAAATTAGTCCCTCCTTAACAATTGGAAGTCCATAAGGAATAAATCATAAGGGTATAAAATAATATGATCCATGAGAAAATAAAATTTTCATAAAACATAGATTTATGGAATAGAAATAATATTATAAAATTGTGAACATAGATAAATAGAAACTGGTTAACTAATTATTTTAAGGACATGGTATCAATATCTCACATAATCTTATGGACCTAAAACCAGGTCAACGCAGAACATTATAGACATGAAATAATGGTCCATTCATAATAATGTGAACATGTAAAAAGGTTCACGCATAATATTTTGAACATGTATTCAGGTTCACACATAACATTATAGACATGAAAGACAGGTCCATGCATAACATTGTGAACATATAATCAGGTTCACACATGACATTGTGAGCATGTAATTAGGTTCACACATATCATTATGTACATGAAACATAGTTCCAACCATGACATCATAGAAATCAAGGTTAACTCCCAAGTGTATAAAATCATATGATGTCCAATACTAATATTAGTTAACTTCCCATTCTAGGTATTTATATCTCATGAGATATAAATTTTTAACCAATGCATTAGTTGGAGATTTAGGTCCCATAACTCTTTATATATAACATTTCCACCGTTATTGGAAATAACATAATCAACATCACATAATTATTATCATACATATGGGTTCCAAAATATCATAAAAAATTAATCATATATTATCCCATGAAATGAAATTTGTTTCATAAATTTCAAAATATCATAACTTATGGGAAGGATATAAGTTTTAAAATTATTTTATCATTTTATCATATCATAACCCCTAAAAAAGTGGGTTTTATATGATTTATATCTTTGTATAACCCGTTGATAAGAAACACGTTTCATAATATTCTTTTCATCATAAACATATACCATTCACAAAACAAATAATAATGTTATAACTGGTTTGTATCCTCAATAATGAATAAATTATTGCAAAGGGTGTCATCTTTTTTGGATAAGGAAGTTTAAATATCACCTGAAATTTTATTAAATTAAATAAGCGTTCATTAATAATTAATATAAAAAAAATTAAACACTTTAAAAATCATTTTCTTCGAAAATTAAAATGAAAAAGTATAAAATAATATTATAATATAATATAAAACATTTCTTGGAGAAAATATTATAACCACATTATGAAAAATACACTTCTTAAAAAAAACATTTTAAATGTACTTTTATTTGATAACTAACATGAATGGTTATAATGGAATATTGAAAAATAATTTGAAACATTTCATAAGAAAAATATTCATTCCACTTTTAAAACACTTTTTATAACATAAAAAAATTTCAAATCATTTTTTGATTCATTATTTTGGAAGAAAAGGGATTTCGACTAAAAATATGATTTTTAATAAAACATTACCTTTGAACTATTGAGTACATATTGAGGGAAAAATACAGAGAAAACATGAATTCTCATGAAATATTAATATGAGATTAAAATTTAAGATATTATTGAGATATAGATAATATATTTAATTAATTAAAAACATAATCTTAGACAATCCTAATAAATAAAGTGACTATAATGTAAAACTCGTACAATATTAGTAACATTGAATCATAATACCTATGAAATAATAAAAATAATTGAGACATTTAATATCATTAAAATATGTATATTCATGTTATAACATGTCTAGTGTAATTATATACACCTCATATAAGAATATATTCACATAACATAACTAACTTCCCAAAGAAGCAAAATTGAGAAAAAATCCCTTATTGATTTATTAACTTTTGAACCACTAAACTCAAGAAAGAGAGATCCTAAAATGGATATTAAAATAACAATAATATTCAAAAGAATAATAATAAAATACATTCAAGTATAGTATTTTAACCATATAAAGAATAATGGTTGAATACGGCATGTGTCTCACATATGTAAAATGTGAGATGAAAATACCTTAACTTAAGCTTTTAGTTCTTTCATACTCAATAAAACCTCATTTATAATAAATATAATCTTATTATATATTTATTAAATTTAAATATTGATTTATATAATGACATATATTATTTTATTACGTCCTTTTATTACATGTTTATCAACAATTCCATATGTAGGTTACGTTCTAGGTAATAACCACTTTGTTTTTCGTATAAGTTTTTATTTGTTATATTTATTTTCCAATCAATGTTATTATAGTGTATTAATATATATTTATACCAATTATATACATATAATTTATATTAATTATATATATATATTTATATTAATCCATATTTTTTATGATATATTATAAAATACACCATTCATAGAGATGGTATGACACACATACACATTAATAGTGTAATGTTAATCTTATTATTGGATTGAATGAAATAAAGGTAAATGATAATTATTAAAATTATATAGTATTGTTTATTTCATATATATCATATATTTTTATTAATCCTATACTTAATAAATTTAATGTAAAGCATGAACAAATCACATTGCTTCATGAGCCGATAGTACGTTATACACAAGAGATGTGTTATTGTATTCATACAAAAAATAAATAATGATGGTATATGTGATATAAAAATTAAAGAATAATAATAAAATTATAAATATAATATATAAAAAATAAATAATTAATTATGTTCAACTATGAGAGGTGGTAATGGAAAAATGAACTACATCGTTTCGTGACGCGATAGTCTTCTGTACACAAGAATATTAATTTTGTAACCTATTTGACTAAAATAGTGATAGTTATAAGTGATAAAATTAACATAAAAACATCTCAATATATGAAATACAATAGTATTATTAAATTATAATTGTATAATTATTATTTAAATATGATCAGGAAGAAATTAAAGAAAATGATTATTGATGAATGTTACCTCTTCTTAGGGTATCTTTCTTATAACATCATTAAAATCCTTCCTTGGTCGGATTTATGTATATAGAATGTATTATATGATTGGAGGAGAGATTTTGGTAAGTGATTTATGTAGTTTCTGTTCTATACAAATTTATTTATAGGTGTTATGAAGAGAGGATAGTTGGAGGCCTATTATAAGTGGGGAAGAGGACACACAGAGTATTTTTGAAAAGAAACAAGTGCTCCCACATTTTTCATGTATCAAAAGGGTATAAATTAATAAATTATAGAACCATAGAGGTTTAATGGTTGAAATATTGTAAAAAAATATTTTTTTACAAGTTTATATGTCATTTTTAATAATAGAATTTTTTGCTCATCTCCTCAGCAAACCAATTTTTACCTTAACCACGGTAATAAATTTTTAAAGCAATCACTATTAATTTGGGTCAAAAATAAAGTGAACCATATAATAAATTATAAATTATAATAATTAAAATTAGGAAATCCATTTCTTGATATTTCATTAAAATAAGAGGTAAATTTTAATTTACAAATAATCCCATGAATGCGATGAGAAAGTTTGATTGTAGAGAGAAAATGTTCAAAAGTATGAAATGTTTTTATAAAAAAATTCATTATAAAATTTAATCAAATGACCTATATTAAATTAATTTATATTATATTTAAATAATTTTACTTTAAATACAATTAGTTTTCTAATATTATAAACTATTAAAATGAAAAGTTATTTTCAATTAAAATTTATTTTTCATCACTATTCAACAAAAAACGAAATTTTCAGATAAATTCCTTAAATTTATCCTATACTAAAGTTGAGATGATGATTAAAAAAATTTATTTTATTTTAAAAAATTAATTTTCTTAAATTAAATAATATTAATTTTTATTAGTGTTCATAAAAAGAGATAAAAAGATTTTTTTGATAAAATTTTATTTCAAACAAAATATAAAGACTATAGAAAAATTAAGCAATTATAAATAAATGTGTTTTATTTATATCAATTTTTTACAGAAAATTTTTAAAAACAGTTATTACTACTAGTACCACTATACCTAGTTACTATTCTATAATAGTTGTGTTTAAATAATTTAATAATATATCATGGTTTTCTTAAAACTTTGTATCATGCGTAACACAAGATAACCAAGTGTTGTGTTTTCCAAAAACTTAACTTCTTATTTTGTGTAACATAATATAAAATATGCATTATGTGTAATACAAGACAAACATAGTGTTGCATGTTTTGAAAGATTAAATCAGTGTCACCTATAATGTAAAATATTGAAAATAATAAATATATTTGGAAAACAATTCACAAACATTCGGGGTTTTATAGATACATCATGTGGGTCACTCTTAGAATAAAATATGGTAGATTAAAATATCAAATTAATTATATAAATAACAAAATTACATCCCAAATCACCACCTTATATGGTATAATGGTTCTCAATACACATCCTTTATGATCATAATTGTATATTATGTTGTGTTCCCTCATATTCATTACCTAATTTTTGTTTGAATAATTTATAAAGTTATTACCCATTCTGAAAACTACACACTCATCAAGAAAACATAGAAAATTATTAAATAATATCAACATGTTTAAATGAAAGGTAAAATAATAATTTCCATAGGAATAAACATCGATAGTGTAATGTACCTATGCAATAATAATTTTCTTTAATAACTTAAGATCTAACACCTACATATAATATTTTATATATGAATATATAAAATGTATATCCATAATAATCCTTGATAATTTAAAAATGATCAAAATATGAATATCATGACATGTAATTCAATTAAAATATTTAATAGTGTATATATCAAATGTAATAATCACATATTATGAAAATTATCATTAATTTAAATTATACCATATAAAAAGCAAGATATATTGAAGCATTTAGTTCAGAAAAAATCACTCAAATTTAGGTTTCATATACTAACTACCGCAATTTGCATTCCCTATATAATCATATTAGATTTTAGAGGAGACCACCTATAAGTAGATCTACTTTCCTTGTCTAGAAAAATATGTGATACATTACATAATATATTATTCCTCCTTAGTTTAGTGAAAAGTATGATTTATATAACTATACTAATGAAAATATATAAATTGTTTTGGAAAGGTTGTAGTATTTCTTAAATAATAAAAAACCCTTTGTAGACTATATATGAGGAAACGTCAAGGAAAAAGCATTATTAAAACTATAGAAAAATTTAATATTTTCATATATTTTTTGTAGTAAATAGAATAGAAGAAATACAGAAATTAGTGCTAATTGGAATTTAGCAACATTAAAAAGATTTTCCCTTCAATAACTTATGTATCCATCCATGTTGGGATGAAAATTAGATTTCCATGGGGATTAATTTAGAAGGGTGAGATCATTCAATGGGGAGAGTTACCCCATTAATGAGGACAAATCAATGTTTATTGAATATTAGGAATAATATTTTTATATGGAAATTACCACATTACCATTTAATAAATAATCCCATTGGGCATCTACTATAAATCTATGTAGAACCCAATGAAAAAAACAAAACATTCCATAAAAAATGAAATACCATTGGATTCATGGTAACCCAACACCGAGTTCCTAATTAATGTTAGGAAAAAATTACCTTCATAATTTCTTACATTTTTTCAATATTTTTTATCCAATACCTATTTAATATAAGTAAACCATTTAATAAAACAAAATTATTCAAAAAATTAAGGTGAATCATATCATGAAAATTAGAGGTTATAAAAAATTTCCCATAATTGAGATTCTCATCACTGAAAAGCATCAATGAGAGACTTGTGGAATAATATTACAATTAAAAATTAATCTAAACTTCCATTTTCATTATTCATCATACTAAATTTTTTAATTCCATTATTGATATACATATGGAATAATCACGGTACTTTCTACTCGGACTTCTAGATCTAGTGCCATAAACACATAATTTACAAACTCACTTTTTTACCATAATAAACAAATGTACATATCCATGATTATTTACAAAATGAATAAATATTATTTAATATCATACATCCTGGGGATCATATATAGTTTAGAGCTATAGAGAAATAGGAAAAACATAAAGTAAGAAAACCCGTGTTCTTTGTATCGGGAAGAAATATTTTCCATTATTTTAGAAACTAATAATTATATAATTAAGCTTCAAAATTTTCTATAAATTCTCCAAAAATGATATACTATTTATCTTATCATGTGTAATTGTTTTTTCATAATATGGGGAAAGAAAAACATAATTTGTGGCAAGATCAAAGTCTTAGTGAGGGAAAACAAAAAAATGAGTTAATCATGGAATAAATATTATACGAGTAATAAGTTATCAGCATCAATCAATAATCAAATAAATAGAGAGAATGAAATATTCAAGAAAATAAATGAATATAATTAAATCGATATTACTAATATCATACTGATGGAATGTATAATTCTGGACAACAAAAAATGTTTTTAAGGCCTTGTTCCATGATATTAACCTGTTATGCGGAGAATAATACAACGAAAACACAACTATTTTTTCTTCTGAGACTTGTTGATTCATAAAGAGGATATATGATCATAGGTCATACCTCTTAGATGTTTATTTTCAATTCATTCACTGTAAGATTCAATAATAAATTTCTTATTACTCCCTAAATAACCTCTTATAGAATCATTCATAGATATTCATTTAATTGCTAATATAAAATATCAATACCTGATCAACTTGTGTTATAATAAAATAATCATCAATAATGTTAATATTTTTTAAAATTTTTATTATGGGATAACATGATCAAAACCCATCTTAATAAATATTTTATACTGTAAAATAGTACATAGTTAACTTTATAATATTTTTTTTAATATTTTAATTAAAATATAGTGTTTATGAATACCGAACCTTATTAATATAAGGGATAAAATGATCATAACCCATACAGAGAAGAATGGTGGGTGTCAAAACAATATATATAGTAAATTTTCCAATAATAATCCTTATTTAAATAAAAAACAAAATAAATTCATTAAATTTCTTTATTTTAGTATAATAATATTTATTATTGGTTAAAATCATCCAATATGTATAATATATAATGTGATGCTCAAAATCTCTAGAGAAATGAGCATACAAAATTTTTAAAATTATAAATCATTATCATAATCCACAAAGATAAATATGTCTGTTGGTTTCAAATGAACATAACCATAGAAAAAAAATGAATCATTGAAGGGGATTGGTATAAATTAAATATACCATTGCAAAAGAATTAATTGAATGATATTAAAAAATAATGTATAAAGAACACAATTTATTGATACAATGACATAAATCTCCAAAATTATTAATATATACATTACAATATAAAAGATGAAATACAAACTGTATTTTGGTAAGTCATTTTTGAAATTTAAAATGAAAGACGATATGGAAACCTAAAATGGATTTATGATTTTTTTACATAAACGTAAAATAAAAATTTAACTTCATAATTCAAAGTAAATCATGAAATTGTGACATTAATGATTTTGAAAAAAATTACTTTTAAAAAGAAAAATTTTTTATGGATCCTTGAAAATAGCTAAATTTTATCTCGAAGGAATGAATAAAAGAAAAAATAAAATAAACCAAATGGACAACCGCTTTTTTATTTTTATATTAATTATTTATAAAGATAACTTTGTATGTAGAGTAAAAAATCATTCAATTGAATTAAAACATCAATTTTATATAAGATGATTATAAAATAACATATCATAACAATGTTGGGTGGTATAATCCAACAATGGAAAAATAGTTCAATATAATGAATTATTACTCAATTAAATAAAATTTTAGTTATCAATATCCCTTATGTGGAACATACTCCACGAGTCAGCACATATTTGAAAAAAAATTATTTTGAAAAAATGTGTACAATTATTGAATACCAAATTATAAAATTAAATAATAGAATATACCCATCATATTTTAAATATTTTTCAGTGAACGACCAAAACTCAATGAATTAATATGGATTTTCCAAAAATATCTTATGAATGGAGAAACAATTGAATCAAAATAAATTAGAAGAAGATAACTTGATTAGGATTGGATTATTTAAATAATTATAAAGGAAAATATATAAATTATTAATGGGATAGTAATTCAATAAACATCCATAAAATTTAATCATGATTCAAAACATATAGCATGTCTTAATGAATAATAATTGAGACTAAGAAAACCCTTACACATTAAGTAATATATTAATTAAAACCCCTTGGATGATAAAATTTTTAATTGAAAATAATCTACCATTATTAAAATATAATTCAGGAAATTATATATGACGTATCTATTTTATACTCCACAGAAATAAAATTTGGTTATTAATTCCACATATGTATCAATGAGAGAAATTTTAGATGAAAAATTGTACAAATATCATTATTCATTATACAGTTTCACCAAATTTAACACCCTAATATTTCACTCTATTTCTCTTTTTTAGAAAATTTTAATATCTTAGTTATCCTACTTTGCAAAGAATACTGAGATTAAATAAACTCTATAATATTTAATTGTGATAGTTATCACAAATCTATTAGAATAGTATGAATGAATGGGGTTGAATAATTTATAAAAATATTATTTACAAAATTTTAAAAAAATTAATTTATTAGATACAAATTAATTAAAAATTAATAAAAATTGAACTCATAGGATGTATTTTTTTATAAATAGACTATTTTTATGAACATAATGTCATTTTACCTTAATAAATTAAATTTATCACAATTATATAATGATATTAATGAAGTATATATGTTATCTATTCAATTAAATGTTTTTACAATTAATCAAATATATTTTATAGGCTTATGATAAGAATAAATGCAATTTTAAGCATAAAAGCTATATTTTTATATGAACATAATTTACACCTTTTAATAGAATACCACTTTTAGAAATAAATATTGAAAATTTATAAATTTTATATTAAAAAATAAACTTTATTTTGTAATGTTCAAATTAGAATTATCTTAAGTTGAAATTTTGTTATTTTTTAGAGAAGTTTCAATTTCTATTAAAGAGAGAAACATAATGAATTCTAAATAAAACAAATTTTATTCTGATATATTTATATAGTAAAAATATATTATATGTTTTTTAAAGAAAATATATTTTAGTTATATATCCATAGTCCCAATTAATTTCATTGGAATCAGTTTAACATTATAATTAGATATAAAAATATTTAAAGTATTTAAAAATTTTCATTTTAATAAACCACTATATCTAAAGTATGTGGGATTAATTTTAATTTAATCTTTCTAATTCTATGTATTTAAATTTGGGAAATGGATTACATATTATTTATATAATGGGATAAATTATTTTTTATGTTAAATTTAATTTTATTTATTCCCAAAAACGTAACATTTTAAACAATTATTTACTATAAAATAAGTTAAAATTTAAACATGTTACTCTTGAAGCGATAAAGGATG
Organism: Viscum album; assembly: GCA_963277665.1. Classification (NCBI taxonomy): domain Eukaryota; kingdom Viridiplantae; phylum Streptophyta; class Magnoliopsida; order Santalales; family Viscaceae; genus Viscum; species Viscum album. The sequence goes on from OY728155.1 coordinate 2,009,135,888, forward strand.
AAAATACATAAAACTAAAATATTAATGTTTTTTGAATTTTTAATCGAACCTATCTAGACACTGAAATATTAATTTTCATCATGAGTTGATTAAATTAATATCACCTTAATGTGGTTGGATTTATATATAAAATTATTATTATTTCAATCACATAAACTAACCTATCCTCTAGTATAAAAACCACCATCACCACACTATTTTGATTCGAAGGACATGATTACCCAAAAATATCATTCCAAAACAATCATAATCACTCCCCCCACATATGACTTATTCTAGTATCACTAAAAGAATAATTCAAAGGACCTTAAGGGTGTCTCAAGGAGGTTATATTGATGAGGTAATTTTCTTAAATTACCACTATAAATTTTTTATCTTCTATTTTCTCCCCATATCCTTCAAACATCATTAAATAGTAACTAAAAATAATTAAAATACTATAATTTTATGTTTCTAATATAATATCATATATCCATCCCCTTACATACCTCCACTAATTTAATGAAATGAAAATATTGTCAAAATTTTGTTAGGTAATTACATGTGTGAATATTTTGTTAGTTTGTTTTACATTACCACCTTCATAAATTGTAGAAAATTATTTTTATCATCATATAAAATTTTTATTAGTATATTATTACATATATAATGTACTAGATAAAGTATATATATAACATTAAATTAAAAAAACTTGTTTTTTATGGTCCGAAAATTTCCAAATTAAACTAAACATTTGTCATCAACATTTTTTGAAATGAATCACCCTAATGTAAGAAATAAAAATTATATATAGGGAATCATAAACATTTGGATGTTCTTGAATTCCAATTTATTTCACATTTGTTGTTTTAATTCTCCTTCATCATAAAAATCTATAATTATACACAAAGGAACTGATCATGAAAATCATGAAATGAATCCACCCAAAACGATGAAAATCATGATATATTATAAATTTATGGGAGAAAATATGTTATAAAAAATATAATATAAGGTATTAAAAACATTAATATTTTTAGGTAATTAATTAATAACGTTATTTTATATGTTATAAAAGTGGTTTATGTATTCATAACTAAAGGGAAACATGAGGTAAGGTTTTTTTATCTCAATTTTTTCTTATGTGAGATATAAGCCTTATCCACCAATTATTTATTATGTGTTGTATATATGATATCATTAATATTTCTATATTAATTGTATTCAATGACACATTTGATAACGATTACATTTTTTTGGCATATGATTTGACTGATTACAATTTGGTAAAGGAATTATTAACCTAATTTCCATTCATGGGGTTAACCTTATACTTAATTGACTATATAATAATATGATTATGAGTGGGATGATTTTTTATCCTATGATGTGTTTTAAATTTTTTTATGTATATTTATACTGAATACACATAATTGTTTAATAATACTAAATCCAACATGAATGATATGATATTTATAAGGGATTTTCTTTTTAACATTTATTCATAAAATATTTCATTTGAAAATAAATTTTTCTTCCCAATCCAAGTGTCCTAAAAATATTTCCAAATTTTTTTAATATTTTATTATTATTTTATAAGTTAATTATACTCTTGTTTTACATATTACAAATTTTTTTGAATGTATTATTTTTTCCATTTTTAAAAAGACATTCTTCATGACTTTCTAAAAAAATACTCAAAGAATGTTTTTTAAAATATACAGATTAATAAACCGTTCCCACCATCATAAATACATGATGTATTTAAGATTACTTTACAATATTATATGTTTATGTTCAAATAAATGTTTTTCTTTGGTAAATTTGTGGAATATTAAAAAATGTTAAAAATATAAAGGATATTTTACCCAATAATTATTTCAAGTGATCTCTAAAAATTAATTTCCCTATAAGATAACATTATTTGATGTTTCTATTGATTTACTAGGGATTTTTTTAAAGGAAATAATACCCATTAATTTTATGGTTTTTATTAGTTTTTTATTGATTGATATTTATGAAACATTTTTTTTAATAGGTTATGATAATATGAATGATTTATATTCTTGTAGAACACATATATATAGTTTTCATTATGTGATGGGTAGAACCTAAATCACCCTCTAGTGAATTGGGAAATGATATTATATCCCATGAGATAGATATGACTAGAACATGTATTGAACTTGGCTCAAATATAACTAGAATGAGAATTGGAACTTTTTTTATAGTCGACATTATACTCCATGATAGTCTTGGGAGTGATCCTTGACTACTATGATGGTTTGGGGAGTAAACCCATTCCACTATGATAGTATTGAAAAAAAGGCTTGACTAATAATGAAATGATTTTATATGCTTATGTGTATTCCAAAATAAAATGTCTTATGTTAAGTTATTATTTTATGATTCATGTATTACGAAGTTTTATGATATATTATATGACTCAATATTATGAAATTTTATATGTAGGTATTATTTTCAAGTGTTATGTTCATATTTATATACCCTTTCATTTTTTTAAGATTCATATCTCCCATGTTTACCCTTATTGAGAATTTGATCTCACCATTTTTTTATGCTTGGTTTTCCCTATTATACAAAGAGAGGTATTATGTTTGAAATTTAGAAAGGGTTCTAGTTATGATGGAATATTTGGGAGATGATATAGTCATTTTATGAGAAATAAATTTTTGTTTTCCTTTTTCAATATAAACTAAACCAATATGATTATAGTACAGTTTTTTTGTAATATAAATCATTATATATTTTGATGTAATCTCTGTGTATGAAAAAATAAAGGTCATTATAGTTTAAATCAGAGTATGTTTCAGTTAATCTTTTGGAAAATAGGATATGAAAACATTATCTTGAAATAAAAGGGTAAGTGTAGGCTATAATAGAAGAGTTTGGGAATAATTTATGAATAACCTATGTCAATACTAAGGTATCTTAGATTGAAATTTTAGAAGTCAGTTTCAATGATTATGTGGTTTTAAAAATATTATTAGTGCTTCTCACAGTATTAATTTTGGTTTTACCCAATGATGAGAAATAAAAGGGACTTGGTTAACATCGAATGTGATATAATATTTCCTGCATTGATATCATATGTGATGATTACTGGATTAAAGGGCATTGTTATTATGGGTAACCAATATTCATGGAACATTAATGATAATGTATACCTTAACAAACTCTTAAACTCTCCAAAGAAGAGAGTGAATGATATATCTAGGAGTTTGGGAAGTGTTGACTATGAATGAAAAGAGATTCAGTTTTATACATGTTGAGAATGTGGGAATAAAAAACTATGTTGGTTTTTTAGAGAAATAGGAAAACGTTTTTAATATGGAAAGGGAGGACAAAAACAAAGTAACTTCAAAGGAAAAATGAAGAGTTTGTTTAACTCAATGGATAGAATAATTGGTCTCCCAATGTTATTATCAAAATATGAATGCATTAAATATTTAAAGTATGGGAATTATGAAATTCTATGTGCTTAGTGGAATGTTTGAGAAGAAAATCAGAAATTTGGAATGATTAATTATTATTTTAAGACTACAATTATCATATGTTGGGAAAGAAGTGTTATGGAATACGATACTAAGGGTTAGTAAAATGTTTGAGAATGAAGTGGCATAATAGATGTATTTTTGTAATGAAATTAAAATATTATGTAATATGAAACATGAAATATATTTTCCAACTTATGTTTTTTATTAAGGATTTGAAAGGATATATTTAATGATGCTTATGAAAAAAATAGTTATTTAATGGTAAGGTTATATTTTGGGAGAACATATGATTAATGGAATAATAACCATTGTTTTTTGAAGGAATGTGTGTTTTGGTCGAAGTTATATAGTAATTTAGGTTATTGCCTTGTTTTAATGGAATACAAGATATCGAACATTAAATATTTGGTGAGTGTAAAGTAATAGTTACATCATGTTTTTGAGGGATTAATGATAAGTATATTTTGGATATATAGTATATTTCTTTCCAATGTTTTTGATTTTCATCTTTTGGATTTTTGATAAGGGTAAATATTTATGAAATTTTTATTTTGAAATTTGGATGATATTTTATAGATAAATGTATTACATAATGATAGAAATTATTATGAATATTTAATAAGATATGCAAGCAATTATTTTGTTTATAATATCAAGAGATAGAAGGAATGACTTCTCATCCCATTATAAGTCATAATATCTACCAGTTATATAGAAATTAAAACCTCAAATTCATTTCATGGAGTGATAAATGATGTGAAAATTGATCAAGAAACAAAAAAATTGTGTATATTGTACTTATGATATGAAATAACATAATTATATCTTCTCAAATGATTTTGAAATATAATTTTATCATAGTAAGATCATTTATGATTATATTAATAACCCCTTTCTTACCTATTTTCTCTAATGTTTTTTTCATTAAAATTATAATTACATTATCTATATCATTATCCTTATGAACATGGTAGTTTCAATTCTTTTCCATGTCTATGTATTCACCCTATAATAATGATCACCTAACTATAATCCTAATTATGTGGTGATATTTACCTTTTTACAATACCTGGTTTAAGGGGATGTTTTATTAACCCCTTTTCAGATATGGGTTTCCCTAAAAGGAAATTTTCAACCATCAATATATTTTTCTGATATGAAATTTATTATTTTGATGGCAAAATTTATTTAAATTTTTTATTGTATTAATATAGTAGCTTATTTATTGAAGGTTCCCCGAAATCTCTCCCAAGATAGTTATATGTAATATGTATCTCTCCTTAGTATGTACATACTTTATCATTAAAATGTACTTATCTCAAAGTTTGTACCAATGGAAAAATATATTTATTATAAGGAAAAAACAATAAAGATTATGTATAATTAATATAACGGTCTACAAAATAAGATAACTCACCTTGTTAATGTTTTGTGGCAAAACCACCAATTTAAGGAAGCTATGTGGGAACCTATGTATGTAATGATGCATAGGTGTCTTTATATTTTTATATCTGAGTGATGAATTTTAAAAAGAAATTTATTTTAATGGTGTGTAATTTAACACCCCAATATTTTTTCTATGTCTCTTTTTAAAATAAATTTAATCTCTTCGATAGCCTGCTTTGTAAAAAATACAGAGCTCAAACAAACTCCATAATATTTAATTGTCAAAGTCATCATCATGTAATTAGAATGGAATGAATTAAACAAATAAAATAATTTATGAAAATATATTTGATATTTTATTATAAAATGAATTAATTGGTAAAAACATAATTTGAAATGATAATAAAAATTCATTTTAACATAAATAGCGTGTTTTAAAAAACTATTTTTTTTTCATATAATGGAATTTTATATTTATTAATTAAATATATTTATATTAGTAAAATATATTAATGATATTTAAATTTTATATATTAAACTTTGTATTTATACTAATATATAATGTTTTAAAGGCTAATGATACGAATAAATCCAAATTTAAGCATAAAAGTTAATTTTATTTCTAAAAGGTAATTTTTCCACTTTTTAATTGAGCACTTATTTTTAAAATTAATTTTAAATCATTTTTCAATTTTATATATCAAAATAAATATTGTTTTTGAAAGAAAAATACCTAAAATTTTCTTAGGGTGATAATTGTTTATTTTTCAAAGAAGTTATATTCTTGATGAATAATGAAAAATACTGAATTTTAATTAAAAACTATTTTTTCATCTAATTTATATTTATAGATAAAATATATTAAAAAATGAATATATAATTAGATCAATTGTACATCTATAAATTCAATTTAGGTCATTGTAATCAATTTCACATTGAAAATGGATATGAACACATTTATAACTTTTAAACCTTTTCACTTTAAAAACCCAATTTCTGTTGCATCTACAAGATTAATTTTAAGTCATAATTGTAAAATTATGTGAACATAATTTTCTAAAATGGAATAAATATTTTGAATTAGAACATAAATTTTATGTTTTAAGTTAAATTTAAATTTTTTGGAATAAAAACTACCAATGTTAAAGTTTTATTTTCTTTGGTATCGGAAAAAAATGAAACAAGTTAATATCAAAAAGGAAAAACCTTAAAATACATAATTATAACAAAATATAATGGCTGTTTTAAGTTTTTATATAACCAAACCAAACTATAATATATTAATTCATAGCTATTGTATTGGAAAATAATTCTACCTCAATGGGATTGGCATTAAATATAAAATAATCATTATTTAAATCATTTAAACCCACCTCTCCCCAAGTATAAATACAAACCCTTACCACCCCATTTTTAATAAAAATCCATGAATCCCCTCAATTCCTTACCCAAAACAATAATTTTCACAATCCACAGGTTTTTTTATTATATACTCAACAAAATACCAAATCCAATTTCATCAAGTGTCTCTCATAAATGTGTTATTCAATTTGTAATTTTCTCAAAGTACCTATCGTATTTTCTTTAAGTCTTCTATTTTATCGACACCTCCCCCATAAATTATGAAATAATAATTAAAAAATAATTTAATTACATTATGTGTATGTTTCTCATAGAATATATTACATGAATTCATTTTATTACCTCATCCAATTAAATGAAATGAAACTATTTTCCAAATAAGGCTAGTTAGTCACTTCTGTGAATAATATTTTTGTTCATTTTCCATTACCACCAAAATGGATGGTCATTAACAAATTATTATGGTTAAATAATATATATATATATATATTAGTATATTATAACTTATATCATGTTCTTGAACAATTATATAAACATAATATTAAATAAAAAAAAATTTATGGTCAGATAAATCACTATATTAAACTATACATTTATCCTTAACATTTTATCAAATAAATCAACCTAATTTAATAATGAAAAAATTATAGAAGATGTAATTTAAACATATGTAATTTCATGAATAATATTTCATTTAAATTATGTATTTTAACTTCCACTATTATTGAAAATAAATAATTATACACAAATGAACCGTCCATGATAATAATGAAACGAACTCAACTGAAACAATGAAAATCATTAAATATTATTAATTAATGGGTGGTAAGATCATATAAAACATTATATGAGGTATTATAAACATGGATATGATTTTAAAATGAATTAATAACTTTATTTAAACAATTATTCATGAGTTTTATATACACACAACTAAAGGAAATCATGAGGTATGGGTTTCTCATTTTACTTTTTTTCTTATGTGAGATGTATGACTTGTTCCCCACTTACTTTTATTTATCAGGTATATTATACCATTTGATATAAAATCTAATGAATATCATTATTATAATCTTATAAAATGTATCTTTTGATAAATATTTGTTTTATAAGGTATACGATTTGACAAATTATAAAGTGGTATGAGAATTCTTAACCTAATTACCATTTTTGTGTTATCATTCTACTTTTTTAATTATTTCATGATAATATTATGTGTGGGATAAATTTTTTGTTACCTTATGTTGTGTATTAATTTTAAGGGTATTTATTGAAAATTCATATAATTTATGAATTTTATTAATTTTCACTTTAATGATAATACATTTATATGGGAATTTATTTTAAATATTATTTCCTAAAAAATCCTTTCAAACTCAATTTTCATCCATCTCCATGGTTCCAAAAAATGTTTCTAATTTTTTTTTACTATTATCTTATGATTTTTTAGATTTATTTAAACTCATGATTTAATTTATATAAATTTTTTTAAATTAATATGTTGTTTTCATTTTATAAAAGTTGTTCTTTTAATATTTTCGGCAAAAATATAGAGGGAATGTTTTTTTAACATTATGTATTGAGTTTAAATTCTTACCATCATGGAAAAATAAATCCTAAAATACTCTTTTAAAAGGATAAAAGGTAATTTTTTTAATATATATATATATATATATTTATAATTGTGTAAAACTCAAAAAAATTCAAAATAGAAGTGAAATTTTCCTCAATAATTATTTCAAGAGATCTATGGAAATTATTTTACATCTAAGATACAAATATATTACCTTTCTGCTGATTTAATTTTAATTCTATTCATATTAATTATCCTTATTCTTTTGATGATTTTTTTTGTTTATGATGTATTGATATTTGTGAAACATATTTATCTTCTGGGATTCTAATATGATGAATGATTTTTGTTTTTGGTAAACACATATATATTGTTTTAATTATGTGAAGGTTGGGACCTATATCTCCTTAAAAGAAATTTGGTAATGATATTATATATCATTTGATAAAAATTACTGGAATAAGTATTGAACTCTATTTAGACATGGATGGAATGGGAATTGAAAATAGTTTAGTAATGGACTTTGTTCACTCTGATAGTCCTAGGAGTAAACATTTAATATTATGATGTGTTTTTTATTGAACATATTATAATATAATAGTCTTATAAAATATCCTTTAATACTAATGGAATTATTTTATATGCTTAATGATTCCCTTATTCCATGTCTTATTTGAAGTTATTATTTTAGGAATATTATCTTATAAATTTTTATGATTTATTCTATGATTAAATATTAGGATATTTGATATTCAGGGTATAATTTTCAAATGTTACGTTCATATTAAAAAAACCTTATTTATAGTTAATGATTCATATTTACCTTGTTTAACCATATTGTGCATCCGATCTCATCAATTTCTCATGTTTTACCTTGGATATAAATATGGGTATTAGGTTTGATATGTCACAAGGGTTTTAATTATGATAAAATAAGTGGGAGATGATGAACATGTTTTATGAAATATTTTTTTTTTCAAACATTCTAAATACATTAAACCCATATGTTTATGAAATGGTTTTTTAAAGGTATTTTCATATATTAAGATTTAATATATATGTATGAAAAGAGCGGTTCATTATAAACAATATATTGAATAATTAAATTAATTTAATTTAATATATAAAAAATAACATTATCCACAACTATAACAATTTTTATAAATCATTTAAAACCATTATATAGATATAAATATTATATATTCATTACAAATTTTTGACACTGGGTGTATGAAATCATTATCGCATTGAAATAGTCTCATGAGAACAATGTTGGTATTCATTTGTTTTCCAATGTTAATCATTAAATTTTAATAAAAGGAACTATAATATATTTTATTTCTTAGTTATAAAGGTTATAATTTCGTTCCATGCTATTTTTTGTTTCATGCCATGATGATTAAATTAGTGATGATCTTAATTTCGTGATTATTAATGAACAAAATGTGATTTATTAATTAATGAATTAAATTTTTTTTATTCCAAAAACATGAATAAGATAAATAATTATTTACATATTAATATCATATTATAATATTAAATATTTCCTCATCATTATTGATAATATAAATGCATAGTATTGTTCATGTAAAAGGGTATCAGTTTTTCGCAGCGCCCCCCTTTATCAGCGCTTGCTTAGTAGCGCTGATAAAGGGCCCCCCTTTATCAGCGCTTGCTTAGTAGCGCTAATAAAGGGGGGCCTTTATCAGCGCTTTTTTTAGCGCTGATAAAGGGTCGGCTTCAAAAAAAATTTAAATTATATTAATATATTAATATAGTTATATAGTTATATTGTTATATAAATATAATATATAATTTTTAAATATAATTTAGATAAGTATAAATGTACATTTACACTTATTATACTTAATATATAAGATATTTAGTGAAAATGACTTCTTAAAAAATTATAAAAATATTTTTAATTAATATTTTGATAATAATTATGGAGTAATATTCATTTAATAACAATTTGAGGACTAAAAAGTTTAAAAAATTTAAAAAAGATCCAAAATATGTTGAAAACGCAACTCAAACTTCAAACGACCATAACTTTTGATCCGGGTGTCCGTTTGAGCTATACCACATATCAAATCGAAGCCTGCGACGAGATCTACGTCGATGTGACATGGAGAACCCCAGGAAAGCGATTTTCGAGGCCAAAAGAGGCCCAGAAGGCCTCCAAAATTGAATTTTTAGTCGGGGTACCCCGATTTTTTAACATTTTTTGGATTTTCACCCTCGTTTAAGGGGGTATTATTGGATTTTTTTGGTGGGGTATGAATTTATTCCAAGGTATTACATTCATATTGATATTATGTCTTTGAAATTTCATCATTTTTTATAATGCACTGCTATTTATAATCAAATATATAACAATATATTCATATTTTTTAAATATTCACACCTAAAAATTTAATTATAAATATAAATAATAAAATATATTTACATATAAAATATATTAGCTTTATCTAAATAATAACTAACATCCATTTTATTTAAAATACCAATATATGAATATTTATATACCTATATATTAATCTAACTATATATATATTAATCTAACTATATATATATTAATCTAATAACTATATATATATATTAATATAACTACATATATATATATATTAGTATTACTATAAATATATATATTAATATCACCATAAATATATTTATTAATATCACTATAAATATATTAATATAACTATATAAATATATATTCATATATATTCATATAACTATATATATGTTAATATAACTATATATATGTTAATATAACTATATATATATATATTAATATAAATATATATTACTATACGAATAAATATAACTAAATATATATATATATATATATATATATATATAGATATAGATATATATTAATACCACTATATATATATTAATATTACTATATATATTATAATATAACTATATAACTATATATTATAATATAACTATATATACATTAATATAAATATATATTACTATACGAATAAATATAACTAAATATATAAATATATATATAGAGAGATATCATGAATTGGAAAGCAAATCAAAATAGAGTAGTGCTAAGGGCTTAGGTGCGCAGGGGGGAGGACTCGAGTTCAAATCCTGGTGGAGGCAGGGGTGCGCGTGCATGGGGAATATTGGAGCAAGTGTTGTAAAAGGGTGGAGGGGGTGCGTGGGGTGTGTGGGTTGTTGTATAGGGGCCAAAAAGTGTTGTAAAAGGGGGAATTCAAGCGCTATAAAAGCCCCCCCCCCCCGATTGGCAGTATTTTTAAAATTTTTTAAATTTTTTTTAAATTTTTTTACATTTTTTTAACTTTTATCAGCGCTTTTTAAAAAGCTCTGATAAAAGCGTCCTTTATTAGTGATAAAATGAAGGCACTGATAAAGGAAGCGCTGATATAGGACCCCTTTATCAGCGCTAAAGAAAGCGCTGATAAAAGACCCCTTTTATCTGCGCTTTTTTTAGCGCTGATAAAGGGGTCCTATATCAGCGCTTTTCGGAGCGCTGATAAAGGGGACCCCCCCCCCCCCCTTTATCTATGCTGGCTTTATCAGCGCCTTTCTAGCGCTGATAAAGGCCATTTTTAGCGCTGATAATGGCCGTGTTTGTAGTAGTGCGTAAACTAACCTAAATATGAACACATCCGGATTAATGGATAATTATAATGTGGTTAGTTGTTAAATAATTTTAAATGAATAGAAATTATCATATCTTGTTTTTATTAGTGTGAAATATTATAATTTTCAGGAAATATAAAGATAACATAATTTATATAAAGCCATTACATAGAAGGAACAGATAGTTTTCCTCTTAGTTCTCCCATTTTTATATGATAGAATTAACGATAATTGTCTATTGAACAAATCATTATTATTTTATAAAAAATTTCATAAAATAACCTCAATTTTATCATAAAAATAATATTTATCTTCTAATCATATCCTAATGACCATCCATTTATGGCAATGATGAAAAGGGAAATGTAAATCAATCATTCTGTAGAGGTACAATTCCACAAGCAAGCATGGTTGATTATTAAATTTTCCATTGTTTGATAGAAATTATTATTATGGTTTAATGTTTTATAGTAATAATAATTATATAAGTAATACAATGTTATTTTATAAAATAAAACTATGTTTTATAGTGTTTCTGACAAGCAACATCGAGCTTAAACAATCTATGAAATATATAATTCTTATAACTTAACCATTAAATTGGTGGGTATAAATAGTATTAACATATTTATGAAATATATATATATATATAAATTTATTACTCAATATAAATTATTGATAATTTTTTTGTAAAAAAACCTCTCATTTTTCAATAAAGTAATATTATTCTTCAAAAATACGTGTTCTTTAAAAATGATTTTCATTATTTTTCATGAAAAAATATTGTAATCTATTTTTATAAATTTTGTAAATATTATTTTATAAAAAAAATTAAAATAATAATATCAATATTTTCTTTGGTTGAGATTTTGAGATTTTACATCAAATATTGATATTCCGTTGTAGGGAAAAATATCTATTTTTCTAAAATATCATTTCATTTCAATAAATTAATTATAATTAAAATACTATTATTTCAAATTATGATTTCATGTAACATAATTATTAAAAATTTATATTTAACCCAATTAATTAAAATTGATTAATATTTATATTGGATATTAGTATAGGATTATTTTTGGGTTAAAAAAATGGGTTTTCATGAAAACTGTTTTGAAGTGCATAGTGATTCTCCATTTTAATGTACTAATAAATACACTAATTAGGAATGTTTTAAAATAAATTAATAGAACAAATATCAATAAATATTTATTTTTATTCATATAAGTATTATTATTACACATATATCTAATAGGAAATCATCTTTTTCTTTTAAAATACAATTCTTGAAATCTCATTTTTTTCATCGCGTCTACGACAATAATTATAAAATAAAATTTTCAAATTATATGAATTTAACTTGAAAAAATGGAATAAAATTTTTTAATTATAATAAATTATATTTTTTAATAATTTGACCATAATAGTTTTCCATAATGAATATAAATATAGTAAAAATTAATTACCAAAGTTAAGGTTCAACCTGGTTTACAAGGGGGGTTAAACAAAATTGATAATTATTAAAATGAACTAAAAATGGCCTAAAATATATTTTATATGCATATTGATACGTTAATATGTATAATTCATGACAATAGTCTACTTTGTATCCTTTATTCATGTTAAAAACATGGGTACACCTTTTTATTTTCAGTCATTTCTAGTGTGCCACATAACTCACTTGTAAAAGGTTACCACTCTACTCACCTCTTCACTATTTAATATCAATTTTCACCAGACAATATATTACCAAATAAATTCATAATTTCGCTAGAGATAACCAAAATCTCTTATTCTATTATAAATCCATCCTATGAAGTATTTTGGTTCATACCTAATACGTTTTACAAAAAAAGTGGTATCATGTTTTACTGTGCATATTATTTTTTTTTATTAAACCATATTAAAATATTATTAACATATTAATATATTATAACTATAGTATCTAACATATTTGGGTTTTTTAGTATGTTAATATCTTATACAAAATATATCTCCTCATCAACAAAATGGGATATGAAATTACCATTCTGGTGTACGGAGGACTACATTATCACGGACTGATGTCATTCATTTTCCATCATCACCTTTAATTGCTTGATATACTAACATATTAAATGTATATATATTATATTTCTTAAATATTTATATATGATCAAAAATTATTTCACATATAACCTTTTACATTCCATTCCATGGGAAATACGATAATAACGCTTGTGTGTGCAACAGAGTACAACCTCGTGATGCGATGTGAATTATTTTTACAATAATGCATGACATGGAAGGTAATAAGGATTATTTTAAAAGAATATTTGTGATATAAATGAAATAATTATTATATTTTTGAAAAATTTATCATTATTAAAATATAATATTCTATTTTCATTATTTCACTACAAAATGATAACATCAATCGTGCACCCCTATGGATTGTCACCTCCACAAGGTGATTGGATTATTTTATCATCACCAGAAAACATGGATGTTATATAAAATTGTATGTATAGAAATAATATTTTATTTATGATGTTATTATTATTATATAAATATATATCATTATGTAATTTAATTCCATAATGAATTCTGAAAAATGGAAATTGTACTCATGCTTACGTATGAACTACATTCTCCATAACTGTAACATTGTTCATTTTTAGTAAAAATCATTCATGATTTGATTAAAAAATTATAACTATTATATAATATGATAAATATTTCATGCTTCTTATTATGTGTATATTGTAATAATAATCAATTTGACCATAGTCAACACACAGAATCTGTTTTTAAACAATGAATCAAACTTCCTAAAAACACCTAATGTGGACAAACCTGATTAAATATTTAAATATTTCATTAATATTAAATAAAAATAATAATTTATGTAAAAGGTAGTAAAAATGGAAAATCTTATTAATAAATCAAATAATTGATTTAAGGAAATTATACAGTATTTTAAGGACATATAAGGAATGTTTAGACACGAGAAAAAGGTTTTCTCATCCTTATTTTACATCAACGAGATATATACCATATTCACTGATTATTTTAATTATTTGTTTTGTATAATAGACCATATACATTTTATATCATGAAAAAATAATAAATCAAGTAATTTTATATTTCAATTTTAATTATTTCATTCTAGATTATTTCACTTGAATGTTACCAAGTGGTAAAAGGGTTTCTTAACAGATTTTCCTTTTATTTTCATATAAGTATTCATCATGGACTCCATTATGATAGGAATTTGTGTGAATTAATATAAATTTGTTTGATTCTCTATATAAATTTTTTTACTGGAATTTAATTTATTTTACCTAATCTAGGAAATGATTAACTCGAAATTAAATAAGATGATCTTTGCAAGGGTTAATCATCCAAAATTCCTTTATATGAGACATATAATAATGATATGAACCTATCAAACTTTATGTAGTGTATATACATACATCTCAAATGAAATATTATGAATCACCTTATTTTCATGATATATAATTTATTATATTATTTAATTTTTTATTGGGGATTATGATTGAACTGTTACCAATGTGGAAAATGATTTATCATAGAATATAATTTCTTTCTGGATTGTTTATTTTGAATGTTTTTTTGTTAAAATAATGTGATCAAATAATATTTAACTACAAAAGTTTTATTCTCCTCTAGTCATGAATGTGATTCAGAAGTTTAATTTTTATTTATAACCTTATTGATTAGATAAACATCATGAATTTCATTTGAACCAGATTACAATCTTGTATTTTCTATTAGATATAATATCTTCATCATATATATAAATATATTTGTGTGTGTGTGTGTGAGTGTATGTTTGTTTTAAAAAAGTATTTAAATTTTTTTTTATTTCATAAAAATAAGGGATACCCAAAATGAATAATACATGATCCTTTACAATATTTAAAATGGGATTAAACAAAAATTTATTAATATTTTCAAAATGGGTAACTTTTGATCCCTTATTCAAAAGTATCTGTGAAGAATCATTAAATTTAACAATTAATACATGAAAAAATTTCCCTCCATCATTTCCATTATTTTTTTTATGTTTCATTTATATTTTGTTATGTTTTTATGGAAAATAATATTTCAATATTTTGTTAATATTTTTCTTTTAAAGTGATTTTAAAAATGAAAATTTTATTTTCCTAAAAAATGTTTCTAACAATCCTCTCATTGTATTTTCATTCATATACATGGAAATCCCTTCATTTTATCTATTATCAACTGGGGATATTTTTTAATTATACCTCCCTATTTCATTATCTAAATGGATTATGATTGTGTCAAATATATATTTATAGAACCCGTTTCATTTTGACAGGTTAATCATGTTTCAAATATATTCTTATAAAAACCATTTTCCATCAGATAATCAAGTTTAAAAAAGTCTTTTATGAAACCTAATTCTTTTACATAAGTAAATAATGTTTCAAATAAATTATTATAGAACCTGTTTCTTTTCCATGGGTTAATAATCATTCAAATATATTTTTTTAAAACCAAATTATTTCCCATGTGTTAATTGGGTTATGAATATATTGTTATGAAGCCCATTTCTATTCCACGGGTTATTAATTTTATTAATGGAATAATTTTTTTTGGAATTTTATGTTTTAAATAAATATTTTTGTACCATATTTATGATTCTTGGAATATTTTATTTGTTTGGTGCTCTCAGATAGAATTTGGTGATCCTGATATAGATTATACATTGGGTGTGCCTTGATAATTGTCAAATTAATTTTTTAATGATTATATTATCCAAATTATTATATTAGAAGATAGTTACATGGTTATTAAAATTTTAAGGGTTATTTAAGGGTTATATTCTGATGTTTTCATAAGATATAAAACAATTTTCATTAATACCTCTATATGATATAAATATTTCTTTTCATTATGATTTCTATAACTTGACTCATGACTATTTATTATGATTACTACTTTATTTGTCAGATCCTTGTTCCATTTTTTAATGTTTGATGATCTGGGTATTTGTGGGTATAATATCACTTTTATTATTCTCATGAAAATGTATTATTTAATCATACCCATATAATAATTTTATTCTCACTGAATAAACTCAACAATTAATTCTTAAATTTACACTTATTATGAATTTGAGATCATATTTCTTAGGTTTTATTTTTCCCTAGGTTATCTATAATGATTTTAAATGAGTTATTTCAATTTATAATTAATATGATGATGATGAATTACTAGTTGTTAAAAAAATAAAATATGGGTTAAGTGGGAGAAACTATCTATTAAAGTCATGATTATTTTTTAAAGAGTTTTCCCTAATTATCTAGAACACTAAAACTATTGCTTCCATCAAAATTTAATGAATCTAATATATTCATTTTTTATTTTTATGTCATTGATTATAAAAATTGGGTCACCTTAACTATTATCAAATTTAAAAATGTAATATTTGTGTTTTTATAATCGCATCTCAGAGTGTGTGTTCAGGGTTGTTATAGTTTATATTAAATGAAACATTTAGATAAAATTTAATATTATGATTTTTTAAAGTGAGGTTATCTACAAAATTCTAGATATCAACATAGCTCTATAATATTATTTTTGGTTAAAAGTACAATGTCCTAGAAATTTGTTTTTAGGTTTTAATGATGATATATTAAAGAGATTATTTAAATTTGATGGGTTGTTTTTTAGGTTAAATTATTTGTAAATATTTTCTTTAAAGTTAATTTATAATACCCAAGAAAGTATCCAAGTACCACTAAGAGGGGGAGGGTGTGAATCATTGATATATTTTTCTTTATGTTTCCTTATTAATGAAACAACCATTAACTTATATTAAAATTTTCTTTCCCTACTGAAAAAATCAAACACGCATCCCTTGGTACTCAAAAAATTTCAATGTCCACTACTAAAAAAGAGTATCTACATCCTTTGAATTTTTAACACCCAGAAATATTGTGAAATATATATTTTTTCAAATAAATTTATCCTTTCGATATTTTTCATTTCACTTGACACAGGAAATATTTATTTATATATATATATATTTCAACACTAAGTCAATCATTCCTTTCACATGCAATATCGACTTGGATTTCACTACACAGAATACCAACATAACATGCACTACACTCAACATCGACTTATAGTATGTTACACACAACACCTACTGGGAATACATTACAGAGAAAAATTGATAGCCTATATTACACACATGATTGAACTTCCTCTATTGCTTTCATAACTATAAGGCCCCAGCCTTAAACCTTACTTAATCTTGCGTGATTACAAGATTGCACATTGAATATCTTTTCGGGTTTAGAGTTTTAGAGAATTAGATCATAAAACTTGCATTACATTCTGCGTAAAAACAAAGTGGTTACATAAAGATAGTATTATTCTTTCCCATCAATGGAAACATATTTAAAATAAAACATTGATTCTTTTTTGACACTTCCTTGACACTATCATCATATCATGTACCTTTCCCTTGACCTGTGAAAACAATTTTAAAAAAACATGGGATGAGCATAAAAAGCTCAGTAAGGGATATAAAAATAGGGAAAGGAAACATGGGTACATATATACATAAGAATGAAATCATACTTTACCCATAAAACATAAGCACTTCAACATACCTCATCAAATCATGAATAAATCATAGAAATCATAAGACATAAAGGTAACTTGAGGCATTCATAACATTCTTACATAGGGAGTAACCCTCTTGGTTACGTTTGGAATACCCATCACAGTATATTCCCTAAATCTCTTTGGAGAAACATTAATGTTTCACTCCTTCGCATTACCCAATGCATTGGAGAGCTATATCGGGCTCACCCACCCTTAGTTTATCACGGAACCACCCATCTTCATAATAATTCCCAAGAACCTCAACATAATCGTATCACATAAAACATGCATAAAGGAAACATAACATTTCCACCATTCAATCACAAGATATCAATACAACACATTGATATAAAAACATTATGAAAACCATTTTCAATAACAAGATAAAAGAAAAGTAAAACATGGTATTTATTTTTATTTTAAAAAAGAAGGTATGGCATGTAGAGGAAGCCGAAACTCAAATAATGGTCACGGCGGCGGAGAAGTCGTTGTCGCCGCATACGTACGACAAAACATTCCCTTTTGTCGTTTAGTAAAACGCTTCGTATAAAAAATATTCCTTTTCGATAAACGTAAAAGTCAAAGGGGTTTATACACCGTATAAAAGAACGTTGTGTATAAAACAAAATATGCCTCAAAGAAAGGAGATTGAGATGAAGTCTCATACCACGGGTCCGACATGACTCGATCGTTCTTTAATGTCCTGAATAATAAACTTGAGTTAATTTATACTTGCTTAAGAACATTTTTCAAGTTAATTATTCCTTTTATATCACTTATTACCATGTCATGAACACTATGTAATTATTTAAGTTTGTAACGGTCATTTTGACGATCATTGGTACTTGAGTCAAAAATAAACCCTTTAATAATTACAAGTTGTTCATGTATCCATTATATCAAGAATGGTATTCATGATGTAGATATAATATATTTCATATATATCCAGTACATTCATGCATTTATAATATTACATAATCGTTTAGAGGTAAGAAATGAAATGCACCGTTCATGGAGACGGTAAGTCGTACGTACGCATGAACGCTACTTTCATTTCTATTTCGTATTTTATAGAATGGAATCATAATGATATAAAGGTATATTATAATTCCAGTATAATATAATATATAATATCATAGTTCCATCCTTTATACGTCCCACATATGGTATTTAACGAATCAACTCACTTTGTGGGGGTGGTAGTCCGCACTTCCTTAAATAAAGATATCGCGTTTACCCATAATGGAAACCATAAAGGTATATCCAAAATGAAAAATAAATAAGCTTAAGGAAAACATAAACATATTATATATCATATATAATTATAGTTACATCTTAATGGCCACCTTTGAAGGTGTTAAAATAATGTTGAACAATCATCGTTTTGGGAGGCATAAATTCACCATCCACAGAAACAGTATGTTCGTTAACCATTAGATGAAGAATGTGTAAGTGTAGCTAGAATCCTTATTATAACAACATACTAGTATATTGAGGATAATGGAGTTGTTACAAAAGAAAATAATAAAAAGAGTTTAGGGGGTTGGAGAAGCAAAATAAAACATAAGGACTCAAAAGAAGACATTACCTTAAAATCGGGTAACTCCCTTTGGTTTGAGCTCAAATGCTTCTGTGGGAAGACTTCTGCCCAAATTGAGGCTTCAAGGAGTAACAGAGGGAAGTGTAGAGACAAAATGGGCAGGGTTTGGCCGATCAAAAGGCTTTAGAAATGTGGGTAAGGAGGTAGAGGTGGGGGCCTTTTATAAGAGGAGAGGAGGGGCACTCTTGGAAAGTAAAGATAAGTTACTTTATTTTAAAATGAGTTTCGGATTAAAAAGGTCCCACATTGTTATAATTCGAGGATAAATTGATAAGGGTTCGAAATACACTCATACAATTGGTTTTGGCCATGTTTAGGACTTATATTTTACATTATCTTTTTATTTTATTTAAATCCTTTATTAATGAGGTAATCGCTACATCATTATGATGTCATAAATACATTTATTTATATAATGTCAAAAAATTATAAAACAAATACTATGATTTATGAAATATTGTTATCTTTCCAATGAATATTTATAGTCAAAAATCGGACTTGTATAACCCCATGTAAAAATTGTTTTAGTAAAACATCTCATGTTTGTGTCATTTTTACTTTAACATTAAATAAATAGTTATTTATGCCATTTCCCAACCAAAGTGGCTCCATGGGGTCCCCAAGTTGACCCATTGCTTGTCTTGGTCTGACATGACACATCCAATAAGGGTAGGACATGTGTCTAGGTCATTTCATTTTATTAAAACATTATTCTTACCTTAAACTACACTAATTACCTCTAATCGCGATTAAAAACTTAATAAGTTACTATTCACCAAAAAATTATTATAATCTCATTGAACCACATTTTACTTCTTAATGACAACCATGTATGTCGGATTTTTGAAATTCAAACACAAATATGGAAAATTTTTATTTAAACAAAAAATCAGTTTTTATAAGTACCACTTAGTGGTTTCACTATTCATCAAAAATTGAAGTTTTTCAGAAAATTACCAAAAATTCACCCTAATCTATATTTGATACTCTGAATTAAAAAATGAAGTCTATTTTACAAAATTCAAAACAGATAAGTCACATTAATTAATTTAATAATCAATTCCCGTTCTCATGACAAATAGCGTGTTTTTATGAAACAATAAGTATCAAAAGATTGACACCTGTTTAAGTCCAATTTCAAAGTGAAATTGATTCCAATGACCACCATTGGATTAAATGGTAAAAATAAATTCTAA
Source organism: Viscum album (assembly GCA_963277665.1). Classification (NCBI taxonomy): domain Eukaryota; kingdom Viridiplantae; phylum Streptophyta; class Magnoliopsida; order Santalales; family Viscaceae; genus Viscum; species Viscum album. The sequence continues at coordinate 2,009,156,774 of OY728155.1, forward strand.
TTTCACTTCAAAACCAATTCAAAAGATAATCTAATCATATAAATAAATTATATTAAAAATCAGTTTTGATGTAAAATGCAGTATTTTTCACTATTCATTAAAAAATGAACATTGTCTGAAAAATACCAAAAATTCACACAAAATAAATTTTTATTTCCCAATCATAAAGAATATGTTTATTTTGAAAATCATAGCTTATAAAATTGTCAAAAGATAGATTTAAAAATGGTTTTCCATCAAAAGGCAGTAAAACAATCTTTTAAAAATATTAGTGTATTCCATCCTTAAGATTGAATTTATTTTCATTTTAAGCCTCTAAAACACTATCTAATTCATTAATAGACATAGATGAAAATATATATTATTCATTACTTACTTGGGATGTTACATCCTTCCCCCCTTTATAAAATTGTGTCCCCGCAATTTATTTACTTATCGAATAAATGGGGGTACTTATCCCTCATTGCATTTTCAGATTCCCGTGTTGCCTCTTCCATCATATGGTTTTTCCACAAAACCTTTACCTGATTAATCACCTTATTCTCTAACACTTTCTCCCTGTGGTCAAGAATCTGGACCGGTTGCTCCTTATAAGATAGGTTCTCTTCCAGCTGAACTACATCTGGACTCAAAACATGAGATGGATCTGGCATATACATTCTCAACATCAAAACTTGAAAAACATTGTGTACCTGAGATAAACTCAGAGGTAAATCCACTCTGTATGCAACTGATCTAACTCTCTCCAGAATTCCATATGGTCCAATGAACCTTGGACTCAACTTTTTTTTCTTTCTAAATCACATCACACTTTTCCTTGGTGATACTTTGAGAAAAACATGATCACCTACCTCAAAAGAGAGATCCTTCCTCTTATTGTCTGCATAACTCTTCTGCCTACTCTGAGCTGTTCTCATGTGTTTCTGAATCAGCTGAAATTTTTCTGCCATCTCTTCTACCAATTATGGTCCCATCAACTTCTTTTCACCAACTTCATCCCAGAAAGCTAGAGTTCGATACCGCTTCCCATATAACGCCTCAAATGGTGCCATCTGTATACTGGAATGAAAACTGTTATTATATGAAAATTCAACCAAAGAAAGATGTTGGTCCCAACTTCCCTGATAATCCATCGAACAAGCTCGTAGCATATCCTCCAGGGTCTGAATTGTTCGTTCTGACTGCCCTTCGAATTGATGATGAAATGCTGTACTAAAATTTAATTCAGTACCCAACGACTTTTGAAGGCATTTACAAAAGTTATAAGTGAACTTGGGATCACGATCAGATACAATGGAGAGAGGGACTCCATGTAACCTGACTATCTCTTTAAGATATAAACGGGAAAGTTGATCAATGGAAAAACTATCTCGTATAGCAAGGAAATGAGCAGATTTGGTCAAGCGATCAACAATAACCCAGATTGCATTATTACTTCAAGATGTCTTTGGTAATCCCACAACAAAGTCCATGGATATATTCTCCCATTTCCACTATGGAACTGGTAAAGGCTGAAGCATCCCTTTTGGTAACTGCCACTCTGCTTTAACCTATTGACATGTCAAACACTTCACAGTAAAATCAGCAATATCTCTTTTCATTCCATCCCACCAGTATTACTCCCAAATATCTCTATGCATCTTAGTACTGCCAGGATGAACTGAAAACGGAGAACTATGAGCTTCACATAACAAATCTCTCTTCAACTGTGAATCACAAGGCACACACAATCTCTTCCCAAATCTCAAAACGCAATCATTATCAATGTTGAATTCAGGCAACTTACCTTTCTGAACCAGCTCTACCTTTTTCTGCAACTCATTGTCTTGCTTCAGTGCTTGCTTGATTCTATCTGATAGAGATGATCTCACTGATACCTGAAACAAAACAGAAGAACTTCCTCCACCAACAACTTCTATGCCAAAGTTCATCAAATCCTTAACCAACGTATCACGTTCCAAACGCAACATTGCTAATGAAGCGTTACTTTTTCAACTCAAAGCATCAGCCACTTTATTTGCTTTTACCGGATGGTAATGAATTGTAAAATCATAATCCTTGATTAATTCTATCCATCTCCTTTGTCTCATGTTCAATTCTTTCTAAGTGAATATATACTTTAAACTTTTGTGATCATTATATATTTCACACTTTACTCCATACAAATGATGCCTCCAAATTTTTAAAGCGAAAACAACAGCAGCTAATTCCAAATCATGTGTAGGGTAATTTACCTCATGAGTTTTCAACTATCGTGAAGCATAAGAAATTGCTTGATCATTCTGCATTAGGATGCAACCAAGTCCTTTCAATGAAGCATCACTATATATAACAAACTCACCATTCCTGGAAGGTAGTGCCAAAACATGAGAATTCACCAATCTTCTTTTCATTTCCTGAAAACAATCATCACATTCTTTTGTCCAGATAAACTTAACACCCTTCCGAGTTAGCTTAGTCATTGGACTAGATAACCGTGAAAAATTTCTAACAAACCATCTATAATATCCTTCCAAACCAAGGAAACTACGAATCTCTGTTACATTTGTGGGTCTTGGCCATTCTTCAACAACCTTTGTTTTGGTAGGATCAATAGTTATCCCATATTTAGAAACAATGTGACCAAGGAAAGATATTTGTTGCAAACAAAACTCACACTTGCTGAATTTCCCATTAAATTTCTTTTCTTTCAAGGTTTGCAAAATGACCCTTAAATGTCTTTCATGCTCCTCTTTACTTTTAGAAAACACCAAAATATCATCAATAAAAACCACCACAAACTTATCCAAGAACTCATGGAAAATTATATTCATTAATTCCATGAATACAGCAGGTGCATTGGTTAGCCCAAAAGGAATTACTACAAATTCATAATGGCCATATCTTTTACAGAATGTGGTCTTCGGAACATCTACCTCCTTTACCTTCAGCTGATGGTACCCCAATCTCATGTCAATCTTTGAAAAATACCGAGCACTCCGGAGCTGATACAACTTCATTTGATGGCCCGACATCCACTGAAGTAGTTGCAAAGGATTCAACCACCCCTTTCTTCATGTAGTTTAACTTCTTCCCATCACTCAAGATCTTTGTCGGAAACTTGTTTGCATAGTGACCCATCTCATTTCACTTATAAGATTTCACTAACTGTAAATAAAATTTGTTCTTACCATCACCCTGATTATTTTCAGTGCAATCACGAGCCTTATGTCCCATCTTACCACATCGGTAGCACTTTCCAGAATTCAAGAAGATATTCCCCAGCATGCCTTTTGCCACATTTATCACAAATTGGAAACATAGTTTTCTTACCATCAAACTTTTTTGAATAATTCTTACCTTTCTCCTGCCACCTCAGTCTCTTCTTCTATTGGTTGTTATAGAACACTTGATCATCGGTAAACTCCATTTCCAACTTCTCAGCACATTGAACAAGCTTTTCATAACTTTTAAACTCACGATAAGCTAATGCCCTTTGATATTTTGGCTTTAATCCTGAGTAAAAACGATTGTTTTTACTATTAAGGTCTCGGATAAAATTTGGAGCATACCTTGCCAATCGAGTGAACTTTCTTCATAGGTAGCCACTGGGTCTTCCTCTTGCCTCAATTCCAAGAATTGTTTTTCCATCCTAAGTCGAATAGCCTCAGGAAAATACTTCTCACGAAACATACCTTTGAATTCATCCCAATCGAGAGAATCAATCTCATCAGCGTCCCTGATATTTTTAACCATCGACAACCACTGATCTGCTTCACCCTCCAAACAGTAAATAGCAAGACGAACCTTTTGATTGTCTGAACACCCCATGACATCGAAAATCTTCTATAGTCATTTAATCCAACCTTTAGCTAGAACAGGGTCAGATGATCCTCTAAATTATGGGGGATGTTGCCTCATGAAATTTTCCACCACTGACATGTTCCTCTGTGGTTGATTTGGCTAATCTCGTGCATGGATACCACCACCATTTATCGCTTGAGTCAACTGCGCCATTACTGTAACAAACTGTTTAGTTCCAATTCTGACCATCTCAGGTTGCTGATTCAGAAGGTTATTTCCTTCTGTATGCCTTCCTAGCACTGCTTCCCTGTTTCCTCTACGGAAAACCATTCTGAACAAACATGTCTTAGATTAAGCAACATGGTAATCTTCAAATACTATATCACTTCGATTTGACCAAAAAAATATATTTTTGGATAATAATTTAATAGAATTCTAACTCCTAAAGTCATCTAAACCGACCTTTGATACCAACTATAAGGCCCCAGCCTTAAACCTTACTTAATCTTGCGTGATTACAAGATTACACATTGGGGATATTTTCAGGTTTAGAGTTTTAGATAATTAGATCATAAAACTTGCATTACATTCCACGTAAAAACAAAGTGGTTACATAAAGATAGTATTCTTCTTTCCCATCAATGGAAACATATTTAAAATAAAACATGGATTCTTTCTTGACACTTCCTTGACACTATCATCATATCATGTACCTTTCCATTGACCTCTGAAAAAAAATTTAAAAAAACTTGGGATGAGCATAAAAATCTTAGTAAGGGATATAAAAATATGGAAAGGAAACATGGGTACATATATACATAAGAATGAAATCATAATTTACCCATAAAACATATGAACTTCAACATACCTCATCAAATCATGAATAAATCATAGAAATCATAAGACATAAAGGTAACTTGAGGCATTCATAACATTCTTATGTAGGGAGTAACCCTCTTGGTTACGTTTGGAATACCCATCAAAGTATATTCCCTAAATATCTTCGGAGAAACCTTAACGTTTCACTACATCGCGTTACCCAATGCATTGGAGAGCTATATCAGGCTCACCCGCCCTTAGTTTATCACGGAACCACCCGTCTTCATAATAATTCCCAAGAACCTCAACATAATCGTATCACATAAAACATGCATAAAGGAAACATAACATTTCCACCTTTCAATCAAAAGATATCAATAAAACACATTGATATAAAAACATTATGAAAACCATTTTCAATACCAAGATAAAAGAAAAGTAAAACATGGTATTTATTTTTCTTTTAAAAAAGAAGGTATGGCTTGTAGAGGAAGCTGAAACTCAAATAATGGTCACGGCGGCGGAGAAGTCGTTGTCGCCGCATACGTACGACAAAACATTCCCTTTTGTCGTTTAGTAAAACGCTTCATATAAAAAAAGAATACTTTTGGATAAATGTAAAAGTCAAAGTGGTTTATACACCGTATAAAAGAAGGTTGTGTATAAAACAAAATATGCCTCTAAGAAAGGAGATTGAGACGAAGTCCCATACCTCGGGTCCGACTTGACTCGATCGTTCTTTAATGTCCTAAATAATAAACATGAGTTAATTTTTACTGGCTTAAGAACCTTTTTCAAGTTAATTATTCCTTTTATATCACTTATTACCATGTCATGAACACTATGTAATTATTTAAGTTAATAACGGTCATTTTGACGATCATTGGTACTTGAGTCAAAAATAAACCCTTTATAATTACAAGTTGTTCATGTATCCATTATATCCAGAATGGTATTCATGATGTAGATATCATATATTTAATATATATCCAGTACATTCATGTATTTATAATATTACATAATCATTTAGAGGTAAGAATTGAAATGCACCGTTCATGGAGACGGTAAGCCGTACGTACGCTTCAACGCTACTTTCATTTCTATTTCGTATTTTATAGAATGGAATCATAATTATATAAAGGTATATTATAATTCTAGTATAATATCATATATAATATCATAGTTTCATCCTTTATACGTTCCACATATGGTATTTAATGAATCAACTCACTTTGAGGGGGCGGTAGTCCGCACTTCCTTAAATGAAGATATCGCGTTTACCCATAATGGAAACCATAAAGGTATACCCAAAATGAAAAATACAAAAGCATAAGGAAAACATAAACATATTATATATCATATATAAATATAGTGACAACTTAATGGCCACCTTTGAAGGTGTTAAAAGAATGTTGAACAATCATCATTTCGGGGGGCATAAATTCGCCATCCACGGAAACAGATGTTCGTTAACCATTAGATGAAGGTGTGTGTAAGTGTAGCTCTAATACTTATTATAACAACATCCTAGTATATTTATGATACTGTATGTGTTATAAAAGAAAAGAATAAAAAGAGTTTAGGGGGTTGGAGAAGCAAAATAAAACAAAAGGACTCAAAAGAAGACATTACCTTAAAATCGGGTAACTCCCTTTGGTTTGAGCTCAAAGGCTTCCTTGGGAAGACTTCTGCCAAAATTTAGGCTTCAATGAGTAAGAGAGGGAAGTGGAGAGGGAAGTGGAGAGACAAAATTGGCAGGGGTTTTCCGAGCCAAAGGCTTTGGAAGTGTGGGTAAGGAGGTAGAGGTGGGGGCCTTTTATAAGAGGAGAGGAGGGGCACTCTTGGAAAGTAAAGATAAGTTACTTTATTTTAAAATGGGTTTCGGATTCAAAAGGTCCCACATTGATATAATTTGAGGCTAAGGTGATAGGGGTTATAAATACACTCATTCGATTGGTTTTGGCCATGTGTAGGTCTTATATTTTATATTATCGTTTTATTTTATTTAAATTCTTTATTAATGAGGTAATCGCTACATCATTATGATGTCATAAATACATTTATTTATTTAATGTCAAAAAATTATAAAAAACATACTATGATGTAGGAAATATTTTTAGATTTCCAATAAATATTTATAGTCAAAACTCTGACTTGTATAACCCCATGTAAAAAATGTTTTAGTAGAACATCTCATGTTTGTGTCATTTTTACTTTAACATTAAATAAAAAGTTATTTATGTCATTTCCCAACCAAATTGGCTACATGGGGTCCCCAAGTTGACCCATGGCTTTTCTTGGTCTTCCATGACACATCCAATAAGGGTACGACATGTGTATAGGTCATTTCATTTTATTAAAACATTATTCTTACCTTAAACTACACTAATTACCTCTAATCGCGATTAAAAACTTAATAAGTTACTACTCACCAAAAAATTATTATAATCTCATTGAACCAAATTTTACTTCTTAATTACAACCATGTATGTCGGATTTTTAAATTTCAAAACACAAAGATGGCAAAATTTCATTTAAAAGAAAAATCAGTTTTTATAAGTACCACTTAGTGGTTTCACTATTCATCAAAAATTGAAGTTTTTCAGAAAATTACCAAAAATTCATGCTAAGCTATATTTGATACTCCGAATTCAAAAATGAAGTCTATTTTACAAAATTCAAAACATATAAGTCACATTAATTAATTTAATAATTAATTCCCATTGTCATGACAAATAGCGTGTTTTTATGAAACAATAAATATCAAAAGATTGACACCAGTTTAAGTCCAATTTCAAAGTGAAATTGATTCAAATGACTACCATTGGATTAAATGGTAAAAATATATTCTAATTTCACTTACAAACCAATTCAAAAGATAATCTAATTATATAAATAAATTAGATTAAAAAGTAGTTTTGATGTAAAATACAGTATTTTTCACTATTCATTAAAAAATGAACATTGTCTGAAAAATACCAAAAATTCACACAAAGTAAATTTTGATGTCCCAATCATAAGAATATGTTTATTTTCAAAAACATAGCTTATAAAATTTTCAAAATATAGATTTAAGAACGGTTTTCCATCAAAATGCAGTAAAACAATCTTTTAAAAATATTAGTGTATTCCATGCTTAAGACTGGATTTATTTTCATTTTAAGCCTCTAAAACACAATATAATTCATTAATAGACATAGATAAAAATATCTATTATTCATTACTTACTTGATATGTTACAATAAAACCCAAGACCAAGTATTACCTAATTATAATATATTATTAAAAAAACATTTTTATAGTCAGAAAGAAATTTTAAAATAGTAAGTTGAATTTATTAAAATTAGTAAGTTATATTAATGTAATACATATTTTATATATTCAATAAAATATTTTTTTATTCATCCCATATATTTTATAGACATAAAATAAGAAAAAATAAAAATTTATGTATAAAAATTTATTTTTTTAAAGGTATTTTTACAACCTTTTACTGGAGAACCATTTTTATATCTAATTATTGGAAATTTTATAGATTTATTATGTTGACATAAAATTCATATTTTTAATGAAGACATAAAAATTAGGCTAAGATAAATTTTTGGTTTCATTATGTTTCTTTTCATCTTTTAATTAATAGTTTAAAAAACTGGATTTTATTTCAAAACTGCATTTCCATCTGAATTATTTATAAGAATAAATTTTATTTTTAATTAGTTTAATATTTTTGGTAGATAATATTTTTACCAATTTATCCAATTTTGGTCACCGGTACTAATTTCACAATGAAAATTGATATAAAAACTTAGCAAAATTTTGGAAATTTGTACTTTAAAACCCCACAGTGTCTTCCCATCATCATGATTAATTTTAAATAAATTTCTTCCACTTCTATGATTATAATTCTGAAAAATAGATTCCATATTTAGAATCATCATAATTTATAATTTATAATAAGTTCAACTTTTATTGACCAATAATATTATTGAACGTGATTAAGATTAATTACATCGGTTAAGCGAAAAATTAGGTTAATAATGTACTAAACCTTACATTTAAGACCCAATACAGCCTAGACAATTTTCCAACACCCAATATCTAGAAATATTTAAACCTTATAATAAATCTACACAATATTTGTCCATTATTTTATCAACATTCAACATAAAAAACATTTGAGGAATTAACTCTTTAAATAGTTACAAGATTTCCGCTATTCCTTTACTACAAAATGCCACCACCTCTACCTCTCAAACCATTTATATTCGACCATGCTCTACCCATGTAGCCTCCCAACATTGAAACCCTTGACCACGAAGAATAACGTTTGGCATAAATCCCCTCATGTAATCCTTTTGGAACAAACCAATAGGAGTTTCCCGATTAAGGGGGTGCTTGTATGAGTACTGGGAGAGTCAAGAAACAAGTTAACAGAATTCATCTTTCTTTTCAATTCCATCGGATACTTGTTATGTTCACCACTCCTTCAATTTTTGTGGTATATTCACTTCCACTTGTTGTATTATATATATAGTATACTTAAATTTATGGGCATTTAAATATCTATTCTATGATCCATATTTCCTAGGGTTTTAGTTTCCAAAGTTACCAAATTTGTATGATATTTTTGTCTCAATTTCATTTATTAGAGACTCATGTTTTTTTGCACCTAATTTTTTGAGAGTATATAATTCCATTTCACATGTATTGTATTGAATATCAATATTTTAATTATATTTAATGTTTCATCTATTTTGTTTTTCTAACATAGAGATTATGTTCCCAAATTAATAATTTATAATAGTTTACTGAGGCAATATTAATTATTTTCAAGATTATTTTGGATTAGGAATCCTTTTATGATATCTTAAGATCCATATCTTGAGAAAACTCAATATTTTACGTCTCCTATGTTTTTTCAAGATATTTTAATGTGATGGTACACTTTTTAAACTATTAGGTACTTAATATAATGTTTTTATGTAAAATATTATTGTCTATCTCTTTGGTCGAAAATCTATATTATTCAAAAACAATGTTATTGAAAATGTTTTCAAAATTTTCTTGAAGATCATTTTCCAGGAAAAAAGGGTTTTAGAAATGTTTAATTTTTTTCAAGGTTTTATTTATATATTTGAAAATCTATTTTCCATGAATTTTTTTTTCAAAAGGTTCTACATTATACAAGGATGTTTTCAAAAAATAATAGATATTTTACCCAATAAATGTTTTTCAAAGATATTTAAAAATTATTTTCCATTTTCGATAACATCCATTAATGTTACTCATTCCCTTATATGAAATAATCTAAATGTTCCATCAAAATTATTTCTATGAATAAGTTAGGATTAATTTCATGGTCTTTATGAAACCTATTTCTCTTCCATGGATTTTATGTTTATGAAATCTATATCTTTTCCATGGGTTAAAAGTTTATGAATCCCTCTTCTTTTCATAGGTTATTCTATGATGAAATTTTTATGAAACTATCACTTTTACATATGTTATGATGTGATGAAATATTAATGATACCCATTTCATTTCTTAGGGTATGATTTTATGTTTATAAAACATGTCTTTTATGGGTCATTATATAATGAATATTTTATTATCAAGTGGAACATATATGAATGATTTATTTTGAGATTAGCGGGACATATATTTATCTTTAATACATTGGGTAATTATGGATGCTTTATGAGAATAACTTGTATTCATAAAACTAATTACATGTACACAATGTTATGCATCAACCTGATAACATCTTCACAATGTTATGAGTGAACCTTAATAAATGTTCAAAATATCATTCATGGACCTGGTTTCAAGTCCATAAGTTTATTTTCGAACTGGATTACATGTTTATAATGAAATGTTTGAAACTAATTAAATGTTAAAAATTTTATGGATGGACCAGTATTCATGTCCATTAAGTAATACGTGAACCAGATTACACATTCAAAGTGTTATGCATGGACTTGGTCTCACGTACATAATGTTATGCATGAACCTGATCACATGTTCACACTATTATACATGGACCTGATTGCATATCCATAATTTCATGTATGAACATAAATACACGTTCACAATATTATGTGTGAACCGCATTATATGTTAAAAATGTTATTCATGGATCTAGTTTCATGTCCATAAGATGATTATCATAACTGATTTCATGACCATAACTTAATGGGTGATCCTAGTTTTACTAATTCATGCTCACAACATTATAAACTAATGTGCATACACAAATTACATATTCTATTCTTATGTTATTTTTTATGACTTATGATATTAATTCTCTTAGGATCTCTATCTTATAAAATTTTAAAATTTATTATGATATCTAATATGATGGGTATGATCTTAAAATGTTATTCTCAAGTTCAATACCCTGAATATTCATGTTATGCTTACAAATTACCTTTATTTACCCTTACTGAGTATCTGAGATCACCCCTTTCTTATATTTCATTTATCTATGATATGAAGAACTTTTTTAGGTAAAAGTACTAATGGTGTATTTGATTATATAATATGTTGAAGATCATTCACCAGTATAGATGATTTTGGTTCCACGTTTCCAAAGACACTAAACTATTATAGTCCTTGACCATGTATTTTTTAAATGCACTAAATATTCATATAAAAATATATAAAATCCATGTTTGTTAAGCATGGGTCGCTATAGTTGGTATCATAAGAATGGTTTAGTCAACATTAGAAACTATAATGAGATAACTTTAGTAAGATTCCTAGGTATATTTTTAAGGATATATCAATGGATGTCTCTAAGGATAAGTATAAGGTTGAGTTAACATTTAGGAAAGTGGCTTCAATTTTTGGTAAAGGATAGAGTGAAAGGTTTCTTAAAAATGTATCCCTATAGACACACTAAAAGTGCATCTAGCTCTAGAGAAGATATTCATAGGGGTAATAGCTCTAAAAAGATGTTCTCGTCCAAACATGAGGTAATCTAGTATAAGACAATGGGCCTTTCTACACACCTAGTTTGACCCTCCCTGGGGATATTCTTTGGGAATTCAAATAATCATCATAAACCATTACGAAGGATTTAAATAAAAGTTAGCCTTTTATAACCTAGGATAACCTTGGGTGTCATAGGTTAAAGGAGGTGTTATTATTTTCACATCCTATAAGTAATTTTTCTTGATAATATGGATTTCAAATATGATATGTGTTTCTTAGCCCTTGTTTTCAAGTTTTAGTCAATGGAGTGAACTAGAATGAACATGGTTAACATTAAATGATTCACATGTGGATAGTATGGGCATTAATAAAATCAATTTTTCAATGGGAAATCTCATAAAGAGAACCATAAAGGTGGTGTGAGTGTTTTTTATATTTCTAAAGATAAAGTGACCACAACTGGCATGTGACAAGTATGTTATGTTCTTCTATTATTGTTTAAATTTGTCATAAGAAGCATGATTAGATTGATGTTAAGGAACCATAAGACATGATTAATATTTTCATATTCTAGGAAATGGATATTAATGAATAAGTTTATGAAGCATGTGTAATGATTTAAGAATAACACTTGATTAATGAAGTATTTTGGAATTCAGAGATTATGTTATATGAATAAGGAGATGTGTAGGCACTTTCAGTATTAGTTTTTATTAAGGATTGAAATTGACATTTTTATTGGTTATAATGAATTAGAAAAGTTATTTCATGGAAGAGTGAAACTTTTTTTAAGGGAATGTGTCCCTTAAATAATTCATGTTGTTGGGATAACAATGTTTGGATAAATATATAAGGGATATAATTATGTAAATTGGATGGTATAAATTAAAATTGAACTTTTTATTGAAACATTTTCCTATATCACCATCGATGATGTCTATAAATTATAATATTTAGAGTATATATCTAGTACATGTTGGAATAAAGAATCATGAATGGTTTCCATACGGATTCATGGTAATTTAGGTTGTTACCATGTTTCAAGGTAATATATGATGAGGGTATTCACGTGTTTGGAATGTGAAAATCAAGATCTACATTGTCATAAATGGGGGTTCAATGATAAGCTAATGTTTTAATTCTTTCTTTTGTTTTAGATTTTCATGTTTTGGAATGGTTAAAAGGGTAACAATTAATGGAAATATTATGTATTATCTTACCACATGAGGAATTATGCATATGAAATATCCTATTATAAAAATATGGAATTGAAGATTACTAATGAGATATTGGTTGGAATGTCATGTCAATCAGGATCTATTAGTGCTTCATAAATAAAAAATAATTATGATTTACATTTTAGGGTGACAGATGAAGTGAAAATCTATTAAGGCGTAACCAAAAGTTGGTATTTTTCATAAGAAAGAGAATAACATCAAGTAAGTATATTTATATAAATTCTTGGTCATTAAAAAGAATTACTAAATGATTGGATAATGGCAAAAACTTTATTTTCCTAACACAATAATTATTGTTGTGCTGATTCCCATTTAAATCATCGTTGATTTATGAATTTGAGGCCCTTATCTTTTCATTGATCATTCACATGTTTTTGTTTAATGGCCTCAATCATCCCTGTAAATATTTACACATTTCCTCTATATCCAATGTTCACTCCAAACCTATATTCTCTTTTCAGGAAGCACAATTATATGCTACATTGGGTATCGTTATGGTTCCAACATTCCCTTTTATGTGATGCTTCAGTATTCATTTTTATGATGTGGGTTTCTATGAATAAATCATTTAATTATTAAATATTTTATAACCCAAAAGAATTTTGAGGGAGAAATTCATTTTAAGGGTGGTAGAATATAACACCTCGAGATTTTTGGAAATATATTTTTTAATTAATTAATTTTTTTGATTTTATTCATTTCATAGGACACTGGAAATAGGTCTTTATATATATATATAGTCCATAAGTAAAACATTTGTTTCACACGCAATGCCAACATGGAATGTTCTACATGGAATACCATCATGGCGTCAATTACATGTAGTGCAAAAATACCCTATGTTACATGGAACACCAACATGGAATGCATTACCCAGGACCATAAGATTTTCATACACTACATGCATGATTGAACTTTTTCAATGGCTTTTGTAACATGCATGACTTACTGCTACCTAAATATAATATATTATTAAGAATATTCTTATAATGATATATAACTTATAATTTATGTTTATGGATATGAATAGTATTAAACAAAAATTAAAATGTGTGGTTTACACTAACATAAGTTGAATTCCTAGGTTACCAAATAAATATAAATAAATATGAAAACCAAATGAATATAAAAAAATATTATTATGCACACAAATCTATTTTAACATAGTAAATTTAATTAATCACAATTTTTAAGTGATATTAATCTAATAAATATGTTATATATTCAATAAAGTATTTGTCATATTAATCCAATATATTAGATATACATAAGATAAGAACAATACAAATTTTATGCGTAAAAACCTATTTTTTATAAAGGTAGTTTTACCACTATTTATTATAAAACTCTTTTTGAATCCATTTTTAGAACATTTTTAGATTTAATATGGAAAAATAAATATCATCTTTGGATGACAGACATTAAAATTATGTTAGGATAATTTTTCGGCATCTTTATGTAATTATTCATCTTTTAATGAATAGTTAAATATACTAGATTTTATTTCAAAACTAATTTTTCTTCTAATTTGTTTATAGGGTTAAATTAAAATTTTAATTAGCTTATTAGTTTAGTTAGATAATATTCTTACCAATTAATTCAATTCAGTTCATTAAACCCAATCACAAATTGAAAATGGATATAAAAGCATAACAATTTTTTGGAAATTTGTAATTTAAAAACCTGTAGTGACTTCTCATCAGCAGGATTAATTTTAAATTAATTTTTATCATTTCTATGATTAGAAAATGAGAAAATATATTCCATATTTGGAATAAAAATAATTTATAATTTATAATATGAAAACAATTTTTTTACCAAAAAAATTAGTGAAAGTTATTTTATTTTATTATATCCGTTAAAGTAAAAAATTATGTTAATAAAGTAATAAAATTTGAAATTAAGACCCAAAACGACATATACACTTATAAAAAACCCATTAGATTGAAATATTTCAACATTATCATAAATTTCCACAAACAGGGTCCATTATTGAGTCAACTTGAAACATGAAAAACATTGGTGGAATTATCTATTCAAATATTTGCAAGAGTGCCACTCCTCCTTCACTATAAAAGGGAACCACATCTACCCATTCATAACATCTCTCAAACATTTTATATTCAGACACACTCTACCCAAGTACCATAAATGCATTCCTCCCATTGATTGGAAAGTCTCCATTTGGTCAAAAATCCCCTCAATAAATCATTTTATTATAAATCAAAAGGAGTTTTTGATTATGTGAAAGCTTGTACGAGTATAGAGACAGTAAAGACAAAAGGTAAGGAGATTTCATCTCACTTTTTCTCTTTAGGGATATACAATCTATGTTTTCTACTCTTTAATTTTGTGTAGTGTGTGTACCACCCTTTATTTTATTATTTTTATATTATAATTATATTTATGGGTATTCACATATAAATTCTATTATATATATTTCATAGGGTTTTAGTTTCAAAAGTTACCAAATTGGTATGATATTTTTTTTCAATTTTATATCTTTAAGAGTCATGTTTTGTTATTCACCTATGCTATTTTTCAAGGTGTATATACTTTTATTTCACTTTTATTTCTAGGAATATCAATATTTTTATTATATTTAATGCTTCATGTAGTTTACATTTCTTACATGGAGACTATGACCCAAAATTACAATGTTATAAGATTTTATCAAGGAAATACCATCACTTTTTGAGATTCTTTGTGTTTATGATTACTTTTATTAAATTTAAATTTACATCTCTTCATAACATTCAAGATTTTACTTATCCTTTATTTGTTTATGATATTCCTCATTTGTTAGTACCATTTTACCACTCTTTGGTACTTAAGATAATGTTTTGAAATAAAATCTGTATGACTCTTTCTTTGGTTGGAAATCTATTGCATTCAAAAATCATGTTTTTGATAATGTTTATAATTTTTTTCAAATATCCTTCAAGATTATTTTATTATAAAATGAATTTAAATATGTTTTATTGTTTTCATATCTTTATATGTTTATGAAGATATTTTCAAATAAAAATGTTTTTAAAATGTTTTATGTTATAAAAAGAAGTTTTCAAATAAGAAATTATATTTTTTATTATAAATGTTTTGACAGATATTTAATAATTATTTTAAATCTATGATGAAATCTACTTATTTTACTCATCACCTTCCAGTAAATGATCTAATGGTTCCATTGATATCCTTTCTATGAATGTGTTATGCTAAATATAATGGACTTCATGGAATGATTTTATCTTGCATTGGTTAAATGTTTATGAAATCCATTTCTATCCACGGGATATATGTTTATGAAACCCACTTCTTTTCATGGGTTATGCTTTGATAAAATTGTAATGAAACTTATCTTTATTTCCATAGGTTCTTATGTGATGGAATATTAATGATACTGATTTCATTTCATGGGTTATAATATGATTTTTATAAAACCTGCATCTTTTTGGGGTCATAATATGATGAATATTTTATTATATTGTGGAAAATGTATGAATGATTTTATAAAGAGATGGGTGAGACCAAAATCTGCATCAAATGCATTGGGTAACAATGGTTGAATCATGAGTTGAAAAGTTATGAGTGAACCAAATTAAATATTTGCAATGTTATGCGTGAACCTGATTACATAATCAATATATTTTGAATGAACCTTATTGCATTGTCACAGTGTTAGGAATGGACCTAGTTTCATGTACATAAGTTTATGCATGAACCATAATACATGTTTATAATGTTATTCGTGTACCTAACAACATGTTCAGAATGTTATTAATGAACATGGTTTTATATCCATTAGTTAATGCATGAGCCTAATTACATGTTCACATTGTTATGTATCAACTTATTTTCACATCTATAAGGTTATTAGTGAACATGATTACATGTTTACAAGGGTATGAATGGAACTGGTATCATTTCTATAAGTTCATGTGTAAACCTATTTTCATGCTAAAGATATAATTTTTGAACCATATTACATATACAAATTGTTTGCATGGACTTGGTTTTACATCTTTATATTGATTATGGGGCATGAATTCAGGTCCTTAATTTAATGAGGAAACCAATTTTTACATATACATGTTCACAATTTTATTAACTAATGTGCATGCCACAAATTCCATGTCTTATTCTTAGGTTATGATTTCATGAATTCTTCTCTTAAATAACTTATGATCTATTTCTTATATACTGCCCATAATTATTTTTATCTCTAATATGGAGGGTAAAATCTTCAAATATAATGATCATGTTCCATACCCTACATATTTATGGTATTCTTATACATTTCCTTTTTTTACCCTTACTGAGAATCTATGCTCGCCCCATTATTATGTTTCATTTATCTAGGTTAAGAAGAATAGATTCATGTAGAATTACTAAATGTATATATATTTATGGGAGATGTTGTAGATCTTTCACAAGGACAAAGTACTTTTTTTCATGTTTCCAAAGACACTAATCAATTACAGTTCATGGGCATTTATTTTTGAAATGTACTAAATATTTATCTAAAGAGATGTAATATCAATATATGTTAAGACTAGGTTACTATAGGAATGGTTTGAAAAATATTTGATGCCATATAGTACATTTGAAAATAAACTTTTGTGTGTTGAATAAAACGAGTAGGGTATGACCTTAAACTCATGTATCGCTATGTTTAATACAATAGTTCATGTTCTCTTTCTAGATCAAAATATGTAATACAATTATGTGTTAGAACAATGTTATGGAGCTTCTGGAAAAACATTGAAAAATATTTTCTTCAAAACAATTATTTAATATCATAACCAAAAATTTGAAAGAACTTCCCTGAACATCATAATGATAATCATTATAATTATCCAATCCAGTTCCCTAGTCTGATTTCACAATAAAAAATGTGAATCTATTTGAACATGATTGAGAAAATTATGAGATTATTCTTACTAAGTCTAAAACAATTAATACAATCTTCTAAGCCTGATGATTCATTCCAATATGATAATTATCTAAATATGATCTTCCTCTTCTTTTTCTCATGCATGGTTAACTTCTTTATGAAATCCTAATGCAGAAATTTGTTCTCTATCGGTTTTTCGAGCCTGTCTCTCTTCATTTCTAAATTTTACTCATGTATGGTATGTATGATGTACCTCCACTATTTTTAGTTATGATAAATATGAATTGGTCGGGATTCAAAAATGCTTTCCGACTCAACTTAGTTTTATGAAATATTGAATCACATCAAATTTTAGATGCATTATTGATTTCTTTAACATTTATTAACTATTCTAGAAACGTCTTGAATCTTCTTAAATATTCATATTTTTTATATTTTCTTAACAATATTTATTCTAATTCAATTTATTCATTGTGATTTTATCATTACGATCAAATCATTTGGTTACTCATATTTTCCATGAACAATGTGAAAATTCATCCTAACTGATGACTTCCCATTATAATGGAAACATGATGATATTATTACCATTAAAAACAATTCTTTATGAGAAGAAAAAAAATTATTAATTAAAATTCACTACACCAAATGAAACATATTTCAATAATATGTATTCACATAACAATAATAAAAAACAACTACATGTTACGATGTCACCCTTGGCTACACATCAAAAACTACTTCAACCATCATTTCAATATTCTCCTAGTAAAATCCTTTGTGGCTATTTTAAACAATTCCAATTGTATTAATTTCTCTTGACTGAAATCCTGTATCAGATGATATTTATCAGTGTCCTTTTGAGTCAGATGGATCATGAAATAATTTTTTAGAAGACAAAACAAATATTCTTTCTCATAAACGAATTGGAAAACAAATTCTATCAAAAAAAATAAAAGTAATTATTTTTGTTCTTGTCCCACATGATAAAAAATTAGAGCCATTCTTTTCTCTTGACCCACATGATATGTAAAAAAATTCCATCTTCAAAATCATTAAAAACATATCCTGATAAGAAATGGATGAATACATTATTGGTTGATCTATTATTTTCTTATTCATATCGGCCATAATAAAATTTTGTTCTCCACTATTTTCATTTTTCTGAAAAACATACATTATCCTCTTTTTATTGGTTCTAAAAAATCCCCACAAAACTATTATACCTCTAATTATTTCAATGGAATACCTAGTCTTGTGGACCAGTATCTGTAGCTTCGACTTCAAAAAGATATTTATTTTCAAAATAAGATATCAAGGAACATATAACACTCAACTCCATTCTCCAAATATTTAATTATATTATATTTATTGGTTCTACTAAAAACAAGTGTCTTCATAACATTACATTATGATGATCCATCCATGAGAACAAGCATTTATATATTTTTTGATGTCACGTTGATGATCTGAGACTAGAAAACATCATCTTCCAAAACTACCCTGTTCAAAAATATCATCCTTTATCACGAATTCCTTCATGTATTAAAATATTTAGATGTACATTATAGCAATGTCTGACATATAATGTATGGTATTTTAACATCCAATTCTTACAACAAAATAATCACACCATCCTCCTGAATATGATTGGCAACACTCCCTATTTCATTATTCTATCCTTCATTACCAATTTCTAAATCACTTATTATTTTTGTGAATTAAATAATAGTAAATCATCATCATATTCTCATCACATATATGAAGAATCTAATTCTATTCTTCATAATAATCCAAACCTTATTCTAGACCAAAGGTGAGTCCATTGAACCTTTTATTCGTGAAAACCTTCTCCCAATCTGATGGGATTTCATAGGAATTATGTGTACGATGATCTAAATATGAAGGTCAATGTGATATTTTTTCAAATGGTTCTGGATCCAATTATTATCTTCACACACAACTTTCCTCTATCCATATTTCCATTAATTTTTTTATTATAATCTTTTTATTTAATACATTTATATATTTACAACCAATACATCCAAAACACAACATGGGACAAACTATCTCCCTTTTTGTGGTTGTTGTCAATAACCACTTCAATACCAAACAATCGCTTATTAAAAATACCACAAGATGTATTTCATTTATCAAGTTGTCAATTTCCTTCCATTATTTTATTTCCCCCAATTTTTTATCTCACCCCATTTTCCTTATCTCAGACCCATTTTGACAATCAAATTCAAAGGGGAAATCATGATAAGTTTACCTCTTATTGAAAAAAGTTCTTATTTCCGATGGATAATTGGTTTAATAAAAATTATGAAATTATTCTTCAAGAAAAAATAATTAGCAAATGAATTTTTTTAACAAATATCCATTAACTAAAACAAGTATATGTATACAAAAGAAAAACCCGTGTAGAAAACAAGAATGTGTAATCTAGGTTATCAATGTTTTCCATAACACAACATTCATATGAAACATTTTCATGTGGCTTTCACCATTCTCATGATTGGGGAAATCATTGAATGTATTTTTTAAGGAATAAGTAACCTGAGGCAATATAAATAAACATATTTTAATGTTTACTTGAATAAACACAACATTCCAAAAACATTTATTTTTCATTGTCTCATTAATTTATTTTGGATAAATAGTAATAAACTAATAAAAACCAAATTCTTTATTTCAAAAACATCAATTACATGTAAGTTAGTACAAGTATAAAAAAATTTGAATGGGGAGGAACATCATTTGTTTGTTAGAAACAACAAAACTAAGATATTTTTATCTGCATTGAAATTTTCTTCTTTTTCTTGGATAATTAATTTGATGTGTTTTCTTCCTTATTTTCATCCATATATTATTTTTAACCACTTTTTTCTCATCTATAGAATATTATGAAGAGAATGTAGACTTTTCCTCAAATTCAATAGCATCTTTGTTACAATTAGTTTGTAACATCTTCTTTATGACTTCATCATGGGATAGAAATATTGTCAAATACATTTTAGAAACATTCCAATATTACTACCATATATTACATATTTTCTAGATATTCATGTCACAATATTCATATATCTTTTTATCAAAATTATTCTAATTGTCATAAAAAAAATTCTACAACTTTTCTTCTGGTGGTTTTTTTCTTCTTCCAAATTCCAGTCATTATAACTTATTATGGACAAATTATTAAGTACTATTTCTTTTCAGAGATAGCATTTTTATTTTTCCCATGTTTCAGAATACCATTATAAGATTTATTCCTTTAATAGGATTGTCTCCCCATCAAAATTTTCATTTTATAATTCATAGAATAGTTGTAATGTTGTTAGTGAAACCAACACATATTAGTCGTGTGTTTAAATCTGCAACATTGGTAGCAATAAACATTAAAGGAATACATTCCTCTAAAACCTCCAAACTATTAATAATTTTTTACATGATCCTATACAATATTTTTCATCTTTCTTAACAAAACCTTCTTGACGACCAACCTTTCTCTTATTAATTGAATTCTTCATTTTTATCTCTTTTTTCTTTTTATCCTTATCTAAATAATATGTAGTATAAAAAATTTAGAAATTATTTTTTTAGAAACAAATGACTTCAATGAAGTTTTTGGTTCATACCATATAAATTAATTTCTCAACTTTATTCTTCTTAGAGATAATAGTATATTTCTTATCATAATTCAATGATAATATTTTATCCATCTGAGGTTTAACCTTTCCATAGATTTCACCAAATTTAGAGACCAAATTATTGAAACATATAATGATCTATTTAGATTAAAAATGTTTTCGATGTATATGTACAAGATATTCTTCTCTTTCCTTCACCATTACCTCTAGATGTTAATTAAAAAAATTATTTCTCTAGAGATTTTTTCAATTGTCAATCTCTTCTAAATGCTTGAATTATTCAGTATAAAATCATTCCCAATTGTTAGTTGAAGAGTCTTTATTTTTTAATATCCATATTTATTTTTGAATTTACCTAAAATTCCACAAAAATTCTTTAAATTCATATTTCAAATGAAATTCTAATTTGGTTTATTCTTCTCCTTCTTCTGAACTATTGCTTCAATGTTCATCATTTTTTACAATTTCAATGAATGTATTATCTCCAGCATGCTAAATAGATTTTAAAATTAAGATTCACTTTAATCTTCTTTAAAACAGTTTCCCTCACTTATAGCTAAACATTCTTTATTTAGTATTTTCAATAAATGTGTTCTCTTCCGAACCATTTTTAAACTCTTCACTATTATAATATTTAGACAAAACTATTCCACTATTGGATTCAAGGAATTTCCGATCATTAATCTTGGAATAAGATTTTTTTTATTACCACCATTTATATTCCATGATCATTAGGAAATTATATATTCTTAATTAATTTGTTCTTCATCACTTTTTTCATAAATTGTTTCTTTATTATCTCTTTAAAGAAAATTGGCAACAGTGTGCCCAATGTCTCCAAATACAAAATTCATTTAGGAAGTTTCCCTTTGTACCTTCCTGTACCTATTTTTACATTTTTACAATACATGGATAAAATTTTCCATTAAATTTACATAAATAATTTTTTCAATCAAAGTCGACCACATCATCTTCTTCAAAAACCAACTTCAACATTTCATACTTCGTTGCTTTGAAGAAAATTTCTATATCAGCATTAATTATTCCTTTAATATCTTTCTACCTTTACATTATATAAGTAATTATAGTACTATGAATATCATTGACTGATAGAGTATAATAATCTATATCATTTAATTATGCGAATGTAACATCAAAAAATTTCTAAAAGAATTGTAAAATTCTCTTAAAAATGTAGAATCTTCAATCACATCACCAATACTTATAATAGTACTAAAAATTTAAATTATAATTTCAAATAAATCACCATATAATTCATACTCACCCATATCATGATCATTATACATTAATATTTTTATTTTTATCTTTTATGTATTAACTTTTTTATTTTCATTGTAAATTTTCTTCAACCAATCCCAAATACCTTTGGTTGTAGAAAATCCTTTTACTCATAGAAACTCCCTTTCAAAAAGTGATGGGAAAAATTAATTCTCATTTCTTTCATAAATATCAAAGCCTTACTTGTTAGAATTTGTAATAGGATTATTCTTAACGTGATGGGGAAACCATTTATAATAGCTATTAAAGCATCATACCCAATGTACACAACATATAGAACCAATATACCTTTAAATATATGATAATTCCTATAATTTAATTTTATAATCCAATTACTATTCACATAATTCTGATTCTACATCACAATGTCTCTTTTAAAACATAATAAAATAAAAAATGAAATAAAACATCGCTCTAATATCACTTTTATGTTTCCAGGAAGGATCCTAGTATTAATGGGAGGGGTGGGGGTGAATCAGTAATATATTTTTTTAATTTTTCTTATATAATGAAACAACCTTCACCTCCAATTGCATATTTTTTTCCCAAGTGAAAAAAAATCATACAAAATTACATAAGAATAAAATAAATTACATGGTTCACTAATCAAAAAGGGTATATACCTCATTTGTATGGGATGAGAATAATTAGACATGATAGAATACACTATAAACTAATCCATTTTTATTGAATATAATGAGTAGGATATTCTCTTACACACTTGTAGCACAATGTTCAATGAAAGGGTGGGATTACTCTTTCTAAAATATATAATGTAAATTTTTTTTAAACCATGTTATTGTTCTTCTTGATCAAATTTCACAAATATTTTTATCAAATAAATTCTTCACTTTCATACAAAGAAGAAGGTAAGAACTTCCATGGAATTCAAAATGATACTCAGTTGGATTTTCCAATATGATTACCCAATCATATTGCACAATATGAAAATATATATGTATTAGAATATGGTTGACACAATTCTAAACTTATTATTCTATAGACCAAAAATATCATATTAATTTTTCTAATCTGATGAACTAGACCAAAACAACATTCAGTTGAATATGGTCTTCTTCTTATTCTTATTAATCATCATCTTATTCTTCTTTCTGATATTTCTTTTAGGAAATCCTATTGTGGAAGCTTCTTCTCCCATGAATTTTGGAGCATCCCTCTATTATTTTCAAAACACTAATCATGTATGTAATATAAAAGGTACCTACTCTATTTATAGGTGCTCCAAATGTGGTTTGGGAGGAATTCTCAAATATCTTCCTACTCAACCAAATTTCTCAAAATCTTGATTTCCCTTGAATTTTGGAGGCATTTATGATTTATTGAACACATATTAATCTTATTATAACTTATTATATCATCTTACATAATTGGATTTGGTCATACATTCTTAACAATCATATTTTAAATTTGTATTCATCATTCCAATTTTCTCATTATTATGGATGCATTTTTTTAATCAGATTTTTCTTCACCAACAAACAATTTCATCAGAACTATAGAGTCTCAATTATAATGACCACATGAATATATAATAACCATTCAAATATATTAATTACGATTAGGACAAGATATTATTCATTACGTTTATATACACCAAATAAAACAGATTTGAATAATATTTCTTCTTACAATGATCTTTTGAACCAACTGCTCGTACTAATGTCCCCCATGACAAAACCTCCTAAATTACATTAACCATCCTTTCAAAACCCCCCTTGAAAATTTCTTTGATAATGTTTCATAAAAATATTAATTTCTTTATTTCTTCTGAACAAATATCTTTTATATGATGATATTTATCGGTGTTATTTAACATCGAATGGATATTGTAATAGTTTTTTACTTGGAAAAATAGTTCTTATTTTACTTGATGGACAAGAAAAAAATAATATTGAAAAAAATAGAGTTCATAGTTTTTTCTTTTCATAATTGATAACAAATAAATGAAATTCTTTACTCTTAACCCACATTATAAAGACTTTTTTCTAAAATGGAAAATAATCAACAAGTTATCATAATGTGAAATGGTTGACTACATTATTGATTGGTCTCTTATTTTATTCTTTGTTTTTATCACAATAAAATATTCTTTATCATCAATATTAATTTATTCTAAAAACATACACTTTATTTTATGTTTATTGTTTCAAAAATATACCCCCAATAAATTTCATTATTTGATGATTATGATGTAATTTAAATTCTGGTGGACCGATATCAACAACATTTTCTTAAAAAAACTTCTTTATTTTCTGAATACAATAACAATGAAAATCTAGTAATCAATTTTTTTATTATATGATTTAAATCATTTAGATTTATTGGTTTAACTAGAAACCAGTATATTTATAACATCACATTTTGATCATCTTTCCCAGCTAATAAACATTTATGTGTTCATTGATCACACATCGTTTTTCTAAGACTGGAATGCTTGGGCTTCACAAAAAACCATCTTCAATAACATTCAATTTGTATACATATTCTTTCATAATAGTGAATATGTTGAGGACTAGAATTACAACATATGAATTATAATTAAAGGTATTATAAATTACTATTCTTCTAGAAACATCTTTCTTACTAACAACCTAAATATTATTCACATAACTCCGATATTCATTCATCAATCATACTTTATATGATTCACAAACACTAATTTTTTTTTGAATTGAAAAACTAAAAATCATCGTCATATTTTCACTATATCCATGCATAATCTGATTCTCATCCACAATACAATCAAAAACTTATTCTGGCTAGAAGGTGAGTCCAATTAGCCTTATCTTCTAGAAAACACTTTCCAATCTTATGGAAATTCTTAAAAATTGTGAGTATGTTGATCTGAATATAATGGTTAGTCTAATCATCATTCAAATAGCTTTATATTCAATTATCAGTTTCACACAAAACATTCATCAATTCATATTTCCAATAATCTTCTCATCACACTCTTCTTCTTCAACATATTGATCTATTGAAAAAAAATACAACCAAAACACATCTTGGGACCAAAATAAGTATAACATTACTTTTTTTGGACAAAATATTTAAGGTATTGATAAACGTTTTTGGTGAATATGATCATAGATATTAATTTATTTTTGGAAATTCCTATTTTATCATATTAATAATCACAATATTTAAGTGTGATTTTTTGACTAAGTGCTTAATTATATTTAAATAGAATATCTCTATATCATTGGTCTTCTATGCTGAAAAGGGTGATATAAAATTTGTGGTTAAAACAATCATTAATGATGAGGTTATTATGGTTTTTTGGATATAGAATCAATTATATATGGAATTTTTTAGTTTTAACTTCTGGTATTAATATTGATTTGTGGATAATAATGTATTATTTCATAATATGAAGAAATATATGTATTTTGAATTATCTTAACATATCCTAATGAATTTATTTTTTGATAATGTCTATATATAGTTTAAAAATTAATATTATCCCTTTTGTTATTATGTTCTCTTTTCAAAGTTTATTTTAGTGCATTGAAATAGAAAAATTAATTTTAAATACTCAATATTTTGAGAAACATATGTGACAATGGTGGAACTGATCAATGCAATGAATTTCAACTTATCAATTATGTATATTTCATTATTTTATAGTCTATATGCTAATGATTCCCTCAAACACCTGAAATTTACCTTGAAAAAAATTGTCTTATAATAATCATTTTTGATGTCATTAATGAACTTTTTCATGCCTCATTGTTTTATGGTTTTTTGGTATTTATATTTCCCTTGATCATTCATTTTCTTGTGATCAATTATATCTTTCACCATATATCATTATTTACACTTTACACATTTCTCCCATTTCAAAAAATAACATACCTATTATTTTTTCCTATTTGAAAACCAATTATGTTTTATTCCAGATGAACCTTATAATTCTATCACTCTTATAAATATGAAGTTTTATTAATCATTTTTACGATTGAATTTTTCTATAACATTATTTTTTTTTAAATGTAAAACCATTGATTAAAGATTTTTGGTTCAAAATGCAAGGATGAAATTGATTAAAGAGAGAGGATGTAAGACCCCTATATTTTTTAAAAGAATACATTGTTTGAAAGTGTTATCAGTATAATAAATTGAGCTTAATCAACCTAAAAAATATATAACCATTATAACATAACCTTTACATTTGTGGTTATGAATATTATTAACTAATTTATTATATATATATATATGTATATTTACTACACAATATAAATTATTTATAAATTTTTAGTAAATAATATAAAAACATCAACATAATATTTTACCATAATGAATATTGAAAATATTAAAAATTAATTACCTCAGTGAGGGTCAAAATGGGTTTACCGGGGGTTAAAATAAAATAATATTGGGTAAAATGACTTAAAAACATGTCTAAAATCAATTTTCAAGAAATATTTTAACATGATAATGTTTTTTATAAATAATGGTCCATTTTATATACCTTTGTCTTGTGAAAATTGAGGGTACACTTTTTTGGTTTCAAAAATTACATGTGTACCACTCAAGTCAATTATAAATGGCTAGCCCCTCTACCCTCCTCTTTACACCTTAAAATCCATTTGAATCCTCCAAGACCTACCCAAATTCCTTCATAAATTTTATACCCCTATCCTAGATCCTTTTTAACCATAATTTCATATTATGAAGTATTTTGGTGCTTAATTGAGGAGGCTTTCCAAAGAATAGGTATCTGGATTTAGTTAGTATCATTATTTTATTCTTTCCTACACCGCCTTAAAATATAATTAAAAATGATTATATAATAAAATAATTTTATCCCATATATTTATATTTTATTTTTTTAATGTAATATTTAATTTACATATTCTCTAACATAAAATGGGATATGAAATAATCATTTATTTAAATGGAATACAACCGTCTTGTGAACTAATGCCATTGGTATTCCATAATCACCTCCAACACAATGTTGTAATAATGGATTTAATTTATATATGTATATATATATGATATTTATAACATATTTATACATATGTAAATATTATATCACATATACACTTTTACTTCCCATTCCATCGGGGTTTCTAATACATTTCTCATTTTTTTGGAGGACTATTGCCACATGTTGCTATGCGATTACATTTTTTCACTAACTCTTTAAATTGAGGGAAATAAGGATAATTATACATAATAAATTTTATATAAATGAATTAATTATGATATTAATGATATATTTATCACACCTAAAAAATAATATAGCATTTCCCTTCTTACACTAGAAAATAATATTTTCGTTCGTACGCATGTATGGACAACCACCTTAATTAAGAGATGTGATTATTTTATTATATCCACAACACATGGATATTATATTTATTTATATTAAAAATTGGAATTTTTATATTAATGTAATTCATTATTGATAAAATATTACTTAATTTATTTCTATAATGTTTGTATAAAAATGAAACATTATTAATGTGTGTACAAGACCTACCGTCTCAATGACTCTAAGGTTGTTAATTTATTATTAACATTATTAATTTTTTTTTTTAAACATACAATTGATGTAAAATTATTACAAATATTTCATGATTATGATTCTATATATGTTTAAATAATTATATCTTTGACCATCATCAACACATGAATGTTGTTTTGAAATAATGAACAGATCATCATCTAAACATCTAATGTGCAAATAAGTGATTGAATATTTAAATTTATAATTAAAAATAAATAATTTAATTGATTTAGGAATAAGTTATTTTACCATGAAAATTTTATTTAGAATTTATATAATTTATATAATTTATATAATATTATTATTCAAGAGTTAATGAACATATAAGGAACGTTTGGACTTACAGTATTTGATTTTTCATCTTGTCTTTTACATCTGTTAGACATAAGACATATTCACATATTATTTTTATTTTGGATTTTAGATAATTACCCTTATAAATTTAATATCATGAAACATTCACAAATCATGGTATTTTATGTTTCAGTTTTATTTATTTCATTCAAGGGGATTTTGATTGAATGTTACGAAGTAGTAAATTGTTTCTTAACTCAATTTCTATTTATTAGGTTATAACATTTTTTAATTGACTCCATTATCATATGGTTATGTGTGAATTGATATATCAATTATTTTATTAAGTAATTATACTTTTTTTATTAACATTTGATAAACATAATATCCCAATTGATTATCTCTCAATTCAATGATATGATCATTATAAGGGTTAATCGTCCCAAATTCTGTTCTATGGTTTATATATTTATGGTAAATACCTATCTACAATTTTTAGGTGTACATACATCCATTTCTCTTTTTATATCTAAAATTCAATTTTTTATTTATATTCATAGTATTTTATGAATAACAACTTTCATGGGACTTATAATTGAAGAGTTACCAAAGTGGAAAAGGGTTTTTGATAGAATCTAATTTCTTTCACAACTATTTATGATCAATATTATATTGATAAAAAATTATACAAAATGATTTTCTTAAACCAAATATATTTTTATACTCAATTTATGGATGTGTTTCACATGTTTAATTTCCATTTCGGATCTTAATGACTGATTAATCCCCATAAATGTCATTTTTAAGTTAGACCAATCGTCTATTACCTTTCATATATAAATTTTGTCTTGTATATCCATGTTTTATAATTTTTTTTTCATAATAGTTTTCTTATAAAAATAAATTAATTTTTTAAAAATATTTTATATGATATTTTACTTTATTTAAATATTTTTCAAAGGAAATTTCATATCATTTTCTAACTTTTTAACTTTTGGATCCATTTTTTCAAATATTTTTAATATAATTATTTTATTAAACTCACCAAGTGAATGGATTTTCCCACCATCATGCCCATTATTTTAATACAATTTTAATTTATATTATTCCATGTTTTCTAAAAAAATTATTTTCCCCATATTTTGAGAATATTTAGTTTTTGAATGTTATTTTTAAAATAAATAGTTTATTTTCCTCAAAAGTCTTTTAAATGATCTGTTAATTGTATATCCATTAATCAATGTCAAAAATCATTAGTATTAGTGAATCTAAAATTGGTTTATTTTTTAATGATACCATCATAATTATTTCTCTGGATCGATTACGATTGTTTCAAATATATTTTTATGAAACCCATTTCTTTTCCATAGGTTAATCATGTATTAAATAGATAGTTATAGAACCTATTTATTTTTATGGGTTAATCATGATGTAATTAGATTAGTATGGATTCCATTTCATTTCCTTGGTTTAATCATGTTCAGAATATATTTTTATTATACCCTTTTCTTTTTCATACCTTATTCAGGTTTCAAAGTAATTGTTATGTAACTCATTTATTTTACAATTATTAATTATGTTTCGATGAGATTATTATAGATCCATTTTCATTTCTGTGGTATAATCATTTTAAGAAAGGAATAATGTTTTTTATAACGTTTATGAAGTAAATAAAGCTCTATAATCATTATTAATGGTTCGTGAACATTATCACATGATGGGTGCACCCTTATATCGTTGGTTGAGCCCAATATATCTTATATTATGGTCGTGGACAGATAGCATCAGGTGATATTGATATAGAAAATATTATGGGTGTTCCAAAACAGTTTTCCAACGAATTGGGTAACAATTATGTTCTCCTGATAATTATATTATATTTTAATCACATGGTTATTTTTATTTTAAGGGTTCGGTATGGGTTCTATGATAATAATTTACTAAGATACCAACATGTTTTTTTATAAAATCCATGGTTAATAAATGTTTCTTTTGGTCAATATTTATATAAACTTCCTCTTTATTATTTGTTTTGATAACTATTTCATTTTTCAAAGCCTTATTTTATGTTTTTATATTTTATTATCATGGTGTTTATGGGGATGTGTTCCTTTTTTTTATGGTCATTACCTTTTTCATTTTATCATACATTATACTCATCCTATTATAACTGATAAAATTCAATTATTAATGATCATATTTGACCATACTGAGCATTTTAATGTAGAATTTTTATATTTTTGTTTTCCACATGTTATAAAGAATGATGATAAATTAATTATTTATAGAAGGGTTGCATATGGTTAATGATGATAACCTAATGTATAAGAATGAAAACTTTAGTTAATTGGAAAAATGATCATTTAAGTACATGGGTATTTTTTATGTAATACTTTATACCGATTATATAAAATTATAAACTTATAAGTTCCATTATAATGTAACTAATCTAATATTTTTCTTTTTTATTTTTGATTCATATAGTTTCATCGGTATTAAATCCAAAAATAGAATGCTTATATATTTAGCACCAGATCCAACAGTGTGGGTATTAGGAATTTATATTATAAATATAATAATTATCTACTGGAGTCCCCTTTTAGAACAGCTGTATAATATGGTGATGGAACATGTGACTCATTCAGTCAGGGTGGTGGTCGTACACACAATTGACGAATGCCGGGTTTTTTATAAAGTACATATGGGAGAAGGTGATTAATGATCATTCCCATATAATAATAACTTTCATTATATAATATATAATAATTTAATTACCTTTTTACTCAAATATTATAATATAAAAATCAAAAACTAAAACAAATAATTTATGTAAAAATATTTAAACACATTGAGAAATTTTAAATTTCATAATAAGATCCCATATAAATGGATGGAAAAATATATTTATTTTAACTATAAGATAAATTAGATAAATTTAATTCTAGGTGATGTAATAATGATAGTGTTTTCATAGGATAACTAATTTTAGGAGTTCGAAAAATTTGTGGTGAGAAGCCCCTTTTATAAGTTGTGAGAATTGCATTTTTTTTAAAATATTTCAACCTAATAGAATGACAGCCCTAGTAAAAATGTTAGTAAATATAAATGGGAGATGTAATTGAATGGGGAAGATATATAGTAATTTCAAACCTCATACAATAAATTATAGACATGTTTTCTACATTATTGAATTTAGTTACCCAGTAATTTTTACTTTTACAATTTTAAATTTTATCGCGGTAACAAGTTTTCAACTAAGGTTATTCTTCATGCCCCAAAATAATATGGTATATAATAGATAAATTGAAAAAAAATGATTATAAATTATAAATATATTAAATTTGATTCAATTTATAAATTATATCAACATTAATTTAAAAATAAAAAATTATGATTTATGTTTTTTTCAGAAAATGTAACCTATGATTAAAAATACAAAATATAGTTTTGTAAGTTGAAGATATTTATATATAATTAAAAATTAAAAAATAAAATTAATATCTTATTATATAGAAATGTTTTATAAATTTAAAATTTATTTATTTGTACTAATATTGTCCTAAAAGTCTTTTATTTTGAAAATTAGTATTTTTCACTTTCTATATGAAATAATTATTTTTAAGAAATATCAAAATGTAATCTTAAGAATACATTTTCATTTTTAATACAATAATGACTTTACCTTTTTCAAAATAATTTCCCAAATTTTATAATACATTATTTAAACAAAACGCAAACATAAATTGGAAAAATATTCATATTGGAAATTAACTTCTTGATTATTAACTATTATTTATTCATATTTCACATAAATTACAAATTAATTTTTTCAAATACATTATTAGAATTATTAAGAAGGTTTATTATTATATAATTATAATATACATGGATTTTTAAAACAAAATACAATTTTTTTGAACTTAAAATTATAAGCATACAATGTTTTTCTTAGTGGTTTTATATATATTATTTGAATTTAATTCATACTAGAAGCATCTATTATTTATTTCTATAAATTTTTTAAAAATATTTTACTCAAGTTGAATTATAATAATACAATGGATATGTTTTATAGGTCGTACATAAATATTAACATTTTACCTAAATATATCATGATTTCATTAAAATTTGGTGATGTGTGTATATAAATATATCAAACCAATTCACACATTTAATTTAATAAATTTATTAAGCCTTAGGGTTTAACATTATCCCATCCCCAAAAATAAATTTCATCCTCACAATTATGATTATTATTTATTGGAGAAATTTAGTGTGGTTATTCTTAACATATTCATCATTTGGGGTATCATCACTAATATGACATAAAAAAATACTCCCTTAGCCTATTTGAAATTATTTATCTTTATTCACTCATATTTCTTCATTAGTAAAATAAAATAGCCAAGTATTTATACATCCTATTAATATATTATCTATAGCATACCATTCCTGAAATAATATGAATATCAAATTCCATTAACCATAGTGAATCTATCTTTAACACAAAAATTTTACTCTATTTTGAACCCTCGAGTGGTACTACCAACTAGTTCATAATGTTATGCACTAGTCAATATAAATAATAATAACAAATATTCAATTTACTTTAATAAAAATATTATTAATCACTTATCAATTACATGTTTAAAAATACTATCTAACAAACTTATTCATAATAAAACCACACTTTATTATCTCCAAATCCATTGTTTTTTAAACAAAAGGGTTATCCATACCTTAAACATGTGTTCATTAATATTTATCTAAAAAATAAATTATTTTACTAAAATAATTTCTCAATCAAATTGATAACATTTAATATGTGAATTAAACCCATCTAGGAAAAATTAACGAAGATCAATCAGTAAATATTTGACATAATCCTCTATAACATTTGGATTATACAAAAATGTAATCAATAAATATCCCTCACAAATGAAAATAGAAAAAGTCTTTAAATATTTAATTTATATTAAAATATGAATCTCACTACCTTAGTAAAGACTATAAAAATCATATTTTCCATTTTAATAGGAAAATAAAAAAATTCATAAACATTCATGTATACTCATTTATTCAATTATAATCCATAGTTGTTCCAGGTACATTTCTTTATCAGCTTCAGGTTAGATATGTTGTTTAAACCAAATAGTAAAACCCAAAATGGTTATCAATAATTTCATATTAAATGATTATATGAATATGAATGTTAATTTCTAATATGTATTCTCTTAAAATACGTTTATTTAATTATTTTTTTCATATAGTTCAATCTCTTTTTCATTAAGTTAGGTTCCCATGTACATATCAAAAAAATACATTAAATTAATTAGAAAATAAATCCTTCATTAAAGTTCATAAATTTCATTTGATTAACCAAAGAAGACCCTCAGGGAGTGTCTGTATTAGTGTTCAGTCTTAGTACCATTCACCATGTACTAGAGTGACGAACAATTCAGTACTCAATCAGTCATTATATAGGTGATTAACCATATTTTAAACTATTTCACATCAACATTCACTTTATAGTATCTAGATAATGATTTAGTATATATGAAAACCACATACTCAATACATTAAAATGGATTTAAGATATCATTCTATCCATAAACATATTCCTAGGATTTTATCTAATGTTATATGATCCAAATCCCCAAAAATTGTGATTTATTTCTTATTAATTATATCATTTACTATCCTAAAGGGTTACTTATTTTGATGAAACTTAAATATCACTCCATATATTATCATCAAAAAACCTAATATTAAAATATATCTAAACTTGACCTTTGGTAGTAACTCTGGTGACCCAAACCCAAACTCCTAGGTCTAATTCTATAAAAACACACATTACATTATCACATTGTTAGAAGATATAAAAGTCTAAATATAATATTCTAAAACTAAAAAATTAAAAATGAAATTTTCATCTTTCACATCCTGAGGATATTATTAGGTTTATAGATTTATATAATTAGAAAAAATCATGCACTCACAAAACCCATGTTCTTTTTATGAATTGGGTATTTTTTTTATTTTATATAAAAAACTACCTCATCCATAATGGGTCATCAATATCTCCCATGAATCCACAAAAAATTTATCCTATAAGGTATATCCTTTGTAATAATTTTCTTCATAACCTAGAGAAATAGAAATTTATTAAAGTGAAACATTAAACATTCAGTAAGGTAGAACCTACAATCGAGGTAATCATGGAATAAACATGGAATAAATATTATAATAGGAATAAGTAATCGAAATGAATCCATAATAATAAAATTGGGTGCATTTTATATCCCTGAAAATAAATGAATACATGTATATCAATAATATTGATCTCATACTAATAGAATTCAAAATTTCATACATCAAAAACATAGTTTTCATTCATTGTTCTAAAACATTGTCCTTTTATGGGGAGATATATACAACAAAACCCATCATTTTTTGTTTCATGATATTTTTTGATTCATTGAGAGTCTATATATTTTATGGACCACCCTATCACTTTTTGATGTCCAATGTATTCACCGTAATTGTAAACAATATATTTTATAATGTTCTCTATGAACCTCTTACTAAATAAAATACAAATTTTCATATAATGATGAATATTGAATATCATTACATTATTAACCTATGTTAGTAGATGGTAATCATCAAGAATGTCAATACATATCCCCATGTCAATAGATGGATTCCATTATCCTGACCTATACAGAAGAATGTGGTGTAATTTCTAACAATATATAGTCCACTTCCTAATAAATGTCTATATTATAATAATAATATTCGTTCTACTAATACATTTCCCCCAGTTAATTAAATAAAAAACATGAACTAAACACATCTACAAAAATAATATGGATAATTAAATAATATATAGTCATATTTACAAAAATCATCTATATTGGAAAAAACAACATATAGAATGCCAAATTCTTTCCCCATGTCAATATAATAACATTTTCTATAGGTTAAAACTATTCAATTTTGATTATGTAAAATTATATATTCACACAATATAAATAAATGAGTACAAATATAAGAAAATACTATAATAACATGATCATAATTTATATAGAGAAGTAATTATGTTTGTTAAAAAAATGTAACCGAAATGAAACATTGGAATGTTATAAGGGTGTTATCATAAATGAAAAAACACTATTAAAAAATGATACCTTGAATATTATTAAAAAATATATCATGAATTTAATTATATGATATTATATGTTCAATCAAAAATATGATAAATATATATATATATATATATATATTACAAGATAAATCATGAAACATAAACCCCATTATGCTAAATCATTTTTAAAAATAAAATGGCAAGTTGAAATAATAATATAAAAGGTCCTTTCAAAAACATTTTCAAAATTGATAGAAAATACAAATATAAATATCAATTTGAAAGGTGTATTTTAAAAAGGTGATGTGAATGATTTTGAAATCCTTTACTATAAAAAAGAGTCCCCTATAATGGATCCCAAAAAAGATATAATTACTTCTTCAATAAAAGAGGTCATAAAGAAAAAACATGAGATTCTTAGTGAAAACATATTTATTATTATCATTAATATACCATTTCCTAAAATTCTCATTGTAAGAAGAATAATAAATAATTAATTTGTGTGGAAACTACATTGTTTAAAAATATGATTATAAAATACCATATAATAATGTTTTATGAGGTCCTGGACCATTCTATAGGGGACGATTCTATGACTCCCCATGACCACCTTCAATATTTTAGGGGATGCTGACTAGCACTGAGAAGAAATATCACTAACATGGGAGGGCACATAATAAATTAATTTTACACATGCACACATATCCATGACCATACAATGATAAAATGTAAAACAATTTATAAATCATGAAATCATATATATGAATACCACAACCATAGTATGAAAATAGGAAATTAAATTTAAACACGGGAAAATACAATACCACCAAATTTTTTTGAAAGAAATTCTAGCCTAAAAGTAATGTTGGGGATGGTTGTCAGGATAAACATAAGAACACACCTCTCTTAGTCTGGATCACTAAAGGCCACATTGTCTGGGTCACTCTCGGACTCCATCAAAAGGTTGATCATATTGACAATATACCACACATATGGGAAAATCCTATGCATGTGTGAGTAAAATAATACACAATAGGACACCCCGAAGTAACAAAAAATATATCAACAAGAATAAATTTAATATCTACACATGTATATGCCTACACCACATATAATAAGAAAACGTTGATATAATCAATAAAGACACACAATATAAATTTAAATTCACTATTGTAATGCTAGAATACGATTCCTACTCTAAAGTTCTACATAACACTCATCTAAGATAACACGCTCTAGGAGTCAGATAGCCCAGATGAAGTTAGTCCAAGAGGTAGAGATCATTGGTTATTTCCATTATCTGTATACAATAGTTGTATAAATAGAAACGTGGAATATAAGAAGCTCACGCCCAAGGCCGTGTGGTATAAGAACAACTCAATTTTGAATAACCCACTATTTATATGATCAATAACATTGTAATATTGTTCATAATGATACCAAGAACTCCACATTGGGAAATATGATGATAGGGGATCTCACTCTAGACCTCACAGATGGGTTCTAATAACTCTTTTTATGTAGATCTGTTGAAGGTATTACCATCCTATGTGTATGGAATGATTCTATACTAACCTTTTGGTAATTGATATAGGGAATTCACCCTAATATTATTTTCTAATATATAGTGGAGAACGGATCCATTTCTACTCGATATTAGTACATGGAATGTAATAGGATAACATGGTGTTTCCCCTTGGAAATGGATCTTACCCTTGTTAATAGACTATATTTGTTTCTTTGTGGATGTGAACAATATGCTTAATCCCATGTACTTATGATCTGTCTAAGTGCATGGATATTACCATGTACATCTATCATGTCTATTTCCATGTTAGAGTACACATCATTACATTCCTTGGTACTCCTTTAAATGTCGGTTTACCCTCTAAAGTACACACTAATGAAACTAAAAAGGGACCGCATGTAGTGTTACAAGGGTCACACACCCTATGATCCTTAAATTCATCCCAAATACATATAAGCAACTAAGAGGTCCACTCATGATGTGCCGCTGTATAGTACATTACATGTTGATTGGGATTTTCCAGAAACCTAGTTCTTCCCCTTCATACAATCATTCCACCATTTCGTCTGATTTCAGCCTCAATCACACCAAGAATCATGGATCTACTCGGACCCAACAATGTCATTGTCAATATCTATATTATTGTCACCCAAAACATTTAGAAATCATATACCCATTTATTTTTTCATCTCATTATGAGGAATATGAAAATTAAGTTTCGAAAGCATCAGATTCATCGCCGCTTCCATTATTACACAATTGTAATGTCATGCTGAGACCAAATATACAATATCAAATTGTTTCATGATGAAACAAGTGTGAAACATTAAAATAAATGGTATGAATCATACTATGGTACAAGCTAATTACATTCAATTAACAAGGAAATGGGGATGAAAATAAAAAATAAAACATGAGGAATGAAACTTGGTCAATGTTCATTTTGGCCTCAATTAGTTATTTTTGGAATAATGAATGTAACAACCCAAACATTTAAGAATGAAATTCCCTTTTTAATGTATTATTGATATAGAAAACAAATTAACCTTTTAAATTTTTATTTGGTTTAAATGAAAAATATGTGTCATTACCATTGATAATATATCCAATGAACAGTTATCACACAACTTATATAAATATAATGTTTTAACAAATCCTTTCGACAAATAAAAAGGAGAGCATTGCCTCATACAGTAGACTTGGGCCTTATGCAGCTCATTTGTCGAAGCTAGAAAATGAGGTATTGTCAATGGGATTTTTTCTTGACCAGTCCCATGTCTAGCTTCAACACGCTAAGCTTGAACGAAATCGCCTACGATATAAGATCATCTTTATAAATATTTTTACCTGGGCGATGTTATTTGAGCCACCCCACGATTCTATCACTACCGCATACCATAATATTAGGTCTTGTGAAGTTGTTATAAGGGCATATGTAAAAAGGTATTATTAACATATTGTGTAATCCCTTTCTATAAATAAAAGTCTTATTCCATCAATTCTATTGTGAGAATAGACTTTCTTAAAAAATAATGAATACGATAAATTGATATTTCAAGTACAAATGAAACTTTTTTTATAAATTTATACATCATTATATTAAAATAAATTTGTATTAATAATATTATAAATTCAAATTTTATAAAGGATGATTATATAAGTTCATTATCTGCAAATGATTAGTCCATGACTTTGATAAGGGATACGTTTTAATATGATAAAATAGAATCTGCATTTTAAAAAATTGATTTTAGGGAATTAATTATATTTTAAAATAATTAATATTTTAATAAAATATTATTATCAAATTATATTTTCAATAATAAATTTGTATATAATTTTTATGAAGTCAAATATAGTTTTTATTAGGGTTTGAAAACAGTTTTTTTCCAAAACTCATGAATTTTCAATAAAAGTTAGTTTTCATTTAAGAAGTGAAAATTCACATATTTCCAAAACTATATAGATAAAATGAATATTATTTTTGGAATATAGAATTTGAAATTATCCCATAGTTAATTGTTAATAATTTTCTCTGATAGTATAATTTTTTGTTAAAAAGTATATATTGTATAAATAAAATATGCATTTCATAAAATCATAAAGACCCAAAATGTTGTTATAAATAATATAATGGGTATTATCAGCCCAATATATGTCTAACCATTAAAATAATTCGATTTCATTTTTTTTTTGTTATTTTATAAAGCATTACTGAATCCTCTAAAATGTATAATATATTTTATGTTTATAAATTCATTTCTTCAATAATGTTATTCTCATGTATGTAAGAAAGGATAATATTTTAATAAATTTTACCATTAGCCATATAAAAAAATTTAACACTCTTATTTTTAAAAATCTTTTGTAAAAACCCATGGGATGTTTTTTGGTTTTGAATATTTAATTATATAGATTCCAAAACCTATGTTTATGAAAATTTAAAGAATTCACCTCTCATTTCCCATATAAACACACCCATGCTCCCAATTTTATTCATTAAAAATCCATTTACCACTTGCCTGTTTTGTCATACCCTCTATAAAATCATCCTAAGGAACCCCAAACTCTCAACCAGTGCCTATTTAAGCTTTTTAAGCCACACACTCAAGTAAGTGATCCTTACTTTCCCTCTGTTATCATTATTATTCATTTTTCATTATATTTTTATAGCCATTTATATTAAATTAAAAATTTTGGGGAATCATTTATCATCAACTCTATACTTCCATCCTTATTTTTTAATTATGAGAGACCCATTTCTCCCTCGTTATTTCAATATTTGTACTCCTCTTACCATGCCAAAATTCTGTAAGGGATTACTTTTTTTATTTTCATTCAAGAATTTCTTCTATATTATGTATCAAAATTCTATTTCCTATATAAAGATATTTTGATACATAATCCCATTTCTTTCTATTTAATTTATACAAGATTAGAGACCCCATTCTCTCTCATTAAACCAGTTACGAATTTCTATATGACATCGTTATGCTGCAAAAATTGCATTGTGATTTTCCATGCCAAAATCATCATTTAGTGAAAACCATACACATTTTTCTATCATGGGTTTTCACTTTTATGTAGATATACTTATTCAATGGTACATACATGTACGTATTACAAATTTTTTTATCATTTAATAAATTACAATGTAGAATTAATCCATGTAATATGATCTATGTGGCTTACTTAATCGTGATATTGAAATGATAATGAAGGGTGTGCCCTTATAATGCTCCAATGAATTGGGTAATGTTTTGTATCCTGATATATCATTTTGTATAGTGGTTTACCTAATTAGTTTTAGTACATTTTTTTCATTATGTTTTTATATGGGTTTACTTGATTCATTTGTGTTAATGATATAGTGTTTTCAGTTATTCCCACATTACAATGTTATGATAATCATGTTATGTCTTTTCTTTATGTTCATGTTTCTCTTATGATAGATTGTTATGTATATTTATTAACAGGTATTGTATTCTTCATTTTATTCCTTGTGTACTCCATTACTCAGAATTATATCTCACCATTTTCATATGTTTGTCTTCAGGTTATCCCTTGCAAATCTAAGTGCGAATGAATGTAGTGGTCATGTAAAATTAGAGTTCTCTAAATATGTAGTATCTTATGTCTTAAGTTTTCATTTAATGTTACAAATCCCCAAAGACTCTATACCTATTTATCTTTAGGGTTTTATTAAGTACAATTTTATGTAATAAATCATGTTTAGATGTGTAATAAAGGGCAGGGTTGTTATATTTGTTATCAAATTATAGATTTAGTTATTTTAGGGATTAGAGTTATAAATCTATAGTAAAAGCATTAGGGATAAGACTAAGTATAAGAAAATAATCCCTAGATTTTATGGTTTATAGATAAATTGGTTTAATAAGAATATGCATCCATGTCTAGATATGAACAAGTTGAGGTGGTTATGGCATAGATGTGTCTATGTATATAACATGAAACACCACTTTGATCAAGACTCAAATGAGAACTGGTGCATGACAAGGTACCTCACTACACTCTTGGTTTGACACTCCTAAGTGATATCCTTTGGTAAATTCATAAGCTTAGTAAAAACGGTTATTAATAGAATAAACAATTCCCCTAAGAATATATGTTTGTAAATAGTTCCTGGATAACATAGATTGAACCATATAAATTCAAAAGATAAGAAAGAAAATTTAATTAATAAGTTATCCATTTTTTATTGGATTCCACATTTTGTGTTTAATAGTTTAAAAAAGTTGCCCCTAATTTTCTATTAATTCATTCTAATAGTCATTAATAGGTTTTCTCAAGCCAAAAACTGCATCGAAGATCAATGTGATTTCTGTTCTAATGAGATTCATAATCTGGTGGGAGTGGAAATTAGAAACTATGTTATGATACTCTCTTAGTTTTGTAATGTTTTTAATTGAAACATGGTTCATGAAGGACGTCCAGCACCCCTAAGAAATAACAAGTCACAATTCCGAGATTAATGAGACAAGGACCTCCTACTTTCAATGGATCATTCAATACTTCAATCATCCATTGAGATGATCTTCTCCATCCTTTGATGACCCAACCAAGAGATGGTTCATCTTACTGCTTATCATATTAAGGGTGAAACTAATCAATGTTGGACATTGATCAAAAATAAAAAGTCCAAAGAAGAGATTGTGTAATTAGAATTGAAGGAATTGTATATTTTTTGAATAAATATTTTTCTCAC
Source organism: Viscum album (assembly GCA_963277665.1). Lineage (NCBI taxonomy): Eukaryota > Viridiplantae > Streptophyta > Magnoliopsida > Santalales > Viscaceae > Viscum > Viscum album. Next base: position 2,009,198,621 of record OY728155.1, read on the forward strand.
ACCCTCCTACTTAATATGGAAAGGGAATTTTTTTCCCTCAAAAAAAATTTGACAAATCCATCAGTGCATATGAGGAAAACATTGTAACACTTGCATAATACCCCTTTTAATTTTTCGTTACCCCCAAATGAATAGATGGCCTCTTATTTGGTGGTATAATACCCAACCTACGTAAATCCTTAACAATCCTAGAATCCTATACCTATGAATAAATTGTCTGTTATTACCTAAATGTCAAAATAGAGATCAGATAATCCCTAGTGTATCATGGGGATTAGAAATGGAAAGTGTAATTTAATTATGGAAGCCTAATGGATAAATCCAATAATTCTAAAAATTTATAGCACTCCACATGCCTATGGTTCGGAAAGAAGCACCTTGGAAATTATTTGAAGGGGACAAGGAAATGATTTTGGTGTGGAAAAGGAGGGTGCCTGGAAAATAATTACCAAAAAGAAAAAACCACTACTGCTATGGAGGAGAGGAACACTCCATTTGACCTTCAATGCATTGTTTATTTCTATAACTGCAATGAACTAGGGAACTTTGAAAATCAGTGTGGTAATCCATGGTTATTCAGAAGAAACTGACATCCTCCCTGGCATCAAGGGTGAGCTTTTTCTATCACTACACCCAAAACAAATCTCGACAACGAAGTGGTGATAGTTACATTAGTTATTCTTTCAATAATAGTGAACATACTTTTTGATTCTAGATCTAAAAATTCATTTATATCCCAAAATTTTAGTATAGAAATCCCAACACAACCACAAATCATGGTAGTAGTGAGGTCGGTGAGAATAGAAAATTGGTAAAATATTGTTTCCCATGAATATAACTCCCCTTATCACAATTTGTGGAATATACTTCCCAGTGAAAATCATCATAATCCCCCTAGTGAAATTTTATTCAATTCATAACATGGATTATCTTTCCCTATATAGATCCCACATAAATTTCTGTGTGAGGGAAATCACTCTCCAAGTGGGGATTCAACCCATGATTCTATAAAAGTGAAAAGAAGATGAGAAATCTTATTTATCACCATAATCTCTAGCATAGATATTAAATTCCTATGAGCATGCATATCATTCTTAGATGATTGAGTCTAAGGAATGAACAATCCTTGAAGACATTCCTATTGTGATGGAATAGATTGTTGTGTTTCCCAAGGAATTGTTTGGTCTTCCTCCTAGAAGAGATGTTAAATTCTTGATTCATCTCATACCTAGGAAATTACCAATATCTAGGACCCCATATATAATGGCTATTGCGGAGCTTGAGCAGCTAAATAAACAAAAATAGAAGAATCTACATAAGGGTTTTATATTCCCTAATGCTTCACCTTGGGGTGCACTTGTCATCTTCATCAAGAATAAGGATGGGTTACTGCACCATTTCATTGACTATCATGAGCTCAAAAAATCACGATAAAGAACAAGAATCCATTTCCACAAATTTATTACTTGTTCGATTATCTATGTGGAGAACAATACTGTTCTAAGGTGGATCTATAGTCAGTTTATTTCCATGTAAGGGTGAAGAAGGAGGATATCTACAAGACTGCATTTCGTACAAGGTATAGGCACTACGAATTCATAGTAATGCCTTTTGAACAGAATAATTATTCAGCAACTATCATGGACTTGATTAATATAGTATTTATAGATTACCTTGAGAAAATTGTAGTAGTTTTTATAGGAAATATTCTAATGTAATTCAAAACCAAGGAGGAGCATGACGAGAATCTAAACAATTTTTTGTAGGCCTTTAGAAAGAAGAGTCTCTATGAAAAGTACAATTGGTGTCAGTTCTGGTTTAATTAACCCTCATTCTTGTGGAATATCGTCATAAGAAATGGGATATCTAAGGATTCCTCCAAAACAATTGAAACTGCGGGATGTCTAAGGAAAAAACCTATGACAGATATCTATAGAATCCATGGGATGGTTGAATACTTTCTTCGATTTGAGAGATATTTCTCATAATTACCAAACCCTTTTACCTATATAACTGAGAATGTATTCATGGTTTCATGGAATGATGAATGCGAAGAGATATTTAATGGGTTGAAAAGGAGGATTATCACTACATCTATTCTCACACTACCCAAAAAAGGAGAACTTATCATGGTATTCAGTGATGCTTCAGGAAGGTCATAGTATTTGTGTTGATGGAAAATGATAAATTCATTCCCTATTCTTCAAGAAAATTGATTGTTCATGAGAATAAAACTCCAAAACATGATATCGAATTGGCTGCAGTAATCATCGCTTTGAAAATTTGGTGACATTATCTATTTGAGGAAATGTTCAAAATATATACAGATAACAAAAGTCTCAATAATATATTTACATACAAAAGGTTGAATATGCACCAAACAAAATGGATAATGTTTATTAAAGGAAATGACTGCTCAATTCAATACAATATGAGAAATGTGAATAAAGTGACAGACTCTCTATGTAGAAAGGATATTGCAACTGTTTCATTGATAGGAATTGAAACAGATCCAATATTCTAATATTTTAAGATGATGGACATGGGAATCATAAATAATGAAACATTATAAATCATTCCAAAAATTATTACTCAATTGACTCTTTTTGAAATATTAAAATATGCTCAAAATGATGTTTTAGGAATTTAAAAGAAAGTATAAATTATTATAAAACGGAAATCCTCAAAGTTTCATTTTAATAAAGATTGAATTTTGAGATTGGGGTTAGTTCTATGTGTGCTATAAAATCTGGAGTTAAGAAACATTTAAATGATGCACATAGTTCATATTTCTACATTCACCTAGGAAACAAAAATATGTATCCAGATATATAAGAGAATTATTGGTAGGATAACATGAAGAAAGATATCATTGACTATGCATCAATGTTCTTGGTATGTCAATAAGTTGATGGTGAGAGGAAGAAGTCTAAGGGGATGATGAAACCATTACCTATACCAATATTGAAAAGGGAAAAGATCACCATGGACTCTGTCGAGAGACTCTTGAATACATCTGAAGAAATCAATGTTGTCTAGGTTATTATGCATCATCTTATAAAGAAAACACATTTCATTGCAATTAGGGAGGATTTTTCATTGGATTAACTAGAACTTATATACATTAGAGAAGTGGTAAGTTATCACGGTGTACCACTATAAATTTTATCTTACCGAGGTTGAAGATTCACATTGATGTTCTGAATGAGTCTCAAACAAGATCTAAATACTATGTTGAACTTCTGTACAAATTGTCATACTCAAACTTAAGGCCAATCTGTGCAGACTATCCAAAGAAATAAGGACATGTTTGGAGCATTCTCAATGGACATCAAAGTAGGATGGGATCATTATCTTCTTCTGGTTGAGTTCTCTTACAAAAATTGTTTCTTTCCAAGAATCCAAATGGTTCCTTATGAATCCCATTATGGGAAGAGGTCCCAAACACCAGCATGTTGGGATGATGCTGGGGAGTGAAAAAATCTACTTCATGAAAAGATTCATGAAATGGCAGAGAAGGTTTAGACCATATATGGGAACATTAAAGATGCTCAGATTCAAAAAAAGAAATATTCTAATAATCATTGGTGAGACCTATAGTTTGATATTGGAGCCATGGTATTCCTCCACATATCACCATGGACGAGAGTTATAGAATTTTGGAAGAAGGGAAATATTAGTCCAAGGTACATCAAAAATTTTTTGATCTTTGATCACATTGGATAGGTGGAATATCAACTAGAACTCCCACCAAAACATTCCCAATTACATGATGCATTCCATTAATCACTCTTGAGTAAGTACATACATGACCCATCACAAGTACCTAATAATGAGGTGGTACATTTAGAGAATGAAATCTCCTATGAAGAGAAGATGTTGAAGATATTATATAGTAGAGAAAAAGTTCTATGAAATAAGATTATTCCCCTCATCATTGTGTTTTGGTGAAAGCACATGTTTGAAGAAGAAACGTGGGAACCATAGGAAATGATGAGGTAGAGTTACCCTCATCTTTTTTTGGTGTGGGAAAAGGAAATTTTGAGTGTGAAATTTCATAATAGAGGGAAGTTATAACAACCTGATCATTTATGAATAGTATTCAATTTCTTTTAATGTATTATGGACATATAAGACACATGAACTTTTTTTAATTATTATTAGTTTTAAAAGACCATTAAGTATCATTACTATTGAGAATATAGCCATTGAATAGTTATCACACCACAAATATATATATAAGGTTTTAAAAAATCCATTTGACAAAGAAAAAGTATAGGATGACCTCATCCAGTAGACTCAGGCCATAAAAAGCTCATGTTTTGGGGGTTTGGAAAAAAGGTAGCATCATTGGTCTTTTAACTTGACCAATCCCAAGATGATCTTTAACACATTTAGCTTGAACATAATCGTCTACAAGATAAGTTCATGTTAATAAAGATTGTCACTCGATTGATGTTATCTACATTGCCACATGAGTCTATCACCATCACAAACCTTATGCTTAGGTCTTATGTGGGTATCATAAGGGGTTGCGTAAAAAGTTATTAGTTAATTATTATGCAATCCCTTCCTATAATTAAAATTCATATTCCATCAATTCTTTAATGAGAATCTCCTTTCTTTAAAAAATGATGAATTTGATAAATTGATTCTTAGACTAAAAATATAAATTATAATAAATATATACATTAATATATTAAAAAAAGGTTTTTATTAATTTTATTATAAAAAACATCTTATAAATTATGATTATATCAGTTTCTTATCTATAAATTATTAAGTAATCAGTTTTATAAGAGTAACATTTTTTATACGATAAAATAGAAAGGGTATTTTCCAAAAAATTATTTTAAGTAATTAATTAATAATTTAAATAATTAATATTTTATTAAAATATTATTATAAAATTACTTTTATGAATAATAATATAGTATATATTTTTTATGTTGTCATGTGTAATTTTAATTAAGATTTGAAAACCGTTTTTATCAAAACCTGTGAATTTTCAATAAATTTCTATTTTCATTTTAAAAGTGAAAATTCAAATATTTAAAAATATACGAAGATAAAATGAATATTAGTATTGTAATCATGATTTTGAAATTTTCCAATGGTGAATTTTTCAAAATTTTCTGAGACAATCGATTTTTTTGGTACAAATTAAAGAACATATAAATAAAAAATGTGTTTTATGACATCCTAATGACCCAAAAATAATGTAATAAATATGATAATGGGTATTATCATCCCAATATATGTTTTACAATTAATATAATGTGATTTATATTTTTTACATATTTTATTATCATTTCGTGAATCCTCCAAAATTTATAATATATTTTATGATTTTAAATACATTTCTTTAATAATGTGACTCACCGCCAGAGAATCAAGGATAATATTTTAACAAGATCATTAATTGGACGTATAAAATACTTTTTTACAATAATATTTAGAATAAATCATTGGATGAAACCATTTCATGGCTTTTGGTTTTGAATATTTAATTATATAGATTCCAAATCCTTGTTTGTGAAATATAAAAGAATTTCCCTCTCATTTCCTATATAATCCTACAAAATATTCAATATATGATAATTAAAAATCGTTGGATGGTTTCCCTAATATGTACTAAACTCTATAGAATATTCTATAGGCACCCCAAACACTCATGAATCCCTACTTCATGATTTTGAAGTCACACACTAAAGTAAAGAATCCTTACTTTCTTTCATTTCTCATTTTTATCAAAGTTTTTTTTGTTGTTAAACAATTTTATTTTCAATTAAAAATTTTAGGCTATAATTTTTCACCTTCCCCATACAAAACTCCTTATTTTTTATTGATTATGGACCCATTTATATCTCATTAATTCCTTCCTATACACCCATTACGATGATGAAATTCCATAAGGGGATTCTCTCTTCTTATTTCCAATCAATAATTTTTTCAATATTATGTTTCTAAATTCCATTTAATATGTTTGGATATTATATTTCATGATAACCCTATGGTATATTTCATTTATAAATAATGATATAACCCTTTCTCTCTCATCCACCCAATTAATCAATTTCTTTATGACATCGTTATGTTTCCAAAATTGCACTGAGATTTTCCAAGCCAAAATCAACATGTAGTGAATTGCATATCCATTTCTCTATCATCTTTATTAATCATTATGAACATATAACTATTGAATGGAACATATGCGTATGTATTCTAGATTCTTTTATCTTAAAATAAATGATGATTTTGAATGAATCGAACTTATATGATCTATGTAACTCACTTAAGTATGCGATTGAAAAGATTATAAAGGTCCACCCTGATTGCACTCCAATGAATTAGGTAATGTTTAGTATAATGATAGATCATACTGAGTTAGAAAATTAAATTATTCCTTTTATTAAATTTTTCCACCATGTTGGGACATTGGTTGACCTAATTTCATTATGTTAATGATGCAGTGTTTTATGTTGTTGTCACATTATCATGTTATGATTATAATGTTATACAATGTATTTATGTTCGTGTTTCTATTATCCTCCATTGATATATATATTTCCTAACATGTATTGTACTCTCTATTTTATTTCTTGTTTAATCCCTTATTGGGTTTTATATCTCACCCATTTCTTATGTATGTCCTTAGGATATCCTATGAAATGCTAAGTATAAAGTAATGATGATATCATGTAAAAGAAGTTAGTAATAAAGGTGTTGTATTTTATGTCTTATGATTTCATTTAATGTTACTAATCCCCATACACACTGGACCTCTTAATCTTTGTGGTTGTATTAAGTGCATGATTATGTAATAAATCATGTTTATGTGTGTAATAAAAAGAATTGTTGTTACAATGAATGAAAAGATAAACAAGAAATCACTGAAAATTTCCCCAATTCATAGATGAAACTATACTTTAACTACAACATGAAAAAACAGTGAATAAATTCATTAGTTGACTAACTCAAATTTGTCTTAGGAATCATAAAATTGGGATAAAACCAAATAAACAAATTCCCTACCTCAATTATGTTTTGATCATTGATAAATACTGAAGCAGTGTCATTTTAGTTGGTGAGATTCTTTGATTCCATTTCATAATGATAATGGAACCTTGATATTATTTCTATTAATCTACATATCACCCTATACAAACTAAAATGAATATTAATGACATATAGGTTAATATAGATAACCCTAAAAATCTTCCTTAAGGTTGTTTAAAAAGTAACGAAATTCAGCCGATGCATCAATGAGAAATAAAATAATTCATTCAAATTATTTTATTAATTTTTTACCTATGAGTAATTATTCAAAAATTTCCTCTATCAACAAATATTATTTTATTCATAAGGAAAAAAAATTATAAACGTATTGGTTCAATAAAATGATTCATTTGGTCCCCTATATAGATGTTATTCCACTTTTTTCAAAAATAATTCTTATGAGCATTATTTAATATATTTGAAAAATTTATTCCAAACACACTAGGCCTCAGAACCGCATTCTGTCATAGTACTTGATCTTGAAAACAATCATTAAAATATCCAAAAATTATACATATAATATCTGAGTCACTGCATTCTCTCATAATAGGTTCTTTACATATAATAAATTCAAAACAAGTTTCTATAAAAAATATGTGGCTATTGAGAACTCATATGAGCCTCCCACTCCTAGGTGCTCTCTGGAAGATTCATATTCATTCATAATACATACACTAAAATAATTGATCATCTATAAGGGATCCTCTCTAACTCATCCTAAATCTCTATCATGTACTCAGAATAGGTAGATTTAACATCGATGTCGATATCATCTAAATCAGCAATGTGTGATGGGCCATGCACTTTCCTCCTCAGGTGAGACAAATGGAAGACCTCATATACCTAGTCTAAATATAGAGGTACAGATAGGCCGTATGGCACCTAACTAGCCATATTCATTATCAGTATTGAACTAATGGATTTTGGAAATATCTTTTCACCCTTCCAAATCTCTATAATCTATGTCAAAGAAAAACTTATAGGATCACATGGTATCCCTCCTTGAACTATATAGGCCTTCATCGTGTATCTGTATCAGACTTCTAATTGCTACGTGTAGTCCTAACCCACTCTTAGATAATATATACCTTATCATTAAAGGTCGGTACCATCTCTATGATCATAGTTACTGACTCTCTTGGGTCATTCTAGCAATGTGTTGACCTGTAATGTATTTCATTCAAGGAATTGAATGGTGTCATATAAATAGTGGAATGGTAGCTATTCATGTTTGAAAAATCTACCAGTTGTCTATGATCCTACAATATACAACCAAAGTTCAACTTGTTATCCCCCTTGATGTCCTCCATAACCAAAATGGTCTCCTCAGTCTAGCTGTTGTTCTGGGGGTGAAGCGCAGTGATCAAGAATAATTGAGTCCCAAACTACTCTTCTAATACTTTCAAAAAATGATATGTGAAGTGACAATCATAGTAAAAAAAAGAATATTCAAGGTAACTTATTGTCATTAGATAATCTACAGTATATAGATGCATCCCATGATCTATACTGAACCCTTCTCTCGGATAGCTAAGAAGTGGGAAAAACTACTAAGTCGTTATACGAAAACACAGATAGAATCATGTCCCCAGTATGTATGTGGTAATACCAACATCAATTTCATTGATATAACATATTTCATCTACTATGGAACCTCATGGGTTTTACCTAAACCCTATGTTACCTAGTTCTCAAAGTTGACTTTTTTACACGTAAGGCATCAATAGACAAACTCTGCGTCTCCATTATTCACACTTGGTCACCAAAAGTGACTTAGGGATCATGGTAAATATTTTTCCACACATGGATGTACCATTAATGGAGTTTTATGAAATTATTTTATAACCTCCTCCCACATTGTGTCTGGCACCATTGTGAATCCTCTAAAAAAGTATATTAACCCCATCTTCAAAAATTACATCATGATCATGTTTAATATATACTTGAGTACGTAGGGTATCACAGTTAGTATCCCCAAGATACATCTCCATGACTCTATACAAATGTGCAGGGATGAAAACCAAAAACTAGTGGTATATTTCACCATATCCATCTACAATGGTTAACTATAATGACATGATATTCTTTGACACCTTGTTCATCAATTTTGAACAATATCTCCTACTTAGAGCATATTATTCCATGTTCCCCTTAACAAGAGTGTAGAATATCTCAAATTCCTATTATTAGAGTAAATATATCCATATCCTATGTCTAATGTTGAGATCCCTCTGAGAGAATATATACTTGAGATTATTATGGTCAGAATAGACAATAAATTTCTCACCTATTAGTTAGTGTTTCAACATCCATAGTATGAAGACTATAGCTGCTAACTCAAGATCATCAGTATGTATTTCATCTCTTGTGGTCTCAACTAATTTGATCCAAACATAATTTATGCATGCATTTAAATTAGAACTAAACCACGCTCAGTTCTAGATGCAGACTAGAATATTATGAACTTGAAACCCTCCTCTCGAAATCTCAAGATGGGAGCACTAATCAATCTCTCCTTCAACTCTTGAAAATTCTACTGGCACCTCCCCATCCATAGAAAAGGCATCCCCATTCAAGTAAAATCTGTCACAGGGGGTTATATCATTGAGAAGTTATTGATGGATCTCTTATAATAACCTGCCAAGGCAATGAAGCTCCACACCTCTTTCATACTCTTGTGTAGCTCCCAAGATAACACATCCATGGACTACATCAGGTCAACTGTCATTCCATCTAAAGAGATAATGTGTCCTAGAAAGTGAAACTCTTATATCTAGAACTAACACTTAGATATACTTACATAAACCAATTTATCATAGAGTATATCAAAAACAATCCTCATATTTCTCACATGCTCCTACTTAGACATTCATTACACAAGGATGTCATAGATAAAGACTACAAAGACCAGTCTAGTAAAGAAAAAAAGAACTAGTTCATGAGTCCCTTGGACACTAATATGGTTAATTTCCTTCCAAATGGAATCACAAAGGACTCATAGTTTCCATATCGACATTTTAATGTTGTCTTCAGTATATCTGCACCCCGTAATTGTAATTAGTGATAGCATGATCTTAGGTCAAAATTCAACAACCAACATTCCCCTCTCAGCTGATCAAAGTGTCCATCGATCTTTGTTAGTGGATACATGTTCTTCATAGTCACATGACACAATAATTTATAGTCCATACATGACATGAATCTCTTTTTTGATATTTTTGTAATGAAATGTGGGTCTTCGCTGGGTGATACATTGGGTCTAAAAAATACAATCCTCTTAATGTCCTTCAATTTCACCCTAAGATAGCGATGCACTATGGTTATAATTCAATATTATGGAAATGATTTTGAGGTCATCCTTGGGTGTATATAAATGAATAATTTTATGTCTCGAAATGAAGTTAAGCCTGGAACATCCTATATAAAGGCATCCTTATACTCTAATTCCACATCAGGGAACTGTAAACGCATAACATACACTTCAAAAAGGGTCATGAAAAAAATTAGTAACCATATACAACCTCAAATGCATGAGTCCATCCAATGCTTCCAAGGTTTCCTTTTCTCCCATAATGTCAAACATAGTCCCATAGATAATGACACACTACATCCTCCACATAAATTAGTCTATCTGGGAATATAATATGTATAAAAATTCCATACTTATGATGACATCCTAAGGACTAATTGATTCTATAATGTGATAATAATAAAAACTCACACGTACGAGAGTCAGGTCACACTATCTACATCGGTGTTTGATCAATGAGTCTTATCTAGTAAGAGTCTATATTTACAAGGTTTGTAAATAGGTATCAACTAGAATCAATATGTTTCATACCAAATATGTGAAAATAAAGGATTTAATATAACCTATATCTATAATTACATCATATAAGGTATATGATATGTATATCATTCATATTTTCTTTCCCAGATCCTCTGGATCATAAACCTCGATAGCCTACAGCTACGCGCCCTTTTACTCTGGCTCTCTGAGACTGGATTTGACTAACATAGGGGGGTGGTCGAAACAATTCAAAGCATGTACCCCCTCCAGATGTTCTCCCATCTCCTTTGTCACATCTACTGCCCTAAAGTTCGTAATTCTCCAAATTCTGTCATAGCCTCAGTAGGAAGCCACTATCTCTCTATTATCCAAATGCCATGTTGGAGAATCCCATAAAATATGTCCTCTACATTCACATTATTAGCACCACTTCTCCATGGTTCTGACTAGACCGAACCTATGATCCCTGGACAAAAAAACCTCTATCTTGGGACCACATCCTAAAATTACTCACATGTCCATATCCCCAAGCTTAACATCAACTCCCTACTGTCGAACTCTCTACTCTTGTGTGCCCACGGTCGGAAACCATTATCTATGTTTATCTTAGCCATGAAAAGGTCAACCACTAAATATCCCCCTATTACCCCAACATAGGTATAAATGAATTGAGGTGTAATGCTTTCTTGGATATCTCTACACAGTCCTCACTCGATGCTCTGAGCCTAAAGAAACTGATCTAGAAACATATCAATTGAGTAGCTAGAGAGGTTGGTAAACCTTGATAAATACTCATATGCTATCATTATTCTCCATATAATCTATTGATAATCCTAGATGTATACAACTCTTAGAATCAATGAAGAGTAATCCTCCTAGAAAGTTCTCTCAATCTCTATCCAAAAAAGAGATGCCTCATCATAATTTTGGGTCACCAAAACGCCTAATCATATATTCAATCCATGGAGAAGTCTTAATACTAGAACCATCATATAATCATTTGGTTTCTTTAGAATATATAAAACTCACATCACTGACTAAATTTAGTCCTCATGTTCCTATGATTTGGGATCACACTTAAACCTAAAGGGTCAGTGCGGCTGGAACTCCTGAAGAATGATAACCTTGTGAACATTATTTTATGGTACTTCAGTTACCATATAATTATCTACAAGTGGTAGTATAGATGGTTCACTACATGGAGGTAACATATCTATAGCTGATACCTCTATTAATTCCTCATCACTGAGGGGATCATCCTTATCGTCCTAATGCTAAATCCCAGGTAGCATACACCGAATAAAAACCTTAAATGTGACAATATATACCATGGTAAATGAGTATATATAGGGTGTTGACTAAAGAAGGATATGGAAACCACACCCTATTCCAATATAATGCATGTACCATTGTTTTCGCTGCAACTAGTTCCATTATGTACTAAGTTGAATAGTCATAGATTAGAGTCCTAGTTTATGGATCTGTCAAACGCCACACCAACACTATAGTTATTGGACTAAATTCTACACTCAAAATACAAAACGCTATTTCCCCAATCATATCTCACAGACTCTTCTCCTATTGTAGAATTATCTTCTTTGATATAACTCTATATTGATCCAAACCAAAGGATCCTATACTACTTCTTCACAAGCCCCCCTCTAATGGCCAAGCTGGCGACTAGAATTGATTGGGCATATCACTAACATGGGAGGGCATAGATCAAAGTACATATACACATCCACATATCTCATATCCCATAAAATGGTGAAATGTAAAATAAATTATAAAATATGAATGCATACATCTAAATACCATAAAAGTAGTATGGAAACATGTAATAGAAATTAAATAAGTATAAAAACAATCCCACAAAAATGTATGAAAAGTAGTCCAACTTGAATGATAAAATGGGGAATTTTGACAAGATCCACAAAGGAACAATCCTTTATTTTTCTGGATCAATTAGTGATTCCCAGTATTCATCCCTCAAGGACACCATAAAAATGTCGATCATCTTAACAAGACATGAAACATGGGGGAATACATGTGAATGGGTGAGTATAACAGTACCCAGTAGGATAACTCTAAACCATAAAGAATATTAAAAAAATAATAGTCATCTCTACACAGGTATATTTATAAATCACATACAATAAGAATATATAGATAAATTCAGCAAACACACACAGTCTCAGGGTAAATTCACAAGCATATTGCCAACCTAGGGTTCTAGTGTGAAATTTCACATAATAATTATCTTGGATTAAATAATCAATGAGTCAAATAGAATTTATGAAGTCTATACAATAGGTATTAATCTTGGAATCTCACAATTATAAATATAAACCGGATGTCTAAAGAGATACAATACACAGATTCTGATCACACCTAAGGACATGGTGTATACCAACAACTCAATCTGGAAAAACCTAATAACCGGAGGGTTGGCACCCATTTTGTTTTCAACATGATGATACCATGAACTCTATAGAGACCCATGCTTAACATAGATGGATATTATATCAGTTTAGATGAATATTACGTACATTATAAAACAAATTCCCCAGGACTATAATAGTTCAATGTATTTAGAAAAATGGAAACTAAATCATAAATCTTAGTTGAAGGATCTTCTAAAAATCCCATAAATATCTCCACCTTTAGTACATCTACCTAAAACCATTATTCAATACATGGTGAAATAAAACATAAAAAATTGGTGAGCATGGATTATTTGTAAGAATAAATAATTGAAATGTATATGAATTACATGAAAAATGGTATAGAACATGATCATAACTTTTAAATATAATACCCTGTATTTTAGAGACCATAAAATTGATTGTATGTTCATATGACATAAATCACAAAGAAATAAGGAAATATATATATGAAATCATAAATGGTATCAAAACACAAAATTTTAGAAAAGAAGCATAAAAACTATTTGTCAAGGCAGCCTACCAAGGACTTTGTGACAAGTTAGGCATTAGTTAATCACATGACTACCTACTTCAGGAGTGGAATTACCTCTTATATTTATACTTGTTTTATGCTTGGGATGTCCTCCCATATACCCTCTTTTTTTGGGATTCGGATGTTCTCTTATTTACCCTCTTGTATTGGATTTATTGATAAAGCTATTATGTCACTATACTTTGAAACCAATTTAGAAGATAATTTCATCACAAATAAATTATACAAAAAATCATTTATGATTTAAAATCTAGTATTTTAAACCATTCATAAAAAAATTAAACCATACTAAAAAGAACCAAAAAAATTAATAACATAATTTTTATGTTTTTATTCCAAATATGACGTTTATATAAGCATATTAAATATATAAATGTTCCAAAAATGGGTTTAAAATGTGTTTTCCATTAAAAGGCTATAAAACTACCTTTATAAAAATAAATGTATTGTGTATAAAATTGGTTTTGTTCTTATCTTATCTCTATACAATCTACTAGATGAATATAAAATATATTATATTGAATATATATATAATATATTTCAAAAATATTAGTTAATTATTATAATTAATTTAATTTATTAATAAATAACACCTTTTGGAGGAACAAAATAAAAATATATCCTTTATATTCATTTCTTTCTTATATTTTCATTTCTAATTAATTGTTATCTGATAAATTAATCTTCAGTTTGTGTAAACCATGTATCATTCCTATATGAGTTACTACTATTTTAATCCTCTATATTATTGTCTAGGATATATCTTATTATATTAAATAATCATATTTTAATAATTAATTATTTTCTGGTAAACCTTGATCAAGCGTGTTAGGAAATCCATCAAAGAAATATTTTATTGTGTATAACGCAAGATATTCTCGGTGTTCCATTTAGAGAATGATAAAAAAAATCATATAGTTCATGTCAGACAAACATAATTCATTATTAAATTAAACTATTTTCATTGTTGAATGAAATAAAAAATATCAAAAAGATTAAATTAATTTGAAAAAAATAATTCACAAAATATCAGGTTGTTACATTATACCTCCCATAAAAAGAATTTTACCCTATAAATATATATCAGTTATAATAGGTTTAATACTTGAAAGTTCATTTCATAAAATTCCATATCTTAAAAATAAATACTAAAAAATCCAGTAAAAATTGAAATTTAGAACCATAGCGTTTACCCAAATAACTAAAAATAAGATTCCCACATAGGAGAACACAGGTGGGAAGTGGATACAAGGACATGGGAGATAAATAGTATCATCATGTTAAGATGGTGAGTGATATAGAAAAATCATTAGAGAAATTTAACAATCATAAATACATAAATATACGATGACCTATGTGACCTTTTGATTAATCAAAAACCAAAGTACTATGACATAATTTTTTTCCTAAATATAATTTGTCCAATAGTTAAAGAGTTTTCATAAAAATGAATTCTTTCATGATTTCTAGACTATGTTGCCCTTTTTATTTTTTTGATATACTCCACCTATTTTAATAAAAATGAATGTGACTTTTTCATTACAGAAGTACTAACATATTATTAGACCAATGATATGCCATCCCATCAACTAACATCAACACAAATAACTTTTAACAATCTAACAAATATGAAAAAATCCACATATGGAATGATAACAAATTAATATTACTCATATCATTTTAATTTTAACATAAACATTCCATAAATTTTTAACCATGTAACCCTTACAAAATATAATTCTTCCTTTATTCTTTAAATAATCTCTTATCTTAAAACAAAAATATTTATATTAGATACTTGTTTCCATCCTTGTATATATAGAATATCTAATGTTATTTTATAATTCTATAATCCATGAAAGGATATATAATCACATGAAATATCACCACAATATGGAAGACATTCATAGGGATTATTCATACTAAATAAAACATAAAATTCAACACTATAGAGGGAATGTTATGTTCATCTTAATTATCTTGGTTCACTTCATCCATTATGATCCCATAATAATTCCTTTTGTAATTTGTTTTTAGTTGTTTTGTGGTTTATTATTGTCATTATTCCATGTATTGGGGAACTTGTTAGAGTAATGGCCAAACTCCATGCAATTGAAGCACTAATGTGTGGGAGGTACATTAGATGGGGATTTCTCATTATTTACATTATTATATGACTTACCCTAATTTATTTGACATTAATCTGCATGATTTCTTTCATTCCTTAGTTAAAACATTTAGTATTCCGATTAAGACAATTCCACTCATTTTTCTATAAGGACTTTCCGTTAAAAAATTACATAATATTGAATTAAACGAATTAATTCTCATTGAGGATCTTTTCAGGTTTACTGTTTTATAGAATTAAGACATAAATATTACATCTCAAAATATTAAAATGTAGAAACTTCTACTCATTTTCCACATTCTTCATAAAATAAAAACTCTTGAAAAAAAGATTCATGTCTAGTACCATGTTTTAGACAACCTGACTTTTCCTTGATCCCATCCTTGACCCTATTAATCTTTATGTCCTGTGAAAATATTTAAAAACATGGGATGAACATAAAAATCCTAGCAAGGGTTATAAAACAAAGAAAGAAAACATTAGTTCATAAATACATACAAAACATGAACACTTTTACTTTCCTCATGAAAACATATGATTTATGAATAACACATAGAAATAATAAATCATGAAGGTAACATGTGGCATCCAAATCATACTTACATTGTAGCTATCACAGTTACATATAGAGTTACTTTGGAATAGACATCATGGTATATTCTCAAAAAAATTTAAGAGAAACATTCATGTTAACCTCTATCACATTACCCAATGCATTGGAGAGTTTTATCATGCTCACCCGCCCTAGGTTTATCACAGAACCACCCGTATTCTTAAACAATCCCCAAGAACCATAAAATATTCATAAAAAATAGATCAAACATAAAATATAACATTCCCAAATTCCAATCACAATATATCATATAAATATATTGAAATAATAAATCCTTTCTAAAAACCATTTTCAATACCATAATATGTATTAAGAGAATATAGTATTTTTTTGAGAACATTATGGCTTGTTAAGGAAGCCATAGATCAAATAATACTCACGGTGGCGGAAAGGTCATTGTCACTACTTATGTAAAAAGAAACATTATTTTTGGTCATTTTGTAAAACACTTATTAAAAAAAATATTCCATTTGAATGAAATAAAAATTCAATGATATTTATACTGCGTATAAAAGAAAGTCGTGTATTAAAACAAAATATGTCTCAATGAAAAGAGAATGAGACGAATCCCCATACCTCATGCCCAACTTGACACGGTCATTCTTTAAAATTTTGAATAATAAACTAAAGATAATATCTACTTGTTTAAGAACTTTTTTTATGATTATTACTCCTTTTATATCACTTATTACCATGTTATAAACATTATGTAATCATTTAAGTTAATAATGTTCATTTTGTCGATATTTGGTACTTGAGTCAAAAATGAACACCTTATAATTACAAGTTTTCCATGTGGTAAATAGTCTATTATCTCCAAAATTGTATTCACTATTTATATATTATATACATCATATATATCCAGTATATTTATATATTTATAACCGTACGTAACATTTTGAAGATAATAAATGAAATGCACCGTTCATGGAGACAGTAAGCCGTACGTACGCATGAATGCTACTTTCATTTATATTTTGTACTTTAATGAAATTAAAACATAATAAAACATAGGTATATTATAATTCCAGTATAATATCATACATAATATCATTAACTCTATACTATATACTTCCCACATATGGAATTAACGAGTCATATCACATTGAGGGGGGTAGTCTGCACTTCCTCAAATGAAATTATCGCGTTTACCCATAATGGAAACCAGAAAGGTATGATATAAAAGGAAAATACAGAAGAATAAAGAATACATAAACATAAAAAATATCATATATAAATATAATTCCATCATTATAGCCTCCATGAGAGGTGGTAGGAGATAATTAAATAATCATTGTTTCGTGAGGCGTTAGTTTTCCATCCAAAGAAATTGTATATTCTTCACCCATTAGATAGATGTGTCTCTAAGTGTATTTGAAATCCTAATCATATCAACATACTAGTATATTTAGGATACTTGTGTTGTTATAAAAGAAAGTAATAAAAATATTTTAGGGGTTGGATAAGTAAAATAAAAGAAAATAAGTTAAGAGAAACTGTTACCTTTAATTTAGGTAACTCTTTTTGGTATGAACCAAAAGGGTTTCTTGAAGTGCCTTATACCAAAGGTAATGATTCTTGGAGGAGGATAGGGATGTATGCAGATTAATTGGTCAAAGGTTGGATGATCCAAAAAGCTTCAGAGGTGTGAGGAGTGAGTAAGAAGTTAGGGTATTTTATAATGGGGGGAGGGGATCTTTAGAAAAGTGTGAAAATATTATTTTATTATATAATGATATTCAGTTTATAAAGGTCCAAAACAAATTAAAGTAGAAGATAAGATGACTCATGGTAGAAATAAATCCATCCAATATGAATTGGATAGTTTTGGGATATTATTTTAATATTTATAATCTTTTTTATTTTAATCAATTATTAATGAGGTAAATACTACATTAGTATTCTGTCATAAGTAATTTACTTTATATGATGCCTACAAATAAAAAAATACCATAATGTAGGGAGATGTTTTTTCTTTTCAATAAATATTTATAGTTTAAAAAATAACTTATTTAACCCTATGTAAAAATTAATTTAAGAAAAATATTTGTTTTTGCCATTTTTTTCATTACTTTATGTTAATTAATCTAATGTGTCATTATCACTCATAAGTGTCTCCATGGGGTCCAAAAAATGACATAATGATGATCATGGTCGTAAATTACTCAACCAATATGGTTAGGAAAAGTGTTAAGTTAATTTTGTATTATTATAATATTTATTTTACCTTAAATTAGCCTATTTACCTTTAACCGCGGTAAATAAAAGTCATATGTTACTATTCACCAAAAATTATTTTCATCTTATTGAACCAAATTTTACTTACTAATAAAAACCATGTATGTTGGATTTTTTAAATTCAATTCACAGAAGTGGTAATATTTCATTTAAATGAAAAAGTTAGTTTTTGAACTATTACTTAGTGGTTTCACTATTCATCAAAAATTGATGTTTTTTAGAAAACTACCAAAAATCTGCCAATGATATATTTGATATTCTAAATTCAAAAATTAATTCTATTTTTAAAAATTAAAAACATAGAAGTTTTATTAATTAATTTAAAATTAATTATCGTTTAAAACAAATAGCATGTTTTTATGAAACAATAATTATCAAAAGATTGACACTTGTTTATGTCCAATTTCAAAGTGAAAATAATTTCAATGACCCATATTGGATTAAATGGTAAAAATATATTATAATTACACATTAAACCCAATGAAGAAGATAATATAACAACAAAAATAAATTAGATTAAAGGGCACTTTTTAATTAAAATACAATATTTTTCATTATTCATTAAAAAATGGACTTTGTCAGAAACATTCCAACAATTTACACAAATTAAATATTGATGTACCCATTCTAAATAAGAATTTAATTTTCTCAAATAGAACATATTGAAATTACCAAAACTATATTTAATGAGGGTTTTCCATTAAAAGACATTAAATCGACCTTTTAATGTAAATTATGCATAAAATTAGATTCATTCACATTTTAATCCTCTAACATTTATTGGAGAAATGTAAATACATTTAACAAACATGTATAATCATATTTTAGTTAGTTTTTTTCATTCCCACCAATAAAATGACTAGGACATAGTTATCCTTTAAAATAATAATATTATATTATTAGTGTGCAGCATATGATTTCAAAGAAACCCGTTGTTGCGTATCGGGTATGCTATCGAACGTAGCAACCCCTTTAAAGTAAAATTAATATTTAATTCACAAATTTTAACAAATATGAAATATTCCTTATTCTTTATTTACCTGGGATGTTACATCCATCCCCCCTTTTTAAAATTGCATCCTCACATTTTTTATTCACTTATCAAATAAGTGGGGGTATTTATCCCCCATAGCATTTTCAGATTCCCATGTTGCCTTTTCAACCATTTAATTTCTACACAAAAAAATTACCTGGTAAATTACCTTATTCCACAACACTTTCTCTCTATGGTCAAGAATATGGACTGGTTGTTCTTCATAAGAGAGATTCTCTTCCAACTAAACTACCTCTGTACTCAAAACATTAGATGGATCTGGAATATAATTTCTCAACATCGAAATATGAAAAACATTTGGTACCTAGGATAAAATTGGAGGTAAATACACTTTGTACGCAACTGATCCAACTTTAAACAGGATTTCAAAAGGTCCAATGAAACTTGTACTCAACTTTCCCTTCATACCAAAACACATCACACTTTTCCATAGGGAAACATTATGAAAGACATGATTACCTACCACAAAAGAATGATCCTTCCTCCAAATATCTGCATAACTTTTCTGTCTGCTCTGAGCTATTCTCATGTTCTTTTGAATCAACTAAACCTTCTCTTACATCTCTTCTACCAGTTCTGGTCCCATCAAATTTCTTTCACATACTTCATCCCAAAAAGTTTTATTTAGACTACACTTTCCATATAATGCCTCAAATTGATCCATCTGTATACTAGAATGAAAACTATTATTATAAGAAAATTCAACCATAGAATGATTTTGGCCCCAACTTCCCCAGTAATCCAGTGAACAAGCCCGTAGCATATCCTCCACTATCTTAATTATTCGTTCTGATTGCCCATCTGATTGTGGATGAAATGATGTACTAAAATTAAATTCAATACCCAATGACTTCTAAAGGCCTTTCAAAAAGAAAATAGTGAACATGGGATCATGATTAGATACAATGGATAAGAGAAAACCATGTAATATTACTATCTCAATAACATACAACCAATAATGTTGATCTAAAATGTATCTCGAATAGGATAAAAATTAGCATATTTAGCCAATCGATCAACAACAACTCAGATTGCATTATTACCTCAAGATTTATTTGGTAATCCCACAATGAAGTACATTTATATATTTTCCCATTTCCACTCTGGCACCAGTAAAGACTAAATCATTCTTTTCGGTAACTGTCGCTCTACATTAACCTACTGAAAATTCAAACACTTCATAGTAAAATTAGAAATATCTATTTTCATTCCATCCCACCATTAATACATCGGAAGATCTCTATATATTTGAGTACTACCAGGATGAACTGAAAATAGAGAACTATGATCTTCACATAACAACTCACTCATCAACTATGAATTACAAGGCACAAATAATCTTTTTCCAAACCTCAAAACACAGTCATTATCAATGTTAAAATCAGGAAACTTACCCTTGTGAACCAACTCTACCATTTTCTACAACTCACTGTCCTCTTTTTGTTCTTTCTTTATTCTGTCTCATAGAGATTATTTCACTGAAACCAGAAACAAAACCGAAGAATTTACTACACCAACAACCTCTATGCTAATGTTCATCAAATCAAAAACCAAAGAATCTTATTCCAAATGTATCATGGCCAATGAAGCAATACTTTATCAAATCAAAGTATCAGCCACTTTATTTTCCTTTCTTGGATGGTAAAGAACCATGCAATTATAATCCTTGATTAATTCCAACTGTCTCCTCTATCTCAAGTTCTATTCTTTCTGAGTGAATATATACTTCAATCATTTGTGATCAGTATATATTTCACATTTTACTCCATACAAAATATGCCTCCAAATTTTAAAAGCAAAATCAACAGCAGTTAATTACAAATCATGTGTATGGTAATTTAACTCATGCGGTTTCAACTTACGTGAAGCGTAGGCAATTACCTGATCATTCTTTATAAGGACGTAGCCATGTCCTTTCGATGAAAGATCACTATAAATAAAAAACTCACTGTTTCTAGAAGGCAATGCCAAAACGAGAGCATTCACCAATCTTTTTTTCAATTTCTAAAAACAATCATCACGATATTTTGTCCAGAATAACTTAACACCTTTCCGAGTTAACTTATTCATTGGACTCGATAACTGTGAAACATTTTCAACAAAAATCTTGTAATAACCTTCCAAACCATAAAAACTATGGATCTCAGTTATATTTGTGGGTCTTGGCCATTCTTCAAAAACTTTTGTTTTAGCAGGATCAACTGTTATGCCATTTTTTGAAATAATGTGACCAAGGATAGAAATTTTTTGTAACCAAAACTCACACTTACGGAATTTCCCAAACTATTTCTTTTCTATTACTGTTTGAAAGACAACCCATAAATGACTTACCTATTCCTATTTACATTAGGAAAAACCCCAAATATCACCAATGAACACAACCACAAACTTATCAAATAACTGAAAGAATATTCTATTCATAAGATCCATGAATACAGTAGGTTCATTTGTCAAAAAAACATGCATAACTATAATCATTGATATGAGTCAAAAGATACAAGTTCTTAACAGTGATGTTATTCAATGCCATATAATCAAAGAAAAGTTTCATTGAACCATCGTTCTTTTTAATAAACAAGACAAGAAAACCCCGTGGTGATGTTCTAGGTTCAATGAATCCTTTATCTAATAACTTCTGTAATTGATTCTTTAACTCTAAAAGTTCAGTTTGAGCCATTCAATAAGGGTGTTTTGAAATTGGCTTATCATCGATATCTAAGTCAACTGTATATTCAATGACTCGATCATGTATAATACAAGGAAACTCATCATGAAAAACATAAAGGTACTCATTTACCACTAGGACATCATTAATCTCAACACTTCCTTTATTTTATCAATTTGATCAAGGTAACATTTATTTCCATCTTTTATTAGTTTCTCAGCTTCATGATATGTCATCAAAATCAATAGTTCATTATTGTACAAAAAAATAAAATCATTAAGAAAAGAAATCTCTTTAACTTTGCAGTAAATCTTAGCATGATAACGAAAAATCCAATCCACACCCAAAATAAAATCAAACTCTACTAGAGGAAAAACAATATGGTAAGCAGGTAGATTCTTTCAGCACACAAGTATATGAATGATATTATGTTTTCTTTTTGTCTCAACATTTCCTCTAGGTGTTTTTACCATAAGTCTTGTATTCATATCTTGAATAAGAATTCCCAATTTACTAGAAAACTTCTTAGAAATGAATGATTTTGTACACCCTAAATCAAACAACACATTGTAATAATCTGAACAAACAAAAACAGTACATGATACTACATTTTTTGATGGCACAACATCTGCAAAATTAGTTTTGAAGGATTCCACCACCACTTTCTACTTGTATTCTGGCTTCTTTCCCTCAGTTGAGTTCTTTTTTGGACACTCTTTTGCATAATTACCCATTAAATTCCATTTAAAACATTTTACTGACTTTAAATCAGATTTTGTATTACCATTACCATGATATTTTTCTATGAAATTACAAACCTTATGTCCGATTTTACCACATAGATAGCACTTACTAGAATTCAAAGGACATTCCCCAGCATGCTTCTTACCACAATTGTTACAAACTGTAAACTTAATTTCCTTACCATCAGAGTTTTTTGAAGAGTTCTTCCCTTTCTCATGCTACCTTGACCTCTTATTCTGTTGTTTTTCAAAGAATACATGATAATTGGAAAACTCCATTTCCACCTTCTCCGCACAATGAACATGTTTTTAATAACATTTCAACTCAGAAAATGCTAAATCCATTTGATACTTTGTCTTTAATCCTGATTAAAAATTGTTGATTTTACAATCATGATGTCGTATGAAATTCGGAGCATACCTTGCGAGTCTAGTGAAGTTTACTTCATAAATATCCACTGAGTCATCCTCCTACCTCAATTCTAGGAAACGGTGTTCCATTCTAAGACGAACCACCTTAGGAAAATATTTCTCAAGAAACATACATTTGAATTCATCCCAATGAAGAGAATATATCTCCTCACTATCCCTGATATTTTTCACCATCGACAACCACTAATCCGCTTTACCTTCAAAACGGTAAATAGATAGACTAACCTTTTGATGTTATGAACAACCCATGACATCAAAAATATTTTCCAATGATTTAATCCACCCTTCTTATCGCACATGATTAGATGATACTCTAAATGATGGGGGATGTTGCCTCATGAAATGCTATACTACTGGCATGTTCCTCTGTGTTTGATCTAGATGATCTCGTGCATGGATACCACCAACATTTATATCCTATGTAAATTGTGCCATCACTACAAAAAATTGTTCAGTTCTGATTCTGACCATCTCAGGTTGCTAATATGGAAGGTTGTATTCCTCATGATGTCGTCCCAACGTAGATGCCCGGTTTCCTATGCGGAAAACCATTCTGAACACAGAAATATCTTAGCTAAAGCAATACGGTAATCTATAAATGCTATATCATTTCAATCAAAATTTATGCTAGAAAAATAATTTATGGATATTAATTTAACTATATTCTAACTCCTAAAGATGTCTAAATCAACTTCTGATAACAACTATAAGGACCTGGGCTTAAAACACTACATAATATTGAATTAAATAAATTAATTCACATTTAGGATCTTTTCAGCTTTATAATTTTAGTGAATTAGGATATAACTATTACATCTCAAAAGATTAAAAAGTATACAGTTCTACTCATTATCCATTTTTTCATAAAATAAAAACTCTTGAAAAAAAAAGCCATGTCTAGTTCTATGTTTTAGACAACATGACTATTACTTGATCCCATCCTTGACCCTATTCATCTACAAGTCCTATGATAACATTTGAAAACTTGGGATGAGCATAAAAAGCTCAGTAAGGGTTATAAAACAAAGAAAAAACATCAGTTCATAAATACATAAAAAACATTAACACTTTTACTTACCTCATGAAATCATAAGATTTATGAATAACACATAGAAATCCTGAATCATAAATGTAACTTGTGGAATCCATAACATACCTACTTTGTAGCTATCACAGCTACATAGGGTGTTACATTAGAATACCCATCAAATTATATTCCCTAAATCTATTAGGAGAAACATTCACATTTACCTCCATCACATTATCTATATGCGTTGGAATGCTATCTCGGTCTTTCCCACCCAAGTTTTATCACAAAACCACCCATATTCGTAATCAATTTCCAAGAACCATAACATATTCATAAAAAATAAATCAAATATAAAATATAACATTCCCACATTGAAATCACAATATATCATTTAAATATATTGAAATAAAAAATCCATTATAAAAAACATTTTCAAAACCTAAATATCTAATAAGATTATATTGTATTTTTTTAAAACATTACAGCTTGTTAAGGAATCTATATATCAGATAATACTCGCGGCGGCTTAAAGGTTGTTGTCACGGCTTATGTAAAAAAAATTATTTCTTTTTTGTTTAGTAAAATTTTTCGTAGAAAAGGATTATCTATGAATGACATGAAAAGTAAAAGGTGTTTATACAGTGTATAAAAGAAAGTTGTGTATTAAAAAAGAATATGCCTCAATGAAAGGAGATTGATATGAAGTCCCTTACGTAATGTCCGACTTGACTATATCATTGTTTAATCTCTTGAATAATAAACTAATGTTAATCTCTACTTGTTTAAGAACCTTTTTCATGTTTATTATATCTTATATATCACTAATTACCATGTTATAAACATTATGTAATCATTTAAGATAATAATACTTTCATTTTTTCGATATTTGGTACTTGAGTCAAAAATGAACACCTCATAATTACATGTTGTCCATGTGGTCAATAGTCCGTTATCTCTAAAATGATATCCACTATTTATATATTATATAAATCATATATATATCCAGTATATATATGTATTTATAACAGTACATAACATTTTTCAGATAAAAAAATAAATGCACCATTCATGGATACGGTTTATCGTACGTACACATGAACGCTACTTTCATTTCTATTTCATAATTTAATGGAATTAATACTTAATGATACATAATAATATTATAATTACATTATAATATCATCAATTATATCATTAACTATATCCTTTATATATCCCACATATGGCATTAACGAGTCATATCACTTTGAGGGGGGCGGTAGTCCGCACTTCCTCAAATGAAATTATCGGGTTTACCCATAATGGAAACCATAAAGGTATGCTATAAAAATAAAATAAAGAAGCATAAAGAAAACATAAACATAAATTATATCATATATAAATAAATTTCCATCATAATGGCCGCCATGAGAGGCGGTAGGAGATAATCGAACAATCATCGTTTCGTGAGGTGTTAGTTTTCCATCCACATAAACAGTGTGTTCTTCACCCATTAGATGGAGGTGTGTGTAAGTGTAGTTAATATATATGTCATAAAAACATCCTAGTATATTGAAGATACTTGTGTTGTTATAAAATAAATTAATAAAAAGAGTTTAGGGGTTGGAGAAGTAAAATAAAAGAATAGAAGTTAAGAGAAACTATTACCTTCAATTTAGGTAACTCTCTTTGGTATGAACCTGAAGGGTTTTTTGAAGTGCCTTCTGCCTAAGGTAAGGATTATAGGAGGAGGATAGGGATTTAGGTAGCGTAATTGGGAAGTGGTTGGATGAGCCAAAATCTTTGAGAGGTGTGAGGAATGAGTATGAGGTAAGGGATTTTTATAATTGGGAGGAGCGGCTCTTTTGGAAAGTGTGAAAATATTATTTTATTATATAATGATATTCGGTTTCTAAATGTACAAATCTAATTGAAGTCAATGATAAGATGACTAATGGTTGAAATAAAATCATCCAATAATAATAGGACAGGTTTGGGATGTTATTGTTATATTTATAATCTGAATTATTTAAATCATTTATTAACAAGGTAAATATTGCATCAGTATTGTGTCATAAGAAATTTCATTTATTTAATGTCTAAAAATTATAAAAAAAACCATGATTTATGTAAAATTATTATCTTTCCAATAAAGATTTATATTCTAAATGATAACTTGTATAACCTTATGTAAAAATTAATTTACGAAAATATATTTTTTTATGTCATTTTTGTCATTACCTTATGTTAAATAATCTAAAGCTTCATTATCACTCATAAGTGGATACATGGGGTCCCAAAATCGACCAAAATATGCTCATGGTCGTAAATTACTTAACAAATAAGGTTATGACATGTTTTATGTTAATTTTTTATTGTTATAATATTTCTTTTACCTTATATTACCCTATATACCTTTAACTGCGGTAAATAGAAATCAAAGGTTACTATTCCCCAAAAAAATCATCTTATTGGACCAAATTTTACTTAATAATAAAAAACATGTGTGTCAGATTTTTGAAATTCATTTCAAAAAAGTGGTAAAATTTCAATTAAATGTAAAAGTCGATTTTTTAACTACTACTAAGTTGTTTCACTATTGATCAAAAATTGATGATTTTTAGAAAACTATCAAAAATTTAGCCTAAGATATATTTGATATTATGAATTCAAAAATGATGTCTATTTTAAGAAATTAAAAACATAAAAGTTTTATTATTTATTTTAAAATTAATTCCCATTTAAAACAAATAGCATGTTTTTAAGAAACAATAACTATCAATAGATCGACACTTGTTTATGTCCAATTTAAAAGTAAAAATAATTCCAATGACCAAAATTGGATTAAATGGTAAAAATATATTCTTATTAAACTTTAAAACTAATTTAAAGGATAATATAACCATATAAATAAATTATATTAAAAGTCACTTTTGAATAAAAATACAATATTTTTCACTATTCTTTAAAAAATGATCTTTATCGGAAAAATTCCAAAACATTACACAAAGTAAATTTTCATGTCCCCATTATAAATAAGAATTTTAATTTTTCAAATAGAACATATAAAAATTACCAAACCTACATTTAAAGAGGCTTCCCCATTAAAAGGTAGTAAATCAACCTTTTAATGTAAATTTAACTTAAAATTATATTCATTCACATTTTAAGCCACTAAATTTTATTGGATAAATGTAAAAACATTTAAAAAACATGTATAATAATATTGTATTTAGTTTTTTTCATTATCACCAATACAACATATAGGAGTTAACTACTATTTAAAATAATAATATTACACTATTATTGTGCAACGTAAGATTTCAAAGAAACCTGTTGTTGTGTATCATGTACGCTATCGAACATAGGAACCCCTTTAAAGTAAAATTAATATTTAATTATCAAATTTTAATAAATATGAAATATGTATTATTCTTTATTTACCTAGGATGTTACAGTTTCTACCCACAATTCATGCATTACAAATGGGTCATTTTCTTTTCTCCATGGTTTTTTTATTTTACTTTGAACTCCATTTTCCTTTTATAGTCAAAACCATGAGATTTATAAACAACTCCAACCTCTATTAACAAATTTATTTCATATCTAACCACTTTTTAAAATTTTTTAATGTCATTTATATCTAATCCCTTTAGAATACTATGTTTTTTAACTCGATTAATTTTTTTCAGGTTGAATTATAATACCCGAATAGTACTTCCCAAAACATGAAAAAATTTCATCATAAGCACGAAATTATTCACCATCCATCTTAATAAACTCAATGAATTCATTTTCCATCTTCATATGAAGAGTTAGAGTAATGTACGTATAAAAATAATATGTTTTTGATATTTTACCAATCCATTGAGTCAATTATTTTTTACTACCTCATAATCTTAACTAGTGTCTACCACTAATCTTCTTCACACCCTAACGGATAAACATCCGGAATGGAATTCTCATATTCTAAAAAACATATAACGAAAAATATATTTTGAGTTATACTAATCAATTATTCGACAAGAAGTGGATAAGAAAACACACTAAATGAAGTCAGATGTTGACTTATGAAGGACATAAAAGAATGGTGTTCCCTTCTTTGCTCATTTTAGAATCCAACATATTTAATTTCTTGAGAAATTTGGTTGAGTATAGAAACCTGAATTTTTATTCCTTTTCCCATAGAATATGGTACTCCCAAGGAAAACCACTGTGTTTTTCATTACAATCACTATTAACACAGTTCCTTTGGCTTCCATCCATTCACTAAAAAATCATATAGTATGAAATACATATCAGATTTTGGAACCACATAATCATTAAAACCACTTATATATAGCCAGACTTATGACAAAATTATTAATCAATTAAACCTTAGGATTATCATAATTTATTCCTAGTTTCCAATGGATGAAATAGTATTTCATTTGATACCTACTACAGTAATCCAGACATACAATACATGTATATTAGAACATTTTATATACATATTTATTACATTAAAAATTAAATTTCAAAGGACCATAATATCTTAGTGTTTTGGAAACATGAAAAAAAAATTCCATCCTAGTAAAATATCATCAAAATATCCAATAAATATCTCCACCTTTATAACTTCAACATAAATCCATTCTTCATAATTTTTGGATAGAAAACAAAACAAAGGGGTGAGCTCAGATTCCCCAAAGGGTATATAATAGATATGTGTAAGTATAACATGAATAAAAGTGTATTGAACTTGAGCACAACACCTGAAGATTATTCCATGCATATTAGATACCATAATAAATATTGATAGTTCATAAGAAATGAATCATAAATAAATAATGGACATGATCCTTGGAAGTATAACATATGTATAAAAATTTAGGTTGTGAAAAAAAACATATAAATACCATAGGTTAAGGAGGCATACCAAGGACTTTGTAACGAGTTAGGATTAAGTTAATCACCTGTGTACCTACTTTAGGCTTGGGATACCCTTCATTGTACCCTCTTATTTCGATCATGAGATTTCCTCCCCTTTACCATCTTGTTTTGGGCTTGGGATGTCCTCATACTTACCCTCTTGAATCAGGTATCTGATTTCCTCTCATTTACCCTCTTATTTTGGTATTTGGATGTCCTCCCATTTACACTCTTATTTCAGTCTTGGTATGTCCTCACATGTACCCTCATTGCTAATTAAACATTCATCCTTACCCAATGAATTGGTGACAGATATATGTCCCACCCATATCATAAGGAAATCATGCACACATGTTATAAAAAAATAATCAATAATATCATCAACAATGAAATGAAATTGGTATCATAAATAATTAATCATACATGCTTCACAATCATTTTGTCAAAATAATAATTCATGAATGAAAAACATGATTTATAACTATATAACTCAAGAATGAGAAATTAGTTTCATAAATTGCATGACTTCATCTATAAACCATTTAGATAAAGAATATGAATGGAAACATTAGATCATTTCCAGGTCAGGCATGAGTAACATCAACAGATGTCATCTTAGAGGAAAAATAATTTTCAAATATATTTTAAAAACATTTACTGAGGAAAATATCCAACATTTATTGATAATGTATTTTTAAAAACATAAAAACTTCTTATAACCATTTTCATGGGAATAAAACATAAAAAATAAATCTTGAATACATTTTTGATAACAATTTTTCTTGAAAACATATTAAAGAAGCATGAAAATATTTTGAAATCCATTTTCATTGAAAACATATAAAATATCATGACAACGTTTTAAAAAAACTATTTTGAAAATAAATTTATAGATTAATATAAATAAATATATTTTCAAAAAGAAAATAACTTTTTTATCTTATAATGGAATTTTCAAGGGAATGTCGATCAGGACGGTAGATAAACTTGAACATACTAAAATTTCCTTTTATATCGTAAGATGTTTAGAAATCTCACTTAACAATAAAATGAATCAAAATATTCTTTATAAAAAAATTCTTTAAAAATTAAATACATGGGTAATAATTTATTTTATAAATCATATGGGAATTTTAGAACAATTCTTGTAAACCTTTTAGAAGCCATGGTTTTTGAATGAACATTGATTTTTGAATGAAGAAAGCGGTGAAGTCTGACATCATTAAAAGAACATTGTTATGTACCTAATAGTAGAAAAATTGTACCAATATATGAATATATAATGAATAACTAGAGGAGTGTAAAATTAATGAGGGTAATATAGATATTAATTATTATATTCAATCTAATAAAGCAAAATCATAAACAATATTGTGATGTGATGAGATTAATTTAATAAACTCTAATAACATAGTAACCTTGAACCATGATCCCCATGTTATTAAATGAAAATAAAATAAGAATAAAATATCATTAATTGAATAATATTCTAAATATAACTCATCAATTATAGTTTATACAACTCATATAAAAATATAGGTGCATAACATGAAATGTGTATCAAAAAATGAATTTTGAGACAAAAATTACATTACTAATTTGGTAACTTTTTAAACATAAACACCATGATAGAAAGATAAAAAAAATTATTTAAATACCCATATATTTGATTATAATTTTAATGGAATACATTAATGGGCAGTATATACACCACACAAAATAAGTGAGCAGTGAAAAAGAAATGTTCCTAAGTAAAATAAGGAGTGAGATGAAATTCTTTTTCCTTGTGTCTTGAATATCCTTGTACATTTTCAAAAATCATGTATAGTAAATATGAACATATTATAAATCTACCAAAGAATCTTATTATTACTTTTAATAGAACACATGGTTTGATTATGGCTTCATATCACCCACTTGTTAACAATTCTATGTTAAGGTTTCACTTCGTCTAATATTTTCTTTCTCTTTCGCATGTATCCTAATTTGTTATATATTTGGTCCATATATTTATATAATGTTTTCCAAAATTTAAAACATGATTTATATAAAATTTAAATTCAATATACTTATATTAAAATAATCTATTTAATATGTATTTATGAAATTGAATGTTACATTTACAGAGACATTAAGTCATACACATATATGAAGACTATCTCCGATTAATTATCATGTTGGATAAAGTAATGATATGTATATATATATCATTGTTACTATATATTTTTTATATCATTTATATCATATATATTTACTACAAGTATCCTTAATACATTCCTTATAGTGTAGGAATAAATCATATCGCTTTGAGGGGCGGTAGTCCACACTTCCTCAATCAAAATTATCTTATTCACAAAAGTTATAAGGTATATATATGTGTGTTGCAAAAGAATTTAAGAAGTATAAATGCATAATAAATATTATATATATAATATAAAAACAAATTTTCCATCTTAATTTCCCCCATGATAGGTGGTAAAGGAAAAAATGAATAATCCTCGTTCAGTAAGGTGGAAGTCCACCATACACGTAAAGAGTATGTTCATTATCCAATAGATTGAAATGTGTGTAAGTGAAGGTATAATATATATCATAAAAACATACTAGTAAATTCAGGATACTAGTTTTGTTATATATGAATGTAATTAGAATAATTTAGGGAGTAGAGAAAGAAAATAAAATAGAGTATGAAGGAGGGTGTTACCACATAATCGAGTAACTCATTCTGGTTTCCACCGGAGGGATTCCATGGAAGGGTTTCATCCCAAAACAGGCTTCAAAGTGGAATTGAAATATTTTAGGTAGCTATTTTAGATTATTTTTGTTGATCCAAAGTAGCTTTAGTGTTTTGAAGAAGTGTGAGGAGAGGAGGCCTTTTATAATGGAGTGCCAATCTTGTAATATTTTTATATAAAGGAACCCTACCCGCAATTATTTATTGTTAGTGGGTTAATAATGGTATATTGTGTATCAAAGGGCATATAGGATATAAATAGTTCCATAAAATGGATTTTATACAAGTGTATAGATCATTTTGAACCTTAAGGATATGGTTTTTTCTTTTATTAAAGACAATTCAACAATAATTTTTGTAATTAATTTTAATTACATCACTAAAATTTTTGGTAAACAAATTTCCCCATATTAGATAATATAAATTATTCATATTTATAATATGGAATTAATTTTTCTGAATACCAATTATAGTAGTGGCAGAAATTAATTTAAATTTAATCTTATAATAGGGTCGAAAATATAGATTTTGAAATAAAAACATTCATATTTTTTCTTAGTTTTTATAGTAAATATAAAAATTATATCTATTAAAAGTACCTAAATTTGGTTGAATTATATAATTTTTTTCTAATTTATATTCTAAAAAAAATTATAATATAATTTATCTATTAAATAAATTAGATGAAAAGTCATTTTTTAATCAAAATCCAATATTTTTACCTACTCATTAAAAATGAAACCATATAAAAAAGTACCAAATATTTTCCATACCCTATTTATTATGTTTATATAACAAATATAAAGTTTATCTTTACATAATAAATCTATAAAATTTTCTAGAATTGTATTTAAAATGGATTTCCATTAAAAATATATAAAATTGCCTTTAAAAAATACATGGTTTTAAGCATAAAATTGTGTGTATTCTTATCTTAGGTCTATAAAATATGTTGGATGAATATCAAAAATACATGATTGAATATATAAACAATATATTTTTCGTGAATATAACTTACTAATTTTAATTAATTTAATTTATTAATACAAAACACATTTGTGAGTATAAAACAATATCCATAATATTAAATTGTTTCTTATATTTCCATTTCTAATTAATTGGTGACATAAGAATTAATATTATATTATTGTAAACCATATATTTTCAAAAGTTATTTAGTACTATTCATAACATATAATATAAAATCTATGTTTTGTCTTGTAATATTAAATAATCATAATTTAATAATATATTATAGTCCAGTATGCCTCAGTCATGCGTGTTACGTAATCCATTAAAGAAATTCATTATTTGATTTAATTAAAGATAACATTGGTATTCTATATAGAGAAAGGTAAAATCTATGTTCTATGTCTTTCACAAAATCCAAACATAGTGCATTAAAGACATGTATTATTTTTTGTGTTGCATGAAATTCAAAATATCAAAATGATTAAATTAATTTGAAAAAATATTTCACAAAATCATGGGGTGTTACAAACTCCACATATGTAATGAATAAGATCAATGATATATCTTAGTGACTCATGGAAGTATTGATACAAATCTATCAAATAAGTCATACGAAAGGGATCACCATTATATTTGTAGGACGCGATTCAATTCTAATTCTCGACGAAAGTATATAGAGAACATATCCTAATGAATCATGTCCAATATATAGAGGAAAAGGTCTCCAAGACAACAATAAAATAGTACATGACATGTATAAGGATTACCCAACGTGTCCCCATGGAACCAAGTCATATCCATGTAAATGACCTTTTCCTGTTTCCATGTGTAAGTACATGTTGTGCCATGACCATGTACTTTTACACGTGTCCCAGTATATGGCCATGCCCATGTACATTTATCCTGTCCATATCTGTGTTGGAGTGCGTGGCATGCATGTGTTGTGTACTCTTGTGTGTGATCGTATACCCTTTGAGGAACATGCAACGACCACTAAAAAATGTCCACATTTCATGTGATGGAGGTTTCACAATGTGTGATCCTTATCTTCATCCTAAAACCATAACTGCCGCTGAGAGGACCCCACATATTTTGTTACTTAATAGTACACACTGTTTTTATATAAATTTTATAATAACCATGTTCTTCAATTGTATACTCTTTCACTATCATCACCACACATTCCCACCTCATTCTAACCAAGAATCATATATTTACTCTGGATAAACCTTTGTTCCATCATTCACCACATTCTATCCACTCAAACCATTAATAAATCATTTGTATGCGTCATCAGCCATCATAAAGTGAGTACCATGAAAATCATGTATCAAAAACTATCTGATCCTTTTATGATTCTATCATCACACAATCTTCAAGTTTTTTTAATTTTGGATCTATAAAATTAAAATGTTATGCCAATAATTGGGTATACAACATTTGATTCCTCAGTATTAATAGTACAGTGGTTCAAGGGAATTACCTGTGATAAACGAAAAAATTGGGAAGAAAAGGAAAAATAAAAACATGTGAAATAAAATTTTAAAAATGATAAAGTTGGATTATATTTACTTCCATTGTAACGAATAATGAAGATAAAAAATAATTAATAATAATATTTTTTCCCAATAGCTTGATGAAACTATTCCATACCAACAAAAATGAATGATCCATGAAAACAAAATTAGAATATTGACACACATTTGACTAAGGAATATAAAATTGATAATATGTTAATTTAAAAAAATACCATAACTCGATTTTAGATTGATTTATAATGAATTACGAAGTAGTGTTGTTGTCATAAGTGAGATTCTTCAATTATGTTTCACACTGATCATGGAATATCAATCTAGTTTTCATTGATCAACAGATCTTCTTCCACACTTTCCAATGAGTCTTCAGGAATTGTGAGGTTATAAGGCAAACCATGAAAATATTTCTTACAAATTTATATGAATAATTGAAATTTATTTTTTCATGTCGATATATAAATATAATATTACATTTAAATTATTTAATCCATTGTATGTATGTGATGATTTGGTTTCAAACGAGCCATTACAAAAAATATTATGTATTACCTAATATAAAACCTACATTATTAACTCAATAGTTCTCTAATATTTATGATATGGTTCACCATAAGGATATTTTAACAATTTATTTGGTAAAAATCATGCATGTGTTAGTTAATAAATTTAGTATATTTTAAACATTTATTTTGGTAATAACGAGCGTTGGAATCGCATGCCCCTTAGCACATATTCTGGAAAATAATCTATACAGTTTAAAAATTTTACAATTAAAATTTGAGTAAGTACATAGGATGTTATAACCCAATAATTGAAGATTAATAATCAAGAAGAAACATTATAATTCAAGGAAATGAGATTTATTCCACTAATACCCCCTACATGAAACATATTTCATGTTGCATAAAACTTATTGAAAATGTTCTTTTGTGGTCTAAATGTATAAAATCGGATAATACTACGAAAAATGGTCAACGTTATGGATATAAAAAAAATAACTAAAATAAATTCCATTTAAAATTTATAATTCAATAAACAAAGACTAAGTTTCCAAAAACACTTATGTATGGGGTAACACTTGAGTTACAATAAATTTTATGTAAAGAACATGATTTGGAATGTTAATTCCAAGAATTAAAATGATAAAAAAAATATATAAAAGTCATGGTATGTTAAATCACTTTCATAACTTTTATCATGTCTCCAATAATTTGATGTTAGAAAAAGAAAACCCTTAGAATATGAGAACGATTTTAATTATAACCTCATGAAATATAGAGAATACAATTGAAAGTAAAATAGAATGAAAAAAATAATTCTAGATATGATATCTAAAATATGATAAATGTAAACTTGATCAATTAAATTTTATGAATAATACAAAAGATGTATCAAATTATAAATTTAAGAAGAAAACACTCACCTCTGTCCTGATCCACTGTTTAGTTGCACAAAATGTTTAAAAAAATTTAAATTGATTTCATTAAATATAAAATAATTAACATAGATCAGAAACAAATGATCATTCATACTCATTTTAAATCATTGTATACATATAAATATTTTTATTTATTGCATACTTTCAACACCGTGTCTATGTAATATTTATCGTTTTTTACTAGATTCATAAAAATCGTGTTGGTATTCATTTTTGTCACAAATTTCATCATTCTTAGGATAATTAATGGTATTGGAAAAGATTTTCCATGATAGTTAAAAGGGGAATAATTTCATTAGATAGTAGTTTTGGTTATATACCATGAAGATGAAATTACTAATGATCATGTTTCAGTGACACTAGTGCAGAAAACATTTTTTACGTCGGTTATTTTTTATTATTTACGTCGGTTTTTAGGCGACGTTAATACGGACGACGTTATAAATAACGTTTTTTACGTCGGTTATTTAAAACCCGACGTAATATCCCTAACATCACGGTGGTTATCACGTCGGTTCATATAATAACCGACGTGATAAATATGCGCGGGGGGGCTTTATCACGTCGGTTATTCCCTAAATCGACGTGATAAAACGCCTGGGATATCGTTTATCACGTCGGTTATGACATAACCGACGTGATAAACCCTGCCCCTGGCCTATTATCACGTCGGTTATTTAAGAAACCGACGTGATAAAAAGGCCTGGGAAACGTTTTAGCACGTCGGTTATCCAATAACCGACGTGGTAAATCGATTCCCAGGCCTTTTAGCACGTCGGTTATATTAGGAACCGACGTGATAAAAGCCCCGGGAAAGGTTTATCACGTCGGTTTTAGAAAAACCCGACGTGATAAACCCCTGGCGATTTATGTACCACGTCGGTTATAAAATAACCGACGTGAAAGAAATTTTTTTTTTTTAAATAATTGCACTGCTCTCACCAAAAAGCAACCAGAAACCAAACAAAAATAACAATGCCAGCCCTCCCCCAAGCCCCAACTGAACCCCACCCTCATCTATACCCACCTAACAACTTGGCCAGCCCTCCCCCACCACATTGGAGCCCCACCACAACCCTTGGACACCCCCACGACCCCTAGTACAGCCTCAAACACCCATTGGAAACCCCTCCCATATCCCTTGGACACCCTCCACCCCTTGGACACCCCCCCCACCCCTTGGACAGCCCCCCCACCCTCATTTACACCCCCAAGACCCCTAGTACAGCCTCAAACACCCATTGGACACCCCCCCACACCTTGACAGCCCTCCCAGACCCCTTGGACACCCCTCCCATATCCCTTGGACACCCCCCCACCCCTTGGAAACCCCCCCCCACCCCTTGGACAGCCCCCCCCCACCCTCATTTACACCCAACCGGCCCCTTGGACAGAACTCCCAGACACCTTGGACACCACTCCCATATCCCTTGGACACCCCCCCCCCCCCCCACCCCTTGGACACCCCCCCACCCCTTCGACAGCCCCCCCACCCTCATTTACACCCCCCGAACACCCCTTGGACACCCCTCCCATATCCCTTGGACACCCCCCCCCCAACCCTTGGACACCCCCCCACCCCTTGGACAGCCCCCCACCCCCTGGACACCCCCCCCCCCGACCCCTTGGAAACCCCCCCCCCCTACCCCTTGGAAACCCCCCCATCCCCTTGGACAGCCCCAAATACCCCTCCTATATCCCTTGGACACCCCCCCCCCCACCACTTGGACACCCCCCACCCTCATTTACACCCAACCGACTCCTTGGACAGCCCCAAACACACCTTGGACACCCCTCCCATATCCCTTGGACACCCCCTACCCCTTGGACACCCCCCCCCCCCACCCCTTCGACAGCCCCCCCACCCTCATTTACACCCCCCGAACACCCCTTGGACACCCCTCCCATATCCCTTGGACACCCCCCCACCCCTTGGACACCCCCCCACCCCTTGGACAGCCCCCCACCCCCTGGACACCCCCCCTGACCCCTTGGAAACCCCCCTACCCCTTGGAAACCCCCCCCCCCCCATCCCCTTGGACAGTCCCAAACACCCCTCCTATATCCCTTGGACACCCCCCCACCACTTGGACACCCCCCACCCTCATTTACACCCAACCGACTCCTTGGACAGCCCCAAACACACCTTGGACACCCCTCCCATATCCCTTGGACACCCCCCACCCCTTGGACACCCCCCACCCTCATTTACACCCCCCCCCCCCCCCGACCCCTAGGACAGCCCCAAACACACCTTGGACACCCCTCCCATATCCCTTGGACACCCCCCCAAACACCCACCCACCCCCTTGGAACCTCTCCCCCCATACCAAAATCCAGACCAGAAAAACCATCAACAGTAGACCAAAACAAGAAGTAGAGAAAAATTAAACATTCACTTATATAACATTCAAAACTTACACTGTCAACTTCAAAAAAAAACTAAATCCAACCTAAACGACTACGAAATACACAATTAAATTGACAATATTCAAAATTACATTTTACATTACAAACAACTAAAAGTCAATCAAACCTGTAAAATAATTTGACCACTCCACTTGTAAGTGTTTGATAT
The DNA here is from genome assembly GCA_963277665.1 of Viscum album. Taxonomy (NCBI): domain Eukaryota; kingdom Viridiplantae; phylum Streptophyta; class Magnoliopsida; order Santalales; family Viscaceae; genus Viscum; species Viscum album. Next base: position 2,009,237,499 of record OY728155.1, read on the forward strand.
CTTCAGCAGTAAAGGGTTGAGCGTCATCAAAAAGCTACAAAGGAAAAGGATAGTATTCAACGTGTATAATGAATAAATCAAATTAAAATATTATGAGAAAGAGGAAATCTTACCAGGTCAAAACTCAGAACTGTCCCAGTTGTTATTATTTCATACATAAATCTTAACATGTAATATCCGCATTCGATGATGCCTTGTTGCTCATGACATTTCTATTTGAATGAGTGTAAATTCAATATATTATTTTTATGTAATAAATCAAAATGTACAAATTATAAATGGATATTTACCTTCGCATGTACATATTTGATCTTGAAATTCCTTTTCTTTGCGCTTTTTCGAAAGTGGACCCATGCCCTGTTAGAAAATAATACGAATGGGGTAAATTTAAAATTCATTATAATATATAAAACTATTGTGAAATTGAAACTTACGTTTCCAATATATTCTTAAAACTTTCTCGCACATCATCATGGAGAGAGCATATCCAATAAAGTGTTTTCTCCCTAGGGCAAAAAACCCCTAACATCCAATGATCCCTGATAAAAGGAAATTTAACGTTAGTGGTTTTTTATATTAAAAGATAATTAACTCTTTGAGAGGGATGTGTTTCATACCTCTCACAAAAAGGCATCATCCAACACTGTGTGATTACATTCTTTTCAAATCTATCAGCAATATAAAGCATTCTTTGTTCCTCATCCAACGCACATGCTTCAGGGGAAATCAATTGTGGGTCCACGAATCCATATACATCTGTCAGCTCATTCCTCTCACAAATTTTATACAGATACCTAATACAAAGTAGACATAAGTATACATTTTTAATAAATATAACGCAAGGAAAAGGTGTTAAGACTTACATGATAAAAATTTGCACCACGTTGATGCCCAACTTATCTCCAGTGACAAACTCCATGATATCAGTTTTCATAATCCCCACACATAGTTCACGTCCACAGACATGAGATTCCATTGTAAAGTCATAATGATCCGCCAACAAATTTGAATATCTTGACAATTTGTCAAGACTGCTAGTATCTGCATCTGATGTCATAACTATCTGTCTTTGTTGTTGTCTATACAGTATTTCTTTACCTTTGAAGTATTCCTGTAAAAATAAATTGAAAAATATATTAGTTTTCAAATGATAAAACATTAATAAAAATATAAAATAAAAGATATAACATCCATACCTCTATGGTAATGAGTCGAAGAAGTCTGGATGGCCAAAGTAAAAAATGGCTGATACTATGTCCAACTGTCGTCACCTCATCTGTAGGTAATGGTATCCGAGCTGATCTATCTATAATATCCTGTATAGTGACCCTCTGATTCTCTACCTCTAACTATTGATGATGAACTGTATCTCCTATACAATATACCATCCCATATGCAACTATATGATGTTGAGGATCATCAACATACAACTCACAATAAGTAGGTAGCTGCGGCGGAGGAGGAGGATCAAAAATGGGGTCTGCAGGCTGAGGTGGGGGAGTGGGAGCTACTGGGAGAGGTGGAGTGGGAGCTGCACCCTGAAATTGTCTTTGCAAGTCTGCAAACATTAACTGCACCGATGCTCTAATCTTGTCCTCCATTGTCGCATTAATATTATGGACTTCAGCCTCCAAGGATTCTATTTTTTTTATAAACTCCCTCAACGTTAGAAGTTGAGGAACGTGGCAACACTTTTCTTACCGATACACCTGCCGGATATCCTCTTACACGGCCAGGATGTTCGGGCTTTCCCAATGCCACAGATAAAATATCTTCCCCCCCAGATGGTGTAAATGTCCCCTGTGAACTCTGCTCCTCAAGAGAGTCCTGTAATAATTAATTGAACATTTCTATAATGATTGGAAATATATGACGAAAATAGTAAACTTAAATAAATAAAATAGATATCTTATAATCCTCTCAACTACGAGTCTCGATTCTTCCGAAAGATATTGTCCTTTTTTTCCCTTCCGAGCTCTTTTCCATTTCTCATGTCTAGATGGAGGGGATGGAGGGGCCACCTCTCCAGAGCTTGAAGACTCAGCTCTTAGTTGTTGAAATTTTTCTGCCATCATTTGTTCTTCCAATAATGCATACCCTCCTCGAGATAAACTATGAGGGTATACATTTTTAGATTGGATCTCTTGATGAGCTTTCCTTGTTTGCTGTAAATTAAGAATAAGTAATCATTAACAAAACAATAATAAGATCATTTATATAAGAAAGCTTATAAAAGTTTACATTGCCCTTACCAAAAATGATTCTTTTCTTCTACTTTCAAAAAATTGTCTCCATGTGTCTTCATCTATAAAAGGATATATACGACATGGATTCTCACGACTCCTATGACCATAAATGAAATCAGATGAGAGGGTTGATTTGAAATCCCTCCATCTCCTAGCAGCCAACGATAAGCATTTCTTCCTGACTCCTCCAGTGTCAGGAATATCAAATGTCATCTGATAAAAAAGAGGTTAAAAATATTATATATACTAGAAACATTTAAAGAACAGTCAAACAATAGCAAAAGATCTTACCAAAATGGTCTCCCACAGCTGAGAAATTATCGCCTTATCCACACTTCTCCAATCATCATAGAGAATTCTTACTTTGCTCTTAGCCTGAGTTGCTACAAAACCCTTAAAATCTTTAGCATTTGGACCTCTAGGAAGATCATCATCATCAAACTCCATGACTATCCTCTCCTCCTTCGTACGGGCAAGTGATAATTTTGGTAAACGTGTGCACCCACGCTTACCAACCTTTGAACTCTTTTTCGTAATAGGAGCATGTGAATGTTCCTCCCCAGATGTATGACCAATATGCTCATCTCCAGAATCATGTGGCTGATCAACTGATTGATCTGTCATTTTCCTTCAAATCAAAAAAACAAACATTAGTTCACAAATAGAAAAGTGTACTAAATTACATAATAGTAAACATTGGTAATATGGTAAGCATGTTAAATAATGATAAACATGGTAAACACAGGCAAAAGGTTGCCAAAGTGTTGGCCCAAGAAAGCTGAAACGTGGACTCACTGAGTCCACCGGTCAGCCGGTGTGAGCACACCGGCCAGCCGGAGGACCCAGGCAGTAGACTTGCCCACTGCCTGGTGCCACCGGCCGGCCGCTGGATCACCACCGGCCGGCCGCTGGCTCAGCACCGGCCGGCCGCTGGTGATCCAGACAGAGAGGAAGGCTCTCTGTCTGGTCCACCGGCCGGCCGCTGGCTCAGCACCGGCCGGTCGGTGGACCAGACAGAGCTTTGTTCTGGACCACCGGCCAACAGGTGATCCACCACCGGCCAGCCGGTGCGCCCAGGACTTCTCCTCTATACGGTTTTTATTGTTTTATCGTTTTGGTTTGATACATGTTTTAATAAGTAAAAAATTTACAGTATCTAACATTATATGAAAAAACTAAATGTAAACATGAAATAAACTTGTGTTACCTGTAATTTTAGGAATGTACAGTTGGATTGTTTTCCCAAATTCCTTCGTCGTGATCATTCCTTATGGCACAAACCATGTCTTCAACATACTCATCATTATGTTCTGTTAATCTTTCCATGGAAGTAGGGATCTCACATAAATCAGCATCTTCATCAAATTCATCCTCACCAACATATTGGTTTTTCCCTTGTAAAACAACAGCCCACTGCATATCTGACTGATCTACTACATAGAAAATTTGTTTGGCATGTGTTGCCATTATAAAAGAATCAGTTGTGTCTTCCAATCTATTCAGATTAACAAGTGTCATTCCAAATTCATCGTGTCTGACACTGTTGTTACCGATAAACCATTTACAGTTAAAAACGGGAACTTTAATTTTAAAGTAATCAGCCTCCCATATGTCTTCAATCACTCCATAATATGCAGTTGATGCCGAAATTGGGTTTCTGTCCTTAGCACTCGAAAAATGCATTGCTTCTGCAAACACCAATACACCACTATTCTGAACTGCACTTCTGTTGTCCTGAGCTTTCGTATGAAATGTATAGCCATTAATGTCATAAGCGGACCATGTTATCACATTTAAAGATGGACCACCCACTATCCATTTTAATGTCTCTGATACATCTGATCTACCAAGCAAGGTCTTTTTAAACCATGGCAAAAAAGTTTTGTTGTGCTCATTCAAAATCCACATTTCTTTCTTCTTTGGATGACATTGTTTCAACTCATTAATATGCAATGTGATATACGGTTGAACATCAGCTATGTTATTCAAGATGTATGATTCTAACTTCTTCATATGTTCAGCTGACAGTAATTTGACTTTCAAGCCATGAATCCCCTTTCCCTCATTATTAACCCGTTCATGGCGAGATGGAGGCAAACCTATGTGTTGCGCCGTAGCCAAGTAGCTCGTACAAAACTCTGCTACCTCCTCAGAAATATACTTTTCAATAATGGAGGCTTCAGGTCGATATGGATTTTTAACATATCCCTTTAATATTTTCATATACCTTTCAAAAGGATACATCCAACGAAGATATACAGGTCCACAAAGTCTTATTTCTCGAACCAGATGAATCATTAAATGCACCATCATATCAAAAAATGTTGGAGGAAAATACATTTCCAAATGACAAAGTATAAAAATTGCATCCTTTTCCAAAATGTTCAAAGCATTCACATCAATCGCCTTGTTGCAAATTGAATTGAAAAAATAACACAACCTCATTATAGTCTTTCTGACACGGATGGGAAATATTCCACGCAGTGCAACTGGTAGAATTTGTTGCATCATGACATGACAATCATGTGATTTCATACCTATCAACTTCAAGTCTTTCAATGAGACAAAATTTTTTACATTTGAAGAATAACCTTGAGGCACTTTGATATCATGAAGACACTGACAGAAGCTACTTTTCTCCCTCTTCGATAATGTATGACAAGCCGGGGGAAGAAATGTTCGTCTTCCTTTAGGAGTGGGAGCTAACTCCAAACGTATTCCCATTGACAGTAGGTCTAACCTTGCATTCAACCCATCTTTTGTCTTTCCTTTAATATCTAGCAATGTTCCGATCAAAGAATCACAGATATTCTTCTCCACGTGCATGACATCAATATTATGTTTGACTTCATGATACCTCCAATATGGTAGCTCAAAAAATATTGACCTTTTCTTCCAAATATGTCTATCATTACCAGATTTCTGTGTCTTTCCCAATGTCACATCAAGGTTTTTCACCCTCTCAAAATACAATTCTGGGGATAAAGATTGAGGAGCAGTATCAAATTCTTTTGATCCATTGAATGCCTTTTTTAGTCTTCTATAAGGGTGATCCATAGGCAAAAACTTTCGATGACCCATGTACACTGTTTTCCTCCCATGATGCAATTGACAATATGACGTCTGTTGTTCGCAAATTGGACATGCTTTATGCCCTTTAACACTGTATCCAGACAAATTTCCATATGCTGGGAAGTCATTTATAGTGAATAGAAGCATTGCATGCAGTTGAAAATATTCCATTTTATAAGAATCATACACCCTAATACCATCAGCCCATAACAGTTTCAAATCATCAATCAGCGGTGACAAGTATACATCAATATCATTGCCGGGTTGCTTTGGACCAGAGATCATGATACTCAACATGACATATTTGCACTTCATACAAACTTCAGGAGAGAGGTTGTAAATTACCAATAAAACAGGCCATGAACTATGTGTGCTACTGAGGGTTCGGTATGGATTCATTCCATCTGTGCACAAGCCTAGTCTCAGATTTCTAATTTCATTTCCAAATGTAGGGTACTGGGCATCAATTTTCTTCCATTGTGGACAATCAGCTGGATGACGTATTTTTCCATCACATACCCGCTCATCAGCATGCCATCTTAACCTTTTTGCATCATGTGAATTAGCAAATAAACGTTTGAAACGAGGAATTATAAGAAGATACCAAAATACCTTTGAAGGGAGCTTTGTAATCTCTACATCAGCTTGTGATTTTTCTTTCACCTTATACCGTGATGTCCCACATTTAGGACACTCTTTCAGAAATTCATATTCCTTCCTATATATAATGCAGTCATTCGGACAGGCATGTATTTTCCTGTATCCCAATCCCATCGGGCATAATATTTTTTTGGCCTTATAATGTGAATCTGGAAGATCTTTATCTTTTGGAAGAATGTCTTTCATCAATTGTAGCAGCTCTGTAAAACTTCTGTCACTCCATCCATGTTTCGCCTTCATGTTAATCAATCTTAACACCGCCGACAAAACCGTAAAATCTGTACAACCAGGATATAATGGTTTTTCGGCATCACCATATAGACGTGCAACTGTCGGTTCTATCTCAATTTGTTCTGCTACAATATCGCGAATCATTTCTTCAATTCCATCGGAGTTACCATCTTGCGATTCATTATCATCAGTGACATTCTGTCCAGTTTCGCCATGCCAAATCCAAGGGTTGTAACTCGGATTGAAACCATGACAAATCAGATGATCTTTTATCTCTCTACTTTTCATCTTCTTCATATTCAGACATTTCAGGCATGGACAGAAAAAAATGTCACTACTTGGAACATTTCGTTTAGCAAATTCCAAAAAGGCATCAACACCTTCCTCATATTCATTGCTCATTCGATGTGCCGTAATCCAACTTCGACTCATTATTACCTATAACAAATAGCAAAAATATATATATTTTTTAGATAAGACAAATATATTTTTATATGAAAAAAATCATAATTTGAATGTAAACAATTTTGAAATATAAAACAAATCGATGTGTAAACCCCCCTCGACACCCCCCGACCCCTCTGGACAGCCCCCCACCCCTCCTGGACACCACCCCCCACCCCCTACCCCCTTGGACACCCCCCTGGACATCCCCCAACCCTCTGGACAGCCCCCCCCCCCACCCGGACAACCCCAAATACCCTCTGGAGAGGCCGCCACCCACTTGGACAGCCCCCCACACCCATCCACCCCCTTGGACACCCCCCTGGACACCCCACTGACCCCTCTGGACAGGCCGCCACCCCCTTGGACAGCCCCCCACACCCACCCATCCCCTTGGACACCACCCTGGACACCCCCCGACCCCTCTGGACAGCCCCCGACCCCTCTAGAAAGCACCCCCACCCCTCCTGGACACAACCCCCCACCCCCGACCTGCTTGGACACCCCCCTGGACACCCCCCAACCCTCTAGACAGCCCCCCACCCCTCCTAAACACCACCACCCACCCCCTACCCCCTTGGACACCCCCCTGGACACCCCCCAACACCCACCCACACCCTTGGACAGCCCCCCACACCCACCCACCCCCTTGTAAACCCCCCATGGACAGCCCCCCGCCCCTCCTGGACACCACCCCCCACCCCCTACCCCCTTGGACACCCCCTGGACATCCCCCAACCCTCTGGGCAGCCCCCCCACCCACCCGGACAACCCCAAATACCCTCTGGAGAGGCCGCCACCCACTTGGACAGCCCCCCACACCCATCCACCCCCTTGGACACCCCCCTGGACACTCCACCGACCCCTCTGGACAGGCCGCCACCCCCTTGGACAGCCCCCCACACCCACCCATCCCCTTGGACACCACCCTGGACACCCCCCAACCCCTCTGGACAGCCCCCGACCCCTCTAGAAAGCACCCCCACCCCTCCTGGACACAACCCCCCACCCCCGACCTGCTTGGACACCCCCCTGGACACCCCCCAACCCTCTGGACAGCCCCCCACCCCTCCTAAACACCACACCCCACCCCCTACCCCCTTGGACACCCCCCTGGACACCCCCCCAACACCCACCCACACCCTTGGACAGCCCCCCACACCCACCCACCCCATTGTAAACCCCCCTGGACACCCCCCGACCCCAAATCCATGCACCTATGCCATGGTTGTGTGTGAATAAAGTAGTAACAACTGTAAAAGGGCAACCCATCCAAATGGACACGCCCCAACCCTCTCGGGGATTTATAGAAAACGATGAAAAATTAGTGAAATCATTAAATTACTCAATATTGCAAGTCGAACAAATAGATCTAGGGATGATAAATAAGATTATGGTGCCAAAACGAGTTAAAAGGGTTCGCAATCGAAGAATCTTAGCTAGTTTCAACAAAAAAATCACAACACATATATATATACTATCCCCGAAAAAAAACGAACGAGTGGGAGGATTACCTGAGTGCTGCGAGTTTAGATGATTGATCCGAGGATATTAAATATGAGAAACGATGATCGCAAAACGAATCTAAACCAACGAAATGGACGAGCCGATTCGGGTTTACGCGCGACAGAGACGAGTCGCGACTGTCGAAGGTAAACTCGCGAATGACAATCCACGGGTCTGGGTAAATTTTTAAATGAGTTATCATGTCGGTTATTCAATAACCGACGTGATAATTGTTTTAAAAACATTTATAACGTCGGTTATTTCAATAACCGACGTAAAAACCTTCTTCCGATTCATTTGTTACGTCGGTTAGTTTATAACCGACGTTATAAAGGGCTCAAAATCCGCGTTTTTTTACGTCGGTTATGGAATAACCGACGTCAAAAACATCTGCGGATTCTTTTTTTACGTCGGTTATAAAATAACCGACGTAAAAAAGCCTTCAAAAACCGCGTTTGTTACATCGGTTATTCAATAACCGACGTAAAAAAGCCTTCGGAAACCGCATTTTTTACGTCGGTTATTGTTATAACCGACGTAAAAAACGAAGCCGCGCGATTAATAACGTCGGTTATAATAATAACCGACGTTAAAGGTGTACCGAATACAAATATTTACGTCGGTTAATAAATAACCGACGTAAAAAACCTCGTTTTACATATTATGACGTCGGTTTATATAACCGACGTAAAAAATGGTGACGTAAAAAACGTTTTCTGCACTAGTGTGATTTTGAAATAATGAAATGTGTTTTATTAATTAAGGATTTAAATTTCTTTAAACATAAAATTAATTGTAAATAGTATTATTTATTTATATCATATTATATAGGTAAATAATTTATCATATTCTATTAAGAAATAAATGCATATTGTTGTTCAAGAATGTGGATAAACTGATCCAATCAAGAACCAACCATGATTTAGGGATGATTATGATGTTATTTGGTTGTAATATTATTGTAACCAAATCCTAATAATCATATTTTTCAAATTAGTATGATAAATTTCAATTTTAATTGAATTTATTTATATGTTAATTTACATAAATCCATTACATAGAAGAAATACATTATTTTCCTCTATGTTGGGTCATTTTTAAATGACTGAATTAATGGTTAACATTTCTTGATCAGATTGTTAATAAGGTTTTTGATTTTTCATAACATAACAATAATGATATAAAAATAATTATATTTTTACACTAATACAATAAACATTAACATCCATTCTGAATTTAGTTAATATAAAAATAAAAAACAATAGTTCTATAATAGCGGTAGTCTACACATCTGCATTATTGATGATTTCATTTTACATAGAACTAGAGAAAGTATTAATATGGTTTAATTCTTTAGATTAATAATCATGATATAAATATCATAATTATTTATTTAATTATCCTTTTATACAAAAATTTTATTTTTCTTAAGTAAAACGAAACACGTCTCATTTTGGAGGCTGTTGTCTTCAAAACCCACGAATGTCAGTTTTAAATTTATTAATAGAAAAGAGAGATGGTGATTAATTATTATTACCAAGTAATAATAAAATTTAAAATATAACCAAAAATGAGGTAATTAATAATTTATTCCTATATTATATTTGGAAAATAAAAATAGAAAGGAACAAGTTAGGTAAAAATAATTACTCTTATTAAGAACATTGAGATTTCATTGGATGATCACTATAAATAGATTAATTATTCAAATATCTTGTGACCATAAAATCAATCGAGTGAAATATAATTATTGGGGAAATAAAAAAGGAATTATTTTCATTAGTAAAATAATTTTTTAGTCATTCATTGAATGGATGGTGGGAGGAACCTTTAATATGTAGTGAGAATCATATTATTATAATATTCTAAATTAATATAAAGGGAGCACATGTTAGTCATGTAATGTGGCTCAAAAATTTAGATTTAATTTATTAGGGAAGATATAGTTTTTATACACACATCAATCACTTAATTAGATAAATTTATTTAAAATTTTCGAGGCCTTTACTAAATAAATTATTATATTTACCATTTTTGTTTCTTTCACAGTAACTATTTTTAACCAAAGGTGGCTTCATATTTATGCCTTATTTTAAAATGATCATGATTTTATAAATTGGACCAAAGTAATTTAAATTTAAAATCTATTTTATTTGATTCAATATATAATTAAATAAATATTAATTTTAAAATAAAGAGTTATAATGTATTTAATACAATTATTGAGAAATTATTACTTATGTTCTAAAATATCAAATTTGGGGTTGTAAATTAAAAAATAATAATAATAAATTCAAATATAAAATATATTTTCTGTTATATATAGTTTCCAAGAATTTATAATTCATACTTATATACTAATAATTTCATAAGATTCATGTTATTTATAATAATAATATTTCTCAATATTACCATAAAAATCGATTAATTTAGAAAAATCCAAAAACCTCTTCTAAATATTATATAGATTTTATTAATAAAAAATAATCATTTTTTCAATTTAAATTTTAAAATTTTTACAATTCAATATTTAAATAAAATCCCTAAAATAGACTGTAAAACAACTCTTATTATAAAATATATTTCTAAAATGTTAGTTATTATTTTTTATAATTTACTATCAATTTATATTTTTTATTGGTAATATAATATTAACTTTATCAATATATATTATTATGTTCCAATAATAAAATATTTATAGTCTTGGAATAAAATACCTATTTTATAAAAAAAAATTATATGAATGGAATGTCTTTCTTATTTTCATTAATTATAATAATTTAATTTAACTCATATTAAAAGTATCCATTTGTTTCATTCAATAAATATTTCAGAAAGTGATTAATCTTATTAATTCATACTAATTCAAGGTCTAATATTTAATGATCATACATGAATATTATTTTTATTTCCAAAATATTTTGGGGTTTTATTTGTGACCAGTTTTGGGTAGGGTAAAGGTATTGAACATCTAGACTTATTTAACTCATGTAATATATATATATATATATATATATATGTCATGGTCTTACATTATCCCCATTAAATAAATTAAATCCAAAAATATTAATTATTTCCCATTTAAAAATTTAGGTCAGATTATTATTAATATATCCTACATTAAGGTTATAACCTCTAATATGACATCTACCATACTCCCTTGGGATATAAAAAGATATTTATATTTCTACAGAAAAAATTATTCATTTATACAATTATATACCCATTTATAGAAACTATAAGTCCAGGCCCTAATCATTAAATATTTTTGAGTATAGTCAATAATTTTACATTATTTCACAGTGAATATATTTTTAGGTTTAGAGTTTTAGTGAATTAAGCAATAACCAATACAAAACCAAGCCATATAAATAAAAAGTGGACAATTATGAATAGTATACATTTGTCCATAATTTAACACATTTAAAATAACCCATGATAACTTTTATAAAAACTCTTCATGACATTCAATATGAATTCTTCCAATCCCTTAATAACCATTATGTCCTATAAAAAACAAAAAATATTAAATGAGCCCAAAAATGTCATTATGGGATATAAAAAAAGGAAACCATTAGTGAATAGATAAACATTAAAACTTTTGAATATACTTACTTTAACAAATAATATTTTAATTAAAGAGGGAAATAACATTTTTGAATAATAATCATTTACATTACCATTTGAAAAAAATTATTTTCATGAAAACACATTTGAATCAAACAAAATTTATGTAGGTACCATGGGACATCATCTCATTGAACTCTTAATGAACCCTTAAAAAACTCATATATATATTGTAATAACCATTTTGAAAACATCCAATATAATTCTCCGAAGATCATAATCCTCACCCATTGAATTGCAGTGTTATATGGGTGCACCGATTGTTTAAGATATAATAGCCTCAACCAGAACTGTCTAGTTGCACCAATAATTTGTAATTCTAAATAACATCAAATAAAATTAAATATTACCTCAGTTGGGAAAAAATTAAACTTATATAAAAAATACATTCAGATATTATAATACCATATTTCTTCAAAAATACCATTTTCAATACAAAATACACATTTCTTTTAAAAATCCATTTTCAATACCAAAATACCTAAAAAAGGGTTTTCATTAAAATAAAAATGAAATATTGAAAAAGAAGCTAAAAATAATAATTGTTATTATGATTAAAATATCATTGTCAACATGTATGATAAAAATAAAACCTTATTTTAGTGATTTCTAAAAAATTTCTATAAAAAAACCAAAAAACATTCCTTTTTGAAAACATTTTAATGGAATTAAAAATAGTTATATAATTTGTTTATAACTTTTTTACATCAATAGACATAAATATGATCAACAATATAAATAATATTGAAAGTAAATGAATAAATATTTAAACATACAAAGCATGTCATACCACATTGAACATTTAAATAATAATAATCATGAAACAATTGTATTTATAAATCAATAAATAACATGATAATGTTTAAAATATAGATATAAAATTACAAAAGGGTTTTATAAATAAAATATTAATTAACTAAGTTGTATAATATTAATAAATGTCTCATATAAAAGAGATTGAGACGAAATAGTTTACCTTGTGTCTGAATTGTCAAATGTGTATTTATCTTCTTGAATAATAAAATTATGTTATTTATCATCATGATTGAGAACATTTTTTAATTTTATCATAACTTTTACCACTAGTAATATTATTTATACAACTACGTAAACAATTATGCATATATCAGGTGTTTTGACCATATTCGATTTACATGTCCAAAATGAATTAGTTTAGTAAAATGTGATCTTATAGGTCATTATATAAACATATCCAAAATAATTATCATTTTATCATTATCATATTTATAAAAAAATACTATTTTTAATAAAATTCATGAAATTTGGTTTGGGAAAATGAAACAATGTTACAATCATGGAGACGAAAGGTCGTACATACGCAGGGGTAATGTCCACATTTATCAATGATCATTATAGAAAGAAGGTAAATAACTTTGTATATTTCCATAATTTTTATTATATCATAAATAATATATTATTTAATTATATATACTTTCATATATAATTAGTTTCACATTAAAATAATCACATCGTGTCAAGGAGGTGGTAGTCTAAATGTCCACGAATGACGTTATCACATTTTCATTGTGTTAAAAAAATTTAATGAAAAAGATATATCATATTTAAAAAAAGGTAAATATGTCATGAATATCATAAATATGTTACTTATTTTACATATTTTTAAGTAATATTTTCCTAAATACATTTTTTTAGTGTGTGAATGTATTACATCATTTTGAGGAGGCGATAATCCACACTTACACAAATGATGTTAACATATATACACAAAATAGAAATCATTACATTATTTTTTATATAAAAATTATAAAATAATAAAAACTATATAAAAATAATATATATCGAATATAAACAATGTTTCTATCATAACTCCCAACCATGAATGTTGGAAAAGGAAAAAATGAATGTCATATTTCTATGAGGCTGTAGATCGTCGTTCACATAAACAGTAGTAACCCATTATATGGAAGTGGGTGTTTGTATAAGATGATCCCTTATAAGAATAAAAATCTATTTATATTTTTGAAAATTTGGTTATTATATAATCATTGAAAAACAATATTTTATAGCATGGAGAACAAAATTAAAACTAAAGATCTTGAAGAAGGATGATACCTCTTCTTTGGGTTAATCCTTTTGGTTTTCTCGAAAGGGATTTTTTCGATAGATATATTCATGGTGCTTGATAATAGGTTGAGGGGATGGATTTTGATGATATATTTGGGCAGATATTGATTGATAAATTGTTTTTTTTGATATGTTTGAATAAGTGGGAGCGTTGAGTGCCCATTAAGAGAGGTGGAGGAGTGACATTACTATAAATTTTTGGAATGAGAATTCCACCCATATTTTTCAATGAAAAGTAGATCAAAATTGTTAAAAATTCTAGAATATGGAGGATAGGGTGTAAATATATCCATAAAATAGATTTAGGACAATTATTTTGATCATTTTTTCTATTATGTTTATCGTTTAGTCCCTTGTTAAGATATTTTTCTTCTTAATTTTTGTAATTAATTTTATTGACTTTATTAATATTTTTGGTCAAAACAAAGTTGAAATTATTATAGATTATAAATTTATAATTATTCAAAATATGTAGTCCATTTGTCCAAATTAAAATCCAAAAGTGGTATAAATTAATTTAAAATTTATATCGTATAAGGGTTAAAAATAGAGGGTTTTAATGTAAACATTTTCAAATGTTTGCTGTGTTTTAAAATTTAAATGGAATGTGAAATTATTTATAATGACATAAATTAGTTAAAATGATATATTATTTATTTAATTACACATTAAATCAAAACATAAACATAATTTAACTATATTTATTAATTATATGAAAAATCATTTTTCAACTAAAATTCGTCATTATTAAATATTCATAAAAAATGAAACTTCACTAAAAAATACAAAAAATTAAACCTAAATTGAATATTATGTTTCTATTAATAAACTAAATTAAATAATTTCATATAAAAATAATATAAGTTTCACAAATTAGAATTAAATTGGGTTCACCCTTAAAATGTAATATAAATACCTTTTAAAAAAATATATTGATTTTTATGCTTAAAATTAAATTTATTCTTATTTTATGATGACCAAACTTATTAGATGTATGTAAAAAAATTAATAGGCATGTGTGTGAATAATATTTCTAATCATATTCATTACATTAGACACAATGACATAATAAAGATAAGAATATAATATTATAATATTAACAATATATTATTCTTTGGTATAACTCATTATTTCATGAAACGTAATATTTAGGAGAAAATCATTTTTTTGTGTCGATTATTCTATCAGAAATAACATCCCATTTATAGTAAAATGAAAATTTAATTTATATATATTAATAAATATGATAAAATATATATTTTATTAATACCAGGGACAATACCACCATCTCTACTTTTGGTTATTGTGTCCTTGCAATTTTATTCACTAATCAAATATGTGGGGATATTTATAACGCATATAATCTTCAAGTTCTCATGATTCCACTTAAATTATATTATTTTTTCACAAAAAATAGCCTTATAAATTACCTTATTCCATAATAATTTCTATCTTCGGTCAAGAACATGAACTAGTTACTTATCATAAAAAATATTCACATCCATCAGAGCCACTCCAAGAATTCGAACATGAGTTGAATCCATTGCATACTTAGATAACATTGAAACATGAAATACATTGTGTATATTAGAAAATCTATGACTTAAATACACACAATAGGTAACTAATCCATATTTCTCTAGTATTTTATGCGGTATAGGGAACAATGGACTAAACATCCCCTTCTTAACAAAATGCTTCATAGTTTTCCGTGGATAATATTTTAGAAAAACATGATCACCAACCTTAGAATAAATATATTTACTTCGTTTATTTTCATTACTCTTTTTCATAATCTGATCAGCCATAATTTATTGTTGAACGATGTGAAATTTATCTTCTATTTCTTCTTTCAACTCTTGTACCATCAACTTTATTTCTTCAACATCATCCAAAAAATTCGGTGTTCCACACTGCTTTCCATATAATTCACCAAATGTTTCCATCAATATAATAAAATGAAAAAAAATTTCATAAGAAAAATCAATAGAATAAATATGTTTATTACAACTTCTATATTAATATATATAGAAAAAATATATCATATTCTCTAAATTCTAAGTCGTCTTCTTAGACTATCCATCCGACTTGGGATGAAAACACATACTGAAATTTGATATAGTAACAAATAACTTCTAAATTCCTTTCAAAAAATTATATGTGAATCTAGGACCATGTTTTGATAAAATTAAAAGATAAACTACATATAATGTTCTAATATCTTTTAGAAAGATACTATAAATCTACTCTAAAAATTGTCTCTAAAATGCAAGGAAAATGTGAAGATTTAGTTAATTAATCAACAATAACCAAAACATGATTATTCACATGAGAATTATATAATAATCCTTCTAAAAAATCAATTAATATATTCTTCTGTATCCACTCTGACACTGAAAAGGATTAAAGAATCCCCTTTGGTTACCGTCACACTACGTTTACCTACAAACAAGTCAAAAGCATCATTGTAAGTTATATAATATCTATTTGTATTCCATCCCACTAGTAATACCCTAAAATGACTTTATAAATTTTATTATTTCCTGGATGAAAGGAAAATATAGAACTATTATATTTCGTCAAAAAACATTTCCTCAAATTTGAATCACAAGGAACACATAATCTTTTTCCAAATCATAAAACACCATTTTTTTCAATATTAAAATCAATAAATTTTATTATCCTTAATATATTATACCATTTATTGAAATGAATGATCCACCTTCTAATTCCTCTTACTTCTTTCTTATAATGTCTACTTCATTAAAACCTAAAATAAAATAGAGTATGTCTCTATATCAATAACTTCTAGACTAAAATTCATAAAATAATTAAGAAAATGGTGCTGTTCTAAATGATATATAGTTAACACAACATTACTTTTTTGGATCATAGCATTTGCTAACTTGTTTGATTTTTCTAGATAATATTGAAATGAGAAAACATAATCCTTGATTTGTTTCATCAATCTTATTTTTATATTTCTCAATTCATTATGAGTGAAAATATACATCAAAATTGTTTTGATCAGTATATAATTCACACTCTACATCATAAAATTGTTACCATTTAATTTTTAATAAAAAACAAAACTAGTTAACTCTAAATCATGAATACAGAAATTTAACTAATGAAGATTCAACTAAAGTGAATCATAAGAAATTACATGATCATTATACATTAGGAAACCACGAAGTACTTTCAAATATGCATAACAATAAATGAAAAACACCCCATTTTTGTAAGTCATGGCCAAAACAGGATCATTAAAAAATCTTATTTGTAGTTTTTGAAAATAATCATCACATTATATTGTCTAGATGAATATAACTGCATTTCTAGTTATCTTTATTAGTGGGATAGAAAACCAAGAAATGTTTAAAAAATCACAAGTATGAAACTGATAATCCAATAAAAATATGAATCTAAATGATATTTGTTGGTCTTTCATATTCTTCAATAACATCAATTTTAGTAGGGTAAATATTTATTCCATATTTATAAATAATTTGACCAAGAAATTAAATTCTTCACAACCAAAATTCTGACATGTTAAATTTACCATATGGATTATTTTATTTTATTGTTTTGAAAATAGACGTTAGTATCATTTCATGAACATATTTACTTAAATAAATACTAATATTTCATTAATAAACACAAATGAAAATGTATCCATTAACTCATAAAATGTTTTATTCATAATATACATGATTAAAACTAGTTAATTATAAAACCTGAATAACATAACTACCAATTCATATTTTCCATATCTAGTTTGAAATGCATTCCTTGGAATGTCAGATTCTTTCCCTATTATCTTATGGTACCCTATCCTCAGTGAATCCATCAAAAAATGCAATGCTACTGGAGATGATCAATAATTTCATTGATATGAGGTAAATGATACTTGTTATTAATTATGATGTTACTAAAAGCTCTATAATCAATAAAAAGTCTCATTGATCCATCATTGTTTTTAACAAACAAGGCAGGATCACCCCATTATAAAGTTTTGGGTCCGATGAAAACTATATCTAATTAATCATAAAATTTCTTTTTTCAACACTAAAAGTTACAATTGATCCATTCGATATGAGATTTAGAAATAGAATTAGCATCAGGTTCTAGGGGAATTGTAATCTTGACCTTCCAATCAAGAATAACACTAAGAAAATTATCTGAAAAAACATCCATGTATTCATTTACTACAGGAACATCCCTAACATGAATAGTTTATTTATTTTTCACAATATATGGAAGTTAGCCATAATTTCCATCTCTAAAAAATATCTCATATTCTTGGAAATTTATCAAATGCATGAAATCATTGAACACAACATTTATAGCACAGTATTCTACATTGAAAGAAAATACATACCAAAAAAGATATCAAACACTAATATATATATTTCAACGAGATTTTTAGGAAAGAGCATTCCACTGATATTAGTAGGAAGACTCCTATAAATCATGGTTTCTTTGATACTTACACTGAGAGTTTATCCAAAATTTCAATCTTACATTAATGTGGTGATATTCTCAATTTTCATGAAAATTTCATAGAAATGACAGAATGTGAAGATCTAAAATCAAACTGGGTATTGGAATAATTTATAAACAAAAGTAACATATATGTCACCATATAATTTGATGGCCAAAAATAAACAATAATAGTAGTTAATGAACTTATTATACCATTTTATTTCCTATTATGAAAACATACATCTTATGTAACAAACATAGAACATAAATTAGTATAATGACACATCTAATTTTAGCTAAAATAGCATATATTTAGATGTCTATTAGTTAGAACTTTATTTGATTTTGTGGTATTTTTTTCCTTGAATTCGTGGGCCATGTGGCCAATCATTCAGCATCAGTAACACTTCTTTGTCTTCATAATACATTATCTAGTGTGCTTTTTACAACACATACTACAATATTGGATATTAATTTTCTTACCTCTATATATATTTATTTAATTTTTCCCCATCACCATCCATCATAAATACTTATTAATTTCCTTATCATGAGGCACATAGGTGTAAAATAACTCTATCTAAACTGTTTCAAAACAACAACAAAATAAATCATAGCTTTTAAATTATTATGTGGCCACAGATCTGAGTTGAATTGGTTTCAATCTTAAGTAAAACTGATTAATTTTTTAATTAGTGTCCCGAATAAAATCAAGAAGATACCTAGATAATCTTGTGAAATTCCCTTCATATGATACTACAAAATGTTCATTTTTTTCCTCAATTCCAAGAATTTATTTTCCATTTAGCATTGAACAACATTAGAGAAATATTTATCAAGGAATGTTTAATTGAATTTTACTCTTCCCATAGAATCAATATCATAATTATCTCTAGTATTATTAACAAAAGACAACCATATTTCTGATTTGACTTCAAAATAATAAACATAATGGTTTAGTTTTGACATTATTGATATCCCCAGAAATCAAATATCATTTCATGAAAATTAATCCATCCTTTAGAAACCACTAGGTCAGATGATATTCTGAATGATAATAGATTTTTCATTATGAAATTATTCAAAAATTATATGTTTCATTAAGAAATATCAAGTTATACATTAGCATGGAAACCACCACCATTTATCACCTGAGTCAACTATTCCATAACTATAAAAAAAATATTCTATTCGGATCCCAACCTTCTCAGGATGCTGATTTGGAAGGATATATTCCTCTTAGTTCCATCCCACTACTGCTACCCTATGTCCTATATGGAAATCCATTATGAATAGAAATGTTTTAGGTACATAATCAAGGCAATCTCAAAATGGTATAACATTTTAACTTGAGAATACGGTAAAATATTCTAATGGGATGTTATTAATATTTCACAAACCTCTAAATTTATCTTATTAATCCATTGATACCAACTAAAAGGCCATAAAATTAAACATTACATAATATTTAGTTAAGTCATGAATTTTTTTTATTTCACATTCTGGATCATTTCAGGTCTAGTGTTCTAGAGAAATGTGTCATAGATTATAATAAAAATAAAACATAAAAAACAATGTGGAAACATCCTAATAGTATACATTTTTTCCTTAATATAAATTTTTTAAAATAATTCATGATCTGTTTTATAAAAAAACATTTATAAATTTTGACATGATTTATTCTAATCCATTAATCACCCTTAATTCCTTTTAAAACCCTTCAAATGTGTTATGCACAAAAAATATTTTTAGGAGAAATAAAATGAAGGAAACTGTTAGACCATTGATAAACATTTATACTCAAGAAAATACTTAACTAAAAATATAACATATTAGAAAATGATGGAATTATTATTATTTAATAAGTATCATTTAATTTTCTTTTTGAAAACAAATTATTACCATGAAAACACATTAGAAACCTACAAAATTCATGTATATACTTAGAGGCAACATCACATTAAACCTTTATATAGTATAATAACCATTTGGTGAATATATAATCTAATTACCTGGAGAATATAATAATTACACAATGTATTGGATCATTATCTATGTGTACCAATTGTTTAAGCTATAATGGGCTCACTAAGAGTTATCTTTCCACACACATAATTTATAATGTCCAAGAACCAAAAAATGAAATATAAAATTGCATCACTTGAAAAAAATTAAACTCGTATGATAAACACATTCATATATTAAAATAACATTTTCATCTAAAACCCATTTTCAATACAAAATCCAAATTTATTTTGAAAAAAAAAATCAAAATAAAAACACCAAGAAATATGAATTAATTTTTTTCATTTAATTAATAATTTAAACATAAAATGAGTCTCAAAATTAAAAAATGGATATAGCAGTGAAAATATGTTTTCATCATGTATTTCTAGAATAGAACATTCTTTTTTCCATTTGCCCAAAAATTTATATAAAACATATAAAATGTTTCATTTTTAAAACATTTAAATGTAATAAAAAAGATAAATAATGTTTACTTTATAACACATTCAAATCCTTATAAATAAATATGTACAAAAACATCAATAATATTGAAATGAATATATTGAATCTTTAAACATTCAAAGCATTTGAAACCACTTTGAAAATTCAAATCATAAGAACCATGAAATAATAAAATGTAAAAAACATTAAATGACATTATAATTGATAGAATATGGATATATAATGTAAAAGGGGCCTTATATACACCTTATTAAATAATAAAGGTTTGTATAATTAAAAAATTTCTCATTTATAGGATATAGAGACGAAATCCCTTACCTTGGGTCCAACTTGTCACATGGGTCTTTATCCTTCTGAATAATAAAAATAATCTAATTATCTCCTTGATTTTGAATATTTTTCATTTATATATCTACTTTTTTTCACTTATTACAATGTCTCAAAGAACAACTTAAATAATTAAGTTTAGGCAGGTGTTTTCACTATATTTTTTTCTGTGTCAAAAATGTCTTTGGCTGTTCAAATATTGTCAAAGGGGTATTTATATAAAAATATACATAATAATAATCATTTTATTATAATCATATTTATACATCAATACAATTTTTAAAAGAAAATATTAAATGTAGTTATCAAAAATGTAGTAATGTTACAATCATTGAGACGGTAGGTCGTATGTACGCATGAGTAACATTTCCATTTTGAATGATCGTTATGGAAAGAAGGTAAGTTAAAATTATATTTCTATAATGATCATTATATCAACAATTGAATACTAATTAATATTATATACATTCATAAATAATTATTTTGATGAAAAAGTAATCACATCGCTTCGAGGAGGTGGTAGTCGACACATCCATGAATGACGTTTTCACTTTTTAAGTGTGTGGAAAGGTGTTGAAGAAAATCATATATTGTATCTATAGAAATGAAGTTATTTCATTAATATCATATTTATTTTATTCATGTCACATATTTTTAATTAGACTAATCTTTAATACATTCCATGTACTCTTTGAACATATCACATCACATTGAGGAGGTGGTAGTCTACACTTTCACAAACGATGTTATCATATTTACAGAAAATGAAAATCATATATATTTTTGTAATATATGTACAAAAACATAAATAAATTTTATAAATTATATTTATATTATAAAATTATGGTATCTATTTTAATTTCTAACACTGATAGGTGGTAAAAAACAAATGATATCATTTTTCAAGGCAGTAGTTTATAGTACACATAAACGGTTGGTTCATTACCCATTAGATGGTAGTGTGTGTAAGTGCATGTATAACCCATTGAATAAAAAAATATCATAAAATATAGGATACACTTTTTATTATATAATCATGTAAGAAGAGGTTTTGATTGTGTGGAGACTGAAAAGAAAATTGAAGAGCCTGATGAAGGATGTTACCTACTGTTCAGGTAACTCTTTTTGGTTTACACCAAAGGGACCCCTTGGATGAATTTCATCCAAAGGTGAGGACTCTAGTTTGAGGATTGGGATTTTTAGGATCTATTTTGGTAGATAATATTTTACCCAAAGTGTCTTAAGAGGTGGGAGAATGTGGGATGGGTGAGTAAATTTTTATAGATGTGGGGGAGTACCATTCTTGTAAATTCTTTGAATTCGAATTAAACCAACATTTTTTCTATGAAAAGTGGATTCAATAATGGAAAAAAGTTTATAAAATAGATTAGAGTGTTGAAATATTTCCCTAAAGTAAATATTTTAAAATATTTATGTCATTTTATCCTATAATATTAATATTTAGTCTCTAATTATGCTAATTTTTCCTTTTAATCACTATAATTATTTTTTATCAATTTGACTAATATTTTTGTTAAAAACATAATTTACATTATTATAAAATAAAAATTATTTACAATAAAAATATGGAATCATTTTTTCCAAATTCAAAACACATGATTTGCTTAAATTAATTTAACTTTAATACCACAGACTGAATGATAATGTAAGGTTTTAATATAAAAAATGTTCGACTGTTTACTAAATTTTTATATGTAAACTCATTTTGAAATTATTTCAATTACCTATATTTGTTTAAATAATATAAATTTTACATAATTTTAATTTATATCAAAATAAAAATATAATTTAATATTATAAATAAATTAAATGATAATGTTTTTTTGAACTAAAATTCATTATTATTCATTATTCATCAAAAAATGAAACCTCATCAAAAAATACGAAAAATTTACCCCAAACTAATTTTTATGTTTTTGTTTAAAAATGAAGATTATTTTTCAATATAAAAATTATAAAAGTGTCAAAAATTATATTTAAAATGGGTTCAACATTAAATATAATTCTGTTTTATGCATCGTATAGTTTTTTTCATTAGGATGAAACTATTATAAACCATAATCGACCACTTAAAGATCTATCATAATGAAACAACCAAGTAATATCAATGGTTCATTATAATAAACATATAACACATCACATGGGTTTGTGAATATCAAGATTGGATTCAGAGTCAACATAATATTTAATTCTACAAAAATGATTCACATTAATTAGACCAACTGAATTTGATTCTATTCATTTTCAAGGAAATAATTTGATATACAATCCAAAAAACAATTTTTTTAATAATTATATTATCTTGTAATTCCAAAAAATATTTAATATTTCAAAAAACACATTAAAGCCACCAAATATATAAATACATAAACATTCATATCATAAACTATGATTCTAGATTCATAGATGATGCATATAATAAATTTAACTACTCATTCCCAATAAAAATATATAGAAACCAAAATATATAGTTGATGCTTTCATAAATACTTATTAAATTCCTCATCATGAGGCACATAGGTGTAAAATAACTCTACCTAAACTGTTTCAAAATGACAAAAAATATATCATAGCGTTTAAATTAATATGTGGCCAAAGAACTGAGTTGAATTGGTTTCAATCATAAGTAAAACCGATTAATTTTTTAATTAGTATCCCGAATAAAATACAGTACATACCAAGATAATCTTGTGAAATTCCCTTCATATGATGCTAAAAATATTCATTTTTTTCCTCAATTCCAAGAATTTATTTTCCATTAAGTATTGAACAACATTAGAGAATTATTTATCAAAGAATTTTTAATTGAATTTTACCCTACACATGGAATCAATATCATAATTCTCTCTAGTATTCTTAAAAAAATACAAACATCTTTCAAATTTGACTTCAAAATAATAAACATAATGGTTTAGTTTTGACATTATTGATATCCCCCAAAATCAAATATCTTTTCTTAAAAATTAACCAATCCTTTAGAAACCACTAGGTCAGATGATATTTTGAATTATAAGGGATTTTTCATTATTAAATTATTCAAAAATTATATGTTTCTTTAAGGAATATTAGGTTACACATTAGCATGAAAACCACCACCATTAATCACCTGAGTCAACTAATACATCACTATAACAATCTATTCTATTCGAACCCCAACCTTCTCAGGATGTAGATTTGGAATGATATCTTCCTCCTAGTTCCTTCCCACTACTGCTACCCTATATCCTCTATGGAAAACCATTGTGAATAGATATTGTTTATGTAAACAATCATGGAAATCCTAAAATGATAGAACATTTTAACTTGAGAATAATGTAAAATATTCTAATAGAATGTTATTAATATTTCCCACACCTCTAAAGTTATCTTATTAATCCATTGATACCAACTTTAAGGCCATAGAATTAAACATTACATAATATTTAGTTAATTCATGATTTTTTTTATTTTAAATTAAGAATATTTCTAGTTTTAGTGTTTTATAGAAATTTGATATAGATTATAATAAAAATAAAAGATAAAAAAACAATGTGGAATCTTCCAAACTAGATCCATTTTTTCCATAATCTAAATTTTTTAATATAATTAATGATGAGTTTTATAAAAAATATTCATGTCTTTTGACATGAATTATTCCAATCCATTAGTCACCCTTAATTCCATTTAAAAAAATTAAAATTTGATATGCACAAAAAAATATTTGTATAAGAAATAAAATGAAGGAAACTGTTAGACCATTAATTAACATTAAAAATCAGGAAAATACTTAATTGGAAATATAACATTTTATAAAATGATGGAATTATTATTATTTAATAAGTATCATTTAATTTTCCTTTTGAAAACAAATTATTACCATGAAAAGACATTAAGAACCTAGAAAATTCATGTATGTACTTAGAGACAACATCGCATTAAACTCTTCTATAGTATAATAACCATTTGGTGAATATATAATTAAATTATCTGGATAAGATATTAATTACACAATGCATTTGATCATTATCTATGTGTACCGATTGTTTAAGTTATAACAGGCTCATTAGGAGTTATCTTTTCACAAACATCATTTACAATGTCCAAGAACCAAAAAATGAAATAGAAAATTACATCATTTGAAAAAAATTAAACTCATATGATAAGAACATTCAAATATTAAAATAAAATTTTCATCCAAACCCCATTTTCAATACAAAATCCACATTTATTTTGAAAAAATATCAATATGAAAATACCCACAATATATGAATTAATTTTTTTCATTTAATTAATAATTAAATCTTAAAAATGAATCTATAAATTATATAATGGACACAGCAACGAAAAATAAGTTTTCATCATGTATTTCTACAATAGGACATTCCTTTTGTCATTTGTCAAAAAATTCATATAAAACATATAAAATGGTTCATTTTTTACACATTTAAATGTAATAAAAAATATAAATAAAATTTTTTTTATAAAACTTTTAAATACTTATAGATAAATATATATATAAAAAATTAATAATATTGAAAGGAATGTGTTTAATCTTTAAACATTAAAAGCATACTATACCACTTTTAAAAATCAAATCATTAAAACCATGAAAGAATAAAATTTAAAAAAAACATTAAATGAATTTTTAATTGATAGAATATGGATATATAATGTAAAATAGGCCATATATACACCTTATTAAACAATAAAGGTTTATATAATTAATAAATTTCTTAATTATAGGATACCGAGATGAAATCCCTTACCTTGGTCCCAACATGTCACATGGGTCTTTATCATCCTGATTAAAAAAAATAAGCTAATTACCTACATTATTTTTAATATTTTTCAATTATATCAATAATTTTTTGTTCACATTTTACAATTTTTCAAAGAATAACTTAAATAATTATGTTTAGTCAGGTGTTTTCTCTAAATTTGGTATCTTTTTCAAAAATGTCTTTTCATGTTCAACTATGGTCAAAGGGGTCTTTATATAAATGTTTACATAATAATAATAATTTCGTTATTATCATATTTATACATCAAGACTAATTTTAATAGAAATTATTAAATGTGGTTATAAAAAATGTAGTAATGTTATAATCATTGAGATGGTAGGTCGTATGTATGTATGAGTAAGGATTCCATTTTGAATGATCGTTATGGGAAAAAGGTAAGAAAAATTATATTTCTATAATGACCATTATATCATAAATAGAATACTAATTAATTATATATACATTCATATAGATTTATATTTATGAAAAAGTAATCACATCACTTTGAGGAGGCGGTAGCCGACACATCCATGAATGACGTTTTCACTTTTTAAGTGTGTGAAAGGGTGTAAAATAAAATGATATATTTTATCTATAGAAATGAAATTATTTCATTAATATAAAATTGATTTTATTCATGTCACATATTTTTAATTGGAATCATCTTTAATACATTCCATGTAGTATATGAACGTATCACATCAGATTGAGGAGGCAGTAGTCTACACTTTCACAAATGATGTTATCGTATTTACAGAAAATGGAAATCATATAGATTTATGTAATATAAGTAATAAAAAACATAAAAAAAATAAAAAAAATTATATATAAAAATATATATATATATATATTAAAATTAGGGTATATATCTTAATTTCCAAACCTGATAGTTGGTAAAAAAACAACTTCATTTTGTGAGGCAGTAGTTTGTAGTACACATAAATGGTTGGTTCATTACCCATTAGATGGAAGTGTGTGTAAGTTCATGTCTAACACATTTAATAAATACATATCATTGAATATAGGATAAAATTTTTATAATAAAATCATGTAATAAGAAGTTTTGAATCTCTAAAAACTGAAAACAAAATTGAAGAGCCTGAAGAAGGAGGTTACATATTGTTCGGGTAACTCTTTTTGGTTTACACTAAAGGGACCCCTTGGATGAATTTCATCCAAAGGTGAGGAATTTGGTTTGATAATGTGTTGTGGGTGATTTGATTTTTATAGATGTGGGGGAGTACCATTCATGTAAATTATTTGAATTCAATTTCCATCAACATTTTTCCTATGAAAAGTGGATTCAATAATGGAAAAAGGGTTTATAAAATAGATTATAGTGTTGAAATATTTCCATAAAGTAGATATTTTACAATTTTTATGCCATTTTATCCCTTAATATTATTATTTAGTCTCTAATTATGCTAATTTTTCTTTTTTAATCACTAAAATTAATTTTTATCAATTTCACTAATATTTTTGTTAAAAACTTAATTGACCTTATTGTACAATATAAATTATTTACAATAAAAATATGGAATCATTTTTTCCGAATTCAAAACACATGATTTTCATAAATTAATTTAAATTTAATACCAAAGACTGGATGACAATGCGGGGTTTTAATATAAAAAATGATCAAATGTTTACTAAATTTTTATATGTAAAGTCATTGTGAAATTTTTTCCAATTACATATATTTGTTTAAATAATATAAAATTTACCTAATTTTAATTTATATCCAAATAAAAATATAATTTAATATTATATATAAATTAAATGATAATGTTTTTTTGAACTAAAATTTATTATTATTCATTATTCATCAAAATATGAATCTTCATCAAAAAAATACAAAAAATTAACCACAAACTAATTTTTATGTTTTGGTTTAAAAATGTAGATTATTTTTCAATATTAAAATTATAAATGTTCCAAAAATGAGATTTAAAATGGGTTCAAAATTAAAGATAATTCTATTTCATGCATTGTATAGTTTTTTTCATTAGGATGAAACTATTATAAACCATAATCCACCACTTAGAGATCTATCATAATCACACATCCAAGGCATATCAATGATTCATTATAATAAAGATATAACTCATCACATGGGTTTTTGGATATTAAGTTTTGATTCAGAGTCAATATATTATTTAATTCCAAAAAAATGATTCTCATTAATTAGACCAACTGAATTTGATTATATTCATTTTTAATGAAATAATGTGATATAAAATCCCAAAAATCTTTTTGTTATTAATTATATTATCCTGTAATTCTAAAAAATATATAATATTTCAAAAAAAATCATTAAAACCACTAAATATATAAATACATAAACATTCAAATCATAAACTATGATTCTAGATTCATAGTTGATGCATATAATAAATTTAACTACTCAATTCCAATAAAAATATATTGAAAACAAAATATATAGCTGATGCTTTCACAGTGTTTTTAAAATAATCGAGTGAATGATATTGTTGTAAGAAAACTAAACTAGATAAAACTGTTTATAAAATCCACCTTTTAAATACTTAGAATATTATCTCAATATATCCTTATGGTTGGAATTGTTTTCATTGAATGACCACAATATTGTGGATGATGTATAGTTCTGGAACACAAATATCTATCCAAATCATTCTGAAGGCATCGCCATAATTACAAGTTAATCATTAGATCTGAATTAGATATAATATTATGTGGTTCTACATGTAACAATAACAATTTTTTAATCTATATTATATAAATATATTCCAAATATAAATCTTATATAATGTAAATGAA
Source organism: Viscum album (assembly GCA_963277665.1). Taxonomy (NCBI): domain Eukaryota; kingdom Viridiplantae; phylum Streptophyta; class Magnoliopsida; order Santalales; family Viscaceae; genus Viscum; species Viscum album. The sequence continues at coordinate 2,009,266,249 of OY728155.1, forward strand.
GTGTTTCAAATTAATATGGTCATTGACTACAACCCATATGGAATTATTCCCTACAGATATTGGGGGGTTGGTGATAAAACCCATGGTGATTTTTTCCAATTTCAATTTTGATATTTTTTATTGGTATAACATAGCATTATACTTTTTTCTCTTAGTCTAACCTTGAAAACATACTGTAAACTGGGATATATACTTATAAATATCTATCTTTTGTGGTCTCAATAAAAATACTCATTCATAAATCTATATATGTTTTTACGTCTAAGATGAATAACGAATGATGAAATGTGAGCCTCAACTAATAGTTTATTCTTTAAATATGGTAATGAAATAAAAAAAATAAATGGTTCCTAATACTTATCATTCAATCATTATCACATTTAAACCATGGTAAATTTATCACCTTTATCTGAATCTCCATATCTTGTTTCTATACCTCTTTAATCTTCACATGGATTGATAATTGAAAAATCATTTGAGAAAGATAAGAATTATACCCTAACATCATGATTTAAAGATCTTTCCATTGAAAATATAGAAATATTGGATCTTTGGTGATCTGTATAATAGATAAGTTTGTACGTTCCTTTTAACTCATAGAATCTTCATCCTTTTTCAAACTCCCTGGGTGTTAATGTATTGAGAAATAATATTCATTAATCAGAACAAACCATCTTCGCTAGTTTATATTTAACTATTTCTATGTAATAATATACTTTAATAATTTATAATTAGTTCACATATCACACCATACCCAATAAAGATAATTCCACTAAATGTTTAATACAAAAATTACTACAGTTAGCTCTAAATCAAGAGTTGGGTAGTTTTTCTCCTGAAAATTCAATTAACATGAGTCATAAGATATAAATATATCTTTATATAAGATAAAACATCCAAATATATTTTCTAATTAAACATTATATATTAAAAACCCTTCTTCACATCAGGGTAATGTTTGAATAGGTGTATGGACTAACCTTCTATTTAGATCAGTGAAATTTTCTTCATATTCCTTTATCCAAAGGAACATAAATCAATAATAAGTTAATATTTTTAGTTAATTAGGAAGGTGTAACAAATTCTGCACAATGTTTTTATGGTATTCAACCTTAGTAAGAAAACTATTGATCATAGTCACAATTTTTTTAGAAGGAAAACATTTATTAATAATTATCTTTGAAGGATAAACTCATATATCCCAACAATAAATTATATGAACTAAGAAAACATATTCCCAATGAAAGGATTTACACTTGAATTTTTTTTTCAAAAATATTAACCTTATTTAGGGTATTCATAATAATCCTCAAATTATCTTTATTATATTAATTTTTATCTATATATATAATAATTGTATCTATAAAATCGTCAAAAAACTGATCAATGTAATCTCTAAAGATTTTATTCATTAAATTTGTGAATATTCTAGGGGTATTATTATGAAGAAATATATTCACTATAAATTCATAAACATCACACCCTATACGTTATATAATCATGGGTATATCAACCTTCTTTTCCCTCAAAATATGTTATCTAGTATAAAGCACAATTTTTAAATGTATTGACTTCCGAACAGTTGATCAAAAAAGTCATCAATATGGGGTGGATGATACATGTTCAGTATAGTGATCCAATTATGTTCTCAAAAATCAATAAAGATCCACATTTATCTATAATTTTTGTTTTAAAAAGAATTAATGCAACCCATGGGGATTCACTTGGATGAATGAATCCCTTGTCAATATTATTTTTGTATAGCTTCTTCAATTTTCATAACTCTATTGGGGAAATTTTATATGATTTATTTAAAATAGTTTTAAAACCTAGTACATGTTCCATCGAGAATAGAAAATCATTATTTGGTCGCATACTGGGAAATTATTTTATAAATACATCGATATATTCCCTCACATTATGTATAAATTGGATGTAGTGTTTCTTCCTGACCATTTAAGATAAAAAACCCATTTTGAATAGGAATAAATACCCATACAATGAAAAATATTACCATTCCATGTTTATATATATAATCACACTGATATAAAATCGTACGATGGTTTTGAATATCAAAGAATACTTCCCTTCCCCAGAAATTATTATGGGATTTCTATAGGGAAAATCCAATTCATGCCTAATATAACATCGAAATTAACTAGAGGGAGATAAATAATATTTTTAGGAAGCAAATTCCCACATAATTATACCATAGAATAATCATATACATGGTATGAAATCAACATTTCATTTGGTGGTCATTCTTCTAACTTATTATATAATTAATGATTTTGTACTATGAAACTACTAAAAAAATTTAATGTCAATAAAAGTGGTAGATATAAAATTAAATAATATATCAAATGTTATATAGAGGATTGTAAGTTTACATTTAACCATTTCATTTTCATACCCCTCATCAAAAAATATGTCCACATGACATTTTCATTTTAATTTATACTTAATATGTTTTTGTGTCAATCTTTGTTGTTAGACATAATTTTTTTTCCACTATCATAATTCCAATACACCTTGCATTTGATGTATTAGAGTGGGTATGGTTCATTCTATGGATATTTATCCTCATTAAAATAATTAGACAACATCTTCTCATCACTTTAGAAATAAATTACTTGATGACCTTCTTTTCTACACATAAATAATTTTCCATTCACCTTTGGAAAATTTTCACCATGTTTCCACCAACACTGTTAACATATAATAATGTGAATATTTTCCCCTCTATGGTTTTTAGGATTTTCTTTGATTTACATCTTTTTTTCTTATTAAATCCATGAGATTGTTTGAAAAATATAATCACCATTTTCAACATTATATCACATTAAACAATTTCTTCATAGCTGCTAAATTATTTTATGGATAACACCCTTTGGAGACATCATTTTATGCCATTAAATAAATAATCAACCATAACTCAAAGATGAATTAAAATACATGAATATTACTACACATGTCTCATAAATATTCCTCATAGGTACCAGTAGATTCATCATCATTCTATTTCAAATCTAGTAATTATTTCTTCATTATTATATAAATATTATAAGGAAAGTTCTTATTGGGAAATATTACTGTGGAATCTTCACACTCAATAGTGTCAAATTATTCATGTTGCTTTATGATCATGATAATATTCCACCATTGATCATATTATCCTTCAAAATAATAAACATCCAAAATAACATTGTTAGTTTTTTTACACTAGAGAATGTAAAATATATTTTCAATGGTATTGATCCATTTATTAGTGACTAGTGGATCTATAGAGGTAATAAAATAAGGTTGATGTTTCCTCATGAAATACTCAATACTATAGTTTCCCTTCCATTTATCATTTGGAATCATATCATGATTCATAGCTTGAGAAATTTATGTGTGAATACCAATAATATTTTTTATTATTTCCCTAATAACATTCAGTTTCTTATGAGAAAACTTGTTTACTTTTCCATCGCATTCAACATTATCATGATTTACTCAGGTTCAATATGTTGACTAAGAAAATAATCATAGTCTCTCAAATTTTAATCATAGTGAGATACCATATAATCATAAAAAATAATATATAAGGAATATAAATCAGGACACTTACTTTTCAATATATCAATCCTTAGGTTTTACTTTGGTTATCTATGATCATTAGAGAAACTTTAGGATATTATCTTATATATCCAATTTTACCAAGGGTTCTCACTAAAATTTTATCATCCTAGTTTCAAAATGTAGACTAAACCTTACTAAGATACCAACTACTGATTCTCATAATTTTCAAATTTAGATATTGTATTATATTCGATGAATATTTATTACATATCGGAATGATACACACTATAATCATATAGGTATAGTATATTTGGAAACATGGACTAGTATCCAAATAGTTCATAATATTATCCTATTATGTTGGTCATAATTATCACCCTTTATAGAAATTTCAGTCCTAAAACCATTATTAATTAAAAATTAAATAGAAACATTTGAAAGGGATAGATTATATTCTTAGTAATGGTGAAAAAGGGAGATATAAGTGATCACAAAATCATAATATGGGAATAATGTTCTAAAAACATGAGCTTAGCATATACAATCCATAACATATATATCATAGTTCATAATATGGAGTCAAACCATAAATCATGGATGTTCATAAAACCTGTATAATAATATAATCAAATATCATAACCCATTAGAGTAAGACATTTTCATAATTCATGTAATTATGAAATCCACGTAAGCATTAAAAAAATCTATTTAGTAATGAAATATTTGTTCCCAGAAAATAATAATTAATTGGGTTCACTCCCCAAACCATCATAATATTCATGGTTCACTCTCAACAAAATCAAAATTTATTAGGATTTCTCCAAAAATAATTATACTAGTCAAGGTTATCTCCCAATAATATCATAGTTAATGGATTACCTAACTGAATTAGGTTCACTCTATATTATAGCCCAATTTATCTCATTAGATATCTATCATTACACAATTCATTGGATAGAGATATTGATCCCACCAATATCACTATTAAAATAATATATATGTGTGCCACAATATCCTAAAATATTTATCATATCAAAAACCTTGAAAATAAATGGTTTTCATAATAATTTTATTATTTCGTGAACTTTATAAAAGAATCTTTTTTCATAAAAATTTGAATATTTCATCATATCATATCACATGGTAAAGAAATATATTTTATACACATCCATTCACTAAAAAATAAACCATACAAAGAAATAAAAAGGTTGATATCTTTAGATCATATCCCTAGTAATATATAATTAACTTTAAAGGATGTTATAAATGATTAAAAGTTTCTTTATGGTCACTGTAAAATTTCATAAGGAAAATTAACCTTTCAATACGATATAACATTTTTAAAATATAAAAAATATCAAATATTATGGAAAAAATATTATTTAAATATAATATTTGAAAAATTCAATGGAATATTCAATTAAATGATCATTCATGATGATATAAAATTCCATTTATGGAATATACATTAAAATAAAACACACATTTTAAACATGTGTAGAAAAAGATGAAAAGTAACACATTGAGAAAAATACAAGATGAGTCCCTTTAATAAATTTTTTAATAATGCATTCATTCAAAAAATTACTCTAAAATATCATATAAGAATAGTTAATACCTTCTTTAAAACATTTTTAGTAAACATGAATATTTAATAAAAATTATTTTTAACCAAATAGAGAAATGATGTCTATTTTCATTTAAAAATGTATTTTTAGTCTCTTGAGTATTTATGTTTTAAAAAATGAAATTAAAACATTTTTTTTAATGAAATATTTTGAGCATAATAATATTCATGAATTTCATAAGAGTTATATCATAATATATCATTATCATAATCTTATTATTAAACAATCTTGATATACAATCTAATTATAACATAAGAGCCTTTCTGCATTGGTAGCATTTGTATCGTAAGACACATAAATATAATAACCTTATATAGATATTTAAATACACATAAATTTCATAATAATAATCCTAAAAATAATTCATGGGAATTATATACATCACATAAATGAAATACATGGTTAATGTGGAATGTGTCTCATAGAATTAAATGTGAGACAACAACCCCTTACATTGATTTCCACTTGATTTGAAATAACTCTAACCTTATATTATTTGAAGTAAATCCTTTATATAACACATATAAAATACTAGGTACAGTATTTTAGTAAGTATAAATATTATATAATGTTTTTAAAAAAGTTTATAAATTATTTTGGTAGAGAATTGTCAAGATAGATGGATTAAATGGTGTGAATAACGGAGGGGAGGAAGTGTAATTTTTTAATTGAGGTAAGAGTACCAATTTAAATTCATTAATGTATTTAAATATAATAATTTCATTATTTATCATGAATTCATTAAAATGTTTAGGTGTCAGAAGTTGAGATATGATTGGGATGAAATGTCATCAATGAATAATATTTTGACATGTTTATGTGGTGTTTTAAACAATGTCTTTTGGTTTAACCCCTTAGTTAACCCCTTTGAACATTGTCAATATAACATGATTTTCACACTTAATGTGGTCTTACCTTCCATATAAGGTGAAAATTGTATCTTAAATGAGAAATGTATTACATTTTATAAAATAGACTATCATCCTTGCTCTCTTAAAAAATTCCTTAAATTCAATTAATTTTATAATTAAATTAATTAGATTAAATATCATCAATTTCAATTTTTAATCTATTGATTTTATTTGATTCAAAAGACAAAAATAAATGTTTGGACTTATAATATAATAATTTTACACAAAACCACCATGTAATATTTATCTATAAAAATCATGGATCACTCAAACTAAATAAAAATATATTTATTTTCTTATTTTTATATTAATTTATAATATATTTTTTGTTAATTTACAAAATAATTTGCAGAGTTTCATAATAATTTAAAATAGTAATATTGTGACATCTTGGAACTAGATGCCACTTAACATGTGCTCTGAAAATGGTCAGACACATGACCCCTGGTGTGTCTCCATAGATGTTAGGGTTTATCGAGTAGTAGTGTTGGTGTATAATGTAGTTCAGTAGGGAGAATATACCCCACGTGTCACTATAGCATAGAGGATATATAAAATAGTAATAATTAGCTGAAACATAATACATCAGATATATAGAGTAAAAAGAGGTAGATTAACATTCAAATAAATAACCAAAATCCATAGAGGCAATTTTTGATACATATATGGTTTCTTAGAATGCTATAATAGAAGAAAATAAAGTAACAAGCAACAATCATGTTATAAAAATTGAAAAGAGGAAAAATACTAAAACTACTCCATAAAATCACAAGGTATGCTTGATCTCAAACTTCTAAGCTCTATCTACGAAATAAGGAACATAAACCTATAGAAATGTTCTTACGTCTTTGCATACCTATAAGAAAATAATCTTCTTGGGTGTTAAGGATGGAATTAGTAGGGTATGAGACAAATATTAATAGTCTACCACCAATGGTATCTATATGTAATTCGAGTAGGTTCCAATATCTATTTTGTTTCTAGTAATAAGAAGGAACTAATGATGTGTAGAATAAATAAATAACCTCCCACTCAGCTTCCTAATGGATACCTGGTAGGTCTACCATCTTCATTCTTTGGATATTATGTTAGATCATGTCATGATATATATATTTATATACAAATATATATATTGTTGGTTTGAACCGGGAATACTGTGAAGGCCTCTAACACTGATCTATGAGCTAATAAGCTCCACTCACAGGGTAGTAAGCCTAAACTGATGAAAGGGGAGTTTGGGTATCCATTCCCTGTTGAGGCCCTTAGAATCATTCCACTATATATATAAATAACATGTGGTAACGTACCTCACACCCATATATGATTATATAGATCATTCAAATGATATAACCACATTCAATTTATTCAAGGAATCCCAATCAACAATTACCACTTACAATTATTCAATTCGAAACAACGACGTCTATTTATATTAATGAAAATATGAGAAAGGGAATGTCCATTCCATCCCTTGAATTCATTCAATTTATAACCAAATAATTAATAATGTAGTTACCATATTAGCATATCCGTCATTCAAAACCTCTACCATTTCCAATTTTCTAAATATGGAATGTTCAATTATAAGTCATAATTGTTAAAGGTAAGGTCACGAAACAACTAAATTTCACATTTAGTAAATTTCACTTCTAAAGGATCAAAAAACATTTTACAAATCTAGGAAAACATTAATTACACATGAGTAAAAGGAAAATTAATTTAGAAAAAAAGATTTAAAATAAATCATTTTCAATGTATTTTGTGCCATTTGGCCAAAATGAACAATTTCAACTAGGCACATCTATTGGTGTCTATAGAGAATGTGAGTGTTGTCTAAACCCCTAATCAAGAACCAATTCTCCAATATTAGGCTAACAGGGTCATTTATTCAAGGAGTCAAAAGAAAATAGATTCTCAGCGAAGTCTAGTTTATAGAAATATGTAATAAATAATAAAAGGTAAAAACATAAAATTAAAACTCTACGACCACCTACCTTATGGCTATAGATGAATACTCACTTGATATCAACCATTGATTTCAAGATGTCTAGAATAGATCTGAGTTTTAGTCTAATTTCCAAAAATATGTTATATGGGATTGCATCTAAAATACACAATAGATGGAAATGTTGACTATGGATGGATGGGTGCAAGAGGTTAGCCTTACCTTGGTATATCTGATGCTACGAAAAATCGATGATCAGTCATCAAACAGAGGATTTAGAAGATATTGAAGCTTTAATAATTTTAAAAACCAATGATAGGAAGAGATACTAGAAAATGTAGGAGGAATAAATATAAATAGGGGAAATATTTTTTAGAATTAAATAGAGGAAATGGTCTTTTTATCCAAAAAACATTGGGTCACACAGTTTAGGCAGACATTTTGAAAACTATGAAAAAATCATTTTGTATAGCCATGTTAAACTTCTGTAGTAGGCTGAACAGTCATGTTTGTAGGCCTAAATGATTGCAGAAAAAGTGTATGGACTTGTATTTTCCCTATATTCTACTGCACAAGAATATTTTCGTGGCTTCATGGTTTAGGTAAACAGTGCACGATTTTATTTTTTTCAATTTCACAAACACAGGGCTCTGAATGATCCCCATATTCTTCTATGACTTCTGCAATTTTATTATGACTCATAATTTATCCCATATATTTTATTTCTATTGAAAAAAATAATGATCCATACTTTTGGGAAATGTTGGGTTATTTTAACCTCCGTCTAATTATATTAACTCAGCCTTGATTTGGCCTTCTAAGGGTCATGAATTGCTATAAACAACGAGTTCCGATCATTGAGATTGTATATCAAATTTTCCCTCCCTAGTCTCTTCATATACATGTCCCTACTTCCATAACACATGTACAGGAAGAATGGACCTTCCTCAGAGTGGCTTCAATATCTAATCAACTATATGAACTTGATACTTCTCAAAAGACAAATCCATATCCCATTCAACTTCATCCAGCTGAAAGAAATAGGTCGGATCTGGATAGTATCAATGAATATGATATACATAAAAGGAATCATAAATGGAAAAGTATATAGGAGGAATTTTTATATAGTAATCCAATATTATTCTCCTCTATTCAATCTTAAAGTGCCCAATAAATCTCGATGATAGGTTACCCTAATTTTGAATACATCTATTCCACAACTTTGGAAAGACTTTCATGAAACCCCATTCTCTAACCATGAAATTGAGTGGTTTCTTGTATCTATTGGCATAAGACTATTGTCTACCCTGAGCTATGAATATATTATTTCAAGTCAACTAGACCCTCTCTGAAGTCTCATGCATGAGATGTGATCCAAACACAACTAAATCATCTCCATCTAGCAATCATAGTGGTGAGCAACAAGGACTACCATACAAGGATTCATAGGGATCCATTTTAAGGGAATCCTGATATATTCTACTATAAAAAATTGATCCAGGGAATGTGTTCCTCCCAAAAAACCCCAATATTGAGATGTAACGAATAAATCATATCCTATCGTACCTAAATTATAATATCTCTCTTTCCATCAATTTTTTTGTGATATATCATTCTTCGAAGTACCTACCTACCAGAGGCCATCTATAACCCCTTCTAGGTCAATGAAATGAAACATAAATCAATTTAATAAATGATATAATGAGGATATATATGAATATGTAGACCCTATTTGATGTACAACTTCCCTAGATCATTTACAAAATAGGTCTCTCACATAGTTGAGAAGTGTGCAACCTTCTTCATATGATCAACAACAACCCACACCATGTTTTTCCCCCAGGGTGATCTGGGTAGACTGGTCTTGAAGACCATCTTACCATCATCCCATTTACACTCTGGAATAAAAATCTGTAGTAGAATCTCTATTCGATAATGATTTTCCAACTTCACCTGCTCATAGGTAGAATATCAAGTGATCAAACCTGTTATCTCTTATTTCAAGCTAGGCCACCAATATTGATTTCTTTGATCCCTTTATATTTTGGTGAACTCGAGGTGAAACGCCCATGATGAGGAATGGAAACCCAACATTTACTTCTATATGATTTCTGTTGGGACCCATACACACCATGTAAATAGAAGAGTATCATCCCTATTGGCTGCCCAACCATAAGTAGTTTCATCATCTGAAACACATTCTTGTAGGAAAATTCCTTCTGGATCAGATAAGTATCTCATCCTTACTCATTCTAGGAGAATTTTTCTCACCACTAAGTCAATGAGAATAGTATGATTATGATCCTCCGGATCCTCAAAATACATTTCCAAGAATAGGTCTATATGCTTCCATTCATCACTGGATTAATGAACTGCATGAGTCTGAGTCCACCAGCTCAGTGAATCTGCTATATTATTCTATTTTTCTGAAGTTTTAAAAACCATAAAATCAAATGATTTTAGGTACTCAACCCACCGATAATACCTATGATACAGTTCCCACTAAGTGAAGATATACATAAGGATTTTTTGTATAGGAATACCACAGAACTCTCGCTCAAAAGATAGTGTCTCCAATAGTGTATGTCAATCACATACATCGTGAGATCAAGGTCATGTGTCAGATAATTTATATTGGGAGGCATCAAATTATGAGAACCATATGCAACGACTCACTCATCTAGCCTTATAACAACTCTATGTATAACACTGGATGGATCACAATAGACATTATAAGCCCTACCTGGTTATTTCAGAATCAATATCAGTGTTGAATTACATCTTCACTTCAACTCCAGAAAAGATACATCAAAATCTTTAGATCATTGAAATTTCACAACCTTCTTTTTCAAAACTATATATGGATCTATAAGTAATAATAAATCCAGGATGAAGAATATGTAATATTAAACTAGCTCTAAGAAACACTAAATGTCATATACATTATTGGGATGCTTCCAATAAACTTAAACTCTCACATTATATAGGTTAACTAAAACTCTAGACTCTGAGATGATATGAACTGTTACATTTACTTTATCGATCAGAAAAGGAATTTAATGAGCTTAACATAGATCTTATTCTCCCTCAGTGTATTCAACAAGATATGAAGATGGGTTGCATTGTTTTTTCATGATCATGAATACACAAAGATATCATCAACAAATACAACCACAAATGATTCCAAAAATTGGTGGAAGGCCCTATTCATAATATATTTAAAGACTACATGTGCATTTTCTAGTTTGAAGGGCATAACTAGGTACTCATAGAGATCATAACTGCTCCTAAAAGCTTTGATAGGTATTTCTAAATTCCATACATGACCATGATGATATCCCGAACTCAAATATCGCTTTAAAAAACACCTTCACTCTTCTAATAATATAAAATAGGACATTTACCCATGGCAGTGGATATCATTTCTTAGACATCAATGGATTTTATTGATGTTAATCCACACAAATCATGAGGGTTCTATCTTGTTTCATGTAAAATAGGATTGGTGAACTATAAAGATATGTTCTTGGGAATTTTATGCCTTCCACCACCAGATCCACAAACAAGTTTTTGAGCTCTAGAATCCCTTTAGATTCTATCTTGTATGGAGGAATGGTCGGAGGTGTTACTCCTAGTACAATATTAATGGTGAACTCTACCTATCTCACTAAAGTATGACCATAAAATTCATCTAAAAATGTATATAAATCAATCCACCACTGGAGGAATGATAGTGGGTTGTAACCCCAATTCACCAAGATAATAACTAGTGACATGTGATGTAAAACTACCCAGCCTCTACTGCTCGAGTACAGCTCAGGTTGCACTACCACCCCACTCTCTATTATACATGTGTGTATTTTATTTTGGTAACGTAAACATCAATTAATGATTATAGAAGTAATTATAGCCTTTTGGGTACTAATTCAATCCATTGTAATTATTACATCAAATCATGTCATTTTGAGGACATACAAGTTCCATATAAAAAAGTAACCACCTACCTCAAGGGGACAATTCTGAAAATTGATAACACCTTTGAATAGATACCTATTGGTGTGTCTAGAATAATAATTCCATGATAGGACTAGATGTTGAGGCCCAAACTGTCAATGATTTACTAAAATATAAATGATTGAGATATTCCAATATCAACAAAGATGAAAATAATCAGGATGTAACTAGAATAATACCTTGTGCAGTAGATAGTCAGGCACTCTACACCTGCGGCATAGGCTAGAGTAGATGTAAGAATTCTATATAGAGTCCCTGAGTAACTACATGACTACATTGAGAAGGATAGATTTATTTGAACTATGAATCATATTCATGATTTACTATACCTCAATTACTACTTTAGAATTAATAACTAATGGCATTCCAGTTGCTTGACTGTCATGATCCTACAGACCTAGATCTTGACTGAGGAGTAAGTGAATGCATTTACTCGCTATACACTAGAGGAAAATTCATTTCTAAATAATGGATATAACCCATTCTAAAATAGCCTCTACACTCAAATGGGTTCTGCGTACACTACCTATTAACAATACCTGGCACTTTGCACTGGTGATAGACAAGGGAACTGCCTGCGAAAGGAGACTGACTACTAATACCACCCAGAGATTCTTCAAAGTGTTTTTTTCACTGAGAACAATATCCAATGTAATCCTTAGATATCGAATCAGCATGGATATTACCACCCATTTCTCTTAGATTTCGCTTTTTGATTAGATCCTAATTTATTATTTCAGTAATTTTTTTCAACCAGAAGACGCTGACCCGGGATCAAATGGTGTAACCTAGCCCATATTTGACTCACATTGCAGAGATTAGTTCATCATCATTTAGGGAATAAGTGAAATGTTATATCTTAATAAAATAGGAAAAATATTCCAGAAATAACATGTTCTCATACTATAGATTCATTAATTCTCTAGCCCTATCATCCCTCAGAGTAAGTGGAAAGTAGTAGTCATAGAAGATGTTGTGAGAGTCAGCAAAAACCATTTCCCTTTGTTGTCCTAACTGGGTGATGACATCCCACCACCAAATGGATGAATCTCAAAGTATGTAATCAGCAATATTGTCCCTTCTATATTTAGGAATCTCCCAATGTTCAAATATTGAAAGTATTGCCTCGAGCCAAGAATCATCATCAAGTGGGCCTCTATCCCCCCATGAGTGATGGAGGATGCTACTACTTAAACTAATGAGTCAACATAGCCATACATAGGGCATGTTGCTATACACCTTGAACGTTATGAAACATACACATGAAACCCTCTCAAAACGAGGTGTCAATGCCCATATCAATTATAAGAATAGGATCCATAGGCGGGTTATTAAGATGAATGACCAACAGTTCATGGTCTTCCACCATAGGTACATGGTCGTCTCCACCTTCTTGGTATGTAGCTGGAAGACTTTGTGGTAGAATAATTCTATAATTCAAAATAAACGTCTCGAAAATAAATCATTATATATATATATATATTTTATTTGAGAAACTAGAAAAATTATTAATGAGATCCTAAAAGAACAAAAATGCATCTATGCCTGCTTTAAAAGTTAGGCCTCGATGATAGAACATACCATAACAAGACCTAAAATACAAAGAAACAACCACTACCCACATCTATGGCCGGGTTTGGGTCAATTTTCTATTTTAAGAATATTCAATATGGATATTTTAGTTCAAAATTCATTTTCCTATTTGAAAAAAGTGATCATTTAGGCATTTAAAACATTTAAACTAACTGAATAGAAGGATATGATATTTTTTTGAACATAAGGGCTGATATTAAATTTAATACAAAAGATGAAATTCAATTGAATGTCATTTTAATTTAAATTTTTCATATCCATGTTATTATATCATTTTTTAAAAGGTTGAGCTACCCAGAATGCCAATTTTTATCCATAGGCACCCATAGAACTTATGAGTAAAAGTGTGGTACCCACTAAACTCACACCATTTTATGTTTCAAATTTTTAAAAATAGATTCCTCATAATTATATATATATATAGGTTCAATGTATATGAAACATGCAATTTTCACTAAAAATTAAACGTGACATGGAAAAGTTTCATGGTCTGGTCATGAAGTGCATATCATGATCCATGATTCTAATAGATATCTCTTATCTCGTCTAGAAATAATATCGAAATAATAATTTCAAAATTTTCAATATCATTAACATCACAGGTCGTGTGTATCTCCCAAAGGTGAAATCGTGTCAATAGTATAAATTAAACTCAATAATAATCATAATTAATGAAACTTGGTCCTTCTCATGTACATGGGTGCGCGATGCCATAAAATAGATTATTACTATTTCCCATGAATTTTCTATATTCATTCAACTATCTATAAATAGTAATGAAATAAATGAAAAACTCTAATACAACTTTGTAATGCCCTACATCCAGATGCATCTGAACTCATTCCCCGAACAAGGCTGACCACATGACCCTTAGCACATTTTCCCATATTTCAGGGGCTACCAACTAGAAATATGGTTGTTTAAGGTTGTACAATAGGGAGACTATACCTCATATAAAATTAGTATAGCTATTATAAAAAATAGTAATCAGTAGCATAAATGTATTACAACATATAGATATAGTAAATAGTGGAAGAATAATAATCAAAAAAATAACAAAAATCCTCAGAGGAAGTGTGTGATATATATATAGATGCATGGCATGCTAGTACAAAAGTAATTAGTGTAACTGGAAAATTTCATTCAATAAAATGTAAAAAAAAGGGATCAAAATACTAAAACTGATCTATAGCAACGTAATCACATGTTTGATCCCCTTATCCTAATATCCACATATGCAATAAGGATAAACAACATGTATAAGGGAGTCTATACCTACACACACCTATAGAAAAAAAATCTTCTTCGTCGTGAAGGGCATCCGGAGTCGGGTGTGAGATAATTCTTCAATTGGCCAACACTAATGATGTTTACATGCAATCTTAGTATGTACTCATATATATTCAGTGTGAAGTAATAAGCAAGAAGTGATGTTGTAAAGAATAAATGAATAACCTCATGCTCAGGTTCTTAAAGAATAGATGGTAGGCCTCCCTACTTTATCGTGCAGTTGGAATGTCATATCATGAAAGCAGAAATATTTTTATATATATTTCTAGGTTGGACCAGGATGTAACGCATATGCATCCAACACTAGTCTATAGACTAATATGCCCTACTCATGGTGCAATAAGTCTGAACTAATATAAGGGGATCATGTGTCCCCATTCCCTACAATGTCTCATACCATCATTACACTATATATATAATTGGCATGGTGCAAAATACCTCCCACCCATACACGTTTATATAAATCATTCACATGATATGAGCACAATTAGTTTATTCAAGGCATATCAATCAACGATTACCATTTATATTTATGAAATTCAAAAAAACTGTGTCATTTAATATAAAAGGAAACATGATAAATGGAAAGGAAATTCTATCACATGATTTCATTCCATTTATAACCAATTAATTAACAATTTAGTAACAAAATTCCCATTTTCATCATTCATAAACTCAACCATTTCTATTTTCCTATACATGACAAGATCAATTATAAAGCATAAGTGTTAAGGGTAAGGTCAAGCAACAATGCAATTTCTCATTTGGTAAATTACACTTATAATGGATTCAAACACCATTATGTAACATTGGAATACATTAATTTTATATGACTCAATGTGCAATTTATTTGAAATTTATGTTTAGAGATAAATTGGGTTCCATGTTCTTTGAGCCATTTGTCCAAAATAACCAACTTCAAGGAGGAACACCTATGAATGTCCTTTTATAGTATGAGTTTCTTAAACCCCTAAATAAGAACCGATTAACTTATATCAAGGCACTAGTGTCATTTAGACATGTGGAAGTCAACACAAAAATAATTCTTAAAAAAGGTCAGCTTGTGGCATGATGAAATAAATATGAAACAGCCAAAACTCAAGTAAAAAACTATGTGAGAACCTACCATAAGGATATATATGATTCCTTACATGAGATCAATCTCATAATTTTTTTAGGTTTTAAGAGATCTATATTTCATTCCAATACATTGATAAAAAGTCATATGAGTCTGCATCTAAATAATATAATTTATAGAGAGATTGATTAATGAAGGAAGGGTGTGTGCGGTTAGCCTAATCTCTGGATACCTGATTATTTCAACGGATCAAATATCTGTTTCCAGATGGAGGATTTATAATATATTGATGCTTGAGGTATTTTGAGAACCTAAAGGAGGAAGAGCTACTGGAATATGTTATAGGAAAGAGAAGAAATGGGGAAAATTAGGTTTCAGATATGAAGAGGGGAAAATATTATTTTTACCATAATGAATTGGGGCAGCATGATTTGAGAGTACTGTTTGAAAACTATGAAAATCAGTGAGGTATGGCTCTATTTAAAAACATCTATAAGTTACAAGGTTGTGTTCCTAGGACCGCACAGTTGCAGAAAAATAGTGCAAACATACTGGTGCCTTGTCTGCAGCGGAATGGGTTTGTTCCCTTGGTCGCACAATTAATGTAAACCATGTGGCCTAGTTATTTTTTCCATTTCACAATGACAGGGATCCAAATGAGCCCCATATTATCCCATGAACTCCACAACTTAATTAAGACTCATAATTAGGGCCATTAGAGGTATTTTTTTTGAAAAAAATCATGATCCACAACTTTGGGAAAAGTTGGGTCGTTGTATATATAATTAATTAATAAATAAATAAATCTACATCATCAAAATAATTTCATTATTCTAAAAATAGAAATTTTTATTCATTTATAAATTTATTTTTCCTCTATTTGGACATATATGGAATATTTAAAACTAATAGAGTGAAAATATGTAACATTATTTTCTTAAAAATTTACATAGGTCTTATTCTTGAATAATTGTCATTTAAAAAATTATATTTTGGGACTAATTTTATAATGGTATAATTCACTTTACCCAATAAGAATTAAAATTAAATATTATGGATTCTACACTTATTTTTATCCTAGATTAACCAGATTAAACATTTAATGAGATGAAAAATTTTACTACGATTACTATTCATATTTACCAAAAATAATTGGGGAATATTTAAAAAAATAACGTTATAATTCAAAATTTGGAATCCATTTTATGAAATTCAATACCTATAAGTGGAAAAAATTAATTTTAAAAATAAGAATTCAAAATTCAATGAAACCAACTATTTTAGAAAAATTATTTTTAAGGATAAATTTTTTTATCATTATCCCATTTATAGAAAGATATTAATTTAATTATTAAATACATTATTAAAAAATATATATATAAACATAATATCATTATTAATTAATGAATAATTTTATTCATTAAGATGAAAATATATTTTGTGTATAAAAATAGTGTATCAGAAAATTTTGTCTTTTAAATTCAAATTTTTTTATTTTTATTTCTAATTGACTGAAAGAGAAATAATTGAAATATAATTATGTAACAATAACTTTTCCATTGTTTTTTTATTCTTCTTCATACCGTTCAATCCATTATCTAGGTGATTACTATCACTTTATAAAATTTTAATAGTATCTTGTGGTTCTTTTAATTTCAATGTTTGTTGTAACACAAGATATTTTATTAATCAAATTCATTTTACTAAATACTTTATAAATTATTATGGGATTTTAGAATATCCCTAGATCAATAACTCAATTTTTTCCCTGAAATCATAAATAACCTATTTTGAAGGGAAATAGAATATAACCATTGATGATTTAAAATAATATAAAACCCAATAAAGAAAATAATTTGATAGAAATACTAAAATAAATGGTAAAGTAAAAGTTTGGTTACTAAAATACATTCCATGCATTAGCCCCACCAACTATGTGCATCAGATTCTATTTTAATGTGAGTTTAAACTAGGGAGACGACTTCAAATAAATCTAAATCCAACATAGATGGAAGTTGTAAAAATGAAATTGAAATACTTTTAGGATATATAATCATATACCTTATCTAAGAATCTCAATGGGAGATTCCCATTTTTTTATACCCAAATTTTATTGATTAACCTTTTTTATATATTAATATAATGTTTTATTAACCATTTTGATTCATAATATAAGGAGGGTGTGAATTGATAATAAGAAATTAAATATTGTGATTGGGAAAGACCACCTATCATCCCTTATTTAGACTATATGCTTGAGACACTAGATGGAAAATTTTATTGCAATGATGTATTCTTGGTATTTTAAATTTTCTATAACATTAAGAGACAAGGATAAAATAACCTTCGCCTATCTGTTTGCTACATTTTCTATTATAATAAGTCTTTTTGGTATTTGTATTACCTGATTAACCTTTCAATGATGTATCATGAGTATCTTCTTACACCTAACTGAGATATTCTCAAAGCTATTACTTGATGATATAGTATTTGTGAAATAAGGTTTGAAAGATCTTATGAATATATAGAAAAGGTTATAAAGATATGTATTATAAATATATTATTTTAAAAATTAATATTTTTCTTTTTATGTTGTTAAAAACATTCCATATAACTTGTAAGGATATAATTGATATAGATAAGTACAAGGTTGATTTCATTTATACACTTCATTTTCAAACCACTCTTGGAAAAATTACAACATTTTTAGGATATATAGAGTTTTATAAAGGATTTATTAAATTTTTCATCAATATTCCATTTCCCTATACCATCCTACATAAAAAGAAACTGTTTTTTTTATAATTCATTCAGGAAAATCATTGGTAGTCTTAAATAAAGGTTGAAAACATATCTTATAATATATCCACTTATTGGAATGAACCATTTGAGACGATATATGATTCTTACAATAAGGATTTCGGTAAATCTTATTCTTCAAAGTCATACTAGCACTCCAATGTGACTATATAAACATTAATGAATCTATAAAAAAGAATATTTTTAAACAACAATAGAGTAGGAATTTTGTATTATTGTTTCAATTTTTTTCACACTACAAATAATATAGAGTAAATTTTTTATTATCATGGATCACTTAGTTATTTTATTAAAAAATATGAATAAAAAATTATATTTTTAAGAAATATGATTTTTTAACAAAAAACCGCCTTCGAAATTAGATATAAGAAGAGTTGAGATAATTTAGTTGGAGAACACATGTAAAGTTTTCTTCACATTGCTAAGGTAAAATAATTATCCAAGGAAACCCTAGATACTTCTATCCACAATGAGTAGTCTTACAAAGTCACCCACATTCTTGGGTATAATTACATGACCAATTAGTTTTTCAAATTAAAAATATGATCCTTTTATACTAATAACCAAATGGATATGTTTAGATTTGATTTAAAGTATTATATTATTATGGTACATATTAATAGAAAATGTTTAGTAACTAATTAATTATGAGATGCAGCATAGAGGATGTGGTAAAATATATACATTCATTTAGTTACATAATTTTATGTAGAGGACATTCAAGTCCCAAAAGGTGATGATAATATTTATAAAAGATAATTTTTATATACATTTTTAAATATATCCATGATTTTTTATAATCAGTTTAATCCTACTAATTTATAAAAATAATTTCTAAAATTCATGAAATTCCCCAATAACATTATTTTTTTATGAGATATTTTGGGTTTTGATATTAGATCCTAGTATTCCATTTATTATTTCCTTTTGTTTTATCTTTTATTAGAATATTATGTTTCCAATTAGATTGAATTACAAGAAACCTAATTATGTCATTGTTACAAGTCAAGTTAATTTTCTTAACAAATTAAGATTATTACAATAAAGAGTTGGGTCAAACTAAAGAGAATGTTTTATTAAATCCAAGAAAAAACTGATTTATAAAAAGTGAAAAAACCATGAGGGTTGTGATAAACAAAGAAAAATGATAAATTAGTGATGAATTGAAAAACATTTGAAATTATGAATGATATAGAAAAACATTAATTTAATAATATAGTATTAGAATAATGGAATATATAAGAAATTTTGATTGTTTGTTGTTAAAATTATTTTCCTTAAAGTAACATAAAATTAGTGACTATGGGTTTCCAATATTCAAAAATGTCAATAGAATCATTTTTTAATAATTTTAGTGCATTAATTAATTAATTCAGTAGTCCAGAAACCCTTTAATTCAATAGGTTTTGGTGGTATATGATTGGTTTCATAGAGATCAAATATTCATTTGATGATAACAAAAAACAATAAAAAATGAAATGATTAAAGATTGATGTAAAGAAACATTGATAAAAATAAATCTTATTTCAACTTAATAATTTTTCCAATAAACATTTATTAATCAAATAGTTACAATAAATTCATTTTAATAGTCAAAATTAGCGAGATGTGGAAAATGAGCCTTCTCTATAGATAATGCTCCATTTTCCAATCTATGTTCCCTTCACTCCTACCCAAGTCTTATCATTTTTTCTTACTACTTATATATGTGTCTTATAATGAATGAATTATGTACTACACAATTCACAAATTGCCTTTAAAAATAGTTTCTTCCACCAAATAAATTTCACCAATTTAATTATTATAATTTTTTTCTTCAATTATACCTGACTTTATCAACTATAACTGACTGTATGTTTATTTTTAAGTCATTTTATCACTACATTGTAGCTATACAATTATTACTAAACGAATTATTTCTAAATACACTAGTGATTAAAAATTGAATTTGTATCGACATCATCATGAAATAATTATGAAGCTCACCTCTATTCCACATAATATAATCAATATATCAATCATTATTTGGAACCCATTCATCAGTTGTCTCTACATTGGTCGAAATTATTTTTTCAAATGATTGAAAAAATAAAATCCATCAAATCCAACATAAATCATTAATTATGCTCCTTTATATTTGAATCATAACCTCTCTTATGTATCTTCACTATCAATGGGTTCATCAATCCTCGATATGATTTGACTCATGTGATCTCTATCCCTTGATTTTTTTTCTATAGATACATTATTAAAAAACATCAAATTACCTGAAATAAACTCCAGATGTGATTATTGAGGTCATGAGCTGTAAGATAAATCCATCATCTATGAGAAACAGCACAATAACCTCATGACATGCACTTGGATAAACCATCATCATCTAAGATAACATTGAAAAATGAGAATGATTTTATTGAACTTAGTACTGGCGTAACTAAATCAATAATATTTTTAAAAGGTTAATATCCACTCATATTCAGTAGTTATTCCTTTTAGGGGTGAAAAATATCACTCTATGATACAATTTTTTAAGAATATTTCATGAAATAATCATATTCCCGATGGAACTGTTGATTTACATAGTTAAGACTCAAATTTTCATCATGAACCATGTCTTGTAAACAAATGATAAACCAAAAAATGTTCTTTGATATTAAATTTCTTAAATTATTTTTTCAAATTCCGAATTTTGTATAATCGATCAATCACATGGATGTGAGCACATATCCATGATCATATTCGCCTTTAATGCAACTAGATTAGAGGATGAACTGTAACAAAGAGACAATTTAGTATTTATTACATAAGTAAATATTTTTTTACTAGTGTTTGATATAAACAATCATTAACTAAAGTTAATAATTTTTTAAAATAAAATTTAAACATAAATATATTATGATTAATCAATTATTTAAAAAATAAATTAACAGACATTGGTAGTTGATATGAATTATGATCAAGAAAACATAATGTATAGAAGGGCGATTTGTATTTGTATTTTTTACTATCATTTATTAGATAAATTTTATAATTTTATAATTTTAATTTGAACTTATTTTTTGGAATTATAATATTATATTTTTTAGGGGGAATTATTATTTTTCTAAAATTCTGATTTTAGGGTGAATAGTGAAAAATACAGATTAAACTGTCAATTTTATGACACTATCATTATATATAAATTATTTTAATTTTTTCTGAAATCATTTCACCATAAAAAGAACTATTTTTTTAAATAACTAATATTAATAATATAAAATTATTATTATGAATTTAAAAAATATATGTTTAATATTTTAGAATTCATAGATATTTTTTTATTCAATTAAAAAAATTGTTACGCACGTTTACTAAATTATTTAAAAATATTATTTTTTTTAAAATACAAGTATGTATCATTATGTTGTAAAAATAAAATTAATTCCCTTTAAATAGAAATTATATAATATTTTGGAACAAATTAATTTTTACGCTTTTATAGTTATTTTATTATAAAACTATTTTCTTTGTGTTTGGGGGTCATTTATTAGAAGTAATTTTTCATAATTTGTAAAATTTATTATTTTCAAATGTAACTATTAATTTGAATCAAAATTTTCAAATTATGTTCCATGTTCAATCGCATTTTTAGTCATAATGATCAGTTTCTATAGTAAAAGATTTTTTTCATGGAAATGGTTAAAGAGTTTTACGATGAGGTTAAACTATGTGATTGGGACATTAATAACTAAAAAGGATTTATAGATTATAATTAATTTGTGGATTTAGACCAAATATAATCCTATATTTAAATTTGTTGATATTTGTTTACACTTTATTTGATTATGACACTGCTTTATTATTATAAAAATAATTAAAAAAAGGTGAGTCTTTCTTACTTAATACTTAATCATGATAATGAAAATGTTAAAACAATTGTATTAATAATTAATAATAATATTCTTTATGTATAATAAACTATATTTGTGATGTTAATTCATTAATATTTTATTGTAGTATAATTACCTTGAATGCCTATGCATCGTTGATTTAGTGGTTGTGCAAGAGGGTAAAAAATAAATTTAAATTGTTTTAGAAATATCTATTATAAATTTATTTAAATAATTTATGTAATTTTATGAGTTTTATTGATGAAAATTAAATTTAAATTAATTTTTATCAATTAAAATTATAAATACATTGTTATCCTAATGTTTTTATTATCAATTTATAGTAATTGGCTCGAAAATGACTATGAATATATGATGTTATAAAATATTTTATTTATTGATATAAAAATAAAAATAATATTAAAAAATCAGTTAATTTATG
Organism: Viscum album; assembly: GCA_963277665.1. NCBI lineage: Eukaryota > Viridiplantae > Streptophyta > Magnoliopsida > Santalales > Viscaceae > Viscum > Viscum album. The sequence goes on from OY728155.1 coordinate 2,009,289,403, forward strand.
AGAAATGGTATATTGTACAATGCATGTTATATTTAGGCTCCACCTTTAATTTTTAAAATTTTATCTTTGACCCTTAATGAAGTAATATTTATGAAAACGCTAATGGTTTATTCCTATAAAAATGGTCTTAATATATAATTTCAAATGGAACATATTAGTTCATTTTTAACTAAAATATGATCCAAAGTATACCTCCCAATGTCCCAAAACACATTCCAAATCCATTATTATGAACATAAGCTCCTTCCCTAAAGGCTTCCTATTCAATTGAAAGTAGGATATGAAAATAAAACAAATAAGTACCAAATGAATTCTTTCATGTTTATTTCTTATTATACCTTATTGAATCATATATAAACATAATAAATAACTACATAAACATATTTTATATGATAAAATGTCATTATGTTAATCTTATAATCATTATCAATCCCCTTTCCATCTATTGAAAAATGAAAAAATCACCCATACATATGTGTGAACTATTATCTTTATGAATAGATGTATTTTATTTTCAACACTAAATCTAATATATCCTTATATATAAATATTTAATCTATAAATCTTCTATTTATGACATAACTATGATTTTTTAGATATATAATATATTTTACCAACTTACACTCCAATCATTTGAAAAATAAAAACAGCACCCATTCATACGTATGTACTACCATCTCCTTGAAGAGATGTATTATATTTTTCAATACCATATCACATGGAAAGTCATATTGGAGAAATTAAAAAATTAATATTTTTTTATATGATTATAATGATTATGTTAAGTGAAAACATTACTTACTTTAATTTCTTCCAAAAATTATAAATATGAAAACATCGCTCATGTGTATGTACAAACTATCATTCTATTGAATGAGTATTTAATTTTATATCGATTCAATTAAATAAAATTTTATAAAAGATAATTTATTATATTAAATTGATAATAATAACATGGTTACATTTATATATATGATGAAACCATGAACAAGCCCAATGGACATAGATTGTTGAAACTAAACATGTTAAAAAATAGAATAGTTTTAAATTAATTATTTATTTACAAAAAAATAATAATAAATGGTTAATTGGGAATTATATATAGTAAGAGATGTATAAATATGGTTCTTTTATATAAGTATTATATATATAAATTTATTTTACTATAGGACAAATCATTTTTTAATTAGTGGAATACTGAGGTATAAGTTATCATATAACATTAATTTTTATATGTCAAATTCTACATTCATCACTAGATTTATATTGTATAGTTATATTCTATCCTAGGGTGGCTTTTTCGTACATTCAAAAAAATGGGGTATTTAAAAAACCAACTTATTTTCTATCTATCAGGATTGTTCATTTCAATATAAACTAATATTTCAAAAATTTACTCATCTTCATTTCCCTTCATTGATATATATGTTCATTATTCACCAACTTTAATTTTTTTCTATGTATATAGTGCTCGTGAATTTATTTCATGATAATTTTTTTTGAAAAACAAGTGTTTTTACAATCCCATATACGGTTATAACTTTTTTGAGGATTTAATTCAAATATTTCTAAAACTCTTAGGGTTTATGATTCTATGTCAATTTTAATCAGGATTTTTTATGTTTGAATCACCATTGGGGAAGTTAGTTTCTCTTCATCTATAAAACCCCAAACTAGTTATTATCATATAGTTTTTTCTATGGTTTAAAAGTAATATTATAATTTTTCCACCCTTTTATACTCAGAAAGACAAAAATGGTGTGTTTTAAGAGATCCCAACCTATTTTATATTCTTATATCCATAGATATTTTATAAAAATCACTTTTAAATTTTCCAAAAAGTGTGAAAATAATTTTTTTAAACATTATGAAATTATTGGTTATCCCCACAATTATATCCTTTTTTATCATCAATCCTCCATATAAATTCCATTTTTTCTTCATAAAAAACATATTCCCATTATTTTGGGAATTTTTAGTTTTAAAATTAAACTACTAGAAGTGGATATTTTTCTGTATTTTTTATAGTGCATTATAAATATATTTATAAATATATTTTTCATATATTTAAAAATCCTATATATATTATTAGGCTTAAAGGGAAATAATCTCAAATTATACAATACACATTCTTTCTCTAGATGGATTGTGATGATGTAATATGAATGTTCCCAAGAAACATGTTTCTTTCGATGGGTTAATTATGTGACAAAGGAATATTGAATGTTATGTTGTTAGGGAACAAATATGTATGGTTTATAATTTTATGTTGGGTGGGTCTATTATATCCAACCAATTAACTAGATAATGATGTTATACTTCATGATATTAATAAGTGGTGATTGTAATAATATACAATCTAACATTCTAAGTGAATCTATTAATAATTTTTCAACAAATATATAAAAGACGATGATAAGAATTATCAATCCAATGTACTAGGGGATTCTTGTATTTGTGCATAATACATTATACTAAGTCATACTAGTGATTCACCATGGTATTTTATAATATAGTTATAGGAGATGATTCTCATTCATGTATGTTATGGGATTATTGTGGTGATGTCCAGTCAATAATTTTATTATTTTATATGATTATATTTTTTACACAATATTATGTTACAACACATGGTTATGTTATGGTTTTCCACAATCTTAATAATGATTTTTTATTTCATGATTCTACTATAAAGAAGTATATTCCATTAATGTGAAATTTTGATTCATGAACTTCTTCATATGATTCTATTATATTATCTACTTGATTATTTTTTTTATAAAATTATTCTCATCTTATGATCACTTGTGATCTTGGGCTGAAATATTTAATTTTTACCCATACTATGTATTTGACCTCACACTTTTTATGTTTCCATTTTCCTAGGTTATGATGCAATGTATTATGTTCGATATGGATAAGAACATTATCTTGTGTGTGAAGATTTGTGGAAAAGTTTAAATAATTATTATGAAATATGAAATTTTTTCTAAAATTTGAAATTTTTCATTTGGTAAAGATATTATGGGTATTATTAAATAAAGGGGTTTTCATAATTATCTAATAGTCTCAACATTTAAAGGTCTTAGTTATGTATGTAAATAAATATTTTTCACTAAAATTATATATATGAGTTTATATTTTGGTCACTTAACTTAGTAACAAATTTATTATATTAAGAGTATGTTTTTAGCACTAGATTATGGTGTATAGGTTTAGAAAATTCCATTTGGATCTAGACTATTATTCAGATAAGTTTATATATTTTTAATTTCATCATATGAGGTTCTCATAAGAGTTGAGAATAGTATTATGTGGTGATAATTCTATGTTTTATCATAAGTTTAATGTCATATATAACCTTTTGATTATTTTAAGGTGAATGAAAATAAAATGGGAGAAATTTATTAGGATTCAAAATATTATTTAGGTATTTATGACCATTATTATTATTATCATATTTAATATGAATGTTATTTGAGAATACTGTTATTATTTTATCTAAAAGGTAAATATTACATTTTGGGTTAATAGGATCTTGAATGTTGAAGTAATTATGTCAATTTTTATAATGAATTTGTATATTTTTTGGAACATTAATTTTAATATTATAAGGGATAAAATTATTTTATATTTTTAAAAAAACAATATTGGATTGAACACAGCATATTCTACCCTAATATAAAAAGAACCATGAAATAATATTATTTGAAAATGACTCTTATAACCTAGTTGTCTGATTTACATGTATGAATTAAATAAAACATTATGTTATTTTTAAAAGAGATTTTTTATATAATAATAATTAATTATTATGTCAATAAATTTTACATTAATATAGTTTTTTTAATTGTGTAATGAATTCGAGTAAATTGATTTTATGCAATATATAAATATTTTTCTTCTTAAAATTGTTTTTAGGTATTTTAAACATCAGTAATTAGAATTATTTTTTCATTATTTTTCGAAATATTAATTTTATTTTTATATTATAAACATCATTTTTAAAATCAACATGTCGAAATTTTCTTTCAGTGATTTTTAATATTTTTGAAAATATTTATTTTTAGGTTAATAGCTATAAATACAATATATGCCAAAAACTATCAATTATATTCTTTTAATTAAAACATATATTCTATTTTATATTATATTGGAACTCACATAAGTATATGATTATTAAAAATAATCTAATTATTTCCTTAGGAATAAAAAATATACTTTATTTTAAGGTAAAGACATTTTTATGATTAAATGTGATATTTTTCTGAAAACTATTTTAGTTGTATTTTATATACTTATATTACAATTAATTTCTTCTACTTCATGGAATTTAATCTTGGAAAATGGATTTATATTTATAATTAAGATGTTAATATTTTTAAATATGTCTGCAGCATCCCACTCATTCTCATTGGCTAGAGAGGGTGGTTACACAATACATTCCATTATGCATTATCCCTAAGATAAAAAATGTAGGAAATAAGCACTGAAGGGATTCATTACATGTGGGGTATAATTTTTCCCATAATAATAAAACAATTAACAAGACAATCCATAACCAAAAAAACCACTCTATGATTCGTGATAACAAAGAATGAAAAAAAAATCATTTATTAAAATCATACTAAAATCAAGTACGATTGACGAAGACTACAATATCAATGTAAATAACATAAGATGGACTATTAAAACGCCAAGACAACCACAAGACTTCTAACTTCCAAAACCTACATACTCCAACTTCACTAAATTTTCCATGTATCCTGAGTTTGTGATAAATATTTTTGACACTTTACATTTTCTAATGTCCTGGTTGATAATATCTACAAAATCACCAAAGTTGCAAAGCAACGGTGAGTAGTAAAACATAGTAGGTTTTTCCCTAATGAATTATCAAAAAACGCAAAAGGATAAAAAAGTTATCAAAATTTATATAATATATTTTATATAAAAATATTTCTAAAATAGATTATTACAATATAAAATCAAGTTCCATATTAACCAGGTTTCCAACTATATCCATTTTTTCAAAGGAAGCACTAGACAATGCTTTATAACCATTTCACAAGATTCGTTTACCATTATTATTCCATTGCACATAACCAACCATGCATGCATAGTTATTAAAGATTTATTCTCATGGGTGTTCTATTGTTCATCTATCTTGTTATAAAAAGGTAATTATATCCCATGTGCCATTACATATTTTCACCAAGCATAATGTTATATTTCAACAAATCCTCATAAATGTAATATGAACACACACCATGTATGAAAATACTATGTGAATCCACACATACCAAAACAAATCTAATAAAAACATTATTATGTCAATCCCTTTTCCAATAATTCATTTAAATGATCCAAAAAATGAACATTTTAAATTATAAATATCAAAATAAAGAAACCAAATTACATTGCAAAAAAATTACCAAAATTTCACTAAAAATCATAAATCATCTCTAAAGCAGATTTATATCATGATTTTCAACACAATTTCACAAAAAGGAATCGATCAATTAAATCAATTTTATATTAATCTAATCGGTTCTAGAAATAAGTGTTAATAGAGAATCCACCTACCTTGAGTGTTTTTTCAAAAATGATAAAAAATAAGAAAAATGACACAAAACTGGGTGGAATCTATTTGAACCCACCCTGGATATTCCTATATAACAAACATGACCATATCTAAACAAAATAGGTATAAAAAACCACAGATCTACACATAATGGTTGAAGATGAAAAAAAAACAGAAGGAGTGAAGTAGATCTAAGAAAAACACCAAGAATGGCCAAGAATGATCACATACAATGAAGAATTGGATTATAATCACCAATAGAAGCCTTTATCTCACCACTGGATCAATGGGAGAACCATTCATGAACTTTTGGGAAGTAAAATCCATGTTTGTGCATACTAGGATGAAAAAATATTGTGTTAGAGGCTAAAATGAGTGGGATATGCAATTTAAGGATGTCGTTTAATTCGGCACATGGTTTAGTTGCATTGGTAGGAAAACTATGCACTAACCATTTTCCAACCACATCCGTTATAAAAACCCTCACATAATCATTTCATGTTGTCTCTAAACCATGCACCGACTGCTTCGAATCCCCTTTCTCGAAAAAACCAAAACCTATTTTCAAATAACACTATTTCTACTAAGAAACCACATATTTTTTAAAAATCATGTGCTGCTCATGTGCCTTCTATTTTACCCATGACTCAATGTTCGTGGTATCCAACAAGTTTTTCACTATTTATAAAAACCATGCACCCACATGAACATATATAAATCCTCAAAAAACATTCAAAATTATCAGATAACTATCCCATGCTTCACCCTTTAACATTTTATAATTAGAAAGCATAAAGAAAGGGTTACATACCAAAAAATACAGGTGCAACATTAACCCCACCATTAGCGTTTCTATCCATGGAATATAGACACCATAAATGCCCTAAAAGAGTTCTATTATTTTCTCTTTCAATTACTTTTGGTGTTCCCATGTCTCTTCCTAAATCTTTCCATGTTGCCAAAAAAACTCATACTAAACTGATGGGTTTTCCAAACAATACATTCTCGTTACTATCTAAATTAAAAAATGAGATATGTACCACTGAAGCTTTCAACTCTAGGTAAATGTGATAACATCTTATCACATGGTTTGGGTCAGAAATTTAATTTCTCAACTGAGATTAAAGGAAATTTTGTGCACCGCACTGAACCATGGTGGCAATTCCAAATGATATGCCACCTCACCAACCAGTTCCAGTATATCAAAATGGATTATGTCTCTAGGGGATAACATGACTTTCTTCCCAAAATGATAATGTAAAAGACTTTGATAGATACTAAAAAAACACATTATCACTCCCTGATGAGGACAACAACCGTCAATGATGATCTACATATGATTTCTGAAGATTTTATTATATCTATATCTATTTTCTGATCAAGTAAATCATCTTTATTAACTCTTGGACAAGGCTAATCCCAAATCGTTATGTTTCAACAATTTCTACCCAAAAAAGTTGATAAAAACAATTACACAAATAAAATGCCTCCAATGGATCCCAATGTATTGAGGCCTAATTGTTATTGTTATATAATAACTCCAATAACAACACTTTTTCTTCCCTTGAGCCACAAAAATCTATTTAATGAACAAAAAATTCCTTCTAATATTGGAATTTCTTTTCCGATTGTTCATAATTTTGAGTATGACACACCATACTTAATGTATATCGAGTCCCATGCGTGGTGGAACCATAACCCACAAGCCCGAGGATCAAAACCTAGCTCTAATACAATTTGTAATGGCCCAGTCATTCCCACAATCATGATATTTTCCTCTTTGGTCCTATCCCCCTTTGTTTTTTGTTCCATATGATCTAGAACTAAGGAATATCCCTCGAAAAGGCCTCATTATTGGATTGGTATCCTCACCACCCTCAAAATGGGTGATTCCAGATCCTTCTCCTTTGATGTGGGATTTCTATAATCATCCCCCTATAAGGTCCCATCGTCCTCACTGACACTTCGAATGGGCACTGGATCTGATAATATTTGAATCATACCATCCCTTATCAATTTCTTGAAAAGGGGTGAGACTTTAAATTGCATTAGGAAACATCCCCATTATTGCATACGTTGGAAAAAAATGGAGAAGGGATTGAATAAATTTGGGGGATGATTTTTCCCGTAATAATAAATAACTAACTAAAAAATACCTAACCAAAAAAACCATTATATGATTCATGATAATTATAATATACAAATCAATATTTCATTTATAAAAAACATACTAAAATCATGTACAGTGCCCGAAGAATACAATATCAATGTAAATAGCAGAAGATAAACTATTTAAACTCCATGATAACCACATAACTCCCAAGCTCCACAATCTCTATGCTCCAACATCACCATATAATGCATGTATCATGAGGTGGTTCTAAAGACATGTTATACTATACCTTTTCTCGTGTCCTATTAGATAACATCTGCAAAAGCACCAATGTGCCAAAGTAGGGGCGAGTACTAAAACATAGTAGGTTTTCCCGAATGACTTCCCGAGTCACACCATTAGGATAGAAAAGTTAGAAACATTTATATAAAATAGTTTATATAAAACAATTTATAAAATAGTTTATAACTTAATATAAGCATGTTCCATATCAACCAGTTTTCCAAAAAAATCTATTTTTCCAATGGAAGCAACCAATCAATGCTTTAAAACCAATTCAGATGTTCAATTTGTAATAACCATTCAATTTCACATATATAACAATGCATGAATCATTATTACAGTTCCATAATCCTGAGCGGTCTCTTGTAAATCTATCATGTCATCATAATTTAATTATATCCCATGTTCCATTACACCTTTAACAATGATAACACGAACATATTTCTACCAACCCTTATAAATTTAATATAAACATACACCCCATGTATTCCTAAAAACAATTACAATCAAAACATGGGAAAACCATTTTAAATAAACAAAAAAATAGATTTTTTTTACAATAATCTGTTTCATTAATCCATTAAATTGATATTTTAAAATCATTAACCTATATAACTTTTCATAATAATTTACCACAATTCCACAATTTCACCAAAATAAATAAATTGCCTCAGAAGAGGATTTATATCATGTTATTCACCACAATTTCACAATAAATTTCAATTAATTAAATAAATTTTAACTTATCCAATCAAATCCAGGATGGGGAGTAGATATTGATTTCACCAACCTCAAGTGATTTAGAGAAAAATATAAATGACATGAAAACTATCACAAAACTGGGTTAAATCTCCACAAAACTACCTTAAATATCTTCTATCATAAAAATTAGAAAATATAAATAAAATTGGAATCCAGAAACATAGTTATACCTATAGACAATGTATATCTATGAAATCAAGGGATGAAGCGAAGTACATATAATAAAACACAATTAAAGTCCAAGATTTATCACATACCATGAGGAATCAGCTTCTAATCACTTTGGGAAGCCTTCAAATTTCATTCGAATTGATGGAAGGACATTACCGGAAATTTGGGAAATAAAAAACTTATTTTAGGGCCTCATAAGTGAAAAAATGAGTGATTTTGGGGGATAAATTTTTGCGGTCCACAATTTAAGGAAGTGGTTTTTTTCGGGAATATTTTAGTCAAATGGTTTGGAGAACTTTGTGCTAACTGATTGTTACACACTACCTTTAGCAAAACCCACACATGGTCATCTAACATGGTCTCCAACCTATATTCCAACTATGCTGAATGACTACATGAAAAAGAACAAAATTGTTTTTTAATGTTCACGGTTTCTACTTGGCAGCCACACTATTTGGACAAACCATGCACCGCTCATGCACCTTTTCTTCTTCTCATGTCTCACTGTGCATGATTTCTTGAATGTGTTACACAGTTTTCAAAGAATGATGCACCACCTGAAACCAATATAAAATCCCTAAAAACCTCTATAAAATTCTCCCAAAACTCGCAAACATCAACCTTATATATTATATAATTAAAAAACATGAAAAAAGTGTAAAGTTTCCTTAATATACATCCCTAAAATTCCAAAGGCTGGAAATAAAATCCAAAGAGATTCAATATATGTGGGGGGAGATTTTTCCATTGAGAATAAAATAATTAACTAAAAATCCATTAACCAAAAAACACTTTATGATTCCAGATAAAATTGAAATAAAACTAAACATTTAAATAATTTAAATCATAATAAAATCATGTATCACAATTGAAGTCTAAAATACCAATGTAAATGGTAGAAGACAACTATTAAAACTATATGAATTCTAAAATAATTCCAGTCCCCACAAGCTTCATTCCCCAAATTCAACAAACAACCCAAGTATCACAGGGTAGTGCTAATGATATGTGATACATTAACTTTTCCCATTTATCAGTAGATAATATATGCAAAATCACCAATTTTCCAAAGTATGTTGAGTACTAAAAATCTGTAGGTTTTATCTAATGGCTTCTCTACTCAGACCACCAAGATAGAAATTTTAGAAACATTTATATAAAATAGTTTATATAAATAAATTTGTGAAAAATTTTATAACTAAATATAATTTAGTGTTATATCATCCAATTTTATAACAAATGAAATTTTCCTAAGGAAGACACAAAACAATGGTTTAAAACTATTTTACAAGATCAATTTTCATAACCATTCAATTTCACATATCCAACCATGGATTCATCATTATGATATTTCCATACTCATTAAGATTTATCTCATAAATCTGCCAAGTCATCACATGGGAGTCATATCCCATGTGCCATCACACCTTTGGAAACGATCACAATGTCATATTTCAACCAAACCTTGTAAATGTAGTATAAACACACACATTAAGTATGCCAAAAATGAAAATGCATACATGAATAAACAATTTTAATAAAAAAACCTTTTAATTGAAAACCTTCTTCCAAAATGTAATTTAAAAAATATAGAAAAATCATATTTTAAAATCAACATTTGAAAATTATGAAACGAAAGCACTTTTCACAACAATTTATCATAAATTTATAAATTTCACCCAAAAACCATAAATCGACACTAAAATTGATTTATATCATGCTTTTAAAAATAAATCACAATCAATTTAAATCAATTAAATTAGTTTGAAACTAATCCAATATGTTCATGCAGGGGATGTGTAGAGTAAATCCACCTTCTTCAAGTGTTTTGGAAAAAATGACAAATTATATAAAAAACAGTACAAAACCATTTTAAATCTCCACAAATATGCTATAGATCTCTTCCCATATCATCAAAAAATAAAAGTATAATCATATTTTTATATTTTCATCCAAAAGATTTTGTATACCCACATCAAGTATATATATGAGAAAAATACCAAGAACAACCAAGAACGATCACATATCATGATGAATCACCTTTTAATCACCATGTGAAGCCTTCAGATCACATATGGATCAATGAGAAAACCTTTCATGACATTTTGGAAATAATAATCCGGAGTTAAGGATATATTAGTGGAAAAAATTTGAGTTATATAGAAAAATGAGTGAGATCGAGAATTTAAGGATATGGTTTCCTACAACGCACTATTTACTTAAATGTTTAGGAAAACCTTGTGCTAACCATGCTCCAGACACTACCTAAAATACCCCTCACATTATAATCTCTCATGGTCTCCAAACCATGAGAAAAATGTACTGAATCCACTTCCTCAACAAGATCAAAAACATATTTAACATGAAAATTTTATAAAAGGAAGCTGCACAGTTTGGAAAGAAATTTCTCCATTCGTGTGCCTTTTATTTTCCCAATTTTTTACTATTCATAGTATCCTACAACTATTTCTTGGTTTACACAAACTATGAAACTCCAAAAAAACCTATAAAAAATCCCTAAAACTATCAAAACATTCTACAAAATCTCCCAAACATCAACCATATACATTATGTAATTCACAATTATAAATATAGGGTTACATACCAGAAATGGGGTGTGCTATATTATCCCCACCATTGGCCTCTAAATCCAAAAAAATTATAAATTAATATGTGTCCTAAATGTATTATGTACATTTAGATTTCATTTCATTCGTGTGTTACCATGTCTCTTCATAAATCTGACCATGTTTCCACAGAACCTGCACTAGATAGATACTTTCCATGAAAAACTTTCTCTTTCTTATTCTCAATCAACACAAAGATATGTACCAATGTAGAATCCAACTCTAATTCAAAATGGTCACATATAATGACATGGTTTGGGAAAATATGATACTTTTTTATCTCAGATATATGGAAAAATTATTCACCACACTGAACTATGGTGGAAATGATAAATTATTTTCCACCTCACCAACTTGTTCCATTATATCAAGAGGGACTATATATATTGGAGATAACTTGCATTAATTACAAAAATGATGATGTAAAAACCATAGATAAATCCTTTAAAACACATGATCAGTCACTATGAAGGACATTGACCATCAACAATGATCTTCATAAGATTGAGGATGATTCCGTGAAATCTTCATCCATTTTCTAATTAATTGAATCTTCAACATTGTTTCGTAGACAAAGCCCATCACAACTAGTGAATTCTCATATTTTTTCTATTATAAAAGTGTAGAATGATATGGAATCCCATAAAATTCTTCAAAAATAGTAATATTTATCAAGTCCTGGTAGATGTTGTTATTCGAGAAATTTTATATCAACACTTTCTCTTCCCATGAGCCATTGAAATCCATTACAAAATTCCAAAACATATCATCCTATTTTTATGCCATATGTTTATGATTACTTTATAATGTTGTTTTGATACCTCTCCCATCATGAGTCCTTTTACTATAGATTTTTGAGGGTCATAACACATGGAATAAAAATCAATATGGACTAGGCCAAAAGCAGACAATACCATGATCATGGGTTGGATTAGGTAGTTAAAAGTGGTATGATAGCTAGTGTCGATTTTATATTTCAACAGGGACACTATTCCATTCAGGGGGAGGGGTGGGATTATTGAATTCCCATGCCACAGGATGATGATCACTAATCACCTTATACCAGGTTGTGAGAATACCACTCCAATCATGAGTTCTTTTCTTAGGGGATGCGTGACAGCCAGAGCCCAGGGGATGAAAAACTATGTGGGATAGTCCTAAAGATGAAAATATCATTATCGTGGGCTACAGTGGGTCGTTACAAGTCACTTTTATTTTTGGTCATAATGAATAGTGGACATTGTAAAAAATAGTAAATAAAATAAATAATAAAATGGGATAAAATGGATTAAAACTATAGGTTAATGATTCAATAGAACATTAAAACACTTCATTATTATTTTCGATGAGATTATTTAGATCATAATAATAATAATTTATTTTAATAATTTGCGTTTTGGTGCCTTTTTTTATTTGATAATGTTATTTATATTACATTAAGTAGAGAATAAATATAAAATTTATCACTCATTCTTTTAATATGATTAATATGTTTTATTTGAGGGATAAAAAATTTATTAATGTTTATAAATAGTTATAATTCATATGAATCAACTAATTTTATTATATTAATTTATCTTTAATTTTTAGGGATTGTGATATTTCCTAGAAATATATGTAACACTAATACAGTTTTCTACAAATGAATATAACAATAAAGAAAATGATTTTAAAAACATGAAATGTATTATTTTTTGGATTAATTATGGAATTCCATGAGTTTAATTTATTTTTATAATTTATTATTATAATTTATTATTAGTGGTTAATATACTTATATACAAATTTCATTGTAATTTTTATTCTGTTGAAAGAATATTTCATTAATGGTTCTTAAAATGGCTATAAATGGTATTTACTGATTAAACATTATTTTTAAATCATTATAAAATATTAAAATACTATAATAATTTATTAATATAGGGAAATGTTGAACCTATCATTAATTATAAATTTATTTTTCCATTATAAGTTTTAAAATTACTATTATGAGGCTTAATGATTGAGAATCTGGTTACCAGAGTTAAGGTTATATGTGGTTAATGAAGTGTTTAAGCTGAAAGATAAAGTTTAAAATGACATATTAAAATGCTAATATTAGATTTTTTTTAACCTTTTTTTAACTCATTATAATCTAATATATTGTAATTTCAATCCATTTTACAAATTTTATAAACATATTATGTATTAATATTTCATGTTCTTAATAGATTGACACCCACATCAAGTATAAAATTGAATCTACTATATTCTCACCAATAAACCTCAATATCTATTTATTTCGCTCAATATAGAACCAAATACCTAACATGATTCCTTCTACACCACCTACAACTTATCTATTTCAAATAATAAAATCCTAATAAATCTTTAATGGTGATCCAAATGAAGATTTCCAATAATGACGTATAACCCATAACCAAGTTACTTATTTTTAATTATTATTATAATTATTTCATTTATATCCCAACCATAATGATATTATAAAATCAATATCTTCCATTTATATATATGTATATATATTTCATTATGTGTATTTTATTACACTTATTCATCTCGTTTTCAATTCCATGGTAAATTTAAACATTGCTCGTACATACATACTGAAATCCACCTCTGTGAGGTGATGTGTTTCATTATTATCTCCATCTCACAAGGATGTTTTATATTAAAAAAATAGTTAATATAAATGATATTCATGAAATTATAATAATTTTTGAAATATAATTTATCACTTCACATCTTACCATTACATCCATTGGAAAAATATATCTTTATTCATCTGTATGTGTGGGCTACCACATTCATAAAGTGATGTAATTATTTTTTAATCAATACATTATATGCATAGATATAAAAAACTACATCATTTATAAATTCTATAATTATTATGTGATTAATTTTCTTTATTGTGTTAAATCATCACCAAGGTCTATGGACTATAACTATTGAACAAAAAGATGTAAAAATAATGGGATAGTTGGTACTGTGGATAATGATGTTAATATATAATTATTAACAAATGAGTTATAAAATGTAATATAAAAATAATATATTGTTTGATAACTATGAATAATGTTTTCTTATGTATTTCTATAAAATATATATTTATTATAAATGATGTTTAGAGTGTATACGAAGCATGGTGAATTAGATGTAATGGGTTTTTCATTTAATTACACCCCATTGAGACATATGTTATATACATATGATATATTTCATATGTATTATATACTCTCTATTTGAAGTATTATATCATGAATTGATCTTTATTCATTGAATTTTAAGTTTCATTTCCTTTTAAATCTTTTAAGTGGTTTAATTAAAAAGGTATTCAATCTGTAAAAGTATATTTTATTATATCAATATTTTTCAGGATTATTAATATTAACAATTATATTAGAATAATTATATTCTATTAATACTCAAAATCACCCTCTATTCTAATTTTTTTGGTTATTTTTGTGGTTTCTATTTTTTTCATTCATCATTTTATATCATCTGTAATCAATGATCAAAATAATATTTTTTTTAAAACAAACCTTATTTCTCTTTTTTAGTCGAAAAATTATCACTTGCATATCTATATTATTTAATTATTTATAGAAATTTGTATCAACTTATATCTTATTGGAAAAGGTATTTTTTGTTTTTTTTTTGTTATATTACAATAAAATTTGTTGAATGGGTATTTTTACAAAGTTTTTTTGAACTATACATTTTTATAAATTTAAAAAAATTTGAACGGAATATGAATTTTTAACATATACGTTGTGCATGACTTATTCCACCTCCAAGATAATTATTATATATTTATAATCCATATAATGTTTCTATGTTTTTAAAATATAATTGTTTTCTATGAATTTTTTATTGAATATGAAAACATAATATTTTCTTAATGTAATGAAAATTAATTTAAAATTGTTTTATAAAATTTTTACTATAAGGACCCAACCTTAAACCTTACATAATATTGAATAAATTAATAATTCACATTGAAGATCTTTTCAGTTTTAGAGTTTTAGAGATTAAGGACATAAAAATTACATCTCAAAAGATTACAAAGTAGACACTTTTACTCGGTTTCCATTTTTTACAAAACATGAACTCTTTAAAAATAGATTCAAATCTAGTTCAATGTTTTAGACGGCATGACTTTTACTTGATCCCATATTTGACCCTATTCCACTTTATGTCTAGTGAAAAACATTTCAAAACCTTGGGATGAGCATAAAAATCTTAGTAAATGATACATAAATAAGGAAACTGTTAGTTTTTCAAAACAACATGTAAACCATGAATACATAATCATAAGTAATAATTTTAACCTTTATGAAGTAGTAAATACTCTTAACTGAAGAAAAGATCATTGCTTACCCTTTTGTAACCAAATGATTACCATAAAACCCATATAAAGAATGCATAACATATAATGGTAACTTGGGACAAAAACATAATTAAATGGATTAACCATACGGTATACTTCCACACATATCCCTAAATGGAATAGCCATATGGCCAACTTACATACCCAATACATTAGAGGTTACAACGTAACCACTCATCGTGGTTTATCACGGCATCACCCATCATATGGTTTATTGTGTAACCACCCGTAAATTTTCCAAGTACAATCATAACAAATAAAATATTTTAAATATAATGATTTATCTAATATCTTTTCATTTCAAATCACAATAAGTAATTTCAAGATATTGAAATAATCATTCCATTTTCATAAACCATTTAAAAAGAGATTTTCGAATCAAAGTGTCCCATACCACTTTGAATATTTTAATAGAATTATAAATTTAAAAAATTAAATTACATATAAATAAATACTCAATACCATTTTAAAAATAGGGACATTAAAGATAATGATTTAGAATAATAAATCTTTAAAACATTCAAAATGATATTTTAGTTAAATAGTTTTTAACAAAATGAGAGACTCTAGAATACAAATAATTGAGGAATAAAATTTAATCTGAAATTTATAATATCATGAGAATAAAGGTATTCATGATATAATATAAAAATGATATTATATACACCATATAAGAGTTAATTGGTGCATAAACACAATGAAGTCTCAATGGAAATGTAAATCTAGATGAAATCCCTTATAAAGACAGTATCCTTAAATTAAGGATATATCATTCACATAATTATGTGTGGAAAATATAAATACACCCAATATAAATGGATATTCAGTGTAAAACAATCCAAGGACATTCAAACATATTCATAGGATGATATATTCAACAAGTACAAGTTTAACCCAAGGAATTGAAATTGGGTTAAGAAATTCCCCTGTAAAAATTTGATATCCTAATGACGTCACATTAAAATTCAGAAAATTATTTCATGAGATAAAAATGGTATCTCATCACATGGACATAAATTTTACATCAATAAGGATATAAAAGAAAATATCCCAACATAATAATATATATGTTAAAATACATTACAAAAATATGTCTTTTAAACAGAGGAGGTTGAAAGATTCCCTTACCGATATGGTAACTTACAAAACATATGCCACATGAAAGAAGTATCATAAAATGAAGATGCAAATACTCATAAATGAAATTATATTACACAAAGGGTACAATCATGGGAAGTAAATACACCACACAAAATGAAATTGTGACAAATATAGCATGAATCTTAGGGGAATAAAAAGTGAGATGAAACCCTTTTACCACGATGTAATCAACTGATTCATATGACCAGAAGTTAATAAACACCAAATAATCACTATATAACATGAATATAATGATAATAATGGTAATATATATCAAATTGAAGTACAAAATACACCACATGTAATGAATTAGTGGCGAACAATGGAAATATCACAGAATTAAAAGGGAGATAAGAAAATCCCTTACCACGTTTTCTGACTTGACCCGTTCGATCTCTAATCTCCTTAATAATAAACTAATGTTAATTTATACTTGATTAAGATAATTTTTAAAGTTTATTATTCCTTTTATATTACTTATTTCCATATTATAAACATTATGTAATTATTTAAGTTAATAACAGTCGTTTTGTCGATATTTGGTACTTGAGTAAAAAAATGAACACCTTATAATTACAAGTTGTTCATGTGTTATGATATCCATTATATTTAGAATTATATTAATGATTTAGATATCATATAAATCATATATATATCCAGTATATACATGTATTTATAACAGTACATAACATTTAGAGGTAATAAATGAAATTCACTGTTCATGGAGATGGTAAGTCGTACAAACGCATAAATGCTACTTTCATTTCAATTTCTTATTTTAATGGAATTAAAACATAAATATACATAGGTATATTAAAATTATAGTATAATATAATATATAATCTCATTAACTCCATCCTTTATATGTCCTACATATGACATTAACGAGTTATATCACTTTGAGGGGGCGGTACTCCGCACTTCCTCAAATGAAATTATCGTGTTTACCCATAATGGAAACAATAAAGGTATGATATAAAAGGAAAATACAGAATCATAAAGAAAACATAAACATAATATATATATATATATAATATATAAATATAGTGTCATCTTAATGGCCACTATTAGAGTTATTAGGAGATAATCGAACAATCATCATCTCGTGAGGCGTTAGTTTTCCATCCACATAAACAATACGTTCTTCGCCCATTAGATAGAGGTGTGTGTAAGTGTAGTTAGAATCCTTCTTATAAAAACATCCTAGTATATTGAGGATACTAATTTTGTTATAAAATAAAATAATAAAAAGAGTTTAGGGGTTGGAGAAGTAATATAAAGAAAAATAAAACCAAAGAATTTAAGAGAACCCATTACCTTTAATTTGGGTAACTCCCTTTGGATTGAACCAAAGGACTTCTTTAAGTGCTTTCTGCCTAAAGTAAGGCTTCTAAGAGGAGAAGATATATGTAGGGAGATTAATTGGGCAGTGGTTGGATGATCCAAAGGGCTTTATAAGTGTGTGGAATTGGTTATAAGTGGTCTCCTTTTATAAGGGAGAGGAGGGGCTCTTTAGGAATGTGTGATAATATTATATTATTATATAATGATATTCGGTTTCTAAATTACCAAAAACCATTACAGTAGATGATAAGATGACTCATAGTGTAAATAATATCATCTAATATGAATTGGATAGGTTTTGGATGTTATTTTAATATTTATAATCTTATTTTTTTAATTCTTCTATTAATGAGGTAAATAGTACATCATTATTGTGTCATAAATAATTTAATCTATGTGATGTCTAAAAATTATAAAAAAAATACCATGAGTTAGGAAATAGTTTTATCATTCCAATAAATATTTATAGTCTAAAATATAATTTATATAAAACCATATAAAAATTATTTTACTAAAATTATTTTGTTTATATCATATTTGCCATTACATTAAATTAATTAATCTAAAGTGTCATTGTCTTTCATAAATTGCTCCATGTGGTCCCAAAATAGACCCAAAAATGCCCATGGTCGGTCGTTACTCATCCGATATTCTTATTAAAAGTGATAAGGAATTTTGATTTATTATAATATTCTTTTAACCTTGAATTACCTTGTTTACCTTTTACCGTAGTAAATAAAATTCAAGAGTTACTATTCACCAAAAAATTATTTTCATCTTATTGAACAACATTTTACTTTTTGATAACAAACCTGTATATCGGATATTAGAAATTCAATTCACAGAAGAGGTAAAATTTTATTTAAATGAAAATGTCAGATTTTTTAACTACTACTAAGTGGTTTCACTATTCATCAAAAATTGATGTTTTTTAGAAAAATACGAAAAATTCAGCCTCAACTATATTTAATATTCCAAATTCAACAATGATGTCTCTTTTACCAAATTATAAAAATATATGTGGCATTAATTAATTTTGAAATTAATTTCCATTATCAAAACAAATAGTGTGTTTTTAAGAAACAATAACTATTAAAAGATTGATACTTATTTATGTCAAATTTCAAAGGGAAATTAATTCCAATGACCAAAATTGGATTAAATGGTAAAAATTATTTCATTATTATACATCTAAACCAATTAAAAATATAATCTAACCATGTAAATTAATATGATTAAAAGGTACTTTTGAATTAAAATACAATATTTTTCACTATTCATTAAAAAATGAATTTTATCAGAAAAATACCAAAAAAATACTCAAAGTAAAATTTGATGTACACATTCTAAAGATGAATTTTATTTGGTCAATTAGAAATTATTAAAATTACCACAAATATTTTTAAATAGGTTTCTCTATTAAAAGGCGGTAAATCGACCTTTTAATGTAAATTATGCTTAAAATTAGATTCATTCAAATTTTAAGCCTCTAAATTTTATTGGATAAATGTAAATACATTTAACAAACATGTATAATCATATTTTAGTTAGTTTTTTTCATTCTATCTAATACAATGCCTATGAGTTAACTACCATTTAAAATGATAATATTATATTATTTGTGTGCATTGTAAGATTTCAAAGAAACTCGTTGTTGCGTATCGGGTACGCTATCGTACATAGTAACCCCTTTAAAGTAAAATTAATATTTAATTCATAAATATGAAAATTTCATATTCTTCATTTATCTGAGATGTTACATCCTTCCCACATATAAGGAATTGCATCCTCGCAATTTTCAAATTGGGATCAGGAACTTCGTTGAAATCACCACATCGAAAAAAAGAGTCAATAAAACTATAAATTTAAAATAAGGGAAGAGAAGTACCAAGTTTCCTCGAGACAACAGATACTAGGATTCCATTAAAACATGGATATATAAGAGAAAAACCATCAAGTTCTGATGGAGAGTGATATAAAACATGTTTAGGAGAAATTTAACCACCAGAAAGTCGAAAACTTTTGATGGGTTAAACAGTCTTTGATTCCCCAGTAGGAAAAGTTAATAGACCTGGTTTTTGTTTTAAGTTACATTTCATTGAATAATTTATTTATGAGCTTATCAAAAAACATAAGGAAATATACTTTCTTGTCATGTAGACATCCATCTTTTACTAGATTTCTAACAAAAACTCATATTTTCTTCCAACGATGAGTATTCAGGATAATTTGTTTAACATTAAGAGCACTATAATCAACTTTTAGAGAATCACATAATCCAAAAAAGATGAACTATACATTTCCCATGTCTTTATACCTTAACAAAAACCAAAATGGTTAGCAGTAGATCATATTATCCCTAAAAAGGATAATATTTTACAGAAAGAAAAACTAATCTTAATCTCTGAAATTTATCAAATAAAAATCAAAGTTCAAAAAAGACCATTAAAAAAACACTTGTCCATTAAATTATTCAAAGTAATCCAAACTAAGATTGAAACCCAAATCTCAAAATGATCTAATCGCATAGTCTTCCAAGATAAATCTTAACATTTATCTCCAAATAACATTAGTTACTCTTAAAGTCTCGTATTGAAAAATAATTAACCTAATCACATATCTGCCATGATAGGTTAATCATTTACATAGATAACCCAAAATCAACTTAATATTGATTCATAAAATCATCTAACTAAAAATAATTATTCATAAAAACTAGGGAATTCATGTAGTCTAGTGTTAGGTGATAAATACCAGTCACACTTTGGTTGTGGGTTCGATTCCCACTACTTTTTCCGATGCACTGGGTTGTCAGATGGTTCGCGTGTTATCCTTTTTTTCAAAAACTATATAATTTTATATCATTCCCCAAAAGAGATAAATTTATCAAAAATAACCATAACTTGTTTTAATCATGAAGGTTTTCTAATAACTTTCATTTTCCATCCCAAAATTGTATTAACCTATAATTTCCTCAAATTCAAGTATCATATAAACCCAAATGGTTCTTTATAACTATATCCACAAAAGAAAATATAATTATTCCTTAAACAAAATTTTAATATACCAAACTTCAGGGTTACACATACTATAAAAAGTCTTCTAAGGTAATTCCCATCATCAAAAGAGACTTGTTACTTTTAAGCATTTCACCATCCTAAAATATATCATAATACTTGAGTCCCATATATATTGACTTCATACTCATTCAACATTATTCATGATACATTAAACATTCCTTTAAAAATTATTCTAAAATAATTCTTTCCTACAATAAAATCAAAAATTATATCATAAGATTCAATAATGTCAAAACATATGTTAAGAAATAATCCATACCTTTCATTGTCCATTGTCAGTTTCTTCATCCTTAATCAGAATGGCATTAGGTATTGGTGAACAAATATTTGTACGATCCTAGGGATCCCATTCCCGAAACATCTTCATAGCACATGTTTTTTTATAATGATCATTCACACCAAATTTAAAACATTCAATTGATCCTTCAGAATGAACTTTGTTCCCTTTCCTTGAGTCAAATGGATGCTTTCTTTTTCCATGGTACATTCTCTCATTATTTCCTTCATTTCTGCATCTATAGCATCTTCATGTCCCTATTAAACATTTTCCTAGGTGTTTCATTCCACATCCTTGACACACATGTTTTTGAACATACATACCGTTATGATTATTACCTGAACATCTGTGGGGATTTGATTCTCATATATATGATGCCTTATAAAAATCACCAAGGTTTAAGTGGTCAATAATGACTCCAAATAGTTGGTTAATAATAACCACAATAGTTCTCATTACAGCTCCAATTTCATTAAACTTCTTATTCAGAAAACCATTATAGTTTTCTTCACATCCACTGTTACTTTGATGCATGCTAGATCTAACCATTTACTAAAACCTGAAAGGTAAGTTTGAGTATATCAGTAAAATCATCATATAATATCCTTTGAGGAGGTAAATACTAAAATATACTTATTCATGTTATCTTAAACTCATTCACTTTATCTAAAATTACTATGACTCTTTCTAAAATCCTAACCATTATGGTAATGTTACTTATGCTTAAAGAATATGCTAACCTCTAAAGTTATCTAAACCGACCTATGATACCAACTATAAGGACCCCTCCTTAAACATTACATAATATTGAATTAAATGAATAATTCACATTGGGGGTATTTTTAGGTTTAGAGTTTTAGAGTATTAGAACATAACTATTATATCTAAAAAGATTATAATGCAGACACTTCTACTTAGTTTCAATTTATTTTACAAAGCAAGAACTCTTTAAAAAAATATAGTTATATCTACTTCCATGTTTTAGACGGCATGACTTTTCCTTGATCCCATCCTTGACCCTATTACACATTAGGTCAAGTGAAAAACATTTAAAAAACATGGTATGAGCATAAAAAGCTCTGTAAAGGATAAAAAAAATAATGAAACTATTAGTTTTTCAAAACAACAAGTAAACCATGAATACTTAATCATAAGTAATACTTTAAACCTTTATGAAGTAGTAAATACTCTTTATTGAATAAAAGATCATTGCTTACCCTTTTGTAACCAAAATATTATCATAAAACCAATATAAAGAACACATAACTTAAAAAGGTATCTTGGGACATAAACATACTTAAATGGAATAACCATACGGTCGACTTCCACACATATCACTAAATGGAATAGCCATACAGCCGACGTCCATACCCAATGCATTGGAGGTTATAACGTAACCACCCGTCGTGGTTTATCATGGCACCACCCGTCATATGGTTTATCACGTAACCACCCGTAAAATGTCCAAGTACCATCATAACACATAAAATATTGCAAATATAAACATTTCAATAATACCTTTTCATTTCAAATCACAAGAAGTAATTTCAAGATATTGAAATAATCATTCCATTTTCATAAACCATTTAAAAAGAGATTTTTTAATCAAAGTGTCTGATACCACTTTGATCCTTTTAATGGAATTATAATTTTAAAACATTAAAGTCCATATAAATAAATACTCAAACCCATTTTTAAAATAGGGACATTAAATATAACTATTTAGAATAATAAATCATTAAAACGATATTTTAGTTAAAAAAAATTTAACACAATGAGAGACTCTTGAATAAAAATAATTGAGGAATAAAATTTAATATGAACTTTATAATATTATGATAATAAAGTGATTAATGATATAATTTTACAAAGGACATTATATACACCATATAAGGGTGAATTGGTTCATAACAACAATGAAGTCTCAATGGAAATGTCAATCGAGATGGAATCCTTTATAAAGACGGTATCCTTTAATTAAGGACATATCAATCACATAATTATGTGTGAAAAATATAAATACACCCAATATAAGTGTATATTAAGTGTAAAACAATCAGAGTTCATTCACATATATTCATAAGACGACATATTCAAAAAGTACAAGTTTAACCCAAGGAATTGAAATTGGGTTAACAAGTTCCCTTGTAAAAACTCTACAGCCTAATGACGTCACATTAAAATTAAGAAAATGAGTTGATGAGATAAAAAGGGTATCTCATCACTTGGACATAAATTTTACATCCATAAGTATATAAAATAACATATCCCAATAAAATAATATATATGTTAATAGACATAACCAAAAGAAGTCTTTTAAAAAGAGGAGGGTGAAAGATTCCCTTACCAATATGGTAACATACAAAACATGTGCCACATGAAAAAAAGATCATACAACGAAGATTTAAATACTCATAAATAAAATTACATTACATAAATAGTATAATTATGGGTAGTACATACACCACACAAAAGTAAATAGTGGAAAATATGGAATGAATCTCAGGGGAATAAAAAGTGAGATGAAACCCTTTACCATGTAGTAATAAATTGAGTCGTATGACCAAAAGATAATAACCACCAAATGAATCACCGAATACCATGACTATAATGAGAATAAAGATAATATATATCAAATTTCAGTACACAATACACAACATGCAATGAATAAGTGGCAATCAATCGAAATCTCATGGAATTAAAAATGAGACAAGAAAATCCCTTACCTTATTGTCTGACTTGACCCGTTCATTCTTTAATCTCCTAAATAATAAACAAATGATAATTTATACTTTATTAAGAACCTTTTTAATGTTTATTATTCCTTTTATATTAATTTTTAAAATGTTATAAACATTATTTAATTATTTAAGTTAATAACTATCGTTTTGTTGATATTTGGTAGTTGAGTAAAAAAAATGAACACCTTATAATTTCATGTTGTTCATGTGGTAAGATATCAATTATCTTCATAATGATATTAATAATTTAGATATCATATACATAATATATATCTAGTATATACATGTATTTATAATAGTACATAACATTTGGAGGTAAGAAATGAAATGCACCGTTCATGGAGACGGTAAGCCGTACGTACGCATGAATGCTACTTTCATTTATATTTCTTATTTTAATGGAATTAAAAAATAATGATACATTGGTATATTAAAATTATAGTATAATATAATTAAATCCATCCTTTTTACATCCCACATATGGCATTAATGAGTTATATCACTTTGAGGGGGTGGTAGTCCACACTTCCTCAAATGAAATTATCACGTTTTCCCATAATGGAAACCATGAAGGTATGCTATAAAAGAAAAATACAGATTCATAAAGAGAACATAAACATAATATATGTAATATATAAATATAGTGTCATCTTAATGTCCACCATGAGATGTGGTAGGATATAATCGAACAATCATCTTCTCGTGAGGCGTTAGTTTTCCATCCAAAGAAACAGTATGTTCTTCACCAATTCGATGGAGGTGTGTGTATGTTTAGTTTGAATAGTTCTCATAAAAAAATCATGTTATATTGATTAAACTGGTGTTGTTATAAAAAAATGTAATAAAAAGAGTTTAGGGGTTGGTGAAGTAAAATAAAATAAATGATGTTAAGAGAAAATGTTACCTTTAATTTGGGTAACTTCCTTTGGTTTGAACCAAAATGGTTTTTTGAAGTGCCTTATGCCTAAGGTCAGTCTTCTAAGTGTAAGAGAGGGATGTAGGGAGATTAATTGGTCATATTTTGGAAGAGAAAAAAGGTTTGAGAGGTGTGAGTAATTGGATAGAAATGGTCTCTTTTTATAGAGGGGGGAGGGGCTCTTTAGGAAAGTGTGAAAATATTATATTATAATATAATGATATTCAGTTTCTAAAGGTCCAAAAACCATTAAAGTAGAATATAATATGACTCGTAGTCGAAATAATATCATATAATAGGAATTGTATCGGTTTTGGATGTTATTTTAATATTTATAATCTTAATTATTTAAATCATTTATCAATGAGGTAAATACTACATCATTATTGAGTCATAAAAAATTTAATTTATGTGATCTCTAAAAATTATAAAAAAATACCATGATGTAGTAAAAATTATTCGATTTCCAATGAATATTTATAGTCTAAAATATAATTTATATAACACCATATAAAAAATAATTTACTAAAACATTTTTTTTATGTCATTTTTGCCTTTACATTAAATTAATTAATCTAAAGTGTCATTGTCTTTCATAAGTGGCTCCATGTGGTCCCAAAATAGACCCAAAGAGGCCCATGGTCAGAAATTACTTATAAAATAAGGTTAGAATAAGTGTTAATGTAATTTTGAATTATTATAAAATTATTTGAACCTTGAATTACCATATTTACCTATAACTGCGGTAAATAAAAGTCAAAAGTTATTATTCACCAAAAATTATTTTCATCTTATTGAACCACATTTTACATAATGATAACAACCGTGTAGGTTGGATTTTTGAAATTAAATTCACAAAATTGGTAAAATTTTATTTAAATGAAAAAGTTATATTTTTTAACTACTACTAAGTTTTTTCACTATACATCATGAATTGATGTTTTTCAAAAAAATACCAAAAAATCAGCCTAAGCTATATTTGATATTAAAAATTAAAAAAGTATGCCTATTTTAAAAAATTCTAAACATAGAAGTGGCATTAATTAAATTTAAAATTGATTCTCGTTATCAAAAAAATAGCTTGTTTTTAAGAAACAATAACTATCAAAAGATTGATACTTGTTTATGTCAAATTTCAAAGTGAAATTAATTCCAATGACCAAAATTGGATTAAATGGTAAAAATATATTATAATTTCACTTTAAAACCAAAAAATATATAATTTAACCAAATAAATAAATTAGATTAAAAGAGAATTCTGAATTAAAATACAATATTTTTCACTATTCATTAAAAAATGAACTTTATCAGAAAAATACCAAAAAACCACAAAGTAAATTTTGATGTCCCCATTATGAAAAAGGGTTTTATTTGGTCAATTAGAATTTATTAAAGTGATCAAAAATAAATTTATATAGTTTTCTCTATTAAAAGGTGATAAATCAACCTTTTAATGTAAATTATGCTTAAAATTAGATTCATTCAAATTTTAAGCCAGTAACTTTTATTGGATAAATGAAATTACATTTAACAAACATCTATATTCATATTGTAGTTAGTTTTCTTAATTCCCACCAAAATAATGGCTAGGAGTTAACTACCATTTAAAATAATATTATTATATTATTAGTGTGCAATATAATATTTCAAAGATACCCGTTGTTGCGTATTAGGTACGCTATCATACATAGAAAACCCTTTAAAGTAAAATTAAAATTTAATTCATTAATATGAAAATGTCATATTCATCATTTATCCGGGATGATACATTTACAACAAGTTACTAAAACATTAAACAATGTTTCATTTTTTTATTAATTCTTATGTTTCCTTTATAAAACCAAAAGGACATACGATTACATA
The DNA here is from genome assembly GCA_963277665.1 of Viscum album. Lineage (NCBI taxonomy): Eukaryota > Viridiplantae > Streptophyta > Magnoliopsida > Santalales > Viscaceae > Viscum > Viscum album. The sequence goes on from OY728155.1 coordinate 2,009,316,693, forward strand.
AAAACTGTAATTTATATGGAATTCTTGATATTGAACTACCATGTACTTGTTTACAGATTATACATTTTTTTCATTATCTCTCTAGTGGTCATTTTCTCTATCACATTCAATTATTTAGTAGACATTATTTTTTCCTTCATATAAATATTATTATATAACATGGATATAGTTATAATTTATATATTTTCATATCCATGTACCATTACTATATACTATATTAGTTGTAGAAGTCCTTCTATGAATTTTATTTCATTTACAAGCAAAATATTGATATTATATATTCTTTATTTAATATATATATTAATTTATAGGCAGGGAATGTTTTTTATGTATTAAATTTATGTTTCTATATATGATGAATGAATTTGAAAAATGTATGTGAAGGGTTTATTGATATCCCTTTTATGGATAGATAGGTCAACTGATACAAAACAATACGGCATGATGTATATGCAGAAGCTATCATATCATGTCATAATAGTTGAGTATTTAGTGAATACCTTACATATTTAACTAATATGTCCTAGTTTAGATGCCTTTAGAGTGATATATATTTAATAGTTAATAGGATTTTATGGTAAGATCATGAATTTATGATATTATACATTTCCATAATTGATAATTCAATTTTAACTATAATGATATTGTTTAGTTGATATTATCCTTGTATTTATTTCGTGGCCATGTTGTTTACTGTAAGTCATAATTTTTATTTATCCACCATACCATATTGTTTATTCTTAATTTACTCAATATAGATTTAATTAAAAATAACACATACTGAATATTTGATATCACCATTTATTATTTTTTTCCTTACCCATGATATGATATATGGATACCTGAAAGAAACTCATTGTTGAAAGAAAGTTATTTATTATATTATATTATCTTGAAATTTATTATGGAAATCATGTACGTATCTTATTCTCTAATAATTATAAACTAACTAATCCTTGGTGATTTCAACCCTTTTTTATTTTCTGAATATAATACCTATGTAGTGGCTAAGGGTTACTAGAGTTATAGCTAGTACATTTAGTACCATATAAACTTTCGTAGGAACCTGGGGAACTAGATATTAGATTATCATTGTTGACATGAATATTATAACAATCCTTTATAGTATTTGAGAACATTATATGGATTTTAATTCCATAGATCAATATCCAATATGTATTTTGTACAACTATGCATGTTACATTATATAGTGATGGAGCCTAGAGGGAGGAATGAAATCACCACCCATAGTCAGTATTGGGACTACCCAATAAATAAGGCCAATACTGTGGAATTTGTATATGATTAAAACAAGGACATATTAACAAAAGAATATCTCGCTATGATTAGTATCTTTCCTCATATGGACAAAAAAATTAATCTAGAGAGAATGATCATTTAATTATTCCTTATAATCTATATAGAGATATGTAAAATTGTATAAACCTAATTAGACATTCTAATTCATGAAATTATTGTAAAATAGAGATTCATTGATGTTTAAGTGATAAAAACCATGTAAGGAAAAATGATTCATCATTCTAATTTTTTTGAATATAGGAAGAATCAATTTGGTAAAGTCTTAAATGATTTTGGGATTTTGGTAAAAATGTTTTAAAAAGTCCATAATTTTAAAGTAAATAAGGAATATTGTGATGTACTATGATTTAAATATAAATGATATTGGAAATTATGAAAACTAAATACCCCAAAATTAAGCATTTACTAAATAATATTTTTTATTAATGATATCTTGAAATACTATATATATATTGTGAGGAGAATGAGAATCACTTGAGAATTATTCTACAATATTTTCTAGAAAAATATTTTATCAAAGAGATTTGATAAATATTAATGATTATTTTTGAAAATTTCATTTATTGAAAATATATTCTCAACGAAAGGAATATCATTTGACTTTTTTTATACAAAGAAAACAAAATAATCAACCACAAAATGTGAATATATAATTTTAATATTTTAATTCATGGTAATTAATGTTAATTTTATGAAATTTATGATTATGTTATACTTGTATTTATCAATGGTTGTTTTGTTTTAGGATTAAAAGAAGCATTTAAGGATTATTCTAATAATATTTTTTTATGAAATTTATAAAATTTTATCTCGGGGAACTTATGTTTGATGGTACCAATCACCCTAGTATGTGATTTTTATGATAATGTGATATTATTTTAGGAATGTATATATAACATTTATATTCATTCGGTGTTTTTTAAAATATGTTCATTAGTGAAGTTTAATGTATTTTTTTTAATTTATACAATGTAAATTCTAGTAATTTGGAAACACATATATTTTTAAATATGTCATTATGGAAGATACATATTTTAGAATATAATTGTATATGTTAAATTGGGTTTTTATAGAAAAATATTATAGTTTGTTATCGAACCTTTATATTTATTGGGATAAAATTTAATAAAGTATATTTGATGAGTTTTTTACCTTTGGTAGTTTATTTTAGCTTGTGCTAACCATTTAGGTCTTAGAGAGGGTATATAAAATGTCATAATTTGATAGATATTTTTTGTAATTATAAATTAATTTTAGTGCTTCAGGTGAGCAACACGATATTTTAATATACAGTTACCTTTAGAAAATACAATGTATTTGTTATATTTATCCACGCGCAACATCAAACATAAATGAAATCCCATTATATTTCGAAAAAAATATAAATATTAACTATAACCATTAAAAAAATAGATATTAAATTATTATTAATAAATAGGAGTGACTGATTAATAAAATATTAATATAAATGGTAATGATGGTTATTTTAATACCTATGAAATTAAATTTATATAGATAAAATAAAAAATATGATCATTGTATAAGTAGAAATATGATTTTTTAAATATTAACTTAAAATGAAATATAAATTCTTATTTTGGGAATATTATTATTAATTATGATATAATATATCTCATATTAATAGTTGGTTAATAATAATTTAATTTGTAACCGATATGAAATATGATCAAGAATGGTTAATAATCGAAAAAAATTCCTATAAAAAATTTTCTTCATTATATCTCATCCTTTTATTTAAAAATAAATTTATATATATTTGATTCCTAATTTTAGAAAATATACATTATTTTTGGATTATTCATATTGGTGTTTTCTTATGATAAATTTTTATCTTTTTATTCTATAAAATTATTTTTTAGTTGAAGAGTAAAAAATACTATTTTAAAAAAAATACAACTTTTATGAAATTATTTTTATATAAGTATGATTTGGGACTTCTTGATATATTTTTATAAGAATAATTATTAATTTTAAAAGATAATTTATAATTTTAAAAATTATTTTTTATCTAAAAACCCATATTTTATTTTTTATATCATAAGATACTTTTTAAGAAAATGTTTTTAACACATTATAAATTGATTATTTTGAAATTAAGTTTTATCACCTTTAAATTTTGAATAAAATAAATTGGGTAAAAAATTGGACTAGTCTGTACAACTATGTTAAAAGGAAATTTGTATTTCCATGAAACATGGATAAATTACTTCAGTAAAAACAAGTTACCTTAATAAGAAAAGGGGGTAAAATGGTATAACCAAAAGGGAAATACCATAAAAATGTATAATATGTATGAGGTAATGGTTGATTGAGTAATTTTTTGTACCTATCCATCCCCCTCACCATAATTTCCTCAATTTTGGAGACACCTTCCTTGAATGTGGCTTTCCATTTTTCAAAATTTTAGTGTACTTAAAAAATATTATCCCTTGCTACTTATAAAAGGGCCACTCACATCCTCACATTCCATCACACCAAAAACTACATAGATTGGATAAAATAAAAATAGGCCTCTATTAATCATTCATATAAACTATCAATTGGTTATTATATTCTTAATAGTCCCTTCCTCAATGTATTAACCCCTTCAATAGAGATAATCTAAGAAGTGAGTTATAAATTTATATCCATCCCTTTCTCAGTATAGTTTGTTTACGTGCACTTGTTATTCCTTAAATAAATGTTCACCATATTAAAATAATATCATAAATATAATTTATATAATATTATCTTGTGATAATTATGGTAAAAATAATCATCCACCTTTACTTTTTTTATTAATAAACAAGAAATCAATATTCGTACATTGTACGGACAACCACCTCCATGTCAACATGTATTTCATTTTCCTTAATCACCTTAAAATACTAGTAATAATAGGTAATTTAATAAATATTTATATAATATTTAAATTTATGACATATTATATATTTTTAAATGATGGACCATATTTTTCCATTTCCCAATTCTATGGAAATGGAAATCACCATGCATATGTACGTATGTAATATCACCTTCAAGGAATGACGGGTGTTTATTTTTCTTTTCATTGTCAACTTACATAGACTCTAATGATAATGTATATTATGTATAAATATGATTAAAATAAAATTATTAAGATTCTAGAAATAAATAATGTACATCTGATAAGTAATATGAGAAATAAACAACCTTGGTAAATTCAACCGCATAAATAGATTTTTTTATTAAAATTAAATGATTTCATTAAACTATGAATTAAATTTTGATATGGTATATTATTTTTCTTAAAATTTAAATTTTTTATATATCTCACTACTAAACACTAATTATGTTCATTATATAAATCTTATACTGATATTACAATTAAAATACCATATAATCATGTGCTAATCATGGTATGTTCATCTTTGGTTCTGTTTAACCACCTACTTGTACAATAATATAAATTTATATCATGGATGACAATAGGATTTTAACATATTATAATTTATGACACAAATAAGTAAATAATTAGTTTTTTAATTTAATGGTAATGTAAAAATTGGACACATTAATTATGATAAAACACTTTGTTCTCTAATAATCCTGAAAACATGTTCATTGTGAACTTCATCATTAATTATCATAAGAATCTAAACTTGAATAAAATTATAACATTATAAACAAATATAAAAAATAAATTATATTACATTTTATCATATTGGAATTATTAACCTAAATATAATAATGAATAAAACAAAAATATTATAAATATAATTCAAAACGATGAAGATCAGTTACACTTGATAATTAAAATGGTTAAAAACAAACCAGAATTCATATAAATAATGATTATAAATTTGAATAATTAATGGAAAAATATATGACTAAGGTTATGAATTATGTTATTATGATAGCTATGTTTTTTAAACATATTGATAATGTAAATTTCTAAATTTCAAGATAAGAGGTAATGATTTCATCTAGAAAGTAGTTATTCTAGGAGATATATATCCTAGTATAAACCCTTAATTTCTTATATTAGTGTATCTACTATACCATTAATATTTGATAACCCGATCCCCTCATTTTTCATGAAATTTAATCATTCATTTGAAATAATATCATTTATGATATTTTGACACAAAATATTCTTAGGTTTTATGGGTTTTCATGGCCTCAATTCTAATTATTTTAGAAATGTTACATATTATAGACCATGATTTTTTTTATGGTGTTATAATTATTTAATATATCTTTAATATTACATATTTTATTTCCATTTAATTCAAGGAATATATTATTACGAATCATTTTCCTTCTATTAAATTTCAATTGACTAGAGAGTTATTCCATTCATAAGAGTTTTTGGAAACTTAAATTTCTTTCATTGAGTAATTATTATTCTCTTGAACTTATTTCACATAAGTTTGTTGAATTAATATATTTAATATAATTATAAATTATTATAAAAAAAATTCATTTTAAACCTTAAACCCCATTTCAAATATATCATGTTTCATAGAGTATATTGTTCGTAAGGTATGCTGATAACTCAAATCTATTTTTTGTTATATTATTTCAATATGACCTCTTATTTTAAATAAATGTGTTATAACACCCAAAAATATAATTACGTGTTTTTATATAATAAACACTGTGAAAAAAATTAATAAAAATAATGTTTATTTATGATTTTTACATTGATGATTTTTAATAAAGGTATATTTAAATATTCAAAAATCTTACATACTTATAATTTTCTAATGATTTATATTTAGAGACAAATTTTTAGAGATTTGTTTTCATTTTAATGGGTTTTTTATAGGATATTACGTTTGAAAATAAAATTTATAAATTTTATTACTATATATTTTTAATGATACATTTAATGTGACATGTAATTTTTTATTTTACATCAATGTTAAAAGAAATTATATAATTTTTTCTTCTCCATTTTCCTTTAAATATTAAAATTTATTTATAGTTATGAGATATATTTTACATGATATATTCTATAATAAATAAATTTATTTATAATTTGTGTGATTAAACTCATAGCATCAAACTATTCAATTCATGATCACATATTTTATAATACCATTTGCAAAATTCTTATTCAAGTATTTTTTTAATCTTTGTAAGCTTCCACGTTTGATTCCTTGGTAACAATAGATATATGTTCCTTAAAACCAAACATCTTCTTTTTCATGATGTCATTTGGAAAATTCATTTATATTAGAAGAATTATCGGTAATTGTATTTTTCTTTTTTAACCATCCACCACATTTCATTAGATATGTATTGATCTTGTTATCCCATTTATTAGCATGAGGAAATGTATTGGTATGATATATGTTTTTATTCCAATACAAATGACCACATGAAAGTTGAATAAGTATTTTTTAGCCATCCACCATCATTCTCTATATGGTTTATGACCATGGTATCCCTTTTATTAACATATTGAAAAATAATTATATTCAATATGTTTTAATTCGAGAATAGATGAATATTAGAAAGTTAAATATATATTGTTTAACTATCCACCTTCTTTCTTAGGATGGGTTATGATTATATTAACCAAATTATTGAAATCTAGAAATGTATACACCTTCCATGGATTCTTATTCTAATAGTAATAATTGTTAGAAAAGTTTATAATGATTTGTTATTCATTTACCATTATGATGAATTGATTGGACATGAAAAAGTGATGGGTGGATCTCAACATTATATATCTCATAGAAGCATTAGTCAGTATCATGAGAAAAAAATGATTGGGTATTTCTTTGTATTCCATCCTAGAACAAAATATTTCCTTAATGATAAGATCATGAGGTTGAAGGTCATGATATCATATCTTATTATATGGAATTATCTATCTAAAATATTGAATTTAATCACTAAAGAATAAGTAATTATTATTAATTTTTTCTATTTAATTTAATTTTGATCCATGGATATATTATACTCATAGTTTAACTTGATTTTTGTAATTATGATAGTTATTTTTTTTGTTTTATAATATTTATTCTATGTGTATTCTTTGATTTCATCAGTAGTATATTTTCCCTTACAATTCATTTTATCTCATAACTTCATATATTTTTGTTCCCTAGGTTATGTAGAATAGTATTACACATGATATATCTAATATGATATCTTTTGTGGATAATTTTTGTGATATGTTAAAAAATATTAGGGAATATATAGTTTATTTTATAGTAGAAAAACATTATTCATTTCTTGAAAAAAAACATGGCTTATGCTAGTTTATATATTTTTCTAAATTATATAAATCTATAAACATAAAATCCATAAGAATAAATGTTAAGAATTATTTTAATTTTGTACTATATTTTGGGACAGTAATGTATAGTAGTATATACATTGTATTGATGCTAATATATATTGTTTGTGCTTATGAGCATGGGATCCATGAGCACAGGTCTAGGGTGCCACTGTTTTAATCATATCTATGATTAAATAAATTTAGAGTTAAGGATAATATCGGTTGAGGATAAATTTGGAGTTTGAAATTTCATAAAATGTTAATAATATACTTGTTAATATAATTTCATAGGTATAGATAGCTTTCATTTCATTTGAGTTAATATTTTTTTCATGATAATAATAAAAATTTAGTGATAACCCTAAGGATGAGTCTACAATATTGTTCTAAGTGTAGGATGAAATCATTATATGTATTTTAATGTAGATATTTTTGTGTTCTTAAAGAAATATCATCCCCTTATTGATACAAAAATTTAATATAGGCTCATGAACATATGTACCTTAGGGTAATAATCCTCAAAAGGGTGGATTGGGTATTAAATTGAAAATCACCTTAAACACAAATGAAATCTTAATTACACACATATTTTTACATTATCATGATATATAAAAATTTTTATTCATATTTTATTTAATAAAAAATTAGTAAGGACTTGAGTATGATGTTAGCTAACTAGTTTTTAGAACCTAATAAAAAAATGACCATGGGTAACTAAGGATTGACCAAAGAGAGTCATAGGTTAAAATGAATGTATTAAATTTTAGAAACTAAATATTTAATAGTGGAATTTATCTTCATATTAATGTTTTCATATTGATTTTTTATATTATTTTGACCATCTTGGTTTTAGTACTTGGTTGAAACAGAATCATAAAAATGACGCTAATAATGGTGTGTATATAAAAATTACTATGTCGTATAACAGAATAAGGGAGAATAAATAAATGATTTTGAATTTTATTATATGATAATTATAATCTAAAAATAGTAGTTTCATGTAATTAATAAAGTAGTGTGGTGTATATATGAATAAAAAATAAATCATGATACTCGTTGTGAATTTTCTTAGTAATTGATATAAATTAATGATATTATTGATTAATATATATGTTATGGGGATTATCTGAGACATGTAATGATTTTTTATAAGTAGCTATGATAGATTGAATGGAAAAATATATTAATTGGAATTAACAACCCTGAAAATCTATTTTATAATAATTTTATATTTTTTGGGATAACTATTGAAGAACACGTGAATGTGGTATGCATAACTCTTAGGTTTAATATATTCATTATTTTTTCCAATAGTGGGTTCATTTATTATGGAAATGTAAGTAAGATAGTTTTGGTGAAATTATGATCAATAATTTATTCATGATATTTTTTATAAATTCAACTAATTTTTTGAATTGTGGTAGGTTTTGGACAGTGTGTGATTTTATACCATTTAAGGATTAATGATATTTTTAATATCTAGAAAGGATATATAGTTACTTTTTGAATTAATTTATTAGAGGTTCAAATATTTTTTGGAAATATTTGATAAAGAGAATAAATTATTAGGATATATATGTAATTTACTATATGATTATATGAATGGATAATATTGTTTGAATAAAGATAAGTAACTTGATATAGCCTAAGTGATAAATATGGATGACATAATATATGTCATATTCATAATGATGAATACATTAATAATACCATCACATACTTTATTCAATGAGTAATAATTAAAATATTATGGATAAAATTTTAATAAAAGGTAGAATGCAACACCCATATATTTTAATATAAAATTTACTTCCAAAAATATAGTGTGTTAGATACCATGATCCATTATTAAACCTAAAAAACTACATATTTAGATATAAAAAGTAATATTCACTATGGGAATGAAAATATAGTTTATAAATTAAAAAGAACAATTTGGATATTAATATTAATAAAATTATTTTTATAAATAAATATAATGGTTACTTTCAATAGCTCCGAATTTCAATTGATATAGAGAAAATAAATAATACAATCATTTTATGCATAGAAATGGATATTTTCTAAATATTTAATTTTTATGAAATTTTAATTTATATTTCATTAAAAATATTGTAAAATATTATAAAATATATTTTATATTAATAAATTTTTCATAATAATTTAATTAGTAAATTATAAGGAATAATAATGAGAATAATTAATATTCCTATAATGAAATTTTCTTATAAAAAATCTTATCATCATGTCACATCTTTTTAGTTAAGAATTAAATTTATAAATTGTATAATTTTAATTTTAAAAATTAAAATTAATTTTTTTATTCATCATAGTTACATTTTCATAATATTAATTTTCATGATTTTTTTTAAAAATTTGATTTTAAGTTGAATAGTAAAAAATATGGTTTTTATAAATAACATGAAATTTATGATATTATTATCAAATAAGTATTAACTGAAAATTGAATAACCATTTTTATAAAAAATAATATCAATTTTATAATTGTATTTATAAATTAAAAATTTTGGTATTTAATTTAGAAAAAAATATATTTTACTTTTTATTACTTAAGTTATGATTTTCAAAAAAATTGTGCTTAAATGATTATAAATTTAGTAATTTTAAGTCTAAATTTACCAATTTTATAAATTGAATCATATAAAATATGATTAAATTATTATTTTTGAGGTCCAAATTATGAAAAATATGCCAGTTTGTTTTCAATCAAAAAGGATAAATTACTTTATTAAAAACTCATTACCTCAGTAAAAATAAAAATGGGTAAAAAGGGTTTAACTAATATAGAAAGACAAAAACAAATGTCTAAAAAATGATGGAATGGGTGTTATATGAATTTATATACCTTATTACTTTCACTATGCATTGTTTCCTCAATTTTAGATCCACATTCTTTGAGAGTTACTTCCCATTATTGAATTTTTTTGGTATTTAAAAAAAGATTCAATTTTTTATAAAAGGGGCACTACCCTCCTCACTTCCCCTCACACAAATACCCACATGGTTTGGAGAAAAATATACCAAAACCTATCTTAAACATTCATATAGACCATAAAAACGTTCTTGAGTTATCAAAAGTCTATCCATCAAAGGATTATCCCCCTTCGCAATGGAGATAATACATGAAGGGGGTATAAATTTCTAACCACACCTCTATCACATAGATTTCATTATGTTCACTTATTCTTCCTAAAAATGATTCAAAACATATTAGATACAAAAATTTATTATCATTATGATGATTTTATTTTACTATAATGATGGTATATTCATTGTGAATCATTACCTTTTATATTATGAAAATTTAAGTTATCATCCATTCGTTGTGATGACAACCACCTACACAATGTAACATTTTATATTTACCATAACCACCATAAAATTATAGTACTTATTGGTAATTAAATATATAATTATTATATGTATGAAATATTTTATATTTTAAAATCAAAAACCATATTACACCTTTGTTTTGTTTTATGAAAAAATAAATCATTATCAATCTATGTGTGAAGACTAAACCTCCATGGAATGATAGATTTTAGTTTATTATTTTTATCACTTTATTTAAGATATGATTATGAGTATGGTTTTAATATATGAATATTATACTTTTAAAATTATTGGGGACATTAGATACAAAATTTTTAGACAATAAGCAATATGAAAATTAAACAATCTTGCAAAATTCAACCGCCTAAAAATGTGTTTTAAAAGAAAAAATTATTTATTTAGAATATTAAATAACTTTTTATGGGTTATATTCTACTTATAAATCTGTAAATGTATTATATATTATGCTACTAAACATTAAATATTATCATTATGCTCATGATGTAATAATATTTCAACTAAAGCACCACATAATCATCCATTAATCATGGAATGTTCATGTTTCGGTCAGTTTGATGACCCACGTGAACAATTATACAAACTAATATCATATATTACTATGTGAATTTTATTTATATTAATCAAATATATAAAGATTTAGTTATTTGTTTCCCTAATATTAATATGAAAAATTAATTCATTATTTAAGATAACACCCTTTGGTCATTAAGAATCATTAAAACATGATCATCAACAAATTATTCATTAAATATCATAATTAAAAGTCCCGTTTAATGAAATTATAACATTATAAATAAATATAAAACATCAATTAAGGTACCTTTTATAATATTTTAATGATTTAATTTGGTAGAATAATGAATAATAACATCATTATTATGATACTAGTTTAAAATGATCAATATTACTTTCACCCGATATTGAAAATGGGTAATAAATAACTAGATTTCAGGTATAGAATAATTATAAATGAAAAATGTATGATTTAAGTTTTAAATTTAATTAATAAGATAACTATTTTTTCATATAGGATGTTAAACTTCATTCATGGATGTCAGGAAATGAGGTTAGGTTTTTTTGTCTCAATTTTCAATTATCTAAGACATACTTATTAAAATAAACCTTTTTTTCTTTGGAATGGTGCATATAATACCTCAATAAAATTATCTATATTTATACTCTATCTATTAATGATATTTAATTTTTAATTTATAATAAAATATTTCATGATTTTCTGACTCGAGTGTTATTTTAATTTGGAATGGTCTTCTTGGTCTCAATTTTGATTCTTTGAGACATGTTAATTGTCATAACCCATGTTTACTTTATATGGTGTTCTATTGATTTTTCTTCATGTTAATGTTATATTGAATATTTTTTTTCATGGGATATAACATGGAAAACCAATATATTTTGTTCAATTTTATTTTTACTCAAGTCTTATCCCAATTATACGAGATTTTAAAATATCCATTTTTGTTCATTGAATTATGATCACTCTCTTGAAATTATATCACATAATTTGGGTACATTATAATATTTCATTTAATTATGTGGAATTTTTTCATAGTTTACTTTTATAAAACATAAACTACATTTTATATATTTTTCCTTCATGGAGTATGTTCCCATAAGGGGTATAGATAACTCAAATATTTTTTCAAAGAGTTATAATGTTTCATCATGAACTTTTATTTTATATTATTGAGTTATCCCTCACTAATATTTAATTATATATTATTTTAAATAACATTATGGTAAAATTATTTTTTCATAAAAATAATTTTCTATTACACTTTTTCGATGTGGGTTTTAAAAAAGATATTTTCAAATTTTTAAAATGGTTTTTTCCCCTTCATTATAATTTCTTTTTCATTGGATTCAAATTTATTATAGAAAAATAAATATATTATATATGGCTCGTTTTTCTGAGATTCAATTTATATGTTATTTTTCTCAAAAACCTTCCCATCGAATTTTCAAAAATTACTTTTTAAAGTTTCATGAATGTTTATATTTTAGATGAATGTAAATAAATATTCTTAATTGTTTACAACTACATTTTCCATTTCATATTCAAAAGGATTTAAACTCATGGGATTTATGTTAGATGATTTAGTCTCTATTAATTATATGTATTTTTAAATTTTTTTATTAAACTTTTAATATAAAAAATTCAATTCATGATCCCTAAAACTGTGATACCGTTCAAATAATTCTATTGCATGGATGTTTTTTATCCATGTAAACATATTTCAGAGTTTTCTTTATTATACGTTGTATATGTTATTTTTCAATGATACACATTCTTTATTTTTTATATATAATGAAATTTTATTTTCTATCTGAGTAATTCTCCATCACTAATATTTTCATCTTTTGTTATCCACCATTCTCATATAGATGAGTTATTATCATGTTATTTATTTTATTGACATAAAGACGTTTTTTATTTTTAAGTAATTATTAATATTTTTCTGATTGTTTGTAATTTTACCATGTAATGTTCAACCATCCAAAATATCTCTCTTGATGGATTTTGATCATGTTATCCATTTTATTGAGATGGGGAAACATACTTTTCTTTTATATATTTTTATTCAAATATGGATTTTTTTTGGAAATTTGACTATGTATTGATTAACCATCCTCCTACATCATTTTGATTCATTATGATCACCTTAACTATTTTACTTAAAAGGGGATAAGTATTATCATTTTATATGTTTCAATTAAAATATGGATGATTATTGGAATAGGTGATTATGAATCTTATATTCATTTTATCTTATAATGAATGAATTATAATTAAACATGTGATGGGTGGGGTTTAAAATTATAGAGCCCATGGATGCATCAATATGTCTCGAGAGAAGAATGTGTTGGGGAATTGTGGTATATTCTCAAGAAATATATATATTTCCTTGATGGTAATATAATAAGGTCAATGACAATGATGTCTTGGCTTATTTTATGTAATTAATCATCCAATATTATAAATTTCTTCACTGAGAAACCACTTATTGAAATAAAAATTATCAATTTTTTGTATTTTTATCTATGGAAATGTTATTATAATAATTTAATTTGATTATTTTATTTTTATGAATACTTAATTCGGTAATAATTTTTATTTCATGTTTATTCAATAATTTAATCAATTGTATGTTTTACCTTACTAAGAATTTGATCTCACCCCGTCATATATTTCTATGTCCTCAGGATATAAAGAATATTAAAATAATTGATATTCCATAAATGATATATTGTATATTGAATTTGGGGGTGATATTAAATAATTATTATGTTTTATGTTGTTTATTATATTTTCAAAGTAATGTTTCATTTATTTGAAAAAAAAACATTGGTTTTTTAGATTATGTTTTATAATAATTCTATAAAATATATAAACCTAAATGTTCTTGGGATTGTATATAAACAATTATTTTCATTATTTTATATAATTTTGGGATAGTTATATCTATGAATATATAGCTAATATCAAATCTATTATGTAAAAATGTTCTTTTAAACAGTAAATCTGGGAGAGAGGGTCGGAGCAGCCATGTCAGGCATGAAAAAATCATCATGATTATTATGATGCAAATAAAATGATGAAATAATTATTATTGACATCTAATACATAATATATGTAAATTCTATAAAATTTTATATTTAAATGGTAAAGGAATTTTCTAAACTGAAGCAAACAGAAGATAAATATATCGATTATTTTGTGGAAAGTAACACTCATCAAAAAAATTATATTTTTTGAAACATATTTGATATTATGAGTCCTATAAATGTACATCTATAATATGTTTCCTGGATGTATCTTAGAAAATAAAGCTCAAAATAAATTCTAAATCTGATTTTAATATTTTGTTATTGAATTTTTATTTTTGAAAAATAATTCATTAAAATTTAGAGGCAAAACATTATATGTGGGGAGAATGCAATACTATGATATTTTAGTTTATAATTTCTTCTCAAAGAAAATTATATTCGATGGATTATACCACATCCACCACAAGCTTAAAAGAACCATGAACCCTTATTATTTAACATTAATATTATAACCTAGTCATTGGGTTGTCGGTTAAGAAAAGGAATAAAAAAATTTGAATTATATGTAAGAGATTTTTTCCTTCATTTAAATAAATAATTCAATTAACAATGTTTACGTTCATCTAATTTTTTGTACTAGGAAAATAATAAGAATTAAATTATTATATTCTTTAAAAATATTTTTCATCTAAAAATTGTTTTTAGGAATTTTATATAAAAGAAATTATATATTATTTAAAAATAATTTTAAAAATTTTATTTTAAAAATTCATAATCTAATTTTAAATATAAATAGAAAATTTATCTTATTTTTTAATTTTGGAATTTCTCTATAAATATTTTTTTAGTTGAACATTATAAAAAACTGATTTTTGGAAATAAAGATCATTTATTCTATTATAATTACAAAATTAAAATTTATATTTTTCTGTAATGTATGTTAGATAATATTTTCATTTTTAAAATTAATCCAGTTCATGTCCATTGGATTCAACAAAATACTTTTTTTGTAAAATCAATTTTAGGATTAAAAATGGTATTTTTTTAAAAAAATTGTTTTTTAGGTTCTTTGTGCACTTAGATGAATAATTATTTATTCCAATTCATGGAATTTAATATTGAAAATTAGAAATGAAATTTTAAATTTGGAAGTTCAAATTTTGTAAAATAATTTAATATTTTTTTCATAATAAATAGTAAATTTAGTAAAAATAGACCACTTCAATAAAGGATGAAATGGGTTACATATGGTTAAAATGTGGGTCAATATCACTCTAACACATTGAATTATTTTATTTGATGATTTTTTTCAATAATAATGATACTATATTAAAATATATATAATCATGGTTCCATTTTCAATTGATAATGAAATTTATATTTACTTTTATAAATAATAAATAAATAATGTCAGTAAAATTATTTTAATATATAAAATATGGCTTATTAAAGGTGAATGAAGTTATGAATTGTTATAAATTGATATATGGAATAAAAATAAATCATACTTGTGATCGTAATTTATTTTAAATTTTTGAGATGGTATATTCACATATAATTCTTACAAAACATCAAATTAGTGTTTGTGAAAAGCATAGAAAAATCAGGTAATTTAATTTATAATTAGTAAAAGAAATAGGGTTTTGATTAACTATGGTATTAAATTAATTTCATTGAAAAAATTAAATTATTATTATTTGTTATTGTATTTAGAATTATATTTTTTATTCTCTTAATGAGTTTAAAGAAAAATATTTTGATTGTATGGAAAATAACGTTAAATATTATTTAATTTTTTATTTTTTTTAAATCATTAAAAAAATAAAAAATAAATAATAAATAATGTCAATGGTAAAATGTAGAAAATATATTTAATTATCTATCTAAATTTAACTTTTCCTTGTTAAAATTTCTTTAATGACCCAGAAGGATTAAAATCTGTGTTACACAATTTAAGGTTAAATGGTGTTAATATAGGGGTTAAAACAAGTGATAATGTTTAATATGCCACATGAACTTGTATAGATTTTATTTATTGAATTTAGGCTTCCCATTAACATTGTATATCCACCCACCTCACTTATAAAAGTGATCTACTTCTACTCTATTTCCGGCACATTAAGATCCATTAATTTTCGTTGATGTATAACCAAATACATTTCAATATTCATTATAAAATTCCAATATATTATTTTTTTTCTCATAAGACAATCCAAATAATGCTTAATGTGTAATCCAAAGGAGGCTTTCCAATATAGATGTATAAATATTAACCTAGTTCTTTAATTTTATTTATTCTTCAAAATCCTTCAATTTTTTTCCAATCATACTGATATAATACCATCAGTGTATTTTATATGTTTAAATAATATTCTTTTCATGTCACTATACTTAATCATCTCCATTTACATCATATGAGAAATGAAAATGTCACTCGTTTATATGTGTGGACCACCACCACCAAGAAATTATGTGTTTCATTTTTCATAACCACCTTATAATAATTTTTATTATGATATATATTGTAATTAAATGTTATATTAACTTTATAATTAGATTCTAAAAAGGTAATATATTACTTACCTTCTTACCCTTTCATCCATTTTAAATTATAATGTTGCTTGTGTGTGTGTGTGGATTTCCACCACTATGAAGTGATATAAATCACTTTTCATTACCAAATTATATGAATTGTTATAAAAATGTTTATAATTTATAAATATGATACTTATAAATTGATAAGTATTATTTAACTTATGTTATCGTGACCATGGTTAATGGATTCGAACTACCAAACCAAAATATGTATACAAAAACAAAACTATTGACACCCTGGTTAATGATTTTAATTGATAATTTCTAATAAAAGGTTAATAAAGTACTATTAGTTAATCATATATCGAATAGTAAATATTAATATATTTATTTTATTTATATATAATAAATATAATTTTACTATTTTTGAGGTTATGTTCGTATATGAATAATGTTAGACATTAGGTAAATCATTTTCCATCTACATTCTAATCCATTAAGACTTATGTTATATTATTTACCTATTTTTTTACTATGGTTTATATATATCTTATTCGACAAATAATATAATTAATTACCCTTTAGAAATGGTATTTTATGTTTCAATTTTTCTTTTACATTTTAATGGGTTTTGATAAAAAAGTTATTAAAACCATAATGGTTTATTTTACAATCTCACTCTTATTCAGAATTATTAATGTTTAAATTTATAATTGAAGAATTATATTAAATTTTTCATAATAAACAATATAAATTTCTTATAATCTAGTTATATGTAGTTTTCCAATGTTTTTATTCAATTCTTTCATCTATATTGTACTTAAATACTAAAATAATGATTTTAAACAATTCTGACCTTATTTCTCTTTATCATTCTTAAATCATTAAACTCCATTTCCATATTATTAAATATATTTTGTGAATAATATTTCCAAATTAAATTTATTTTAAATTTCATTCTTAAATTATTTTTTAATTTCTAAATAATGTTTTCAAATTAATATTTTTTTAAAAATTCTGAATATATAGTTTTAGACTTTTTAGAAAAGTGTGAGAGGAATTTTTTTTCAAATATATGTTGATTTTTTTACATTGATGACCAAAATTAACTATTTATCTTCCTGTCACGACCCGTCCCCCGGGGCCCATGTCGTAACTACCCCAAGCCCACCATCCATAGGCCAGGGGCTGGCAACTAGAACCAAAGGCATAAATCCCTATCACTGGGAAGGCGTTGCCTTTATAAACGTAAAAAATAACATAACTAGAGTACAAGCGGAAGAAATCACTAAGTACAGCAGTAACAAAAGTACTGAAAGTACAAAGGGGCCAGAAATAAAAGCCCAACAGATACGTACAACCACAACTGAAAGTAAAGTAAAACAGAAAAGAAAAGCAGCTGGAAGATGGCACGTAGCTCCTAGATCGTCCACCATGGATCCTACCTGAAGGGTAGGTACAGATGTCCTCCTCAGCACTCCACGTCTGATTGTTCGTCCGTATGTCTCCTCCGGGTACTGGCTTGTCGTGAGATCCTCCTCCAGGTATCATCCAGTCCTCGAACGCTCGGCCTCCGTCAGTGTTGTCCATCATCTGCATCCAACACAACGCGGTGCGGGCATAGCCTGTGTAGGGGTGAGTATAACGATACTCAGTAGGGACCCTGAGACCCTCAAGGTCTCTCTAAATCCAACAAGGATAACCAAAAATCAGAAACTCAATAGATAACCCTTACTTAGGTATAAGCCCATACTTATACCTATGTTATCATGTAAACCATCTCAATCATGAGGAAACACAGAGGTTATGGAATCAACGGATAACCACTACTTAGATATATGCCCATACATATAACTAAGTTATCAAGTGACCCATCTCAATCATTAGGAAAACACAATGGTCATAGACTCAGCTGAAACCAGGATTTTCATTATCGAAACTGTAACTGATGCAGAGATCCGTCTATGACGAGTACAATGATCCTATCACGACTCCGGGGTACTGCTCACTAACCTTAAACTTCTGAGTTACTCCTCCTGTCGAGTACCGTGGGTCTGCTACCAACTATCGGGCACTCCGTCCACTGAGGGTCTGCCACCAAATACAGGGTGCTCTCCCTAATAGCCTATAGTGGTACTCCTCCTGTCGAGTACTACGGTTCTGTGGCCAACTACTGGGTGCTTCGTCCGTCGTGGGTCTGTCGCCAAATACTGGGTGCTTCGTCCACTGGTCTAGTCGACTCACTCCAAGTTGAGTCAGTCTGGTAGTCGTCAGGTCTCAGTCGGCTACACGGTCTTCATACTTCGTAAGCTCGTCTCTGTGAGGGTTCTTTCCACGAGCTACAGGTCGATACTCCAAGTATTAAAAAACTCCACGAAGAAGTATCTCAAAGGACCACCTCATCATAGGGGTCTCAATGCAACAGACGGTGCGTCAATCGGACACCCGGTCTGTGAGTTATTAGTTTTTTCGTCCCAGGGGCCCGGTTGGTTTCGTGTGCGAACCAACCCAGCCGTATCTCAACTGTACCCCAAACTCACATAGGGTATAATAATAGGGACTATTTCTCAACGTGATCACCAACGCCGCTGATGGTTCGTCAAACAGACGTCCGGTCTGAAAGTTATCATCTCTTCTGTTCCAGGGGCTCGGTTAGATTTTAGGTTCATCCCAACCCGGCCACTATCCAACTACGTCCAAACCTCAGGAAAAATATGCCAAAAGATCCGCCTCATCAAGAGGAATCCAACAAGGTCTATGGAATGTCAATCGGATGTCCGGAGCTCAAGTTATTCGTGTTTCTTCTCTGAGGGCCCAGTTGGTTTCGTGTTCGATCCAGCCCGGTCGTACCCCAAGTTCTCCAAAACCTTGAGTGTAATATACCGAAACGACCGTCTCGATCCAAGGATCTCATCGCAACTGATGGTTCGTCTACCCGAGGTCCATAGCCCATGTTATGGCCTTTTAAGATAACCTGTCCAGTTTTAGGGGGTTTTGGGCCCGGACCGACCCGGCCCAAGACCCCCTAGGTCAGCCCGAACCGGGTCGACCCGACCCGGTTCCGGGTCCGGCCCAAAAGGGCACGGCCCAACCTGGCCCAGGTGGCGTGGCCCAGCCCGACAGGGGCGGCCTAGCCCGGCACGGGCGGCCCGGACCGGTGCGGCCGGTCCGGGCCAGCACGGGTGCCGCCTGCGCCGCGTGAGGGTGGAAAGGGGTGTGAACCACCACCCCCTTCGACGGAACGGTGGACCCCCACGGGTCCGCCCTGCTGGAGTTTACCGGGGGTTTAACCCTGGTTTTTCGGAATCTGGCCGGCCGTAACGGCCGGCCAGCGGCTCATGCTGGACCAGTTGGTCCCACCCTTTAGCGAACCGACGGTCGGTGGCTCTGGCCGCCTTCCTTTGCTCCACCGCAGCCAATGGTTATGGCCTTGGTCCGACCGGCGTGGCGCGATAGCTCTGCGCCCCTCCGCCGTGACCCCTCTCCTGTTGCGGTGTCTTCGTGGTTCTCCGGCGCGGCGCGACGGCATTGAGCCCCTTCGCTACGGCCTGACTCCGGCTGCGGGTTCGTTCGGCCTTAACGGCGCCGCGCGACGGCGCCGCGCATCATCGCCGCATTTCTCCATGTATCTGTGCGGTGCTGTTGCATCGCGCTGCCTTCTTTCGAACCGCAACAAACACAATCATCTAAGTGGTAAGAGTGTCGGTTGTGTTCGTGCGGTCTGACCTCCTCCCGTTATTACGATAACAAGCGGCCCAAATAGAAGTCGATAAACGGAAAAGGAAAAATTCACGGGCAAAACTAATTTACCCCTACCTCGAAGAAGGAGTTCATCGGTGTCGCGGTAGGCGGCGTCGCGGTAGACGGAGTCAGGGTAGACGGGCGTCGTTCCGTCAATGTTGGGATGGATGAAGCTGAGGGTGGCGTCGACGTTCTTCGTTCTTCGTTGGAGGAAGTGGAAACTCTCCAAGTGCCGGGTTTCGTGCATCACTTCTAGCATTCCGCCGCTTGAAGAAGTCATCCAGAACTCCTCCCCCTGACCTCCTTTAAATATGAGTGGTGGGTTCGTCATTATCACGCATGTCAGAATTTGGGGATTTATGACATAGGGCCCCACTCAATTAATCAACTGAGATGGATCATTAAAAAGGGAGGAAGTATCATCATTATTTAAACACGTTGGCATTTAAATTAAGGAGAGGGAGTAAAGGTTCCTCACACCACAACCAACCCAAAATAAAATAAGATTCATCCTTATTTTATTATGCCATGAATTCCAAAGAATTCAAAATTTAACTCTTAATTAAATTCATTGAATAACTTAATCAATTAATTTAATGAGAGAGTTGACTTGCTATTAAAGAGGGAGAGAGGATGAGTTACACATTAAATCTAGAGGGGGTGTTTAATGGGGTGTTGGGAATTTTAAGGAGGTGGGGGCTCATGGGGGCCCCACCCCAACTTACTCACATCATCCTTTCCCATACACTTAACCCAACAGTAAATAAAAAAAAAATTGTAGAACAA
The DNA here is from genome assembly GCA_963277665.1 of Viscum album. NCBI lineage: Eukaryota > Viridiplantae > Streptophyta > Magnoliopsida > Santalales > Viscaceae > Viscum > Viscum album. The sequence goes on from OY728155.1 coordinate 2,009,338,294, forward strand.
TTTTATTTTTATTCCTCACATTTTTAACAACTCCTCCCGAGAAAACGCAACTCATGAAAGGGTCTTCTTAAGAAAAAATTGACACTACAAGTTCAACGATGCCCTCAGAATTCGATTCTGAGCACCAGTTCAAAAGTTATAAAATGTCGCTCTTACGTTTACTGAACATACCTGAAAAAAGTTCAGAAAATTATTATCAGTCACCCTCAACCCACTACAGTCTAGGCTAGGCTATGCCTACGGGAAACCCGACCCAATGAACTCAACGGTACTCTTGAATTTTCAATTCGAGTTACCTTTTAGAAGTTATGAATTTTACGATAAAATAATTGTCACTTAATTATTTTATTTATGGCTAAAAATGAACTTTCTCAAGTGGCTCTCACTGGCCAAAGTTATTATCTGCTTAAAGGAAGCATACCCTCATGAGTTCAGTGGTGGTCTCATATTTTTAATCTGAGTTACCTTTTGTGAGTTATAATCATTTGAAAAATAAAATAACTTTATTTAATTATTTTATTTACGGTTATGCCATTTTCGGGTTTTCTCATAGGAGGCCCGCGCCGAATAAACTTAAGTCACCCCTAGGGTAAGCCCGCCATCCTGAGCACAACGGTGTACTCCTATTTCTGATCCGAGTTACCGTTTAAGAGTTATTCCACTTTCTCAGGAAAACTGCTTACTCGTGTTAATTTAAGCTTAAAAAAACATTAGAAATATTTTTTCGGGCACACCGGGCCTCAGAATCAGGTGCTGTCAGAAACTGCGGACTTGTAAATTTCCAAAAAATTAAGAAAAAAATTTCCCTAAAATTTCCTGGTCTTTACATTACTCCCACCTCAGGGCTTTACGTCCCTGTAAATCTATAACAGAAACTAGAGAAACAAAAGCGGTACTGAGCATGCATCTGAGCCTTCCGATCCCATGTGCTCACCTGGAGGTTCCCGTGATGCCAACGAAAGCGCACAATAGGAATTGGCCATCCTCGTTGGACCCGCTCTTTTCGATCCTCAACCTCTACTAGAACCCCGCAAAAGTCACCCCATCGCCAATTTCCAACCCCCCATGGTCGATGACATGTGCTGGGTCGTGCTCGTATCTCCTCAGCTAAGATACGTGGAAGACGGCATGCACCCGGTGCAACTGAGGTGGATGGGTCAAGCAGTAAACTACCTCGCCTACCCTTTTGAGGACCTAGAAGGGTCCAATGAAGCGCGGAGACAACTTGTCGCCCCGACCAAAACACCATAACTCACTTCAAGGTGAGACCCGTAGGAAAACGTGGTCGCCATCCTCGAACTCTAGTGGTCTCCACCTCCTATCATCATAAGTCTTTTGTTGGCTCTAAGCTTTCCTCATCCACTCTTGGGTGACTTGGACCTTTTCTTGTCATAAAAGAGCTGCTAAGATTTCTTCATTTCCGATAAGAGAAATCCAATCTCATCCCCTGGATGAATCATGTTCTTTGCCTAATACAGTCAATCCCAACATGAATGATACTAATCCACACTAAGGATGACGTCGTAAGGCCTCGACGCTACTACCAAGAGATTCAACCATTACTCTCACCTCTAAGGTTTGAGTCACACTGTCGGCATCAGTGTGTGGTAACTTGGTCTCCTCCAGTAGGTATCTCAAATGTAAAGGTCTAGTCAATGGTTTTTTTAACCGGAACCTCTTAGTAACAACAAAAAGAGAGGACAAGAAGTAAATTCCACAAATAAAGGTGTCTTTTATTACTGCAGCTCAAAGTACAAAGATACAAAGCATCTACAAACAACATCAACAAAGCTATAAGTAACATGAAAAAAAGTCTCCTTGTCTGGATCTAGTCCTGTTCCTGTCCATCTACTTCCGGAGCTCCATAGTCGTATGCTTCTGCTGCTTGAAGATAAGCTCTCCCATGTCCACCTGTTCCCTACAGTCGGGGTGGACCTCCTGGTGGGGGTGGTGGAAACACCTCGAAGTGTCTTCCACCTCCACCTACATGGCCAGCTCCCCTACCATGGCCGCCTGCTCCTTGTGGTCTGCCCTGATCGAACCTTTTCCTCTGTCTAAGGGGTTCTTCATCTATCTGCTGATCATCTGTACGGCGGGTAGGACAGTCACATGCCATGTGACCAAGCCCACCGCCGGAGTAACACTACCCACTCTTGGCATGACTGGCTCTGACTCCACCCCATTTTCCCTACACAACTGAACCTGAGTCATGCAGTCGGCCACAGGTAGGTCTGGTCCTCTTGGACCTCTGCATCATCTGTCTACTACCCGCTGCAGAAGACTCTGCCGCTTTCCGGCTAGTTGTGGGTCCTGCTGCTGGAGAATTCTCAGCAAGGAAACTCTCCACTAAGAGGGCTCACTCCAACACCTCTGTCTATGTTGGGATGCTTTGAGAAACAAAAGAAGCTCTAATCTCTCGCCTGAGCCCCTGCTCGAATGTTCAGGCCCTAAAGAACGGGTCACGTACCATGTCTGTAGAGTAGCGCGAGAGTTCTGTGAACCTCGTTGAGTACTAAGATACACTAATGCTGCCCCTGTTGCAGATGAAGTAGCTCCTGGATCTGCACCGCTTGAAGGGTGGCTGGTACAAACTCTGCCCGGAACAGGCTCTCGAAGTCTTCCCACAGAAGTGATGCGTCGTCATGCATCTGGAGCATCAGGCTCCACCATCTTCCTACTGCTTCCTGAAGGAGTCTGGCAGCAAGGATCACCATGAAGTCTGATGGCGTCCCCACTAGCCTGAAGACTCTCACCACAGCCTCTAGCCAATCCTCAGCCGCCTATGGGTCCATATCTCCCCTGAACCTGGGTGTCCTCTGGCGATGGAACTCGTGCAGTGCGCTCAAGCAACAAGCACTCTCTACTGCTGGGGCTGGTGGCATCGGTGGCCCAACAGGTGGTAGTACCGCTAGTGCCTCCGCTAGTGCCTCAACTGGGATAGGGCCCTGTACTGAGGCCTCGTCGCTCAGTGTACTGTCAGTACGTACCACTCTTGGGGATCTAGCTGGTCATCCACGGGGAGGCATCCTGAAAGAAACAAACATGACACGGTCAACCAATTTATACCTGGTGATCTGACCTAGTTTGAGCTGACTTTTAAAACTTTTAGAAACACACACGCAATCAGTGTTTTCGTGCACAAAGTCAGCAATCAGTTGTCAGGGTCCTGGTGTATGGATACATCGGCCGCCCACACCAACACTAGACTCCCTGAACTGAAAACCACATTTGGTACCCTTAACACTATTTACTCACAAAAAGAAAATATCAGAGTCCCAAGTTCTGCGGTAAAACTGACTCCTCTGATACCAATTTGCCACGACCCGTGCCCCGGGGCCAGTGTCGTAACTACCCCAAGCCCGCCTTCCATAGGCCAGGGGCTGGCGACTAGCAACAAAGGTGTAAATCCCTATAACTGGGAAGGCATTTCCTTTATAAAAGTAATCAAAAACACAACCAGAGTATAAGCGGGATAAATCACTAAGTATAGTAGTAACAAAAGTGATGAAAGTACAAAGGTGCCGGAAATACAAGCCCAACAGATAGGTACACCTACAACTGAAAGTAAAGTACAACAGAAAATACAAGAAGTTGGAAGATGAAACGCAGATCTTGGATCGTCCACCACGGATCCAACCTGAAGGGTAGGTAAAAATGTCCTCCTCAGCACCCCACGTCTGATTGTCCATCCGTCTATCTCCTCTGGGTACCGGCTTGTCGTGAGATCCTCCTCCGAGTACCGTCCAGTCCTTGAACGCTCAGCCTCCATCAGCGTTGTCTGTCATCTGCATATAACACAACGAGGTGCGGTCATAGCCCATGCAGGGGTGAGTATAATGATACTCAGTAGGGACCCCGATACCCTCAAGGTCTCTCTAAATCCAACAAGGATAACCACAAAGCAGAAACTCAACAGATAACCCTTACTTAGGTATAAGCTCATACTTATACCTAAGTTATCAAGTAACCCATCTCAATCATGAGGAAACACAGAGGTTATGTAATCAACTGATAACCACTACTTAGATATATATCCATACATATAACTAAGTTATAAAGTAACCCATCTCAATCATAAGGAAAAGACAAAGGTCATAGACTCAGCTCAAACCAGGATTTTCATTATCGAAACTGTAACTGCTGAAGAGATCTGTCTCTGAAAAGTACAGTGATCATGTCACGACTCCAGGGTACTGCTCACTAACCTTAGACTGCTGAGGTACTCCTCCTATCGAGTACTGCAGGTCTGCTACCAACTACTGGGCGCTCCGTCCGCTGAGGGTCTACCACCAAATACCGGGTGCTCTCCCTAATAGCCTACAGAGGTACTTTTCCTTTCAAGTATCATGGGTCTGCGGCCAACTACCGGGCGCTCCGTCCGTCGTGGGTCTATCACCGAATACGGGGCGCTCCATCCACTGGGCTAGTCGACTCACTCCAAGTTGAGTCGGTCAAGCAGTCGTCAGGTCTCATCCGGCTACACGGTCTTCATACTTCGTATGCTCATCTCAGGGAGGGTCCGCTCCACGAGCTACAGGTCAAAACTCCAAGTATCACAATGTTCCACGAAGAAGTATCTCAAAGAACCGCCCCGTCATAGGGGTCTCAACGCAATAGACGGCGCATCAATCGGACACCTGATCTGTGGGTTATTAGACTTTTAGTCCCAGGGGCCCAGTTGGTTTCGTGTGCAAACCAACCCAGCTGTATCTCAACTGTACCTAGAACTCTCATAGGGTATACTCATAGAGACTCTTTCTCAATGTGATCACCAACGCCACTAACGGTTCGTCAAACGGACATCTGGTCTGAAAGTTATCAGCTTTTCCGTTCGAGAGGCCCGGTTGGATTTCAGGTTCAACCCAACCTGGCCACTATCCAACTGCGTCCAAACCTCAGGTGAAGTATTCCAAAAGTTCCATCTCATCAAGTGGAATCCAACAAGGTTGATAGCACGTCAATCGGACATCCAGATCTCAAGTTATCGGCATTTCCACTCCGAGGGCCTGGTTGGTTTCGTGTTCGAACCAGCCCGATCGTACACCAAGTTCTTCAAAACCTTGAATGTAATATACCAAAACGACCTTCTCGATCCAAGGATCGCATCGCAACTGACGGTGCATAGATCGGAGGTCTTTAGCCCATGTTATGGCCTTTTAAGATATCTTATCTGGTTTTAGGGGTTTTTTGGCCCGGACCGACCCGACCCAAGACCCCAGGGGTCGGCCCGAACCAGGTCGACCTGACCCAGCCCGGCTGGTGTATCCCAGCCCGGTGTGGCCGGTCCGGGCTGGCACGAGCGCCGCGCGCGCCGCGTGAGCGCGGAAGGGGGGGAATCGCCACCCCCTTCGACGGAACGGCGGACCCCCACTGGTCCGCCCTACTGGAGTTGATCGAGGGTTCAACCCCCGGTTTTCTGGAATCTGGCCAGCCGTATGGGCCAGCCAGCGCCTCATGTGGGACCTATTGGTCCCGACCTTCAGCGAACCGGAGGCCGGAGGATCCGGACGCCCTCCTTTGCTCCGCCGTAGCCAGTGGTCGCGGCCTTGCTCCGACCGGCATGGTGCGACAGCGCCGCGCCCCTCCGCCACATCCCCACTCTAGCTGCAGTGTCTTCGTGGTTCTCCAGCGTGGCGTGACGGCGCTACGCCCCATCGTTATGGCCCGACTCCAGCCGCAGGTTCGTTCGGCCATAACAGCGCAGCGCGACGGCGCTGCGCATCTTCGCTGTTTTTCTCCATGTTTCCACGTGGTGTCATTGCATCGTGCAGCCTTCTTTCGAACCGCAACAAACACAATCATCAAAAGGGGAGGAGGGTCGGTCGTGTTCGTGCGGTCCTACCTCCTCCCGTTATTACGATAACAGGCGGCCCAAATAGAAGTCAATGAACGGAAAAGGAAAAATTCATAAGGAAAAACAATTAACCCCTACCTTGAAGAAGGCGTTTGTCGGTGTCGCGGTAGACGGCGTCGCGGTAGATGGCGTTGAAGTAGACTGGCATCGTTCCATCAATGTCGGGAAGGATGAAGCCAAGGGTGGCTTCGGCGTTCTTCGTTCTTCGTTGGAGGAAGTGGAAAACTCTCCAAGTGTTGGGCGCCGTGCTTCACTTCTAGCATTCTGCCGCTTGAAGAAGTCGTCCAGAACTCCTCCCCCTAGCCTCCTTTAAATTGGAGTGGTGGGATCATCGTTGGCACGCAAGTCATAATTGGGGGATTTATGACATAGGGCCCAACTCAATTAATCCGCTGAGGTGGATCATTAAAACGAGAGGAAGGATCCTCATTAATTAAACAGGTTGACATTTAAATTAAAAAGAGGGAGGGAAGGTTCCTCACACCACAACCAACCCAAAATAAAATAAGACTCATCCTTATTTTATTAGGCCATGATTCCAAAGAATTCAAAATTTAACTCTTAATTAGATTCATTGAATAACTTAATCAAATAATTTAATGAGAGAGTTGACTTGAAATTAAAGAGGGAGAGAGGATCGATTACACATTAAATCTAGAGGGAGGTGTTTAATGGGGTGTTGGAAATTTTAAGGAGGTGGGGGCTTGTGGGGGCCCCACACCAACTTCCTCACATCTCCCTTTACTATACACTTAACCCAACAGTAAAGAAATAAAAATAAATTTGTAGAATAATTTTATTTTTATTCCTCGCATTTTTAACAACTCCTCCCGAGAAAACACAACTCCTGAAAGGGTCTTATTAAGAAAAAATTGGCACTGCGAGTTCAACGGTGCCCTCAGAATTCAATTCCGAGCACCAGTTCAAAAGTTATAAAATTCCTCTCTTACGTTTACTAAACGTACCCGAAAAAAGTTCGGAAAATTATTATCAGTCACTCATGACCAACTGCGGTCATGGTTCGGATCTTCCTGGGAGAAACATGCCTCAACGAACTCAACGGTACTCTCGTATTTTCAATTCGAGTTACCGTTTAGAAGTTATGAATTTTACAATATAATAATTGTCACTTAATTATTTTATTTAAGGCTAAAAACTAACTTTCTCAGGTGGCTCGCGCCGGCCAAAGTTAGTATCTTCTTAAAGGAAGCTTACCATCACGAGTTCATCAGTGGTCTCAGATTTTTAGTCTGAGTTACCGTTTGTGAGTTATAAGAATTTGAAAAATAAAATAACTTTATTTAATTATTTTATTTATGGTTTTTCCATTTTCGGGTTTTCTCAAAGGAGGTCTGCGCTAACTAAACTTAAGTCACGCCTAGGGTAAACCCACCATCGTGAGCAAAACGGTGTCCTCAGATTTCTGATCCGAGTAACTGTTTAATAGTTATTCCACTTTCTTAGGAAAACTGCTTACGTGCGTTAATTTAAGCTTAACAAAACTTCAAAAAAATTATTCCGGGCACACCGTGCCTCAGAATCAAGTGTCGTCAGAAACTGCGGACTCGTAAAATTCCAAAAAAATTAAGAAAAAAATTTCCCTTATATTTCTAGGTCATTACACTTCCATTATACTTTTTATAGGTTTTTAATAATATAATTTTATGTAAATATTTAATTTAAAATAAAAGTGTTTTATCTCCTTAGATGAATAAAATGAATTTTTTCAATGATTTATAACAATTTTTTATAAAAATGTCATAATAGATTTAATAAATGATTAATTTTAACATTTTTATTCCATTTTAATTTCTATTAATGTAGATAATTTACTTTTAAAATTTCATTCTAATGAAATCATGGTCATCTATCAACATTTAAAAATTTAAAAACGATACATTATTTGGTGATATTTTTATTTCATATGGTCTTGTTCTCTATCAGTCTATATTATTCATTAGACTTTATTTTTCTCCATCAAATCAATATTTTTTTTATTTCATGTATATATTTATCAGTTGTATATTTATTAATCATTTAACATTAGACAATATGGTGTTATTTTAATGAATATTGTTAAGAATGTTATTTCATTTTATGAAAAAATATTGATGTTCTTTAGTTTTGGTTCAATATAGATATTAATTTAATAATAATGAATATATATTATTTATCAAAAAAATCAATATTTGTAAAAATAATTTAAATATATAATTGATTTTGGTAGATATGTTATAGATATCCCCTTGATGCATCAAAAGGTCTCACAAGACATAATAATTTAGCATGATGTATCGTCTAAGGCTGTAAGATCATGTCATGATAGTTTAATATTTATTGTATTTATTCATAATATATGTTAGATATCTTGGTTGAGAGGCCTTGAAAATATGAAATATGTCCTTGTTGATGGTCATTGATGGTAAGACCATGAATATCAAATTGTATTGATTTATTTTATTATGTATTCAATAATAAACATCTATGTGATATTTTAGTTTATATTATCAATGTATTTATTTCATTATCAAGCACTTGATTGTATGAAATGTGTTTTATTTATCCCCCGTGCCATATTTTTTATCCCTTAAACACTAATAATATATTCTTTGTTTGTAACCCACAATGACTGTTTGAGATGACTCTTTATTTCTTTTTTCCTTTCCCTGAAATATAAAAAATATATATTTGAATGAAACTCATGAATGCAAGAATTTTTTCCATGATATGTTTTTATCTTATAATGTAATATGTATGTATTGTTTATATATATTTATAAAAGACTAATATAATTTTTGTTTCTTGGGTATGTGATATTTTTTACCTATAATAATGTAATAAGTAATCACTACCTCTAGGTTTCTATAGTTGAGGCTAATTCATTATATGATTAGGGGGAATTGAATATAAAGGAAATTATGACATTATATTTTCTGAATAAATATAGAGTAATATTTTAGAAAACTATATGGTTGTGTTATGGGTTCATCTCATAGGGATTATGGTTTTTATAAATATATGTATATTTTAGAGAATAAATTATTAAACGATAAACATTTTTTAATGTCTCATAATGAGTAATTAATGTTATTTGGGGTTAAATATTATGTTGTTCATGGGATAATATGTTATCAAATCATTCTAATTTTTTCCAAACTTCATCAAGAATATTTTTATGTGTTAAAGAGTCAGTAATTTTTTAAAAGATTTATGATGAATTTTTAGTGTTATTGTTGAGTTTTGGATGTCAATGTATTAGTTATTCACATAACATTTTATTCATATTTTTTGTAAACATTATATATCAATTTTTTTAGTTTTTAACTAGATATTTGTATAATAAAATATAATCTCTTTAATTGATATCATATTCCATTAAAAGTTAATTTTCTTCCTTTTTTTTTGAAAAAATTCATCACGGTTATTTGTCTTTTAAAATAAAAGCTGAATCAGAGGTGGGATAATACCCCCAAAAACAACCAAATGAAAAAATTGTGTTTATTGAAATATATAATGGAAGTATGTTTTATCATATTTTCTCCCATGACTGTAATAAAATTCCTCAAATAAGGTGTGAGGAAAATAATTCCATTGAATGTTATATTAAAAATATCTCTCACTAATCAAGGTATTCATTTTGTAACTTAGTCACCTGTATGACTCTCATAATAGTAAACACATTGTTTAAAAATATTTATTAAATGATAATTATTGTAGTCTTAACATATAAATTAATGACTTTTTCAAATAGAAATGTAATCAATGTTTATTAAAAGGTGTTTCTTATAAATTATATATATTTTTCGTCTACTTCAATTTTATACTGTTGTACTTTGTTATTAGGTTCCATTATTATGAATCATTTCAATAAAATAGTTTTCTTGAACTCTTATTACACTCAATAGAATTTATTTTTAATTTTTTTTCTTTTTACCATTGGATATGAGAATAAAATTTCATGAATTCAATTTTTTTATTGGGGGATAATGTTACACCTTTATATTTATGAATGTATTACATTAAGTAAAAATATTATAAAAAATCATGTGATATATATGAAATTGAAATAATGTAACTTTTTAGTATACATTGGAATGATCATAAATACATTATAATAATATAATTTTTTAAAAAATAAATTAACAGTCACTTGTAGTTTTTGTGAAATAATGTTAAGAATGCCTGAAGTGTAAAAAAAATATTCTTAATAAGAAATTTTCAATATATTTTCTATTTTAATTTTAAAGTAAAATATATAAATTCTAGAATTTAAATTTTAAATTTTATTTTGGATTCATTATAAAAAATTTATCTTATGGTTAAATTTTGGGGTGTTTAAGAAATTATTGATTTTTTGTGAATTGTAAAAAATACCAGTTTTTATAAATGCTGTCAATTTTATGGCATTATCATTATATAAGAATTAATTAAATTTTTATGAAAAAAATTAAACCCATATTTATATATTTTATAATTAATATAAATAATTTAAATTTAGTATTTTAAATTTATAAAAAATGTGATTGACATTTTCAAAATAGAAGTGGTAGTTTATTCAAGTAAAAACTATTCATGGTGATTATCATTTAAAATCGTATTTACAAAATGAATTTATATTTTTGTGAGTTTCAAAGTACTATAATTATATTTTTTTTATTATACAAAATCTTTTTAATTTCATCACAATAAACATTATAAATGTTTCTAGATTAACATAATTTTTATGTTTAATAATTTTCATTTTCCTAAAAATGGATTTTCACAATGTCTTGTGAACATACATTAAAATTATGTTTTAACACATATGGAATAAAAATATTGTAAAATGGTTTTTATATTTCGTATAAATATAATAAATTTAGGAAATATGTTTCATATAATTTTTGGATTTAATGAATAGTTACGGTAGTAATTGTTTGTCATAATAGTAAGGGTTAAGATGTTTAATGAGGTTGTTAATGTAAGAGTTAAGGAATAAGATAAATATTAAACTTGTCTTTATTTAATCATATGAATTTATTTAGACTCTAAATTATACTATATTTTAATTTATTATTTTTTTTCAAATTCTATAGATTATGACATTGCTTTTATATAATAAAATTAAGGTAAAATTTATTTTCACCCTCTCTCTCTCTCTTATTACTTTTACGTTATAATGATAAGGATAAAAATAAAATATTAATGGTAAAAAATATAATTTTCATTATTAATATATTATATGAATAATTTTAATTTATTTACACTTTGTGGAGATTTTATAATCACCTAGGACACATATGTATTGTGAATTCAATGCTTATTTTGGCCATTAAAGAATCAAAATAGATGATTTTAAAAATATTAAATGGGATGTTTTTTCCATTATTTTTTTGAATTTCATTACTTTTATTGATTTTGATTACTTTTAAATGACTCTTTAAGTATTTAAATTCTAATATCAATGTTATTTTGAATTGATTTAATTCCAATAATACGAATAGTCATGAGAATGATAGTAAGAATATTAAATATTAAAATATATTTTATTAATTTATTTCAAAGAAATATAAATTTTATAAAAGTAAAATTTGGATGAAAAATAAGTTATTATAACATTAATGGCCCATTTATGTTCCACATTATATTTTTAATACAACATTCTTTTCCTTTAATGAGGTAATGTTTTTGAAAACACCTTTGTTTTTCCTCTAAAAGTGTACATAATTAAACCGTTCAAAAGGCCCTTAAGGATTTGATGTTTCCTACAATTTATACAACAATACCTCTCCAAAAATCCCATATCATTTTTATGTTCCCCTAGTGTGACCATAAATCTCTCTTCAAAAAACCTTAATTTCAATCAAAAGGAGGATATCGAAATATGATGTATAAGTCGTAACTGAATTCTTTCATCATTATTTATTTTTAAACCTATAAAAAATCCTCTGTAACCATACTAAAAAAATTAAAAAAATTATATTTAATATATATAAATATATTTATGTGTATATAACAGTTATTATCTTCATCATTATCATCTAATGGAAAATAAAAACATTTCTCATACGTAAGTGTAGCCTACAATCCTCATGATGTGTTGTATTTCAGTTTTCAGAACCACGTCTTATGGATGGCTATATAAGTATATTTAACATATATATATATGATATTTATGAAAATATTATTATTATATACAAGTATGATATTATCAACCATGTTACCCTCTCCAACAATGGAAAAGGAAATCATCGTTCATACATTCTTACTAGTTATTGTCTCCATGAAGAGATACATTTTACTTTTCATTTACTTATTACATGGATATTCATAATGATGGTTTTAATGAATAAATATGATATTTATAACATTTTTTATGTTATAAATGAATATTTTTACCTAAATTATTTAATTTTCATCTATTATAAAAATTAAAATGTCACTCATGCGTTCGTATGGACTAATTACTAAATGAAATGTTGTATTATTTTCATGACCATATTTAATCGACGGTTATGAAATTATTTTTTTGTTTATAAAAATTATAATTTTAAAATGTTTAGTATTGTAGATATTACAAAATAATGACCATTTTAAAATGAACAAGGCCATTGAATCCAAACATTAATGGAAACTAAAAAGTTAACCCTCAAATACTATTTTCACAACAAATTTTCAATGAATTGATCATTTTAAATTTTCAAGGAATTATATATATTAATATAATTATTAATATGGTTCTGTTATTGATGTAAAATAATTCAAAATTTATTATCCATGATGTTAGATCATGTTCCACTAAAAAAATACTGAGTTAAGGGTTTATTTTCTCACATTACATTCATTAAGGAATATTATTTATTCATACATTGTTTTACATTGTGTGGTGTTTACAAATCCACATATATTTTTTAAAAATTTCATTAAATAAAATAAAATTTTAAATTCATCACAATTTATACCTATAATTTGAATAAATTTCAGGACATAACAATATTCAAATTGATTCTTGTTCTTAATTTCAATTCATTGAGATATATAATATATACTCACTACCTTATTTATTCTATGAAGTGAATATATTACCCATAAATGTATGTTATAATGATTTATATGAAAAATAATTTTAATTTAAAATAAATCTAAGTTTATATCTTTTGTGAGGTTTTAATTCAAAGGTTACTAAATCTATAATAATGTATGTTTCAATATCACTTTTCATCCAGATTGTTTACGATTGAATCTAATTAGGGGGGATGATATGATATTTATCTCTTAAAAAGATCAATTTTTCTCTTCTATGGTTAGTTAAAAAATCACGTATTACTATCAATTATAAACTATTTTATACTATAAAATTCTGAAATAATTTATTCAAGAAAATATTTTCTAGTTTCTCAACTTTTGGTTTAGAATATTTCTCCTTCATGTTCATATTATTAAAAATATTTGTTTAATATTTTTGTATATAATAAAAATATTGATAAATTATTTTTATTCAATATCTTATTTTTTTCTACAGGTTATATAAATGAATCTTTTTAAATGTTTTCTTTATGACTCAATTTTTAAATTTTGAATAAGTGTTAGAATAATGTTATCATGGTAATGAATATGACATTAATGAATTTTATCTTTATCATGTACTACATTATTAATGAATCATTCCTTTAGTTTTTACTATTTTTAAATGAAATTTATATTCACATTATTATATGAGTATTTATATTTCACATGATAGTAATACAAAATTATTTATTTCCTTATTTTAAAAAGAGAATTTTTAATTTTGTTATAAATATAACATTGAAATATATCAACATCATTATATGATTATTATTCTTCACTAGGGCTATGCTCTAATGATACTTACCAAATTCTTTGCCAAGATGGATTTTGATGATGCATTATGAATTTTCATGAAAACCCTATTTCTATACATGTGTTAATTAAGTAATAATCGAATCATGAATGTTATGTTTTTTTGGAACAAATATTTTTGGTTAATCATTATGTGATATGTGGGTCATTTATAACCATTCAATTCATTGTGTAAATTTTTTAAATATCATATGATTAATAACAGTATGTAACTATTAATGTGTAATATAATATATAAAGATATTTGGGTAATAATTTCAGATAAAATATTCTTAGGCATTCTGATAATGTTATCTAATCTAGTATACTAAAGAATTGTGGTAATAATGCTTGATTAATTTTAGAATGGGATTATTGTGATGCTTTATGGTCCATTATGATATGGGATGTTGGTAATGATTCTTGATCAATTATTTTAGGAGATTATAGTTGTGATTTTAGATACACGATATCATGATTTATTATGATTGTGTTTATTCCAAATTCTTATGTTATGCCACAAGGTTATGTTCTGCTCTTCATGGATCATGATAATGGGTTTTTATTGATACCTTGTTTCATGTTATAGATATTATTATACCATAATCCTTATTTATTGAGATATATTCTTATGGGTATGACTCTCTAATGTGATGAACTTGATTATATTTTCAAATAATTATACTCAACATATGATCTCTTATGATCATTGTGTCATATTTTGTAGCTTTTCCCTTATGAGGCACCTAATATCACCCGTTTTTATGTTTTTATTTCCATAGGTTTATAATGAATGCAATAATCAATATGTTGTTAATAAGTGTATCTTGTAGGGATATTTTTTGTTGAATATTTTGATGACTTATTATGATATTATTTGTTTTTTTTATAATGGGAAAAAATTTAGATGAGAAAGAAACGTGTTTTGTTATGTAATAGGTTTTTCCTGATTCTCTAAAAATATAAAACTAAAATATTCATAGGTATGTCTGTGAATCAGTATTTTCCTTGAAATTATAAAAATGGATTTTAAAATCGGGTAACATAATTTTTTGTCAAAACCATTACCTAACGAGTAGTTTTTTAAAACTAGATCCAAGTATACATTTAGGGGGATTTATATGATCTCTAAAGAAACCAAAATGAATTAATTAATTTTGTAAGTGATGGTTTAATACTAAAATAATCTTCAAACTATAATTATTTGAGACATTAATAGAAAATATTTGGAGTTGACCTCAGTTCTCTTCTCGAGCAGCTTCCAGTTCATATTTTCATTCCTAAAATGTATTTACTAAAATAATCTCATTAATCCTTGGTGTTAGAACTAAAAACACTTATTCATTGGATTACTTTCAATTTCCCAAATTTCCCTTTAGTTTCATTTTGGGGTCTTTGTTCATCACACGTTTAATTCCCTTTAACCTTTCTATGAGAACATATCGTAGGTGAAAGACATTTGATTGGATGGGTCTATAGGGTTCTTATGATTTCTCATGAAGTCTTACAGTGGGCCAAGTGAAGATATACTGAATCAAAAATTCATATGATTAATTTCTTATAATTATTCATAATTTTAAAATACATGTTGAGTCAATAAGGTTTTCTTATGAATTTTACATTCCTTTGTATTTGGGGAGATTGATTGAGTCAATAATGTTTCCTTATGACTTTACTATTTCTTCATGTTTTGAAAATCTCAAACACCTTATCTTAAGGAAAATTTCTTTTACCCTTTATTTTACTTTCTTAAGGAAAATTTTCCATCCCCAAGGAAATATTTCATGACCATATTTTTCATTATTCATTTTTTCTAAGTATAAAATTTGGTTTCATATTCAAAACCTCAGAATCATATATATACTTTGATATAAATAATTATATTTTTAGGATCCAAATTCAGGTTACGAGTTCTCTGAATTTAGATTCTGAACTTTTCTGAGTTCTAACTCTGAGTTCTCTGAATTTTGACACTGATATTTTCTGAGTTCTATCTCCGAGTTATCTGAATTTAGACTTAGAAATTTTCTGATTTTTGACTCCGAGTTCTCTGAATTTAGACTCGGAACTCTTTTGAGTTATGACTCCGATTTCTCTGAATTCAAACTCCGAACTTTGTAAGTTCAGACTCTGAACTCTTATGAATTCAGACTCCAAACATTGTATGTTCAGACTCCAAACTCTTATGAATTCAGACTCTGAATTCTACTGAATTCAAGACTCCAAATTTCTTTGAAATTCAGACTCTGGAATTTTATAGAATTTTAACTCCAAATACCTCTGATAAATAGAATCTAAATATCCTTATATTATTGACTCCAAATAGTTTTTGGTTAGACACCAAACTATTTTTTCATACAATCTGAAAAATGAATTTTCTTATATAACTATTTTTTTCTTACTCGTTTTTTGGTTCAAAAACGATGTCATTCTTTTAGTTACTAACTAACCATTGTTTGAGTGACACATGTATATGTCCCTCTGAAATTCAAGAAAAAATATGACCGTTGGAGGAGGGAGTTGACCATTGAAGTTGTTCCTATAAATAGCATCTCATTTTAAAGATCTCACAACATGTTACAACTTTGATGAATTGTTCTATGAATCTATAGATTACATGTTGTTGAAGTGATTTCTAGAGAGAGACTCTCATGCTTTGTGTGTACTGAACATCTTTGTTCAGAATTGCTTCATGTGACTCCGAAAGTTCGTGAGTACAATAGAGGGCTTCTGAGGATAAGAAGATAGAGGTGTCGACTACCTTAAAGTTAGAGGACTTCCTTGCTGAGAAAGATAGAGGTTCTAACTACCTTGAAGTTGAGGGCTTGTGGAGATAGAAAGACAGACTCTGATCTTCGTATCGAGGGATTACCCAGGTGTGGGTATGATAAACTTTCTTGAAAGTATAAATCAAGGGACCTTAATCCAAGGTTGTTGGATACCCTTCCTATTTGGGTTAAAAGACTTAATACTTGTTACTTGTTTGTTTCAATTTTTCCACTGCATTTTGTTTGTTAAGGAAAGTATAACTATCTTATACTTCCTAATACTTATACACTCTGATTTAGAAAGATTATATACGCTTTATGGTAGAGACTTTAACATTTTAAACTTTGGTTATGTTTCATTTTCAGATTCACTTTTCTTTAATTGATTTCTCAGAATCATATTTCCGTATTCAAGAAAGTGCGTAGAAAAAGAGGTTTTGTGAATTACTTTGTTTAACCTTATTAAACAATAGAATGGTTTCTTATGAACATTAAAAGTTCCCAAAGAATTTTTATAGTATAGAATTCACCCCCCCCCCCTCTTGTATATTGAGTATATACATTATTATTTCAATCCTAAATTTTTTATCTTATGATAAAATCATTCCCTATACCAATTAAACAATTAGTATCAGAGGATAGGTTCAATCTGAATTAATCTCATGATTAGATTCGGAATAGAATTCATCTTCTTCTTATTTTTGGAATAAGTTTTTCAGATTCAAAAGTCCTGATTCAATTTTTTTGAGATAATATTTTTCTATATTTTTCTTTATGAGGAATATTTTCCATGTTTACAAACTTTAATTACAAATATAATGATTCTACACACTTTCTTGAATCCAAAAATATGATTCTGAGAAATCAATTCCGGAAAAGTGAATCCAGAAATGAATCTTAACAAAAGTTTACAAAGATAAAGATTCTACATTAAAGCATATATAATCTTACTAAATCAGAGTGTATAAGTGTAAGGATGTCTAAGAAATTTATACATTCCTTAAAAAACCATAATTCAGAAGAAAACACGAAACAAAAAAGTAACAAGTAGTAAGTATTTTAACCCAAAGAGAAGGGTATCCAACAACCTTAGATAAAGGTCCCTTAATTTATACTTTCAAGAAATTCATTCTTACCCACACCTGGGTAAGCCCTCGATACAAAGATCGGAGTCTGTCTTGCTATCCACACACACCATCAACATCATGGTAGTCGGTAACTCTGTCTTCATCAGTAATAAATTCCTCAAACTTTAAGGTAGTCGACTCCTCTATCTTCCTATCCTTGGAAGCCCTCAAATGTAATCAGCAACATTCAGAGTCACACAAAGCAATTCTGAACAAGGTGTTCAATATGCACAAACCATGAGAGTCTTTATCTAGAAATCACTTCAACAACATGTAATCTCAATATTCATAGAACAGTTCATCGAAGATGTAACGTGTTATGAGATCTTTCAAATGAGCTTCTATTTATAGGCACAGCTTCAATGGTGGGATCCATCCTCCAACGAACATATTTTTCCTTGAATTTTGGAGGGACCTATACACATGTCACTCAAACAACAGTTAGTTAGTAACTTAATGCATGACATCATTTTGTCACCAAAACATTAGTAAGAAAAAATATGGTTATATAAGAAAATTCATTTTTCGGTGTGTATGAAAAAATCAAAGGTTGGATTATAACCAAACTTTTCAGAGTCTATAATAGAAGGATATTTGTATTCTATTTATCAGAGGAATTCGAGTAAGAATTCTATAGAATTTTGGAGTCTGAATTTCAATGAAATTTGGAGTCTTGAATTGAGTAAAATTTGGAGCCTTAATTCATAAGAGATCAGAGTCTGAACTTACAAAGTTAAAAGTATGAATTCATAAGATATTGGAGTCTGAACATACTATGTTCAGAGTCTGAATTCAAAGAACTCAGAGTCAGAACTCAGAAGAGTTCGGAGTCTGAGTTCGGAGAACTCGGAGTCTGAACTCAGAAATGTTCAGAGTCTGAATTTAGATAACTCGGAGTGGAAACTCAAAAAAGTTAGGAGTCTGAATTCATATAACTTAGAGTCAGAACACAGAAGAGTTTGGAGTCTGAATTCAGAGAACTCGGAACCTAAATTCAGATCCTGAAAATAGAATTCTTTATATCTAAGTAAATATTTGATTCCGAGGTTTTGGATATGAAATCTAATTTTATACATTATACAATATGAATAATGAAAAACATGGTAAGGATAAATTTCTTTGGGGAAGGGAAATTTTCCTTATCAAAGTAAAACATTGTGTAAATGAAATTTTCCTTAAGATAAGGTGTTTGTGATTTTCAAAACATGAAGAAATGGTAAATTCATAAAGAAACCTTATTGATTCAATCAATCTCCCCAAACACAAAATAATGGAAAATTCATAAAGAAACTTTATTGACTCAACAATCTTCCTCTTTTTGGAAAGCACAAACATCCTTATAAAAAAGAAAATAAAGACTTTAGAAAATATTTTTCAAGACTTTGAAAATAAAACATATCTCCCTTAATACCTGGGAAAGGATGAATATGACTAACTCACCCATAGGTTTGGGATCATTAAGGATTGTATTCTAGATTTCCGGAATGAGATTTTTCATTATCTTGAATATGGAAATCTTTGTAATGAAAAACTCCCCCTTGGATGAACACTCCCCCTTAATTAGTGAAATTTCTTCTTTACATAAAATTATTTTTCCTATATCCCCCTTTCTGATTTTAAAAATAAAATATAGGGAATGTAAAAGATAATATGGTACCTGAAATATTAGTATGAAACATCCAAAAAAACGAGCAACCAAAATTTCATTATGATTGGAAAAATTTGTACAAAAAGGAAAATGCAAAAATAAATCAGATTGTGTATAATCATCCTTCCTTTTCCTAGGGCATCAACTTCATGAAAATGGTTTTGAGCTTCTTGAGCTCCTTGTGATCTTATTCTGGTCTCTTTAGAATCTGATCCTGATCCTCATCTTTCTTCTCTAAGGATTTAATTTGATCATCTAGAGCCTTTAAAGCCTCTGCCTAAGTCTTCAGGACTTCTTTCTACTTGAAAATCTTTTCTTATATTTCAATCTATAGATCTCTTTAGCTACTTAATAATGGTTTCCCTTCAAATTCTTCACTTCATGAATCTGAAAATTCTGCTCAAGAGTTAGCCTTTCCTCAAAGATACATGTGAGATCCTTGAGTTACCCATATTCAGTGTCAAAATCATCCTTCAAACATTCTTGAAACTCATCAAGAAAACGAATATCTTCTATATTTTTCTTATACCAAGTGTTCATATTCATGCGTGATATCTTTTGGGATTCATAGTTAATGAAAAAAGTCTGGAAATCAACCTCAATACATACACATTTATCAATCACCATGGATATTGAATCCTCCTTCTGATTCAAGGTGTGTTGGATCATTTGGCATCTCGAGTCAATACTTGGAAATATTGGAATGGTCCCAAAAAGATTTTTTAGTGAATGAACATCAAAATCATGTCCTAGGGATGATGATTCTGAATCTAAAACATTTCTTGGTGAGGACTCTTTCTCTAGCTCAGAAAGTTTTCTCTTTGAAGATCCACCAGCTTTCTTCTTCTTCACAACATCTTTGGTAGTTGTATCAACTACCACCTATTTTCCCATATCACTACTCATAATGGCTTCCTCATCTGGAGATTTATGTTCACTATCAGAAAGCTAAACAATTTTATCATCATGTATCTCTTCTTTCTCATCTCTTGCCTCAGCTTCCTCAGGGTGAATGAAGTCATGATTAGGACATTCTTCCTCAGAGAGCTTATTCACTTCATCTTTAGCCTTATCATTTACTTCTTTCTCATATTTCCCAGGTGTATCCAACTTTGAATGTTATACTTTTGTAGGTGTTATACTTTTCCTTCTCATGAAATTATTCTACTTGCTTAATCAGATCTTCAGTATCGCCACTACTTTCTTCTTCTTTAACTTATTCCACTACTTTTTCTTCTTCTTTTTCTTTGACCTTGTCCGAAGTCACATACTTCTTTCTAGGGGTTTCAGGTATGGGTTCTACCAAGAAGGATTCTGGTACCAGAATAATCTGTGATTCTTTCTCAGTATCTCTCAAAATGTATCGTACTATATCATCTTCATTCATCCTTTTCTTTAACTTATTTTCTTTAGCATTAATTTCAATCTCATCAGTTGTATTCTCTTTCAAAGCATTTGATTCATCAGGATCCAAGACAATCTGAGGCTCTCCATCCTTCCTTTTTTCCTTGTCTTCCCTCTACTTCGCTACAACCTCATCTGGATATTATTTTTTTCTTATTAGGTTTAGGAGGTTTGGATTGATATTCCTTATCTTTTGGGGTTTTTTCTTCCTCTTCAACATCCTTCAACTTCCTCTTCATTGCAACCTTTCTTGATGGTTCAACCACTTCTTGGTTTTTTCATAACTATTTCAATTTTTCTTCGGGTTGGTCATAAAATTCTCTAGAGTCTTTAGAAAAAACAATTCTCATTCTCTTTAAAGTATCATCACTGACTAGCATGACATTTCCATTGCTACGTTCTGAAGTATAAAGGATTTTAAAATATTCTATGAACCAAACAATAAACATAGAAAGAATTTCCGAGCACATGATAATCTGAGCCTTTAAGTTCACATTCTTGATATCCTCATTCGTAATGAGAATATGATTAACCAAATTAACATTCCTCAGGTTCACTAGAACATCTGGGATGTACATGTCACTCTTCTTTAATGTGTCCTTGTCACTATTTCTCGGAATGATAAATCCTTGAACCCATAATTCAAGGATTCGATTATTTGTAGAGAGGTGAGAAATATTCGGAGTCATGACATTAGTAATATCAAGGCCCTCCATAGCTTTCACCTTTACAAATATTCCTTTGACATCTGGCAACTTGTGGGAATAGAATTCAGCTTCCCCTTCGTATGGAATACCAACTAAGTTTTCTACCTTAGTATGTGAAAGAGAATAAGGTTTTCCATATCTCTTGAAGGAAAAAATCTCCATGCCTTCTTCCTTAAAGACCGACTGATTCATAAAACTCAAAAACGAAATCTAGATACACTATATCTTGAGCCCTTGGCTTTGATACGAAGATGTTCTTCCATCCATTCAACTTAATGTTTTTCGAGATTATAAAATCATACTTGTATAAGAAGTAAAAATGCTCCAACCTTTCCCTATAGATCTTCCACTCCGAAATAGGCTTGATAGAAGACATTTCATTCTGAGAATATTCTTCTCCTAACATTCGGAATTGGTAAATCCCTGAAAATATGGAATGTGCTTATATATAAGGACATAACATCAGCACGGGAGAGCTTGAGAATCCATGTGGGACAACCATCAGGGGTCCTTTATATAGGTGTTTGAAAAGATGCTTCATCTTCCAAACTCAATCCAAAGGCTGAAAAACTTTCTGATCAGATCTGATGGTTGATATGATAGCCGCAAGGAAATATTGGATCTGATCTATTGAGTTTTTTTTAATAAAATAATTCGGTTTTAAGGAAAATAGAATCCAAAAAAATAAAAGAAACTACCATCAAGTAAAAGATTATTTCGAAAACATAGGAAAGGAAATATAACTTTTGGTTTTCTATGATGATTATTCGTTTTGAGGAAAACTATTCTTGAAGAACATTAGATACCAAAAATTCTATTATGAAATTTTTTGAAAAAGTGAGGAATTTTTTTTTAGAAAATCTTTATTACAAAAATTTAAGTACCAAAATCATCATTACAAAAATTTAACATACAAAAATTTTCATTAAAAAAATTTTCATTATGAAAATATTCATTACCCAAAATATTCATTACGAAAATATTTATTAAGAAAATTTAAAGTACAAAAATTTTTATTATGAAAATTTTAATACAAAAATATTCATTACGAAAATTTAAAGTACAAAAATCTTCATTACGAAAATCTACAAAAAAATAATTATGAATGATTTGGAAAATCTAACTTCGAAAATTTCCAGTACAAAAATTTTTTAAAATATATATTATGACAAAATTTCATTATAAAAAAATTTGAAAAACTAGTTATAAAAAAAATTTGGACAATGAAAACATTTATAGTAAAAATAATTAGACTATACAAAAGAACTTCATTACAGAAAATTTTGAAAATATTACTATGAAAATTTTCATTATGAAAGATTTAGAAATAACTGGCAAGGAAAACTTCCATTACGTAATACTTGAAAATTCTTACTACAAAAATTTTCATTAAAACAAATTTGTTCCATCTAACATGAAAATGTACTCCCCCTATGAAAAAGAGTTTGTTACTTTAAGGAGATTGGTTTTAATAGAAAGTTAACAAGGAAGATCACCTTATGGTTATCATTCCTAACTTTTGTTTAATATATTCAAATCTATCGAAGGGTAATGATTTTGTGATAATATCAGCAAGTTTATCTTGTGTTCCGATAAATTGAAGAATGATAACTCTTTTTTTCTGTGATCTCAAATAATGTGATGCCTAATGTCTATGTTTTTTGCATTAGAGTGATGTGCATGGTTTTTACTTAGGGTAATGGTAATAGTATTATCAAAAAAAATTGTCTTTTGGAAAAACACTTACCATCTCAACTATTGGTATCACAAGATTGGTTCAATCGGAATTAATCTCACGATTATATTGAGAAGATAATTCATTTTCTTATTATTTTTAGAATCAGATTTTCATATTCATAAGTCTGTATTCATTTTTTTTCTTAGAGATACTCTTGTTATATATTTTTCTTACTGAGTATTATTTTCCTTGTTTACAAACTTTTATTTCTAAAAAGTTTGTGTGAAATGTTTTTTTAGATGGCAGGAATCAATGTTGGTTTCATAGACAACCTAAATCCAACTAGACCATCTATCTTTGATGGGAATGATTATGAATATTTTAGATATCACAAGAAGACATTTATTATCAATACTGGAGTAGACAATTTTTTCATGCTTACTAGAGGATATAAAATTCTTGACAAGGAATTTAGTTCATTCACCAACTACGAAAATCATGAATATCAACTGAATTATAAAATACGCAATACATTGCTTTGTTCCATGACTAGAAATATATATATCCAAATTTCATCTTCTGAAGCAGAAAATTGTATTTGGAAAAATATTGAAGTTACACACTTTGGAACATCCAAAGTTATTGAAAATAGAAGAGCCATGCTCAGAGATTAATATCATGGTTTCTGCTTTCTTTATGGAGAACTCATATGTAAGGTGAAACAAAGATTCATGACTATTGTTAATAGTTTACAATATATGGGTGAGAAAGGATTAGATGATGAATATCTTGTGGTAAAAATCATATACATCATGACCAATGAATGGGAATCCAAGAGAACAACTATAGATGAGAATAGAAAGGTTACTCAGATTTCTCTTGATAAAATTTTTGTAACTCTTCGTCAACATGATACAAGAATGAAGAGAGATTATAACAACATTAATAAGAATAATGGGAATGTAAGTGTTGATTTTACTACAACTTCAAATCATATGAAATCCTAGACTCTTGAGAGAGTTAATAGATCTAAATCAAAGAATATTTTCATTCAATCCGAATATAGTGGAAGTGAATCTTCAAAAAAAGAAATATCCAATCTTGCTTGAAGGATGAACAAGATTTTTGTCTAGAAGAGCATTCAATCCAGATAAAAGAAGAAAGAAAATAAAGATAAGAAATATTTAGAAGTCACATGTTATTAATGCAAGAGATCTGGACATATAAGACCTGATTGTCCTATGCTTAAGAGAAAAGAAAGAAAGGAAAAGAATTCTGAGAGAAATAGAAAGAAGTACTACAAAGCTAATGAGAAGAATTTTTTGAAATCTATTGACACCTGGAGTGCTAGTGGTGGAGACTCTTCAGATGAATCATCAGGTTATGAGTCTTCTAAACAAAAGAATCTTGGTCTAATAGCCAGAATACCTATTGAAAATCATTGCTTAATGGCTAAGGTACACAATGTTGAACCCATGACCAATGTATCATTGAATGATAACTATAGTGATAGTAAAATTTATAACTCTTCTGATGAAGAATATTCTTTTGATGAGGATAATACTTTACCTACCTATGATGAATTTTCTAGGTTTTCTAAGATTCTTAAAATGAAAATTCTAAAGTGAACAAAATGATTGATAAATAAAAGTCTAGGATCTCTAGACTTAATAAAGAAATATCAGATCTTTCTAAAGATATTGATAATAAAATCCTTTATTTAGAATGTATTTCAAAAAATCTTAAGGAAGTGAATTTTGAGAAGGATAAGCTTTCTAAGGATCTAGAAAAATTAATTTCTATGAAAAAAAATTTGAGCTTAGCTCTAGTACTTATGTTTTGGAAAATAAGAACATAGTTATCAGACTAAAGTCAGAAATATTTTCCTTAAGTAAGTGTTTGTAAACCTTTACCTTAGGTATTAGAAATTTTTGATAAGATGTATTCTCAAATCCGACGTCTAAGGAATAATTATGGTTTTGGTTATACTTGTTCTAAATCAATTTTTAGTAACAATTATTTTGTTCCTCAAAGTGGTTCTTATTGTACTATGTGTCAGTGCAGTGGGCATTGGGCAAGAAATTGTTCCTCAAACAAAACCCAGTATTTAGGATTTCATAAAGCCTATTTTTCTAAGAAAATGTGGGTGCCTAAAATTTTGCTTTCTGAAATTTCCATATCCAAGAATGATTTGATTCTAAAAGTCTAACTCTCTTATTTTTAGGAAAATAAATAAAATACCAATAGCAATACATGGTACATTCATAGTAGATTTTACCAGTATATGACTAGTAAAAAACTTCTTTAAAAATATCATCAAGAAGAAAGGAAGGAATGTAACTTTCAGAGATAATGCTAAGGGAGAAATTATTGGTATAGGTAAAATCATTCTTCTTGGAAAAACTTTGATTTCAAATGTTTTTTTGTTAAGGGTCTTAAACACAACCTCATTAGCATAAGTCAATTATGTGATAAAGGTTATGTTTTGAATTTTAGGAATGACAAGTATTTAGTACACAATTCCAAGGAAGAGTTTATTCTTTCTACCAATAGGCAAGAGAATGATTACACACTAAACATAGAAGACCTTAGGAGCCAAGTCCTACCTTGACTTAGTAAAATGGATGAACATTATTGGTTGTGGAATAGAAGGTTATGACACTGTAACCTGAAGAACCTATGAAAAATATCTAAGAAAAGATTAGGTAAGGATCTACCATTGCTTCAATTTCATTCTTCAAATGTTTATGATCCTTTTCAATATAGAAAGAAACATATTTCAAGTTTTAAATCAGTCGGTGAAGTCTCAACCACAGATGCATTACAGTTTATGCATATGGATCTTTTTGGACCAACACAAACTGAAAGAAGTGTAGGAAAATATTATGTATTTATCCTAGTTGATGATTACACTAGATTTATATGGATCTATTTTATAGTAAAGAAATATAAATCATTTTCTTATTTCAAATGTTTTAAAGCCCAAGTTAAAAATGAGAAAAACCTTCAATTGATAACAATTCATAGTTATTATGGAGGATAAATTTAAAATAATGATTTTGAATCTTTTTGTAGTAGAAAAGGCATTACTCATAACTTCTCATCACCCAGAACACCTCAAAAAATGTTATTGTTGAAAGAAGAAATAGAATTATTCAAGAGATAAAAAGAACCATGTTTAGTGAGTATTCTGTACCCAATCATTTTTGGGTTGAACCTGTTAGTACTGCTTGTTAAACTATAAATTGAGTTTTTATTAGACCATTTATTAATGAAACCCATTATGAGTTATGGAATGGTAGAAAACATATACTTTTCTACTTCATGGTTTTTGGTTTCAAGGTATACATTATGAATACTAAAGATAATTTACACAAATTCGCACCAAAATATGATAAAGGAATTTTCTTATTCTACTCCACAACTTATAAGTCTTATAAAGTTTTAAAAAAAACACAAGTACTATTGAAGAAATAGTGCATGTTAAATTTGATTAAATGATCCCTTTGTTTTTAAACAACCTCAACCTAAATCTTCAGATGTGTTTTCTAAAACTGATTATCAATAATTGTTTGAAGATCCTTCTGATAAAGAAATGTCCAAGAAGATGTTTCTAAAGAATTTACCCTATAAGATTTCCTACCCTATATTTATGAACAGGTTTTACAAAACCCAAATTAGTTATATCTTAAGAATCATCCCAGTGATAGTATCATTGGTGATGTAGATAAACCTATGAGGACTATAATTTCCTTAAGGAATGAAGTAGAACATCTAGAATTCCATTCCCAATTAGAAACAAAACTCATTGATGATGATTAAGGTAATGATTATTGGATAAATGCAATGAAAGATGAACTAAATGAATTCGAAAGGAATAAAGTCTGGACCTTGGTTGAAAGTCCTAAAGAAACTTCTATTATTGGAGTAAAATGGGTCATCAAAAATAAGTGTGATGAAAATGGAATCACGGTAAGAAATAAAGCTAGATTGGTTGAAAAAGGCTATAATCAACAAGACGGAATAGACTAGGAAGAAACCTATGCTTTATTAACTAGACATGAATCTATTCATATTTTGCATGACTTTGCAGTATTCGTCAATTTCAAAATTCTTCAAATGGATGTTAAATGTGCATTATATAATGGTTATTTTCAAGAAGAAGTTTTTGTTGAAAAAACTACAGCTTTTAAAGATGCAAAACATCCTGAACATGTTTTTAAACTTACCAGTGCTTTGTAAGAACTTAAGTATGCCCCTTAAGCTTGTTATGATAGACTTACAAGATTTTTTCTTCAAAATAATTATGTTAATGGAAATACTAATCTAACCCTTTTTGTAAATAAAGAGAAGAAAAATGCTTTGATTGTTCAAATTTATGATGATGACATTATATTAGGTTCGACTCAGCAATCTTTAATTGATTAATTTGCGGATCTAATGAAATCTGAGTTTGAAATAAGTATGATGGGTGAGTTAACATTTTTCCTTCATTTTCAAATTTCTCAAAAAACCAAAAGGAATATATATATCCCAACATTAGTATATTAATGATATTCTTCAGAATTATGGATATGAAAACACTAAAAGTATTAGTACTCCCATTGGTACCTCAAACACACTTAATATTGATGAAGCTGGGAAACCAGTGGATCAAACATCTTTTAGAGGTATCATATGAAGTTTACATTACATGATAGATAGTTGTACAAAATTAATGTTTTCAATATTCTTATGTTCAAGATATCAATCCAATCCTAAGGAATCTCATTTAAATGTAGTGAAAATAATTTTTCGCTTCTTAAAGAAACCCATGGATCGTGGACAATTTTATACATCTGTAAATGATTTTATTTTGAAAAGATTTTCGGATTATGAATTTGTTAGATGAGGAATGGATAGAAAGAGTATATCCAGAACATTTCATTTTTTAATATATTCATTAGTTTCTTGTTCATGCAAGAAGAAACCCTCAGTAGAACTTTCCACTACTGAAGTTGTATCTGTAGCAGCTGGAAGTTGTTGTGCTCAAGTGTTGTGGATGTAACACAAAATCATAGACTATGGTATAAGTTTTACCAAAACACAAATTTTGTGTGATAATAATAGTTCCATTTTCCTAATTAAAAACCTTTCACATCATTATCGTACAAAACACCTTGATATAAGGCATCACTTTCTTAGGGATCACAAAAAAAGGGGATATCATTCTTCAATTCTTCAGAACACAATATCAAATTGATGATATTTTCACAACATATTTTCCCTCTGATATATTTTAATACATTACACAGAAGTTAGGAATGATAACCATAAGTTAATCATCCTTGTTAACTGAAAGAGTGCTGTCGTGGGCGCCCTCAAATGATTAGTGTGATTTAGGGGTACTTAGGTGCAGTAGAGTGGCTGACCAAGGTCATTTCTCAAAGGAGGAAGTAAGTTAAGATAAATTCTTAAAGGTATTCTAAAAATAAAAAATAATAGAATTAAAACACTAATTGAATGTATGTGGTTATTTTATAGTTTATAAATCTATAAGAAGTTTTCTGGAAGAAGACTGCATTTTTTTTAATTTTGAAATGAAGTTTGATTAAAAAGACACAATAAGAAGATGTTTTTTTAGAAAATATTTTAAAAGGCATAATCGATATAAATCTACCTCTACACTCTATTATCAATCATGGTCATTTAAAGAAACATTCACTTAATTATGATCCCTAAATTTGTTAAATACTGAACCCAACGAGAATTAACTTTACGATGAAGATGAAGTAAATTTAACCCTAGGCTAACTTCGGAACATGCAATCGCAACACCCTGCTTTGATTGATGTTCTAAGATTAGCTTATGGTAAGTGGTAAATTAAGTCATATTTTCCCTCTTAATTTAGAATTAATTGAGTTTAGGTATTATATTTGAACACTACAAATTTATCCCTTATGGTTTGGTATAACCGATTATATTCGCACTCTCACAATTTACACAAAATCTCATCCTCCTATGTTTTTGTGTTAATTGTTCAATTGCTTTCTTAGTTTAAATTAAATTAAAAACTCAATTAATTGATCATATTATGTGAATTAAAGTATATAATTGATTCAAAATAATTTAATGTAGAAGGTAATAGATAGATCGATTACTAAAATACTACTCTTCCATGGGTGGCGTAATCATCATAGAAGCGAATTGTATTTGCAACGATTTATAATGGGTATAACCCAATAACGCTTCTACTCAAGAATTCCAGAAAAAAGAGAAAGATTAATAGAAGAATAAATTTAAACAAAATATAAGAAAAGATAAGAAATAAAATAATAACAAAGAATTTTAAAACACAAATGAAAATATTACAACATGAAGAAGAGAAGGAGGCTTCGATGAGGGGATCCTTTCTTCAAGACAAACCCCTCTTACAATGGTTATAAAATTTGGGTGAAACCAATTATCCTCTTCCTAAAATCTCATAATACACGTCCCAACCCCAAAAAATGAGAAAAACACCAATTTATAGAGTGGTGGGGAGGCTAGCTTCAAAGAGGTTTCAAGTTTGTATGGGAAACATCAGCCAAATATTTTATTCCAAATTGGACTGACCATTTGACGGCCAAAATGCATGAATCATCTCTTATTCCATAGGATAATATGTTTTAATATATGTCCTCTATCTCCTATTAAAATTTGGGCGCAATCCAGGCCTAGATGAAGGAGTTATATACCAAATACAAAAGCTACTCAATTCTGGCATGTCCATCCCACCTTTGATTTTATGGCCCAATTACTCCAACCAAATGCATTAATTTGATCTAGGGTTCAGAATAAAAGTTGTATCCCATGAAATAAGGAATAAAATTAAAAAATATTCGGTTCAAATAATTCAAATTAAAATATTTATGATTGAAATACTACAGTGATTTTAAAAGGGAAAAACTCGAATTTTCATCAAATATTCAAATGAATGATCTAATCCCAAATACTTTCTAATTAAACATATTTAACACAATGTGAGGAAATTATATCATTTATTATTAATAAAATATTCAATAACATAGTTTTTTATCAACTCCCCCACACTTACCTTTTTGTACTCCGGAGCAAACCTCATATCAAGTAAACATCAATATCAAATCAAAACCAATTTTAAAACACATATCCTTGAGGTCAAACAATTACACACCAAGAAAAAAAAAGATATCATGCCTCATAAAAAATAATTATTTCAAGTTCTCCATTTATATCATTCAATATATTTCCACTTCATTTATCCCCCCATGCACAAAACACTTACCTCGCTAGAATTTTCACTTATCACACAAATATCAATTTTTTTCAATGTCTTTCCCATAAAAACTCATAAAAGGGTCACCATAGGGTTGATAAATTCTTACATCGCCACCTGATGTGGGTCAACGACATATGTTTATCATGAGGACTTTTCAGGGTTGTTCTGTGGCTTTCGGTTGGTAGGATTAAGGTGTTAAAAATTTGGAGGCTAAATGAGCATGGCTTGACTCTTTTTGAAGCAAAGTTGCATTAAAATAATTTCACATAAATATGGTCTTCTTCTTAATCCCCATAGTATCAATTCAGCTCCATCATCATGAAAAATCAATGAAATTTATCACCCTTCATTATTTTAGCAGAAAAAAATCCAATCTTTTCAAACAATATTTTTCTTGAAAGCTCCAGATAGGCATAACTTTCCCCCGCTATTAGAAGCTCCAGAAAGGCACAACTTCTTTTATCATGAAAGCTCTAGAAAGGCACAACTTTTAATATAATGTTTTTCATTAGCAAAAAAAACATCTCTTCAGAATTTGATTTTTCACCCAAACTATCAAAAAATGTGGTAGCCCAACACAAGATAGCTTCCCCCACACTTAATTTCAACTAGATTATGCAATTTCACTTCAAGAGTAGGTTGGATAGGGAAAATTGGCTTGTAATGTGGCTAACCTAACAAGTTGTGCATGGATTATAAGGGATAAAAGGATTAGATGTTAAAGTTAGGCCATTATAAAAAAGGATTCTTTGAAATAGGGGCTTTAATACCAAACAAATGCCTCAATAATTTAAACATAAGTACCTCAAACCCTCAAGTTTTGATAGGAATAAATCAAATTCTGGTTAAATCAAGCATGCTTTGGTTCTCTCAAGAAGTGAGGTGAATGTAAAGAATATGAAAATAATGGTTAAAAAGCCTCACATGAAAGTGATTTCATATATAAAGACAGTTATATGTGGCATGGGATTAAAAATTTAGTGTACTTTTCATGAAATTACTAAATATTTGAGCTTGAAACAAAGTCATTTCAGCATTCATTTATGCTTAGTTTCAAAGGATAAATTGTTTCACTTATTGATATGGATTTAAAAATGGCGATGAGAATCATTTAAGATCAAAAGATTCAAAAACACGCAGAAAATTGTAAAATAAACACACAAAATTTGAAAAACACACATTTTTTTGTTTTTTTTTTAATCAGGAAAACAATTGAAATTACGAAACTAAAAGGTTCCCACCCCCGCACTTAATGTATTTCATTTTCCTTAATTTGAACCTATGAGATGATATATGCACATGAAATGTATAATTTTATATAGTACAAAGAATAACAAAGTTAAATGGTTAGGAACAGCCTGATGTGATCAAGTGATGATGGGGTCATGCAGTGTGATAAAATCCACTTCATTAGTAGGAAGTCCCTCAATGTATCTTTTTAAACATTTCCCATTGACTGTAAAGCTCCTTCTTATGTCCTCTTGTGTGATCTCCACTACACCATAAGGAAAAACATTAGTCACAATATGAGGACCTAACCATCTGGAATGCAACTTACCAGACATCAGCTTTAGTTGTGAACTATAGAGAAGTAATTTATCTCCAAAATGAAACTCCCTTTGTTGGATAATTTTTTCATGAGATACTTTTTATCTTTCTTTATAAAGCCTTGAGTTCTCATGTGATGACAGTCGAATCTCCTCAAGCTCTTGAATTTGCAACTTCCTTTGAATTCGAGCTTGGGCCAAATCCATGTTGCATTTCTTTATAGCCTAATATTCCTGATGCTTGACTTCCACTGGGAGATGACATACTTTCCCAAAAATAATCTGAAATGGGGAAATACCAATGGGTATCTTTTATTCTATCATATAAGCCAACAATGCATCATCCAAGCACCTTCTCTAATCTTTCCTATTTGGCTACACAGTTTTCTCGAAAATTTGTTTCAATTCCCTTTTTGAAACCTCAGCCTGGCCATTTGTTTGAGGGTGGTATGGTGTTGATGTTTTTTATGTCACCTCATACTTCTTTATAAGGGAAGAAAAATTATTATTGCAGAAGTGTGTCCCTTGTTCACTGATGATGGCCTTCGGTACTCCAAACCTGCAAAAAATCTGTGTTTTGACATAGTCCACAACAACATGAGAATCATCAGTCCTGGTGGCCTTAGCCTCCACCCATTTACTCACATAATCAACCGCAACCAAAATATATAAAAATACAAATGAAATAGGAAAAGGACACATAAAATCAATGCCCCATACATCAAAAATCTCACAGAATAGTATGGGTTGTTGGGGCATCTCATTGAAGGTTCCAAGCACAGTGGAAGCGCGTGGGTGGATGTGCCCACTTGGATTTTTTTCATTAGCAACGATCAATCTGGGATCAATACAATGATAAATACCAGTCTCTACGGATCGAATCATAGAAATAGACAAAATAAATAGAAAGTCCCAGAACCAAAAAGTAGGATCATTACAGGTTGATTATAATTAATTTAATTAATTTAAAATAAATACCTTTTGGGTGTTCTTTATTCGTTGATGTTCTTGATCACGTTCTGATGTGATTTGTCATTGCGTCGCAGAAGACAAGTGTAGACTTCCTCTAGTGGTGATCCACACGTGTACCTCATATCTCAGGACGGCACCAAAGGAATCTCTGGGTGCTAGCGTGGAGAAACCTTTGCTTGCATTCTCTGCCTTAGATCGTCTTGATCCGATGGAAGAGGATCTCTCTCAGTCTTGAGAGTGTTCTTGGAGGAAGAGGTTCTTTTGGCCTTAAAATATTTCTCCCGAGATGTTGTGTGTGTGTGTGTGTAGGAAGAGATTTGTGGTTGTGAGGATATTTATAATCAGGCATGAGGTTGTAGAGTTATGACAATAAATAAACACGTTACGTGTTTTATTTATTTCATTGACTCTTATTTAAAACCCCATGTCGAATAATTAATTCCTTGACATGCGCCCACGTTTATTATAATAAATATCATTTAAAACAATTTTATATCCTCAAAATCCTGACTGGAAAAACTACACGGCATGTATTAATAAATACACGGCGTGTACTTGTTTTTTATTGAAAACTACATAGCGTGTACATTCAATGTACACGGTGTGTATATCTTTTTTTAATTTATTCATTTCCTTTCCATAAATAAAACTACATGGCATGTAATTATTAATACACGGCGTGCACTTGTTTTCCATGAAACACTACACGGCGTGTAATCTTTAATACACGGCGTGTATATCCTGTTTTTCATTTCCTTCTTCCTCCATCATTAAAACGATTAAGGCTTCCTTGAATAATTATTAAACCATGTATGGGAATAATCTTTATTCTACTTGAGATACTTGAATACACTTATTTTGTGACCCTCTAGGACTCTTTCTCATTAGCATTAGACGCGCTTTCCTAAAGTCCAAGATTACTTTCTAGCAACGGGTTAAGGCACGCAAGAGAAAGAATTTGACGCCGCATTGACATATCACCTCATACGAATGTTTACTATGTAATTTAATCCATTTTTATCGATATCTCATCAAGAAGGTTTCATGGAAGTGTCATAAACATATATCCTTGATTCGTCATTCCTTGACTACCTGAAATAAACTCGTCATTCACACCATGGCCATGGAATTTAATGCGACAGTTCTATTTCAATTAAAGGGCTGAGATATTAACTTCCATAAATGGAAGGGACAAATCCTTCCTCGACTTATCCATTAAAAACATGCCACTTGTGATACACCCAACATACCCTACTTCCCCCCAACTATCAGCATGACAGTTTTCGTCAGTAAATCTAAGTGTACGAGTCTTGACATGAGTCAATGAAAATCTTCCAGTCTAAGGACCATTACACACGCTCATAAATAGAAATGTCTGATGACACCAAGAAATGCGGAATTGCTACTGGAGAGTCTGTTCCCATAATCTCCAATCTTGGATATTTCCAAGTGCGAACTCCATGAGAGAGAGTCTCTTCTTCTTATGAGTGCTCGCACATGACGGTCTGTATACTATCTGTCCTATCATAGTATGTCATCCAACCATAGAACATTATTTAAGAATATTTTTATATCATTTCAGGGTTCTCATCATAGCGGGTATCTGCCATGACCTTATCAATGCAACAAATATTCTAGGACATTATTATATTATAGTCATGCAAAACAATGAGCAATATTTAATAAGTGAATATTCATGTAATCAAAGTAGAAAACAGTTGGTTCCCATGACACCAACCCTTACAAACTCCCACTTGGACTAGAGCCAACTACCTATGACTTTTAGTCTGCTAGACCTTACATGATTATCATGTTTCTACTGAGTCAAGGCTTTAGTCAATGGGACCTCCACGTTGTCTTCTGTGGAAATATTACTCACTGAAACTTCACCTCTCTGAGAAAAATCCCTCAAGAGATGATACTTCTGAAGTATGTGCTTTGTCCGCTGATGTGACCTTGGATCTTTTGCAAGTTCCACTACTGTAGTATTATCATAATCAAGTGTGATATGATCTTTACTGCTTGGTACTACATCCAGCTCTTAGATGAAGCTTCACATCCATACTGCTTCTTTAGCTACCTCAGAAGCTACGATATACTCGGACTCTACTATAGAATCTGCCACCACACTTTTCTTTGAGCTCTTCCAGCTCAATGCACCTCAATTCAAACTGAATATGTATCCAGTCTACGAATTCATGTCATCATGATCAGTCTGGAAACTATCATCTACATGTCCTCTGATGACTAGTTCCTCATCTCCTCCATAAACCTGAAACATATCCTTAGTATGCCTCAGATACTTAAGGATGGGCTTGAATACCATCCAATGGCGGTCTCCTGGATCAGCTTGATATCTTCCTACCACACTTAATGTGTAATCAACATCTGGCCTCGTACATAGCATAACATACATGACTGACCCAATCGCGGACGCGTAAGTGATCCTTGCTATTCTCTTTCTTTCCTCATGTGTCTGAGGACACATTTTCTTGGAATGATGAATGCCATGTGACACTAGAAACAATCCCCTCTTGGACTGTTCCATACTGAATCTCTTCAGTATCTTGTCAATGTATGTACTTTGAATCAAGCCTAAAATTCCCTTGGATCTATCATAATGGATCTTGATCCCAATAATATGTTCTACCTCGCCCAAGTCTTTCATGGATAATCATTTTTGAAACCATGCCTTAACTGACTGTAATACAGGTACTTCATTTCCAATTAGTAATATGTCATCAACATATACTATTAGGAAAACGATCACACTTCCACTAAACCTCTTATAGACACAAGGCTCACATTCATTCTTAACAAATCCAAATTCCGTTATAGCTTCATCAAAATGAAAGCTTCATGACCTTGATGCTTTCTTTAATCCATAAATGGATTTCTGCAACTTGCATACCCTGTTGGAATCCTTTGGAGTCACAAAACCTTCAGGTTGTGTCATGTAGACATCTTCCAAGAGCTTCCCGTTAAGGAATGCTATTTTGACATCCATTTTCCAAATTTCAAAGTCATGGTAAGCGGCAATGGATAATAGGATTCTGATGGATTTTAGCATCACAACTGGTGAAAACGTTTCATCATAGTCAATTCCTTAACGCTGTCTAAAACCTTTTGGAACCAGACATGCCTTATAGGTGCTGAAATTCCCCTCCATGTCCAGTTTCTTCTTGAATACCCATTTTTTACAATAGGCTTTTCATCAACTGGAGGATTTAACAAAATCCAGACTTGGTTTTGGTACATGGAATCCATTTCATAATTCATGGATTCTTGCCACTTGGCAATGTCTGTTCCTTCAATTGCTTCCTTGTAGGTAAGAGGATCATCATTGTCAACCAATAATGGGTCACCATCCCCGGTGATTAGAAAACCATATCATTATGGTTCTCTTACCTCTCTCGTGATCCTACGCAGTTCTTGTGTCTCTGGAATAGATTGTTCTTCCACAGGGCTTTGTGGAATCTGTTCTTGTACCAACTATTGTGTATCTTGATCCTCGACTTCATCGAAGTCTATCTCGCTCCCACTATCTCTTTTGGAGATGTGCTCCCTCTCAAGGAATATTGAATGTCTTGCCACTATAACCTTTTTGTATGAGGGGTTGTATAGGTAAAATCCCTTTGTTTCCTTGGTATATCCTATAAAGATAGACTTTGTTCCTCAGGGTGCAATTTTGTTACCTGAAGAGGCCTTAACAAATGCTTCACTACCCCACACATGTAAATTCGATAACATGGCTTTGCATCCACTCCATAACTCGTATGGAATACCATTTATTGATTTAGTTGGTACTTGGTTTAGTATGTGAGTAGTTGTTTGTAATGAATGTCCCCAAAAGGATAATGGAAGACTCGCATGACTCATCATTGATCTCACCATGTCCAACAGGGTGTGGTTCCTCCTTTCACTTACACCATTACACTGTGGTGTATAAGGAGGATTGAGTTGAGATAGAATCCCAAACTCCAATAAGAAATCAATGAATTCCTAATTAGGATATTCTCCTCCTCTGTCTGAGTGGAGTTTCTTAATCTTTTTACCAAGCTGGTTCTCAACTTCATTCTTGTATTCTTTGAACCGATCAAAAGTATCTGACTTATACCTCATTAAGTAGATATATCCATATCTACTAAAATCATCAGTAAAAGTTATGATATACAAGAACCAACCCCTTTCTTTAACTGGAAATGGTCCACACACATCTGTGTGAACTAATTCTGGAATCTCTTTTGCTCTTTCACCTTTCCCACTAAATGGGGCCTTGATCATTTTTCCTTGTAGACACGCATGACATACACCAATTGGTTTTAGTTCGAAAGAATCTAAATACCCATCTTGATGTAATTTTTTCAAACGTTTCTCATTGACATGACCTATCCGGTGATGCCAAAGTTGGTTGTGGTATGAGTCATGTGAATTTACTTGGTCATAGATTTCCATTACTTGGTTTGTATAGTCTAACACATAAAGGTTGTTATATAAATATGCCCCGCCAAAAAAATGCTATCTTTATAAAAGTAGCAACATTCATTTCCAAACTTGAACATGAATCCATCAGTATCTAATTTGGATACTGAAATAATGTTTTTAGTAAGAGAAGGCACATAATAAAAACCCATTAACACCAAGATCATTCCAGTTGGCAATGTAAGGTGGTAGTCCCCGACAGCTACAACAGTAAGTCTGGCACCGTTGGCTGCTCGTAGATCTACCTCCCATCGATCAATCTTCCTAAATCTAATTGGTTCCTATATTTGGATACAGATGTGATCACCACAAGCAGTATCTAATACCCAATTAGTAGAAATAGATAGATTACATTCGATAACAAATGCACCTGAAGCTTCCCCTTTCTTCCTTGGTTGGGTGCAATTTTTCTTTCAGTGGCCCTTCTAGCCATATGTGAAACAAACAGCATCATGTTCCTTTTCCTCCCCTTTGATCTTCCTTTTCTTGGAAGGCCTTGAAGAAGTTTGGGCTTAATGTTCTTCACCTTCCCTTTCCTTTTATTCAACATGAGGACAGAAGGATTTTCACACTTCATGTCATTGTCCACTTGGCGAATAAGGATAAGACGATCAGACAGAGACTTCTCAATGTAGTTCATGTTGAAGTTCACAACATAGTTTGAGAAGCTCTGGGGAAGTGATGTAAGAATGAGATCAGTACCCAGTTCTTTGGGGAGTTTAAACCCTAGAACCTCCAAGCACTCAATGTATCCAATGAGCTTGACTACATAAGGCCCGGCTGGGGAACCCTCTCCAAGATTTCTCTGGAATAGAGCCTTGGAGATCTCAAACCGTTCCTGTCTTGCTCTCTCCTAGTATAAACCACGGAGGTTCTCGAGCATGCTATAGGAATCCATGTCTTCATGAGACTTCATGAGCTCACTAGACATATATGACAGCATCAAACATTGAACATCGAGTGTGTCATTCAAATATTGATCATATACTAGGAAATATTCATCACTCGCCCCTGGGGTAGGAGAATCAGGAAGTGAGGACTCTAGCACGTAAAACTTCCATTCATGGCGTAGAATAACTCGAAAGCACCTAAACCATTCATAAAAGTTACTGCTAGTGAGGATGTTTCCTTTATCCATAATTGATCGTAGAGAAAATGTGGTTGATGTGTTTTTCATATTCGATTATACAAATTAAAAGAGCGGATTTATCAGTACTTTCTTGATTACATTTTATGAGAAATAATAAATTTTATTAAGTCTCCCACTATTTTATCAAGTCTCAGTGGCCCTCACCGTTGAACTCGGAATGTCCAGTTGCTTTGACATTCTAGTTTCAAGGATCCATATTCCCCTTCGCATAACCCCAAAAAGGGTTGGTCAAGCTATTTGAAGGTATTTAGGTAGGCAGGTCTTTTCCAACTGTGAGCTTATAGTTCCTTGATCTGTTGAGTAGACTCCCCAATCCTGAAATCCTGACTTGGATTTCATCAACTCTTGCCTCCAATATTACATCAAGTCTAGCAAGGGCTACTTCTCTTGATGTAATATGGTTAAGTCAACCTGAAACCTTTCATAAGGGCTTCCTTTATAAAAGTAAGTGTACCAACAAGGGTTGGTCAAACACATAGTTTTATTGAGTCTTTCCCTTAATCAGGTAACGGAAGGCTAAGTCTGACTTAATATGGTATTAAGAGATTTTAATCCTTTATGCATAGTTTTTTGCATTATCACATGCTTGTTAATATTAAGTGATGCTTTATTAAGTGATTAACCATGTTCCGATAATGTTTACGCATTTTCCAGTTTTATTTTATTCCATCTTTCCATGTTTGTTCATTTTATTAACTATGTGATCACGAAAACACATACATAATAATTAAACCATGCAATTTAGACAGAAATAAAATAAGATGGCATGATCATGAGCTTCTATTGGTTAGCTTATCTAGCGGTTTTGATAATATAACCCTGACCTAGGAAAAAACACATTGAACCAGGTGGTTTGTGTTTTGCAGCTCCCACCTGTCCACCTTTGTATCTTCTTATGTCATTTTCGCCTTGGCTTCGGGATTTGAACAGTCTCCTATGGCTTGGGAGATCCTACATTACATGGGTTTGCATTAAAGAAATCATGGGCACGCAGGCCCTACATTTTATTGGAAGAAGGCTCACAGGCCAAAAATTTTAAATAGATTTAAATGAAACCATACACATACAAAGGGTATTTGGTCTAGCTCATGATCATCCATAGCATGCAATGAAATTTATGAAAATTTATAATTCAAATTCTTTTAATCATTCTTTCATTTAAGATATGCCGTGCTCGAATTCAATTAATTATGATCTTATAATTAATCAATTCTTTATCTTAAATTAATTTCTGGATTTCCTTAAGATTATTCTCATCCATATTCCTTGTACGGGTCTTTGTACATTGGAGGAAACGAGGAGAAATTCCATTTCTAGAAAGTACATGGCCTGTAGTTTATAATTACATGGCGTGTATTTATTTTCACTCTTTATCCGAAGTACATGTTGGGGGCTTTGGAGTGTTTTCTATACTTTGGAAATTTTGGAGTACATGACGTGTAGATAAATCATACATGGCGTGTTCTTCCTCATTACGCGGTAACTTCCCTGGTGATCTAGTGTACGCGGTATGTGGCTTATCCTTGTACACGGTTTCACCTGGGCCAGAATGAACTACACTGCGTGTTGCTCAAACATACACGCCATATATTCCAGTTCCACGCACCATTCATTTCTGGTCAACAAGGCATGACTAATACTTAGGTATATTCAATTCACATGGCGTGGTTTGGCGGACCAGTGTCGGTTCATTGAACCTAAGTACACGGCGTGTAGTTTTAATTACACGCCGTGTAATCCCGTTTTGTACAGATAGAAAGAGCAGCTCCTCTGGATGAGTTCCTCGTTTTTATTTTAATCAAAAATCAAAATTAAAAGGTCGTTTTTGTGATATGAATCCATAAACGAAGGAGGAAGAATAGATCCCGTTTATTCAGATTAATAGAACGATATATTTCAAATTGAATCAAATATAAATGCATAAATTATCAAAAAAATTAAATAAATATAATCAATGTTGTAACCTCCCTCTGATACCATTTGAAGGTTCCGGGTGCAGTGAAAGTGCGTGGGTGGATGTTCCCACTTGAATTTTGGTCATTAGCAATGATCAATCCGGGATCAATACGACGATAAACACTAGTCTCCATTGATCGAATCACATAAATAGACAAAACAAATAGAAAGTTTCGGAACAAAAAAGTTGGATCATTACAAGTTGATTATAATTATTTTAATTAATTTAAAAGAAATACCTTTTTGGTGTTATTTCTTTATTGATGTTCTTGATCATGTTCTAATGTGATTCATCGTTGCGTTGTAGAAGCGATGTGTAGACTTCCTCTAGCAGTGATCCACACGTGTACCTCATATCTCGGGACATCGCCAAAGTAATCTCTGGGTGCTAGTGTGGAGAAACCTTTGCTTGCGTTGTCTGCCTTAGATCGCCTTGATCCGTTGGAAGAGGATCTCTCTCGGCCATGAGAGCGTTCTTGGAGGAAGAGGTTATTTCATCATTTAAATAATTCTCCAGAGATGTTGTGTGTGTGTGTAGGAAAAGAGTTGGGGTTATGAGGATATTTATTATCAGGCTTGAGGTTGTAGAGTTATGATAATAAATAAACACGTTACACATTTTATTTATTTCATTGACTCTTATTTAAAACCCCATGTTGAATAATTAATTCCTTGACATGCGCCCACGCTGATTATAATAAATATCATTTAAAGAAATATTATATCCTCAAAATCCTGACTGGAAAAACTACACAGCGTGTATTAATAAATACATTGCATGTACTTGTTTTTCATTGAAAACTACATGGTGTGTACATTCAATGTACACAGAGTGTATATCTTGTTTTCATTTATTCATTTCCTTTCCATAAAAAAAATAACATGGTGTATAATTATTAATACACGGCGTGTATATCTTGTTATTAATTTCCTTCTTCCTCCATCATTAAAACGATTTAGGCTTCCTTGAATAATTATTAAACCATGTACGGGAATAATCTTTATTCTACTTGAGATACTTGAATACACTTAGTGTGTGACCCTCTAGGCCTCTTTCTCATTGGAATTAGGTGGGCTTGCCTAAAGTCCAAGATTACGGTCTAGAAATGGGTCAAGGCACCCAAGAGAAAGAAGTAGACGCCATATTGACGTATCACCTCATACGAATGTTTACTATGTAATTTAATCCCTTTGTCTCGATATCTCATCATGCAGGTTTCATGGCAGTGTCATAAACCTATATGCTTGATCCTTCGTTCTTTGACTACCTGAAATAAACTCGTCGTTCACACCATGGCCATGGAATTTAATGTGACAGTTCTATTTCAATCAAAGGGCTGAGATATCAACTTCCATAAATGGAAGGGAAAAATCCTTCCTCGACATATCCATTAACAACATGTCACTCAT
Organism: Viscum album; assembly: GCA_963277665.1. Classification (NCBI taxonomy): domain Eukaryota; kingdom Viridiplantae; phylum Streptophyta; class Magnoliopsida; order Santalales; family Viscaceae; genus Viscum; species Viscum album. The sequence continues at coordinate 2,009,380,115 of OY728155.1, forward strand.
GACGCACCCAACATAACCTACTTCCTGCCAACTATCAGCGTGACGATTTTCGTCAGTAAATCTAAGTGCGTGAGTCATGACATGAGTCAATGATAATCTTCTAGTCTAAGGACAATTACACATGCACATAGATAGCAATGTCCGATGACACCAAGACATGCAAAATTTCTACAGGCAGGTCTATTCTCATAATCTCCCATCTTGGAGATTACCAAGTGCGAAATCCATGAGAGAGAGTATCATCTTCTTACGAGTGCCCGCACATGACGGTCTATATACTATGTGTCCTATCATAGTATGTCATCCAACCGTAGAACTTTATTTAATAATATTGTTATATCATTTCATGGTTCTCATCATAGAGAAGATCTGCCATGACCTTATCAATGCAACAAATATTCCAGGACATTATTATATTACAGTCATGCAGAACAATGAAAAATATATAATAAGTGATCATTCATATAATCAAAGTACAAAAAAGTTGGTTCTCAAGACACCAACCCTTACACTCATGTCTCCTAGAAATGTTCCTAGTGTGTTGGCAATGAGAGCATGACTTACAAAACTCATGGGCATCATGGAATAATCTAGGCCAATATAATCCAGAGTCCAAAACATTCCTATTTGTCTGTTGGGGTCCAAAGTGTCCACCACAAGCAAGTGTATGAAAAAAAATGTAAAACAGACTCCAACTCATGATCAGGAACACACCTCCTAATAACTTGATCACTACACATATGCCAGAGGTATGGATAATCCCAAAAATAATACCGAGACACACTTTTTAATTTTTAGACTTGATTTTTCTTTAAATTTGCAGGGATTTCAGAGGCAACAAGGTAGTTAACTAAATCTTCATACCAAGGATGCGTACCTGAGATGGAATAAAGATGCTCATTGGGGAAAGTTTCCTGAAGTGGTACCTGGTCCAAGGTGTCATCCTCTAATGTGTGATTAAGCCTACTCATGTGGTCTGCCACCAAGCTTTTTGATGCCTTTTTGTCCTTTATCTCAATATCAAATTCTTGAAGAAGGAGCATCCATCAGATCAGCCTGGGCTTTGCATCTGGCTTCTTCAGGACGTACCTCAGAGCTGCGTGGTCAGAAAAAACATCTACTTTAGAGCCCAATAAATATGAACAGAATTTATCTAAATCAAATATGACATCAAGAAACTCCTTTTCTGTGGTTTTGTAGTTTGATTGGGTTGAATCCAGTGTCCTCGATGCATAGGCGATCACATGTAAACGTCCCTCCACCCTCTGAGATAAGACAGCTCCAACTGCGAAGTTGGACGCATCACACATAAGCTCAAATGGAAGGTCCCACCACGGGGGTTGTATGATCGGTGGAGTGTTCATAAATTTCTTTAGCTCATCAAATGATACACTACATAAATCATCAAAATTGAATTCAATATCTTTTTGAAGCAATCGAGATAAGGGTAGAGCAATCTTACTAAAATCTCTGATGAAGCATCGATAAAATCCAACATGTCCAAGGAATGATCAAACATCCCGCACACATGTAGGATATATTAGAGATGAAATATTGTCTACCTTAGATTTATCAACTTCAATACCATTTTGTGAGACTATGTGACCTAAGAAAATTCCCTTTTCGACCATGAAATGACTTTTTTCAAAATTTAAGACCAGATTCTTCTCAATACAACAATGCAACACATCACCCAAACTAGAGATACATTCATCAAATGAGGATCAATAAACTATAAAATCATCCATAAATACCTCCATGCAGGTCTCAATGAAATCTGAGAAAATACTCACCATGCATCTCTGGATGGTACCTGTGGCATTGCAAAGTCCAAATGGCATCCTTCGGTAAGCAAAGGTACCGAATGGGCAGGTGAATGTCATCTTCTCCAGGTCCTCTTCTACAATGGGAACCTAAAAATAGCCAAATAAACCATCCAAGAAGCAATAATGTGTCCTACCTGCAAGTCTCTCAAGCATATGGTCAATGAATGGAAATGGTCCTTACAAGTAGATTGATTTAGTTTCCTATAATCAATACACACTCACCAACTGTTTTGTACTCTCACAGGAACAAACTCATCATTTTCATGTTTTATAATAGTGAAACCAGTTTTCTTTGGTACAACCTGGACAGGGCTAACCCATTGTGAGTCAGAAATAGGGTAAATTATACCTACCTCGTTCAATTTTTCGACCTCTTTTTTAACAACCTCCAGAAGGGTTGGATTGAGTCTCCTTTTTGGTTGCCTCGCCGATTTAGCCCCATCCTCCAAAATAATCCTATGTATGAAAATGGAGGGGATAATACCTGATATGTCACCCAAGGTCCACCTGATTGCCCTGATGTTCTCCATCAAAATATTCAAAATATTTTCTTCATGTTCAAAAGGGAGATTGTTAGTAATGATAACAGGTAATTTCTCACCACTTAACAAGTATGAGTATTTGAGATTTGGTGGCAATGGCTTGAGTTCCAGTGTAGGGGGGTGGTGTATGGATGGTGTCATAGAAGGAACTGAAATATGTGCACAAAGAGCATCAGTATCAGAATATACATCATCAAAATCAGAGAATAAAGCATCAAATCCATCATCATACTCAACAGCCATGTCATAATTTGAGTTCACATGATGAAAATCAGAATATGATTCCATTTCAAAATCAAATCTTAGAGAGTCTTGTTCCATATAAACGGGTGTGGAAGTACTCTTAGACATCAAACTAGAACCAATACTCATCATCTCCCTAAGCAAAGAACAATCCAATTCCATGGTGTTTTTACTTGGTGGTTCAAAATGGGAGATAACAAATGTGGAATGATCCTATGAGGGGTACTTCATGGAATACATAACATTAAATATCACAACTTCATCCCCAAATTCCATGGAAAGTGTACCCTCATTGACATTTATGATAGTTTTTGCAGTTTTCAGGAAGGGCCTATCTAAGATAATGGGGGGATGAGAACTTACCTGATCATCCTCCATGTTAAGCACGTAGAAATATGATAGAAAGATCATGTATCTTACCCAGACAAGTACATCCTCCAGAACTCCCGCTGGATATATCATAGCTCTATTCGCCAATTGCACCACTACTCTCATCGGTTTTAGCTCACCAACCTACAAAGAAGAGAATATTGAGTGAGGCATTACATTTATGTAAGATCCCAAATCACAAAGAGCATCAAAGAAGTGCAACTCCTCTATGGTACATGGGATGGTGAATGTCCCAGGATCCTTGCACTTTGTTGGCATTGCTAGAGTTGGTGTAATGAGTGTTGAGACATTCCTTCCAAGGTTGATCCTCTCATTTTCCTTGAGCCATCTTCGATTGGTGCAAAGTTCTTTTCAGAATTTGGCATACCTTGGTATTTGTTTAATGGCTTCAACTAGAGGGATGTTGATCTCAACATGCTTGAATGTGTCCAAAACCTCTTTTTGCATTGATTCTTCAGAAATCTTCTTGGTTTGAACAACCCTATTTAGAAAAGGAAGGGGTTTAAGAGGAACATCCTCAATCTTTTTTTTACCTTTATCTTTCTCCATGGATTTCTCATCAGTTGGTATGTAATGTGGCTTCTTTGGAGTTGAGGTGAATCCTGGTGGAATGGTAGGTATAGATGTATCGTTCGTTTGCTTTCCACTTATCAATGTGATGGCACTCACATTCCCCCTTTGGATTTGGAGTGGATTGGGAAGGAATATTTCCAGAATTCTTACTTACAAGTTCATGGAGGGCGGTGGAAATCTGGTTCATTTGAGTCTTCAACTCCCTCAGCTCCGAAACTTGACTTTTCAGCTCATTCTGTTGATTAATAACAATTTGCTTCAAAGGGTCATCAGTGTTAGAATCTACCTTGGGGGGGGATTCCCTTGTTGTTGGCTTGTTGATGATTGAGATTAAAATCTCTTTTGGGGTTGATGGAATCCCTGCTGGTAAGGTAGAGGCTGCTGGAAGTTTTGTTGAAAAGGGGACCTTTGTTGTTGTCTAGAGCCATACCTCATGTCTGGTTGATCCTTCCACCCTTGGATGTATGTTGGATAAAACTTCTTTTGGGGATATGGTTGTTGTTGTTTCTGCTGATATGGTCTCCCGGGGAATACTACTGCACAATCATCTGTTTCTTGTAGTTGGGGGCAACAGTCAGTTGGATGGATTTTCTTACTGAAAATACCACAAGTCCTTGAAAGAGGGGGTTGGGATGTCTTTTGAGCCAAAGAAATCTACCTCACCATAGTGGTCAATTATTCCAACATGGTATCAATCAAATGACTTTAAAGAGAAGAAATACTTACCTGATGTACTCCCCTGACATGTGGTGCACCTCGATCGCCAAATTGTTGTGAGTTTTGGGCCATTTTGTCGATCAACTCATGTGCATCTACTGGTGTCTTGTCAACCAATGCTTTTCTAGCCAGGACATCCCCCATGCTCCTCTCCATAGGTGTGAGTCCTTCATAAAAGTATTGAATGATGGATTTCTCACTAATTTGGTGATGTGGGCAGCTTGCACACAACTTCTTGAATTGTTCCCAGTACTCATACATCAAATCCCCTTGGGATTTCTTAATCCCAGATATCTCATTATGAGTGGAAGTGGTCCTTGATGCTGGAAAACATATCTGCAAGAAAAGACGTTTCAAATCGTTCCAATAAGTTACATCTTCAGGTTGTAAATAATACATCCAATCTTTCGCAGCTCCATCAAGTGAGAATGGGAATGCTCTTAATTTGATTTGGTCTTTAGATACATTTCTTGGTTTTAAGGTTGAAAAAACCACATTAAATTCTTTAAGGTGTTTATTGGGATCCTCACCTCAGAAGCCATGAAATTTTGGAAGAAGATGAATTAATCCAGATATCAATTCAAAGTCCGATTCAAGATTTGGGTGTCCAATACAATTTGGATGATAATTAATATCAGGTGCAACCAATTCTAGAATGGTTCTATTTATCTCATTTTTATTATTTCTAGCCATTGGTTCTTTTTTTATATTTGAATTTGAATTGCTTCTAATTTCAATGTTTCCAGAAGAGAGGAATTCACCAACTAATTGAATATTGAAACTTCTCATAGACTAAGAATGTCTGATTCATGCCATAAGGCTATTTTCAATCTCAAGGTCAAGATCTAAGAGATCCTCAGGATTAGTTCGTGTCATAAAACAAAAAATGAAAATAGGAAAAGTGGGCCATAAAAATTGAGAAGTTTGAGTTGATGATCCAAAAAGAAAAGATGAGGATGAAAAAAATGAAAACTTGAGAAAGGGGAAAGATGAAAGAGAGAGGTGAAGAAAATAATAAAATGAAAAATAAAAGAAATACCACTAAATGGTCAAATTAATTACTTGCCTCCCCGGAAATGGTGCCAATTTTAAAGAGCACCATTGTGGGCACCCTTAAATGATTTGTGTGATTTTGGGGTACTTAGGTGCAACAGAGTGGCTGGCCAAGGTCCTTTCTCAAAGGAGGAAGTAAATTAAGAAAACTTCATAAAGGTATTTTAAAAATAAAATAGAATATAATTAAAATGCTAATTGAAAGTATGGGTGTTGTTTATAGTTTATAAATCTAGAAGAAGTTTGGTGGAAGAAGATTTCATTTTTTTAGTTTTTAATTTTGAAATGAAGTTTGATTAAAAAGACCCAACAAGAAGATGTTTTTTTAGAAAATATTTTAAAAGGCGTAATAGATATAACTCTACCTATTCACTATATTATGAATCATTATCATTTAAATTAAAATTCACTTAATTATAATCCGTTAATTTTTTAAATCCTGACCCTACGAGAATTTACTTTACCACAAAGATGAAGTGAATTTAACCCTAGGCTAACTTCGGAACATGAAATCATGACACCCTGATTTGATTGATGTTCTAAGATTAGCTTATGGTCAGTGGTAAATTAAGGCACATTTACCCTCTTAAATTAGAATTAATTGATTTTAGGTATTATATTTGAACACTAAAAATTTATCCCTTATGGTTTGTTATAACCGATTAAGTTCGCACTCTCACATTTTATCCAAAATGTCATCCTTGCGTGTTTTTGTGTTAATTGTTCAATTTCTTTCTTAGTTTCAATTAAATTAAAAACTCAATTAATTTATCATATTATCTGAATTATAGTATATCATTGATTCAAAATAAATTAATGTATAATGTAAGAGATAGATCGATTACTAAAAGACTACTCTTCCATGGGTGGCGTAATCATCTTAGAAGCGAATTGCATTTTCAACGGTTTATAATGGGTATAACCCAATAACACTTCCACTCAAGAATTCCAGCCCAAAGAGGAAGATTAATAGAATAATAAATTTATACAAAATATAATAAAATAGAATAAATAAAATAAGAACAAAAACGTTTAAAACACAAATAAAAATATTACAACATGATGAAGAGAAGGAGGCTTCGATGAGGGAACCTTGCTTCAAAAGATACCCCTCTTACAATGGTTAGATAATTTTGTTGAAACAAATTATCTTATGCCTAAAATCTCTTAATTCACGTCCCAAACCCACAAAATAAAAAAACACCAATTTATAGATTGGTGGGGAGCCTAGGTTCAAAGAGGTTTCAAGTGTGAATGGGGAATCTTGGAAAAATATTTTATACAAACTTTCACCACCCATTTGACCACAAAAACGCATTAATCAGCTCTTCTTCTAGAAGGATCATATGTTATAATATGCGTCAAATATCTCCTCTTAAATTTGGGCACCATCCAACCCCATATTATGGATTTATGGCCCAAATACAGAAACTTCTTAATTCTGGAATGTCCAGTCCACCTTTAACATTATGGCCCAATTACTCCATCCAAATGCATTCCTTTGATCTAGTTTCATGAATAAACATTGTATCCCATGAAGTAAATAACACATTTACAAAATATTATGTTAAAATAATTCAAATAAAAATATTTAGTATTGAAATACTATAGTGATTTTAAAAGGGTAAAACTGGAATTTTCATCGAATATTCAAATAAATGATATAATCCCAAATACTTTCTAATTAAACATATTTAACAAAATGTGAGGAAATTATATCATTTATTATTAATAAAATATTCAATAAAATAGTTTTTTATCATTAAAATTCTGTTGAAACCTATCTTCTTACAGTAATAAACTCCATTTAATAGGGGGAGTACATTTGCTTGTTAGATAGATCAAAATTTTTTGTAATAGATATTTTTGTAGTCATATTTTCCAAATTATTTGTAATGAACATTTTTATAATGAAGATTTTTGTACTATAAATTTTCATAATGAAAATTTCTGTACATTAAATTTTCGTAATGAATATTTTCGTAATGAATATTTTTGTAATGAAGATTTTCTTACCTAAATTTTTGTAATGAAAATTATTTTACATTAAATTTTTGTAATGAATATTTTTTTACTAAAATATTTGTAATGAAGATTTTATAAGAAGTTTTCATAGTTAGTTTTTTAAAAATTTTGTAATCAAATATTCAGAATCTAAAGTTCTTCAAGAAGAATTTTCCTCACTACGAATAATCATCCTAGAAACTTGAAAGGTTTTTTTACTTTCTGAAGTTTTCGTAATCATCTTTTAATTGCTGGTAGTTTATTTTGTTTTTAAATTTTCATATTCTTTATCCCTTAAATCTGAATGTTTTTATTAAAAAACATCAAAAGAACGAATCCAATATTTCATTGCGGCTATCATATCAATTGTCAGATCTAATAAGAAATATTTAAGCCATTGGATTGGGTTTAGAAGATGAATCGTCGGTTCAAACACCTATATAAAGTAACCCCCCGATTGTTGTCCCACATCGAATGTCAAGCTCTTGTGTGATGATGTTCTGCTGCTCTACTTAATCTCGTTCTGAATAGCTAAGAGTTTTCACAAATCTAAATGTCTATAGAAGAATCATCTCAGAAAGATATGTCTACTGTCAATAAAATTCTGAAGTGGAAGGTATGTAGAGAAATACTGGTGCATCCAAACTTCTTCATCAAGTATGATTCAATTATCTCGAAAAGCATTAAGCTGAATGGATGGGAGATCGTTTCCGTATCGAAGAAAGGGGCTCAAGATTTGTTGTATCCGAATCTACTAATTGAGTTTTAAAAATCAATCAGTTTCTTTAAGGAAGAATGCAGAGAGAAGTTTTCCTTCAAACGCTATGGAAGTACCTATGCTATTTCATATACTAAGGCATCTAGCTTAGTTGGTATTCCATAGGAAGGGGAAGCTGAATTTTGTTCCCACAAGTTGTTATATGTCAATGGAAGATTTGTAAACATGAAAGCTATGGAGTGCCTCAGTCTTACTGATGTCAAGACTCTGAAGATTCCTCACCTCTCTACAGATAATCAGATCCTTGAATTTTGGGTTCAAGGATTTATCATTCCGATAAAAGGTGACAAGGACACATTGATGAAGACTGATATGTACATCCTAGATTTTTTGGTGAACTTAAGGAAGGTTAATTTGGTTAAGCAAGTTATAATTATAATTGAGAATATCAAGAATTCAAATCTGAAGGCTCAAGTTATCATGTACCTGGCTATTGTTTCTAAGTTTATTATTCGGTGATTAGAATAATTTAAAATCCCTTTCAGTTTAAAACCTATAAATTGAAATGTCATGATATTCAGTGATGATAATTTAAAGAGAATGAACATTAGTTTTTCTAATGAATCTAGAGAATTTTATGACTTACAAAAGGAGGAAGCTGGAGCTTTTCCGAAGAAACAAGAAGTGTTTGAACCATCGATAAAGGTTGAAAATAAGAGGAAGTTTAAGGAAGATTAAGAGGGAGAAAAAACCCCAAAATCTAAGGAAGCTCAATCCGCACCTCCTAAACCTAAGAAGAAAAAATCATATCCAGATGACGTTGTAGCTAAGTGGAGGGAAGATAAGAAAAACTGGAAGAAAGGAGAGCCACAGTTTGGCTAGGATCCTTCTGAAGTAAAGGCTTTGTAAGTGAATATAGTTGATTAGCTTGAAAGGAAAGATAATGAAAAGAAGTTAAAGAGGAAGATGACTGAAGCCATGTTAGTGAAATCCCTTCTGAGGGATACTCAGAAAGTATCAGAGAATATTCCGGTATCAGAATCCTACCTGGTCTAACCCTTACCTGAAACCCCTGGTAATAAGTATGTCACTCAGGAAAAGGTCAATGAAATATTAGAAGAAAAATTAGTGGAATAAGTGTAAGAAGAAAAAATCAATGATGATACGGAAGATCTAATTAATAAAGTGGAAGACATTAATGAGAAGGATAGTCCATCTGAGAAGTTTTCAATACAAACATTAGAAGAATAATCTTCAAAGTTGGCTACACCTAGGAAAGATGAGAAATATGGAGATGATAAGGCTGAAGATAAAGTGGATAAGCTATCTGAGGAAGAAAGTTCCAATCATGGCTTCATTCATCCTGAGGAAGTTGAGGCAAGGACTGAGAAGAAAGAGCTAGATGAATATTAAATCATTTAGCTTTATGATAGTGATCATAAATCTCTAGATGAGGAAGCCATTATAATAAGTGATAAGGGAAAACAGTTGTTAGTTCATACACCTACCAAAGCTGTTGTGAAGAAGAAAGAAGCTACTGGATCCTCAAAGAGAAAACTTGCTGAGCTAGAGAAAGAGACCTCACCATGCAAAGCCTCAGACTCGAAATCATCATCCCCTGGACATGATTTCATTGTTCAATTATTTAAGAAGATTTTTGGGACCATTTTGGTATTTCCAAGTATTGACATGAGATTCCAAATGCTTCAAGACACCTTGAATCAAAATTTGTATTCAATATCCATGGTGATGGATATATGTGTACAGCTTGAGGCTGATTTCAAGACTTCTTTCATTAAATATGAATCCCACAAAAGATCCTGCAAGAAGATGATAAAATTATATAAGAAAACTATATAAGATATGAAGATTTTTGATGAGTTTCAAGAAAGTTTAAAGGATTGTTTTGACACTGAATATGTGAAGATCAAGAATCTAACGAATATCTTTGATGAAAATCTAAATCTTGAGAAAAATTCTCGGATGCAAGAAATGAAGGATTTGAATGGGAAACTGTATTCAGTCGCTCAATGATAGAAGAGATAAAGAGATCTTTGGATTGAAATAGAAGAAAATCTTGTCAAGGAAGAAGAAGTACTGAAGACTCAGGCAAAGGCCTTAAAGGCTCAGTATGATAGAATTAAAGATTTAGAGAAGAAAGTTGAGGATCAAAATCAGATTCTAAAGTGAGCAGAAGAAGATCACAAGGAGCTCAAGCAGCTCAAAACCATTTTCAAGATGTTGATTACCATGGAAAAAGAATTATGATTAGACCCAATATGATCTTTTGTTGTATTTTTCTTTTTGTATAAATTTTTCCAATCCTAATGAAATTTTGGTTGCTCATTTTTTGGATGTTTTGTACTAATATTTTAGGTACCATATTATCTTTTCTATTCCATGTATTTCTTTTTGAAAATAAAAATGGGGAGAAAGGAAAAATAATTCTATGTAAAGAAGAAATTTCCCTATGTAAGGGGGAATTATCATCCAAGAGGGAGTTTTTCCTTACAAAGATTTCTGTATTCAAGATAATAAAAAATCTCATTCTTAAAATCTAGAATTATATCTTTAGTGTTCCAAATACTAAGGGGGAGTTAGTCATATTCATCATTTCCCATGTGCTATGGTAGATATATATTATTTTCAATGTCAAGAAAAATATTTTCTAATCCTTATGTTATATTTCGTAAGGATGTTTGTGATTTCCCAAAAGGGGGAGATTGTTGAGTCAATATGGTTACCTTGTGGCTTTTCTATTCCTTCATGTTTGGGGAAATTGATTGAGTCTATAAGGTTTCCTTATGAATTTACCATTTTGTTATGTTTTCAAAATCACAAACATCTTATCTTAAGGAAAAAAAATTTTACCCTTTGTTTTACTTTATTAAGGAAAATTTTCCATCACCAAGGAAATTTTTCTTTACCATTTTTTTCATTGTTTATTTAGTCTAAGTATAAAATTCAGTTACGTATCCAAAACCTCAGAATCATATATATATATAAATATAAATCATTTTTTTATGATCAAATTTTAGGTTTCGAGTTCTCTAAATTCAGACTCTGAACTTTTCTGAGTTCTGACTCCATGTTCTCTAAATTCAGACTCCAAACTTTTCTGAGTTCGGACTCCAAGTTCTCTGAATTCAGACTCTGAACTTTTCTGAGTTCTAACTTCGAGTTCTATGAATTTATACTCTAAAATCTTTTGAGTTCTGACTTTGAGTTCTCTGAATTTAGACTCTGCACTTTGTAAGTCTAGACTCCGAACATTGTAAGATCAGACTCCTAACTCTTATTTATTTAGAATTTGAACATTGTAAGTTCAGACTATGAAATCTGATATATTAAGACTCCAAATTTCATTGAAATTCTGGATCCAGAATTATATATAATTCTAACTCCAAATTCCTCTAATAAATAGAATCTGAATATCCTTGTATTATAGACAATAAATATTTTTTGGTTTGACTTCGAACTATTTTTTCTTACACTATAAAAAATAAATTTTCTTATATAACCCTATTTTTGCTTACTCATGTTTTGGTGACAAAACGATGTCGTTATTTCAGTTACTAACTAACCATTGTTTGAGGGACATGTGAACAGGTCCCACCAAAATTCATGGAAAAATATGACCATTGGAGGAGGGAGTCGACCATTGAAGCTAGCCTATAAATTGGAGCTCATTTGAAAGAGCTCACAACACGTTAAAACTTTGATGAACTATTCTACGACTCTAGAGATTACATTCTGTTGAAGTAATTTCTAGGGAGAGACTCTCATGGTTTGTGCATATTGAACACCTTGTTCAGAATTGCTTCGTGCGACTCCAAATGTTCATGAGTACATTCGAGGTTTTCTGGGGATAGGAAGATAGAGGTGCCGACTACCTTAAATTTCAAGGACTTCCTTGCTGAGGAAGACAGAGGTGCCGAATACCTTGAAGTTGAGGGCTCGCAGGGATAGTAAGATAGACTCTGATATTCGTATTTAGGGCTTACCCAGGTGTGGGTAGGATATACTTTCTTGAAAGTATAAATCAAGGGATATTTATCCAAGGTTGTTGGATACCATTCTCTTTGGGTTAAAAAAATTACTACTTGTTACTTGTTTGTTTCATGTTTTCCGTTGTATTTTTTTGTTAAAGAATGTGTAACTATCTTATACTTCCTTACACTTATACACTCTGATTTAGTAAGATTCTATATGCTTTAAGGTAGAATATTTATCTTTAAAAATGTTTGATAAGTTTCATTTCTGGATTCACTTTTCTGGAATTGCTTTCTCGGAATCATATTTCCATATTCAATCAAGTTTGTAGAACTATAGGTTTTGTGAATTACTTTGTTTGACCTTGTTAATCAATAGAAAGGTTTCTTACCAACTTTAAAAGTTCCCACGGAATTTTTAAAGTATAAAATTCACCCCCCCCCCCTTTGTATATTGAGTATCTACATTATTATTCTGATCCTACATTTGGTATATTAAGAGAATATCATTCTCCATACCAATTATACAATACATATATAAAATATCTGGGGAATAACATATCAAAAATACATTTAAAAAATTATAAATACTGATGTGGCAATTTTTCAGTCTCTTTTAAAACATCCCTTTTAAATATTTATTGTCTTTTTAATTACATTTGTCTTATTTTGTTAAATAAATAATAATTTTTATGTTTTTGTTCATTATTTATAAAATACTCATTATTTGTGTTATTCAGGTGTATTAGTGATTAATTTTTTCATTTTGAATTAATTTTTAAATTAATTATTTAATTATGCTTTAACCGTCACATTTTTCTTATTCTTTTGTTTTTATTCATTCATTTTCTTCATTTATTTTGTAAATAATCACTTTTAATAAATCATTAATTAAATATTGTGTAAATAAATAAAATTTTTTCACTTTAGTTTTTAATTATTTAAATAATTAAGTTAATATAAACAATTTAATTTAATTAATTAAATATTTTAATTCTTAATTTTAATATAGTTATTTAATTTTTCTGATTTTTTATCTTTCTATAATTTTTTAATTACTTAAATGATTCTAATATATTAGTGTTCCTTTTTGAGAAAATTACGAATAATTTGTAAGTTGAAAGCCATGATTAGTTTTAGTTTTCGATTAAATGTTATAACATTAATTTTTTTATTTTTTTTATTAATTAATTAATTTTTTATTTGATTTATTAAATTCTTAAATTATTTTTGTGTTATTTATTTTCTCATGTGTTATGTTGGTGTTGCGGTCCTACCATTGGAACTTCCAACCACCTTTTCTTGAGCTACAAATAGTTCACGTCGGTGAGACCGACACCATCCCCCCTATCGGTGACTTATGTCACAGATGCCACACCCCACCCTTGTTGGTATCTCCAGCTTCCCTCTTCTGTCGATCTCACCGACTCATTGACCCACCTATCACCTAACTTCACAATATACTGACAACTGACATCGTTGAATCAAAAGAGTCACCAACACTGATAGTACACCACTCTCCTGCTCTGCAACCCATTGATTTCCCTACTCCCTTCACTCAATGATGTCTCATTTCCACCACTCTCCCTTTATCATCCTGCTGACATCGACGCACGATACACTCATTGAAACCTCTCCTACAATGACTCACAGACACCATCCCTCATCCTCCTCTTCCCTGTTGTCCCCATCCACCTCTGATTTCCTCCATAACCATTTCCTATTGGTCGTCTATACAAACAACATAGAAAAAAAGCATCAATAAACTCAAAGCAATAGAATAATAAATTGAATAACAAGAAAAATCAAATCCACCGCAGTTACTCAAATCAAACACAGAGTTAGAATGCAAGTCAAAAATAAATTAAAACTGAAAAATGAAAAAAAAAATCAAGGTAGATTGTTCAATAATAATTATAGAACCCAAATAAAACACCCTAAATCTAATTTAGATTGAATAGAAGAACACATAAAATAAAGAATAAAATCAGATCAAACTAATATCCCCAATTTATGATCAAGGAATACCAAACCTGTGCATCCTTTCACCACAGCTCACTAAACTCTCCCTTCCAAGAAATTTTCATTCAAACCCCTATCGTCTCCACCCTGTTCCTCCAAATCTAAATAGAATTCCATGAAATCATGCCACCACAACCCCTCTTCATTTCTCCATACCACCACACCCTTGCCTCCTATAACCACTGAAACCCTAGCCAATTCTAACCAAGCCTCGCTGCACCATGATCCACAACACCCACTTTTTCAACTCTCATCTCTTTACCATAGCACCACTGTTATCCACCTTCTGGCCTTATCTACCCAAGAATTATAATGAAAAAGTTAACCTGGAACAAAAATAAATAAAAGAAATAAAATGAAGAATGAAAAGAGAGACAAGGATTCATTAACTGGACTCTTATGGTGGAGGTCTCCAACTTAGTACCCTGGATGATTTGGAATGGAGAGGCTGACATCCTTTTATAGGTGAGGAGGGATATTTTTGGTTCTAGAATATTTCCTTTAAAATATATCATGTTTTTGACCCAATAAATGGAAAAAAAATGGATAAAATTTCTTCATGATATATTTTTATAAATTCTCTTTTCATCTTTACCCCAATCATCTACCTATTGATCCATTCATTGAAGATGTTGTAAGAAAATTACTCAATGTTTTTATTCTTTTTGGATGAATCGTTTAATCATATTTCAATGTTTATTCTCAAATGGACAACTTAATGAGTTAATAACTCCTTAAAATTTAATTAGAAAATTCATTGAGGAGTCCTACATTGAATCCATCTAGAATCACCTCAATTGGAGACGTGTATCATGAATTATGCATCTTTTGTGGAGTGGGGTCCACTCTATCTTCCTAAACACCTTCTCAATGTGATTTATTTTTTTGGTCTCTAGATGTTCGAATTATGTCTTGGTCTAGAAGAATACATTGTAACACAAAAATCAAGGAATCCAATAGAAAATGATTTATATTAATTTGATAAAAAATTTAAATGATATGATCAATATACCAATGTGATAAAAATCTTTCAAAAAATTTAGAATAAAGAAATTTTTATATGTTAACCATTTACACTTTTATAATTTAAATTAAACTTTATTATAATAAATCATTGAAATACATGGTTTTTATCAATGAAAATAATTCATAAATTATTATAATCTGAATAATAAATTTCACTTAATTTTATTTTGTCACATCAGACCTATTGTTAGATGAGGAGGCCATGTTGAGGCATTTTGAAGAGGTTATGAATCTAGAGATCCAGTACCAAGTCACCACTATTGTGTAATCAATATATATCAAGGTTATAGTGAGATTAGATGTCACTGAGAGAATGTTGTCCGAAACTGGATCATCATGAGAGGAGGTCATTAAGACATTCTACATAATATATCTATAGTTCAGGGTTCCATGTTTCCATGATAGAATTGATTTTAGTAAGTAGGTGGTGGGTCCCATCACCCAGCATCTCATATCATTGGTGTTAGAGGATATTAGAAATATTAAAAAGTATTATTATTATGTTTTATATTTTGTGGAAATATTTTTCAGTATTAATAGTGTATAATAATTCTTTAAAAGTAGCGTACACTATGTAATCTGATTCAGGTTCCTCCATTAAGGTTATTTCAACTTAGTTAATTTCAGAAGGATACACCATTATTTGATTTTTTGAGTGGAGATAGTGTATGATGAGGATAGACTAGAGATACTTCTTATCCTCATAGTGAAATGTGTGGACATGTAGGTGGGGGATATCATGGTTATTGAGGTCATGGAGATGGTCACAGTCTTTAGTATGCCAAAATGTTTCTAGTTTCGGGGGAGGCAAATTTTGTTCAAGGTAAAAATTTCTTATTTTCTACATGGGTGAATGATTTGTTAGACTCCGAATCTATACACTCTTATATATCAACTTTCCTAGTTCATTCATTGGGACTTGAGCTGGAGATTCTTTGAATAACCTTTTATTTTGCTACTTTAGTTGGAGGTCTAATTTATCTAAATTAAGTATGTAGAGACTATGAGCATGTGTTGTGGTAGCACACCAATTAGGATGAATTCCATTGTTTACATATATATCCATATAGAATCACCATAAATATGATTTATATGTATTTGGTGTATTCTGTTTCCAGGTTATATAGAAGACATATTATGTTCCATAATGTTGATGGAGATTCTTTCATGTTAATTGGTGATTGATATCCTAAAATGGGTCTGATGTGTGTTCTAACATTATCTTTATTGATGTTAGAGATTATGTTTAATTCATTAGAGGTTAATACGAAGGGTTTTACTCATTTTTTGTAAGATTACTCAAATGTTTTTACTAATTAGTTTTGTCATTACCTCATAAACAAGTTATTGAGCTCGTGAAAAAGCTAGAGCTAGGCACTTATATGATCATTATATCTTTATGTAGTATGGTTCATTTTGATGTGTTAGATTTTTGATAACATAACAACGATATTTTGTAGTGACGCATTGTTCATCCTTTCTTTTCACCTTAGGGTGTGTTGGTTTTGATTTTTATGAAGGTTAATGGAATATTCCATCTCTATATCAATTATAATTGATGGAACAAGGTGATATTGAAGCGGAATTATCCTATTCTACAGATTTTCTATTTATATATTGAGATCAAATGATCAAGTAGGTTCTCAAATATTTATTTTTTTACGATATCATTAGATGTGTGTGAATGATGAGGATATTCATAAGACCACTTTCTGATGATGATATGTGAATTAAGAGTTTATTGTGTTGATGTTCTTTGTGATGAGTACACCAACTAAATTCTTGGGTTTGATGAATACCATTTTAAACATTTCATAGATTTTATCACATCGATTATAATTGATGACACACATATGTATTCTATGTCTAAAGAAGGTCATATAGAGAAACATACTTAAATTTTATGATCTCCTGATAATTATTAGCTATTAGAGAAGTTTTTAAAGTGTGAATTATAGGCTTTGTAAGTCCATTTATTAAGGAGTTTCATTTCCTAGTGAGTATCATCTATAGATCCTTCAAATATCATGGTCATAATTTATTAGGAATCCCCAAAACTGTTGCTAAGGTGTGGAGTTTCCTTGTCCTCCAAGGCTATCATAGGACGTTCATAGTTATTTCCTCTTAGGTTGTAAATCCTCTGATGCCCTTCAATAAAATGGATTAGAAAATCTTATAGAATGATCAGTTTTTAGTAGTTTTTGAGTGACAAAAATTTAATTTTGTCAGTGTTCCAATTATTCATCATCCAAAAGAGTGGTTTTAGATTAAGGAATTATCGAACTCTTCACATATTTGTTTAGGTTATGATATGATACAGTATGGATTAATTTCTTTTTATTGGTATCAGTAGTTATTTCCATATAAATTTATCACTCATGATCTCATGTTGGAAAAAAATCATTTTTTACTTGATTTTTGGGCCATATTACCTCATCATAAAATAATTTTTTGTTTTTACTGAACATAAATGAAAAGGTTATATCCTTTAATATCATTAATTTTAATTTCAATAGAAGTATTGGATGGAATTATTATAGTATTACAACTTCGAGATTTTTTACACACAAATAAAGGGTTATGTTCCAACTGATGTACTAAGAAGAAAGTCACACATTAATTTAATGGGTGAATTTAAAGATTAATATATAGTTATTGATGATATAACAGTGACAAATCATGATACGGGAGATGTTGGTGGTAGATGTTTTCCTTTTCCATGAGAATATTTTTTCATCTTTGGTGCAATAGTTGGATTATTCTCACTTGGGGTCTTTAAGGTGGAGGTATGTAGTGACTAATTTTCTTGGTTGATTCCCTTAATGATTACTATGATTATGAACAATACTGGATGGTGTTATAAGCGAGGATTTTAGTCTCTTTTATGAATCTTCATATGGTTATTAATGATTCCCATATATCACCTTACATTGTAGCATGAAAACATGTAGCATACTCTAAGTATGACATTTTGGTGTCCTTGGTTATTGATTTATATTATGAAATTTTTTGATGTTTTGTCACCTAAAGGTGATGGTCATGCACTATTTTCCAAGTGGATTACTCCAACCATTAGATGTTCTTGGTTTAAGTGGGAGGAAAACATTATGGAATTCATTATTGATTTACTTTTATATTATTGAGTATTGGATTTAATATGGGTGATATTGGATTGTTTAATTATATCCTCGTACTTCATAATGGTCACAGTTTCGAGATGTGTAAATATTGTTTTGGGTTTATACCTTGAAGAGATATTGAGACTCCACAAAGTCTTTAGGATGATCATTTTAGATCATGATATTTTTCTTACCACTAGGATGTGAAGAGGTATCTATCATTATAATTTTCCCTTAGTTGTACCTCATCACGTCTTTTCAATAATAGGAAAATTTCAAGACAACATGGATTACCCATACTCTGGAGGACATGTTGCATTCTTGTGTCCAATATTTTCGAGGTTCGTGGATGAGGTACTTTTCTTTCATCGAGTTTTCTTAAAAAAATATTTTTCAGTCTACCATTTTCAATTAACAATTTTATTATTTTTATGGTTGGCCATTCCATTCTCTATTATGATGGATGTGGGTCATAGAGTAAGTAATTATTGGGATATAACAAGTGAATAACATGACAAAGATGGTTTAAATAATTTTTTAGAGGATGAAAGAAGTCAAATATATATATATGTATTTTGTTAAACATTATAGGAGACCTTAGGAGTGTGGTGTTTGAGATAATATTTTCTTGAAGGTCACTCCTTATCGTGGGAAGAAAAAGTTTAGTCCTGAGAGAAAGATTTATCTCTAGTTTATTTGGACTATCAAGGTGTTGAATTACATAGGATATATGGAATATCATATGGAACGTCCCCTATGGATAGTCTAGATACATTATGTATTCCATTTGTCACTTATCCACCATTATCTTTATGAAATATCACACAATGATGATAAGAGTTCGATCAATATTGATAATGATGTGACCTTAGATTAGCCGCCTTTGGGGATCTAGGACCACCATGAAAAGGTGTTTTTCATGCATGATATTCCCTTAGTTCATGTCTTGTGGTGACATTAAGATATATAGAAAATTACCATGGAATGTGATTTTTATATTTTAAATCAGTATTCCAATATATTTAATGTTTATATATTATCATAGAGTGATAAAAAAATCAACCTTTATAAATTTTATGATATTGTTTCCTCTCCATTAATGATTGTGTGTGTGGCCTTGATCTTGTTCAAAATGTATCTATTTGCGATAGTATTTAGTAGTTGGTTATTAGCGTTGTGTTGTTCATTTTATGTTCATTTTTTTGAGGGGGTTATGCTCTTGTGATAATGACATACTTGTAAGATATCTCATGTGTAGGTTTTTTAGACAACCCCTTTTCTTTCCTTCTATCTAAGATTTTTTTAAATCCTCCTGAAAAAAGAATAATTTGAGAGGTATCTGATGTAATTTTTTAACTATTTCATACCGTTACATTGTGGGAATCCATGTTAAATAGGATTCTATATGATTTTATAAGGATGTTGGAGGGTGAAGGGAAAATTTCTAGGTGAAATATTAAGATAAGAAGGTTTCTACAGAATGGTGGATTAGGATAAATCATAAAAGGGGAGTAGTTGGATCATTGATATATTGGATATGGTCTATGGTATAATTTAGGAGTTTATTTTTTCTATTCAACCATTCATGGATGCAATGTGTATAGGATGGCTAAAACATGGAGTATATGAGGTGGTTTTTTGGGGTTTTATTGATTTAGAGGTATTTGTGCCATAGAGATGGGTAGAAGCACGACCTTTGTCTATATATATGGGTTATATTGTGTAGTGGTTTTTGTATTAAATTATTCAATCACCTGGTTTTTTTAATCAATGGCATGGAGCTCTTCATTGTTCATAGACGAATCTTTGACAACCCCCTATATGGCATTGTCCATTACCTTACATCACATTCCACTTATTTCCCAATATTTATGTGTTGTGGTGAGTATTGTTGTGTCATGGTCTTATAGTTTTTAGTTTGCATTTAAATTCCTAACCCGACCCTCATGACCGATCCTTTATATCTACATCATTTATCGAAACATTGGCCCAAGAGGGATTTTTTCAAAGGGCTTTTAACCCCTTTTGGATATGGTTTAACCCCACCTTCTAATGACTGATCGGTAATGTTCTCAGGTCAGTTTTTTTGTTTCACTTGAGGATTATTCACTATTCATCCTTATTCCTATAATTCATTATTTCCATGATATGGAAGTTGATATTTATTGTTCTTATCAATTTATTCTAATTATTTTTCTCATAGTTGTGGAAAATAGTTCATCGACGAATTCAGTTTTCATGAGGGATTGGTGAATTAAGAACTACATTTTTATTCCATTCTCATCTGAAAAACATAAGACTTACGGCAGAGGATTTGATTCTTAACATATTAATTCTTATGAAATTAAAATGTAAACATTATTTATCCCTTTAGTTTATAATGGAATTAACATTAAGAAAGAATAATATAGATTAATTGAAGAAATGTTTTATGGTTCTAGTTATTTTATTTTTTCCATGATGATAAAAACTTTTATCTAATTTTACAATATAGTGTATTATATATGTTTATACGTTGTTATCATGTTTTATAAGATTGGTCTAACATATTTAATTTGATTAAAATGGTACAAAATTTTAATCTGGAAATTTATTGTTGGCTAAATAATTAAGAGGCATGTTTATTGAATTTTTTAATTCTGATAATTTTATCAAAATAAAATGATTATTAAATATTGTTTAAAAATTTTCATTTCTATATGTTAATGGGAAATGATAGTTAACATTAAGATAGAATTATTTTTCTGATAATAAATAATGGGGCATGTTAAAGAAAAATTATTCTTTCTTAATGTTTTATTAAAACCGAAAGATATGATAGGACACATGATTAAATAAATAATATCTTGTAATATATAATTTATCTACTTAAACATAGTTAGAACTTATGATAAATTAATCCGTTCAATCAAGATGAAATAAATGTATTTTTTAATAAGGTTTAATGTCTAGTGTCGAGAGAGCTCATTTTCATATAATGGATAAATGCCTTTTTATGGGATACTTTCCCTGTTGACCATTATTTTGTTTCCTTCTTTCTGTGTGTCTCTAAATATAAGTCTTGTTATGTGATATTTTATGGTCCTATGATAGAAATTGGTTTATGAGAAATTTGTAGGGAGTCCCAAGCCTCAAGTATCAGTTGATACTTATGAAGTCAAGATGCATGGGGATTTATATGATGGTGTTGGGGATGGAACTGGGATTGATAGAATAGGTTGAGGTTAGTCTTACCCTTATTTATGTTGAATGGTAGGATACATTATTAGTTTTTCTACTTTAGGGTATAATGGTCAATATTTTCACTTTTATTCCATTATCCACTGCTTGAGGTAGCTAGTTGTGCTTGGTTGTGAATATATTTTATGATACCTTAGGTTGTTTCGTAGAGTACCTAGAGATATAGAATAATAAAAGAATAATTAAGGTTAATCTTTAGAGTCCATTAACTATGTTATATTATTTATAGAGGGCATGGAAATCACATTGAGGTTAATGAAATGAGAAATTTAATAATATTAATTAATGGATAATGAATTAATATTAAAAAAGTGGAATGTTGAATGAAAATAAATAGGTAATTAATGAAAGTCTTGGTAAATTATTTTGATTATATATAATATCTTATTCATAGTAGTGGAAGTCGAGTATCCAAGATACTATATTTGTAGGTGATCATAAGAGTTAGTTAATTACCTTAGCATTGTTGTGAGATATATTATATCTTGTATGATTAATGATTTCATATACTAACCCAACCATATTAGTAGATGGAATAACACCCAGTAGACTGTGGGATGGTGTTTTACCTAATAGCATAATTTTTTAGGAATGGATGGATGACTAACCGCAATGGACTAACTCTCTTCTCTAAGAAGTATAATGTGCTAGTATGAATGGGGATATACTTACCCATATATGTTTTTAGACGAATCTAATGTTCTGTCATTATTTCACACGCATGTATATCTAGATATAGTATCATAAGGATTATTATAGGTATGATGTGTATAGTGTCTAATGGATTGAAGTACATTATTCTATGTATGGGATATGATGGATTGGGTTATATTACATGTTGTATAATACATGAAATAAAGGCTGTGAAAGCTTTGATAAACTAATATATTTCTTTTTATAGATGTGGTGTGTAATATCCCAGTTTTCTAAAAATGAGTCACTATGTTAAATATCATACAATATACGCCACATCATGCTTAAAAAAATTACTGAATATTATTATATAAATATGATATTTATCACCTAACTGTTATAATAAAGTGAATGATAGATATTATATTTTTAATAAAAATATAATTTAATTATGTTTATAAAATAAATTCATTAGTTAAAAATTAATTTGATATTAAAATAAAAACCAATTAAAAACAAAATAATTGTTTTTACAAAATAATATTTTCATCCCATAATGACATTTTATATTAATATATTAAATTATTAAATATTATTATAAGATATTAATTAAATTTAAAATTATTTCTATCCAATAAAACTATTTTAAATTATTCCAATAAGTCTAATGGGATAAATATAATAATAAATTTAATTTTGGCCATAAAAGGGTATATCTTTATAAAATACAATTATTATCATTTTGACGGCACACCCATATTAATACTAAATTTTCAAATTTTATAAAATTATTTTTACATGATAATATTTATTTTTTAAATAATAATTTCAATAATATCTTATAGTGAAATGTTTTTATTTTTTGTAAAAGTTTTATTTTTGGATTAATTTTCAACAGTATTTAACTTTAATTGAAAAATGATTTTTTATAAATTAAATATATAGTTAAATTATATATTTAAGATGTTTTAAAGTATAAATAGTTTAATTTTATTTCAATAAAACTATTATTTTTCAATGAAGTCAATTTCACATTGAAAATGGATATATAAAAAATTCAATCTTTTGAACATTTCACTTTAAAAACCCGTTCTCTCGTTGTGTTTGTAGGATTAATTTTAAATCTCAATTTTCCAATCATTTGAATTGAATGATGAAAGATTTATTCAATATTTTTAATAATAATGTTAAAATTATTTTTTACACTCAATTTAATTTTTAGGCATAATAATTTTACGATGGTAAAAGAATTATTTAATGCAATATATTTAAAAAAGTGAAACATGCTAAAGTTAAAATGTTAAAGGATTAAAATACCTAAAAATAAAAACAATAATGGTTAGTTAAATTATTTATCGAGACTAATAAAACTATAAAATATTTATTTTAATGAAAAGTCATTAAAATTTATGCCTCCTAAATGTAGTTGGATTTAAATATAAAATAATTATTATTTTAATCACATTAACCTACCACTCCTCAAGTATAAATACCACACATCACTACCAAATTTTGACTCAAAAGGAATTAAGATCATTAAATCAATTAATAAACCTATTTAATCACATTAATCACATCCTTGGACATCTTGTATAATGAAAATAAAAAATCAAAGGTCCTTAAGGGTCTCTCAAGGTGGTGATAATCAAGAGAAAATTTTCAAAAATTACCTCTCATTATTTGGTTTCTTCTTCTATTTCTACTGACATCCTTCATCCATAAATTCATAATAACTATAGAATAATGTATATAATAGATTATTAGGATTCTAATTGAATATTTCATCTCTATTTAATTACTAGAATCCTCTTATTCAAAGCAATGATATTTTTGTTCAAATCATGTTGGTTTACCATCTCCGTGAATATTACCTTTTTATTTTATATTACCTCATGCATGGATGGTCATAAAAGTTTAATTATAATTAAATAAGACTATAATAGGTATATTATAATCTATTTCACTTAATAGAACTAATATAGATACATAATATTAAATAACATGAAACTAGTTTGTGATGTTCAAAAAACTCCCAAAATAAACTAAACATTTATCATTAGTATTTTTCTAATGTATTATCCTTTTGTAAGAAATAAAAATGACATATAAAGACATTAAAATATATATAAGTTCATTAATAATATTTAATTACACTTATGGAGTAGTAATTAATTTTTAAACCAACATCCACAATTTACACAAGAGAAACCAACCATTAAATCATGAAATGAAAATAACCAAAACCATGAAAATAATGAAATTTTATTAATGAATGGGTCATAAAATATTATAAATTCATCAATAAATGTATTATTAATATGAATATAGTACTACAATGAGTTAATATCATTTTTAAACCATTATACTGGATGTTTGAACATGTTTGAAGGTAGTAGAACACGACTTAAGGGAATCATTAACAAAATTTCTATTCTTTGGGTTAAACATCAACTTTATTGATAATATATTTCAAATATTATGTGTGATATGAATTTTTCATAAATATTTTATACTAAAAAATTAATTCAGATTTAAAAAAACATACACATATTCTATTATATTTTTTTACTATCACTTCAATGATATTATATTTATAATGGAATTATTAACTCAATTTCCATTCTATGGGTTAAACATCAACTAATTTGATAATTTATTTCTAGGATTATATGAGAAATTAATTGTTTATATCTTTTTCCACTTGTTTTATATTGATATATATTGAATATACATAATATATTCTTTTAATTTATGCTCACTTCAAAGATTTAATATTTTTAATGGAATTATTAGCCCAATTTCTATTATTTTGGTTAAACTTCTACTTCTTGATTATGTAATGATGATCTTATGTCTAAAATGAATTTTCAATATCTTATGTTATATTGAAACTTTTTTATGTTTATTCACATCAAATAAACATAACAAAATATTTTTTTAGCTCTCACTTCATTAATATTATATTTATAATGGAATTTGTATTAGTTAAATCACCTATTAATTTTTTGTTCAAAAAGAATTTTTTTATTCCATATATGGAATGAATGTAATTTTCCTATTTCATAAAACTATAACGTTTTTAATCATAAATTACATGTTTTAAATTTTATTTTCATATAAAATATTTTCATTTATAAATGTGCGGCTTAAAAGATGAAAAGTGATTCAAAAATGGAGATGTTATTTTTTCAATAATGTTTTATTTTATTCAATATTTATGTGATATGTTGTTATTATGGTTCTTGAGAATTGTTTATAATGAGTGGTAGTTATATGATAACATTAGTTAAGTTGGTCTTTTTATACCACTCTAATTCATTGGGTAATGGGATGGAGTTATCCTATTATGTTTCTCCTATGACATAATAGGAATAATGTTATAGTGATTATTCCAAACATAATTATGTTGGTTACTCCTTATATAGCTAAGGGAACTAAAATATTTTTAATATTGGTATAGAAAATATTTTATTAATTTAAATACTTATATTTTATATTATTTTGAATGAGTTACTAGTAAAATATATTAATTTTTGAAAGATTTGATATTGATTTTTTACACAAGATGATTCATTTTTCTGGATAAAAAGGCATTAATTTATGTATTTTTTATGGATTTTCACTATAAACATGGTTCTATTCCTTTTATGTCCCTTAAATAGTTTTTCTAAACATCTCATGTTTTGAAATTTTTTTCATAGAATTTAAGAGAGAATATAGAGAAGGATGAGATCCTTGGGAAAATTGTGAAGATTTGATCCTGAAATGAAACCCTATTTTTATTTTAATACTTTTACTTATTGGAAGAAATGGATACTGAGTATATGGGTCCATCTATAATGTATGTGGTTAATATGTATGTTTTTTTACAAAATTATATAATACTAGAAGCTTAAATGATATTTAGGAATTAAATAAGTATAATAATAGTTTAAAATCACTAGAACATATAATGTTTACGGTCAAGTCATTACAGTTGGTATGAGATAAGGGTTTATATAGCTTTATATATTAGGATGATTTATTAAAAGTTCTTTATATCATCATGGATTTTACATGTATATGGATTATTATATGTTCAATATATTATAAACCCCATTAGTTGTAAAAGGTAATGGATTTCTTGGAGAATATTGATATTTTTGGGTTTTGGATATCGAAAGGTAATAGATTAATGTATAAATGGATTTATGTTTATAGTATTATAGAGCTTCTATGTGTATTATCATTTAATGAAAAACTTTAATTTTTTGTGTTTTAATTGTTTTAATTTTTAAAAAATAAAGATGTTTGTCAAGATGGGAGGAAAGTGATCTTTCACAAACTTCTTATCCCTCCCTGATGATTTGATCATCGTTATAATTTTAAAATATTGTCTAAATAATTTTGATATCTTCTTGAGTATTCATATCACATTTAAGAAATTGTTTTAGTTATCAAACACCGATAAATTACTATACAAATTTTTATGGTCATGATGACTTTTTCTACAGATTTCAAGATCTCAACTCTTCGAAAACTCCTAAAAAGTGAAATTATATAAGTGGTTTGAACGTTTACTTTTTGATGCTATGAAAACATAAAAAAATATAAAGCCTATATCAATTCATTCTTAAACTAGGAAATTAAGGTATAAATTATTTTCTTCTCTATATCTATGAGACATGATTGAATTGATATTTATAAATCATTAGGATATAATTCATATCATTGATTATAGGATTAATGTATTAATGAATAAGATATATAATCATGATTACCGGTTTAAATAAGAATTTTAATTAAGTATGTATTTGTTTATTGTCTTTCAAAATTTAAGATATAATGGTATTTTCAATATATTTGGGTAATAATGTAAAAACTAAGTATTTATTTAAACTGGGTTTTGTTTTTACAAATTTGGAAAAATGTGATAGATAGAGTTGATACCTATGTAATTTGACACAATGGAGATAATTTTTAATGTATATGTAACACATAATTTTTTGATTTGAAAAATTTTATATAAGGATAATTGACTTTAATTTTTGTTGAAATTAGATTAAAGGAATTGGTAGTTTTATATAAGGTATCATATTTTGAGGAAAATACTGATTCTTTATTTTTTGAATGAGAAATGAATATTATGATAAAACCTTTGAGGTTAAAATATATTAAGGATATGTTATATTATATTTATAACATTTAATGAATTTTATAAGGATTATGTTAATATAGTTTTAGAAAAATTATAACCCTCAGGATGGGTGACAGGTCGTTGTATCCGGTAAGGCCGTAAGGATTGAACCCACAACTAAAGGGTGAAAAGGGTGAATTACCTATCACTGGACCACATGATGTCCTAATTAGTATGATATTGTTTTCATTTTCTATTAAAAAAAATTATCAATGAATAATAAATTTATTTTTTGATCACATGTTTTATCATAATGATAATAATGGGATTGGAAATTAATTTAGGGATTAAGTGATCAATGTTATTTTAGAAGACATTCACTATTTTGGGAAGCTTGTAGAATAATTGGGGATTCAATTTGAGAAATTATGTTTAAATTATCTTTTGTAATCATATATTATTTATGATTATTCATATTATTTATGGAAATTATTATCTAACTAGCAAAATTAAAATTTAGTATTAAATACCCAGAGCAATTGATATTATTTAGAGATGAATGTTAAATTTATCTTAGAAGACTATGTGTTATAATATTTTTAATTTATTGTATAAAATTTTACTCCAGGATATTTTAATGAATTTTAAGTATAGTTTTTTTATATGTTAAACATTTAATGTCACTATTGAATTTTATAGATTGATATACTTTCTCATCGTATTATATTTTATTATTTTTATCGAATTTTATTTTAATTTACCAACCATTTTGGTTTTTTAAATTCATAAAAACATTAGGAAAAGATATATATACTATTGGAGGTTTTTTTTATCCATATACATTGATTTTGATGCTTCGTGTATAAAAATTCATCTTGAATACTCAACACATGCAGAAAAAAATGAGTTTAAATTGAAAATTGATCAAAGGGTGAAACTCTACATGTCATGTAAGTATGTTTCCCTATTTTTATAGTATTAGAAGTAAAATATTATTCAATTATAGGAAAATTAATTTGAAACGAAAATCAAGGTCCAATTAAACCATTACACATTTAGGTTTTTTTATGATTAACCATCATATGATCATGTTCTATATCATAATTTATTAGTTCATGAGAGATAGTTTACTCTTCCTCATCCATGTTTTCTAACATAGAATTATAGTTTGTTTTATCTCAATTGACCTTCATACTATCATTCCATACATTTCTAATTGAGGTATTATTGACAGTTTTTATGATGTGGGATTTTAAAGAAAAGTATTTTGAAAAGTCAAACCCTTAGTTTTTTATCCCGAGTTCAAATTACAACTATGAAATTTACAAAAGGGGGAGAATTTTATATCCCAATGTTTTCATAAGGAAAAACTATCTTTAAAATCATATAAAATAAAGAACATTGAGTTTAAATAAATAAATAAATATTATTATTTAAATTTTATATTTATCATATACACAATGTAATGTTGATAATGAATGATATTGACTAAATTATGAATATATGGTTTGATAATTTTTATAAAATTAATTTATTTGTTACCAATTAATTAGAAATGAAAATAAAAACTAATTCCATAAAATGTTATGTTTTTATAAAAATAATAATGTATGCCCATAATGACATTTTATTTTAAAAAATTAAATTAATAACTATTCATAAAATATAATAATGAAATTTATATGTTTTATATCCAATAAAATTATTTTTTAATTTATACAATAAATTTTAGAGGGTTAATATAAGAAAAAATAAAATTTCAAGCATAAAAAGGATATATCCTTATAAAATACAATTTTTTCTCCCTTTGATGGGCCACCTCTTTAATATATTAATTTCTAAAACTTTTATTATTATTTTTAAAAAAAGACTCAATTTTTAAGAGAAATATCAATATTATCTTATAATGAAATTTTGGTTTTTTCAAAGAAGTTTTATTTTTTTATGAATTGTGAAAAATATTGAATTTTAATGTAAAAAGGCTTTTTGATCTAATTAATTTATTTTGTATAATTTTATTTTAATTTTTTTTAAGATTAAATATTTTAAATACACATCAATAAAATAAATTTATGTTATTTTAATAAATTTCAAATTAAAATATGATATCAAAACATTTCAAACTATTGAAATTTTCTATATGAAACTCACTTTTCTGTTGTGTTTGTAGGATTAATTGTATATATAATTTCTAAAATTCGTTTAATTTAATTTTCAAAATGGAATCCATATTTGTAATAATTGTGTAAAAATTATTTATTAATTTTAATTCTATTTTATGCATAAAACATTTACCATTATAATTCAATAAAATGTTTTGTTTTTATAAAAATAATTATATATGCCCATAATGAAATTTTATTTTAATAAATTAAATTAATCACTATTCATAAAATATAATAATGAAATTTATATGTTTTATATCCAATAAAATTATTTTTTAATACATACAATATATTTTAGAGGGTTAATATAAGAAAAAATACAATTTCGATCATAAAAAAGCTATATCCTTATAAAATAATATTTTTTCACCCTTTGATGGACCACCTCTTTAATGATTTTCAGATTCCATTACCGCCTTCCTAACTGGTCATAAAAGTTAAATTATGGATATCTATGATTTAAATAGGTATATTATAACCTATTTAATGTTTTAAAACTAATATACACACATAATATTAAATAATATGAAACCATTTTTTGATGTTTGGAAAAAACACTAAAAACTAAATATTTATCATTACCTTTTAATATAATGAATCCTCATCATGTATGATATAAAAATGATATGTGGTACAATTAATACATATTTAAGTTCATAAAATTATTTTATTACACTTATAGTGTTTTAATACTTTTTTACACTAAAATATATAATTTTACACAAGTGAAACTGACCATGAAACCATGAAATGAAAACACTCAAAACCAAAAAAAATAATGAAATAATATTAATGAATGGGTCATAATATGTTATAAATTCCTCACATAAGGTACTATTAATATAAATATAATTATTTAATTATTTAATAACATTATTGTATCCATTATATTTTGGTTTCTATCAAGTAAGTAAGAATTATAGCTAGTTGTAAGGTAATTATTAACCCAATTTTCATTATTTTGGTCAAACATTACCTTCTTGGCTAATGACCTTATAATATTATTTGAGAAAAGATTTTTTATTTTATTATATTTTATTTACACTTTTTTTATTTTTAATTATAGAAAATATATTTAATCCATTATTTTTATTTCTTATAAATTCAAATATACAACATTTTTAATGGGATTCATAACCGAAAATACATTCTTTAGGTTAAACTTCAACATAATTAATAATGTATTTCTAGGATTATGTGTGAAATGAATTTTTATTTTATTATTTTTATTTCCATTTGATTTATTTTAATTTACAAAAAATATAAAAAATATATTATTTTGATTTATTCTCACTTCAATGATACAATATTTATAAGGGAACTCTAAACCCAATTTCCATTAATTGGGTTAAACATAAAATTCTTGATTTTGTCATTTTATCATATGTATGAAATTAATTTCTAATATATTATGTTTTATTTACAATTTTTTATTATTATTTACATCCAATACACATAATCAATTCATTTGATTAATGCTAACTTTATTGTTATGATATTTATAAGGGAAATTCTTTAAAAAAATCCCATTTTAACATTATTTTTTATAAAATAATATTTCTAATAGATATATGGCATGAAATATTTTTACCACATTCATATAAATTTAATTTTTTGAATTTACTTTAAATTTTTACAATTTATTTTTAAAAAAATCATTTTTGAGTGCCTGGACTTGTAAAAAATAAAATGCTATTTCAAAATGGAACCATTATTTTAATTTAGAATGTTTCTTTTATGTGATATTTTTTGTTTTTATTATTCAATGTATCTTATAAATTTTTTATGAGGATAGGTGGTTTCATGATAAAATGATGGAAGGTGATCCCATTACTTCACTCCAATTTATTTGGTAATGTGATAGAGTTAATCTATTATATTTATCCTAAGATATTATAGGAATAATGTTACGGTGAATATTCTAATACTAACTACAATGTTAATTCTCTATATATCCAAGATATATAAATTATTTTTAATATTTATATAAAAAATTATTCCCCAAGTTACCAGAATATATTTTATAATCTTTTTAAAAAGTTTTCATGAAAATAAATTTATTTTCAAAATGTAACATATTGATATTTTTTAAAATAAGATTCTTTTTTAAGAATAAAACCAAATGATTTTATGATTTTTATTTTATTTTAACTAGACTAATGGTTTCCTTACTTTTATATACTTTACTAATATTTTTTTATTATACCATGATTTGATGAAAAAATCATTAGATTTAAGACAGAATAGTGGAATAGATGAGATCACAGGGAAAATAGTGAAGATTTTATCATGAAAAGAAATTATATATTTATGTTATGACATTTTTTATTAGAAGAAATTAATATATAATATATTTTTCCACTTGTAATGTATGTGTCTACTATGTAATGGTTTTTCCTAATTCCCTAAAATTCTAAACATAAATGATCTTTGGAAATAAATAAAACATAATAACTGTTTAAAATCACTAGAATATGTAACTTTTATGGTTGGTTCCATATATTCAATTAGATATTGTTATGCATGAGATTCATGTTTTAATATTTTATTTTATGTTTCATCTGAAAAAATACTTTTAGAGAGATATGGTTATGGATGTATGATGTTTGGGAAGAGTGGATAACCTTGGGGAATTTGTAATGGGTACATTTAATTTATTCCTATATGATATGATCTCTTTAATGTTTTACTTAGTAAGAGATAACCATCATTAAGATAGTTAATTTTATAACTATTCAAGTGATTAGTTAGTTTCACTAGTTTTTCAATGTAATTTATCATGAATTATTTATAATTTTTAAAGGATGTACTGGAGAGGATCCTATTGAGTATACCAATTATTATCTATATATATCTATTCTCATGTCCGTCAGATTGGTTTGGATATCAGACTGGATATTACTATCTTCTAGTTGTTCGAAAGTCGTTTGGCCAACACAGTTGATGAAATATTTATCTTTTGGTACATTTAGTTATATTTAAAATTATATTATTTTTTTATGTAATTAAAATAACATAATTTTCATTTTTTTACTATTAGTTATGACTTGTTTTTCTATTATTATCTTATTTTTTTTGTTCATTTTATACTAGGGGAGAGTGTTTCACATTGGTATGTATGATATATCCTCAGTTCTTTTCATCATCCCATGGCCTATTAGAGGCATAATTTAGGTTTGATAATCTCCATAATAAATAATTAGAGAGAAAAAATAAATATGTCACTTTTGTGGAGGCAGTAGTCTTCACATACGCATGGGTGAATCGTTCATTTTCCATAGATTCAGATGAATATAAAGAATGTTTTAAAAATAAATGACCTTAATAATTTTGTCAATATTATATTAATCATTTAAATAGTATTTTATAACCATCCATTTATGGTGGTAATGAGAATATTTCATGTTATTCATGGAGATGATTGTCTACACATATGCAAGATGTCATTTTAATTTTTTAATGGTTTTAGAAAAATGTATAAAATTGATATTTTTTAATATAATAAAAATTAATAATATTTAAAATTTGTATTTTATCATAATGTTATGGTTATATATGTATTTAATGGGTAGTAGTAAGAAATAATTATGTATGCTTGGTTGAGAACATTGCCTCTCTATTTAAATGTTCTCCATTTGGGAAGACCTTAAGGTTCCATTTCATAGACTTTTGGTGAAACCAAGGATTCTAATATGTGGTTTTTAATTTTATGAGATACTAGGGACTAGTTTTATATTATATGTTCCATTTTAATTGGTGGAGAAATTTGGTAGAACTGATCGTGTTTTATAAGTTGTGAATTTTTTTTCTAAATACCCATAACATTTTAAATTATGGAATGATAATAACCAATAATTAATGGATATAAATCTGGATAATAATGAATTGTGGGTGACATCATGCCAATAATTTTTTTACCATTTTTTTTAAAACAATTTCTATGCATGTTTTATGTCTTTCACGACTTTATTTTTAAATTCTTCTATTCTAGTCTTCACCTTGGATACTAGTTATTAACCAAGTAATTTATATTTTGTTAAAAATAAGAGTTAATCATTTTATTATTATATTTATTTTCATATCCTAAATTTATGATCCATTTAATATAATTAAATCTGTATTTAAATGAAATGTATCATTTAAATTAAATTTCTTAATTTATAAGAAAACATTTTAGAAAATTATTATTTTCAATATTATGTTTTCTTAAACATATATAACATTAATTACCAATTAAATAATTAATTATATATAAATATA
This sequence comes from Viscum album, assembly GCA_963277665.1. Taxonomy (NCBI): domain Eukaryota; kingdom Viridiplantae; phylum Streptophyta; class Magnoliopsida; order Santalales; family Viscaceae; genus Viscum; species Viscum album. The sequence continues at coordinate 2,009,413,754 of OY728155.1, forward strand.
TATCTAAAAATTCATATCACTATCATTATTGAATATATATTAGATTAATTTATAGATATAAAATAAACAACATAAAAAACAATTCATTAAAAATAAATATGCCACCATTATAATGATCATTAACATTAATCATAGTAATCATATATTTATGACTAAAAATTAAATTATACTCATTAAATGAAATGAAAATGTTGATATAAAATTTTAAATCCAATATTTTAGATTTAATTTTCATAAGTGATTATGACTAATTTTTTAATATCAGTGAATTTATATAGTTTTTAGAGTGAAATATTACTTATGGTTCTACAACGTTAAACATGGGATTTATAAATCCAACACAGTATTTTTAATTTTTAATTTTTATACGATAAAAAGGTAAAAAATATTTTATATCATTATTATATTATAAAAATGTTATAAAAAGTGATGGTATTAGAAATATTGTAATTTTTTCACCATTCATCTATAAATCAATTCTCTTAGAAATAGTTTCATATTACATCCTATGAAAATTATGAACTTTTTTATTAAACACGAATTTAATTTTATTAAATTCGAAATTTAAAAGTATTTAATATATATATTTATTCAAAATAAAATAACTAAAGAAAAATTAATTTATTTATAAATTCCCTTCTAAAACATTATGTGTTCTTATTTACATATGTTTATATTTATAACAGATTAATTTTCTCAGTAGATTTATTATTATTTAAAAATTTATTAATAATACATATCTAGTATTTCATGAATTATTATATATTGTATTTTTTCTAAAGAAAAACATCGAATATATTATTAATTAAGAGAAAAATATATTCCAAAATATCAGGGTGTTACAATTTTATTTGCAAATCTCAAAAAAATTATACGGCCATCCCAACTATAGTATTTAAGGTTTTGAAATGAATTTATTTATTTATTTTGTGTAATATCCATAAATATGTCTTATACAGCTAAAAAGGAATAAAAATATGCATATCATGATGTTTTTTCTACTAAAACATCAAACAATTATTTTTTGGGAAACAAAAAATAATCTCTCCCAGGTAATCACTTGAGGTGTTTTATTTTCTAAAAAAGAAATTATATACTAAATTATTATCACTATAATTATGTATAATCTAAAAAATAAATTATTTTAGTAAATGGATCCATCCCATCAATATTAGTTTAGTATTTTTATTTGTAAATAAGTAATTTATGGTAGCATGGTCAATGAAAATTATGAATTTGGAAGAAATAAAATTTTTGATGGTTTTTTTAAGAGAAAAAAAGCTACCAAAAACACCTTCTTAGTAGTGACTAATACATTTGGGCATCGTCTAGAAGCTTATTATCATAGTATATAAAATAAAGACTCTTCTTCTTCCACTATAATAAATATTTCCCATAGTAATATCACTAGCATCACACATTTACTCAAATTTAACATCCAGTATAGTTAATTAATTATTTGTGATCATGTGAGTTTATATTTTAGAAGGAACAATAAATATATTAATCTATCAAAAAACAAAGGGTTCTTCCCTAAATAAAAGAAATAAAAGGGGCCTATTAATCGTATAAAATCAACTTATAAACCACTCATAAGAACTATAATACCCCTATATTATTCAAATATCGTTAACATTTTTAGAGGGTAAATCTTTTAAATCAATTTTATCTTAGTCCTATTTACATCAATACCCCTTTTTGAAACCATCTGACCTAAAATTATCCCACTGATGACCATAAATTAAATGTTTTACCAACTCAAAAACAAATTGGTTTATTAGAACCTAATAAACACATATTACATATAATCTATATAGCTTTCAAATGAGTTTTATAATATTAGAAATTAATTCATGAATTATTAAATAATCATATAAATAATAATAAGAAAAAATATCGATCATGCACCTTTTAATGGTATTAGGGGAACCACATAATCCAAAGGGAATTCTTTAATAATAATGTCCCAAATTGGAATATAAATCTGGTTTTCCCCTGAACCACTAGGGGTTTGAGATTATAGTTGTAATTATAATAAACATATAAAAATAAGATAATTAATTTCCAATGAGGATCAAAATTATTTGGTCCACAAATTCTATAAGAAAATTATTTTTTCTTGTAATTGATTTAATATTTAAAAAATCAATGCATACTGTCCATTTGGTATATATCACCACATAGATTAAACAATTCATAATTATATTATTTATAAAAATGATTTAAATTTATTATATTTTTAATATCTTTAATATTTACACATTTAGAGAATTAAGAAAAACTTTATATAAAAATTTTCACAGTTGCACATTGTGTACATGTTTTGCCACCAAAAAAAGTTCTTAAATTTGAAACCATGTATTTTGAAAGAATATTTTTCATACTTTATGATACACAATCATCTTACAATTATTTACCTTGATATATTTATTACACACCCTTATATCATATGAGATGTATTTGAAAATCGGGAATGATAGGAACAATTCTTAGTAACATATCTAGAAACCCCAATTAATAAATTAAAGAATAGTAAAATCCATGAAATTGTTTACACTCTTCACATTAAAACTTATGGAACATAAATAAGTAATATCGACATGAGAAAATAAATCTATTATTAAATAAATCATCATAAACTCATTTAAATGAATATTAAAACCATGAAGACATCTTGAGTAACATGAGACATCGGGAAAATATTTCTTAAACAAGTAAATATTTAACCTATAAAAATAAAAAAAAACATTTCTATACCTCATTACCCTAAATATTTCAACTAAAACCCAATAACATGAAAAAAATTAATATCATAGAGAAATCACAAGAATATTTGAAAATTGTTTTCCATGAAAAAAAAACATTCCACTTTTAAATACTTGTATACCTTCTTTTATAAATCAATAGATGTCTATTAAAACACTATAAAAGAATTCTAAAACCATGTATGGACCTCATGAAATAATATTTGAACTCGTGCTCACTAATTTTTTCCATTTTTAGTATAATTTCTTCCTAGTTAATTCCATTTGAAAAAACTACCTTGTTATCACCCTCATTTTTTATTCGATGACTAAATTATTACCCAATTCATTAGAGATAAATATTGTTCCCACCTATTTTATTGAGTTATATCTTTCTCACCCATCATCATCTAAAATTTCCAAGAACCTTGTAATGATTAAAAATTTTAAAATATATCAATTTTCAATCTAAATACCTTGAATGAAACATATATAACTGTATAGAAAAGAATATTCTTTTTTATATAAAATTTATGAAAAATAAACTTTTCTTGAGAAAAACCCATAAAAATTAATATTTCATAGAATAGTAATAATATGAAATTCCTTGAAATATTATAAATACATATAATGGAATCATGATATCTAATAAAAATTATTATGGAAGGAAAATGTCTTTATATTGTAATTTTTAGAAATTTGTTTTTTGTAAGAAGAGTGAAAAGTGACCCGTATAAAAAATTTTAGAAATATTAATTTTTAAAATATTATTAAATAATAGAAAAGTTGCATTGAAATGAAATTATAATATTATTTTAATTATAATTAATAACACTATTTAATTATTTTAAATAACATATATATGTAAGAGAAAGAGTATAAAATATTTAAAATAATTTTTTAATGAAACATCTCTTACACCGAGTCCCTTCTCACTTCATTTTACTTATATCTTTTGGAATAATAAAAATATATTAATTATTAACATTATAAATAAAAAATTTAATGTACATTTCATTATAATTATTATTTTTTATTCATTAATTTTAATTTTATATTTAGTTACTACATCATATAAGTTTACATCAGTCATTTTAAGGTCATTGGTCCCTTAACCTTTATAACATAATAAGAAGGATGACCAATATCAATGGGATCAAGGTTCCATAATCTCGTGAATATTAATAATGTAATAATAATATTTTTTCACATTAAATATACTTTTACAACCATCTATTCAAGACGTTCATGTAAAATGAAATACATTTCACCAAGATGGTAGTCTGTTTGTACACATGGATGACTTTTTCATTTTTCTAACGGATGCAAAGAAATAAATTAGATAATATTTTACCTTTATTTAATAAAAATAATATTATAAATATTTTTTTCATTAAGTAAATCCAAATTAGAATCCATGTATTGTGTAAATGAAACATAAATCACATCGCTTCGTATAGGTGGTAGTCCAAACTCACCCACATGTGACGTTATCAAATTCCAACATATGGAAGGGTATGTATGTAGATAAAATATTATCTATATAGAATCATAATAATTTCGTAATATATATATATATAATGTTATACACATTTTTAAGTACTTATAACTATCCATGTGAGGTGGTGGTGAGAAAAAATGCATCGCTTCATGGGGTGGTAGTCCACCTATATTCACAAGTGATTTTTTAATATACAATTAGATAGAAATGGGGTGGAAAAATAATCTCTTATAATGGTAAAAACTTTTAATTGAAGTGATAATTCTTATTTAGTTATGTAATCATGGTTATAATATATCGAAAGTATATAGAAAAAAAAGTAATCTCAAAAGAGTTCACATAGGGATTATAGATCTTCCATGGATAACCACATTTGTCTTACACATTATTCCTTAAAATATTTTCATTTATAGAAGACCAGCAACTCAAGAAAATGTGGAGGAATTTTTTAAATTAATTTTGGTTTACTTTTTTCATGATATATATCTAAATTTATTAAATAAATTAGAGAGTGTAGGTAGCCTTTTATAAGTGAGGGGAATTAAAATTTTGTAATTATTAAATGTTTTAAAATAATATGACGTTTAATGTGTGGGAATGTCTAACCAAGGAATGAAAATTATTATAATAATATGATTTAGATTATAAATATGCTTATAAAAAATCATTTAAACTATTTTACTAATATTTTAATCCTTATATCATATTTTAACAACTTTAAACCAATTTTAACCTTTACCATAATAACATAAGTTTTTTACCGAGGTGATTTATTTACAAAAATTAAAAAAAATGTAATTATAATTAAATTTTGATATTATAATTTCAAATATTTATCCCATTTTATCATATTAAAATTCGATATGTGGAATAAATTACATATAATATATGTACAAAAAATGCATGAGAATGTTATTTTGAAAAACAATCATTTTAAATGTATAAATGATTTTACACAAATATTATGAATATATTTTATTATTATGACTAAAATTTAATTATAATTAAATTAATTACTGTTATATTAAATTTTAGTAATTTTATAACTGAATGGAACCTTCCAATCACAATATTAAATAAAAATATAAAAAAATATTTTTTATTAGAATAAAATATGACTTAATTTAAAAAAGTCAATCATGGGTTTCCAAAATAAAAAAAGAGTTTTTAAATAGTTATTTTTATCCATAAAATCCTATTTGGTTCAAGAAATATTTTTTAAATGATTTATGTCCATCACACATCATGATGATGTTATAAAAGATTCGGTATTTCTTACGAAAAATATTTTTATCTCTTCACCAAAAAATTATATTGTATTGAAAAATATAAAAATTAACCCTATGATAATTTTGATACACTGATATAAAAATAGAGTCCATTTATCAAATTAAAATAATAAAATTAATAATTTTATCTTTTAAATAAATATAATAATTTATAGAAAACAATTTAGTACGAATAATAATATCTCTTTTTTTGAAAAATTACATAAAATTATTATAGTTCCTATGGCTATTTAAAATATTATCATTAATATCAATAAGTTATGAAATTAAATAATTATTAACATTACTTCACTAATCACATTATTACCCCATAAAAAATGTTGTGACCTTATATTTTTATTAATTACTTAAATATGTGAGGTTATTTTTTGTCATTAAGTTTTCTCATTCCATTGTTGCTTCCTCAATCATATGATTATTGTATAAAATTATTACCTATTTAATGACATTATTCAAAATATTTAATCATTATTATCCAAAATGTTAACCATGTATTACTCCTGATATGTACTGCCTTCCAACTATACCATCTTTGGTTTTGGAACATGATAGTCATCAATTGAATATATTTTATCAACAAAAAATAAACAAAATCGTGTATTTGAGATAAACTCAATGCAACATCTAATTAATAAGAAACAAATTCCAATTTTCGAAAAATATTTATTTTGTAATAAAAATTTAACAGAACATTTACTAGTAAAAATTCATGACATAATTCCATTGATATATTTTAAGAAAGACTTAATCATCGACCACAAAGGAAATTCATTTCCACTTGATATATTCATAACTTCCTCCATCTACTATGAGCTTCCCTAATGTTCCATGGAATCATCTTTACCTTGTCAAGAATTTCTTATAGCAGTTTTGGTCTTAATAACTTCACTTCATCAACTTCATCTCAATGTATTGATGTTCAAAACTTATTTCCATATAATTCCTTAAAAGGTCACATATATATACTATAATGATAGCTACTATAATATAAAATTTAAACTATTTAAATATTATCATCCTAATATCCCTGAAAAAAATATGAAATCTCAAATTATATATTCCAGTGTTTGAATCATTACATCCCACATTCCATCATATTGATGCAAAAAAAATATGCATTGAAATTTATTTCATTATTCATTGACTTTTGAAGACCATTCCAAAATCTAGAGGTAAATATAGAATGATGATAATATATAATATAGAGATACATACCATATAACATACCTATCTATTTTATATAAATTCAATCAATTGTTTCTAAAGACCTGGTATCTCAAATATTCATAAAATTCATATATTTATTATAATGATAAAAAATAACTAAAATATTATTATTAAAACTCAATTTATTTTGTAATCACACCACAAAATCTAATGATATATTATCCTATTTGTATCAAACAACTATAAAATTCTAAAGAATCCCCTTAATTAGTTATCAATTAGTTTTTTCATATGAAAAAGTAAAACATTTCATGGTGAAATCAATAATATCTAAAATTATTCCTTCCCATAAATAAGATTCCTACAGATATTTGTCAATATTAGTGTTATCGGGATGAATAGAAAAAAACTATTTTTGATCCTCACTCAATAATTCCTTCTTCCATTGGGATTCACTTGGCATACACAACCCTTGTCCAAATCTTATTTCATTATTTTCATTGTTAAATTTAAGAAACATACCATTCATGACCAATTATTCCTTTATTAGAAAACATGATCATATTTTTTAGCATATATAATTTTTTCTGACAAAGATAACTACACAAAAACTTTAACCAAAATAGATGTGTTTTCTATATAAAAATCATCCAATCCAATATTTGTTCAATTATAAAAATTAAGTCTCATGTTCTAACCATATCATTTTTAACAGTGTAATATATTTTAAACTCAAATTAATGTTACTTTGTTATATTTACTCTGATAATAGTTAATTAATCCATAATAATACATTATGAGTTCAAAACATCTTCTCTACCTCATATTCATCTCTTTTTTGACTAAGTATATACACTAAGATTTTTTTGCTAGTAAATATATCAAATTTTACAACATATAAAATTCATATCTATATTTTTTAAAAAAAAATAAACTTTTCTTCGAGCTCAATGTCATTCATAGAGTAATTATTTTAATTGAGATTCAATTAAAGTGAAGCATATGTAATTACTCGATCATCATGCATCAGTTTAAAATAATTCCTTTTACTAAACCACCATTAAAAATAAAAAATTCACCATTTATATAAGGAAAAGATACAAATATATTATTAAGTATTGTTATTTTCAATTCGTCAAAACATTCAACACATTCCCTTATCCAGATGAAATTAACACATTTTCATGTTTACATAGTTCATGGGATAGATAATGGAGAAATTTCTTCAAAAGATTATTGGTAGTAACCTATTGATCCTTGAAAACATTGACACATTGAGGCATTTGTAGCTATTGGCCACTCTTCCACCACTAATGTTTTTTAAGGTTTAATAGATATCATATATCTTAAACCAATATTCAAAAGGAATGATATCTATTTTAATAAATATTCATATTTACAACAATATGAACAAAATTTATTTTATCTCTTGGTTTTCAAAACAATCCTTAGATGTTAACCTTATTCCTCATAAATTTTAGACCATCGGGAATTCCATCAATTAGAACCAAAAATATTATCCAAATATTCATGGATAAAACTATTAACTAAATACATAAATATAGAGGGTGAATTTTTTAACCTAAAATTCATTACCTTAAACTCATAATACACATACCTAGTATGAAACACCATTCCTGGAATGTCTACATCCATCACATTCATCTGGTGATACCTAGACCAAATATAATTCTTCAAAAAATAATGAAAACCCTACAACTGATCAAATAAGTCATTGATATGAGAAAACAAATATTTTCTCTTAAAAGTAATGTTACTGAGTTCTCATTAATATATGAAAATCCTCTTTGAAAATTCCTTTAATTAAAAAAAATAGAAAATCTTAGAGGCTAAATTATAGGATGAACCTTATCTATAAAATCTTGTATCATATTTTTTAATACATAATACATCACTGGATCAATATATATTTACATAGTAAAAGCACTAATTATAAATATATCGTCATTTTGAATAATATGTTCAAGATAACATTCAATACCATATTTAATTAGTTTCAATTCTTATTAGTGTTAGATCAGAATGGTTAATGTATGATAGTCTGAAGAGGTTGAATAGACATGGTTAAAAATTTTAAACAAATAAATTGATTAATTAAATAAATTGTAAATGTTAATTATTATTGTTAATTATCAAAAGAAAAATAAAAAACTGAAGGATTTTTCTAGTAGTTTTGTCTAAAGAGGTCAAACTCTACTCATATGCCTCTCTAATCAATAAGATATAAGTGTGCACTAAAAATTATTTTTAAGGGGGAACCATAACCCAATTACAATATCCTTTTCTAGTGAAGGGATAACCATAACACTAACATTTTTATATGGACTAACAACCCTTACAACCTAAATTTAGATAGGGGAGTCACAATCTGAATAGTCGTGACATTAGATATATTGAGTCACAACCCTTAGATACTATCTTTTTGAATCCAGGAGATACAGCCTAAAGAAAAAAGAACAATAAATAAATACTTTGTGGGTAAAAGCAATAAAAGAAAAAATAGTGTTCGTGTGAGAGATAGGAAATAATGTTACAAAATCAGAACTAAAAAAATGCATAAATAAAAAAATATATCATAAGTACTCATTGAAAAGGATTAGATTGGATCATTTCATCAAGGCATCAAAGCTTGAATAACAAGAAATTCGACCCTTGATATATTATTCATGTGATGATATAATGTGTCGCTGGATGTTGCAAATACACAAGAGGTTCAATGTTCCCAGTCCATTCTCTTTGAAAGAAATAATGTATTGAATATGTTAACCCATGTATCTTTGTGTATTACTCTTACATTTTTAACAATTATAAAAAAATGATATATATATATATATATTATATTAAAGTTTTATTAGACCTACATCATTTGGATATTCAAAATAAATTAAATCATGATGTTTGATAAATATCTCAATAAAAAATAGCATCAATATTGAATCGTTATTCCTATAGAATAAATATTAAATAAAATAATTTAAATTAATTTTTAAAACTATTCAAACAATATATCAATAAAAATAGAATGTTGAATGATTTTAAAATATTTGTTTATATCCATTAGGACCTCTTTAAATTTATTCAAAATAGTTCCTAAAAACTAGCAGCCCAAGTTGAACATAAATTTGAATATTCTAATTTTAAAAAAACATATAACCTATGATTTTATTAGAAAAATACAATTAAATGATTTATTAAAATTTTTCTTTAAATTATGTACCAGAAACAACATGATCTTTTAGATCATAATACTTTGATTTAATGTGAATTTATCCAGAAGTAAAATATTTGAGAATAATCAATAAATATGTATGACAAATGAATTTTCAGCATAAAATCACAAAGAGGAAACAAAAAATCATGGTACATAATGTATGGTTTGAACAGTAACATAGAGAATGAATAGTAATGTAGGGAATGAATAGTAACATAGGGAATGAACAATAATGTAGGGAATGAATAGTAACACATGGAATCAATAGTAACATAGTGTATGAATACTAACATAGGGAATGAACATTAATGTATGGAAGTCAAATCATACATTCCAGTATTCATGAAATAATGGTTTACAAACCACACTTTTCACTATTGCAAAAGTAGGGTTGTTAAACCATAATTTGAACTGTTGTAAAAGTAGTGTTTCCAAAACACACATTTCACTATTGCAAGACCTCAAGAGGTAGTTAGAGGAGATGCGGGAAAAGGGCTTCATTTGAACCAGAACTTCTCCTTAGGGTTCTCCTGTCCTGTTTGCAAAGAAGGCGGACGGTACCCTCAAACTTTGTGTGGAATATCAGAAGCTGAACCAGTTTACCGTCATAAATTGATATCTCTTGCCGAGGATTGATGATATATTTGATCAAATTTGAGGAGCACAATTGTTCTAGATGATTGACTAGAGATCCGGATATCGTCAGTTGCCCGTTAGACCATCGGACATACTTCTCACAGCTTTTCGAAGCAGATATGGTCTACACGATTAAATGGTTATGCCTTTCGGACTCCTGAACGCATCAGCCGCTTTCATGGCTCTGATGAACTGTGTGTTCCGTCCATATCAAGATTCATTTGTGGTAGTATTTTTGGACGATATATTGGTGTACTCTCACACTCAACATGACCATGCTACCCATATTTAGATCCTTCTAAGTACATTGACAGAGCATAAATTATATGCTAAGCTCTCAAAGTGACACTTTTGGATGGATGAGATACACTTCGTAGGACATATTATTACAGAGGCAGGAGTTGTTGTAGACCCAGAGAATGTGAGAGTGGTAGTTTTATGAGAGAATTCTAAGAACTTGTTTGAGATACAAAGATTCTTGGGGCTGGCTGGTAACTGTAGGAGCTTTATACAGGACTTCTCCCGCTTAGCAACGCAGTTGATAGGTTTGAAAAATAAGGGTGTGAAGTTTTTTTGGTCAGAATCATGTGAGACAGCCTTTCATGAACTGAAGGTAAGGTTGAAATCAAAACCTATCTTGATACTTCTAGTGAAAGGGAAGAGCTATACAGTTTTATGTGATGCATCAGGTATTGGGCCGGGAGTAGTGTTGGTGCAGGGTGATTGAGTAGTTGCATATGGGTCTCAGCAGTTGATGCCACATGAGAGGAATTACTCGACGCATGATCTTGAGTTGGCTTCAGTTGTTCATGTGTTACGTTGTTTGCGACATTATCAATTGGGAGTAAATTTTGTGGTGTTTACAGACCATAAAAAATTTGAGATACATCTCTACCCAGCATGACATTAACATGAGACTATGAAGGTGGGTCGAATACCTTCAGTCCTTTGACTTTGAGCTTTTTTATACACCTAGTAAAGGCAAAGTAGTTGTTGATGCACTGAGTAGGAGGACTCAGATACAGGCAGTACAAGAGGATAGTGGTGAGTGGAAACTTATGGCGTTATTCTATGAGATGCATTTAGAGGTGCACGATAATTTGGGGTGAACCTATCTTTCATCCTTAACTATGACTTCTACCCTTCTGGATAGAGTGAGTATGAGATAGCTATCAGATTCTGAAGGCCCAGTTCAATGGGAGTCGCTGGCAAGTGGGTACCCTCCTCCTGGTTGGACGATAGGCGATGATGATGTACTATGTATCCATGGACGACTGTGGGTTCCACGGGATATACGCGAGGTGTTGATGCGGTAATTTCATTCTTCATCTTGGGAAGTACGTCCCGGAGTTACCAAAATGTACTATGACATGAGACGTTAGTATTGGTGGCCGGGTATGAAATGAGAGATAACTGGTTTTGTTACGAGATGTTCCACCTATCAGCAGGTGAAGGCGGAGCATCCGAGGCCAGCCAGACTGTTACAACAGTTACCCATTCTTGTGTGGAAATGGGATGATGTCACAATGGATTTCATGACTGGGTTACCGAGGTCACCATGAGGCAATGATGTCGTGTGGGTTGTTGTGGATAGACTTACAAAGGTAGATCACTTTTTACAATCAAGGAGACATTCGGTGTTGATGATATCGAGAAGTTTTATATCTGAGATGTGGTAAGTCTTCAGGGGGTCCCTTATTCTATCGTTTCAGATAGGTACACTCGCTTTACGTCTCGTTTCTTGTAAATCTTTCAGAGGGCACTTGGTACACAGGTGCTTCTAATCACAGCTTACCACCCTCATACTGATGGCCAGTCAAGGCGTATGATACAGGTTCTTGAGGACATGTTACATACATGTATCTTGAACTTTGGGAGCTCTTAAGAAAATAAAATACCCCTATTCGAGTTTGGATACAATAATATTTTTCTGGAAACTATTGAGATGGCCCCATACGAGTCTTTATATGGTAGGTCATGCCGATCACTATTGTTATGGTTAGAGGTAGGTGAGGCAGATTTACTGGGAACACGTATCATACATGAGACTTCAGAGCATGTCTAGTTGATTCAGAAGAGGATGGATACTACACAGTCTTGTTAGAAATTTTATACTGATTGCCACAGACAACCCATGGAGTTTGTGGTCTAGGATCATGTTTTCTTGTGTGTTTTAATGATGTTGGTACATGGGGAGATTTGGAGATAGGGAAAACATTAACTGAGGTATGTGGGGTCGTTTGAGATTTTGGATAGAGTCGGGTCGATTGCCTACCAGTTTTAGTTACCACAGAGGTATCCGGCCATGCACAACATCTTCCATGTATCTTAGCTATGCCATTTTCACTTAGAACCAACTATCATTTTTCAGCGTAAGGAGGTTGAACTTTAGGTCGATGCATCCTTTGAGGAGAATCTGATTCATATTGTTGACAAGAGCAAAAAGGATCTTCGAGGCCAGAAAGTTCCTCCCATACGAGTGTTATGGCAGTATAGCTGAGTGCAGGAAAAAACCTAGGAGCGGGAGACTGAAGTATGTGCTCAGTTGGGAGAGTTTTTCACAGCTTTATCTTCACCACCCTTGGAAGGGAATTTCGGGGATGAATTTATTTAAGGGGGAAGTTTGTAAGATCTCAGTTCTTATTTTTAAGGTACGGGTTTCTTTTTTTCCTTTTTCCTTAAGTGTTTTTGAGAAATTAAGGAAAATGGGGAAAATCCCAAATTTTGGTAGTACACTCACTGTACTTTCTTACAGGTTGTGTACATTGACCGTGTGGGATGATTACACAGGCGTGTAGGCCTATCGGCGATGAAGGGTGTAAAAATTGACTACACACTGAGTAATTAGTATTTATACACCATGTAATCAGTCGATAGGTGAACAGTAAGGTAGTGGAAGCAGCCGCCAGTGGAGCAACAGTACACACCACGTACTCAGGAATACACGCTGTGTACTCATGTCGACAGATGAATAGTGTGTCGTTGAAAAGTAGTTTCTAGAGGAACAATTAAAAAATGGAAAGTACACACCGTGTACTTGAGAGTACATGTAATGTAGTTCATTTTTTCTCTTAAAAAAGTTAGTAGCCTCCTCAATCGGCAGGGGAGGCAGTAAGCTCATTTGGAGCTCGGGAGGAGAGGTTGGAGCTTCGAGGAGCTCCTGATCACACACCGGGAATCTGTTTCTTCCGCTGTTGATCTTGTTTGAACTGTAGGGGTAAGACCTTCCTTCTCCTTGAACCATTATTACCAATTATTTCTCAAGGAAAATTTATTTACGTTTTAATTGATAAATTTTTATCCCAGATCTATGTCATTCTCAAACGTTTTGGGAGGCATCGTTCGTGTATATCGATTAGTGGTGATCGAGGTAGTTGGTCTAATTTTTAATTCCAACTGTCATGTAGTTTTTGTGGAACGTTGAGCTATGTGCCCATGTTTGGGGTGTCGTATGGCTGAGGCCTTGAGTGATTAAATACCTATAATTGCATAGTTAATTTATTAAATATGTGAAAATATTATTTGGGATCGTTACTTGAATCTAGGGCCATCCCGTGTGTGCGTTCCCTTGTTTATCTGTTTGGCCAGGATACTCGAGGGTATGCCCTGATTATATCATGCTTTGAGTTTTCATGAGAGAAAATTTATATAATTTCTTGCTTATGTGTTGGGCTCGGCCCTGTTACTTTTTTTAGCATGAGGGCAGTGTTTTGATCAGCCTGAGGGAAAGGTACAATTCAGCATGAGGGAAAGGTTCTATCCATCCTGAGGGCAGGTGTTTGTTAGCCTAAGGGAAACGTTTCACATTCCTGAGGTTTGTAGATTCCATGCCTAAGGGCACTCACCTGAGGGTTTTGTTTCAGTTTCGCTTGAGGGAAAGGCATGAGGACAAGGTTCGGTTTGGCCAAAGGGCAAGATTCTATTGAGCCTAAGGAAAATGTTCTTATGTCTGAGGACACTGTTTACTTCGTATATTTACTATGGTGATTTTACATGTAATTCCAACCAAGCTAAAGCATAGTCTTTGTATTATTTTACATTGTACTTATTATATAGATATTTTGGTTTTTTCTGTGACACATTTTAGGGCATTGTCAGCTGAGGCTGAGTCTCGAGAACTTATAATTCAATTGTCTTGAAATGTTAAAATAATAAAATTGAAATGGAATTGATTATAGTAGCTACTTTTGAGTACTACCTAGTTTACTTATTTTTCATTACTGCACATTTCTGTTGCACAAATTCAGTGACAGTTGGGCATGGGCCTTTGGTGGTTGCCTACTGGGATTGATTTCTCACACTGTTTTTAGGCCATGTCTTGGGCTAAAAAAGATTATACTGCTTCAGGTGTTGATAAGGGAAAGATCCCCTATACAGGTGCTTGATTTTTGTAGAGGAGTAGGGGAGCATGGGACCAAGATTAGCCTTGTGATACTACTAAGTTCCTACTGTACTATTATTCTTTTCCTTAATGTACTTGTACCTTGTACTCTATTGTATTTGATTGTAGTGTATCTTGTTTTGACTACTTTCTTAGAAATAGGACATATTGAATCATCATATATATATGACTGTTGGTTATCTTTTGATTCAATACTGCTGTCCTTTTATCTTTGCATTTTTTATTACTTCAACACTTTTGTATGTCTATATTTTCTCCACTGCACTACACTTTCACAAATGAGGGAATAGTTTCCCCACTATCAGACATGGGACCTCATTTCTAGTCGCCTTCCTCTAGAATTTTGGGAAATGCGCTTGAGGTCATGTGACCAACTCGGTACGGGGCACCCATTGAGTGACACTCGGATCCGTGACGTTACAAGCCACAACCCGAACAGTCCTGAATATAAATACATGGAGTCACAACCCTTAGATCCTGACTTTAGAATCTGATAATCACATCCTAAGGAAAAAAGAATAAAAATTATTTCTTTTTTTGTGAAAGAATAAATAGAAAAATATAGTGTGTGGTGGAGATGGTAAATAGTGTTACAAACTCATAACCAGAAGATTGATAAAATAAAAAAATTAAAGAATAGGTACTCATTGATGAGGAGTATATTGAATCATCTCGTCAAGTCAGAAGAAGTTGAAGTATAAAAATCTTTCCCTTTATAGATTGTGTAGGTTATGAAGAATAGTGTCATAGGAAAATGAAAATGCATAGAAGATTCAATGTTCATAGTGCTTTCTCTTTAAAATAAATAATGTATCGAATATGGTAACCCATTTGTCTTTATGTATTTCTCCTATATTTTTAACATGAAAAAAATAATGATATATATATTGAATATATATTCAGTTGTTTCAGTAGATCCACTTCATTCAGATATTCAAAATAAATTGATTCAAGACCTTTTATATATCATAAAAAAAATTGCATCCTTGTTTTCTCTTTATTCTTCTAGAATATATCTTAAACAAAATAATTTAAATTATTTTGATTAACTCTTCCAATATAATGTCTAGAAAAATAGAGCGTTGAATTATTTTAAATCTCTTATTGAAATCCATTCAAACATCATTAAATTTAAATAAAACAGTTCCTAAAAATTAATAACATAAGTTGAAAGTAATTTTCAATATTTAAATTTAAATAAACATCTAATATATGACTTTATTAGAAAAAATAAGTTGAATAATTTATTACCTTTTATATTTAATTAATGTACTAAAAACATCAAAATATCTTTGATCAGAATCCTTAGTATAATTTGAATTTATTCAGGGGAAAAATATTTGAAAATGATCAATAAATATATATATTAGATCAATTTTTATCATAAAATA
The DNA here is from genome assembly GCA_963277665.1 of Viscum album. Taxonomy (NCBI): domain Eukaryota; kingdom Viridiplantae; phylum Streptophyta; class Magnoliopsida; order Santalales; family Viscaceae; genus Viscum; species Viscum album. Next base: position 2,009,430,116 of record OY728155.1, read on the forward strand.
AAAAAAAGTAGTAGCGAACTAGGTTAATAAATTAGGGTATGAATAGTATTGTAGGGAGTGAACAGTTAAATTGGGAATTATCTTTAACATTGGGAATGAACAGTATCATTGTCAATGAACAATGACATATTGAATGAACAGTAAAGAAGAGATTAAACAATAAAATAGAGAACAAATAGTAATTTAGAGAATGAAATGTAATTTGTGTTATGAATAGTAATTTAGGGAATGAAAAGTAACATACAGAAGCTGAACACAACTTTTCACTATTCATGAAAGTAGGGTTGTCGAACCATACTTTTCATTATTATGAAAATAGATTTTCTGAACCATACTTTATACAATTGGGAAAGTAGGGTCTATGAAACATAATTTTTACTGTTGAAAAAGTATCACTGTGGAACTCTACATTTCACTATTGTGAAAGTATTGTTGTTGAACCATACGTTCAGAAAAACTGGACATTTTACATTAAATAAATTTAACGAATTTTAAAATTCTCTTAACTGTATACTCAAACATTGGGTAAAAAAGACCTATTTGTAGAATAAAATATTTTATGTTGAAAGAATAAATAATTGAATAAATACAAGTTCTACTGCTCCTGTAATTGTCAAACACTAGAGGAAACAATATTCTGAAATAGTAGAGATATGAAACAAAATTTCATAACATTAGATATATTATTGAACAACAAAATGAAATTTTTAAACTTTGATGTAAAATAAATAATATAGATAAAAGCATTGTATTTCTATAAAATTATGTTTCATGAAGATCTCATATCTGTAGAACTTGCATTAAATTAAATACAATATCATTTCAAAACATAATAATATAGTTTTTGTAAAACTACAAGAGCAACATTGTTGATTTTCTAGAGTACTAGGAGAGAATTTTCGTAATTCATAATAAAATAATAAATTTTATATAAATATTTTATCTATCCAATGATATATGTTTTTCACAAATCAAAACACTATGGTTTGAGATATCATCAAAATATAGAGTAAAATTAATAATATATAAAAACCATTCCCATACACAAACAATTCATATGTTATAAAAGACATGAATTTATTCTTATTTATAAACTGAATCTCATTCTGAAAAAAATAACTTATTTATCTCTATAATATATCATAGAATGATAAAATGAAAGAAAATATGTAACTATATTTCCATTAAACTTTAAAATGGGAAGGAAACCAAGGATTATAGTAATAAACATTCCACAAATTGTAATAGGAATAATCAAATAAATTGTTTTCCCCTCAATACTACCCCTAGTAATTTTTTGGAAGAAGTTCTAATATCATTTCTGGAGATGGTGTTTTATTTTACTTTAAAATTTCCAAGAAATAAAACAATGTTTACATCTGAAATCAAAGAAAACATTAGTATAATTTGAATATAAAAATAATGCACCTATAAAAACTTTTTTTGATGTTCAAACATCGATCTTAATAGTAAAAAAATACATTTCCACACATTTCAGCGTCGGATCTTGATATTTTATTATAAGAGTAACTTAATTCACACATTTGTCACTGTAAGAAAAATCTTAATTCAATTAAACATCACATTGTAGACTAAAAATAATTATTCTCATTATTGTTCAAACCATAACTACTTTCCTTATAGTCACAAGTCAAATGGAAATGTTTAACACAACAAACAATTCTGGTCTTATAAATAATTATATTTAAATGTCTCTTACCACATTTGTAACATTTTGAGGGATTACCTAAATATTATTCTATTTATTACTTCACCATTTCATCCCATATTGACACCTTCATACAATTATTTTCATTATGTACATAAATTTTAAAAAACTCAATGACACCATTCACAATACTTCAAAAAACTTCTTCATAAATATTAAATTCACATGATTATAATGATCTAAATAAACAAAGTTTCAGACCTATGTAAAATCTATCAATATTACTCACATGTTCAATAATGAAATTCGGTACCTACCAATAAAATCTAGTAAAAGTTTTTTATATGTAGTCACTATGTATTCTTCTTTTCTAATCAACACCAGAAATTTTGATTGCATTATATGTCAATAAACATAAATAAAATAATACTCATGAAAAATATATTCAAAGACCATATACTCTATGACATTAATCTCATTATATTATATTTTATTATCAATAATATATCACCATTGATCATTTTCACCTTCAAAATAAAAAATAATAAGAATTACCTTTTGATGTTCCATACATCCTGAAACATCAAATATATTTTATAAAAATTTAATCAATCCTTATTATTTAATTAGGTATAAGGGTCCAATAAAATACAAATATTTATATTTCATTAAATAATATTCTATAGATATGTTCTTCTATATATAATTTAGTTGTTTTATCTCAGGTTTTTAGAAATTAATATCCTATATAAACTATTTTAACGGAACCACAAGAAGTTCTATTCCAATAATTAAAATTTTTTTATTAAGAATAATATAATTTTTTGTTTCCATTATAATTTATTATTCATGGTTCCTATATGAAAACCCATCATTAATTGACATATACTATATAAATAATCATGCAAATACAAAAAATAAATCCCAAGATAATATTACCGTAAATTAGATTCTCTTCAAAATTTATGTTAACATCATACAAACCCCTAAAATTATTTATAACCATTCACTGAGACAAAATATAAAACCATAGGGTTTAAACAAACCTTAATTACATGATTTATAAAAAAAATCACTTTCATAAATATTCAATATATTTTGAAATTATACTTATTTTTAATAACGAATGACATTATATTAAATAGTGGAAATTTATATAAAGTGTACATTATTTCAAAAAAAATATCTTAAATTTATATTAAATTTTCATTTAAGACACTTTTTCATACTTTTATATAGGTCATGAAAAAAAAATGATGTACCATTATATAGTTTAAACACATCCTTAGATGATATGGAAGACATAATAAAACATGGTATTTGGTAATCAAATCCCAATAAAAGTATAAAAATAAATTGAACCTATTAGTCTGGTAAAAACCATGAATACCATGAACATGATTACCTTTACAACAATAAAACATTGAACACAATAATATTACATATCTTCAGGATAAAATGAATAGTTTCTCAAAAAAACCTTTCAAAAATATTATAAAGTAAAAGAAATATATGAACTCATAATGAGAAACATAAAAAATCAAGAAACTAGTTTTTATAGAAATAAACCCTTCTCCATTATAAATCCCATAAAACATTCCCTTACCTTAGGTTATCATTATATTTCCATAAAAACCATTGGAATTAATAAAATATGAATCATGGAGAATACATGATAATTCATGGAAATCAATTTCAATGAAATTAAAACTTACACTTTTAAAATATTCTCTACTATCATTTTGAAATTATTGGGTTATAATTAATTTTCTAGAAATTTTTTAAAATAAAAACATTCCATAAGGAAATTAATGGTATATTTATTAAAATCCAAATATTCATTTAATGAAATACTGAAAAAATAACAATTATGATGTTGGGAAAGTTATACCTTGTTCTAAATATTTAAAAAAAATATTATTTTCTTCTTTTGTAAAAAATTTAAAGTTACCGATACATAAAACATTAAAAATATTCCTTTGTAAAATATTTTTATAGAACAAAAAATAATGTTCATATTTAACATAAAATGATATTTGATGTATAAATTATAACATTAAAGAAACAATTAAAATAACATGGACATGTAATTGAAAGTGATTAATATATTGAAAATAATTTTTTTTTTAAATTTTTTACCATGAGTCATGAATCAAATAGTTAAACATCTACATTCCTAAATAATAAAAAATATAATAATTATTTATTTTATTAAGAAATGTTTTATTATTTATTCCATAATAAATATTCATTTTTTAATTTATTATCTTGATATTTTTTTTTACTAAATTGGTTACGTTTAAGTCGGATGTGTTGAGGTTGTTCGGTCCTTATACATTAAAACAATTTATATATGATGGTAAATATTAAAGGGGCCATGTTCTATCTTCTTAATAATCATAAAATTTTCTTATTGTCATTTTTATACATTAAATATACATTTATAAACATCCCTACAATGTGACTATAAAAAATAAAACACATATTTTCTTAGAGATGGTAGTTCGTACTTATACATAAATAAAATATTAATTTTTATAACGGATGAAATAGAAATAATTTAGATAAAGTACTACATTTATATAATTATAAAAATATTATACATATAATATTAATTATATAAATCATTATGAGTATAAATATATGGCATAAATAAAAACAAATCACATCACTTAATGGAGGTGGTAGTCAATACATATGAACAAACAACGTTATCATTTTATAACAGATGGTATAGTTAGTAGGTAGATAATAAATTATCTCAATAAAATTATAAAAAAATAAAAAATATCATATATATTAATTAATAACATATATAGAACTATCCATTGGAGGTGGTGATAAAAACAAAACAGATCACTCCATGAAGGTTGAGGTTTACATGTACACATAAGTGGTGCTTTCATTATTCATATGATAGAAAAGGATGTAAAAATTGATTCTTCCATAGACATAATAAAATTTATTTTACATTAATATACTAATTTTATTATGTTTTCAATGTAATATTATATTTTAAGGAGCTAAAATAATAAATAAACTTGAAATAGTACAGATAGGGATTGTACCTCCTCCTTGGATAACCACATTTTTCTTACACCTTAAGCCTTCCAGGTTTGGTATTTTGAGAAAAAAGACCTCTTGGATGTTTTATGGATATTTTAATGTTAATTGGGTAGATCATGGTTGAGATAATGTTTTTAATGTATTCAAAAAATTTAGGAGAGTTGGATACCTTTTATAACTGAAGGAAGTGTCACTCATGTAATTATTCAATATTTTAAAATTATATATTCTTATTCATGGGAAATTACCCCTAAGCAAACCAAATTTTCATTATAATTATATCCTATGACGAATTAAACTAAAATATCCTATTCAATAAAATTTGTAGATATTTTAAGCCTTATCTTCTAGTTTAAACCCTTTAAAACCATTTAAATCATTATGGAGATAACATAAAGTTTTTCCTTGAAAAATTATTTTTATGGTCAATAATAAAAATAAAATTATAAAAAAATTATTTTGTATAATTAAAAATTTAAAATTCATTTTTAGATTAAAATTATAAAGTATGTGGAAATTAGTTTTAATATAAAAATGCTAAACTACTAAAAAATGTTTTTAGAAAAATACCCATTTTAAATGTAAAAAATTATTTGACACTAAATTGATGGAAATTATTTATTAGCAAGAATCTAATAGTATAAAAACTAAAAAATAATGTAATATGAAGTTTTAAACATACTAAAAATTAAGGTATTTTTCCTATAACATTATTAAATGAATGGATCAAAAAAAGTTTTTCATAAGAATAAAATATGACTTCAGTTATAAAAAGTCAATCGTGTGCATGCTAATTAAAAATCGATTTTTTTAAATGAAAAATTTTACGCTTTAAATGAATTTTGGGTTGATACAATACAGTGATAAATTTTTATGTTTGTCTTACATCATGATGATTTCCTAAATGTAATGATATTTTTTAAAATTAATATTTTTCACTAATGACCTAAAAATAATTATGTTAGAGAAAACCCCAAAATTTCCCCTAAGATAATTTCGATATAGTAATATTAAAATTAATTCAATTTTAATCATAATTAAATTATTAAATTTATAAATTTATCTTTAAAATAAAATCATATTATTCATGGAAAACTGTATAAATAGAATTAAATTATTTCTTTTCTGATAGAAAAATCACAAAAATTTATTATAGTTAATATTAATATATAAAAATTAATAATGAATATTAATCAGTGAACATTTTTTTAATATAGAAATTAACCAGGTTACCATACGGAATCCTTCCTAATCTAAATTTTCTGATCCTTTTAATTTGTTATATTCATGAAACCACCTTTTTAGGGACCGGTTAGAGTAGTCTAACCTAAGGGATATTACAAATTGGATATATAATTATAGAATATAATTTTTTTATTAAATACTATTTAATTAACTATTTCATATTAGTATTAATACTCCATTATCTATCTACACTAGTTTTTGAGCAGGATGCATCTGGTTTCTTTATATGCATAATATAGGGATAATCACTTTGATATCACCAATGGACCATCCTATAATGGATTTGTATCTTCTAAACACATCAAAATTCCTTTAATTTTGGTATTTCCATAACACAAAATATATGATAATTTTTTCAATATTTCTCACACAAAAATGAATTTTTTTGTGAGAGATAAGTGGTTTAACCTTTGGTTGTGGTGTTTATTGGCTGGAAGGTACAATATTTTCATTATGAGGTCCTATGTCTTGAATGAAATTATTAAATAATTAACAGGATATATATAAATCATCCACATAATTTATCTCTAGATTTGAAATATCCTCACATTTTGATTCATGATTTTGTTTTATCATTTTTTTTCATTGAAAATTTGTCACTATTTTCCAACCCCACCCCCTAAAAATTATTTTCTGGCTCTTTTTTACATAAATGAATTGATTCCCATATAAGTATCATTATGTGTGGGTTTGTTAGAAATCAATTTATTCATTCTTCAAAATTATTCTTCTTCATCATCAATATTTCATTAAATTCCAATAGCTCATTGATTGAATAGTTCATTTTGGTGTGGTTTTGTTATAAATTTTGATGATGAATTTTTTTCCATTTCATCACGGATATTTAAAATTAATTTTTATTTAGAAACATTTAGGACTACTACTATAGTTTCAATAAATTTTCTTTCCTAGATGATAGAGAATTCTTAGTCACACTCTATATATAAAAAAAGGAATTAGTCCAGTTAAAAAAAATTTGAACACCAATGGACAATTCATCCACTCTCATAATAGGGTGTGTGATAGATCATCCAAACAACTGCAAAACTATTAAGATGGGTTCAAAAAATCATATTTTTGGCTGTAAAAACAATTATAATGGGATAAAATTTATTTTGGAACCAAGTTCCTAAAGGAAATTTAGTTTTCCACTAATTGCTAAGGTGAATGAGATAAAAAATCTATCTATATCATTGACCATATGAGTTATTTAATGAACAAAAACACTACTTCACTCATCTATAAAAATATAGGTATAAAATGAATTCAATGTATTCTTATTTGAAATTATACTTCTTATATTGTTTAATTTTTTATTGAATCAAATCCAAATCATTATGGAATGGAATATTGATTTAGATATTCTTGAATAACTTAATGATCAAAAGATTTTTAGGTTCATAATTATTTTTATTCAATATGAGAGAAATAGATTGTTGGGGTCAAATTTTTAAAAATTCTATGTATTCACACAAGTTGTTCCTCATAATCTTTTTTACCATTATTTTTAATTGTTTTAAAATTTTTCTCATATTGTTTTTCTTCTAGAAAAATAGGTTTTACCTTAGTTTATTTATAGATATAAAGATTTCTATATTCAGTTTCACCCCAATTTTATTTATTAAATTGATCTAGAAATTTGTTTTTCTATTCCTAAGTGTCTTTCCTAGAATTAGTAGGGGTTTCTAACCTACTTCTTGCGTTGACATCCATTATTTACTCTCTAGAATTCAACTCAGTTCTTCTACGTAGTTTAAATTTATCAATTGAATTCATACCCTTAGCTAGTTTGTAAATATGTAACTATAAATTATGTATCTTGGTGTCATTTTTTATTTATATAAATCAAGTTGATGTTTTTTTAAATCAATTTATTCATTATGTTTTTCCCCTTTATAATCCAGTCAATTCAATATTTGATTCATCGTAGAGAGAAATTTACCCTAAAAATGTTCTTTGTTATTTGATGACTCAACACATTATTGGTTTTGAAATTATTTCCTAGGATGTGGTGTGAATCATGGAGAAATAGTTTTTTTAAACACTCCATGTTCTCTCAATTATACGTTTGGGTGATACATAAATTTTTTGATGTAATTTTTTGAAAATTATACATATCTGGGATACATCCTTTGAATATATCCAGTAATGTTTTCTTTTTTATAGATATTGAATTCTATGTTAATATTTGGAAATAAGTTGCAAGATTGTTAGAACATTTCGTAATGATGGAATTTTACTCTGTCTTATTTTTAATAATTTGACATCCAATTTGGTTAAACCTTTTTTTAGACTTTTGTTTCATAATAGAATAAATTATTTCTTTTATTTCAAAAAGTAGTGAGTGGATGCCTAGCCCCGAACCAATGGTTAAATAACTCATATTCTCACTTTTAACTGAGAATATTTGTTCTATGATTTTAGGGAAATATATTTAAAATATTTTTCTTAGTTCTTCACCTATTTTTTCTAGGTAATTAACTCCAGATGATTGGAAAACCAAATTCATCCTTGAATATAACAAAACTTCATAAAACATTCATAAAGTGGTGGTTAGATAGTAAATAATATGTGTGATACCTGAGATATTCTATAAATATATCTCAGGCCTCATATATGTCCTCTCTATCCACTTGGTATAAAATTGTAATTTTTTCCTAATTTATTCCTTATGAAACATTGGATAAAATTTCATTTAAAATTTTTCATATATTTATTAAAAAAATTTAAAGATATTCTTATCATGAGATATGAATGAATTCATATCAATACCCTTTATGAAAAAGGTGGAAACGCTCATTATATTATTATTTACACAAACCCATTGATGTACTAATAGAGTAATTATATTATTGAAGTACCAAATGAAGTCTAAGAATTCAACTTTTAATAAACCATGAAATGATGGATGGAGTGAAAGATAGGATTGATTCAGCTTATACATCCAACCTATAGGAGTTAGACTAGTTGATAAAATTTCATTCGAAACATGAAGATTTTTCAATTCTATCACCCAATTCCAATATAAAATTTTTTCAATGATGTCAAGTTGTGGATTTTTTTCATTACCCACATGCACTCTCTCTCTTGCCTCTTATTTTTGAGATTTATTTTTTTCTTAAATTTTTTTTGGTATATTTTTTTTCATGGATTATTGGATTTATGTTTTCATACCTATACCAAGTATTCAAAAAATATATTTCACGATAGTCCTATATAATACAAAATATATTAGTTTCTTTCCTATAGGTTATTATTAAAATAGGGTTTTACATTTTTTGTAATATTTTATATATTCTTAGTCATGATCTCCTTCCTCAAAAGTGGATTCAAAATGTGAAAATGTAGTTTAGATAAGTAAATGTAATTTTTATTTTATTTTTACTACATAAAACTATTTAATAAATTATTTGTTTTGAACCCTAAAACAATGTTTATGAAACATATATGAGATAAAAAATAAGAAGAAATACAACGAATGTTGTGGGAATGATGAAATGAGATAAATGAATAAGTAAATAAACAATAGTGAAATTGTTGATGAAATGGATGATTTAAAAGTATAATGAAATTATCAAAAGCATGTAATAAGGTATAGAGAAGTTTGATTTCCAATTTTTAAATTTATTTCCATTTAATTCACATCAAATTAGTGATTATTGGTGTAATGTCCCAGTCCCGGGTGCCACGCATGGGTGCTCTGAAGCTGATTCACCACGTGACCTCAAGTGAATTTCCCCAAACGCTAGAGGCTGCTGACTAGCAGCGAGGGCCCAGGTCTGAGAGTGGGGAAACTATGCCCTCATTTGTTAAAGTGTAGCGCAGTGGAATACAGAATAAAACATACATCAAACAGAAGAAGCAGTAAACCATACACAACTGAAATAACAACAGCAGTGGATATAACCAACAATAGATAAATAATGATGCTACATGTCTCAAGTTCTAAGAAAACAGCCAGAACATTTTATACATCAATACAGTACAACCAAAAGTAGGGTACAGTAAAACATAGCAACTAGCTGGCAGCGGCATCATGAGCCCAGGCTCGGTCCCATGCCCTCCTACTCCTCAGAAATAGTCAAGTACATGTATAGGGACTCTTCCCCTATCCACACCAGCAAAAACGTAATCTGTTTGGGCCAAAAAGCATGACCCAAACAGGGTGTGTGAAATAAATTCCCTGTAGGAACCCACCAAAGGCATGTTCCCAACTACGTGTAAGCATGCAATGACAGTGTGAAATTGTAAAATACAATAAGGTAAGCAGTACTGAAAAATAACTAACCCAACCAGTTATATTTCCATTTTAATATTCTTTTTAATCATTTAATTTAAAATACCACCACAGTGAATATTCTAAGTAAACAGCCAAATGTCCATAGACACGTAAACCCCCACCCTCGGGTAAAGAGAAACCAACACTAGAATCTACTCACAGGCACATGGATATTTCCCACAGGCGTATTTAGTGTCGCCCACAGGCACAGAATCATCTGCCCACAGGTACGGAAGATGTTGCCCACAGGCAAAGTAGAACAACACCCACAGGCTAATCACAACACTTCCCTTGGGCTAACAGGTAAATGGCCCATTCCCAACATGTAAATATACAGTAAAAAAGCAATTTCTCTTGATGAAATTCTACAGTTACTACTTTTAAGTCATACCCTCGGGTATCCTGGTCAAACGGCTAAATAGAGGAACACACCCACGGGGTGGCTCTGGATCCATGAAATGATCCCAACCAGCATTTTAATAACATAATTAAATACCTAATCAATTCTATGTGTTTCATATAGGAACGGCCTCATCCGCATGACACCCCAACATGGTTCGTGGCACAAAAATGCACAAAACACACGGCAGTTGGAAAAATTAACACTAAGCCACCTACCTTATACGCAAATGAGTGGTATACCCAAACGTCGACTCTAGAAACACCTATGAATGGCATATCTCTGATTAATAACAACACTTTATTAATCCCAAATAACTTCTGTTGGGAGAAGAATTGGTAAGCAACATGCTAGGAGAAGAGAGAGCTTACCCGCGCGGTTCCAACGAGATCGTATGAGGCGGAATCGGATTCCAGACGCTCTATCGGTGGATCTCTAATGGTCCAGCCATCCACTCCCGCTCCTTCCTCCAGTTTTAAGCCTTCTTTATGAACAGGGGAGGCTACTGCCTGATTTAAGCAAAAAAACAAAGTACACGGCGTGTACTTCTAAGTACACGACGTGTATTTCCTTCATTTAACTGTTCCTCTAGCGGCACTGCCATACTGTTCACCTGTCGACATGAGTACACGACATGTACTTCTGAGTACACGGCGTGTACTGTTGCCCAGCTGGCTGCTGCTCCACCGCCTTACTGTTTGGTCTGCCGACTGACTACACGGTGTGTAAAAAACCACTACACGGCGTGTAGCTGGTTCCTACACCCTTCTTCACCGACATGGCTACATGCCCCATGTACTCATCCCTACACGGCCAGAAGTACACGACATGTGGAAAAAGTACATAGCGTGTACTTCCAAAATTTAAGATTTTTTCCCATTTTCCATATTTTATTAAAAACACTTGAGGAAAAGAGAAAAGAAGAAGCTTGTACCTCAAAGATAAGAACCGGGTTCTTTCAAACATCCCCCATTATAGCAATTCATCCCCGAATTTCCCTTCCAAGGGTGGAGAAGATATATCCATGAACAACTCCGGCCACAAAGCACATATGTCGGCCTCCCTCTCCTAGGACTCGTCCTGTACTTGGCCATGCTTCCATAGCACCCGTACAAGAGGAACTGATCAGCCTCGGAGGACCTTCATGCCTCTATCAATGATACGAATCGGATGCTCCTCAAAGGACTCATCTGCCTCCAACTCAACCTCCTTGGGCTGAAATATGTGAGATGGGTCTAAATGATAGCGACACAACTGAGATACGTGGAAGACGTCGTGCATGGCTTAGTACTGTTGCGGTAACTGAAACCGATAAGCAACCAGCCTGACTCTCTCCAGAATCCCAAATGGCCCCACATAACGCGGTGAAAGTTTACCCTGTCTCCTGATCCGCTTGTGTCCCAGCCTCAGCGAAACACGTAGAAACACCTGATCCCTAACCACGAACTTCAAAGGTCATCTGCGGCGATCAGCATAAGACTTCTGACAAGACTGTGTGGTATCCATCTTCTTCTGAATCAACTGGACTTGTGCAGAAGTCTCCTACATGAGTTGTGGCCCCATTAAGGCTACATCACCTGCCTCTATCTAGCACAAGGGTGAACGGCATGGCCTAAAGTATAAAGCCTCTTATGGTTCCATTTCAATAGTATCCTGGAATCTATTATTATAGGAAAATTCGACTAAGGGTATATACTTCTCCCAAGATCCCCGAATGTATAGGACACATGCACGTAGCATGTCCTCTAGCACCTGTATCATATGCTCTGACTGGCCATCAGTCTGAGGGTGGTAGGTTGTGCTCAGAAGCACCTGCATACCCAGTGCCCTCTGAAAACTCTGCCAAAAACCAATCGTGAAGTGGGTGTCCCTATCAGAAATGATAGAATGAGAGACCCCATGAAGACGTACAATCTCTCAGATATACAGCCTTTCGATCTCGTCTACACCGAAGGTCTCCTTGATCAGTAAGAATTGTGCTACCTTTGTGAGTCTGTCCACAACAACCCACACAGCATCATTGCCATGAGGTGACCTTGGAAAACCAGTTACGAAATCCATCGTGACATCATCCCATTTCCACTACGGAATGGGTAACTATTGTAATAGCTCATCTGGTCTCTGATGCTCCGCCTCCACCTGTTGACAGGTGGAACACCTCGTAACAAAACCAGCTACATCTCTCTTCATACCCAACCACCAGTACTGACGTCTCAAGTCGCGGTACATCTTGGTAACCCCAGGATGAACTGCCCAAGCTGAATCATGAAACTCTCACATCATCTCCTCGCGTATATCCCCTGGAACCCATACTCATCCATGGAAATGCAAAACCTCATCATTGCCTATCATCCAACCAGGAGAAGGGTCCTCACCTGCCACCGAATCCCGTAGAACTAGGCCTTCTGAATCAGATAGTTGTCTCATCCTCACTCTATCCAGGAGGGTAGAAGTCACAGCTAAAGATGAAAGGTAAGCCTGCCCCTGACTATCGACCACCTCTAAATTCATCTCAGAGAACAAATCCATGAGCTACCACACATCACTGACCTTCTGCACTGCCTATATCTGAGTCTTCCAGCTCAGTGCATCAACTATTGCATTACCTTTACCGGGTGTATAGGAAAGATCAATGTCGAAGGACTGAAGGTATTCGACCAACCTCCTCTTCCTCAGATTCAATTCACGCTGATTAAATATATACTTGCGGCTTTTATGGTCGGTGAAAACCACAAAATGCTCCCCCAATAGATATTGTCTCCAACAGCGCAATGCATGTACAACTGCTGCTAACTCTGTAAAGACCCGTAAAATTCAAGGGAAATTTTTTCTTAATTTTCTTAAGAATTTTACAAGAGCGCGGTTTCAGACGGCACCTGATTCCGAGGCCCAGAGTGCCCGAAATTAATTTCCGAAGTTTGGCTCGGGTACGTTCAGTGAACGAACGAGCGGGAATTCCTAACTTTTGATCCGGTGCTCGGAATTGAAATCCGAGGGCACCGATGAACTCGTAGCGCCGATATTCGCTTAAAGAGACCTTTTCTGGAGTTGTGTTTGTTGCGGGTTGAAAGTTAGTTTTGGGAATTAAAAGATAAGTAAAATAAAATTGTGTGTGAATTTTATTTTATTCGTGGTGGTTAGACTCTCTCATGGGAAGTTGTTGGTGGGGCCCACAACCACCCAACTTCCCATGTGTGGTTATGAGGGAGGTGTGTCCCACACGAGCCCCCACCTTTTCAAATTCCCTAACCCCTCTAAACCCCCTCTTAAATTATGTGGCTCTCCCCTACTTTAATTCTTGCCAACTTATCTCTTCATTTAATTTTTGACAACTCTAGATTTTAATTAATGTAATGAATTCAACTTTTGAATTTTGAAAGGTTGGCAAAGTGAAAATAAAATAAGGTGTAGCTTATTTTATTTTGGGAGTTGCTGTGTTGTGTGGAGATTTGAGAGAAGAAGAGTTCTACACTTTGAAGAACTTCATCTTCCTCCTTGAAGAACACGAAGAACACCGACATGCCGTTCTATCTTCTCTCCACGTCAAAGAAAGGGGGACACCGCTTCCTCCTCGGTTTCCCTTTGTTGACTTAAGAAGTTTCGTCATCGACGTATCGCATCGGACGCATCCCTTCGTCAACGAATTTGACGAACGACGACCGCGACGGCCGACCTCCGCGACATCGTCTTCCGCGGAACGTAGACAAATCTTCGAACCTTATACCAAGGTAGGGGTTGTTGATTTCTTTTTGGTTTAATTATTTTATTCTTGATCGTGAATTTAGCAAGTCTAACGTGTGGCTTTGAAATATTTAATGTTGAGTTTTATTTTTAACGTGAGGGGGTCGGACCGCACGAACACGGCCGAACCCCCCTCCATCGTTCTTGTTTATTCTTGCGGGTGGAAGCAAAGTGGCGTGGTGCCGTCGCACCACGCGGATAATCGTGCAATTATTTTGCACGGCGCCGTCGCGCCACGCCGAGGAAGAATCTTCAAGAATGTGTCGTCGTCGCGCCGCGTTGAAAGGAATCAAATGCACGGCGAAGGGGCGCGGTGTCGTCGCACCGCGCCGGACGACGAACACCGCGGCCGGTTCCGGGCCGCGGCGGGACGAGGAGACCGCGGCCGGTTCCGGGCCGCGGCGGGATGAGAAGACCGGCGGCCGGGCCGCCGGCGTCGGAAGCCGAAGAGGGGACCGGAATTTCCGGTCCCGTTAGAGAAAACCGGCCGGCCAGCTGGCCGGCCGGATGACGTTAAACCGGGGAAATTAATTCCCCGGCCAACGCACAAAAACCCCCCTCTTTATGAGGGGGGCGGTTCTTTGATGGGAGGGGGGCAGCCGGCCCCCGGTTCCACACAAACAGGCCCCCCCACGTGGGGGGGCGTTTTAAAAAATGGGCGCGGCATATAGCCGCGCCGCCCTTCCCAGGAAGCGGGGGCTTAGCCCCCCGCGTGCCCACCTCATGCGGCGCCAGGCGCTAGGCCGCCGCGGCCTCCGCGCCGCCGCGCCGCCGCACCGCCGGCCGGCCGTCCGGCCGGGCCGCCCCAGGGGGGGGGTCGGGCCGGGTCGGCCCGGACCCTGACCCCCCCCCCCCCCCCGTTTCGAACCAGTTTCGGTCTTTTGGCCATATCTTGAGCCTCGGACCTCCGAATGACGAACCGTCTGCGGCAACGCGATCCTTGGATCGAGACGGTAATTTTAGTATATCGCACTCAAGGTTTCGGTTTACTTTGAGTTCGGCCGGGTTGGTTCGTTCACGAAACCAACCGGGCCTTCGGAGCAGAAACGCTCATATCTTGAGCTACGAACGTCCGATTGACGCGCCGTCAGTCGCGTTGTGTTCCTCTTAGTGAGACGGATCTTTTGGCATACTCCGCCCGAGGTTTGGATGCAGGTGGAATACGGTCGGGTTGGTTTTGCCTTAAAAACCAACCGGGCCCCGGAGACGAAAATGCCAATAACTCTCAGACCGGGCGTCCGATCGACGCGTCGTCTGTTGCGTTGAGTTCCTGTTGACGATACAGAACTTTTGGATACATCAACTCCGGTCTTCGTGACAGTTGATGTATCAGCCTCTCGGCTCGTGGAGCGGACCCTCCGAACGAGCTCGCTGTGTGCGGGAACCCTAGTGCTGGCTGCGACTGTTACTGTGACTGCTACTGCTACGACAGCTACTGTGACTGCGACGACGACAGTACAGAGATCCTGTGTGGATTCGACGACGACGACTACAGCACTCATCGATCCTACGTGGATCAGTGCTACAGATCCTGTGTGGGTCCGATCCTGTGTGGGTCCGCGCTCAGCGGTTCTGTGTGAGCCAGCGCCTACAGGTCCTGTGTGGGCCCGATCCTGTGTGGGTCTTTGCGGGGGTTAGTTACCTATCGATCCTTCATGGGTCCGACGACTTAGATGGATCAGTGATCATCTTTATCGTCCTTTGAAGAAGTATACCTGTGTGAGCTGAATCCTGTTGCTTTCCTGTGTGGATTGTGTTGTGCAATCCTGTGTGGATTACGTTTTGCTTTCCTGTGTGGAATACGTTACTTTCCTGTGTGGACTGAGTTGTACTTGCGCTCGGAGGTTAGAGCGTATTTGAATTGATGACTTAGGTATATGTATGGGCATATACCTAAGCAGTGTCGGTTGTTACTTCGTGATTGTTACTTTTCTTCGTGGTTTATCCTTTGTGGATTTGAGAGACCTTCAGGGGTCTCGGGGTCCCTACTGAGTAGCTTATACTCACCCCTGCACGGGCTTTGCCCGCACTACGTTGTGTTGGTTGCAGACGACGGACAGCGTTGACCTTAGCTGAGGCTTGCAGAGCGGGACGGTACCCGGAGGTGGACCACTGGGCGGGACGTGCACGGAGCGGACGACGGGACCCGTGGAGCAGAGGAGCTATTTGTACCCACCCTTCAGGTGGGATTTCCAGTGGACAGCTCAGTGTAGCGGCTTTTACTTTTCAGTTGCTGTTTTCCCCTTTTTCGAGTTGTACTTTACTTTCAGTTTAGGTTTGTATTCTGGCCCATTTACTTTTCCGCACTTTCAGTTGTACTCTGCTTTGTTTAGTGTTTACTTTCCGCTTGCTTACTCTGTGGTGTTTGTTTACTTTTCAAAGGCAATGCCTTCCCTTTTTACCGGGATTTACGCCTTGGTGCTAGTCGCCAGCCCCTGGCCTATGGAAGGCGGGCTTGGGGTAGTCATGGCACGGACCCCGAGGGCGGGTCGTGACAAACTCGAGATCATGCGTCGAGTAATTCCTCTCATGTGGACTCAACTGCTGAGACCCGTACGCAACAACTCGGTCGCCCTACATCGACACTGCTCACAGCCCAATACCTGATGCATCATACTAAAATTTATAGCTCTTCCCCGGTTCTAGAAGTATAAGGATCGGTGTTGATGTCAACCAACCCTTCAGGTCCTGAAAATCTATCTCGCAAGCTTCTGACCAAATGAACATCACACCCTTCTTAGTCAAACCCATCAACGGTGCTACTAAGTGGGAGAAGTCTTGTATGAAACGTCTATAGTAACCAGCCATCCCTAAGAAACTATGTATCTCGAACACATTCTTAGGCTACTCCCAAGAAACCACTGCTCTCACCTTCTCTGGGTCTACTGAAACTCCTGCCTCAAATATGATATGACCCAAGAAGTGAATCTGGTCCATCCAAAATTGGAACTTTTAGAGCTTATAATATAGCTGATGATCCCTCATTGTACTCAATACAATCTCAAGATGGGTGGCATGGTCGTGTCGAGTGTGAGAGTACACCAAAATGTGGTCCACGAATACTACCACAAAATAATCACGATACTGATGGAACACACGATTCATTAGAGCCATGAAAACTGCTGGAACGTTCATGAGTCCGAACGGCATAACCCTATACTCATATAGAGCATACCTACTTCTGAAAGCCATTAAAGGTATATTAGATGGTCTCATGCACAGCTGATGATATCCTGATCTCAGGTCAATCTTCGAGAACACTCGTGCTCCATGAAGTTGATCAAAAAGATCATCAATCCACATTAAGGGATATCGGTTCCTAACCGTAAACTGGTTCATCTTCTGATAATCCACGCAAAGTCTGAGGGTATCATCAGCCTTCTTCACAAAAAGGACTGGAGAACCCCAAGGAGAAGTACTGGGTCGGATAAAGCCCTTTCCCTGCAACTCCTCCAACTGCCTCTTGAGCTCCTGCAACTCATGTGTAGCCATCCTATATTGAGGAATGGACACCAGATCTTCTCCTGGCACAAGCTCAATGGAGAAATCCACCTCTCGTTCTGAAGGAATACCCAAAAATTTGTCTAGGAAGACATCCCTGAAATGATCAAAAACTGGAGGAAAATCTATCTGACCAGTCCCCTGATCATCCAGATATAAGATCCAATCTGGACTGTGACTCCACCTCACCCACGATGCTCTGGTCCAGCTCGACTCGCCTGAACATCCCATTCACCCTTGTATAAAAACTCTATGCCCTCTGGTGACGTGAAACTCACCCTACGACGATAGCAGTCTACAAAGGCTCGGAAGGGAACCAGCCAGTCCATACTGAGAATGATGTCATATCTCATCATCTCTAGGACATAGAGGTACCAAAGGAAGTGACACCCACAAACCTCAAGGGGGCACTCCTTGCACTGACGCACACCAGCCGTTCTAGTTCCCAATGGAGTGTCTAGCGTCATAATATCATAAGATGAAGAAACACAGAGCCCAAGGATCTCTACAATGGGTACAGATATAAAACTATGTATAACACCCATATCAAAACGTACTGAAAATAAGACAGAAGCTACTAAAATAGTACCTATGACTGTAGAAGGTCTGGGATCCTACTCTTGCTGGGTCTGTTGCATTGCATATGTCTGCCGAGTGCCATGACCCTGCGACACAGCCTGGCTACCCTGAGTTGTCCTGCCTTACTGCCTTTGAGATCCTGGTGTCTGGCTACCATGGCCACAACCACCATCCCTGCCTATACGCCCTAACGTATTCCAATTCCCGGACTGGTAAGAAGCTGCTGGTCCCGCACCTGCTCGAGGAGTCTGCACAGAACCCCTCTCACTAGCCATCGGTGGAAACACCCAGCAAAAGCGCTGCAGATGACCCATCCTGCCGCATGCTCAGCACTCCACTAAGTCTCGTGGACACTGTGGCCTCTTGTGCCACTCTCTACCACACTAGTAGCACATAACCTGGCCACCTGAAGCATTCTTCTGACAGGTACTACCGCCCTGAGAGAAGTCTGCATGTCTCTTCCTCTTGCCAGCAGAAATAGTACCAGTAACTGGTGCTGAACTGACCTGGCCCACACCACTAGATTCTCGAAGGTTCCTTTCTGTGATTAGCACCTGTTTCACAATATCGTGTACAATAGGCAACCTGAAGACATTCACCAGTGCTCAGATTTCATACCGAAGACCACCCTCAAAACGTCTAGCTCTCAATGTCTCATTACCCACTAGCATAGGTGTGAAGTGCTGAAGCTCGGTGAAACGAGCAGAATAGTCCATCACTGAAATAGCTCCCTAGTATAGATTCATGAACTCTCGAGCTCTATCTACCCTCAGCATATCTGGGAAGAAGAATTCATAAAAGACTGCCTGTAAATCCTCTTAAGCCATGTCTCTGTGATGCTCTGTCTGGGTGGTAACATCCCACCACCTTTTGGCGGAATCATGCAACATATATGTCACGAGCTTGACCCTCCTCCCTCGAGGAGTCTTAAGATGCTCAAAAATAGTCTGCATTGACCCTAGCCAAAACTCCACAGCCTATGGTCCACCATCCCCTGCTAACGTAGGCGGATGCTGCTATTGGAAGATACGTGTAAGCTCAGCCATAGATGTGGTAGCTGGCAGTGCTACCTGAAAGGTCTGCATAAACCACCTAAAGCCTTTATGGAATTGCGCCTCCATGCCTGTGTCTGGTATAACAGTTGGCGCCGCATCTGGCTCTGCTGGAGGATTCATTGGTAGCCCATGTCCCACCATCTCTGGAGTATTCTCGTTTCCACTCTCCTGGAGAACAACACGCAGTCGTCTAGGTGGCATGACTCTACAAGGTCAAAACACTCCTTAGAAAAAGATTATTAATGACCGAAAATGAGGAAACCCAAAAAGAGAACAGGAGGAAGAAAGCATTCAAAAAGTGAAAAACAGGACTACATGACGTGTATACTGACTACACGGTGTGTACTTGACTCCCCTTCCCCTGCACGGGTCCTTCTGCATGGATAATCCACATGGATCCCATTTGAAAAAAACTACACAGTGTGTATAATATCTACATGGTGTGTATGGTGTTATTTTCCAACTACCCGTGTCATCTGTGACACGACCGACTACTCATCCTAATACTACACAGCGTGTTACACCCGAACACGGTGTGTACCCACCCCATTTCCCATCCACACAGATAAGTCCACACGGTCTGTCCTCAGACAAGACTACACGGCGTGTCCCACAGGTACATGGCTTATTCACGGAGAGGTGACATCGGCCTGTGTTGTTAGTTACACAGCTGAGTCCCCAGGTCACACTACACGGTGTGTCCATTATGGACACGGCGTGTCCTATAAAGGAGTTCACTGACCCGTGTTGTTAGTCACACGGTCGGACTTTGGGTCCAAAATACACGGCGTGTACATCATGTACATGGCGTGTTTTACCCAAACACCTCCCTACCCCGTGTCACCACCTACACAGTTTATGACATGGGAAGAGACTACACGGCATGTACTCAGAGTATACAGTGTGTTCTTAAAAAGTTCATTTTTCTTCCCAAACAGAAGTCCATAAACGACGTGTGTAAAAAGACTACACGGCATGTATACAGGGTTTCCAGACAGTATGCCTCAGAAACTTCCCCAGAACCCATAAGACACAGAAAAACAACACCTAAGTGCCAAATTTAGATCCGTGAGGGCCCATACTCCCCACGAATCAATGTTTGACAATTTATTTGTGTTATAACGAAATAAACAGTCAATTATCCGCCAAATTCTGGTAAATGGGGGCCTATACTCCCCAAAAACCAGAGTTTGGCGTCCATTTTACAAACAGGCTCACATAAAATTACCCTATCACATAGCAGGTGTTTTATCAAGAAGATATCACAACAGCATGATTGTCTAGCACAACAACTATCACAAAAGCATGAAATTTTCTAATGCACCTACATGGCATGGAACTATGCATGGCATCTGATTTCTAGCATATACCTAAATGATGCATGAGATGGCATACCCTCATCTCATAGGGTTGCAACTAAATAGAACCCACAGATAAAATACAAATATCACAATCCAAGTGTGTCACCCAATGGTGAAAACATTTCAATTGTAAAATTTTAAAAATCAAAATAATTGCAAAAATACGAGGTAGACTGGCTTTTCCCTATACACGGGTTAGCTACACCCGAGAACAGATTATTACCAACTACTGATCGTCCTATCCCTAACTACGACTACAAATAGATAGTCAAAGAAAAAAACTCCTCTGATAGAACTTTGTAACTTCCCGGCCCCGGGTGCCACGCACGGGTGCCCCGAACCCGGTTCACCACGTGACCTCAAGCGCATTTCCCCAAACTCCAGAGGCTACCGACTAGAAGAAAGGGCCCAAGTCGATATTGGGGAAACTATGCCCTCATTTGTCAAAGTGTAGCGCGGTGGAATACAGAATAAAACATAAATCAAACAGCAGAAGCAGTAAACCATACACAACTGAAATAACAACAGCAGTGGATATAACCAACAGTAGATAAATAATGATGCTACATGTCTCTAGTTATAAGAAAACATCCAGAACATGTTATACATCAATACAGTACAACCAAAAGGAGGGTACAGTAAAACATAGAAAATAGCTGGCAGAGGTATCACGAGCCCAGACTCGGTCCCCTGCCCTCCTACTCTTCAGCAATAGTCAAGTACCTGTATAGGTACCCTTTCCCCTATCCACACCAGTAGAAACGTAATCGCTTTGGGCCGAAAAGAATGACCCAAATAGGGTGTGAGAAATAAATTCCCAGTAGGCACCCACCAAAGGCCATGCCCAAATACTTGTAAGCATGAAATGGTAGTGTGCAATAGTATAATACAATAAGGTAAGCAGTACTGAAAAGTAACTAACCCAACTAGTTATATTTCCATTTTAATATTCTTTTTAATCATTTAATTTAAAATACCACCACAGTGAATATTTTAAGTAAATAGCCAAATTTCCACAGACACGTAAACTCCCACCCTCGGGTAAAGAGAAACCAACACAGAAATCTGCCATAGGCACACGGATATTGCCGAGAGGCGTATTTAGTGTCGCCTATAGGCACAGAATCATCTGCCCACTGGCACGGAAGAAGTTTCCCACAGGCTAAGTAGAACAATGCCCACAGGCTAATCACAACACTTCCCTCAGGCTAATAGGTAACCAGGCCATGGGGAACATGTAAATATGTAGTAAAAAAGCAATTCATCTCGAGGCAATTCTACAATTACTACTTTTAAGGCATACCCTCGAGTATCCTGGCCAGATGGCTAAATAGAGGAACACACCCATGGGGTAGTTCCGGATCCAAGAAACAGTCCCAACTAGCATTTTAATAACATAACTAAATATCTAATCAATTATAGGTATTTATTATAGCAACGGCCTCATCCACACGACACCCCAGCATGGTTCGTGGCACAAAAACATACAAAACACCCGACAGTTGGAAAAATTAACACTAACCCACCTACCTTATACGCCAACGAGTGGTATACCCAAACGTCGACTCCAAAAACGCCTACGAATGGTGTAGATATGATGAAGAACATAACTCGCTTAATCCCAAATAACATCCATTGGGAGAAGAATTGGTAAGAAACACACTAGGAGAAGAGAGGGCTTACACGTGCGGTTCCAACGAGATCGTCTGAGGAGGAATCGGGTTCCAGATGCTCGATCGGTGGATCTCCAAAGGTCCGTCCATCCACTCCCACTCCTTCCTCCGGTTCTAAGACTTCCCTATGAACAGGGGAGTCTACTTCCCTATTTAATCAAAAAAAACAAAGTACACAGCGTGTACTTCCTTCATTTAACTATTTCTATGGCGGCACCGCCATACTGTTCACCCATCGACATGAGTACACGGCATGTACTTCTAAGTACAGTGCGTATATTATCACCCAGCTGGCGGCTGCTCCACCGCCTTACTGTTTGGCATGCCGACTGACTACACAGCGTGTAAAGGACCACTACACAGCATGTAGTCAGTTACTACACCCTTCGTCACTGACATGGCTACACGCCCCGTGTACTCATCCCTACACGGCCAGAAGTACACGGCGTGTGGAAAAAGTACACGGCATGTACCTCCAAAATTTAATATTTTTCCCCATTTTCCATATTTTATTAAAAGCACTTGAGGAAAATAGAAAAGAAGAAGCACGTACCTCAAAGATAAGAACCGGGTTCTTACAATAGGATTAAAATTATAATAAATTCCGTCATCAACTAATATAGATGGTTATAGTGAATTCATGCATATTTTCATTAGTATATCAATCTATAAATTCACCTGTCTAAATTGAGATAAAATTAGTTTCACTGAGATCATATTTCAATTTGATCTTGATGAATCACAAAAAAATAATCAAGTAAGTAAAAAATATGTAAAATAAAAAAATATTATTTCTCATAAATAATTTATCCTAAAATAATTTTCTATCCAAATAGAAACAATAAATTAACAACAATAAAAAAATAATTTTAATGGGAGAAAGAACTCTTCTCTGTCAGTCCAACTCCCTTGTCCAATCATTGTACCCTCCACCTCTTCCCATGTTTCCTTTCTTGTGCATGATATATCTATATAGGTTTAATAATGAAGAAATTATTCCCCATTATGTCCTTGAATTCCCTCCTAAAGGAGTTTACTCCACCACCAAAAATTGACCACCATGTTTTTAAACACTCATAAGGCTCATCTCTTTGCCATTTCAGAACCTAAAGTCAATTTTAAAACAAACTTCATGAGATTTGGCTCTCTTAATTACAGTTTTCTATGCTCTTTTCAAAATAGTCCTTAGATTGATTCTATGTGGATCTTTTACCATAATACCCTTCAGAATATCAACATATTTAGAATTTTTGCACAACAACTCACCTGTGATTTCTTGTGGAATGGACGACATACATTTTGCACTATGGTTTATACCAGGAATATATATCAAGATAGAAGAGTTATATGGCATGAACTTATTGACTTAGCCAATTCCATTAAAGAACCTTGGGTAGTTATGGGAGATTTTAATTCCATTCTTAGATCTCTTGAAAAAATTGGCCCCTCGCATCTTTCTATATCCTCTAGGGAATTCAGGTCTACTATTGAAAATTGTATCCTCTTTGAAATAAACCTTGATGGTGCTAAATATACTTGGTATAGAAAACACTATAACCAAAATGTTTCTAGTAAGCTTGAAAGGGCTTTCATTAACAAGAAATCTATTGATAACTAGGATAAAATATCCAGTGTAACTCTACCTAGACTCAACTCTGATCATCATCCCATCCTTGTTAGCTTCCTTATTATTGATCGAAAGCCTATTCTTCCTTTCAAATTTAATAATGCTTGGTCTTCAAATCCTGACTGTATAACTTTAATTTTTAACACTTGGAACTCTATGAATCATCGTAATGATTCCTTTGCATGTATGCATAAATTGAAAATTCTTAAACATGCTCTTGAAGGTTGGTGTAAAACTATAAACTTGAAAATAGATCTTGATATCACCTATCTTTAAAATGAACTTAGCAGTGTCCAAACTCAAAATACTAATTCATATTTCAATATGGATCCTCAATTGGAAGCAAATATTTCCCTCAAACTTAACTCCTTGCTCACATTTAAGGATAATATTCATAAGCAAATGTTTAGAACTAAATGTCTTACAGATGGAGATTGTAATACTAAATTTTACAATTGCCTTCAAATAATCAGAAAGGTCAATCGTCCTCTTTCTAAGCTTATTCGTAATGATTCAATCATTGATTTAGAAGAGGCCATTACAGACTATGTTACCTTATACTTTTACAACATCTTCAATGGTCCGGGAATTAATTTTGAGCTTAAACCTGATATTATTCCCTTAATGGTGGACGAAAGAGACAATGAGATGCTTTTAAGCATTCCACTTGATCATGAAATTAAAGACACTGTCTTTTGCCTTAATCCAGATAGTGGGCCTGGTCCGGATGGGTTTAATAATGGTTTCTTTCAAAATAATTGGGATATTATACACAGTGATGTTTGTAAACTTTTCAGGAACTTTTTTATTCATGGATTTTTACCTCATAGAATCAATGATCAATTTTTAACCTTAATTCCTAAGGTTGAAAATGCCTCTGAGATCCATCAATTCAGACCGATTGCCCTTATTAACACTCTTTCTAAGATTATTACCAAAATTATTGCAAATAGACTTGCTCCTATTTGCAATAAAATAGTTTCTTGGAATCATTTTGGATTTATTAAAGGTAGGTCCATTCAATAATTCATTTGTCTTGCCTTTGAATGTACCAACAGTTTAAATAAAAACACTAGAGGAGGATGTGCGGCCATCAAATTAGATATCAGAAAGGCTTTTGACACTATAGACTGTAATTTTATTTTCAAAGTCTTAAAAAACTTGGGGTTTAATGATTCCTTTATTGGAATAATTAAGACTTTATTTCTTTCAACTTACATCTCTATTATGATTAATAGCACTCCTAGAGGTTTTCTCAAATTCTCTAAAGGTGTCAGACAGGGTGATCCCCTTTCTTCCATCCATTTTGTTATTGTCAATGATTACCTAAGTAGGATCCTCAATAATCTGGTTGATCAAAGTACGCTGAAGCCTATTCAAGTTTCCAGAAACTTAAATGCCCCTACTCATCTTTTATATGCTGATGATATCATTCTGTTCCTTAAAGGGGATAAAAAAAATATTCATGTTTTCAAACAATCCATAACTCACTATGAAGAAGTTTCTGGTCAAGCTATATCCTGGAATAAATCATATATTTTTTTTGGAAAGAACGTTCCTGTTAGAAGAAAATCTACCACTACCACTTATCTTGGAATCAAAGAAGTTCTCTTACCTTTCTCTTATTTAGGTGTTCCTATTTTTTGGGGTAGACCCAAAGCTAGCCACATTGCTAATACCATTGATCAAATTATTAACCAACTCCCTAATTGGAAATGAAAATCCCTATCAATGGTTGGGTGAATATGTTTGGTCAAATACATCATTGTTTCTAGAATGGTCTACTCCCTTATGATTTATAAATGGCCTATTAGCATATTCAAAAAAATTAATACTTACATTAAAAACTTCATTTGGAAGGGAAGTATTTTTGAAAAGAAGCTTGTCACTATTCCCTGGAAATATTGTTGTAAACCCCTTGATAAAGGTGGAATTGGCATAAAAATTTTAAAGTTGTTCAATAGCGCTCCTCAAGCCCATCTAACTTGGTGTATTATTAATTCTACTTATAAAGATTCTGAATTTTTGAACCATAGATTCCTACATAAACTTTTAAAAGGGAATTTTAATTTCATCAACTCTTCAATCTGTCCATCTATCAGAGACTCATACCATAGGATCATGGAAAATGCTAGATGGATGGTCAGTGTTGATTCTTCCATTAATTTTGGGTGTGACAAATGGTGTGGTAATCCCATGATATCACTGTTACCACCCAATGTTATTCCTGATTATACTAGTTAGTCTATAAAGGATGTATTACAATTACATAGACATGATCTCCCTAGTAATATTGTGCATATTATTGATAATAATTCCTTTTCTTCTGATGTGGACTTCCTTGTTTGGGAACCTGCTCCAAATGGAATTCTAGACTCTAAAAACTATTATAAGAAAAACTTTTCAAATAATGAATCTAATTATCTATGGATTAGTCATTTTAATAATCCTTGGATTAAACCTTATAGGCACACCCTTATTTGGCGCATTGCACATAATAGATTGCCTACTAAAATTACTTTGCAAAAAATTGTCATTCAACTTTGTTCTAAATGTCGCTTGTGTAATCAATACAGGGAGGATGCTGATCATCTTTTTCTATCTTGTGCGATGGCCTCTGCCTTATGGAATTATATTTTTGAATTATTCAATTGCAGATGGATCTTAACTGACTCTATTTCATTGTTTTTAAAAAATTGTATTAGACATGAAGATTCTTTACAGGTTAAAAATATCTTTCTTGCGGTAGTGGTAGAACTCCTACATGAGATCTGGTACGTTAGAAATGATCTTATTCATAATAATCACTCATTTAGTCTCAATGTAGGAAAATATTGGATTCTCATTGCGATTCATGAAGCCGCCTCAATTCAAAAAGACTGTTGAAATTACTCGGTTGGTGACTTTGAGATCCTTCGTCATCTCCGTGTTCCTGGAATCTACCCTAAGCCCAAACGCTCCTTTGAAGTATTCTGTAAATCTCAGATGCCGGGATGGATCAAAGTGAATGTTGATGGTGCTTCTAAAGGCAATCCAGGCCCTGCTAGTTGTGGCGCTATCTTCAGAGACTCTGCTGGCCAGTGTCAGGGTTGCTTCTATGTTGGATGTGGTCACTCTTCATCTCTGGAGGCGGAAAACCTTGGAGTCATTCACGCTATTGATTTTTCACTTCAAATAGGTTAGAGAAATATTTGGATTGAAATTGATTCTACCACCATCATTCATGCCATTTGGAATGGCATCATTCATTTGGCATGGCCGCTCACTACACGTTGGATGAGTTGATTGAAGACACTCCATGGGATTGATTAAATTTCTACTCATGCCTACCATGAAGCGAATTCTGTTGCTGATGCTCTTGCTAACAAAGGAGTTCATCAGAGCATGACTTGGCTGGACACTCTGCCAGCTGATTTATCTTATCTTTTTGACAGAGATTGAAAAAAAATCTCATCTTTCCGACTCTTGTAACCTTTTTTATTAATAAATTTTGATTTGGTCTTTGACCAAAGCATTACCTTTTTTAAAAAAACTTACTCTTTGTATGAAAATTGATAAAGATAGTATTTTTAAAATAATCATGTCACAAAAAAGTATCTATGGATAAATTACTCAAAAAATTCTCACAAAATTCACTACACATGATTTATTCCAGATATATTTCCATTATTATGACATCATTATGAATTTCACCTCAACTTCACTAAATACATCTACTATTACAATAAATATTGGGAAACCTATCATCTTAAATCTCTAATTAGGTCAACCTAAAATATTTCCCTCAAATATATAATCATATTTATTAGTTTTAATTTTTATCAATGATAAAGATTCTATATCATCAAATCCACAATATGATTAAGCTTATCTACTATCAATAGTTTCCACATGCATTAACCTCCTTTAACTCATCTGGACTCGACCGCCCACACTTTATTCCTACAGCTTCAGTACTCAGAAATATCTAACATTATATAATAAAACCAATAACATGTTTCAAAGGTACTAAATTACCAAAAAGATAACCATCTACCTAAAAAATTGTGTTTTACCTTTGTGACATACCCTCATAAAAATAAACACAATTCAGTACATCATAAATCTATAAGTAAGATCCATTCAATCTCAATATAGGTGAAACTCGTTCAATTTTATTTTCACAAGTCATTATCCACTCAAATTATATATGAAATACAGTATGGATATATTTTCAAGATCACTGAAATCATTCATCGAGCATATTGAATGAGATAATAACAATCCCCATGAACACAATGATTAAATTACTTGAGACTTACCTTTTCCTCATGAATCAAGACCTACAAACAAAATATAAACTAGTGAATGTTAAGATAATAGTTAAATTAATTACATTAGTAGCTATTATAATTCCTAGTTTCATAAAATATATCATTCTATGAGACATAGTCGTGGAATGGTGATCATGTTCATCTTCAATTAAAGCAGAACAGATAATAATCTCTCACACTACTTCTAAGAATAGGTTTATAAATGAAAACATAAATTCATTCATCCTCAACTCATCTTTATCCAATATTTATTCAAATAATATTCATACAATCACATTACATAACCATGGTTTAGTTCTTGGATTTCTTCTAGATTATATATTTGAATCTACCTAGAATTGAATCAGGGATGCTCATTGGGCATTTATGTTCAGAATTAATACCTTTCTCTGATAGGTTGTCTTCAATTACGGGCATACCCTCTTGGAATGTTTTTTTGGATTTAGACCATCAAATGATTACTTCCCCATATCCATTATTTGAGAATAAAACATAAGTCAAATATTTATTATCCCAAGCTGGATTTCACAAATATGGTGCCCCAATCTGGTTGGCCACAAGGCCTCAAGCACACCTTCCTATAAGCAAGAGGCTACTGACTAGAACTGGAAGATTAAAGGATGTATAGTTGGAAGAATATACCCTCTGGATTAGTGATAAATAAATCTAAATCAATAAATAATTATAATATTAGTGAAATATAATAGTAAATGTATAACCATTAAATGACTAAAAAAATTGGATAATTTTAGATAACATCAAAGAATGAACATGA
The DNA here is from genome assembly GCA_963277665.1 of Viscum album. Taxonomy (NCBI): domain Eukaryota; kingdom Viridiplantae; phylum Streptophyta; class Magnoliopsida; order Santalales; family Viscaceae; genus Viscum; species Viscum album. Next base: position 2,009,459,400 of record OY728155.1, read on the forward strand.
AAAGACATAAATACACAATACATAGTAAAAAAATATAAAATATAATTAAACTGAAATTAGTAATAAATAAATAAAAAATTCACCATCTCCCAGAGGAATCTAAATTACATGCTCATAAGCTACTATAAATATCTCTAGATCAGATGATATTAGAATAGAACAGGAGCATAGACCAGGTCCTAGCCTCTAAATAGTTTAATTCCTATCTAGGTTCCAAATGGAGTATCGAATAGTGTGTGAGATAAACATACTAATCCAACACCAATGGAGTCTAAAGAAATCCAAAGAGTGTATAAAATAGTGTATTTTGTTGGTTTAACAAATTAACAAATAAATAGATAATTGAAAATAAAAAAACATTAATCTCAGGTTCCTCAAAGATACATGGCTGACCATACCTACTCCGGCCCAAGACAGAATTTCTATGCACACCAACTGTCATGTATATATATGCATATGTTAGAAAATATTTTTCAAATATATAAATTTTCCAGTGTGAATTCAAGATATAGAACAAAGGAATCCACCTATGAAATACTAATTATGAGCTTCACGTTCAAATAAAGGTATTCCATGCCATGTATCATAATTTATGGGATGCCTTTCCTAGTGATGTCATGAAAAATATCATAAATTATGGGATTCCTTGCCCAAAGACTCTATGGCCAGAGTCATAATGTAAGGTATTCATTCCACATGGAATCCATGATGAGTATCATAAATTAATGTAAACCATTCCCATGTATAATGTGTATAGAAATGCACTTATCCTAGGAGAACATTTCCCATCATTCTATAATAATCCAACCAGTATCATTCAATAGTAGTGGACAATTAGTACAACTCATTGGATATTTATAATAATCTATGATGTCATCCATTCCATAACATACCAACACATTTTTTTCAACCATTATTAATTTATGTTTTTCAATTCGTTAATTTCATTTCACAACAATTATAAAGGCCAAGGGTGGAACTGATTCCATATTATATGTTATCAAGACACATTTTTAATTTATAATACAACAAACCTATAAAGGTGGTGGTATTATAATATCTGATATCATCATAATTTAATTCATTTAATTCCATTTTACCCTCTATCTCAATATAAGTGAATCATCTAACCATAGAAGGTGATGCAAACCTAGGAAAACCAATATATATATATATATAGGAATTTAAATCATCACACCCTAACAGGTTATTAAATCGTATGGTGGAATAATCATTTTTAGTAAATTTTGAGAACCCACCAAAAAGGGTTATCGTGGTTGAGGTCATCACCTACCACCATGTAATATTGGTATAATATCATCATGTTAACGGTCTTGGAATTAAATTTAATTCATATATTATTTTATGATTGAGACCTGGAAATTATGTCATGTTGCACAATGAAAAATAGTATAATCAGTACATAATTAAAATAAAATAATATAGAAAAGCTACCTCGTTATTATAATGATCTACTAGTCCAATATAGATATTTTATTCTTATAGAAATAGAATAAATCATAAAAATTGAAAAATTTCAGAAAAATATAGAGAAATACATTGCATAGACTTAGATTTAAGTTTGAAGAAATAATCAAAGGAAGAAAGAGGTGTCATATATTACTAATGGATATATAACAACAGTTCTGGTGATTGATTTGAATTTCGTACAATGGAGATCCATCCATGCATAAGAAAAGATAACAGAATACCCCCCCCCCCATGAGAGCGATACAATGCATAGAGAAGAAATATAGGAGGGAGGAGATTTAAAAATAAGGAGGGTTAAACAAAATTCCATTCATTTAAATATTCACATGGGTTTTCTACATATTTTTGGAAAACTGTACATCAACCATGTATTTAAACTATCATAGACAACCACCTATCATAACCTATGTTCATGCTGAAAACTGTGTACGAACCATATTTACCCTCTTCTTAAAGGGTAACCGCTTCCATGAATATAATGTGTGGTTTGAAAAACCATGAAATAGCTATGTGGGTCACCCTGGATATCATCCTAAATTCATACTTCTTCCTAGGAACCTCTCATGGTTTATAAAAATCACACCCCTTAAGAGAAGTGGCCACAAAATTGATCTACTTGGTCAAAATAACCATGTGCCAACTGTGAACCTCCTATTATTCCCTCCCAAAGTCTTTTCTTCATAATTTTTCACCTCAAATACTCATTTGAACTCTTGGAAACCACAAATTAAAAACCACATAAAAATAACAATTTTAAGTGTTCTAAATCTTGGAATTATGCTTTAAAGATCGTATTTAAAACTGGCCCATCAGACAAAAGAAAATATTTTAATTATCTTTTAATTTTCAACCTTATCAAAAATATGGGTCATTATAACCTCTAGAAAATAGAAATATGTTTCCCAAATAAGTAGTGGAAACAATGAGACAAAACCCATCCTCTCTTAGTTAAGCATTCTCTCTCAAATGGTGGCATTATGCTACCAGAAACCAACACACCCCCATGATGCTTTTAAAACAAATTGTTTTCAAATAAACCAAAATTAGATCCAATGATCATATATACCCCTAAATAAACTTCAAGTCAGATCCTACTCATGCATGTCTAACAAGAGACATCATCACATCATTATCCATTTTTAATCCACTGGCCTATGGAACTACTAACAATTGGATCTAGATATTAATAGAAAATTCTAAGACATCATTATTGCCTATTTAAAATTTCATAATGACCATTTCCTCAGAATTATAATGATTATTTTTGTAAAAATTTCAACATGATACTCCTAATCACCCATGGGTACCCTCTCGATTTCTCAATTTAAATTGAATGGTTAAACTCTAATCAACCTAGAATACACTTGTCACAATATATATTCATTTAAAATAAAATACTGACATTTTAATTTAGTATAACCCATTATAATATTTGGATATATATATCTCTAGTAACTACATCCACCTTCTCAAAATAACCCATGTTGAACCACCATTTGGTTGACCATTTCCTTGAAAACACTCCATTCCTACGACCATCACGCCTTAAAAAATGTATCCTAAAGGCCTTTATCCCAAGGTTGAATAGACTGTCCTGAGCATTCTCACCGAGTTTCATTCAACACTTATAGAGACATCAATCGACTTAAAAATATCCATTTTTTTCTATCATTGTGCTATATCACAACACCTGATAGATATGTGATCTACTACTCATGGATCTTGAAATGCTACCATAGGGTTAACCCCCACATCTAGTTTTCACACACAACCATAAAAAACTCATAACTATAATTTATCCAAGATTATAATCACAACATAATAAATCCATTTATTATCATAATAGATCCCAAAAAACCATTACACAATAGGTTATGTATTTCCACAATCCTTCTTAATCAATGTTAGTTCACTAGAAACCAAAATTTCGCTCCCCACCGTAGTAGCACCATCATCATCACTTCCCCAAAAAGTGAACATAATACCAACTAACCATTCCATGTACCTATTAGATATACAATGGTAATGGTAAATATATTTCTCATGCCTGAGTATTAACTTAAAACACCAGCCAAAAATTATTCCCTCTTCCACAGAATAGTTTTAACATCGATTCTGGAAGTTCAAAACCCAATGAGGGTCACCAACCTTAAGCAGCCAAAAAAAATTACAAACCATGAATGATTCCTTTAAACCTATAATAGATCACACTTCGAAGGATTTCCTTCTCCCAACCCATTATCATTCTAGATTAATTCAGCTCAGCGTTTAAGTGACGCTCTCAGAGCTTACTCAGGACGATGCCAAAAAGAGGTGGCAGGGTTGTAACTACACCAGGAGTACATTAATATTTCATCAATAGTTGATTTTATATCTCCTGATCCATTATCTCACCCAAACTAGTGATACCATACTTAAACCAGTATTGACATAATGTCTATAGATCATTTATGTTGAGTTCGAGTTGTGGGTCAACTATCCCATGGTTCCTATTTCATTACACAAATAGTTCTTACGACCACAAACATTATTTAATTCACCCAAATTATCTAGGTAATGAAATGCATAAGAATCAAATTGAATAAATATATCTTCACCATTTAATTATCTAAACCAAATATGGATTTAAATTGATATCACATGCAACCAGAATGAAATAAATTTACCATGTGTTGTGGGTGTACATCGCATACCACCTGGTTAAAAACCTGAATCACACATCCATGAATCATACACCATAAAGGTAAATCTAACCATGATACAAATCTTGTCATTTTATAATACTCCATGATCTCCCTTGGTACTCCTATTCATAATTAGTCACTTGCATATTCCACGCATAATCAAACGACTGCTGACCATAGGGAGTCGTTTTCAGAAACTAAAGATTAAATAGCATGACCACTAGTCATTTAGGCCTAACACCTGACCATTCCTTCCAATAAAATCTAATTTCAACACCAATGTACCTAAGGTTACTTAAAAATGTAAAATAATTTCCATGGATATACCACAGTTCTTAATTACCTCATATGCATCAGTCTGGAAACGAGTATAACACTGAGCTCATTTCCTAAAAATCAATCTATCAGCCTATGGTACAACATCTCTCACAAGTTTCCTATTAAAAAACACCAGCATACAAAGGTTTGAGTAAAAGATAAGGGATTATGTCATACAAAATTCATGTTGCAATAAACACTTTTTTAAATAGGTAGAACTAAAAAAAAAGTTGGTTGTAAACCTATATGGGTCAAAATGTCACGTTAGAGTACTGAAACCATCACTCACTGTGTATTTATGTATGGGAATACTAAATAATGGTAATTTTTACAAAAAAACAAGCACTAAAATGGTATTTCCATTTTTTATCTAAGAGTCTTAAATCAGAAAATAGTACCCAAATTACACTATATGTTTAAAACACTATACATACATTTAGTGAATAGTTTATATTTGAGGGTGCTACATCTACTTAGATATCCCCCTTAATTACTCAAAGCATCAATCCTAAGTAATTTCATTCCTAAAAAATCACTAGGCCTTATCACTTAACCTCCAGGTATAACACCACCTAGAAATATGTTAATTGAAAAAATGGGCAACAGTCATACTCCCACTCTAGGTAACCCAAAAAGAAACTAAGATAACCCCTACCTAAGCATTCACACAATAAAATAATCTAAAATTAATCTTATAATTTTATTTTTAACCTATTATTTATCAATATGGTAATAAAAATTATGATCAGTGAATGAAAATTAGATTGGAAATATATAGAGTGAAACACCCTTTAAGTTTATACTGGAATTTTAATTAAGTGAAACCTCATGTAAAAATGTTGAAATGTGTGTAAAATTAATTGTAACAATTGAAGTGACTGGTAATCTTGGATTCCTCTATTCACTTATCCAGCCTATATAAGTGGCTACAAACACTCTAAATAATCATCCCATAAAACAAAAAATGTACCCCATGTGGTTAAGTACCAAGGTGTGAGAATAAAATAATGTGACCTACATGGGCCCCATTAAAACAATCTTGGTTCATTTAAATAAAACCTTTTAATAATTATTTTTTACATCTTTTACACACCTTTAGTGGATCTAATTCATATGTCATAAACCAAATAGACCAACTTGGGTCCAATTGGCCATAAGTATTTATTAAATTTTATCACACATTTAAATGATATTAATAATTAATTGTTTAAAATTTACCAAAAAAACTATATTATTTACAATTTATGTTTCCAAATTGTTTAAATAATTAACCATTCATTCATGATCTATGATTCAGAATTTATTATTCTATAAAAAATTATAATTCTATGAATCACCATTCCCAAATTATAGTTGTGCATGCCATTATAATTTATAATTGAAATTATTGTATCTACAACCATATTATAACCCTTAGTCCGAAAATATAACAAACCCATATAAGATTGTTCAATTAAATTGGTTACCAATATGAATTTATAATGGGACATACTATATATAAATTGAAAATTTGGAATCCATTTAATCACATCTACAATTTTTTCATCTCATATAACCAATGGTTCACGGAAAAAGAATAAATATCCAGCTGACTAATTATAATTACACCATATACTTATTCATTAAATATTCATTTATTTTCATGATGAATTTTTATTTAATCCACCATATATCATGAATATAAGGGAAATTCCATCACAAACAATATATATAGGTAATAATGGAATTGATCAATAAAAGTTACTACGTAGAAAAGAAAAACACAATCATTGAATATATTACTATGCATGTAAATAAAGTACCTAACATGGTATATAAATAAGAATATCAAATAATCACCAAGCAGGGTATATAGATCATCATGAATATGAAAATATACAATATAGTCTACATGGAATGGAATATGTATGGCATGTAAATCTCTAGTTGTGTAAAATAATTAATGTATCAATACCACTTTTCCATACCAGGATAATGGTATAATCCATGAAATCTATACATCAATGACTAGTGGATTTAAAAAAGTCACCCAAGGTGAAATAATTGTCAAATATAATAATAAATAGAATGAACAATAGGCCCATCCGAGAAAACATGATTTTTTTCTCATTTGTCGGTTGGTCAGACCAAGACCCAGGTATTTTATAATGCGTTGAGACATTCTTATTAACGTTTATAACATTTAGCTAATAATTAAATGAATTAAAATAAATATATGATTCAATTTGTGTCATCCTAACCAAGATTACACTAAAACGGAGCCCTGGGTCTATTGGCCCCTAAGCCGTAAGAAAATGTTATAATGACCCAGCCTTAAAAATTTACATAAACCTAAGGACCTGGCCTTAAAACATTACATAATATTGAAATAAACAAATAATTCACATTGAAAGTCTTTTCAAGTTTACAGTTTTAGAGAATTAGGGCATAACTATTACATCTCAAAGGATAACAAAGTAGACACTTCTACTCAGTTTCTTTTTTTTCATAAAACAAGTACTCTTGAAAAAAAAAGAGTCATATCTAGTTACATGTTTAAGACAACATGACTTTTCATTGATCTCATCCTTAACCCTATTCCACATTATGTACTGTGAAAAACATTTCAAAAAATTGGTATGAGCATAAAAATTTCAGTAATGGATACACAATAAAGGAAAACTGTTAGTTTTTTCGAAACAACAAGTAAACCATGAATACTTTAACATAAGTAATATTTTTCACCTTTATGAAGTAGTAAATACTCTTCACAGAATAAATGATCACTACTTACACTTTTGTAACCAAAATATTACCATAAAAACCATATAAAGAACACATAACATATAAAGTTAACTTGGGAAATAAACATACTTAAATGGAATAACCATACGGTCGACTTCCACACATATCACTAAATGGAATATCCATATGGCTGACTTCCATACCAATGCATTGAAGGTTATAATGTAACCACCGATCCTTGTTTTTAACCACACCACCCTTCATTTGGTTTATCATGTTATAACCCATCAAATTTCCAAGTTCTATTATAACATCATAACACATAAAATAAATATAAAGGAAAGAAAACATTTCCACATTTCAATCACAATATATCACCTAAATATATTGACATAAAAAATCCATTATCAAACCCATTTTCAATACCAAAATACATAAAATAGTATATGGTATTTATTTTCCTTGAAAAAAACATTATGTCTAGTTAAGTAAGCCAAAGAACAAATAATAATCACGGCGGTGGAAAGGTCGTTGTCACTGCTTACGTTAAAAGAAACATTCCATTTTGTCTGTTAGTAAAATGATTCATAGAAAAATATTCCCATTGAACTGTCAATGGTGTTTATATAGCGTATAAAGGAAAGTCATGTATTAAAACAAAAATATTCCCCAATGAACGGAGATTGAGACGAAGTCCCTTACCTCGTGTTCGACTTGACTCGATTGTTCTTTAATCTCCTGAATAATAAACTAAATCTAATTTCTACTTACTTAAGAACCCATTTCAAGTTTTTTTCCTTTTATATCACTTATTACCATGTTATAAACATTAATTATTCATTTAAGTTAATAACGTTCGTTTTGTAGATATTTGGTACTTGAGTCAAAAACGAACACCATATAGTTACAAGTTGTTCACGTGGTCAAAATTTCATATAATCCAGAATGATATTCATGATTTAAATATCATATATATCATATATACCCATTATATACATGTATTTATAATAGTACATAACATTTTGAGGTAAGAAATGAAATGCACCATTCATGGAGACGGTAAGCCGTACATATGCATGAACACTACTTCCATTTCTATTTCTTATTTTAATGGAATTAAAACATAATGATACATAGGTATATTAAACTTCCAGTATAATATCATATAATATAATTAATTCCACCAATTATACATCCCACATATGGCATGAACGACTCATATCACTTTGAGGGGGCGGTAGTCCGCACTTCCTCAAATAAAATTATCACGTTTACCTATTATTGAAACCATAAAGTTATACTATAAAGGGAAAATACAGAAGCATAAAGAAAAAAATAAACATAATATATATCATATATAAATAATTTTCCATCTTACTGGCCCCCGTGAGAGGTGGTAGGAGATAATCGAACAATCATCTTTTCGTGAGGTGTTAGTTTGTCATCCATAGAATCAGTATGTTCTTCACCCATTAGATGGAGGTGTGTGTAAGTGTAGTTAGAATATTTGAAATAACAACATTATAGTATATTAAGGATATTTTGTTGTTATAAAAGATAGGAATAAAAATAGATTCGGGGTAAGAGAAGTAAAATAAAAGAAAATAAGTTAAGAGTAACTGTTACCTTTAATTTCAGTAACTTCCTTTGGTTTGAACCAAAATGGTTTGTTGACGTGACTTATTACTAAAGTAAGGATTATATGTGGAATAGAAGGATGTAGGGAGCTTATTTGGGCAGATTTTGGATGAGCCAAAAGTCTTGAGAGGTGTGAGGAATTGGATAAAAGTGGTCTCCTTTTATAAGAGGGAGGAGGGGCTCTTTAGGAATGTATGAAAATATTATCTTATTATATAATGATATTCGATTTCTAAAGGACCATAAATCATTAGAGTCAAATATAATATGAATAATGGTTGAAATAAAATCATTCAAAAATAATTTGACAGGTTTGGGATGTTATTTTAATATTAATAATCTTATTTAATTAAATGTTTTATAAATGAGGTAAATAATGCATCATTATTGTGTCATAAATAATTTAATTTATTAGATCTCTAAAAATTATAAACAAAATACTAAGATGTAGGAAATATTATTATATTTCTAAAAAATATTTATAGTTCTAAATATGACTTATATAACACCATGTAAAAATTGATTTACTAAAAGATTTTTGATTTTGTCATTTTTGCCTTTACATTAAGTTAATTTATCTAATGTGTCATTATCACTCCCAAGTGGCTCAATGAGGTCCCCAAATCGACCCAAAAATGACCATGGTCGTAACTTACTCAACCAATAAGTTTTTTACTAGTGTTAAGGTGTTTTTGAATTATTATAATATCCCTTTTACCTTGAATTATAATATTTACCTTTAACAGCGGTAAATAAAACTGAAAAGTTAATATTCATCAAAAATTATTTTTATCATATTGAATAACATTTTACTTACTAATAACAACCATGTATATCGTATTTTTGAAATTCAATTCACAAAAATGGTAAATTTTCATTTAAATGAAAAATTCAGTTTTTTTTAGCTACTACTAAGTGGTTTCACTATTCATCAAAAATTGATGTTTTTCAGAAAAATACCAAAAATATAGCATAAGATATATTTGATATTCTGAATACAAAAATGATGTCTATTTTACCAAATTCTAAACATTGAGGTTACATTAATTAATTTAAAATTACTTCCTGATGTTTAAAAAATAGCATGTTTTTAAGAAATAATAACTGTCAAAATATTGACACTTGTTTATATCCAAACTCAAAGTGAAATTAATTCCAATGACCAACATTGGATTAAATGGTAAAAATATATTATAATTAAACTTTAAAATGAATTAAAAAGATAATCTAACCATATAAAAAAATTATATTAAAACACATTTTTGAATTAAAATACAATATTTTTCTCTATTCATTAAAAAATGAACTTTATCGGAAAAATTTCAAGAATTTACAAAAAGTAAATTTTCATGTCCCTATTCTAAAAAGGTATTTTATTTAGTCAAATATAATGTATTAAAGTGACCAAAACTAGATTTAAAGAGGGTTCCCCATTAAAAGGTGCTAAATCAACCTTTTAATGTAAATTATGCTTAAAATTAGATTCATTCAAATTTTAAGCCTCTAAAAGTAATTGGATAAATGTAAGTACATTTAAAAAAGATGTATAATCATATTTTAGTTAGTTTTGTTCATTCCCGCTAATAAAACATCTAGGACTTAACTTCCATTTAAAATAAAAATATTATATTATTAGTGTGCAACATAAGATTTCAAAGAAACCTGTTGTTGGTATCGGGTACGCTATCGAACAGAGCAACCCTTTTAAAGTAAAATTAATATTTAATTTTCAAATATTACTAAATATTAAAATCTCTTATTCTTCATTTACCTGGGATGTTACATCCTTCCCCCCTTTTGAAAATTATGTCCTCGTAATTTTTATTCACTTATCAAAATAAGTGGGGGTATTTATCCCTCATAGCATTTTCATATTCCCATGTTGCCTCTTCAATCATATGGTTTTTCCACAAAACCTTTACCTAGTGAATTACCTTATTCTACAAAACATGCTCTCTATGGTCAAGAATCTGGACTGGTTGTTCTTAATAATATATATTATCTTCCAACTGAACTACCTCTAGACTATAAAAGTGAGATGGATCTGTTTTATACATTCTCAACATCGAAACAAGAAAAAAATTGTGTACCTAGGATAAACATGGAGGTAAAGCCACTTTGTATGCAACTAATCCAACTTTCTCTAAGATTTCATAAGGTCCAATGAACCTTAGACTTAACTTTCCCTTCTTACTAAAACGCATCGCACTTTTCCATAGAGAAACTTTGAGAAAGACATGATCACCTACATCAAAAGAAATCTCCTTCCACTAGTTATCTACATAACTTTTTTGTCTGCTCTGAGCTGTTCTCATGTGCTTCTGAATCAATTGAACTTTCTCTACCATATCTTCTACAAATTCTGGTCTTATCAGCTTCTTCTCACCTACTTCATCCAAAAAAGCTAGATGTAGACAATGTTTTCCATATAATTCCTCAAATGAAGCCATCTGTATACTGGAATGAAAACTATTATTATAAGAAAATATAGCCAAAGAAAGATGTTGGTCCCAACTTCCTTAGCAATCCAGTGAACAATCACTTAGCATATCCTCCATGTTCTGAATTGTTCGTTCTATCTTCCCATCTGGTTGAGGATGAAAAGCTCTATTAAAATTTAATTTAGTACCCAGCGACTTTTAAAGCCCTTACCAAAAGTTAGAAGTAAACCTGGGATCACAATCAGATACAATGAAGAGGGGAACTCTATGCAACCTGACTATCTCTTTAACATACAACCGAGAAAGTTGATCTAGATACAAAGTATCTCGAATAGGAAGGAAATGAGTCGATTTAGTTAATCTATCTACAATAAACCAAATTTCATTATTACCTCGAGATGTATTCAGTAATCTCACAACGAAGTTCATGGATATATTTTCTCACTTCTACTCTAGCACTAATAAAGGCAAAATAATCCCTTTCAAAAACTGCCGCTCTGCTTTAACCAACTGATAAGTCAAACACTTCATAGTAAAATCAGCAATATTCTTTTCATTCCATCCCACTGGTAATACTCCTGAAGATCTCTATACATATTAGTACTACCAGGATGAACTAAAAATGAAGAACTATAAGCTTCACATAACAACTCTTTCTTCAACTGTGAATCAAAAGGCACACATAATCTCTTCCCAAACCTCAAAACACAATCATATGTTAAAATCAGACAACTTACCCTTCTCAACCAACTCTACCTTTTTCTGCAACTCATTGTCTTCATTCTGTGATTTCTTAATTCTGTCTAATAGAGATGATTTCACTGACACCTAAAACAAAACTGACAAATTTCCTACACCAATAACTTCTATTCCAAAGTTCACCAAATCAAAAAACAAAGGATATCATTCCAAATGTATCATGGTTTATGAGACATTACTTTTTTGACTCAAAGCATCAACAACTTTATTTTCTTTTCTCGGATGCTAATGGATCGTGCAATCATAATCCTTGATTTATTCCATCCATCTCATATGTCTCATGATCAATTATTTCTAAGTGAATACATACTTTAAACTTTTGTGGTCAGTATATATTTCACATTTTACTCCATACCAATTATGCCTCCGAATTATTAAAGCAAAAACAACAACAGCTGATTCTAAATCATGTGTAGGTTAATTTAACTCATTTGGTTTCAACTAACGTGAATCATAATCAATTACCTAATCATTCGGCATTAGGACACAACCAAGTCCTTTCAACAAAGCATCACTATAGATAACAAACTCACAATTTCTGGATGGCAGTTCCAAAACTGGAGAATTCACCAATCTTCTTTTCAATTCCTGAAAACAATCATCACATTCTTTTGTTCAAATGATCATAACCCCTTTTTTATTTAACTTAGTTATTGGACTAGATAACTTTGAAAAATTATCAACAAACCTCCGTAATAACTTACCAAACCATGAAAACTATGGATCTCGGTAATATTTTTCTGCATTTTCCATTCTTCAACAACATTAGTTTTAGAAGGATCAACAGTTATGTCATTTTTTTCAACCAATGAGACCAAGGAAATAAATTTTTTGTAACCAAAACTCACACTTACTAAACTCCCCATAATGTTTCATTTCTTTTAAGGTTTTCAAGATAACCCTTAAATTACTTTCATGTTCCTCTTTACTTTTTGAATAAACCAAAATATCATCAATGAACACAACCAAAAACTTATCGAATAACTCACAGAAAATTCTATTCATAAGATCCTTGAATACATCAGGTGCATTGTTGAAACCAAAAGGCATAACTACAAATTTATAATGGCCATATATAGTATGAAATATAGTCTTTGGAATGTCTAATTCTTTCACTTTCAACTGATGTTGCCCCAATCTCAAGTTAATCTTCGAAAAATACTACGCTCCCTAGAGATGATCAAACAAATCATTGATATGAGGCAAAGGATACTTGCAGTGATGTTATTCAATGATCTATAATCAATGAAAAGTATCATTAAAACATCTTTATTTTTAACAAAAAAAAACAGGAGCACCCCATGGTGATGTTCTAGGTTGAATGAAACCTTTATCTAATAACACCTACAATTACTTCTTTAATTCTAAATGTTCAATTTGAGCCATTTGATAAGGGGGTTTTGAAATTGGCTTAGCATCATGAACTATATCAATAGTAAATTCAACTTCCCGATCAGGTATAATACCTGGGAAATCATCATAAAATTCATCATGTATTTCATTTACCATTGGCACATCATTAATCTAAACATTTCATTTATTTTTAGAAATATGTGAAAGGTAACATTCATTTCCATCTTTTACTAGTTTCTAAGCTTCCTGATATGTTATCAAATGAAAGGGTCTATTCTTGTACACAAACTATAAATCATTATAAAATGAAACTTCTTTAGCACTGAAGTCAATCTTAGCATGATAAATAAATAGCCAATCCATGCCCAAAATAACATCAAACTATACTAGAGGAAAAAAAATTAGGTTTGCAGGTAGATTTTTTCCACACAAAAGGACATGAATGTTCATATGTTTTCTTTTTGTATCAATAGTTCTTCCGTGTGTTTTTACCATATGTTCTGTATTCATATCTTGATATGGAATTCCCAATTTACTAGAAATCTTCTCAGAAATGAATGAGTGTGTATACCCTGAATCAAACAACACATTGGCATAATATGAACAAACAAATAGTGTACCTGATACTACTTCGTTTTATGGACCCACATCTATTGAAGAAGTTAAAAAGGATTTCACATCCCCTTTCTTCTTTTAGTCTGGCTAATTTCCCTCAGTTGAGTTCTTCGATGGACACTTATTTGCATAATGACCCATTTCATTACACTGGAAACATCTTACTGATGGCTTTTTATTTCCTGCTTGATCATCTTCCTTACACTTACGAGCAATATAATCAGACATACCACAAGGGAAGCACTTTATAGACTTTGATAAACATTCTATAGGATTCTTTTTACCACACATCTCACAAGTTGGATATTTAAGCTTCTTACCTCTAGGCTTCTTTGATGATTTCTTTTCCTTTGCCTACCAATTGGACGTTTTATTCTGTTGTTTGTCAACGAACACTTGATCATCAATAAACTCCATTTCCACCTTGTCCACACATCAAACAAGTTTTTCATAACTTTTAAAATCACAAGAGGCTAATGCTCTTTGATATCATGGCTTCAGTCCTGAGTAAAATTGACTTATCTTACTATCAAGATCTCAGGTGAAATTTGGTGCATACCTTGCCAGTCGAGTGAACTTTGCTTCATAAGCAGCCACGGATTCATTCTCTTACCTTAATTCCAAGAATTGTTTTTTCATACTTAGATGAACCACCTTATGAAAATGTTTCTCAAGAAACATACCTTTGAATTCAACCCAATCAAGAGATTAAATCTCTTCACTATCCCTGATATTTTTCACCATCGACCACCACTGATCAGCTTCACCTTAAAAACGGTAAATAGCAAGACTATCCTTTTGATGTTATGAACACCCCATGACATCAAAAATTGTCTCCAGTATTTTAATCAACCCTTCTACTAGCACAGGGTCAGATGATCTTCTGAATGATGGGGATGTTTCCTCATGAAATGATCCACTACTGACATGTTCCTCTATGATTGATATGGCTAATCTCGTGCATGGATACCACCACCATTTATATCCTGAGTCAACTATACCATCATTACAACAAACTATTCATTTCTGATTCTGACCATCTCTGGTCACTGATTTGGAAGGTTGTCTTCCTCTTGATTTCATCCCAAGATAGCTACCCTATTTTCTCTTTGGAAAACCATTATGAACATAGAAATATCTTAGGTGAAGCAACATGGTAATCTATAAATCCTATATCATTTCAATATTACCATAAATTAATTTATGGACATTTATTTAAAAATACCCTAACTCCTAAAGTTATCTAAACTGACCTCTGATACCAACTATAAGGACCCAACCTTAAAAAAATTTATAATCTTGAGGACCCGGCCTTAAAACATTATATAATCATTAATTAAACGAATAATTCACATTGAGTATCTTTTAGTTTTATAGTTTTAGATAATTAGGACATAAATATTAAATCTCAAAAGATTACAAAGTAGACACTTCTACTCAGTTTCTATTTTTCATAAAACAATAACTGTTGAAAAAAAGAGTCATGTCTAGTTCCATGTTTTAGATAGAATGACTTTTCCTTGATCCTATCCTTGACCCTATTTCATATTATTTCTTGTGAAAAAAAATTCAAAAACTTGGGATGAGCATTAAAATCTCAGAAAGGGATACACTAAGAAGGAAAACTGTTATTTTTTTCAAAACAAAAATTAAACCATGAATACTTTAACATAAGTAATATTTTTCACCTTTATGAAGTATTAAATACTATTCACTGAATAAAAGATAACTAATTACCCGTTTGTAACAAAAATATTACTATAAAACCCATATAAAGAACACATAATATATAAAGGCAACTTGGGACATAAAAAAACTTAAATGGAATAACCATATGGTCGACTTCCACACATATCACTAAATGGAATAGCCATACGGCCAACTTCCATACCCAATACATTGGAGGTTATAATGTAACCACCAGTCTTGGTTTATCACAGCACCAACCGTCATTTTTTTATCATGTAACCACCCGTCAAATGTCCAAGTACCATTATAATATCATAACACATAAAAAATATAAAGGAAAGAAAAAATTCCCATATTTCAACCACAATATATCACTTAAATATATTGAAATAATAAATCCATTATCAATACCATTTTCAATACCAAAATACATAAAATAGTATATGGTATTTATTTTCCTTGAAAAAAATCATTATGGCATGTTAAGGAAGCCAAATAACAAATAATACTCGTGGTGGTGGAAAGGTCATTGTCATCGCTTACATTAAAACAAACATTCCTTTTTGTCATTTAGTAGAACGCTTCATAGAAAAAGATTCCCTTTGAAAGGTCAAGGGTGTTTATTTAGCGTATAAAAGAAAGTCATGTATTAAAACAAAATATGCCTCAATGAAAGGATATTGAGACAATGTCCCTTACCTCATGTCCGACTTGACTCGATCGTTCTTTAATCTCATGAATAATAAACTAAAGTTAATTTATACTTACTTAAGAAACTTTTTCAATTTTATTATTCCTTTTATATCTCTTATTACCATGTTATAAACATTACGTAATCATTTAAGTTAATAACGTTTGTTTTGTCGATATTTGGTACTTGAGTCGAAAATGAAAACATTATAGTTACAAGTTGTTCACATGGTAGAAAGTTCATTATATCTAGAATGATATTCATGATTTAGATATCATATATATCATATATACCAATTATATACATGTATGTATAATAGTACATAACATTTGGAGGTAAGAAATGAAATTCACCGTTCATGGAGACGGTAAGTTGTACATACGCATGAACGCTACATCCATTTCTATTTATTTTTTTAATGGAATTAAAACATATTGATACATAGGTATATTATAATTCTAGTATAATATCATATAATATAATTAAATCCTTCCTTTATACATCCCACTTATGGCATGAACAAGTAATATCACTTTGAGGGGGCGGTAGTCTGCACTTCCTCAAATGAAATTATCACATTTACCCATTATGGAAACCATAAAGGTATGATATAAATGAAAAATACAAAAGCATAAATAACATAAAAAAATATATATCATATATAAATACAGTTCCATCTTAATGGTCACCATGAGATCCGATAGAAGATAATCGAACAATTATCATTTCATGAGGCGTTAGTTTTCCATCCACAGAAACAATATGTACTTCACCCATTATATGGAGGTGTGTGTAAGTGTAGTTAAAATAATTCTCATAAAAACACCCTAGTATATTTTGGATACTAGTTTTGTTATAAAAGAAAGTAATAAAAGGATTCTAGGGGTTGGAGAAGTAAAATAAAAAGAAAATAAGTTAAGAGAAATTGTTACCTTTAATTTGGGTAACTTCCTTTGGTTTGAACCAAAATGGTTTGTTGAAGTGTATTATACCTAAGGTAAGGCTTCTAGGTGGAAGAGAGGTATGTAGGGAGCTTCATTGGGCAGAGGTTGGATGATACAAAAGGCTTGAGAGGTGTGAGGAATTGGATAAAAATGGTCTCTTTTTATAAGGGGAGGATGGTCTCTTTAAAAAAGTGTGAAAATATTATTTTATTATATACGATATTTGGTTTCTAAAGGTCCAAAAATCATTAGGCAAAGATAATATGACTTATGGTAGAAATAAAATCAGCAAATAAGAATTGGACAGGTTTTTGATGTTATTTTAATATTAATAATCTTAGTTAATTAAATGATTTATTAATGAGGTAAACACTATATCATTATTGTGTCATAAATTATTTAATTTATTCTTTGTCTAAAAATTATAAAAAATATTACCATAATGTAGGAAATATTTTTATCTTTCTAAAAATTATTTATAGTTTAAAATATGACTTATATAACCTCATGTAAAAATTGATTTACTAAACAGTTTTCTATGTCATTTTTGCCTCTACATTAAGTTAATTTATCAAAAGTGTCACTATCACTCCCAAGTGTCTCAATGGGGTCCCAAAATAGACCCAAATATGCCCATAGTTGTAAATGAATCAAAAAATAAGGTTTATAGAAGTGTTGAGGTAATTTTGAATTTTTATAATATTCTTTTTACCTTGAATTATCATATTTACCTTTAACCGCGGTAAATAAAACTCAAAAGTTATTATTCACCAAAAATTATTTTCATCTTATTGAACCACATTTTACTTAAGAATAACAACAATTTATGTCAGATTTTTGAAATTCAATTCATATAAGTGGTAAAATTTCATTTAAATGAAAATGTCAGTTTTTTAACTACTACTAAGTGGTTTCACTATTCATAAAAAATTGAAGTTCTCTGGAAAAATACCGAAAATATAGACTAAGCTATATTTGATATTCAGAATTAAAAAATTAATTCTATTTTACCAAATTATAAACATATAATTTTCATTAATTAATTTAAATTAACTCCCGTTGTTAAAACAAATAGCGTGTTTTTAAGAATTAAAAACTATCAAAATATTGACACTTGTTTATGTCCAAATTCAAAGTGAAATTAATTCAAATGACCAAAATTGGATTAAATGGTAAAAATATATTCTAATTACACTATAAAACCAATTAAAAAGATAATCTACCCATATAAATAAATTATATTAAAACGTGGTTTTGAATTGAAATACAATATTTTCACTATTCATTAAAAAATGAACTTTATCAGAAAAATTTTAAAATTTACCCAAAGTATATTTTGATGTACCCATTCTAAAGGAGAATTTTATCTGGTCAAATATAATGTATTAAAGTTTCTAAAACTATATTTAAAGAGGGTTCGCCATTAAAAGGCGGTAAATCAAACTTTTAATGTAAATTATGCTTAAAATTAGATTCATTCACATTTTAAGCCCATAACATTTATTGGATAAATGTAAATACATTTAACAAACATGTATAATCATATTGTAGTTAGTTTTGTTCATTCTTTCCAATACAACATCTAGGAGTTAAATTCATTTAAAATAATAAGATTATATTATTAGTGTGCAGCGTAAGATTTAAAAGAAACACATTGTTGCGTATCGGGTATGCTACCGAACATAGCAACCCTTTTAAAGTAAAATTGATATTTAATTCACAAATATTAATAAATATAAAAAACTCTTATTCTTCATTTAGTTGGGATGTTACACATATCCCCATATGCTAGTGGCCACTTACTAGTAGCATACAGTGTGGAGACTATATCTTCAAGATTAGGGATAAGTATAGTATATGAAATGAAAAAATTAAATAAAAAATAAAAGATAATGGTGAATTTAAAACTGGTAAATGAATTAAAAACTATCCATCACCATATATCATCAAAGAATGAACATGTTATGAAATAAATAAAAAGTGCACAACATGAATACAAAAACAACATATCTAAACTAAAAAAAGGAATAAATAATAAATATACATATTCAAAAAGCATCTGGAGTGTATTCCCAATAACTAATTTAAATCTCCCAATCCTAGATGATATGAAAATAGTACAGAAGCATAGACTATTACTTAACCTAGAAACAAGAGGATGTTTGTCTGAGTTCCAAAAGAAAATTCCAACATGGTGAGATATAATCATATTTTTCCACCACCAATAGTGCCATAATAAATAAAGACCAGGTTTATAAAATAGACGAATTCATAGGTTTAACATGTAAGTCAATAAATTTATTAATTAAAGTAAACTAGTCAGGATCAGGTTCCTCGAGGACACCTTGGAGACTGTACCTGCTTTGACCAAAGCTAGAATATATTTTCACACCTTTCATAATGTATATATTTTCATGCAATAGAAAATAATTTTTATATATGTACATACAATAATGTAGAACCATGGTCTAATACCATGGAATCATGCTGGTAAATAATAATAACGAGTTCAAAATTCTAATTAAGGAATTCTATTCTCAGAATCATATAGCGACGTGTACTTTTCCCAGGGATTCTATGGCCAGTATCATAAATCAAGGGACCCCTTGACCAATATCAAAATGTATGAGATTCCTTACTATAGAAGGTTATGCCTAGTATCATAAATTAAGGTACTCATTTCCTAGTGATGTTATTCCTAGTATCCTAAAGTATGTAATTAATTTCTTATTAATGTCATGCCATGTATCATAATGTAAGGGATGCCCTGCCCATTGATGTCATTCCCAATATCATAAAGAAATTAATGTCCTTTCAATGTATTACATGTAGATAAATAAAATTATCATATGAGAACTTATCTTGACATTACATAATAAGGAAAATGCAATCAATCAAGTGTAGTAGACCCATAATATAACTCATTGGATATTAATTAAAATTCATTGGATCATTCATTATATAACCTACCAGCCCATTATATATTATATTAAATAATTTATTCTATACCATTGATCTATTTCATTTGAGAAAAATTATAAATTCCATGTGGAACACCCATTGGATAATATAAATTATCAAGTATTTTTTTTAAGTTATAAGACAACACGCCTCGTAAGGTGCTTTTATTATAAAACGTGATTTCATTAACATGTCATTCATTTAATTCCATTTTACTATCTATCTCTAGATATAGGAATTCACTCACCTTTGAAGGTGATCCAAATACATGGAAAGCTATATATTTATAATAATTTAAATCATTTCACCCTTAGAGGTGGATAAATTATAAGGAAGAATGATTATTTATAACCAAATATAGGAAATATGAAAATGGGATATTTGTGTTGATTTAACCAGCATGCACCATGTAATAGGGGTATAAGATCATCATGTTCGTGGTCAATGTATTAAATTTAATTAATTTATTATTGTAGGAGTGGAAATTAGAATGTATAGTGTGCATCCCAATGAAAATATTTTATAAACAAATGAGAGTTTTGGGGAATGAATAATTATTACCTACTTCATTGTTGGGATGGCCAACTCATCCAATACCAATCTTTGATTCAAGATATAACCAAATAAATTGTAATATTATATGTAAACCCTAAAAATAAGGTGATATAGATTGTAGGGATTTATCATTCCATATGGAGAAATAATCTATGAAATGAAGAATGTGGAGTCATTATCTTAATGATTATTTTCCAAGGAGACTAGTAGTGAGTTATTTTTATTTCGAATGAAGGAGATCCATCCATGCCTAGGAGGAGTCCAAAGGATAGTTCCCATGAATGGGGGCTACTGTGCATATTGTGGAAAGATAGGATGGAGGAGAATCAAAAAAATAAGTAGGGGAGGATATATCTTTTCTAGTATTATAAATAGAAAAATGGTTTTCCCTTAATTTTTGGAAAACTATGGTCTAACCATAAAATTGGAAATGGCCAAGAAAAACACCTCACACTAACCAAGATTACAGTTTGACAAACCATGTGAACCCCATGTGAACTCAGTTCATAAGGTAGTACCCCTTTCACAACAATAACACATGATTTTAAAAACTATGCACCAACTATATGAGTCACCCTAGCCCTCATCCTCATGTTGAAAATCATTCTAGGCCCCTAACATGATTTATACATATTATCCCCCTCAATAAAATAAGTCACATGGTTGATCCACCAATTTGAACTAAATGTGTTCCAACCATGACCCTCAAGGTGTTTCCCCCCAAAACATAGATGTTGGGGCTTGATGCTTTGGAAACACATCTGAACTCCAAAAAAACATACCAAAAATGACAGCATCTACAAAAAACACATTTACATTATCCAAAACACGAATTTTTTATCTTGATATCATATTAAGATATGAACTATACACAAAAAGTGAAGGTTTAAATTACCATAAGATTTTCAACCAATAACAAAATGTAATTAAAAATTAAATATAATTGGATGAGGTTTCTTAAGTCATAAAATTATTCTTAATGGCATATAATAGATCATGAAAAAAATAAACAATTATCAAAATTCTTAATTTTAAATACTTATGATAATAAAAGGCTTATGATGATTTGGAATTTTGAAATACCTAGGGAAAATAACTAGAGAAACACATGTAGGTAATACTTATGAAAATCATTATAAGACTTATGGAAAATTGAAAAGTATTTAGAATAAGTGACTTCACATATTTTTTCAAAAAATACAAAATTGAAAATATTTTCATACAATTTATTTTCAATATAATGCAAGAAACTTTTAATGATCAATTCTAATAGTTTTTGTCAAAAAATCATTTTGAAAATATTATTTCAATTAAATTAAATAATAACCGACTAGAAATTATCTCTTAAATTATATAGAAATTATATCCAAGTTCATTTCATAATTTTATCATAAAACATTACTGGTTTAGAAAAAGTATTCAAATAAAATAATTCAATGAATAATGATCCAAATTCATTTATTTATCAATTATATCTCATTTCTAGACATTATAGCATTAAAATTTCCATATTTTATGTAGGAAACAATTCAATTAATTATGTCCACATAAAACCTAAACTAATAGTGCAAAAAAGTTTATTCATATTCTATCTCAAATATTTTGTTTTGTTTTTGAGTGACTCAAGTAATAATCAGTGATTTAGTATCATGTTTTTAAAAAAAGAACAAACAAACCCTCAAAAAGTGATATGAAGTGAAACATAAAAAAACTAATACCCACCACCCATAGATAGATAGGTAGGTTCAAATATAAAATAAAAATATCAAGATGATCATGGAAAGAATAGTGAAACCCAAACATAAATACTAGAGAAACAATATAAAATATATACAGTTGGAATGAAGATAAACATTCAAAACCCCTGAGGTACATTCCCTTATGCAATTTTTTATGTATAGAATTGTTTCCTTCTATTTCAGCTATACAGCATAGACAATTGTGCTATAAAAAGAATGAATTTGTATTTCAGTAAGGTGAAAAAGAAAAAGGAAAACTCTAAATGAAGAAACTAGCGGAGATGATGATTGAATCATAAAAGATTTACTTTTATATAAATAAAAATCCAGATCGTTCCCTGATAGACACATCCAGAAAGGATAATTTTATATGGGAAAAACAGTCATGTTATCCTACTCAAGGATAGATCTTGTGCGTGGTAAAAATTGTTACCAGTTGGCTAGATATTTTGTAGCCTCTAATATCTTCTAATTTTGTGTTTTTGAAATTGAACGAGTTGAATCACAACATCCATTTAAAGTAAAATTTTGTAAGATAATTCACTTTAATAGAGTAAAAAATGAATTAATTCAATATCTTATTTACTAGTAAGGATTAAGGAACATCAGATTGTGAGTTTCAATTGCATTCCTATTTATATCAATTTATATGAATGTTATTATTTTATGAATGTATACTATATTTTAATTGAAGTTATTTCTGATATATATTGGGGGAATAAGAAAAAGTATCTTATGATGTAAATAATTTTAAACCTATTTATCTATTTAGTTATATTTGTGCATTTATATTTAAATAAATAAAAAAAATTGTTGAAAATTGTATTTAAAAATTCCCAAAAAAAAATTTCTTCCTTTTTGATTTTTTATTAATTACATTGAATATTTTTTGGCTAGGAAAACCAAATGTTATGTATTTTTTTCCTAGAGTAAGAATTCATAACATATATTAAATATTAATGGATTCAAAAATTGTTAAATTTGAAGGATTTATATGATATATTCACCATTTTTTCAAGGATACATTTATTTTATATCTATTAAAATAGATTTTAATAAAGAAGATGATGGTTGAATTTAAAAAATATTATGAATAAACTAAACATTTCAACATTGAATAAGGTGACCAACAAATTTTAATTAATTATCACCTATATGATCCTCCCTAAAATATTTTTAGATATAACATATGAATTATAATAAAAAATAATATAAGGACTAGTTTAGAAGTATTTTTAAGTCAACATAAGCACATATGTGTGTATATTAGTCATTAAATAAGGTTTAGAGAAACATAATAGATTATTTCTCAATAATTTATTCTATTCCTTCAGTATTAAAATCAATATAAGGGGTTACCAACTATCTTGGTATGGTTTAGTTATGGATTTAGCTACACAATTCGAATAACTTATTTACATAAGTCATGGCTGGTAAAAATTCAGTGTGTTCTAATTGAGAAAAGGAATGAAAATATTTGGTAAGTTATAAAAATGGACAAAAGGGGAGAATAATATATCTTATTGAAATATAAGAAATATCATCAAATTTTGAAATGAATAATTAGAATATAAATCTAAGGGGAGATAGATTAAGTAAGGTTCCACCAGTTAAAATCTGGATTCCACCAAGATATATTCTATTTACAAACCTAGAACGGGAATTTCTGCATAAATTAAAGATTGTTAAGTTGATAAAATTCATAAATGAGGAATTATAAGTTAAAATGTAACATCATGTCCCATTCCCATTGTCTTGGAAAGATGTGAATAATCTACTGAAATTAGTTGATTCCCTTATGACATCAATTTCTAGAAAAAAATTCCAAGGGCTTACGAGATCATTGGGGGATGATTTTCCATTAAAAATACATTACCTATAAGTTAAAATAATATAAAAATCTATAACAATATATGACGGATTATATTAAATATTACAACAAAAAATCCACATATAACATATAAATTAGAGTAGAAAAATGGAGTAATAAAAAAATGAAAAAAAAACAAAATACATAAAAGGCTAAAAGCACCATTGTGGTATCATTTAGAAATGAAGAACTATACTAACTCACAATATATTTCACCCATGAGCAGAAAATTATGATTCAATTCAAGTCAAACATGAAATATTACCCATGGATGTGTCATGATAAACAATTTTTTCATATTCAACAAGGTGCATATGATGTGGTCAGTATAACGACTCAATGAAAAAAATTAGAAGCTTACCACAATTTTCATTAAGATTGAGTTTGAATAATTTTTATAAAAAAAGTGTATTAAAATGTTTATCAATATTCATTCATATAAAAACTATAACAATCCATAAAATAACATTTTACATCAAAACTATAATTTAACAATATTTCTATGAAGAAAGTGATTTATAAACCAAGAATTATATTTTATACAATATATCAATTAAATATTAATTAAATACCCATTAAACATAAGCACAAACATATTCATGAATCCATGTTAATAGTCACAATACTTATGAGTGTCGTCTTTTCTTCCATACCAAGTTGTTACTTAAGCATTCACCCACATCCCCTAAATAGAATTTTATCCATGTCTAAATCTAATGGTTCCCCTCATAATTTAATCATGAACTCTCTCCAACCCATGTATTCTATAGTATCTATAAAAAATAAATTCTTTTAATCCATTTGTATTTTATGAATTTCAACAATCACGTTGTGTTCTTCATTCTAAAACAAATATTTGAAAATAATTCAATAAGTTATAATTTCAATAATCATTCATCAAGGTTTTTATAAACAAAAACAAAATTGAGATTTTTATAAATACAAGACCTTTATGTTCTAGAAATAAAGATATAAAGAAGACACCTACATTGCAATGAATTCCTTTCTCTATGAAACATAAAAAAGTATAGGTAGATTTATGGTCTTCATTAATTTCCTTCATTATTTTTTAACAAACCCACATCAAAATATTTCATGAACCATAGATTCAAGTATTACAGATACAATATACTAATCTTCCTAGTTAAAAATAGATGTATTTTATAATTGAAGGAGAAATTATTGAAATACCTTTAATATATATATCTAAATCAATAGATTCATTTCAATCTATCTCTTAATCAAAGTGAATATCCATAAATTCATGTAAGAGTCCTCTAGTTTCAGATCCTTGAATAATGAAGGAATAATGAGGTTTTGAAGAGACTTTCGTAGTGAAACCACAATTTTATTATTTAATTAATAATGTCACCTAGTTATACAACATAATTTAATAGATCATTCAGTAATTATGTGGATACCTCTCTCCCCAAACACTCATATCACATGGTAAGGACACACAGTTTAGAAAACCATGCACTATATGTGTGAAACATATTTGTCCCATGTAAAATCTTTTTAATGAGAACAGAAATGGTAAACACTAATTGTGTGGTAGCTATATTCCTCCTCCTTATATCTATCAAGATGTAACATGGCTACTAAGGTAATACACACAGTTTTCCCTACTCACGAACTAACTACGACACCTCTTAAAAATTCCCATATTTACAAAAAAACATTAAAAAACCCCATGTCTAATCCCAATCAAACAAATTATAAAAAATAATGTATTAGTTACCTCAAACATGGGGTCTTTCATTCACCCCAATATTTGGGATTTTGGTCTATTGAAAGATAGAGATTTGTGGATCTTCGCAAGAAATCTAGAAATGCCTCTAACATGAAGTCTATATGTTTCTATGTATCTTACTGAACACAACCAAGATTTTATAATAACTACATAAAAAGAATAAATTTATTATTAATGAGGTTATTTATATTTTCTATAATATATATCAGTTCATGGATTATTGTAGCATTTATCTCACGGTCAACATGGTTCCATCAACTCACATGGTCAGAGACTGGTCGTTACTACTTAAGTTGATAAGAATGAAACACATTATGATCCAACATGATACTTGGAGGTAAATCCAATCAATAATATACATCATCAATCCAATAATGTATCACTAATGGTCTAATATAACATAATGATAGTAGTAATTTTTAACCCAAAAAAATGATGCCCAAGCATTGGAGAGACCTTCAAGAAAATAATTCCCTATTGAAAAATGATATCAAATGAAAATTTTGATCCACATAATATTTTTCATGACTCTAGGAAATTATCATTATTTTTTCAAATCATTTGGTTATTATCTATTATTTTATAAATTATCCTTGAGACAATTAGTGAAATCTATCCTATCTATAATAAATAAATTGTAAAGAGACAATGAATACCAAATAATTATTTTGGTCAATCCATACATATCACAAACTGATAAAGTTTTTATATGTGAACTCATCTAAATACAAATGATGCACCCATGAGACTGTAAAATCAAAATTCTATTATCTAAGTATTTTTTCCAATGTCTGGAACATACTTTATGATTGTTCGTCTATTTGTGGATGATATGTCATTCTCATTATTAATAGGGTTCCAATGTCTTTCCGAAAATATATCTAAAATAAATAGGTAAACATCAGGTCTTAGTTATATATGATTGAAACTAGTACACAATATTTTTTCACTACTTCTTTGATACAATGCATAACCAGTTCATTATATTAATGAATTATGATGAAGTGAGATAACATTGTGTTTTAATCCATAATTATCTAGAGGGTATAATGCTTCTTTATTATTCTTGTTAAACCTAAAATAAGATTTATACTGACTCAATACCATTTTAATATCGATATGGGTATATATTTTAACATAAAAACTGGTCATGTATGCTCATCCATACTTAATTAAGTGGTGAGAAATTTGAAAATATATTTATCCACTCTTCGATTCATACAAAAAATAAAAATGGATCTGATTACCTTGTACATGTTTTAGATTCATGGGTGAATAAAATATTTTTAATTAGGATAAGAATAAATATCTCTTGATAAGATTTAGGAACTACCACCAGATTTAAAAGATACATCATTGATTTCAGGTGACATCTCAATAATAATTTATACATATATATTTGTCTTTAAATAATATTGAGTTCAGTATCTTTCTTCACTTGAAATAAAATGGTGGTCCTTAGATGTTATTAAATTAAAATAATCTTCTTTAGAATATTATTATGATAACATATAATATATATAATTATGTTATAAAATATTAAAAATATAAATGAAAAAATATGTATGAAATAATATGAGAAATACATATTGATTAAGAAGGTAATTTTTTAAAAAATCTATAAATCGTTATATTTTAATTTTTTATTAAACCATAGATAAATATGTTTTTTTGAAATTTAATAATATAAAAGTAACATTACTTTTCAATTTAGAATATCAAATTTTCTTGAGAATGAATTTTTGATATTTTTCAGAAAATATTTGTTTTTTAGTTGAAAATAAGTTATTATAAAAATTATAATTTTCATAAAATTATCAGTATATAATAATGACCTATATGGTCATAAATCAATTTAATTGATAAAATATGAAACTAATGAATAACATAATCCATTTTAGAACATTATTTTAACTTATAAAACTCAAGCTCGTCATTTTAATAACTAAAGTAAGAGGTCACTTTTATAAAGAAAACTTTTTAAAATATTTTAATTCAGTTCATCAATATTTTTTTAAAATTTGGTTATGGAATGATTTTAATTTCACATATACTTACATTTTTTATAATTAGTAAATTAATATAATTAAAATAATTAACTATAAAAAAAATGTACTCATACATAAGTTTAATCTTTGAGAACACTATTTTATTTTTCAAAACAATTTTTATGTGTTATGTTTAATTAATTAAAAATAATATTTTCTAACTTTATTTTAATAAATTAGATTAAATATATGATAAATTTTGATTCATCAATTATTAAATTTTTAGGATGTTTTCTCTTATTTGTATAGTAATAAAATAATATTCATGATCAATATTTAATTAATTGTAAAATGTTTCTAAATGACTAATCGAAAGTCAATTGAATATTCCTAAATTTACACTACATTTAGATCTTATATAAAAAATTTATTATGATTGATATTAATACCTATGTGTCTCACTGACCATACAACACTTAACACATTTATTTATTCACTTCCATTCTTATCCATTAAAATTTATTTTAAATGAATATTTCCCCTTTATTCAATTATAATAGTAAACCACTTTCACCCCTTTCATACCTCACCTACCAATAAAAATTCATGGTATAAATATACACATTTATTATAATATAACCATATCTTAGGAACCATATCTTTCATATAACCTTAATTAGCATAATACAATCATTTCCAAAGAGAGTTTGAAGGAAAATCTATGTCCCCGACGTCAGTGTTTCTTCATCATAAACATTATTTTTTATAATTTTCGTAACCTATATTCCGAAAATAAATTAATATAATGGATTAATTATGATTTATATACTGAATTATAATTATATTTATATAAAAAAATTATCCACACCCCTTCCTTGAAACCTAATCACATATCATGTGTAGTGTGGACTACCGCCTCATTGATGCGATGTAGTTTTTTTCATCCCAAACTCTTAAGGATGTAATGAAGGATGTGGTTAAAGTATAATTATATTCCTTATATAGAATATGAAATTAATAATTGACCACCTTTTACATTTACCATCATTCTGTCCATTGTTTAAGGAATGAGACTATTAATATTGTGTATTTGTGGACTACCACATCCATTAACGACATAGCTTATTTGACTTTATCAACAAATATAGACAGAAATAAAAGAGTAATTAATAAAATATTATAACTTTTATAACATGAATATTATTCTGAAAATATATTTCAATTTTCTCTCTACCTCATTCCAATTTTATAGAAAATAAATTATCAACCATGTGTATATGCAGATTACCGCCTCTATTAAGAAACACAGTTTTTCCCATTACCGTCGATCATAGAAGACGTTAAATGTAATTTTTATTTATAATAATAATATTTATATCTATATTTATAATTTTTATCATATAAATATATTTTATTAATTAAATTTATAATTTTCAACAAGCCAAATGGTTCATATAAAAATCAATTCTACCTCCTTGAGTAACTGACTTAGGTAGAAGTGATTCAGTAATTTAAAAACATATGTTTGCAATTAGACATTGGGAAATTATTAATCTAAGAATAATATTATTAATAATGTTTTTAATCAACCTTTTTTGGTTATGGAGGATGTTAGGTAAAATTTCACAATTCTTTCAAACATAGATAAAGGTTTCATCTCAAAACCACCTATATTGAGACACATGTTATTTTATGAACACATTTTCTTTTAAAAGGTTTATATAATGACAATTAGATATTTAAAATAATTCATAATCCTTATTCATGTTATTTAAACTTCAAATTAAATATATCTTTCTTTAATGGGGTTTTATTATAATGTTCATAATATATTTTGTATTTTTGATCAAACTCCCTTCGTTGTGAAAAAATTTTCTTTATTCACTAATTAAAATTTTTAGGGTCTATATGCTACCTAATTTATATGTTATCAAGAAATATATTTTATTCATGGTATTTTAGGATCATTTTAATGCCCTTTTCTCTTCAAGGTATTTCATTAAAATTTAACTCAAGTCATAATTATTTTGTCAATTTTTGTTCTTTTTCCTATGACTTGTGAAATCTATTTTTGATTTTGAAATTCTAATTATAGATTTACAAACATTATATTTTACCTGGTAGATTTCCATTATTCACTAGTTATGTTAATTCAATTCATTAATATCAATCCCTTTAATGATATACTTTAGAAGATATTATCATTATATTGATACGAATAAATATAATACTTTCTACTGTATTTTTCTTTCAAATCAATATTTTATCTATCAAATGTGTGATCTATAACCAAAATATTTCTTCTCATGTGACCTCTATGTTTCATTTAACCTCATTTAAATTTAATATTTCTTATCCTTTTTTATGATAGTTTTACTAAAATATTCAAACAAATTTTAAATGATTTACCCATGACTATTTTCCCAACAAAATCTTATAATGTAATATTTTTAAATGATGAAAAATTCTTTATTTAAATATTATTTTAAAAAGGGAAATTTCAATTAACATGAATTGATTAAAAAAATAAAAATTAAATCCTTAAAATGTTTCTATATGGTTCAATTTCAACAGAAAGAAATCTCTTTTGTATGTTTTCATGTGAACTTTTATTTCTTATACCTATTTTATTTTTTAGTGAATTTATCTCTATTATTTCATGTTTTCAAATGAGAAAATTTTATTTTACTAGTAAAATAAATTATTTATTTTAATAGGTTTTCAAATGATAGGGAAATTTTTTAATTTAAATAAAATACTAATCTTTATAATAGTTACCTTTATCTACATTGTATGCTTGATAAAGAAAATTATAAAAAAGTAATCATACACCTTCATTATCAGTAAGGATTTTTAAATTCAATTATATATATGGTATGATCCATCACTACTTTTTTATTTCTCAATCATCAATTTGTATAGGTATGATATACTTCCAATGCCTTCGTATATGAATTACCTATGTTTTAAATACCCCAAACCTCAAATACCAAAATTAATTGTTCACATTATTACATTGGAAGTAGATACCATGAATCATAACCCGAAGGACTGAATATTTTTGAAGCCTTGGTAAAATATATACATACGTGAATATCACTTTGTACAGAAACACCTAAAATACAATATATCATTTTATTTGTGAAAACCATTATTATATTTAATATATCCCTATATATAAATCATAAAAATATTTCTATAATCTTGGGTAAATGAAATATAAGAAACGAGTGAGCACATATACTCATTAATGGTATGTGGACTGTGGAATCTATTATTAATAAAAAATACATTATCAATATTTTAAGGTAAATATCTGAAAACACATGTCATTTAATCTATAACATGAAAGTTAATAATAATATATTTGGAATATATAATGATTGAATAGTTCAATATAAATAATCACATGATATTGAAACATATCCACGGATATCATAAAAAATAAATTAATTAAATGGACATAGATAAAAATATTATAATTATGTAATTCATAATGTAAAATATTATAAACCTACTGTCAAGATCTTGTTTCAACACATCTTATGTAAATGTGTAAGGCCCCGACCTAACACCCAAGATATTTTGTCTCATTAGACCTATCGATTCATGAATAGGCTATAGTGGGCCCCTTTCATCACTTACTAACTAGAATGTCTTCCAAATATTAAAGGGGATAAACATAATCAATTTAAATATTCATTTTGAATAATAAATATAAATGTTAATAATTTCCCAAATTAATAGACATAATAATAATCCATCTAGAAGAATATGGAAAATAAAATCAAAATAGTACATCCACAGTCAAACTGATCATAAAACATTTAGGGAATTTTTATGGATTATAAAATTACAATATATCCTTATTAGTGTATAGATAAAATAATTATTATTATAATTGATGAATAAAAATACCATAAAAAGGTTATTAAAATTATTCATGAGAATAATACCCTTTTAACATTAAAAATATATTTTAAATACTAAAAATTTTAAAAATATTAAGGAAAATGTTTTAATTAAAAAGAATCATAAAAACTTTTAAAAGAATATTTAAAGCCACAAATTTTCATAATGGTTAGTAATTTCATACATATCGTTAAAAGAAACATTCTTTCTCATTATTCTAAAAAGGTCAAAAGCACTTCGTTCAGAAAAAGAAAATAATATTCCATTTAAATGAATATTTAAAAATTCAAAAAATGTGTAAATTTTTTTATCTAAAATATTATAGTATTTAAAAACAATTAATCATTTTTAGAAAAACTAAACATAAAAGATTATGATTCCCAACTAAGTTGAAAAACAATTTCATTTTTCTTTAAAACATTACGTTAATATCATTAGAACATAAATAGATGAATTTAAAAACAATAATTTTAATTCATAGAAATAATTCTTTTAAAATAATTTAAATTTGGTTTATTGATGATATATAAAATTATTTTCTACTGGTGATACAAACAAACAGATTCTTGAATAATGATGAGCTTGTGAAATAAACCCTTACCAATTTGGTAAATTTTAAATCATAAGAGTCATGAAATAAAGATAAATATATGGATATTTTTTTCAAATAACCTTCATTATAATAAAAATAAACTACATTCATTGATGTCATTCACACCATAAAAAATAGTGAATATGGTATATATATCAAGGAGTTAAAAGTGAGACATGAAACCCTAACATCATTTATAATTTCCTTCGTATGTGTTCAAAAAAAATATATAATAAATATATATTTATTTAATAATAATATCATAATCATACTAATATATATCTCTTCTTATATGATTTATTTATCACTTTTTTATTAATAATTATTTGTTAAAATCATGGTTACAGGTAATAACTACATCGTTTTTTCATGTATGATTTATTTTTGTAGTTTATTTAATTATACATAACATCATTGATACATAATATAATTTTTTTAATAATTATATAAAGATTATATATATTAATTTTATATCTATTTATGGAAATATGAAAAATTTAGATAGGAAAATGAGTTACAGTGTAAATGGAGACAGTAGACCAAATGTATGCATGAAAGTTGTTTCCATGTTTTTTAACAGATATAACAAAAAAAGTTAAATAATAATCCAAAATTAAAAAATTATTATTATATATTATATAGTATCTATGTTAATTAAATATATCATTATTACCATACATTTAAATATAAAATGAAATACATATCACATCACATCATGGACGTGGTAGTCCACATGTATGCACGTGTGATCTTATGGTTTTCCAATGAATTGGAAGATAATAAGGTAGATGTGATATTTTAATTATATAAGTGTAATTATTTCACATATATCATATACATATATAATAAAAATTTCATTATATTCATCCATGAGAGGCAGTGATTGAAAATGAATTACATTTGTTTGTGAGGTGCTAGTCCCTCGTATACACGATAGACGGTTTCATTTTCCATTTGATAAAATGAGAGATGGATATAGATTATTCCATTAAAATAATAACATATGACTATATTTTAGATAAATTTTATATTATTTTTATCATATTTTAATAAATATTTAATGATTTATAAGAATAAATAAGTCGAAAATTCATTGATAAGAATTATACATCTTCTTCGGACAATCCTCTATAGGTTTATACCTAATGAGATCATAGAATGGATTTCAGATAAAAATAGGTACTCAAGGTCATGTTTATGGACTTATAAAGAGTATTTGGTTATTTAATTTATAAAATAGTATTTATATGTTTGAAGAGGAGATGATAGGGGGTTCCCTTTTATAATTGAGGTTGGATGAACACTTGTATTTTTTTGATGTTTTCCAATAATCCCATGACTTTCTTGGTCAAAAGGCTCCAAAATAGATTATTATAAAACCATATATGTTATAAGGTTTAAATATTTAAATAAAAAACTAATTAGAAAAAAAATTACGTCTTAATAATGAATGTATTTTTTTAACCCCCCCATAAATCTGTTTTAACCTAAACCTTAGTAAAATATTTTTACTATTTTTAATACTCGTTATGTAAAGAAATTAAATTTCAAATTATTATATAATATTAATTATTATTATTCCTAATATGTAATAAATTTCCCAAAATTATATTCACATAAGTAGAATAATTTAATTTAAAATTCATCATGCAGACTAATGAAAAAGTTGTTTTCCAATGGAAAGGATTCAATAAGTAAAAAAATTATATCAATATTAAACATATAAAGGAATAAAAAGTCATAAATTGAATTAAATATAGTCTAATTGAACTAATTTAAATTTATAAAAAAATTGAAACAACTGTTGGCCCACTAACCTTTTTAAATAAAAAGGTTCTTTTCACTAAAGATCTTTATTTTTCACTATTCAAGGAAAAAAATGTTCTCTGAAAATTCTCAAAGTGTAACAATAATATAATTTTTACATGAATATTTAAAAAATTAATATCATTATGAAAATATATTTTATAAAATTTTTAAAAATTAATTTTAAAATGATTATAAAAAATTTGACGAAATTACATTTTAGTGAAATATACATTTTAAATGTAAAACTAGTTTTATTCTTCTCTAATTATAAAAAAACAAATGTTAGATTAATGATAAAAAATTATTGAATTTATAATATAATAATTTTATTAAAATAATTCACTAATATTGAATAATTTAATTTATTAAGATAAAAACACATTTCAAGCATGAAAATTGTTTTTCTAGAAATGATTTCTTTAGTGTCAAATGATTTTTTTTCTCTGATCAATTAATAATCAATGAATTTAGTTTATACATGTTTAATCCATATAATTTTTTAAAATTTAATTTTTCATATTATTACTCACCAATTTAATGACTAGTATATAATGGTCGTATTTAAATAATATATTTTTCTGATCATTTATGCTTGGTGTTTCATGTCCTAAACCCTTTCATACCAAATGTTATTATTTTAAAATATTGACGTGTAACATTCTCCCTACAATCAATAAGTGATCTCATTATAATTTTATCTTTCTCTAAAAAAACTTTCACATCCTAAAAATAACTCTTTTGAAATCCCACATAATAAAAAGGGTTTATAAAACATCTTATTGTTAAGAGACAAAGGGAAGTATGAAGGTCATCTAGAATAACACATAAATAGGTTTCCAAGTAGGAATAAATTATTTCTATGTGAGGATATGGAAATAGAAGAAAATATTAACTCTCTAATAATGGAGACTAATATATAACTCTAAACACAAGAAATTGAATGATTATGGGAATGTTAATGACCACAAAACCGTAAATTTATGTTGTGTTAAAAATACTAGCGATTCATCAAAAAAAGGGTAATAGGAAGACATTTTTGTTTGAGGATCCAATTCATATGGATGAGCAATTACATTACCATATGCATTAATAATATAATAAAATATACTTATATTATATTTTTCTATTACATAAGCACAATTTTATCCTTTTTTATCAATTTTTACTTCATTTATTACTCTTGGAAATGAATATTATTGTTAGTTTTTTTATTCCTGAAATAGTAAAATAAACTTCTAATGTATCTCAAAATTTATAAATGAATAACATGTTATTCCTCTAATATTTAATAAAATAAAAATTATTAGCAAAGGTTATCTAATATAGATAATTATAATACATTAATCACTAAACAGAAATAATAAAACAAAATTATTAACATAAATCATCCCTTACATAAATAACCCTATATCAAAAATAACATCAATAACCTCAACATTAATGATTTTTTTAAACTCAATTTTTACCTCCCACCCTCTAGATTAATCCTTTAAAAACATGACTTCATTATACTAAAATAATTTTTTTGATAAACCTAATGTTTATATGTATATATAAATAAAATTAAACACCTCCCTAAATATCATTAATCACCTCAAAATCATAAAATTTCAAAAAATATTTGATCCTATAATATATTTTGAAAAATAAACTTAATATTAATCCATAATAATATTTAATTACAAATAAGTTCATTCTAACTATGACATTAACTAGGCATTTGGTTGGTGTTACACCCTTTTCACCTTTCATTTGTGGGTTGAAGCCTCATGTCCTTCCTGGATATGATGGGTTGTCACACATTATATGGGTTGTCCTTTTTCTAGAACTATATTAATATCATTCGTAAAATTGTCTTAAATTTTATTAACCCAAAATTAAAAAAACATCAAAGATAATATAATCCGTAGTGGTTACCAATAGCTTAAAACTTATATCCACAAAACATAAATTCATTTTTCTTTAAATAATTTTTTCCACTCAAACATATATTAAATTAATGGGATATATTTCCATAAATTATTCCTAAAATATCCTTAATCTTGATAAAAACCATCACATAAAAACTCAAAATGGTTTCTTAAGAAATTAACTTATTATCAATAATAAGCTCATAACCCTTGATGGTATCGATAATTATTAAGTTTATATTACATGAAGACTTATATTCTTCCAAAACTAATATAATACTTATATGTTTCATGATTCTTAAAAACAAAATATCATTAGTAAAAATACATCTACAAAATTATTTTTAAATTCCAATACATATATAAATTAACCCTTTTAATCTTATTATTGTTATAACATATGTACTTCAATAGTCTAGTATTTGACCTTTAAAAGATATCATTCAAATGGATAATACCCAGGTTCCCCATATTTATGAAAACTATCTAAAAATGATTTCGAGGAAGAAATTAATTTTACCGATAGAAATATTTAATTTTGAAATGAAATTCATTTATTTATGAC
The DNA here is from genome assembly GCA_963277665.1 of Viscum album. Taxonomy (NCBI): domain Eukaryota; kingdom Viridiplantae; phylum Streptophyta; class Magnoliopsida; order Santalales; family Viscaceae; genus Viscum; species Viscum album. Next base: position 2,009,496,401 of record OY728155.1, read on the forward strand.
CTTATTTTACACAAATAAAATATTTTAATATTAATTTGAGACATTATCTTGAGTTCCACTTTCCATATTTCTGATATAAAGTAAATTGAGCCTCTTTTCCGATATGGCCTCCACTAATTGAGATCTTAGTGGACTGTACTCTTCTCTTCTTTGGTGAGTTGTATAATTGTTTAAGGTTTATGTTGTTAATGAAATATTATTATAATTTATTAGGAATAATCACAATATCTTTCACTTCAACTATATTCCCATTTACTTTCCCAAAATCACCACATTTTCATTCACATTTAGCATTAACATCATTCCATCTGGCTCCTTTTATTTAATAAAAGTGAAAATCATAGTATGATAAAAAAATAACCATAGTTGGAAACTACATAATCATTTATAGGATGTCAAAATCATGAAACCTTCTTTTAAATAATAGACACCTTAGGTTTAACCTAAGTCATTAATTTTGGTCATCTATTAAAAATATTCATTATGGTTCATAAAGAAATTATGAATTAAACTAATTATCTCCACCAAGAGTGTTAAAATAGTTGTATAGCAATGTCTATTTTCGTGCACTAGGTTATGATCGAGTCAAATCCAAATATACCCTTTTCCAAGTTATTACCCCTAGGTAAAACTATTTTAGATCCACATCCAATTGTAGTACCCCAATAGGGATATATTTCTTGGAAATATAAATAATCTCTACCTTAAAAAACAATAGGTTGTTATCTTATACAGAAAAATATCCTCAAATTCATCCATATAGATATTTTCCCGATTATATTTATTACTAAATCTATTTTTCACATTTTTCACTAAACTTAATCTAATACCAACTATAAATAATTCGATCCTAGTATACCAAAGTTAGCGGTAACTTTATTATATTATCTCTACATACATGGAATCACATCCCAATGGACTAGACAGTTTAATATTCCTGGTAAATAAGATACATGACTCTAACATTATACTAATAACCTAAAATACAACATTTTATTTTCTTTGAGTGAAAAATTATACTATTTATCATATACCTAGTTATCAATCATAAAAAACCTTTTTTATTATCCTAGGGAAAGAAAACATAATAAATGTTTGATCTTAGATATTATTTAAGGGTATACGTACATTGTAATATATCTTGAATAAATAAAACATAATAAATATGGAAAGGTAAATATTTGAATAAAAATCCATTTAACAAATAAAATTAGCATGTTTTGTATTATATAGGGAATAAATAATGGTCAAATAATTCTAGATAAATAATCCCATGATCTTGAAAATTATCCATGGATATCATGACTAATCAAATAATAACATGGAAATCAATAAATAATCTCATAATGATGGAAAATTTGTGCCAGCCATCATAAACATTCTTTCTTTCCATTATCCCATAACATCTAACAGAAGTTGGTAAGGCTTTTTCCAAATAACCAAACTAGTTTCTCTTATGATAACTTCCTACACCATGAAAAGATATAGTGGGTGTAATGGCCCGGACCTCTCCGGTCCATTACTTTGTGAAATTTTGGTGTTGGAGGTGTTCCTGGAGGTCAAGGGGACTTATCCCCAACACTTTGCCAATTTTTCCAGTTCTGTGAACAGTGTTTCCAGTTTTATGAATAGTAACAGATCAGTCTCACCGATCGGTTTCACAGATCGGTGTGACAGATCGGTTTCATAGATCGGTCTGACAGATCAGTTTCACAGATCGGTGTGATAGATCAGTTTCACAGATCGGTGTGACAGATCGGTTTCACAGATCAGTCTGACAGATCAGTTTCACAGATCGGTGTGACAGATCGGTTTCACATATCGGTGCGACAGATCGGTTTCACAGATCAGTGCGACAGATCGGTTTCACAGATCAGTCTGACAGATCGGTTTCACAGATCGGTGTGACAGATCGGTTTCACAGATCGGTCTGACAGATCAGTTTCACAGATTGGTGTGATAGATCGGTTTCACAGATCGGTCTGACAGATCGGTTTCACAGATCGGTGTGACAAATCGGTTTCATAGATCAGTCTGACAGATCGGTTTCATAGATCAGTGTGACAGATCGGTGTGACAGATCGGTTTCACAGATCGGTCTGACGGATCAGTTTCACAGATCGGTGTGACAGATCGGTTTCACAGATCGGTGTGACAGATCGGTTTCACAGATCGGTTTCACATATCGGTTTCATAGATCGGTTTCACAGATCGGTTTCACAGATCGGTTTCACAGATCGGTTTCACAAATCGGTTTCACAGATCGGTTTCACAGATCGGTTTCACAGATCGGTTTCACAGATTGGTTTCACAGATCGGTTTCATAGATTGGTTTCACAGATCGGTTTCACAGATCAGTTTCACCGATCAGTTTCACGGATCGGTTTCATGTACAGTAACAGTGGGTGAACATTGTTTCCATACTCCTACAGTTTTGCCCCTTTTGACGTTTCCTTTGACATAAAATACATTTAAAGCCTTATTTTAAGGGCTCTTAAGGCCGTTTAAAATTCCATAAATCCTTTATTAATTATTCCTAAGGCTTGTAATGTTTTACTTGGTCAGACCGTGTGGGTTAATGCGATCCGTTTTTAATGGAGAATTAACCAGATCTTAAACCGTTGCCCCATTTAATCTTCAAAAAGGGACGAGATATCATTCTCCCTTGTTCTTTCCCTTTGTTCTCAACTAGGAGGCACTATAACCTTTCAATACTTTCCGTAGGAGTTTCACAATCAATCTTTACTCCTAGGATTGGTTCTGCTTTGTTTTGATGCAACCAAGCTGTGTCGATCAATCTTTGATATAAGGTATGTTCTATCGTCGTTCTTTTGGGGTTCATCTTCTCCTATCCTCCTTTCCATAATTATACCATGTAATTTCCAAGATTCTAATGGGTTTTCTTGGGGTGGGTTGGTATTGTCGTACCGCAGCATCCTCCGGTGGATGCAGTTGTCGCGAGGGGAGGATCGTGACCTGTTGTGTGGATAACTAACGTGAGGAACTGTTTGAGGTAGGGGATTCACGGCTTCTCTAATTTTATATGTGCAATCGTAGAATTAGCATGATTTATCCCTTTGGATCATAATTAAATTGACCTAATTAAATACTTGAACTGGATTAAAAGAATTGGTTGATCGCATATTGTTGATTTATACTGTGATAACGGTTTGCCTCATGTTTTCCTAGATAGAGTGATATCTATGTTTTTCTTTAATTAGTTGCTCGTTCATGATGGAAATTGATAAAGAACGTAAAGCCAGAATTATTTGTTAAATAATTGGCTAAAGATAAAGAGGCATGTTAATGAATCTGTTAATTCAAGATGGATTAAAGAACTATTAGTTCGATAATTTCAAAAGGGTTCTGAGTTACCCGCTTGCTTGTAAGGCTGAATGCCTTGTGGTTTGGAGCTCTGAGTGCTCATTTTTTTTGAAGGATGAATGCCTTGTTAAAGGGCCGAGAGCCCATTTTGTGATCTTTTATTTCCTGCTGCTGGTGTTTTGATGTGAGCCTGGATGGCTGTTGTGATATGTGGAGGCATGGGGACTTGTGGTTGTGGCAGCGGATGACGCCTAGTGTGGCGAGATGCATCGGTTTATGCATATGGGTGTCGGGGAGGACACCAAGGATGATGGTATGAGATGAATGTGATGGTTTGATGTTGGTGGTTTGGTTTGGTTGTTTATCTGCTTTACTTTTCCCCACTTCTCAAGGCAACTGGTCTTGCTTACCCTCTTTTCGAAGGAGGCGAAGACACGCGGGGTATGCCACATGTTTTTCTTGTTTAGCCTCTTGATGGAGGATGGGTCTATGCTCTTTCTATAGGTGGCAAAGACTTGACGGGTAGTATATCTACTCACCGTGTTGAGCCTCCTTTGTGTTTAGTAGCATAGGATGCTTTTCTAGAATGCCTGGGAATGTGGGAAAGTAACTCTATAATGAAGGTTTGATTAAATGGTGAAAACCCACGGGGATGGAGATACTGGAATTTAATAGTGATGTGAATCCTAAAAAGGAGCAGTTTTTGAATGTGATGCCAATTTAGTTTAATGTGGTAAATTGTTCATGGTTAATTAATTAATTAACGCACAGTGGAACTGATAAAATGAGAATGGAGTAATCTAATAAAGATCTTCAAATGTTTGTGTGCTTATAGGATACCTAGTATTTGAAGTAGCAGCCTGGAGTCTGAGAGACGTTAGCTGTCGTTTCATCTAAGACTAGGTAATGCCCATAGTGTGGATGTGAGTTACATATATATTCTGTACTTTTTGTGTTTCTATACGCTACTCCACCCTGTCGGTAAGGCCAACTGACACCCCGGGGATTTTGAGCCATGGGGGGTGTTTTCCCCAACATTCTGATGGGAGGTCGAATGGCTGACTACCCCCTTTGGCCCCACTCTCTTCTCTTGGTAGATACTTGTGCCATGAGGCACAGCGGTTAGTTACCCCATATATGTGTGTAGAGGGCTATAATGGCTTGCGGTTATTCACACACATATATTCTGGATATATTATCCTACGGACTACTATAGGTGTAACGTGTATAGGCTATGATGGCTTGAGGATCGTTACTCGGAGTATGGGATGTAATGGCTTGAGGTATTATACCCGACGTATGATACAGGTTATACGAGCTGTGGTGGCTCCCGGAGACTACCTGGTTACTTTTGGTTGTGAGGACGGTGTGGTTCTTTACCCAGGTGTCTGTGGGCAAGCCTATGTGGTGCACGGGGTGCAAATTGTGGAGCTTCGCCCAGGTGTCTGCGGGCAAGCCTTTGGAGAGAGATGCATAGGATGTATGTCGTTGGGGCAAAGCGACAAACCAGTGGGGAAGTAGTAGCGGAGTACCCTTGATATTCTTTACTATACGCTATATTTTTGTATGTGTTACTTGGTGAGAGTAGCCATGGTGAGGTTGGGAACATAGTATACATGTTTAGGTGATGAGTTAGTTTTACTTGTTGTTCACTGGGCTTTAGTATGCTTTCTTTACTTTTTCATGAGAGGCTTGGGGAGGATCCTACTGAGTATACTGTTATACTCACCCTATGTACATATAAACTATTTTTCAGGTCACTTGGTGCAGGTTGGAGATCAAGTTGGTTACTACTGGCTTGCGGTTGGAGGAGGAGTTGTTCGGGCTTGTGGTCACTGTCGTTTTACTTTTTTTTGGGTACTTTTAGTTTTCCCCTTCAGTTGTAGTACTTTTGCATGACATTTCATATATGTACTTGTTTTCCTTTTATATCTCAATTCTAAGTTGGAGTTGATTGGAGTCTATTCTATCTCTCTCTTCTGCATGTGTTCTCTTAGAGGGTAATGCCTCCCATTTGTATGTTTATTATACCCTCGGTGCTAGTCGCCAACCCGGGGCCTACTGGAGGTGGGACTCGGGGGTCATTGTCTCTCTTTTCACATTGTCGGCCCAGGAGGGGTACACTTTGTGGGGAGGGGGTCATGACAGAGTGGTATCAAAGGTCTGGTTGAGGGATAGGATGGATTTTGGAGTTAGGCACAGGTGAGGATGCATGGGATGGTAGGGCAACGGTGTCATTCATGTTTAGTAAGTGGGGTAAACACTGGAGACCGGCAGAGATATAGGCGTTTAGGGCCCCCTATGATCTTTTGCATGGACCATTAAGTTTATGATGGCTACTAAACAAAGTGATACTGGTTGCAGGGTAGAGACCTAGGAAAGGATCATGCATCATTATTCTTTGCGCCTGTGTTTGAATGGGTAGACCTTGGGATAGGTAACCTAAAATTAATAAAACAAAATAATTAATTAATTAATGTTGAGTCTTCCATATTCCAGGCTTAGGAGCTCTAACGATTGTTATTTTACAGGTATGGCTCCAGGTCGACGTCCTCGTCAGGTTCGCGCAGAAGGTGCCCAGCAGGCTGTTCCAGCAGATCATCGCCGGGTAGAGGTTGACGACGATGACACTTAGAGGAAGACACTCCGAGAGTTTCAGCGCCAGAGTCTACAAGAAGTACGAGGTCTCCATTTCAGAAGCAGTCACAGAAGACTGGTTGGAGGAGTTCGAGATAGGCTTCAGTTCGATTCGTGCTCAGAAGGAACACTGGGTGTCCTTGGTTGTGACGATGTTACGTGGAGCAGCGAGACAGTGGTGGTTCTTGTTCCTCGTGGATCGTGAGGAGTCAGCGATCTCATGGGAGGAGTTTCGAGACAGGTTTAGAGTCGAGTTTCTTTCTTCGACTGCAAAGGTGTCCAGTCGCCAGGAGCTTCTCACCCTTTGGTAGGGGAGCTCCAGTGTTTGAGAATTTGGAATCCATTTCAGGAACCTTCTACGATATGCTTCAGACCTGTTACCAGATGATGAGGCCAGGGCGAGGCATTTCGAGGAGTCTTTGCGTCCAGAGATCCAGCGCCAGGTCACCCCATTTATGCTGAAGACATATCTTGAGGTGCTGGCGAGGGCAGAGGTTGTTGAGAGGACAGCCCCATGACGCTCCCCATCCTCAGAGAGTAGAGCGCGGCCGTGGTGGTGGTCGTCATCAGGGTCAGAGAGGCCGTGGAGGTGGTCGTGGTCAGCTTCATGCTCTAGCGTTGCCAGCTCCAGGCGAGCCAGATGTCGTCCGAGGTACCCTTTGCTTGTTTTCTACCTTGGTGTATGCCTTGTTTGATTTAGGAGCAACACACTCCTTCATATCACCTACCCTTGTCCATGCTTTGGGACTTGAGGTAGAGAGGCTTCCAGTGCCCTTGGCGTTGACTACGCCAGTTGGAGGTCGAGCTGACTTGTTTGAAGTATGTAGAGACTGTGAGCTAGTGTTGGGGAAACACCGCTCTTGGGGAGATTTCCTATGTTTACGAATACAACCATATGATGTCATACTCAGCATGGATTGGTTGTATTCAGTGCAGGCTATTGTGGATTGCTACAGGAATAAGGTCGTTTTCTTTGATGAATATGGAGAGGAAGTGGTGTTTGTTGGTGAGAGAGATCCTCGAATGAGTCGTAGACGAGTTCCTTCCTTATCATCCATGATGGTTGGGATGATGCTGAGTTCTTTAGAGGTTCAACAGTTGGTGTTTCCTAGGGTCGTAGAGGAGTACCCTGACGTCTTTCCAGGAGAGGTTGTATCCTTACCCCCTCGACGAGAGATCGAGTTTGGGATCGAGCTACAGCTGGGAGCATCTCCTTTCTCTATGTATCCATATAGGATGGCACCTTCTGAGTTACGAGAGCTACGTATACAGCTCGATGGTCTGTTGTAGTGTGGTTTTGTTCGGCCAAGTGTGTCACCGTGGGGTGCACCAGTTTTGTTTGTGAAAAAGGCTGACGACAGTTTGCAGTTGTGTGTCGATTATCGTCGATTAAACAAAGTGACAATAAAGAACCTCTATCCTCTTCCACGGATTGATGACCTATTCGATCAACTGAAGGGTGCAAGTTGGTTCTCAAATATCGACTTGTGGTCAGGATATCACCAAATGCGTGTAAAGGATGAGGATATCCCAAATACTACTTTCCGTTGTCGTCATGGGCATTATGATTTTGTTGTAATGCCATTCAGCGTGAAGAATGCTCCAGCTGTTTTCATGGGGTTGATGAATGTTGTGTTCCGTGAATTCCTGGACAAGTTTGTTGTGGTTTTCATCGACGACATCCTTGTGTACTCCACATCTGAAGTGGAGCATGCAGAACATCTATGAGCCATTTTGGGAGTTCTTCGCCAACATCAGTTGTTTGGGAAGTTGTCCAAATGTGAGTTCTGGGCTCGAGAAGTTCGTTTCTTAGGGCATGTTGTGTCCCAAAAGGGAGTAGCTATGGATCCATCGAAGATAGAAGTAGTAGTGTCTTGGTCATCCCCTAAGACTGTGTTAGAGGTGTGAAGTTTCCTTGGTCTCGCAGGCTATTATAGGAGGTTTGTAGCCAATTTCTCCCGAGTTACGACTCCTCTGACAGCTTTGACCAAGAAGGATCAAGCGTTCATATGGACTGATCAGTGTCAGGCAGCTTTCGAATATCTAAAGGAGAAGTTGCTAAGTGCTCCAGTCCTTTGTCTTCCAGCGGAGGGAGTCCAGTTTGATGTTTTCTGTGATGCTTCACATCTGGGGCTAGGTTGTGTTCTCATGCAGCAGAGGTCAGTTGTTTCTTATGGGTCACAGCAGTTGCGTCCCCATGAACGCAACTATGCCACCCATGATCTTGAGTTGGCAGCCGTGGTGTTTGCTCTGAATTTGTGGAGACATTACATCATTGGTGAGAACTTTGTGGTTTTCACCGATCATAAGAGTTTGAGGTATGTTTTCTCCCAACGTGACTTGAACTTGAGGAAGCGTCGGTGGATGGAGTTCTTGCAGGAATACGAATTTGAAATATCATATACACCTGGAAAAGGGAACGTTGTAGCTGATGCACTAAGCCGAAAGTCACGTAATGATGTTGTGCGTGAATCTGGTGATTCCTGGAGAGTGATGGAAGAGCTAGCAGCTTTGCATCTTGATATGGGAGAAGTGGGAGGTAGAGGTTGTCTTTTCCATATGACAGTGCAGTCATCTCTGATGCAAAAGGTGGAAGAGTCTCAGTTAGGTGATCTAGAGGTGGAAGTTTGGAGAGACAGATTTGTTTGTGGGGAGGCCCCTGATGGTTGGTCGGAGGATGAACAACACCGAGTGTTGTATCATGGCAGGCTTTTTTTCCCTTGGCGATGCACGAGATGGTTCTCCGAGAGTTCCATAGTTCACCCTTGGCGGTACATCCTGGTGTGACGAAGATGTACCGATCCTTGAGGAGTCAGTTTTGGTGGCCTGGGCTGAAGCGTACAGTTGCAGAATGTGTGTCTCGATGTTTAGTCTGCCAGAAAGTGAAGGCCGAACACCGTGTTCCTGGTGGTCTTCTCCAACACATAGATATTCCTCAGTGGAAGTGGGAGGACATCTCAATGGACTTTGTTACAGGTTTACCTCGAGCTCCGGGAGGACATGATGCTATATGGGTGGTAGTGGATCGGTTAACTAAATCGGCCCACTTCATAGCAATCAAGGAGTCGAGATCAGTGGAGGTTTTATCGAGGCAGTATATAGAGGAGGTGGTGAGGCTTCATGGAGTACCTAGGACGATCATTTCTGATCAAGACCCTCGTTTTACCTCTAGGGTGTGTAGAGGTCTCCAACATGCTTTTGGCTCTCAACTGTGCCTTAGACTGCTTTTCATCCTCAAACGGATGGTCAGACAGAGCGAACCATCCAGACTCTTGAAGACATGATGCGCTCTTGTGTTATTGATTTTGGAGGTTCATGGGTGAAGCACTTACCCTTGGTAGAGTTCTCTTACAATAATAGTTTTCACTCTACCATCGGTATGGCACCGTTTGAAGCCTTGTATGTCCAGCCATGCCGTTCTTCGTTGTGCTGGACTGGGGTCGGAGAGTCAGCAATTCTCAGACCAGAACTAGTGCAGAATACAACAGAGATGGTATAGGTGATTCGTGAGAGGATGAAGACAGCATGGGATCATCAGAAATCATATTCTGATCAAAGAAGGAGACAGTTAGAGTTTAATGTTGGGGATCATGTGTTTCTGAAGGTGACTCCCCGTCGTGGGCAGTGAAGGTTTGGTCGTGGAACTAAGCTTTCTCCCCAGTTTGTTGGGCCTTTCGAGGTGTTAACTCATGTTGGAGTTGTGGCATATCGAGTAGCACTTCCCCCTCAGATGAGTTGGATACATGATGTTTTCCATGTATCACAGCTCCGTCATTATCTTCATGATGAATCTCATGTTATCGATTGGGGAGAGATCGATGTTGACAATGATGCAACCTTCGAGGAGCGACCTGTGGAGATCCAAGACCACAAGGAGAAGGTGTTGCGTGGGCGTTCTATCCCCTTAGTTCGTGTCTTGTGGCGACACGGTGGCATAGAGGAGAGTACCTGGGAGCGTGAGTCACAGATACTTGCTCAGTACCAAGAGTTGTTTAATGTTTAACTCCTTTCATGTAATGATGTTTTCTTTGTGGTTGGACCTTTCATGTTTTATTTAAGTACTTTACATGTGATGATATGATTTAATTGTTTGGGTATGGATTGTTTGTTCCCGGATGTCGTAGTTTTGTTCCAGCTTTCGAACAACTCATGGTGGTTTTCCTCTGAGAGGTATCTTATGGGGTGGTTGTTCGGACCCCTCTTTTCTTCTGGGTTAGTTTTTAATTCTCGAGGACGAGAATGTTTTGAGAGGTATCTAATGTAATGGCCCGGACCTCTCCGGTCCATTACTTTGTGAAATTTTGGTTTTGGAGGTGTTCCGGGAGGTCAAGGGGACTTATCCCCAACACTTTGCCAATTTTTCCAGTTCTTTGAACAGTGTTTCCAGTTTTATAAATAGTAACAGATTGGTCTCACCGATCGGTTTCACAGATCGGTGTGACAGATCGGTTTCACAGATCGGTCTGACAGATCGGTTTCACAGATAGATCAGTTTCACAGATCGGTCTGACAGATCGGTTTCACAGATCGGCGTGACAGATCGGTTTCACAGATCGGTCTGACAGATCGGTTTCACAGATCGGTGTGACAGATCGGTTTCACAGATCGGTTTCACAGATCGGTCTGACAGATCGGTTTCACAGATCAGTGTGACAGATCAGTTTCACAGATCGGTGTGACAGATCGGTTTCACAGATCGGTCTGACAGATCGGTTTCATAGATCGGTGTGACAGATCAGTTTCACAAATCGGTGTGACAGATCGGTTTCACAGATCGGTTTCACAGATCGGTTTCACAGATCGGTTTCACAGATCGGTTTCACAGATCGGTTTCACAGATCGGTTTCACTGATCGGTTTCACAGATCGGTTTCACCGATCGGTTCCATAGATCGGTTTCATGTATAGTAACAGTGGGTGAACAGTGTTTCCAGACTCCTACAGTTTTGCCCCTTTTGACGTTTCCTTTGACGTAAAATAAATTTAAATCCTTATTTTAATGGCTCTTAAGGCCGTTTAAAATTCCATAAATCCTTTATTAATTATTCCTAAGGCTTGGAATTTTTTACTTGGTCAAACCGCGTGGGTTAATGCGATCCGTTTTTAATGGAGAATTAACCGGATCTTAAACCGTTGCCCCATTTAATCTTCAAAAAGGGACGAGATATCATTCTCCCTTGTTCTTTCCCTTTGTTCTCAACTAGGAGGCACTAGAACCTTTCAATCCTTTCCGTAGGAGTTGCACAATCAATCTTTACTCCTAGGATTGGTTCCACTTTGTTTTGATGCAACCAAGCTGTGTCGATCAATCTTCGATATAAGGTATGTTGTATCATCGTTATTTTGGGTTTCCTCTTCTTATATCCTCCTTTACATAATTATACCATGTAATTTCCAAGATTCTAATGGGTTTTCTTGGGGTTGGTTGGTACTGTCGTACCGCAGCATCCTCTGGTGGATGCAGTTGTCGTGAGGGGAGGATCGTGACCTGTTGTGTGGATAAAGAACGTGAGGAACTATTTGAGGTAGGGGATTCATGGCTTCTCTAATTGTATATGTGCAATCGTAGAATTAGCATGATTTATCCCTTTGGATCACAATGAAATTGACTTAATTAAATACTTGAATCGGATTAAAAGAATTGGTTGATCGCATATTTTTGCTTTATATCGTGATAACGGTTTGCCTCATGTTTTCCTAGATAGAGTGATATCTATGTTTTTCTTTAATTAGTTGTTCGTTCATGATGGAAATTGATAAAGAACGTAAAGACGGAATTATTTGTTAAATAATTGGCTAAAGATAAAGAGGCATGTTAATGAATCTGTTAATTCAAGATGGATTAAAGAACTATTAGTTTGATAATTTCAAAAGGGTTCTGAGTTACCCGCTTGCTTGTAAGGCTGAATGCCTTGTGGTTTGGAGCTCTGAGTGCTCATTTTGTTTGAAGTCTGAATGCCTTGTTAAAGGGATGAGAGCCCATTTTGTGATCTTTGATTTCCTGCTGCTGGTGTTTTGATGTGAGCCTGGATGGCTGTTGTGATATGTGGAGGCATGGGGACTTGTGGTTGTGGTAGCGGATGACGCCTAGTGTGGCGAGATGCATCGGTTTATGCATATGGGTGTCGGGGAGGACACCAAGGATGATGGTATGAGATGAATGTGATGGTTTGATGTTGGTGGTTTGGTTTGGTTGTTTATCTGCTTTACTTTTCCCCACTGCTCAAGGCAGCTGGTCTTGCTTACCCTCTTTCTAAAGGAGGCGAAGACACAAGGGGTATGCCATGTGCTTTCCGTGTTTAGCCTCTCGATAGAGGATGGGTCTATGCTCTTTCTATAGGCGGCAAAGACTCGATGGGTTGTATATCTACTCACCGTGTTGAGCCTCCTTTGTGTTTAGTAGCATAGGATGCTTTTCTATAATGCCTGGGAATGTGGGAAAGTAACTCTATAATGAATGTTTGATTAAATGGTGAAAACCCACGGGGATGGAGATACTGGAATTTAATAGTGATGTGAATCCTAAAAAGGAGCAGTTTTTGAATGTGATGCCAATTTAGTTTAATGTGGTAAATTGTTCATGGTTAATTAATTAATTAACGCACAGTGGAACTGATAAAATGAGAATGGAGTAATCTAATAAATATCTTCAAATGTTTGTGTGCTTATAGGATACCTAGTCTTTGAAGTAACAGCTTGGAGTCTGAGAGACATTAGCTGTAGTTGTATCTAAGACAAGGTAATTCCCATAGTGTGGATGTGAGTTACATATATATTCTGTACTTTTTGTGTTTCTATACGCTACTCCACCCTGTCGGTAAGGCCAACTGACACCCCGGGGATTTTGAGCCCTGGGGGGTGTTTTCCCCAACATTCTGATGGGAGGTTGAATGGCTGACTACCCTCTTTGTCCCCGCTCTCTTCTCTTGGTAGATACTTGTGCCATGAGGCACAGCGGTTAGTTACCCCATATATGTGTGTAGAGGGTTGTAATGGCTTGTGGTTATTCACACACATATATTCTGGATATAGTATCCTACAGACTACTATAGGTGTAACGTGTATAGGCTATGGTGGCTTGAGGATCCTTACTCGGAGTATGGGTTGTAATGGCTTGAGGTATTATACCTGACGTATGATACACGTTATACGAGATGTGGTGGCTCCCGGAGACTACCTGGTTACTTTTGGTTGTGAGGACGGTGTGGTGCTTCGCCTAGGTGTCTGCGGGAAAGCCTATGTGGTGCACGGGGTGCAGATTGTGGAGCTTCGCCCAGGTGTCTGCGAGCAAGCCTTTGGAGAGAGACGCACAGGACGTATGTCGTTGGGGCAAAGCGGAAAACCAGTGGGGAAGTAGTAGCGGGGTACCCTTGATATTCTTTACTATATTCTATATTCTTGTATGCGTTACTTGGTGAGAGTAGCCATGGTGAGGTTGGGAACATAGTATACCTGTTTAGGTGACGAGTTAGTTTCACTTTTTGTTCACTGGGCTTTAGCATGCTTTCTTTACTTTTGCACGAGAGGCTTGGGGAGGATCTTATTGAGTATATTGTTATACTCACCCTATGTATATATAAACTGTTTTTCAGGTTACTTGGAGCAGGTTGGAGATCAAGCTGGTTACTACTAGCTTGCGGTTGGAGGAGGAGTTGTTCGGGCTTGTGGTCGCTGTCGTTTTACTTTTTTTGGGTACTTTTAGTTTTCCCCTTCAGTTGTAGTAATTTTGCATGACATTTAATATATGTACTTGTTTTCCTTTTATATCTCAATTCTAAGTTGGAGTTGATTGGAGTCTATTATATCTCTCTCTTCTTCATGTGTTCTCTTAGAGGGTAGTGCCTCCCATTTGTATGTTTATTATACCCTCGGTTCTAGTCGCCAACCCGGGGCCTACTGGAGGTGGGACTCGGGGGTCATTATCTCTCTTTTCACATTGCCGGCCCAGGAGGGGTACACTTTGTGGGGAGGGTGTCGTGACAGTGGGCCTCATCTATCACTGAATATGTCCAATTTTTTCCTCATATGAAAGGTGAGAAACTTAATCATTATAAACATTAATATTGAAATACTATCATACCAAATACTAATAATTTCATCAATAAATATACTTAATCATAAACAATGAAGATTAATAAAAAGAATTGTATCTAAATATTACATCACCAGTCAAATTAATCAAAAAAAATCTTTATAAATAATAATTATTGTATTATTACAACCTACATTTTGTGTTACATTATTAAAATAAGGTTTTTTTATTGATGAATAAAAATACCATAAAAATATTATTAAAAACATTCTTGATGAAATTTCTCTTTTTACATTGAACATCATACATAGGAACTAAAAAATCATGAATATTAGGAAAACAAACCATTGAAAAAAATCTTGGCAACTTATAAATTAAGTTATAAATGAATTAGTGGTAATGAGAGTGGGTTATTTCAAATATGTCATTTAAAAAATCTCATTGTTGTGAAATTGTAAAAAAATATTCATTTAAAAAATAAAAAAAATTCCTTTTAGTTTTTTTATGTTAAAAAAAGTTAAACATAGATTTTAAAAAATATAAGAGAATATTAAAATCATTTTTGATAACATTTTTAGAAAAAATGAACAAGGAATAGAATTATTCTTTATCCAGTAGAAAAAACAATGTTGGTTTTCCTTAAAAACATTATTTTTATACCATGATTACATAAATAGTGGAATTTAATAGGAAATTTTTTTAATTTATTCGAATATCCATAATATAAGGATTTATATTGGTTTTTATATATAAATATTTAATAATTTTTCTAGTGGTGACATAAATATAAAAAATATTAAATAATGATGGGATAGTGAAATAATATCATGGCATTATAGTTATAGTTTAATTGTATAATTTATAAAATTAAGAGATATAGAAGGATCTTTATATACTCTAATTTTCATGATAAAAATAATATAAATAATGCCTTGGTAATATATACCCACATAGAAAAGGAATAAGTGGTGAATGTGGTATATGTCTCACAGAATTAAAAGTGAGATAAGAAACCCTTAGCTCACATATGATCTTATTTTGTGTTCAATACTTCTAAATAATAAATATATATTTATTATATATAAATTATAGTACCATAATCATATAAATCACAACTTATAATATTTATTTATCACCCTTTTATTAACAATTCTTTGTTAAAATTTCTATTTTGGGTAATAACTTTGTTTTTCATATAGGTTTTTCTTTGGTTGTTTCATTCATTATACATTAACAATGGTTCAAAAATATATAAAAATTGAATCATATTAAAAATATAATATAAATTCATTTTATATGTATTTATATTTATACATAAAAGTATGATATGAATAATTAGTTACACCGTTCAAGGAGATGGTAGGTCATACGCCCGCATAAATGTTG
Source organism: Viscum album (assembly GCA_963277665.1). Classification (NCBI taxonomy): domain Eukaryota; kingdom Viridiplantae; phylum Streptophyta; class Magnoliopsida; order Santalales; family Viscaceae; genus Viscum; species Viscum album. The sequence goes on from OY728155.1 coordinate 2,009,511,779, forward strand.
TTTCCATTTTTTAACTATGTGAAAAAAAAATTAATTATTGTTTCAACTTTACAAACTCATTATTATGACCTATATATAATATATATTCATTTAATCTATCCTTATTACCATCCATTTTAAAATAAGATTAAAAATGTATCAGATTTATTCTTGGGGTGGTAGTCGACATGTTCACACAAGGGACATTATCATTTTTCAATGGATTTGATGGTATGAAGTTAAATTTTATAACAGAAAAAAACCTTATAACCCATTAATTTTACAAAGATATGATGATTGATGTGTTTGGGGGAAGTTTGAGTTATTTTTGATACATGTTGTACATTTCTATCAACGATTCAATTTCTGACTAACAGTGGGTCACTCTGACGTTGGACCATTTTGAACTAATGGTGGTTCTTTCTAAAGGTGGGTCATTTTAAACTAATATTAGGTCATTATTTAGATGACTAAGTTTGAAAAAATGGTGGTTCATTATGATTATGGGTCATTCTGAACTAATAGTTGGTCATTTTGAACTATCTTTGGGTCATTCTAATGGTGTGTCATTTGGAAGTAATGTTAAGTCGTTCTGATGGAGACTCATTTCAAACTAATGGTGGTACATTATGGATGTGGGTCATTTTCAACTAATGATGGTTCACTATGACGTTGGGTATTTTGGAACTAACAGTAGGTCATTCTGACAATGGGTCATTTTGAATTAATAGTGAGTCATTCTGTCAGTGGGTCATTTTTTATTAACGATGGTTCATTAAGAAAATAAATCATTTTGAACTAATGGTGGGTCATTTTGTTAGCGAGTCAACAATAATGTTACATGTGTATCCAAAAAACAATAATATAATTTTCATTTGTGATGTCTTTTATGAGAAAAAAATTGGTTTAAGGCCATAATTAATGGGTCTTAAAAGAATTTCAAAGGGGGTAAATCATTCCTTAAATTTCAAAATTGTGAAGATAACTTTTAAATTTCTAAATCAATATGATTTAGTAAAATTTTCATTTAATTTTCAATCAAAACTGTTTCAAAACCCACCAGTTTCATGTTTTATCTTTCTCATGTGAAGATCACTTTATCATTATTTCATTCTTCTTTATTTTGAGATAGGAGGTTACAAATCCTTCTTCACTTGGATTCATGAAACCTTGTTGTTGTAGATGGTTCGAGTTCCCCTAAAAAAATCCCCTTTTATATGCACTCGGCTATTTTGATTACGCACGTCTGGGAAAATATTTTTTCTTCCATGTAGGTTTTTCCAACATTTCTTCTTAAGTGAATCATGTGATATGGGTTTATTATTATTATATATTATGAATATGGTTTCATTTTGAGTAAGAAAGATAATGAATCAAAATAAATTAAATCTAAAGGGTTATGGTATAGTGATGTATGATCTTACAACATTGTTTATTTGACTTGAATTGATACTCCGATTGTATGTGTGTAATGCCTTGATAGAAACTCTGTACATTGGAGGGTTAGTTATGATTTATTTACTTTTTATTGAATCCATTATTCTTACGATTGTTTGATAACATCATAAATAAATGTATGAACATGTATATTTGGTTAATTGATTTGATACCCTAGGATATAATGGATTATGTCATAACACCCTTAATTAATAATGTGAAATTGAATAAGAGACCCTTTTATATGTTTTTTTGTTCTATGGTATTTGATCTGATGAGTATAGAGGAAGTGGATGAGATGTGTTTATCTAGTGGTGATGTTTTTGTTTTTATTGTGTGGTGGTGCAGCTGGGATATGATGGAGTTTGTGATGTGGTTGTCTAATGGGGAAATGATGGATGGTGGAAATGGTTGTGGTTGTTGGGAAGTTGTATTTAGATACATGTTTTTTTGTATAGTGTTAGTTTTCCAAATAGTAATGGATGGTGAAATAAATAATAATAACTTTGGTAATTTTTAACAAATAAATTAACTAAGGGGTGTATGGACTAAATTCTTAGTGTTTATAAATGAATAATGGAATGGAAATACTAAAACTTTTTCTGTGTTAATGGAAGTGTTTGGTAATATAATTTACATAAAATGGATCAATGAACATTAAGGACTGAAATATGAATTTAATCGTGTGATTCGCTTATGTGGTGTTGTACATTTATTTTTGGAATAGAAAGTGGAGATTCTTATGATTTATTTTTATTCATTGTTTATAAACCCTAAGGATGGGTATTTTATATTATAACATTATATGTATGTACTCTATATATTCTTATGATCTCTATACATATCCCACTCTCATTGAGCACAATATACAGACACCCACATAATCACATTGGGGTGTGTTTCCAATATCAATATAATATGATGGATGGATAGCTTCTCACTCTTCCATGATCCATCTTCAATGAATTGTCTATGTGAATGGGTTGTTATGGTTAGAAGTCAAAATTGTCATTGTTTATATGCAGTGTGAGTAGTATGTTATGGTCTAGGTTTATTTGGGTTATATGTTGTGAGATGGTTTATGGTGGGGGTATTTCTTGATAGGATTAGGTAACGACATTGATGTCCTACATGTTAATGATAACCTACTACAATGGTTATGATTTGTTATGTGTTGGTCCAGGTGTCTGGGAGTGGGATGTGATGTTCTATGAAGTTCTTTGAAAGAGGTGGGAGTGCCAAGACATATGGATTTATGGTGTAGAAGCATAAAATCATTGGAAAAGTGTTTCATGGTACACTATTAGTGGTGTGCTTCATATTATATTATTATAATTCAATGTGTCATTTGGTGAGATTACCTTTTTGAGGTTGGGCTTATGGTTATTTGACTTGTCTAGATGTTTATTCATTCAGACATGTTTCTCACGGGTGCATTAGTATGATCTTTTCACATGTAAAAAAGATACTTTGCTTTTCCTTCTGAGTGTAATTGTATGATCACCCAACGTATACAAAACTATTTTTCGGACTCTATGAGGACTTCACGGTCCATGATAGAATTTAGTAGCTCAGACCTTTGGATGGTTTCTGTGTCACAACTCTAGTTTTTATTTTTTTATTCACTTTGGTGACTTTTTATCTATATCCTTTTTATTTAAAAATACATTATGCAGTTTTTTTTATTTCTCATATATATACAAATATAGGTGTGTGTGTGTGTGTGTGTGTTACGAAGTTGATTTCAGATTAACTGACTTATCTCCTTATCTTATTTATATTATAGATGGTAATTCCTCCCATACATGAGATTTGTATACCCTTGGTGTCAAAGGACAACCCGGGGCCCACTAGAGGTGGGGATTTAGGTTCATTATCTCTCTCCCATCATTGTGGTATCTATGGAGGGAGGGGGTCTTGATATAGAAATTTTAGATCCTAATGGTTTATAGATAGGGTGGATTTCTAATTTAGGCACTCTGAGGATTTTGTGTGTTGGTAGGAAAACAATGCTAGTTGAACTTGGTGCATGACATAGGGCATTGAGACTGGTTAGGACTTGAGATTTTATGGCCCCTCGTGATCCATTTCATGGACTCTAAGCTTATTAAAAAACCAAATAATGTTGTCTTTTTTTATTGGTAAAGACCTAGAAGAGGTACATGCATCATGATTACATTCATTAATATTTAAATTGGGTCATTTTAAGATTTTTATAATCAATAGTTTGAATTAAAATGAATCATAATTACACACTACCAAAATTAAGAAATATATATTTCTATATCATCTATGGATCCTAGTTATTGTCCATATGTGGCTTTTCTAGTGGATGTTCAAGAGGCTAACCTAGTAGAACACTGGAGGGTTGATCTATTAGATGATAATGATCAGTGGTAGAGGACATTGTGATATTATTAGTGGTAGTCTTTGGGGAAGTATGAGGGAAGAATTTATGATGTGGAGATAAATGGGCGGATAGAGGTGTTATAGATCACATTCAGTTTTATCTAGGGCCCGATGATGTATTAATTCCCTTTAGAAGTTAGTCATATGTAAGGAGTCGGGTTTCAGTGGTGGATGTTATACCATGGTGATAGAAAGGAGGCAGATGTTTCAGGGGTCGAATTCTATAAGAATTTCTATATGCAGTTCCTTCCATCAGCCATGAATGTTTTGAAGATTCAGGAACTACTCCCCATTCAGTTTGGGGACATCCTTGTGTGGTGGAATGTGATCATGTTCATTGACCTTCTAAGGTTTTCCCTTGATTGTTTACCATATGAGGATTCTTGTGTGAAGTATATTGAGGAGGCACTCTGTCCTTCGATCTTGTAATCAATTACTCTTCTTATATTTTCAATGTATCTGGATGTTTAAAAAAATGATAAAGTGATTGATTATATTTACTAACTAGGTATCTTACCATGAGTGGGTAGTTAATAGTGTTCCTCAAAGGGTTGATATTTCAGTGGTATTTCTCAAGAACCAAAGCCTTTAAGGTTTCAACCTATAAGGAGTCGACTTCATCTACTTCCCTTCTAGCCATATGGGGATGGGGGATTTCATACTCATCTTGGGGACTTTAAACTAGCATGTTTTTTTAATTTAGTTCATGGAGATCATTGTGATTAGTGTCTAGATGATTCTCCAGACAATATCGGTAGAGTTTTTAAGACTCAACATCAGCGTCGTCATCAATTACCAGTTAGTCCATTCCAATAGTAGGGGCAGCAGGCCTATTCTCTAGCCAAAGCTGATGGGGAGGAAAAGGATGACCATGGGATATACCTATTCCTCATGGACCTTCAACCTATAATGGTTGTGACGGTGGTCGTTCACTTAAAGGTAGTGGAGATGGGCATGGATAGTTATTGTCCGTGGTGGCTACGCCACCATAGGGGCCAATGATCATTTGAGGTATGCCCAGTTTATGCTGCACACTTTTTTGTGACTTGACTGATTCAAAAGATTCATACTCCATTTTGGAACCCTCTCTAGTCTATGATTTGGGACTATATACAGAGATCAATTCTATTCCATTGGTGTTATCTATTCATGTCATAGGCCATAGCATCATCTTTTACGTGTGTTAGGGATGCAAATTGATGGTGGGAAAACAATAGACTTGTGTCGAACTTATCTTACATTACATGAAGCCATAATATGTCATCATCAGTGTCGTATAGTTGTATTATGTTCTTTATATTATCAACTTCCTCTAGGAGAAATTCATGTTCTCCTATATAGATGGACATCATGTGGTTTTCATTAGAGAGAGGGGTTCTCAGGTGGGCATCTAGTGTTTTGAACCACATTATTCCTTGGTTCTTGCGTTTTATATCAAATCAATATTTATAGGGACAAAGGAGGCTCCCAGGGATGTTAGAGAGATCTTTATTGTTTTCCCTAAGGAGGATTGGACACTAACCCCTTGAAATGTTGTTGAATTAGGGACAAAATTTTAGTTGGGGATTCTCTAATTTTTATGTCTCCCTATCGGATGGCCAGTTATGAGATGTGGGAGTTGAGAATCTGGATAGATAATCAGATATAGAGAGGATATATTCAACCTAGTGTATCACCTTGGGGTTCTCCAATGTTATTCTCTAAGAATTTATATGGTATTCTGATGTTGTGCATAGACTAATATAAGATGAACCAGGTTATGATCAAGAATCAATATCCTATTCTGAGAATCAATTATCTTTCTAAATAGTTTATTAGAGTTAGTTTTCTCCCCAAGATCAATCTATGGTCTTGATATCACAAAATCAGGGTGAAGGATGGAGATATCTGTAACACGTAATTTAGATGAATATATCAGCACATTCAGTTTGTGGTAATGGAATACATTATTAAAAATGAACCAACTATATTCATGGGCCATATAAACTCTATTTTATATGATTTTATATATTGGTACATCAACATATTCAGTTATGAGATACTGATATACACAATGTCATAGAATGAGTATCTCGAGCATCTCATAGTAATATTATCGGTTCTTAACCACAACCAATTATATTGAATTTTGTCCATTTTTATGTTTTGGACATAATAGGTGCATTTCCTCAGACATGTGGTTTCTTATTATGGTGTGGAATTAAACCCTTAAATGGTCATGGTATCTATTTCTTGGTCATCAACAATGAATTTGGTAGAGGTTCCTAGATTCCTTTGTCTCGTTTTCAATTATCGTAGGTTTATTCCTGATTTACCTTGTGTTTCAACCCCATTTATAGCATTTAATAGGAAAAAACATGTTTTTATTTTTCATAATCAGTGTTAGGAAACATTCAAATACTGGAAGGGGAAGTTTTTCAATGCTCGAGTACATCAGAAGCCAAGGAAGGGTGTGTTTTTTTATGTTTTCAACAATGTGTCTCAACTAGAATTTGGATAAATATTGATTCAGTATAAGGAAGTAATATCGTAAAGGTATATGTAATTACACCCTCATCAGTGTATCCTTTAATCCCCTAATCTAGAGTTTGCATCAATTGTATTTTTGCGGACATTTTGGTGACAATACCTCATTGTGGAACACTATGTTGTCTTAATAGACTAAAAGAGTTTGAGGAATGTATTTTCTCAGGGTGATATGAATCTAGAATAATAGTGGTGGATTGAGTTTCAACATTACTATGATTTTGATATCTCTTACACCTCAATAAAGGGGAATGTTGTGGTTGCTTTTTTTGAGCATAAATTCAATCAAGGATGTTTTTCAAGAGTATGTGGATTCTTGGAGAGTGATGTAGGAGTTAGAAATTCTGAACATATATAAAATGGTTGATAGTGGAAGAGAATATATTTTTAAGATAATGTTGTAGTCTTCTCGGATGAAACAGTTGGAGGATTATTATTTGGGATACATTGAGGAAGATATGTTGTTTGTTCATGTTGGACATAGTGATGCTCGGGATGGATGGTCGTCGGATGATCAGAATTTGATATTGATTCTTGTGAGGATTTTTGTTCCAATATATATGAATTTGGGAGTTCTCTTTGAGTTTTATAGATCAAATGTATTTGTACACAAAGGAGTTGGAAAGATGTATCATGGATTTTGGACACATTTTATGGCTAGGAATAAAACAGGAATTATAAGAGTTTGTCGATGGGTCTCTAGTTTTCTAGTATGTAAAAGAGGTTAATCATGTTTCTAGAAGATTTTTTTATCCATGGGATGTTCTCAAGTGTAAATGGGATGAAATATCAATGGGTTTCATCACAGGGTTACCCTGATCTCTGTGAAGATGTGATTATATTTGGGTAATTATTGATTGATTGATGAAATCATCTTAATTATTTATAATCAATGAGTCAGAAATATGAGATTCCTTGAAAACAAAGGTATATGAATGACTTTGTAAATATAAATGTGTTGTTAAGGTCCATTGTCACATGTATGGATTTATATTTTACCTCATATTCCTTGAGGGGGTTTCATTATAATTTTTTTTACTCAGTTATGCCTCATCATGACATTCAATCTTAAAAAAGATATCAATATAGAATAGATAATCCAAACACTCAAGGATATGTGGTGAGCATGCATCTTGGACTTTGGTAAATCATGGGTTATAAACATTACTATAGTTGAGTTTGCTAATAATAATAGTTATCCCTCTTCTATTATCATGGTTAAGTTTGAGTTATTGTCTGGAAGTTTGTGTCATTATATATTGTGGTAAATGGAGGTTGGGGTGTCTATACTTATTAATCCAAATCTAGTCTAGAGAAGAATATAGAAGGTTTTATTTTTCAAGAGTGGATGCATGTTGCACAAGACCAAAAAATCGTACACAAATCGTAGATGGAAGCTTTGTAGTTTGAGGTTGGCGATGGCATGTTCATGAAGGTTTCTCCTAAATATGGACAGTGGGGGATTAGAAAAGGGATTAATCTATAACCTAGGTTTCTTTAGACCTATAAGGTGTTGGGATGTATTGATAAGGAGGATTAACATTTTACACTTTTGGTATGGCTGGATTGAATCCATGACATATCTGATGTATCTCAGCTATATCGATATATTCAAGATGACACCCATGTAACAAACTGGGGGGGAGTTATATTTCTAGAATGAATCGATACTCTTGGAGTAGCTAGTGGAGATCCAAGGTGGTTGAGAGAAGGTGCTATGAGGATGTACCATTTCTATGGTTTCTATGAGGTTGAGGCATAGTGTAATAGAGGAGGGTACTTTGGAGCATGAGATGTAGATGCCTTCCGAGTAACAAGATTTGTATTGTATTTTTTTGTTCCCTATTTTTCTATCTGATGTGCTTCTTCAACCATTATGGTTTATGAGATATGTGGTTTCCCCTTGATGTGATATATATTGTGTGATGTGTGATAAAGTCCAGACATCTGAAAATTTGAAGACATGGTTCTTAATTAATACATTTTAATTATAATGCAATTAAACCCATGTGGGTGAGTCAGTACCACTTAGAGTGTATTTTATCTTGGCATAGAAGATGAAATTACTTAATTCCTATGATCGAGGTAGTATGATTTTTTTCATTCAGGTTTTTTGGGAGTTTGGGTTAGTTGGTCTGGTTGGTTGCATAATTTGTGATATAGTGGAATCCCTAAGAGGTATCATGAGAGATTTTAAAAGACCCTTTATCTCCTTCTTTTTGGGTTGGATTTGAATTCTTAAGGGTGAAAATTGTTTTTGAGGTATCAGATTTAACGGTCAATAGATTCCGGCTATTTATATTTACATGATTCTGATGACTGAGGTGTACAAGGTAATTCCATGATAGTTTTTGAGATGTGTTAGATATTTCTAATTGTGGGTCATTTTGATGTAATAGTAGGCCATTCTATCAGTATGCCCTTTTTTACTAAAAATGGATCATTTTGACAGTGGTTCATTTTCCGCTAATGGAAGGTCATTCTGATGGCGGTTCATTTTGAACTAATAGTGGGTCATTCTTACAATGGGTTATTTTAAACTAATAATGGTCCATTCTAATAGTGGGTCATTTTGAACTAATAGTGGGTCATTCTGATAGTCGGTCTTTTTGAAATAATAGTAGGTCATTCTGATGGTATGTTATTTTCAAATAGTGGTTCTTCATTCTAATGGCGGGTCATTTTGCACTAGCGAAGGGTCATTCTGATTGTGGTTTTTTTAACTAATGGAAGGTCTTTCTGATGGAGACTCATTTTTTACTATTGGCGGTTCATTGTGAAAAAAGTTGATTTTGAACTAATAGTGGTTCATTCTCACATGGGGTCATCTATTATATATACTAATCCTAGGTGTATCTTTGCTTACGTGTCATCTCCTCAATAAACCACGTCACCATTTTCACGTATCCAATTACCAATTAACCCTCCATTTCCCAATCACACCCCCACAAAACCACTCACACTCAGGATTTTCATAATTTTCTCCTAGGGATCTCGCCTCCCCTACCTCCTCTACTACCCTCCGTCTGCTCCGCCTCCGCCTACTCCACCTCCCATTTCTCTATGTCCAGCTCCTCCACCTTAGGCTCCTCCACCTCTGGATACTCCTCTCTCTCCTGCTTCTCATCCACCTACATCTCCTCCATCTCTTCCAGATATGCCTTATCCACCTTCACATATCCGGCCTAGGTACACCTCAGCCTGTTCAGCCTCCACATTCTCCTTCTCGCCCCGTTTAGTATCCAAATCCTCTACAACAGAATCCAATCACAGGAAGACATCAATCGTTTCTATGCCTCCAACGCCAAAACCAATTCCATCAAAACCATCATTGACCCAAGAGAACCCATCCACTCTAGCAAAATCTCTAATCCCTGCCATAGATCCCCCATCATCCTAACTCTCGTCTTCATCCTCGAAACCCTACCTCAGTGGGTTAATGCAATTCCTCTAGAAAACTAGACCACTCACTATGAATAATTGTCATATTTCAGAAGTTAAGATCAAAAACATACTCATCAATCTACTATATAGATTACTTTTCTCTTTCAATCATCTATGCATCATTCATCTCAGCATTTCACTCATTTATCTCATTATATTCATATGAAATTTCTATATAGTATTAAAATATCTTCATTCCCGAATCTAGATTGATGGATGCACTTCATTTAGTTTTTATCTGCAATAAGGGAATCAAATTCATTTTGTGGCCAGGTATATTTTATCTTTCTCTGGGTTCACTGACCCTAAATTTCCACTACGCTGCATAAGTTTTGTTATATATACCCCATGAAATAATTTTATTTCTGCTCTAAAATATTCAATATTTAGGTTTTCTTATTATTTTTCCATATGTTCTTATGATACATCTTCTTTTATGATTCAAAAATTGTTCTTTTGTGTATATTCTTACTCCAAATATAGAAGAAAATTAATTCTTTTCAAATTCTATGTGTATTATATTCCCCAATCCCTTCATTTTTCTTCTCAATTTCATTAAAATTTTATCTTTAGTTGGATATTTTTTCACAATCTTCACTATTCAACTTTATAATTTATACAATCTATTATATTTGATTTTTTTCTATATAAATTAAATTTTAGTTTTCATTAATTTATCATAATTGGGTGTTATGTTTACTAAAAATATCTCATAAGATTCCCTCATCCATATACAATAGAATCATTGAATATCGTCCTTCCTCGTGGATGCATTCCACTACTACACTTCTTCACTTTTCCTCGGTTAGTGAATTTGTTCAGTCCACTTTTTATTCACATGTTTGTTTTTTCAAGATCGACTATTTGTTTTTCCAGTACACTATTTCCACTTGTATTATAGATAACCCAAACTGAAATTATTGGACTGTGTCTATATATGATATGTTTCTATTTCTGTGTGAATTCTATTAATTTTTTTCATAATCTGAAATATTATTAATTTTTGTTTAATGTTATGTTTATATTGATTATTCATTTAATGTTACATCTATATTAATTATTCATTTAATATAAATGCCTTATTTTCAACCTACAGAAATCAACATCTATGAAATAGGTGTTCTATCCTCATTTAAAAAAAATTCCATATATTCATGATAAAATATTTACAATTTTTTTTATTGTTTTCTAATTTCTTTCTCAGGGCATGAGAATACAAAAAAATATTTTTTTGGATTTAGGTTCTTAGGTTACGATTTCAATTTCAGTTTCGACTTCAATATCTGGTGGTGCTTCGAACATTGGTGGATCGTCTTCAAACTATACGCTCACATCCATTTTCCATTTGTTTGTGATGTTTATTCAATTTTTTCATAATGTGAAATATTATTAGTTTTCGTTTAATGTTATAACTATATTTCTTATTCATTCAATGTCAATGACTTAGTTTCAACATATAGAAATCAAGATCTGTGAAAAAGTTTTACAATCCTAATTTAATGGAAAGAAAATTCCTTATATTCATGATTAAATATTTACAGTTTTATTTGACTATTTTTTAATTGTTTTCTCAGTGCATGTGAATATAGTAACATGAATTGGAAATGAAGGTAGGTAATTTATCCTAAAATTATAAATTTATCCTCTCTTATATGAAATATATGAATGCATGTGATTTGTTTTCACTATTGAATACACTATATAATGTTTTTTATGTACTAAAAACCTTCTTCAGGTAGCCTACATATCCAGATCTCCGAAACATGTGGATTTTCCATAATGGAATTAACCTCCCTTTTTTCCAACATTTTTTCTTTTCTTTTACACACTATATGAATGTATGTAATTTTTCCTATAATCATGAAGTTAACCTCCCTTTCTTCCTACATATGAATGCAAGTAATTTCTTTTCACTATTGAATCTACATTATATTATTTTTTATGCACTAAAAACATATGAAACAGATAATTATTATGCTTTCATCCTTGACTACCAAAACATTTCATCACGGCCTTTGAATATGTTAGAAACATCAACACATATATCAATGTCAATACCTTAGTTTCAACCTATATAAATAATGATTTTTGAAAAAGGTGTTCTATCCTAATTTAATGAAAAAATTTCTTATATTCATAATTAAATATTTACTATTTTATTTGACTGTTTTAAACTTTTTTTCTAATTTTTTTCTCAGCAGTGCATGTTAATACATAAGAAGGAATTGGAAATGAATACATGTAAATTGTCTTAAATTGTAGAGTTAACCTCCCTTACATCCAACATATGAATTAAGGTAATTTTTTTTGCTATGGAATCCACTATATATTATTTTTTATGCACTAAAGTCATATGAAACAGATCATTATAATGCTTTAATCCTTGACTACAAAAACATTTCATCCAAGCCTATGAAGATGTTCAGATCATCGAAACATATATCAATTTCAATGACTTTGTTTCAACCTATTGATATCAAGATCTACAAAAAATGTGTTCTGTCCTCATTTCATTTTCCTTTTATTCATGATTAAATATTAACAGTTTTATTTGACTATTTTCTAATTGTCTCCTCAGTGTGAATGTGAAAACTAAAAAATAATTAGAAATGTGTTTGATTACCCAAATTCCAATAGATTTCATTACAGATAGGTATAAACAAGCACTTTATATAATTTTTTTCTTGACTCCCAGTCTCCAATGTTCTTAGGCAGTCATCAAGTCCGTTGGTAGTCATCTATGAACCATTTCAACTTACATTTCATCAAACAACTACCATTATTAATTTAACTTCTTTTCTGTAAATTTTTTATTTCATCATAAATTTATTCACCTATTTACATGTCATAAATTTCTAAATAAGATATTTCACATACATATTATTGACTTATTTATGACTATTTAGGAATTTTGTAATGAAAATTTCACAAATATTTGATAGGAGCTGTAGTGAAGAATACTAAGGCAACACCTACAGACAAATTGTTTGATACATATTAATATTTTATTTTTTTTATAAATTATGATTCACTCACTATATGGATTTATTTCATATGGTAAGTTTTATTTATTTTATTAACTATTACATTTTTTCATTCATATTTTATTTTTTTGTTGTTTTCTAGATGAATTAATTTAATGTTTTATGTGTTGTTTTTATTAAATAAATCTATTGTTTATGTGTAATCTGGTGATTTGATGTTTTCTCCTACAGTTCAAGATATGGTCAACGAATTATAATACTATACATACATATATATTTTCTTTAGTAAATCGTTCTTATTTGTTATCACAGTGCATGTGAATATATAAAGAATAATTGGAAACGTGTTTGATTAACATCATTCCAGTAGTTTCCATTAATATTTTTAGAAACTACCACATCACTCTGATTATTTTGTATGTCTCCCAGTATCCAAAGTTCTATAATAATAATTTTCAAACTATTTCAACTTGTATTCATTTAGATGACTACCACTATAAAATTCAATGACTCTCTATAATGGTGACTTTAATTTTAGTATCCTTTATTTTTTTTAATTTTACTGACTACTATATTCAGAATAACTATTTCCAAACCATGACAAGGTAGTATTTTTAGATAATTATTTTGAGATTCGGTTGGAATTTTCTCCCTTATGGGATATTGATACATGGGGAAAAGACAATGGAGCTATAGAAACATGAAATAGTGAATATTAGTGTGTGATGTCGAAGATATTATGGACATAATTCCATTTTCCTCATCCTCACATAGCGAAGAACAAACATAATAGACATATATCATTTATGGATCAAGAAGGTTTGATCAGGGTGTATTTTTTCACCTAATTATACATCTGTATTAGATTTATGGATAAGGACTCAACAATTTAATATTGTGTAGAACTCAAGGGGTTATTGATACAATATTAATCTCATCTTTCTTGGATTTGACTTGATAATAATTATTTTTTTCTTACAAATAGATTAATTTTTATATATAAATATTCATAAATTTTTAATATATTTTATGTAGAATCTCATTATACATTTAAAAAGTATTAATGAAATTATTAGAATAGTACATATCTTGCATATTATACTTTTGTGGGTTTAATTGTATTGAACTCAAGTATCAAAAAACATTTCATATTTTTGTCAATTTTATGTAATTTTTCGATATTCAATTTAATTATTTATTCAAACAATTTTATTTTGTAACCCAAATCATGTTACCTTACCACTAGAAAAATTTTGTACAACATAAAATGTTTATAAGATTTTTTTCTACATTTTCAATTAGTATCAAATAGTAGAATACTGATACTATTGTCATATTATAATTTCTATAACATATTATATAAGTTTTGAAGATAAGATTCTATTTTTATTATATTTTTGTCTATTGTTATGTGTGTATAACCCTGCATTGATTGTAGAATTCATTTCTGAACTGATGATTTTTGGAACTCTTTTACCATGGTGTATGGGATTGTAGTTTTGATTGAAATGTTGCTCAATTTTATATCCATACAGCTCATTCATGACATTTTATAATAATTATAAGGTTATGAATCCTACATTAAAATGTTATATACCTAAAAAATATAAATCTTGTGGAGTTTCAAAGAGTTATTTGAGATGTTTAGGGGGATTCATATCATATCCCACATAATAAACATAATCAATAGAACCATTTATGGGGCTTGAGGATTCCACTTTGAAGAACTATGAGAGAATATTGCAGATTTAGGAGTAGGGGTATAAGATTTGTTGTAGTGTTTTCCATAGAAAAAAAGAGTATAATTCTTCACTTTTAGGATCAATTGTTTAAAAAAATTGTTAAAGAGATGAGAAGGAGACAACTCAATGATAAAATAAAGTGAGATGATAACAGATCAGGTTAAAGGCTCATGCCTTCTATCACCCAGCCATAGTGAAATCTAGCCAGCAATGCCTGGTGGCCAACCGTCTATACCAAGCTATGACATCCTTGTACGCCAAGGAGGATTCATGGAGCTCTTCTATTTGAGAATTCAAAAGCACTTTTATCTCGATAGATCACTATTTATTACTAAATTTTTGTAAATGTTGTTCCCAGGCATAATGTCTTTCTCTAACTATTTTTCCATCATTTTATATTTTATTAAGAAGACTACTCATTATGTAACTTATGTTCCTCAATTTCTATAACTTTTATTCCTACATTATGTATGACATTTTTTTCAAATATTTACAATATTAATATAAACTATTATGTTTGATAAATAGTATTCTATAGATAATAATAAGAATTATTTTATTGTTCTGTGCATCGCACGGGTGGAGAACTATTTTTTAACTAACAGTGGGTTATTCTAAATGCTTTTCATGAATAGTTTTTACTATTTTTAAATAAAAAATATTATAATTTCCATTTTTATTTCATTTATGATGAAAAATTGGTTTAATTTCATAATTAAGGGAATTTAAATACGTTTTGAAGAGGATCAATCATATACTGAATTTATAAAAAAAAATTGAAGACTCTTTAAATTATTAAACTGCATTGATTTAATAAGATTCACATTTAATGTCCAATCAAACCCATTTCAAATACTAATAGTTTCAGATATGATAATTCCAAGATAAAGATACTTCTTTTGTTCATTCCTTGCTCTTTATTTTGATATTGGAGTTTCTAAATCCTTCTTTACATAGATTCATAGAACTGTGTTTCTGATATTACTTCGAGTTCCATCAAAAAAATTTCCCACATATATGTGCACCCTGGGTTTTAGTGATAAATGTTTGGGAAAACCTTTATTCTTTTAAAAAGTTCTTTCCCTCATCTATACATATGTGTATCATGTGGGATGTTCTTATTATTTTTAATTATTTTTAATATGATTGAATTTGAATTATTAAATATAATGAATCTATTTAAATTAAATCTAATATGGAAGGGGAAAGTGAAGTATGATCTTACAACTTTATTGATTTGATTTTACTGGATATTGTGATTTTATGGGGGTAATGCCTTGATCAAAATTAGGCATGATTTTTTATTGATATTTAATTACAAAATTTTTATTGAAATCACATTTTTTATTGTTTGATATCATCATAAATTACTTTCTAACCACATATATTCAGTTAATGGAATATATGACCTAGGATATAATGGCTCGTGTGATAACACCCTCAATTAATGAATTGAAATTAAATAAGGAACACTTTACCAAATATGTTAAATGTTGTTGATGTGGAATATGATGTGATGTTTGTAGAGGTAGTGGATGAGATATAGTTTTCTAGTGGGGCTACGTTTATTGTTATGGTTTGGTGGTGTAGGGGGCATTAATAGAGGTTATGTTGTGGATTTTCGGTTGAGATATATTTCATAGTGGGACTATATGTGGATTTTGGGTTGTTGTATTTTGTTACATGTTTTTTTGTATAGTTTCATTTTCCAGGTTATTAATGTATGGTCAAACAAATAATAATAATGGTCATTTTTAATGAATTAATTGATTAAGGGCTATATGTATAAAATTTTAAATGTTTATATATTAATGATGGGATAGAAATACGAGGAAATGTGGCTATTTTAATGGTAAGTTTTGGTAAAATAAAATATATAAATATTTTATTGAAAATTAATGACTACAATATGATTTGTATCTTGTGTTTCACTTGTGTGGGGTTGCGAATTTTTTTTTTTGCAGTAAACATGGAGGTGAATGTGAGTTTTTTTGTGCCTTGGTTGTGAACCCCTAGGATGGGGAGTTTGTGTTTTAACTTTGTATATATATTTATACAGTATATATTCCAGTGATTTCTATTCACAACATACCCACATTTATCACTATGTGTTGATAGCCACATAGTCATTTGTGGATGTTTTTTCTTACATCCTTGATAAAGGATAGTTGTATGGACCCCCACTCTTCCCCACTTCTTATTTATGTATTTATTAATATTCACAAGATTTGATGTCCATGAGTCAAATGGGTTTGACATCTACATGTAATGTGGTGATTATTTGAAGGTCAAGCTGCGTTCGGGTGGGATGTGGTGAGATAGATTATGGTGGGGGTCATGCATGGTGGGAGTACGGAATGATTCTTATGTCCATATCATTAATGATACTCTACTACCATGGTTATTAGATGTTATATGTTTTTATAGTTGACTTTTGGGGGTATGTGATGTGATATTATATTATTTGGAAGAGGTGGGAGCGCCAAGATGTATGAAGTTGGGGTGTGAGAGAAAAAAATCAGTGGGAAAGCTATGTGGGGTACCCTATCACAGATGTTATTTATATTATATTATTATTCTTTGATGGGTTTTTTAAGGATTGATCCCTGATGAGATTGGGGTTTCTAGTTTTTATACATGTATAGGTGTTTTTTGGTTCTTCATTACTTCTTGCAGGTGCATTATTATACTGTTTTTACATGTCTAAGTAAGAAATTGGTTTTCCTAATAATTGTAACTAATCACCATACATATATAAGTATTTTTTCAGGACTCCAAGAGGACATCATGGACTATGTTATAAATTACATGCTCAAACTGTTGAACATTTTTTTGTTTCTCTCATTTTTATTTTTGGTACTTATTTGGAGACATTTTATATGCATCGATTATATTTACACATGCATTATGGGATTTTTTTATTATATATATATATATAATGGAGATTATTTTTATTGATTTATATTATCTCCATATCATATTTATATTATATAGGTTAATTCCTTCCAAACATGATATTATTCTACCCTTTGTGTTAGTCTCCAATCTGGGGCCTACTAGAAGTGGGACTAGGGGTCATTATCACACTCCCCTCATTACAGTATCTTTGGAGAGAGGGTGATTAAAGTTTTCAAATTAAAATTATATAAGAATAATTATTTTATAAATATATTATATACCTAAAAAACAATTCCATAATTATATGCATCTTTTATTATAAGTGTTGGAAAATAAATTACATTGGTTTGCGAGGTGGTAGTTCATTATACACACAATCGACAATTTCATTTCCCATTTAATGAAACAAGAGATGAATATATAATATACCAATAAAATAATAGAATCTCAGTATATATTAGATACTTTGATTAGTATCATTTCATACTTGAATATAATTTTATGTTTTTAAAAGAGGAAATTAAATAAAAAATTAGGTTTATGAACTGTAACTCTTATTTAGAAAACCTCTTTAGGTTTATAAATAAATCAATACTAGAATGATTCTCAGATCAAAAAAGGGAAAATAATACATATTTATGGAAATAAGAAACGAATAATGGCAGAACATTGTTGAACAAATAAATATTTGAGAGTATAAATAGGATAGGATAAGGGATGCATTTTAATAATTGTGGGGAGTTGAAAACTTGTAATTTTTCAATGTTTTTAAAAAATTTCACATCAAATACTAAGAAAAATGGCTCATAAATGGATCATTATCAAATATCAGATTAGATAAGGTGTAAATATAGATATAAAATTCTAATTGGACATATTTTAAGGTCATTTTAACAATTATATTTTTAATTTAATGCGATGGAAAATGTAATTTATCCATAACGTAAAGAAATAAATTTTTTATATTTTCTCAATTCATTAAGACCAAATATTAATATGAAATAATTATATAATATTAAATATTATAAATAGATATATTATATATATTTCATAAATTCATTTTTCATAACTAGGATAAATAAAATTGAAATTAATCTTGCAGCTGTGATGAAAAAAAATTTCCAAAGAAAAGGATTCCATAAGTATATAAAATTTTTATATAAAATTTTCACTTATAATTGATTTAAATTTCATAGATAAGATTAATAATTATATAATATAAGTAATTTTACTCTTAAAATTAATTTAAATTAGAATGGATCATTGTAAATTCTTTAAATGACGCGTCATTTTCTCCTAAAAATCATTATTTTTCACAATTCATAAAAAAATTAATCTTTTCAGAAAAATTGACAAAATAAATATAAGATAATTTTGAAATTATTACATAAAAAATGATTTTTGTTTTTTAAAATAAATTTTATAAAATTGGTAAAATTATTTTTAAAATAATTTCACAAGATGTGAAAATCCAGATTTTTAGATAAATATAGTATTAAGCATAAAACTGAATTTATTCATATCCCATGACTAGAAAAAGAATTATATGAATGAAAAAACATTTCAGAAAATATATAATATATAAATTCTGCTAAAATAATTTTCAAATATTGATTAATTTAATTTATTAATTCAAAAACTCATTGCAGACATAAAAACAAACTTTTATGTAAACATTTCTTTTACATCAAAAAGATTTTTATTTTTATTTCTAATCAATTGACAACCATTGAATTTATTTTATACTTGAGTAAACCATATAATTTTCATAATATAGGTTTTAATATTCATTCCCGTCAAATTTAATAGATATGTTATAATTTTTTTATTTATATAATATATTTTCTACACCATCTGATGTGATTGTTTCATTCCATATATAGTATCAAAACCCTTGTTGTAACTTTAATATTAAGATATGTAACATTTATTCCCCTACATTATTGAAGGGTGTTAAAATAGATTCAAAATACATTTAATTATTGGGGATTTTTTTCAAATCCTTATATCCATTTCTTATGAGGTTTATGTACCATATGTATAATCATATTTGGTGAGTTGGTATTTTTCTAGAGTAATGCATAAATTCATTAGATGCTAATTTCTATTCTATGAGATTATTATTTCCTAAAAAATCATCAATTTTTTCCTATAGAATAAATTTATATGGATATAAAAGCCATTTTATTTCTATGTGTTTTTATGAGATGTTGATAAAAATACGGTGGTAAAATTAAGTTTGATTTTCATTATATGGGTTCTCCCATATAGTGTTCCAATGCATTGGGTAATGTTAATGTATCATGAGAATATTTTTATGGGATTAAGGATTAATATTAATCCTTTCTAGTTTCTTAGGGGGGGTAATACTTGGAATATAATAATTTCATAGTGTGTAATCCTTTGGATATGATGATGATATCCTAGGAATTAATTATTTGCATATGCTTATGATATCATGTTTATATTGTTTCCACATTCATGTGATTACATGGTCTTATATTATGATCATTGTTTAATCCATTTATTTATTATTCCATCTAATTATTCCATTATATCTATCTTATGATCATTCTTATTATGGTATCATGTTATGGCTTACAACTCTCATGTTATGATTTATTATCATGTTTAACAATATTGTGCATCTAATCTGACCCATTATTTTGTGCCTTTTATCTAGATTCTGAATGAATATATTAATTATGATAGTACTGTAATGGTTTATTTTGTGGGGAATTTATGGGATATTTTAAATAATCATTTTATATTTATTAACATATAATACATTAGAAAAAATTTCCATTTAATGTGACTATATGAGATTTATTAGTTATTTATTTTTCATAATTATCAAAAATAATAAACTAAAAGATATATGGATTTTAAATGTAACAAATATACTGTAATAATATATATGTATCAAATTTGGTGTAGTAAGTTATGAGTTTTTTACACCAAATTTGGGAGTGATAGTCTAGGATTTCTTCATAGTGTATCAGAAGAGCATTTAGATAAATTTTGAGATTTTGATGTTATGATATGGGGATGATTAATAATTTTTTAATAAAATAAAAGTATGATGAGTAAAGAAGGATATTTATTTCAATGGTGTAGGTAAAACATTATGTTTTAAGTGTTGAATAATTTATGATTTTTTGTGGATTAGTATAAAATATTTTTAGTGCAAATACTAATTATTAGAATAATTATTGGGAACCATATTAAATTTTTGTAAACATTAGATTGTGTGGTTTTCATAATAATATATCCATGTATAATAACTAAATGTATACATGGTTTTGGCATAGAATCATCTAGGAGTAAAAACATTAAAAATAACTCGTTGATTATATCTTGGATACAATTTGGGTGTATAGTGAATAATCCTTAACAATGAAACTAGTTTGACACTCCTAATGGATATTATTAGGTTTATTAACATTCTCTTTATGAACCATTATAATGGAACTGAACATATTATTCTATTGAATTTAAATTTATTGGATAACCTAAATGTGAAATTACCATGGATGACCTGGATTGAAGCTAAATAGTCATATTCTAGGTTATACAGATAATTTATGAATTATTTATTTCAATATCATAATTTTTCATTTATACATTTACTATATTAAGTATTCTAATCAATAAAATTGTTTTTAATATAATGTCTAGAGAAAGGGTGAACTATGATAAAAATGGATATATTAGATAATTATATGATTGTCCCAACCATTAATCTATTAAGATAAAAACCATTATTAGAAATATTTTTATTAATAAAAATAAAATAGCAAATTTTATGATTAATTAAGTGTATATGGTTTAAATTCTTATCACATAAAAAAGAGAAGGATGCATTATCATAGAAATTTTGTTGAAAAATATGATGAAGGAAAATTTTTCCATTTTTTCATTTTAATATAGAGGGATGAAAGAAATAATGAATGTATCAAATGAAATATAAATTTTTTTAAGATTGTAAATGAATGAAAAAACAAACCTAGTTTCTGAGGTAAAGTGAAGATTTCAAATAGCTCAATAGTAGACAATGATTTGTCTTCTAGTTTTTCTTAAGATATTAATGTTGTATATTATTTTTATGTTTTATCTTAAATCATGAATATCAATTTATAAATACATAATTAATATTTTAATGTGAGAATAAAATTTATTTATGGGTGAAGCAATGTAACATCCCAATATTTTAGTGCATATATATTATTTTAAATATTATAATGTTCAATATCTTCTTTTTCACCCACTAAAATAAATGTTCTAATGCATTATTAAATTTCAAAAATCATACTTAAAATATCTTTATGGTAACATATAATATATCTATATATGATAAAAAAACTTTATAATTTTTTAAATTAGAACTTTTTTATTAATTAATATTATAAAGACTTACTTTTTATGAATGGATTATGAAATAATAGTTGATCATTATTTTTTATTTTAAATTAAAAGATAAATAAATGATTTTTTAAATATAATTAGATAAATTTATATTTTAATTTGAATTTATAATATCAAAATTATCATACTATTGAATTTTGAACATTTTATAAAATTATCAATTATTAATTAAAAAATACGGGGTTTTTAGAGAAAAAATGTCATTTTCATGATTTTATCAATATATAATAATTTGATGTAATTTTTTAAAAAAAATTAATTTGTTAAATTAGAACATAATTAATAATATAATTAATTTTAAAATATTATTTTATCATAAAAAACTCATGCCCAAATTTTTTAAAACTAAATGCAATGGTTAATTTAATAAATAGAATTGAATTATTTGTTCAATTTTAATGAATTAAAATTTTCTTACAATTTGGTTATTTATTTATATTAATTTCTCATAACCATAATTTGTCTTATAAATTATCAATCGATATCCTTAATGTTATAAATCTTTAAAAATTTATCTTATTCATAATTTTAATGTTAGAAACGTTGTTTTATTTAAAAAATTATTTTTTTGGTGTTATGTGTGATTAATTTAAAAGAACAATTTCTCATTTTTATAAAAGTAACAAGACTAAATTATGGATAAATATAGATTCATTATGTAAAATTTTTGTTTTAAGGGACCTCTAATATTAGAATTTATATACCAATTGACGTTATTAATATTTCATTAAGAGTAATCATTGTTTAAACGAAAAATATAAATAGGCTTGATTTTTTCTAATTTTACATGAACATTATATCTTATATAAACCATTATTCAGGTTTTAAATTCATACCCAAATTTCTCACCAACCATTTCACATCAAACTTGCATATCATTCTTGAATATGCATTCTTACTCCTTACCTAACATTTTTTCTATTGAAGGTGACATTTTCATCACTTATAAAAGGAGAAAACGTCAAAACCTTCCATAAATTAACTCATATAAAAATTAATTGGTGAAATTATTTCAATATTTTCATAATAAGACCCTAGAACATGATTTATATCCTTAGGGAACCCTTAATTATAAAAATCCTTTCATTTCTAAAGAGAGATTCAAGGAAAATCTAAGTCTTCAACATGTGTGTTTCTTCTTCTTGGTCTTTATTTTTTTATTCTAATCTTCCATAAGGATATAAAATAATGGATTACGTATCATATATATACTATATATTCATTATATTTATTTATAAAAAATTATCCTTCCCCATTCATCCTATTATAAAAACATAATCATCAATCGTGTGTGGAACATGCTCTTGCATTGGTCAATTGATGTTGTTTATTGTTCATCAGAGAAACATATGGTTGGTTTCAAGTATGGGGTATCTGAATAATTACTTTATTATCATCACTTATAATATTTTTAAATTACCACTTATTATATTTATCATGTTTCTATCTATTTTTTAAAGAATTAGATCATTCATCATGCATATGTGTGGACTACTATCACCATGAATGATGTACCATATTCATCTTAACCACATAAATGGGATGGTCCTAAAAGTGAATGAAATGATATAATTTTATTATTATAAAATTATTATTATTTTTAATTTACAACTAATTTTTTTGTCGACATCCCATCCATTTCAAGGAAAATAAAATTATTGACCATGTGTTTGCGCGGAATACCACCAACACATAGAAACATGTTTTTTCCATTGCCTCCAAATAAAGGATTAATTTTAAAATACTTTTTTTATGTATAAAAATGATATTTAAAAAATATTCATATTTTTAGGTTTTTAATATATTTTAAAAAAAACCTTTCTATCTTTATCATTCCAACAGATTCACATAAAAGTCAACTGAACCACCTTAAGTAACTGGAATTTGTGGAATAAATTTAATAAATGTGAAAATTATCCTGGTAGGTAGTCCTTGGGAAATTATTTTTAGTTTAATAATTTTATGACAATGTTTTTTAAGAAACTTAATTCTATTACTCATTAATTTAAGTGTTAGTGCATAATGCTTTTGGATATATTTATGGGTTTCATCTCAAAATGTCCTTCTTGGAGACACGTGTTCTTTTATGAACCTAATTTATTTTCAATGTTGTAAATAATATTAATTGGATATTTAATATTATTTATTATTATTATTCATGTAATTTTAACTTCAACCTCATGGAATCTTTATTTTAGGGGGTTATTTAATAATGTTCTTAAGATGTATGGTTTTTTTGTATCAAACTCCATTTATTGAGAAACGTCTTAATTTATACACCAATTTAATAATATATGTTGTATAATATTAGAAATTTATATATTATCATGAAATATATTTTATTCATGTTATTTTAGCTTCATATTAAATCTATTTACCCATAATGGGGTTTTATTTAAATGTTATTAAAGTCATAATTGTTTTCCAAACTCATTTTCTTTTTTCTCGTGAGTTTGTGAAATCACTTAAAAATTTTGATCTTCCTATTATTTGTTTAATAAAATTACTTTTTTAATTTAATAGTTTGTTTTTCAATTTTGGTTTTTCTTATCTTCATTAATATCCACCCATTATATGAAATTATTCTTCAATAAGAGGAAGAAGTTGATAAAAATAAATCATATATTATCTAATTGATATTTTTCTTCCAAGTCCCAATTTTATCTATCATTAGTGTGATATATGAACTAGATTTATTTCATGTAGTGTGACATAAATGTTTATATTTACCTGGTTTCAGATGTATTTTTTTACCCTTTTTATGATCAGGGTTTCACTAAATGGTTTTTATTGATTTTAAACGTCTTCCTCATGATTAGTTTTCAGAAATGGTTCCTTTATAAGTAATTATTTAAAATGTTCCAAATTTCTATTATTCCATAATTTTCAAAATGGTTAAATTTTAAATACCATGAATTTATTAAAAAATATTTATTTTTAAATCATTTAAAATTTTTTGTATGGGTCATTTTAAACCAACGGGGTACTCTTTTACATGATTTTGTATGAAAATATATTTCTTCCACCATTTTTGTTTTTAAGAGACATTTTATCTATGATTTTATAATAGAAATTACTATTCTAACAGTTTAATAAAAATGTTATTTTTAAATTTTTTTAAATGAATAAGAATTTTTTATTTTAAAATAAATCTCTTAATGTTTCTAAGAGTGTTATTTATTTATGTTGTATACTGGATCAAAGTTATTCTTAAAATGATACAATATACCTTCTTTATATGGATGCTTTAATAAATTCTCTTTTACATAGATTTTATAATCCATCAATTTTTTCTTCTTTTCTAACCATCTATTTCAATAGGCATGATTTACTTCCAATTTTCATGTTTATGAATTCCCTATTTTCTATTACATGATTGAGGGTGTTCAAATAGATTCCCAATTCAACGATTGATTAGGGATATTTTTTCTAAAATGTATATCCACTTTTTTATATGGTGTAAATACCATGTGAGTAATAATCTTTATTGAGTTTTATATACCTATATTAATTGTCAACATCATTTCATACCAATTTATTATTAAAGGATTTATAATGTCATGATGAAATCATTAATTATTCCTCAAGGATCAAATTTAAACTCATATAAAACCCATTATATTTCCTTGGTTTTTTATTATATATTTTTTGAAAAAATGTAGTAAAAATATGTATGATTATTAATATTTATGGGTGTACCCAAATAACACTCCCACATATTGAATTGTTTTAATTTCCTAGGAGAATATATGTATGGGATTTAGTAGTATAAATAATCATTATTTATGGACTATGGAGTAATCCTTAGTATATGATAGTGTCTTAAGAAGTAATCCTTAGTATGTGATGATACTGTTCTAGAAAATAATACTTGGACTATTCTTTTGATTTCATGTTTATGTTGTTTCCACAATTTTTTGATGTCATTCCCTTCTGTTATGCTCACTATTTAATATATTTATTTATTATTTCATCTCTTTATTCAATGATCATAGAATTTTGATCATTCCCATTATGATATAATGAAATACCACACATATCTCATGTTATTTTTTATTATAATTCTTACCCTTACTAAGAATTTGATCTTATCCTTTCTTATGTTTCATTTTACCCAAATTTTGGAATAAATTATTAAGTATCTTAATCGTTGAGGTGTATCTTATGTGGAGAATTTATGGGATACATTAAAGACTTGTTAAAGATATATTATCTTCTTTATATTGTGGAAAACAGTATATTTTAAGGCCAGACTTGAGATTTATTTGTTATTGAATTTTCATTACTATATAAAACTATAACCTAAATGGTCTATGGATTATAAATATGAGGAATATATTATTATAAAATAATTGTATCAAAACCAATGTTTTCAGTCCTTTTTTTCCACTCCATATATGAGAGTATGTGTCCAGTGTGTTTATAATTCCCATCATCCATACATATGTAAATGATATCAAAACCATTGAGTTTTTACCTTATGATTAAGAAATCTTGGAGGTGTCACTATGTTTTCTTTACCAAATCAATCATATCAAAGAAACAATCATCGAAATATATACGAGAACTTTATCCTTCTATGTATATTCAATTTTCATGTCTACAATCACTTTCATCAACTGTCATTGAATATAAGTTTATTCATCTAAATTGATATTTGAATTCTAACATAAATAAATAAACCCTGAAATTACCTTTATTAGATTTATACTATATATAAATTTAAAACATCAAAATATATTTCAAACATAATTATTACTAGGATTTTAAATCTATTTATGAAATTATGTGTTTTAAACTTCATTGAATGGTATACATAATGAAATTTTCACCGAATAGATAATGATGCCAAATTTTAAATGCATATAATACTATAAGAATTAAAAAATAATGTTTTAGGTAATTTATTCTAGGTATGTGTAGCTATTGTGATCCATAGGGGTAGAAATGATTTACTTTCATGAGAACACAAATAAAAAAAATCTAAATGCATTAAAATATAAAACATTAACCTTACCTTATTTATGAAAGGTAAGGATAGGAGTTTAGGTGAGGGTGGAATTATGTTCAAACAAATATATTCTACCATCATCTCTTAATTGTATTGGAATACCATTCATTATCAAACAAATGATCAATGAGGAAATATGTTAAAAATTATATACAAAGTGACGATAATAACTTACTGTGAAGAAAATGATGTGTATCTCAAAGATTTTCATGGGAGGTTTTTGAGAGATAATAGATTCAATATTTTTAGGATCTAACAAAAAAATCAATGAAATCATATTTACAAGGAAACATACTTCTTTTATCTAGAAAACACACTTATATAAATTATTATAATTTTTTTCTCCTGTAGGGTGATCAATATTATCTTCGACTATTCTTTATGGTCATGTTTTGTCAGAGAATAAACTATTATATCATCAAAATATACCAAAATAAAAGATTTAGGGTACCTTTGAAATATATGACCCATCAATTCCATGAACACTAATAGTTAATTTATGAGAACAACATGAAAAACAAGGTATTCATAATGATCATAATGACTCCTAAATCTATATTTTGAATATACTCTTTCCAAAAACAATATTTTGTTATTTCCTTTCCATAATTCTATATTTGTAAAACATTTGGCTCCATTTAATTTATCAAACATATAAAATATTGATTGTAGGGGAAAATTATCTATCTTAACCTGATTTAGATTACAATAAAAAATGAAAAGCCAAGGGTAACCATATAACTTTTTCAAAAATATAACCAAATTTGCTTAAGGTAGTATAATAAGACTTATAATTGTTTTACATTACAAATCATAAAAATAGATAATAAATTACATAAATTATATTTGTTCCTTCAAATAATATGAAATTGGAATCTGATTGGTCATCGATATTATATCAATATAAAAATCTATTATAGGTGGTAAGGCAGATAACGTTACTTGGAAAACAATAGGATATTATTCTATAATGGTTGGAAAATAACTCCTCTTAAATAAATCAATAGAAACTAATCTCAATACTACCAATTAATAAAATATATTCTCAATTATAGGCACCAATAGTCCTTCTCTACCAAAATTTGGATCCTAATATTCATTATAAAGGTAAAACACTACATCGAGTAGTATAAAATCAGCTTGCTGGGAATACAAAATTCATATGGGATTTAAATAATTTCAACCAATCCATTTCTTGAATAATTTTATATTTTTCCATCTCTATAATGGTAAAATCCCAAACAAAATCTTCCCCATCAACATTTTTCAAATATGTTGTACAATTAAATTTTCTGCAATACTACATCCCGAGTGGTGTTTGGATTCTCATAACTTGTGGAAACATTTCAACATGAAACCCCTTGTGATTCATGACATGGGAAGAATTAAAATAATGAGATACAATAGTATTAGAATGAATTTTAATAAGAGTTCAGTTCAGAATGATGGTACCTCACATCATTGATGTAATTAATTGATCCCCTATAACTAATTTTCCCACACCATACAACATTATATAATGTTCTCAGGAATATAATTTTCTTACCTATTATTGTGGAATCTAATTTTATATATATGTATTCATAGAATCACATTTACTCACTTAGTTCATTGAATGGGAACTATTCTACCAATACCAACCCTTAACTGCATAAGAGGGTTGCAATAGATTAGATTGATTTTTTTCAATATTCATTGGGGTGCTAGTAAAATAATATATGAGGAGTTAAATATGAATAAAATTTTGAAACATATAATAATGTTTCATATAATTCATTTTTATATTCTCCAAAGATCATTAAAAAACTACCTGGTATAGTGTTACAATGTGATGGATAAGAAATTGACCTGTACAATTGGTTTTTTGTTTCATGTTACATTGAAAATAGGTTTCTACTTAATTCTTGATTTCATAAAAAGTGTTTTTCCTTTTACACATATAGTTAATAGTGTTTCCCTCTACAAAATTTCTTATGATATTGTGCCTCACTATAGTGTCTATGTTGACCATATCACTATAATCATCAATATAGAAGAATTCTATATTAGAACGAATGTCTTGTTGTATCACTACCTCTAACAAATGTGAATTTGGTGACTCTCTATAAGATAAATCCTTATAAAATTATTATAGATTCATGAATTTAGATGCATACTCCATTAAAAAATTATTTTATTTTAAAATAATAAATAAATATATTTCCCTCAAAATAATTAATTTATGTGGGAAGAATTATTTATTAAACAATTCCATAATCCCTTTCCAATAAAGATGATGGTATCATTTAGTTTGAACAGAAAAATAAAAATATTTCCCTTTAAGGTCTTTAAGAATGTATACCACCATATTTACCATGTTATAATACATGGTTCCCAAAAATTTAATGATGTGATTAATATGACTAAGTAATGGCTCTATATTTTCTAGTTATGAATCAGCCTAATAGATTTGTCTTTTATAATTTTCAATTTCCTATTCAAGGAATTATTTCTAAATCTAATTCCTCTTGTACATATTTATATTGTCATTAACTCTACTACAAATGATTTACTTATTCACATGTGGTTCAGTTTGACCCTTGTTCATAATTACATCCTCCAGTAGATTTCTTGATTATCAAACTTATGAAATCTCTCTATATCAATAACCAATTTCTCATTAGTCTCCACTATATAACTATAATAAAGTATTCATATATTCAAATCATTTAAAAATAAATTAACAACAAAATTTCAAAAAACATTAAATACAACATGGATGATGTATTTACTGTGGATATTCGCTCAACCAATGAATGTAACTCTCCACTCATTGCATAAAATCATGATGATGATGTGTAGGAAATCATAATGGTGTGTATGAAACCCTTTTATACTGAACCCACACTATCAACATGATGTTAAACATAGATCTGTTAGATATGACTTTTTATTTCCTTTATTTCATGTTATGACTCATCCTTTCTCCAGAACAACCATTCTAACAAACCGACTAGGAATAAAATGATACTATTGAAACATCCCACCCCTCACCCTATAACATCCCAATAGTTTAAAATATATATTTTTTTAAATTTAATATATTCTATAGCTTTTTATGCATGCAACACTGAGTTTGAGTGCACTATGATCTATTAACATATCCATTTAAATAAGGTCTAGGAATATTATTAACCACACTGTAATATTTATCTATTTTATTTTTCAAAATAGACATAATTTTTAGTCTGAAATTTTAGTATTTTTTTTTAAGTTTCAGTTTTTGATGAATAGTAAAAATTACTACAAAATTGTTAAAGACCTACTTTTTCCATTAAATAATTATTTTACATTAACTTTATTTTAATGTCACAATATATAAATAGTAAATAAGTTAATCCAAATTAGTTAATTTTTATAATTTTTATAATATAATTAGATATAAATTATTTTGAACATTTGAACGTCCCTTTTACCCATCTTCTCACCACATCTCTGGGATTAGTGTTAAACTAAATTTTTCCATTTCTGTGATTTTAATTTTAAAAACATTATACATAGTTTTAATTATGATGAATTTTTTTTTTCTAATAGGATCAACATAATTTTTTTGATGAATAGTAACTTTATTAAGTTATTATTTATTTACCATGGTTTAGGGTCAATCCGATCAGTAAAGGTAAAAAATATTATAATATTATAAAATTTCCCTAATAACTTTCTTAGTATAATTAGATGATTGGGTTTAGATAAAAAAACATTATTCTGAAATTTTAATCTTTTTAAGACACTTGGGTAAGAATATGCCATCTATTATATTTTATTTAAAGATAAATTAAAAATATCATACTCATATTTTTCAATAAGAAAATAATTTTATATATATGATTATATAAAATTATATTCCACTATAAATTTTCATTTGAAAGGTAAATTTTTTTTCTACATCATGATAATTTATTTATATTTTTTATATATAAAATAATAAAATTTAATTGTGAAAAATGATGATGCATTAATTAGTTTATTATAAGAAGAATCAAATAAATGATATTAATATTATGAAAATAAATATAATTTTAAATATTTGATGCCATCCACAACTTTTATTGATTACTATGACAAGTTAGGGATGTGTAAATGTAGTTTTTTTAAAGAATAATGTTGTTATAATTTTTTAAAAGTCAATTAATAAATAGTTTCATTGTTTACATAAATGAGATTTTATAAATAATATTTTACCAGAAAAGCCGTCAGAGGATAACCCTCTGACCATTTATTAAAAAAGAGAAAGAAAACTGGTTTTAGGGTTGTCGGTACCCATTACAAAACATCCCCGCGCCATACATTTCAAAACAACTTTCAAATTTCAAACTCAAAAAACCATCCAGCTGTCCTCGATCAACATTCCATCACCGCACACCTTTCCATGCCTCCTCGGTCCACTCACATCTCGAAACTCACCCAGCCATCAAACTCATCAGCTTGACCATCACCAACCAGACTGCTCATCATCGGCGAGACCCACCACCGGAGAAGATAACTGGAAACATCAACAACATCCACTTCATCAAGATCCATCACCAACCACGGAAACATCATCACCTTGACATCATCGACCATCCATCACAGAAACCAGAAACAAAGAAAACTCAAACACCATAAACAACCATCACTGATACAGCCAACACCGCCGCTGTCATCATCGTCCGAACTTCACCGAGCAATCCTTGAGCAGATCGACCACAAAAGCGGGAGGAGAAAACAAACCAACACTGAAAATCAAAACAGACCACGCGAGGAGCACCTTCGGCAGTCGAATCCCACCCCTCAAAATGCCAGAAAGCAGTACCACCGTCGCGCAACGCAATTCAAGGGGATCCCCTGAGCAGATTCATCCACAACATTTCAACAAAAAAACCAGAAACCGGAAGAGCACACGAGCAACAACAAACAAATCAAAACACAAACCATCACATAGATCTCGTCGCAGCCTTCAAAAACTCAGATACCGCAGCAGACCACCCAGTGAACACACCGACGACAAGGTTGCAACCCTCAATCACGATAATTGGAAACCGACCACGGAGCCAACATCGTGCCGCCGAAAGAATCCCTATCCAACGAAGGGGAGTGAGGCGGGAGGCAAGCCAACATCGATGAGGAGAGCCGATGAAGACGGATCCACGAGGTCGCACGACATCGCCACGAGAGAGAGAGAGAGATGCCACAAGCCCTTCGATCATCGCCGAGGTGGTGAGTCGAGCTGATCCGAGGTGATGGGCGGCGGCGACAGGGAGAGAGACCTAGGGTTAGCGCCCCTTACGGGCTCATCCGGGTGAGCCTGGGGGTGGGTGCCTATTTTATGAAATGATATAAAATTTATAAAAATCTAAAATTAAAACATATGAATAGTATAATGATATATATTTTATAAATGATCCAATATTTGTTTTTTTAGAATTTTATAGTTACTATATTAACCATATTGTAGAAAAAGATAAATTGTCATTGTAAGAGTTAAACTGTTTAACGATGGGTTAAAGCCAAAATATAAGGATACATTTGTGACCATAACCTATCTAAAACTCAATTTTTGATACGATTTCCACCTGTAATAATCTTAGACTACAAATAAATCACCATGGAGATATTTCAAATCGAAAATAAAATTATATTAAATTAATAGTTTTAGAAATTCCAAATGGTTCCCTCCCCTCTCTTATAAAAGGGAATACATCCTTCTCTTTATTTTACAACATTAAAGCCATTTATTTCAGCCAACCCCTACCTATTTCTCTGGATAACCTCCCTCAATTCATCCAAGAGGCAATACTTTTGGCAGAAAGCCATCCTATGTAGTCATTTTTTAAAATCAAATGGAGACACTCAAGAAAGATGCAATTATTTTGAAAATAAGTTCAAAGTTATTTTCTTATTCTACTTTTTTCATAAGTTATTTCCACAATAAGGTAAAAAATAAAATATATAATATATTATTATATTGTTTTATAATTATTATAAAACCATATTCCCCCTTTTACTGAACTTATGAAAAACAATATCACCATCTGTGCATACATACGGCTTACCATCTCCACGCTATGGTCTAAATTGTTTTTCAACTATAATTTATTTTTATGGTTATAACAATGACTATAATGGATTTAAATAAAAAATATTTCATGATATTGTTTCTTTATAATTCATATTCTATCTAATTCCTTACCCTTTACTATTACAGAATAATACAATCACTTGTGCGTACATACAACCTATCGTCTCCAGGTCGCGATTAGATTCATTCTCCAATCTAACCATTCAATAGTGATTATAAAAATCTATGTAATAAATAAGAATAAAATATATTAAATAATAATTATAATATAATAATATATATATATATATATTGATTACATTATTCCATTTAATATAATAAAAAAAGAAAATAGTGTACATTCGTACATATGGCCTACTATCTCCATGAATGACATATTTGATTAATATAACTTTTATATATGATTATATACTGAATATATAAGATATATATATAGTTATTTAAATTAATTAAATGAATAAATAATGATATAAGTAATAGAATAAATAATTACAAGTCAAAAGATGTATGATAAACAAAGCGATTATTACCAGAAATATTGCTTTATCTTGGAAATTATTAATAAACGGGTAATATAATGATTTAAAGGGATATTTTATTATATGATAATTATTATTAGTATTTTGGTAGGAGATAATAAATTGTTTAAAACTATTATACAGCATTTTCAGACACGTATAGAGAGTATCACACCTTAGGTAAGGGAATTTCCATCTCACTGTTAATATTCTAGAGATATAAGCAATGTTCACCACCTATTTATTTTGTGTGGTGTATGTAAGTCCCCTATTATATTTAATATCATGAATACATTTATCATAATCATATTAAAAATTTAAACTTAAGATATATTACTTATGATTTAAATGTTTAATGTGGTATGCGATGCTTTGAATGTTTAAAGAATTAATCATTTCTCCATTTCAATATTGTTGATATTATTTACAAAAATATTTATATCCATATAAAAGTATTATAATTGAAATTTTTTATCTATTTTTAATTTCATTAAAAAAATCAAAAATAATTTTTAAGGTTTTACATAAGTCTTAATTTCACAATCTTTTTATTGTCCATGATTGCTTTTACGTAAGAATTTAGTGGGACATATTTATCATATATGTCCATGTTTCATAAAAATGTATTTCAAAAACATCCGTAGTATTATTTTAAAAATTATAAAGGATATATTTACCTATTTTATATTTTATTAAGTGTAGCATTTTTTTATTTTCCTTATGAAGTACTTTTTTTGAATTTTTTCACAACGTATGAGAACAATGATATTTTAACTTATACGACATGACTGGATTTTACCGCCATCATGACACTTTATCATTTTCAATCTTCCTTTACAATATTACATGATAATTTTCAATAAAATTATTTTATTTTAAAATTTTATGTCATTTTATATAAATATATTCTATTAAATGGGTATATCATTATGAAAAATTTTAATGATTTTGTCAAGAACATCTTCATCTATGTAAACATCATTTATAAGATATAATTTTTAATTGAGGGGGATTTCTTATGATAAAATATATCTTATTTTATTAAAAGGTTAATGAATATTGTTACTATGGATGTACTATTTTTATACCATTCATTGTTTATGTATAATGTATTAACAGTTTCTAAACTAGTTTTAATATGATTGATTACGTTGGTTGTGATTTCCTTTTTTCATATGAGGAATGAATTAATATTATTAAGTGATGGGTGGGGCCCACAATAGCACCTAGTTGCATTGGTAGGTCTCATGAGACAAACTAGTTTTTTTTATGTGTTTTTGTATATTGCCTTGGAATATTCTTTGATGGTATGTTTAAGATCTCCAACATTAATCATTCCCTCGTTATGAGGTTAGTTATTGATATTACATGTCATTAATTGAATGGTATAATATCCAAGTAAATTATTAAATGGAATCATTTGGTTTATTCTTACAATATTATTCTCAATATTATGTTTTAAACGATTGTAATTTAGTTTTATACATTGATTTTAAATTTTATGCTTAATTATGATAGCTTTTACTATATTGTTTACACTTAATGACCATATGAGCTCACCCCTTTCTTATGTTTTTTCCCTAGGATGATAAGAAGTGTTTTATGATTGATATGAAAGTTTATAATATGAGAACAATAATATTCTCAAATAATTAACTATGTTTCATTTTAATTAATTTAAATTTCATGTATGTAATTTGTTTTCCAAGACTGTTAAACTGATCATTGCTTCGAGATATAAATCCTTATAATCATGAAAATTTAATAAAATAACACAACAGGTCTAGGATTCTAGGGGTATTACATTACAGTCGATATCATATTATGGTTTGAAACAACATTTAAAATTTGATTAAGAAAACATAAATTTTGGAACATAAACCCAATGTTGATATTGAGAATAAATATATAAGAACGTTCTATAATTTTGATAATGTAGATATTATATAGTAATTTCTAGAAAATAAATCCCTATATACACACTACAAGTCGAAATGGATTTGGAACAGATGTACCTAGGAATAATAACTCTGAAAAGGTGTTCTGAGCTTGAATCAAGGTAACCTGGTATATGAAAATGGGACTTACATTGCACGTGGTTCAACACTCCCATGAGGATATTCGTAGAATTATACACATTTTATTTAAAAAATGATATGAAGTATTTTAATATATGATAATAATGGAAAAAAATGGTTAATCATAAGGTGTTTTAGATTTAAAATAAGGTGTTATTAAATTCATTGAATTATTATAAGACTATTATTACTCATACTGTGTTTTCTATTTTTAATCAATGGTTGGAACCCAAAATATTCATATTAATATTGAATGAGAAGGATAAGGTAGATAGGGATATGATGATGATCAACCAAGTGGAATATTGATAAAAGTGAAAGATAATGTGTTTATGCCTAATCAGTTTTCTAAACATATGATTAACAACATATACCTCAACCAACACCTTAATTCACCAAATAAGAGAAAGGTGGAGCATGAAAATAGCTACAAGAGGGAAGAAAATGGGAAAAAGAAATCTACATTTCCATCATGAAAGAAATGTGGAAGGAGACACCACAAAAAGTGTCTTAACAGAATAAATAAATGCTTTATGTGTGGGAAGGAAAGACATAAAGAAGAGAATTTCTAGGAAAAAATGAAGAGTACGGTGGAAGGAAATAAAACTGATCCTAAGAATTCATTTTTAGTTATTTATCGTAAATTTAGTTGATATGGGAATTACTGGATTCAGTGCCATATTCTATAGGATAACCTCTTGAATAAGGAAGGACCAATGTGGAATTAAATGGATGATGTATTTTTGTATTGAAGTTGTATTGAATCAATTAATGAAATGTTTATTTAGTTATTATCCCTATTTAATGAAAGTTCATTTTGTTTATTTTTCAAGTTATATTAATATAGTTTTAGAAAAATGATAACCCATTGGCACAGTGACAACCCATTGGGTCCGGCAAGGTCATAGGTCATGACCCATCAATTGAAGGGTCACACGGGGTTAACGCCTACCACTATCCTATGAGAATTCCTTGTAATAATTTAATTTTTTATCATATGTATAATGGTTATTTTTTAATTTAAGGGAAATTTTTTAATCAATTAGAAAATTTCATAAATATAAAATGATTTGGGTATTAAGTAATTGATGTTATCTGAGAAGACATTTACTATTTAGGAAATCATGTATGATTAAATTAAAAAATATATTTTAATGAATAATTGTTGAATAATATTTTGGAGTCAAACATAATTTTATTGAGGGCCTATGGTGATTTAGGATATTTATGGAAATGGCTATAAAACATTGGACATTATTAGATTTAGGAAATTAAATTTTTTTTATGAGACATTATGTGTGACTGATTAGAAGACAATGTGATCAAATACATCTTAATTTTGGATTTCAATCTTAGTCTAGAATTTTTTTAAGGAAGGATAGTTATTTTCTAATTGATCTATGATAAACTTTGTGGTTATTCTATCGATTTTTTCAGATTCATTTTTTAAATTATCTTATCTTTTATTAACTTTTTTTGGGTTAATGACTAAATATTTTCTAGTAAGGATAGATAATATTTTTTGATTATGTGATTCTCTAAAATATGAATCTAGTGATTCAAACATAAAAAATTCATCTTGAACACTCACCATTTGGAGAAAAAGTTGTGTTTGTTGAAAAATTGGTTAATGGAAGAAACCATACATGTTAAGTATGTAAGAATATTAAAAATTTTATTAATATATTATGTAAATATATTATTATACTCTAGGTAAAAGATCATAAAACCGAAAAAAATTCATTGTACGTTTTACTCTTATTAATAAAATGGTCCCATAGATCATCACCGAATTCTAGATTTGTGATTGTTAACTTTATCCTGACTATGTTCTCTATCACTATCCATCATAACTTGATGGTTAAATTTATCATCCATGTCCATGTTTTCTTATATAGAGCCCTGGTATCTGTTGTCATCGGTGACCTATGTACTTCCCATTCTTTTTATTAAAATGTAGGTCTCATTAATCCTTTTTTGAATGTGGAAATCCAATAAAGGATAACATTATTTTTATAGAAACATATAAAGTAACTATATTTCTATACATTATTATATAGTGAATTCATTTATCAACCCTAAGAAAACAATAAAAAAATGATATTTTCTTTTGAACTGATGTTATTCTAAATCATCATAGATTTATGGCTTTCAGAACTTCAATTTTCCATTGATCATTCTCTTCTTTGTGATTGATGGCCCCAATAACTCACTAAAAATGTTTATTTTTCCCTCTAAGTACATATCTCTAGTTTTCGATAATTGTTTCCTTTTAAAAATCCTAATTTTGTGGTCATATTTTCATTTCCCTTTTCTACTTATTAATAACATGTATTATTAACCCTATTTACAATGTGGGTTCTTCAACAATAATATTTTCAAATATTAAACTCTCGATTAATGAGATGATGATTAAATTAAGAGAACCCAATTTAATTAAGGTGTTGAAAATTTTACACCCCAATATATAACAATATTTTTATTTTTAAATAAATTAAATATATTATATGCCTTGTAATGCATGAAACACTATGTTCAAGTGCACCAAGATCTATTACCCTTGTCGTTTACATAATGTATACCAATAGTATTAACCACTTTATGAAATTTATGAATTTTTATTTTTTAAAAATATAATTCATCATTGAATTTATAATATCATAATTATCTTTGGGTATAATTTTGGTATTTTTCTAAAAAGTATTAATTTTTAATGAATAGTGAAACATACTACATTGTTGTTAAAAACTAACATATTCATTTAAATAATTAATTTTAATTTAATTTATTTTAATTTATTTTAATTTTAAAATATATAAACAATACATATATTAATAAAATTTAGGTCATTTTAATAATCATTCTAATTTAATTAAATATAAAAAATTATTATACTTTTGAACGTCTCTTTTACCCACCTTCTCACCACATCAATATGATTAGCATTAAAAATAATTTTTCTGTGTCTGTGAATTTAATTTTAAAAAATAGACATAATTGGTTGTAATTATTATGAAATTCTTGGTCTAATAAGGAAAACTGCATCCATATACAAACCCTTTACCACTACAAAATTACATTGTCACTCGTGCATACGCACAGTCTACCATCTCCATGAAGTATTGAGATTAATTCTCCAAGTTAACCACTCAAGAATGATTATAAAAATATATATAATCAATATGTATGAAATATATGACATAATAATGCTACTTTAATAGTATATATATATAGTTCATTTACTTACTTCCATTTTATATGATAAGAAAATGGAAACAACATTCATGTGTACGTACGGACCACTGTCTCCATGAACAGTGTATTCTATATATCTACCTTTTATATATGATTATATGATGAATATATAAGATATATATATAATATTTTACATTATATAAGTAATTAAATCATGATATATAAAATATAATAAAGAATAAATAGTCAAAACATGTACGATAAACAAAGAAATTATTTCTCAAAAAGTTTCTTTACCATAAAAATTATTAATAAATGGGTAACATAAAGTCATAAATGAATCATATATAACAAAATAAATATTATTATAATTCTATTAAAAGTTAATTATATGTTTTAAACAATTATAAAGGAGGTTTTCACATGTATGGGGAGAATGAGACCTAAGGTAAGGGAGCTTCTATCTCACTTTTAATATTCGTGAGATATAAGCCATGTTCACCACCTATTTCTTGAGTGAGGTATATGTACTGACCATATTATATTTTATATCATGAATAAACTTTTCTTCATTATATTTAAATATTACTTTGAAAATATAGGGATAATGATTTAAATGTTTAAAGTGATATGACATTCTTTGAATGTTTCAAGAATTAAACCATTCTCAATTTCA
Source organism: Viscum album (assembly GCA_963277665.1). Taxonomy (NCBI): domain Eukaryota; kingdom Viridiplantae; phylum Streptophyta; class Magnoliopsida; order Santalales; family Viscaceae; genus Viscum; species Viscum album. The sequence goes on from OY728155.1 coordinate 2,009,551,198, forward strand.
ATATTCATGATATTATTTTACAGAACTATTTATATGGATATAAAAGTATTAAAAAGAAATTAAATTCTTATTTTGAAGATCATTCATAATTTTTCAAATATATTCATTTAATGTTTTATGTAAGGGTTAATTTCAAAATCTCTTTATTATCCAGGATTTCCTTTACATAATAATTTACTAGGACATGTTTATAATCAATGTCCATGTTTCATAAAATTTATTTCCAAAACATTCTCACTATTATTATACAATTATTTACATAAATTTTAAACCATGATTGATTTTATAAAAATTAATTTTTTTTTCATTTTTCCTACATGGTAATTTGTTTGACGTCTTCGATAATGTATGAGAATAATGTTTTTTTAACTTATACAGCATGAGATTATTTTTCCATCATCATAAAGTCTTAATTTTATGAACCTTCTTTTAAAATCTTATAATTTTAATTTTAATTAAAATATTTCTTTTCAAATTGTATTGAATTTTGAATAACTATTTTTTATAAAATGGGTATTTCTCTGAATAAAATTATAATTATATTATCAAGAACATTTCAATCAATATCAACATCCATTATTATATATTATGTATAATTAAGGATGATTTATTAGGATACAACCTATCATATTTTATTTAAGGGTTTATGAGTTGGATGACTGTGTATTTTCTATTTTTACTCAATTCATGGTTTATGGATAATCAATTATGATTTTATATGGTATTTTTAATGTGAATTTTTATTTTAGTTAAAATTTTTCTTTTTCATGTGATAAATGCATTAGATTTAGTAAGTGATGGGTGGGGAACATTTTATCCCCCCAATAAATCAGTAGGTGTGAAGAGAAAAACTAGTTTTCATTTATACCCATTTATGTATGGTGTCTTGGCCAAAGCCTTGATAATATCTTTATGACCTATGGAATTATGCATTCCCTCATTATGAGATTATTTATTAATATTACATGTGATTATTCAGCTATCAGAATATCCTAATGAATGATTAAATGGAATCATATGGCTTATTATTACCATATTATGCTCAATATTTTATTTAAAAGGCTAGTGTTTCTGTCTTATACCTTTTCTTAAAATATTATGTTTATTTATGATAGCTTCCACTATATTGTTTACCCTTACTGAACAACTGAGCTCACCCATTTCTTATGATTTATTTTCTAATGATGAAAAAAAGTGTTTTATGATTTATATGTTGGGTTAATCTATGATAATAATGGTGTTCTCAAAGAATTATCTATATTTCATTTTATGTAATGTAATGTTCATGCATGTAATCTATTTTCCATGACTGATATTGTGAATGGTCCTGTAGGATTTTATTTTTTGTAATCATGTAAAGGTAATAAAATAATACACTAGATCCGAACATCTGGGATTGGAGTGTTATACACCAAATGCCTTAAGATGATGATGGGGCACTATAACCATTAGGTGACATCTTCATGACACCAAAGGATAGATATAAATGAAATATTATTATAAGATTATTGTGGGGATTTCTCATGGACATAAAAAACCTATAATACTCAAAAATATAAACTAAAACTATAATACTATTTTTTTAAGAGTAAGTATGACATCTCAAAATATATTACAATGAGATAAATTATAGCTTCAGTACGAAATAATAAAAAATAATAACACACAAATCAAAATTCATGAAATTCAATATGAACAAATATGGTACCACTCTAGATTTCAAGACTAGAACAGCTCCTAATAAATATCTCTCATCATACATGACTGAAACATCACAATTCTAAACTAGATAAATAATAAATATCCCCCTTACCCATTTAATAAAAAAATTCCTCTTCATATTTACCAAGGTTCATTTGTATGCTGAAAGTATATCTACTAAAAAAGAAATCCTCTAAAATATTCTCACATTTTCCACTAAGAAATGAATGGGTTAAAACAATTTATAGAAACCAAGAGTATGAACATAGTTACCAATACTAATTCATATAAAACCCAGATGAATTAATGTAAAAGAAGTTTATATCAAAAACATAATTTAAAAATATTTCCATAAACAATTTGGTTCATTAAACAAGAATTCATTTATATCCAATGTATTTGTTCATTATTCTTGGTATACCCATTCTAGAAACTCACACACACATACATGGATCCAAGATGACATCCCCAACACTAATTATTAATTACACATCCTTTGTACTAATTCATTTTTGGTCATGCAGCCACGTACCTTGATTAACATAGGTAGCCAAATCTAAAACCAAAAAGGCCCCTTGTAATGAAATAATGAACTCATGTCATCTTGTGTATTAAAAATTATATTTGAATCATTTATTATTTTATAAAATTTTCATTTTAGTATTTTAAACAAAAATTTTGTTTCCATCTATCTAAAATAATGACTTTAAAACTATACAATAATTAAGCTTTAAAAAAACTCTTTCATCAAGTACTTTTTTCAAATAAAACAAAATAATGTTCTTTTTAAATAAAATGCCTTGAATTTATATTATAATAGGAGTGAAATAGAATCAACATACATCACAAATGAAATATTTCTCAATTAAATGGACAACGATCTTGGTAGATCTGGGTTACTACTTCCTTTTTAAAATAAATTGAAAAAAAACACCTCAAAACATGCCATAACCAATATATACATGAATAATAGTGTTGATATATGGGTAATAAATAGGGAGAATAGAAATATATTAAAATATAAAGAGATATAAGAATCATAGTGTGATTGTCGAGTTGAAATGCATCAAGATTTATTGTAATTGGGCTCTAAATTAATGAATATCACCAAAAATACCTAAACAAGTCCTATAGTTTGAGATCCTTATAAAAAATAATTATTATGATATTTTCAATAGTATTTTAAATTAAAAAATAATTTTTTTAATTTAATTTGTCGATATATATGATTATACCCATGGTTTACAAAAATCATGTGCTAACCATTTCAGCGCTACTATCATAAAACTCCCAGATCGCACGGTTTGGCAGCATATTTTGGAAAAATACCTTCTAAAATTAAAAAATTCTACTTTATTATGACCCATGTTTACATGGTAAATCATTATGGTTTACCCAAATTGTATTCCTTCCATGAAACCTCTCAAAAACTTCCAAAACATGCCAATATATCCTAAAAAACTCTTGAGGGAAATCCCAATAATACCAAATCTCAAAAAATCATTGTAGTTGCCAAAAACCATAGGTGTTTCAAAAATAATTATTGAACCTATATTTTCATTAAATGTTTTGGTTTTAACCTAGATAGGTAATCATTTTGTTAGATTTAAATCATTAAACTTCCCATGAATCTAATAGTGTATGTGTTAACAAGTTAAGAAAAAAAATATTCTAAAATTTTATTATACATATAAATATATATTAACCCCATAATTTAGTTAAAACATGGTTAATAATCTCATATTGGTTACATGAGTGGATCTAAAATTAGTTTTTTAAATGTGACAATTCAGGTTTTGTGATATTTTAGTTAGTTTTTGGATGAATTTTTAATCTATATATTGATATTTGATTCTGGAATTTTAATATTTAATGGATTTTAGTTAAGAGTTTCATTATTTAAATCCATTTTAAATTTACATAATATAATTACTATATTAATTTGATTTTTTCATGGAACTTGACTCTAAAATATGACATAGTCATGTGGATTTCATAAAATAATTCCAAATCCTGTAATAGATTTATCCACATGTATGACTTTTCCTAGTTCTCATAATACATTTTGACTATCTGAAAATTCTATCCATGCCCATAAGTTATTTCTCCCCACATAAGATATTTCTATATCAAGAAAATTTCTATGTCAGGAACCTCATTCAATATTTTTTATGTCATAAGCCATTTTCTCCTCATATGGAAGATTTTCAAAATTGCAAAATAAATTTGAAAATTGTGAAAATTATATTTTCATACATAATATATTTACCCCCATGTAGGATATCTTCTCATCAAGAAAATGGTTATAAATACTAACTAAAAAAGACATTTCACTAATAATAACATATTTTCTCTTACTTTATGATATTTTGATTTCAGTATGACATTTCAACAATGTCGTATGTTATTTTTTTTAGCTAGATCCCCATATATGATTTAACCTAAATCACAATACATTTACCATGGAAATATAGTATTACATTTTCACTAGCATTGTACAACTATTCAACCCATTGGGATATTTTTCACCATGTATGGAATTTACCATTTCCTTTTTTAGGTCATGGAGATTAAAATTAGTAGTAGTCAAAATTGAAAAAGGGTGCAACTTAAAATTAAATACATTTTTATAATATTCTCAAATCAAGCCCGAATGCTTCCAATTTTCCAAATTTCAATGAGCTTGATTAAGAAACATATAGAGATATTAATAGAAATATTGAGTATCTGAAATATTTAAGATGAATTTATATGAAGAAACTTTCTCCCATCGAGTGAAAAATGTTGAATCTATTTGAGGGGATCTAATTTATGCACTGAAAATCAAGAATATTTTGGAACCATGGAAATTTATCAAGGAAAAAAGAGTTTGGACTAACCCTGTTGGGTGTGAAGATTCTAAATAATGTGATAAGAACCTAAAAATATATTTATGAGTTCAATAATTCAGTATATAAATAGATAGAGAGGTTTCATTGATCAATTGAGAGTTACATTGTTGTTGTTTTCTATGAATATTTCTTTCTATAATTTCTTTATTGGCAGAATATTTGGAGCTTAGTACTCATCTACGGAGAATATATCCATTACAATATAAATGAATCATATTATTTAATTCATAATCACTTTTACTCAATTTTTTTTGGATTTCTTGATTTCCTTATAAAATATGATATTTTAATTATTATTTAAACTCAATTTGTTCTTCTCTCACTCACTATTTTGAACACACATGTTAGCTAACCCTTCTTGATAGACAAGCATGGTCAGTAGTGGTTTGATATAAGAGTAATTGTATATATTTGAATACTAGGATTGAAACGATAAGGGATAAAATTAATATTGCAATTTCTTTTTCGAGTTAAAATCATTAGGTGAAAGTTATTGTTGATGTCACATATGATTATAAATAGATGAGTATAGTAAAATTTTAATTATGATTTAATAAATAAGTATAGGGGATATCTAAAGTTAGACCAAAAATTTTAGAAACTGAGTTTCAATAAAATATATAATATTATTCATAAATTTTTAACCCACGCAACATACAAAAAATGAAATAATAACCATTATCATTATTGAAAACATGAGTACCACTATTTACTATATTAAATGTGGGTGTAAAAATTTTTTTGATATAAACCTTGTGATACGAACCACATAAGTGCTACCAACATTGGTGCACCATGATGTTTTATTTTTCATGAAAAATCCTTAAATGCTTATCCAACCATCAAAAGACTCTTACAAACCTTCATGATAAGTAACATATATTATTATGAAATCTTAAATTAATTATAAACACAATAATTCCTCAAAATCAATATTTGAGTAATGTCATCCTCTTCTTTTGTCCAAAAAAGTTCTAATATTCTCTATGTTAGATCATATTTTTTCCAACATTCTCCCCTTTTGGGTTTTTTTGGAAATCCAAAGAATTTGAAATTACCATAAAAAATTGTCGTAGAAGATCAAAAAATTGAAATATCACATATATCACTCTATGTATATGTTAGTGGTTCTTAGAATAAAAAATAATTGATCAATAAAAACATCCATGCCTCTATGAAATCCTTAAAACATTAACCCCTATAAATAGATTGTTAAATACTAAACTTTTATGACATCCCCTATCCTCAATCATTCTTTGATAGCTTTATTAAATCATTATCAGGGGTAATGTCTCTCCCTTTTTCATATTCCATAAACTCTACATCAAGGGTAGACACCCCCTTGATATGTTAATTATTCACTTGCACCACTTTTTCTTGAATTGATTGTTAATCTCTAAGTTATCTCCCCTTTAAGAAAAAAAATATTTTTAAGGGATTTGTATAATTACTCTAACATTTTACATTATTTGAAGACATATTCACTTTCACAAAAAACCTAAATGATAGATTATTAACAAGAACTAAACAACCATATTACGCATTAAAATCATTTGGGGAAATGGTATTACCCAAAAATCCTAAAGTAGAGCATGGTGGTTGAATACCTAAGTGAAGCTAATTCCTCTTAAACAATACTATAGCTAATGATATTTTAGGTAAAATTCATTAATATTTATTATATTAACATCTAATATATATTTATTGTTCCTTTTTGAAACTTCTCTTTAATACAATGGTATTGGATCTTAAATGCTTCCTGAGAGTGTGTTGTACGGTATTGTTTTAAACATAATTACACTTTTGTTGACTTGGTGAATCACTATAGGAAACATCGCTTATTCTATAATAGATTATTCATGTTGTTTAATACATAAAAGCTATGTAAATTCCTAGATTGTAATAATATACCCCTTCAACCATCCTGAGAAATGTTATCTCTTTTCTCTTTAACATCCATCTTATTTACCTTATTCTGATAATGTAATCTCCTTCACAAGGTGATTTTATATACATAATATATCCATCCCATTTAACATATGAATAAAAAATGAAATCTTGATCTTTCCTAGCATAAAACATAAAACCATAGTTGTGAGTACCTTTAATGTACATTATGATTCTCTTTATCATAGTGAGGTATTCCTCCTTCAGGTTTCTCTAAATTCTTATATCCAAACAGGTACCATATAGGATGTCTGACCATTTATAATCAAGTGCAACAAGCTCTTAATCACTCTATAATATAATTTGTGATAAATATATCTTAAATAGTCAATTTTTTTAGTATGGTTCTAATTTTAATTTGTCTTGAATATTTTTTTCTCATTTATATTCAAATTCTCCATAGATTCCAATGTTTATTTTTATAGGACATAAATATATTTTTCTCCATTGAATTCAATTAAATCAAAAAAATATGTAAGATATCTCATTTTTGACATCACAAACACTATGATCATAAATTTAGTGAAAACTTATACCAATTTATTCATGTTTTTATCAAAAAACTATATCATTAACATATATGAGTATTAGGAACTGTTATTCTGTATTTGGTTTCATATTTATGTTGTGGTAAACATTGCCACTCCAAAATTCCTTCATCCCCAAATAAATGCACAATTGAGAATACTAATATCAAGGTGATTTCTATAATGAATAAAAATAATTATTAAAACACCATACCATTGATTCATCGTCAAATTTTTTTAAAACACATTCATTGTTCAATATAGACTCTTCCATGATCACTGCACTCAAGAATTTTATCATGATATCTATTTGAAAAAAAATATTCCTATTTGAATTAAAATACCAATAATGACTCTAATTTACTCACTTATCACCAAAAATGAAAAAGATTTCACCATGTACATACATTAAATTTTTGAAAAACCCTTTTACACCAATATTGGATTATTACAAATTACATTTTCATTATTAGTCATATTTTTTCTTCAACAACCATTTTGTTCTAATTGACGTTGTGAAATTCTATCATCTCCACCAACTCCCTTGTATGGTTTTCTTCAATTTCATCTAACTCCTCATCCACTACATTCACTAATGATTCACCCATTGTTTCTTCTTCAAATGTTGATGACTCCACATACACTAAAGGAAAAAATATGTTTTCATGATAGTTCATCTGTGGTGGAATAGGTATCAACCCTAAATAATCAACAATAATGAATTATTTGTGAGGGAATGTGAACCCCATGGAAAAGAAATATATATTATGTTATATTTGGGACAAGATATGAGTCTCATCACAAATAATTTTGGTGGAAACATCCGCCATATCACGGTAAATAGCTATGTTCGGTGCAATTATTATTTTCATCTCAAATAAATGTATTTACGACGGTATCCTATTCTATGGAAAATATATGTAAAATAAAAAAAAATATACTATTTGGGATAAAATGATGATTTCCATCACAAATACTCCATCAGATGAGTAAATTAAGGCTATTTATAGTGGGCGGTATTTTTGAAAGAGTTAGTAATCTATCACAAATTATTTTTCTTTCACCACCACAAATATTTATTGTGGGAACTATTTGGGAAAGAACCCATCACAAATACCATTATTTGTGACAAAATTTCCATCTAAATTGATTTTTAACAATTCTAACTCAAATAAGACCCCCCCCCCCCAACAACGTTCTTCTATCACATTTTCTAAGCTCCAAATATGATTTCTCTCTTACTTCAATCTGTATAAATTTTAATTTTTATTATAATGTATTCAAGATCGCATCACCCAGGTAAAGTATCATTTTTTGTCACAACCCGTCCTAGTGGGGCCCAAGCCGCAACTCCCCAAGCCCGCCTCCAATAGGCCAGGTGCTGGTGACTATCACCGAGTAGGCATGCTACTAACTTGGGAGGAATTTCTGATAAACCTGTACACACGCACACACATCTCCAAGCCCAAAAAGCTGAAAAGTAAAAACTACTAAAAGGAAAAGATGCATGCATACACTAAAAACCAACCAACAGAGTAAAACAGGGATGTAAGTACAGTAAAGTAAAAACCTGGTCCAAATTACAATCCCACCAAAAGAAAGTCTGCAACAAGTCCAACCTATAGAGAAAGGTATTGGGACTACAACCCATTGATGAAGGAACACACCTCGGCCTATCTGATTTCACTAAGCACCGTCTGATCCTGGTCCGCCTAGAATCATGTCAGAGGCTCACTCATCTGCACAAGACACGACACATGTGGGCAAAGCCCGTGCAGGGGTGAGTATAACAATACCCAATAGGACACACCAAAAACCACAAAGGAAAAATACAACAAATGAAAATACCTCGAAGAAATGTACAGTCAGCTCTACATAGTATATGTCTACGAAACATACAATAAAAACATCCAGATATACTCATACAGAGGCGACCATCGTGAAACTACCACTAAGATCTAGCTCGAAGATTTCCACTAAGCATACCATTGGGAGGACATACTCCTAGGTCTAAAGAGAGAGGCATGAAGTACTCGTTCCGGGAGAACACACTTCACAAGTACCTTGGGAACAAGATGCTCAGATGAGGATCACAGCCAAGTCATGGGGTGATTTTGATTTCTCAATCTCAGCTAATCCGCTAAGAAGAGGATTAGTGCTCGGGTAAAGTTGGTCACATTAATACCAAGAACTCTACCTAGGGTTCCAGGAATGAATAGAGGATCTGGCTCTAAGTCTCACAGAGGGGATTCCAACAACTCTATTCAAGGAGTTTTGCTGAAGGGATCATACTCCTATATAAAGGAATTGACAGCAGAACCTTCAGGGGATTACCAAGGGTACGAACCCTAAGAACTAGTCCAAGTCACAAGAGGTAAGTGGATCAAGATATGAAGAAAAGTTACAAGGCGTGTAGTATGGTTACACGTCGTGTTAATTCACCCTGGGTACTACCCGAATAAACAGCATGTGTCCTTCGTTCAAGCCGTGCAAAACCCAAATACATGGCATGTAGTAAAGTACACATCGTGTTCCTTGACACCGAGTATTGCCCGTGTAAACCGCATGTGTCCCTCGGCTTGTCGAATAGAAAACAACTACACATCGTGTAGAAGAAATCACACGCCGTGTTCAAGCACCTGGGCTTGCTCCGTGTACGCTGGCCATGTGCCCGTACGTGGTCTCTGACCGTGTCCGTGTCGCCTGCCCGTGTACTAGTACACAGGGTATCCTGTGTATCTGGTCGGGTCTGGCCGGGGAGGGGTATACACGGCGTGTCCATAGCTGTGTACCCTTCTTGTGTCCGTGTACTCTAGGAGTACACGCCGGGTAACCCTTCTGAAGAACACACACCATGTAACCCATACTACAAGGTGTGTAGTCCGGAAAATTCTAGAACCGCGTATTCCTCCACGCGCCTCGGCCAATCTCCCAGATCTCGATTATATCATTCGTTCACCGCAAAACTCTAGATACCGGGTCCCCTCGTCTCCGTGAAGCCAAATCCGTGGGTTTTGGGCCTTCAATCTGTTCTAAAATCCGATTTTAGGCATTCGAGCGGAAATCGTCCGAAGAACAATTTCTTCCGATCTGCTTCGATCTGTCCTTTGAAATCATCATCGCACCTCCTCAAGACCACTGCAGTGTTGATCCTTCAATTTGGGATCATTGCATCGCATAACGGATGCGCAACGATCCATTGTTCATCGCCCTGTGAAGAACGCGAATAACGCTCACGAAGAATGCGAGAATTTGGGGAAGAACATGCAACAAATTGAGAGGGACAAACCTCGATCGATGTTTGTGTCAATATTGGTTCATCACCGTTATAAGGTTGAATGAAACCAAACAAATAACAAGAATCAAATCCCCAAAAATCCCCGCAAAAGCCCATCCTGCAAGAACGACCAATCCACGGGCTAATCTGTTCATGGATTAGTTCGCGTTCATCGTGGAAATCAAAAACGGAGAAGAATTAAAATCTCAACAACATCCTACCTGGATTCGCTGCATTTTCCAGTGAATATCCACTCGTTGCGTCGTCGTCGTCGTCGAAATCCGTCAAGAACATCGCCGCCGTGTTGGGGATTTCATCCAGAGCTTTCCTAGAGCCTCCAGAGAATTTCAAGGTTATGGTGATTGTAACCCTGATTCCCCTGTGAAATATCTATTTAAGGATAAGAGATATTTGACGTAACAAGATTTAATAAAACATTTTAATTAAATATTTTATTACGGTTACATCCAAAAACCAGATTTCACCACCGACCTTCACCGACCAAAGTTAGGCCTCACCCAAGGTAAAATCATTGTTCTTAACGCAACGGTTCCCTCAGATTTCTGCTCCGAGCACCCGTTCGAGAGTTACTCCAATATTTCTGGAAAACCGCATGTGCGCGTAATTTGATTATTAAATTAAATTCAAACATTTGTTCCGGGATCACTGGGCCTCGGAACTGCACGTCGTCTCAGAGCCTGGTCTCAAAAATATTCCCATATAATATTAAAATGATACATGGAAAAAAATCCAGGACATTACATCACACTTACCTTAGGGCTTTTACGTCCCCGAAAAGCCAAAACAAGGGCTACTCAAAAAGATGTGGGTATTGCATGCGAATCTGAGCCTCCCTCTCCCACGTGCTCTCCTGGAGATTCTCGTGCTGCCACCAGACACGCACAAAGGGAATAGCTTCCCATGAAGGATCTTCTCCTGTCGATCCTCGATCTCCACTGGGTACTCAGCAAAGGTCGCTCCATCATTGATGTCCAGCTCGCCCTAGTTGATGACGTGCGATGGATCATGCACGTACCTCCGTAGTTGCGACACATGGAAGACGTTGTGTACCTTGTCCATATGAGGAGGTAGTGCCAAGCAATACACCACCTCGTCAACTCTACTCAGAGTCTGAAAAGGGCCAACGAAACTCGGAGATAGCTTGCCGCCTCGGCCAAATCTCTACAACCCTCATCGAGGTGAGACTCGAAGGAACACATGGTCTCCCTCCTCGAACTCCAAAGGACTCTGCCTCTGGTCATCATAAGACTTTTTCCAACTCTGTGCAGTCTTCATCTGCTCCTGGATGACCTGCACCTTTTCTGTAGTAGCTCTCACCATTTCTGGGCCCATGAGTACTGACTCTCCCGGGTCTGTCCAGCAAAGTGGCGACCTGAAAGGTCGCCCGTATAGAGCCTCGAATGGTGTCATACCAATAGTGGAATGATAACTGTTGTTATAAGAAAATTCCACCAGTGGTAGGTGATCCTCCCAACTACGACCTAAGTCAAGTATGCAAGCTCACAGCATATCCTCCAGGGCCTGGATGGTCTGCTCTGTCTGACCATCAGTCTGGGGATGAAACATTGTGCTCAAGCGTAACTGAGTCCCAAAAGATTCATGCAATCCCTTCCAAAACTGGGATGTGAAACGAGCATCATGATCTGAGACGATCTTGGATGGTACTCCATGAAGTCGAACTATCTCCTGCACGTAGAGGTGTCCCAAGCTCTCTACTGAACTCTGCTCCCGTATGGCTAGGAAGTGGGCCGACTTGGTGAGTTGATCAACGATCACCCAGATGGAATCGTTTCCCCTAGACGTCCATGGAAAACCTGTCATGAAGTCCATGGATATCCCGTCCCACTTCCACTCTAGAACCTCAAGGGGCTGAGTCAAACCTGCTGGCACCTGGTGCTCAGCCTTTACTTGCTGACAAGTAAGGCACCGAGAAACAAACTCTGCCACACTCTTCTTCATCCCTGTCCACCAGAACTGACGTCAGAGGTCCTGGTACATCTTTTCCACACCTGTATGAACCGCCAAAGGGGATGTATGGAAATCCCTCAGAACCTCCTCCTGCAACGTCGCTGGTACTACCGTGCACCCTCTGAAAAGAACAATGTTCTCCCCACCTTCCGAATATCCATCAGCAACATCACCTGTGGATATATGAGCACGTAGAGTCTCACAGCTAGCATCCTCATGTTGTTCTTCCCTGACTCACTGTAATAGTGGAGGGGTAACAACCATCGACTAAAGGTAAGCTCCCTCATCTCCATCCACGAACGAAAACTGAAAAGAGGCCAACTGCCTTGTCGCCTCATCTAGCAACTACGAACTGGATTTCCTACTGAGAGCATCTGCCACCACGTTCCCATTCCCAGGAGTATAAATGATCTCAAAGTCATAATCATGGAGGAACTCAAGCCATCACCTCTATCTCAAATTCAGATCCTTCTGATAAAAGATATATCTGAGACTCCTGTGATCATAGTAGACGGTAAACCGCTCGCCCATCAGGTAGTACCGCCACATCTTCAATGCGAAGACTACCGCTACCAACTCAAGATCATGGGTCGCATAGTTCTTCTCATGTGGCCTCAACTGACATGAGCCATAGGAAATCACCACTTACCTCTGCATCAGGACACAACTTAGCCTAGTTCCTGATGCGTCGCAGAACACTATGTACTCGACACCCTCCTCCGGTAATCTCAAGATCAGGGTACTCTTCAGACTCTGTCTCAACTGCTGGAAACCCTACTGGCATCTCTTGGTCCACACAAAAGGTTATCCCTTTCAGGTCAAAGCTATCATGGGCTCTGCAATCCTGGAGAAATCATGGATGAATCTCTAATAGTAGCCTGCCAACCCAAGGAAACTCCGCACCTCCATCACGGTCTGGGGTGGCTCTCATGCTAGCACTGCCTCCACCTTTGCTGGGTCCACTACTACACCATCTGTTGAGATAACGTGCCCCAGAAAGTGGACCCCCTGTAACCAGAACTGACACTTAGAGAGTTTCCCATACAACTGGTGCTCTCGGAGTGTGTCCAGAACCATCCTTAGGTGTCTTGCGTGCTCCTCCTCGGACACAGAGTACACAAGTATATCATCGATGAAGACCACCACAAACCGGTCAAGATAAGACTGAAAGATCCGGTTCATGTGTCCCATGAACACTGTCGGGGAGTTCTTCACGCCGAAGGGAATCACCAAGTACTCATAGTGACCGTAGCGACATCTGAAAGTCGTCTTCGGTATATCCTCCTCCCATACTCACAACTGGTGATAGCCTGATCGTAGATCAACCTTAGAGAACCATCGTGCCCCTCTCAACTGGTCGAAGAAGTCATCGATCCTCGGTAGTGGATATCGGTTCTTCACGGTCACCTGATTTAAGCATCGGTAATCCACACACAACCTCAAGCTCCCATCCGCCTTCTTGGAAAACAGCACTGGGGCCGCCCAGGGTGAAACACTGGGTCTCACAAAGCCCTTCTTCTACAAGTCGTCCAGCTGTATCCTCAGCTCACGATGCTCTACCGGAGCCATCTGATAAACCGATGCTGATATCGGGGTCGTCCCAGGTTGAAACTCAATGCAGAAATCTATCTCCCGATGGGGAGGTAGCCCGGGGACATCCTCCGAAAAGACGTCCTCATACTTAGCCACCACTGCTGGGAACCGAAAACTCATAACATCTGCCGCACCAAGGGCTAGGCTAGCCAACTAATGTGAAATCATTTGTGCCCTCCTATGCATGAGTCTATCATGTGCTGCCTGGGTCTCTCTTTCACTGAAAAAAGAGAACCACGTTCCGTCACTACAGACACACCACACCCTTCACCTAAAACAATCAATCTGGGCATAAACTGTGGATCACCAATCCATGCCAAGAATGAAATCGTAAGGCCTCAATGCTACTACCAAGAGGTTCCAAATGAAACTCTCACCTCCAAGGGTCATGTCACACTGCCTGCAAAGGTGTGTGATCTCTAAATCTTCTCCAATCAGTGTTTCTAAGCGTAAGGGTTGAGTCAATGGCTCAACTGGAATCTCAAGGTCTCAAACAAGATAAGCAACCAGAAAGGAATGACTAGCACCTGTGTCTATCAATATGGAAGCCAAGGTAGAAAAGACACAAATAGTACCTCTAATCATTCCGGGAGTACCTGGGTCATAAGCCTCTGCCGCCTCCAGCTGTCCCTACCTCTATCCACCAGCTCCCTGAGCCTGGGGTGGACCTCCTGGGGGTGGTGGTGGTAAAGGGTCAAAACGCCGACCACCTCCAGCTGCTCTCTCAGCTCCTCTGCCACGTACGCCACCTCGCGGATCTTCCTGCTCCACACGTTGCCTCTGCCTCGGTGGTCCATCCACTGCTCCTGTGTCAGTAGTACAGTGGGTCGGACAATCTCGAGCGAGATGTCCCCTGCCGTCACATGAGTAACATCGCCTCTCTCGAGGATGGCTGGATGCGCCCTGTGAACCCTTTACGGATGATCCCCTATCTTGGGATCTCCTCTGGAAACGTCTCCCGCGCCTGGGTCCCTGACGTCGGCTCCCCACTGCCAAGGTCTATGCTCCAGCTCGCCCACTACCGATAACTGTCGATTGTCCCTGCTCCGCCAGGAAGCTCTCGACCACCAAAGCCCGCTCGAGCACCCCAAAATAAGTAGGAATGCTCATAGGGATGATTCTATCTTGGATATATCTACGCAAGCCCCACTCAAAAGTCTGAGCACTGAAGTATTGATCTCTGACCATATACATCAAGTACCGTGAGAGGTCGGTAAATCTCGATGAATAGTCAGCCACCGTCAAGGTTCCCTGCTGGAGCTGAAGAAGCTCCTGTATACGTACTGCTCTTAGGGTAACCAGTGAAAACTCCTCTCTGAAGAGACGCTAAAACTCCGACCATATAAGAGCCACCTCATCGTGAGTATGGATGACCATGCTCCACCATCGCCCTGCTGAACCCTGCAGAAGGCTCACTGCCAGGATCACCATCTGGTCTGCTAGTGTCCTGACCAAACGAAAGACTCTGGTCACTGCCTCAAGCCAGTCCTCTGCTGCCTGAAGGTCCGGATCGCCTCGAAACCTGAGGGGTCTCTGTCTCTGAAAATTGTGGAGGGCGCTCAGCCTGCGCTTCTCCGCCACTGGTACAACAGGTGCTAAACACTACTCCAAAGGGGGCAGGATAACTGGAACGCCACCTGGTGGTAGAACCGGGGGATCTGGTCCATATATTGAAACTTCATCACAGAGGGGGTCATCCTCGTGATTGAGCTCCTGGATCCTAGCAGGTGCACATAGTAGAGGCATCCTATTTAAGAAACAAGATATATCACAGTCAGTGAGTTTATCTGGAGAGCTGACTCAAGAAGGACATGGAAACCACAACCCATTCCTATATGATGCAAGTACCATTATTTTTATTTTCCATGCAACCAGTGTTTTCATGTTCCGACTCGAAAAGCAAGTTATCAAAGTCCTGGTGTATGGATATGTCAACCACCGCACCAACACTGGGGTCCTTTTCCTGAGATCCAAACTCGAAACACTTAACACTGTGGCCCCAAACCAACTCACAGACTCTCTGTCCTAAGGTAGAACCAACCACCTCTGATACCACTCTGTCACGACCCGTACCAGTGGGGCCTAAGCCACAACTCCCCAAGCCCGCCTCCAATAGGCCAGGGGCTGGTTACTAGCATCGATTAGGCATGCTACTAACATGGGAGGCATTGCCTATAAACCTGTACATACGCACACACATCGCCAAACCCGACAAGATGAAAAGTAAAAACTACTAAAAGGAATATATTCATGCATACACTAAAAACCAACCAAAAAAGTACAATAGGGAAGTAAAGTATAGTAAAGTAAAACCCTAGGCCAAAGTACAAGCCCACCAAAAGAAAGTCCGCAACAAGTCCAACCTGTAGAGAAAGGTACTGGGACTGCAACCCATCGCCGAAGGAACTCACCTCGGCCTGTCTGATTTCACTGAGCACCGTCTGGTTCTGGCCCTCCTAGAATCCTATCAAAGGCTTGCTCGTCTGCACAAGACACAACACGTGCGGGAAAATCCCGTGTAGGGTTGAGTATAACAATACCCAGTAGGACACCCCGAAAACCACAAAGGAAAAAATACAACAAAGAAAAATACCACGAAGAAAGGTACAGTCAGCTCTACACAGTATATGTCTATGAAACATACAACAAGAACATCCAGATATACTCATACACAGGCGACCATCGTGAAAACACCACTAAGATCCAGCTCGAGGATTTTCACTAAGCATACCATCGGTAGGACATACTCCTAGGTCTGAAGAGAGGGGCATGATGTACTCATTCTGGGAGAACACACTTCACAAGTACCTTGGGAACAAGATGCTCAGATGAGGATCACATCCAAGTCATGGGGTGATTCTGATGACTCAATTTGAGCTAATTCACTAAGAAGAGGATCGGCGGCCGGGTAAAGTTGGTCACGTCGATACCAAGAACTCTACCTAGGGTTCCAGGAATGAATAGAGGATCCAACTCTAAGTCTCACAGAGGGGATTCAAACAACTCTATTTAGGGAGTTCTGCTGAATGGATCATACTCCTGTATAAAGGAATTGATACCAGAACCTTCAGAGGATTACCAAAGGTATGAACCCTAAGAACTAGTCCAAGTAACAGAAGGCAAGTGGATCAACCCATGAAGAAAAGTTACACAGCGTGTATTATGGTTACACGCCGTGTTACTTGACCCCGGGTACTACCCGAATAAACAGCTTGTGTCTTTCTTTCAAGCCATGAAAAACAAAACTACACGGTGTGTAGTAAAGTACACGCCATGTTCCTTGACACTGGGTATTGCCCGTGTAAACGGCTCATGTCCCTCAGCTTGTCAGATAGAAAACAACTACACGGCGTGTAGAAGAAATCACACGCCATGTTCGAGCACCTGGGCTCGCTCCGTGTACGCTGGCCATGTGCCCGTACACGGTCTCTGACCATGTCCGTGTCGCCTGTCCGTGTACCAGTACATGGGGTATCTCGTGTATCTAGCCGAGTCTGGCCGGGGAGGGGTATACACGGCGTGTCCATGGCCGTGTACCCTACCCATGTCCATGTACTCTAGGAGTACATGCTGAGTAACCCTTCCAACGAACACACGCCATGTAGCCCATACTACACGGTGTGTAGTCGGGAAAATTCCAAAACCGTGTCTTCCGCCGCACTCCTCGGCCGATCTCCCGGATCTCGATTCTGTCGTCCGTTCACTGCGAAACTCCAAATACTGGGTCGCCTCGTCTCGTGAATCCAAATTCGTGGCTTTCGTGCCTTTAATCGATTCCAAAATCCGATTCCGTCCATCCGAGCGTAAATCGTCTGAAGAATGATTTCTTCTGATTCACTTTGATCCATCTGTCGAAACCGTCATCGCACCTCCGCAAGACCACTGCGGTGTTGATCCTTCAATTCGGGATTGTTGCGTCGCAGAACGGATGCGCAACGATCCGTTGTTCATCGCCCCGTGAAGAACGCAAAGAATGCTCACGAAGAACGCAAGAATTTGGGGAAGAACACACAAAAAATCGAGAGGGATGAACCTCGATCGTTGTTCGTTTCAATCTTGGTTCGTCACCGTAGAAGGTTGAACGAAACCAAACAAATAAAAAGAATCAAATCCCCAAAAATCCCCGCAAAATCCCATCCAGCAAGAACGACCGATCCACGGGCTAATCTGTTCATGGATTAGTCTGTGTTCGTCATGGAAATAAAAAATGGAGAAGAATTAAAATCACAACAACATTCTACCTGGATTCGCTGCGTTTTCCGGTGAAGATCCGCTCGACGCATCGTCGTCGCCGTCGAAATCTGTCAACAACGTCGCCGCCGCATTGGGGATTTCCTCCAGAGCTTTCCCAGAGCCTCCGAAGAATTTTAGGGTTATGGGGATTGTAACCCTGATTCCCCTGCGAAATTTCTATTTAAGGATAAGAGATATTTGACGTAACAAGATTTAATAAAATCTTTTAATTAAATATTTTATTACGGTTACGTCCAAAAACCAGATTTCACCATCGACCTGCGCCGGCCAAAGTTAGGCCTCACCCAAGGTAAAATCATTGTTCTTAACGCAACTTGGATTTCTGCTCCGAGCACCCGTTCGGGAGTTACTCTACTTTTTCAGGAAAACCGCACGCACGCGTAATTTGATTATTAAATTAAATTCAAACATTTGTTCTGGGCTCACTGGGCCTCGGAACTGCACGCCGTCTCAGAGCCTGGTCTCGAAAATATTCCCATATAATATTAAAATAATACATGGAAAAATCTGGGACATTACAATTTTTAGGGTATTTATTTTAATCTTTTTAATATTTAATTTACTTACATTTTTTAAAATTATGAATAAAAATAAATAATTAATAGTTATAATGATTTATAATTATTAATTCATAATAATTATAAATAATTAGTAATAAGTTTTAATATTTGGAAATAATTAATATTAATTTGTAGTAATTAGTAATACATAGTAGTAATTACCAGTAATGATTAGTAATTAGTTATAATTGACATTTTTTACTGATAATTAGTAACAATTATTACTAATTGATATTGATTATCCTTAATTATTGGTAATTATCATTATATAGTAATTATTTATAAAAATATCTATAATTAATAGTAATTACCAAAAGAAGTAATTATTAAGTATAATTAGAAATAATTAGTAACAATTGGTTATAAATAGTAATAATTGCTGATAAATAGAAATGATTAAAGATAATTTCTAATGATTTGTAATAATTATCAATAATTATTAATAATTACAAGTAATTTGTAATAATTAGTTATCATTGCTGATAATTATTGATAATAATAAAAAGTAATCAATAATTAGTAATAATTGAAAATAATTAGAAATTATTATTAACAATTAGTAATGATTATTAATAATTATTGAAAAATAGTAAATAATAATAATAATTAGTAATACTTAGTAATAATTATAGATAAATAGTAATTAATTATTAATAAATGATGATAATTAGTGATAATTACTGTTAATAGTAATAATTAGTATTAATTAGTAATAATTTGTAATATTGGGTAATAATTTCATGAAAATAGTAAATAATTAGTAATAATTTGTTATAATTACTCATAATTTGTAATAATTAGTTATAATTATTGATAGATAGTAACAATTATTATTAATTATAGATAAATAGTAATAACTAGTAATATTTATTAATAATTACTAATAAATAGTAATATTTTCTAGTAAATAATAAATAATTACCAACAATTACTAATAATTAGTAATAATTATTATTAATTGGTAATATTGAAAGAAAATTAGTAATAAATAGAAATAAATAGTAAACAATAAATGATAATTAGTAATAATTAGTAATAATTAGTAAGGATTAGTAATAATTAAATTAATTAGTAATAATAAGTAACAATTAGTAATAATTAGTAGACAATGAAGAAGATGAGGTTCTGTACGAAAGTGGCGATAGTGATGGCTTCCTCAACAGTGATGACATATTCAAGTTGGTCGATGGTGATGAGTGAATGATCCGATGATGAGGATGATGATATCATGTGACAGAAGTGATAGTGATAAGACAGGTGGGTCAGCAATGTGATGATGGTGCTGGTGGTCCCATAGCTTACCTTGAGTTGGGTTGCCAACGTTTTGAGGATTCCACTTTTTGAATTTAAAATTTAAAATCTGAATGTGGCTTTTGATTTATTTTAAGTATTTATGATGTTGTAATGGTGTTGTTTGGTTTTGGTATTCGGTCCATGACAGGTTCCCACTCATCCAAAAAAAGGTTTTTTGAAAATCAATTAAAAGGGATTTGGAGGTAGTAAAAAGTATCGATAAATATTAAATAATTACAAATAAATAATAAGTTATTACTAATAATTAATGATAAATAGTAAATAATAATAAATAATTTGTAATAAATAGTAACAAATAGTAATAATTAACAGTAAATAACAGTATTTGACAATAACTAATAGTACTTAGTAATAATTTTTGATAAATATAAAATAATTACTTATAATTAGATTTAATTAACAACAAAAGTAATAAATAAAAATAATTACAAAAAAATAGTAAATAATTAGTAATAATTAGTTGTAATAAGTTATAATTATGAATAATTAGTAATAATTACCTATAAATAGTAAAAAAAATTAATAATTAGCAGTAATTGGCAGTAACTAATAGTAATTAGTAATAACCACTAATAATAAGTTATAATTAGTAATAATTACTACTAAATGATAATAATTGTTGATAAATATTAAATAATTTGTAATAATTAGATTTAATTAGTGATAACTAATTGTAATAATTGATAATTAGTAATAATTACTAATAGTTATCAACAATTAGTAATAATTATCAATAATTATCAATAATCAGTAATAATTACAAACAAATAGTAATAATTAGTTAACATTAGTAAGAATTATTAATAATTTTCAATAATTAGTACTAATTAGAAATAATTACTAACAAATTTTTATATTTAGTCTATATTAGAAATAATTGCAGATAAATATTAAACAATATGGATAATTAGTGACAATTAGTCATAATTAGCAATAATTATTTATAATTAAATGTAATAAGTTATAATTAGTAATAATTAGTAACAATTGTCTATAATTAGAATAAATTAGTTATAATTAGTAATAATTATAAATAATTAGTTATAATTATTAATAATTTTCGATAAATTGAATTGAAATTGTAATAATTAGATATAATTACTTTTAAATACTAATATTTTTTTATAAATAGTAATAACTACCAATAATTATAAAAATTAACAATAATTATTAATAAGTTCTAATAATTTTTAACAATTTGTAATAATTACATATAAATAGTAAATAATTAATGATACTTAGTAATAAATCAGAAAATTTATAGACAGTGGGTAGTAATTACCAATAATTAGTAATAATATGTAACAATTACTAATAATTAGTAATAATTTATATTAATTTTTAGTATTTTTAATAGTTTAAAATAAATTTTTCTTTGAATAATTATTTTTTAAGATTGTAATTTTTTTATATTTAGTTGTAATTACAAGAAAATATCTATAATTTGTAATAATTATATATAATGTGTAATTTTCTTATCGAATAATCCTTTCTATCAAATTGATATGTAGTAGTGTCATTATTTTTTATTTTTTATAAAAATATAGATTAAGTAGACAATAATTTTTATTATGAAATCCAAATTGGATATATCATCGTAGATATCCAAAATGGTTCTTGTATAAATCCTATATATTATGAGGTCATTGACACATTTTTATCATTTTTTTCATCAAAATCAGAAAATTATTCAAAAGGAAAATATTGTCATTCTATGTAAGGTAGGTGATCATATGAGTTTTGAAACATGTGGAATCTATGGAGCGCATTAATTATGTTTTCATTTCCAAAAAAAATTATATTTTCTTAGAATCAATAATAAGAACATAATTAAAGAGTAAATAAAAATAATTTGTTTCCAAGTCCTTGAAAATTTAAAATATTAGTCTGTATAGTTTTTGGTCAAAATTTTCAATAAATAGAATCTAAAAATTATAATAAAACTCTCTGGTCAGAACTAATCATCTCAATTTTATAAGTTGCTAATGTATTTTAAGGGTTCTTTGTATCTTAGTTGTGAGATAATAAAAATTAATGGTATTACTGAATTTATGGATATGAAATTAGAAAATATATTTAAAATTTATTTTTAGTCAAATATTTTTTATGTTAAATCCTTTTTAACTAAGGGAAATGTGTTTCCGAAAAATATTATGAAAGAAATAGGTTGGTCTGAAATATAGGTCTTGATAATTAGAAGATCCATTCATGTTCAAAGGATTTTATATTATTTTATGATGAATATAATTTGTTTTTTAATTATATTATATATGGATAAATGATATAAAATGAGGTACAATAAGTAAAGTGCAAAATATTACCCATTAAATAGTTGACCTATTTACCTTTTACACCATGATTGCTGAGTTTTTTATGTGTCGCAACACAAATTCAATGATGGCATAGAATTAATATAATAATTATATTGATAAAATATTAAATCATCCTTGTGTTGGTGATTAATAGAAATATTTTGATCAATTGAATCAATCTTTTGCTTCAGAATCTCATAACACATGATTGGGTCATTCCACTGACAATTTCTATTCATTTGGTTCTATGGTAGTCAATATTATTGTCAGTCCATCTTTGAATCATCAAACAGTGTAAGTCCTTTTATGTTGATGAATACACCATATATCCATTATAAATTTATAATTCGTGGACATTCAAAAATGAATGCTGATATTTATGTGAATCCATTGATTGGTGAGTTAAATTTATTTTAGAGTAGTAGTTTTTTAACATATGAAATAGTTTTAAAATAGAATTTCATAATAAATGTTTCATTTAAGTGGATAATTTTTTACTTTTCAGCATATGAATTGTTATCCGAATGATGTATTCATTCTTTAATGTGATGTCTATACTATAGGAGTGATAGAAAAAAATTAATTCTTATAAATAGAATAAAATATTTTTTACGGTTATCGAGGATTTCTTCTAATTGAAAATTCATACAAATGGAATTGAAATAATTTTAGATATGTATAACAAAATGTGATGGACCTCCATCAATGATATCAAACATTGTTTTAAAATTGATTGTCTCTTAATTACCTCTTATTGTCTTTAAAATTACTATAAATCAAAAAAATAGATGAATTTGGTGATTATCAAAATTAAATAAAATAGATTATTATTTGGGTTTATCGTATTTCTCTGATTTGATGGTATTTTACATGATAGATGTCTTGAATATTGAAAAAAAAATGATAACCTATTTTATAATTTTTTTGACATGCTTGGTATGACTACTGTTAAGATCAGGGAACTATTATACTATTTTCAAATATACTGGCATCTAGAATGTAAAATATTTGAAAATAATAAATTGAATGATTTATTAAATCCAATAGTGTATTTTATGAATTATATTGTAATTAATGTATTATTCTATAAATGGATTTCATATTTCAAGTTACTATATGGTTTTGTGTCCAATATTATAAGATATGTTAGAATCAGTAATATTAACATATTAAAAGGTCATAATTTTCATGTTAAAATTGAAATAATACTCATGATTTCCCTTGGAGATTTCTAAAATTATTTGATTTGGGATGTTATGAAATAATACAAAATTTCTTCCAAGAAAATTATATAGTGAAAAAATACTATGATGAACTGTGTTTGCTATATCAATACGTTGTTTTAATTATATGTTAATTAGAGAAAAATAATTAGTCATTCTTTAATTCAATAGAACATTTAATATTATATTTTCCACATGAACCAAAATATGGGGGACTGTTAAAGTTTATATTGATATACCCATACAATATATGCATATATAAAGTAATTTATAAGGTATGTGACAATGCATCGGCAGAATGTTCAATTGATAAATAATATTTATTAGAGAAAAATTAAATTTTTTACTATAGTTATATGTGTGGTGAGTATCCTTCAAAATTTATTCAAATGGGTTATAATTAGTAAAATTTTGAAAATGAAATAAACCATTAATTTTAAATATTTGTTCAACCTTAACATGTATTAGGTGTAGTTCAGGGATGATAACTTTTATATGATAAAATGTATAAATAATGTATATATGTTCATCTCAATTATGATGAAATAAAATGATTTGTATAACGTATGATAAATTCCCCTATTATTTAAATATTTTAAAATTTAAATTAATATTAATTCACAATTAGATTATAAGATTATTATATCACGAAACATTTTATTCAAATTACACCAACCTCTATTGAGAAATTATAACAAAGTAATTTTTCCTATAAGATTCATAGACTGATAAAGTAAATTGTTTATAGTCGATTATATGAAATAAATTTATTATCTATTATATTATTAATTGTTTTATAATGTTATAGGTTTCTCAAATTAAAGATAAAATTAATAATTGATTATGCGTATTGAGTAAACTACCATTCAAATTGGTTAAATATTATAATCAATGTATGGGAAAAATATTTAGAGTTCATACGCATATATATGGTGATTAAAAAAAAGAATAGTTTTTTTAATGATATCATCATAAATAAAGTAATGTTAACATTTATGAATTACTGGATGAAATAATTGAGTTATTTTATCAAGGATATAATTATATAACAATGATTAAATGTCAATGGGTTAATACTGAGAGTGGTTTTGACATTCATCCGCACATCAAAATCTTTGAAATTAAATATAAAATCCTTAAAATTTTAAATTAATCATTTATCTTGGATCAATAAGAATATATAATTTATTTTGTAAATAATTATGATGCTTACAATATTTAATTGGAAGTTAGAATATAATAAATATAAAATCCCATGAAAATATATTAATGAAATTTGAAAGTGGTTCTATTGAAGTGCATGAAATTAAAAAAATTATGATATGAAAAAAATTATATCTTTTACTCAAATAGATAGAAATATAAATGATGAAACCCCACCGTTATAGGATGATGGTGTTGATAATCTTAATTATTTAACAAATGAATTTAAAAAAGAAAGGTTTGATGAATCTGAACATCCTATGAAATGTGATCATGATGAGAACAGAGATAAA
Source organism: Viscum album (assembly GCA_963277665.1). Taxonomy (NCBI): domain Eukaryota; kingdom Viridiplantae; phylum Streptophyta; class Magnoliopsida; order Santalales; family Viscaceae; genus Viscum; species Viscum album. The sequence continues at coordinate 2,009,576,282 of OY728155.1, forward strand.
TATATTGACACCAAACTATTAAGATATGAGGATGAAGAAGAATAATTATGAAACTATATTCTATTTATATTTGTTATTAATATATAATAAAAGTTTTCAATTCATTACATAAAACGTTATTTTCATGTTTCAAATGGATGGTGATGATATAGATGATATGTTTTAAACCCTTGAAGATGTTTAGATACCTAGTGACCATTCTGATGACTCATTATTTGACATGAATGTTGGTACCCCTACATTATAATATTTTGAGGTTCATTGTCTAGCTAGATTGATAATTTTAATCTCTATTCATGTGTGATGTCGACCTCTTGATTTTGATCCATGCATGCAGAGGCATGGAAAATTATTAATTTTAGTAAATTTTCTTTTTTTTCATTATTTTTTATTATTTTTTATGTTATTATTTTTTTAATATTTCTTATTTCTCCAATAGTATATCATATATAGATGTTGGATAGGGGTGTGATTCTAGGTAATTAATTTTTTAACCATGGGTAATGTGGGATCATATTCCTATTGATGTTTATCAACACATTTTTTATCATTACATGGTATATAACTAAAGAATATTTATTTTTGAAGTAATTTATTTATTTACATATTATTATTAATTATTTGTAGGGTTTATTGTGTCCCATAAATGATAGACTAAGATCCACCATATATAAGTAATGGTATATTTGTATGCATGTGCATCATCATTAGTTTTTTACAAAATCTAATAAAGAGGTCCATATAGAGAGTTGGATAAAAAAAATTCAGTCTTACTGTATTCATCAACTTGATTACATATCATCTCATTTTTGGGATGGATTTTTCCCATATTGGATAAGAAAAGGTTTTAAAGGGTTTTATCCTCAGGCTGAAATTACTGAGGGATACAAGAGGATGTGTATAGAGATTTTATTCATACCATAAGTATTTAATAACAACATATGGTATGGAATTTTTTTTGAAATTTATATATAATTTTAAAGATAAATATTTATTTTATATTCATATAGGAATGTTATCATCCCTATGTTATGAAATTTTATGTTTATAAGAAAATATACATTGATTAAATCACTTTAGAGATTACATGTGGCCATTACTGTTAGATTATGACTTGTATTAATTTCTTATTTTTACAATTAATTAAAATTTATATTTTAACTATTTTTATGTCAAAATTAATTTGAATAAGGTATAAAAGGTGTCAAATTATCACACACATAGTGAGTTTTAGAATGATATTAAGGGTTGAAACCCTAATTATTTATTGTTTGATGGTAAAATTTTGATGTAGGTGACTTAGTAATGTATCAATAAAATCAAAGTGGTTGGTTTCAATTCTTCATTGACATGCAATCATTATTGTGGTACTATAATGTGGTCGTCTTTTATCATATAAGACTTTGTCATATTTTCTTCAGTATGAGGAGATTATTTGATCTCAGAATGAGTTTATTTAGATAACTAATAGAGGGAAAGTGGAGTTTCATCAACACTATAATTAAAAGGATGTGTAATAGTGTCGATGGTTGGAGTAGTAGTATGAGAATATATTAGAGTACATGCAATGGATTATGTAGGATATAGGTATGGAGTGGCCTCTACATATTCATCTAGATGATCCACTATAACCAAAATGTTTCATATATTTTATTGATAATATTATTTTGATATGTTTTAGATATATATAATATGTGTAACATGGTTGTTAATTTATATGCCTAAGGTATTACATATATATTTTTTAAATTTTATTAATGTTATTTTATTTTATTTTATTATTATTTTTTGGTATTTTTCAATGGAATAGTATTTCAAATGTAATAAGTTATTAGTGATATGTATGTATTACCATCTCTAATAACCTAATGAATGGAAGTTTTTTATCGCTAATGATGATTCATCATATATGAGGTGTAGAAAAATATTTTCAATGGAGAATATCTCCTTTACAAAAAATATTATGACAACCTATTAAAAAATGTTTCTCTAATTCCATTTTAGGCAATGGGTTTATCATGATAATTTCTCATTATTTTTGACTATTTATAATGGTACCTCATCGTTATGAACCAATTGCAAATACCTCACTTCCATTTGTGACACAATAACCTATAAATATGATCTACAATCATATTCATTGAATTATTTCTTTTGAGAATTTTTTTATTGAATGAAAATTTACTCTTTAAACATACATCAATAATTTTTACATTCAAACTGTAACAAACCATCCTTAGTTTTCACAGAACTAAATACCCAACCCTGCCTGACACAAGTCTCATAGATAATTCCCAATACCTATGAGAGGAAAGATAGTTATTAAAAATATTAGTAATCCATCTATGAATTATTTCACCCAAAATAGTGATAAATTCCATTAGAGTAAATAAATATAGGAGATGAAATAAATTACCTTTTCAGAAAGGTCATGAACAACTCAACAATTCTAACTTATCTGTAGAAACATAAAATCATCTCTAATTGGATGATTCGTCATGTTAAAAAATGAAAAACTAACCAAGAATAAAAAACTACAAACCATCTTGAGATGATCATGAAACCATATCAATGCTATCAGTAGTTTCTCACCACCCCCCAACTAACACCACATCAACCTTAATGATCAAGACTAAATAAAAATGGGATCCTATAACATAAAATATATTTGAGTGATCTAAAATATTTATTAGGTTATCATAACCCATTGAATCAATAAAATATTAAACATAAGTACCAGAGAGACTCTACAAGGAGAAGGCTCTATATAAGGATTCAGAGCTTGGATCATTGACCAGAGCAGAGATAAAATATTTTAAAGAATGGGATGGTATTAAAATTTCAATTATTAGTAGACAATTCATCTCTTCATTAGATTTCATGAATAATTTCAATGCAAATGTGGATAGCTAACACCATGAAGTAGAAATCGAGGAGGGGTAGTTCCACAAAGTTATAGTCTAGATGAATTCATCTGAGACCTTCATGTTATGTAATGTCTCAATGCATATCGGCCATGTATAAGATTTCCTTCAGCACTTATAAGGGGGATTATCTAAAATGAATAAAAATATAAATCCTTCGGTCCATTTAGGTAAATTTATCAATGACATTTTCAAAATAAATCTAGAAATTAATATTTTTAAATATATAGTGTGGAAATCTAAATAACACCATTAAAATATTTCAAAACTTTTGTATTTATATTACAATACTAAAATCACATGTTTCGTAAAATGAATCCATTGGCCTAAGACATATTAAAACCATACCCTTACTATTAAAATTTTGGAAAACAACCCACATGTTCTATTTAATTGAAAATGGTCATGTTAAATCATTTCCCTTGATAAAGCTATCTAAAAACCAAAACATCCATTTCGAAATCCACTTAAATGAACACAAATAAATGTATTTAATTTCAAAAATGTATTTCTAGTCATATTTGAAATATCAGTTCCCAAAATAAATAACCCAAAAAATAAATGGGTCAAGCATAAGAATATAAGGCACCATACATCACAAGGCATGTATAAATTTAAACAGAATAAGATTCCCTAAAAATTAATTAATGGGAAATGATATACATAAGAACTATAAAAAACTCCACTTAATCATTAACGAACCATATAGTTGATTTTTTTATGAGATCTATCCTGGGATTCCTAACATTCAAAGAATATAACATTAAATTATTATGCCAACCCACTTACTTGCTAATGGTATATGTTGAAGTTCAAACCATATGTCATCCAACTAGCCCACACAAGCCTTATTTATATAACAACCCCCACCGACCACTTTTTACATAGCATTAATGGTGGTCCATTAGAATAATGATAACAAAAAACTATAAAAAATTAGACGTACCATGTAGTACTTAGTTTCTAATGAACAATAAAGGAAGTGACACATAAAAATAAAAAAAACCAAGTCGACACAAAAGGCATTACCAAATCTACCATCACCCCTAACACCAAATAATATATGGCCCCATATATATATAAATTTATGTATATATAATTCAAGAATGTAATAAACAATAATATTCCAACACAAGGGATTAAACAAGCATCTCTTAGAGAGAAAAACCCATACAAGGGGTAAACAAGTCAAAGGGGTAATCAAGGGGTGACTTTCAAATCAACCATTTTTATCCCAAAGTTCCAACAATGAATTTAAAACCAAAACATTGATCAGGACTCTAAAACCCTTTGAATTTCATGAAAAACCACATATAATACATTTAGTAGTTCAATTGAACCACTCACTTTAAAAAACATTTTAAATTTGACCTATAACAAGGGCCATCCTCTTTGAATACAAAAAAAAAGTTCCAAAGGCCACCAATTTCAATAAAAACATTTCAAAGAATCTATAAAGGCCTTTCCACAAGGTTTAAATCACACACACATTTAAAATATACATTTTAAATAAATTAATGAACCCCTTTAAACCCCATTTTGAGGTCAACACCTCACCTTAAAATCAAATTCACATTAAAACATAGATTTCACTCATTGAAAAAAATATTGGTTCTAAAAAAATGAAAACGGTGAAAATAGTTTCAAAATCCATATATGAATTACTCCAAAATCTTATCACCATTAAACATTTCATTTCAAACATGAATACATGGAATTTACATGGCACTAGTGGAAAAATGTATTTCCACGTCGGTTTTTTTTTACATTTTGAGGTCGGTTTTTAACCGACGTCAATAAAGGTGATGTAAAAAATATATGTTTCAACATAGGTTTTTATAAAGCAACGTCAAAAATCTTCTCCACATGGGTCTTTAGTGTCGTTTTATATAAAAACTGACACCAAATTTCAGGGCCTCAGGGATCTTAGGCGTCAGTTTTAATATAAATCGACGCCAAAAATCAGGCCCTGGGGGTCCTTGGCATCAATATTATTTAAACTGATGTCGAAATTCATGACCTCAGGGGTAATTGGCGTCGGTTTTTTAGAAAACTAACATCTAAATCTGGCTTCTAAATGAGTTTTAATGTCGGTTTTTGATAAAAACCGACGCAAAAAATACATTTTATAAACAAATATTTTCCATGTCGGTTTTCAAAAAAACCAACGTGAGAACCTCTAAACTATGAATATTGGATTATAGATCGTTTCCCAAGCTTCAATTTGACTGGTTATGGAGCTTAAACGGACCTACGGATCAAAATTTTTGGTCATCGTAAGTTGTACCTTTTTATGGGTCGATCGATACAACTTTCTTCGAAGAATACATGAAAAAAACGAACCAAAATGAATATTCCAAATGAACAAAAAAATATAATTAATGATTGAAACTAACTTTAATTCTTTTATTGGTCAATTTGAATCGATATGTTATTTATCATTATTTCACTTCATTTTAAGGGAGAACTCACGCGGTAATGAAAATAATGAGTGATAAAAATATTTCCCAAAAACTAATGAATCTTATGCAGAAGTTTTATTTTTGTATCTAGATTAGAATAATCCTTCATCATAATTATAAAAATAATAAGATTTTTAGTGATAAGGAAAAAAATAATAATGAAATTAAATGATGAAAATAAATACCTTGTACAAATCGTCGATTGAAGAATATTTGAAATATTGATTGTATCGAAGATGTAATAAATTTTTAAAGAAATTGAATGAGATTTTATATAGTGTAAATGATAATTTCTACAGTGGCGATTCAATAAAATTTGAGTGGGATTATAAAAATAGGAATGCTCGTTGGGAAAAAATTGAAATATCAAAGCCGTGTAGTTAAAATTTTACTTTTAATGTCGGTTAAATATATAACTGATGCTAAAAATATTCTCATGTTGGGGTATTAACAATTTCTTTTGAAAAAACGATGCAAAAAAAGTGACTTTTAACATCAGTTATTTGTAAAACTGACGCCAAAAAGGGTCTTTTAACATCGGTTATTAAAAAAATCGATGCCAAAAATCAAGTCATATAATTTTCAATTTCCAACATCCATAACTTTTGATCCGTAAGTCCATTTTTTCTCCACGACCTGTAAAATTGAAGACTAGGAAATTATCTAAAACTTTTATTTTGATCATTGTCATCGGGTTTTTGTAAAACCGATGCCAAAAAGGGCCTTTGAACGTAGTTTATTAAAAAAACCGACGCCAAAAATCAAGTCATATAATCTCCAACTTCCGACGCCCATAACTTTTGATCTGTATCTCTGTTTTCACTCCACTACCTGCAAAATTGAATCTTGGGAAATTATCTAAAACATTTATGTTGATCTTTGGAATCATTTTTTTGTAAAACTGACACCAAAAAGGGCCTTTTAATGTCCATTATTAAAAAAATCGACGCCAAAAATCAAGTCATATAATCTCCAACTTCTGACGCCCATAACTTTTGATCTGTAAGTCAGTTTTCGCTCTAAGACCTATCAAATTGAAGCTTAAAAAATTATCTAAAACTTTTATTTAGATCTTTGGCGTCTTTTTTTTGTAAAACCGACGCAAAAATGACCTTTTAATGTTGGTTATTGAAGAAAATCGATGCCAAAAATCAAATCATATAATCTCCAATTTCCGACACCCATAATTTTTGATTCCTAAGTCTGTTTTCCCTCAACGACCTGTCAAATTGAATCTTGGTAAATTATCTAAAACTTTTATTTTGATCTTTGGCATCGGATTTTTGTAAAACTGATGCCAAAAAGGGTCTTTTAATTTTGGTTTTTAAAAAAAACTGACGCCAAAAATCAAATCATATAATCTCCAACTTCTGACGTCTATAACATTTGATCCGTAAGTCCGTTTTCACTCCATGACCTGTCAAATTGAATCTTGGGAAATTATATAAAACTTTAATTGTGATCTTTGGCGTCATTTTTTTGTAAAACCAATGCCAAAAAGTGTCTTTTAACTTCAGTATCTTAGAACCGGCGTTAAACTACTGACGTTAAAAACAATTTTTCCACTAGTGTGGAAACCATTTATTCCAAGATCACAAATTAATGAAATGGTAGCAAAAGAACACAAATCTGTCACATACAATAATAATTTCATATAAAATGGAGTTTAAAATTCACAATAACACATTGAATTCAAAAATCAAATAATTTAATAGAAACACCAACATCAAAGAGAAGATAATCATGCCAAAACATGTCCCAATCAACAAGGAGATCACCCACAAGAATAGAAACAATTTCTAAAATCCATAAAAACCAAAAACCCAAACATTAGATCCAATTAAAATCATAAAATAATCAAAAAGAGATACATGATTAATAGGGGAATCCCTAAAAAGGAGAAAACAATAAGATAATGGGATAATGTAAGAAGAGTGGCTGATATACCTTGAAATTACATGGAAATTACAAAAGGGAATGAAATGATCAAGGGGAGGAGGAAGATGGATATCCTCCTTAGATCCTAATGGAGGTCCAATGTTAATAGGAGGAATAGGGGTGAAGTCGATTAATTTTAACATTTTATTTTTGGAAAATCCCAAAATTTAAATACAATAATTGTTTGAATAGATTGGTTGTACAGTTTTCAAAATTATGCACCAACCATGACCTGAATTCTGCCTAGGCTAGACATAACTCACAATGTTTATCCTGGGTTCTGCATGGATTTGAAAAGATGTGTGACTCATCCAAAACACACCCAAATCCCCACTAATCCTCTTGGGAGATCATCATAGTTTAATAAACCATTGAGAATTTGTGTAAAAAAAGATCTATAAAAATGATAGGATCAAATGCAGGGGCTCTACATGGTAAGTACTAATATTGTGGGATAACAATGATTATCCCAAAATAAATCAAAAACATAATATTATGGCCCTATATGTATCATAAATCAAAAATATTCATGAAAATATTAAATAATATAGAAAAAAAATATTATTTGTGGGGTGTCACAAACTCCCCATTGTTCAACTTTTTTCCCCAAGAAATTCTAGAGTCAATAAGAATAGGAATGAGAAGTAGAAAGGTATAGGGAGGACATGACCCAAAAAAATACTCAAGGAAAACCAAATTTCAATAATACCACATATATCCTCAAAATATTCAATCTAATCAAATGTAATATTTATAAACTTCTTCGAGCATAATCAAAAGAATTCCTTGAAACAAAATTCCAATGAGACAATATATACCTAACATAATCTCACAACTATTTATAAATTCTCATACATGGAATAAAAAAATATAACTACTTGGAAACACATCCTAAAAAAACCTAGAAACCCTGAGAGAAACTTTCTATCAACCAAAAATACATTCAAACCCATTAAAGGAAGAGAATCTATAAGCAACCTCAGTAGAATGAAATGATATCTCAGGTCGAGTCACGATACACATGCGTAACCAAGGTTCAAAAAACAATAACACTGTAACATGGTTTATCCTAATCAAAAATATCCAAACACCAACTAGTATACCAAACTCAAATGGAGGATCATACTCCATATATACCCAATCATTCCGGAAGGCATCCCTCATGTCCAAGAAATGAGTACTAAAAAGGATCAATCAGTTAATGGGAGTAATCAAAAAACTGTATAAAGTTCCACCTAAATAAATGAGTCACATTAATAGGAACTCATATCCAACCATTAAAAACACCCAAGAGTTTTGGAGAGGGTCATATCAATCTACAATGAAACATGGCACACTATAAGAAACATTTAAGAAATCCCTAAGAGCATCCTAATAAAGAAACATCCATAAAATTCACAAAAAAAAATTAAAAAATATCCAAAAACAATATTACAAAAATAAATAGAAACATCCTAAACTATACCAACTAAAAAGGATCAAAACAATACCTTTTTCAAAATCTTATCTCAAAAACTTCTGTAGATGACCCAAATAGCTGCAATGTAGGAAAAAAATTATGGATTTAAATAGTGGTTTGTAAAATGAACCATAACCCAAAATCAAAAGAACATGATAGCCCTTATATTAAAATAAGAACGACTCACTAATTACATATTTGGATCATCATACTTCTGTTTCTCACTCATCGGGTTATCCTCACACCCACCATTTTTTTACTACATATTAAACGCAACTAAGGCATCACCCACCATAGTTTTTCTAGATATTTTAGCTTCTAGAATAATGGATTAACTAAAAACCTCTTAAAAATATGTCAAGAAAAAGGAATTTATATCTAAATTTTTTTTGGTGAATACCACATATGAGGAAATGATATTTCTCATCATTTTTTATGACTAACTTTGGAGAAAATTGACCAAATTTGAAAATTTATCGACGTACTCACTTAAATATAATTAACCCTAATGAAAGATAATAATATCAATTGATTTACCCTATTTCAAAACCTCTGGTAAAAACCATGAGACTAATTAGTACTTGAAAATTTAATAATTTATACCTTCATTAAGTAGATTAGTAACCATTAACTCCTATAAAACTCAGCTAGAACCAACTAGAATGCTCTCAACAGATGTCACCCTTGAAGCTTTAGGTGTCCTATTAAAATCAAGGATTTACTAGATCTCTTCTAACAACCTCACCACTTATACTGAACCTTATTAACTAATAAAATAATTATTGTACCGATTCCTGATATTTGAGATGGTGTCCATGATTGAGGAATGTTCAACGTCATTCACTCTACTGAGAGTATGGGTCAGAACCAAATAAGAGAATAATTTTAGAAAATTATGGGAGGTATACTATAACAAAATAATATATTAATAACAATAATTTATCTCTCAAAATATATTCCCAAGGATTTCACATTAAGCTATGAATTGAGGAGAAAACAACGAACCATCAAACGATCCATATTGGAACATACCAAATGATATTTTCATTTTAAACCACCACTTTCTCTAATGAATTATTATATCACCCTCCATCAAGTTGTATATCAAAAACTATGAAAAAAAATATTAAAAAATGAATAACCTCTGTGGAAATCCTTTGAATTTCTCTAAAAAAGGAAATCTATAAAAAATACCTTTCGAAATTTCATTTCATTTGGAAAACCAAGCGCCAAATGAACACAAATTAAACTAATTTCATTTTTTAAAACACATTAAAAAATTTCAAAAAAAATCTCTATGTCTATTCTGAAACACTTTTAAAGACCACATTTTAAACCAATTTATTTTTTGAAAACTCAAAGAATCCCTTTTAAAATAATTAAATTTTCAAATATGACACAGGAAAATAACTTTTTGAATTTATTTTATAAAAACAAGTTTTGAAAAGTATTATTTCTCAAAAGATACATGAATTTTCCAAAATGAGTTTTTAAAATAGAGAAAAAATATATCACTTTACCAGAATTTAAACAATGTTCACAAGAACCACATCCCAAAAGGGAAACAAAGCACTCCTTAATCATCATTTAATAAGTGAGAATCACCATTGGGGAGATATATAATAAATAGATAGAAAGAAATCTAGATTGGGTAGAAACATTACTTTCATCACTTTAGAGACAAATTTTTGGTTGTTTTCTACCAATCGGGTGACACACCCTATAAAGAAGGAATGTTTAACCACACAGGAATAACAGAGTTTCCTAAGTCATGTGACTAATGGTTCCAAGAATTTTCCCCTACATATCACTAAGACCATACAATGACCCCATATATCACTGACATACTCAAATGGAGTAAAGTAAATATCAATTCACATTAATATCCAATAGAAACTGCTAAAAAACTAAAATTTACAACTCAAGACCCAACTTCCCTTTGTAGTATGAGGCTCAGGATGACCAAGAGCAAGCTAAACTCTCCCCATCCTTACCTCTCAATCTATAAAAAATCTTAATATTCTTTATACTAGTATATTCACAAATAACAAGGGGCACACTAGAGGCTCATGCATTACTAAGAGAATAAAAGCATCTAAGATAAAAATTTGTAATGAACTGGTCCATGCTTCCACTAATCCCGAAAACAGACCCGACCCTCCATAACATTTGAAGAGAATTATTGATCCTCATGGCCTGGAATCTAGGTCCTAGAAATCACAATAACCCCATTGGTAATGATTTCACCCAAAATAGAGATAAAATAATAATGGATATGTAGATACAACTGGTAAAAGAAATTAACTAGCCAAATAAGTCATAAAAAACTAAACTAATCTGACCCATCTTCATAAACATAACATTATCACTAATAGGAGGATATTATAAGGTTGGAGAAAAAAATTCTAACCCTAAATAAAACAACTAAAATCCAACTCAATACAACCAAAAACAATCTCTATGTAACCCCTGATTACTCACCATTAGTCGACTCAGCCCACATCGGCCACAATGATCTAGACTGAATCTAACGAGTAACTTATAAGAAAAAATATATTATAATGAGCTAAAAATTCTAGCAGGTTTCCACAACATGTAAAATATATGATTTTTTCATAATTAAATTCATCAATGATATTTTGAAAAAAAAATCAATAAATTAATTATTTTAAATATATATTTTGGAACTCCAAACAATTCTATAAATGTTTTTCAAAAAAATCACTTTTTTTAAAAATCCAAAGACTCATGTTCCAAAGAAATATCCATCAGCCTAATTCATTTTTAAATATCACCCTCAATATTAAAATTTATAAAAAAACCCCAATTATTTTTTTGACCTAAAATTGTCACATTAAATCATTTCACCAACCATATCCATCTAAAAAACTAACACACCCATTTTGAAATATACAAAAAAATCACCCACACAAAGTCATTAATTTCAAAATAGTTTTCCAATCATCATTGAAACTGAACTTTCTGAATAAAATGACCCAATATGCTCAAGGGCCAACATAAGCCAAGTAGGAACCTTATATCACAAGGAACATATAAAATATAAATGAAAGAATATTACATAAAAATGAAGGCAAGGTAAATAATAATAAACACTAGATATAGCTCCCCTCAATCATTAAACAATCAAGAAATTTAATTATCCATGGGCTATAACCTATGATTCCTAACATGCAAAGCATCTGTCCTTATAAGTGTATACCAACCCATGAAAAAACTATCATCATTTGATGAAGACCAAACAATAGGTCATCCAACTATATAACACAAGAATCATTATGATGAAAACCCCCACCTAGTCATTTGTGACTATAATGATTGGTTGGACAGTAGTGGAACGTGAAATAACTAGCGTAAAAAATTAGATCTTCAATTTAGTACCTAGATTCCCATGACCAATAAAGGATGTGAAGTGTTGGAACAAACAAACCATGTCTACACATAAGATGTCACTAAAGCTACCACCACCCTTAACATAAAAAATTTAATACCCCCATGTGTATATATATATAAATAACTCAAGATATAAAGAATCAAAATCACACACAAGGGTAGAAGCAAGCATTTAGTAGAGACAAATAATCCAAATATGGGGGTAAAAATTTGACAAGAAAAATCAAGGTGTGTCTTTTTATCGTCCATTTTGAAACCACATATCCAATCAGTAAATTAAAAAAAACATTACTCAAGATTCCATGATATTTCTGATTATATAAAAAACACTAAAAACACTTTTATATGTTTAATAAAACAACTCACTACACAAAAAAAATTCAAAGGTACCATTCAACATGGTTATTCTTATATAAACCCATAACTATTCCAAATTCCACCTATTTCCATAATATTTTTAAACAGTCCATTAATACCTTTCCAAAAATTATAAACCAAACATACATTTCAAATCACCTTTTTAAATATATTAAATAACCTATTTATAAACTACTTTGAGGTCAATACCTAACTTTAAATATATGTTTCCTTTAAAGAAATGATTTCACTATTTTAATTCAAAATTTATATTCTAAATCCAATATGCACCATGAAAAGAATTCTAAAATACATATAGGCATTTCACCAAAGTCATATCACATTTAAATACGCCATTTGAAATATGAAAAATATTATATTCATATGAAATCCCATTTATTCCAAGATCAAAACATAGAGAAATTATATTAAATATACAAAATCTATTACATATAATTATAAAATCATAGAAAAGAAATTTATAAATAAAAAACACGCATTTAATTCCAAAATGAAACAATTACATAGAAACACCTACCTCAGTGAGATGAGAATCAATCCAAGACTTCCTACCTTCAATGGAAAGCACACCCCTGGCAAAAAAATGTAGGGTCTAAAAACCCTATAGAAAACCCCAAATATTATATCCACTCATATCCTAAATATAATCCAAAATTAATCTATGGGTTATAAGGAATCCAAAAAAATGAAAAAATAGAGGGATATGGGAATAAGTGTAAAATATTGGATGAAATACCTTAAAACGACTTGAAAATTAACAAACAGATGTAAACAATCAAGTGGAGAAAGAATATAGAGCTTATCCTTGGCTCCCAAAGGTTTTTCAACATGAATGGGTGAGTATAGGTAAAATCCCATTAAATATAAAGAAGAAATTTTGGGAAATTTGTAAAATTTAAACACCTGTACTAGTCGCATCGTTTGGGTGTAAGGTTTTCAAAACTGTGTTCTAACCATGAACTGCCCACTAACTAGTTTGGATACCCCTCACACTATATGTAATGAGTGATTCATGTTTATAAAATGACATTTTCCTCACCCTAGACCCACCCCAAGCCTTGGACAGCCTCTGGGGAGCTCTGCATGGTTCAAAAAAAATTGGAAGCTATACAAAATGGCTCTAATAAAATGATGGTACCACACACATAGGCTTCAAATAGTTAGTACTAACCATTTTGGATAACTATTAAATTCCCAAAAAACCATTAAAATCATAAATATTCTACTCGTTAAGTATTATAACACCAAAACAATCAAGAAAAGATAAAATATTAAAAAATAATCAACACCATGAGAAATGGGGTGTCACAGAGTCAATGGTATCATTTTTTTAGTATCCTCTTATTCCTATAATTAAACCTCATAATCTTTATGAAGTGGTAGAATTTGAACACCAATATAAATTTTCATTATCTTTTTCTTCATATCAAACTCAAGTTTTCTCAAAATTACTATATATATTCATAACATTATCTATAATAATATTCACATAAATGATCTACAATATTTTTTTAGTCACTTGTTAAAACACATTATTATTATACTCTTTTTTGAGTAACCTAATAATATTCCTTCATTCTTATCATCTATATACATTCCTTTGTTTCATTAGTTGTTTCAAATATTATGATATTTAATTAGTTCACACACATCAGTATAAATTATATCCACCATTTAAGATTCCATTTTTTCATTTTTTTTTTAAACAAACAGAGACATGAATTGGTCACCCCATTCATGACCCAAAAAAAAATTATTAAATCAAAAGTGTTATGATACATTCTTGAAGTGTAATGACTTTACACCAACAAAAATGTTAGAGTGATACATGAATATATATCACGGAATTGCAAACAATAGATCAATCAAAAAATTTGAGACATCATGCCTTCATGTAAGCAATCACATCAAACTAAAAGTGCAGCAAATCCTATCAATATCCAAGTCCATAAGATAATTGTGTGAATTCCATGAAACATCCATCCCAAATTCTGCTGAATATGATACACAATTAAATAAAATTTCAGTGTTCATGAAGAAACAACATTAAAAAAAGAAAACATGCAGGTATGTCTGATCAGACAACAAAGCAGCCTTGGTTATAAAAGATCATGGAGTTTGATTAGACTCCTACATCAACATCTTATTGAACATTTAGATATTTATATAGAGATACGTCTTTACAGAAATTTTAACATTTATGGGCTTTTACAAGCTATTTCATCTCGTTGCTATATTTTTGATTCTAAATCTTCACTCACCTCCTCAGTATACTGGTATGTATACTTCACAACCGGGTCAGAGTCTTCATTTAGGTTATCATCAAGAGGTACAATATAAAAATAAACCCCATGTTTTGGAGGAATATGTGTATCTTTCTTTCTTTAAGCTTAAAAAATGGTTACAGTTGGATCAACCGCACATGATGTTGTAATTTAATAGTTTTCCTTTTTTGAAGCATCAAGTGATCTCATATCAATTGTTCATTCAATTTGAGAATGGTCCCTATGATTCCTTATTTTTTAGTATTGGGAGTAATGAATCCATCAACATCCACCATTTGTTTTTTCTATTTTATATATCATTATTTTTGAAAGACCTTCTCAATTTGAGTGTATTTCTCATCACCTTCCCACAAGGATGTGCACTTAGGCAGTGCTAGGTATAAAACCAGGATAGATTGAGAAAGAACTGAAACATTAGAATTTGAGGTTTTACCCTCCTCAATAGGAATAGCCTCATTACCCTCAATATTAATTTTATTGTCTTCTGGAATGGATGGCTCATGTATATGATTAAGAACATCTATAGAGTTTAATACATTGATGCTATCAAGAGATTTATCTTCCTGAATAGTATTTTTATTCTTTTTAGTATCCTTTTCCACCCAACTTGACATGAAATGTGGGGGGGAATCCCTTTGAGTCCCACATTATTTCATAAAATTTCCAATTCTGGAACATTTTTTACAGTATTCTAGTATATTTTCAGAGAAAACATCTTGTATAAATCCGTTATATTCATTTTATATCCAAAACCATGATAGAAATTCAAGGGAGATGTCAACTTCCATAAAAATCCTAGCAACTGAAGGTCTTGATAAGATCAAAGTAGCAGAGTCTAGCCTAATTGGATTTCTGAAGAGTTTAGCAAGGGAGAATAAAGCACTCTATTTCAAGAGTTGGAGAGGTAAATCAGGGAAACCAATCCATATAATAATTATGGAGGGTTCAGAACCGACATCAAAATTTGAGGAACATTTGAAAACATTCACAAAAGATACACCAAAAGACCAAGAACCACGAGTCCAAAATCTTTAATAGTCATTCTCCGAGGAAAAACGAAAGAGAACATGCCACGAGTTTAGTAAAATGAATTCTATTTTTTTATTGATTGGTAAATATTAATCAAAATATTCAATCCTTTTAATTATCCACATGTTAATTCTATATCCATATTTTTATTATGAATATTAACCACATCATATTTCTTGAACAAATTTTCCATAATTTGTGTGTATATATGATCAATCCTTTATTTCCATAAATTGTTCTTCTATTCCAATATAAGGATGAAAGTTCTCTCTTTTTTATCCACCTAGATAATTTTTTCATTAATTATCTATCATTCCATCAATGAATTTGTCTATTTTTATTTTTATCAAGAAACCCTTATAGATAAATATAACTTTATATTTAGAGTCTTATATTTGACTCACACTATAGATATTGTGTCAAAGAACATGGACCTAAAAATTCTTCATATTTCTCAATTTATCTCTATTAACTACTATCTTTTATATCCATTGAATTTTATAAATCAATAATTTCTAAATCAATTTATACCATCAACACATCCATTCATGTAATTCACTAAATTAATATTTATGTTCATTATGATATCCCCTCATTCTATTATGTATAGGAAGTGTAGTTACAATCTTCCCCTTTAATGGATAAAATCTATTATCCAAAGGAATATTCTTCACTAGTCTTCTCTCCAATATCCCTTTTTCTATTATATGAAATGTATCCAATCCATTATTACCTTTAATTTATATATTTATTATAACACCCCATGATTTTTAAAGAAGAAGATTATATTTTATAGCAAAAAATGAAATGAAACACTATGGTTATCTCTCATTACATGCAAAAATCAGTTTATCTTGTGATACATAAATCAATAAGTTTCTTCAATATCTTGTTATACATTCATGATCGTGTTTTACTGAACAACAATACACTATTAACATTATCAGTTAACATGATAGTTATCACATTATCGTTGGATTGGAGGGTATGGATAAGATTAAATTAATTATGAAAATATGTTTTAAACATGTATATATAAGGAAATCTTTGGTGATGAATTGATTATAAATAAAAATAAAACCCTTTTGAAAATAAAAATAAATCTTCTTGTGAAAATCTATTTCAATGCGCACAACCACATTTTATACTAATAAAATAAAAAATGATGAAATTTATATTTAATATATTTAATTTAACATTTATCATTAATATAATTTATTAAATAGGCAATATATAAACATAAAATCCAATTTTATGCATAAAAATCATAATATTTCAAAAAAAAATTAGTTTTGTATCGTTTTAAGGATTCATGGATTTCGAAAAAAAAATTGAAAATTTAATAATATTTATTTGAACAAATAATTTTAATTTTTTTAATTGGAATAACAAAATTATCTTAGGATAAATTTTATATATTTTTCTGAAAATATAAAATTTTAGAAGAATATTGGAAAGTAATAAATTTTAATGGAACACTGTCTATTCAAAAAAATTATTTACAATGTTAAATTAAATATTAATTTTATTTTAATGTAAAATTATTTAAATATTATATTAATTAATCCAATTTTGTTCATTGAAATCTTTTTTATATATATTATATATAAAAACCTCTTAAACGTTTAAAATTTTCACTCTAAAAACCACATTTCTCATCATGTCTTGTGGATTAATTTTAATCTAAATTTTTTAAAATTTGAAAAAAAAATGGATTATATATTTAGAATAATAATAATTTATATTATATATTAAATGAAACTTAATTTTTTTACCAAATTTATTAGTGATAATATTTAAATTAAATTATAGTGATTCAGGTAAAAACGTGTTTAATTAGTGGTTAAACGTAGAATATAAGTTGAAAATTTGATATAAAACATTTCCAGCACCCGTTTTCTGGATACAGGTATTCTCTTATGACCTTAAAATATAAATATATTAGTTTCTAGGTTAATTTTTTAATTATTGGATACAAATAATAAGTTAAATAATGGAAAAGACAAAAATGTACTTTTAAAATTTTTATAAATCATAATGGATATGAAAAAAACCACATAGGGTCAGTTACAAATTTTATTTTAGAATATAAATGAATTATTATTGTCATAATAATTTATATTTAATTTTTAGATATGATATTATTACATTAAATTCTTTTGAAACACCACCGAATTGATTATTTAGTTAATAATTAATAAAATAAATTATACTAAAAACATTAAAAGTGAAGTAAATAGAATTATTTGTTATCTTCTATTATTTTTTTAGATTATTAAATCATGATACATATTTTTAAACTTAATATACTTTAATTACATTATTTTATGGGTTATTTTTAATTTAAAATTAATAAATAATGTCAAAATTGACATTAATGTTGTTTGAAAATAAATGATATTTTATTAAATGATTTGAAATTACTAAAAACCTATATTCATAAAAGTGATTTTTATGTCTTTTTAAATATCATATATTTTACATTAATGAAACAATTTATCTTTTATAATGAATATATTGATCCTAAAATAGAAAAAAAATTATTAGCGTAGTTAAGGTTAAAGTGGTGTTTCAACGTGTTAGATGTGCTTGTGTTAAAATTTTATTTGCATCAAACATACGATATTCAATTGATAAATTTGTGTTTAATAGTTATAATAACATGTTTTAAATATTCTAATAATTCTCACATTAATTTAAACTTATTATATAAATTACATAGGTTATAAAACGCGTTACCTTAATGAAAACACCAAAATGAATTATTTAGGAAACATAGGATATAAAGGGAAAAATTGATTAAAATGTATTTATATTGTGTATGAGAGGTTTGTATTGACCAAACATCCCTAACCAACATTTTAATTCAGTTTTTTATGTACATTAGTTAAGGAAGACCTCCCGATAATAAATACCTTTGAGTATCTACATGAATTCAACTCCCCCTCAACTATACAAATGCACTCACTCTCCACACAGATTCACACTTATAAATATTGTTGGATCATCCATACCCTATCCAAGTCACTTACCATATTCCCTAACCTAATCCAATAGGCATTATTTTGGTCATAAATAAAACCTTCCAAGGGTTTATTGTAAACCTATAGAGGATACCTGAAGAATAGATAGTGTTCTTCAAAATGAATTTTTATTTTATTTCCTTCTACACCTCCTTAAATTATTTTTATAACATGATTATATAATGAACTAATTATCATACATGTAATTATAGTTTCTTATGTTAATGGTACATCCTTAAATCACAACCACTTCTATAAAATGGGTTACCAAATCATCAATCGTTTGTATGGGGAACTACTACCTCACAAACAGATGTTCATTTTTCCATTTCCAGATTTTATAGTTATGAATAATAATGTAAATAATATTTATACATGATATATTTGTTATTAATTATGTTATTATTATTTTTTAAATTTTTATATAACACATACCACCATGCTTTCCATTTTTTGGGAATACGACGAAGTCGTTCCTGTGTACGACGGACTACAACCCTGTGAAGCAGTGTGATTAGTTTATGCTTTACATGGGATGTATTAAGGATGGGTTAAGTTAAAATATTTGAAATATATTGCATAAAAATTATAATGGAATGATAATATTTAAATATGTATATAATTTACTTTTCTTTCTTACAACATGACATGAAAATGGAAACAATGTTCATGCGTATGTATGTCCTACTATCCCTATAAATGGTTTATTTAATTTATATCACTAGATTTTATAGATTACTCAAAATACATATATAATGACTATATATTATTTTTATAGAATATTTTAAATTTTATATATTAATAAAAAAATTATTTATCTAAGATTACCGAAAATGGAATATCAAAACATATATGAAAAACAAAGTGGTAATTATCTTAAATATAACTTAAAGGAATTGTTAATAAAGGGGTAATAAAAGGTAATAATAAAATAATATATGATATTAAAAATATTTATATGATTCATTAATAAGTTAATAAAATGTTTAAAAGCACTATACATGAGGTAAAATAACACTCAACTAAAAGGAATTGTGAGGTAAGGGTTTTTCTCGTCTCACTTCTTTTTCTGTGAGATACATGTCATATTGAAAACTTATTATTGTTCTATAATGTATATGAGTCCCATTAATTTATTTTAGTATTAGTTCCATGAAATTATAGGGATTTTAAAATCAATTTTATGATCTATATTTAATGTGGTTTAAAGTTTCAATATAACCGAAGCGGTAATGGATTTTTGACACAATTTGCTCTATTTGAGACTTATGTCATGTTTTACACCTACCTTATTTTAAAACATGAATATAGTTCACATTTTACACAATATATAATTAATATAATTACCTTTCATGTTATTATATGTTTCATTTTATGTTATTACTTTATAAGTAATACAATTCAAAGATACAAAATTGGTAATAGTATTTGGTTACTATATTATCGTTTAACAGGATTCTATGTGATTAAGTCTCTGATGTTGAAATATTATAATTCTCATGAATTATCATATTTTATGACCATTAATTATACATCCACATAATTTTACCATTTTTACACTCTTTTTTACCAAATATGTTTGATAAACTGTTTTTAAGAGAATCTGATTTCATTTCTCTCCTTGGTAAGAAATATGTGTTCCTTCAAAATAATGTTTTCTAAAAAAAATTCGTAATATTTTTAAATAATATATTAAGATCATTTTCATGGAAATTAATTATATTTTTTTATTTTTGAAAAAAAAATTTAAATTATTACCAAATCATCCTTCATTTGCTTTCAAGTTTATTTTCAATGAAAAATATTATCAAAATGTTTAATGTTTTAAAAAGTTATTTTCTAAATGAAAAGGGTATTCTTGTAAAAATTCTTTTAATGATATTATAATGATATTTAAATTCATAAAAATAAACAACCATTGTTTACTATTCTCAAATGGTGATAATTTTTTGTGATACCCACCTCATTATATCTTTAGATGGATTTAGATTGTTTTAGAGATATTGTTATGAAACTAGTTTTTTCTATGATTAATTAATTTTTGGAAGATACTGATATGAAACAAATTTAGTTTCCATGTGTTTAAAATATTTTTATGATCTTTAAGTTGATATTTTTTAATTCATGATATGTAACTTCAGTATTACATGAATCAGTTGCGCCCGATACAACTTATATGAATAGTTGTGCCTCATTATAGCTCACAGGTGAGCCAGATATAGCTTATATGAAGGTTTGAAACCCATTATAGTTTTTGGAATATGGGTAATCCCAATATAGCTAATACAAATGGTGATCTCGTTATAACTCTCCAATTTATTGGGTAATGATTATATTTAAAGGTGGACATATGTTTAGTTTAATTAAAATGGTTTTGAAAGGGTTTTAAGAATATTTATCTCTAAGTTACCATAATAACATTTATTTCTTGTTATGGGTTTATTGTGTTTTATTTTATAAATATTGATATCATATGGCACATGATTACTAATTATAATGACTATTACAATTTCCATGTATTCATATTTGATCATCTAAGTATTTATGGGTATATGTTCTTTTATAAATCTCTCGTGAAATCTGATTAGGTTTTAATACCCTTATTCACTATTATGCTCATTTAAGACATTCAGTTGTTAATGCTTATGTTTACCCATATTGATCATTTGAAATCATCCTTATTATTTTTAGATTTCATCAGTATATAATGAATGAGTTCCAATGAATTTTTTCTATAATGTATTTTTCAAGAATGATGTTGATAACATAATGTGAAAAATAAAACTGAGGTTAAGTTAGAGAAATGCTCATTTAATGTCATGTGAATTTTTTATGAAGGAGTTTATTCAAAGTCTCTAAATATATAAACCTAAAATGTAATCTAGTATGTAATTTAAAAAAATTCCCTTTTTAATTTTGTAATGTATGTAAGAAAATAATTACGTCACAATTATCACAATCAAAGATAGAAATATAATGTTTGCAATTTCAGCACAGAATATGAGAGTGTGAGTTATGGACTATTATAGATGGTATAAAATGAAAATATTTAGATTAAATTTAAGATTAAAATTTTTTCAATTGTGGTTATCTTAATAGTTATGGATACCATAATAGGTCTATAAAACTAGTCTTGATCATATGATAAAATTATTAGACACCTAATTTTAGGGGTTTAAGCTGTAAATATTTGAGGATATTATTGACATATTGAGAGACATTTTATTTTTTTTGGTTATTTTTAATCCCTAGGATCATCATGATGTGATATATATGGATGAAATATTTTTCATTTTTTCAAAAATACAACCTGAATTTTGGGTAAAAATATATCACATAAGGAAAGGTTGTGTGTCTTAAACCCATGACTAAAGCAAGATGAGTGTTTAAAGCCTACCACTAATGTACATGATTTTCTAGATGACATGAAATTATAACAATTAAAGATTCATATTATTTCAAAAACATGTGAGATTTAATTTGAGGAATAATGGTTGAATTATTATCGGGGAATATATGATCAAATAGTATGAATCTTTTGGTTTCAAACATAGTTAAGAAAACATTGAATAATTTTAAGGATGGTAATATATAGAATGATTTACTTTCAACAATATTTTTTACTATAGGTTTTTTAATATTAGTGTATCATATAAAGGAATACTAATTTTGAGAATCATCATACCATATTCTATCCATTTTAGTTTTGGTTAATGTCTTAAGATAGTAGGAACATCTTTTTATTCCTTTTATAGTGATGTGGTCTTTAAAATTTGATTATACTCCTCCGGGCATGAAAAAATTTTCCCAAATAAATGTAATTCGGAGAAAAGGATGAGGTTTTGGTGGAAACTAATTTATGAAAGAAATTATACTCATAAATTAAATTTGTTTCCATATTATCTTAGTCTATATGGGAATAAAATTACTCAACTCGAGGAAAAGGGTTCCGAAAATAATATGTTATCTTATTACCAACATCAATGATGATATCAATGACATTTTTATTGTCTATTTGTTTTATTTGTTTGTGATTTTTATATTTATTTTTATCATTAAATTTATATTTATTGATGATCTTGTTTATTATATATTGTTATTTTTTATTTTTTATTTTCTTCTATACTCATATCTTCACTTGCCACCAATGCACTCCTACGTAGAGACCTATTTATGTGTTATTTCTAGATGATCCTTGTACATACCATTAAATTTTATCATGGAAATGATTTGGTAACCCTTTTTACAATACAATTTGACAAAAAAATTATTTCCAAATGTCCAACAACTAATTACTAAGATAAATTTTAAATTATGAGGATTCTATTTTTTAAATGGGGGATGTAACACCGAAAGATTTCAAAAGAAAAATAATATATTTGATAGTGTAATGGAAATGAAACAATTAATTTATTATCATTTACAAACAACAGTCCATAGATATTATGATACACACAACAACATGTTTATCCAATATCGTTCATTACATGTAAGACCTAGGTTTATCAAAAAATAATATACTATTAACATAATTATTCAACGTAATAGTTATCACCTAGACCATGTAATAGAGGGAATAGACATGATTAACTGAATTATGAAAATTTGTTTTAATAATGTATATATAATGAATTATTTTGTGGGTAATTAATTATAAAAATAATTAAAACCCTTTTTTAATTAAAATGAAATATTTTGGTCAGAAACTATTTAAATGTGCACAACATTGTTTTATACCATTAAAATAAACAAATAACTCATGTCGGATTAGATTTATGAAATTTATATATAACATATTTAATATAATATTTAACATTTATCTATTGTTTTTTATAGAAAATATAAAAATTTAATATCATATATTACGCTTGAAACACATATTTTTCATAAAAAGTAAATTTTCACCTTTTTATGGTGCACTTATTTTATATATAATTGTTTAAAATATTATAAATATTTTTTAAAAAAAATTTAAATTATACATTGAAATTTTAATTCAAAAATTAATTTAGGGATAATTTTTTATATTTTTATAAAAAGTTTCCTTTTATGATGAATAGAAAAAACACAAAATTTTAATTGAAAACTGTATTTTCACATTAATTATTTTCAATGCTAAATAATATTTTAATTGGTTTAATTATAAATTTAGAACAATTTTATATAAATTAATATAATTATGTCATTATATCCTTTTTTATATTAAATATATATAAAAACCTAGTAAAAAATTAAACATTTTCAATATAAAACCCTAGTAAAAAATTAAACATTTTTAATTTAAAAACCCACTTTCTCTTAAAGTATATGGGATTAATTTTAAATAAAATTAAACTAATTATATGAGATTAATTGGTAAAAATGGATTCCATATTTGGAATAAAAAAAATTTATAATATATAATAAATTGAACTAAATTTTTTACCCAAGTGATTAATGAAAAATTTTAAATTTTACTAATGTGATTATGGTAGAAATGAGTTTACAAAATTTTTAAACATAGAATATTAAGTTTTAAAATGACAAAAAAATTTAAAACCCCATTATATGGATCAATTAAGTACCTTTTTGCCTTATTATATAAATTTGTGGGATTTTTGGATAGTTTTTTATCAAAGTGATCCATAAAATAAGTTAAATAAAAGAAATGATAAAAATATGCCATTGTTCCTTTTAATTTATATAATACATTAGGGATAGGGAAATAAAAACATATTTTTTATTATAAATAATATTTTGGAAGATAAATTTTTCATTGTTATCATAATATCTTATCATTAATTTTTAGAGATGATATACTTACATTAAATATGACATCCCTACTTTTTATTACACAATTAAACATAATTTATTATATAAACTTCACTTGATACAAAATAGAATATAGAGAGGGATAGTATCTTTGGGGATTGGGATAATTACATAACAACTTAAAACATGAAATACAACATCTTTATTGAAAAATTCCTTTACATTACCACTGCATTTCCTCGTACTTAGAATTGCATGGCATAACCTGAGGACATGCATAAGAAAAGGGTGAGCTATAAATCACAGAAACGGAATAATAATTGAATAATATGAGAAATAAAATATATGTTATACAATATTCATATCAATAGAGAAAAAGAGAATCATAAACATAAAGGCATGATAAAGCATGATAATCATAACATGGAAATGTGGCAACAACACTTAACATGGAATTAGCATGAGCCAAGGCTCATTGCACATGGAGCATGAGTAAAACCTCATTGCACATGAAGCAAGAGTAAACCCTCGTTTCACTTGAATTAGTATGAGTAAACACCCATTTCACATGAGGTATCATGATACTATACTTTATCCAATGCATTGGAGTACTATCAGGGCGCACCCTTCATAAATATTTTACTTCATGCATAAGTGTGCCACATGGATCATAAAACATTGAATCATTCAACATAATAATTTATTCCATGATAAAATAATTTGTAATACATACATGAAACTATTTAAAAAAATATGTAAATATGCATAAAGGTGAATACAGTGAATAGAGAAGTGGGCATGGTATTCACTTCACAATGACATGGCCTGGAAAAGGGCAGTGTAGTTTCGGCAGCATAACAATGTGACATAAGAACTAATAAAAATGGTTGATGAGAGGTAAAGGGGTGTATAATAATATTTAATGACATGAAATGTAAGGGTTAATATAGATACATTTCCCTAAAATGTAATGGAATTTAGATTCATGATACAAAAGAATTGCTTGAATGTAAATGAAGAGAGAGAAATTCCTTTCAGTATTTCGTCATAGTAACAGGTGTACATGGGAGGAATTTAATGAGAGAGAAATTGGTATCTCATCATTCAAACATAAATAGGGAAGTATGGGGGAGGTGATAAACCATACCCCAATAGTTATAAAATAAACTAAAAGGGCATACGAATTTAAAGAATATTGAACAAAAATGAGAAAAGAAAAAATACCCTTACTTGGAAGTTTGCTTCCAAAGGCTTGAGAGAGGCTTGAGAGAGGCCTATGAGATGCTTCTTTGGAGCTTTGGGAACCTTGGGAAGATTATAGATAGAGTATTTCATAGGTTGGATGAACTCTAAAGGCATTGAGTGAGGAGGAAGTGGGAGATTGGGTGGGTATATATAGGAAAGGTGAGGGAATTCATTATTATTTATGTTTGGGACACCTCACATTAAACTAATCTAAACCATAAACCATCCCATGTTATTTAGAAAAGGGAAGTGTAAAACAATATTTTTTAATGAAAATGTCCAAACTTATTAAAATAATGGGGTTGCTTATGTGGAGGTGAGTCACACTCCCAAGGAAAACAATTTTAAAAGACAAAATGTTTAATAAGTCTTGAAGGGTCAACTAAAGCTTTGTAAAATAAATCAAAAACACCCAAAATTCCATTATTTTAATTTTAAAACAAACATTGGCCGAACATAAATTTTATAAAATTTTATTACATCACTATTGGGTCATTATGATTTCATAAAACACATTATATATTTACACGGTATTTAATTTTTACACGAAATTTAGATTGTCTCATAAAATTATGAAAAAATCTCCATTGGATAATTTTGACATACTAATTACAGAAATAATATTCATTTTATCTAAATAATTTTTTAAATATGTTAATTTTCACTTTTAAAATATAAACTAACATTTATCGAAAATTCATGGGTTTTGACAAAAAATGGATTTCAATCCTTAATAAAATTTACAATTGCATTAATAAAATTATACGATCATTTATATTTAATATAAATTAATTTAATATTATTATTATTATTTTATTAAAATATTATTTAATTAAAAAATCCATTAATTCATCAAAATAGATTTCTTAGTTTAACATTAACTAAAAATACTATTTGTGCTTTAAAAACTATTTACAAGGTAACAATAATAAAATGAATTTATATTCATTATTATATACAAAAATATCTACATAAAAATAGTACTAAGGTCTTGTTATATAATCCCTTATAACACCCGTATAAGACCGAAGAGTAATGTGTGTGATTCTGACAGACTCTTGGGGTGTCTTGGATAACATTTCTCAGGTGGTAATCTCTATCAACTCCCACTTATCTCATAGGCGGTCCCGATCAACCTTAACATATTCAATCTCGGCTTAGTCTTGCTCACAAGATAATCCCAAAGATGCAAACCCATTTCCGAGCTCTAAAAAATGGGCTTCATATGGGGCACGTCTATAGGATGAGGCCATCACTTTCTCTGTCTGAGTAAATTGGATTTGTTAAATCTCTATATTTATACTAATCATGTGATCACTGTTCAATGGCTATATTATCAACGGTCACAATTCACAATAGTATTTTAAAATCCAAATACATAAAACCAAAGAAGTTGAAATTTTACATAAAGATACATTTAATTAGGTCATCTAGGATTTCCATTAATGAAAGTTTGGGTCGTTACATTAAATTCTTATGAAATTCCAACACATGGATTATTTTGTTAATAAATAAATAAAATAAATGATACTAAAAACACTAAAAGTGAAATAAAATGAATTAATGATTGTGTTACATAATTTTTTTAGATTTATATGTCCTAATACTCATTATTATGATTAATAAACTTTAATTCCATTATTTCCTTGATATTTATAGAATTTAAATTAATTAAATAATGTCAAAATTAGCATTAATGTTATTTTATAATAAATAATATTTTATTAAAAAAAATATATTCATACTAGTGATTTTTAATTATTAATAAACATAAAATATTTTGCATCCATGAAAAAATTGATCTTTTATAATTAATATATTAATCCTTAAATAGAAAAGTACTAAGTTAGTGCATTTAAGGTTAAAGAAAAATTTTCATGTCTTACATGCACTTGTGTTAAAAATTATTTTTCAATGAAGGTAATATTTTTATTTGGCAAAATAAGATTTCATATTTGGGATAAATGGGGATATTTTTTGTTAATACTATAGTAATTAATTCACTTGATGGATTAATATTCTTTCAAAGATATTGTTGTGAAACACATATATTTTTCATCAGTCAATTTTGTTTCATAGAGGATTATTTGAAACACATGTCTTTTCTATGGGTTTATTATATTTTTTGAGTTTGATGATTAATGAAATTATTCATGATATGGTACTTGATACTTATATGAAATGGGTGATCCAAATAAAACTTAAACAAAGGTTTGATACCCAATTATAGCTCACAAGTGAGCCTGATATAGCTTATATGAATTGTCGAGCCCCATTATAGCTCTTAAAAAATCAGTGAGCTAGATATTTTTTATATAAAGGGTGATCCCCATTATAACTCTATCATGCATTAGGTAAAAATTATATTGAAATTTGGATTTATTTTTATTCCAGTTAAAAGTGTTTTGAAAGGGTTTTATGAATATGATGCTCCATGTTACCAAAAATGATTTAAAATTTCTTATTATGGGTTTAGGATGTTAGATTTCATCAAGATTAATATCCCATGGATCTTGATTATTGAATCTGATAAATCTTTTCTTTTTCATGTTTTCATATTCAATGATCTAGGTATTGATGGGTATGAGTTATTTTATGTTTTGATCATGCACTCTTATTATGTTGTCATACCTTTATTCACTCTTATGCTCATTGATGACATTAAACTATTAGTTCATATGTTTATCCATAATAAGAATTTTAAATCACCCTTATTCTATTTCATTTTCCCCTAGTTATAAATAATGAGGTTTAATGAATTATGTTTACAAAGGATTTTACAAGGATGATTTTGATAACCTAATGTGAAAAATAATAGTTGGGATAAGTGGGAGAAATTCTCATTTATATCTATGTGAATAGGTTATATATAATTTTTTCTGAATTCACTAAAAATATAAACCAAAATGGTCCTCAAGGTTTTAACTAATCCATTTTTTCCTTTTTATTTATTATAATTTAGATGAAAAAAATTAGGTGACAATTATTATCATCAAAGATGTAAATGTAATGTTTACAATTTCACCACTAAATTAGGGAGTGTGGGATTTGGTCTATCATTTTTATGACCAAAATTTGTATAATAATATCAATCCCCGTAATAGCATATTATATTTGAATTATAGAATAATATAACATTCTATTTTATTTACCCTTGATTATATCTTTTTCAAATATATTTATTCTTCATAAAAATATGTTTTTAATTGGATAAGTTAACCTCAAACATAATATTTCATTAGGTGGAATCTTTTTTACATATCTATAAAAATTTATTTTATCCATGGTGATTTTTAGTTTTTGATAAACTCTCAATGGTTAGTGTTATCTCCAATATTTTGTATCCCTTTTACTTCCTAATTTTTCTACTATAGTATTGGATGTTTATTCTAAAATTCTTACTATAATTTTACCCATAAAATTATAAATTTAAACCACCATCACTTTCTCACCACCCCAAGATCCATGTCCATATCTTTATATTTATTATACATTAAAATAAAATTTGAACAATATAATTTTTTAAAAACATCCTATTTTCACCTTATATTCATATGTATTTCATTATTCTGTCAATAATTCTCAAAAACATTGATAACTTTTTCTCCTTCCTTGATATAAGCATTACAGTCACAAAATACCATTATTTATTCTCCAACTCTCTACATAAAATCCACAAATTCATAAGAATTTTCATGATTAGATTAGTGATATTCTATAACCTACTCTAATTGAGTGATTTGGGATTTATATTGATCAACATACTACAAATAACCCACTACTGGTGTAATAATCCTTTTATTCTTCACCCTTTTCTAATCAATCACTATATGAATAGCTTAATGCTTATCTATAATGAATAAAAATCCACTTATACTGATTTATTACCTTGTTTATGTTTGATCTATTTAATCATTTACATAATCTAATCTTTAAAGTATGAATTAAACATATTTTCTCTTTATTCAAAATTAATATCTTCCACATTCACTTTCTATCTTAAAATTAATTTCCATTGAAATGTTATTCTATATCTGTTTAGATATTTTTATTTTCTATTTTTTAATAAATTATTTTGTTAATTATATGAGTAATCAAGCTCAAATTTTTTCCATTATTTAATCAATTAACCTTTTTAAGGATTTTCGTATGTTCTATGCATCAAAAAATACTAATAGTATATTTCTATATAATTTTTATTTCTCTCACTTTATTTTCCAATTTACATGGGAAATAAATTCATTTTCTACAACATTTTTTTATATCTTGATTCATGAATCTCATTCCACTACAAGGATTTAAAAACCATTTCCTTTAAATAATAGTCTTTTAACATTTCATTATTCACTTTCATTTTATATAAAACTAGTTTACTATGAAAATAATCGGTAGATAACACTAAAAGTTTTTATTCTTCAATTATATACATCTTTTGATTACAAAAAGGTGAAAACCTCTAAATAATTTTCATATAAATAATTATAAGATTTATATCATCATTGATTAAATAAATTTATATAATAATATCAATGATTTTGGTGAATCAACCATTAATATTATAACATGGATGTATCTTCAAATAGTCATATTTATTGTGTTTCACTTGTAACTTCTCATCCTTCAATTAACTACCCCTTTAATAAATATTAGATATCACAGCCCAAATTTAATATAAATATGTCAAACTCATAGATATCAAGTAAATTTGATTTCAAATTCTATAGATAACGAATTTTGGGCCTTTGCATCGTCATTGAGTTATTTATGATTTTATATAGTTAAATAAAACTATATAAAATCACTAAGTCGCATTAAAAGAATATAAGAACAGTATACATCTCGTCTAAGAGACCATAAGTGTCATCTCATTTGGTTCTTCCAAATATATTATTTACATTCATCAACTAATACATAAATTTTTTCATTTATTGTATTCTTTATATAATTAAAAATAATTTGAAAAAGTTACCATTACCAAACTTGTGTCCATGACACTACTAATTGCAATCAGAACATCCCAAAAACATGTTAAGGGTGTGGGTGAATTAAAGTGTGAATTCATTTTTAAATAAAAATTCTTATATATCATATTCTCATAATATAATGAATTATATTCATAATTAATGACTAGTTACATATCCAATACCTCTATAAAATAATAATTATATGCAGTAGAAGGGAGGTGTGTACATTGTTTCCCTCTAAGGGATTTATCAAATGAGTATACATCAATAACGTGTCGATGTACCAAATATACCACTACTCTTTGTAATCATTATATATTTTTAAAAGGTTTTATAGGTTATCTAATGATTTCACCATCAACATATATCTCCAATCATAACATTGAGACATGTTATGTTGAAGAGATAATATGACTATTTATTAAAAGAATATTTCATTAAATAAATAATAGTAACTAGTAAGGGTGTCATTTTTGTGATCTAAATTACACTAAAAAATATAAATCTTTAATGTAGATATATTCAATAGTAGTAATTCATCAATTACCTAAATCAATTTTATAGTGATCTTATCTATGTTTTTTGTGTATCTCTATCATTACCAATCTTCTTTATTCAATTTTTCTTTCAAAATCCGAACCTTGAAATTTTTCACCTTTCATACACTGATCTGGGACATAAAATTATCACTTTTTTATTATAATATCACTAATTAATCTTCCAAACTATCCATTTTAAGAAGAATTTAAAATCATAAAAATAATCAAGAAATTATTGCATCATGGAATAACACCGATCATTTAACCATGAATCTTTATAAGCATCAGCTCCAAGGAAAATAACAAACTATATTTAGAAATAAAAAAAATTGGTGTGGTGACATTGAAAAATAAAGATATAGAATTACCAAATTTTCATGGGATATGTCATATTAGTATAGTTTCTTTCATTACTGTGTAACTCCTTGAACAATGGGATGAAACATTTTCCACCATAAAAAATAATAGAGAAATATTACCATTAATTTTGTCCTTATAGAGTGACCATTGTCTTATTTTTATACCAATGTAACATTGTAGTGTGTTGTAAACCATTATGGTGAGATCTAGTATACCTTGGTTAGATAGTACTGAATAAAAATTTCATAGTCCTACAATTATTTTATGATGTATAAATCATTACTAATGAATAAAATCCTATTGTTCTATGGTACCCATATTGTGGCATTAGGAAATCAATAGGAGTATTAAGAGCTACACCAAATGTTTATGTTATCTCTATTATAGAATTAACAATTCTTATATAGTGTCACAACCTCCTTCATGTTTTATACATAATGGTTGTATCATGAATTTGTTTTCTATCAAAAAGTCACCCATAAAAATTATATAACCTTCTACAAGACTCTCTAATATTTTTTTAAATGCTTAATAACTCTCCATTTTTGAATTGTAATTATTTTACCAATCATTCAAATCAAATATTGAACTCCTGCATCCTCTTACATTTCCAATAAATGTTCCAACAATCTATTTGTTAAATAAATTTTGTTAAATACATATATACACATACATATGTGTGTGTGTGTCTGTAGAATGGGTTGAAAATGTACCCATGAAAACTATTATCTTTTTGTTAAAGACATACAACATAATTTAAAATAATGTTAATATGTAAACATTATTAATATATTAATAATGTACTTATGTATAAGTATCCAATGTTTAATACAACTGAAAAATGTTACTTTACAATAATTACTAATTATCCATGTATCAAAACCAGACCACCTTAACTTTCAATTTCACCTAAGTTCGCTCTCTATAAGGTCCAAAGCACATCCCCGATTATGATAGGTGAGTGAAAATAAAAACATGTATTAAAAATAATTGTGAATAATTTCTCCCTCTAAAACGAATGAATTTAATAATAGACTCCAACTTGAAATTCTTCAATAAGTATTCAAATGTTGAACCCTTGTGATGAATAATCTAAATTAGTTTTAAAAGAACATAAGACCAAAAAATAAAAAATATTAATAAAAATAAAAAATATTAATAAAAATAAAAAATTCTATAAAATACATTAAAATAAAAATATAATAACATTATATAATAATTAGAATACAGAAAAATAAACTAAAAAGGATTGAAATTCCACTATGGTTGATAAGAAAAGTATCTCAACTGGTCTGAAGATTCTAAGGCACTAACCAAGCTATCACTTTATGACATGAAGTCTCCAAAATATAACAATATCAATCAGTATCCCAAATGAATTTGGTCCAACCCAAAGATTAGAATGATTAGTGTGAGAGAAATCCCCTGTTATAACACCAAGAACCCATACCATTTATTTTATAAGGGAAACAAAAAAATTATATTTTAATGTTAATGACTAGAAAAATTCCCTTACATTTATCTGATTTGAAAATAAAATATTATTTTCTCAAACATTTATCCATTTAATAAAAGACCAAAATATTTCCTCATTTGTCACGAACCAACCCAGGTCAACCATGAACTAATCAACCAAGCTGGTCCGCGACATGGCCCGAGAGGTGTTCCTTATCCTCTCGAGTTGGCGACAAGTGCCAGGGAATTAATAGAAGACAAATGGAAAAAAATTCCTAGTGAAAATATGTAAATAATTAAAGCAGCAGAAACAATGTAGAATAACACACAACAAAAAAATGACATGAAAAAGGATGAACAACCAACAACAAAAAACTAACCTAACCATGACCAAAACTCCTCACGAATTAGAGAGTCTCTCACCAATCCACAACCAACTCTCAAACACATTGATTAAGCTCGATTCGAACCTGCAACAAAAACTAAAAACTGTAAAACATTATAGGAGTGAGTATTAAAACTCAGTAGGTGCATGTTTTGAAAAAAATATCCCTAAAACACTACCTTTAAATAAAGAATTTACTAATTCAAGGTTTGAACTAAATTATATAAAATATGGTTTTCCACAAAAAAAACATTCATTTCTAAAACAAGTAACCGTTCATTTCCCTTTTTAATTTAATAATGGGTTTAATGTTTGAAAGGATAAGGTGCATTAAATTTTGAAAACATCATCGTGAACAATTTAAAAACCCAGATTTTAGTTATTATCTAAAAGGAAACCCACACATAACACACAACACACACTAAGGGAAATGGAAAAAGTGTCACATAGAGGCCAGCAATAAAACTAGACCTTTCAATAATCCACCACATAAAAATAAGCACTGAAGGAAACATGGGTTGGACCTAGGAGCTCGTGATCAATCCAAAACGTACAATACATGTGACTCATCTTGAAGGCATTCCCTACTCAATGATGTCATAACACCCTAACACCTGATGTTTCCCTACATGGCCTAACTGAGGGGCCCAATCCCATATCAATAATAACAGATCACCTCTCTGCTACGGGCCACTACCTAGTACGTAGTCTAAACTAGTGCAACAATCCTTCTCAGAAGATTTACTTACTATGCAAGGTTCCCATGTAAATACATATAATTTACAGGGGTGATTCAAAAAAGTCAATCAAGTAACCAGTCAAGTTTCCCAAACATCACACACAAATTCCCCAACCGACATACACAAAAGGATCACCCCTAAGTCACTTCAAATAATGTTTTCAAAAATAATTTATTTTATAAAAGTGCCAAACAGGCCTTAACCAACATTAAAGAAAAACCTCATTTCTCAAAAGAACCAAAACACTTGTTCACGCATCAAAAAAAATCATTTATCATCTAACCAAAACCACACATGAAAATCTGTGAATTATGATCAAATACCAAATGGGAATTCTTTCAAAATTATGCGTCTGTTCATCATGAAACTAATTCAAGTATGGTGTATAAAATAAATAGGTCTTTTTACATCAAGTAATTTTTTTCAAAATTAATTATCTAATTCTGTATTTAATTTATTAAAATTAATAAAATATCTAGAAATTAATAAATACTAAATTTAATGCAAGTTAAGTGGGGACCTACCTTAAATCACAGCTCAAACACGCTGTCACATCGCTCCTTGCACAGGTGCATATGCACGCGCAAGCTGACGCTTACAGTTCTGCAGAAATACGTCACCGATTTGTTGCAACACCCAAAAAAATATGTAAAACCCAAAAACACTAATTCAAAAAAATCGTACGAGGAAGCATCACAAACATCACCTCAGCATGGAGCCAGGCCTGACCAACAGGGTCACGTGAAAGGGTGAATGGTTGGGCGTGGTGTCGCGGTGCACTGGAATGGTCACCAATATCATCAATGGCGGCACGAATACTAGCACGGTTGATGGTGGACCTGGACCAAGAAACTGGGGTGTTGTGATGCATCGTGCGATGATAGTGGGATAACAAAGGGGTTGCACGATAGTAAGAAAGTATCGATGCACACTGAAAAGTAGGCTCTATGGCCGGGAAAATGTAGACATTGCACCGGGGTAGGCAGAATAGCTGGTATGAAGCAGGGGTGTCCCAGAGGGTGCGGATGCAAGGGGGAGTCATTCGCGAGGTTCAGAGGTGAACCGGATATTGGGTGTGTAGCGGGGGCATGCCAGAGGGTGCAGATACAGGGGGAGTCAGTCACGAGCTAGGGCGGCACACCGGATAGCTGGAACGAAGTAGGGGCACGCCGGAGGGTGCAGATGCATGGGGGAGTTTCCCGCAAGCTAGTAGAGGAGCGCCAGACAACGGGAGATCACCGGAGAAGGGAGGTCAGAACCTGTTGGCGAGGTAGGACGGAGGCATGGGTAGAAGGAGGAGGTGGCCTTGATCTGGCCAGAGGGTCGATGGCTGGAGGAGGTCGGGTCATTGGGTAGCGGCGGTGTGAGGTGGTTGGCGGGTAGGGTGCGGGTGAGCCCGACGGGAGAATATCTAGTCAGGGGCACCGACTA
The DNA here is from genome assembly GCA_963277665.1 of Viscum album. Lineage (NCBI taxonomy): Eukaryota > Viridiplantae > Streptophyta > Magnoliopsida > Santalales > Viscaceae > Viscum > Viscum album. The sequence continues at coordinate 2,009,612,061 of OY728155.1, forward strand.
GTGGGTCTAGGTGCGTGTGGCAGCGGGATGAGGTGGGCGAATGGCCTGGCTAGCAGATAGGGTACGTGATGTGATGATACGGGCACACGCAGAGCGTTTCAGGGAAGTTTGAGGGGTAGGGCTGTGCTGGGCGGGATATGGGAGGCGCACTGAGGCAGGGAGTCAAGGCACTATGTGTGGTGTTGTATGATAGGTGTTCGGCTAGTTGGGAGTGCGCAGGAGGAAGGAGGCATGTTTTAGTTGGTGATCTGGGTTTGACAAGGGAACTGGGACATACGAGAAGGAGGACAGTGCAATAAGAGGGAGGTGTGTCTCGGTGAGGGGCAGCTATAGGTCGATAACTGAGGGGTGGGGCGAGCACCAGAGGGATGTACATACAGGGAGCTGGAAGAAAGGCGGCCTTCTCTTACATATGGGGGTGCTACAACAACTGTGCGGAAGGAAAGGAGGGAGAGGAGGGGACAACCACGTGGAAAAAAATGAGGAAGAAAGAAAAAAAATAAGGAAAGGAAGAATGAAAGTAAGGAGAAAGGAAATGATAAAAAAATTAAATAAATAATAATAATAATCATCATCATAATATTGATAACAATAATAATAATAATAAAAATAATAATAACCTTAATTACAACAATAATAATAACTAAAATTATTAACCATGAAATTTTTTAAATAAATAAATTTACATTTATATATCCATTTTAATTTTCCGAAGACAGACAAACCATGCCATTGCATGGGCGAAGCCATGCGGTGTCTCTAAAATGCGGTCCTCCTAGATGCTCAGTGACGTCAACTAAAAAATGCTCATTTTTTGAAAAAACTCAATAATCTAGTTCGGGATCCAACCCAAACCTCGACAAAAAAAATTAAAAACAAAGAAATTAATAAAATAAAAATAATAAATAGGTCGGGGTGTGACAATTCTCCACACCATAACGCTTCCTATCCGAGGGAAGCCATAACAAGACCTAAACCCAAGATTAAACTCCTTAAGTTTCCCTCACCCCCAAAACATTAAGCGCCTCTAGTTAACCTATGAAAACGAACACCAAACTTGCATGACGTGCAACTTATCCTCAAAATGCGAACACTTTAAACAAAAAAAAAAGAAACCTGAAACAAAAATCTGATACTGACATGGGGAGGCCCAAATGAACTCCACACTATAAAAAAATAAGCCAATTGAATTAAAAGAGACCCGCGATGGTTCTACCCACCATAAGGACTGACGAGATTAACCGAACATGAAAACATCCCACACGGACCAAAATCCCCCCACCGCGAGGGGGAGAAAAGAAGGGCCCAACTGATAGAGCCTCGAATCTACCGCCATCACCATATCAACAATGTTGCACCCTTGTATGATCAAAAACCATGTCACACTAAGGACCAAGATTAAACTGATGCCCTTTTTCACCGTTGGGGTTCACCTGACTACCCACCAGCTTCACTCCAGGACTTATGGCTGGAGCTCTCATGATTGAAGACTCTCTGGTCTCACAGTTAGGATTTAAAATTTCCAATAATAACACATGATCCAAAATTTTACCAAAATCAAATCCAAAGAACACCAAAAGGATAAAACATAAAAATGATCCCCAAACATCACACTACTCCTACAGATGGGCTGAGATGACCTTTTGTGAGTTAGGTCTGGCTTTAGCACGCTTCTTGGAAACACCTCCACAGAATCACTGCACGTGACCCAGGTGCCCTCAGTTGTGGCAGGGTCTTAGAGCATTCAGGCACATCATCCTCTTTTGCCCTCGCTTATTACACCGGTGATAGATCAAGTCATTGTGCTGTGAGGAAGATACCTGAAGGTCTGAAGGCCTCTTGATTCCTCTAACATTACCACCAGCATTAAGTCACTTCCCATTCTTCTTATCACTATCTTCTGCACTTCATTCTTTGGTCTTAGGATTATTCACCACCTCATGTCCTCCTGTTAACTCAACTTTGGCGAGGGAATCATGTCTCACCATGTTATGGAAGGTGATTACGTTGATCTCTTTCACCTTCAATTGCATCTCGAGATGTAATACAAGCTCAAAATGTTGAGCCTTCATGGTATCATTTCCAACAAACCCTAGTTCATAAAGAGCGAAGTCCAGGAAATGACAAAATAATTCCAACACCGATCCACCACATTGTGGAAGGCCACACAGCTCCATCCTCCTCCTCACCTTTGTCACCATAGGGAAGTATTGTTGGATGAATGAAAACATGAAAGAACTACTAAGTGAGATATTCTCATGGATTGCTTTGAGACACATACTTCCACAACTTACAGGTTGGACCTTCAAGAATAAAGGTATCCAAATTCACCTTTAACTAATCATGAGGCGTGAGATAACAGAAGTTACTCTCAATCTTCCACAGCCACTCCTCTTCCTCAAGAGGATCTTCTTGCCGATAAAATATGTGAGGGTTCAACGTCCAGAATTCCAGAACATATTCTATATTTTGATCAACTAGAGGATTTTCTAAGGATACCCTACCCGAAGCTGCACCTTGGACATCCATAAAACCTTCATGGGGGAGAACACTAAGGAACAAGAAAAACAAAGAGCTAGATCAAAACATGGTCATTGACATTTTAAAACCATGTTTTCATAGTTTCCAAAATAAGACTTTACAAAACTTTGTCTTTGATGTAAAGATGACCCAGACAATCCCAAATGAGAAACTAGTGTCGATGGGTGACTCAAACATATGGTTGGAATCTATATGCCAGTCACTCCATGTCATAAGGAGCACTGTAGTATAATGTTCCTATTTCTACATGGATTTCCAGACCTTGTTAACTCATAGAGGTCACTTTACCAGCTCTCATTTCATTTACCAACACTAATCAAATCATAAGAATCATAGGAAATTGACAAACCCGAACATCACATGGTAACTCGAGGTTCATAACGAGCAAGGGTTCATGAAGTCCTTCTCATCCTTATGCACCGAGTCCTGATTACCCTACTATGTCAACCATGACAACCCCAAATAACAATGGGCGCTCTGAAAATCAAGGTCTGATCAAGAGTTGACCTACTTTGATACCATTTTGACATGAACCAACCAAGGTCGACCCTAAACCGATCACCCGACCTAGTCGGTGACATGGACCAAGAGGATTTCTCGATCCTCCTAAGCTGGTGAAAAGCGCAAGGGCATAAATAGAGGAAAATTGGGTATGATTTCTCCCAATTAAAATAAGTATATAAGTAAAGCAGTAGAAAAAAGTATAATAACTCAAAGAAAATAAATGACACGAAAAAGGAAGAAGAACCAACAACAACAAACTAACCTAACCATGACCAAAACTCCTCACGACTCTGAGAGTCACTCACCAATCCACAACCAATTATCTCCCATGGATAAAAAGATGGAGTAGAACCTACAACAGAAACAAAAAATAGGAAAACACTATAGGTGTGAGTATTAAAACTCAATAGACGTGCCCAACAAACTATCCCAAAAGCACTAAATTTAAATAAAGAATTAAATAATTCCATATTTAAAATAAATAAAATAAAATATGTGTTTCCAAACACACACATTCATTTATAAAACATGTAACAGTCTATTTATCTTTTTAATTTAAGACCAAATTTAATGTTTAAAAGGAGAAGGTGCATTACATTTTGAAGACATCATCACAAACAATTAAAAAACCAAGTTTTAGCTATTAACCAAAGAAAAAACCACACATAAAACACAACACACACTAAGGGAAAAGGAAAAAGTTTCACACACTATCCACCAACTGAAATAGACCTCTCAATAGTTAGCCACACACAAATAAGCACTAAAGGAAACATGGGTCAATCCTAGAAGATTGTGAACAATCCCAAACATACTATACATGTGACTCATCTTAAATGCATGCCCAACTCAATGACATCATAACTCCCTAATGCTCGGTGTTTCCCCACATGGAATAACTGAGGGGACCAATCCCATAGTAATAATAACAAAACACCTCTCTTCTATCTTCCACTAGCCAGTGCATAGTATAAACTAGTGCAGTAATCGTTCTTAGAAGATTCACTTACTATGCCAGGTTCTCATGTCAACACATATAAAAAATAGGGGTGTGTCAACAAAGTCAAATAAAGTAACCAATCACGTTGTACCAACATCACACACCACTCTCAAAACCAATGTACACAAAAGTATCACCCCTTAGTCACTTCAAAGAATGTTTTCCAAAATAATTTATTTTATCAATGTGTCAAACAGGCCTTAACCAACATTAAATAATATTCTCGTTTCTTAAGAGAACTAAAACACTTGTTCATGCATAAGAAGAAATCATTTATCATTAAACTAAAACCACACATGAAAATCTATGAATTGTGTTCAGAGGCCAAAAATGCATTCTTTCACTATTTTGCATCAGTTCATCAAGAAAATAATTCATATACCATGTACAAAATAAACAACTCTTTTTACATAGAGTAATTATTTTAAAATTAATTATCTAATACTATTTATAATTTATTAAAATTAATAAAATATCAACCAATTAATAATTTCTAAATATAAAGGAGAGTGCATTGGGGGACCTACCTCAACTCATAGCTCTAACATGTTGGCGCGTCATGACTCACACAAGTGCATAAGCATGCGCAAGCTGACACATGCAGTTCTGCAAAAATACATTACGGATTTGCTGAAACACCCTCAAAAATAAGTAAAACACAAAAACACTAATTTATAAAAATCCAATAACGTATTTGCATAAACGTCACCTTGGGGCGGGGCTATGCTTAACCAACAGGGTCATGTAAAAGGGTGAATGGTTTGGTGTTGTGCCGTAGTGCACTAGAAAGGTCACCAACATCATCAACAGTGGTGCCAAGACTAGTACGGCTGACGATGGACCGAGTCTAAGTAGCCGGGGGGTTGTGATGCATTGTGTAATGATCAAGGGATGACAAAGGGGTCGCGCGACAGTCTAAAAGTTGTGATTTGTACTGAAATGGATGAACTCTAGCTGGGAAAACGTGCACATCACACCAGCGGGGGCTGGCCGGATAGCGGGTGGGAAGTGGGGGTGTGCTAGTGGGTGTGGGTGCATGGGGGAGTTGGCCACGAGCTAGGGCGGCACACCAAACAACGGGTCTAAAGTGGGGGCATTCCGAAAGGTGCGGATGCAAGGGGGAGTCATAAGTAATCTTGGGCAGCGCACCAGATAGCGAGTGTGATGTGGGGGCATGCCAGAGGTTGTGGATGCAAGGGGTAGTCGGCCGCAAGCTAGAGCAGGCATGATAGACAGCGGGAGATCACCAGAGAAGGGATACTGGATTTGGCTGGTGAGGTGAGAAGAAGGCGCAGGTTTAATGAGAAGGTAGCCATGAGATGGCTGGAGGGTCACCGTCCATAGGAGGTTTGGGTACCGGGAAACGGCGGTGTGAGACGGAAGGCAGGCATGGTGCAGGTGAGCCGGAAAAGAGATGATATGGTCAGGGGAGGGGCGCTGGATAGTGGGGTTGGGTGATTACGGCGGTGGGATGAGGCCAACTAGGGGCTTGTACAGCTGGGAGGGAGCATGATAGGATAAGGCAGGGGCGCACAACAAAGTGTAGGGAATGTCGAGGGGTAGTGCGGTGCTTTTCGGGATACGGGAGGCGCGCAGATGTAGGGAGTCGAGGCACTGTGTGGGGCACTGCAGGAGGGGTGCTAGGCCGACTGGGAGTGCGTAGGAGGAGGGAGGCAGGCTGTACTTGGTGAGCTGGGTTTGACAGGGGCGCCGAGATAGACCCTTGAGAGGTCGGTGCAGCAAGAGGGACGGGCTGAGGGGTGAGGGCAGCTGCAGGTCGAGAGGCGAGGGGCGGGGCGAGCACCCGAGGGGTGTGCAGACAGGGAGCTGACAGGAGGGCGGCCTTTTCGTACGGTTGGGCATATGCAGCAAGTGCACAAGAGGGAAGGGGAAGGGAGAGGAGGGAAAAACAGCATGGAAAGAAAAATGTGGAAGAAGGAAAAAAATTAATGAAATGAAGAAAGAAAGAAAGGATAAAGAAAAATTTAAAATAAAAAAAATAAATATACAATAAAAAATAAAAAAAATAATCATAATAATAATATTAATAATAATAATAATAATAACAATAATGGTAACAATAATCATAATAATAATAATTATAATTATAACCTTAATTACAACAATAATAATAATTAAAATTATTAAATGTGAAATTTTTTAAATAATGCAATTAACATTTATTTATCCATTTTAATTTTCCAACGACCGGAAGACCATGTCGTTGCATGGGTGAATCCATGCGGGGTCTCTAAGACATGCTTCGCCTGGGTGCTCAGCGATATCAACACAAAATGAAGTGTTTTTTGACAAAACACAAAAATATTGTTTGTGATCCAACCCGAACCTCGACAAAAAAATTTAAAACCAAAGAACAAAATAAAATAAAAATAATAGATAGGTTTGGTTGTATCATCATTCAACCTTTAGAAATTTACCATTGGAAATAATTCCACTCAAATATCCCAAAAATAAATTTCCAAAGCCTTTATTTAAAAATTATAGAGTTTGAAAATATCATATCCCCTTTTGTTTTCAAAACTATTAAATAATCCTTGAAATAGAAATAATTTCACTGAATATAACTCTAATAGACACATCAAAAGAAAAATCAAGAAATAAATGGAGATATGTATTGAAGAGTTTGACTACATGACATTAAATATCATATATAAATTATTAATCCTGAAAATAATATTAAAATACCAAATATATATTATCTAACATGAAAAATAAATCATAATGAAAATATAATGTAAAATACTAATAATGAGGCATCACTTTAGTATATAATGAGACATCACTTAGTTGTTCGTTTGTGAAACCAATAGTTGAAAGATTTGTTATTCCTTACAATCATTTCTATTGATTATCTCTCAACAATTATTATTTGGTAAACTCCCCATAGATAAGAAATAAACTCATCTGGGGGTTACTATCAAGGGAATAATATCAACTTGAAATTAATCTATATCCCAATTTCCCATTTAATTATACAATGATTCCCATAAAATTTCATAATCTAACTGAGGAATCAAATTATAATATCAAATAATCACACCAAGTAAATCAAACATCTCACCTTTGAACACCATTCACAAAAAATCACCATTTATCAATGATATTGAATACCAAATCACTCATATAACATGAGTTTAATAATCAATTATTCACAACAAAGCTAGAAACCACTAATATTGTGTAAATACCATGACCCTAGTATTCTGTATTTAGTTTTTTACTTTATTATATTGACTCTAGATACCAATAATCAAATCCAAATGAATTGAATAACATAGTAGTCATAGAATACTAGAAACATAATTAAATCTCATATTTAAACTAAAAATATGAAATACAACATAGAATTTTCTTTGAGAAGACCATTTTTCCTTGAATCATATCCCAACATATATAAATCATAAAACACTTCTTAGTGTCATGGAGAAAGGGAAAATAACAATGGGGTTAGCTCATATGCTCAGTAAGGGTTTTTGAAACTTATCCATTAATATCATTAGTAATCAAATAATAACATGGACATCAATATCTAATATCATAATGAGGGAATGGAAAATTATGGAATCATAAATATACTGTCAAGTCCTCATTCCAAGACTTCTTACACAAATGTGTATGGCCACGACCAAATACATACTCTAGCATGTATCATTATACCTATTGATGCATCGAGAGGATATAGAGGAACTCTCCCATCACATACTATGTCAAATTAATTCCTCATATGAAAGGGTCCCAACATAATAAATTTAAACAATCATATTGAAAAAATTATATATGAGATTTTAATATGTTCCCTAATTAATTAACCAAATCATAAACCAACCATTTTAATATAGATAATGATATTAAAATATACATTTCTAGGAAAACTGGTCACAAAACATTCGAAGATATAACAAGGATGGTGTAATTATAATAAATTACTAATGAAGTATAACTAAAATAATTTTTTATACAAATCAATATTAATACCAAAAAAATAATTAAATCATTCTTGATGAAAATTACATATACAATTTAAAAATCAATTTTAAATACATAAAAAATAGATCATTATGATAAAAAAAATATTTTTAAAAAAATATGGAATATTTTAAATTAATATTAAAAAAATGTGTATTCATGATGTCATGATATTCAATTCACGTTGATTATGTTCAAAATAATCTTTCACATTTTCGGTAAAAATTCAAAAAATACCTCACTCAACAAAAATAATTATAATTTCACTTTTAAACTATTTTTTAAAATAACAAAAATTGGTAAAAAAATTAATTTTAACAATAATTTTATAATAATAAAAACATTTTTTAAAAGCATTTCTAGAAATCATGTACATGGATGAGGAATGATTTTCATCCCCTGAGAGAAATGAATTAAATTTATCTTCAAAAAATATTATGTCTCTTGAGTTATTAAATAGAGGAAATTAAAAGAAAAATTTTAAAATTATATAAATAAATAATTGATAAGAAAATTTATTTGTCTTATGAAAAATATTAGAAAATAATTTCTCTAGTAGAGACATAAACATAAAAAAATCCTGAATAAGGATGAGATTGTGAAATATACTCTTAACTCGTCAAAAAATATTGAATTATAACCCCCATGAATGAAATAGATTCAATTGAAACATTTAATACCATTTCAATAAATATATTAATGAAAGAATATATCAAAAATATAATAGATACACCTTAAATAAATAAATACATGCATAGTACAAAATATGTATCAATGAAGTGAGAATTGAGAAAAAATGTTCAAAAAAGATCATACCATTGAAATCAGAATTAATCAACTAATTTATTATGTTTGTAAAATTTAAAACCATATAAACCATGTTTAAATATAACGTAAAATAATAAAAACTTATTACACTCATTATATTATAATATCAATGATTGAATCTATTGTTTAATAATTGAATATTAATTATACATATATTAAATAAACATAATCATATTTAGGATACCATATATAATTTACTTATAATCATTTTTCAACATTTTAATAATAATTCTTTATTAAAACCACTTCTTCATGTAATAATTGATTCATTTTTATGTATGTTTTGGATTTTACTTTTTATCATTTTCATTTGGTCATGGATTCATTATATATGTAATTTTAATCATGATATAAATATAGTATATATTAATTATATAATTATTTATCATATTCCATAAAAGTTATTGATATAAAAATCAGTTACACTATTCATGGAGGCAGTGGGTCAAACGTATGCATGAATTCTATTTTCATTATCTAAAATATTAAAATAAGAAAATTTAAATATTAATTAAAATATTCATAAATATTATTGTACCATATATATCATATATATTAATCAATTTGTCCTTATTACCATCCATGAAAAAATGATATGAATAAAGAGTCTCAACGCTTCGTGGAAGTTGTTTCCCACACATATGCAAGAGCGACGTTGTCATTTTACAAAGGATTGGAAGGTAAATTGGTTGATGTTATATTATAAAAATATAAGTATAATAATTTCATAAATATATTTCATAAACACTAAATCTATAATTATATCCATCAATGAAAGATGGCGATGGAAGGTGAATTACATCGATTCGTGCGGTAGTTTTGTACCGTAAACACGATCGATATTTCATTTCCCATTTAATTGAAGTGGATATTGATATAATTTATTCTGTTGAAATAATAATTTCTCAGAAAATTGAAGATAATGGTAGTATTATTTAATCATAGTTTATTTATATTTCAATGAGTTGGAATAATATATAAAAAATAAATTCTTGGTTAAGAACGATATAACTTCTTTGGACAACCTCTTTAGGTTTATACTAAGTCCATTCATAGAATAGTTTTTTTATCATAAAAAAGGCTCTAGGCCATTTTGATTATTTTTTTATTTTATTTTTGGAGTGTATTTTATATAAAAAATTTATTTTTTAATTGTCAATAGGAGTGCATATGGTGTTTCCATTATAATTGTAGTGAGTACAACACTTGAAATTGTTCAATGTTTTCAAATAATCCCACATAACATTCTTAGAAACAGGACCATAAATGGATCATTCACTAAAATTATATTAAATAAGGTTGAAATATGGAAATTATATAGAAAATTGAAATGTTATATGTCATATTAGACCTTATCATTTTATTTTTAACCCTGGTAAACATGTTTTAACCTTAACTGTGGTAACAAATATTTACTATTTTTACTATTAAATATAAAAAAATATTAACTCAACCTTATTATATAATATTAATTATTTTTATTTTAAATATTTAATTCAATAGAATTTATTATATTCATATATGTGGTATGATTTAATTTAAAATTAAACTCTCCAATATTTCAAAAAATTCATTTTTCCAAATGAAGTTTTTCTTTTGTTTAAATATTTTTTATCAAATTTCAATATATAAATCGTTAGAATGATATAAATTTTGATAAAAAATTATAAATTGAACAAATTTGTCATTTAAAATAATTTTAAAATAAATTTATACTTTGAAAATTCTTTAAATGAAATTTCATTTTTCAAAAAAAATTATATTTTTCACATTTCATTGAAAACTTAATCCTCTTATAAAATTATCAAAAGTTCACCATAAGATAATTTAGATATATTTTTGAAAAAAATTAAACTTATTTTTTTAAATAAATCTTCTAAAAAATTCAAAAAATTAATTTTAAAATCAGTGTACAAAACATGATTGGAGATCTTTTTAGATAAAAATACTTTTTTTCAAAAAAAATCTTTTTATTCAAAAAGTTTTTTATTTTTATTTATAATAAATTAATAAAAATGAATTAATTTATACATGTGTAAATAATATAATTTTCATAAATTATATATAATTTTTCATACCCTATAATTTAGAGGTTCTGTTATATTGATTTATTATATCACTGTTCAATTAGACTTGGGGTTTCATGTACCACAATCTATATAATAGATTAAATTTTTTTGAAAACAAATATATTGTAAAGTATTGGGGTGTTACATTATTCATATATTCAAAAAAATCAACTTCAAAATTTCTAGAAATAAATAATATGAAAATATTTGGGTATCCCATCATTATAATTTCATAAGGTTACCATATCTCTTCTTTGATTGTCTAAAGTTTTATTTATAAAAATTCCTTTAATATAATTATGTAATATTATGTAAACAAACAAGAGAACAAGATACAAGAATTAAAAATCAATAATGAATGAAATAATAATTTTTTATAGTAGTTAAGTTACGTATACAGATAAAATAGAAACATAGCCTTTGGAATAGTAACGTGACACTTAGGAATAGTAAATCGACCAAATGAATTGTAACCTCACCAACGAAGTAAAAAAAAAATTGTCTATAATATAATTGAAAATATGATATAATTATATAATATTATAAGTAAATAAATATTTTATTAATTATTAATTAATTGTTGGTATTTTTATAGGTCATAAATATTTAATTACAATTTTATGATTAATTTAATAATTTAAAAGAAAATTTATATTTTCCTAAAATGTACTCATAAATAAAAATATATATATATATTATGGTTATAAGAAAATGTTATGAGGCCTTTGTTAATTTTTCAATGTGTCATAAAAATAGTTATAATTTTAATATTTGTAATTTTTCAACAAATTATTATTTTATTTAAAAATTTAATATCTCATATATATAAAAAAAATTATAAAATGGAGTTCATTTTTGAATTCTACACATCAAAAAATAGTTCAGCTAAATTTTTTAGATTTTTCTATAATACTTGAATTTTTCAGGAATTGTAAAATATGATAATTTATGATAAATGCTGAATACATGATTTATGGAGTCATAGATGATGTAATACTGATGTTAAAAAATATCTAAAACCATATTTCATTATTTTATCATTTTTCAGGATCATTCTATAATGAGAAAACACCACCCTCCTCCATTATAAATATCACATGTCACCACCTCTTCTCCTCAATCTCTCAAGCCATTATTCTTCACTTAATTCTACTAAAATATCATCCCAATATCCTCCCCTATTTCTAGGATCTTTTGGACTTAATAAAATACCAAACTTTTTCCCCTATAAAGGTTCTCAAGAATATGGTATCAAGAGGTAAAACCCTCTTCTACTTTCATTCAATTTCTTTTCAAGTTCATATATTTTCTTTTATATTCTAACCCCCCCATCCAAATGGAGTGATATATCAAGTAACATACCTATATTAGAATTTTTTTCATTATAATGGAATAATTTATCATCATCTCTCTTTTACCCTCCTTTTATACTAAAAATAAAAACATCATCCGAGATGTGTTAATTTATTCACATTCAATAATGGTGGGTTTTCAATTTATATTTTTCACTTCAATTATGGTCATGAAATCATTTTTAAGGTATAAATAAATTAGAATATATGAATTATATTATATGTAATCTCTAAGAATCATTTTCTACAAATGATTTTATTTTTTTAAACAAAATGTGTTCGATATGATCAGAAATGATAAATCAATAAAAATGATTATCATAAATGATATATCAAATAATTCATCCTCAATTTTGGAAAAAGGGTATTCAAATATTCTATATACTCAATAATAACATATAATTTTAGATTTGGATAATTTTCCTCATTATATATGATTTTCCATACAAATGTACAAGTAAACTGATCATGAAATCAAAGGAAATTGATGCTCCAAAATGATGAAATTGAATCCCTAACCCATCATAAAAAGAAATAAATTAACTTAATAAAGTTATAATAAAAAAATTAATGTATAAATGGTTCTTTATTTATTAATTAATGAATCATATTTTATTATTTAGGACATTAAGATCAAGTGAGGAATTGTTTCAGACATAAGGTAAGGGATTCTACCCAAACTTTAATTATTCCTTCGGTTTATTCCTTATCTCTTTTTACACGAATGAAATTATATTTTATTTTTATTGTACACTTCCAAATTATGGGTATATATTAAAAACTAATGTATCAAGATCTATTAATCCTTATTTTTAGGGATATACATGTTTTTAAAAGGTTACCTATTCAATTTGTCCTGATAAGAAAGCCTGATTTAAGGAAACATCATGAATTATTTACTATTTTAATGTTTGATTCATAATTAGTATCATTCGATAATTATTTTCTCAAATCAACAATTTTATCATGAAAAAATAAAGAGTTTCATTTCTAGTTTTATAGAAACAATTATTATGTCTCCATTTTAAATAATCTCTAATGTTTTACCTTAAAACGTAAAAAAGGTTTATTTTTAATGTTCCTTAAAAAATATGTTCTCTTAAATTTTAAATCTATCTCAATAATATATTCTTATATTATGTTATGAATTTCTATATTATATTTAATTCCTTTATTTCATATCACTTTTATGATATTCCCGTTTATTGTGCTTTTGATATGACTATGATACCCAATTATTTCCATGGATTACTCTTATGTTTATGTTTGATTAATAATGTATGATTATTTATGTGGAATTAATATTCATAAAAATTTTATGATGGGTGTAACTTGATAGCACTTCAATTAAATATTTAATATTTTGTCTCATGAGTTGTTATGTGAAACAATCTTTGTAGTTATCATTGACTTGTTCTATCTATGTGCAATGACCCTTAACTTGTAATACTCTATGCGAAATGAACCTTGAATAGTGATAAATTCATGTTTTATGTTTCTTAAACATTACAATTAATCCATGATAACATGATCCTTATTATAATTCCTTATGATTAATCATGTTCAATGAATTTTTATATTAATGTGCTATGTCATCTAACCTATGTGTTAAGCATTATTTTAATATTTATTCCCTTCTTGGGCTTTTTAGCTGAACTTGTTGTTCATTTTATCCCCAAGTTATCATATGTAGATGTAAAGGCTCAAAAAAATTTAGATATCACAATTTATGATAAATAAGGAAATGTTTTATTTAGTTCCATGTTTTCAGTTTTATGTACATCGTCTTCCAAGAAAACAGACATTATGATCCTTGCCTTGTAATTTGATGTTTATAAATGGGTTAAATTGACTAAGGATATGTGTAAAAGAAAAGTGTCAATATATTTGGTAACAAGTGAAATTTTTTTTTATTTTTTGAGAAGTAATAGAGGACATTATTATAAACCCTATGGATAATACTGAGTATGAGAAACCATTCCAAAAATTTGGTTAGTATAGAGTATGTGTTTTATCATGAAAATATATCATTTTTTGGATAATACAAGTGGATGTGGATCTGGCATAGATGTACCTAAGATTGAAAACTCTGACAAGGTCTTCTAAGCCAAAATTTGGATAACGTGGTACATGATAATGGGCCTTATTATGCATCTGGTTTGACACTATAAGAGATATGATTGGGTATGTTCATAATCTCCTTACAAAACATTATTATGGGAATATAAAAAATACCCCATAAGAATATATGCTTCAATATAGATCAATTATAACCTAGATTGAAACCTAGGGAATCCCAAGTTAGGATATACTTTTCCTTTAAAATTTTATCCTTTTAAGTTTAATGTTTTATTTTTAATCTTATAACCTGAGTATTAAAGCCCCCCCAATTGAACATTTTTTCTTATTTAATAGAAGAAAATTGATGAACACGTGCTAAAATAATTTTTATATGAAATATGATGATTTTCCAAATATGATGGAAATGAGTGCTCAAAAGTTCATGAAAGTACATTCTTAATTAGACCAAGTTTTGAATAATAACATTAGTTGTATAGAATGATCTCTTTACCTAAGGATACATAAAATTTCCATCTAATCAGTCATGTGGAAAAGTCTCCCATGTTTAGTGGGTCTTTTGATCTCCTCCTCATTGAATAGTGGATTGACTCCAATGAAACAATATTATATGTCATGTAGTGTTGAAAAGAAGATAATGTTTTTTTGGCAGTCAATTGTTTTTATGGGGAATCTGATCAATGGTGGAAAATAATCAAAAATAATAATTCTAATGAGGAAATTGATTCCATATATTATTATGAATTCAAGAGAATGTTTTCCAATAAATATTTTCCTCGAACCCTCCATCACAAAATGGAAAAATAGTTCCTCAGACTTAAGAAAAGGATGATGATTCTATCTGATCATATGAAGAAAAAATTATAGGGATTGCAAGATACACCTTTTTCTTTGTCATGATCACTGGCTCTAAGGTAGATCAATTACTTATTAGAGTAAAGTTGAGTCTACAAAAAGTATTGGTGATTTGAGACATTGATAGTTATAAGGAGATTGTCTGTTGTTCTCTGAAGGTTAAAATTGAGATCAGAGACTCTCAATATTCTCAAGGACCTTGTGACTAAAAGAAGAAAATGGAGTATAATTTGGGTGGATTAGAAAATAAATCCCATGATGGGAAAAAGAATGAATATTATATATGTCAAAATTGTGGGAAGAAGAATCATGGGAACTATCTAAAGGCAATAAATAAATGTTTCAAATGTCGAAAAATGGGTTATCTGGATAAGAACATCCAATTTGATAAGAAAAAACCCACTAACCTAGAAGATTAACAGATGGTTAATTTCAATTCTTATCCATTAGATCACTATTTCAATTGCAAGGAACATGGGAATTTTTCAAACCAATTCCCTGAGATGAGGGTTGTTGGAGGAAATCAATAACAACATCCAAGGTAATGAGGAAGAGATTATGTTATCACTACTAATGATATGGATGTTGAACAATGATTTTGTGATAGGTAAGATAGTTATTTATTCAAGAATAGATAATATACTATTTTATTTTCATTCTACACATAAATTCATATACTAAAAGTTTTGTATAAAATCCAATCACCACCTCAAAATTTATAGGTTGGGTTATCTTTGAAAAAAAATTGGGAAATTATTGCATCTAAAGTATATAACACCTCCACAGATAATGTTTTTGGAATGAACCTCCCATCCAATCTTTCCATACTCCCTTTGGTATAGTTTCATTCTATATTTGGGCATAGATTTTTTATCTTTATACAAATCCAGCACCAATTTTTGGGAAAGGGAGATCACTATTCATGTCCCAATTCATCCTCCAATTATTTACAAGTGTAAAGAGGAATATGAATCTCTTAAAGAATCATCATCTCAAGTGTAAATATTACTGATTTATGAGTAATAATACCTCACTCAAATGGTTGGGACAAAGGATATTATTATCCTCAAAGACATGCCCATATTTAGGGATTACACTGAGGTATTCCCTGAATAAATTTATGGTCTTAATTATAACATATAGGTTAAGTTATCAATTGAGCTTATTCCTAGATATATCCTTATAAAAAGACACCTTATATAATGACCATCATAGAGCTAGAAGATCTAGAAAAGTAGTCACAAGAGAATATGGACAAGGGTTTTATATGCTCGAGTGCTTCACCATGGGGTACGTTGGTCCTCTTAGTCAAGAATAAGAATTGATCGATGCACCACTTCATTGATTATCATAAACTCCATAAAATCACAATATAAACAAGTATCCCCTACCGCCGATATATTACTTGTTCGATCATCTATGTGGGGCCAACTATTTCTCTAAGGTTGAAATTAAGTCGGGTTTTCACTAATTAACATTTAGAAAGGAATATATTCCCATGATTTCCTTTTGAACAAGGTATGGACACTCTGATTTTCTAGTGTATCCTTTCAGACTCACTAATGATCAGCATTATTTATTGATATAAAGAAATAGACTCTTTAGGGGTTACCTTGACAAATTTGAGTTAGTATGTATCGATGATATTATGATACACTCTTATAGAAAGGAGGAACATGAGGAAAATTTTATAAAATGATAAAGACATTGTGAAGGGAGAAGTTATCTAAAAAGTACAATCATTGTGAGTTCTGGATGGAGTATGTATCATTATTGGTGAAGATCATCAATAGCAATGGGATATATGTGGACCCTTCCAATATAAAGGAAATCGAAGAATGACTCATAATAACATGTATTTGAAATCCATAGTTTTCTTAATCTAGATGAGTATTAAATATTATTTTTTAAGAAATTCACATGATTTTCAATCCCAATGACCAAGATAACTCCAAATAGATTAAAATTTATATTGACTAAAAAATGGAAGGAAAGCATTAAGAAGCTCAAAAACATGCTTATCACTACACTAGTACTCAAAATCCAAAAAAATAAGATAACTATTTGAGGTGTATATGATACTTTAAATAATTTTATAGTCTATTTTCTGATTTAATATTGTTATTTTATAGCCTAAGCCACAAGGTAGTTGAAAATTCATTAGCAAATATATCCCATGGATGATCGAGAGTTGGAAGTTTTAATCATTTCATTGAAAATATGGATACATTATATATATGGGGACAAGGGTGAGATATATTTTGATCAAAAGAGTCTCAAATATATATTCTAATAGAAAGATCCTAATATAGACTAGTGAAGATGGTTATAGCTCCTCAAGGATTATGACTGATCAATCCACTACCATCCTGGTATAGGAATGTGGTGGATGCTTTATGTAGAGAGGATCTTGCATCTTTATCAATGATAATAATTGAGAATGATAAAATATTATTATACCTTTAAAGGATGGATAAGGTAATAATTAATTATGAAAAATCATCAATCTAATCTCAAATTATTGCTCAATCATCCATCATAATGAAAATAAAGGATACTCAAAAAAATGATTTGGAAATTCAGAAATGTGTGGTAGCTATAAAAAATGGTAATCCTAAGAGTTTGAAATGGACGAATAAGGAGTCATACAATTTGGGACATGATTATGTGTACCATCCAATAAATAGATAAAGAAGGATCTTCTTAATGATGCACATAGCTCAACCATCTCTATTCACTAGGGAGCACAAATATGTATAATGACCTTTGTGAGAACTATTGGTGGGATAATATGAAGAAGAATAAGAATATAGCTAAATATTCATCAATGTGTCTGGTATGTTAGAAAGTGAAGGATGAAAGGAAAAATTATAAAGGGTTGACTCACCCATTACCCATACCATTATGGAAATAAGAAAACATCACCATGGAATTTGTCACTATATGTAACATCCCAAGTAAGTAATGAATAATAGATATTTTTATCTATGTCTATTAATGATTAAGATAGTGTTTTAGAGGCTTAAAATGAAAATAAATACAATCTTAAGCATGGAATAAACTAATATTTTTTAAAAGATTGTTTTACTGCCTTTTGATGGCAAACCATTTTTAAATCTATCTTTTGACAATTTTATAAGCTATTTTTTTCAAAATAAACATATTATTTATGAATGGGACATCAAAATTTACTTTGTGTGAATTTTTGGTATTTTTCAGAGAATGTTCATTTTTTAATGAATAGTGAAAAATACTGCATTTTACATCAAAACTGCTTTTTAATCTAATTTATTTATATGATTAGATTATCTTTTGAATTGGTTTTGAAGTGAAATTAGAATATATTTTTACCATTTAATCCAATGGTGGTCATTGGAATCAATTTCACTTTGAAATTGGACTTAAACTGGTGTCAATCTTTTGATACTTATTGTTTCATAAAAACATGCTATTTGTCATGACAGCGGGAATTAATTATTAAATTAATTAATGTAACTTATATGATTTGAATTTTGTAAAATAGACATCATTTTTGAATTCGGAGTATCAAATATAGCTTAGGGTTAATTTTTGGTAATTTTCTGAAAAACTTCAATTTTTGATGAATAGTGAAACCACTAAGTGGTACTTATAAAAACTGATTTTTCGTTTAAATGAAATTTTGTCATATTTGTGTTTTGAATTTCAAAAATCTGACATACATGGTTGTCATTAAGAAGTAAAATGTGGTTCAATGAGATTATAATAATTTTTTGGTGAATAGTAACTTATTAAGTTTTTAATCGCGATTAGAGGTAATTAGTGTAGTTTAAGGTAAGAATAATGTTTTAATAAAATGAAATGACCTAGACACATGTCTTACCCTTATTGGTTGTGTCATGGAAGACCAAGAAAAGTCATGGGTCAACTTGGGGACCCCATGGATCCACTTTGGTTGGGAAATGATATAAATAACTTTTTCTTTAATGTTAAAGTAAAAATGACACAAACATGAGTTATTTTACTAAAACAATTTTTACATGGGGTTATACAAGTCATATTTTTTACTATAAATATTAATTAGAAATATAAAAATATTTCCTACATCATAGTATTTTTTTTATAATTTTTATACATTAAATAAATTAAATTATTTATGACATCATGATGATGCAGCGATGACCTCATTATTTAACGATTTAAATAAAATGGAAAGATAATGTAAAATATAAGACCTACACATGGACAAAACCAATTGGATGAGTGGATTTCAAACACTTATCACCTTATCCTAGAATTATATCAATGTGGGACCTTTTGAATCCGAAACTCATTTTAAAATAAAGTAACTTATCTTTACTTTCCAAGAGTGCCCCTCCTCTCCTCTTATAAAAGGCCCCCACCTCTACCTCCTTACCCACACTCCCAAATCCTTTGTCTCGGCCAACTCCTACCCATTTTGTCTCTCAACTTCCCTCTCTTACTCCTTGAAGCCTCACTTTGGGGATAAGTCTTCCCAAGGAAGCCTTTGAGCTCAAACCAAAGGGAGTTACCCGATTTTAAGGTAATGTCTTCTTTTGAGTCATTTTGTTTTATTTTGCTTCTCCAACCCCATAAACTCTTTTTATTATTTTTTTTTGTAACAACTCTAGTATCCTAAATATACTAGGATGTTTTTATAAGAAGTATTTGAGCTACACTTACACACACCTACATCTAATGGTTAAATAACATACTGTTTCTGTGGATAGAGAATTTCTGCCTCCCGAAACGATGATTGTTCAACATTCTTTTAACACCTTCAAAGGTGGCCATTAATATGTCACTATATTTATATATGATATATAATATGTTTATGTTTTCCTTAAGCTTATGTATTTTTCATTTTGGGCATACCTTTATGGTTTCCATTATGGGTAAATGTGATATCTTCATTTAAGGAAGTGCGGACTACCGCCCCCTCAAAGTGATTTGATTCGTTAAATACCATATGTGGGACGTATAAAGGATGTAAATATGATATTATATATGATATTATACTGGAATTATAATATACCTTTATATCATTATAATTCCATTCTATAAAATACGAAATAGAAATGAAAGTAGCGTTCATGCGTAGGTACGGCTTACCGTCTCCATGAACGGTGCATTTCATTTCTAACCTCTAAATTATTATGTAATATTATAAATGCATGTATATACTGGATATATATTATATATACATCATGATTATAATTCTTGATATAATGGATACATAAACAACTTGTAATTATAAAGGGTTTATTTTTTACTCAAGTACTAATGATCGTTAAAACGACCGTTATTAACTTAAATAATTACATAGTGTTCATGACATGGAAATAAGTGATATAAAAGGAATAATGAACTTGAAAAAGGTTCTTAAGAAAGTTGAAATTAACTCAAGTTTATTATTCAGGACGTTAAAGAACGATCGAGTCAAGTCAGACCCGAGGAATGGGACTTCGTCTCAATCTCCTTTCATTGAGGCATATTTTGTTTTACACACAACCTTCTTTTATACAGTGTATAAACCCCTTTGACTTTTACGTTTATCCAAAAGTAATATTTTTTATACGAAGCGTTTTACTAAACGACAAAAGGGAATGTTTTTGTCGTACGTATGTGGTGACAACGACTTCTCCGCCGCCGTGACCGTTATTTGAGTTTTGACTTCCTCTACAAGCCATACCTTCTTTTTAAAAGAAAAATAAATACCATGTTTTAATTTTCTTTTATTTTGGTATTGAAAATGGTTTTCATAATGTTTTTATATCAATGTGTTGTATTGATATCTTGTGATTGAAAGGTGGAAATGTTATGTTTCCTTTATGCATGTTTTATGTGATACGATTATGTTGAGGTTCTTGGGCATTATTATGAAGACGGGTGGTTTCGTGATAAACTAAGGGCGGGTGAGCCCGATATAGCTCTCCAATTCATTGGGTAACGCGAAGGAGTGAAACGTTAAGGTTTCTCCGAAGAGATTTAGGGAATATACTGTGATGGGTATTCCAAACGTAACCAAGAGGGTTACTCCCTACGTAAGAATGTTATGAATGCCTCAAGTTACCTTTATGTCTTATGATTTTTATGATTTATTCATGATTTGATGAGGTATGTTAAAGTGCTTATGTTTTATGGGTAAAGTATGATTTCATTCTTATGTATATATGTACCCATGTTTCCTTTCAATATTTTTATATCCCTTACTGAGCTTTTTATGCTCATCCCAAGTTTTTTTTAAAAAAATTTCACAGGTCAAGGGAAAGGTACATGATATGATGATAGTGTCAAGGAAGTGTCAAGAAAGAATCCATGTTTTATTTTAAATATGTTACCATTGATGGGAAAGAAGAATAATATCTTTATGTAACCACTTTGTTTTTACATGGAATGTAATGCAAGTTTTATGATCTAATTCTATAAAACTCTAAACCCAAAAATATCCTCAATGTTTAATCTTGTAATCACGCAATATTAAGTAAGGTTTAAGGCTGGAGCCTTATAGTTGGTATCAGAGGTCGGTTTAGATAACTTTAGGAGTTTGAATTCTATTAAATGATTATCCAAAAATATTTTTTTTATGGTCAAATTGAAGTGATATAGTGTTTGAAGATTATCATGTTGCTTCATTTAAGACATGTTTGTTCAGAATGGTTTTCCGTAGAGGAAACAGGGAAGTAGTGTTAGGAAGGCATACAGAAGGAAATAACCTTCCGAATCAGCATCCTGAGATGGTTGGAATTGGAACTGAACAGTTTGTTGCAGTGATGGCTCAGTTGACTCAGGTGAAAAATGTTGGTTGTTTTTATTGATGATATTTTGGTGTTTTCTAAAATTAAAGAGGAGCATTAAAGTCATTTAAGGGTTATTTTGAAAACCTTAAAAGAAAAGAAATTGTATGGAAAATTCAGCAAGTGTGAGTTTTGGTTGCAACAAATTTCTTTCCTTGGTCACATTGTTTCTAAAGATGGGATAACTGTTGATCCTGCAAAAACAAAAGTTGTGGAAGACTGGCCAAGACCCACAAATGTAACTGAGATTCATAGATTCCTTGGTTTGGCAGGCTATTACTGAAGGTTTGTTAGAAATTTTTCACGGTTATCTAGTACAATGACTAAGCTAACTCGGAAGTGTGTTAAGTTTATCTGGACAAAAGAATGGGATGATTGTTTTCAGGAATTGAAAAGAAGATTGGTGAATGCTCCAGTTTTGGAACTACCTTCCAGGAATGGTGAGTTTGTTATATACAGTGATGCTTTATTGAAAGGACTTGGTTGCGTCCTAATGCAGAATGATCAGGTAATTGCTTATGCTTCACGACAGTTGAAAACTCATGAAGTAAATTACCCTACACATGATTTGGAATTAGCTGCTGTTGTTTTCACTTTAAAAATTTGGATGCATCATTTGTATGTAGTAAAGTGTGAAATATATACTGATCACAAAATTTTAAAGTATATATTCACTCAAAAAGAGTTAAACATGAGACAGAGGAGATGGCTATAATTAATCAAGGATTATTATTGTACAATTCATTACCATCTGGGAGAAGCAAATAAAGTGGATGATGCTTTGAGTCGAAAAAGTAATGCTTCATTAGCAATGTTGCGTTTGGAACGTGATCCTTTGGTTAAGGATTTGATGAACTTTGGCATAGAAGTTGTTGGTGCAGGAAGTTATTCTGTTTTGTTTCAGGTATCAGTGAGATAATCTCTATCAGACAGAATCAAGCAAGCACAGAAGCAAGACAGTGAGTTGCAGAAAAAGGTAGATCTGGTTCAGAAAGGTAAGTTTCATGAATTCAACATTGATAGTGATTGTGTTTTGAGGTTTGGGAAGAGATTATGTGTGCCTTGTGATTCACAGTTGAAGAGAGATTTGTTATGTGAAGCTCATAGTTCTCCGTTTTCAGTTCATCCTGGTAGTACTAAGATGTACAGAGATATGTGGGAGTATTACTGGTGGGATGGAATGAAAAGAGATATTGCTGATTTTACTGTGAAGTGTTTGACTTGTCAGCAGGTTAAAGCAGAGCGGCAGTTACCGAAAGGGATGCTTCAGCCTTTACTAGTGCCAGAGTGGAAATGGGAGAATATATCCATGGACTTTGTTGTGGGATTACCGAAGACATCTGGAGGTAATAATGCAATCTAGGTTATTGTTGATCGCTTGACCAAATCTGCTCATTTCTTTGCTATACGAGATACTTTTTCCCTAGATCAACTTTCCCATTTGTATCTTAAAGAGATAGTCCAGTTACATGGAGTTCCTCTCTCCATTGTATCTGATCGTGATCCCAGGTTCACTTCTAACTTTTGGAAAGGCCTTCAGAAGTCGTTGGGTACTGAATTAAACTTTAGTACAGCTTTTCATCCTCAATCAGATGGGCAGTCAGAACGAACAATTCAGACATTGGAGGATATGCTATGTTCTTGCTCTATGGATTATCAGGGAAGTTGGGACCAACATCTTTCTTTGGTTGAATTTTCATATAATAACAGTTTTCATTCCAGTATACAGATGACACCATTTGAGGCATTATATGGGAAGCGGTGTCGAACTCCAGCTTTCTGGGATGAAGTGGGTGAAAGGAAGTTGATGGGACCAGAATTGGTAGAAGAGATGGCAGAAAAAGTTCAGCTGATTCAGAAGCACATGAGAACATCTCAGAGCAGGCAGAAGAGTTATGCGGATAACCGGAGGAAGGATCTATCTTTCTAGGTAGGTGATCATGTTTTTCTCAAGGGTTCTCCTTGGAAAAGTGTGATGAGATTTGGTAAGAAAGGAAAGCTGAGTCCAAGGTTTATTGGACCATATGAAATTATGGAGAGAGTTGGATCAGTTGCATACAGAGTGGCTTTACCTCCGAGTTTATCTCAGGTACACAATGTTTTTCATGTTTCGATGTTGAGAAAGTATATACCAGATCCATCTCATGTTTTGAGTCCAGAAGTAGTTCAGCTGGAAGAGAACCTATCTTATGAGGAACAACCGATCCAGATTCTTGACCACAGGGAGCAAGTGTTACGAAATAAGTTGATTAATCAGGTAAAGGTTTTGTGGAAAAACCACATGATGGAAGAGGCAACATGGGAATCTGAAAATGCAATGAGGGATAAGTACCCCCATTTATTCGATAAGTAAATAAATTGCGGGGACGCAATTTTCTAAAGGGGGAAGGATGTAACATCCAAAGTAAGTAATGAATAATAGATATTTTTATCTATGTCTATTAATGATTAAGATAGTGTTTTAGAGGCTTAAAATGAAAATAAATACAATCTTAAGCATGTAATACACTAATATTTTTTAAAATATTGTTTTACTGCCTTTTGATGGCAAACCATTTTTAAATCTATCTTTTGAAAATTTTATAAGCTATGTTTGTAAAAATAAACATATTCTTTATGATTGAGACATCAAAATTTACTTTGTGTGAATTTTTGGTATTTTTCAGACAATGTTCATTTTTTAATGAATAGTGAAAAATACTGCATTTTACATCAAAACTGCTTTTTAATCTAATTTATTTATATGATTATATTATCTTTTGAATTGGTTTTGAAGTGAAATTAGAATATATTTTTACCATTTAATCCAATGTTGGTCATTGTAATCAATTTCACTTTTCAATTGGACTTAAACTGGTGTCAATCTTTTAATACTTATTGTTTCATAAAAACACGCTATTTGTCATGACAGTGCGAATTAATTATTAAATTAATTAATGTAACATATATGATTTTAATTTTGTAAAATAGACATCATTTTTGAATTTGGAGTATCAAATATAGCTTAGGGTGAATTTTTGGTAATTTTCTGAAAAACTTCAATTTTTGATGAATAGTGAAACCACTAAGTGGTACTTATAAAAACTGATTTTTCGTTTAAATGAAATTTTGCCATCTTTGTGTTTTGAATTTCAAAAATCTGACATACATGGTTTTCATTAAGAATTAAAATTTGGTTCAATGAGATTATAATAATTTTTTGGTGAATAGTAACTTATTAATTTTTTAATCGCGATTAGAGGTAATTAGTGTAGTTTAAGGTAAGAATAATGCTTTAATTAAATGAAATTACCTAGACACATGTCCTACCCTTATTGGTTGTGTCATGGCCGACCAAGACAAGCCATGGGTCAACTTGGGGACCCCATGGAGCCACTTTGGTTGGGAAATGACATAAATAACTTTTTATTTAATGTTAAAGTAAAAATGACACAAACATGAGTTATTTTACTAAAACAATTTTTACATGGGGTTATAAAAGTCATATTTTGACTATAAATATTAATTAGAAAGATAAAAATATTTCCTACATCATAGTATTTTTTTTATAATTTTTATACATTAAATAAATTAAATTATTTATGACATCATGATGATGCAGCGATGACCTCATTATTTAACAATTTAAATAAAATGGAAAGATAATGTAAAATCTAAGACCTAAACTTGTCCAAAACCAATTTTATGAGTTGATTTAGAACCCTTATCACCTTATAATATAATTATATCAATGTGGGACCTTTTGAATCCGAAACTCATTTTAAAATAAAGTAACTTATCTTTACTTTCCAAGAGTGCCCCTCCTCTCCTCTTATAAAAGGCCCCCCACCTCTACCTCCTTACCCACACTCCCAAAGCCTTTGGCTCGTCCAAAACCTACCCATTTTTTCTCTCCACTTCCCTCTCTTACTCCTTGAAGCCTCAATTTGGTGAGAAGTCTTCCCAAGGAAGCCTTTGAGCTCAAACAAAGGGAGTTACCCGATTTTAAGGTAATGTCTTCTTTTGAGTCCTTTTGTTTTATTTTGCTTCTCCAACCCCCTAAACTCTTTTTATTATTTTCTTTTGTAACAACTCCATTACACTCAATATAATAGTATGTTTTTATAAGAATTATTTGAGCTAAACTTACACACACCTACATCTAATGGTTAAAGAACATACTGTTTCCGTGGATGGTGAATTTCTGCCTCCCGAAACGATGATTGTTCAACATTCTTTTAACACCTTCAAAGGTGGACATTAAGATGTCACTATATTTATATATGATATATAATATGTTTATGTTTTCCTTAAGCTTCTGTATTTTTCATTTTGTTCATTCCTTTATGGTTTCCATTATGGGTAAACGCGGTATCTTCATTTAAGGAAGTGCGGACTACCGCCCCCTCAAAGTGATTTGATTCGTTAAATACCATATGTGGGACATATAAATTATGGAACTATGATATTATATATGATAATATACTGGAATTATAATATACCTTTATATCATTATTATTCCATTCTATAAAATACAAAATAGAAATGAAAGTAGCATTCATGCGTACGTACGGCTTACCGTCTCCATGAACGGTGCATTTCATTTCTTACCTCTAAATGATTATGTAATATTATAAATTCATGTATATACTGGATATATATGATATATACATCATGATTATAATTCTGGATATAATGGATACATGAACAACTTGTAATTATAAAGGGTTTATTTTTTACTCAAGTACCAATGATCGTTAAAACGATCGTTATTAACTTAAATAATTACATAGTGTTCATGAAATGGAAATAAGTGATATAAAAGGAATAATGAACTTGAAAAAGGTTCTTAAGCAAGTATAAATTAACTCAAGTTTATTATTCAGGACGTTAAAGAACGATCGAGTCAAGTTGGACCCGAGGTATGGGACTTCGTCTCAATCTCCTTTCATTGAGGCATATTTTGTTTTATACACAACCTTCTTTTATATGGTGTATAAACCCCTTTGGCTTTTACGTTTATCCAAAAGGAATCTTTTTTATACGAAGCGTTTTACTAAACGACAAAAGGGAATGTTTTTTTCGTGCGTATGCAGCGACAATGACTTTTCCGCTGCCGTGACCGTTATTTGAGTTTCGACTTCCTCTACAAGTCATACCTTCTTTTTAAAAGAAAAATAAATACCATTTTTTAATTTTCTTTTATTTTGGTATTGAAAATAGTTTTAATAATGTTTTTATATCAATGTGTTGTATTGATATCTTGTGATTGAAAGGTGGAAATGTTATGTTTCCTTTATGCATGTTTTATGTGATATGATTATGTTGAGGTTCTTGGGAATTATTATGAAGACGGGTGGTTCCGTGATAAACTAAGGGCGGGTGAGCCCGATATAGATCTCCAATGCATTGGGTAACGCGAAGGAGTGAAACGTTAAGGTTTATCCGAAGAGATTTAGGGAATATACTGTGATGGGTATTCCAAACGTAACCAAGAGGGTTACTCCCTACGTAAGAATGTTATGAATGCCTCAAGTTACCTTTATGTCTTATGATTTCTATGATTTATTCATGATTTGATGAGGTATGTTAAAGTGATTATGTTTTATGGGTAAAGTATGATTTCATTCTTATGTATATATGTACCCATGTTTCCTTTCCATATTTTTATATCCCTTACTGAGCTTTTTATGCTCATCCCAAGTTTTTTTAAAATGTTTTTCACAGGTCAAGGGAAAGGTACATGATATGATGATAGTGTCAAGGAAGTGTCAAGAAAGAATCCATGTTTTATTTTAAATATGTTTCCATTGATGGGAAAGAAGAATAATATCTTTATGTAACCACTTTGTTTTTACGTGGAATGTAATGCAAGTTTTATGATCTAATTCTCTAAAACTCTAAACCCGAAAAGATCCTCAATGTGTAATCTTGTAATCACGCAAGATTAAGTAAAGTTTAAGGCTGGGGCCTTATACTATACATCCAAATAAATCCATTAGAAATAATTTTATAGGGGTTATTGTGGATCATCTTACACATAATTCTAAATTTATTGCAACTTAAGAGGAATTATCATTGGATAAACATGCACAGATATATATCAAATAGGTGGTAAGGCTACATAGAGCCCCCCTATTCATTATATTTTATTGAGATCTGAGATACATCTCATAGTTCTAGAAAAGTCTCAAACGTGATCTAAGCACTGAGATAAACGTCCATACATCTAATAATGCTAAAACTAATGACCAATATGAATGAAATATTTAGAAACTAGAAGACATGTTAAGAGAATGTTATATGGACATAAATAGAGGATAGAACCATGATCTACCTCTGGTGGAGTTATCATAAAACAATAGTTTCCACTCAAGCTTCTGAATTGATCCATATGAAATCCTTTATAAGAAAACTTGCAGAACACTGGCATGCTAGGATGATGTTAGTGAACCTAAGATTTTAGGCTCTAAAATGGTCGATGAAATTGTAGATAAGGTGAAAATCATTCAACAACATATCAAGGAATTTTAATTTTGATTGAAGATTTATGCAAAAAATAATCGATGATGCCTTTATTTCAAAGTCAGAGACATGGTTTTCCTCTTCATATCTCTAGGGAAGAAGGTTTTGATATATGGGAAAAAAGGGACGCTAATTTATATGTACATTCACCCCTTATAGATCCTTGATCTTGTTGTATTTTTTTCCTATCAATTAATAATTCCTCCTACCCTAACTAAAGTACACATGTATTCCTTGTATCCCTCCTATATAAGTACATACAAGATCCATCACAAATACTAACTTAATAGGTAGTATAGTTGGAGAATGATCTTTCTTACGAAGAGAAACAATTGATGATCTTGGATTATGAGATAAAGTTCTCTGAAACAATACTACTCATCTAGTAAAAGTAATATAGTAGGACCATAGGTATGAAGAGGTAACATGGGAACCTGAGGAACCAATAAAAGAGAAGTACCACACATGTTTTCAACATACGATGTCAAATGATATTTCAAGGTTGAAATTTGATAAGGGGGAATAATGTAGCAACCTAATGTTTATCTATAGAAACCCTTTTCTTATAATTACACCATATCATATAAAACCATAATAGAACACAATAAAATGATTATAAATGATGAATTATTGAAATAAGATGTGTTTCTAGAAGTTAAATATCCTCTACCAATGAAATAGTAACTTGGCCTTTGAAATAGTAATGTGACCATTATAAATAATAAACAAGCCAGTTAAATATTATCCTCAACAATGAAAATATAAATAAAATTTATCCATATTATAAGTGACTATATGATATAATTATATCATATTATATGAAAATAAATATTTAAAAAATTATTAATTAATTGTTGGTAAATTTATAGAAAATAAAAATTTAATTACAATATTATGATTAAATAAATAATTTAAAAGAGAAATTATTTTCATAAAATATATTCATAAATTAATATTTTTATGTCTTATGATTATAACTAAATTTTATGAGACCTTAGTTAATTTTTCAATGTGTTATAAAATTATTAAAATATTAAAATCTTTATTTTTTTGAGTAAATAATGATTTTAATAAAATATTAAATATCTCATATTTAGAAAATTATTTTCATGAAATGGAGTTCATTTTTATATTCTACACATTGAAAAATGGTTAGGGTTTTTTTAAGGTATTTTTCAATAATACTTGAATTTTTGGTTAATAGTAAATTATGATAATTTGTTATAAATAGTATAGACATGATTTATAGGGTCATAGATGATGTAATATTGATTTAAGCTCAAAATATCATACAATCCATCATTATTTTTTACATATTTGATGATAATTCTCTAACTATTCACATTCTTCGGCCAAAATAATAAAATAATGAATTAAATAATGAGAAAACACCCCCTCTTCCACTATAAATACCACACTCACTGTAACGCCCCAAAGTTCTGTCTTTAGAAATTACCTTTTTATAATTATTTCATACGGTATAAACACATAATAAAACACAATACAAGATTCATAAATGATGAATAAATGAAATAAGAAGTTTTTCTTGAACTTAAGTAACATATACCGGTGAAATAGTTTATTTGGTCTTTTGAATAGTAATGTGACCCATATGAATAGTAAACCGGCCAACTAAAAAGTAACCTTGCTAATGAAGTTTTAAATAAAATTTACCCATATTATATGTTAAAATATGTATAATTATATTATAGTATAAGTAAATATATATTTTAAAAATTATTAATTATGTGTTTATATTTTTTGTATTTAAAAAATATTTAATTAAAATTTTATGATTAATTTAATAATTTACAATAAAATATTTTTTCTGAAAATGTATTCTTAAATTAAAATTATTATGTCTTATGGTCATAAAAAAATTATATTATACCTTAGTGAATTTTTTATAGTATTATAAAATAAGTTATTATATTAAAATATGCATTTTTGAGTAAATTATGATTTTAATGAAAAATTAAATATCTAATATTCAGAAAATTATTGTCATAAATTGGATTTCATTTTTATATTCAAAAAGTTAGAAAATGGTTAGGTGAATTTTTGGAATTTTTCTGAAATACTTGAATTTTTTCAGAATAGTAAAATACGATAATTTATGATAAATGTTGATTATATGATTTATGGATTCATATACAATGTAAGATGAAAATATCTAACCATACTTCATTATTTTATCATATTTTATGATATTTCACTAACTATTCTATACAGACCCAGAAATTCCATTTAATTTTTTTTAAATATGTGGAAATTTTACGAGCCCGTGAAAATTGACGACGTGTGATTCTGAGCCCCAGTGTGATTGGAATGAATTTATGAATGTATTTTCGGGTAAGTTCAGTAAACATATGAGTGTGTTTTTGTAACATTTGATCTGGTGCTTGGAATTGAAATTTGGGGGCACCATTGAACTCGCTGCGCCAATATTCTCTTAAAGAGACCTTCAACTCGACCGCAGTTGGTCGAGGGTGAAAGTTAGATTTTCAATTTTTCATGGAAGAATAGAATAAAATAAAAATGTTTAACATTTTTATTTTTGTTGAGACCTTCCATGTGAGGTTATGGAGGTGGGTACCACTGATCCCAAAACCTCCCAATTTGAATTTGTGGGTGGGGACCACCCCAACCCCCCTAACTCCTTCTTTAATGGGAGATGCCTCTTGAACTCCCTCTTTAATGAGGGATGTGAACATTGGAATACTCTCACTTTAATGGTTCCAACCACATCAATTAATAAATGAATCCAATTTTAATTTATGCCAATAACCAAAATAGATAACTTAATTTATTATGTTGGGATTTCTTTTTTAGGGGAATTGGGGAAAGGGAGAAGCTTTGGATAATCGTGGAGAAACTCATCCTCCAACAACGAATGCCAACAAAGAAATCTTCTTCTTTGAAGAATCATTCTCCAAAATTCATCAAAGGATCCCCCATGACGAATGAACCGACAATCGAGGAAATGCCATTGCCACTAACTTCATCTTTTACCTCTCTTCACCGACGTCGTTGGAGGAGACTTGTTTTGGGATCGACAAATGCCAATCTATCCCAACCGTGGACATTCTTCAACAAACCTTCGAGGTAGGGGTGTGTTTTAATTTGATCAATGTTATATTCCCTCTCACATTGATTCATCTTCCTTGACCCATATGATAACGCCCTAACACGGAGGGTATGGGCCAAACAAACATGGCCTGACCACTCGGAAAATCTTGTGGATATTTAGTGTGATCTTCGTGATGGTGAAGGCGACTCATGCTGGCATTTGGCACCAAAAAAACAAGAGAACTACGAGAAAGGTGAAAAATGAAGTTCATCCGGTCAATCTGGTCGTCCCACGTCCCCGCCACACCACCCCACAGTACCTGCCGCCTCTACCACCTAGCAGCCCCCGTGGCCTCACACCGTCCTGTGGCACCCACGGCCTCCGCCGCCTCGCGGCCCCACGCCGCTCTGTGGCCTTCACCGCCCAACAACACCCACAACCAGCCATAGTCTTCGCAGACCTCACGGCCAACACGCCGCCCAGGCAGGGCCACCAGGCCAGGCCGCCCATCATGGGTCGGGCTGGACCCAGTGCGGTCCAGGCCAAACCCAGCGGGTCGGACCAGGTCATACTAGACCTGGACCAGTTTCGACCCTATCCTCTCTTTTGGCCATAACTATGGCACTGGGAATCCATTTGTTGAACCTTTCATGGCGCAGAAAACCTTGGTGTGAGAAATTACCTTTGGTATACTCCAATTGAGATGTGGATAAAGTTGGGATACGGTAGGGTTGGATCGAGCACGAATCCAACCAGGCCCTCCGAACTAAAATGCTAATAACTTACAGACCGTCTGTCCGATTGACGCGCTATCTATTAATTTGAGACCCCTATGACATGGTTTTACTTTGGGATACATCTTAGTGAGACTTCATGGTAGTTGGAGTATCATCTAGTGGCTTGAGGGGCAGACCCTCTTGGAGACGAGCAAACTTAGCGTGGGAACCCAGTAGCTGGCTGTGACATGAGGAAGAGATCCTTCGTGGGTTTGTGATTGATGGTCCCACATAGAACCACTC
Source organism: Viscum album (assembly GCA_963277665.1). Taxonomy (NCBI): domain Eukaryota; kingdom Viridiplantae; phylum Streptophyta; class Magnoliopsida; order Santalales; family Viscaceae; genus Viscum; species Viscum album. The sequence goes on from OY728155.1 coordinate 2,009,644,666, forward strand.
TAGGATTCCATGCGGGACTACACCAGAAATCTTGTTTGGGTCATCACCTAGTGATCTTATGTGGGTTATCACCTAGTGATCATTTTGGGTCAACACCTAGAAATCTTGTGTGGGTCATCACCGAGTGATCATGTGTGGGTCAGCACCGAGCGATCCTCTGTGGGTTAGCACAGAGCGATCCTGTGTGGGTCAGCACCTAGAGATCCTACGTGGGACTAATTATTATTAATGATCCTTCATAGTTCTACCTCTTAATATAGTAAGATGACTCATTAGTTACATTTAATCATCTCTACTACAGTACCTAAGTTATACCTGGTGTGAGTTTAGTCTGTACCTGTGTGGTACTTTCATCGTGGTAATACATTGGTGGTATTCTTCTATGTGGTGTACCTATGTGTTACATGTCATCATGGTATTTCTTACTTTGGGGAACAGTTGAGCTTGGGTCTTTTGAGTTAGACTCTGTGTTTTCCTCATGATTGAGATGGTTTTACATGATAACTTAGGTATATGTATGGCTATATACATAAGTAGGGTTGTCATTTGATTCCATGTTGTGTGTTTTATCCTTGATGAATATTGTGAGACCTTGAGGGTCTTGGGGTCCCTACTGAGTATCATTGTACTCACCCCTGCACAGGCTATGACCGCACCATGTTGTGTTTGGTGCAGACGACAGACAACGCAGACTAAGGACAATAGTCCGAGGACTGGAGGTTGCTCGGAGGTGGACATTAGATGAGGAGAACCAAAGAGATGGTTGTTCGAGAGCTATACCTACCCTTTAGGTAGGATTTTTGGTGGACAATCCAGGAGCTACTTTTCACCTATCAGTCATCTTGTACTTTCCAGTTTTCCTTGTACTTTCTAGTTGGGCTTGTATTTTGGCCCCTTTTACTTACTATACTCACTCTGTTTACTATTCATTTTACATGAGTTTTTATCTTGCTGTGTGCATGGTTGTGTGTGCTTACAGGTTATAAAGGCATTGAATTCCCAGTTTTATGGAATACGCCTTCGATGCTAGTCACCATCCCCTAGCCTATGGATGGCGGGCTTGGGGTAGTCACAACACAGGCCCTGGGGGACGGGTCGTAAGAAATTGGTATTAGTGGAGTTATTTCTACCATAGAACATAGGACTTTGATTTTTTTTAATGGCAGTAGTGTTAAGTGTAGTGAGTGTGGTTATCAGTTTAGGGAATCCAGTGTTGGTGCGGTGGGCGACGTATCCATAAACCAGGACCCTGACTTCTGATTTCTATCTCAATACACAAAAAAACTAATTTTGTGTGTGTTTTGAAGAGTTTTCTTTGTGATCTCTTTGAGTCAGCTCACCAGGTATAACTTATTGACATTGGTGCACCTGTTTCTTTTCAGGATGCCTCCCCACAGACAGCCAGGTAGGGTTCCGGATATAGTACGCACTGATAACCTACCGAGCAATGAGGCCTCAGTGTAGGGCCCTCTTCCATTATAGGCACCAGCAGTACCATTACCCATTGGGCCACCGATTTCACTAGCCCCGGCAGCAGAGGGTGCACACCGCATGAGTTTGTTTCACGAGTTCCAGGGCTAGAGGCTACCCCGGTTCAGGGGAGAGATGGAACCACAGGTGGCTGAGCATTGGCTGGAGGCCGTAGTGAGAGTTTTCTGACTGGTAGGGACATTACCTGATCTCATGGTGATTCTTTATGCCAGAAATCTACAGAAAATAGCAGGCATATGGTGAAGCATGATTCTCCAAATTCACGATGAGGTGATGCTTCTCTTGGAAGACCTCAAGAACCTATTTCAGGCAGTGTTTTTCCTAGTGAATTTTCATGCAGTGCACATACAGGAGCTACTTCATTTGGAGCAATGCAGCATGACTGTGGCCCAATACTCAGTAAGGTTCACTGACCTCTCACGCTACTCCACCGATATGGTGTGGGGCCCATTCTTTAGGGTCCGGTCCTTCAAGTAGGGGCTTAGGCGGGAGATAAGGGCTTTGATGATTTCTCTTAGCATCCCGACGCAGGAGGGGGTGTTAGAGAGAGCCATCTTAGTGGAGAGTTTCCTTGCTTAGAAGTCACCAGAAGCGAGACCCACCTCCAGACATCACGTAGTGAAGTCTTCTACAGTTGGCAGCAGACAGATGTCACAGAGGTCCAAGCGGACCAGACCTACAGATGGATGATCACTGGATTCAGGGTCGGTTGTGCAGGGCACACTAGGCAGATCCAGTCATTCCAGGAGCGGGCAGTGTTACTCATGCGGTGGACATCCTCACATGGCTTGTGGCTATCTGACCCTTCATATTAATCATCAGCAGATGGTCGAAGGACCGCCCAGTCAGATACAGAGATTCGACTGAGGAGGTCCATAGGGGGCACGTGGATGTGGAAGAGGATATGGTTGTTCAGCTGGTGGTGGGCGACGATTCGAGATGTTACCACCACCACCATAAGGAGGTCCACCCTGACCACAGGGAGCAGGAGGACAGGGGTGAGCTTAGCTCCAGCCAGTTGAGCCCTATGGTCACGGCACTCTAGAGATGATATGAGGTAACATCTGTGTCTACTCCACCTTCATTGCAGTACTTATAGACATAGGTGCTGGTCATTCTTTTATTTACACTGCCCTCGTTCAGAGCTCGGAGATTCTGATGGAGCCGTTGGCTCGATCCTTATGTCTAGAGACCCCTACGTGAAAGGATTCGACGATTACGCACTGATGTCGGCAGTGCGAGCTTACTCTAGGAGGCTAGAGCTTCGTCTGATATCTCCTAGAAGCGGTGTCGAGGCCTTACGACCTCATCTTGGGTATGAACTGGTTATCTACATTCCATGCTTAGATTGACTATATTAGGCCAAAGTGTTGTGTGTCCGCACGGATGGGACTAGGTTTACCTTCACCGGTGAGAAGGGAGCCTTTGAAGCGAAAGATGGACTTCCCCGGAGGAGGATACAGCTGATCACTCATCAGTTGGCTAGCCTTATCCTTAGAGCGGTTGATGTGGAGAGTCTGATTAATCCTATAGTGGTGGACCAGTACATGGATGTCTTCCTGGATGATGTTCTATGTCTACCTCCTCGTAGAGAGGTGGACTTTTACATTAAATTTTACCCTAGGACGACATCGATATCTACACCAGCATATCAGATAGATCCCGCGGAGCTTCGTGAGGTTTGAGTACAACTAGAGGACTTGCAATGGAAGTGATTCATTTGGCCCAGTTTTTTCCCTTGGGCAGCCTCGATTTTGTTCCCCAAGAAGGCGGATGGGAGCTTCAGACTTTGTTTCAACTATCGTCGCCTGAATCAGGCAATTTTGAAGAACAAGTACCCACTCTTGAGGATTGACAAACTCTTTGATCAGCTGAAAGGATCAGGGTGGATCTCGAAGATAGACCTCAGATTAGGCTATCACCAGCTCAGAGTACAAGACGATGTTGTGCAGAAGATGAATTTCAGAAGTCGGTATGGCCACTACGAGTTCTTGGTTATGCAATTCAGCATAATTAATTCTCCAACAGTGTTCATGGGACTCATGAACAGGATCATTCATCCATTCCTTGATCGCTTTGTAGTAGTCTTCGTCAAAAAAATTCTGATCAAATCGAATACTTTGGAGGATCATGCCTACCAATTGTGGGTAGTAATGGACACACTCCGAGATCACCAGCTTTATGGTAAGCTCTTGAACTTCTAGTTCTGGATCCAAGAGGATCAATTTCTAGGACATGTCATATTAGAGACTGTAGTTGCAATGGATCCAGCGAATATTGAGGCAGTACTTTCTTGGGATCCACCCAGGAGTGTGACTGAGGTACGAAGTTTCCTGGTTTTGGTCAGTTACTATTGGATATTTGATCCAGATATATCTAGAGTTGCAGGACCTCTATCAGCTTTGACAGAGAAGGGGAAACCCTTCATGTGGTCGAAGAGATGTCAGCAGAGTTTTCAGAAGCTGAGGTAGAGGCTGACTAGTACCCCCATCTTGAGGCATCCAGATGAGGGAGTAGGGTATGTAGTCTACTGCGACACATCAGGGACCGAGCTTGGATGTGTCCTGATGTACGAGAGAGTAGTGATCACATATGGTTCTCGACAGCTGAGACAACATGAGCATAACTATGCTACCCATGACATGGAGTTAGCAGCAGTGGTCTTTGCCTTGAAGATGTGGCGACATTACTTGATGGGCGAGCATTTTATAGTGTACTCTGATCACAATATTCTTAGGTATATCTTCTATCAGAAGGTCATGAACATGAGACAGTGATGTTAGATTGAGTTCTTCCAAGACTATAACTTCAATATAGTCTATACTCTTGGGAAGGGGAACATTGTAGCAGATGAACTTGTTTGGAAATATGGTATACAGCTGCTAGGTGAGGGGACAGAGCAACTGGCTATTTTGCAGATATCCTATTTGGATCGAGATGGATCAGGTTTCCTTTATTATCCTACAGTCACTCCCCCACTTCTTCAGCGATTCTGTGAGGCGCAGCATGTAGACGCTAACTGCGAGGCTCAACGTGCTTAGATATCCATAGGGAAAGCACCAGATGGATTTTCTGAAGGTGGGGAGCACGTTATCCTTTTCAGAGGATGTACCATGGTACTAGTGTCACTTAAATAGGAAGTGTTGAGGGAGTTACACACATCCCCTCTAGTGGTACATCCAAGAGTGGAGAAGATGTGACAGGATCTCCAACGACAGCACTAGTGGCCGGGAATGAAGAAAGCGGTAACAGAGTTTGTCTCTCGGTGTCTCACTTGTCAACAAGTGAAGGCGGAGCATCATGTTCCAACAGGCTTGGTTCATCCTTTTGAGGTCTCAGAGTGGAAGTGGGATGGGATATCCATGGACTTCGTGACAGGACTTCCACGTACATCCAGAGGTCATGATTCTATCTGGGTGATCATTGACCGACTCACAAAGTTGTCCCACATCCTACCAACCAGAGAGCAGGGTTCAGTAGAGAGATTGGGATGCCTCTATGTGCAGAATATTTTGCGGCTATAAGGAGTACCGTTGACTATTGTTTCTGATCATGATGCACATTTTACTTCCTGGCTATGTAAGGGGTTACATGAGGCTTTCAGGACGCAAATTCATTTGAGCACCACCTTCCATCCTCAGACGGAGGGAGATATTGAGCGGACCATTTAGACTCTTGAGGACATGTTGCGTACTTATGTACTCGACTTCGGCCATATCTGGGAGGATCACTTGCCTTTGGTGGAGTTTGTATAAAACAATAGCTATCACTCCACCATTGGGATGGCACCCTTTAAGGCATTGTATAGGTGACCTTGCAGATCAACTTTTTGCTGGAAAGACCCAAGGGAGTCAGAACTAGTGGGACCAGAGATGATATGGGCTACCACAGAGAAGGTGCAAATCATTCAGGAGTAGATGAAGACTACACAGATCAGGCATAATTTTTATGCCGACAGGATATAGAGACCTCTGGAGTTCAAGGATAGAGACCATGCCTTTTTATGGGTCTCACCTTGACGAGGATTGTGGTGATTTGGATGAGGTGAGAAGTTATCTTTGAGGTTCATTGGACCCTTCCAAGTCCTCAGTATAGTTGGCGAGGTGTCTTACTACTTAGCTCTTCCACCTCAGTTGCACCGGGTGCACGACGTCTTCCACGTATCCCAGCCGAGGAGATACGTTGTAACACCCTGAGATTTTATGAGAAATATTATTTTTAATTTCTTTAATGTATTTTGTTATATGCTACACCAGGATTATCTTGCACTATATGCAACATCGTATTAGCTTTTAGTATATTCAAACATAATTCCTGGCTTGTGTTGCATGAAAGAGAGACATTCCTCAATAGCGTGTGTTGTACACAATACCGAGTTTCATTAAACAATAATCTATTTTTATAATATTATTACGAACTAGTCGTTATGAATATTATTAACCAAATTTTTAATTTTATAACATTATCATTCATCTTAAAAATTTTCTAGATAATGGTATGAGAACAAAATAAATTTTTCGGGAAAAATAAGTATTTTTCAAAAAATGCATTTTTGGCGCGTTTTGATGGCGTACCCATTATAAATTTAATTTTTTAACAACTTTATAAGTTCAATTTTTAAAAATAAACTTATTCTTGTGAATCGGGATATAAAAATTTACATTGGATAAAGTTTTGATATTTTTCTGATAACGTTCATATTTTGATGAATAGTAAAAATACGCTAAATTTTAATTAAAAAAAACTTTTTCATCAAGATATTTTATATGGTTAAATTATAATATTTAATGGATTTAAAGTATAAATAGAATATATTTTTACCATTTAATATAATTTATGTCATTATCATTAATTTTAAATTCAATTCATAGGTAAAAACATTTCAATCTTTTGTAACGTTTTAACTTTTAAAACCCATTTTCTTAACAATGGGATTAATTTTAAATAAATTATTGCAACTTCTGTGTTTTGAATTTTGAAAAATGGATTTCATATTTGGAATTAGTAGGCCCAAATTATTCTAATAGGATAATTTTTATTTTTAGACATTATGAATAGTAACTATGGTAAATTTTATTTACTACAGTTAAAGGTAAATCAGGTAATTAAGGGTAAAAATAAGATTATAAAATTACCCTAACACCTGAAAAAATTCTATTGGATTAATAAAATTTGACCCATATCACCTAAGATTTGGAATAGATTCATTTCATGCAGTTTTTCCCATGAAAAAGATGTAATTATTATTAAAACTAAAGAAAGTGACAACATGTCACTCTCTTATATCTTATAAGTGTAATAATTTTAATTTAGATATAAAATTCATAAAACATCAAACATAAATAATCACCAAAAATCTAAGAAAATTATCTATATCATTTGAATTTATTTAGAATTTTTAAGGATTAAATAATTATCATTAATGGTGACACAATAGTGATGCAGAAATTGTTTATTTAGTGAAAAATCAATAATACAGTTTTTATTAAACTAATAGTGACCATAAAAGGCACAAACACCTGACCAAAACATATTTTTCATGTAAATTTAATCTATAATCATCCAATGGTAAAATATTTGACCATTTGGAGCCTTATAAAAGATATTATGACACTTATATTATATTATTTTAAATGATGTCAAAGTTGTCACCATCAAAATTTAAAATGTTGTGATTTTAAGATGATAAATTCGAGTAAAAGTATTATTATGGAAGATATTAGAATTATATACCTCATAGTATTTTATTTTTAATTTATATGCAACAAATAATTATATTAAATAATTATACAAAAATGTTGTAGTAATTATTTTATTAAGGGAAATATCAAATAAATGGTTTTAAAATTATAAAAATAAATGTTATATAAACAAATTAATGTTCTACATGAATATGATAAGTTAGTAATCTATTAAATTTTTTTCAAATATATATTCTGTATAGATTTAATTGAAATTCCAATAATTTAATTGTTTCAAAATTTACACTATTGATATTTTATAAAAATAACATATTATTAAATTGTTTAAAAATCACAAAAATATTTAAAAATTGCAAATTAAAAATTATATGGTTGAAAATTTAACAATGTATCTAATTATGAACAATTAATAATACATAATTAAGTACTTATAACAATTTAAAATTTAGAAAATTATTACCACAAATAAGATTAAATAGATTAAATAAGAATAAAGCAAAATGAAATGGTTTAAAATAAACTTAGAAAATGTATAAATTTTATTGGTTGATGAGGTTATAACTGTATCTCATATCATATTTTCATTGAGTCATTTTTGGAGGTTTTTAAGTGGGGTTTGAATTTATCATAAATTAATATATTTTAGGATTCCAAAGGTGCCAATCTCCTCTCTTATAAAAAGGAACCTCCTCCCTCTACTCCTAACAACATTTTTAGAATTCAAACTTAGCCAAAACCTGACCATTTCTCTTCTCCACTTCCCTAGAAATATACTAGAGTTCCTGGTCTTCTTCATAAACCAACTTTAGTGCCCTAAGATGAGGTTTAGAAGAGGGGCGTCGTAGAAAAGGTAATATCCTTTACTGATTCTTTCAAATTCATTTATTCTTCTACTTCCACTTCTTTTTTTGTTTTATAATAAAGTAATAACATCAGTATAACTCATATACTGATATGTTATTATAAATATAAACTAACCCTATTTCACCTTTTATCCATCCTACGAAAAATGAAATCACCACGTGTTCGTGCGTACGGAATACCGTCTTCACGCCATGGTGTAATCTGTTTTCCACCACCACCTTACTTGGATGGGTATAATGGTGTAAAGAATAACTATATATGATTATTATAACATGATACTAATTATGAGATATTATATCATCCACTCCAATACAATTCAATATTTATCGGAATGATATCTTCACTCGTGTGTACGTATGTATTACCGTCTCCACGATGCAATGAGATTCATTCTCCGTGTTAACAATTCAAAATTGATTATAAATTATATATATAATAAATAATGATAAAATATATGACATAATAATTCTACTAGATTTATATATATATATATATATATATTTGTGTGTGTTTCATCTACTTACTTCTATTCAATTCAATAACGAAATGAAAACAGCGTTCATGTGTACGTATGATCTACCGACTTCATGAATGGTGTATTTCATTTCATTTATCTATCTATTATATATATACTGATTATATATGATATATAAATAATTTTTTTACATTATAGAATTATGTAAATCATGATATAAGTAATAATAATATCAATAACAACATGTCCAAATGCGTACGATAAATGAAACGATTTTAACCAAAACACGGCTTTAACATGGAATTGACAAATGAATGGGTAATATAAAGTCATAAGTTAATCATATATGATAGAATAAATATTATTATGGTTATGTTATAGATTAATAATATGTTTAAACCCACTATACATGAGTCTCAGACACATACGGAAGAAATTGGACATAAGGTAAGGGATAATTTTGCAATCTCATTTTAATCTGAGATTGTTTAAACGTAAGTATTTACTGGGGTTAAATTTATCATCCATGTCCATGTTTTATAAAAAAAATCATAAAGTGTTTACTATTCTTCCATGTATGTTTAAAGTAAATTTTACCCTTTTCTAACTTTTACCACAAGTTATGGAAGGAATCTTTCTTTTGTTTACCATACGAGGTACTTTTTGACTTTTCCAGCAAAAGTGTGAGGAGAGTGTTTTTTTAACTTATATGGAATGAATGAATTTTTACGGTTTCATAACGCCTTATTTCCATGAAGCTTACTCTATAATATTTCATGATTATTTTCAACATAATTCTTTTCTTTTAAAATCACCCGGCATTTTGAGAAAAGAAAATGATTTTGAAGAAGAAAGGATATTTTCCTCAAAAATTCATTTCAAGTGTTTTGTCAAAAATATTTTCTATCTATGATGAAATTATTTAGTATGATTATGTTTCAAGTATAACATCTCTATTATTTACATGGTTTGATTTTTATTATGATGAAATGATATCCATTTGTTTTATATGGATCATGTTATGATGGGATGATGTTTATAAAACCCATTTTATTCATTGGGTTATGATGAATGATTTATGTTTATTTTATGGCATACATAATAAAGATTTCATTATGAGAAGGGTGGAACCTATATTTCCCTCCAATGCATTGGGTAAATATTTATATCTCATAAGATAGACATGGCTAGAACGGCAAGTGAATCTGATTCCATAATACAGGGATGGAACGGCAAGTAAACTCGGTTCAGTAATGGACTTTGTCCACTATGATGGTCTTGGCAGCAATGCCTTGGCTACTATAGAAATCATAACATGTGATTAATGGTTTCCATAATTACACATTTTATTCCCATGTTATTTTATCATGATTGATGTTCCTTTATGATCTATGCTTTACGTACTGCCAAGATTTTTTTCACATCTCAAGATTTTGATGTTTAAACTTTCTGTTCGTGTTTTTATGTTTGAATGTATGTGGTTTGTTTTATTTTCTCCACGCATACCCTTACTGAGAATTTGAGCTCACCCTTTATATGTTTTCTTTTCCCCAAGATATAAATAAAGGTTTTAGGTAAGAAAATAGAAGGGGAATATCTTTTTCGGAGATGTTGAGGATATTTCACCATGATTAAAATATTGTGTTCCGAGTTTCCAAAGACACTAAACTATTATGGTCCTTGGGTGTCTATTTTGTTATGTATAAAGTATTCAGAAAAAGTAATGTAATTTTCATGTACATCAAGCTTTGGGTCTTTACAGTTGGTATCAGAGAGAGGTTTAGTTAACCTTTGGAAACTAGGATGTGAAAACTTTAGTGAGATCCTTAGAGATATTTCTAAGGTATGTCTAGGGATTCCCCTAAGGTTAAGTATAATTATAGGTTACAGTCCTAGAATTATGATAATGATCATGAATAAACTAGGATTAAACCTAAGATGTTAGAGATTGAAAGTACTCCCCTTGATCATGTTGTTTTCCTAGTATGATTTTTAACTCTCACACTATACTTTTTGGGTTTTAAAAAATGGATGGAAACATGGAGATTCACGATAATGGAGGATATGATGGACAATGGAAAGATATTCTTCATGAGAAACCAAATGAAATGGAATTTGGAAGTCCAAACATCATTATTATACCTAATCGGAAATCTCATAATATGATCAATAATATCAACTTTGGTAAGTTTCCAAACTCATCTAATAAGAGAAAGAAGGAGTTTCGTGATGATCATTGAGGAAAGAAAGTTAAATTTCTATCATCTAAATCATGTGGTAAGAGGCATCAGGGAGAATGTTTCAAAGGAACTGGAAGATGCTTTGGGTGTGGAAAATAAGGACACAAAGCCAGTAATTGCAAAGGAAAAGGTTCAGTTAACACCGTGGACAAGGATAATGGTATTGCTAAGACATCAACAATGGTTAAATGTTTTAAATGTGGAATGTACCAGCACTATGCAAACCAATTCCCTAAGGGAAAATCTCATGATGAGAATCAGCATGGTCGTAAGGGGAGTATTTATGTTGATGATGATGAAGATACTACAAATGATATATGAGATGAAAGAATTGTTAAGGAATAAAATGATGAAGCTCGGTCAATGGTTTAAGAAGGTAGTGGAATGATTGTATGTTTATTAAGAGTTATGTTGTCTAGTTAATTAAATGGTACTATGGAATAAAGAAACATCTTAGGATTGTTACACTATGGTTTTTCCTAAAGTATTTGAAAGTATATGTTGAATGGTACTGGTATCCATGAAAGGTTATTCAGATATTTTTTGAAGGTTTATGATATGCGCATAATGAAGGGATAAGGAGAAACTAATATGTTGATCTCATTAATGAGCTCATGACTGATATAAGGACAAAGTGACATCATGGTTTGAGTATATATAAATGTTGGGATTTCGGTATGTGAAAATAATTAACTATTAAAAGCATTCATGTTTTCACTAAGGTTTTATGGTAATTCATGTTTCAAGAGAATACATGATTAATGTATTCACATGTTTGGATTATGACCAACAAGATATATCTTATGATAAATTGGGGATAAATGATTGTTATCACATGCTTTGTATATGACCTCTCTAGTAATTTTTTTTATACAATGAGATTGGACAGAATTATTTTGAATAAGACTAAAGATTGGAATGAATTATGTTAGACATCCGATAGTATTGTTTAAGGATAAAACATTTTGATATTATTTCTGAAATGTTATAATAGTATAGTTTTATAAAAAGGAAAAACCATAGGATGGGTGACAACCCGTTGCATCGGACAAGGATGCATGAATCAAACCCACAATCAAAGTGTGACATGCCTTTTTCCCCAACCACTGGCCTACAAGAAGTCCATGTTCAGTAGAAATTAGTATTATTTTATTAAGTGGTATGATAGATGAAGTATAAGTCCATTTTTGGAACCATATATGATTAATATCACCATATATGTACTTATGTATATTTAATAACTTTTGCTAACCTTTTGTTTGAGATAGATGGAATGACCCAGAATTCTATCACACGATCATATAACACTTCACAAATGACAAATTCAACTTCATTTATTTAAGATATGAAGTGGAAATTGTTCAAGGAATGACCAACGGTTATATTGTACAAAAATCAAGTAAGTATTTCTTCTAATTTAAAATTTTCAAATTTATGGAAAGAATCTTGAAAACCAAAAATGTTGTCTTAGTTCCCTCATATCTAATGAATCAGATGGTACCTTAGATCATCACAAATTTATGGCTTTATGATTGTTGGATTTTTCATAGTCATGTTCTCTACCACTCTCCATCAGAACTTGATGGTTAGATTTCTCTTCCATATCCATATTTTCACCTTTTTTTCTCCTATGTGGAAACCCAGTGATGAGTTAATTTGGGTAACCATTACGTTTCATACTTTAGTTTTTAAAATTATGTTTTGATATTCATTTTTATGATGTGGGTTTCTATGAAAGAAACTTTCAAGTAGTAAACCATTTATAACCCCGATGAATTTTGAGGGTGAAATTCATTTTAAGAGGGGTAGAATGTAACACCCTAAGATTTTATGAGAAATATTTTTTTTAATTTTTTTAGTGTCTTGTTTTATATGCTACACCAAGATTATATTTCACTATACGCAACACCGTATTAGCTAGTATTATACGCAAACACTATTCTTGGCTTGTGTTGCACGCAAAACCGACCTTCCTCAATAGCGTGTGTTGTACGCAATACCGAGTTTCACTAAATAATGATATATTGTTATAATATTATTATGAACTAGCCATTATAAATAGTATTAACAAAATTTTAAATTTTATAACATTATCATTCATCTTACACATTTTTTATATCATTGTATGAGAACAAAATAATTTTTTTGGGTAAAATAAGTATTTTTCAAAAAATGCATTTTTCCTGCCTTTTGATGGCGCACCCATTTTAAATCTAATTTTTAACAAGTTAATAAGTTCAATTTTACAAAATAAACTTATTCTTGTGAATAGGGATATAAAAATTTATATTGGATAAAGTTTTTATATTTTTCTGATAACGTTCATATTTTTATGAATAATAAAAATACGCTAAATTTTAATTAAAACAACTTTTTTCATCAAGATAATTTATATGGTTAAATTATAATATTGAATTGTTTTAAAGTATAAATATAATATATTTTTACCATTTAATATAATCTATGTCATTATAATTAATTTTACATTGAATTCATAGGTAAAAACATTTCCATCTTTTGCAACGTTTTAACATTTAAAACTCGTTTTCTTAACAATGGGATTAATTTTAAATTAATTACTGCAACTTCTGTGTTTTGAATTTTGAAAAATGGATTTAATATTTTGAATCAGTAGGCCTAAATTATGATAATAGGATACTTTTTATTTTTAGACATTATGAATAGTAACTATAGTAAATTTTATTTACAATAGTTAAAGGTAAATCGGTTAATTAAGGGGAAAAATAAGACTATAAAATTACCCTAACACATGCCAAAATTTTATTGGATGAATAAAAGTCAACCCATATTACCTAAGGGTCGGAATAGATTCATTTCATGGACTTTTTACCATGAAAAATATGTAATTATTATTAAAACCAAAGAAAGTGACAACATGTCACACTCTTATATCTTATATGTGTAATAATTTTAATTTAGATATAATCTTCATAAAACTTAAAAATAAATAGTCACCAGAAATATAATAAAATTATCTACATCATGTGAATTTATTTATAATTTATATGGATTAAATAATTATCATTAATATGGACACAATAGTGATGCAGAAATTTTTTATTTAGTGAAAAATGTATAATAACATTTTTATTAAACTAATTGTGACCATAAAAGGCACAAACACCTGACCAAAACTTATTGGTCATGTACAAGTAATACATAAGGATCTAATTGGTGAATAATTTATCATTTTTATCCTTATTAAAGCTATTATGACACTTATATTATATTATTTTAAATAATGTCAAAGTTGTCACCTTCATAATTTAATAAATATAACAATTTAAATGTTGTGATTTTAAGATGATAAATTCGACTAAAAGTATTATTATGGAAGATATTAGATTTATCTACATCATAGTATTTTATTTTTAATTTTTATGCAAGAAATAATTATATTAAATAATTATACAAAAATGTTGTAGTAATTATTTTATTAAGAAAACTATCAAATAAATGGTTTAAAAAATATTTAAATAAATGTTATATGAACAAATTAATGTGATAGATAAACTTTTTAGATGTATATTAAATTTTAGGAATATATTAAATATTTTTTCTCGAATATTTATTCTTTATGGATTTAATTTAAATTCCAATAAATGAATAGTGTCAAAATTGACACTATTGATATTTTATAAAAATAACATATTATTAAATTGTTTAAAAATCACAAAAATATTTAAAAATTACAAATTTAAAATTATATGGTCTAAAATGTAATAATGTATCTAATTATAGGCAATTCACAACACATAATTAAGTATTTATAACAATTTAAAATTTTGAAAAATATTACCACAAATAAGATTAAATAGATTAAATAAGGATAATTCAAAATGATAAGGTTTAAAATAAACTCAAAACATGTATAAATTTTATTGGTTGATTATATTACAACCCTATATCATCTCATATTATAATTAATTCATTTTTTGTGGTTTTTATGTGGGGTTTGAAATTATTATAAATTAATATTTTTTAATTTTCCAAAGGTTCCCCTCTCCTCTCATATAAAAGGGAACCTCCTCCATCTCCTCATCACAACATTTTTAGTCTTCATGCTCGGCCAAACCCTGCCAATTTATCTTCTCCAATTCCCTAGAAACATACTATAGGTCTTGGTCTTCTTCAAATACTAACTTTAGTTCCCTAAGAGGAGGTTTAGAAGAGGCGCGTCGAAGAAGAGGTAATATCCTTTACCGATTCTTTCAAATTAATTTATTCTTCTAATTCATATTATTTTGTTATTTCATAATAAATTAATAAAATAAGTATCACTAATATACCAATATGTTATTATAAATATTAACCAACCCTATTTCACCTTCTATCCATCCTATGGAAAACAAAATCACCACGCGTGCGTATGTACAGAATATCGTCTACACGCCGTGGTGTTATCTGTTTTCCACCACCACCTTACTTAGATGGGTATAATGGTGTAAAAAAACTATATATGATAATTATAACATGATAATAATTCTGGTATATTCTATCATCCACTCCAATACCATTAAATAATTATTGGAACGATATTATCTCTCTTGCGTACGTATGAATTACCGTCTCCACGATGCGATGAGATTCATTCTCCATGTTAACCATTCAAGAATAATTATTAAGTATATATATAATAAATAATCATAATATATATGAAATAATAATTATAATTGATTTATTTATATATATATGTGTGTGTCATCTACTTACTTCCATTCAATTCAATAAGGAAATGAAAACAGCGTTAATGCATATGTACGGTCTGCCGTCTCCATGAACTGTGTATTTCATTTCATTTATCTATCTATTATATATATATATATATACTGAATATATATGATATATAAATAATTTTTTTACATTCTAGAATTAATTAAATCATGATATAGGTAATAAAAATATCAATAACAACAAGTCCAAATATGTACGATAAATGAAACGATTTTAACCAAAATACATCTTTAACATGGAATTGACAAATGAACGGGTAATATAAAGTTGTTAGTGAATCATATATGATATCATAAATATTATTATGGTTCTATTACAAGTTAATAATATGTTTAAACCCACTATACAAGAGTCTTAGACACATACGGAAGAAATTGGACATAAGGTAAGGGATAATTTTGCAATTTCATTTTTATCTGAGATTGCTTATACGTAAGTATTTACTGGGGTTAAATTTATCATCCATGTCCATGTTTTATAAAAAAAATCATAAATTGTTTACTATTATTCCATGTATTTTTAAAGTCATTTTTCCCTTTTATTACTTTTACCACAAGGTATGGAAGTAATCTTTCTTTTGTTTATCATACGAGGTACTTTTTGACTTTTCCGGAAAAAGTGCGAGGATAATGTTTTTTTTTAACTTATACGAATTGAACGTATTTTTACAGTTTCATAATGCCTTATTTCCATCAATCTTCCTCTACAATATTTCCTGATTATTTTCAACAAAATTATTTTCTTTTAAATTCTCACGGCATTTTGAGAAAAGAAAATGATATTGAAGAAAAAATGATATTTTTCTCAAGAATTCATTTCAAGAGTTTTGTCAAAATTATTTCCCATCTATGATGACAATATTTAGTATGATTATGTTTCAAGTATAATGCCTCTATTATTTACATGTTTTGATTTTTCTTATGATTAAATGATATCCATTTGTTTTATATGGATCATGTTATGATGGGATGATGTTTATGAAACCCATTTTATTCATTGGGTTATGAGGAATGATTTATGTTTATTTTGTGGCACATGTAAGAATGATTTCATTATGAGATGGGTGGGATATATATTTCCCTCCAATGCATTGGCTAAAGATTTATATCTCATGGGATAGACAAGGCTAGAACAGCATGTGAATCCGGTTTAGTAATATAGAGCTTGAATGACAAGTAAACCCGGTTCAGTAATGGACTTTTTCCACTATGATGGTCTTGTCAGCAATGCCTTAGATACTATGGAAATCATAACATGTGTTTAATGGTTTCCAAAATTACATGTTTTATTCCCATGTTATTTTATCATGATTTATGTTCCTTTATGATCTATGCTTTACGTACTGCCAAGATTTTTTTGCGTCTCACGATTTTGATGTTTAAACTTTACGTTCATGTTTTTATGTTCAAATGTATATGGTTTGTTTTATTTTCTCTATGCATACCCTTACATAGGATTTGAGCTCACACTTTATATATTTTATTTTCCCCAGGATATAAAGAAAGGTTTTAGGTAAGAAAACAAAAGGGGAATATCTTTATGGGAGATGTTGAGGATATTTCACCATGATTAGAAGTTTATGTTCCGAGTTTCCAAAGAAACTAAACTATTATGGTCCATGGGTGTCTATTTTGTTAGGTATTAATTATTCCGCAAAAGTAATGTAGTGTCCATATACATCAATATTTGGGTCTCTACATACGTGCACGACCCTTCTCACGTCATCAACCATGGAGAGATGGACGTCGACGATGGGGAAACTTTTACGAAGGTTCCAGTTGAGATTGAGGATCGACAGGAGTGGGCCCCTTGTGGGCGATCAATACTTCTGGTGCACGTTTGTTGGCAGCACGAGAACTTCCAAGGGAGCACATGGGAGCGGGCGACTCAGATTCATGCTCAGTACCCCCATGTGTTTTCCTAGTTTTGAGTTGTGGCATACGGGGACGTAAAGTCATGAGGTGGGGAGAATGTAAAGACCCAGAAATTCCGTGTAATTTTTTTAAAATATATGGTATTTTTACGAGTCTGTGAAAATTAACCGCACGTGATTCTGAGGCCCAATTTTCCCAGAATTAATTTCTAAACTTTTTTTAGGTACGTTCTGTAAACATATGAGTGGGTTTTTGTAACTTTTGAACCAGTCCTCGGAATTGAAATCTGAGGGCACTGTTGAACTCGCAGTAGCGATATTCGCTTATAGAGACCTTAACCTAGACTGGTGTAGGTCGAGGGTGAATGTTATATATTGGGTTTTTCATGGAAGAATAGAGTTAAATAAAAATGTTTAACATTTTAAATTTTTTTGAAACCTTCTATGTGAGGTTATGGATGTGGGGACCACCGATCCCAAAACATCCCAATTTGAATTTGGGGGTGGGGGCCACCCGAACCCCACTAACTCCTTCTCTAATAGAGTAAGCCTCTTGAACTCACTCATTAATGAGGGAGGTGACCTTTGGTATCCTCACACTTTAATGGTGCCAACCACATCAATTAATTAATTAATCCAATTTGAATTTATGCCAACAACCTAAATAGATAACTTATTCTATTATGTTGGGATTTCATTTTTGGTGGAATTGGGGAAAAGGATAAGCTTTAGAGAATCGTGGAGAAACTCATCCTCTAACGACAAATGCCAATGAACAACTCTTCTCCTTTGAAGAATCTTTCTTGATTTTCCATCAAAGGATCCCCAATAATGAATGAACAGAAAATCGTGGAAATGCCATCATCACCAAAATGATCTTTTTTCTCTCTTCACCGATGCCATTAGGGGAGACTTGTTTCCGGATCGAGAAACGCTAATCCATCTCAACCGTAGAAAATCATCAACAAACCTTCGAGGTAGTGGTGTGTTTTAATTTGATCAATGTTAAATTCCCTCCCACATTGAATCATTTTCCTTGAGCCATATGATACCGCCCTAATGTGAAGGGTATGGGCCAAACAAACATGGCCCGACCCCTCCTCAAATCTTGTGGATCTTTTGTGTGGTCTTCACGATGGTGACAGTGACCGATGCTGGCAGTTGGAACCGGTGGAACTTGAGAACCGCAATGAAGGCAACAAACGAAGGGTGGCCACTAAAGCCGGCTGCCGATGAAGGCACGGTGCACTGCCACCTCGTTGCCCCGTCGCGCCGCCTGCCGCCCCACTGCGCTGCACCGCAGCACCTGCGGACTCTACCACCCCTTGGCCCCCGTAGCCTCGCGCTGTCCTGCGGTACCAATGGACTCCTCCACCCAGTGGCACCCACGGCCACCTACGTCCCATGCAGCTTCCGCACCGCCCAGGCTGGGCCACCCAGCGGGTTGGGCCAGGTCAGGTTGGGTCGGTCTGATCAGGTCATACCAGACCCTTACCAATTTCAACCTTATACTCTCTTTTGGTCATAACTTTCGCACTGGGTGTCCGTTTGACGAACCATTAGCGGAACTGGAAACCTTGAAGCAAGAATGTCCCTTTGGTATACACCACATGAAATTTGGATAATTTTGGGAAATAGTTGGGTCTGATCGAGTACGAATCCAACCGGGCCCTCGGGACTAAAATGCTAATAACTTACAGACCGAGCGTCCGATTGACGCGACGTCTATTGCATTGAGACTCTAATGACGTGGCGGTACTTTGGGATACTTTTCATGGGAATTTGTGGTAGTTAGAGTATCAACTATTGGATTGAGAAGTGGACCCTCCCGAAGATGAGCGAGCTTACCACGGGAACCCAGTCACTTGATATGACTTGAGGAAGATATCCTTCTTGGGAATATGATTGAGTGTCCCACATAGAACTGCTCTAGGATTCAATGCGGGACTACCTGAGCGATCTTGTGTGGGTCAGCACCTAATGATCCTGTGTGGGTCAGCACCTAGAGATAATGTGTGGGTCAACAACTAGATATATTATGTGGGTCAGCACTGAGTGATTCTGTGTGGATTAGCACTAATCCATCCTATGTGGGTTAACACTGAGAGATCATGTGCGGGTCTGCACCGAGATATCTTATAAGGGTCTAATGATGATTAGCAATCTTTCATGGGTCTGACTCTTAACAGAGTATGATGATTCAGTAGTTACATATAATCATCTCTATATACCTAAGTTATACCAGGTGTGAGCTGAGTCTGTACTTGTGTGGTACTTTCTTCATGGTAATACCATGGTGGTATTCTTCCCTGTGGCATACCTATATGGTACTTGCCTTCATGGTTTTTATTCTTTTATGAAACATTTGAGCTTTGGGATTTGGAGTTGGATTCTGTGTTTTCCTCATGATTGAGATGGGTTTACTTGATAAAATAGGTATATGTATGTTCATAAAGTTAAGTAAGGTTGTAAGTTGATTCCATGTTGTGTGGTTTATCCTTGGTGGATATTGTGAGACCTTGAAGGTCTCAGGGTCCCTACTAAGTATCGTTATACTCACCCCTCTGCACAGGAAATTCCCACACCCTGTTGTGTCTGCTGCAGATGACAGACAGTTCTGATTGAGGAAAAGAGTACCAGGATTGGAGGTATCTCAGAGGTGGATGTTATAAGAGGAGAACCTTAGAGATGGTCATTCAAGAGCTGTACCTACCCTTCAGGTAGGATTCATGGTGGATGATGCAGAAGCTTCTTTTCCCCTATCAGTCATCTTGTACATTACAGTTTTCCTTGTACTATCCATTTGATCTTGTATTCTGGCCCCTTTGAAATACTACACTCACACTGTTTACTATTCAGTTTACTTGAGTTTTTACCTTGTTGTGTTCTTGGTTGTGTGTACTTATAGGTTATAAAGGCAAATCCTTCCTAGTTTTAGGGAATACACCTACGGTGCTAGTCACCATCCCCTAGAATATGGAAGGTGGGCTTGGGGTAGTCACAACATGGGCCCCAAGGGATGGGTCATTATAAATTCACAATCTTCATTCAAAATAACAAACAGATGAATTAAATAACGAGAAAACACCCTCATCCTCCATTATATATACCACCCTTACCACGTCATCTTCTCACGCATATATCGACTTTATCCAACCCATAATTTTACTAAAATCACCTCCCATGTACGTCCCCCATGTCCATGAGATTTTGGAATTAACAAAATACCAAAACCATTCCCCTGTGGAGGCTCTCAATAAGGAATCAAGAAGTAAAACCCGCTTTCATTTCTTTAAATTTTTTTCATGTTCTTTTATTTTATTTTCTATCTTAAACTCTCTAATCCAAATGGTTTGATAAATAAAATACCATAAATATACTATAATAATTTTATGTAAATGTAAAAACTCATCATCATCTCTTTTCCACCTCCTTTTATACTGAAAATAAAAACACCATCTTAGATTTGTTAATTTATTCACATTCAAGGACGATGGGTTTTCAATTTCTAGTTGTGTCATGATGTCTGGTCATGAAACCATTTTTTTGGTTTAAAAAAAATTATAATATATATATTATATCTTATGTAATGTTATGGAATATTTTTCTACACATGATATTATTTTAGAAAACAAAATGAGTTTGTTATGATAAAAATGGTAAATTAATCTAAATGATTATCATAAGTGTATTGTCTAATCAATCATCCTCACTTCTTAAAGAAATGATATTTTTATATTATATATGTTCATTAATAACATATATGATCATTTTTTTGGACAACTATCATCATTCTATAAGATTTTACATACACGTATTCACGTAAACTAATCATGAAAACCAAGGAAATTGACTCTCCCAAATGATGAAATTGAATATCTCAACCCATCAATAAATCCGTAAATGAAAAAAATAAAGTAATAAAAAAATTAGTTTATAAATTATTCAGGAATTATTAATTATTGAATATAATTTTATGATTCGAGTCATTAATGTAGGATCGAAATGATGATGTAGATGGTCAATATACAAGAGGGGGGTGAATTGTATACTTTAAAAATTCCTTAAACAAAGGAAAGAGCTAAGTTTAACAAAGTTAAACTAATAAAATTTACAACACCTATAACACCAATTGAAAAATTTGAATAAGGAATGAAGTTATAAACTTCAAGTTCTATATACTTGCTTAAAACTGGAAAGAGATTCCGAAAGTAGGTTCCAGAAATATGGATCCAGAAATTGAAACTTAAGTAAAGATTACAATATGAGATTATACCTTAAAGAATATATAATCTAAATGAAATAGATTACAAGTAAGGAAGTATAAGAAAGTTATACTTTCCTTCCAATACAATATGCAGCGGAAACAAACAAGTAGTAAAACTACAAGTAACAAGATATAAGTCTTTTAACCCAAAGAGAAGGGTATCCAACAACCTTGGATAAAGGTCTCTTGATTTATACTTTCAAGCAAGTCTGTCTTACCCACACTAGGGTAATCCCTCGATACGAAGATAGGAATCTCTGTCTTGCTATCCCCTCAAGCCCTCAACTTCAAGGTAGTTGGTAACCTATGTCTTCCACAGTAAGGAAGCCCTCGAACTTCAAGGTAGTCGGCACCTCTGTCTTCCTATCCTCGGAAGTCCTCGAATGTAATCACTAATATTCGGAGTCGCATGAAGCTTTGAAAGTTAATAATATCCTCTCTCTCTATAAATCACTTCAACAGCATGTGTTAACAATATCGAAGAAGTTGTTTTGATCTCTTTCAAATGATATCATATTTATAGGTTCGGTCGGCCTCCTTTCCAACGGTCATATTTTCCTTAAAAATCGGAGGGACTTGTACACATGCAACTTAACCAACGGTTAGTTTATAACAGAATAGACGACATCGTTTTATAACAAAACAAGTGTAACAGAATGTATGACATTGTTTTAATTCTAACACAAAAGTTCAGAGTGAAGGTTCAGAGTGAAGGTTCGGAGTGAAGGTTCGGAGTGTAAGCAGAATATCAAAGAGTAGAAAAATTTTAAAAGTGTAAGCAAAATGAAAGTTCGGAGTCTAACCAAAAATAATATTTGAAGTCTAAAATAACTTTGGAGTGTATAAAGCAAAGATAATCATATTCTGTTTAATAGGTGAATTCGGAATGAGAATTCGGAATGAGAATTCGGAATAAGAATTCGTAATGAGAATTTGTAATCAGAATTCGTAATGGGAATTTATAATCAGAATTCGTCATTAGAATTCATAATCAAAATTCATCATTAGAATTCGGTGTCAAACTTCATGAGAGTTTGTATCCAGAATTCGGAGTGTAACTTTATTAAAGTTCGTATCTAGAATTCGGAGTGGAACTTCATTACAGTTCTCATCCAGAATTCAGAGCCTAAAACAGAATGCTTCAAATCAAAGTTTTAAATGATTCCAAGAATATAGAAATGAAACCGAATCTTATACTTAAGAAAAATATGGATATAGATAATGGAAATATGATAAGGATAATTTTCCTTACAAAAACTATTTTCCTTACAAAAGCAATTTTCTTTATAAAAGCGATTTTTCCTTAAAGATAAGGTGTTTGTGATTTTCAAAACAAGAAGGAATAGAAAAGTCATAAGAAAAACCTTATTGACTCAACAATCTCCCCCTTTTTGGAAAGCACAAACATCCTTACAAAAAATAAAGTTTAAGAAGAAAGAAAGAATTGAGGCTTATATCCCTTTACTTATGGATGTTAATGAATATGACTAACTCCCCCTTAGGCTTTAAAACTCTAAGGATCGTATTCTAGATTTCCAGAATGATATTTCATTAAAAATAAGAATGTCTTCTTTAATGAAAAAAAATCCCCCTTAGATAAACTCTATTAGAGTTCTTTTTCTTTCTCACCCTTTGTTTAAGGTTCTTTTTCCTTTTACCATTTTGTTAGGGTTCTTTTCCTTCTCCCCCTTTGTGATTTTTAAAAAGAATTCGAGGGAATGGAAAATATAACAAAGTACCTGAAAAATTAGTAGCAAAAACATAAGAGACGAGCAAGAACAATTTTCATTACGTTTGAAAATTCAAAAAACAAGGAAGTTAAGATACAAAAAAAGATTGGATTTGTCTATTTTGGATCTTTTTCCTTCTCCATGAGACCCTTAAGAATAATATTTATCTTCTTCAGGTCTCTATGGTCTTCCTCGGCTTGCTTCTCTAACACAACAATTCTTTCACTTTGAGCTTCAATCTTTTCTTCCTGGGATTTAAGCTTTTCTTCCTGATCCTTCAAGATTTTTTCTTGCTTTAACAACTTTTCTTCAAACTCATTCCGATGATCCCTTTCATTCCTCCAATTCTGAGCAACAAAATTCAACTTCCCATTCAGATCTCTGACTTCTTGAATCTGGAAATTCTTTTCATCTGTCAACTTTTCTTTAAAGGAAGAAGTAAGATCATTTATCTTCCTGTCTTCTGTCTCAAAAGCATCTTTAACATTACCTTGAAAATCATCCAAGAGCCTCATCTCTTCTACAGTTTTCTTCGACCAACTTGTCATTTTCTTACAAGACATTTTGTGGGCTTCATAGCCAACAAACAAAGTTTTGAACTGATCCTCTATCTCAACACATTTGTCCATAACCATGGATACTGAGTCTGTTTTCTGATTCAAAGTGTGTTGAAGCATCTGGCATCTTCAATCCATACTTGAGAAAGTCGGAATAGAACCTACCAACTTCTTTAATGACTGAACAACAAAGTCATGCCCCAATGAAGATGACTCTAAATCCGAGATTTTTCTTGGAGAATTTTCTTCTTCAATTTTCTCAAGCTTTCTCTTTGAGGAACTAACAACTTCCCTTCTGTTTATAGCCACTGAGCTCGGGGTATCAACAACGAGTTGCTTTCCCTTGTACTTTTTCGGAATGGAGTCATATTCCGGAGTTTTCTTTTCACTATCAGAAACTTTAACAACATTGTCTTCATCATCAGCAACTTTTTGAGCACCATCCTCTACATTCTCTATTTGAGAAATATCATGTAGAAGTTGTTCTTCCTCTGCATGATAAGATACTTATTGTTCTATTTTCTCCTCATCCTTCCCTGGAGTGACTAACTTAGAAGAATCAGCTTCTAAATTTCAGAGCGACAAATGTTCCTAAGGTGTCCCCTTATAATCATCTACTTGCTTCAAAACATCTCTGGTCTCACCACTACCTTCAGCAACTGCTTCTTCCTCTTCAACTTGCTCAATCTTCTCAACTTCCTCAACAGGCTTAGCAACTGCCTCTTCCGGAATGAAAAAGTTTCTTCCTGGAGTCTCAGGTAGAGATTCCAAAGAGAAAGATCTCGGAATGGTAATTTTTCCAGATGCCATATCAGTAAACTTTAACAAAGTCTGAACCACCTCGTTTTTAGACATATTTTTCTTAATATTCTTTTCTTTCACTTGTTTTTCTAGCTCATCTGCTGTCTTTTCTTTCAAGGCCTTAGCCTCCGCAGGATCCAAGCCAAACTGAGGCTCCCCTTGCACTCTCTTCTCTTTGATTTCCCTCAACTTAGCAACTACCTCGTCTGGGTAAGCTTTCTTCTTCTTAGGTTTTGTATGTGTGGAATGAACTTCTTTAGATTTGGGATTTTCTGCTTCAACTTCAACTTCTTTCAACTTTCTCTTCTTCGCTGGCTTAGAGGATTCAGGTTCATCAACTTTCGGAACCGCTTCTTCTTGAGCAGGTAAATCAAAAAACTGACCAGTCTTTTTGTCAAAGGCTACATCCATCCTTTTGAGAGTACCATCACCCACCAACATAATCTTTCAAACTCTTGGCTTAGACTTTCAAGCCTCCTTGAAAGACTCAAGGCATCGAACTATTAATTTTGAGATGATTGCTGGATACATTATGATCTGATCTCTCAGATTCCCTTTCTTAACATTCTCAAGGGTAATAAGAATGTGTTTCATTAGATTAAACTTCCTCAGATTTATCAGAAAATATAGGATGTAGATCTCAATATTCTTCAGACTATCTTTGTCACCCTTCCTTGGTACGATAAGACCTTGTACCCATAATTCTAGAATCTGAAAATTCGTAGACAGAGAAGCAATCTTCAGAGCCTTGTTATCTTCCAGTCTGAGAGTTTCCAAATCCTTTTCCTTGTCGAAGCTTCCCTTTGAATCCGGCAAAACATGAGAAATGAACTCGGCTTCTCCTTCATTGTTCAGCCCTACCAAGTTGGCTGTCTTGGCATAAGAAAGCTTATAAGTCTTTCCATAAGACTTAAATGACAATTTCTCCCTGCTATCTTCCTTATAGAAGGAAATTGTCTCATAGAACTCTATAAGAAAATCTGAATAAACTTCATCTTGATTTTCGGGCTTGGACACAGCAACATCTTCCCATCCATTAAGCTTAATATTCTTAGATATAAGAGAATCATACTTGTTGAAGAAATCAGTATGAAACAACCTTTCTCTATATACTAACCACTTGGAAATCGGCTTAGTGGTTGACATGTCTTAAGAAGCTGCTTCAACATACATTCGGATCTGAAGACTTCTGAGAAGTTCGGAACGGAGTTAACTGAAGATCGGAATGGCCTTAAAACAGAGAGGCAGAGCTTCAGGACGCTGGAGCTTGAAAAACCAATGTGGGACGACCATTTGGGGTCCCCTTTATATAGGCAACGATATGACGTTTCATCTTCCTCAGTTGATCGAACGGTTGTAAATACTAAGATCAGATCTGACGGTTGAAAACTAATTCTTAAGAAAACTTGAATCTGATCTTTTGAGGGTTTTACTAAAACAAGGATTTAAGAAAACTTATAAACCGAAAACAAAATATAAGAAAATACCATCAAGTAAAGTATGATTACGAAAACTTGAGTAAGGAAATCATACCTTTTGGATTGGCTTAGGAGGATTATTTGTAATGGGTAACATTCCTTTTTTTAAAAAAACTACAAAAAAAAACTTTATTACGAAAAGACATAGTTCACAAAACTCACTACGAAAAACAAACTCAGTATGAAAAACTTAGTACGAATAGGACAATAAAAATGAAAAAAAAACATTATAAGGATTTCAGTACGAAAATTTCATTACAAAAAAATGAAAAACGAAAAGATCATTATGAAATCCTCGGTACGAAAATCTCATTATGGAAATACCAGTATGAAATTTTCCATTCCAGAAGTTTTCAATACAAAAATTTCCATTCCAGAATTTTTCTATATGTAAATATCCATTCTGGAAAATTTTAGTTCCGGAAATTCCCATTCCGGAATTTTAGTTCCGAAAAGTTTGAAAACAAACTTTTGAAAAACTTAGTTACTCTAACAAACAAATGTACTCCCCCTATGAAAAAATTTTTATTATTATAAGGAAACTTTTTCAACAGAATGTTAATGAAGAATGATTACCTTATAGTTATCATTCCTAACTTTTTTTTAATGTATTCAAATCTATCAGAAGGCAAAGATTTTGTGAAAATATCAGCATGTTGATCTTGTGTTCCAATAAACTGAAGAATAATATCTTCTTTTAGTGTGTGATCCCTAAGAAAGTGATGCCTAATATCTATGTGCATTGCATGAGAGTGATGTGCAGGGTTCTTACTTAGGGAAATTGCACTTGTGTTATCACACAAAATTTGAGTTTTTGTAAAACTAAACCCATAGTCTGTGAGTATGTGTTGCATCCACAACACTTGAGCACAACAACTTCCAGCTACTACATATTCGGTTTCAGAAGTGGAAAGTGATACAGAATGCTGCTTCTTGCAAGACCAAGAAACTATTAAATCTCCTAAGAAATGACAAGTTCCAGATGTACTTTTTCTATCCATTCTACATCCACAAAAGTCAGCATCAGAAAATATTTTTAGAACAAAATCATTTCCAGAAGTATAAAATAATCCTAGATCCATGGTTCCCTTAAGGTAGCGAAAAATTCTTTTTACTGCCTTTAAGTGAGATTCCTTAGGATTGTATTGATATCTTGTACATAAGCATACTGAGAAGATTAAGTCTGGTCGACTAGCTGTTAAGTAAAGTAAACTTCCTATCATACCTCTAAAAGATGTTTGATCTACTGGTTTCCCAACTTCATCAAGATCCAAAGAATTTGAGGTACCAATGGGAGTACTTATACTCTTAGTGTTTTCATAACCATACTTTTTGAGAAAATCTTTAATATACTTATGTTGAGATATATAGGTTCCTTATGGTTTTTGAGAAATTTGAAAACCAAGGAAAAAAGTTAACTCACCCATCATACTCATTTCAAACTCAGATTTCATTAGAATTGCAAAAGAGTCAGTTAAGGATTGCTGAGTTGAACCAAATATGATGTCATCAACATAAATTTGAACAATCAAAACATTTTTCTTATCTTTCTTTATAAAAAGGGTTGGATCTGCATTTCCCTTAACATAGTTATTTTGAAGATAAAATCTTGTGAGTCTATCATACCATGCTCGTGGGGCTTGTTTAAGACCATACAGAGCTTTGGTAAGTCTAAAAACATGATCAGGATGTTTTTTATCTTCAAAACCAGGAGGTTGTTCAACAAAAACTTCCTCTTGAACATAACCATTAAGAAAATCACATTTCACATCCATTTGAAAAAGCTTAAAATTAAAGAATGCTACAAATGCAAGTAGAATACGGATAGATTCAAGTCTAGCTACTAGAGCATAGGTTTCTTCATAGTCTATTCCCTTTTGCTGATTATAGACTTTAGAAACAATTATATCTTTATTTATTACTATGACTCCATTTTCATCACATTTATTCTTGAAAACCCACTTCACTCCAATAACAGAAGTTTCCTTAGGTCTTTCAACCAAGATCCAGACTTTGTTCCTTTCAAATTCATTTAGTTCATCTTACATAGCTTTGATCCAATCATCATCACCTAAAGCTTCATCAGTGATTTTTGGTTATAATTGGGAAAGAAATGCTAGATGTTCTACTTCATTTCTTAAGGAACTTATAGTTCTTACAGGTTGATTTACATCACCAATGATACTATCACTGGGATGATTCTTAAGAAACACCTGATTTGGGTTCTGTAAAACTTGTTCATCAACATAGGGTAGAAAGTATTTTGGGGTAAATAATTCAGAAGTATCTTCTTGAACATTTTCCTTATCAGAAGGATCTTCTATCAGGGGTTGAAAATCAGTTTTTGAAAACACATATGATGATGTAGGTTGGGATAGTTTAAAAACAAAAGGATCAGACTCATCAAATTTTACATGCACTATTTCTTCAATAGTACAAGTATTTATTAAAAACTCTATAAGACTTAGAAGTTGTAGAGTAACCTAAGAAAATTACTTCATCATATTTTGGTGCAAATTTATGTAAGTTATCTTTAGTATTCAGAATGAATACCTTGCAACCAAAAACCTTAAAGTAGGATAGTCTTGGTTTTCTACCATTCCATAACTCATAAGGAGTTTTATTAAGAAAAGGTCTAATCAAAACTTGATTTATAGTATAACAGTCAGTACTTACAGCTTCAGCCCAGAAATGTCTAGCTATAGAATATTCACTCAACATGGTTCTAGTTATCTCTTGAAGAATTCTATTTATTCTCTCTACTACACCATTTTGTTGAGGAGTTCTAGGTGCTGAAAAATTGTGAGTAATACCTTTCCTACTACAAAAAGTTTCAAAATTAGAATTTTGAAATTCTCCTCCATGATCACTATGAATAGTTTTCAATGGAAGGTTTTTCTCATTTTTAACTTGAGCTCTAAACCTTTTGAAATAAGAAAAAGCTTCAGATTTCTTTGCTAGAAAATAAACCCAAGTAAATCTAGTGTAATCATCAACTAGAATAAACACATAGTATTTGCCTCCAATACTTCCAGTTTGTGCTGGACCAAAAAGATCCATGTGCACTAAATGTAATGCATTAGTTGTTGAGACTTCACCGATTGATTTAAAACTAGATTTATGTTGCTTTCCATATTGACAATGATCACAAACTTTAGAATAATCAAATCTAAGATTCGGTAGATCCTTAACTAGTTTCTTCTTAGAGAGTTTACATAAGTTCCTAAGGTTACAGTTTCCTAGTATTCTATGCCATAACCAGGAATAATCTTCCATTGCACTTAGGCAAGGTAAATCTTGGCTCCTGAGGTCTTCTAAATTTAAGGTGTAAACATTCTCTTGCCTATTGGCTGAGAGAATAAATTCTTCCTTGGAATTGTGAACTAAGCACTTATCATTCCTAAAATTCACAAGGTAACCTTCATCACATAACTGACTTATGCTAATGAGGTTGTGCTTAAGACCCTTAACAAAAAGAACATTTGAAATCAAAGTTTTACCTAACAGAACAATATTACCAGTACCAACAATCTCTCCCTTAGAATTATCTCCGAAAGTTACCTTTCCTCCTTTCGTTTTGACAATCTTTTCAAAATAGCTTTTGTTACCAGTCATGTTCCGGGAACATCCACTATCCATGTACCATGTTTTGTTGCTGGTACTCTCTTTTTTTTCCTGAAATCAAGAAAAGAATTAGACTTTCAGAATCCAAACTTGTTTGGATCTGATATTTCCAGATAACAAAACTTTAGGTACCCACATCTTCTTAGAGAAATAAGCTTTATGAAATCCTAGAGATTGGGTTTTGTTTAAGGAACAATTCATTGCCCAGTGACCACCACATTCACACTTGGTACAAAATGGGGCACTTTGAGGAATAAAGTAATTGTTACTAAAAGTTGGTTTTTCATGGGTATAACCAAATCAGGATTTATTTCTTAAAGGTCATATTTGGGAATAAATTTTATCAAAATTTTCTTTACCATGGGTAAAGTTTGATAAACACTTCTTTAAGGAAAAAATTTCAGACTTGAGTTTTATAACCAAGTTTTTATCCTCAAAATCATTAGATTTAGAACTAAAGCTAGGCTCGAAAAAAATTTCTTAGAAATTACTTTTTCTAATTCTTTAGAAAGTTTGTTCCTCTCAGAACATACTTCCTCAAGATTTTTTGAAATACTTTCAAAATCAGCATTTTTCTTATCAAGATCTTTAGACAGATCTGATATCTCTTTTGTAAGAATATTATTCCTAGAGTTTTCCTTATCAAGATTCTTATTGAGTTTGGAATTCTCAATTTCAAGAAGTTCAGAAAACCTAGAAACTTCTTCATAAGTAGGTAAAGTATTTTCTTCATCAGAAGAGGATTCTTCATATGAGGATTTATAATACTTACAATAATTATAATTTAAAGAAACATTGGTCAATGATTCAGCATTTCGTACCTTATCCATAAAACAATGATTGTTAATAGGTAATCTGGTTATAAGACCAAGATTCTTCTGTCCTGAAGATTCATAATCAGAAGATTAATCTGAAGAGTCACCACCACTGGAAATCCATGTTTCATTAGCTTTCAAAACTTTCTTATCTTTGGATTTATAATACTTCTTTCTGTTCCTGTCTGAATTTCTTTCTTTCCTTTCTTTCTTTTTTAGCAAAGGGAAATCTGGTCTAATATGTCCATCTCTCTTGCATTCATAACAAGTAACTTCTCAATCATTCCTATCTTTCCTTTCCTTCTTCTTATACTTGGATTTGAAACTTCTTTGTCCAGATATCTTGTTCATCCTTCGAGAAAGATTTGGTAACTCATTTTCAGAGACTTCACTCTCACTAGATTCGGATTGGAAAATAACTTTCTTAGACTTGGATCTAGTTACTCTCTCAGGAGTCTTAGCTTTAATCTGATTTGATGTTATTGTAAAAGCAACAGTACCATTTCCATTTTTCTTCTTGATGTTATCATCATCTCTCTTCATTCTTGTTTCATGTTGGAGAAGAGTTCCAAATAACTCATCAAGAGAAATTTGAGTCACTTTTCTGTTCTCATCTATAGCAGTTATCTTTGATTCCCACTCATTGGGAATGATATCAATTATCTTATCCACAAGTGATTCGTCATCTAACCCTTTATCTCCCATAGACTGTAAACTGTTGACTATAGTCATAAATCTCTATTGAACTTTACAGATTGGTTCACCATAAGGAAAATTGAATCCATGGTATTCATCTCTAATCACAGCTCTCCTAGTTTCAATCACTTTAGAAGTTCCAAAGTGTGTAACCACTAACTTCTTCCAGATACAATTAGATGCTTCACAAGAAGAAATTTGGCTATATATATTTCTAGTCATTGAACAAAGTAAGGTATTTTGTACCTTATAATTAAGTTGATACTCTTGATTTTCCTGGTTAGTGAAAGTTCTAACTTCCTTATCAAGAATTTTACAATCACCAGTAAGCATAACAAAGTTGTCCACTCCAGTATTGATAAAAAAAGTCTTCATTCGATCTCTCCAGTACTCATAGTCATTACCATCAAATATTGGTGGTCTTGTAGGATTTATATTATCAATAGAACCAAAATTGATTCCTGCCATACTAAAAACAACTTTCGGCACACAAACTTGTTAGTAGAAAAAGTTTGTAATCACAAGGTTCGGAATGAGAAAGTTCAAAGTTCGGAATGAAAAAGTGATCAAGAAAAACTTATTCATGAGTATAAGTATTTCAGAGACCTCCTCTGATACCAATTGTAGGATCGAAATGATGATGTAGATGCTCAATATACAAGAGGGGGGTGAATTGTATACTTTAAAAATTCCTTAAACAAAGGAAAGAGCTATGTTTAACAAAGTTAAACTAAGAAAATTCACAATACCTCTAACACCAATTGAAAAATTGGAATAAGGAATGAATTTATAAACTTCAAGTTCTATGTACTTGCTTAAAACTGGAAAGAGATTCCGAAAGTAGGTTCCGGAAATATGGATCCAGAAATTGAAACTTAACTAAATATTAAAATATGAGATTCTACCTTAAAGCGTATAGAATCTAAATGAAACAGAGTACAAGTAAGTAAGTATAATAAAGTTATAATTTCCTTCCA
The DNA here is from genome assembly GCA_963277665.1 of Viscum album. Taxonomy (NCBI): domain Eukaryota; kingdom Viridiplantae; phylum Streptophyta; class Magnoliopsida; order Santalales; family Viscaceae; genus Viscum; species Viscum album. The sequence goes on from OY728155.1 coordinate 2,009,677,011, forward strand.
ATACAATATTCAGTGGAAATAAATAAGTAGTAAAACTACAAGTAACAAGATATAAGTCTTTTAACCCAAAGAGAAGGGTATCCAACAACCTAGGATAAAGCTCTCTTGATTTATACTTTCAAGCAAGTCTGTCTTACCCACACCAGGGTAAGCCCTCGATACGAATATTGGAATCTTTGTCTTGTTATCCCCACAAGCCCTCAACTTCAAGGTAGTTGGTAACCTCTGTCTTCCTCAGTAAGGAAGCCCTCGAACTTCAAGGTATTCGGCACCTCTATCTTCCTATCCCCGGAAGTCCTCGAATGTAATCACCAACATTCGGAGTCGCACAAAGCTTTGAGAGTTAATAAGAGCCTCTATCTCTAGAAATCACTTCAACAGCATGTGCGAACAATGTCGAAGAAGTTGTTTTGAGCTCTTTCAAATGAGCTCCTATTTATAGGTTTGGTCGGCCTCCTTTCCAATGGTCATATTTTCCTTAAAAATCGGAGGGACCTGTACACATGTAACTTAACCAACGGTTAGTTTATAATAGAATAGACGACATCGTTTTATAACAAAACAAGTGTAACAGAATGTACGACATCATTTTAATTCTAACACAAAAGTTCAGAGTGATGGTTCGGAGTGAAGGTTCGGAGTGTAAGCAGAATATCAAAGAGTAGACAAATTTTAAAAGTGTAAACAAAATGAAAGTTCAAAGTCTAACCAAAAATAATATTCAGAGTCTAAAATAACTTCGGAGTGTATAAAGCAAAGATAATCAGATTCTGTTTAATAGGTGAATTCGGAATGAAAATTCGGAATGAGAATTCGGAATGAGAATTCGGAATGAGAATTCGGAATAATAATTCGTAATGAGAATTTGTAATCAGAATTCCTAATGGGAATTTGTAATCAGAATTCGTCATTAGAATTCATAATCATAATTCGTCATTAGAATTCGGTGTTGAACTTCATGAGAGTTCGTATCTAGAATTTGGAGTGGAACTTTATTAAATTTCGTATCTAGAATTCGGAGTGGAACTTCATTACAGTTCTCATCCAGAATTCGGAGCCTAAAACAGAAATCTTCAAATCAAAGTTTTAAATGATTCTAATAATATAGAAATGAAACTGAATATTATACTTAATAAAAATATGGATATAGATAATGAAAATATGATAAGGATAATTTTCCTTACAAAAACGATTTTCCTTACAAAAGAAATTTTCCTTATAAAAGTGATTTTTCCTTAAAGATAAGGTGTTTGTGATTTTCAAAACAAGAAGGAATAGAAAATTCATAATGAAAACCTTATTGACTCAACAATTAAGATAATGTGAAGAATCTTTTTGTTCATAAGGTATGGGATTCTACACGAACCCCCACTTTTCCTTCGTGCTACTCATTCTCTCTTTTTACCCAAATGAAATTATCTTTTATTTTTATATTAATATTAATATTTCTATTTATATTTTCCATAATCATGTATCAATATCCATTAATCCTTATTTATAGGGATATATATGTTTTAAAAGATTCCCTATTCAATTCTTCTAGATAAGCAAGCCCGATTAAAGGGAACATCATAAAATCTATCCTTTTTCAAGTGTTCTCCATAATCTATATTAAGCCACCATTATTTTCCAGAAGTGAAACATTTTTTCATGAAAAAATATATTCTTTCAATTCTGGTTTTATATAAAAACAATATTCCTTCTCTATATTAAAGATTCTTTAATGTTTTCCATTAAAATTTACGCAAATTGTTAATTTCTAATGATTCCTAGAAACTATTATCAATTTAGATTGAAATATTTTATTATGATATATTTCTATATTTATTTATGAATTTATATATATTATTTAATTCTGTTATTTTATAGGCACTTTTTTTATACCCCCATATATTATACTTTTGACATGATTATGATACTCAATTATTTCCATGGTTAACCCTTATAGTTATGTTCAATTACTAATTTATGATTATTTATATAGAAATAATATTCATGAACGTGTTATTATGGATTCAATTAGATAAAACTCTAATATATAGGGTAATTTTTTGTCTCATGAGGGGTTATGCGCAACCTTCTTATTGGTTAACCAAGACTTGTGCTTCTCTATGTGCAACGAGCATTAACTCATGCTCATCTATGTGAAAGATCCATTGCCTCATGATAAATTCATGTTTTATTCTTCTGAAAGATTACTTTGAATCCATTATTAAATTATCCATTTTATGATTCCTTATAATTAATCATGTTCTAAAACTTTTTATGTAATTATGTTATGCCTTATTACTAATGAGCTAAACATTATTTTAATGATTATTCCTTTACTGGTCTTTTTATATCATACCATTGTTCATGTTATTCTCAGGTTATCCTATGTAAATGTAAGGTGTAAAAGGAATTTAAGATATTATAATGGATGAAAAATAAATAATTGTTTTATTTTGTTTCATTTTTTCAGTTTTATGTACCTTGTCTTCCAAGACACTAGAATTTATGATCCTTGGCTTGTAATTAGTTCTTTATTTATACTTAAAATCTTATAATGACATGTGTAAAAGACTAGGGTCTCTATATATGGTACCATAGGAAAAGTTTAGATATTTTTAAAGAATATGAATAGAAAACCATAGTAATAACCCTAGAGATAACACTATGTTTGATAAAACCTTCCAAAATTTTGATAGGTATAGGGTAAGTTTTTTATCAAGAAAATATATCCCTATTTGGATAACACATGTGGACGTTATTCTTTCATATATGTAGATAAGAGTGAAAAGTATAACAAGGTATTTTGGACCAAAATTGAGGTATCCTGGTACATAATAACAGGCCTAAATGGGCACCTAGTTTAACACTCTATGGGGATATAATTTGGTAAATTCATAATCTCTTTACAAATCATTATTAAGGGAACAAAATAAGATCCCAAAAGAATATATGTTAGGAAATAGATCATGTGTTAGTGGGTGTGGAGTCTAACCTAAATTTAACTAAGGATATGCAAGATGGTTTAGGAAATAGTAACCCCCTGGTGGAAGATATCTTCAGTCACCTAACAAAGGAGTTGGGAGCTCCCAATCCCACATTGCAAACTATACTAATGAAGATTAGTTTTGATGCAGAGTTATCTGTTGGTGTTAATGTGGAACTAAAAATGATGGAGGAGGGAGCTCCCAAGACATCCTTGGGTGGTTATTTTTCTGAGTTGGTGCACTTAGGGCATGGTAGTAGTGTTAGGGGCCAATAACAGGATCATAGGAACCTATAATGAGTATTCCTATAGGTTGCGATGATTTGGAACAATGTGTATGGGTGAGGAATTTCTCCAGACAGGTCCTAGAGAGGTGTGGAGTCTTGTGTTGGGAAACCAGTTTGATCTCTTGTACAATGATAATATAGTCTAAAAACTAAAAACGACCTTGTTATATCTTACATGGATAAGTATTAGGTCCCTAAGAATGAGTCCAGTGTGGTAGATTCCAGCCAATATACAGGTGACTCAGAGGATGAGATTCAGGGTAGTAGTTACCCAAGCCCGAGGAGAAGCTAAGGAACGATGGGTAATTGTAAAGAGAATAAGTACTACTCTTATTTACCACATCCAATGGAGACCAGATATGTGAAGAAATTAACTAAAAATCAAATGACCGGTGACAAGTCAGAATGCTAGCAGTGGGAGTATGATGGTTTTCTTGATCATCTATTGTAATTGTTATAGATTCAGAAAAGGTTCTTGTTTAAATTGTTCTGAAAATTAATGCTTATGATGAGGATTATAAAGAAATTATGGGAAGGGCTCTAACTATGACTCCTAATGAGAATTAGGCCAATTGGATTGATAAACAGGACCTGATTTTAATAAACAGATTCAAAAAAGTAAATATCACCACATAAAATTACATCTAATCTTGGGACAAATTTTCATTTATAATTGAATATATTTTGTTGGATGAACCCGACACCCAATTAAACACTATCTAGTGGAAATTATTTAGTTATTATAATATGGGTAGGTTGAAACTATTTTTAAGGATTTGGTTTTCTCCTTTTTCTCTTGAATTATGATTTCTCACATTTTTTCTTAAAAGTGTTCCATAATAAAAAATTCATTTTCAGTCTTCCATGAATAATAACATGAATCATGTGGAATTCCCTAATTCTCCAAGGAAGGATAAAGTTTCCATTGAATCCTTCATACAGAAAATACCTCCCTTATTTAGTAAACCTTTTCATCCCCTCCTTAGGGAAAATATGATCCGTTGAAAAGATATTTCTTATCCTCTAATGCTTAGAAAAATATAATGTTTTGCTAGTGGTATATTGTTTTTATTGGGAAGCTAATCATTGGTGGACACTGATCAAAAATACAAAGTTTAAGGTGGAAATTGATCTCATCGATTGGATGTCATTCAAGAAATTGTTTGTCAATAAATATTTTTTAAAACCCTTGATCTCAAAATCAAAAGAGAGATCCTCAGACATATGAAGAAGGAAGATGACTCTATCAGAACGGATGAAGAAAAAAATACAAGGATTGTAAGATAGACCTATAACATTGTCATGAACACTGAAACCAAATTGGATCAATTCTTTAATAGACTAAAACTGAGTCTACAAAAAGTGTTTATGATTCTATACTTTGATAGTTATGAAGAGATTTTTTGTTTTTCCCTCATGGTTGAAAAGGAATTAAAGACATTCAGTGGTCTTGAGGTTCTAGTGATAGAAAGTGGAAAATGGAGTCTAATATTGGTTGATCGGGAAAATAAATCCATGATGGATGAATGTCTGAATATCCCTTGTGTGAAATTTTTGGGAATATGTATCCTTGGAACTATCTAATGGAAACTAGGAAAAGATTCAAATGTGAATGAATAGGAAATCTAAATAAGAACTAATAAAGGGATATACATAATCCCACTATCGTGGAAGAATAAAAGAAGGTTCATATCAATGCTCATCCATTAGTGTAGTGTTTCAATTAAAAGGAACATTGATATTTTGTTAACCAATTCCATAAGCCAATGTTTTTTAGAAGAAATAAACAATAACCTTCAAGGAAACAAGGACGGTATTATGCTAACACTTTTGCTGATGTGGAGCCATACAATGATGTGGTGATAGGTAAAATGGTTATTCATTCAAGAATATATAATGTATTATTTGATTCAGGTTTTACACATTCATTTATATCAATCATGTTTAATATAACTATCCAATCACCACCTCAATATTTTTAGATTGAGTAATCTGTGAGAACAAAAAATGGGGTAATTATTTCATCCAAATTATATAACTCCTCCCTGGTTAATATTTGTGGACTGAACCTCCCAAAAAATATTATCACACTCCATTTGGTGGAGATTGATGATATATTGGGAATTCAATGGATCTCTTTATACAAATCAAACATAAACAATTTGGAAATGGAGATAACTCTTCACCTCCTAAAGCATCTTCAAATTATTTAGAAGTGTTGGGAGGAAGATGAATCTCCTTAAAAATCATTATCTCAATTGTGGATATTATTGACTCATGATAAATCATATCTCTCTCAAATGACTGAGACAAAGGAGATGATCATGCTTAAAGACATACCCATCTCAAGGAATTACACTGATGTATTCTCAGAATAATTTACAATTATTCTGCCTAACCAATAGATTCAGATCCTAATTAAACATATTCTTAGATCTCTTCATATATCAAAAACACCTTATAGAATGTCCACTATAGAGCTGGAAATGTTGAAGAAGTAGTTATAGGAAAATATGGAAAAGGGTTTTATAAGTCTTAGTGAATCACCATAGGTTGTGTTGTTCCACTTCGTCGAGAATTTCTTAGTATTCTACCTAACCAAGAGGTTTCTTGATTTTTTGGATTTGAAATATTTTTTATTGTTGTTTATAACTTCTTTACATGCCTTTTAATTTTATATATACTGCTTATACCGATGACATCCATATACTTGATCTCGATGTATGACAACATTGGTTTTCACTATTTGGAACCGAAGTTGCCTTTATTTTATGATTTATTTTTATTTTTCACCATTATTATATTATAATTATCCTTATTAATCTTTATATTTCAGGTTAATATTCTCCTCATTTCTTGATTATCTAACTTTATCTTGTGAAGTGGTTTTAAAATCATTCCACGAAAATGTTTATTTTTTAATGGTGAAATGGAATGTTTTATAGGTTTAGTTTCATAAATGATTTTTAAATGTTTAAAAATTTATTTTTAGAAATCTAATTCTCATACTCTCTCATTTTTATTCCTATTTTTTCATATTTTAATTGCCTTATGATGTAATTTTATAGAATAATTGGTGGAATCCTATTAGGTTATTTAGCTCACACCCTGATTATACTTATTTATGTTTAAAGACATTTATTATCTTATAATAGGTGTTTGTTCTCTAAAATTCCTTTGTGGGTTCATTCTTGGTTTACTAAGGGTGGGTGAATTTGGATAATGTAGGTGGTCATGGACCACTAGGGAAAGGTTTTTGGTTGTTATGTTCCTCTTTAAGTTTTCTTAGTGTCTCTTGTACTGTAATATGTATTTATTGTTTAATATATATATACATATATATATATATATCTAATGATGTTTCCACATTGTAATTTGTTATTTTAATACATTTATAGTGAATTCTTTCCTAATGGTTATTTTTTAATGCCCAAGTGCTTGTTGTTAGCCCATAGATATTGGGTGTGCTCCTTAGGTTAGTTGAGAATCGGCTCGAGTACCGATTTAAATGGTATTTTCGGTTTGTTCATTACACCATTTGAGTTCTACCATGTATCAATTTTCATCTTTTGAAATAATCTACACCATGGTGTGTTGGGGGATCCCTAGTAATCAATTAATTAGGGTCAAAAAAGGCCTAAAATACCTCTAAAATTGAGTTTTTTGTCCATGTACCCCAGTTTTTTTAACATTTTATAGATGGTCACCATCCTTTAAAGAAGTATTCTTATATTTTTTTGTTGGATACTCGATTTATTTTCAATCCTTATATTCATATCGAAATTATAATGTTCATAATTTATCCAGATCATATTTTACTATTAATTATAATTAAATATATGCACATATATATATATATATATATTTGTATATATTTACACAAAAATATAAAAATTATAATTAAATATGTAAACATATTTATTTATAAAATATCTTTCTAAATATATAAACCATATATAAAAAACTAATATACATTTTATTTAAAATAAAATTTGTATAAATATTATATACCATTTTAATGTATATATATTGTTTATATATTTATGTGTGTGTGTATTAATAAAGATATATATATTTACCTATATATCCTAATATATGTTTATAAATATTAATATATAATGTATCTGAATAAATTTAAATATGTATAATTATATTTACACACACACACACACACACACACATATATATATATATGTATGTATGTATGTATTTATAAACACACACGTACAAAACAAACAAATTTGATAGAGGTATTTAAAAATAATTATACAAATATTTGATTTTTTTTTGAAATGTATATGAATAAATAGGTATCTCAAAAAATACAGCACAAAACAATATTTAAGAGTGGTAAAGGTGCATATACATTAGAGAGAGGTCTCAAGTATGAAAATAGTTGAATGCAGTGTCATGTAGGGGTGGGCAGTAGGTTCTCTATCACTAATAAAATTGTAGGGGGAGGGATATACAATCAAAAATCAAGCACAAATAATGGTGGGGGTCTCCCCATTCGAATTTACCAAAAAATTAGTTTTTTTCTTTTATCAATGCCTTCTTTTGAGCTACTAATATTGGATATTTATCAACGTTTTTGTTTGCGCTAAAAAATGTGGGCACCTTTTAACGGCACATAGATCAACAATATTTTTAGAGATGATAACAGATTTTTATAGCTCTTTTAAAATACACTTCTATATTAGTGACATTAAAAGTGTCATTTTACTCTAAAATACACATCGCATATCCAAAAATGAGTAAATGATCTTGGATTGTCTTTATACTTTGGGATAGTGATTCATAATTTATTTGAGGTGTATAGGAATTTACAGCACATCAATCTAACAGTTTATGCGTCTGTTATGACTCAAAGTTCATGTTTTCAATATAAAAGTGTCATCTTAGTTAAAAAAACATTTCATATTATCAAAACTGAGTAAACAAGGCCAAATTGAATTCATAAATTAGGTGAATGATCCATAATTCACTTGTGATCTGTACGAATTAACCATGCATCAATGTGATCCATGATGTGTCTGGTATGACTGAAAGTGTGTGTTTTCATTATAAAAATGTATTTTTAGTTTAACAATATAATTATTAACAACTATTTATGTAATTATGATAATAAATAACTAATTAAATCACTATTTTATTCAATATTTGAAAATATAATTTACATTTATTATTAAATTACAATGAAATTAATAATTTATAATATAATTATTAATTAATATTATAATTAATAGTTAATATCAAATAAACAATATAATCATTAATAATGTAACTAATATTATAACTAATAATATCACTAATATATTCAATACTTAATAGCACAATTTATCATATGTTGATTATATAATTTTTTTAAAGCTACTAAAATAAAAATTGGTTATAGTGCATGTGAAATATTTGGTAAAGATACTGATTATTGGAGAAATCCAATTATAAGAGTTTTAATATTGTATATTGGGTTAGGATTTTTTTGGATTAATTATAAATATTACATTAGTGTAAATATTTTGAATATAGGTTTTGAATTGAAATGATAGTGCAATGTAATATTTGTATATGAATCTGGTTTTCTTTAATATTTACATTCCTATTTTATTATGTTTTTCTAATTAGGTTATATTATAGGGTCAACTAAAAACAAATATTCCCTTTAATAGTGCACAAAATGGTTTTTAATAGTTCTAACAAGCATTGTTAATCACAATGATGATAAAGGGGGGTCTTTATCCATGCTAAAAAAGTACTAATAAAGGGCTTGATGGCAGCAATGTACTGTTAATATAACATGATTACCAGAAAAACCTTGTGAAAACCTTTAATTTCAAACAATGATATTTACATTTATTATGACACTAGGAATAAAAATATTTCCACCCATGATATATACAAAAAAAACACAACTATATACATTTCAAATGTTGTTTTATATAATAATATATACAGTTATCCAACAACCATTTAAAAAAATCAACTTTTGAAACTTTTGACCCCCTCTCAAAAATATCTCCACATGGTATCAATATATGAACAAATCATCTCAAACTGATCAAAATATTCTGACTATATAAGAACACAAATATTATTTTAGTAATACTATAATGAAATAAATTAAATATTAATATGAAAGAATAAATTAATAAAATATCAATATTCAATAAAAAGGAAACATTTGGAGTTATACCAATTACACCATGCATTATATTGAGGTGGTCTTGATTTCTAAAAGTCACAAATGGGATATGGATTGTTTTCCTAAAATATCAAAAAAATAACAATTTTTTGCTCAGTTTTGAGTATGTAACTTATTCTTTTACTAAAATGAATGTCAAATATATATAAAGACACATTTGGAGTTATACAGGACACACCATGTGTCGTATTGAGGGGAATTTAATTCATACACATTACAAATGAGTTATAGATTGTTGTCCTAAAGTATCAACACAACCCAAATATGTTTTCTCCATTTTCATTATGTTAGTTTTTTTTACTAAAATGTCATTTCAAACTGGAAACACACATTAGGAGTCATACATGTCACATTATGCATCGGTTTGATGTAAGGCAACATCATACACATCACAAATGACTTATGAACTATTACTGTAAATTATCCAGAATATCATAGTCTGTTTTATTTTTTAGTGAGTGACACATTTTGAACTAAACTTTCATTTTAAAACAGATAACTTGTACTTTTAGTCATTATAGTCCCATCGTGCGTCGAATTGAAGTATTTTTTATTCCTACATGTAAAAAATGAAACATAGATATTTTTCTAAAGGTATAAAAACAATATGAATGCATTTTCATTATTTTCAGTATGCCACATGTTGTTTTTACTTAAATTAATGTCAGTTTTAAATTAAAAAATAAAGATTGAGGGATACTGGCCACACAATGTTTCATATTGAGTTGTTTTAGATTTTTACATGTCACAAATTACTTATACATAATTTTCTGAAAATATCAAAACAATCTGAATTAATTTTCTAAGTTATCAGTATGTCACTTATAGTTTTTACATAAATTAATGTCAATTATAAATAAAATATTCAATTTTAGTTATAGCTGCCACATTGTGCATCGTATTTATGTGATTCTGATTCTTTCATGTCAAAATTGACTTATAGCTCATTTTCCTAATGTATCAGAATAATCTATATTTGGTTCTTTAGTTTTCTATATGCCAATTGTGTATTTTTACTAAAATGAAATTTCAAAATAGAAACACTCATTATGAGTCATAACAGTCGTATAGAGATTCAGTTTGATATGAGACTTCTTCATACATGTTAAAAATTACTTATGAGTAACTTTAATAAATTATCAAGACAATCAGAGCGTGTTTTCTTGGTTTCCAATGACTGGAACTTTTTGAACTAAAATGTCAATTTTAAACTGATAACAAACACTTTTAGTCATACCAGTCACACTGTGTTTCTAGTTGTTTTGTTCTTGATTTATACTAGTCAAAAATAAAATATAGATCATTTTACTAATGTATCAAAACAATAAAAATGTGTTTTCTATATTTTTAGATAGTCCCTTTTTTTACAAAAATTAATGTAAATTTTAAATAAAAAGACACGCCTGGAGTCATTCCAGTCACAACATGTGTTTTATTGAGGGTTTTTTGACTATTACACATCAAAAATGACTCTTGTATTGTTTTTATAAAATAGGAATATAATTTGAATGTGTTTTCTTGGTTTTTATTATGTCACATACTGTTTTTACTTAAATTGATGTCAATTTTAAATAAAAATAGACAATTTGAGTTATATCTACTATATTGTGCATCGTATTGAGGAGAGGATGATTCCTACACATCAACAATGAATTATAGATCATTTTCATAGAATATAAAAATAGTATGAATATGTTTTCTTGGTTTTTAGTATGCCTGTTGTGTTTTATTACTAAAATATCATTTCAAACTGGAAGCACGCACTATGACTCATACCGGTCGCATTGTGCATCGATATGATATGTAATTATTTATAAATGTCAAAAATTCCTTAGGAATTTATATACTAAATTACGAAGGAAAATAGATGGTGTTTTCTTGGCTTTTAGTGAGTGGAATGTATTTAAATAAAAGGTAATTTTTAAACTGACAATGGGCACTTTTAGTCATATCGGTCACATCATGCCTCATATTGAGGTGTGGTTAATTTCTACATGTCAAAAATGACTCAAATATCATTTTCCTAAAGAATAAAAATATTCTGATGCATTTTCTCAGTTTTTAGTATCTCACTTGTTCTTTTATACTTAAATTTTTTTCAAATTTAAATAAAAAGACAAACTTGGAGACATACCAGTCACACCGTACATCGTATTGAGGTTGGATGACTCCTACACATAAAAATTGACTGATTGATCATTTTAATAAAATATTAAAACAATATGAATGTTTTTTCTCAGTTTTTATTATTTCACTTGTTCTTTTTTACTTAAAATATTGTCAACTCTAAATAAAAATTCACACTTTCATTCGTACTGGTCGCACCGTCTGTCATAATGAGGTGAGGTTGAATCCTACTCATAAAAATGACCCATGGATCATATTCCAAGAATACCAAAACTATATAAATTCATTTTTTTTAGTAGGTCGCTTATTGTTTTTAATTAAATTAATGTCAATTTTAAATAAAAAGAGACACATTGAGTCATACCGGTAACACCATGCATCAAATTGAGATTAGGTTGATTCTTAGAAAACTAAAATGACATATAGATAATTTTATAAAGCATAAAAACAATCCTAATGTGTTTTATCAGTTTTCAGTATTCTATTTGTTTTTTTACAAAAATGTCTTTCCAAATTGGAAACACACATTCTGAGTCATACTGATGGCATCGTGCATCAGTTTGATGTGATACTACTTCAAACACATCATAAATGTACTATGAACCACTCTAATAAATTATGAATAAAATTTGAGAATATTTTAATGATTTTTAGTGAGTGACACAATTTTAACTAATATGTCAATTTTAAACTGATAAGGGGAACTTTTAGTTATATCTGTCACATTGTGCATCAGATTGAGGTGTGGTTGATTTTTATATGTCACAAATGACTCATGGGTTGTTTTACTAATTTATCAAAAATATATGATTTTTTTCATGGTTTTCAGTATGTAACATCTTCTTTTTGCTAAATTTAATGTCAATTTAATATAAAAATACACACTTAAAGTCATACCAGACACCCCATGCATCAGATTGATATGAGATTGATTTGTAAAAAATAAAAATGATATATGTATCATTTTTCAAAAGTATCAAAACAATCCAAATGAATTAATTAAATTTTAGTATTCCACTTGATCTTTTTACTAAAATTAATCTATATTTCAAATGAAAAATACAATTTGAATGATACCGGTCACTTTTTCTTTTTGATCAGTTTTGAGTAGTTAAAATAATAAAAAAATTAATTAATTACACATATAGTAGGAAATCACCTATATATATTCTTGACCCATTTCATTGTTTTCATTATCTAAGCTGTAACCTTGAACCCCAATCTTCAATGAGCATGAACAGTTTCAAACAAACCACCCCATCTTGAACAAAGGAATCCACTTGTATAAGAAAAAAAATTCTTATGTGAGTAATACTAAAAAGATATAAATAAATCATAAATATGAAACAATGCACTAATTATATGGAATTCAAATCTTCATGCTATTTGTATGCATTCTTCCATCAAGAATGTTTCTCATTTGTTTCTGAGCACATTAACATCATCTCATGAATATGATCCATTTATACAGTAATAATATTACTGAAAAAATATAAATACAGAGAAGATAAATTTATATTTTAAATGAAAGAGTAATTATCTACAAAAATACCTATTCATGGATGCTATTTTGTTCGTGGAATATGATCACACTCATAAATTTACAAACATAATAACCATAATCTTTTCTATGTGGTGATTTTAGACACTGTAAAAACATTCTGGATAATAATTACTTGGATTTTATATGTGTTTTCACTGGGAAATATTTTTATATATACCCTGTTACTTTTCCAGTCGTAGAACTTTTCTCCTTTGAGGTGCTTATCCCCAGGTCTCATTCCTTGTTTTTCATGATATTGATGTACTAGTATATAATAATTGAATTCTCATTAAATGATAAAATAAATTATGTAACATGATATTTAGTTTTAAAACATTGGATATAGTGTATTACTTGTTGAAAAAATCCATCACGTATGGATAGTTTGTTGGATATCCATTCATTTAATCAAGTAAATAAATCATTGGAGTATCAAAATTAACCACAATGAATATAAAATGATACCTAAGAACACAAATAAGAATAATTAATTAATTAAATGACAAATATATTTGATATTATGAAATTATAGATTATTATCGCTACATCATTGGTATTAATTAGTGTCTGTCATCTGAATGTTGTATTTTAATAAATTTGATCAGACCTACTACGATTACATCCATTCATGGTATCTATATTTGGTTAAACTGTAGAGGTGATGTGAGGAAGAATGAATCAAAATTTCATTTCATGGGAAATCCCTTTATTTTTTTCAAATACATGCTTACCAAAAATTTGAACTATTTTTAGTCATAATAAACACAGTATACTAGCTTTTGAAAATTAGAATCATGAAAACGTACCTCATGTATACATTTACAACTGAGCCACCTAGCCAATCATAGTTGGGGATTTCACATACACTCCCAACACAAATGAAGTCTTGATCATTATCTCCATAAATACTTTCTTCAAAATAAAATATGTGATTACGGCCATTTTTTTACTTTATATCAACATAAACCATCAATGATTGTAAATGTGGAAATAAAATAGGTTGTGTAATGATGATTTTAGTAGATCATTTTGATCGGTTTGTTAATCAATTATATGGTTTTGATTTGTTCGTTCATTTCATTCCCTTCCCTTTGTTTGTATATAAAAACATTCATCGGTTTAAATCATTATTCATTATCTGATAAAGGTTTATCTTGAAAAATAAATTTATAATAAATACCTCTTTGTTGATATTTTTTTACAAGAATTTATTGCCATGCGTTTAATGTTTCAATTGATTTATCAAAATGTATGAATATCTTCCTCATGAATTAGAATGAGTAACTCGGTGCTCAGCTCATGGGATACACTAATCGACACTCACACATGACCTGGTGAAAGTGGTCTATTGTGTAGCATGTCATTTTGGATATTGAACATCGTAGCTCTCACTACAAAGTGATGGGTGGGTGTTAATAGATATAAATTATAATCATTATCACCCTATAGAATATAAGTATAGGAAAGGTATCAGTGTATGTATGATTAAAATTTCATAGAAACATTTATTTAAGCAATGATTACATCATCTAATACATCTCTTTGAGGGGAATGGCTCACCTCATAACTGGTGTGGGTGGGGCAGGAACTCCATTTGGTGGTTATTCTTGATTTTCTTCTTCTCTTTTCCTCCACCCCCCACAAAACTTGTCATCATCTCTATATTATATTGTAATTATTCTTAAAGGGTATATATTGATTCACTCATATATTTTCTTAATTCACATTGTTCCTCCTATTATTTTTTTCTCAAAATATATTCTGGGTGTCCCCCCAAAACCCGCACCTCTGACGTGACCATACTGTTCTAGCTGCTTCAAAGCCAGAGATAGTATGTGTTCATCTGGTACAAGTGTTGTTAATTCATGTGATAATGTTGGATATAAAATATTGGAAAATAAGTGATCATTGTCAAGTAATATAGATTTAATGCAGAAAAGGTTTTTATTGTGTAATAGTTACACATGTTTCCCACAATTATTGTATGTTTTCATCTATTAGTATCCCATTTTTATTTACACGTACCTTCATCCATAGCACATGGTGTGGGATGGAAGTGGATTTGGATTTGGTGTCATAAATCATTATATAATTAGAATAACATAATTATGGTGTTTCTTCAGGTCACCTAATTTAATTACAATATATTTAAAATATATACCAATTTTTTCATGTAATGTGTTCCCCATCCTTTCTTCACAGTTTGGGTACACTGGTTTTTCTACACATTCCTTATTTCCAGCACTTAGTTTTTGTTTTTTAAATAACAAATTCTTAATCAAAGTGATTAATACACAAATAATTAAACAACGTATTACTATACATAATGTACTTGAAAAAAGATATCTACATGACAACCAGTAAATGAATCCCACTCTTATTGGGTTATCATATGTGAATAGATAAGTGGTGGTTGTATGTTTATTTTCACTTTAGCATCTTTAAGATGATGTATTCTTATAATTGTGTAAAATCCTTTATGAATCATTCCAGCAATAACTAATAAATATTTATTCTAGGGGTAATATACAATAAATTCACTCTATAATGGATTATGAAGAGTATGTCAATGTTTCATTACTTTATTTTTTATTAGAATAAAGAAATGATATCATAATATTACAATAATCTCTTCCCAGTGTCTTAAGCCCTGTCACAACATGGTTCCACAAATCAACATCAATCAATGCACGTTTCCATGTGATGATTCTACTATAACTACTAAACATGGCCTTGTTGGGGGATAATATGTTGTCCCCATGCATTCCATCCATCCTCATTTTTTATGCCTTCAACTTTCACCTTAATGATTTTCTCTAACACCATCAATATATGACACACTTTTTTTTGTTGCATTGTCGTTCCTTCATCACCTACCATTTCCATTCATTCATCATCATCATTATGTTCCTATGGAGTTGTCGAATCTTCATGTGTATATGTGTGTTCTACCTTTGCACTTAGAGAAACAATAGATTGAGAAACCTATTGTTCATATGGAATGAGAGAACCAATACCAACAGACTATCATTCCTCTGCACTACGAGTAGCAATATGTTTAGAGACATATTTTTCCTCAGGATTGGGAGCACCGACACAAGAGGAAGGTTGTTTCTCCTCTACACTGTGAGTAGCATCAGGTTGAGAATCTTTTCGATCCTTGGGATTGGGAGTATCAGCACATGGAGAAGTCATTATCTACATAAGTTGTTTAACATTTAATTTAGATTTCATAAATGTAGTAAAAACAGATAACCACATGAGATAACACGATTTATATTAAAAATATATCACCTGATTAGTGAACTCTTTTTTAAGAATGAAGGGATTTGACCCCTCTATCGACAATTCAAATCCCTTCATTATGGTATCCTCTGACATAACAGACATTTACAACATTGGTAACACTGCGAAATGACTATAACATCCGAATAAAAGGCTCGCCTTCAGTTGAATTTCATTAAAACCATTAGTGGTTTTGGTCAATAATAGAATTATTTACCACATTTGGTTTGGAGTATCTAGAACATAAATGACTTGTACTACCTGTAATTCCATTATAAATAGTTCATCTTTGAACCCTTAATTACTAAAATCAACTTTCATGAATTCCAATTCATTTATTTAAAACAACTCATGATATAAACCAAAATCCATAAAAAAATTGTAACTTTGAATGTTGTATAATCCAACTCCCATATTTTCTTGATGATGCCAAATTATGAAATATTCATGTAAATTGGATTTCTTCCCTTAGTTACTGAAACGTTCTTTGCATCAGCCACATGTGTAACTCCACTATTTTTTATTGTACTATCTTCATCATTTTCAATTGTGTAATATATAACCATTAATTATTTAACCATTATAATATAATACATACACACTTTCTCCTCTGACTATCAATTGATGTCATTCTGAAATTGAATCTGTATTTTCATCTCAATCCTTAAAAATATGATCCTGAAACCATCATATAAATTTTTGACTATGTCTATTTGAATTCAATATTTCATCCCTTTATGGATTCAAATGCCTAATAATATCTTTGTGGGTTTCAACATAAAAGGAAACTTCCAAAATGTTATGCAAAATGTAAAGCTAGTTCGAATCCCAGTCAGTAATATTGATTTTGACAGCAACCAGAAATTCCTTTACCCACAAGCCACCCAGTGTGATGAGATTTTGGTAGACAAATGCTTTCCCCACTTGAAAGGTATTATGTACATAATTTAATGTCTTCCACAACAATATATCACACCATAATACAACCCTCTGGCTGACATCGATTTTTTACCTACACATTCAAAATATTCATATACAGTTCAATGGGGTAACACATATATAGTGTATGGGACCATGTAGTCAAATCACCATCACCAATTGAACAATAAAATGAAACATCATATCAAAGAATATTGGTGGGAAGAACAATTCCAATTTACATAGTATGACTGAAAATTTTCATTCCATAGTCAGAGATTTCTCCATATCCATAACATTACTGCATATAGCTTTGAAGAAGAAACATAGATTAGTTATTGTAAAAGAGAGACTCCATGAAAAAATGTATTGTAATTTTATAGTCATTATATTATGCACCAAAACATGGTTTTCATGCAATCTCAGACCCGTTAACCTTAAATAGAATATTTAAATGATGTTCTTGATATTCAATGAAGACTCTTTTAGAACTTTTATTTCATTTAAGAATGTGAAAATTGATATCTCTCATTCTTGGAATTAGTGTAAGTAGCATGAGATAGAAAATTTCATTTTTAACATGTCATTGGCTCCAACTCTTCTCGTATTTTGATGTAATCCATGTTCAAGCTAGCCTTAATTCCATCCTTTGTTTTTTCTTGTACATTTAGTAAGGTGTCTATGACACTATCACAAATATAGTTTTTTCAATATCCATAACATCTAGAAAATTTTTGACATACAACCAATTCTAATGCAGTAATTCCAAAAAGGCATATCTCTTTTTCCAACTGATTTTCTTAGAAATTTTTGAAAATAGTTTACCAAAATCATTTTCACTTTTTTTATTTTCTCAAACAATTGATCGCATGTTAGGGGAGATGGTGTTGTATGCTCTTCTAAAAATTCATCGAATGATTTATTCGATGATATGATCATATGTTGTTAGGTTATAAGTTTATGATGTTCTAGAAACACTCTTTTTTATGAATGTTTCAACATAATTGATTGTGTACCTTGTTATCAAATGGGAAACCCTTGGGTCCCTTTAATTATATATCTTGAAAAGTTTCCATTAATATGAAAGTCATTTATCATCCTGTACAACATGGATCTCAACATGAAATATTAATTTCTATAAGCATCATTAAATGTAACACCTGAATCCCACAATAATATCAAATCCATGATTGAAGGATCCAAATAAACATAAATATCATTACCTATTTTTTTGGTCCTAATATAAGAATTGATCAAATAATGTATTTTAATTTCAGTCATAACCCCATTGGAATGTAATAATTTCCCAACATAGTCACCCATGTACTGTGAGCGCTTCTTTGAAAAATATAATAATTCATTCCATCTGTAGATAATGCAAGACAAAGGTTTCTCTGCTCATTTCCAAATATAGAATGCTCATGATCAATTATATTATACTAACGAGAGTCTGATATGTGACATAGTTTCCTATCATTAATTCTTGTATCTGTCTGCCACATCAATTTCTATGTAGTCTCCTCACTTCTATATAGTCACCTAAACCTTGTAATTATTGTAAATTATCATACATCATTATTAGGACTAGATTTATCTTTCTTGCATAAAAAATAACAAAAATTTGGGAATTATGTATGTGATATGTGGTCCTTTAGAAATTGTATAAAATCATTCGAGAAAGAAAGTATTCTTTCAGAGATAATACCCATAAAACATAGAATTATTTTTGTGTCATATGTTCAGATCGGGAGCTCAATATCTTCTAGGATCATGTCATTCAAGAGAACAAATAGTTTCATAAAATTGGTATTACTCCATCCATTTCATTCTTTCAAATTATACTACTTCAGTATGGCTAACAAAGCTGTATATTTAGTGCAACCTATATACAATGATATCATTAACTTCACCATTTTTTAGTGGGAAATCACAAAGTTCTTCTTCAAATGTTCTTATCATATCTTCAATAAGATCTTCATTATCATTCACATCTGTAATAAAATCCACGATATTGTCTTCTTCATTTTCCACACTTGTAATCATATCAGATGATCCATGAAATGTTTTTCAATCCCATTCACTAGCTAAATTTGATGTTCTTCCCATGTTTATTACAATATTTATAACTTTGATCTTTCTTGTGATGGATCATGTGTTCTTCCAACTCCTCTAGAATAATATTCCTTGAACAAAAACAACATAAAAAGGAAAAAGGTTTTGAGAAGTTTCATATGTGTGATCTTTGGAAAACATAACGAACTATTCCACTCCATCTTCATACTCTTTTGTCAGATGACTGACATCCATAGATTATTTATTCATATCTATCCTATTTTATTTGGTAATATTAATATTTAATAAAATACATACACAAATAGTTTATATAAAAATTAACCAAGGCGATAGAATTTATAGAAATTAAGTCTCTTTTAATATTTACCACCGATATCCACTTTCTATCACCAAGGTCCTTCATTTGGGATCTTCTAGATAAAACAATCATCAACTCTTATAACATTCCCATCATAAGTCCAAATAAGAGAAATTAATCAACATAATGAAGTAAAATGAAAAAAAAATCTAGTCATAATACACATTCATATAGTAGAAATTATATACATTACACTACATGAACATTAATTCTACCATGAATTATTAAAATTCTAGTTATATATACATGATACCTACTTAAGCCCACAAAAACTCCATTTGAGACTAGAACCAAACCTTATATTCCATTTAGCATGAAACCATCTGGTTGATCTATGTAGATCCTTCCTCTGAATCTCCATGAAGAATATGATCCTGAAATCCATTTTTTCCAAAAATATACTTTCAATGGAAACCAAGACTATAAGAATCTGAATTATGATACTATTTACAGCTTTAGAGAAAATCTAAATGAAATCTAATCCTTGTATTTATTTAAATAGATTTACAAATTGAGATAAATTTCACTATTTCTTATCATCCACTTTCCCTTTTTGATGATAAATCTAATTTTTCTATATATCCATCTTTCATGGTTCCAATTATATTTTCAATAGGGCATCAAAATCACAGAGGTAATACAATTATTCCTTTATTTTGTACTCAAACTGCAATGAGGACAACAATCTGTCTATGTTGAATCCAAAAAATAGAATACCCCCCTAACATAGGCACACATTCTTTATTAGGGACACTCCTTTAGACTATGAAAACCATACAACTATGGGTACTAGCTAGTGTATGATCTAACTATTGTAGTTTACATTTGGACCTATTTCCTAATTCATAGAGATCCCATACTGCCAAACAAGTATAAGTGAGAAAAAATGAGTCAATGATCATCACATGAATAAATATAATATAAGTTTTAACTCTAACATCGTCCCAATAAGGAGTCCATTTTAAAATCCATGAATAAGAATCAAGCATTACATATTAATAATCACTTCCACCCCTCTAAGGGAGAAGGCCTAAATAGAAATATCAAACAAGGGGACCCCTAATTTAATCCATATAAGAGATGTTAGATTAAAATTTGGATTATGAGTTGCAATGGGGTTAAACATTATTTCACCTTTTGTAGGAGTGAGGTTAGGATGGATATCCTAGGGGTTTGATAGACTTAGTGCATTCCCTTACTATGGTGTTATTATCAATATACATTTCTTCCCTATAAAATATATTGGTTTTCCCAATATATAAAAATATAAACTTAAAATATTATTGAAAAATTAAATTTCAAATTTCCTTTGAAAACTATTTATAAAATCACATTTGAAATGCCATTAAAAAAACCAACAATTTACAGAAATTTATCATCAAAATAATATTTTTTTTTGAAAATAATGAAATCAATTCCAAGCACTCTTTCACAAAAGAAAAATACTTTTTTATGATGCATTCAAGGTAACTTCTTTACCCAATAGTATTAGTCATTTAAAATGAATGACAACCATAAATATTTTACACATTTTCATTTAAAAAATCACACACCCCTTGTTAAAATGAAACCATAATTAAATATGCTTTCAAAATATAAGCATCACTTTATGGAAGCCAATCGGGAGTGTTGAAAAATAGTTGGTAGGTAACTCAGGTCCATTCCAAGTGTTAAATCATTTTAAAACTATTTAAAACCAAAAATGTCTACACTGAACACATAAAATTATTTAAGAATCATTTTGAAACACTTGAATCCTTTTAAAAAAGGCACGTATTCATTTTCACAAAGGCATAAATCCCAAGAGATACACTTTTAAAAAGATACATGAATAAAAAATAACAATGTTTTTTAAAATATAAAGCTATAATTCAAACAAAAACAAATATTTTTTAGGGAAAATTAACATTCATAATATACCAAAATACCTATAAAATATGTGGAATTATTATTAGTAGGTATTTCCATGGGACCATTCTTCATAGAGATCACCATATGTGAACTTCATGAGAATATGTATCAATTTTATGTGAGACACCATCACCTGATAGTAAACCATTATCTATGTCATGTAAGATAGATGTATCAAGACTATATAATATATTTATTATCAAAAATAATTATGTAATATCTATGTTCTCGTTATAGTGGGAAACTAATATAACCAATTCATATAAATTATATTTCAAGGAAATTAGTTTTTTTTATTAAATAGAATAATAATCACTACGTGATATAAATATATATACATATTTTGTAAATTGAAAGTACAATGTCAGTTGGATCTATTGGTTTGTATGTAATCTATTAGCTATATGATTCTTTTGATAAAACCCTAAAATAATGAATATTAATTGATGGGATAATGAAATATATGTTGCGAAATGAAATTAAAACCATTTAAATTTAATTAGTATTTAATATTTAATGGGTATAAAACCCCCTTAGAATTCCATATCAATATAGAGGTCATCAAGATGACATAGTGGATTCATGGGTACATGAAACAAAATTTCGATGGGTATCAACATTTATTTATTAATTATGTATTGATGAAGTGATCATACAACATATATTATGGAAAAAATATTTAGTTTTCTTCTTAATGATTCATTTATTGGGTTGTTAATGGTGATTGTCTGCAATAGATTCAAAAGGTATAATGTTTTGGGTGGTTCGACTGACTGCACAATCTGATCATGAGGAGAATTCATGCCCAATTTAGGAGACACACAATAGGGGTGGGTCCTAATGAAAATAGTTAGTAGAATTCTATATGTAAATATAGGAATTATATTACTACCATAAAAAAGGTAAGTGTCAAATGAAATTTGGCTAAATCATGTGAAAGAGATCCAAATAATAGGGGAATTATAGTTTAACAAGAGAATTTTGATCTAATAAGAAAAAGGTCATTCCTCAATGATGTTGGGAACTAATGGTGAGTCCAAAAAATGATACACAAAGATTATGTCCACTATGGTGTGCCACATCTTGAAAGTGGATTTTTTGGAATATAGAAAATGTCTAAACACATTCCAAATTGATTAGAGAATAGAAGGATTCTAATGCGGATGAGGGGTATTATGGAGATGAAGTATTAATTCTTCCAAATAAGAATATATCCCTTGTTA
The DNA here is from genome assembly GCA_963277665.1 of Viscum album. Lineage (NCBI taxonomy): Eukaryota > Viridiplantae > Streptophyta > Magnoliopsida > Santalales > Viscaceae > Viscum > Viscum album. Next base: position 2,009,699,912 of record OY728155.1, read on the forward strand.
ATAATATAATGTCCCTACAAGAAGGATAATGTTATTACAACTATAATAATGAAAATCTTAAGAAATATCCAGATGAAATCTTTCTCTACGAAAAGATGTTTGAGAATTGATTTCTTGTTCATGATTGAAGTTGTATCCATACTTTAGAGTTCAAACGAGTTGATTACAATGGGGATTCTCTTTAATTAATTATAATCTTACCCAGACATAAACACCAGATACAAACATTGAATTTGAGAAGACTATAAATGTTAACCCTCCATAATAGATAGAGAACAAGATCCATCTAGTGAATTCTAATCCATTGATTCAATGAAATTAGTTTAAGCAAATAGATAGTGATACATGATGTTATGTGATGACCACTAATAACAATTGATTTTGGTAAGGGAGGATCAAGAGGTTCTAGGGGACGTAATCTTCATGAATGATGGTTGGGGGTGTGGTTTGGGGGGGGGACGTTGGTTTATTTATTTTTTATCTATAAAGATTTAGTATAAATAATAGGAACAATGCAATTATATAGGTAATTCCCCAAATGTGACCTCAATATGAACTGTCTTTGGGTGTGGTGGGCCTGACACTGATGTTTGGGGAACCACGGTTGCACAAATATGAACATACTAAAAATTTATATGAATTGTAAGAACATACCAAAACTTGATTAAATCCAAAAACCTATGTCTATATAATGAATTCATAATAATGTGGAAAAATGGAATAACTATGACAATAGTAGGTTCTGACATTGGGGGAGGGAGGGTATGTTGTGGCGGTAGTGGAAGTAGAGGCCACGAAGGTGGTCACGGTGGAGGTGGGTTCACGGTGGAGGAGGGTCTGCGATGGAGGTGGGGTTCAGCATGCGGCGGAGGTCGGTTCGTGGGGGGGATGGGTTCACAGCGGAGGTGGATTTGTGGCAGAGGAGGGGTCACTGCAGAGGTGTGTCCATGGCGGAGGAGGGGTCATCGGCAGCTGTGGTGGGGTCGGGGGAAAGGAGTGTCAGCGGTGCTAAAGATGGCTTCGAGGAGATATTGGGGTGTTTGGGAGAATGTGGGGACTGTTATGGTTCATTTATAAAATTTGCTAATGCTTTTATCTTCGTTAGTTAAAAAACGTTGATAACGGTATGTTTTATCAGTGCTAAAATAGAAAGCAATGATAAAACATGACATTATCAATGCTTTTTTAGAACTGATAATGATATAATGTTAATAATTTATTTATATTATTATATATATTTATAAAATTATATATATGATAAATATATTTATTTATTTGTAGTTATAACTATAAATAGATTAATTAATTATATATGTTAATAAAATTAAAAATATAATAATTTTTTTATAATTTTATAGTTACTTAAATAAATAAATATATTTTTATATATACTTATAAATATATTTTTATATATAATTATAAATATAAATAAATATTTATATATTTATCGTATATATAATTTTATAAATATATATAATAATATAAATAAATTATTAACTTATATCTTTATCAGTGTAATTAATCCAATAACAAAGGCATGTTTTATCGGTGCATTTAATAATTTATTTAAATATACATGTATTTATTTATAATTATAATTATAAATATTTTTATTTATGTATCAATATTTTTATATATTTCAAAATATATTTGTTTAAATATATATAAAATTTTATACGAATAATAAATATATATTTTCTATATTTATAAGTATTCAAATATATATATATATATAATTGTAATTAGAAATTGTAATAAATTTATATTTATTTATAGTTTTAATTATAAATAAACATATATTTTTTAAAATATTTATAAAATTATAAAAAAAATATATTTATACAGAAAACGGTCTAGTATCTAGGCAAACCTGTTCGTACCAAAATATATTGGAAAATAAAGATATAAAAAGAGAAAAAGAGAGGAAGGGGTAAAACAAAGGCAAACCCTCATCCATAATAGAAAAATAAAAATGAGGAGACTGAGGATTATCCTCATAATCATGCTCTAAGATATCATCAGCATATTCCCATTCTGATTGTGAATTCATCTGATTGAAGAGTGCAGAGTAATTTTCTTTGAGTTTTACCTGCTCTAGAGTGAGCATAGCCTAGCCACTCTCAACCCATTCATCCCTACCACATTCTGAACCATGGTTTTTTTGGGTGATGACAGTGTTTCCATGACTTAGGTTGATGAAAAACACCTTATGGTTTGTCCCTCTCTGAATGAGAGCTCCCTATGAAAGGAACCCCTTAGAGTCAATAGATGCAATGTGTGAAACATTCTTCAAAGGTGGGGAGACATCAATCTCCATTTTTTCCTTTCTGTTTCTTGATAAGGAGGACTATTTCTCACCCACAATATCAGGGACATCATCTGCAATCTCATCCAACAATTGTTTTCTAAAGGTAGCATGTCCCTCCTTATCATCCCAAACATTATCAATGTCAGCTGAGTGATCTTAAACAATTTTAATGGCTGAGTCCACCACCAAAGGTTCAGAAGAGCAAGGATCCTTGATAGAAACAAAGGAGTCAGTTGGATCTCCATCATACATACCATCGAGAACCGTCTGCTGATCAAGCTTCTCATCAACAGCCTCAGAATACTGAGCATTCATTGTGCCAACATAGTGATAGTCAGATCCAATAGCAACAAAAACATTAGGACCATTATTACTCGAATTTTTTTGATCCAGGTAGAATATATGAGGTAGTAGGATACTGCATACCCTTCTAGACCACATTCTCAATGTTCTTTCTATAATTATCAATAGGGTGGATAGCAGAACAACATAAATGACAAAATTTGGGGCATTTTTCACACATCATAATAATATCAATATCATTAGAAGGGGTTGAAAGGGTCACATTCTCAATCAAAGTGTATCAAATGTCAATCTCCACTAGTAATTTTGCAAAATACCCAATCATGACATCTTTAGTTTTTTTATCCATCCCCCCAATTGCCACAGAAATATCATGTAGAACATTAGGATGATAAAATATCCAATCCAAGCCATTGAATCTCAACCATACTTGTGAAAATGGGTTTTTAACTTTGGAAGGATCAAAATATAATGGAGATGCAATGTCCCGAGCTTCAGGAATAGGGAACAAAATGACCATTCATGAGACATGAGATCGTCTAAATGAAAAATATAGCGGAATATTCATTGATCTTGAGATACACATCTCATGTTCGATATCCCCCCAATGAAATGAGATGTACCAGACACGATCCTTATGTTTCCATGGCTTAACACCTTTGGAAAGATCTAACCTCATGATTAAGGAGTTCTTACCCAAATCTAATCTTTCCGAAAGTTCATCTAGTTTTTCATTGACATAAGAAGATGAGGCTTTCTTCAAAACACTTCCATACGAAGAACCCCTGAATATGGCAAGACGAATATGGCCATCACTGCGATTCAGATCTGGAATTGGCGGCTCAACATTGTGAGGCAGACAATCACCAAGATCTGGACCAACATCGTGAGCTGTACGAGTCTGGACCTACATCATGAGAAGCGTCCAGAAGAAAGACGTGATTCAAATTTGCACCAACATCTGTCAGACAAAAACCATGATTCAATGAAAGCCACGATTCATATATAGTCTATTGTCTACTCGATGAAAACCACATTTCATAAGAATACCATGATTTATAATTGGGAGAAGCATTCACCAGATGAAAACCTTGATTTAGATATGGACCAACAACACAGGTCGTACACGCCAGACGAGCACTGCGATTCAGATCTGGATCATTATCACGAGTCAAAGCAGTAGTACCCATGGGCGAGGCCGAAAAAACACAGCGATCTGGACCAATATCATGATTCAAAGCACCAGCCCCCTGGGTGAAGCTCGAAAGACATCACGAATCAAACCTGGAAAAAATCCGATATTACGATATGAAGAAACACCAGTACCCCAAGGAAGAACCTGATAAGAAACATGAGAAGGCCCTTGTACAACAAGCGTTGATACGAGATAGCAAGGAAACAACATTGGAGGAAAACCCTAGCCGCCATCGCTCCGTAAGGCTGCTCCACATAGCCGCATCCTCCTCTCCACAAATATATTTATAATTATATAAATATATATGATTAATATATTTACTATAATGTTATTATTATTTAAATATATTTATATTTATTTCTAATTATAACTATAACAATTTTTAATTATTTATAAATATTTGTGTATAAATATATATAATTAATATATTTATTATAATTTGATAATTATGTAAATATATCTATATTTATTTACAATTATAATTATAACTATTTTTATTAATTAATTAATTTTTTGTATATATTTATACATATATTTCTTAGTTATACATATATATAACTTTATAAGTATAACAATGGTATTTATTATAATTTTATAATTATTTACATATATATGTATATATATATTTATAGTTATAGTTATAATCATAACTATATATAAATATTTTTATAAATATTTTTATATATTTAAATATATATATATATATATAATAGATTTATTATTATAATTTTATAATTAATTAAATATATATAGTTTTAATTATATTTACAAATAAATGAATTTATATATAATTAAAATTTTATAAGTATAAATATAATAAAAAAATTATTTAAATATATTTACTGCACTTTTATAAGTATTTTTTGAGACCATAATAGATTTATGGGTATAACCTGAAAGAATCATATACCATGTAAAGGATACATAATAAAAAAAGATTCATCACATATGGACAACATTAGGAATAAGAATAGTATAATGTGTAAATGAACATTCATGATGGATACATAACTTATATGCATGTCATCTATACTCATGCATCAATATATTTATTGACCAAATTCAATGGAAACATATATTTATTTATTTATATTTATAATTATTTATAAATTATTTATAAATATAATAAATCTAACAAATATAATAAATATAATAAATCAAATATGTCTAATAAATATAATAAATATAATATATCTAATAAAAATAATAAAAATAATAAAAATAATAAATCTAATACATTCAATAAATACATTGATTATTTAATGAAATTTATTATAACCATAAAATAATTTAAATATATATTTATTTAATTATAATCATAGAGGTACTTTTTTAAAATATTATATATATATTTGAATTGTTAAAAATATATATTAATTATAATCATGTTTTTTATTTATTGTATACAAATAAAACTTTTTTTGAATATAAAAATAATAATTTTATATAATGAAATTATATTTTTTATTAAAAACATTTATCAGTGCTAATAATATCACTGATAAAGGGTACACCATTATTGGTTATCTTTTTAACACTGATAAATTCTATATTTATCATCTCTTTTAGCTAGCGTTGATAATGACCCTCCATTTTATTAGTGCTTGTTGTTTAGCATTGATAAAAGCTGACACATCTCTTTTTCGGATCTGTGGTAGTGATGGTTGCAAGGTTTCATGTTTTGCAGTGGATGTCATGAACATTTTTAGCAATACAAAACGTCGATAAAGGTATTCATTACGAGTATAAAAAAATGAATTGATAAACACACTCTTTATCAATGCTAAAGATAATTTTGTGATAAAGTGTGTCTTTATCGGTGAATTATATATAGTTAGTAAAGGTTGAAGGCTTTTTAAAGCGATTTTGTCAGTGATATTTTTTTTGTTGATAAAGAATAATTCAAGATGTGAGATGGGTAATTTATTTTGTTGTGTGAGAACAATGTATAATAACGAACATGTCAATTTGAAGCTAGTGAAATGCTTTTAGAACATTGAATATGATATTGTAGAAGGGAATGTCACATGACTTGTTTTTTAATTGAAGAAGATCCTCCACCTGTGTAGTTGTAGATAGATCTTGAGAAATGAAGCGATCCCACCAGAGATGTTTTTTGTTCTCTCTCTTCTCATTATTTTGATTCTAATCCCTACAATTTGTATGATTGGGGGATTCATGTACTTAAATATTTTGGGATGGGAATCATATTGAGTAACATGAAGTAAATCTATGTCCATCCATGATGGCAAAGAATTGATGAGTGTTGACATGTTTGGAGAGATAATCTTCATATATGTTGACCACAAATTGGTGGTCCATCTCCACCATCTCCCTGTACTCCTCTTACTTCATCAGCTACTTAATATTCTCCATGATCATCCTCTGTGAAGATTTAACCAACAACCTATCATTGTGATGGTGTTCAAAGTCATAGGGAACCACTGAGTCTTCCCACACTTGTATGGACATCATGAACTGCTAACAATATTCCTTATGGTGCTCCACTTGGTACTTCTCTATGGGGGCCAATCCAAAATAGGGGTTCTTTATGGGATTTACCTTTTGTAAAAAAATTCTCATCTGTCAGAAACTACTCAGCAGTTATCATCTTCTCAGTTTTACGCCAACCCAACTGACAACAAAGACTAACAGTAGGTAGCGTGGAAGATTTCAACAGTTAATGAACCACTCAAAAAAAACCATAGACTACAAAAAAAATTCCTCTATATAATGTGATTAAATCCCATGTACTTGTAATAGAAAAAAAAATCCATTGTAACACCTTGATTGATCCTCTGACGAATTCATCCGGATTGGAATAATAGAAAGACCCAAATTCTCCCATTCATGTAGAAAGCCTTTCCAAACAATTTAAAAATATTATGTTCATCAATTAATCTTCTTCTTTTGTGTGTTTTTTCTCTCCGTGGCACTCCACTGCCCAAAAAGCGGGTATCAAAGGGTTTAGATTCCAAATGGGGAAGTGATATAAGGTTTTTTCGGCAATCAGAAAATTGATAGTGCTTAGAAATTCTTTATCCCACATCTGTGAAGGGCATGGTGAAACGATTCTAATGGGAAAATTGGCATAAAAATGGACCTGAATAAAACTTGGTTGGTTCAGTCAATGTTCAGTCAAATTGCGGGTGTTACAATACCTCCTGGCCAGAGATGTCGACACTATTCACACCAGTGGTGAATTTCTGACAAGTTTTCTGGGGATTGTTCTTGCGAGCCACATCCGTGGTTGATCTTGTCCATTGAAATTGTTTTGAAAATATATTGGCCAATGGGAGTCCATTTTCTTTAATCCAGGAGACGATTATAGCTATTCTAACCATTTCAAGCTCATACATATTGTTTGATTTTTGAAATTCTCACTCTATCAATGGATTATAATACATGTATTATTATTAAGCATACTGTATTCAATTATTCCATCTAGAAATAGAAAATAGAGGATCTTTTATATTTAATTATTTGTGGAAACCAATAGTGGAGACCACTAAGCCCATTGTAGTGCATGTGGAGGAAAAGTCAACTAGTGGTAAATTTGGTGAGAAGATACAATCCATTACCCTGTTAGTTGATACAGAATGGTTCACGATCAATAGGAAGTGCACTTCCCAAATCAGAAAATGTATAAAAAAATGTTCCAAATTTTTTCCAATGAACATGATGCCTCTATAATTTGGCGAAATTTAGAAAATATGTATGACCGGAAAAAAACGCAAAACAAAGAAAACCAGATACATCATTTTTTCAAATTGAAATACAATGATAGAACCAATGTATTAGAGCACATGAGAAATTTCAAAGGAACCATTGATCAATTTAATTCAATAAAATTTATTATTGACGATTAGTTGCAAGAATTGTTGATGTTTAGTTCTTTACCAAAGACGTATGAAACAATAGTTGTGTCAATTAGAAATTCAACTCCAGATGGAACTCTCACTGTGGAGATGGTGAAAGATAAAATGATGAATGAAGAGTCATGAAAGAAGTATGAGGGGAATAAACCTAAATCAGAGGCTCTTGTCACTGAGATACATGGGGAAGAAAAATGGAAGGGAAGTAGAAGAGAAAGATAACCCTGTGTCCAGAGTCTTTAAAGGAGGAAGCGATCGAAATATCAATCAAGATATGAAATTAAGTTCCACCACTGTGGAAATCCTAGAAACATCACTCGAGAGTGTATAAGGCTGAAGTGGGAGTAGAGGAATCATGATGTTAAATCCCAAAATAATGATCTTTTTGTTGTCAATGAAGAAATCGTTATTGATCAGGAATACAATTAGATCAATCTTTCAAGCCAAGATTCGACATGGGTGACTGATTCCCGCACCCCCTACCATGTCACTGCTAGAAGAGATTTCATCTCATCTTATAGCTTAAAGAGATTTGGATGTATGAAAATGGTAAATGATGGTGCATCCAAATTTACTGTTATTGGTATTATTTTCCTAGAGACAGATATTGGATGCAGGTTATTGTTGAAATTTGTGAGGTATGTTCTTGATATTGGTCTCAATCTGATATAAACTAGAATACTTGAAAAATGGGGTTATGTTATTTTCATTACTAATGGGAATTGGAATATTATTAAATGTATTAGTTTAATTGCTATTGGGAAGAAAGAAACTTCTATTTATCTAACAGATTCCATAAAGTGTGGATGAGAAGTAAATGTAGTAAGGAAATATGTTTCTGCAAAAGTTTGGCATAGGCGTATTGGTCACATGAGTGAGAGAAGAATCAGAATTCTCTTCATTAAGGATCTATTTCCAAGACTAAAATGTACACATTTGGATACTTGTGTTGATTTCATCGTGGGAAAACTACATATAGTATCATTTCATTATTATATACCATCCATAAAAGAAAATGTCATATATTTGATTCACATAGATATCTTCATGATGAGTACCAGGTTGATGGTAGGTGCTATTTTTTTTGTCACCATAATAGAAGATAATTCTAGAAAATTTTAGGAATTTTTATAGAATACTAAAGATCATGTGTGAGATGTTTTCAAGTAGTTTCCTATGAAGGTGGAAAGAGAAAATGGATGACGGTTAATGTTTGTGTGATAAGAAAATAGAGGAGAGTACCATGGTTCGTTTGAGTAGTACTGCATGAGTTTCGGCATCAGGTTGGAAAAATCAGTACTGAAGACACCACAATATAATGGTCTTGTAGAGAGGATAAATATAACAATTTGTGAGAGAGGAAGATGTATGATCTCTAACAAAAAGCTTCCAAAAACATTTTTGGGGGAGGTAATGATGACCAACATTAATATTATCAACCTTTCTTCATTAGTTCCACTGAACTAAGACATTCTAGAAAGTTTCGAGATAGGTAAAGATGTTTCTTAAAAACAGTTGATATTATTTGGAGGCAGGGAATTTGTTCATATCCTGAAAGATGAGAGGGTGAAGCTGGATGAAAAATTAATTTAGTGCATATTTTTGGTATATTCACATAAGGATTCTAGATATACACTCCAGGATCCTAAAAGAATGAGTATCATTAGAAGAATAGATCTGATGTTTCTTGAGGATTAGATAAAAGAAAATTTTTCTAATCCATAAAATTTATAGAAGTTGCTATCCGAGGATATTCAAATGAATCTTGAACTAGGCTCACCATCATCTATATTATATTGAACAATAGAGATACGTGAACCTGATGATACATCACTACCAGGTAATATGTCCCCATCTGTTGATATGTCTCCATAATATGATTTTCAAGAATATATTCCCCCAAATAATAGTTGAGGAGATCCACTAGAGAATCACAACCGAGTTATAGATACTCCCCACATGTGTATGTGATGCTCACTGATAGAAGAGAGCTAGACAGTTTTAACGATGCAATCAGGAGCCCGTAAAAGATGGAAGGGAAGAAGGCTATACAAGAGGAGATGGGATCCTAGCATAAGAACCATACATTGGATTTGGTAGAGTTATCACATGAAAGGAAAGATCTCAAGAACAAGTTGGAAAATAAATTTAAACCATAATATAGAAGCTCATAACCATGCTACAAAGCCATAATTTTTGTGAAGTTATTCGGTCATAAGAATGGTATTGGCTTTTGTAAAATGTTTTCTCCTATGGTGAAAATGTCTTCTATCAGAGATGTTCTTGGATTTCCAGCTATTCTGAATGTCTAGGTTCAATAAATGGATGTAAATATTTCTTTGTTACACAGAAATCATGATGAGGATATACACATAGAGAAAACCGAGAGATTTTAAGTGAAAATTAAAGAAATCGTGGTATGTAAGAATAAGAAATGTTTATATGGTTTGAAACATGCACTGAGGAAGTGGACCATAAAATTTGACCCATTCATAGAGAAAAATGTGTACATGAGGAAGACTTTTGATCACTCTGTTTTCATCAAAAAGTTTTTTAATGGTGATTTCATTATCTTGTGGATTCATGTGGATCGTATTCTGATTATTGGAAGAGATATCACCAAGATTGACATGTCAAAGAAGGAGTTGAACAAGTAGTTTGAAATGAATGACTTGGGAGATGCTAATCATATTCTTGGTATGATGATTACTCATGAAACGAGGAAGCGGAATATTTTGGATATCTTAGGAGTGATACATTGAGAAGGTTCTTAAATGATTTGACATAAGAAAGGTGAAATGAGTTAGCACTCCACTTGCAAGTCATTTCAGGTTCATGACAGGTCAGAGACCATTGAATGAAGAGGAGAAAGAATAAATGGAAGAATTCCATATCATCCACCAGTTGGTAGTCTTACGTATTCCATGGTGTGCACGAGACACGATACTATTGACACTATATCCATTGTGAGCAGATTCTTATTATACCTTGGAAAGGAGCATTGGAAAATAGTCAAATGGATATTAAGGTATCTTCGAGGTACATGTAGTCATTATTTATGTCTCGAAAGATAAAAATCAATTTTAGAAGGATATACAGATTTAGATATCGCCTATTATGTAGACACGAGTAAATCCATATCTGGGTACCATATTTCATTTTTTGAGGGAGCAGTCCCATGGAAATCACAACTTCAGAACTCTGTTGCCATATCCTCCATAGAAAAAAAAATATCACAGTCACTGAGGGCTGTAAGGAGATGATGTGTATGATTTTTTACAAGATATGGGATAGAGTAAAGAGAATTATACTCTCTATTGTGATAGTCATAGTGGTATTCATCTACGCAAGATCCCAAAATTTCATTTCAGGTCCAAACTCATTGAAGTGCCATATCACTAGATTCAAAATGTCCTAGAAGATAGATAGTTCAAATTTGTGAAAATCCAAACCAATGATAATGGGTAAGAAATGGTGATGAATGTTCTACTAAAATAGAAGTCAGAAGCCACCAAGGAGACTACAATTCTAACTTCAACCCCAAATTATTCCTGAGGGGGAGATTTGTGGGGGCCACTCCACATTAGGGAGTGATTTGTGGGAGTTATATTTCAGAAAACATTTTCTCCTCTAATAATAACTAGTTAGTGGATATATTCTTCTCTATTGGCAGCTATCCCAGTTGACACCAAACACTCACATTAGGTGGCATGGATGAATTTAAGGGTTAATGAACCACCCCAAAACAACCATAGACTATATAAAATGTCTCTCATATATAACGGGATTAAATACCATGTACTTATAATATAATAAATCCACTGTAACAACTTGAGTGATCCTCCAACATATTCATATAGAGATGAATAATGGAAAGGCCACCCATTCTACCGTGGATGTAGGAAACCTTGCCTAACCACATAAATCTCTCTTGTTATTCTTATTTCCTACTTTTTTTTTGCATTTTTCATCTCTACAACACTTCACTTCCCCAATATTATCTACCACAATGATCAGGTAGCATGCCATCTCCTCGTCAAGGCAATCCTCTTCCATGTACAGGTAGTCCACGATGCACCAGATCTCATTATACGAGGAATCCCTGATCTTGATCATCCCTATCTAATTACATGAAAACATTCCATGACACTAAAATGCAGTTTATATAAAACAAATTCAAATACTCCATCATAAACTATGACACAAAAACTTATATAAAAACATTTAGAAACCACAAAAACCACTCAATTACTCATAATCAAGCAAAAATATTGATGCTGGTAATTTGAAATTTCCTATGGGTGAAAAAAATAAATGATATGTACCGGTGCATGCATTTTTTATGCACATTTTGTTAGATCCTGTGCAAACTATGTGCATGTAACTCGATGTTTTTCAGAAAGAGTCATAGGATTTCAACATGGTTTGATAAACCATGCATCCTGACCATAAAACCCTAGGTTTCTTAACAATTTCAACATGAAAATTGCAATTTCCCAAAATTAATATATGATATTCCATGAAACTCATATTAGTAGAAAATGATATAAATAAACATCATATATAACTGGAATTCATGCTACAATCCACAACACAATTCCCAACCAACTATGGTAAATCCAGTACTAGGAATACCCAATGTTGGTGAGACACTCCTTACACTATAGGATACTGTCTAGTTGTAATGAGCAATTTGTCACAATACCCCATCGAAAATAGCCCTTACATGAAAAGGCCACCGCAAAAGGAATATTTTGTGATGATTCATCCCAAAAAAAATCTTTTCTGATGATCCATCAATAAAAATCTTTTTCGATGGGGTGCACTCCAATCACAAATAGTTTTTCATAAGAATTATTTAATCTATTTCGACAGAGTTGTCATCACTTCAAAAATAAGTTCAAAAAATAAAAAAAATATTAATAATTATAAAATCATAAAAATAATTTTTAAAACATGTAATATATGTTATTATAAACATCGAAAAAATTAAAAATATTTCACCAAATAATTTCATTAAAATCACAACATAATAAATGTGTACATAATGTATCAATCAATGGGGAGGGAAGGTCATCTAGAGGGGGAGGGGGTTGGTCATCTGAAATAGGTGGGGGTGGGGGACTCCATCCCTACACCCTAATATACCCATAACATTTACTCCATAATCTACTCATGATAATGCTCCTACCGTCACCACATATCCTCCTCATCCTCCTCCTGCTATAAGGGAAGCTCTTTAGGCTCTCTACGCATGGTCTCTACAACTTCATTCTGAAATCAAAGATACTCCTCAAATTTTGCAGCTGATGAGGAAAAATCTCCAAGATATCTTCCTAATATTGACACCACACAAGCAGTAATACCATAATAACTGTCTGGCATCAATTGAGAACTGAGACCAATAACTCGACTTTTCTCAAAAGCGTACTGAGTCACTTGAATGTTGGTTGTATCCTCAAATCCAACTCCACTGGTGGTCTAAACATCAATCTTACCATGAATCACAAACTATTCTTGATAAATCATAGCCTCATATGATTCCTTCAATTCAAATTTGAAATTAAAATAGTTATAATATAATTTTTCGTTAATTATAAAGCTAAAAAATATTATACATAGCACAATATAATGATGTGGACCAACTGTAATCTCTTGAGTGACAGTTTCATTGTACATATTATTATAAACCTTGAACTCCACAGTAAAAGGATTTTCAATAACCTATACGAGTATAAAATAATATGTTTACATTTAAGGTTATATAAAATATTTAATATAATTACTTACCATATTTCATCGATGAGTATTGAATGTATGAACATCAGCTTGATGTGTCACCTCCAACCTCCCCTAGTTCTTCCAACCAATGATACTATCCTTTGAAAACTATCTCTCATCCAGCATTAACACAATCCATCCCAAACATGAGATGTGATGTAATATGGTGGTGGGTGAAGAAAGGCTGATAATCAAATTTGACTCCTACCTTCTTCGTGGTTATCTTACCAAGATTCATCAAAAACTAAGGTCAATGTTCATTCATACAGGCCTCGCGGGACACCAAGATAGATTGTCTAATTCTATATTTGATGAGATACCATAATCACCCCAAATAATTAAATATATCAAGTTAAAATTAAATAAATTTCAAAATAAATATTATTTATTTACATACAATTCAATCATCAAATATACAGTGTAAAACATCAATGGGAACCTAACATCACATAACCCATGCACTAAAAAATAGCTCTATAGAATAACACTCCTCCATCCAATATCTATATGCGAAAAATTGTGGTAAAAAATAATCAAAAAATAAGTACATAAGTAAATTAATGAAAATTATTGATAAATAAAGAAAATTAACTAAAATACACAACAGAATATACCTCAGTGTGTATGGATCAAAATATTGATCTGAACGTTGCTCGAGAATGGGGTTGGGAAACCACAATCTCACCAGGCCATGACCCCAATAGCTCATCGATGAACTATCCAACACCCAGATATTATATGATGAAGAAGAATCATGATCATCAAAAGGAAGAATAGCCTCCTTGAGGTCACATAACATCTCAACTAAATTTTCGTTATCCATCTGAACCATGAAAATAATATTGTAATCAAAAAATTGGTAACAAGAATATTATATATATATATATATTAATTATGTTTGTAACTAGTATGTAATTGTTTCATTCTTTATCTTCATCCTCATCTTCATATACGAATATGTAAATATATTTATCTTCCTCCTCAGTATCATCAATTTTCAAAGGATATTTAGCCTCATCTTCTATTTTTATTTAAAATTCAATTGTTATATCATTAACACGATAGTTCACATCGAGCTGTAACAATGGGGTTTCAATATCAATATTCGTGTCCCTTAGTGTAATTTTTTTTAGAGATTTCTCTTGAAAAATTTCAATTCCATTCACATCAGTGTAACCACAGTAAGTTTATATAAATTGATTTCGATGATATTTTATTTTTATAATGCTCCACAATTCAATTAAATTTTTTGATGCTTTATAATAATTTTCATAATAATTTTGATATGGTTGATGAGGTAATCAACTGGATCATTTACTAAAATAATGATTTTATATTTAATATCAATGATCTCATGGTGTGGATGGATATTCAAGCCTCCATCAGTATCCAACCAATAGAATTTAAACATCTTTACATAATTATATCCCTAATATCACATTAAAATTATTTCATCTATCCTAGATTTAAATTAAAAATCACATTTTTTATGATGATATCCTCTAAAAAACACAATTATAGAGTGATTTTTTATTCACCATGTGATCGTGTATGATATATAAATCCATTCACCACATATGCATTATAAATTTACCCATTTTTAAGATGGGTTACTCAATACACACAATTGATTATCAATTTTATCATCATGTCAGGAAACCTAAAAAATTGGAAAATAAATATTAATATAACAAATAATAAATTGATTTCATATGTTAATCTATAAACAATTTACCTTAATAGACTTTGAAACTAGTAGGAGAAATTATTTTTCCAACATTGTTTAAGAGTAGTTAATGTAATTTATGAAAACTATTTCTTAATATGATCATCAAAGAATCTACAAGTAAAATAATTTTAATTGTCTTTTAAAAAATATATAATAAGTGATAGTATCACTCACTGTATAAATGGTGTTATTTTTTTCATAGTTGAGCAGAACATATGTATGAGCCCTGTAATGTTCATCATCTAAAATCCATTTTTCATTAACTCCACAAAAGCCAAGTTCAAGATTATTAAAAATTATTAATTATCTATTCATTTCATGGTCATCATTTCCATCATTATGACCCATTTTGATCTTTTCAGGAATATTAATATTGAAAATAATTAGAGAAGAAAAAAGATATTTCCTTATAAAAATAAGAATCAGCAATTTATCCTTCAACTGATGATCTATTATATAAATTTTTCTTCAATTTATACATGCATATCTCATATGGGTATATCCATCAGAGCTGTAATAGCCCTCTAAATTTTTCATCATGAGGACAATGTAATATTAAATATTTAATTGAATAAAAGAATTACAGAAGGAAGTTTTTTTCTGTTTTATATAAAATTTAAATGAAAACATCTTTAAGTCTACTATATTTATCATAATCTATTGTCACCACACAAATGTAAATGAAAAAATATGATATTTCTTTTAGTGAATCCAAAATCAATGAACACAATAAACCTCTAAATCCAATAAGTAGAATTATTTCCATTATAAGATGACAACCGTGCCTTTTAAATCTGGTAATATAACAGTTTTTGACACATCTAGACAAACTGGAAACATAACCACTAAGAAGAATAAAATTTGTAATAAAATAAAAAATGATAAATGATTTTATATGGAAACCATATAAGCTATATTTGGATTTATTAACCTCTAAGGTCTATAATATTTAAACATCTCAAGTTCTAGTCACCTGTAAATTTGTAGAATATCTAACTGTATCTTTACATTATATTTGTTCATACAAGGTGTGTCCAAAACTATATAAAAGATATTATCAAAATAAGATCAAATTTTACAGAAAATATGAATTCATCAGATATAATATCATCACACATACATGAAATCAACTTATAACACTTGAAAACCCAAAAAAATGATTCTTCAAATAAATTAAAAACAACCAATTTTTTTCATTTTCAATTAATTTATAATAAGATTCAAAATCATTTCATAACCCTAAAATGTAATTTTTAGAAAACCAATTCAAATACTCCATCATAAAGGAAAAAACTAAAAAAATCCATCAACCATAAACCCAATTAATTACTCAAAATCATATAATAATAGCGAGGATGGTAATTTCAAATTTTAAATGGGTGAAAAAATTTAACATGCTTTATCACTGCACACATTTTTGTTGCAAAGTTTTTTCTATATATGAACTAACTATGTATGTGTAACTATGATTTTTTAAGAATAGGTCACATGATTTCCACATAGTTTGATAAACCATGCATCTTAACTATACACCCCTGGATTTTTCCCATTTTCCCCATTATATTGGTAATTTATCAAAATTACACTTTAGCATTCCATTAGACTCATATTAGTAGTAAAACAAAACATCCATTAAAACTAAAGGATTAGGATAGAGAAGATTTAGCAAGACACTCTACAAAACCTACCTCTCGTGTATTGAAAATACAATCCAGGGTCAACCATTAATCTCTAAATATAAACCTCTCTCAGATACAACTTTTTAGGGAACTATGTTGGGTAAATATTCCATGACTCCAAAGTCAACTAACCGCAATGCCCGAATAACATTCCAAATCACAAAGATTATTGAAAACCACAAAAGGGTTTAAAAAAAATCAATGGAAATGATTTAACCATTTAATAAAAATTAATAACATAAAAGGATCAAACTAAGAATCTAACATAAAGTATTCATATATAGAACACACATGGTAAATAAAATAGAGAAGTTTCTAAATGGCCTCCAACCAAACATGGAATAATAATAATAAACATCATAAAACACTCTATATTCACTAAAAAAAATAGTGATTTTAAAATAATAGAAATATATTTTATCAGTGCTAAAAAAGTGTTGATAATAAATGAACCCCTAACAGAGGTCCCTTTTATTAGCGATAACAAAAGCACTGATAAATTCCCCTTTAATCATTTACACAAAATGATCTCATAAAATTGATCTTTTATCGATGCTAAAAATGTGATAATAAAACGTGACTTCTATCAGTTATTTTTTAGCACTGATAAAAGCCTGCATTTGACTTTACTATAGAAAGAAATGATAAAAGTGAAAAATAATAATTCTTTTCATATAAATTCAAAGAGGGAGACCATCCCACTATAATAAATTATCGATTATCCCTAACCCTGCCCATTTATGAGTGCTAGATGAGGTTTTTATCAGTTCTATATGAGTACCCTACCCTTTAATCAATGGTAAAGTACCTATTTACCATCCCCATATGCCCCTACCTTCCTTTGGTTTCAAACATGAGACCTCTCCCTCACGAATCATCCCTTTTTCCAATATTGATTTCTTTTTGATATATCTATTTATTAATATATATTTCCTTACATTATTATCCATATATATATATATAATTATTTTAAATACATTTACAAATTTTGTTTTGTTTGGGTGTGTATTTATACATACATAAACACACACACACACAGAGAGATATATATATTTCAATGTCTATAAATATAATTATACATATTTATATTTTTTATATATATTATACAATAATATTACAATACATATGTTAGAGTATATAGATATATAGATATATATATGTGTTTGTTAATACACACACACAAATATATATATATATATACAATATATATACATTTTATAGGAATATAAATAATCATATATTATTATTTTAAATAAATTTTATATTATATTTTATTTAGATATGGTTTATATATTTAGAAAGATATTTTATATGTAAATATATTAACATATTTATTTATAAAATTAAATTATTATGTTTAAATATATACAAATATGTATATATGTTTATATATTTAATTTTAAATAAGATTAAAATATAAATAATAGAAAAATTTAAAAATCATAATACCCATATTTGTGTAATCCATGAGATCAAATTAAGTCTCAACATAATATAAAATATAAGAAAACTCCCTTAAATAATGAAGAAAATTCCATCAAAAGGTTAAAAATTGGGTACCCAAAAAAAAACTCAGTTTTTGAGGAATTCCCTGATTCTTTAACACTAAAAAATAAAAATTGGGGCTACATTCTGTCATAAAGGTGTAGATAATTTCTCCAGATTCGATTTGATATGTAGTAGATCTCCAATAGACACCAAGATCAAAAGTTATGGTCGTTTCAAGTTCAAGTCACATTTTCAACTTATTCCGATTGCTTATTAATTTATTGAGTTTTTTAATCTTACATTTTTTTAAATGACTATTACTCAATAATAATTATATATATTTTTAAAATAATATTTCTTTAATTATTTCATAGTTAATTTTCTAGTAAATATATTATATATTATGTTTGATTATATATATCATATTATACAAATCGCATTATATAAAATATATTATATTTATATCAATATATATAAAATTATATATTAATATATGATTTTTAATGAAATATAACTTCTTTTACTGAAATAATTCTTTTAACAGTGCGGAAAAATCACTAATAGAGATTTTCATTTATCCGGTGTTTTTAGCACAGATAAAAGTACCCCTTTTATCATCACTTTTTTAGTGCTGATAATGTGTAGAAAATGATAAAGCTAACTATTTAATATTGATTATTGTACCAAAATAATATAACCAAATTGTATAACATATACAATAAGAAACTAAAAAAGGGATAAAAGCTAAAGAGGCTGATAAACAACATGCCCCAACCAGTCTAGAGTTCCCAATGTACTAACCAACCAATCATCGTATGACTTGAAGTCAAAAACATATATTAATATCAACAATATTCCTAATGTAAATTGGTAAAACCCAAACATGGATGTTTAATTCCCCTTATGACCTTTGAAAACACCTAGGGGTTGGGGTGAAAAGATTTTTGTTTACTCTTTACCAAATTCCAATTTTTGTTTTAACTATTACCATTGGTATTTGAACCCCTATTATCTGCCAATAAATTGTCTCTATTTTCCCCTATAATGTCTATGAATATATCAAGAAAAAATTTCATGAATAGGTACTAAGATGACGCATGATTCTAAGACCCAGTGAGCATGAAATTGATGTTTGAAACACATTAAAGATATTAATTTCCAATGCACACAATTTTCATGAAAAAGTGGAAAACTTTAAAAAGGGGAATCAAATTAAAAATCTAAGGATACTGTTGAGTTTAGAGTGTCTATTTTACCCTATGTGTGACTATTATTTTTTGGGGTTAGACACTTGTGGAAAAGTTGTTAAAGGCGTAATTGAATAATGAATGAATTAATTTTATTTAAGTGATGCAATGAATTAATCATACTATATTTAAACACACTTGTGGATGATTATCAAGGTTACCTGAAAAACCATAAGAATAGAGTGTCTGTGTTAGAGGAATCCATGGTGATGGTGATGTCAGATCGATGATCATTCATGCCAACTGAAATCATGGATCTCTCCAACAATTATGATGGAGAATCTTTTTTCATCAGCGATTGATCCCTACTGAGGTAGAATGTTTGTTTTATTTATATTTATACCAATAAAATAAATAAATTATTTTATTATTTATTATATTATGGGTATGAGATACATATTATCAAGGAATGGGTATTTCTATTATTGATTATTCATATTCATTCATTCATCATTCTAACGGCAATGAGTCATGGCTAACATGAACATTGGCCAAGGTCCATTCCTCATGTTTTTTATTATGCATTTCTTCCCCCATTATTCATTCATCATCATCATTGATTTTTTGTTGGGAGTTCGAAAAATATTTGATAATCAATCATTACACACCTATTTCATGGAACAGTTCATTGATATTGCAAATCTGGGAACAAATTGATGATGGGATCAAGCTATGATGATAGATCAGGATGAGAATGTAGTTCTTTAAATGAATTTTGATGTGAAAAAACCAAGAGATATGAGATATGGTTTTACAGGTGAATTAGATATCTTTTTTTAGATGAATGGTGATGACAAGGATCGACCAGACTAGATCCATGATTTATGGCATGATTTTTGCCCAGTTTGGATGCCAGAGCAGTAGATTATGATCTGTGAAATGTCTTCATGGGTTTAGGAAAATTCCAATATAAATGGATTGTAATTCAAAAATACATACCATATAGGGTATTTGATATGGTTATAGGGTTTACATGGAAGAGATATGTAACATAGGAAATGTGATTTGACTTGGAAACTCATCATGTTCTCTTGGAGTACATGACCAGACACATGACTAGTCACACAACATGGCCATGAGTACCTAAGAAGAGCTGTGTACATGGACATGACCAACACTACTAAAAATATGGGATTATATATTTCTAGGTATTTAACAGTTCTAACCGAAAGAGCTATTAAATACACCTTTTGTCAGCAATAGAAAAAGAGATGTTAAAAGGGGTTTATAGTAGTTATTTTTTAGTGATGTTAAATGGGGTCCTTTATCAATTGTTGTAAAATGTTCTGATAAAGGGCCCCATTTATCATCGCTATAAAAAAGTACTGATAAAGGGTGGTCCTTTTTTAGCACTGATATGGGGGGAATTCATTAGCACTTTTTTAAAAGCACTAATGAAGGTCCACCCATTTGGATTGAAATTTTTCAAGCAGTGATAAAAAGTATAATTCATAAAAAATATATTATTTTAAAAATATTATAATAAAATTTAAAAATACTTATATTGATATTAATATAATATATATTTTTTATATATGTCTTAAATAAGGCTAAATAGGTATTTAATCTTAACATATAAACTATTTAGTGAAATTGGATTATAAAAAAATTTAAAAAAACATTAAATTAATAATTTGGTAATTATTATGGATTAATATTCATTTAACAATAGTTGGATAACATAAAAATTAAATGAATTAATGAATAGTCTAAGATATGTTGGAAACATGACTTGAACTTCAAACAACCATAACTTTTGATTTGGGTGTCCGTTTGAGCTCTACCACATATCAAATCGAATCCTATGATGATATTTATGCATTGGTGACCTAGAGAACCCAAAATCATATTCTTAAAGGAAACAAAATTTTCCAAAAGGCCTCCAAAACTATGGTTTTAGTCAGGTTACCCCAATTTTTTAACATTCAATGAAATTTTATCCTCATTTAAGGAGACCTTTTGTCCAATTTTCAGTGGGGTTGAATTTATTTTCCAAGATTACATTTGTATTGATATTATTTTTTGGAAAATTTATCATTTTTAAAAATATAGTTTTATTTATAATTAAATATATTCATATTAATTTATTATTTTTTATGACAAATAACTTTTTTAAATAAATATATCAATATATTTATGTAAAAATGTATTTTTAAATTTTTTAAATAATTGTTTATAAATAAAAAATTTTAAAGTAAAAAATTATACATATTATTTACCTTATAAAAATGAAATAATTTGTATATATATTTTTTATACATACAAATTTGTGTGTATTAATATAAATATATATAAATAAATATTAGTATATAATATATTTAAATAAATATAATTATATATATATATCACACATATCTAAATATATACAAATAAATAGAAAATTTGACAAATATACAACAAAAGACGCATGAAATAGTTGTAAAGAGGATCTAGTCTTATAAGGGAGGTTCTGAGATCAAATCCAAGTGCACATAGGTATTTGGGGTAGAATTCTAGCACTAGAGAGGGGGGTGGGTTTGATGGTGGATGGGGAATCGAAAGTGATAAAAAAGGATGGATATAATCACTGAGAATTGGAGGTGTTGGGGGTGTGTGAATTGTTTTATGTTTAATCTTTTAACAATGGTTTCTTTAACACTATTAAATGCCAACCTTTAGCAGTGTTAAAAATAACTATTAAAGGCACCTTTTAATATTGTTAAACAGTGATATTAAATTCACCCTTTAATATTTTTAAACAGTTCTATTAAATTCATCCTTTAACATCACTAAAAAAATTGTTTTTAAAGAGCGCCTCTATCAGACAAAATTTTAGCAGTGTTATAGGTCAACATTTTAAATCACTTGTAATATCCAAATTTTTGAAGTGATGATAAATCCATTTTACTAGAACCATTAAAAACCCAATTTTTAGTAGTGTAGGTATACAAGTATGACAAAGTGTACATAGACACGGACACAGGTGTAATGACATGGGGTTTTGAGTCCAGTCGAAAACCCCCCATGATTTGATTTTTTCAACTAGTGGTGAAACTACTTTTTTCCCTTGATCAGAACTAAATTCTAAGAGTTCTGTTGTCCTTAGGAAAATATAGTTACTTGAAGGTTGATAAGGAATTCAAGAGTGTTGGAGGCTTGAAGGACTGATTTTTGGGAAGAAGATGATGGTTCATAGTTTAGGGAAACCGTGAGAGTCAAGATACATGGTCGTGAAAATGAATATAAAGAATTTAAGAGGGTTTATGAATGGTTCTCTCATGGTTTGAAAAATCATGCAGGGTGGTCGTGTGAGCCTGGGTTATGAGGCAGTGGCTTCCACATGGTTTCTGCATGGTTTGGGAAACCCTCGGTGTTAACTTTATGACCTATACATGTTTCTTTTTTTATATTTTCTCTTTATATTATTTTTCCTATTTCTTTCATCCTCTCCCTTTTTCTTCTTCCTTGGTCTTGAAAAAATGGGCGTGAGCTTCCCATCTTCTCTATTCCACCAAATTTGATCTCTTCTCTCTGTTTGACCACCATTAATTGACCCGTTAGATGTTATAGGATTGCCATGGTATGGTTAACCTTGGAGATACCATTTCTTCAATGATCCATCATCTTACGGACTGATGTTTACACCTGATACCATTTTAAAATTATGGATAGAAACATAGACCTATGTAGAAACACATTGAATTGGACTTTGATATCGTATGTGCCTACATCTACGATTCTATGGTAGGTGGTTCATACCTTGTTTTGAGTTTTTTTCTGAATTTTGGGGGTTGTAGCTCTTTAGTTCAATGATGGGTTTTGAGAAATACCACACTATAGCATATTAAATTGACTGTTAGGCTATGTTAAATTTTTTGGTTATTACCTATACCTATAATTATTGAGTGAGGTCAGGTGAGAGGTCTTCGCTCTTTGGGATTCTTTGGCCGAGGGTGCCAAAATGGTTTTAAATGAATGAATTTCATTTAAACATCTATGTTTAATTTTTTCAACTCTTGATTAATCTTGTTAGGGGAATTCAGGACCTCTAGATAAAATTATTATTATTGTTAAGATATGAAATTCAGTTGATTATGTTGAATTGTTTGTTTAAAATGCGTTAATTAAATTCTATATATGTAATTTATTTAATTTCATGAGATGGGGCCAAAGGTGTTGTGATGTGCATGGAACGAGATGATTTTGGGATGACATGGCCATTTGGATTATGTGATGTTATACCTGGTTGTGCATGGAATGGATTTTACTTAGTAATTATTACCATAGGATTGGGCGTCGTGGTTCTCTGTTTGAGGTAGTGTGATTGGTAGGATGGGCAAGGCCTGTGATACATGGATGGCATGGCCATTGTATTTGAGTGACATGGTCTCATGGGCACTAGGTGCTATATATGGTGTGTCTTAGATTCTTATTTGGTGATTACTGCTCACCCATTATGGTAAAAGCACTAATTGATTCGTTTTCACACAGGTTGAATATGTGATGAGGTTGTTTTATCCACTCATGTGTTTAGAGTCCAGTGATAGTTGTAATTTAGGTATTTATTGTTAGTGGGTTCTTTCCATAGAAATCCATATACAAGGTGAGGAGATTTTAGTTGATAGAAATGAGGCAATCAGGTTGGGGAATGAGGCTCTCTGTGCTTGAGGTCATGATCCTGGATATTTATTTGAGGATAGACCACATTTTTCTATGGTTGTTCCATAGACAGACGTGACCTTTCGAGAATCGGTCCTTGGGATGAGGACACTACTATTTGGGAAAGCCTTCAGGACATAGGTACGTTAAGACACAAGGTGTATGGAGGAATGCAGTGACATACTATCTAATTGAGGGGGAACCTGAGTATTCACTGAGACATTGGGACTACAGGGGTACCTTGGTACATGGTCGAAGGACTCTCTTTTCTTCCAATATTCTCACATTGGCCAAAGCAAGTGACACTCCCCGGTGGCTGCTGATCACCATGGGAGGTTGTATTTAGTTATCACATCGTACTATTTTCTTTTCTTTGAGATGAATATATGTTTAAACACATATACTAGGTATGAAACATTGTGTTGTATCCTAATAAGACTCATCTCACACTCTATACGGGCCCTTCGAGACGTGTTTAGACTTTATGGTATTACATATAGGCAATGGATTAACATTAGGAGTTGAATCATACTACTTTTTGGCATGGAGATTGGCATGGAACTTGAGGTCATTCCAAGTTATATTTTTTCTGTTTTGTAGTTTCCTTTTCAGTTTCATAACACTAATATATGTAGCTACTATTTTCTGTCATGGGAAAAACCTTGGATATTGTGTTTTATGAATTGAAATGAAATGCAGGCTTTGCTTATTTTTTTGGACTAGAAAAAATGTGATTTTATGGCATTATATTATGTTTACATTCGACTACATTTGTTTCTATTTTTCTTCCACTGTTTATTGATATTGGATATGATTCCACTCTGCGGGTCTAGTTCGAGTCATTTGAGTCATTTATTTCCACTGAATGTTGTCATATTATGATCGGACTAGTATATAATCAATTAATTAAGGGTTTATCGTCCCCAATACACCTTTTTTCACCCTCCCTATTAGTCGGAAACCATTTGAGTTCAGGGAGGTGAGCCTAATGGCAGTGGGACCCGACCTGTTATAACTTTTCATGTGGTTGTTTGGGTTAGTGATGCTAAAAATGGTATCATAAGGGTTTTATTCACCTCTTTTATTTGTATTACCAATTCAGGTTATGATATAATTGAGATAGGTTGTTGTCAGAAATAGATTTTGAACTCATTCTTGGGTTCAAGGAACCCCATGTATGAGGGATGGATTGAGTTACCATGGGTGGGTTATGCTATTTTTCTTTTTCTCAGATTACAGTTTATATGATTTGAACCATGGTGGATCACTTGGTTTGTGATGATTATTGGTTGTGATATGTGACCCTTGACCCGGTGTGGTAAGGAAGAATTTTACCATGGACCAATGAGTAAATTCTTGTTTTCTTGGATTTGATAGAAATATTTTTAGGTTATTTCAATTTTATATACACTTGTATGACTTGTGAAGTGATAATTCCATGTGAGTAACATCAAATTCCACATAGAACTCTGATATTCCATTGTTTATATATATATATATATATAAAATTGAATGTGGAATGAGAATCTTGGACTATATCTCATAAGAGCATATAGGTTTTATGGTTGAGGTGATGTTTGATCACAAAGTTTTCTAGACTTTTTCATTGATTTTCAGAATAGTGGTTGTTTGTATGGGCATGGCTCAGGGATTTTGTGATACTTGGCTGTGATGAGGGCTGGTAAAGAGGCCATGAGGCTAGGATGCCATGGGGCTGGGTTGAGATGGGGGAGAGTAAGCGATGTTGTTATACGCAACCATTATACTGTTTTCTCTATAATCATTATATATTGTTATATATATATAATGGTTATATGACCATTTATGGTATCAGCGGGTTCCTCCAAGATGGATCAGATGGAGTGTTCGGTGGGTGATATTACATTTCCATAGAAGCACAATCAGGATCACACTCATGAGGGGAAGTTAGAGAATGAGCCATAGGTATAGGCTTAGGGACAAGATTTGTTTCTGGATCCAATGAAGGCAGGGTAGCTGTCAGGGTTGACAATGTTTGGGATGTGGCTCGACGATGAGCTTCAATATAGTCTGATATGTGTTTTACAAGGGATCAATAGAGGTTATCATGGAATAGATCCATCTATGTCCTATCTCACATGGGAGTTCCAATCAAAGCACCCTACTCCTTTTTCAAGATGTGGGTGGTCCATATGAAGCTGAGAACTAGATAAAGAGCATGAAGATGATTTTCAAGCCTCTCAAGACATTATTAGTGGTCTAGATAAGTGTTGTTGGGATGTACAGGGTTAAGATAACATACACAAGGGATTGTCTCGGAAGGACTTAGGGGATTGGTTCTTTGATCACATTTTTCTTGAGATGCTGAGGGGGGAGAGAGCTATGGAGTTCATGATCCTTTAACAGGGAGACCTATCAATCATGGTATGTGTAAATACATTCACTATGTTTTCTCACTTTTCACTATGTATGGTAAGATATGACACCATGAGGGTGAGACACATTGAATATGGATTATGGAATGCCATTCGAGTGTATGTAAACATCTTTAGGATGGACACATTCTCAAAGGTGGTGAATCAAGTTCTCATAACTGAGGGTACCCAAATGGAAAAGTCCTATTTGAGCTAGGTAGAAGCTCCAGGTGATTGTTCAAATGTTAAGAAACAAGATTGTGATGAGTTAGAGTAGGTTATTCAGGCCAAGGAACTAGCTATACAACCTTTTGGTAGCCCAATGATGGTTTGATTTCTGTGTGGGTTTCCAGATAATGTCCAGACTTATTGTGATTTTCCTATAAAGGGAGGTTGTTCATGTGGATAGGTAGTCCATCTGGATAGGTTCTGAATGTAGGGACTGAGGCATGCACATGCTTCAGAGATTGGTTCAGGATTGGTACATAGTGAGGGTAGCCAAGGTTTAGCTGCATGAGAAGGAAGTGGTAGAGATAGTGGGACCCAACTGTGAAGTTAGTGGCTGGTGGTTGGTGTAGCTTCATAAGGAGGATAGGATTCATCCATCTGTGTGTCGAGCCAGTTGCAAGTCATGAAGCTGCCAGGGGTTGAGCAGGCTGAAGAGCGGATGACGATTATATGTATATCATGGGCATAGTCATAGTTTCTTTTTTTCATTAATTTGGTATGGCCTATTGAGGCAAGTCTATTTTGAGTTCACGAGGTGAAAAAGTTGTATATGGATAGACCATGCACTAGTTAGTTGGTTGTCACCATCTCAGGTTCATGAATATATATATATATATATATATATATATATATCTATGTGTGTGTGTGTGACGTTGTTGGCATTATGAGCATTGTTGGATATGTATTTTGAGGTGCTCAACATCATGGAAATGTTGGATGTGGGTTACCTGAGGTGCCATGGGAATCGGGGATTCTGAGGGTCATGGGTTACTTAAGGTTCCTTGGGAATTAGGGAATCATGTATGTAGTTTTTGATTGAGGTGGTAGGCACATGGTTCTTTTGATCATCCATGGGATGTGGTGCCCTGTTGTGCCAGGGGTGTCATGTTTTGGAGGTGGGAATTGATGCAGTGTTGGATGTGATTAAGTGTCAGGAGTGACACAGGATCACCTGATGAGGTGAAGGGGTGATAATGTATCATGGGAGGACCATGGGTTTGGAAACATATCGATGTACCCATGTGTGATTTGAGCTTTGGGTCAGGACTGACTGGGTTTGGAAATTATTAAGGTGGGGAGCCATCCTTTAAGAAGTTGACTTATACCCCTGAGACTGGGGTAGTCTGGGTTTCTAAGATGTTATGGGTATGTTTGGTACCATATCCAATTTTTTTTGATAGATTATTGATGAGCTATGATAAGGTCGAGAGATTTTAATGACCCATGTATTTGAGTCGGGTAAAAAACCCCTCCTGATTTTAAATTTTCCAATAGTGGTGATTCTACTTATTGATCATTTATCAGAACTCAATTATGCGAGTTCCAATGGCCTTAAATGATGTTTTAGGTTTGCATTAGAGGCTAGGACATTTCCTCGAGTGTCCTGATGGATTTTGGGAGCGTCGAGGGCTTGAAGGCCTAGTTTTTTGGAAGCAGTTGTTGGTGCAAGGTTTAGGGAAACCGTGCGAGTTAGGGCACATGGCTGTGAGAATGCGTCTGTAGAATTTTATAGGGTTTTTGTATGTTTTGTAAATTGTGTGGATAGTATTTTGGGGTTGTCGTATGAGCATGGGTCCTTAGTCATTGGCTTCTTTATGGTTTCCACATAGTTTGGAAAACAGTGCGGGTAAACTGTGCGACCCGTACATATTTCTTTCTTTATTTTTTCTCTTTATTTTATTTTTACTATTTCTTCCCTCCTCTCCCTCATTCTTCTTCCATGTTCACACACAGTAGGGGGTGATCCCACAATCGCTTCTCTTCCAAAAAATTTGATACCGTCTCTATGTATGACATTCATTCATTGATCAATCAGAAACTATAGGATCACATCAGAAAGGCTATCACTGCACATAACTCTTGTTCTTCAATCATTCATCATATAGAATATTGTTTCTATTTGATCCAATTTTAGGGTTATAGATGGAAACATAGATCTACATCGATCCACTTCGAATTGGACATTGATATCAGACATACCTATGTCAACAAGTCTAATGTAGGTGCTTCATACCTTATTATGAGTTTTCATAGACATTTGGGGGTTGTGGATTTTGAGTGCAATGGTGGATTTTGAGCGATAACCTACTATAGACTATTAAATTGAATGTTATACCATGTGGGATACCTTGATGATTCCCTATACCTTGTACACTTGAGTGAGGCTAAGCGTGAGGCCATTACTCATTAATATTTTTAGCTGTCGGGGGTGCCAAAATGGTTTTAAATGAATTGTTTTGATTTAAACTGCTATATTTAATTTTTTAAATCATGATAATCTTATTATGGGAATTTAATGCCTCCATGTAAGAATATATTTTTTGTTAATACATAAAATTCAATCATCTAAATTGAATTTTTTGTTTAAAATTTGTTATTTAAATTATATATATGCAATTTCTTGAATTGTATGAGATGGGGCCCAACAGGTTATGACGGGTGTGGTCCGAGATGAGGTTGGGATGGAATGGACATCTGGATTGAGTGTTGTTGATCACTGGTTGGGCTTGGACCAGATTTTCTTGATTGGTTTTGACCACATGTTTAGTGTCGTGGACATTGATTTGAGGAAGTGTGAATGTCTTCTTAGGAATGTATTGGGATACGTAGATGGCATGGCCATTGGATTTGAGAAACATGGTCTCAGGGGAATGAGGTTCTAGAGATGGTGTCTCTTAAGTTATTATTTAGTGATTGATGATCTCCTGTGATGGCCAAATGAATTATTGAGTTGTGTCCAAATATGTTGAATCTGTGATGAGGTGGTCTTGACCACTCATGTGGGTAGAGGGCCCTAATAGATGTGGATAAAGTATTTATTGTTTGGGGATTCATTCCGTAGGAAGCCACCTGGAAGGTGTGGAGCCTTCATTTGATAACGATGATGTTATCGGGTTGGGGGCTAAGGCTCTCCATTCACTAGGCCATGGGCTGGATATTTATTTGAGGACATACATCGTTGATCTGCAGGATGTCATGCCTTGGGTTGATAGAAGCTTTTGAGAAGGGTTCCATGTGGCCATGAAACTATTTTTTGGGTGTGCCTTTAGGATGTCGGTGCTTGGAGACATGAGGTATCCAGAGGCATGCAGTGTTAGGCTATCTATTTGAGGTGAAACCTGAGGGTTCACCAGAACATTGTGACTACCATGGTACCTTGTTCCATGGGCCAATGTCTCTCTTTTCTCCTAATATTGTAGTGATGGCTGAAGCATGTGACACTCCCCGGTGGCTGTAAAGCACCAGTAGAGGTTCTGTTTCTTTATCATATCGTACTATTTACTTTTCTTAGAGATTCATGTCTTCTAAAATGCATATAATTGTTACACACCATTGGGTGGTATCCTACTAAGATTCGTCTCATAACCTATATGGGCCCTATGGGATGAGTGCAGACTTAATGGTTATACATACATGTAATGGATCTGTTTCAAGAGCTGGATCATAGTACTATTTGGCATAAAGATTGGAATGGACCATTAGGTCATGCCTGGATAGACTTTTACTATTGTGCAACATCCTTCTCAGTTTCAGCATGCTCATATATGTATAGCTAATGTGGTCTTCCATGGGAAGCACCTTGGATATTGTATTGTGAATCATGAAATGAAATACATTTTTTTCATTTTTTGTTTTTTAGTGGCGATAAGGGATTTTATTCCATGAAATTATGTTTACTTTTTGTTTAAGTTGTTTCTATTTTTCATCCACTATGTATTGAAATTTGATGTGCTTCCA
The DNA here is from genome assembly GCA_963277665.1 of Viscum album. Lineage (NCBI taxonomy): Eukaryota > Viridiplantae > Streptophyta > Magnoliopsida > Santalales > Viscaceae > Viscum > Viscum album. The sequence goes on from OY728155.1 coordinate 2,009,730,514, forward strand.
CTTTGTGCATCTGGTTTGAGTCTGACGGGTCATTTGTTTCCAATGCATGTTATCTTATTATACTTGGACCGATATATTATCTATTTCCAGAGGGTATAACCTCCCCAATATACCTTTTTACACCCACTCTTATAGTTAGTAGCCTTTGGAATTAGAGGAGGTACACTGAAGGCCAGAGGCACTCGGCCCGTTAGCATTGAATGGGTGACTGTTTAGGCCCGAGATGCTACCATAGTTATAGGCCACGATACATGAGTAATCCACTAGCCAAATATATAATCCATGTACTTATATTACATGTCAATACATCTTCAAATATGCCTTTGAGTCCTCTTTCTCTTCAGAATAGAAAATTTGCATCAGTTTTTGTTACCATGAACATTTCCCCGAGGGTTTATTATGGAATCACAACCTATTATAGAAGAATATAATTCTTGGATAGTGTTTTTATAATGTTTTTCTAGGGATTTAAGCGAGACACTGTATAGTAATAATTTTCCTTAGTCAGGGATATCAAAATCATTGTGACTAACACTATGTGTGCATCTAGCCCATAATTATAGGGTTAATCTAGATTAGGTTGTTGGTGTAACCCATAGCCTTGGGTGTGATACTCATATATGTATTATTATATTTAGACTTCCAATGCACACTCCTTATAGTAATATACGATGAGCACAACATATTGGATGGACTCTAGAAGAGATATCTGACTCATAGAGTGTGTTCTACCAGAAATGTGTTATATGGTACCATTGATAATGAATCATAGGGTGGGTATATGATTATGATATTAACATGATATTGTGTTTCTACAATGATTATATCTAAATATTCATGTCATATATGTTGTTTTCATATATAACGACCTGAGTATTTGTTTTGGCTCAAAAACCCCTCCTGAAATGAATTTTTCAATTAGTGGGGATGGTAATTTTGGTTTCATTGATCACAAATCAATTCAGATAGTTTTGTTGGCCTTAAAAAGTTGTTTTGGGTTTGTTTGGATGCTAGGAAGCTCATCGAGTGCTTGTAATGGTTTCAGGAGTGTCAGAGGCCTGAAGTCCTTATTTTTGGGAAGAAGTTGTAGGAACACATCTTAGGGAAATCGTGCGAGTCTGAGCACACAACTATGTAGATGCATCTACAGAATTATAGAGGGATTTAGAATTTTTTTGTATAGTTTTTAGAACTATGCAGGGTGGTCGTGCGAGCCTGGGTCCTTTAGAATTTGATTCAATATGGTTTTTACATGGTTTGGAAAACCATACGGGTAAACCATGCAGCTTGTACATGTTTTTTTATAAAAAACTATTCATTTTATTTTTCATATTTCATTCCTTCTTTCCCTCATTCTTATTCCTTGGTTATGCATAGTAGTGGGTGAGCTTCTCATCTCCTCTATTCCACCAGATTTGATCTTGTCTCTCTGTCTAATCTCTATTATTCGATCTGTTAGAAGCTATAAGATCACCTCAATAATGATAACCCCATGCATACCTCTTCTTCATTGATTATTCATATTAATGAACACTATTTTTGTCCAATACAATTTCATGGTTAAATATAGAAACGTAGATATATGTTGGTCTTATTCAATTTGGACTTTTATATCGGATGTGCCTACGACTACAATTCTATTATAGGTGGTTTATACATTTTTTTTGAGTTTTCAGAGTCTTTTGAGGCCTTCATATTTTTAGTACAATGATGGATTTTGATTGAGACCCTGATATAACATATAAAATTGATAGTTTGACCATGCGGGATGTCGTGGGCATGACCTATACCTATTACTCTTAAATGAGGTCGGGTGAGAGCCTATTTCTCATTGGGAAATTTTGGGTGGGGTGCCAAAATGGTTTCAAATGATTTTTTTATTAAAACTGTTGTGTTTAATTTGTTAAATATTGATTAGTCTTATTAGAGGATTTCAATAACTTCATGTTAAATTATGATGATTTTAAATATATGCAATACAATCACTTATATTGAATTTTTTGTTTAAAATGTATTATTTAAATTTTATATATGAAATTTATTGAATTGAATGAGATGGGACCAAATGGGTTGTTACGAGCATGGAATAAGATTATCTTGGGATGGAATGACCATCAGGATTGAGTGATGCTGATCACTATTTGGGATTGTAACAGATTTTCTTGAGTGGTTTTAACAATAGGATTGAGTGTTGTGGACATCGGGTTGAGGCAATGTGTCTATCCGGTTGGGCAAGGCCCGAGATACATGGATGACATTGCCATCAGATTTGAGTGACATGGTCACAGGGGTATGAGGAGCTAGATATGGTGCAAATTAGGTTTTTATTTGTCAATTTACGCTCACCCATGATAGACAAAGCACTGATTGATTCATGTACAAATAGGTTGACACCATGATGAGGTGGTTTTGACCAATCATTTGAGTAGAGGCCCCTAGTAGTTGTGTAATAGGGATTTATTTTTTGGGGGTTCTTTTTGTAGAAAGCCACATGGAATGTGTGGTTCCTTTAGTTGATAGTAATGAGGATATTGGGTTTGGGGGCCAAGGCTCTCCAAGAATGAGGCCATGAGACCAAATATTTATTTGAGGACAATATTTTTTGTTCCTTTGGTTTTTGTTCTATGGGATTAATTGAGCTTTCAAGCAGGGGTCATTGGGACCAGGATACTATTTTTTGGGTGTATCATCAGGACCTCAATACTTTTAGATACAAGGTTTTATGATACATGTGGTTCTAGGATATTTGATTGAGGTGGAACCTGATGGTTCACTGATATTTGTGACTATAAGGGTACCTTGGGCCATGGTCCATGGACTCTGTGTGCTTCCAAGAATCCAGCGATGGCTGAAGCAGGTGACACTCCCTTGTGTCTTATGAGCACTAGTATAGGTTGTGTTTATTTATCACATTGCACTGCTTACTTTTCATAATTATTCATGTATTCTTAAACACATATACTAGGTATTCACCTTTGGGTGGTGTCCCACTAATATTCATCTCAAACCCTACATGGGCCCTTCAGGATGCATTTAGAACTTATGGTTTTATGTACATGTAATGGAACTACTTCAGGATATGTATTATAGTTCTATTTGAAAAGGATATTTTCATGGACCCTAAGGTCATTCCTAGCTAGAGTTTTACTTTTTTGTACTTTCTATTTTCATTTTAGCATGATTATATATGTATCTACTGTTTTCTTCCATGGGCAGCACCATGGAAATTGAATTATAAAACCTAACATAAAATGCATGATTTTATTGTTTGGTTTTGGAGGGGATACAAGTGATTTGTTCACATGTTATTTTGTTTACATTCCATGACAGTCGTTTCTATTTTTCATCCTCTATTTATTGATATTAGATATGCTTCCCCTTTGCGAGTATGCTTTTATTCTATCAAGTAATTAATTTCCATGGTATGTTATCTTATAATTCTTAGGCCAGTAAATTATAAATTCACATAAGGTAAGCCTCCCCACTATAACATTTTACACCCTCACTAGTAGAAGGAAGCCTTTGGTGTTGGGGGGGGGGGGGTGTGACTAAGGCCACTAGTACCCAGTCGATTAGAATTATTTGGGGGGATGTTCAGGTCAGGGATGTTAAAAATGGAATTAAAGGTGTTTATTTTGTTAGGTTGGAATATATGAGATAACCATAATAGAGGTGTGGGGGGGGGTGTAAATTGTGACATTATAAACATCTTGAGAATCATGAACAAAACCGATTTGTTCCTTTAACTATGGTAAATATGATTAAGAAATCTAAATAAACATAAAATAGGATATAAAGATATATAGTGGTTTGGGGAATAAAAATCCCATAGCCCACTACTCCAATGCTCTTCTCTATTATCTTGGTGATTTTCACATATCGGTCCTCTTATCAGAGGACTATCCAGAAATGAGCACAGGCAGTTGACACCTTTACAAAGTTTGTCTTAACAACATAGCCTTCTTGTTCTTAACCCAAGAATCATAAAAACATAGCTTAGATCAAGAATATAGTACTCTTTAAAAGAAAAGGGTATTATTTTTAAATGATTCTGATTATTCTTCACATTTATATCATCAAACAATTGACAGTAGATGGATCGTCGTATTCAGATTATGATTTCTTCATGAAGGTATACTTCTGAAATGACCAGGGTGCAATATATATTGAAATATGGTCAGAAACAAATCAGCAATATAATTACAATATATCCTTGATGTAGAAGAAATAAATATTCAATGTTTCTCTTCTTCTGTGTAAAATAGAGTCTGAACATTTTTTTTCACAGCAGATCTGAAAAAGATCTTCTTAAAAAAATGAATTTCTTTGATTTTTATATATATTCATCTGTATGTACACGAGGTGTGAATATATCTATATTTTATATCATATTTACATATATATAGAATAAATATGAGCTCATACTTCATAAATTTGGATCCACAATGATTTTCTGAAAGACCGCGATAATTAAAATTTGAAAACAGAGCAGTCATAACTTACCATAATAATATGAAATAATTCCTCCTCTTAAATTGATCCTCTAAATCAAATAAAACAGGATTTAAATCACTCAAATATGAGATATAAAATTTGGATTTGTATTGGGACTGAAATGTACATGATATTTCATAAAATACCATTGCACAAAATCTCAAATAAAGTCACAAATTCAAATCTCTAATGCTTGAAGAAGTCAAAAAAGGGTTCATTTCATAAGATAAGAAACATCAAAACATATGATTCATCACAAATGTATGTTTGATGATACATTCTTATTTGACTTTAGAATTTAAGTTATAATATCCATACTTTTCTATCAACATAAAGTTCATTACAAATGTAAGGTTGATGATCCATACTTATTTGACTTCAAAACTTAAGGTATATGACCCATAATTTTCTGTCAATGTAAGGTTCATTACAAAACTAAGGTTGATGATCCATATGTTTTCTTCTCAAATGTAAGGCTCCATACATATGTAGGGTTCTTCCCCCATAATTTTCTTATATGTCAAACATAAATATCCATCGAAACATATAATGGATTATCCATACATTCCAGTCCTCTGAGATTAGATATAAAAAAAACTTAGGATTTATTCCTTATGTTACATTTTTCAACGTAGGGTATGAACAATGTTTCCAGAACATGCTGAAAAGATTTCGAACACTTTGAAAAATATTCCAAGAAAATAATAAGCTTTAAAATAATTCCAAATTTAGGAATATAAAAAATATTATATTCTTGAAATACAGTTAATGTAAAATCATTAGAAAAACAAACAAGGGTATTTTCGAGCATTAAAATTATCATAAAATATAGACTATTATTGAGAGAATACGTTCCCAACAATCTCCCCATTTTTGATGATCACAAAAACCCATAAAATTATTTTCATAAATTTAGAAATTTAAAAATGTACAAAAAAATTACTTTCGAAAAAAAATTCCATGCAACTTTTTTCCCTTTTAAAAAATATGTTTATCAATATTTCTCCATCACATATCTAAAAATAATAAAATAGCATGTCTATTCATTTATCAAGTTGTTTCCCCTTCTGAATAAAAAAATATCTCAAATAAATTTTCATATTTATACATCTTCTTACGAAATTATCAAAGAAAATAAATATTGTGTTTATCCAATTTTCTCCCCATTTTTGTTATATCAAAAAGAAATTATAATATATGGAATAAAACAATTTTAATGTAGAACTAAATTTAATGTAATTGTGATGAATAACTATTTAGTAATAATTGAAGCTGGATTCCTAGTAGTTTAAAATAGACATAGATAGTATAATAAATAAAAAATAAAATAATAATCAAACATATTTCAATCATAACAAAATGTATATATACATAATGATCAAGAATGATGGTTTTTTGCTTAAGGGTTTGATATGGTATTTCAGTGATTCTTAAATAGTTCCATCAATTATGCCAACTGCAACCTCAACTTCTGCATTACTACATCTATCAGATTGATAACTAAATCTCTTGATTCCCGACTCACATAAAGATATTTGATTAAATTGACCTTGAAAAACTAATCTATGGTTTCTCCTTTTCAGTAAAAACATTCAATTTCTCAGTAATTTTTTTGAGCATGTCTCTCATACCTAGTTCAATAGAATTGATTTTCTCAAGAAGATATTTCTGATTGTCTTATAGAACTAACATGAGAGCACTATTAAATTGAAAATCTTATAGTATTTCATTCATATTACTCAATACATATGTAATGAAATGAATTATTCTTATTAGATCAGGTGATGTTCTAGATGTACTTGCTTGCTTTTAATTGAAAAACTCAAACTATTGTCCCATGTATCTTTCAAATCCACAAAATCTGATTTTTAAAATAGCTTCTAACTTCAGATTTCTAATTTCATTCAACATTTACCTCTTAAATACATCAAATTCACTTTTTGAAATATTACATTATTTCAGATATTCCAATTTGTGTCTTTCTTTTTCCTGCTCAGTTTTTGGAAAATAATTTTCTTCTTAAGATCTATTAAATTTTATAAGTATCTCTTCCATGTGATCTGATAATTAATAATAGGTATCCTTTGTCTAATTCATAAGTTTATACTAGTTCCATGGGTAATGATTGAGCATTATATTTCTCTTCATTAGCCTTCTCTACTGATTTTTCAACAAACTGCTCTTCTGACTTATCAACAGAAAAAGATTTAGTTAAGACTTCTGTTTGAACTTCAAACAAATTTTATGATTCTTGATTCAAATTTTCTGTATCCTATTTATCCTCGTGAGTAATATCCTCTTGAATCAGATCTTTATTCTAGTCATTATTAATTTGATCTACAAATCGATCCACACTTTCCATCAGTTGAGAATTTTTTTGAGCTACTTCTTCTATTATAGTCACCATTTCTACATGAGGAATCACTTCTTCATGAGGTGATATTTATTATTGAGGCAATAATTCTTCTTAACATTACTTTTGTACATTTTCTCCACCTTGTTGAATAGGATCATTCAAAATTTTGTTACTGATAAGTTCCACTTAACCTAAAATATTTTCATGAGCAGGTTCTTGTGGTACCTCTCTATCCCTTGACCTAAGAATTCATTCTTAATTTAATTCATCTTCATCTTCATCTTCATCTAAAAAATTTAATATCCTTGAGGTTTTTGAAACCTCTACAGTCTTGTATTCTACAAATCCTTATTTAGATTTAGAAACTTTCTCCCCCTGAGTAGATATCTAGTCCACATATGCTCCAATAAGCATAATCATCCCATCGACTATACTCCAGCAAAATCCTAAATTCCTAAGGGTTCCATCATTTAAGACACTACTGTGATGACATACCACCCTTGCATCAATAAATCTGATCATGTCCTTTTTAAAAAATATATTATAAATTATCCATCCATATGAATAAAAATTCATCCTTGCTTCTGACTGACACCAATAGTTAAAATGTCTTAGCAGATATATTTGGAAATTCAAACTAATTTCACTCAGAAATAGAAACATGACATACATGTCAGGGAATATAATTTTATCCATTTCATCCATTTGGGGTGTTATTCTTGTTTTAATGAACTTTACTAAAATTTTCTGGTAAGCTTCCAAATCTTTCACAAACAATTTTCTAATGTCCATTCATCCAAATAGAAAAGCCATAACATATTCTGATCTGTGGTTCTAATACACTATTGATTTCACGTCGAAATGAAAAACTCCCTCATGAAAGAAGTTTATGATCTTTAAAATCTCAACTGAAGAAATAGAGAAATTTATATCATCTATTTTAGCGATTTTTGAATCATCAGTGTCTCCCAAGCTAAACTGAACAGTTTTATAAAAGCATCAGAATTATAGCTTATATAAAAATTCATTGTAGTCCTCATTGAACTTCATCTAGAGACCTTGATATGAAATATCTTGCATTAACAATAGGTTTGTCTAGTAAATCCACTCCATATCGACCACTTCTCCTTGAATGATTTTTATTTCCCATCGAGCGCTGGAGCTTGGAGTTATTTTCCACTCCCTCCTTGACTCGCTTAGTCTTTTACATTATAGTGGAACTAGAGTTGAAAAATATGAGGATTTAAGGTTAAATGATGTCTCAGGATTTGAATAGAAAATATTGGTATATGAAAGAGATGATGGTTTTAGGTACACTAAATGGTGTGGGAAAAGGTCAGGTTTGGAATTCAAAGCGGGTTTGGAATTCAAATCTGGTTCTGACAAAACATTGATTATCATATCATTACATATGATAATCATTAGAAAAATAAATAAACAAAACATAACAGCATATTAAAATTAATACATAATAATTATAATAAGAATAAATAAAACATATTTATGTAAAATAAGAAGAGAAATTAGTTTAATTGTTAAAGTTAACTCATTAAAGTAAGTATATATTTATAATTTAAAATAAAAAACTAGTAATAAAATAATCTAATAACTAAAATTAAAATTAAAATTAAATAAAAATTATTTAAAATTAAATTAACCTATCTCCCCCTTAATAAATTCAAAGCATCCAATGGGAAGAGGTTTAGTAAAAATATCAGATAATCGATATTTAGTATTTACAAATTCTAAATATATGTCTTTTTTAAGAACACAATCTCTTATAAAATGATGTATTATATAAATATGGTTAGTTCTAGAATGAATTATATGATTTTTTGAAATATTTATAGAACTAGTATTCTCAAATAAAATAGGTGTACTATCACTACTGGAAAATGGGCCTATACCCACGGTTTTCAAAAACCGTGGGTATAGGGTACCCCTAGGACCTATACCCACAGTTTCAGAAAACCATAGGTATAGGTCACCTATACCCACAGTTTTCCCAAAACTGTGGGTATAGCTTATTTTTAAATACCTATACCCACGGTTTTGGCCAAACTGTGGGTATAGAGTTTTTTCAGAATACCTATACCCACAGTTTTCAAAAAACTGTGGGTATTGGTGTATTTTTTTTGAAGACCTATACCCACGTTTTTGAAAAACTGTGGGTATAGCTGGCGGAAGGAAAAAAAATTACGCGGGAAAATGAAAAAAATTGATGGAAACACGATTTGGGTTAATATAATTACAAATATAAGTAAACAGATATATGAAAATGTAAACAATATATTTCCAACTCAGTTGGTCAGGTCATAAATCATCTTCACAGTGGTCGCGGGTTCGAATCCCACGTTTTTCATTTTTTCAATTACCAGTAATATTAATATATTTATATAAATAAATAAATAAATAAATATATATATATATATATATATATCAAATGATTCTATAGCTTGGTTGGTCAGAGAGGTAGTTCCGCCAGTGCAGCGTCCTGGGTTCGAATCCCGCCTGCAATGATTATTTTCGTGCATTTTATTTAATGAAAAACTGGTAATATTAATATATTTATATAAATATATACCTATATACCAGATAGGTCGGTAGCTCGGTTGGTCAGAGGCATTGTGTCGTGGCGCATCGCCCCGGGTTCGAGTCCCGCCTGCGCTACTTTTTGAGATATAAATTCCCACGGTTTGAAAACCGTAGGGGCAGTCCTATGACACCTGTGAAGCGGTGTGTATACACGGTGACCCCTATATATACCCATGGTTTGGATGAACCGTGGGGATAGCCTAAAACCCCTATTGCGATGCCACTCAGCCCCACGGTTCCCAAAACCGTGGGTATAGGCTATACCCACAGTTTTGAACCGTGGGTATAGGTAGTTTTTCTAGTAGTGTATTAAAATTTAGCCTAAATTCTATAAATGTATTTTTCATCTACATAACATGCACACAATAACTACCTATAGATGTATATTATTCCTTGATTGTTGATAGGGAAACTGAGTGTTGTTTCTTACTAGACCATAACACTAATGAATTTCCTAAAATCTGAATGGTTCCAAAGGTAATTTTTCTAACTAATCTACAATATACAAATTCATCATATTAGTATGAAATTAAATTAAAATCAGAAGTTTTTGGATAAATAATAGATTGAAAAACAATTCCTTTTAAATATCTAAATATTCTTTTGGCAGTAGTAAGATGAGATTCATTAAGATTTTATTGAAATCATTCACAATGACATACTGAATACATAATGTCTGGCCAGTTAGCAGTAAGATATAATATATTACCAATCAAACCTCTATATAACTTTTTATCCACTAGTTTTCCATTTTCATCCAAATAAAATTTAATTGTAGTACACATAGGAGTTTCATATGTCTTAATTTTTTCATGTCCAAACTTTTCTAGTAAAACAAAAATGTATTTTCTTTTATTGAAAAAATTTTCAAAATCATTTTGGTAAATTTGAAGTACTAAAATGAAATTTATTTCTACCATCATACTCAATTCAAATTAATTTTGCATGAGATTTTAAAAATTATGATTTTTTTATTAATTCACCAAAAAATTAGATCATCAATATGAATTTGAACTAATTAAATATTATAATTTATAGTTTTCTTGAAAACTATTGGATTATCTATACCAATAACAAAATAATTTCTCAAACAAAAAGTACATAATCTTTCATAACATGCTCTAGGTGCATGTTTAAGGCCAAAAGAAGCTTTATTATGTTTTAAAAAACTAGTTTTTGAGAATTTTAAAAGCAAGGAGGTTATTGATCATATAATTCCTCTATAACATAACTAGTTAAAAATGAATATTTGATATCCATATGATATATTTTAAAATTCATATGAGATGCATAAGCTAAAAGGATTCTAATAACTTCTAATCTAGATATGGGTGAAAAGGTTTCATCATAATCTATACCTTATTCTTAATTATATACTTTACCTAATATTCTTTCTTTATTTCTAGTTATAATTCCTTGATCCTCTTATTTATTTCTAACGACCCTTTTGGTTCCTATAACAGGATTGATTTTTTGTCTTTTAACTAACTCTGAAACTTCATTTCTTTTGAATTGGTTTAGTTCTTCTTTAATTTCAATCATAAAACTCTCATAATTTAAGGTTTCTTTTATAGACATAGGTTCTAATTGTTACAGAAAGGAAGATAAATCAACTAGATTTCCTATATTTCTTCTAGTTTAAATTCCTCTGTCTATGTCTCCTCTAACAGTTTCTAAAGGATGATTCTTTAGGGTTCTATACTATCTAGGTAATGCACTATTAGGTTCATCAGTGTCATGTTCTTCTGAAATGGACTGAATTTTGTTTATATCATTTTCAAAATCATGTTTAATGTTCTCAAGTCTCATGTTATCATTAGAGTCAGATTCATCAATTTTTTCTTTCATTTTGGAAAAAAAGTCAGATTCATAAACGTTAACATGAACTGGTACTTCAAAAATCCTTGAATCTTTATTAAAAAATCTATATGATTTTGAAGTACCATAATATACTAAGAATATTCCTTCTTTAGATTTTGGATCAAATAGACTAAGATAATCATTGGTTCTCAAGATGTATACTTTTCATTGAAAAACATTAATGTACTTTAGAGTAGGTTTTCTATTATCCCAATGTTCATAGGGAGTATTTTTGAAAATTAGTCTAATTATAACTCTATTCATTATGTAGCAGGATGTGCTTACAACTTCTTTCAAAAAATACGTATGAAGATTATTTTCATTTAGCCTATTCCTGACTATTTCCTAAATAGTTTTGTTTTTTTGTTCAACAATTTCATTTTGATGATGTGTTCTTGTTGCAGAGAAGGTGTGTTCAATACAATATTTGAGCAAAAGGAATTAAATTTTGGATTCTCAAATTAACCACCATGATCACTTTATAATGAAATTATTTTAAAACCTTTTTAATTTTGAACAATTTTTCAAAAACATTCAAATATAGTAAAAGATTAATATTAATATTTTAGAAAATATATCCAATTGAATCTAGAATAGTCATCAACTAAAACATATACATATAATTTACAAGAAAACCATGATACTCTTGATGGTCCAAAAAAATCCATGTGGATATGTTATAAAGGTTTTTATGTAGCAATTTTGTTAATAGATTTCAATGATGATTTGTGTTTTCCAATTTGACATGCAACACAGAATATGTTACATTCAAACTTAAGATTGGGAAAATCAAAAAATATTTTTTTCTTAGATAATTTATGTAAAGCATAAATATTATAATTTCTAGGTATTCTATTCCTGATCCATGATTCATTTATCTTATTAGTTACATAATTCACATTTTGTTAACATAAGTAATTTAGATCTAATGTATAAAAATTTTCACTTCTAGGTGCTCTAAATTTAAGCAGTTTATCTTTAAATACAGAACAAGAATTGTTATAAATATCAACCTAACATCCATCATCACATTGTTGAGAGATACTTATCTTGTTATGTTTGAGTAATTTTATACATAATACATTGTTGATTGAGACTGTTTCTGTACTCAAACAGTTCCAATACCCTTGATTTTTTGCATTGGCATTGTCACCAAAGGTGAATAAACCACCATCCTTTTGTGCTAATGTTTTGAATTTGGATGATTTTCCAATTATGTTCCTAGAGCATGCACTGTTCATGTACCATATTTGATTTCTGCTTCTGTGACCTTTTTCCTGATCATTATTATCCATGAAACACATGTTTTCTTTAAGGCTAGATTATTTCTTTTTATGAGCCTGATTTAGTTGACCTATTCGATTCTTGAGAAACACTCCATGAAGATTTCATTTCTATTTTATCCCTTTTTCTCATATTCAGTAATTTTTAGAAATCCTTTTTTCTATTCACATTTCCACAGAGGGCAGTCAGGTCTTATAAGACCCATTTTCTTTTACCCATAGCATCTCACATCCCTTGAATCTTTCTCATCCATCTGGAAGGAATTTCTGAATTCGTTCTGTTTCTTGTACAACTTTTTGAATTATCTAGATAAATGTGTCAGTTCTTTATCAGAATCAGATGAATCATAATATTCTTATTTCTTTATTTCTTGTTTTATCATTCTGATTTTATTCTGAGAAGTTACCTTTAAGGAAGTGTTGTCCCTTTTCACCAATACTTTATGATCATTAGATTCTCTTTTCATTTATTATTCATAAATCATTAGAGTTCCAATAAATTCTCTAATTATTAAATCCTAAATTGGAAATTATTGTCTAATGGTGGTTGATATTCCATTCCATTTGGTAGGGATTACTTATAGTATATTCATTGCTTGATCATTTTATTTGATAGGATCTCACAAGGTTGTTATGTTGTTGAAAATTTCTATAAGCCTTACATTCACCTGGGTAATGATTTCTCCATAAAACATTCTAAAAGTATAAAATTTTAATTTTTTTGTGGCATACCTTATCTATCTTAAATTTCTAGTTCCTTCAATGGAAACTTATATAGTCTTCCACATCTTATTGGCAGTTGAAAATTGTAAAACTCGATTGAATTCATGTTTTCCAAGGCAACAGATAATAGAATTCATTGATTTAGAATTCATGTCATATTCTCATTCTATTGAAGTATCCCATATTTCTTGTTTTTTAGAAATCTAGTAGGGATAAGTGATCATTGAGTAGACTATGATTCTAATATTCTTCAAGTATAAAATAAATCTTGATTTCCATCATCCATAGTTTTTATCATTGAAGTAAGGAGAAAGAACCATTTACATTTCTTCTTGAGTATCATCTATTGATATCTATCTGTATAGACAGTAATTATTTCATCTAGTTATAAATTTCTCAAAAAAAATTCCTCTGATAACAATTGTTAGGTCAGAATATATGAGATAACCACAATAGGGGGGGGGGGGGGGGTGAGTTGTGACATTAAAAACATCTTGAGAATATTGAACAAAACCGATTATCTCCATTAACTCTGTTAAATACGATTAAGAAGTAGAAATAAACAGAGCCTAAGATACAAAGATATATAATAGTTCAGGGAAAAAAAATCTCCTAGTCCACTCCACCAACTATCTTCTCTATAAGTATGGTGATTTTCACTAGTCATTCCTCTTATTATAAGAACATCCACAACTGAGTCCAAGAATTTGACACCTTTGAAAAGTAAGGATTAAAATATAAACCTTCTGGTTCTTAATACAAGAATCTTAAAAACACATATTACTTTAAGAAGCTAGTACTCTCTAAAATAAAAGGGTATTGTTTTAAAAATATTTTGTTTGTTCTTCACAGTTGTAACAGCACGCAACTGACAGTAGATGGATCATCGTCTTTAGAAGAGGATTTATTTAAGAAGATATAGTTCTAAAATGATCTGGTTGAAATAGATCTTGAAATATTCTAAAAAACAAATCATAATTATACTTACAATAGATAATCAATGTAGATAAAGTAAATCTTCAATGTTTCACTTCTTCTATAGAATAAAGAGTCTGAACATTTTGTCGCAGTAGATCTGAAAAAGATATTCTTAAGAAAATGGATTTTATTGATTGTTGTATGTATTGTTTTGTATATACACTAGGTGTGTATATATCTATATTGTAAATCATATGCACACACATATATATAATAAATATGACCTCCTTCTTCATAAATCTAGATCCACAAAGATCTCCTGAAAGACCGTGATAATTCAAATTTGAAAACAGAGCAGTCATAACTTCTCTTAAGAATTGGTAAAAATTCCTCCTCATAAATAAATCATTTTAATCTAATAAAATTGGCTTTAAATCAGTAAAAAATGAGGTGAAAAATTTATCTTTGAATCATGCTTGAAATCAACCTGATATTCCATAAAAGACCATTGCACAAAATCTCTAATAAATTTAGAAATTCAAATCCCCAAATAACAAAGAAGTCAAATGTAGGGTTCTTTTCATAAGCTAATAAAACCTCAAAACATAAAATTTATCACAAATGTAAGGTCAATAATCCATACTTCTTTTACTTGAGAACATAAGGTATATGATCCATACATTTCACTTCAACGTAAGGTTCATTAGAAAATTAAGGTTGATGATCCATACATCTTTGACTTTTGAATGTAAGGTATATGAACCATAATTTTCTATCAATGTAACATTCATTACAAAATAATGGTGGATAATACCTACATTTTCTTCTCAAACGTATGGTTCTAAACCTACGTAGGGATCTTCATTCATACTTTTCTCATATGTCAAACGTAAGGTTCCATCCAAACATAAGGATAATTAATGATACGTGTCGATCCTCTGACATAAGATATAAAACAAACGTATGGTTTCTTCCTTATGATATGTTCTTCTACGTACGGTATGAACTGTGTTTCCAAAACATGCTAAAAAAATTTCCAAACACTTTAAAAAATATTCCACACAAATAATAATACTTGAAATAATTCCAAAATTAGGAATATAATGAATATTAATTTCCTAAAATACACTTAATGTAAAATCATTACTAAAACAAACAATGGTATTTCTGAGCATCAAAATCGTCATAAAATATAGACTATTGTTGATACAATACATTCCAAACAACTTTTACCTCTTTTATTCATAGTACTATTTGGGGTTATGATAGACTATTGATAGGTTTTTTTTCAGAACTATATTTCGAATCCGTTCATGTGTTCCTGTAGCCCTATTTATGAGAGATGGTTTGAGTTAACTTTGGTGGGTTATGCTATTTTGATTTTTCTCAAATTACATTTTATATGACATCCACCTCGGTGGATGACTTGGTTTTTGATGAATATTGGTTTTGATATGTGACCCTTGACCAGTGTGTGGTAGGGGAGAATGGGACATTGGCTCGGTGAGGCAAGGAATGTTTTCTAAGCATTAATAAGATAATTTTTAGGTTATTTCAATTTCATATATGCCTGTATACCATGTGAGGTGATAATACCATGTGAATAATATCAAATTCCATTAAGAAATGTCATATTACATTATTTATATATATTTGTGTCTGTGTGTGTTAAATTGAATGTGGCATGAGAATTTTGGACTACCTCTCATAGGATAAGGCATGATTTATGGTTGGGGAGATTTTTGATCACCATGCTTGGGTTACTCGGTCATCTATTTGAGGTAATGTGATTGTCAGGATGGGAATGGATCTAGAATTTTGTGATACATGGTACTGATGAGGGTGGGTAAATAGGTAATGAGTATGGAATGTCATGGGGCATGGTCATACTGGGGGAAGGGTAGTTGTTATACACACACATTTTACTGCTTCCCCTATATGTGTTATATATTATTATAAATATTTGGGATGTCTTCCAATTTATGGTTTTCAAAAAGTTCTTCATAGATGGCATTGATAGAGTGTCAGGTGAGTGACTGTACAATATCATAAAAGAACGATCAGGTTCAGACCCCTAAGAGGTAGAAAAAGAATTATCCACATATACAGGCTTAGGGATAAGATTATGATCATGATCCAGTGTCAGCAAGGTAGATACCGTGTTTACAGTGTTTGGGACATGGATCGATGAGATACTCTAATCTATTTTGATACATGTTTTTAGGTGATTGACATAGGTGGTTTGGTAATAGATCAAACTATAGTCTATCTTACTCCGGAGTTCCAATCCTAGCACAAGCTACTTTTTCTGGGTGAGGGTGGTCTAAATGTGGATAGTAATTGTATAGATAGCATGCAGATGATTATCAAAAAGCTCGATATGCCTCTAAAGAAGAGGGTTAATGTGGTGACCTATATTCTTAGAGGCTGAGCTAATCTTTTGTGGGATTTTTAGGTTCAATCTTGCAGACAGGAGGGACTATCTTGGAAGGACATTGAGGATAGGTTATTCAAGAAAATATTCCCTAAGACACTAAAGGCGAAGAGAGATCGGGAGTTCTTGAACCTTCAATAGGGTGACATGTTCATCATAGACTATGCAGCTACATTCTCTGATCTATCTCGCTTTGAACCAAGTATGGTAAGAAATGAGACCTTATGGGCGGGGATCTTTGAAGACGAATTAAGACATGCCATTCTGGTGAAGGTAATCATATTTAGGTTGGCCTTATTTTCATATCTAGTTAATCAACCACTCATATACAAGGGTAACCACATTAATAGGTCCCATTTTAGTTAGGAAACAACTGTAGGTGATGGCTAGGATGGTAAGAAACAAGTTTGGGATGAGTTCCAATAGTGCAGTCAGGCCAAGAACCTAGCTTGACAACCAAATTGTAAATAATCCGCTATTTTCCTTCAGTGTAGGTAGCAAGGACATGAATGGACTCAGTGTGATCGGCCTCCAAAGGAGTGTTGGTCATGTGGAAAAATTAGAAATCTCGAGAGGTTCTACAGGAAGACTTATCAAACTTTCAGCAGGCATGGTCTTAGGTAGGTGAAGGCTTCAAAGAGAGGTTTAGTATCGGTAGCTGCTGAAGGTATATGAGGTTAGGCTACACCATTAGGATATGGTAGAGACATTGGGACCCTATTGTGGGGTTAGTGGATGGTGGATGGTGCAACACCATAGGGAGTACATGCATCAGGTAGCTGAGTGTTAGTCCAGGTGCACATCATGTTGCTGCCAGGGGCTGAGAAAGATGGAGAGCTAATGAAAGTCATAGGTACTTTGCATAAATGGTCATAGTTTGTTTTTTAATTTCGTTGTAATGGACTGTTGATGCAAGGATATTTTGAGTGAATGAGAAGCCCATGTTTTATATGGACTGAACAAGAACTATTCAGTGGGTTGGAACCATCTTGAGTGAGTGAATATATATATATATATATATAAGGTTTTTAGCATCAGGAGAATCATTGGATGTGTGTTTTGTGGTGCTTGGCATTGGGGCATAATTAGATGTGGGTTACTTGAGGTGCCATGGGCATTGAGGGATATGAGGGATGTAGGTTACATGAGGTTTTGTGGCCATTGGGGAATTGAGGATGCTATTTTTATTGAGGATCAAGGCACTGAGTTGTTTTGGACATCCATGGGATGAAAGACCTCATTGTGCAATGGGTGTCATGGGATCGACGTAGGCACCGATGTGGTTCAGGATATTATTGGGTGTCAGGAGAGACATGAGATAACCTAATGAGGTGCAATGGTGATGATGCGTTATTGGAGGACCATTGGTCTTGAAACAGGTAAGTTGACCTTTGTGTGGTTTTTTCATTATTTCCAGATTGACCTGGTTAAGAATTTCTTATGGTGGAGATCCCTCCTTATGTATGTTAACCAATACCCTTGAGACTGGGTTAGTTTAGGTTTCAAGGAGGGGATGGGTATGTTTGGTACCATCTCCATGTTTTGTTTGATAGCTCGGGGATGAGAAAGGTTATTGTCCAAAGATCATAATGACCTGTGTTTTTTAATTGGGTTAAAAAACCTTCCCTATTTGAATTTTTCAACTAGTGGTGATGTTATTTTTGTTTAATTGATTAGAACACAATTTAGAAAGTTTAGTTGGCCTTAAATGGTGTTTTTGGATTGGTGTGGAGACAATGAGAGTTCCCCAAGTGTATGAAATAGTTTTGGGAGAGTCGGATGCCCAAAGACCTGGTTTTGGGGAATCATTTGTAGGTGCATGGTTTAGGGAAACCATACGAGTCTGGGTGCCTAGCCATGGGGATGCTTCTATAGAAATGAAGAGGGTTTCTACATGGTTTTTTCTATTTTTTGAAAACAATGTGGTTTGGCCTTGTGAGCCTGTGTCCCTAAGGGAGTGTCTTCTGCATGGTTTTCGCATGGTTTGGAAAATCATGTGGGTAAACCATTAAACCAAATCTTTTTTTTTTCAATTTTTATTTTTATTTTATTTTATTTCACCTACCCCCTTTCTTCTTCCTTGGTCACACACATCTGGGGGTGATCCATCCAACTCTTATCTTCCTCTAGATTTGATCTCGTCTCTCTATTTGACCTCCGTTATTCGATCCATCAGAAGCAATAGGATCAACTCCATAAGGATACCCCCATTTATCCATATTCTTCTTGGATCATTCATCATATGGACTAGTATTTCTATCTGAGTCAATTTTAGGGTTAAATACATAAACTCATATCTACATAAATCTTCTTTGAATTGGACATCGATATCAGATGGGCCTATTTCTACGAGTCTATAATAGGTGGTTCATACCTTGTTTTGAGTTTTCATGGACTTTTTGGGGTTACTATTTTTTAGCGTAATGAATGGTTTTGAGTGATACCCTACAATAGTATATTAAATTGACTGTTATGTCTTGGGGGATTTTGTGGGCAGCCCTATACCTATTACACATGGGAGAGGCTGGGTAAGAGGTCATTTCTTATTTGAATATTTTTTATGTGGGTGAAAAATTATATTAAATGAATTATTTGGATTTAAACATCTATGTTTAATTTTTTAAAGATTGATTAATCATGTTAGAGGCATTTAAGGCCTCTTTGTTATGTTTTTATTATTGTTATGATATGAAATTCAACATTCTAAATTGATTGATTTTAAAATGTTTTATTAAAATTTTATATATGATATTTCTTGAATTGCATGTGATGGGACACAAGGGGTTGTGTGGCGCATTCCCTGAGATGAGATACAGATGGATTGACCATCAGGATTGAGTAATGTTGATCACTAGTTTGTCTTGGTACATATTTTCTTGAGGGGTTTTGACCACATGATTGGAGTTGTGGACGTTAGTTTGAGGTAGTGTGACTATCAGGTTGGGAAGGGAATGGGATACATAGATGGAATGTCCATCAGATTTGAGTGACATGGTCATAGGAGCATCAAGTTCTAAAATGGTGTGGCTTAGGTTCTTATTTTGTGATTTCTGCTCACCTATGATGGAAAAAGGGCTGATTGAGTCGTGTGCACATTGGATGTCTCTATAATGACGTGGTTATGAAAAAAAATGTGGGTAGAGGCCCTTGATTTTTGCAGATTATGTATTTATTTTTTGTGGGTGCTTTTTATAAAAATCTAGATATAAGGTGAGGAGCCTTCAGTTGATAGTGATGAGGCTATCAGTTTGGGGGGATGAGGCTATCCATTCTTGAGGCCACGGTCCTGGACATTTATTTGAGGATAAAAATATGTTTTCCCCTAGTTTTCGTGAAATGGACTAAAGTGAGCTTTTGAGCATGGGTCCTTGGGACCGAGACACTATTGTTTGCGAATGCCTTTAGGACATTGGTAAATTGAGACATGAGGTGTTAGGAGGAATATGGTGGAAGGAAATATAATTGAGGTGGAACATGAGGGTTCATAGAGATGTTGGGACTATAGATGTACCTTGGGCCATGGGCCAAGGAATCTCTTTACTTCTGAGATTCTGGTGATGGATGAAGTAGGTGACACTCCTTTGTGGTTTCTAAGTACCAATGGAGGTTGTGTTTATTTATAACATCATACTATTTAGTTTCATAATAGTTTTATGTCTTCTTAAACACATATACTAGGTACACACCATTGGGTGGTATCCTAATGAGATTCGCCTTACACCATATTCCTGCCTTCAGGACTTGTGTATACTTTATGGTTTCATGTACAGGTAATGGATCTAATTATTGAGATGGATCCTAGTACTGTTTAGTATGGATATTGGCATGGACCTTGAGGTTGTGCCTATATATAGTTTTACTTTTTTGTAGTTTCTGTTTTAGTTTCAACATACTTACATATGTAGCTACTATAGTCTCCCATTGGAAACACCTTGTATATTATATTTTACAACCTAAAATGAAATTCATGCTTTACTTGTTTTATTTTGGATTAGATACAAGTGAATTGATTACATGTTATTCAATTTAAATACCTATATAGTTGTTTATATTGTGTTTCTATTATTTATTAATATTGGATGTGCTTCCACTCTTCGGTTTTGGTTTGGTCTACTAAGTCATTTATTTTCGCTTCATGTAATATTATAATTCTAGGACAAGTATATTATATATTCCCAGAGGTTATAGACTCCCCACTATACCTATTAACACACTCACATCTAGTGGAAATCATTTCGCATTCTGGGAGATGCGCCTAAGGCCTATGATACCTATCCTGTTATCCCGTTGTGGGTGTTTTTTTGGTTAGAGAATGCTACATTATACCCTTATGATGAGACTAATTCTCTTCATGACTATTTATTATTAGTTATTATGGGGTGTCGTACTATATATTTTAATACTCACTCTAGTATGGGATCTTCCCACATGTGTTGTTTCTTATGAAGATGATCAGTCATTCAATGAGGTTCTCTATAGATCAGGAGCATACAATTCTTAGATTTGGGAATGATAGAACTTGGTTTATAACAGGAGTCACATTTGACCCTATCACCCTCTTTCTATTAGGTTTGACCTATTTATACTCATTGGTAGGCTTGAATTTTTCCCTTATCAATTTATAGTACTTTGTTATACATTCATTGTTGGATTTATATTCATGTATACATTATATATCAGTTGTATTTTACAATTCATCATTTTAATGATTTGAATATGTGTGTGTGTATAGGTAGATAATACAAATGCCCCCCCCCCCAATGAGTGTTATTCCTAATCGGCATTGGTATCTATCCCCTAGCCAATTGGAGACGAGCTTGAGGTATTCACACTCATCTTAACACCAACCATGAAAGCCACGATAGAGTGGTATTAGAGTGTGGTTCCATATTAGGAGAAAATATTTGGAGTTTTTTATAGTAGGGTGACTGGTTTTGACTTTATGACAACAGTTTTAAGTGATTTGAGTTTAGCTCTCAGTTCAGGGACTCCAGTGTTTGTGCGGCAACTGATGTATCCATTAACCAGGTCTATAACTACCTACTTGTTGACATGGTATATTTAGTAATTTTGTGTGTGTGTGTGTGTGGGGGGGGGGAATTGGAATGTGAATCATATAAGAATGTGTTGTGGTTTCTATTTCCTTCTTGAGTCAACTCTCCCGATATAATTATTGACCATGTTACATATTTTATATTTTAACATGCCTCCATGATGTTCAACACATAAGATTTAGTAGTAAGATTATTAGGATGATCTTTTGAATGATGAGCCATCAAAACATAAACCTATTTTGGTGTTGTTACTATCATGTTGTGCACCAGTCTTACCACCACCTATCGAGTAGTAGATGGTACCGATAGTTTCAGTTGAAAAGGTTCGCAGGATTAGTGCGCTCCATGAGTCATATAAATATTTACACCTCATGTTTTGAAGTTAGCTACACCCTTAAGTTTATGATGACTGGATTGAGGTGGTGACATGATTCTTTAGTCTCACCAGGACACCTACTGACCATATGGTGGTCCAGGTAGCAATCTGTATCCATGATTTTTTTGAATGATGGTGGGACAAAGTGACTTAGTCATGCGATGTGATGGTTCTTGCATGGTTAGATTTTAAGATCCATTTTATATAAGAGTTATATCTACCTATGTTGAGGGCTATGAAAATCTAGGAGTATCCACATTTTAACATGGTAGTAAGGCTATAGTTTAGTATTCATCAAGGTTCACCAATGTCTCTTGGTAATTGATGGATATGGTTTGTGATCAGTTCTTTGGGATCAAACATTCAAGATAGGTCTACCTAGATACCTCTATGATAGAGTGATACCTATATGCATTAATACCTATTATGGGGTCCTGGATCATCATTTGTTGGTTGATAGATTCATTTCAGAGCATATTCATATAGTTTTTTCCAGCTTTGGGCACATGAGAACTGAGACTTCATCTAAAGGTAGACAACAATAGATGTTGGCACATGGATGGGTGATTTGTTTTTGGAGGCAATCACATGATAGAGGTATTTTGGTTCAGGGATCACAGGATGGATCTAGTCATTATAGAGAGAGTCGGTTCAACTATTATGATGTTCAGTGAAATTTAGCATGATATTATCTGACCTAACATATGGATGATAGAGAGATAGTGGATGAGACACCTAGGTAGAGAAAATAGTAGGTGTATATAGGTCCATAAGGTAGGATATATGGTATAGGAGTTGGGAGGGTAGCTAGAGGAGGTAGATGATTTCACATATTAGCACCACAACACCCAGGTGGTCCCCATTAGGCTCAGGGAGCAGGTGGACATGGGAGAGGATAAATATAAAAGGGTGATTCATATGAAATAGTGGCTCTATAGATGATATGTTGTATGATTTTTATCTCTTCATTTTTATCTATAGTATTTATAGACATGGGTGTAAGACAATCTTTTCTTACCACTACTTTGGTTAGAGAATTATATATTCTAGAAAATTCCAATGATCAGACATTATGATTGTTTATTACAATTAGAGGAGAATCAATAATAAAAAAATTCATATTACAGTGTGTCCTATCTATTAGAGGTAATAGTTTATTTTTGGATCTCATTATCGAAGTGGTGAGTCATTACAATGTCATATTTAGGTATAGACTAGTTATCTACAGTTTATGCATATATAGGCTATTTCAGGAAGTGGATGTGGTGTGACCGTAATTAAGGGACAAGGTTTTCATTTATGGGTGAAAATTAATCCTTGATGGAAAAAAGATGGGTTCATGCATAAGAGTAGGAATTCAATTACAAACTAGTTGGCTAGCATGACTCTTGGTGTAATATATGCTATAAGCTTTTAGTAACATATAGTCATATTGGAGTTTGATGATGTCTTTACTAAGGATGTTTGAGGCTTACCTCCCCATATATATATATATATATATATATGAATTTATCTACACCCAAGTGTGGTATCGATATGTACACCATAAAATAATATGGCTCCCATATATTTTTTCTAGGTGAGGGTGTAGTTGGAGGAATTGTAGAGGAATAGCTTTGTCAGGCCTACTGTTTCCCTCTGGGGAGCCCCAGTATTTTTCTCCAATGAGTCATATGAGAGATTGAGGATATTTATGTATTACCTTATTTTAATCTTGGTGATTGTGAATAACTTTAATTGAGTAAATATGATAAATGACCTCCTCAATCATTTTGGAGGTGATCAATGGTTCTCAAAGATTAACCTCAGATCAAGCTGTCATTAACTACGAGTACGTGATGAAGAAATAATAATGACGATGTTCCAATGTCATTTTAGTCACTATGAGTAATTTGTGATTCCCTTTCGTGCTAAAAATTCCACAATAGAATTCTTGGGACTCATGAACAAGATCATTCAGCCTTTCATAGACCAATTTTTAGTAGTTTTAATCGACGATATCCTAGCATGTTCACTGTCTGAGGAGGAACACAAAAGAAACATGAGGATGAACCTATATGTAATCATAGAGCACTATAATTATGAGATTATATCTAGGTTACAATTATGGATTAATGATATCCACCTTAAAGAATGTGTTATCTTAACCGATAGTGTTTTAGTTGACCCAATCAAGTTCGAGGCAGTGTTAGATTGGGTTCCACTCAAGAGCATGATATATGTGTGAATATTAATTAGGTTGGAAGACTAGTATTAGAGATTCATACAATACATATCTAGGATATTATCTCGCTTTATTTATTTAATCTAAAAGGGGAAACCATTCATGTAGATAAAGAGGTTCTAGTATGAGTTCAAGTAGTTGAGGCAGAGATTGACGAGTGATCCCATCTAGATATTTTCAGAGGAGAGTGTTGAATATTTAGTGATTTTAGATGAATTAGGGAACATTCATGGTTGTGTTTAGATATAGATTCAGGAAGTTATTTCCAATGATTTATGTCATTTGAGACTACAGGAAAAAAACTACATGGCCCATGATCTTGTGCTAACAGCGGTAGTGTTCAAACATAAGGTGTGGCAACTCTACATTATTGGTGATAAATTTATCATCTATTTTTAACATATTTTTCTAAAATATATCTTATATCACAAGGATACTATCTTGAGACTTAGGTTATGAGTAGGGTTCTATAAGAATTTGACATTAAGATTGTATATACTCCTGGGAAGGGGAAAGTAGAAGCATATTCTCTCACCATGTGATCTTGTTTGCAGCTACTGAGAAAGGTTTCAGAGTGGTTAGCCTCCTTAAATTTATCCATTATGGATGGAGTTTGTGAGACATACCTAAAGTTGATGTTTGTTTTCCCACCTCTTCTTTAATGAATTAAGGATACTCAACATGGATATATTGACTATGAGATCCTCTATATTTTGATATCTACTTGAAATGTTCCTGATTGATTTTATGGAGGTGGGTAGAGCACCATCCTTTTCAGAGGATATATATTGGTACCCATGATGTTATTGGAGGAGGTTATTAGAGAGTTTCATACATCTCTTTAGTGGTACATCAACTGTGCTAAATATGTACCATGACCTCTAATATCAGTTTTGGTGGGCAAGGATGGAGAATATATTTAGAGAATTTGTCACTCAATGCCATATTATTCCACAAGTGAAGGATTATAACTATATTCGAGTGGGATTATCTCAACCACTTAAGGTTCCAATGTGTATGTGGTGTGGAATATCTATAAACATTGTGATAGGGTTTACACACACTTATAGAGGACATGATGCCACCTTGGTAAATATAGACTATATTACCAAGACATCCTAGTTTCTAGTTATCTAAGAGAAGAGTTTAATAGAGATATTGGCACACCTATACATGAAGGAGATAGTCCAGTACCATATATTTCCTCGATGATCATTTCTTACTATGATACTCACATCACATCTTAGTAACAGAAGGGATTTAAAGAAACATTTGGACTCTGTTGCGATTGAGAATGGATTTTTACCCCAAGAATGATACACATACTGAGAACACCATTCAGGCATTGGGGGAAATTATGCTGGATTCCATGTTATACATAGTTCATAGTCTATAGGATAACCTTTCATTGGTGTAATTTTTGTAAAAAAAATCTACTATTCGACCATCAATATGACTATATTTGATGTCTTTTAAGGGAGACTCTGTAGGTCAACACTATATTGGACTGACCGAAAAGAGTAAGAACATAAGGTCTCAGATTTAGTATGATCCATAATAGAGAAGGTAATGATCATATAGGAGTATATGAGGACTAAAAAATCCTCTAAAAGTATTATTCAGACTGATGATGGACCCTATTTTAGTTTGAGGAGGGAGACAATGTGTTTCTATGGGTCTCATCTTGACATGTGTCGTAGAGATTCTTTAAAAGTGGAAATATATCTCTGATATTCATTATCCATTTCCAGATACTACAAGGAATCTTTGAGGTGGTGTACTACTTGGATCTACCCCATGGTAGAACTGGGTACATGACATCTTCCACATGTCATATCTAAGGTGGTATGTGCATGACCCGTCACATGTTACTGACTAAGGTGAGATGGAAAATGTGGATGGATATACTATTATTGATTACCAATTAGATATTGAGGATCAATAGGATAAGATCCTTTATTTGTGAGTGATTCCTTTAGAGTGTATCTAGTTGCAGCCTGAGAATCTGCAGGAGAGTATATAGGAGTGGGAGACCCATATGTGTGCTCACTACCCACATATCTTGGTATAGACTTTTCTTTCATTATGGGGATTAAATTCCTTTGGTGGGGAGAATTTAATGTCTCTATTTATTCAGTTTAAGGAATTTGAATATATCTGGTAATATTTTCAAAACCAATCACTAAGACGAATTATGATTTTAAGTCCTAGTGAGGTAGGTATTGATGCTTGGAATATACTAAATATATTAATTTCAGATGAAAATAGTTTTCCTAAAAAGGATAATAAATACCAAAAAAGATTGAATTAGAATTATGAGGCCACCATTAATTTTAGAGTATGTGTTTTACCCTAGTTATGACATAATATTTTTCGGCATCAAACAATTGTGAAAAGGTTATCACGGGCATATGTAATGAATGAATGAATGAATGAATGAATTAATTAATTTTAATTACATAAATAAACCTAATATTTTGTTATTTTAAAACACAAATTACCCTTTATCAGGGTACTCTACATAACCCTAATAATTTATAGGGGGAATTAAAAGAATTCTTGGAAATGAAAATGATAGTCTAAGGATCATTGACTCCAATAAAAATCAAGGACCTCCCCAATGATTATGATGAAAATTAATTCTTCATCATTTATCCATCCATCTAGAGGTATATAATTTATATTATTTGGATTTATCCACATTTGATTTTTTCAATGAATATTTTTTTTCAATCAATAATGAATTGATATGGTGAATGAGTTCATTGTTGGTATGGGACATATATTATTTGGGATTGAGGATTTCTATTACTAATTATTTATATCTCTTCATTAATCATTCTAAAGACAATGAATCAAGGCCAATAAGAAAATTGGATGAGGATTGTTCCTCATATTTGTTTTGTGAGTTTCTTCCTCTATTCTTTATTCATTATCATTGACATTCATTTCAGCTGGTGGTTCAATAAATTCTAGATAATCAGTCATTTCAAAACCATTTCTTAATGAAATGAACTAATATCATAGATACAAATTCTTGATTGTTTAAGGGATCGATCTATGATAATGGATTAGGATTGAATATGAGTTCTTCATGTTGGTATTTATATACTGTGACTGGGAGGCACACAAATTTATTTTCTCATGTGAATTGGATGAGTAGATTTTGGTATGTGGTGATAACGGGGCTCATCCAGACTAGATCCATATTTTTTTTTCATGATTGGAAGCTGGATAGTAGGCCAAAGGAGTAAGTTATGACACATGAAATGACTACATGAGTTGGGGAAAATACCAATATACACGACATGTTATCTGGGAATACATGTAGTGTGGGGCATTGGTTATGGATCTAGTGTTCTCGCAGAGTAGATATGTATTTAATGGCGTGTTACATTTTTCCCAAAATGTGTGATCTAACCCAGAAAAATATAATGTTTTATTGGTGTAAATGGCCATGCACATTTCTCACCACATGGCCATTCTAGGAGTACACGGTCAGCGCCATGTTCTTGAACACGACCAAGTATATAGGGACAAATAGTTTTACCTGGACATAACCATGGGTAAGGGATATGATACATGAGTAGACCTAGTGCTGATGATATATGATGTGTACTTATATTAACCTCCATTTACATCTTCAGAGTTTGATTGGATCCCTTATTCGTTTCAGCAGGGAAAATTATTATTAGGGCATGTTCCCTTGATCCTTTCCCTAAGGGTTTATTATGGAATAACATTGCATGCATCGGATGGTGATCCCCTCTGATGAAATTCAAACTCAGATAAAGTTTTTGGAATCATTATGTGCTTCCTAGAGTTAGATCCTATATCAACATGATTTACCATGGGGGGGGGTGTCTAAATCTCCATGACCAATACTATGCAGGCATCAATCCCCTACTTTGTAGGTTAATCTATATTAGGTTGTTGGTATAACCTATGGCCTTAGGTGTGATCCCCATAAGTTTATCATTATATTCAAAAATATAGTTTGCATTGCTTATGGTGAGACCCCATAATTACAACATATCAGATAGACACCATCACTATTAGCTGACTCGTAGTGTGTGTTCTCCCAAAAAAATGTTATATGGAACTTTTTTGTCAGAATATGACGCATTATATTTGGTTGTGACCATACCTTGATACTATGGTCATATTATGAGTATATCTAGATGTTCGTTTTATATATATTATTGACATATACCTATGATAAGTGAACATTTATTCATGTTTAATTATGATTAGTGATTTGGGAGTGTATTATAAGGTATTGTAAACTCACCCTTGCATGGGATATACCCACACATGTTGTGTATTATGCAGATGACCAACTATTAAATGGGGTTCTCAATGGAAATGGAGCAGATGAAGCATAGATTTGGTGCATAAAGACCATGGTTCATACTAAGAGTCACATTTGACAATATTCCCCTATTACTATTAGGTTGGAATAGTTAAATTTTTTTGGTGGTCTTTTATTGGGACCTTATCATTTTATAGTATTTTTTACTCTAATTATGGGATTTAGATTTATGAATGCATTGGGTATCATTTGTATTTTTTATTTCAGAATTTTATAGGCTTAGATATGTTTTTGTACCTTATCATAAGCCCCCATGTGATTTTTATGCCTATCTGGTATTGGTAGCCACTCCTGGCCTGTTTTAGGTGAACATGGAGTAGTCACAATTGGATAATCACTAGCTAGGTAGGCCTCAGTGGGTTGGGTAATGAAAATAAGAATAATTATGGATCTATTTAATTATATATCATTCATTAACATGGCATGAAAAGTAGAAACATAGGTAAAGATCCCAAAAAATACTTTTATATGGTTTGAACACAATGTGGGAAACCTACTCCTTGATATGATTAGTTATTGTACCTAATCAAAAGTTAAATGCTATAATAAGACTTATATTACATGGTATTCAACTACAGAATAGAGTCTTACTGTGTTTACAACTTCATACATATCATCGAAGAACATAAAATCATCTACACAATAGAGTTACAACATCACAGTAGGATTTATTTATATACACATATTCTCACTGGTTACGCAACATCCCATTTTGTTATACTAGTGATTGCATTTTTTCATTATATAGATACAATATTTTAAACCCTTAAATAAAGAGTCTTAAAATTACTTGTTGTATGCAATAAATAAACATTCCACTCAGTTTATTTCATTCTTCCATATTTACAATTTGTTTTTAGAAACTTTTTGTTCGATTGTCACAATAAAAATATATAAAGAAATTGATATTACTTTTATATTTTATAGGTATCTAGATGTATCACACCAAAATGTTAATTGGTTAAAATAATAAATGATATTACTCATGTTGAAAAGGTAAAACATTCTTTTTGGGAGACTACCTGATTATAACTCCACAGTAATTCATGCCTGACTTGGAGTTGTGATCCGGATGGGTGACCTTCTGAGGAGTTTACTAGGGTGTGTGTGAGTGGGGAGAAATAACCCAGGAAAAAAACATTGTTTGGGATATTGGGACAATAATTAGTCGAATGACCTATTTGGGCATGTAGGTGGGTCCTAGGGAGGATACCACATGCCTGCGAGGAAACTGGTGGTACCTGGAAGGCTAAGACCAGACAACCAGGTTATGGTGGGGGTATTTGTGCCATCAGCAGGGTCTGGTTATTACATTTAGTATCAAAGTATGAAATGAGCCTTATGTACATTTCACTTCCAGGGTTGAGACATAGGGTCCACAATGAGGGCGTTGTGTTCTAAAGGGGGAAGGGGGTGAATATAGCCCCCCAAAATGTTAAAAGGGTTAACATACTAAATGATATGACACATGTCAAATATGTTCAACTCTCTTTTTAGGATCCTTAATGATTATAAATGCACTGTTAATCAAGCTTCATTCAAAGTAGTGATATGGATGGGTTAACTTCTTTGATGTTTACTAGGCTGTGTATGAGTGAGGACAAAGCATACTATAATAAACATGTGCTAGCCTGTGGGGATAGTCATTAGTCGCATGACCCCTTTAGGCACCTTGGTGGGCCCTAGGGAGGGGACCATGTGTCTATGAGACAAATGGGGGTACATGGTGGGCCCAAACCCAATGATCATGTTAAAGTGTGGTGTTCATTTTGTTAGTGGGGCCAAGCTATTACACCAGCTCATCATCAATTCCTATATTCTTCTTCTTTGTTTATATTATCATGTTTTTTTAAAAATTTATTGGGGGGATGAATTGTGCACCAAAATTCTCCTCCTTATCCTTCTATTTTATTCATTATCTATGCCTATATAATTTATCTAATTGAGAATTGGATTGACACATCTTCTCTTCTTCATCGAGAGGTCTAGTAATATCAGTATTCTCACAACTCGGTCTTTATTATCCTTATCAAATTACTTTATTTACTAGTTTACTTTTCTATATTGGTTTCCTCATACTATTTTAATACTTTTCTATTTTTTTATACACAAGTATTTAGATGTATGTATACAAGGAGAAATTAAATCAACATCACACCTCCATAATCTCCCCAATCCTCCATACCATATTATTCTTTTCTCAATTCAAGCCTCCTCTAAAATAGGTAGAGTACCCTTATTATTTTATCCTTACACATTTTACTCTCATAGTATTTTAGATAAAAATTTATTCAATGATGTATAAAAAATAACAATAAGTGAAGCATCTTAGTCTTCGTCTTTCAGCATGAATGCACCATTGAAAACCAGTACATACTCAACATTAGGTCCATACAATATGAATTTCACCATGAAATATTATTATTAGTAAGAATCATATACACTATTTTTATATTTAAAATAATTAAGAATATCATATGAATATTAAAATTTAATTTAATATTTATTCAATTATTTCTTCACTTATATTTTTAATTTTTCCCATAAATTCATAATCTTTTATATTCCTCTCTAGATTTTATGATTATATTATTATATTTATCTAAATTAAATTAGAAGAAATTTTAGGTGATTGTGTAGTTTAGGAAATTTAATACTGGATTTTCATCATCATTATTAATCTCTACATTAAAATATATATTATGGAATTTCTCAGATTTTTTATTGGCTGATGTACCCTATGAAGCCCTATTCCCTACAAATACCTTGTACCCTATAATGTGCATAGGGTTTCTCAAAATATCAATGTTAATCTCATTTTTACCTTAATAAGATTTATCATAGGGTTCTTTATACACTATGAATTCAAGTTCTTATCAAGTATATGGTTTCAACTTTCACCCTCCAATGGTAATATGTACCTCATAATTCCAAAAAAGTACCTTAGGAAGGTGCTTTATGATGTTCTTAAACCTTATGATGTATAAGAAAAAATTGTACGATGACATGTCCTAACCATTTAGTGAAATCCTCAACCTTACACTATAGTTTCCCTAACCTTGTGGACTATATGGTTGAAACTTAATCCCTCTTGTTGTCCCAACATTATGTGGTGTCTATCTAAACTACATGACCAAGCTTGTCAGAACCATAAATATAACTATTCCCCACCATATGACGTATAGAATCTACATTTCAAAAAAATTATAACTTATTAAAATTAATAAAAAAGTATTTAAAAAGGACTAAATTCATCTATACTCATCTAAAAAATTCATCCAAGTGAGAATCTGAGCTCACCTTTTCTTATGTTTCCTACTCCAAGATTAGGAAAACATGTATTATATATGACAAGTATTATAGCGGTTCAATTTATGAAAAATTTAGTAGGATATGATATGGTTCACTTATGATCCATTTGTTTATAAATATGAGTTTCCAAAGCTACTAGCCATATATGATTTTGGATTTAATCGTTTTGTTATATAATGAATATTGAACGATTAATATGTATGATTTTTTGTCACGAACCCCTCCCACCAAAGATGCCCCTCCTAAGCTAGCAATGGTGAAAGGGAGATAATGACCCCCGAGTCCTGCCTCTAGTTGGCCCCGGGGTGGCGACTAGCACCAAGGGTATGAGTTTTCACAAATATGGGAGGCATTAACCTTTTTATTATTTAGGATCGGGAAATAGGACAAGTAAACCACCAAAAAGGAAAAGAACAAGTGTATAGAAATAAAACCAAACCAAGCCCACATGCATGTTTAAACAATTTTATAACAAGGTTCAAGTACAAGACATCTCAAAGTACAATACCAAAAGAAACAAGTGTACAACAACAACAACTCCAACTGTCCGACTTGTAGTGTCCCGCATGGCCCTGGTAGTCCACCTAGAAACCTGAAAGTAAACGTAGGGTGAGCATACAAGTATACTCAGTAGGGAAACCTAAAGCTCTCATGCACAAGTGGGGAGACATCCTAATGTCCCGTGAGAACAATAGAAGAAACCTAGCAAGGAATTCTATCAACCCAACCTCACCATCCACACTCACCAAAAACACAATCACAACAGGTAGTAGTATATAAGAACAAGAGTATTGGGTGCCCCACACCATTTCCCTTTAGTTAGCTGCTCTTCCTAACAGCGAACGTCCTGACACTACCACACTCTCCCTGCCCGCACACACATGAGCCTCACAACCACGTATCCTACCCGCACACACCTGGGCCTCACAACCACGTATCCCGACCGCACACACCTGGGCCTCACAACCACGTATCCCACCCGCACACACCTGGGCCTCATCCCAAAGATTCTTGGGAAAAAGTAAGCCTGCCCGAAGAGTCTTGGTCCAATCCACCCCAAATATAAACCTACCCAAAGAGTCTTGGGTGTAAGGTCGCCTCAAGCCATCACAGCCTAGGGGAGAAGGAGCAGGAAGGAGCTAGTAACTAAAGGAAAAACACCCTCTCCCAATAATGGGAGTGTTCGGCACTAAGTGCTCAACATGGGTGGGGTGCGATAAAACACAAAAGATATAGATACATATATATATACCAAACACACAGCCCAACCTATGCATTCTAAACAGAAAAACTGAGCACGTGCCTCGGCACTGCTACCACGAAGTATGCATACAACAAACAATCCCAACCCCATTTAGGTTTTCACGTTTCAACAAAATTAGTTTATTTAGTTCCTTAACTACTAGGAAACTATCCACAACCAACCACATCAATCATTCTTAAAACATATCCCTACCATCCACAAATTAAGTTAGAAAAAACACAAGCAACACAACCAAGCCCTTCTTAATAACCAACCAACCCATTAATTATTAAACCCGTTCCATTACCATGACCCACCATTAATTATCTCTTCCACTTTTTATTTAATAATCACCACCCATAACCCGTTCACATTCAAACACATCCTTGTAGCCCCACTGCCAACCACCATAACAACAACCACACCGAACCCACACATCATCATCCCTTTAATACCATTGATCGCATCCCCGCTGCCCATCACCATCACAACATTCACACCAAGCCACAAAGAAGTCAACCGCAGCCCCACTACTCACCCTATCCACAACAACCCACAAAACACCCCCATCACATTCCACGTAACCAAACCAACACCCACATGTTCATTATTCCATTTTGTTTAACCGGGGTGATCACACAAGGGTTCCAGATTTTAACATCCAACTTTACGTGATTAACCAATTTCCACATTCCACAAAGTTCCATTCAAAAAACGGTCTAGAAGATAGGGAAACATTTAATTGCGCAAGCAAAGGCCCCCAACTACCGTGATTTTAAGTAGGAATAAGCCTATTCAATTCAAAATATAATATCACAGGATATAAAAAGTAAAGTAACATTAATCACAAACTTCCAATCCCTGTTATATAAGCTGGTTATTATCTTCATTAAACCGGTTCGACTGTGTTTCATGAAACAAGAGGAAACCCACCCCACATGATGCACAAATTAGAGAGACGAAGGTAAGATCCCTACCTCAACAGGTTTTGATGTCCTTCTACGAACACGACCACCACGATCACAAGGCTTCTCCCAGAACGACTGCACCCACCAAGGACATCGTGGCATCACCAAATCAATAACACAAGAAAATCCCTCAACACGGAGATCACACTTCATAGCATGGAAAGAAAACGGGAGAAGTAGGATCAGAAAGAGAATACAGGAACTGAGGTTTAACATACATTTTTAGAGTCATTCATCAAAGACCGTTGTTCCCGTCAATTATCAACAGTCTCCTTGGTTGGAAACTGTGGAGGGGAAGTCGAAGAAAAGGGAACAGAATAGGGTGTATGATGTTCTCCTTTCCGACATGATCCCACAACCACTGACGGATCAACGATCAGAGTCCGAATGAAGAAGTTAGAGGAGGAAGACTTCTCGATCATCCAAGAGCGTCGTCGTGTGAAGAAGAAGCGACCGGTCTGGAAATAATCTGCGACCCTTTCTTATATTGGCAAAAAATAGGTAAAACAGTATGTAACGTGTATTGATGAATACATGGTGTGACCGTACACCCATTACGCGTTTTGACTGGTCAACACACGACACGTCACGGAGTTTCCATGCATTTAATGATAATGTTAATTCTATTAATATGTGTGTTTTGTTGACCCGAGACATAACTCATAAAAAATTATCCATCACTGGTCTTAAAATGACCATCTTAATTTCAGGGTTATGCTGTCGCTGACGGTTCGTCATTCCGACACCGTATAAAGAAGTTACGGTCGAATTAAGATTGTATAACCCAAAATAATAATAATAATAATATATTATTATTATTATATTTATACTATTTTAATTTTTTCAAATTATAATTGAGATTCACATTGCACACCCCCGTTATGCCATGCGACTCCCTATTTTATTATTGTATTACTATTATAATATATTAAATCAATATTATATAAAATATATGATATATTAAATCAAATTATATAAAAAATATGATTTATACAAGGGAAAGGGGGCATTCACGCCTCCCCCTCCCCATGTCATGCACCTCCCCATTTTCCCTCCATTCATATCTCACAACATTATCCTCTAATTTTCATTTATTATGATAATAATATTATTATATGAATAATATTTATTTAAAGGGAGAAAAAGAAACCCCTTGCTCCTCCTATACATCAACATCATCACGCCCCATCTTATTTCATACGCCTCATCCTTTAATTTATTATAATTTATTAAATAAAACCACTTTCCTTTTAATTGTATTATTATATTTATTATATGATAAATATTATTAATTTCATATTTCAATTTTGGGAGAACCTATGCACAACCATTCCATGTGACTCAAAACCATTTCATTTAATTGAATTAAATGACAAAACAAAATTAATATAACTTACATATTCAACCCCATTTTAATACATTTAATTTTATTAAACTCTCGCACATAGTTTTATGCCATCATTGTTATTTATTGTTCTTCAATAACAATAACATTTCATCAACTTATTTTATTAAATCACCTACGTTATTGTTTTTAATAACAAAAAGATTTACGCTCATCGCATTGACCACGTTAAACCACCCTGTTGGATATCTGAATCCGACCATGCCATGTTAATGTCGCGTAACATCCATCAATTTAATTATTTTAATTCTATTTATTTTTATTTCACACTAATTAAATTGAAACCACTTTTATTAAATTAAAACCATTCAATTTAATAAACCCAATTTATTTTTACGCCACCATTATTATTATTATTTAACATAATAATAATAATGAACTCACCTTTAATTTTATGAACGCACCACCTTTCATCCACTTGAATCTTAATTTAATTGTTTGTAATAAATACCATGACTCATTTCATCAATTTATCATTATTATTAATATTATGAATAATATTAATAACACAACACCCATTATTATTATTCAAATTTAATTTCAACAATTACTCAATTAATAACAAACTGCATGTTTCATTTATCAACGTCTAATGGATCACACACCTTCCCACTTCACATCATTAATAATAATAACACTCATTAAATCATTTTATCATGTTTATTCTTTTTAGTTTAATTAATCACACAATTTATGTCATCATCATTATTATTTAACATATTTTTACATTATCATCAGTATTAAAATTATCATTATAACGCGTGTCGTGTTAACCACATCGATTTCAACAAAGGAATGGACCGGAGGGGTCTGGTCCATTACATCAGATACCTCTCAAAACATTCTCATCCTCAAGAATTAAAAACCAACCCAGAAAAAATAATGGATCCGAACAACCACTCTGCAAGATACCTCTCAGGGCTCTTGTCATAAAAAGAAACAACTGACAACCCTAATTATATGAGTTAGGAATTCCCTCCCATATGTCGAGATATTATCCGCTTTAGGCGGAACTCACTCTCTTGCATGGGTTTAATCGCATCCGCATTAATGCATCTCAATTAAGGACTGAGCCTTCCCATTTCCATATATTAGGATTTTCTAACTTACATTTCCCCCAACACCGTACAACCCACACACTGCCCGAACACATGGCTTGGGGAATTCCTTCTCCCATGTCGAGATATTATCCGCTTTAGGCGGCACTGACTCACCTGCATGGGTTTAATCGCATCCACATTAACGCGTCTCGATTAGGGATTAGGTCTTCCCCTCCCCACATGATAGGGCTCTTCACGTACATTTAAAGAAAAGCGGGAAACAACATAGATTTAAAAACTCACAAAAACAAGGTCCAGGCCCAAAGAATGAGAAAAAGAGTTCCAACAATGGAGTGTAATGCTCCTAACAAAACATAAAGGAGATCATTCAAGAAAACCCAAACACATCTATATCGATCCCTGGTCCTTCTAGAGATGATTCCTCTGATGCATGCAACTATCCGTGCCCATCTCCTCTACCTCTCTGTTGATGTCCGCCTCCTTGACCACATCCCGATTGGGATCCTTGAGGAACTCCTTATGGCTGGCCACCACCTGCTCCATCTCCCCTCAGAGGGAATGGAGCATGTTGCTATTGGAAGGGTCTTTCCGGTGACTGGTGCTACTGAGGCGGGCGCTGAACCTGTCCATATCCACCGTACTGAGCTAGGGTCGGGCACCGACTCTGAACGTGTCCGAAACCTCCACAAGAAAAACACTTCAGTCCTGGGCTCGTGAAAAAGGGACGAGGACCCAAAGATCTGAACTGGAACTGCTGGGGCCTGCTCCCTAGTGGCCTAAAACTAGAAGGTCCCGTCGTAGGAGACCTGCTGCTGATTGCCTTCCCCTTCGACAAACCTGGCTGGATCCCCTCACGCGGTGCACCTCTCTGCGAGTGCATCCTTTCTACAACCTCTGCCTTCTTTTGTACTACCAAGTATGTCGGAAGGGTGAAGGGGGTGATAGAATACTAGAGCGATGGACGAAGTGCCTCCTCCAAACATCTCACCCGAGATTCCTCATCTGGAAAGAGATCTGGAGCAAAGTGCAGGAGATCCTTGAACTTGATCCCCAGCTCTCGTACTGACATACTCCCCTGCTGAAGGGAGAGTAACTCCTGCCGCTTCTCCGCCTTGATCATGGAAGAAAGGAATTCCTCTTGGAATTCCT
This sequence comes from Viscum album, assembly GCA_963277665.1. Classification (NCBI taxonomy): domain Eukaryota; kingdom Viridiplantae; phylum Streptophyta; class Magnoliopsida; order Santalales; family Viscaceae; genus Viscum; species Viscum album. The sequence continues at coordinate 2,009,768,341 of OY728155.1, forward strand.
TCTCAAAGTCAGCCAATCGAACCTCTGCCTCTATCCTCTCTCTGAGGTAGAGCGTCCACCACTATCGCGCCGTACCTCTCAGCTGACTGACTGCTAGGGGAACCCAGTACTCCCTTAGAGCACAAATCAAGGTAAAAGCGATCTATGTCTCCTTAATCCACCCTTCCGTCTCTATATCCGAAGTACTACCCTCGTACTTCTTGAGGGTTTTCTGCTGGAAAGAACAGAGAGTCTTCTGCCACTGGTTGTCTTCCTCCTCTTGGTCAATCCTCAATTGATCAACCACCTGAATCTGCTAGGCCTCGGCCGTCTAAGCCACCCGGGGAAGACATCCTGGTGCCATAGCTGTACGGTAAACAAGGATCGCCTAAGCCCAAGTAGCAAGGAATTTATCAAGTTTTCATTTTATCATTTTATTCAATCATGATGATGCATGTACCTTCCCTAGGGTCTCTACCCTGAAATCAATGTAGTCTCACTTGGTCGTTCGGTAGGCTCAGAGTCCTTGCATCGGATCACGGGGGGCCCTAAAATCCTGTGTCCTAGCCGGTCTTCCCTAGCCTATATCAAACACCAAGATTAACTAACACTGTTGCCATACCATCCCATGCAATCATCACTGTGCCTAAATCCAGACTCCATCCTATCTCTCAACCATCCCTCTGATACCATTCTGTCATGACCCCCTCCCACCAAAGATGCCCCTCCTGAGCTAGCAATGGTGAAAGGGAGATAATGACCCCCGAGTCCCGCCTCCAGTAGGCCCCGGGGTGGTGATTAGCAACAAGGGTATGAGTTTTCACAAATATGGGAGGCATTACCCTTTTTATTATTTAGGATCGAGAAATAGGACAAGTCAACCACCAAAAAGGAAAAGAACAAGTGTATAGAAATAAACCCTAACCAAGCCCACATGTATATTTAAACAATTTTATAACAAGGTGCAAGTACATGAAAGCTCAAAGTACAATACCAAAAGAAACAAGTGTACAACAACAACAACAACTCCAACTGTCTGACTAGTAGGGTCCCGCATAGCCCTGGTAGTCCACCTGGAAACCTAAAAGTAAACGTAGGGTGAGCATACAAGTATAATCAGTAGGGAAACCTAAAGCTCTCGTGCACAAGTGGGTAGACATCCTAATGTCCCGTGAGAACAATAGAAGAAACCTAGCAAGGTATTCTATCCACCCAACCTCACCAGCTACACTCACCAAAAACACAATCACAATAGGTAGTAGTATATAAGAACAAGAGTATTGGGTACCCCGCACTATTTCCCTTTAGTTAGCTTCTCTTCCTAATGGTGAACATCCTGAGGCTGCCACACTCTCCCCGCCCGCACACACCTGGGCCTCACAACCACGTATCCCGCCCACACACACCTAGGTCTCACAACCACGTATCCCGCCCGCACACACCTGGGACTCACAACCACGTATCCCGCTCGCACACACCTGGGCCTCACAACCACGTATCCTGCCCGCACACACCTGGGCCTCATCCTGAAGATTCTTGGGAAAAAGTAAGCCTGCCCGAAGAGACTTGGTCCAATCCACCCCAAATCGAAACCTACCCGAAGAGTCTTGGGTGTAAGGTCGCCTCAATCCATCACAGCCTAGGGGAGAAGGAGTAGTAAGGAGCTAGTAACTAAGGGAAAAACACCCTCTCCCAAAAATGGGAGTGTTCGACACTAAGTGCTCAACATGGGTGGGGTGTGATAAAACACAAAAGATACAGATACATATATATATACCAAACACACAACCCAACCTATGGCTTCTAAATAGAAAAACTGAGCACGTGCCTCGGCACTGCTACCACGAAGTATGCATACAACAAACAATCCCAACCCCATTTAGGTTTTCATGTTTCAGAAGAATTAGTTTATTTAGTTCCTTAACTACTGGGAAACTATCCACGACCAACCACATCAATCGTTCGTAAAACATATCCCTGCCATCCACAAATCATGTTAGGAAAAACACAAGCAACAAAACCAAGCCCTTATTAATAAACAAACAACCCATTGATTATTAAACCTGTTCCATTACCATGACCTACCATTCATTAACTCTTCCAATTTTTATTTAATAATCACAACCCATAGCCCTTCCACATTCAAACACATCCCTACAGCCCCACTGGCAACCACCATAACCACAACCACACCGAACCCGCACATCATCATCCCTTTAATACCATTTATCACAGCCCCACTACCCATCACCATCATAACATTCACACCAACCCACAACCAAGTCAACCGAACCCCACTGCTCACCCTATCCACAACAACCCACAAAACACCCCGATCACATGCCACGTAACCAAGCCAACACCCACATGTTCATTATTCCATTTTGTTTAACCGGGGTGATCACACAAGGGTTCTAGATTTTAACATCCAACTTTACGTGATTAACCAATTTCCACATTCCACAAAGTTCCATTCACAAAAATGGTCTAGAAGATAGGGCAACATTTAATTGCACAAGCAAAGGCCCCCAACAACCGTGATTTTCAGTAGGCATAGGCCTATTCAATTCACAATATAATATCACAGGATATAAAAAGTAAAGTAACAGTAATCACAAACTTCCAATCCCTGTTATATAAGCCGGTTATTATCTTCATTAAACCGGTTCGACTATGTTTCATAAAACAAGAGGAAACCCACCTCGCATGATGCACAAATTAGAGAGACGAAGGTAAGATCCCTACCTCAACAGGTTCTGATGTCCTTCTACGAACACGACCACCACGATCATAAGGCTTCTACCAAAACGACCGTACCCACCAAGGACGTCGCAACATCACCAAATCAACAACACAAGAAACTCCCTCAATAAGGAGATCACATGCCATAGCATGGAAAGAAAATGGGAGAAGTAGGGTCGGAAAGGGAATACAAGAACATAGGTTTAACATACCTTTTTAGAGTCATTCGTCAAAGACCGTCGTTCCCGTCAATTATCAGCAGTCTCCCTGGTTGGAAATTGCGGAGGGGAAGTCAAAGAAAAGGGAACGAAATAGGGTGTACAGTTTTCTCCTTGTTGACATGATCCTGCAGCCACTGATGGATCGATGATTGGAGTCCAGATGAAGAAGTTAGATGAGGAAGACTTCTCGATCATCCAAGAACGTCGTCGTGCGAAGAAGAAGCGATGGGTCTGGAAATAATCCGCGACCCTTTCTTATATAGGAAATGAATAGGTAAAACAGTATGTAGTGTGTATTGATGAATACACTGTGTGACCGTACACCCGTTACGCATTTTGACTGGTCAACACACAACACTTCACGCAGTTTCCATGCATTTAATGATAATGTTAATTCTATTAATATGTGTGTTTCCTTGACCCGAGACATAACTCATAAAAAAGTATCCATCACTGGTCTTAAAATGAACGTCTTAATTTCAGGGTCACGCTGTCGCTGTTGGTTCGTCATTCCGACACCGTATGAAGAAGTTACGGTCGAATTAAGATTGTATAACCCAAAATAATAATAATAATAATATAATATTATTATTATATTTATACTATTTTAATTTTTTCAAATTATAATTTAGATTCACGTTGCACACCCCTGTTATTCCATACGACTCCCTATTTTATTATTGTATTACTATTATAATATTTTAAATCAACATTATATAAAATATATGATATATTAAATCAAATTATATAAAAAATATGATTTATATAAGGGAAAGGGGGCATTCACGCCTCCCCCTCCCCATGTCATGCGCCTCCCAATTTTCCCTCCATTCATATCTCACAACATTATCCTCTCATTTTCATTTATTATGATAATTATATTATTATATGAATATTATTTATTTAAAAGGAAAAAAAAGAAACCCCTTGCGCCTCCTATACATCAACATAATCACACCCGATCTTATTTCATGAGCCCCATCCTTTAATTTATTATAATTTATTAAATAAAACCACTTTCCTTTTAATTGTATTATTATATTTATTATACGATCAATATTATTAATTTCATATTTCAATTTTGGGAGAACCTATGCACAACCATTCCATGCGACTCAAAACCATTTCATTTAATTTAATTAAATGACAAAACAAAATTAATATAACTTACATATTCAACCCCATTTTAATACATTTAATTTTATTAACCTCTCGCTCATAGTTTTACACCATTATTGTTATTTATTATTCTTCAATAACAATAACATTTCATCAACTTCTTTTATTAACTCACCGACGTTATTGTTTTTAATAACAAAAATATTTACGCTCGTCGCATTGACCACGTTAAACAACCCTGTTGGATATCTGAATCCGACCATGCCACGTCAACGTTGCGTAACATCCATCAATTTAATTATTTTAATTGTATTTATTTTTATTTCACACTGATTAAATTGAAACCACTTTTATTAAATTAAAACCATTCAATTTAATAAACCCATTATATTTTTACGCCACCATTATTATTATTTAACATAATAATAATAACGAACTCACCTTTAATTTTATGAACGCACCACCATGCTTCCACTAGCATATTCATTTAATTGTTTGCAATAAATACCATGACTCATTTCATAAATTTCTCATTATTATTAATATTATGAATAATATTAATAACACAACACCCATTATTATTATTCAAATTTAATTTCAACAATTACTCAATTAATAACATACTGCATGTTTCATTTATCAACGTCTAATGGATCACAAACCTTCCCACTTCACATCATTAATAATAATAACACCCATTAAATCATTTTATCATGATTATTATTTTTAGTTTAATTAATCACACAATTTATGTCATCATAATTATTATTTAACATATTTTTACGTTATCATCAGTATTAAAATTATCATTATAACACGCATCGTGTTGACCACATCGATTTCAACAAAGGAATGGACCGGAGGGGTCCAGTCCATTACATTTTTTATTACAAGAGTGGGTATTTATAGTTGGTATTATAGAAAGTATTAAATAAAAAATTGATAAATAGGATGAGAAAACTATAGTGAAAACCATGAGGATAAATCTAAGTATAGTAAAATATCCTTGAATTTTGTTGAAGGAGTGGGTGAGAAGTTTTTGAAAAATTAAATCCCCATAAGGATACTACAGGTGGATATCGATATAAAATAATTGTTCTTAGCTGAAATAACATTGAAAAGGGAACATTTAGTTGGATATTTTCATCACCTAGAATATAAAAATGGTCCTTGATGCCATCCTGGTTTTACAATATGGATGGATATGTTTTGAAAATTTAAAACTCTTTATGAACTAAAATGAATGATTTGAATAATGAAATTGAATTTCTTAGGTTAAACTAAGGTATTATTGTTTTAAAAAAATGTTTCTTAATTTATACGTCCTATGAATTATTTTTCATGATTGACCAATTTTATCAAATATTCATGATGGGTCATGCCAATCATTTTTTTGGTTTTCTAAGAAATTGAATATAAAATGATAAATGTGAGATGATAATATGAATGATAAAATATAGAAGTTACATATTTTATATTAGTTATATGAATACTATTATATCATCAATATTATCTAGGAATGTTAATTTCTATCCATAATTATTAGATTTTGAAATATTAATGAAATTCCTTAATGGTATGATGATCACATATCAAATCTATGATTCTTTTCGAGTTGTCGTTTGTGGGAATGTGCATCCTGTAGATCATATTATTCTTTATCTATTTGAATTTAATGTTTTTTTTTGCGAATGGATTGTATTTATATACATAAATATCACATTAATTTATGTCTAAGGGATGTCAAATTTTATATTCCAAACCAAGATATGATTGTTTATTAAGGTGATGATTAATATGAAATTCCAATGGATATCGAATCCATTGTATAGGTCATGATTCCCATTCAAAAGGTTTTATTATATTATATGGATGGGGAGAAATTAAAAATAAATGACATTCTTATTATATAAGACATTTTTTATGCCTTTTTGGATGAGTTTCACAGTCTTTCACTGAAATGTTCTGCGGAGTTCTCAATAAAACTCTTAATTAGAACTACACCTATTTCAAATTATCCTTATAGGATGGTCCTGATTAAGATACAAGAATTAAAGAATAAAAGACATGATAACATTGAAAAGGGATTCATTCATCCATATTTTTCACCTTGGTGTGCACCATTACTATTTTTTAAAATACTGATGGATTGATGCTACATGTAATTGATTATCAGAAGATGAACAAGATCAAAATAAAGAATTAGTATTTTCTACCATATATTTATAAATTTTTTAATCAACTTTAAAAGATCAATACTTTTACAAGACTGACCTTCACAATGAATATCATCAATTGAGGGTCAAGAATAAGGATATACCTAATAAAAAATTCTGTAAAAGGAACTGAACCTATAAGTATATAATCATGCCATTAAATCTTATTAGTACACCCGAAATTATAATGGATTTAATGAATATAGTATTTATAGATCACCTGGATCATTTTTTTGTAGTTTTTATAGATGATATTCCCATTTATTAAAATAGAAAAGAATATTATAAAGGTCAGATAAATTTTTTTTCTGTTGACTGTAAGGAAGGAAGAACTATTTAAAAACTTAAAAAAGTGTGAATTATGGATATATAATGTTTTATTTTTGGTTTATATAATCTCAAGAGAGGATATATTAGTGGATATATAATATATATAGGCTATTAAATGTTGTTCTAGACTAACCAATATGACTATGATCCATAGTTTTCTTATTTTAGATTCATATTATCGGTGATTAGTACAAAATTTCTCATGAATGTATAATCCACTCACCATGTTAACTAAGATGGGGTCCATGTTCATTTAGATATATTAATGAATGAAAAATTTCAATTAACTAAATTGAAGGTATGCCAATGCTCTTGTGTAAACATTAAACTAAATTTTAAAATGGTTTTTAATCTATAGTGATGCATAAAATAATGGATTGGGATGTATTCTCGTGAAGAATAACACAATTATAAATTATGCCTCACAATAGTTTAAGATTGATGATAAAAATTTCCCAACTCAATATTCATAATTAGCAGCGGTAAATTTTTAATTAAAATTATGGATCCATTATCATAATAGAGAATGTGTGATATTTATTGATTATAAAAATTTAATGTTTATATTTACACATATGGAGTTGAATATGCACTAGATAAGATGATTAGAGATGATTAAATATTATGATTTCTAAATACATCACTACCCTAGGAAAGAAAAAAGGTTGACCAATGTATTGAATCAAAATGATAATGCTAGATTTTCTATGTTGAGGATAAAAAAGATCAAATATTTCTATATTTGAAAAGGCTAGATTGAGAAATCTTGAAAGAAGTGGTAAAATCTTATATATCTCAAAATAGTTTTCAACCATATATTCAAATGAAGATTAAATAGGTGTAAAAGGAAGAAATATAGTTTTAAAATTAGTTCATAAATGTACTTTTGTTTAACCTTTATTGTTATTGATTTCTATGGTTTAGGAACCATGTGTGTGATTCATCCAAAGCAGATTTGAAGAAAGAATTATTTGGGGAATCTCATAGTTCTTTATTATCTATTCATACTATAAGTATATTGATGTATATAGATATGAAAGCGTATTTATTGTGGGGAAAATTATGACACACATTAAAAAAATTTCATATTTCTGCCCGGTATATTAAAATGTAAAGGATGAGAGACTAAATTTTGAAGAGATTTTACTACCGTTACCTATACCAGAATGTAAATGGGAAAACATCACTATGTATTTTTTTATTGGATTCCACAAAAAATTTAAATGGAATAATGATACATTAGTTTTAGTTAATCACCTTAATATGTTATCACACATCATTTCTATCAAAGAATATTTGTATCTGGATCATTTATTCAGAATATATATTAAGGTAGTTGAAATGTTGCCTGAAGTACGACATTCAATTGTATCGGATCAGGGTCTGAGGGTTACCATGAAGTTCAAGAGATGTCCCCCTCAAGTTATTGATATAGGGATGAGTTTTATTAATGTGTATCATCAAAAAATATATGGCCAAAATATGAGAACTTTTAAAAAACTAGGGGAATTGATGACATCTTGTTTTATGTATTTCAAAGGTGGTTGGGATCAACACAATCTTCTAGTTGAGTTTTCATACAATAATAAATTTCACTTGAGCCTTTATATGGATCCTTATGAAGTCCTATATTAAAATAACTATTGAACACCAATGTGATGGGATGAATTTTAGGATAGGAATATTTTGGGACCTAAGATAGATAAAAAATTTGAAGATAAGGTTAGAGCCATTTAGTAACACATTAGGGAAGAAAAAACATGGTAGATTGGTTATGCTGGCATTCACCGACATGATCTATAATCTAAAGTTTGTGATGATGTGTTTATTATAATTTATCCAAGTAATAATGCAATGAGATATATAAATGATGGAAAACTAATCCTTAGGGAAATCACTCCGTTTTAAATTATTTATTGTATTAGGATGGTAGATTATCAATTGGTGCTTTCGTTAAGCCTCTATCAAGTGCATGATGAGTTACATTTATATCTCTTTTGGAAGTAGATAAATAATCCTTCACTTTTAAAAAACATAGAGGTTGTTCCATTTGAACATGAAATTTCCAATGAAGAAAAACTAGTGCAGATTCTGTATTTTAGATAGAATTTTCTACAAAAGAAGGCAACTCACCTGTTCAATGTTTTCTGGAGAAAAGACAAGCTTGATGAAGCTACGTAGGAAACTAAAGATATAAAGATCCATAATTATACTAATTTTATTATATCAGAGTGATTCATTTCAAGGGATAAAACCATTTGGGGGTGGAATTTAAAATAATGATTTTTTATGAAATATTTTTTAAAAAATATTAATTTCCTTGAAATCATTCATTTCATGAAACATCATATTTTAATGAATCACAATATACTGTTAATATTATTATTTAAACCTGACCATTATAACACAACCTTCAAATTTTGTAGTATTAATAAAAATAAACAAATATTTTAATTTAAGTATAAATGTTTTAGATAAAGAATATATATTTAAAAATAAGTACTTAATTTTAAGTAAAGTATTTATATTCTATAAAAATAATTGTTTTTTTAAAAAATGTATTTATTTTTATGAAAAAAACAATAAAATTAATTTTTGATGCATTTAAAAATTATTTTATAAAAAAAATTCATTTTTGGAATCAACCTGTAAAAATTTTCATATGGTGAGACCTCGAGAATTTTCTGAAAAGGTTATTTTTTCAAGGAATAATGAAAATACTTTTATTAATTAAAAAATAATTTTCATTAAATGATTTTACAAAGTAAAATATTTTTTAGAAGTATTTTGGAATTAAAATTATTTCAATTATATATTGATTAATCATATTTAAATCATTGTTAACAAATTCATATTGAATTTTGTTATTAAAACTTTGAAATTATCTGAAAATATTTTTTTTTTGGAAAAACATTTTTTCATTATGTATGTTGGTTTAATTTTAAAATAAAATTTAACAATTATGGGAATAAAATTGGAAAAATTGTGTTTCCATATTTTTAATAATCATAATTAAAAATATATAATATGTCCGACTTGATTTTTGGTCAAAATGAATAATTAAAAAGATAAAATTAATTATCACAATTGTGGTTATAACATGATTATATGGGGTTAATCTAAAATGATAAGGGTTAAAATGACTTTAAAACATGTATAATACCTCTTTTATGCAAATATTTAGACCCGTATTGCATTAGGATTGATTTTTAGAGTTTTTTGGGACACATTTCCATGAATGTGACCAATATAATAATTTCAGTAATGAAATATTCAAAAATGTCATCCTCTTGAATTTAAAATTAAATTATGTGTTTACCTAGGGAAAAAATAATTATGTTATTGAATATTAATAATATTTTTGAGAATAATGAAATTAATTTCATAGGATTAATTTATTTTTATTGTTTATCAATTATAAATTACATTAATTTCTTATGAAACCCCAACACTGTAATTATTAAATTAATAGAAAAATACAATAAATGATACTAACAATATTAGAAGTAATGTAAATTTAATTAATTATTTTATATAATGAATTATATATTTATATATTACATTGTATTTAGGTTTTTAAATTATATATTCAAATTCCAACACCATCTTGATTTTTTTAGATTCAAATTAAATGAATAGTGTCAAAATTGAATTTAATGTTATTTTATAATAAATAACATTTTATTAAATAATTTAAAATTACAAAAAAATACTACCCACTTTAAATTTATTGGTATACGATTAAAAATAATAATCATAGTCCATTCATGAATGAATATTACTTTTTTAAAAATTAAATTTATTCCTAAATATTAAAGACTTTTCACCATGGTAAAGGGTTAAACGAGGTTTTATGTGTTTTGTGTGTTTGTAATAAAATTAATATTCTACAGGCATAGTATTTTTATTATATAAATAAAATTTAATATTTATTTTCATTGGGTAAAAATTATCTAATAAGGATAATTTTATTTCTAGTCTTAAATGATATGTTTCCAAGATAAAAGGTTTATTTACTATTGTGAAAACTAACATGGTAATAATAAGGAAACATTGAATATATGGAACAACATGATTAAAAAATATATATTTTTTGGTTTTGTGGAGTTCTGGTTTTCCAATATCATATCCACACTCCTTTATTTATTAATTTTTCTATGAATTTGGGTTGAAATTAACTCCGCATTATTGAATAGTTTTTTGTATTAACAATAATGCCACTCCTCCATAATTATATAAGGCCACCTGCACCCCTCAATTATTTACTAGTATCAATCCATTTGGATTGAAAAAAATATATCTCCAATATTAGTTTCAATGTTATTGAACTTATAGGATTCCTAAATAACAAGTCTTAGGTTATTTAAAAACAGATCCAAAGGAGGATGCTCAAAGTGAATGTAATTATCTTCAATAAGTTCTTTATTTTTTACTTATTGTCTTACCAAATTCATTAGTATCCTAATAACTTTATAATAATAAAGTAGATATCTAAATTATACTAATATATTTCAATGTTTATGGAATATCTTAGAATGATATCATATTTTATTATATGAGTAACGAAATAGTCCATCATGTGTATGGTGGACTATGTCCTCCTAAAATGATGTAATATGTTTTCCATAACCACCTCTCATAGATAGAATAATGATGGATTTAAATTTTATAAATATTATTTTAATGATATTATTATACTATTTCAATTATAACATCACATATACCTTATTAATTTACATTCTGTGGGAATACGATAATGACGCTTGTGTATACAAGAGACTATCGCCTCACGAAGCAAGGATGATTCATTTTTCACATAAAATTTACATGGAAGGTAATAAAGATAAAATTAATAAATTTATGTTGTAAAAATGAAACCATAATTAATTTATAAAGGTATTATATTATTAAAATTTCTTTCTATTCATCCGTTGAGAAATTGAAACAATGTTCATGCGTACGTACGATCTATAGTCTCTAAGAACAATATAATTCATTTGTAATATCTAACATTTATACATTACTATAAATAAATATATAATGAATATATATTATTTTATAAAAATTGTAATGTTATGTATATAATGGAACCATGATAAATGTAAATGGGCTGAAATGATTGATGCAAAACCTACATAAAAAACAATGAAATTATTACACGAAACATGATTTCAAGAAGAAATTATTAATAATTGGGTGATAAAAGGTTACAAGTAAACAATAAATGGTAAGATATATATGAAAATGGTTTTTTACAGATTTATAATATAACTATATATATTATACGTGAGGGTTCAATATGTACCATGAATGTCGATACTTAAGATAAGAGATTTCTAGTGTCTCTTTTATTTCTAGGAGACATATACCATATCCACTAATAATTTATTTTTTTGGTTTATATACTACCCCATTTATATTTTATATCATTAATTTAATTATTTTAAGGATATTTAAATTTTTATTTGATGTTATTGTTTAATAGGTCTTAATATTCCAATGTTTCTAGAGTGGTAAGGGGTTTTTGTCTAAAATTGTCTTCATTATGACATATGTTATGTTATGAAAATATATTATTTAATTATGTGTATATAAAGTCCATTTGATATATTATATTATGAAATTACTTATTTTAATGATATTAAATAATTTATTTAATTTTATTCTTTAATGAGTCTTACGATAAAAAAGTTACCAAAGTGGTAATGGATTCTGTCTCCCTTTTATTTCAATGTGACACATACCTTATAAACCACTTGTTTCTATGGTGTGGTGTATATAATATTTATTATTGTATTTTATTATTTTTAAATTAAAAGTTTTGAGATATAAAAATATTAATAATTTTCAGTCTTTAATGGGGATTATGTCTAAAATGTTACAAAAGTTGTAAGGGTTTCATATTTTAAACGCATTGTATATCAAGATTATTTATTATTAAGATTTTGATGATGAGATCTTATGATCCATTTCTGAATAAATTTATGAATTTTCTTATACAATGGTTATTTATTGAGAATAAATGTTTTACCTTCATTTTATTCTCTTTATGTACTCTATATTCTAAAATAATATTTTTATAAATTTAATATTATTTTACTATTTGGCAAAGAACCCTTTTTTCCTTATCCATATTTTTCAAAAAAAGTTTTCAAGAATAATTTAGTATTATTATATGATTGTTTAATGTAATTTTTATCCTTTTATTACTTTTAAAAAAAATTAAAATTAATATTCATGTCATTTTCCAATGAACTCCAATTTGGATTTTACCAAAAACACGGAAAGAATATTTGTTTTATTGTCTATAACATGAATGAAATTTCCCACAATCATGACCACTCTATTTTTTTAAAATCCCATTTTAATTTTAAAAGGTTATTTTCATGTAAAATAACTTTCAAAATGTTTTATTGAATATTATTTTTTAAAATAAGATTATAAAATTTAAAATGTTAATTTAATCAAGAAATTTTCTAAGTCATTTTTTAAAATATTTTTCTATCTAAGATGGAATACATTGTTGACACATTATCATTATATAGGATAATATAAAATGGTAACTTTATTATTATTTTTCTTGATGGTTTATTTTTATTATCATAATATTTTTATGAAACCCATTTCTTATAGATGTGTTATTATATGATGAAATGTTTATAAAACACATTTATTTTTATGGGTTCTAATATGATAAATAAGTTATGAATCCCATTTTTTTTCATGGGTTCTGAAATGATAAATGTGTTATGAAGACCATTTGTTTTCATGTGATCCTATATGATTAATGTTTTATGATCTTGTGACACAAATATGTTTGAATTTCATTATGTGACTAGTAAGACCGATATCAATATCCAATGCAATATGTAATGATTGATATCTCATAATAAAAATTAGACTGGAATGGGGGTGAACCTAGTTCAGTGAGGCAGTTTGCAACTATGATAGTCATGGGAGTGAACCATGACTAAAAAAATGGTTTTGATAGTGAACCCAATCCACTATAACAGTTTTTGGAGTGAACCATGACTACTATGATGGTTTTACGAGTAAACCTAATACACTATGGTAGTCTTGGAAATGAGTCTTGACTACAAAGTAAATGAATTTCTATTCTTATGTGTATGCTAAAAGTATATGTCTTATGAAAATATTATGTTCTCATGGATCAGGTTCTTTGATTCATTTATGATTCATATCATATGGACTACTAAGATTTAAGCCAGGACATAATGTTTATGATATATGATATGAAAGGTATTGTTTTCAAATGTTATTATCATTTTATTATACCATAATGCTCTTTTTATATTGATATCTCCCATTTTAACCGTTACTAAGAATATGATATCACCCTTTATAATAATTACTCTCCACAGGTTATTGACAAATCTATTATGTATGACATGTCTAAAAAGGGTGATATATATGATGAAATTAATGGGAGATGATATAGTTAACTTATGATCTAGTTGTTTATGTATCCACTTTCCAAAGGAACTAGACCTATAATATTTTATCTTAGATCATTATTTAATGTATTTAATTATCATATATTAATATATAATATATAAACATGAGATGTTTTGGTATTAATATATCGTACATGGAGCCTCTCATTTAAAAGATAAAGAAAGAATGATATATCTCAGTGAATAATAAGTGATACTGGCTTGTCACCTATATAGGTATACTATTTTACCAACATCACTATAGTTATCTCTCTCCCAGTTTTTCATAAAAGGGATGATATATTATAGTAATAAAACAAGTTTAACCCGCTACTAATTCCACACTAGTTTCCTACTCCTTAACTATGATATATATCCATACCTGTCTCTCTTTAATAGAATCCATCTCGAAGTCCTTGGGGTTAAGTATCATAAAATGTATCTAGTGCATTAAATAATCTCATCATCTCATACAAATCTCAATATAGTAACCGAGTTGTTTTTACAATCCACTAAAACCGTCATGCCTTGTATCATACATTAGGTATTAAAACTCAAACCATCACAACCCATTGACTATGTCATGTACCCTAAGCAATCATATATCATACATGCCATAACAATTATAATCCTTTGGATACTAAATCCGGATATACATGTGTGTGAAATATCTACAAGAAATTATATAACTCAGAAAACATATATGTGGAATCTAACCACCAATAATACAATAATATTGTATTACCATGAGAAGAAAGAGAATCCAGAGGTGGTAGTTAGGCACCCATCCCTTTCCAACATAGATATTAGGGAAAATAGCTCCAAGATTCCTCCGGGTGTTAGTATCTCTACTAGTAAGTGTGGGGTAGATTATGAAATCACAAAAAAAAACTTGACATAATAGAGATGAAAAATAAATTATTGTCATTAACCATGTCCTAGGATCAACTACAACATTCACCACTTAGACACTAGGATACTACTACCACAAGATAAATTTCTTATAAGAACAAAATAATTTAATAATAATTTCATTAAATTAATTATTTCATTTTTTATATTTAAATTATAATTAATTAATTCATTTTCATTATTTATTATTATTCCTAATTACATTTTATTAACCGATAGAGTAAAGTCTATTCCCACCAGGAATAATCTATCTGATTCCATAGATCTTCATGATTAAAATATTTTAAATATTATAACAATAACCAACCCCATGGGTGAACACATTCATTATAATATTACCATTATATAATTCAATGTATTGTAGTTAAAAATTCTATGCTACCCAAAAATATATTGATAACTAAGCACAACCACCAACCAAAAAAAGTGTGGAAAGGAATGTAGATAAATAATAAACATGACCACCCTACATTAAACATATTTATTATGTGTCCCAACATTAATAATAGAAATAGGTAAGCACAACTTAAACCCACTCCACTAACTCTGGTTCAATCCATGAAACCCTCATCTATATCCCTATTCATCTCTTTGTCACAGGCATCAAATTATTCCATAACCCCATGTCTCCCCACCTGTATATCATTTTTCTTCCTAGTTTAACATCAAATAATATAGAATGTATCATATGTATGGAAACATAAAAGGTATTAAACAACTAACAAGGTCAATAGGAAATCTATTCCATAAAATAAAGAATTTAACATTTACTTAGAAATAGGCTCACTCATCCACAAAACATCATCTTTATCAAACAATTATATTTATTCCATCATGAAGTAACTAATTCATTTATTAAATATTAAAAATATGGGTAAACTAAGAAAAATGTTAGGACGTTATAACATATATTAAACATGCTCACTAGCATCAAATCCAATGTCAAAAAACCATTAGAAGAATATTTCTCATTTTACCAGTCATTTATTATTATTGACAAGAAGAATAACATATTTAGGTTCTTTATCTAATTATATGAACACATGTAAAAATAACTACAATTAATCATGCATTAATCATTAATTTCATTTCCATCAAATTAAAAGAATCTATGGGTCCATTAAATAAGACAAATTATGTTCTTTAGAAAAAAATAGAATCTAGATTGGTATTCCTAAACAAATTTCATTAAATAACATGTTAATATAATAAAAAAACAAGCTAAACAAAGAATATCCTAGATATCATGAGATCTAGAAAATTTAGAGGAAAACTGTTATCACAGTGGAATCATAAACAATTGCTAATGGTAAAAAAATTCATAAATATTTTAGTTTATCCTTTATTAAGATTAATTCCATTAATACCCAGGAAAATAAAGAATATTAAATTTAGGATTACATGTAAAAATTATATAGAAAAAATGAATCCCCTACCTCATGACTTCAATGTTATTTACACAAGAATGAAAGTGATATATTGGTCTTTGATCAGCTATCCCGTAAGGGAACTATATTCCTGATAAGATACCACACCAATACTATTGAAAAACATAAAAAATCCCCATTAGATTGATGAGAATCATCTTCTATATCATGGAAATAAGAATAGGAGGAAAACTATATATAATGAAGAATAATCTGCAAGAAAGGATGGAATAAATTACCTCGTATCACCATGGAAAAAACATGGGAAGTCGTGGATTGAATCTGATTGAAAGTGAACGCAATGAATTTTGGAAATATCTCTTCGGAACCTAGGGTGTGATAGAGGAGGATTTTAGAAAATTAGGTTTGGATGGGTTTTGGTTATGTAAAGACCAGCTAATAAGTAGAAGACCATGAAAAAACCCTATAGAACTTGGAAAACCCCACTCAGACCCCGACATAGAACCCATATATTATGGTGCAACCAACCTGGTCAAACCACCTCTCAAGAAACACCAAAATTTCATGGGGATGATCCTATAAAACTAGGGAGAGACATGACATAACCTAAAAAACAATTACTATCATGACCCGTCCTCGGGGCTCGTGCCGTGACTACCCCAAGCCCGCCTTCCATAGCCTAGGGGCTGGCGACTAGAACCAAAGGCATAAATCCCTAATTTGGGAAGGCATTGCCTTTATAGAAGTAACACACACACACAAAGAGTAAGCTAGAAACACAACACTAAGTAAATACTGTATAAAAAAATTAGTTTTGAATGTAAAGGGCCCAGAAATACGAGACCAATAGTAAAGTACAGGTACAACAGAAAACAAGTACAACTGAAAAAAGGACAACATCTGAAAAGGGAAGCTCCTGGAACGTTCACCGAGTATCCTACTTGAAGTGTAGGTATAGATGTCTACCTCAACACTCCACATCTATCGGTCTGCTCCGTGTACCGTCTCACCATATGGTCCACCTCCGGGTACCGTCTGGTCCAAGATCGCTCTCGGCCTCCGTCAACGCTGTCCGTCGTCTGCATCCAACACAACGAGGTGCGGGCATAGCCCGTGCAGGGGCGAGTATAAAGATACTCAGTAGGGACCCCGAGACCCTCAAAATCTCACAAAATCCACAAAGGATAAACCACATTAGAAATATACAATCACTAAGTACCAACCAACCCTACTTAGGTATATTCCCATACATATACCTATGTTATCAATATTAGTTCGACTCCAACTCTCGAGCCCAAGCACAACCCAGTCCATATAAGAATTAAAGTCAATCACACCAATGATAATGATTTAAAGTCAAGACTCAGCTCACACAGGTATACATATTTTATATAGAGATAGATATGATCAGATGTAGTCACCGATTCATCTAATCTGTCAGACCCAAACAGGATACAAGACAAGCTAAGCTGTCGGACCCACACATGATACAAGACCAACCACTATGTCGGACCCACACAGGATACAAGTAAAAAAGTCAAAACTAATGGAACCACACAGGATAAAAGAACCGTAGTCATTGTCGTAGAAGCCACGGAGGATTCCAGTATGGTAGTCATCACTGTTGAACCCGTGGAGGATTCCAGTACAGTAGTTGTCGCTGTCGAACCCATGGAGGATTCCAGTACAGTAGTCGACGTAGTGGCAGCTGGCTCTAGGGTTCCCGTACACAGCACGCTCGATTCCGGAGGGTCCACTTCTTGAGAAAAGGGGTTCGATACATCAAATATCACAAAGTTTAGAGTTGATGTATCCTGAAGTTCCGTCTTATAAAAAATAACCCAACGCAACAGACGATGCGTCAATCAGACTCCCGGTGTGAGAGTTATTGGCTTTTCCGTTCTAGGGGCCCAGTTAGAACTACACTTGTTCCAAACCCAGCAATTTTCCAAAGTTGTCCAAAACTCACTTAGAGTATCTCAAAAGGATATCCTCTTCGTAAGGGTCCCAGTTCCACAGATGGCGCGTCTATTAGACGCATGGTTGAGAAGTTATTCGCATTTAAGCGAAACGGGCCCGACCCGTCAGGCTCGGTGGGCTGGCAGGTCGGGCCGTCTTGGCTCGGCAGGTCTGACCCGGCTAAGGGGTCAGCCCGACCCAGGGGAGGGGGGGGGGGGGGGTGGCCTGGCGGGGCGCGGCCATGGCCCGGCTAGCTGGCAGAGCGGATCGGGGGGCACGGCCCCCGGTTTTCTGAAATGGAGGCACCAACCGACGCCGCCCCTCCTGTCCGGCTGGCTAAAGTTGATCAGTCTTCTCCAGTGAGAGCGGCCCGAACAAGTGGGCCACTATTCTCCCACGCGTAACCTTTGAGTTCCGTAGCCTTATTCAACCTGGTCGGCTTCCTACCAGCAGGTTCGCCCACCGAAGCGGCCCGCGGAAGCGCGACCTGCGGTTCTCTGCAGGGCAGCACCGAGAGGCGCCGCGATTATCCCATCTCGGCTGGCTTTAGCCGACCATTTCTTCTTCAGCCGAGTGGCCTGTGGTTGTGGGCTGCGGTCTCCCTTTTGTGCGGTACCCAGTGTCGTGGTCCACTTCGGGCCAGCGCGCAGCCGCCATTGCCGCCACCGCCTTCAGTTGTTGCTGCCACCTCTTCCAACACCATCTCCATCGTGGATAAAAATAGGAAACAACAGAGAGTCGTCGGGCCATGTTCATTCAGACCGTGCCCTCCTCTTAAGGCGGTAACAAATGGCCATAGATGATCACTTGCATTCAACAAGTATGAAGGTATAATTTATTCAATTTAAACTATATAAACCCCCTACCTCGTAATTGGTGTTGAGTGTAGACGAGGAAATCAGCGTCGCAGATGACTTTGTCGCGGGAAGAGGATTCGAAGACGACGTCGATTTGTTGATGTCGGGGTGCATCCGAGGAGGAAGTGTAGTCAAAGTTCCTCGCGAGCGGCTCCTCCTCTTGTGGCTTGGACAAATATCGAAGATGTCCTTGTCATTATTCATTGGAGAGAAAGAGAGTTCTTCGTGTTCTTCAGGGAAAAATGATCTCTCCCTAATTCTCCAAAGGTTCCACCACAAAATATCTTCCAAGACAATATAATAAAAAGGCTCCCCCAATATTATAATAATGTCAAGAAAATAAAAACAATTCAAAAGAATTTTTGACAATAGAAATTAATTAAAGAAGACTTTAATTAATTGTGTTGGGACAATTAATGGGAGGGAGGTGGAGAGGCTCCACCATGATGTGGAAGTTCAAAGGTTAAGAGAGGGTTTTAAGGGAGTTAAAGGGGGAGTTGAAGGGTTAAGGGATCATGTGGGCCCCACTTTTAGTTATATCCTCCAATGGGAAGCTATTTGGGATGTGGTACCCACCTCTAACTTCCCTTTGGATGAAATAAACACCACATAAAATAAATTGTGTAACACAACAATTTATTTAATTTATTATGAATCCCCAAAATATAACTTTTACTCACGACCAAAAGAAACTGTGGTAAAGGTCTCCTTAAGTGAATAACGGCGATGCGAGTTCATCGGTGTCCTCATATTTCAATTCCAAGCACCGATTCAAAAGATAGAAAAGCCCGCACGTATATTTACTTAACGTACCCGAACAAAACTTCAGAAATTGATTCCAGGCACACCAGGCCTCAGAATTAGGTGCCGTCAGAAACTGCAAACTCATAAAATTCCAAATAATTTAAGATAATTTTTTCCTTGAAATTCCCAGGTCTTTAAATTACCCCCACCTTAGGGATTTATGTCCTCTTAAAGCTACAAAACACACTAGGGAAACAAATGAGGGTACTCAGCACGCATTTGAGCCTCCTGCTCCCATGTGATCTCTTGGAGGTTCCCATCTTGCCAATGAACATGCACCAGAGGAATCAAACATTCTTCCATGACCCGCTCCTGTTGATACTCGATCTCCACCGGGACCTTCGTGAATGTCGCCCCGTCATCGATGTCCAGCTCCCCGTGGTCGATGATGTGAGATGAGTCATGCACGTATCTCCTCAACTAAGATACGTGGAAGTCGTCATGCACCCGGTGAAACTGATGTGGAAGGGAAAGGTGGTAAGCCACCTCACTTACTCTGCTGAGGACCTAGAAAGGTCTGATAAATCACAGTGATAACTTTCCACCATGGCCAAATCTCTGTAGACCCCATCAAGGTGATACCTGTAGGAAGACGTGGTCGCCATCCTCAAACTCCAGTGGTCTCCGTCTCCTATCATCATAGGACTTTTGTTTTCTATGTGCTGTCTAAATCCTCTCCTAGATGATCTACACCTTCTTCATCGTAGCCTGCACCATCTCTGGTCCTACAATTGCAGACTCCCCAGGGTCTGTCCAACACAGAGGTGAACTGCAAGGTCGGCTGTACAATGCCTCGTAAGGTGCCATCCCGATGGTAGAGTGGTATCTGTTATTGTACGAAAACTCCATCAATGGTAAATGATCCTCCTAGATGTGAACAAAGTCAAGGACACATGCACGAAGCATGTCCTCAAGAGTCTGAATGATCCTCTCAGTCTGACCGTCTATCTGAGGATGGAAGGCGGTTCTCAAGTGAAGCTGTGTGCCAAAAGACTCCTATAACCCCTTCCATAACTGGGAAGTGAAATGAGCATCTCGATCGGAGACGATAGTCGATGGAACACCATGAAGTCGTACGATCTCCTGAATGTAGAGGCGTCCCAAGATCTCCACTGAGCCATGCTCTCTGATCGGTATAAAGTGGGTCAACATGGTGAGTCGGTCAACAATCACCTAGATAAAGTCGTGTCCTCTAGATGTACATGGAATCCCCATCACGAAATCCATGGATATACCATCCCACTTCCACTCTGGAACCTCTAAGGGCTATACCAAGCTTGCTGGTACCTGGTGCTCTGCCTTCACTTTCTAACAAGTGAGGCACCGTGATACAAACTCAACTACAAAATTCTTCATACCCAGCCACCAGTGCTGTTGTCTAAGGTCCTGATACATATTCACCACTCATGGATGTACCGCTAGTGGGGAAGTGTGGAACTCACTCAACACCTCCTCCTGTAGTGAAATTGGTACCACTGTACGTCCTCTGAAGAGGATTATGTGCTCCCCACCATTAGAAAATCCATTAGGTGCCTACCCTGAGGATATCTGAACATGTCACGTCTCATAGTCAACGTCCCCACATTGTGCCTCTCCGACTCACTGAAGGAGTGGAGGAGTGACTGTGAGAGACTGAAGAATGGCATCTCCACCTCTATCCACAAAGGATATCTGCAATGTGACTAGCTGCTCCTTTTCCTCTCCTAGTAGCTGAATGATCGATATCCTGTTGAGAGCATCTGCTACAACATTCCCCTTCCTAGGAGTATAGAGTATCTCGATGTCATAGTCCTGGAGGAACTCGAGCCATTGTCGCTGTCTCAGGTTCAAGTCCTTCTATGAGAAGATGTACCTGAGACTCTGGTGTTCAGAGTAAACTGTAAAATGATCAATCATAAGATAGTTCTGCCACATATTCCAGGTGAAGACCACTGCTGCTAACTCCAGGTCATGGGTAACGTAGTTCTGCTCATGCGGTCTCAACTGTCATGAACCATACGCGATCACTACTCAATCTTGCATCAGGACACACCCGAGTCTAGTCCCTGATGCATCCCAGTAAACTACATACCCAATGCCCTCCTCTGGTATTCTCAAGATGGACACACTGGTCAATCTCTAACTCATCTCCTAAAAGCTCTGCTTGCATCTCTCTGACCACACGAAGGGTTTCCCCTTCTTCATCAAAGCTGACAGTGGTGCTGCAACTCTGGAGAAGTCTGGCACAAGGTAAGTCTGACCAACTCCTTAATGATCGACTGCACCCTCTTATGCATGATTCCATCCCATGCTACCTGGGGTTTCCTTTTCACCGAACAAGGAAAACCCCATCCCATCATTGTAGATAAACCAATTTTTTTTTCCTAATATAATCAATATGTGTATGAACTGTGGTTGCCCAGTCCATACCTAAACTAACGTCTTAAGGCCTCGACGCTACCACCAAGAGGTTCCAACCGAAACTCTCACCTCAAGGATCAGATCACACCATCAGCATAAGTGTGATTATCGAGTCTCCTCCCAAAGTTATCTCCAGACATGAGGGTCAAGTCAACAGCTTAACCAGAAACTCTAGGTCTGGGAAAAGATTCGTGGAAGGAATAAATGATTGGTACCTATATCTATTGATACGAAAGCTAGTAGTAGACACAGACTGTACCAAAAATCATTCTTAGAGCCCTTGGGTCACACTCCTTGACCACATGTAGCTACTCTTTTCCCCTGCCCTCTAGCTCTATGAGCCTAGCGGGAACTATAAAGGCAGGTGGTTGTAACATGTCAAAATGTTCACCACCACATGATGCTCTCCTAGCTCTGCTTCCACATCTACAGACCTATAGATTCATCTGTACTTAACACTTCCTCTTCCTTAAACATCTCACATGACCAAGTCTCTGAGACTGATGCCAATTTCATGCTTTACAACTTTTAACTTTCACTGGCTGTATCCGCTCAACCAATTAATATTCAACCACAAAGGTTCTCTCTAGAAACCTAACATAAGTAGGAATGCATAGAGAAAAAAGTGTTGGCTCAGACATCCTTAAACACACCTCGCTTAGAGGTCTGAGATCTAAAGCACTGATCAAATCATATTCATCGAGTACCAGCAAAGATCAGTATGCCTCGATGAATACTCAGCTACCGACACGTCATCCTGCTGAAGTTGTATAAGCTCTAGAAAACTCTCATCCACTTCCTCAAGACAGTCCTCAGCCGCCAGTGGGTCGGGCTCGCCTCAGAACTTGAGGGATATCTGGTGCTGAAACACATGTAAGGCACTAAGCCTACAAGTTTCCTCTACCAGTAATGCCGATAGCGTCTGCTGACCAACAGGTAGTGATATAGTTGACACACTGCCCGAAGGTACCATCTCATAAAAAGGTCGAAGTACCGAAACTTCATCATTATGCAGACCATACTCTTGGTCACTCACTGAAAAATATTAGTAACTAAGATCAACATATGCTCTACTAATGTCTCAACTAGGCGGAAAACTCCAGTAATCACCCCCAACCAGTCCTCTACTGCCTGGGAATCTGTCTCGCCTGAAAACCTCGGAGGCCTCTACCGCTGGAACTCATGCAACATGCTCAGTTGGCATGCACCATCTGCCAGTGTGGCTGGTAGAATCTTCTACCCAACAGATGGTGGTGCTGTTGGTACACCACCCGAAGGTGCCAACATAGTAAGAGGGCCCTACACTGGAGCCTCATCGCTCAGTGTGTCATCATCGTGTACTCTCTCTCGGAAACCATAGCTGGCTATCTTCGTAGTGGCATCCTAATAAAGAACAGGTGCGCCACGGTCAAAAAGTTATAACGAGTGAGCTGACTCAAAGAGACCACAAAGGAAAATATTGAAACACACACACAATCAGTGATTCTGTGAACTAAGTCAGAAATCAAAGGTCAGGGTCCTGGTGTATTGATACGTCACCCGCTGCACCAACACTGGACTCCATGGATTGAAAATCATACTCAATACTCTTAACACTATTGCTTCACAGATTAGAAATATCAAAGTCTTAAGTTTTGTGGTTGAACCTCCCTTTGATACCAATTTTTCACGACCCATCCTCAGGGACCATGCCGTGACTACCCCAAGCCCGCCTTCCATAGGCTAGGGGCTGGTGACTAGAACCAAAGATAAAAATCCCTAAGCTGGGAAGGCATTGCCTTTATAGAAGTAAAACACACACAAACAGAGAAAGATGTAAACAAAGCACTAATTGAATACTATATACAAAAAGTTGTGCTGAATCTAAAGGGGCCAGAAATACAGGCCCAACAATAAAGTACAGGTACAACGGAAAGCAAGTACAACTAAAAAAGAGACAACAACTAAAAAGGGAAGCTCCTGGAACTTCCACTGAGTATCCTACCTGAAGGGTAGGTACAGATGTACACCTTAGCACTCCACGTCTATAGGTCTGCTCTATGTACCGTATCACCATATGGTCCACCTCCGGGTACCGTCTGATCCTGGCTCGCTCTCAGACTCCGTCAACGCTGTCCGTCATCTGCATCCAACACAATGAGGTGCGGGCATAGCCCGTGCAGGGGTGAGTATAACGATACTCAGTAGAGACCCCGAGACCCTCAAAGTTTTACAAAATACACAAAGGATAAACCACAGTAGAAAGATGCAATCACGAAGTATCATCCAACCCTACTTAGTTATATGCCCATACATATACCTATGTTATCAATCTCAGTTCGGCTCCAACTCTCGAGCCCAACCACAACCCAGTCCACACAAAAAGTAAAGTCAATCACACCAATGATAATGATTCAAAGTCAAGGATCAGCTCACATAGGTACACATTTTTCATATAGCGATAGAGATGATCAGATGTAGTCACTGATTCATCTAAGATGTTGGACCCACATAGGATACAAGACCAACTAAGCTGTCAGACCCACAAAAGATACAAGTAAAGAAGTCAAAACTACCGGACCCACACAAGATAAAAGAATAGTAGTCATCACCATCGAACCCACAAAGTATTCCAGTATGGTAGTCATCGCTATCAAACCCACGGAGGATTACAGTACTGTAGTCATCACTGTCGAATCCACGGAGGATTCCAGTACAGTCTTCGACGTATTCGCAGCCAGCTCTAGGGTTTCCACACGCAGCACACTCGATTCCGGGAGGGTCTGCTCCTCGAGCAAAGGGGGTCGATACATCAACTTTCACGAAGTCCAGAGATGATGTATCCCAAATTTCTGTCTCATCAAAAGGAACCCAACGCAACAGACGGTGCGTCAATCGGATGCCCTATCTGAGAGTTATTGGCTTTTCCGTTCTAGGGGCCCAGTTGGAATTATGCTCGTTCCAAACCTGTACGTTTCCCAAAGTTGTCCAAAACTCTTTTAGATTATCACAAAAGGACCACCTCGTCGTAAGGGTCCCATTTCCGTAGACGAAATGTCGATTGGACGCACGGTCGAGAAGTTATTCGCATTTAAGCGAAACAGGCCCGACCCGTCAATCTCGTTGGGCTGGCGGGTCGGCCCGTCCTGGATCGGTGGATCTGACCCGGCTAAGGGGTTATCCCAGTCCAGAGTGGCGTGGCTGCAGCTCAGCCAGTTGGCCGAGCAGATTGGGGTCGCGGCCCCCGGTTTTTCAAAATGGCGGTGCCGAGCGGCGTCGCCCCTTCTATCCGGCCGGTCGAAGCCGACCAATCTTCTCTGGCGTGAGCGGCCCGTACAGAGGGGCCGCTGTTCTCCAATGTGGCACCTTTGGGTGCCGCGGAATTTGTTAACCCAGATAGCTGCCTTCCGGACGGTTCGCCCACCGAAACGGCCCACAGAAGCACGGGCCGCGATTCTCCGCAGCGCGATGCTGAGAGGCTCCGCGGTTCTCCCAGCCCGGCCGGCTTGAGCCGACTGGTTCTTCTTCGGCCGAGCGGCCCACGGTTGCGGGTGACGGTCTCCCTTCCACGTGAAATTTGGTGTCGTGGTACTCTTCGGGCCAGCGTGCACCCGCTGTTGCCACCACCGCCTTCGGTCGTCGCCACCACCTCTTCCAACACCATCTTCATCGAGGATAAAAACAGGAAACAACAGAGGGTCATTGGGCCGTGTTCGTTTGGCCCATGCCCTCTGCCTTAGGAGGTAAAAAATTTTCATAGATTATCACTTTCATTAAAAAATAACTATGGTATAATTTATTCAATTTAAATTATACAAACCCCCTAACTCGTAATCGGCGTTGAGCGTAGATGAGGAAATCAGCGTCACAAATGACAGTGTCGTAGGGAGAGGATTCAAAGACGACGTCGATTTGTTGACATCAGAGTGCATCTAAGGAGGAAGCATAGTTGAAGTTCCTTGTGGGAAGCTCTTCCTCTTGTGTCTTGGACAAAGATCAAAGATGGCCTCATCATTCTTCATTGGAGAGAAAGAGCGTTCTTCGTGTTCTTCCAGGAAGAATGCTCTCTCCCTAATTCTCCAAAGGTTCCACTACAAAATATCTGCCAAGCCAATATAATAAAAGGGCTCCCCCAATATTATAATAATTCCAAGAAAATAAAAACAATTCAATAGAATTGTTTACACCACAAATTAATTAAAGAAGACTTTAATTAATTGTGTTGGCATATTTAATGTGGGGGAGGTTGAGAGGCTCCACCATTATGCAGAAGTTCAAAGGTTAAGAGAGGGGTTTAAGGGAGTTAAAGGGGGAGTTGAAGGGTTAAGGGCTCATGTGGGCCCCACCCTTAGTTATATCCTTCCATGGGAAGTTATGTGGGGTGTGGGACCCACCTCCAAATTCTCTTTGGAGGAAATAACCACCACTTAAAATAAATTGTGTAACACAACAATTTATTTAATTTATTATGAATCCCCAAAATATAACTTCTACTCCTGACCAAACGCAATTGTGGTAAAGGTATTCTTAAGAGAATACTGGGGATGTGAGTTCATTTGTGTCCTCAGATTTAAATTCTGAGAACTGGTTCAAATGATATAAAAACCCACTCGTACATTTACTAAACGTACCCGAACAAAACATCAGAAATTGATTCCGGGCACACCGGGCCTCAGAATCAGGTGTTGTTAGAAACTGCGGGCTCATAAAATTCCAAAGAATTTAAGAAAACAATTTACTTGAAATTTTTGGGTCTTTAAAATTACACAAACCCCATTTGAGAATAAGGGAGGATAAGTCATAAACCATATAAATGAATGATCTACCCTCAAACTAATAGAATCACATGAAACCCCTATTCCCAATACAGGCTTCTCTACAACACAGTTATCTTCCTCAAGTAAAGGGAATTCACCACAACCTTTGTGCATAAAACAACCATGCTATGATTTCAAGTGCCTAAAAAATTCTCATACATGATCCCATACATTGTAATAACCCCACGTTATGTTACAACGAACATGATTTTGGAGCATACCAATGTTCCATGGTGCCTAAGTGATAAATATTTGGTAGATGTTATTATAATAACCAATTAATAACTATTAAGAGTCATTTTTGTAGTCTGTTTTATTAAAAACCGATGCCAAAAAACGTATTAAATATTTGGTGTCAGTTTTCCAAGAAACGGATTCCAAAAATTTTTATGAAATTTTTTTATTTTATTTTCTTAAAAACTACTATAGGAATAAGTGGAAAATATTTTTTCCATTGATTTTTAGAAAATCTAACCCCATAAATCATTGTTTTGGAATCAGTTATTAAGAAAATCAATTCATAAAATTTATTTTTTAAACTTTTTAATTTCAGTTTTAGGGAAAACTAAATTTAATATTTTTTTAAAAACCCTACCCCATAACCCTCATTTTGATTTTAGATTTTCCATTATTCTCTCGACCTTTGATGAGTCTTATGGCTAATGGCTATCCATGATGACTATTTTAGTCGATAATGTTCTATATGGATCTTTTTTTTATGATTGATGACCACCAATCATTCAACATACTACCTTGTTTTGCGATCCAGGTTTATATTTCATCTTCGTAACCCTACTATGATCAAGAAGAACCACTATTAGAGGCATTTTGTTATTCTTTTTTCTTATTCAATATTTTTTGAAAATGTTATAATTTTATGTTTTAGTGTTCTTCCTTCCAATGAATTAATGTGACATTTTTTATATTTCATATGTGGTAACTATATTACGTTTGAGCTGTATCACGATTAAATGTTTTGTTGTTGTTATTTTTGCTATTTTTTTTTCTGTAAAATGTTTTAATTGTTTTTTAGTGTTCTTCATTCCAATAAATTCATGGGATGTTATATATATTCCAAATTAATTCTGCATAGTTAAACTATGAAATTTATTAGTAGTTTATAGAAAACATTAAGATAAATCTGTTAACTTGTAGTTATTAATTTGATTCATTCCTTCATTTTTTGTATACATTTGACTATTAAATATAATTTTTTTAAGGTTTTTCTAAAATTATATAAATTATTTATTTGATTTAATTATCAATTTTTTTCCCAATATATATGGGAATGCATATAGTAGTCATGTTAGACTTATTTTCTATATAAGTTAAAACTGGTAATGCATATTGGAAAATAAGAAAATATCTGAATATGTATACTGTAAAATAATTACAAATATTAATATATATAGATAATAATTGTTTATTACACATGTTAAGAGAAATAAAATCCTTTAATTATATAACATAGATATTTAATAAGAGAAACTACATAGATATATATTCATCAACAAAAATTTTCACATGGGACCCCCTACTACCACAACAATGTTCTTGGTCTCATTTAAGAAAACATGTATCAAATTTTTACCCTCATCAATCAATTAATTTGAAAAAATTAAATATTATTTCATTTCTATTTCATTGATAAATATAATAATCCTTCTTATAATGTGACTTCTTTACTCTAATTTCTCTTATATTTATTCTCATGTATGTCCTCTTAATCTATAATCACCATGAACAAAAAAATTATTTTTACTAATTCTATTATCATTTCACATTTAATCAATATAATTTAGGAATTCATTAAATTCCACCACAACAATGACGTAATACTTTCATATGGTCAAATTTCATCAAATAGATTGAACCAAATCATATAATTTATGATTATCCAAATGAGAATCAAGTATGAGATCATTTAAAAAAATTTATCATTACTGCACAATGGCCATTAATAACGCTAGAAAAGGTTTTATCATCACTAAAAAGAAATGATAATCAAAGTGCCGTTAAAAACCCTAAGATTTTATCAATTTTAAAAAAGAACTGTTAAAGGATCCCTTTAACAACGCTAAGAAAAGAAATGTTAAAATATTCCTTTAACAGTGCTAATAAAGCGCTATTAAAAGTGTCCTTTAACAAAATTTTTATACTGTTAAAGGGTGACAATAATAGTGCTTCTTAAGTGCTGATAAAGGCAACACTGTTATAAGAGGTATAATGTTCTTGGGACACTTATGCACCCAAAATCTTTAACATCACTCCTATGACCACATTAACACTGTTCTACACACCCTTTATCAGCGATTTTCACCCCACCAACCATTTTATCAACACTTTGTGAATTTCTAGACAAATACAAGCTTGTATGGATTCAAACCCTTCACCTCCCCTTCATATATGGAATGCCTTTACCACTACACCATGTTGTTTTTTTTCTGTTTAATGATATTTTTGTTTATTTTTATAAATATATTTACATATATTTATATAATTATGTTTAAACACATTTATACTATATATGTGGGTGTGTGATATATATATATATATTGAAATATATTATATATTATATTTAT
This sequence comes from Viscum album, assembly GCA_963277665.1. Taxonomy (NCBI): domain Eukaryota; kingdom Viridiplantae; phylum Streptophyta; class Magnoliopsida; order Santalales; family Viscaceae; genus Viscum; species Viscum album. The sequence goes on from OY728155.1 coordinate 2,009,798,100, forward strand.
TTACATATATGATATTATAATATTTATATATCTGTTTATTAATATATGTATATATAAACATTAAAAAGTCATTTGTGTAATGTATAAAATTCTTAGATATTATTTTAAATAAATTTTTAGAATATTTATTTATTTAGATATATTAGAATATAGATTTTCACATAACAATATTTATATATGTATTTATATTATTGAATTATTAGAAGAAAATAAAAGAAAACAAATATATATTTGATTATAAATAAAATTACATTATGAGAAATGTTAAAATTTTAAAACAATAATATCAATATGAATGTATGGTCTAGGAATAAATTCTGTCCTCACTGAAAAAGAAAAAAATACCCCTTTAAAAGATGCTAAGAATCCATCAAATATTAAAAAATTAGGGTACCCCAACAAAAAACTCAGTTTTGGAGTCATTATGGAAATTTTTGGCTAAAAAATTGTGACATTTGTTTATTTGTGCACTGAAGGCATATATCCCATCGTAGTATTTGATTTTATATCTCATAGAGCCCAAATAGACACCTGGATCAAAATTTATGGCTGTTTGAAGTTCAGCTTATTTTTTCAATGTATTATATATATATTTTTTTATTTTTTTTTATTTTTTGTGTCATTAAATTAATATTAAATTACTGTTACTCAGTAATATTAAGAAAATTTTAAATTAAAAATATTTTTGAATCATTTTACAATCCTTTTTCACTAAATATCTAATATGATAAGTGTAAATTCCTATTTATATTATATATAACATATTTTCAAAATAATATTTCAAATTTATATCAATATAATTATATTCATATATTAATATATTATTTTTAATGAAAAATATTTTTTTAATTGTATATTTATTAGCTCTTGTAAAAAAAGTGCTGATAAAGGGGTATCATAATCAACACTTCTAAAAATGTTTTGATAACCCCTACCCCTTTTATTAGATCCTTTTTAAAAGAGATGATAAATGAAGCCATTTATTAGTAAATTTTTAAAAGAACTATTATAGGTTGGGCCTGTATTTGTGCATGCAAAATGGTGCTGATAATGGTGGGTCTTTAACATTGCTTTTTAGCATTGTTAAAGAACCACTTTAACAACACTGTAAAATTGATGTTAAATAGCCCCTTTATCATTGAAATTTTTCGCACTGACAAAGGGGGTCTTTAATAGCATTTTCAGCTAGCACTGTTAAATCCCTAGAGCTAGATAAACCCATTTTTAGTAGTTTATTCATGAATAACCATTCTAAATCCAATCATAGAATAACTAGTGTATTTTACTTCAGTTTTACATTCAGAGAATAAAATACACAATAAATAGAAAATAAGTGTTTCATGAATATATACATATAGAATTTTTGTTTAACATTTTTGTTCTAGGTTAACTAAAGCGGAATATTAATATCTATTTTGAAGGTTATCAGTAAATTAAAGTGGTATTGTCAAATAAGAAATAAAAAAAATCCTTCCAAACATGACAAAAACAACTTCATTCTTTTATAAGGGTCATCAATAATTGTTTACAATTACTTATTTAAATTAAATAAATACCTAATTTAATATAATATTTATTTTATTCTCACTAAAATTTTATATCTATCACCTGATCACATATTATTTTGATTATTTTTTTTGTTTAAAATTTATCAGTTTAAATATATATTTATGAATGTTTATTTGTTTTATATTTATATATATGTATTTTTATACATATTTATATATATATACTCAAATTAGTAATTGGGTTATTTTTATTTTTTGATTATAATAAAATTATTAACTTTTGGATCAACATGACACATCATACAAAATAAATACTCAAAGTAGATTAGTTTTTATTTTATTCTTAATAATTGTTAATATATCATATATGATTTCCAATCATTTTTAATTCATGTTATTATGTTTTGAATTTATCATTATATTTATATACATTTATTCCATTATATTATTTTATATATTTACTAATTATATTACGATCTCAGTTATTGAAAAGATTTTTATTATATAAATTTACGAAGAACCACTAGTGAATATGAAAAATGAGTTTATGATTTCATTGAATTTTCTAAATGAAATATTCAAAATATTGATTTGATTTTCTATCTATGTGTGGAGTGTTTGAATATACGAATGTTAAATTTTATAGAAATCGAGGATCATCCCACATGATATGGGTTTAAAATTAATTATATGCATTGGATCTATCATGGTGATAGAACTATAAATTAAACTTCTAATGTTGATACCAATATTCATTATGAGATTAAAGATCGTATTGAAGAATTAGTTCATGATTTTGGGATTGAATCCATTGAAAAAAAAAGAAAATATTTAATGGCTGTATGGGTATTCTATGAAACTATTATTCCATTGTTGTAATAATATATAGTGTTATTAGTAGTTTTCATATTGGTTAACTAGAAAGTAATAAATGGTTGGATTGAAAAAAGTTTCCCTAAATTACTTGATATTTTAATAAAGCTACTTCTAGAAAGAAATGGTCTTCCAGATTCAAATTATGAGGTGAATAAAATATTATGCTCAATAAGAATGTGGTATAAAAAGATATATGCATTCCCTAGTTATTGTGTGTTTAATATGAAAGAATATTATTTTTTATCAAAATGTACCACATGTGGAACATCACACTATAAGATGGATGAAAAATTCAACTTAGATTCATTCTCAGGTGATGAAATCTTACCTCAAGATAAATCAAATAATTACTTCCCTTAACAACTTCTTATAATTCCAATTAATTAACTCTGATTCATTTCTAGGTACTAAAATCAAAGATCCTACAAAAACAATTTGATACCTTCTAATAATTCTTAATTTGAATAGTCTATTTTCAAATTCATTGGATTAAAAAAGGTTAAGATGGAATTTAGATGAACACATCTATTATGTTAAATTACATCACCCTAAAAACTCATCCTAATAAAATATATTTGATAAGTATTTTCTTGATTTTTGACGTGATGATAGAAATATCAGAATGGGAGTGTGTACATATAGAATGAATCATTATCAAACCCTATGGAGCCAACATATTTCATGGCCTATTTTTTGGTATTTTACAACTTATCCCCTTAGATATATATGAAGAAAAAATATGTTTTGATAATATTGATGATTTATTGACCAAAATATCTAGGAAACAATATTGACATGTACCTTTCACCATTTTTTAATGATTTGAAACTTCCTATGGGTGTCATATGTTAATGTTGTGATGAATACAAAAAATATTATTATTTTTCATGAAATAATAATTCTCAATATAAACGAATTTCTTAAAAATAAAAACTTATTTGGATACCGTGTTAAGGGACATAAATAATGTCCAATTTGTGATGAAGAGAATTCATAGTTTCAATTGCAGAATGAAAGAAAGACAATGTACATTAGAGATTGATTATTTTTTAGATTTTATCATCCTTATCGCAGAATGAAAATGGCATTTAATAGTTTAAAGGAATAAAATATTCCCCCAAAACCACTTTTAGTTAAAGAATATTATGACAGGGTGAAAAATTTTAATTCAACATTTGGAAAGAAATTATGTTCTAGTATTCAAACAAAATGTCTGAAATAAATGGTATATTTATTTTGAACTACATTATTAGGGACATTTAGAGATAAAAAACATTTATGTTATAAATGTTGAGACAAAATATATGTGGTAGTTTTATTGGAAATTTGTTACATACAAAATTAAATAAAGAAGAAGGATTGAATGTCATATTGGACATGATATCAGTGGTAATATGTTTGGAGTTATCTCCCAATATAATAGGAATCAAAACATATTTACCTTCAGTTTATCACACAATAAGGAAGAGTGAGAAGTATAATTTTTGTCATGATTTCTATGGTATTAAAGTACCCGGTGGATATTCTTCAAATCTGAAGATTTTTTTGACAAGAAGGATTTTAAATTAATAGTTATGAAATATCACATAATTCATGTATTAATGGAACAACTACTACTAGTCGCATTGTGTGGTATATTTCCCTAATATTTTTGAAATATTATCATTAGGTTAAGTAAATTTTTCAAATCCATTTGTAGCAAAGGTGTTGATCCTAATTTGTTAGATGAATTGAAAAATAAATATTATATTATACTTTTTCAACTAGTTATGTTTCCTTAACCTACACTGTTTGATATAATGGTTCATTTGGTGATTCATTTGGTGCGTGAGATTTGAATATATGGGTCTGTTGATTTACGTTAGGTGTATCTTTTGAATGGTATATGGTAAAAATATTTTTTGATTGGAGGCTCTATTGTTCAATAATATGTATCAGAAGTGGTGATTGAGTTATGTACTGATTATTTGTATGAAGTAGATTATATTGTTTTCCTATATCTCAAAAATTAATAATTTATAGTGATGGTATAGGGATTCAAGGTTGGAAGTTAATGTTCATTCCACGCAATGATGTGATGTAGGAACATTTATACATTTTGAACAACATATATGAGTTTCAATAATATATATCATGACATAATGCTGAATTAATGATAAGATATCCAAAAATAAATGAAAATTGGTTAATTGTTAGGTGTAATAAGACATTTGATTCATGGTTTAAAGAGAACTGATCACATATATATCTGTATAAGAAATGTTTTAATGGGTGGCAGGGGGACTATCTTCTAATGTGATAAAATGGTCTTGTTTTGATATTAATGGGTATATATTTTACACAAAAAAGCTGGATAAAAATAGTACCATTCAAAATAGCATTGTGATGGTCATAACTGATGCATTTTATTATTCGATATAAAAATACAAAACCCAATTTATGCTTCATTGGAATATTCTAGAGTTCTTGAGGATATATGGGAAATTAATTATAAAACATTTCAAGTCATAATGTTTATGTGTAATTGGGTTCATAGTAATAGTGGCATGAAACATGATTATTGTGGGTTTATACTGGTTTATTTGAAAGGATTTAGTTATAATGAGGAACCATTTATCATGGGGACACATAAAAAGTATATATTTTATGTCATTAAACCATAGAATGATCATTGGTTCATAATTTTTTCATAGAAAAGAATCTATTTGGGTGATGAGGAAGATGATGATGATGTTATTGATTTACATGAGTCATATTCATCTATTACATGACTTCTATATGATTACATTGACTATAAGGCACACATAGTTAATGATGTACGTAATGATCATGATGAAGGGATATGGGAAAATAGTAAATTTATCACCTAATTATTCTAGTAATAATTCATATTTTCATTCTTTTTTGAAATTAACATGTCTAAAAAAATCTATTTTTAATAGGTTAACTTTCATATATATTTTGGATAAGAACCAATACATCATTTTTTTGAAACTTACAAATGCATGACTTTTTTTCTACTTACATATTTTTTCATAATTATTTCTAAATATTCAATTTTCTAATGATATGCATAGACACATAATTTCATCAAACTTACTTGTGTCATTGTCAGATATAGAGAGTGAGGAACAGTTACCAAGGTATATATATTTTTTCATATCATTAAATATTCAGTAGTATATTTATTTATTGAATGAAAAAATTTTATTTATAGAATTTTTTTACAGGAATATTGATGCGTACTTAGTAGTAGAGACTTTTCTTATTACTATAGAAAAATAAAGTTCTCAAGTTGGTAAACATGGTATTAAAAATTTACCAAAATTATCACTTGACATGGAGATGATAAATTATTTATTCATTTTGATGATAATAATAATTCAGTTGACCGAAATAAAATTTAGTTTATTAGTTATATATTAATGTAGAATCGTTACATGACTAGAATTTTATATCATGATTATAATTCCATCCTTAGGATAACAAAATAGTATATTTTGGATTTTTTGATGGTAAAATATCTCAATTGTCTCATTTTATCTCATTTTGAAAATTACAGATTTTAAATTAAAAATATTTAATTTATTCAATTAAATATGACATTCAATTTTGAGGAAACAAAAGCAATTAGAAAAAGATATATCCCTTTAACAACAACAAGATGAAGATATTTTAAAAAAAATATTGAAAAAAATATATTTTTGGAAAGAAAAAGAATCTAAACCCATGCCTCAAGTATGCGTTTTTTGATATAGATATGTGGAAGAAATTTATTGATAGAAAATTTGATGAAGTATTTCTGGAATTATAATTAATTTATATTGTAAACTTTATTATAAATTTATAAAATTAATTGTTATTTTTTTATATAACAGGCCTCCAAAATATATCATCTAGATATCCTATAGTAAATTGTATTCCTTTATAATTTATTACAGGTGGGTATCAGTTATCAGAGTACAAAATTATTGTAAAAAAATTTGAAGCATTGAGTTCTGAATCTAGTAGTTGTTCAGAATTGGTTCATTTTGGTCCTAAATCTCCTCCCACCCACCCTGAAAAATGGAAACAAGAAAGAAGAAGGAAAAATTAAATGTATCATACATATCAAAGAAAGTAGATGAAATAATTATCACTAAATATATTTTTATCTTTAATTATTTTTTGTATTTTTTAAATTAAAAGTAATTATATAACAATTCAAATTATAATTTTAGGATACTCATTTTGAGAAAAATATCTAGGGAAAATTTTTCCCTGAGGGTAGGATGGATATCCTAGATAATGATTTAGAAAATAAAGAACACCCAGTCTGAGTAAGAGGATATCACGTGGGTGTTGGTATTCTGAAATTTTTTGGTAAACAAAGTACGAATTGAATATATCTAAAAACTGATTCCTTAGAAGTTAATATGAAAGAAAAAAATAGTCCATGGCCGATCAAATTCAATCAGTAGTGGAAGATTTTTTTGAACAATTGAAATGACAATCACAGCCTACTAAGCCTACTCATCCGACCAAACTAGCACAACCATCCAAGTATTCATAGCCTTCCTAGTCAAGTGACTAGGTTATACAGACTACCCAGCTGGCCCAACTAACCCAGCCTGCCTAATTAGATTATCCACAACCTCATTTATACTCAAAATTAAATGGATAGGTGTATGCTGGAGATCCTCATCTATGTATTGTAGCGTATATATTCATACAAATTTTTAGGGATTATATACATCACCATCCTATGCAGTTGAGTTGTGTCAAAGTATCAGTGGATGATATTATTTATCCCAATAGTCTATAACAATTTCCAACTGAGGAGGTTACCGGAGTTGGGGATTTTATGGGTCAGTTTTTTCTTTTCCCATCAAACATTCATCATCATATTTCTTATGAGGTTTGCGATGTTTCTAAATATAAATTAAATTTTATTCAAAATAACTTATAATTTTTATGACATTAAATTTTTATAGGATTATCTAACATCAAAATAAATGATACAATGTAAAAACAATGTTCCGAAACCAAGAGCTATATATATTTCTATTTATGATGGGATAAATATATTATAATAGAATTATTATTCATTGTATAATTTATATGAGTTTATATGATATATGAAATATGTGGAAGATACTATCTACTGTGAATATTCAAAAATTATATCATGGATCTGATCCAATTTAAAAATCTCATCATACTGGTGTTGTTATTTTTTTATATATAAGTAAATTTATGTATGAGTTTAAAATTTTCCTTAAATAATTATTCTTTTATGTGACTTACTATTTTAATTATTTAATTACATGTCTATACCCAATTCCTATATAGAACGAGACAATTTTTTATGGTCTTAAGGATTCAGAAGTCATTTCAATGGCTATTCAATATGTCAAGGCTCTTAATAAAGTAACATATATATCTAAGAGATTATCAAACAAAAATATTGGATGTTTGTTTTTACCATTCCATTATGGGTAAGATATCCAATATCATTATGAACTAATTTTCCTTATAGTTTCATTAATTTTGAAAAGAAATTATTGTAGAGGTTATTGGATGTTAGGAATATTATTTTAAATAGAATGAACATTTTATTGGGTTTTCACTTTATTAGGACCAATTCATAAAAAAATTAGCACCTTGTTAGACAAGTATGTTTTATTATTTTTTATAAGTTTATTACTTTTATATTTTAATACATGTTTTACTAGTTGATAAGTATGAAAATCCATGTCCTGGGAAAAGGTTAGAAAAGATCACGTGTTGATAATGAATTTAAATCTAATCCAATATGTGGAAGTACAGGTAAATATCTTTATGTTACATACTATTTTGATTATATATATTTGTGTGTTGGTTTTTAATATCAAGTTAATGTTTTATAATCTTAGTGTCATCATCAACAAGGAAGCATATGATGTGGTTATTATGTTTTATAATTCATGTATGAGATAATCATAACTAGATTAATGACTTATTTTTATAAGTTTTGTTAGTTATATTTAATATTTAATATTTTATTTCACAATTTTGTATTTTAATAATATAACATTTAATGTTATTGTAGAATTTCAATGAAAACGAGTCGTATAAAAATGATGAACATACCTATATTCGATCCTTGTTTGTGTACTAATTTTTAGTTATGGTTATGATTTAAATTATTAGGTATGTTTCTTTTAATGTTAATTTTTAATATTATAGTTTGGTATCAATGTGTTAGAGAAAAAAATACTTTTTTTATAATATGTGTCTGAAGTTAATAATCTCAAAAGAATGGTTCAACAATAACTGCAGATGATTATGTTATAATTTATCAGGTATTTGTTTTTTAATTACTGTTAGATATATTATTAAGTAAATTTTTTTTAATGGAGTTATATATTTATTTTATAGATTTTTTACACCTCCTACCTATTAATTTCTTTATATTTTTTTTATTATAGATACAATTTTTATTAGGGATGTTTTATTTAGGTAGAAACTAAAACAAGTTTCCATATCTAGAAAATCTATTTGGAATTATCTAGGCAAAAAATTTATAACACATAATGGGTTATTGGTAGAGGGAATATCTTCTTCTTAAAGCATAATTGGACGGGTACCCCCTTTTCTTCCTTGATTTTCCAATACATGACTTCACCTTCAAACATAATGTATCCCATTTTCTATTAATTAAAAAAATAACCCAGGGAAAAGGATTTGATTCGAATTATTATAGTGGTGGATGAAATATATCATTGTGTCTATATTAAGCCACCCTTTAGAAACATCAGTTGTTCTTGTTTTTAAAAAATCATTTACACACTCCATAATTTATAAACCTTTTCTAGAAAACAATAGTGTGAGTAAATCCTATCCAAAATCATCATCCTAGTTTAGAGGATCAGTAACCATACCTAATATGATGGCATTAATATCAAATTAATCGGTACTAACAATTCTTCTAGATTCATATGTTGCACCAATGAAATTATTGAATTAGTAGTATATTCACTATATAAAAGGAATTGGGATCAATTTATTTTCAATTACCTTAAATTTTTTAGAGATCAGTGGTAAATAAATTTTTTTAGAGAATATTCTACATTCCCAAATTATAGTTCTTTACGTATCATATTATATTCATGGGTGTTCTATCCCATTTGCGTTAGGTAAGTGAATTTTTTGGGAATCATGAAATACTATGTATGAAATAGTATAATGGACCAACTACTCCTTTCTTTAAAATCATTTATTGAATCTTTATACCTTGACCAACACACTGTATAAGTATTAATTTTGGACATAAACAATATATGACCATATAGGGGGTGATACTTCTACTTTTTTTATGGATGGTCAAAGGGGGTTTGTTTGGAAACTAGATATTACGGAAGGAACCTAGGAAATGATTAAAATTAAACCTAAGAGACTATTATTTTAATGGAATCATCCATGGAAGTCCTTTCCCTAGACTAATATGGATATGTCCTCCCATACTTCTTAGATTTTTTTAGTTAAAAAATTCTCTTCAAGTTGAGGCATATTATATACATACTAGTATTAATTTCTATAGGACTTGTAATATTTCATGTTTAGTGGTGGAGTATATCTATTTTTCAGTTATCACGGTATTATCATGTATCTATATCAGTCTAAGGATTACTATTTAAATTACTAGATCATATAAAATCAACACTATCCATGAGGTAGTGTTCACTAAAACATTGTGATATAGAAATATGGGGGCTGACTGTGTTGCCTTCAAGGGTTATCCAGTTGAGAGATTTTCTTTTATTTGAATCTTGGTTCCCTTCCAATGGAATTTATTATAAATGTTTGAATATATTATTATAAAAATCACCATTATAATCCTCTAAGACATTACGCCTTTCATTTACTTCTTTAAAATAAAAAATCTATTATTAGTCATCGAATTCCCAAATCTCATTACCTTCTTTTTTTGGATGATGGTAAAAGAACCATGATTTTTAAAGATATTGATATATACTAACCTCCATAGATATCTCCTCAAACATTTCAGTTTTACATGTTCCATGTTTTTTTCTCCTCTATCCCCCCAACCATAATTGCCTATTGATTTACCATATATTGTTTAACTATTTACTGAATCGCTATTTGTTTAGGAACACATGAATAATCCTTGAATATCTTAGTTTTCTTTTTTTTAATAACTATAAAATTTATGAAATGGATAATCAATTTTTTATTGATACTATAGGAAAATAATCATCCTATTACAACTTATATTCATAGTCACATGCATCGTGATAAATTCCTCATATATGTTATCATAACAAATTGAATAATATAATCGATACGTGTTTCTTCTTCCTCTATTTTTCAACTATATCATATCATTTTTATCATTTAATAGAGTTTAATCCTACAATATATCAATGGGATTCATTGTCTTAAAATATGTGTTTGATGTTAATATTCTCAAAGGAATGCTTCAAAAATAACTGTGCATGATTATATTATAAATTATTAGTTATGGGTTTTTTATTTCTAGTTTAACATGTTATTAAGTAAATGTTTTTTAAAATAAATAATCAAGTCACTATCTTATATTCTATTTTTTATTAAAGGTACACTATTATTTGTTTTATAATATTTTTAATTTCAAATATTCTTTCATTCAGCATCAATTTCCTATTAAACCAATGTAAAAATTATTTAGCATCATGTTTTTTAGAAACCAATGCATAAAACCAATTATTCTAAGGCCATCTTTATCGATTTTTTATGAAAACTGAAATTGAAGACTAATTTTCTAGAGGCCTTCGATAGTGGTTTTTGAAAAAACTGTTGTCGATATTGTGACATCGTACTATCAGAGTCATTTTTTCTTTATAATCGATTTCATATATCTAATATTTTATCATCATGAATTTTCCAATATGTTTATGGAATTGGTTTTTTTAAATTTATGATGAAAATTTTATTTTTAGAATCACCTTTATAAAAATTGGTTAAAAATCGGCATTAACATTAAATAAAAACTGATGACAATAAATGTTTTTGCACAAGTGTTATTATCCTAGTGATCATGGTAAACTGATAATGAGTTCCATAATGATTTCTTCCCACATCCACTAAGGAACATTTAGTGGCTTAAAGAAACCTTCCCCAACACAATGTTTAGACTTCACCTTTTGAAACACCAATCATCGAGTCATGAACTCTAAAACTACAATCTATAAACTAGATAACCAAAAATTACCTCCCAAGGTTTGGTAAATATTTTTCACACCATGAAATATCAGAAATGGTAATCTATAGAACTTCTGGAGAACCATATCGTGCATCAAAAAATGTATGAAAATACTTCCCTGAAACAACACCAGATGATGATCATCCTTAGACCAACTGTAAGGGGAATCACTAAAAAACCTCTATCTCTCTAGACCTCTACCATATAATCCCCTAGTTTGGACTCTTCCACATAATGAACCAAATGTATCAACAAAAAAATAGAGAAAATAAAACCTCTACTTATAAGCACTTCTATATCAATAATAATCACTAATAGATCTTCCATTGCTCTATAATAATCTACAGATTCACGCACGAACTCACTTGGTGACTTCTATTTCATCGCATCAACCAAAAACTACAATTTTCTAATTTATAAGAAACACCAAATTCATAATAATTCATGAATTACATCCACATTAATTGTTATAAGTTTAGGTACCACTAGGAGAACACATACCATGGGTTTTTATGTTCAGTAAAAATAAAAAAACTTTCATCAATGAGGTAATGATGAAACAACATAAAAGAAAACACAACTTATACCAACTTAATATAATGGTTGTAATAGTTACACTCATGAGGATGTAGTTTCTAAAATATATAATAAAAAACAAAATAATACTACATCATAACACAGACCAACCCATGATGTGAGGTGTCAAAGAAAACATTAAACTAAACTCCATCTTCTTGAAAAAGATGAATTTCCACACTAACCCACTTCTTCTTCTTCGGGTACTTGAATGGTGCATGAATCTTCTCAATCAACATTAATGTCTGATCTTTTCTGGTCAATGTTTCTAGAGGATTCATGAATTTTGAGATGTTTACTATGAATATCTAAAAATAGAATACATTACCATGGAAACTCCACACATCTACACTATTATTTTGGGCAACCTAGGAAGTAACTACCTCTATCATCAAAAGATAAACAACTATTATCTATTGGGACATGACATGCCCCATGAAACAGACATCATGATCCTATAAATCACACTTCTAAAACTTCCCAAACAACTATAGATTATGGAGAACACCCAATATTTTGCATATATTCATTGCTTTCTCCTCCTTATATGTGAATTATAAATGGATTTGAAGGATTAAAACCACCATGAACAGTTCCAATAAAATTTTGAAATATATGTTCATCAAACTGCTGAAAATTATTTTTTATTAAGAAAGACACTTTTGAGGTAAAAGTGAGAAACCATAAGTTCCAACAAACACCAAACAACGCCAAACAGAAAACCAGAACCAACCTCTTCCAAGCAAAAGCAGCAACCGTTAACTCCAAATAAGGACCGCTCGGAAATCCCATGCAAGCATGGTCCCTCCCAATGGAAATCCATTCCTCCGAATCAGCCACATCCCAAATGACCATCAGAGGAAGAAGCAGCATGCTCTAGCCCGTCTGAGCAGATCTGACCCTCCAACATTACCACACACAACAAGGGTTGTAACTCAACAAAGTATTAGTTAGGAAAGAAAAAAACAACATCATTGAAAACCAGTTTCATTCTACCAGAGTTCATATCCCTAAACAGCATCCAAGTTAAATTAGAGACCTGAAAAAGTGGATCCCCCCTTATCAGGTCTTCAAAGGAAGCAGTCAGGTTATTCCAGATCTTCATGTACTCCTCGAGTCTGATCATCCCCTTGTTGAAGCCTCCAACCAGAATCGTGTCCTGCTTGTCAACCCACAAATACTGTTCTTTATTAAGGTCCACTTCAAGATTCCGACCCATCATCTTGGCCGCATCCTCTTCTGATGCATTGAGAAATAGCACCTTCTCTATCACTACATCATCCGAACTTAAAACCAAGTCCGAGAAAGGTTTAGGCTGTTCAGGTGATTTTAGGTGACACCTGACCTCCTTGTCCAGCTTCTCAACCATTAGATTCCTTACTGACCAGGTCCTCATAGGAGGAGGCAAGGAGGAATAATCCTTCCTAACCCTCCTTCTCCTCTTACTCCTATTTCTTCTTGAACCAGGCTCTTCTTCAGAAAAACTCATACTGACCTTGTCGAGTTCAGTCTCCCCTCCACCAAAAACACACTCTGGGTGAACATGCCCCATGATCCGACCTCCCAGAGTGAAGCCATCGATGCTCCTCCTGCTGTCTTTACCTTCCTCAGACAAGGTAGATGATTCCACTCTCAAATCCACCTCATTCAGTACTTCAAACCTGTTGCCCAAGATGACAGGGGGCTGGGTAGAAGAAACAACCCCTGGCAGAATTCCAGAGCCCGGACCCCCTGCATCTCCTAGGCTGATCTGAGCCTGCACCTCTGAGACATTCCTTGACAGTTGAAAATGGGTTCTACCCAGAGAAAACACTCCCCCATTGGCCCCTTCCTTCCCCTTGACACAAGCTTCTTCAACCCCTGACCCCTCCTGAAAAGCAGGTTGATCAAAACCCCTTCCCATAAACTGATGCTGAGGATTCTGATTCTCCCAGCCCCTGAAAGAAACACAGGTAGCCTCCGGACTGGAAGGCTCACCTGTAGGAAGAGGGGACCTCTCCAAATCCCCATCCATATAACCTTGACTCTCTTTCCCCATGCTGCTGGTCGCCTGGAATCCACCCAAATCCTTCCTAAGATGATCAAACACTGCCTCCACCTGAGGTTCCGAGACCTTTGCTGCAAAAATTTGGACCATTTCTTGATTTGTGTGTGTCATCCTTGCGACATTTTTCACACAGAATGTAATCGCATTGAACTCCTAATTCCAATGATGACATCGTAATGAGGTCTTCGAAATGTCCTCATCCTTCACCTGCATATGATGATAACCTGACCATAGATTGATCTCCAATAACTATCATTCTATATTATGGTGATTGAATAAATAATATATTTTTGGATGTGTATAATGGTTTATCACTATCACATGATTAAAGTGATGCTGATAATTGTAAATATGCATGTCGCGATTAGCCTTCTTCATTATTAAAACTAGTACACCAAATGTTTAAATAGTCTGCTTAATAGAACCCCACATCAATAGATCATCATGTTTTACCCAAATCATTCAAAACTCATAAGGTTAAAACCAATATGGAGACATTGAGGTATGATACATTCTTACTTGTACCTCTATCCAAAACAAGATCTCCTATAGAGGGGGTAACACCACATGCTCTTCAAGGAAAATATCAAGGTATTCTTCCAAAACCATGGGAAAAACCAATGAAATAACCTATGAAGAACTATACATAAGCTCTACTAACATGTAAGATAAATATGTAACACACCAATGAACCATATGGGTGTATCACTCACCAATGAAAAATAAAAGATCTCCATCATCATCATGGAAGAAAATATTTCTTCTGAATCAATCCAGAATGGCCTTCACTAATTACATATAGTCCACGTTGAGGATAATTTCATATGGATGTATCCATAAACAATGGAAGTCTCTAAAGGGGAGGTACTTCAACAAAAATATCTCTTGATGTCTACATAATTTATATAGATAAGATATCCCTCCAACTTGTGTATCCAATTCCATTGGAATTGGAAGATTCTCCACATCATGTAACATGGAATGGACCATGACACCTTGTTTTAAGGATTGTATATATCTTGAATCTAATATGGCATATACCCAATTTAAAAAAATTAAAGTGAAACTTAAATGATGTCAGCATATCCTGACTTTAGAAAATATAATTCCAGAATATGAATATGAAATCTATAACCATAATGGAAGCCACCTCCATAACCATCATCCACTCTTTGAGGATAAGGATTATCTTGGGGTGGTACTCTATATACCCCATCTTCTATCATCTAATCCCCAGATGAAGTATCCTATTATAAAATATGATCAAATTTCTTAAATGGATGATCTTTTAGTGGGAAAACAAGTGAAATATACCTACCCATAAATTTCATGAATTGTTACTATTAATGACTTTAACATCTACATAAAAAACATGTGTATGATCCCAATAGAAGGGAATGAGATCTTCCACCCCTGGAGAAATGATTAAATGAGGGGTGTGACCTACACCCACATATCTAAATTTTTTTATATCTATGAAACTGAAAACCCATAACCACTTATATGATATATGAGGAATCCATATGACTCCCCTCTCATGATAACATAGTTCTAACCAAAATCATCTAAAAAAACGCTGCACTCATCTGAACCTCATGATATAACATTTCATTACATTATTAAAGGTAATTAATGATAGTTATTTTGAATTTTATTTTCCTAGTTATTTATTCATGGTAATTTTGGGCGTTCTAAAAAATATTTTGGATTCTAAATGGGGTTTTTTCATGATGAGATCATGTTTTAGGAATGTTGTACGGTTTCTCCTAGAAAACCATGTGCCCATGATAGAGTAGCTGGAATAGGGAACATGGTTTATCTATAATATGTACCTCCAAACCCTATAAACATGGATAGTGAGGGTTTTCCTGATTAAAACATGGTTAAAGTAATTTTGTATCAAAAATATTCACCACAAAATGATTCCAAATGAGAGAACAGGGTTATAGCTCCTAGTTACACTGAACAATTCAATATCCCATGAAAACTTTCCATGCGGTTTTTAATAACCCATTTTTTTTAAAAACTAAATATGAACATAGTTTAACCTATAATGAAACCTGGAAATTATATTTGGTCACCATAATACTTAACTAGTGATCTTGATTCTCATAACTTGGGATACTTAGTGGACTTTCTTCGTTCATGATGGATCATCTCAAGGTATGTTGTGTTTTTTATCCGGCTATCCCTTTTATTCTTATATCGTCATTGTATATCAACTAATTTCATATTTTGGAACCCAAATTGGAAATTTATGAATGATATAAGATGTTTTAAAATGTATTTTAATGTTTTTATAGTCTTAATATTTTTAGGACTTAATCCACTCTTCCCTAGTCTCTATTTTTTAAGTTGATAGGTTTCACCACCATTATTGAGGTAAGTGTTTTTATACAAAGAGAAAATTATATGGAATGAATATTATTTTTTAAAATTACTTTGGTTAATTCATTGAATTAAATTTATTTGTGTTTAAAAAGGTTTTTAGGAATGATATCACGTTTTAAAGGGGTTTTCATTAGAAAAAGATTGTGCATACCATGTGTCTGACTTAATAATTGAAAGGTGGACTTGTTTCAAAAACTGGTTTTCAATCACCAAAGTGAATAATCGTGGATTCAATTTTTTTTAAAAAATTTCTCATTATTTTTAAATGGATTTTAAAAAACATGGAAAATTTTGAACTTTTGGTTCATTGAGAAAAGAAATTTCTCCCATAGTTTGAATAATTCCACTAGAGGTTTTGTGATATTTGAAGACCATGATAGGAATCAATATGGGTTTGGATCCAATTTATGCCTTGTTTATGATTATCTTATGCCAATTACATATTTAAATATTCTATGGCCAAATATTGTGTTCTTTATCAATTATTATTTTTTAATCACATGATGGATTTATTCATAGATATTTTCTCACATGCTTTCACACGATAGATTATGTCAGTGTTATATTTCTAACATGCTTATATTATAGTGTACCCATGGATTATATTGTTTATTATTTCATTATTATCACTTCTTATTTTCATATTCCTTTTATTGTGAACATTAATTGATTCTTTGAAAACAAATGGTTGATTTAAAAATAATTTTTATTTTTAAAAATATATTTTAAGAAATATTTTTTATATCTAGAATTATAGAATTCTTGATATTGTACTTTTTGTTGATTATGAGGTTAAATATAGAAGATATTTTTTATTACACATTAATGTTTACATTGGATATCTATAGATATTTTTTATAGGATTCGATTAAAGGTAAGGAAATTATGTAGCATACATGCTTCACTTTTTTATCACATCCTTCGCAGCGGGATGGTTTGGAGGTGAAGGATGGTCACATGAAGACTTATTAGTCTTTTCTTGTTATAAATTTTGGTTTTGAATCATTGGATTAGATTATATTGATAATTTATTTCTATCCTATTTAACATTAATCTTTGTTTGTATCTTTTGTTTTGTTATATATGACACTTTTCCTATTAACTTTGTGCACCCCACCAAATTGTGACAAGCTAGTTTTGGTGGCTTCTCTTGTTGAAAATGGTTGGTTTGTTATAGAATGGTATCTTGGGGATGATTATAATGACGTGTGTTAACAATAAACGTGTTTGGTTTCATTTTTTGTATATAAAGGTGTTCAGACCATTGAAAATCAAGTAGTAAGTAAATGAGGGTTCCTAGCTAGCTCACATCCACAATTGAACTCAAGTTACCGAGGGAGGTAAAAAAAATTTAAAAATTTTTGATACATGGAGTTTGAGGTCATTGGAATGAACTGGATTGGTAGTTTATTTAAAAGTACATGTTCCATATTAATGTATTTTTCTTCATTAGTAAAATTTGTAATTTCATTATATTCAATATGTACTAAAGAATGGAATTGAATTTTTGATGTTTGTGCGAAGAATTTTAAAATATGGAATAATGTTGATTGGTAATTGACTTATGCTTATTTGATGATTATTCTTATAAGATTACTTATTAATTTGGTTGAGGATGTAATGAGACAAGTTATTTATGAAAATACAGGGATGGACCATTCATTAGTAGAATCTATAATCTAAAAAATTTAAACTCTATGTCATTTAAGTTTTAGGAACCCATGATGAGAAGTGGATCATGACATAGAAATTAGTAATAGGGATACCCAATATTTTGTTGTGAAAAAGGAACGTAGGAATATGAGGAGTGGCATCAACATATTGAGAGGTTCTTAAACTTCTTAGAGAATTTTGAGGAATCTAAGGTTGGTATTTCCACGTACTGGATCGAGGGATCAAGAAGTAGATGGTGGAACTCTACTCTAAATGCTATATTGCATGAGGATATCACCAGGGTTTATTTTATAAAAATATTCATTTGGAATATGTATTCTAATATATTATTTATAGAAAATAACCATGATTTTATGACCTTGTAGCATGGGGAGAGTAATATTTTGGAGTAATCCATCCATTTTTCTGTGTTGGTGAATTTTATACCAGAGCTAGTCACCAATGAGTACCTAAAGGATTAGAGGTTTGAGTTTGGATGGAAGATTGATATGTATTTGAAATTTATTATCATGCGCCTTGCAAACAACACAGAGATAATCAATAAAGAATCTATGTCTAAGGATGGCATAACATAAATGACTGGTTTGAGTAGAGAATTTGTTGGTGAATTTTTTATCTACAGTGTGTTTTCTATCCTGAATATTAATACCAAGGGTGGTCAGTTTACTTGAAGACTAGTTTTAGGGGCCTTTTTTGGGAAGTAGTAGTCCATCTACTACCAGTATGGAAGGAATTTTCACACCATGCCTAACACAATGGAGGACGCAAATAGTTTTCATCGTTGTATAAAATCTAATCACATAATGAATTTTTGTAAATCTATATCCCATGGAAATAAGGAACGATCCACTCTCACCAAGGGTTTAATTGTAGGTACTTATGCTTCCAAGGGGGGTGGGTTTAATCCTCAGGATATGGGGATGTTGATGTGTCTTGGACTAGATAAATTTATGCATTTGAGTATATTCTAGAGGAATCTGAATTAAAGCCCACTAGTACTACATATTATTTGATATTCTATAGTGTTAGTTCTATTATATAATGGTTCTAGACGCACTTTTATATCATAAAATTTAGTTGACATGTTATGTTTACATTTGATGATTAGGTTGTTCAGGTTTTATCTTTTCATACATTTGGGAAAGTGGTCCGAACAAGGTTTTATGTGATCCTTGTATCGAGTGTTGAATGCAGAAATTAAGGTGACTAAGAACATTTTGGTTCTTGATATTGAAATCCTCAACCTGATACATGGCATTGATTTTATTATCAGTTTTAGGACCCAGATTGAATGTTATCAATACCTATTATATTTTTTAAAATACAATGGGATCCAAATTTTTTTAGGGTGATTGGGACCCTATATTTCGAAGGTTTTTTCATTTTGTCCTTTTACTTTAGTAATCTCATGCCAATTTTAAAAGATATTTATTGAACTTGTTGACCCTTTTTGGGTTTTTATTCTTATAATGGTGTGTTCATACCTCGAGGACTTTCCAGATGATTTTTTTGGTTTATCACCAGAGAGAGAGGAAAAGTTTACTATTTAAATACTCCATAGAATAATCCCATTTCTATGACATCTTATGAAATAGAACCTGATGAGTTGGTGGAAATTAAGGTTCAGTTTTAAGAACTAGAGGTTAAGGGGTTTGTTCATCTTAGTATGACACCATGGGATTTGACTTTCCATTTTTCTAAGAAGTCATACAGGTGTCTCGTAATATTTGTGGAATATCAAAATATATATTGGGTGACTATTAAGAAGAAATAACATTTTCCTTAGATTAATGATTTTTTTGACTAGCTTATAGGATCGGGTTAGTTTTCAATAATTTACCATCAATCGGGGTACCACCAGTTGATAGTCTGAGAAAATAATATAAATAAGATAAAATTTAAGAGCCGGTATAAACATTTTGAGTTTAAAATTATGTTATTCAGTGACACTAATTGTCCTATAATATTTATGGCTATGATGAACCTAATATTTAATCCATTCATTGATCCTTTTTTTGTTGTGTCCATGGTTGATATTTTTTTTGTACTTCAATGTATAGGGGGATCACATGGAATATTTGGATATAATTATTCAAAAATTGAAAGAACCAGTTATATATAGTATGTTTTCCAAGTGTGAGTTTATGAAATGGGTATTAAAAATTTAGGGACATGTCCTATCTAAGAGGGGTGTATCTATGAATCCAACGAATTTATAAATTGTTATATCTTGGGAGAAACCTAGAAATGTGTTTTAGATCATGATCTTATTATGTTTGGTTGGTTAATACAGGAGTATTATTCAAAATTTATTCTTAATCACATATTTGAGGGTAATTTTATACCATGATAGTGTAAATTTTGAATGGAATTAAAATAATTATAGATATATGGTGGCTCTAATTTTGAATTTGAATTTTTAACCAATTTTATTCTTCTAGAATCATGTTTGGGTTATAGTGTCTTTAGTGATGCTTATGGTATGAGTTAAGGATCTTTCTTGATGTAATGAAAATAGGTTGCAGCATATGCCTCATCCCAATTATTCCATCAGGTGATGAACTAACCTACCAATTATCATTATTTAGTATCAGTTATTGTTGTACCCAAAATATTCCATCACTATTTATTTAGGGAGTATTTTAATGTTTATTCTAATCATCAGATCCTAAAATATATTCGTAATCAGAGGGATATAAAATTGTTATAGTGGCACTAGGTGAAGTATCTTCAGACTTTTTATTTTGATATTTCATACACTATGTGGAAAGTTATTGTGGATGTCAATGTAGTTATTAAAAAAATTATCAACACAATCCATGAAATAATCAGTTGAGGAGTGGTCTCTGATGAGTTTGTTTGCTGATATGAGCTTGGATGTGAAAGAGGTTAGAGGAAAGGAGTTATAGGATTTTATAAAAGAATAATTTTCATTTAATTAGTGTGTTTGATTGATAAGGTGGTAGAAAATTGGTTCCATGACATAGGTAAAAGATTTTATGGAGGGGAGTCCTCAGGTTAGTGCTATTGATCTCCTAGTTTAGGTTTCTGCTTTTGTAGCAGGTTGATTGATTAATTTTTTCTAAGGGAGCAGTTAATGGATACTAGAAACTAGCATTATAATCTATAGAATCTATATTTATCAAAATTTATCACTATATTACACATTAATTATAGTGGTTGGAAGTGAGATGGTTGATTATATATTTTGTTTCACGATTTTTCACTTGTCTAAAAATGAAGGCGGAACAACTGAGACCTGCTGATTTTTTGCAACCTATACCCATTCTAGTTTAAAAGTGGGATGATATTTTCATGTAATTCATAATTAGTTTTCCATAGAATATAAATTGGAAGGAAGAGATTTTGGTGATCATTTATTTTCTTATAAAATCATTTCATTTCATCCCTTTCTAGGAGACAACAAAAGTGGACAAGCTCAGAGATTTCTATGTCCAAGAGATTATGTGACTTCATGGGGTTTCATATATGACTATATCTGATAGTGGCCCAAATATCACATCTAGGTTATATAAGGTTCTGAAATATGTGATGGGATTCCAATTGAAATTGAGTAAAACTTATCATCAGCAGATGGATCGACAAACAGAGAGACCTATCTGGGT
The DNA here is from genome assembly GCA_963277665.1 of Viscum album. Taxonomy (NCBI): domain Eukaryota; kingdom Viridiplantae; phylum Streptophyta; class Magnoliopsida; order Santalales; family Viscaceae; genus Viscum; species Viscum album. Next base: position 2,009,820,021 of record OY728155.1, read on the forward strand.
TCTTGGGGATATGCTTCAAGATTACATCCTTAATTATTGTGGATCTAGGGAAATGAATTTACCTCTGGTAAATATTGAATATTAAAATATTTATTAGGATTAAATAATTATGGAACCCTTCCAAAAATGGAATGATTATCCTTGTAGATCCCCCGTGTGTTAGGCAGAGTTGGGAGGGTGTTCCTTGTTTGAGATGAGTCTCATTCAGAAGATAAAGAAATATATATAGTTGATCTAGATGTAGTTTCCCATAACAAAAATCCCACAAAAATATTTTTTTATTGTATTCTTATGAAAATATATCATGATATTTGTAATTGGGTTTATCATATAGTTTCACCTCATTTTGGAAATAATCGTTTGGGTAATGAGGGTATGTTAGAATCGTGGTTTGTTAGACCCTTTGAGATTGTGGAGTTACTTATAATTGTTGAATATTAGTTGGAAATACTATATTATTTAATATTGATAAACAATTTGTTTCATGTTTCCTAGTTGCGGAGGTATCAATTGGATCCTTATCATGTGACTGAATGAGAGGATGTTGATCTTGATCCCGATACCATTATTGTTGAGCTACCAGTTGATATTATGGATCATCATGATAAGGTACTAAGTGGTAAAATAACACCTATGGTATTGGTACCATGGATGTATGGAAATTATATCCATATGAAGTGGGAAGAGTAATGATTTATAAATTAGCAGTGGCCTTCTGTTTTTGTATGTCTGAAATCTTGACCAATTTTTTGGGACAAGAATCCTTTATGGTGTCGAGAATATAATGTTATGTTTCTTTCTTATAGGTTATTTTTGACCATTGTTTTGACCGTTATTTTTTTAGTTCTTGATTTGGGGTTATTTTGGGAGTTTTTAAAATTTATTATAAGCCCATAGTGTTATTCATTATTGGTGAATTTTTAGGAAAAACTATACAGTTTGGCTGAGGTAATTCTGAATCCATGTTAGATATGTTGGAAGGGGGGCATGGATTTTCCAAATTATTTGACCACTCCCTCCAAACTGTTATACCCTGAATAGTGGGGGTTTAAAATGTTGCTTCATAGTTAAATTTACCATGTTTTTAATCTATTCAACCCTAATAGAAGCCTAGTGAGGTCACATAGTTAGGGTTCCAATTTACTATTAACCATACAACCACCCCAATAAACTATAAATTCTATTTTTACTACCCCAATTTTTTTACATAAATCCTTCAAACTGCATTTTAACATCCAATTACTTATAAACTCATATTCTCATGAAATAATCCTTATCCATCAATATATATACATATACCTTGGGATTCAAGGTGAATTTCTTTTGTTCTTGACAAATCAACTCAAGGTATGTTGTAATTTTTATTCAGGTTTTCAATTTCCTCTTAGATTCTCATTGGATCTATTTTGATATCATCTTATGGAAACCAAAGGGACCATGTTTCTATATATAAGGTGTTTTACATAGAATTATTATTTTTATTATGGATCTAGGATAATGAGGACTAGATTTACACTTCCTTAGCCTCCATTTTTATGGTGTTTAATTCTACCACCATTCTTGATGTAGGTGTTTCTATATAATGGGAAATATTCATGAATATGTTATTATTCTTATAAATTCATTTATGTTATTAATTGAATTGAATTTATTTGTGTTTATAATGGTTTGAAATAAATTAATCTGGTTTTTAAAGTGTTTTTTCTTTAAAAATAGTATGTGCACATTAAATGTTTGATTAAATGCTTGAAGGGTGGTTTCGGTTTAGAAATTGGGTTAAATACACAAAACCATATTATCATGGCTTTGAAAATATTTCTTAAATTTTTAGAATGTATTTTTAATATTTTTTTAAAATATTTTCACAATTGGAATCATGGGTTCATCTAGAACATACATTTCACTTATAGTGCTTGTAATTCCACTAGAGGTTTTGTGATATTGATAGACCATGATGGATCTCAATATTTGGTTGGATCCAACATATTCTTGGGTTTATATTTTTTATGTCTAGTAGGTATTCTCATAGGATAGTTTCTATTATGGTGTACCTTTTCATTTATGATTTTTTTATCATATGATGAATTTTTTCATGCATATTTTCTCATATGATTTCACATTATGGATTATGTCATGGTTATATTTCATACATTTTTATCTTATGGTGTACCCATGGATTATAATGATTATGATTTATTGATTACCACATGTACATTCCACATTCATTTTCATGTTAATATATAATGATTTCATGAAAACCAAATGATGATTTATAATTTTTTTATTTATAAAAAATATTTGTAAAACTATATATTTTTAAATATAGAACTATATAATTCATGATTTTAGAAATTGTATTTATTATGAGGTATAATCCTATTGGGATATTTTTTCACACCCATTTTTTTTGGAAATTGTATAAATTATTTTACACGATTCCGATAATGAGAAGGACATTATGTACCATACCAAATTAACTTTTCATCATATCTTTTGTAGTAAAATGATTTGGTGATAATGATTGGTCACATAGGGACTTTTTTGTGTTGTCTCATTTATGATCGGGTTTTGAAAGTTTGGGTCGGATTGTATAAGTACTTGATGTATATATTATTCCACTTTATGATTTAGTTTTATGCATTGTTTTTTTATAATAGGACTGATTGCATTATCAATTTTCACCTCACCACATTGTGACTGGCTAGTTTGGGTGACTTGTCTTGTTGAATGGGGATGGTTTATTATATAATGATATCACAAGGATGCTTATCCTGAAATGTGTTAACACTAATCGAGTTTAGTTATTTTTTCATGGGTATATAGGATTTAAGACCATCAAAATTCAGGTAATATGTGAATGAGGGTTCCCCGATAGCTCACATCTATGTTTGAACTCGTGTTACCATGGGTGGTATGAATTTTTTTACCAAGTTTGAGATAAGGAGTTTGAAGTCATTGGAATTAACTATATGATGAGTAATTTAAATGTACCAATTACTTCTTAAATTATTTTTCTTTATTCACAAAATTCATAATTCCTTTATATTCATCATGTGTTAAAGCATGGACATGAAATTTTTTATCCTATGCTTTTATTTTAGAATTTTCTATAATGATAATTGGTAATTTTGATGCATTTATTAAATGACTTACATATGGTTTTGATTTATGAAAATTAATTATATAAACATATTTCTCTTCATTATAGAACTGATGCATTTTTTATATTATAATTTTTATATATTTTATGGTGTAATACTAATAAGCTTTGTGATCACAACAATATTTTTCTTGTGATATAATTGGCTTTGTCTTCATGAAATAGATCAAAAACTCCGACACACTTGAAATCCTCCGTCGAAGGGTATTTATATCATGGTGAATGAAATATTTCACAATTTGAGAATGAAAATCTAGTCAAAACTAGTTCCAAAACATATTCCATGGGACCTATGACCACTTACATTACCAAATGAATAAGATACCCCATTTCCACATTATTCAATGAAGAATCATCACATCCAATGAAAAAAAATGCTCATACTAAGAATAGATATATATGAAAGTTATCTTAACCTCATATAACTAGTCCTCTATCACTGAGTCTGAAACAGAGAATTCATACTTTTAAAGACTATAGTGTTGAATTAATTACGGTGTCCTCTTCCACATGTGGTAATTTTTGAATTCTACTTTGTGGTGGTATAATAGTAAATCCTAATTAAAATCCTCTACACAAGAAGGACAAGGACATCAAACTGAATCCATAAATGAAAAATAAAAAATTGTTAAAGGCTCTTAAAAATATTATATTTAATATTTAAAATTATTTTTTTAATTATTTTTTTAATGTTTAACATACTAACATGTTCTTACCATTTAAAACACAGGAACAAAGAAGAATTATTAATGACTCATTTATAAGTACCTACATTGTATCCATGATTAATTATCTTAGTATGATTGGTAAACATAATGGTACTTGAAACAGATCATTGGAAGGACTAATAACAAACATCTCATCCGATCTCCCCTAGTTACACTACTTACTAAATATTGCTACCATTCTTTCCCTATAGATTTATATAGTACTCACCTATTCCTAACTCCAAAATCCATAATGTACCTTAACCTAAATATTTGATACCACTATTACATGACCCCACCTCCAAATGGTACCCCTATAGGTTTGGAAGTGAGAGAAGGAATATTTTTACAACCCAAATCAACCCTCTAATAAGCCAAGAGTTAGCGACAATCACAGAGGGTATATTATAAAAAAAATTAAAGGCATTATCCTAAAAGTGAATCATGTAGAAGAGAGAGATGATAAAAAACACTAATCAACTCATTCTCATAATGATAAAAGAGATATCAGGTGCATACATGTAATGAAATATTAAACTAATTCATTTAAAAATGAACTGCAAGTACATAAAGATAAAATGGGAAATAACCAGAAATCACATATAAATCCTAAAAACCATGAGCAAGTAACATTCAACCTGAAATCCATCCTACTCATCCTAACCTAAAAAATATATTATATATATATAGGATTTCCATAATAGGTATACTCAGTAGGGTCCTCCCAGAGCCTCTTGTTAAAAAAAAAATAAACCATGCTTAATCCCAGAGAATAACAAGTTAAAGTAACTCATCAGCTAGACATATATATTATGTTTCCATCATCACCATGGATATCCCTCAACAAGTATCACATATAGGAGATAATATATTTTAATAATAAAACAAGTTTTCCATGCTAGTACATTCCCACTAGTTTGTTTCTTTGACCTAACAATGTTGATCCCGGGCCATCCCTCTCTTATAGAATCCATCCTAATGATACATATCCAGAGTATAACAACATAAACCTCATGCATCACATCATATCCCCACCCAATCAACATATTAATATAGTAATTGAGTAATTTACAGGACACACAATTACATGTAGGTTTTAAATAGTAAATCACATATTATAATTCAATCCATCATATCCCATATACTGAGTAATTTACCTAGACCCATATCATCCAATAAATTTCATACCTATAATAATGCATTGAATTCCATATATAGTGATACATTTTTGTTAAATAACCACAATAAATTACATCCTTATACACACATATATGAGAAAACTAACAAAATTTCAAACTAGAAAATAATACAGCCAAATAAGTGAGAAGTGTTATAGGGTTTAGTCAGCAATCCATCCCTCTAAATCTTAAATATTTTGGAAATTTTTTTTCAAGAGTGAATTGGGTGTTAGTCTCCTTACTCACAATACTGGGTTAGGGTATGAAATCAGAAAAAATAGGATATAACATATAATAGAAACACACTATGGAAATGAACTTCTCTCAATATCAACTCATGATATATTCACACAAACACCCGACTCCTCTACTAATATATGTATATTATATAAGGTAATAATAATTTAAGTATAATTTCATTAATTTATTTCATTCCATTTTAAATTTTAATAAATGTAATTTAATTACATATAATTTAATTAAAATTATTCATGATTACATTTCATTAACCATTTGAGTGAATTCCATGACACCCAATTATAATAAAATAGAGTACAATATCTTTAAAAGTTAATAACTTTTTAGAATTCCAACAAGATCAAACCCATGGGTAAATACATAAATTATTCTTTTACTGTTCCATAATTACAGGTAGTCTAGGAAATATCATAAGATAGAACAAGAGAGAAACACAACCAATAACAACCAACTGCATCAAGAAGTGTGTAGTAGAATGTAGATAAATAACCAACCAAACTATTAGGTTTAAATAGTTTTATTAATAGATAACCTCTACTTTGAGGAAACTAATTAGTATGCCTACATTTAACCCAATGTGTCAACTCTAGTGCCATACCTAACACCCTCATGTGTATCCCTATACATCTTTCGATCACATGTGTCAATTGATTATACATACCAAGGCCTCACCAACTGTATTTCATTATAAATCATATTCTCCCATCACATTGTATAAAAGGCTCACATCCAGAGCAACAAAGAATTCTACAAACAAATAATAAAATCAACATTATAACTAGGCCCTAAAACAAAGAATTTAGACTTCACATGATAATGGGATAACTCATTCACTAACATTTATCATTACCAAATAACTAGATTTATTGTTTCTTGAATTAAAAAAATCATATATTACAGTTAAAAAATATAGGTAACTTTAGGAATCATCTATATCAAGCTGTTATTTATTAAACATGATCACTAGCATTAAATATAGTTTCAACAAACTGTGAGAAGAATGTGTCTCATTTAAAATGAATTTAATTATAATCCACAATATTAATTATAAATTTATGTTATTTATCCAATTATATATGCATGATGAAGAAAAAAAATCAATTTAACATTTATTAAAAATCAATTTGATTATCATCAATTTACATGAATATACAGATTCATTAAAAATTCCTTTTTAATTTCAATAGCCAAAAAAGTACCCACTTATATTATTTTAACAATTTCATAAAACAATATGATAATCCAAGCATTTCTAATATTTAAAAAAACATGACATATATAGCATTCTATCTAGTAAATCAAGAGAAAAACCATTATCACAGAGGAAAAATTAACCTCTAACCAAATACCAATTCCTTATAAATATGGATGATCCATTATTAGGATTAATTAAACCACCACCCAATGAAGCTAAATAATATTAAATTTAAATTTAAACATAAAAATAAATGGTAAAAAAAGAATACCTTATCTCATGAAATCAATGTTTTTCACATAAAAATTGAAAAAAGGGGGATATCTGATCACCTATCCCACAATTATTCTATATTCCTCCAAGGAAGAGACACCACAACCTCAACAATTAAATCAAAAGAAAACCAATTAGAACCATGGATGTCATCCACAATATCATGGAAATATGAGCTGGAAGAAAAGTAGATCGAATAAAAAATATACTGCAAGAAACCAAGGAAGAACTTACTTCTGATCACTATAGACCAAACATGGGATGCCAGGTATCAAATACAATAGAAGCGGCCTCAAGGTACTTCAAAAATCTCAATTAGGTGCCTAGGGGTTGATATATAAGTATTATAGGGTTTTGGTATTTATAGGATAACTGAGAAACTAAAGACCACGATGCATCCCTCTAGACCATAGTGTATAATACCTAGACCATGAATAAATCCACCCAGAATAAGAAAAAACATATAAGATAAAATAATGTCATAATGAAATTATTCCTCCCATGTTGAATATCCTATAAAACATGGTAGGGACTATAGAACTATCTATAAAAACATGCAATATTCACCATTTTTAAATAAGGGTGGATACCACACAACCCATATCAACAGTATAGCTACCCACAAATTAGAATAACCATTTATGTATCCAATGTCGTATCTAGGCTTTTCTACGCCACAACACCTGACCACCGTTATGGGTTCAACACTACACCCCTTCTCTATGGTAACATCATGAAAAAAAATTTAGTGGACCAAAAAATCTCAATCCTAAGATCTAAAACCAAAACCATACCCTACCAAACTCCAACGACTATGCTTACAACATAACCCATGGATCTATGACACAGAAATGATTTGAACTCCTTTTTCTTCCCTTGAAATTCTCTCCAACCTTCTACATACACCTATAACACACATACTCACAATGTAAAGGGATACTAGGATCCATGTAAATTCATAAAATCACAACTAATACCTATGAAAAATATTTTCAAATATAGAGTGATCATAAAAAAATTGATCACTATGTGGTTTTAAATCAAATGTGGTAATTACTTTTTATGAAAATCATGAAAACCCCATAAACAATATTCATTATAGAAAAATAATTTGTTTTTAAAACATAAAATTATCATTTACAAAAGAAAATATTTTTCCAAAAAATACGATTCATTAAATATACAGACTAAAAATCATTATTTTAGAGAAAATTAAATTTCATTAAACTTTTGAAAATAATTTAAATAAATATATATCAAGAACATTCATTGGATAAAATATTCCACCATTGAAAATTATATTACCTTACTTAAAATATAATCTAAATGTAATTAGAAAGCATAATAAATGTCGAGACACCATGTTATTTAAGGCTATATAGGGCATACCTATGACTTATGAAAAATGTACTCAGAGGTTGGAGTTAACTCCACATCCAACATCATCTTTATCATACAAAATTTCAATGTTATTAATAAAATAATTTTTAAATAATTTTAGTTATCATTTAAACTCTATTTTAAATATTTATTTTCAAACCACACATATTTAGTGTAAAATATTTATAATAAGTGTACATTTTTAAATGAGACTAAACAAAATAAAACCATTTAAATAATTCTAGATAAGGATTATTTTTTAAAATAAAATAATATAAGAAATATTAATTATTGGTTAGTTCATATCAATAAATAACTTTTATAATAAATGAAAATGATGAAAAAGACCAAATTTTCTGAAAATATTTTTTTCAAAAGAGATTATACTCTGATTAAACTATTCAAAAATAAGGTTATAATTTTAAATTTTCTTAAAGAAACGTGTGATCGATATTTTTAAAACCCATCCTCTATAAAAATAAGGGGTTGGAAAAGATAATAATTTCTCTTATAGAGGGGTCATACAATAATTTTGAACATAAATATTCATGAAATTATTAAATAAAAAATTATTATTTTAATATTTATTAAAACCACTTAAAAACCAGAAATATTTTCTAGAACTCATGGATAATAGAGTTAATAAAAAATTTATAATAAATAGTTTCCCTTTCAATATTTACCAATAATATTTTTTTACCAAATTTACTTATCATTTCCTTCCCTCGAATGAGTGATCACTAAACTCAACCTTCTTTCTCATGTACTCCCCCTATCATTGTAATAATTTGTGAAAATGGAATAAATATCACTCCATGGGACTAAAAAAAGATGAATAATATATCATTTATACTTGAGTGAAAAGTTATTTTTATAAGAAAAATATCCATTTCAAAACTAGAATAGGGTATTATTGAAGTGATAGGGATATAGGTGTGCGAAGACCCGTTTAAAAAATTATTTCACCCATAACCATTCAGAACTCCATTCATGCATATCCTTTGTGGCATGGTAATTAATTTTACAATTTCTCATAAAACCTACCCACATGTTCTTATAAGTTCACCATGAATTATTCCCATGTATATATAAATAAAAATTTTCAATACTTATATATAGTTGTGAAAGGAAGAAGGTAATGAGATTTGATTTATTTTCAGGGGATGTAGGACCTCTAAGTATTTCACTCCCTATATTGTCTATCCTAATACCGATGGAAAAAAATCATATTATGCATGGGTTTATTATCTATGGTAGGAATGTGTTATAGGTTAAAATTTATTATATAATACTTCAAAAAACATGTTAATGTTTTTATTTTATCATTGAAACCTAAAAGAATGATCTCCACTCTAAAAGGATCACAGTTTGAGATCAGTGGATTTCTTTTGGTTTGTATGGGTTATCTCACATGAAAATAGGTTAACGATGATAACTCATTAGATCAAACATCATATATTGATTAGATTTAATTACCTAACTTCTTTACATTTTTTAAGAGGAACCATAATTCCATGATGTTTGAATGTGACATAAATTTTATTATTCACATGAAAATTCATAATAATTCATCCATCCCCATTATAGAATAGTAGAAACTATCTACATCCTCTATTGTATTTACATTATATTAACTAATACCATAGGTCACACTGTCGATTGTTAACCTACTATCACACATAAGCATGCCATGTGCAGACACCCTTATTCCACCTACATGTTTGTCCTCTTTGCCTAATCTCCCTAATATATTCCCTACATATTTCCCAAAGACCCTCAAGTTAGGAAATACTTCTTTCTGATTTTATCACTTCTCTTATTTGTGTAAATTACTTATTTATATATTTTAAAAAATAATAAAACACATTGAATTTATTTTTCAATAAATAATATATTTAATTTAGTCTTTATATATCCTAATAAAAATTATGTTATGTTCATTTTACCGACATATAAATTTATTTAAATTATTGTTTTGTAAATTTCATATTTCTAAAAAATATATTATTATCAGAATATTCATTTACCAATTACTAATTAATTTGTTATTCGATATATTAATATATATTAATTGTTCTTACATTTATATATGTATTTAATAATAAATGTCATTATTGATTTAAAACCCACATCATATGAAAAATTTAGTATTAATTTATTATTGATCCAATTTAATTATTATATTTTTATATTTATGCTGACTCTAAATTTCTAGTAACATTATTATGGTCTAAATATGATAATAAATTTCTTAAACAAGAGTACTTTAATATGAAAATCTTATGAATATGTACATAAAGTGGTGTTTTTTATATCATTAATTATTTAAATTATTTTAGTTTTTGAATAAAAATAATTGTTAAAATCCCACTCCTATGGCTCCTAGCAATAGTCAATCCCCCCATTTTTTATTTAAATACCTAATGTCTCACTTCTCACCATTTTTTCTATTCCAAAATTGATTCGAATATTTTCAATCACATGCATTCATTCAATGAATGTTTTTATAATATCACTTGTAATTGATGATTATGATGAGGCATACTTCAGACTTTCTATTTTTATGTCTGTCACGACCCATCCCCCGGGGCCCATGAGGTGACTACTCCAAGCCCTTCTTCCATAAGCCAGGGGATGGATACTAGCAACAAAAATTATTTTCAACAAAATTGGGAAGGTGTTGACTTTATAACCTGTATACACACACAACAAAGCACAAATATGGATACAATAAACTTGGTAAAACTGTATAACAAAAGAGTGTTGGAAGTAAAAATGGCCAGAAATTAAATCCCAACTATAAAGTACAAGAAACTGAAAGTATAACTAATGAAAAGTAAAACTGCCATTGGGTTATCCTCCGAGGTTCCTACCTGAAGGGTAGGTATAGATCTCCTCTTCAGCACTCCAGGTCCGTCCATCTCCTCCATGTACCGTCACACCATATGGTCCACCTCCAGGTACCATCCAGTCCTGGTACTCTTAGCATCGATCAACATTGTCCGTTGTCTACATCCAACACAACAATGTGCGGGCATAGCCAGTATAGGGGTGAGTATAACGATACTCAGTAGGGACCCTGAGACCCTCAAGGTCTCACAAATTCCAGCAAGGATAAACCAAAATTTCTGAAATCAATAGATAACCTTACATAGGTATATGCCCATAAAATATAACTAAGTTATCAAGTGATCCATCTCAATCATGAAGAAAAACACAGAAAAATTAACTCAACTCAACTAGGATTTTATTCACATGATTTAAACCTTGGCTGCTGGCGAACTCCTCCTCAATCGAGTATAGTAGGCCTGCCGCAACACCAAGCGCGCTTCCCACTTACCTTGGATTGCTGATGTACTCCTCTTGTCGAGTACCATGGGTCTACTGTGTCACACAGAGGCACTACCCAACGCGGGTCTACCACCACACCCATGGGATACCCCTCATAGCCTGCTGACGTACTTCTCCTGTCGAGTACAGTGGGTATGCCACGTCACCAAGCAGTCTCCTCCACCGTGGGTCTGCCGCCACAACCAGGCGCTCCCCACTGGCCTAGTAGAGTCACTCCGAGTCAAACGGTCAGGAATCATCAGGTCTTAGCAAGCTACTAGGTCTCCATAATCTGCTCTATCATCACCAGAAAGATTCACTCCACAATCTACTGGTCAATACTCCAACTGTCACGAAGCCCATCAAAGAGGAATCTTGAAGGTCTTCCACATCATAGGGGTCTCAAACAACAAATGGTACGTAAATAGGATGCCCAATCTATGAGTTATTATCCTTTTTGTCCTAGGGGCTTGGTTGGATTCATGAACGATCCAACCTGACCATATCTCAACTATACCCCCAACTTCAGTGGGGTAAGCTCAAAGGGACCATCATGCTCCACAGTTACCATCACCACTAACGGTTTGTCAAACGGATGTCTGGTGCCAAATATATGGCCAAAAGAAAGTAAAGGGTCGTAGTGGTCCCTGGTCCGGTCTGCCCAGTCGGACCTACCCAGCCCGACCCAGTCTGGGTCAAGCCGGTTCAGCTTGACCCCGCCTGACCCGTTGGGTTCGGCCCAGCCCATAGGGACTAGCCCAATGAGCCGTAAGGGGCCCCTTAGTGCTATGAGGGCGCGGTCTAGCCGTGAGGGCACAGTCCGGTCATGAGGGTGGGGCATGGATGCGAGGGCGCAGTCCGACTGTGAGGGTGAGGACTGGCCATGAGTCAACGTGAGGGCAGTTAGGGTCGGAGGGCACCACGTGGGCGGCTCGGCCCGAAGGGCGCCCCATGGGTGGCTCGACCCAGAGGGTGCCATGTAGGGCTGGTTCGGCCGGGGCGCCGTGAGAGTGCGGGCGGCCGAGATCCTATTCGACCCGGAGCCCCGGGCAGCTCGGGAGGGCATCGTGAGGCCGATTTAGCCAGGAGGGCGTGGGTGGCATAGGAGGTGATCGTGATGTCGGTTCGGCCTGGAGGCCGGGGCGGCTCGGAAGGGCACTACGAGGGTGTGGTTAGCCAGGAGCCAGTTTGACCGAGAGGCCGGGGCAGCTCGGGAGGGCGCCGTGAGGCCGGTTTAGCCGAGAGGGCGCAGGCGGCTCGGGAGGGCACCATGAGGTTGGTTCGGTAGGGAGGGTATAGCCGGTTTGGTTGGGGCACCATGAGGGCACACGGCTGGTTCCGCCAGGGGAGGTGGGGAATACCGCGGGGGTAGTGTGGGTCACAGAGGCCACAGGGGGCGCGACTGTTGCCTTCATCGCCTTCGTCGCCATTGTCTCCTTCCTCTATTTCAAAGAACACCGCAAAAGATAATGACGGAGGGGTCGGGCCATGTTGGTTTGGTCCGCACCCTCCGCGTTTAGGGTTGCATCATTTGGATCACAAGAACTAAGAACAACAACCCCCATAAAGAACAATCCCAAAACCCGCAAAAAAGGAAAACGTATGTGGATCAACTAGTTAGAAGTTGATTTGTGTTATTTGTTTTAGAAGGAAATAATCATGGGAATATAAAATCATTTAAAAAAAATACCCTACCTTGATCGTTGTTCGTCGATGTTGGTGCAAGAAGGCGGATGTTGATTTGTTGTAGATGAACACGCCCTACATCGATGGAGGTTCCAAGGATGAAATTCGATGTCGAGGTCGTTCTTTATTGGTGGAGCGTTCTTCATCGAGAGATGAAGTTCTTCATTGGAGAACATTATTTCTCCCAAGATCTCTCCACTCCAAATTCCACCCAATTTCCATGTGATCCCCACAATAATAGATTATGAAAAATATTATTATTTTGGAAAAAAAATTCAAAAAGGTTAATTCATCACTTGGTTTTCACATTAAATGGCATGTGTGTTGGCACAATAATGGTGGAGGAGGTTAAGAGGATCTCCCTCATTTATGATGGAGTTGAGAGGTTTTCCTCTCCCACCATTATTAGGGGGTCGGGTGGTCCCCACTCCCAAATTCAAATTGAGATATTTTGAATTATCAGGTGGTCCCCCCCCACAACTTCCTCATGGGTAGTTACAATAGATAAATAAAATAAAATATGTGTTTATTTTATTTTATTATTTACATGAAAACCCCAAAAACTAACTTCTACCCTCGACCAACTGTGGTCGAGGTGAGAGTCTCTTTAAGAGAATATTGGTGCTGCGAGTTCAATGGTGTACTTAGATTTCAATTTCATGCACCGATTCAAAAGTTATAAAAACCCACTCGAAATTTCACAGAACGTACCCGAACAAAACTCAAAAACTAATTCCAGGCACACCAGGATCTAGAATCCTGTGTTGTCAATTTTCATAGACTCGTAAAATTACCATTTAATAAAAAAAATTACATTGAAATTCCAGGTCTTTACATTCTTCCCACCTAAGGGATCTATGTCCCCATAAGTCACAACTCAACTAAGGGAACATGTGGAGGTACTCGACACACATCTAAGCCTCCCACTCCCATGTTCCCTCCTGGAGGTTACCATCCTGCTAGCGAATGCACACCAGAGGTATCGAACAGCCACGAAGGACCAGATCTTGTTGATCCTCAATCTCTACTGGAACCTCTATAAAAGTCTCCCTATCCTCGACGTCTATCTCACCATGGTCGATGATGTCAGGAGGGTCGTGAACGTATCTCCTCAACTAGGATACATGGAAGACATCATGCACTCAGTGTAACTGAGGTGGAAGAGTTAAGTGGTATGCCACCTTTCCAACTTTGATGAGGACCCAAAAAGGTTTGATGAATCTCAGAGATAACTTGTCGCCTCGGCCAAATCTCCATAGACCTCGTCGATGTGAAACCCATAGGAAGACGTGGTCGCTATCCTCGAACTCTAGTGGTCTCTGTCTCTTGTTGGAATACGACTTCTGCCTACTATGTGCAGTCTTAATTTTCTCCTGGATGATCTGCACCTTCTTTGTGGTAGCCCGTACCATCTCTGGTCCCACTAGTGCTAACTCCCCAGGGTCAGTCCAGTACAAAGGTGATCTGTAAGTTCGTCTGTATAACGCCTCAAAAGGTGCCATCCCAATGGTGGTATGATAGATTTTATTGTATGAAAACTCTATCAAAGGTAAGTGATCCTCCTAGATGTGACTTAAGATGAGGACACATGCATAGAGGATGTCCTTGAGGGTCTGAATGGTCTGCTCAGTCTGGACATTCGTCTGAGGATAGAAAGTGGTGCTCAAACGAAGTTGCGTCCCTAAAGCCTTCTACAACCCCTTCCATATCATTGAAGTAAAACTTGCATCAATATCAGAGATAATTGTCAAATTTACTCCATGTAGCCCACAATATCTTGCACATAGAGGAGTCCCAAGCTCTCTACTAAACTCTACTCTCTTATCGGTAGGAAGTGGCCCGACTTGGGGAGTCTGTCAACGATCAACCAAATCGAGTCATAACCTCTATATGTACGTGGAAGTCCTGTCACAAAGTCCATGTATTTCCCATCCGACATACACTCTGGGACCTCTAAAGGCTGAACCAAGCCTATTGGTACCTGATGCTCCACCTTCACTTGCTGATAAGTGAGGCACCGGGAGACAAACTCTGCTACTGCCTTCTTCATTCCCAACCAGCAGTGTTGTCATCGGAGATCTTGGTACATCATCTCCACTTTTGGATGTACCGCTAGAGGGGATGTATGGAACTCCATCAACAAATCATCCTGAAGTGACACTGGTACCATAGTACATCCTCTGAAGAGGATGACGTTCTCCCCACCTTCATAAAATCTATCAGGTGCCTACCCTATGGATATCTGAGCACGTATTGTCTCACAGTCAGTATCTCCATGTTGTGCCTCTATGACTCGCTGAATAAGTGGGGGAGTGATTGTAAGAAACTGAAGAAAAGATGCTCTATATCTATCCACAACGGATATATGCAAAGTGGCCAACTGCTCTGTCGCTTTTCCAAGTAGCTGTATACTAGATCTCATGCTGAGTGCATCTGCAACAACGTTCTCCTTCCCCAAAGTATATACTATCTCAAAAACATAGTCCTGGAGGAACTCAAGCCAACGTAGTTGTCTCATGTTCATGTCCTTCTAAGAGAATATATAACTGAGACTATTGTGATCAGAGTACATGGTAAAACACTCACCCATCAGATAGTGTCACTACATCTTCAAGGTGAAGACCACTGCTGCTAACTCCATGTCATGGGTAGTGTAGTTATGCTCGTGTTGTCTCAGCTTTTGAGAACCATATGTGATCACTGCTCGCTCCTGCATCAGGACACATCCGATTCTGGACCCTGATGTGTTGTAGTATACTATGTACCCTATGCCTTCCTCTAGAAGCCTCAAGATGGTGTCACTAGTCATCCTCTAGCTCAACTTCTAAAAGCTCTGCTAGCATTTCTCTGACCAAACAAAGGGTTTCCCCTTCTTCTTCAAGGCTGATAGTGGTGCTAAAACTCTGAATAAATCTGGCATAAACCTCTGATATTATTCAGCTAATCCTAGGAAACTCTGTACCTCCATCACACACTTGGGTGGCTACCAAGCAAGTACCACCTCAATCTTCGCTGGATGTACTGCAACTCCAGCCTCCAAGATGACATATCCCAGAATGTGAAACTCTCAGATCCAGAGCTAGAACATAGAGAGCTTCCCATAAAGATGGTTCTATCGAAGTGTGTCTAATAATACCTGCAAATGATAGGCATGCTTATCCTCTATAGTCGAGTATATCATAATGTTGTCAATGAATACTACAACAAAGCAATTGAGGTATGACTGAAATATCATGTCCATGAGTCCCATGGACACTGCTGGAGTGTTGGTTATGCCGAACGGCATAACCAAGAACTCGTAGTGGCCATACAGACATATGATGGCCATCTTTTGCACATCTTCATCCTGAACTTTGAGATGGTGATAGCCTGATCTGAGGTCTATCTTTGAGAACCATCATGCACCCTTCAACAGATCAATGAGGTCGTTAATCATCGAAAGTCGATACTTTTTATTCTCGGTCACCTGGTTCAGGCGCCCATAATCAACACAAATCCTCAAGCTCCCATCTACCTTCTTGGAAAACAGAATCAGGGCTGGCCCGATAGAAACTCTGGGCTGGATGAATCCATTCCCCTGTAAGTCCTCTAGCTATACACGTACCCCACAAAGCTCTGTGGGAGCCATACGAAATGCTGGTGTAGATATCAGTGTCGTCCTGGGGTACAAGTCAATGTAAAATTATACCTCTTGATGAGGGGGTAGACCTAGGACATCATCAGGGAAACATCAGTGTACTGGTCCACCACAACAGGATAACTCAGACTCTCCACATAAACATCTCCGAGGGTAAGTCTAGCCAACTGATGAGTGATCGGTTGCACTCTTCTCCGAGTAAGTCCATCCTGTGCTACAAAGGCTCCCTTCTCACCGATGAAGGTTAACCTGGTTCTATCCGTGTGGACTCACAGAACTTTGAGCCTAATACAGTTGATCTGAGCATAGACTAAAGATAACAAGTCCATACCTAAGAAGACATCATAAGGCCTCGACCCCGCTACTAAGAGATCCCAACCGAAGCTCTCACCTCCTAGAGTAAGCTCGCACTACCAGAACCAGTGTGTAATTGTCGAATCTTCTCCCGTAGGAGTCTCTATCCGTAAGAATTGAGCCAACGACTCTGTCAGAATCTTTGAGCACTGAAAGAGGGTATTGGAAATGAAAGTGTGACTGACACCTGTGTCTATAAGTACTATAGCTATGGTGGAGTAGACACATATTGTACCTTGAATCATATATAGAGGGAAATGATCATATGCCTCATCTGTATGTACCTGAGCTCTCCCCTATCCACCTGCTCCCTACTATTGTGGTGGACCTCCTGGTGTTGGTGGCTGTAACACCTCGAATCGTCATCCACCACCAGATGCAAGGATAACTCTTCTACCACATCTGACTGCTACCTGCAGACTGCCTCAATTGAATCTATGTCTCTACCTGGGTGGTCCTTCGACTGTCTAATGATCATCCAAATGGCGGGTCGGGCAGTCACGAGACATGTGACCCTTCCCACCACATGTGTGACACTTCCCACTCCTGGCATGTCTGTCTCTGCTTCGGGTACCACACACAACTGATCCTGAGTCATGCGGTCATCCACCTATAGGTCTGGTCCTTTTAGACCTCTGCGCTATCTGCTGCCTTCTGCAGATGACACTACTACGTGTCCAATGGTGGTGGATCTAACTACTGGAGACTTCTCATCAAGGAAACTCTCCACCAATAACATCCCCGTTTGTGTCGGGATGATGATTGAGAACATCGAAGCTCTAATCTCCCGTTTGATCCCATGCTTGATGGTTCGGGCCCTAAAGAATGGGTCTCACACCATATCAGTGGAGTATCGTGAGAGGTCTGTGAAACTCGTTGAGTACTAAGATATAGTCATGATACCCTGCTGCAGATGAAGTAGCTCCTGTATGCGCACTATGCAAAGAGTTGTTGGGACAAACTCTTCCCAAAACAGGCTCTCGAAGTCTACCCAGAGAAGATCCATCTCGTCATGAACCTGGAGCATCAAGCTCCACCATCTGCATTTTTCTGCCTGTAGAAGGCCAGCGGAAAGGATCACCATGAAATCAGCTGGTGTCCCTACCAGTCGGAAAACTCTCACCACAGCCTCTAGCCAATCCTCAACCGCCTGTGGTTTAGTCTCTCTATTGAACCTGGGTTGCGTCTGGTGCTGGAACATGTGAAACGTGCTCAAGCGGTGTGCATCGTCTGCTGCTGGGGCTGGTGGAATTGGTGGACCAATGGGGAGTGGTACTGCTAGTGCCTCCACTGGGAAAGGGCCCTGCAGCAAGCCCTCATCGCTCAGTGTGCTATCGGTGCATACAACTCTCGGAACACTAGCAGGCTGTTACATGGAGGCATCCTAAAGATAAAAAGGTGCAATACAGTTAAAAAGTTATACCTAGTATGTTTACCTGCTTGATTTGACATAAAGATAACTTTTGAAAACACACATGCAATTAGTGTTTTCATACACTGAGTCAGATATCAGAAGTCAGGGTCCTGGTTTATGGATACATCGGCCGCCACACCAACACTGGACTCCCTGAACTGAACACCACACTCACTACACATAACACTATTTCTTCATAAAAAATATCAGAGTCTTATGTTCTGTGGTAGAATAGACACCTCTGAAACCGATTTTTCACGACCTGTCCCCCGGGGCCCATTTACTGACTACCCCAAGTCCTCCTTCCATAGGCCAGGGGATGACAACTAGCACCAAAGGCGTAATTCCCTAAAACTGGGAAGACATTACCATTATAACCTGTATACACACAAAACAAATAACAAATATAGATACAGAACAGTAGGTAAAAATGTATAAAAAAGAGTGCAGGAAGTAAAAAGGGCCGGAAATACAAGCCCAACTGTAAAGTACAAGAAACTGAAAGTACAATAGAAGAAAAGAAAAACTTCCACTGGGTCATCTTCTATGGTTCCTACATGAAGGGTAGGTACAGATTTCTTCCTCAGCACTTTAGGTACTTCTGTCTCTTTCATGTATCATCTGGCCATATGGTCCACCTCCAAGTACCATCCAGTCCTGGTATTCTAAGCCCCGATCAATGATTTCTGTCGTCTGAATCCAACACAATAAGGTGCAGACATATCCCGTGCAGGATTGAGTATAACGATACTCAGTAGGGACCCCGAGACCCTCAAGGTCTCACAAAATCCAACATTGATAAACCACAAAGTATGAAATCAACAGATAACCTTACATAGTTATATGCCCATCCATATACCTAAGTAATCAAGTGATCCATATCAATCATGAGGAAAACATAGAAAAACTGACTCAGCTCAAACAGAATTTTATTCACATTATCGAAACCTCTGATGCTGGAGACTCCTTCTCTATCGAGTACAGTGGGCCTACCGAGACACCAAGAAATATTCCCACTAACCTTGGACTACTGAGGTACTCCTCATTTCGAGTACTGTGGGTCAGCTACATCACACAGAGGCGCTCCCCACCGCGGGTCTGTCACCACACCCAGGTGCTCTCCCTCGTAGCCTACTGAGGTACTCCTCTTGTCAAGTACTGTGGGTTTGCAACGTCACCAAGTGCCCTCCTCCACCATGGGTCTACCACAACAACCAGGCGCTCCCTACTGGGCTAGTAGAGTCACTCCAAGTCAAACGGTCAGTAGTCGTCAGGTCTCAGCCAGCTACTAGGTCTCTGTACTCCTCTTTCTCATCAGCGGAAGGATCCGCTCCATGATATACTTTTCATTACTACAACTATCACGAAATCCGATGATGAAGTATCTCATAGGTCCACCAGGTCATAGAGGTCTCAACGTAATAGACGGTATGTCAATTGGATGCCCAGTCTGTGAGTTATTAGACTTTTAGTTCCAAGGGCCTGTTTGGATTCGTGTATGATCCAACCTGACCATATCTCAACTATACCCCAAACTTTAGTGGGGTAAGCTCAAAGGGACTATCATGCTCCATGGTTACGAGCGCTGCTGACAGTTTTTCAAACAGATGTCTGGTGCCAAAGTTATGGCCAAAAAAAGTAAAGGGTTGTAGTGGGCCTGGGTCCGGTTAGACCCTGTCAAAACGACCTGGCCTGACCTAGTCAAGGCCGACCCGGTTCGGGTTGACCCTGCCCATTGGGCGGGCTGGTCAGTGGGGTTCATCCCGACCCGCTCGACCCAGCCCAGCAGGCCGTGAGGGGCCACAGAGGGTCGCGAGAGTGCGGTCCAGCCACGAGAAAGTAGACTGACCATGAGTCGGTACGAGGGCAGTTCGGCTCGGGGGGCACCACATGGGCGGATCAGTCCAGAGGGTGCCGCGTGGGTCCGGTTCGACCGGGGCACCGCGAGGGAGCGGGTATAAGGCCCCAGCCTTAAACCTTACTTAATCTTGAGTTATTAGAAGATTACACATTGAGGATATTTTCAGGTTTAGAGTTTTAGAGAATTAGATCATGAAACTTGCATTACATTCCACATTTAAACAAAGTGGTTACATAAAAGACCGTATTCATTCTTCCCATCAACGGAAACATACTGAAAATAAAACATGGATTCTTTCTTAACACATCCTTGACTCTATCATCCTATCATGTACCTTTCCCTTGACCTGAAAAACATTTCAAAAACTTGGGATGAGCATAAAAAGCTCAGTAAGGGATATAAAAATATGGAAAGGAAACATGAGTTCATATATACATAAGAATGAAATCATAATTTACCCATAAAACATAGGCACTTTAACCTAACTCATCAAATCATGAATAAATCATAGAAATCATAAGACATAAAGGTAACTTGAGGCATTCATAACATTCTTATGTAGGGAGTAACCCTCTTGGTTACGTTTGGAATACCCATCATAGTATATTCCCTAAAATCTCTCCGGAGAAACCTTAACGTTTCACTCCTTCGCGTTACCCAATGCATTGGAGAGCTATATCGGGCTCACCCGCCCTTATTTTATCACGGAACCACCCGTTTTCATAACAATGCCCAAGAACCATAACATAAATGTATCACATAAAACATGCAAAAATGAAACATAGCATTTCCACATTTCAATCACAATATAACATTTTAGTATATTGAAATAATTAATCCATTCAAAAAGAAACCATTTCCAAAACCATTTAAAACATTTAATAAAGAGATTTTTGAATCAAAGTGTCCCATACCACCTTGAAGCCTAAAATTTTAAACCATTAATATCCATATAAATAAATCCTTAAAACCATTTTGAAAACATGGATATTAATAAGAACAAATAATTAAAACATTTAAAGCGATATTTTGGTTAAAGTGGTTTTACCAAAATTAGAGACACTTGAATACAATAATTGAGGAATAACATTTAGTCTGAACTTTATAATATCATGAGAATAAATGGATTCATGATATAATACTCCAAAGGACAGTATATACACCATATAAGAGTGAATTGGTGCATAACAACAATGAACCCTCAATAGAATTGTCAAATGTGATGAAATCCCTTATAAAGAAGGTATCCTTAAATTAAGGACAAATCAATCTCAAAAATATGTGTGAAAAATATAAATACACCCAATATAAGTGGATATTAAGTGTAAAACAATAAAAGGTAATTCACACATATTCAATGGATGACATATTCAATGACTACATGTTGAACCCAAAGAAATCGAAATTGGGTTAAAAAGTTCCCTTGACAGCCTAACGGCATCACATCAAAATGAGTTGATGAGAGATAAAAAGTGTATCTCATCACTTGGACATAAAATTTACATCAATAAGGATATATGAGAACATATCCCAACATAACAATATGTAAATTAAAAGACCCAACCAAAGAAGTCTTTTAAAAAAAAGGAGGGTGAAAGGTTCCCTTACCGACTTGGGTATCTTTCAAAACATACACCCCATGAAAGAAGGACAATAGATCATTGATGTAAATACTCATAAATGAAATTATATTACACAAAGAGTAGAATAATGGGCAGTAAATACACCACTCAATGGAATTTGTGGCAAATGTAGCATAAATATCACGGGAATAAAAGTGAGATGAGAAATCCCTTACGAAAACTCGGCAGCCTAACGGCGCCACATAAAACTTAAAAAAAGGATTGATGAGAGAGAATAGGGTCTCTCATCACATGAACATAAAAATTACAGTAGGAGTAATGTAAAATAACATCCCAATCATAAGAAAGATGAGCTTAAAAGAAATTACATAAAAGAGTGTACTTAAAAAGAAAGAGAGTCGTAGGATCCCTTACCTCGGGTCCGACTTGACTCGATCGTTCTTTAACGTCCTGAATAATAAACTTGAGTTAATTTCCACTTTATTAAGAAACCTTTTTATAGTTCATTATTCCTTTTAGATCACTTATTTCAATGTTATAAACATTATTTAATCATTTAAGTTAATAATGTTTGTTTTGTCGATATTTGGTTCTTAAGTCGAAAGGGGACTTCTTACAATTACATGTTGTTCGTGTGGCCAAATGTTTATTATATAAAGAATTGTATTCATGATGTAGATATCATATATGTCATATATATCTAGTACATGCATGAATTTATTGCATTACATAATCATTTAGAGGTAAGAAATGAAATGCACCGTTCATGGAGACAGTAAGCCGTACGTACGCATGAACGCTACTTTCATTTCTATCTCATACTTTAATGGAAAGAAATAATAATGATATAAAGGTATATAATAATTCCAGTATAACATCATATATAATAACATTAAATCCATCCTTTATACGTCCCACATATGGCATTAACGAATCACATCACTTTGAGGGGGCGGTAGTCCGCACTTCCTAAAATGAAGATATCGCGTATACCCATAATGGAAGCCATAAAGGTAAGACAAAAATGAAAAATACAGAAGCATAAGTAAAACATAAACATATTATATATCATATATAAAAATATTGACATCATAATGGCCACCTTTGAAGGTGTTAAATGAGTATTGAACAATCATCGTTTCGGGAGGCAGAATTTCGCCATCCCAGTAGGAAAAGTTAATAGAAAACATTTTTGTTTTATGTTACTTTTTATTGAGGAATTTATTTTTGAGCTTAACTAAAACATAATGAATCATACTTACTTTTCATGTTGACTTTCAACTTTTACTAGATTTCTTACACAGACTCATACTTCCTCCAAAAGACGAGTATTTAGGAAGACTTGTTCGCATTAAGAGTACTATAAACAACTTCTAGAGGAGAACCTAAAAAAAAGAACTATACATTTCCCATGTCTTCAAACCTTAACCAAAACTAAAACCAAAAAGGTTACTACAAGATCAGATAATCCAGAAAATGATAACCCTTTATAAAAAGAAAATCTATTCTTAATCTCAAAATTTGTCCAAAAAAACACAAAGTTCAACGAGGACCATTCGATAATCAATTTGTCCATAAAAATTCTTCAAAGTAAACCAATCTAAGATTGAAACCCAAATATTTGAAGGATTTAGTCACATAGTCTTCCAAGTTAAATCGTAACATTTATCTCCAAACAATATCAGTTGCTCCTAAAGTCTCGTATTGAAAAGTAGCTAACCTAATCACATATCCTCCATGATAGGTTAATCATTTTCATAAATAACCCAAAATCAACTTACTCTTAATTCATAAAATCATATAACTAAAAAGAATCAGTCAAACTAACCAGGGACTTCACGTAGTCCAGTGGTAGGCGATAAATACCAGTCGCACTTTGGTTGTGGGTTCGATTCCCGCAGCTTTGTCCGACGCGATGGGTTGTCACACGGTCTGCGTGTTGTCCTTTTTTCAAAACTATATAATTCTCAAAACATTCCCCAAAATGAGATAAAATCTTCAAAAATAATCATAACATATTTTAACCTCAATTTTATCTCATGCCTTTCACTTCAATCATAACATTTAGTAACCCATAATTACCTCAAAAGTAAGGATCATATAAACCCAAATGGTTCTTTATAACTATGTCCACAAAAGAAAAGATAACTATTTCTTGGATAAAATTTTCCTATATTAAACATCAGGGTTACACATAATATAAAAAGTCTTCTAATGTAACCCCATCATCAAAATAGACTTAATACTCTTAAGAATTTCACCATAACTCTTGAAGCCCTTATATGTTGACATCTTACTCATTAAACATTCTTCATGTTCCATTATCCATTCCTTTCCAACCTATTCCGAAATACCTCTTTCCTACAAACAAAATCATGAATCATATCCTAAGATTCCAAAATAGGAAAACAATAGTCATGAAATAGTACATATTTTTGATTGGTCATTGTCAGTTTCTTCATCCTCAATAGGAATGGCATTAGGTATTGGTAAACGAACATTTGTACGCTCTTGGTGACCCCATTCACGAAACTTCTTCATAGAACATGTGTTTGCATAATGACCATGCACACCACATTTAAAACATTCAATTGATCCCTCAGAAAGAACTTCTTTCCCTTTCCTCGAGTCAACTGGATGCTTCCTTTTTCCATTGCAGGTTCTTGCTTTATGACCTTCATTTCCACATCTATAGCATATTTCTGTCCCTTTGAAACATTTTCCTAGGTGTTTCTTTCCACATCTCTGACACATAGGTTTTTGAACACACATACCTTTATGATTATTACCTGTACTTCCGTAGGGATTTGTTTCTTGCATATATGATGCCTTAGAGAAATCTCCAAGGTTTAGGTGGTCAATCATGACTCCAGATAGTTGGTTGAGGATAACCACAAGAGTTCTCATTGCAGCTCCCATATCATTCAGTTGCTTGCTCAAAAAACTGTCACAGTTTCCTTCACATCCACTGTTACTTTGGTGCCTGCTAGATCCAACCATTTACTAAAACCAAAAAGGTCAGTGTGAGTATATCAACAAAACCATCATGTACTAATGAGTGAGATAAACACTAAGATATAATTACTCATTCAATTTATCTAAAACTAGGACTCTTTCCGAAATCCTAACCATTATGGTAATGTCACTTATGCTTAAAGAATACCCTAACCTCTAAAGTTATCTAAACCAACCTTTGATACCAACTATAAGGCCCCAGCCTTAAACCTTACTTAATCTTGAGTTATTACAAGATTACACATTGATGATCTTTTCAGGTTTAGAGTTTTAGATAATTAGATCATGAAACTTGCATTACATTCCACATTTAAACAAAGTGGTTACATAAAAGACCGTATTCATTATTCCCATCAACGGAAACATACTGAAAATAAAACATGGATTCTTTCTTAACACATCCTTGACTCTATCATATTATCATGTACCTTTCCCTTGACCTGAAAAACATTTCAAAAACTTGGGATGAGCATAAAAAGCTCAGTAAGGGATCTAAAAATATGGAAAGGAAACATGAGTTCATATATACATAAGAATGAAATCATAATTTACCCATAAAACATAGGCACTTTAACCTAACTCATCAAATCATGAATAAATCATAGAAATCATAAGACATAAAGGTAACTTGAGGCATTCATAACATTCTTACGTAGGGAGTAACCCTCTTGGTTAAGTTTGGAATACCCATCACAGTATATTCCCTAAAATCTCTTCAGAGAAACCTTAATGTTTCACTCCTTCACGTTACCCAATGCATTGGAGAGCTATATCGGGCTCACCCGCCCTTATTTTATCACGGAACCACCCGTTTTCATAACAATGCCCAAGAACCATAACATAAATGTATCACATAAAACATGCATAAAGTAAACATAGCATTTCCACATTTCAATCACAATATAACATTTTAGTATATTGAAATAATGAATCCATTCAAAAAGAAACCATTTCCAAAACCATTTAAAACATTTAATAAAGAGATTTTTGAATCAAAGTTTCCCATACCACCTTGAAGCCTAAAATTTTAAACCATTAATATCCATATAAATAAATCCTTAAAACCATTTTGAAAACGTGGATATTAATAAGAACAAATAATTAAAACATTTAAAGCGATATTTTGGTTAAAGTGGTTTTACCAAAATTAGAGACACTTGAATACAATAATTGAGGAATAACATTTAGTCTGAACTTTATAATATCATGAGAATAAATGGATTCATGATATAATACTCCAAAGGACAGTATATACACCATATAAGAGTGAATTGGTGCATAACAACAATGAACCCTCAATAGAAATGTCAAATGTGATGAAATCCCTTATAAAGAAGGTATCCTTAAATTAAGGACAAATAAATCTCAAAAATATGTGTGACAAATATAAATACACCCAATATAAGTGGATATTAAGTGTAAAACAATAAAAGGTAATTCACACATATTCAATGGATGACATATTCAATGACTACATGTTGAACCCAATGAAATCGAAATTGGGTTAAAAAGTTCCCTTGACAGCCTAACGACATCACATCAAAATGAGTTGATGAGAGATAAAAAGTGTATCTCATCACTTGGACATAAAATTTACATCAATAAGGATATATGAGAACATATCCCAACATAACAATATGTAAATTAAAAGACCCAACCAAAGAAGTCTTTTAAAAAAAGGAGGGTGAAAGGTTCCCTTACCGACTTGGGTATCTTTCAAAACATACACCCCATGATAGAAGGACAATAGATCATTGATGTAAATAATCATAAACGAAAGTATATTACACAAATAGTAGAATAATGGGCAGTACATACACCACTCAATGGAATTTGTGTCAAATGTAGCATAAATCTCATGGGAATAAAAGTGAGATGAGAAATCCCTTACGAAAACTCGGCAGCCTAACGGCGCCACATAAAACATCAAAAAAGGATTGATGAGAGAGAATAGGGTCTCTCATCACATGAACATAAAAATTACAGTAGGAGTAATATAAAATAACATCCCAATCATAAGAAATATGAGCTTAAAAGAAATTACATAAAAGAGTGTACTTAAAAAGAAAGAGAGTTGTAGGATCCCTTACCTCGGGTCCGACTTGACTCGATCGTTCTTTAACGTCCTGAATAATAAACTTGAGTTAATTTACACTTTATTAAGAACCCTTTTTATAGTTCATTATTCCTTTTAGATCACTTATTTCAATGTTATAAACATTATTTAATCATTTAAGTTAGTAATGTTTGTTTTGTCGATATTTGGTTCTTAAGTCGAAAGGGGACTTCTTACAATTACATGTTGTTCGTGTGGACAAATGTTTATTATATAAAGAATTGTATTCATGATGTAGATATCATATATTTCATATATATCCAGTACATGCATGCATTTATAACATTACATAATCATTTAGAGGTATGAAATGAAATGCACCGTTCATGGAGACGGTAAGCCGTACGTACGCATGAACGCTACTTTCATTTCTATCTCATACTTTAATGGAAAGAAATAATAATGATATAGAGGTATATAATAATTCCAGTATAACATCATATATAATAACATTAAATCCATCCTTTATACGTCCCACGTATGGCATTAACGAATCACATCACTTTGAGGGGGCGGTAGTCCGCACTTCCTAAAATGAAGATATCGCGTATACCCATAATGGAAGCCATAAAGGTAAGACACAAATGAAAAATACAGAAGCATAAGTAAAACATAAACATATTATATATCATATATAAAAATAGTGACATCATAATGGCCACTTTTGAAGGTGTTAAATGAGTATTGAACAATCATCGTTTCGGGAGGCAGAATTTCGCCATCCACGGAAATCGTATGTTCTTTAACCATTTGATGTAGTTGTGTGATAGTTTATCATGAATAAATCTTATAAAAACATCCTAGTATATTTAATATACTGGTTTTTTTACAAGATAAGTAAATAAAAAGAGTTTAGGGGGTTGGAGAAGCAAAATAAAACAAATGAACATGAGAGAATGAATTACCTTTAAAAGTGTAACTCCTTTTGATTTGAGCCTAAAGGCTTCCTTTGAAAGGATTCTGCCCAAAGGTAATCCTCTAGGATAAGGAGAGGGATGTGGAGAGAGTAAATGGGCAGGGGTTGTCCGAGCCAAAGGCTTGAGGAGTGTGGGAAAAGAGGTAGAGGTGGGGGCCTTTTATAAGAGGAGAAGAGGGGTACTTTTGGAAAGTAAGAAATATTACTTTATTTGAAAATGTGTTTCGGTTTCAAAAGGTCCCATATTGATATAATTCGTGGATAAGGTGATAAGGCTTCGAAATATACTCATCCAATTGGTTTTGGACATGTGTAGTTCATAGATTTTACATTATCTTTCCATTTTATTTAAATCGTCAAATAATGATGTCATCGCTGCATCATTATTATGTCACAAATAATTTATTTTATTTAATGTCTAAAAATTATAAAAAAAATTACTATGATGTAGGAAATCGTTTTAGCTTTCCAATGACTATTTATAATCTAAAATATGACTTGTATAACCCCACTTAAAAATTATTTTAGTAAAACATATCATGTTTGTGTCACTTTTAATTTTAACATTAAATAAAAATATATTATTGTCATTTTCAAACTAAAGTGGCTCCATGGGGTACCCAAGTTGGCCCATGGATTTTCTTGGTCGACCATGACTCACCCAATAGGTGTAGGACAAGTTTCATGGTGTTTTCACATTCTTATAATATCATTTTTACCTTAAACTACACTAATTACCACTAATCGCGATTAAAAACTTAATAAGTTACTATTCACCAAAAAATTATTTTTATCCCATTGAACCACATTTTACTTCTTAATGACAACCATTTATGTCAGATCTTTGAAAATCAAAACACAAATATGGAAAAATTTCATTTAAACGGAAAATCAGTTCTTATAAGTACCACTTAGTGGTTTCACTATTCATCAAAAATTGAAGTTTTTCAGAAAAAACCCAAAAATTCACCCTAAGATATATTTGATATTCCGAATTCAAAAATGAAGTCTATTTTACAAAATTCAAAACATATGAGCCACATTAATTAATTTAATAATTAATTCCCGCTGTCAGAGCAAATAGCGTGTTTTTATAAAACAATAAGTATCAAAAGATTGACACTAGTTTAAGTCTGATTTCAAAGTGAAATTAATTACAACGACCACTATTGGATTTAATGGTAAAAATATTTTCTAATTTCACTTTAAAACCAATTCAAAATATTATCTAATCATATAAATAAATTAGATTAAAAAGAGGTTTTGAAATAAAACACAACATTTTACACTATTCATTAAAAAATGAACTTTATCGGAAAAATACCAAAAAAATTACACAAAGTAAAATTTGATGTCCCGATTCTTAATAAGAGTTTTATTTGGTCCAAAAGAATGTTTAATAGTGAACAAAACTCTATTTAATGATGGTTCAACATCAAAAGGTGATAAGTGAACCTTTAGTGAAAACTAGGTCATATACGCCTAAAATTGAATTCTTTCCGTATTTTAAGCCTCTATCCATTATTGGATAAATGTAAAAACATTTAAAAAATTATATAGTCATATTTTAGTTATTTCTATCCATTCCGGCTACATGTTAACTACCATTTAAAATAATATTATTTTATTATTAGAGTGCAATGTAAGATTCCCAAGAAACTCGTTGTTGCGTGTTGGGTACGCCATCGAGCATTGCATCCCCTTTAAAGTCATATTAATATTTTATTCACAAATATGGATAAATATGAAAATGTCTATTCTTTATTTACCTGGGGTGTTACATCCTTCCCCCCTTTTGGGAATTGCGTCCTCGCAATTTTAAAATTGCGCTTGGAAACATCCTTGAAAGTCCCACATCGGAACAAGAGTCGGTAAAACAATCACTTTAAAATAAAGAAAGATAAGCACAGAGGTCACCCGAGTTAACCCATACTAGGACTACATGTAGGAAAACATGGACATGGAGAAGAAAACATAGGGTCATGTTCTGATGGAGAGTGATAGAAAACATGTTTAGGAGAAAGTTAACAATGAGAAAATCACAAACTTGTGATGGGTTAAACGGTGTTGGGTTCCCCAGTAGGAAAAGTTAATAGAAAACATTTTTGTTTTATGTTACTTTTTATTGAGGAATTTATTTTTGAGCTTAACTAAAACATAATGAAACATACTTACTTGTCATGTTGACTTTCAACTTTTACTATATTTCTTACACAGACTCATACTTCCTCCAAAAGATGAGTATTTAGGAAGACTTGTTCGCATTAAGAGTACTATAAACAACTTCTAGAGGAGCACCTAAAAAAAAGAACTATACATTTCCCATGTCTTCAAACCTTAACCAAAACTAAAACCAAAAAGGTTACTACAAGATCAGATAATCCAGAAAAGGATAACCCTTTATAAAAAGAAAATCTATTCTTAATCTCAAAATTTGTCCAAAAAAACACAAAGTTCAACGAGGACCATTCGATAATAAATTTGTCCATAAAAATTCTTCAAAGTAAACCAATCTAAGATTGAAACCCAAATATTTGAAGGATTTAGTCACATAGTCTTCCAAGTTAAATCGTAACATTTATCTCCAAACAATATCAGTTGCTCCTAAAGTCTCGTATTGAAAAGTAGCTAACCTAATCACATATCCTCCATGATAGGTTAATCATTTTCATAAATAACCCAAAATCAACTTACTCTTAATTCATAAAATCATATAACTAAAAAGAATCAGTCAAACTAACCAGGGAATTCACGTAGTCCAGTGGTAGGCGATAAATACCAGTCGCACTTTGGTTGTGGGTTCGATTCCCGCAGCTTTGTCCGACGCGACGGGTTGTCACACGGTCTGCGTGTTGTCATTTTTTCAAAACTATATAATTCTCAAAACATTCCCCAAAATGAGATAAAATCTTCAAAAATAATCATAACATATTTTAACCTCAATTTTATCTCATGCCTTTCACTTCAATCATAACATTTAGTAACCCATAATTACCTCAAAAGTAAGGATCATATAAACCCAAATGGTTCTTTATAACTATGTCCACAAAAGAAAATATAACTATTCCTTGGATAAAATTTGCCTATATTAAACATCAGGGTTACACATAATATAAAAAGTCTTCTAATGTAACCCCATCATCAAAATAGACTTAATACTCTTAAGAATTTCACCATAACTCTTGAAGCCCTTATATGTTGACATCTTACTCATTCAACATTCTTCATGTTCCATTATCCATTCCTTTCCAACCTATTCTGAAATACCTCTTTCCTACAAACAAAATCATGAATCATATCCTAAGATTCCAAAATAGGAAAACAATAGTCATGAAATAGTACATATTTTTGATTGGTCATTGTCAGTTTCTTCATCCTCAATAGGAATGGCATTAGGTATTGGTAAACGAACATTTGTACGCTCTTGGTGACCCCATTCACGAAACTTCTTCATAGAACATGTGTTTGCATAATGACCATGCACACCACATTTAAAACATTCAATTGATCCCTCAGAAATAACTTCTTTCCCTTTCCTCGAGTCAACTGGATGCTTCCTTTTTCCATTGCAGGTTCTTGCTTTATGACCTTCATTTCCACATCTATAGCATATTTCTGTCCCTTTGAAACATTTTCCTAGGTGTTTCTTTCCACATCTCTGACACATAGGTTTTTGAACACACATACCTTTATGATTATTACCTGTACTTCCGTAGGGATTTGTTTCTTGCATATATGATGCCTTAGAGAAATCTCCAAGGTTTAGGTGGTCAATCATGACTCCAGATAGTTGGTTGAGGATAACCACAAGAGTTCTCATTGCAGCTCCCATATCATTCAGTTGCTTGCTCAAAAAACTGTCACAGTTTCCTTCACATCCACTGTTACTTTGGTGCCTGCTAGATCCAACCATTTACTAAAACCAAAAAGGTCAGTGTGAGTATATCAACAAAACCATCATGTACTAATGAGTGAGATAAACACTAAGATATACTTACTCATTCAATTTATCTAAAACTAGGACTCTTTCTGAAATCCTAACCATTATGGTAATGTCACTTATGCTTAAAGAATACCCTAACCTCTAAAGTTATCTAAACCAACCTTTGATACCAACTATAAGGCCCCAACCTTAAACCTTACTTAATCTTGAGTTATTACAAGATTACACATTGAGGATCTTTTAAGGTTTAGAGTTTTAGATAATTAGATCATGAAACTTGCATTACATTCCACATTTAAACAAAGTGGTTACATAAAAGACCGTATTCATTATTCCCATCAACGGAAACATACTGAAAATAAAACATGGATTCTTTCTTAACACATCCTTGACTCTATCATCTTATCATGTACCTTTCCCTTGACCTGAAAAACATTTCAAAAACTTGGGATGAGCATAAAAAGCTCAGTAAGGGATCTAAAAATATGGAAAGGAAACATGAGTTCATATATACATAAGAATGAAATCATAATTTACCCATAAAACATAGGCACTTTAACCTAACTCATCAAATCATGAATAAATCATAGAAATCATAAGACATAAAGGTAACTTGAGGCATTCATAACATTCTTACGTAGGGAGTAACCCTCTTGGTTACGTTTGGAATACCCATCACAGTATATTCCCTAAAATCTCTTCAGAGAAACCTTAACGTTTCACTCCTTCACGTTACCCAATGCATTGGAGAGCTATATCGGGCTCACCCGCCCTTATTTTATCACGGAACCACCCGTTTTCATAACAATGCCCAAGAACCATAACATAAATGTATCACATAAAACATGCATAAAGGAAACATAGCATTTCCACATTTCAATCACAATATAACATTTTAGTATATTGAAATAATGAATCCATTCAAAAAGAAACCATTTCCAAAACCATTTAAAACATTTAATAAAGAGATTTTTGAATCAAAGTTTCCCATACCACCTTGAAGCCTAAAATTTTAAACCATTAATATCCATATAAATAAATCCTTAAAAACATTTTGAAAACATGGATATTAATAAGAACAAATAATTAAAACATTTAAAGCGATATTTTGGTTAAAGTGGTTTTACCAAAATTAGAGACACTTGAATACAATAATTGAGGAATAACATTTAGTCTGAACTTTATAATATCATGAGAATAAATGGATTCATTATATAATACTCCAAAGGACAGTATATACACCATATAAGAGTGAATTGGTGCATAACAACAATGAACCCTCAATAGAAATGTCAAATGTGATGAAATCCCTTATAAAGAAGGTATCCTTAAATTAAGGACAAATAAATCTCAAAAATATGTGTGACAAATATAAATACACCCAATATAAGTGGATATTAAGTGTAAAACAATAAAAGGTAATTCACACATATTCAATGGATGACATATTCAATGACTACATGTTGAACCCAATGAAATCGAAATTGGGTTAAAAAGTTCCCTTGACAGCCTAACGGCATCACATCAAAATGAGTTGATGAGAGATAAAAAGTGTATCTCATCACTTGGACATAAAATTTACATCAATAAGGATATATGAGAACATATCCCAACATAACAATATGTAAATTAAAAGACCCAACCAAAGAAGTCTTTAAAAAAAGGAGGGTGAAAGGTTCCCTTACCGACTTGGGTATCTTTCAAAACATACACCCCATGAAAGAAGGACAATAGATAATTGATGTAAATAATCATAAACGAAAGTATATTACACAAATAGTAGAATAATGGGAAGTACATACACCACTCAATGGAATTTGTGTCAAATGTAGCATAAATCTCATGGGAATAAAAGTGAGATGAGAAATCCCTTACGAAAACTCGGCAGCCTAACGGCGCCACATAAAACATCAAAAAAGGATTGATGAGAGAGAATAGGGTCTCTCATCACATGAACATAAAAATTACAGTAGGAGTAATATAAAATAACATCCCAATCATAGGAAATATGAGCTTAAAAGAAATTACATAAAAGAGTGTACTTAAAAAGAAAGAGAGTTGTAGGATCCCTTACCTCGGGTCCGACTTGACTCGATCGTTCTTTAACGTCCTGAATAATAAACTTGAGTTAATTTACACTTTATTAAGAACCCTTTTTATAGTTCATTATTCCTTTTAGATCACTTATTTCAATTTTATAAACATTATTTAATCATTTAAGTTAATAATGTTTGTTTTGTCGATATTTGGTTCTTAAGTCGAAAGGGGACTTCTTACAATTACATGTTGTTCGTGTGGACAAATGTTTATTATATAAAGAATTGTATTCATGATGTAGATATCATATATTTCATATATATCCAGTACATGCATGCATTTATAACATTACATAATCATTTAGAGGTATGAAATGAAATGCACCGTTCATGGAGACGGTAAGCCGTACGTACGCATGAACGCTACTTTCATTTCTATCTCATACTTTAATGGAAAGAAATAATAATGATATAGAGGTATATAATAATTCCAGTATAACATCATATATAATAACATTAAATCCATCCTTTATACGTCCCACGTATGGAATTAACGAATCACATCACTTTGAGGGGGCGGTAGTCCGCACTTCCTAAAATGAAGATATCGCGTATACCCATAATGGAAGCCATAAAGGTAAGACACAAATGAAAAATACAGAAGCATAAGTAAAACATAAACATATTATATATCATATATAAAAATAGTGACATCATAATGGCCACCTTTGAAGGTGTTAAATGAGTATTGAACAATCATCGTTTCGGGAGGCAGAATTTCGCCATCCACGGAAACCGTATGTTCTTTAACCATTTGATGTAGTTGTGTGATAGTTTATCATGAATAAATCTTATAAAAACATCCTAGTATATTTAATATACTGGTTTTTTTACAAGATAAGTAAATAAAAAGAGTTTAGGAGGTTGGAGAAGCAAAATATAACAAATGAACATGAGAGAATGAATTACCTTTAAAAGTGTAACTCCTTTTGATTTGAGCCTAAAGGCTTCCTTTGAAAGGATTCTGCCCAAACGGAATCCTCTAGGATGAGGAGAGGGATGTGGAGAGAGTAAATGTGCAGGGGTTGGCCGAGCCAAAGGCTTGAGGAGTGTGGGAAAAGAGGTAGAGGTGGGGGCCTTTTATAAGAGGAGAGGAGGGGTACTTTTGGAAAGTAAGAAATATTACCTTATTTGAAAATGTGTTTCGGTTTCAAAAGGTCCCACATTGATATAATTCGTGGATAAGGTGATAAGGCTTCGAAATCTACTCATCCAATTGGTTTTGGACATGTGTAGTTCAAAGAGTTTACATTATCTTTTCATTTTATTTAAATCGTCAAATAATGATGTCATCGCTGCATCATTATTATGTCACAAATAATTTATTTTATTTAATGTCTAAAAATTATAAAAAAATTACTATGATGTAGGAAATCTTTTTATATTTCCAATTACTATTTATAATCTAAAATATGACTTGTATAACCCCACTTAAAAATTATTTTAGTAAAACATATCATGTTTGTGTCACTTTTAATTTTAACATTAAATAAAAATATATTATTGTCATTTTCCAACTAAAGTGGCTCCATGGGGTCCCCAAGTTGGCCCATGGATTTTCTTGGTCGGCCATGACTCACCCAATATGTGTAGGACAAGTGTCATGGTGTTTTCACATTCTTATAATATCATTTTTACCTTAAACTACACTAATTACCACTAATCGCGATTAAAAACTTAAAAATTTACTATTCACCAAAAAATTATTTTTATCCCATTGAACCACATTTTACTTCTTAATGACAACCATGTATGTCGGATCTTTGAAAATCAAAACACAAAGATGGCAAAATTTCATTTAAACGGAAAATCAGTTCTTATAAGTACCACTTAGTGGTTTCACTATTCATCAAAAATTGAAGTTTTTCAGAAAAAACCCAAAAATTCACCCTAAGCTATATTTGATATTCCGAATTCAAAAATGAAGTCTATTTTAAAAAATTCAAAACATATGAGCCACATTAATTAATTTAATAATTAATTCCCGCTGTCAGAGCAAATAGCGTGTTTTTATAAAACAATAAGTATCAAAAGATTGACACTAGTTTAAGTCTGATTTCAAAGTGAAATTAATTCCAACGACCACTATTGGATTTAATGGTAAAAATATTTTCTAATTTCACTTTAAAACCAATTCAAAATATTATCTAATCATATAAATAAATTAGATTAAAAAGAGGTTTTGAAATAAAACACAACATTTTACACTATTCATTAAAAAATGAACTTTATCGGAAAAATACCAAAAAAATTACACAAAATAAAATTTGATGTCCCGATTCTTAATAAGAGTTTTATTTGGTCCAAAAGAATGTTTAAGAGTGAACAAAACTCTATTTAATGATGGTTCAACATCAAAAGGTGATAAGTGAACCTTTAGTGAAAACTAGGGCATATACGCCTAAAATTGAATTCTTTCCGTATTTTAAGCCTCTATCCATTATTGGATAAATGTAAAAACATTTAAAAACATATATAGTCATATTTTAGTTATTTCTATCCATTCCGGCTACATGTTAACTACCATTTAAAATAATATTATTTTATTATTAGAGTGCAACGTAAGATTCCCAAGAAACTCGTTGTTGCGTGTTGGGTACGTCATCGAGCATTACATCCCCTTTAAAGTCATATTAATATTTTATTCACAAATATGGATAAATATGAAAATGTCTATTCTTTATTTACCTGGGGTGTTACAGCGGGCGGCCAGGAGCTAATTTGACAGGGAGGCCGGGGCGGCTCGGGAGGGCGCCGCGAGGCCGGTGCGGCCATAAGGCTAGGTTGGCTCGAGAGGGCACCAAGAGGGTGTGTGTGGCCGGGAGCAGGTTCGACCAGGAGGCCGGGGCGACTCGGGAGGGTACCGAAGGGCCGGTTCAGCCGGGTGGGCACGAGCGACTTGGGAGGGAACCGTGAGGCCGGTTCGGATGGGGGGGGGGGGGCTGGTTTGGCCGAGGCACCATGAGGGTGCATGGCCGATGCGGCCAATGGCAGTGCAGAATGCCGT
The DNA here is from genome assembly GCA_963277665.1 of Viscum album. NCBI lineage: Eukaryota > Viridiplantae > Streptophyta > Magnoliopsida > Santalales > Viscaceae > Viscum > Viscum album. The sequence continues at coordinate 2,009,857,130 of OY728155.1, forward strand.
AGGGGAGGCATGGGGCACGAAGGCCATGGGTGGCACAGCTGTTGCCTTCGTCACCATTTTTTTCTTCCTCGGTTTCGAAGAACACTGCAAAATAGAACGGTGGAGGGGTCAGGCCATGTTGGTTTGGTCTGCACCCTCCACGTTTAGGTTGGGTACATTTGGCTCACAAGAACAAAGAACAACAATCCCTCACACAAAGAACAATCCCAAAACCCACAAAAAAGAAAAACATAGGTGGATCAACTTGTTAGAAGTTGATCCATGTTCTTTGTTTTAGAAGGAAAGAATCCCGGGAATATAAAATCATTCACAAAAAATCCCCTACCCTATTCGTTGTTCGTCGACATTGGCAAGAGAAGGCGAATGTCAATTTGTTTTAGATAAACATGTCCTACTTCGAAGGAGGTTCTAAGGAAGAAAGTCAATCTCAAGGTAGTTCTTCGTCGGTGGAACGTTATTTGTCGGGAGATGAAGTTCTTCGTTGGAGAACTTTATTTCTCCCAAGCTCTCTCCTCTCCCAATTCAACCCAATTGCCAAGTGCTCACCAAAATAATAGATTAAGAAAACTTTTATTTTATTGGAAAAAAAAATTCAAAAAAAGATAATTAACCACTTGGTTTCCACATTAAATGGTATGTGCGTTGGCACAATAAAGGTGGAGGAGGTCAGGATGCTCTCCCTCATTTATGAGAGAGATGAAAGGTTTTACTCTGCCACCATTATTAGGGGGTCAGGTGGGCCCTGCTCCCAAATTAAAATTTTAAGGTTTTGAATTCTTGGGTGGTCCCCACAAAAACATCCACATGTGTAATTACAACAAATAAAATAAAATAAAACATGTGTTTATTTTATTTTATTATTTCCACAAAAAACCCAAAAACTAACATTCATCCTCGACCAACTACTGTCGAGGAGAGAGTCTCCTTATTCAAATATTGGCACTGCGAGTTCAACGGTGTCCTCAGATTTCAATTCCGAACACTGGTTCAAAAGTTATAAAAACCCACTCAAACTTTCACTGAATGTACCCGAAAAAAACTCAAAAACTGATTTCAAGCACACTGGGCCTCAGAATCATAGACTGTCAATTTTCACAGACTCGAAAAATTAAAATTTAATTAAAAAAATTTCATGGAAATTCTGGGTCATTACAATGTCCCTTATTATATATTGTCCCCTAATGTTCTTAGTTATATTTATTATTTTTTTCTTTATATTTTTTTTTCATATTATATGTTGAGATGGTGTTATCATTATATCTCTTATTAAAAACTTTCAATCCATGTGGGATTTTGTTTTTCTAGTGATGTATTATAATCTAGTATTTATAAATCTATAATACAACATAGAATTAATATAAAAATTATTAGATGTCAAATTTTATTTCATCATTTAGAAATTCATCACTATTGTTGTTTGTTTCTCTTTTGGGGAATGTAAAGAAATTATTCAAAATAAGTAAACATTAAATGGATAAAAACTAATACAACATCTTGGGTGTTGCAATTGTTCCTAATAAAGTATTGTTATCATAGATCATATGTTTTTTTATTTATACTCTACAAAGGCTAGTGGTACCGTACACTGTGAAATATGTGTCATATGATGTTACATATCAATGTGAATGAATAATAAAAGTTATAAGAATATACTTTTATTGAAATGTCTGAACTATATGGGTAGAAGTCTCACATTTATGATATAGTTATCTTAGCCTTATAAAGAATATTTTTGAACTATAAATCCTTTGGTCATCCCAACATTACAAGGTTTGTATCTAAACCTTATGAGGATACTTTTTTGAACATTGTGAAATAATTTTCCCAACCATACTAGTTATACATTCCATACTAATAGATTTATACTATATCTTCAAATTAATTCAGAAGCATTTTAAATGACTTTAGGAAACCTTGACTCTCTCAAAACATTATCCAAGAGAATATTAACAGTATAAATAATAAAATTTATTATATAAAATCCAATGACTGGTTCTTAAAAATTATGGATATATTCTATAATAAATTTAAAATTATTTAAACAATACTATTCACATTGATAAACACTGTTTATTAAAAGATTTAGTTCTTATATCTTGTCTACTGCACTCTTTAATTCACACAATTATAGTCAATACACCTTCAAATATTTTATCACTTTTAATATCCATACATACTAACTCAAAAATCATCTAATGTAAGGAATTATCACTAGGAATCAAACTCCATTATCATATTCAAGAAAACATGGGAAATGCCTTAAATTTTCCTCTGGGTGGATACTACTTCAATCACGAAACTCAACACACATTGTCTTTCCATCCCGTAACCTTATTGGAAAAAATATAACCCAAATCCAATGATCACTAAATAATTAAAAAAATATAAAACTATCTATCAAAAGTGTACTATATAAAAAACCATGTATTTTTTGAGGGTTTGATTCAAAACCTAGTATGATACCACCAATAACTCGTAACATCCCTTTTATAGGGGAAATAAAAAAATTATATTTTTAAGATAATATGTATAAAACCATTCTTGCTAAAAAAATTATTAGAAAATAAATAACTTATAAATGGTTTATTTATCAAACACATTTCCCATTAAAAAGTATTTATGCGTGTACTTCATCTACTATTAAAAATCTACCATTGAAAAAATACTGTTCAAATAGGTCAAGAAATGTGTTTCAGAAGTGTTTATTTATAAAATATAGAGTTTGAAAATAACTAAACAATTTTTTTGGAAACCATTATATAATCGTAAAAAATATGAAAAAAATAAAATAATGATTAGTACGAAAGAAACATCAGATAAATATTAAATAAATAAATGATGATATTTAATGTGATTTTGAATACATGGCATCAAATCTTATATATAAATTATGAATCGTGTCAATAATTTTAATAAACATGGAAATCAATTAGATCGCAAGAAAAATAAGCCATAATTAAAACATAACACATCATATTAATCATTGTAAAATAGCATAAAAATTAATAAAATAGCATTTAAATGTGATTAGGTGGATGTAATTAGGGGAAATTATTTTAATCCTTCAAACATTCTTCTTAAATCACTATTGACAGGACTCATTGAAGGAAATACCTATGGAATATTCATATGTTATTCTATGTGTTACTAGATAGTGTATATTATCAACTATAAAAGCATCGAAATATAGAAACTTCACAATTACAGGAAGAAAACCCTAATTTTAGATAATCATAGAAATGCATTTTGACACATTGTCTACATAGGTTTTGGATGGAAAGAGAAACAAGAAATAAATGAGAAGAATGAGGACAAAGAATATGTATAATACAAAAAAATATTGATTTGAATTAAAGAACCCTGATAATTCACCCTGATTCCAGCATGGGAGGAGAAAATATGATCAATGTTTTCAATAGGGGTTTTCTATGTCTAATTGAAATTGGGAAGAAATTAGGGGAAGTATCATATAAGAACAATCTAAAAAGACCAAAATTATCAATTTTAGGAAATATTCATCACTTGGTCACATAGAATACTAAATCATGTGGAAAAAATTCACCAAAAACATGATTCATACCACTCCATTTCATACACTTTATATTCATGATTTACTAAACTATGTGGAAATCACGTGACAATGAAAATTTTAAAAAAAATTTATATATTTATCAAAAAACGCCTCAAAGTCAAAATAATAGATAATACAAAAATATATACAATGAAAAATGGAATTATAGTGTCAAAATCCATTAAACACAAGGGATTTAAGGATAGACAGGTATAATATATATATATATATATATATATATACATAAACATCCTTGATAATGTCAACATATAAAAGGAATATCATGTCATGTAATTAAACATGGAATAATAAATGGGAAAAATGGGATAATAACATATTTGGAAGCTAAAATATAATTTAAACTAAACTATACCAAAATACTGATTATTTGATACATTTATATAGAAGAAAAAAATTCAACCTATTTGGGTTCTACCATGATCATGTAGTTATTATCAGTCCCACTATAATCATATGTGTGGATTGAATCGGTCACCTACTACTAGTTATCAAGAACCCTCATCATATTTATAATGAGGGAAGATATTACACTACCAAATATATTATTCATCCTTATGTTAGAAGAATATAAGATTTATCTCATGTCTATAATGAAATATAAAATGTTTTAAGAAAAGGTTGCTACCATATCACAAAAATAACCAAAATTTCCCTTTCTATCCCATAAAAGAAAAATGATTTGGGAATGATCCTGATTTAAACACTATGAAATTTATTATTTATTGATTTTTATTAATGAAAAATATAAAATACAAAAATATAGATTATTGATACTTTTAAATTAATATCACTAAAAAATATATTGGAAAAAACATGGTAATCAATTTAGGGTAAGATAAAAGGATTATTTTTGGGGAAGAAGGAATAATATTGTGATCATTACATGAGGGGGGAAATCATAAATGGGGCAATTCCTCAATATAAAATATTTTTATAGATAATATTTTAATTCAAATATAAAGAAAACCCTTTTAAAAAAATATGTGAAACTATAAGATACCTTATACAACGAGCTCGTGTATTTGGAGTTTCTAAAATAATTATCTATAGAAAACAAAATACCACCATATACCTAGTAATTCTCCACTAGTGACATGAACCAACAATTACATACATACACAGTACATACTTTTACAAGCATAGTTGGTTTATATCATAATTAATTATACACCAAAGACCTATTAGTTAAGTAAATTTGAATATTATATATATGAACTTCTTATTTTACATCAATTCATTAGCATCTCCCAAAAATTATTCACACCTGATATCATTATAGATATACTACACATAACACTTATCTTCATTTCTTATGAAATGGGAATACAGAAAATGGTAAGATAAAATAAATATTAAGGTCAATCATAACTCATAATAATTAAACATCAGAATTTTGAATAAGATAAAAATATGTATATGATAAAAAATTAAGGTGAATCAACATGCCATAATAAAATCACACCCAATAAAATAGATATCATAAATTGTGTGTCATGAAATAAGAATTTGTTCATAAATTAAGACCTGAGTCCAAAGTTTGTGGAAATATGATCCAATAATAATGAGTTATTAAATCATAACAATGAAATGTTTCATAATATTGAGTTGTTACAAAAGAATGTGGAACATACATAAGAATAAAAAACCATTTATTAGATCAAATATCACTACTCAGACCATCTCCAAATAGTGGGAATATTACAATAGTGGATTTCAATCAATATCAATTACCCAAAAAATAGTGGATAATATGCCAATGTAGATTGAGTTTACTCCATAGTCCCATTATTTTCATCTAACTAGATATAAATCTTATCCCAATGAGTTTTAGGGCTATATAATTTTATACCCGAACATGATATAATAAAAAACCATACATATGTGTGATACATTATAATTATCACATTCATAATGTAACCTTTGAAAATATAACCCCTCATAATGAAATGAGTTTCATAAAACATTCTATAAGATATAATCAGATTCTATACATAGAAAAATCTTAATAGTGTCATTTGATAATATCTATAGTAAATTCTAAGAATCATTAATGGATATTGACATAGATGAACAATACATTATATATGCATTATAAATTATAATGAAAATTAATAAGAAATATCATGCAATTTAAAATAAATTAATTTAAAATTAATTAATTTACATAACAAATGTTTAATAAAAATAACAATAAAGTAAAGATAAATTCCTCTGTATAATCAAGATAATATAAAGATTAATATTCTTTGAGAAAATAGAGTGAGAATGTAATTTTAATAAGATGTTAATAAAAGGTTACTTTAAAAAAATTATGTAATGTAAAATAAAACAGAAAATTACATTAATCAATCATAGAATTATAACTAATAAAATATGAATACAATGACATGGAGGAGAAATATTTTCAATTGAAAGGAAGAGATAAGCTCGATTCAACTTATAATAATACTTTTAGTTAAATTATGAATGAATTAAATGTGAAATGATATGAAGAGATGTATAAACAATAAAAAAATATAGGATTATAAAATATATATTGTTTTAGATAGAATCAATATACAATTTATCCCATTTTAATTTATATATAAACAACCTCAATTTCAACGTGAGATTGAGAAAAAGCCTTTACCACAAATTTCTACTTGTTAAGAAATGCTACAACTAATTGTATAATAAATTGGGATTGATTATTAATTTTTAAAAGAACCTTATTCATATTTATTTTTATTAATAATAATAATTTATAATTCCTTATTTCCCATATATAAATTTTTTATTATTAAAAATAATATTTTTATTTTAATGAAATCATATTTCACGCATGATTTAGTATAGTGGTTATGATCCTTGTTACTTCATTATGGATTCTTAAATTTTGGAATTATAATATAGATTAATCATAATTTTTTATATAATTTTTGATTCCCATACTCATTTCATGGATCTTTTTGTTATAGTTATAATGGAACTCTTAAAAATATCATTTTTAGTGATTACTAAATTATGAAAAGAATTGTATTTATTTATGAAGATAAATTTTAATATCACTATATAGTATGTAAAAAATAACATAAAATAGTCATTATTAATATTTATTCCTATTATTTATGTAATATTATCCATTCATGATTTATATGTTATAACATCCTTCATGTGGTTTGAAAAACCATCCCAAATAAGAACATGATATAATGACTGAATGAGTAAGAACATGATAAAAAAAGTAATAACAAGTTAGTGTGCAATGACAATATCACATTTAGAAAATATTAATAATTAAAAGCCTATTTTTTCATGTTAAATCATATTTAATAACGTTTTTATTAAGAATATTAATAATAATGATTAAAGTGAGTTTAAAACATATATTGAAGAATTAAATATCACCTTTGATAACCTCTATGAAATTTTATATTTAAGACTCTGTCATGTGACCAATGGTTCCAAAATTATTGAGAGAATATTTTGGGAGATAATATGTCTAGGTATTATATAATAAGATAAAGCAATGTTCTGAGTTTTATTGAGAAGGGGAAGGGTCCTTTTATATGTGATCTTGAGCATCTTATTAAAAAATACAAAATCATTAATGTGTAATGATTTTTTTCATATAATAATATGATCTAAAGATAAAATAAGGGAAAAATAATAAAATTAGGTTGATAATTATCTTATAAATTTTCTTATAGATAATGTTATTTAAATCATAGGAAATTCTAATTAATTTAAGCCATCTACCTCGTTTTACCTTTACCATAGCGACTAACTTTTACCCCTTTATCTAAATTTTGTTGCCTAAAATTGAAATTTCCCATATTAAATAATTTTACAAACAATAATTAAAATTTGGACTCTATTTAATATATTTTTATTTCCAAATATGATAAATTTATATTTTAATTTAAATATAAATTATTAACAAAAAATAAACTTTTATAAGAAAATGGAATTTGAATATTAACTATTTATAATAAAATTTAATATAAATTAATAATTAAATTAATCTTGATATATACATGTATATTTTTAAATATTACATTTTTTAGGAACATTCTTTAAATGTTCAACATCCTCTGTTAGTGTAGTTATTATAATATTAATTGATTTTTGGGTTATTTTTAAATTTTGAGGTTTTGAGATTTAGATTTTAAAATTTGAATTTATATCATTATGTGAATGGATTTCATATTATTAAGACATAATTATAAGGTTGTTTCAATTGAAACATACATAGGACTCCTGTGATGCATGTTTTTGGGTGCACGGTTTAGGATAAACCATGCTAGTTATCATTATGCAGGGCCCTCTAAGTTCATTTTTGTATTTTTACATTTAATTTACATGGGTAGTTAATAGATAGGCGAAAAAATGAATAGTTTCCCATAAATGGGAGTTTCCTACTTTATAGTTTGTGTACTATTATATGAAACCATCCAACAACCATGAAAATCATTCTACAACCATAAAAAATAGTTCTACATAGTTGTTACATAGTTTTCCAAAACCATACGATAACCTTGTGAGCTTCCTAGTTTATTAAAATATTTGTTTCCCTTTTATTATGTTGGAAAAAAATAAGGTGGATTCACCCATATTCCTCTATATCTCATTCAAACGGCCCTAGGACATGCCCAAGGGTCTTCCTCCCTTCCTCCTTGGGTGTTTTCATACATCTGTTCCTTTGATTTTTAAGCATAAACTCTAGGTGATCACTTATTTCATCCTTATTCCAAAATTTCCCCCTACCCCTTTACTTTTAGTTTCTTAATCAATATCAAAAACTAGGTTATTATGTGGAAATATTTTATATTTACGGTGGACTAATCTAAGGGGGTTCTATGTTAGGGATTTAATGGGTTGCATACCTTCTTATTGGATCATTTTTCATCAAGGATGATGACTTTATAATTGATTATCATTGAACTAATTAAAGTGTTTTAATTGATTAATTAATTCAATTTTATTATATTCATGTTATTTCTAAATGTTTTATCTATTATGACATGCCTATATGTGATAGTTAGAAGTATGTTTTATAAATGAATTGGAATTAATTCTTACGTGGTATAAAAGAGAATTATATGGTTTTTTGGTTTTAAAAAATATAATTTATGTGCTATTTGTTTGTAAAAATGATTAATTTATATATATATATATATAATTTAAAATATGTTTTGAAATATTACTTATCCTTGTTTGGGTTACGCCTTAAAAAATGGAATTTTTAATTGAATTTAATTATTGAGAAGAATTTGTCTTTCCCTTTTCATGTGGATTCAATTGTTATTTTAAATTAGTTATTTAAAATGAATATAAATATTTTTTTCAATAGATATTTGGAATGAAATATAGAAAAAATAGAATGACTAATCATTCAATGTTCATTTTAGTGAAGGCCAGTTTGGGACATTTAAATAGTTTTCAAATGATGCGAGTTTGTCAGAATCTGTTGACCCTTGTCTGAGACATGGATTGTGCATGAGAAGAATCCCATATAATATATGTTAAGTGGATGATGTGATCATGAATTTTAATTTCATGGGAGTTGAATGTTAGGTGAAATTTATATTTATCATTCATATTTATCTTATTCATTCTTTATTTGTCACCATCTATTTCATTCACTAATAGGATCACAAGGAGGACAATGAGAGTTCTTGATATACGATGCACTATATATGTGTATAATTCTTGTGTACATAAGGATATGTGTTAGGGATTGTGGGGAGTTACCACGACTCTATACTTAATAAAATCTATTTGGGTTCCTTGTGTTATTGATAAAACATAGTATGATTTTATTATGGCATAAGACCATCTTACTCTTGGACCTAGGGATTTACCCATCATACTCAATGTCTTGTTAGGTGTATATTTTTTGTTTCCCATATTTTAATTGGATATTAAGGGACCATATATAAGTGTGACATCTAATTCATCGATGTTATAGTTATTTAGTGTTTAGTTCATCATAATTGAGTTTGATTACTTTTATCAAACTATTTAAAAAATATTTAAAATGGGGATTTATCATATTTTTATTAAAAGTGTATTTAAAAGTGGTGTATTAGAAAAAATGAGAGGTGTATGTTCGAACAACATGATTTCTAAGTGATTGTTTTTATCCAACTAAAAAAGAAATGGATGTTTATTAAAAAGGATCATGAGTGTGATATTGAATTTAATCTACTTATGAATAAATAAACTATTATATTATTATATTTTAAACTTGAATTGTTGTATTAATTTTATTGAGGAATTGCATAGACTCTTTTGTAAAATCCAATAGGGATTAATTTTTATTTAATTGTGCATACACCATTCAATATATACAACAATTATCGTTTTATATTCAGTTTTATTATATTATTTCATCATTAGGTTAGTTGATAATGGTTATGCATGTTTTTTGGATTCTGGAGTGTGTTCATGGGTCACATAGATATGATTGGTAAAAATTCTGGTTTTGATTTTTTTATTATTTATGTATTGTCCTTGACGGGCTAGATCTTTTTTAGTTTTGTTATTTATATTAAAATGTATATTATTTATTAATAGTTCGTGAATTGATTTATTATATTATTTGTATTTAATTATACCTTGATTAGTTATTTCATTATTTGATCTTTTCATTTTAGGGCATGGATATCCAATATAGAGATCGATAATATTGAGATCAGGGTATAATTATTGGGATTATTTTAGAATATAAGGGTAAAATAATTTTTAATGTTAATATTTTGATAACCCAACACTAGTTTCCACCTGGAGGTGATAATAAATTCACCTCTTGTTTTTAATGGGTCAGATTGATTTTGTGGTTTAGGTTAGTCTATGTTGGTTTTAAAAAATTCAATGGATCCTAGGATCATCAAAGGGATCATATTTTTTTTAGAAAACCCATTATTTTATTTAGTCGTGTGCAAGTAGAAAGTATTTTAGGAGTATTTTCTATTCTTAGGAAGTAGATCACAAATGGGTTCCTAATAACCTCCCTTTATGGAAAAAAATTAGTTTCCATGCATAGTTGGGAATTGATTCTTTATTTTTAAGTATTTTTTCATTATCTTTGTTGGATTTTGATATTTGATGATGCTATTTTTTTCACCTTGATATGTTTCTAAATCCTTTCAAGAGATTCCTTGAGTTTCATAGGTGAAAGTTGTGAAATAAATATGGTTTAATTATTAGTCTTTATAGCCTGATAAACTATGTAGATCTTGTTTATAATGGGTGATTAGCCATTATAGAGAATATTTCTCAGTTTTCATATGTTTTGGTAGCCCATGTAGCCAAACATTACATTGTGTTATTATTACTAAGAGTTTATTATTTTCCACCCATGTTTATAGAGTGATCTTAATAGAAACTTTCATTAGTGTAATGGTAATTGAGGGATTTTTATTTATATAATTGATGTTATCGACTATGGTTTTGATTTATATTTAGGTTTAGGATATTTTTATGGGAAATTACTATTAATTTTTTTTTCCAAATAGGGTTTTTTTTGAAATTGAGTTTTTTTGTTCTTTGGAGTTCTGTTAAATTTTCATTTGGATTGTGAGGTTAGTTTTCTATATAAAAGGGGTATTTTAGTTTTTAAAAGGGTATTGTATATTGTTTGTTAATATTTTTTTAAACATCATAATATATTTTATGTTTTATAGTTAGAGTGTCTTCGAATGAAATTATTTTTAACATGGATTTTTTAAAATATTTTTGGATTAAGAATGGTTTGATACATAATTTGTTATATGGGTTGATTTGGTGATAATAAAATGTTTTCAGAGGGATTTTTTTAGATATAATTTTAAAACCATTAATCATGAGTGTAATTTTTTTATGAAATGTTTAAGTTTTATAATTATAATTGAATGGGTTATTTGGTTTTGAAAAATGGGGCCTATCTAAATTTTAAAATGAAACTAACCATTTCAATGGGTTATTTTGTTATGAAATATAGGTTTTGGGAAAAAAAGTATTTGAAAATTTTATAATGGGGGTGTAGTTTTAGAGGAATATTCCTACATGTTCATTAGTTGTGTGATTTATGATTTTATATTTTTTTTATTGACAATGGAGATGTGCTACTTTATTTCAAAAACATTAATTTAATGAGTTTGATGTACTATGTTACTTAGAATATTCCCCTCAGAGAGTGTTTGAGGAAATGTGGAAATCTTGGTTGTTAGGCCGATCCATATGATAGTTTTTTTATCATTTTTGAGGGACTTAGTCGAAATTTGATTGTACCCATTCTCAATAATTAGTGTTGGTGATGAATTATTTCCAGTACATAGACTCTATCCAAAACATCTCAATACAAAGTGGAATTTTCCTGGGTTTTAGAAGAATAATTGTTTAATAAAGAATATAATATTTTTGAGATTATAGTTTCTAGATCACTTATAGTGGTGGTTAGTAAAGTTGTTTTTATTTAAGTAATTAGGTATGCACTATTTGATAAAAATAAGGAGTTAGTTGAGCATGAACTATATGGGAATGTTGAGAGATGTCAGTCTCTTGAAAATAAAATAAGAATAAGAATCATTTTTTTATAGTGTTAAAAACTTTTTAATTATAAGTAATTTTGTTTTAAAAACATTATGGATTATACTTGGTGTGTCCACTTAAGCAATGTACATAGGATTTTTAATCTGAGTTTACCAAAAAGGAAATATTGAGTTTAGTTTGGGTTTTAGTGGTTGTTGTTTTGGGAGACTATTATTTATTTTATATATTTTTAGTATTTATTATATATTTATGCTTTTTTATTTGAGTATATTAATGGAAAATGGTTTTTTGTGCATCATTGTTTTGATGATAGTCTCTTTTATGTGTGGTTGAGATGTGATTGTTTGAGGATAGATTTTCAATATTATAAACATGGGATACTATTGAGTTTATTAATGGGAAACTAAGACCACTGTGGCCTTAGATTTTTTCAGAACCTCTCAATGATGGGTTTTTATTTTGTTTAATGTGGATGATGTTTTGATTTGTAGGTAACAGTTTATCAATTTTTTATTGTGACATGAGGTATAATCCTATTTGTTCCATGATTAGGATTTCGGTGTATGTTTTCATTTGATTATTATAGTGGATATTGTATATGGTTTTTGAATTCTGGGAATGAAGTTATTTTGGGTTTTTTTCTAATATTTTTTATATCATTATCTTGGGTGACATGTTGTTTTGTGTTTTTGAGTGGAATCATGATTCTTAATGATGGTATTCTTTGAGGTGCATGTATCTCATTTGAAATAAAATTTTACATTAATTTTAAAGGGTGGGGAGACATATTCTCGGGCTTCAACCCTAAAAAATTCTTTTTCACCGGCATGTAACATTGAGTCACCATAAGAAATTATGAATTAAGTGATGTCTTTTCGGTTTGTGGGGGTTTAAAATACCACCAAATGTTTTTTTAATTGTATTTAATCTATATCTAAATATAGAGTCTTGAATAAAATATTGTCATTTTCTCATATTTAGAACATGTTTGGGGGAAATATAATGAAATTTTATTTAGTGGCGGTTATTTCACATTTTAGTTGCGATTTTTAGATATAAAAAATGGTGAAAATTTGGTATCTTTTGTAACCAATTCTATAATTAATAATTTATTGAGGTGGTTTATACCACCACTATATATATTTCACATATATATTAATTTTAAAGTGATATGATATATATTATTAAAATATATAGTTTTTGTTTAAACTATCACTATAAATAGATATTCAAAAAAAAAAAATTTATAGAATCTGTAGTCCATAAAAAACCAAATAGAAGGAAAAATAGAAACATAAGAAGAATCAAAAATAAAAACATAAAATGCTATCAATATTGACATAAATATTTTAAGAAACACATTTTATGTCATATAAATTTATATTTTATCAAAAATAATAAATTACTGATAATGGGATTAATTAAAAAAACAACACTATATCCAAAGTCTAGCCACATCGCTACCTAGTTATCAATGATCATCTCTATATCCATATCCATCTCTGTATCCACTCCTTTCTCTCAAAAAAAAATATTAAACTTTTCTTGAAAATTAAGTAGTGTTTTATATTTAAATTTAAAATTAAAACCAATAAAAAATTATATAATAAATGATTATGAATATGTGTGAATTACCTACCGAATTGAACTATCCAACAATGTTATATCTGTTGGGACACATCTAATTTATTAATGAGATAATTCATCTAATAATTTCTTTAGATAAACAAACTTTGAGTCCTATAGTTGTACATGTGTCCCCTATTTAATAAAATTTTCCCCTTTCTCTAAATTTTTATTTTAATTGCATGAATATGCCATTATTAATCTAGAGGTAGGTAGAAACTAAAACATTAATTAGATGTTTCTAAAATACCTGATGACCTACCAAAAACATAAATTGGTAATGGGCCCATACCTATCCCTCCCATGTCACTAGGATGGTCTTTCCATTGAACTGACCAACTTGATTATACCAGAAGAATAAGAATGACTACATGAGATTGACATCACATAGTTCTTCTATTTTTTATATATTAAATATCATTTAAATTTAAATTAATAGCTATATAAAAAGTGAACAAATGACAATAAAGTGGGAACATAAGTAGGAGGGAATATATTACTGACAACACTAGTTATCTAACTTTGTTCACATAGAGTAATGATATCAAAAAAAGTTAGCTAAATTATTTTTTATAAAATATAACAGATATTATTGTTTAAAAATATTTTTATGTTCATAGAAGAAAAATTTTATTTTTATATTTTCATCCATAAGTAATTTAGGTGTTGAATCTGTTTGTGTGATCCATTATAATGAAAAAGGAATTCATACAACAACTTATCTGGAAGGGTCATTCACAAAACTCCCATCAAGTTTCATATGAACATGAAAACAATGGTCTGTTTTAGAGACATAGTACCTTTAGTTCTATTTATACATTAAACAACTATAAGTAAACATTTAATATTTTCAATAGATAAAATTATCAGATAAATATTTGAACTGATGAAAATACTACCATAGTGGATTTAATTCATGAAAATCTATTTGAACCGGCAGTACGAGGGTGATTTGTTTCACATTCTATGATACATATTTTCTTGCAACACTCTTAAATAAATAATAGTTAATTTAGTATTAATGTTTTAAATTTCACCTCCTACCATATGAATGTATATATGTAAAATGATATTAATATAATAATAAATTCATTAATACCATGTACATCACATAGTGATTACTACCAATAAGCACTTTACACTGCTCTCTAGGTACCCCTCAAGGTAAGTTATCATATAAATATTGAGTGGTAAAGTACGTATCATTGGATTAATTGAAAAATTTCTACTTAAAATATTTCTATTTCTTACCAAAATCTCTCAACATCTACTTTCGTGTGGTAATATCTGTGATGATAATGTGGAATAACATATGTATTGAGATACACATTTCTAAAATATTATAATTTAATTTAATAATGAAATTAAATTGATCCATAATGTATTAAAATTACCTTTTATTGGGAATCAAATACCTCATTCTTCCAAGATTAAGTCATATGCCTCCAATTAGAATTCATTATCAAAAGGCTCACCATCTCAGATGACAACTGGCCTAGAATATTTCCAAATATTACTAAAACATTATCTATAAGGACCCCATACCAATAAAAGGGTACACCTATCTTTAATCCGTTCCAATTTCCTGTATATGTACCATTACCATTTCTCTCAGTAGTAACATTACATCCATATTTTATCAAAAAAGTATTTATTTGTATAAAAAAGTTAAATAATATTATTCATATTTAATTTTTTGAATATAAATGTCACCATCCAATATCGTCATGAATAAATAAGAGTGGCCACATGTTCCCTCACTATATGGTCACAATGTTCTAAACCTTATTAATCAAGATGTAGTGTTCCATATGATATTGGTAGGGAGATTAAGGGTGTGGAAGACACTAATAGGAGGGTGATGGAGAGTGTTGCATTTGAAAACATGATATAAATAGAGAGGATCATAGAGTCTATAGGGAGGGAGCACGAGGGATCATTATGAAACACAGATGAAATTTTTATAGTTAAGGTAAATTCAACTAAAATTAGACTAAAACAAGTGAATCTACTATTAATTGTCATTCATACTATTTAAACAAGTAAAATCAATATGAAAAAATATTTTATTTAATATTCATAATGAAATATACATTTAAAAATGATAATATATGAATACTAATATCAAACATAATATACATAGGTTTGTTAATGAAAGACTACATATGAAAAAAATAAAACATCTAGTTTATCAAAATCAAACAACTAATTCATAAAAATAATTTTAAATATGATAATAGATCCACATTATTATAAATTAATAACCTATAACATATTTAGGTGTTATTTTTAATTGATTAATACATATACCATTATTTAATCATTCAGTCATATAATTATCATGATCAATCATTACATCTTCTACTTGATCCACCCTTGGAAGGATAATATTTTTAATTTAATGATGGAAAAGTAAAAAAAATTCATTCAATTAAAGGAATTCAATTTTAAAGGTAAAATATTCTAATCCATACCCAATATCATATAAGACTCTTATTTTATGTGAACAACTACACTCCACCCTTCATACAAAAAAACATCCACATAACATACCACTTTCTCTTATGATGAGATGATATATAGATTATGTACTTCACAGTCACTAACATCTATCAAGATATAAAAGTTCCTAAAAGTATATTGCATTGAATCTATTGTTATAACCATACTAATATCAATACATATGCATTAGAATAAAACTGAAATAAATAATAGTGATACGTTAATTTAATAATATCAGTCAACATTTCATTACTTCTCTATTCATAATTTGTAAATATAACATTATCCGATGTTAATAAACCCTCTTCTCGATAGACTATATAAAAGTTTCTTCCATTAAAATTTGTAATAATCAATCATTATATCCTGTTTTAGGGGTCCTAAATAAAAAAACAACACATATTTAATAAAAAATATTATGTATTACTATTCATAACCTAAAAATATTTATTCATGATTTAGATTTAAAAATTATAAATTTCAACCAAATATCTATGGTGATTGTACATTTTATGAAATTACAAAGCAGGAAAACCATTCTAACAACTCTTTATTAATGGAATTTTTTATAACATTATCATTTAATGTTTGAATTATCATGCATCTCCATATTTTTATCTTGAGGTATTTAATAAATTAACATTAAATTTAACTCTTTAGTAGCACATATATATGGGATTGTAATAATTCAAAGTCTATTGTGGTAATATTCGAGATCTTTTCAAGTAGTCAAACAAAGTTTGAAGTATTATTGATATACCATGTAGTTCTTATTGATTTGATATTTCATCAACACATCCCACTCATTTAAATCTTGTCTCAATGTTATCTAAGTATCCAGAAAAAATTGTAAAACACTCCTCTATTTAGGAGACTTCAAAAATTCATCCTTTAGGTTGAGACTAATTTTTCACATATGACTTCAAATGACCAAGGAATCTGTAAAATAAAATAAATAAAACATATTGATGTATTTAATGAAGTGTCTAAATGTGTATTCATCATATTAAAAACATATAAATAAAGTACCACTCAATTGGATACATCCATCGATAATATATGTGACCCCATAATTTAGTTTCCTCAACAATATTCATAGTTAATTTCATATTGATAAAAAAAATGATAAAAGAAAGATCATCACCAATACAAAAATGTGTATGTACAAATCTATCCTGGTCTATGTCTAAGTTAGATGGTTGTAGATTTCTCTCAAATAGTTGTCTAAATAATGTGTTAAATTTGAGTATAACTACATTAACCTTTTAAAGTAGAAATATATGCAATGATAATGGTAGTAACTTCTCTAATAGAATATTGGAATCATTAATATTCAATACATGTAACCTATGATTCTTCAATTACACCGACCTTGAGATACTACTTAAATACCGATATGAAAATTTCACATGTTATAAATTTTTTAAGGAATATAACCTACTCTTTATTTTTTTCAAAAGTTTTTGGAGCTTACTTTATATTATCATACGGTTATAGATCACACATTATATTCATTTTTTATAATTCATTTTGAATATTTAGATGGTATTTTTATTTTCCATGATCACTAATTAATATAAAGATAAAATATTCAAAAACTTTTTTCTCAATATGAATAATATGATGATTATGATGGAAATAATTAAATTTAAAATAAAAATGTTTAAAGAGTATACTAATTTTATTCAATTATGGTTTTATGATTTCAAATATTGATTCACTTCAAACTCATTTACCACTATCATTGAAATGATGTACCCTCCAGATAATAAATCATCATTTACTTGTTGTAATTAATAATATTATAGAACATATCATAAACATTAGAGTTCATCTATAATCAATGAAAACAATGAATTTTGAATTGTTTAACCAAGCTATTTGAGATGTATTGATAAAACTTTGATGAAACAAGAAGCACCATTTTAACATAAGGTAGTTTTTTTTGGTCAAAATCAAAGTTACAGATAGAAAATTCAAAAACCATGTATGTGTTACAACCATATACATTACCCAGTATAGGGACATCACTAATGTTCTACATTAGTGCAATATGAATTCAAAAAATTGTTGCAGAAGCTGCATTATACATGTCAACACCATTTATCATTAACTCGTGAAATTCTATAATTTTAACTTGCATGTATACATTAATATCAATACCATGTACTTATTTTCATCGATAAATAATTTAAATGATAAAGGATCTTTGTTTCATACACATAAATAAAGGTAGATTATAAGAGATAAAAATAACTAACCAAGTTCTATACCCAGTACTCAAAGTCCTGAATGGGTTGAATCCATGGACAACCCATATAAAAAATTGATCCCTGGGATCAAATAAGAAATATGTTTTTCATGAATTAATTGTCTTCCATGATTTTTAATCCCTTGGATGTCACATTAACCAATCATTAATATTATCTATATAATTTAAATTCACATGATCAGTGGTTTTCTATGATATAAGTAATCTTTGTCATCTATTTTTAATGGTAGGTAAATAAAAACCTTTATAGTGGTTTTAATTTTCCACTTATTTAAATCTGTATATTGATTCAGACTTCCAACATTAGCTATGGAATTCTATCAAGAAGAAAAACCTTTTCTCATTATTTTCTACTTGAATCCTCTAAGGAATAAATAATACAATAGTTTGGATAAGAATATTTTTTATATAATTAAAACCAAGAATTTTATAAAAATTTTCATATGATAAAAAGGATCAGGGTTATTAGCTTTATGAAATGTGTGACACAAAAATTACAATATAATGGAAATCACATTATTTATATTTCATCATTGGAATTTTATATAATAAAAAGTGACTAGAAAATAATGTTTATAAAATTTCAAAAATATCTATGACGCACTCTATTAAAATCCGGAACTAATTACAGAAATCAATTTTCCCTCTTAGTAAAGTTCTATGTTACATTAGTCTCACCAGGTTACCTGGAATGACAGTGTATGGTGCAACAAGATCCCTTCTAAATACAACTTCCTTGTTTGGAGAATCCAAAATCCTTTGATTCCATCTGATGAGAGGGTCAAGCGGATCGATGTTAGTCTCTCTTCCTAGTTTCAGTGTTATAAAAACAAGAAGGAAGAGAATGTCAATCATATTTTATTTGATAGTGAGTGGGCCTGAAATGTTTGGAAATTTTTTGGATAGTTCACAGCTATCTATTCCTTCATCCCTGTAATTTATGAATTTTTGGAGATGTGGTTTCAGGGGGCTTCTGAGAAAGGCCCAAAAAGGGTGGTGATAGCTATAATCCTCAGTCCAGGATGCAGGTCCCTTTGGAAGGCACGCAACAAGGCGCCGCTTGAGGGGATCCCCTCCAAAATATGGTCCACCATCATGCATACTAAATTCATGCAGCTCGATCTTGTTAGTATTTTTGAGAATGGGTGTGAAGCCCCCTCACTGTGGTTTCATCCGGTTAATTCTCCCTGGGATTATGCTCACCTAGACAGAAGCCGTGGTACTTGGGTGCGGTGGACTCCCCCATAATCTATTATCAAGCTTAATTCTAATATATCATGTCTAGTTGGTAACACGCATAGTAATGGAATTGACCATAACACATATGGGAGTGTGTTCCTTACTTTCACATCTCACTTTGGGAATGTAAATTCTCTACATGCGGAGTCCAGTGCTATTCTCACTTGTCTAAACCTATGAAGACAGAAGAAAATTACTCTATCCCATTTAGAAAATGATTTGATGATCATATGTGACTCCATTATGGGAAGAGTCTCCATTCCATAGTCAGTTACCTACATCATTATGAAATGTAAACTACTTCTCAACAATAATATTCAGGTCTCCCACACATGGAGAGAGGTGAACAATGTTGCTAATCATCTCACCTCCCTATCTATCCCTGGTTCTAATGTCACTTGCCTTATCAATGTCACCCACTTCATGCTTGAAGGGGTCAACTAAAATCGAGGGGACCCCCTTGGTCTCCATTATTTTAGGCCCTGTTAAACCTTTTTTCATTTATATTTTCTTTCTTCTTTGAATAAATATAATTTCATAATGATGATGTGTAGCACCATGTATAAAATCAATTAAAAAATAAAAGAATTTCTATACGGATGTAGATGTTTTATTGGAATTTTGAAATCATTATTTATAAGGTTCAATATTTCATTTTCCATTTTCAATGAATTTGAGGTTTCATTCTGTTGACTGACAGCAGTTCTCAAACATTCTATAATTTTCAAATCTGCATTCAAAATCCAGCACACATATTGAGATTGGAATTACTTAAATAGCCATTGTTCATAAACTTAAAATCTCATCAACCAAATTCTAAATTTATATTTAGGTTATGTATATCTTATTGTCTCAATAAAAAATCGATTTAAAATAAGAAAACCAAAACCCCCAAACCCTTGTCATAGTAATGTGTGTTCCTCAGTAATGTGATATTTTTTATATATATAAAAAAGTGCCTATAATTTTAAAAGATAAATTTAAAGAAATAAAAAACATAATGTCATTTAATGAATAATTATTAATTTAACAGGATATAAATATTGATCGACTCATATACAATATCTTTTGATGATATAATAATGAAAAATTTATTGGACAATTCATCTAACATGTTCTCTAAAATAAGATTTTATTAAAGAAATAGTCTTTATTTAGAATTCAAAAGCATTTAATTCAATCAAATTTCATTACTAATCATTACATATTATCTTATGAAAACATAAAAACATTAATTAACATACCTATGTTGAAAAATCCACTAAATTTGATATTAGTTTTATTTGGAAATAATAATTAAATAAAAATCATTATAAACTATTACAGCTGCATATTCATATATGATAGAATAATTAATTTTTTATTGAGTTAATAATTATATATTTAAGTAAATATAACTATAAAAAACAAATTGAAAACGAATTAGATCAATTTAAAAATATGATGAGTTATTTCTAATTTTTTTACAATACTCCTCAAGAAAAAAAACCAATTTCTCATGTTTCTATATGAAAAAAATAATATGATTGATTTTACTCAGGTTAATAAGTGATGATTAGTGTATATATAAACATCATAGTAATTTTAAACTACTTATAAAACTTATCTAATATGATGAACTAATTGAGAATATTTTTATAAGATACCTAAATATACAAAAAAAATTATTCACGATTCATTTATATAAGAATAATATTAAGAATATTAATTGATAGGTGCTTTGGGATGCAAAATAGAAGTACCTAGGGACACAAACTTTGTGGGATTCTCAATTATGGTAGGGTAATGTATAGGGAATGATGACATTATGACTGGGCTGAGGTATTTTTTAGGATAATGGGGGTGAGTGATGCACTCAAAGAGAGATAGAGTGGTGACTGGAATGATCATAGGGTGAAAGGGGCTGAGGGAGTGGAACAACAGTGAGGGTCGAAGGATTTGCATGGGGAAATCTATTAAAGGGCTATAAATAGGTCAATAATGTGGGAGAGAGTAGCATCTGTGAGGGATATAGAAGAAATAATAGGGGAAGGGATTATTGGGGGGAGGGGTATTAGAGAGTGAATAATGTGTGTTTATTAATTATAGTAAATATTTATTGGTATTTTACAAAGAAATGATTCTATAATATTTAAATTTATTTATAGATAGTTAAAAAAACTACCACAAAATTAAAAATACTGAATCTTTATTTTGGTATAGTGTTTTTGGAGTAATATCTTGAGTTTTATTTTATTTTTTATTTTTTGGTCCTCATATTTAGCTTCTTCCTTCATTATTTTCCCCCGCTAAACCAACCTCTTTTACAGGGTGTTATTGAAGAATTTACTCTGGTACTTCCACATTAATTTGTTTATTACTGGGAAGTAAGTATAATGCATTAGAGTTTTTAACAACCCATGTTATAGTAGTTATGTGAATATTAGTTAATTTTTGAATCTTTTAAAATACAGGATGTTTTGGGAATTAAATATTAATTTTTTAGAGTTTTTTCTTAATATTCATAGTGTCTATAAATTCACCACACATTTATACTAACCATGAGGATAACCCATATATTGACCTCTTGAAGTGATTTCTTTTTTGAAAAAACCACGTGTGTTAAACTTATGTAGTTCTTTTTTAGTTTATTTTTCAATTGTCATAGTTTGTTTGCATTGGTAGGGTGTGACATGGGGAGATTTTGCTGGGATCCCCTTATATGGGAGTTTTCTTATATATGTTTTTTGTACTATTAGGATAAAATATCTGTAAAAAATAGGAAACATTATGTAATCTTAATATAACCATTCAAACTATTCGTCTCCTGATATTCCGTACTATTTAGTAATTGAGTGAGATTTCTTATTCATTGTAATATGAGTTTCATTTTATATTATTTGTTCAAATTTATGTAGTTATTATCCATATTACTATTTATCTTATTGAAAAGACACTTGGTAATTTACAAGTGAGTTTCTACCATCATCATTGGTTAATTTCATTATTTTATTCATACTATTTTCAAGTAGTATCTTTTGGTGAACTAAGGTCAATGTTTTTATGTGTTTACATAATTTGTAATGATATTTGTTTCATGAGTTTTCTAAATGTTTTATTTATTAGTTTGTTCTTATATGTGATGGGAAAATTCGTTTTTTAATCATTTTCAAATTTTTTATAAATTGTTAAAAAAATTAATGGTTTTATGGATTTTAGGAAGGCATTTTTATCACCAAGTGTTTTTAAAAAACGTCTCAATGATTGATTTTTAATGGAAATGATTTTATTGAAAGTTATATGTCCATGAATGGGATAAACACTTAGAAAAAGTTAATCTTCATGTTTATTAAAATATAAGATGATTCAATTTACTTTTTTATTGTTCTAAATGTTTTTTTAAAAACTATTTAAAACTGATTTAAATGGGTTTATTTTAAGCATTCAATTCTAATTAAATTTTAAATGACCATATATGGATCGACATTCTATGTCATTTTTAGTAAAATATTGATTGAATATTTAAAATGTTTTCATGTAATATTGGTGTATGTGAACCTCGTTAGACCTAATTTAGGCATGGATTGTTGCCTGGGGGGATGTTAAATAATATATGTGACACAGATTATGTGGTAATAGATTATTCTTATGAGGGAGTTATAGGTGAGGTGATATTTATGATATGATTTAATATTGATATGATTTCTCAATGATTTTTCAACTCCTATTTATTTCAGACATGGGGTAACTATTAACTCATTATGGTGTCTAGTTCTATGCTAAACTAGATATGTTCATGCTATATGTGTCACCCCTGAGATATGTGTTAGTTCTAGTAGGGAGTTGCACAAATTTTAAACCCACTTTAGGCTAGTCATGTGACTTGTGTTATAGATAAATCATTTTTCAGAAGCTAGTCAATGATTATTAATGTGTAGGATTATCTTATTGTAAGAAATCTTTTGAATCACATGATACTAGATGACTCATTATGGGTCTCTTCCATGTATCCCCTTGTTCAATTAAATTATATGAAACACTAGTGTGTTATGATAGCTTTTTCATATATGATGTAGTGCTATTATGTTTTGTTCATCATTCTTGAATTAGGATTATTTTATTAAAAATTTAAAAAATTATTTAAAAATGGGAATTCATCAATTGGATTGTAAAAGTCCATTTAAAATGTGGGTTTTGAGAAAATGGTGGAATATTTATGGAAATAAATGTTTTCCAAATTGTAGTTTTCATTTTAAGAAAAAATAAATTAAATAATATTAAATAGGATCAAGAGTTTTATATGTTAATTTACATATTTTTTAATAAAAAAACTATTTTATTATTGTTCATAAAACCAGCATAGTTGAAATTCCTTTTATAAGGATCTAAATAGAATAATTGAGGAAATCCAATTGGGATATGTTTTCTTCACACCCTACATACACAATTAGATGTTTGTAAAAGTTGATTTAAAATGTTGTTTTTTAGAAAAATGTGGTAAAATTCTAGAAATAAATGTTCCCCACATGATTGTTTTCCATTCAAGAAATAATAAATTGAATAATATTAAATAAGATCAATATTTGGATATTTTATTTTACTTATTTATAAATAAAAACCTATTTCATTATTATTTTTAAAACCAACATAGATGAAATTCTATTTTAAGTATCTAAATAGAATCATTGATTAAATCCTATTGGGATAAGTTTTTCTCAAACCCTTGATACATCGTTATATGTTTTTATATAACACGTTATGAGTTTATGAAATATTTCCCTGTAAATAAATTTTATTTCTCTGATAGGTGGAGTTACACGCAAAAACAAGTGTAAACAAACGATGATATTTTATTAAAATACTATTTTTTAATGTAATGATTATCACATAGAAATTGAATTGGTGGTTATGAATAGTAAAAAATAAATTATGAAAATAGATGGTTTAAAAATGAATAAAATTAATTTATTTTTTATTAGTTAATTTCAAATGAAAATAAAAAATATTTAAAATAATAGAGTACTTTTTCTGATATTTTATTTCATGAAATGTGATTTTATCATTATAAATGAAATTATTCATTATTGGTGAATTATTTTAATAATATAAATATATTAGATGTTAATTCAAATATTTTTATCATTTATTTAATATATTTTCTAAACATGGTATAAGAGTAATTCCTTTTTTATTATTAAAAATGTATTATTCTTAATAAATATATTTCGTCTCATTTTTCATGATTATTTTATAATGTATTTTTGAAAAATATCAAAAAAATATATGATAAAATGGATTCATTATTTCAAAATAAGAATCTCAAATTTGCTAAATGGATCCCCTAATTTTTAGGCAGAATGAACAGTAACTATGGTAAACTTTTTCACCCTGGTAAATGGTTAATCAAGATAAACTTCTTTAAAAATAAATGCTAAGGTAATTATTTTTCATCTAAATTAATATTTGATAATGTTGATTCAACCATTATCACCTTATGATTTAAATTAAATTTTCGAAGGGCCATTTTTCCAATGAAAATTACATATATAATATTTATTGTAATGAAAATTACAAATTATAACTCTCTTCCATTTAAATATCTTTCATGTGTCCACAAAGGTTAAAAATAAAGTTATTAAGGAGTATAAATTTATATTTTGAGTGTAATGAAATTGTTTTCCTAATGGGAATTTATTTCAAATTTCTATTAATTAAATAGTTACCTTAAATTATTATGCATCATTGACATAATATTTATTCAATTAGTATAAAAATAAAAGAAATGTTTTTAAAAATATTAAAAGAAACATAATTAAGATGAGTTATAGTTTTGAAAAATTTATATAGATGAGTATGATATATTGTTGTTGTGTTAAAGTGTTATATTAGAATTTTTAATATGTATTAATGTCTTTTCAGTCAAATTAAATAAATAGTGTAACAATGACATTAATAATATTTTATAAAAGTAACATTTTATTAAATTAATAAAATATCATAAAAACATGAAATAGGAAAAGTTAGATAATATATGGTCTAAAATTTAATCATTTGTCTATTTATAATCCAATAATCATCTTATAATTAAAATTATAACCCCTTAAGAGTAAAAATGATGTCATCACTATTAATAACAAAATAGGTTAACTAAGGGGTTAAAATAAACTATAAGGTTTAAAAAACAAATAAACCTATAAATTTTTTTTTGGTTTATTTTATTTCAAACCCATAAAACCTTATTTTGAATCAATGTATTTATGGACCATTTATCTAAATAATAACTTTATTATATTTTATTCTTTTAGGAAATCACCAGAGTGCGCCTCAACTCAATTAAAAAAAAGACACCCTCCTTTATATTCATTAAAAAAAATTATAATTATATATTGATTAACCACAATAAAATTATATTCTTCACTCCACTATATAAATTATTGAGGTTATAGTTTTCTTAAAGGCCAGAATTTATGGTCTTTAATAGGATATTTAAAGGATTTGTTTAAAAAAAGAGGTAATCACCTTAACTGATCATTTATTTTTTAATTATTATTAATTTCCAATAATTGTATATTATTTATAAAAAATTAATGAATTAAGAATCATAAATATACATAAATTTTATTATCGTAATAAATCCCCCTTTTCCACCTACATTCTCATCAAATGGGAAATGAATGTATCACTTGTACATACGTATGACTTACCATCTCCATACAGTGATACTATTCATTTTTTAGAACCATATTTAATGGATGTTTATTATTATGGGTTTAATGTTATTATATTATATTTATGATATAATTATTATTCATGAATTATAATATCATATATATCTTTTTAACATCAAAACTTCTGTAAAATGATAGTACTACTCGTGCCTATGTGCAGACTACCACCACTACGAAGCTATATAATTCATTTTTCATATCTAATTTACATGGATGATAATAAAGATGTATTTTATTAATATATATTATTTATAGGATAGAAAAAAGATAATAAAAATCTTAATTGGTATATACCTTTATTTCATTCCATCCATCGAAAATGGAAAACAACCTTCATGCATACGTATGACCTACCATCTCCAAGAACGTTGTAATTAATTTTTCTCTATAAATATTTTATGGATGAATATAAATGTATATATTGAATATATGTTATATTTATATCATTTTTAAAGTTTATGATAGTATTAATCTATTACCAACGTAAAAATAACGTGAGTGTTGATATAAAACATGACTTAAAAACGAAGTTAATAAATGAGAGATAAAATTTAATAAGTAATTATTAAATAGTATGATAGATATTTTTATGTTTCTATAATACATTTATATTAAATAAATATTTAATATAAATGATTTATAAATGTATATGAAGAAATGTGAGACAAGTGGTATGGGATTTATGTTTGAATAATATTTTATTCTGGTTTGTTTATGATTTAGTTTACATCAAGGAAATTATATTATTATTATATGAGAAATAATTTATATTTTTCATCTACTCAGGATAATTATGAATAATACATGTTTTCTTTTCATTTTACTCACATTATTCACTCAAGATATTGAAATAATTTTATATGGGAAAACAGATTATTTATCTCTGTAGTCGAAATGTTTTTTTATCAATGTCCATGGTTTCTAAAAATTTTATCAGGAATGATTTAAATATTTAATAATGTTTTTTAATTCATTTTTAATGATTATTATTTTTTTTTAAATGTTTCAAATGTATTCTTATTTTCATTTTCTGAATGAGTGACTTCATAAATTTTTCTAAAAAGGTGTTAATTGAATGTTTTCTTTTAACTTATACAATACATGCCAAATTACCTGTTATCCTGAATGCTCAATGATATGAAGAATCATTTACATGTTTCCAATGATTCTTCTTAAATATATTTTTTTCATTAATATTTGATAAATTATTATATTTAAAATAATTTAGTTCTAAATGAAAAATATATTTTCCAGAAGAAATGTTCCAAGGATTATTTTAAATTTATTTTCATCTATGATAACATCATTTAATGTTAATTGTAGTTTTCTTGATATATGATCCAATGATAACATCCTTATTATTTATCTGTATTATTTATTATGATTATTATGATGAATGGTTTATAAAACCAATTTAATTTCATGAGGTATGCTATATTGAATTGATGGAATGTTTATAAAAATTGTTTTATTTAAAAGGGTTATGAAGTGATGAGTATTATTATGATATTGTGTCACACATATATATGGTTTTAATTGTGTTATGGGTGGGATTATAATTATATACACCTTCAATAAAATTGGATAATGTTTTTTATCACATGAGATAATTATGGGATAAAATCGATGTACTTTATACAAAATGTAAAACAAGATTATGTTCTTGATCCACTATGGGACACATGTGGTGATTTATGATCTATTAATATATTGGAAAAAGGTAGGGATTCTAGATCCACTATGATTTAATGGTCTCAGTAGTTAACCATGATATATGAAATAGTTCTATAGATATGATGATTTTATAATTAAATTACATGTAGATATAGTTCATGATTGATGATGATTTAACATTCATATGATTCATGTGTCTTCATATTATGATGTTTTATTCCATTAATCATATTTACGATCCATGATATATTGGTTATATACATTTTAAGTTATGTTTATGATATTGTACCCTTATCCTTATCTTATTCCTTCATATGAGAATCTATTGACATGTCTAATGATTACCCTTACTGAGCATATTATCTGACCATTTTTTATGTTTCCTATCCTAATGTTAAGATGAAATGTTTGTGTAGGGTATGTATATGAAGGGTACTATATAGAAATATCTTATAAATATTTAGAAAATCAATGATGAAATAAGACAATTGTGTCTTTAGTCTCTAAATACACTAAAAATTTATAGTACTTGGCCATGTTTTTGTGAAATGTCTTTTATATTCATATAAAAGGATGAAATATTTATCTATAAAAATCCTATGACATTATTTTTTATATCAGAGAAAGATTTATTTATCCTAAATAACCGGGATGAGAAAACAGTAGTGAGACCCTTATGGATAAGTATAAGTATCTGATAACATCCTAATGTTTTGGTAACGACCATGGATTACCATGTTTAAAACTAAGGTTCCATAGATTGAGAATATGGTTTTATGATTTAGACATCGTATGAAATATGTTTTGAGATTATATGATGGATCACTATAATTATTATAGCATTATATTTAATCAATTGTTTCTAGGTTTTATTCAATGGTTGGAATCAAATGTAATCATGTTAATACTAAATGTGATGGAAAATGAAATGATTTCTCTCATGATCAAAAAAATATCATTTGGGGAAGGAATGAAGAATATTTTTGATATTATCACACAACACTCCCAAGACATGAACCATTAAGAGCTTCCAAATGATCAATGTAAGGAATAACATAATATTGAATATTTTCTAATAAAAAATCCATCATATTTTATTAGTTATTATAACTATCTAGTGTTTGAGTGATGGATTAGAACCATTGAGAAAATACTTTCCATTATTTAGTGTTCGTAACATGAAATGGTTATCCTTGTCATTTATCATTTGGAATGAGAATAAGATAAATAGTTTTATATTTTTGACAACATGATTGAAAAGGATGAAATGTAATAAATGTAATGGGATGAGTTTTAGATTATATTTCTCAAAAATTACTTCAATCATATTCTAAATATAAATATAGACAAAAAACTACTTGATATTAAGCAATATGATGATGAATCCATTGGTTCATACAAGGAAAATTTTACTTGACATTCATAATATGATTCTGGATTAGTCATTATCCCTGAAAACTAAAGTGATATATTCTTTAGTGGATTAAAACCAAGTGTCCGAATGGATTTAAATACAAGAATCATTAGTAGTTATGAAGACATCATTAGATGTGAAATCAAGGTAGAAATGGAAATTGGGAATTCCCACCATTCATATGGATTTGGAAGGAATCTAAAAATAGAGAATCATGAGAACTAGAATTAATAACATGGTGGGAATAAATTCTAACCATATATATACTAAAAATGTGGGAATAAACATCAAATAGAATTTACTGAATGGAACTAGGATGTTATTTAAATATGGAATGGTGGTTCATAAAGCCTAAAAGTGTCGAAAGGTGAAAAACTTTTTAGTTAATGAAATGAAGTAAAATGAGATTCCAACTAATGAACCACCCATGAGTTAATGCTTCTAATTAATGGAATATTATCATTGCACCAACCGGTGCACAAATATGAAGGTTTTTTATGATGATCAATATCAAAAACTACTTAATCCCAAATTATAAAGGGAAAAATATCATGATCACAACTTTGGATGATGGATAAGATAATGATGTGATGAAAACAACACTTTTTATCCACTATAGAACATATAATGAATTATTTGATTCTGGATGAAGACATTATTTCATATCTAAGGACTTTTTTATAGTCCTTGAGTCACCACATCAATTATTAGTTGTTGTATTAATAGTGAAAAATAATAATGGTATGATGATCACATCTAAAGTATATGATTATTTTTGGGTTGAAGTCTAGGTAAATTTGAATCATGAAAATCACATTATTCTCCCTAATGTTGAATTTTATGTTATCTTAAGCATGGGTTGTATTTATTTATATAAATATCACATCCATTTACAAATAATGGAATTTATATTAGTTATTCTAGATAATCATATAATAATTTTTCAATGAGAGTATGAATACAATGATCTAATGGAAACTACATCCATTGTATGTGTATTGACTCATATTCAAATGTGGTTCTTATATTAGATGGTTGGAAAAAACACAAAATCCAAGGTGTTCCCATTTTTCAGGAATTTACTAATGAATTATTAAGATATTTTCCTAATATTCATCCAAATCATGAAGAAGAGTTTTTCATATAATTATTTTCTAGTGGTATTTATATTTTAAAGACACTATAAGGAATGTAACCTATTGAGATGAAGAAATTAATGAAGTTACTATTGGATAATCATAACAAGGTATTTATTCCTCCATGTTTTTTACCTTGGGGTGAACATGTTTTTTGTTAATAAGAATGATGGATCTATGTGAATATAATTTGATTATTAGTTCAATAATAGGATCACAATCAAGAATACTTATTTTCTACCTCATATTAAATTTTTGTTTATCAACTATACAAATCTCAATAATTTTCCAAGATTTACCTTTTTGGATAGCATAAATTGAGGGTAAAAAAGGAGGATATACCAAAGATAAAATTATTTGGATTGTATAAAAAATATGAGTATATAGTGTTTCTATTTTGTCTTACTAATTACATTTCTATCTTCATGTGTTTATTGAATAATGTCTTTAGATATTACATAGATTAGTTTATGGTAGTCTTTATAAATGATATTATTATATTTTTGAAGAGTAAAGAATATCATAATGATAATTTGAGGATATTCCTAAAGACCCCAAGGAAAAATAAAATATATGAAATAGTTACACTGTGTGAATTTTAGAAACCAGATGTTTCATTTTTGCATCATATAGTCTCAATGAAAAAGTATATCAGGTGATTCATTAAAAGGCGGAAGGTATTAAATATTGGACTAAACTAGCTATTATTACTAAGGTCCATAGTTTTCTTGGTTTAATTAGAAATTATTTATTCTTTTTAAAGAATTTATCATGGATATCTAATTCACTAACCATGATAACTTGTAAGGGAGAGACGTTCCTGTTGTCATATTAATATAAAGAAAACATCCTCAAATATAAGATAAGGTTAGTTAGTTTACCTTTTAAAACACTAAAATACATTGGATAGGAGTTTGTGATCTATAATGATGTGTAAAAGAAGGTAATGGAATGTTTTATAATGTAGAATGATATATTAATAGCATATTCCTCACACCAAAGGAAGGTTCATGAGAAAAATTACTGAACCCATTAGTTAGATTTGGGTGTGGTATTTCTCAAATAAAGATCTGAAGGAAATATATTTATGATTTAAATTTTGGTATATATATATAAATAATAAATTTTTAAATTATATAATAACATAGAAAGAGCCAAATATGTGCCTGAGAAGATTACGTGAACTGATTATTGATTATGAATACTCAATACATTACTACCCTAGAAAGGTGAATAAGGAGGATAATATGATGAGTTAAAAGTATCATGCTAGTTTTTATATAATTATGATTGAAATATATTCACTTCTTAGGGATTTATAGAATATGGAACTTGAAATCTTGAGGAATGGGGAAATCGTATCATTCTCAAATGAATGATTGACCATCTATCAATATAAGGATTAAATAGGTGGAAATGGAAGATGTGGATTTCTTGAATAAGGTGGTAAATATTCTTGAATTAAACCATGATATTAATGGAATAATAAGATTCAAGAACAACATATGTGTTCTGTCCATACCAGGATTAAAGGATCTATTGGATGAGGCTCAAGGTTCATCATTATCTATTCATCCGTAATTTAAAAATATTCATAAATATATTAAAGAGTATTTTTAGTTGGATAGAATGAAGATAGATATTGAAGAGTATGTATCTCAGTTCCTAGTATATTCAAAAAATAAGGTTGAGAGAATGAATTATAAGGGGATCTTAAAACCATTACCCATTCCATAATTGAAATTATAAAATATCCTCATGTATTTCATCATCATACTTCCCAAAAACATCTAATGTAAACAATTTTATATAGGTTGTAGCCAATGAACTTATAAATATATAACACTTATTCGATATCAGAAATGATTTTTTTCTTGAATATATTTTCATAATTTATATTATGGAAGTGTCAAGGATTCATTAAATACCACATTATATTGTATCTAGTTAGTATCCACGGTTTACATTGTTGTTTTGGTGAATTATTTAAAATGATCAAGATATATATTTGAGTTTCAATAAAACTTAAAATCTTCAAATAGATGGTCAGTTAGAGAGAACTATAAAAACCATGTAGCATATGCAAGATATTTTTTAGGTATTTTAAAGGTTTATGGGATCAACTCTATCCAATAGTTTAGTTTAAATACAATAGTAGATTTCACATGAGAAATCAGATTGATCCTTATGAAGACATATATGGAAAGAAGTGATGTACTATAACTTTTTTAGGTAAAGTTGGAAAATGAAATATATTGGGACCTAAGACAGCTGAATAAAAATAAGGGAGGGTTAAATCCATTTACCAACAATAATGGTTTTATAAAATTGACAATAAATATAAGATGAAAATTATAGAGTGATCTAGAGTTATAAATTTGTGAAAAGTATTTCATATGAATATATCCTTGGAATAATTTTATGAGGTTTATAAATAAAGTAATTTTGATCCCTAGACATATTGTTACCTTAAAATACATTTTCAGATCAAGATAGTAGATTCTCATTTAGAACATCCACCAAATAACACTTAGTTCCATGATGTCTTCCACATATATCTCTTTAGGATTTATATACATGATGATTCACATTTACTAAAATTGAGGATCATAACAATAGAAAAATATCTCTTTTATAAAGAAAAAATATTAATTATTTTGGATATGATAGGTATGGTTCTCAGAAACAAGACCCCTCACATGATAAAATATTTATTGAAGAACCAAAAATATAAGGATGCTACCTGGGAAAATGGGGATATGATGAAACATAAGTATCATCATCTATTTGTATCTGAGTGACTACATTTCAAGGGTGAAATTCATTTTAAGGGAGTTAGAATTTAACACCACATGGTTTTTTGAAATATTAGTCTATATTTAAATTTTATTTCATTTATAACTTGTGTTACATGCTACACCAAGTTTAAACAAAAAACGGCCTTCTTTTAAAGTAATTATTAAAGGTAATTGTTATCACTTAGACATTGGACAAGAAGGTATGGATATGAATAAAAATAATATGAAAATATATGATAAAAATATTAATAAAATTAATCTATTGGTTATATTAATTATCATTTTTCATAAAATCATTTGAAGATAAATGAAATGTTTTTTTAAATGTTTTTTGAACACTACATGTTTTTATCATAATAAATTCAACTAATCAGTCCTAATGAATTATTTTAATGAAATTTACATATGATATATTAAATCCTATGTTTTATCATTTATGTAATATTTTTCTATTGACATGGGTTAAGAGTAAATCCATTTTATGCATAAAATGCATTTTTCTAAAAAAATGGTTTTCGTCGCATTTTACATGCCAGTTTTAAAATTAAAATTTTAAACCTATAGAAATTTTATTTATAAAAAGGTTTCCATATTTAGAATTATAAGGTTTAGATTTTACAAACAGGTCCCGTTTATTTTTTAGCATTATTAATGGTAAGCGTGGTAAAATCTATCACCTCCGTAGTTGGTAAATCAGGTTAAAAAGGTTAAAAATAAATGTTCAGGTAACCATTTTTCATCTCATTTCTTATTATATAATAGGAGATATACTCTGATCACATTAATCTAGAAATTTTATTATTTAAGGGATAATTTTCATGGAAAATTACCTATATGATATTTAATGTAATGAAAAAATGTTACTCTTTTACATTAATTTTTTTTCATCAAAACAACTACAAAAAAAATTAATTATATATTATAAATGTGTATATTTATAATAATGATATTTTTTTCATGATGGAAATTTATATCTAATTTTTATTAATTATATAATAACCTTAAATGCTTATGAAACACCAACATAATATTTAATTAATTAATAGAAAAATAAAATAAATACTTTAAAAATATTAAAAGAAATATAATTTGATTGAATTATAGTGTACAAAGAATTTTATTGATGTATATGTCATATTAGTGTTGTGTTCAAGGATTAGATTATAATTATAACTTTGTTTTTATGACTTCTAATTTAAATTAAATGAATAGTGATGAAATTGAAATAATGATATTTTATCAAAATAATATTTTGTTAAATTATTTAATAATTATAAAAATATTAAATATAAAAAGGTGTGTCCGGATAGTTATTTTTGAATTTGTAACTTATAAGTAATATTATAAGCCTTTAAAAGTAAAAAGGATGTGACCATGTATAAGGCTAAAATAGGTTATCTAAGGGGTTAAGATAAAATATAAGATTTAAAACATAATGTAAATAGATCCAAATTTTATTGGTTGGAGGTACTTAAGCACTACTAAATCTCATATTTAAATACATGTCCAGTAGAATGCATTATTTGTCACGACTCGTCCCCTAGGTTCGTGTTGTGACATACCCAAGCTTGCCTATCAATGGATAGAGGTTGGAAACTAGCATCGAAGACCTCGACCAACAAGTGGGAGTCATTTTCATGGGTACTTGTACACACAAAGATGCCCAACCACATCCCACAAATAAAGGGGAATACGAGTATACTAATAAAAGTGTTGAGTACTAGTACAACTGAAAACTAGTGGGCTAGAATACAAACCCAACCAAAATAACTGAAAATAGGAAAGTACGAGGGGAATCAGGTAGCCATCCACTGAAAACCCGACCTGGAGGTAAGATTAGTGTAGTTACTAGAAGCGAAAGTAGTATTTCTTCTCCCCCTGATCCTACTAGGCCCCACCTTCTCCTTGGACACCATGTTTTTATTCAAAATGTCTGTCATCTACACAAGACACAACACATCTGGGAAAAACCCATGTAGGGGTGTGTAACACAGAACTCAGTAGGGGACCCCAGTCCACTAAGGGGAATACCACAAATCAAGCACAAATAAAAACCAAAAAGTAAGGAAAACTCGGAACAATTATATTCTAGACCATTAAAGGTTCATCAGTTAGAGTGAAGATCATTTCGTAATATTGAGGGACTCATACCTGATGAATCGTTGATCATCTGACAGGAAACTAAGGATCCACATGGCTGTTTCTCGTCTGTTCGGCCACTATGTATTCACACAGCTACTGCTCATCTTCTGGGCCACTGATGATCGACACGACTGCTACTCATCTACAAATCCACTAATAATCCACATGGATTCTAGTCACACCTCGGCCACCACAAAGTCTCTCATAGAATAACCCAGATTATTGTCTCATCGAAATGGTTCCAACACAATATATGGTGCATTGAACGGACAATCGGTCTATAAGATATAAGCATTTCAGTAAAAAGGACACAGTTATATTCGAGTCCAATCAAACCCGGCTGTATGAAAATCCCCACAAAAACTCCCATATAGTGTCTAAAATGGACCGCCTCATCGCAAGGGTCCTTATTCCATAGGCAGTGCTGCAATCGGACACCCGGTCTGCGAGTTATTGAAATTTTAGTGAAATGGGGGCCGGTTGGGTCTAGGTTCGGTCCGACCATATAAGAGAGACCCGACCCGACCCGGTGCAGGGGTCCACCGACCTGACCCGGGTCCGGTCCGACATGGTTCTAGTCCGGCCAGCCCATTGGGCCCACAGATTTGGCCCAGCCAAGTAGGGCAGGTGCAGCCTGACTTGAGAGGCAGCTTGGTTTGGCTTATACCAGCTCAGAGTGTCCAATATAACCTTAGACCAGTTCGGACAGACCATATGGGGTTGTGCGTGCCTGATCAACCCAAACACCCATTATGTTCAAGGTTTCATGTGGATGTGGGCTGCTCATCCACACGGTTCTTGGTGGCACCACTTTCTATCTCACGTCACAGCCGACGAGCCGCAGCCTCCCGCCATTCCACCATGATGCTTGTAGGGTGAGCCACTCTCGCTTACTATCGGTGCATGTTGGTGTTCCCTTTTCCACACCATCGAGGCCAACTGACCACAATGCAGCAAAATGGAGCTCCACCTCCCTCCATTCGATGTCACTACCATGGGACACCATTGCGGGCCACCACCATCCATGACCATCGACACCGGCACACCGAAGGTTCCTTTTTCAAGACACCATAGATTTTTCAGTGGTCTATTTTTCAAATAGTCTGCGCATATGGGACAGTAGGGCTACTGCCTTCACTATAATGGCCTCAAACTTGCCTTTCCTCCATTCAATGATTTTTTCTGATAAGAACGCACAAGACAGAGATGGCTCGGGTATTTTTTGTGTCGACCAGTGCCCTCTGCGTTAGATTTTTAAAGAGGGTGAGGCCTCAGATTAAAATTTTTTCAATAATGAATTTAACCCTAAACAACAAAACCAAGAACAATGCCCTCCCTCACGAACACATGATATGTGGATTAACCTGTTCGTGGGTTAAACTACATTCGTCATCTATAATAAGGAAAAAGGAAAACATTAATTAATTCAAATAGCTAACTTTTTGACATTCGTTGTTGTAGCATTTTGTCCTTGAGGGTTCAAGAGGTCAATGGAATTTGTCATTATTTTAAGTATGGTTAATTCAATGATGTCCCACCGATGTTCGTCATTATTTATTGGGAAATAAATCCATCGTAGGTTTGTCAGATTTCATTCATATTTTAATCCTCCAATCAACAAACACATCATCTAATAAAAAGAAAACATGTCTCAACGCTCTTATTTTGTTTCTATGTCACATCATTAAAGTGTCGTTAAATTTCATGTTAATTAGTCATTAATGAGTTCCATTAATGTGCCTTGTCGCTGGTTTATCACTGCACCGTAGCATCGTTGGGTCGCCTTTCATCAATACAAAAAACAAATAATATAACTTTTTAAGTTATTTTATTATTTTTATTGAAAATTACTTAATTTTACTTTTTAATTTGACTCATACAGAACAATGTTATGTCCTTTCTAAGTGTATCCTAGGGTTC
The DNA here is from genome assembly GCA_963277665.1 of Viscum album. Taxonomy (NCBI): domain Eukaryota; kingdom Viridiplantae; phylum Streptophyta; class Magnoliopsida; order Santalales; family Viscaceae; genus Viscum; species Viscum album. The sequence continues at coordinate 2,009,894,666 of OY728155.1, forward strand.
AGAGTTATACGGTTCCCTTGTAATTTCAATCCAAGAACCACTTAAAAAGTTAGAAAAACCCACTCTCTAGTTTACTAAACGTATCTTAAAAAATGTTCAAAATTCCATCCTAAGATTACTGGGCCTATGATTCATGTTCTGTCAGATCATTTGGTCTGAAAATAATTCAATATAATTTAAAAAAATTACATGGAAATTCTAGGAAATTACATTATACCCACATTATGAATTTATGTCCCCGAAATCCAAAACAATGGCTAAACAAACAAATGGGGGTACTCAGCACGAATCTAAGCCTCCCTCTTCCATGTGCTCTCCAAGAGGTTCTCATGCTGCCACAGAATGTGTACCAGAGGAATCAACCATACACGAAGGACCCAATACTTTAAATTCTATATTTTAACTAGGAACTCCAAAAATGTCACCACATTGTCAATGTCTAGCTCACCCTACTCAATGACGTGTGACAGATCATGTACCTCTTCAGTTGTGACACATGGAAATCATGAGCACATGATGCATCTGTAGGGGAAGATCATGGTGGTATGCCACCCTGCCGACTCTACTCAGGATAAAAAAAGTCCAATGAACCTTATAGATAACTTTACACCCCTTCCAAATCATTGAAGTACTCTTCCGGATGAGACCCGAAGGAACACATGGTCTCCCTCCTCAAAATGAAAGGGTCTCCATCTCTTGTCGTCATATGAATTATGCCTGCTCTGTCCAGTCCTCATATGCTCCTCGTTGATCTGTACCTTCTTGATGGTAGCCCATAGCAACTCTGGACCCATGAGTGCAGACTCCCTTGGGTTTGTCTACCAGATAGGTGATCTGCAATGCCTCCCACACAAGGCCTCAAACGGTGCCATGTTAATGGTGGTGTGATAGTTGTTCTTTATGGAAACTCCACCAGTGGTAGGTGGTCCACCCAAGTACGAAAAAAATATTGGACATAAGCACAGAGAATTTATTCCAAGAACTGTATGGTCTTCTATATCAAAACATCCATCAGGGAATGAAAAGATGTTCTCAGGTGCAGATGAGTCTCGAACGCCTCCTATAATCCCTTCCACAACCAGGATGTTAAGAATTCATCATGGTCTGAGATAATCATCAATGGAAATCTATGGAGCCGCATTATCTTATGGATGTAGAGGCGTCCCAATCCCTCCACTGGTCCCTACTCTTGGATGGTTAGGAAGTGAGCCGACTAGGTATATCAGTCAATGATCACATAGATAGAATCATGAACTGTTGATATACGTCATAACCCTATCACGAAGTCCATAAATATACCATCCAATTTATACTTTGGTACCTCTTGTGGATGAGACAAGCCTACTATAACCTAATTATTGGCCTTCACTTGCTGACAAGTGAGGCATCGTGAGATGATGACAACCACTAATTTCTTTATTCGTGGCCACCAGAACTAACATTGGAGGTCCTGAAACATCTTCGCCACACCATGATGTACCGCTAAAGGGGATGTATGGAACTCTCTCAACACCTCCTCCTGAAATTCCACTGGTACTAAGATGCACCCTCTAAAAAGTATTAAATGCTCCCCACCTATCAAAAATTTATCAAGAACACGTCCTAAGGAAAAATGAGCATGTCGGGCCTCGCAGTCAACATTTAGTAGTTGGGCCTCCCTGACTCGTTGTAAGAGTGGTTGAGTAACAATAACTAACTAAAGGAAATATTCTACATCATCATCCATGAAGGATATCTATATTGCGTCTAGCTGATCCGTCGCCTCACTCAGCAGCTGTAAACCAGACCTCCTGCTGACTGCATCTTCCACCACGTTCTCCTTCCCAATAGTATAGACTATCTAAAAATAATAGTCAAGAAGGAACTCTTTCCATCACTAATATATTAGGTAAAGTTTCTTCTAGAAGAAGATATATATGATACTCTTGTAGTCGGAGTAAACTATAAACCATTCAAAAATAAAGTAGTTCTACCAAATCTTCAAGGCAAAGGCCACTATTGCTAAATCCAGTTCATGGATCATGTCTTTCGGCTCATGCTACCTCATATTTTTTGAGCTTTAGGTGATCATCACTCACTCCTACATCAGGAACCAACCCAAACTGGTCCCTAATTCTTTATAGAAGACTTCATACCCAATTACCTCTTATGGTAGTCTCAAGATGGGGGAACTCGTCAGTCACCATCTCAACTCCTAGAAACTCTGCTGGCACTTTTCTGTCTACACGAAGGGTTTTTCCCTTCTATTTCAAGGCTAATAATTGTTCTTCTACTCTGGAAAATTCTGGCACAAACGTCTGGTGGTATCTATCCAACCCCATGAAACTCTAAACCTCAGTCACAATCCAAGGTGGTTCCCATGAAAGGACTACGTCTATCTTCGCCAGATCCACTGCAACACCGGCTTCGAAGATGACATTTCCTAGAAAGTAGACATCCTGAATCTAGAATTGTAAATTTGAGATCTTACCATAATGCAGGTGAACATGGAGTGTATCAAGGACTATCCGTAGGTGTGTAGCATGCTCCTCCTCCGATGCTGAGTACACCAATATGTCATCAATGAAGACTACCACGAAACAATCAAGGTGAGGCTAGAAGATCTTATTCTTGAGTCCCATGAACACTGTGGGGAAATTGGTCATGCTGAAAGGAATCACCAAGAACTCATAGTATCCAACTCAGTACCTGAAGGCTGTCTTCAATACATCCTCACCCAAACCCAAAGTTGGTGATAACTTGACCTAAGGCCGATCTTCGAGAACCACCATTTACCCTTCAACTAATCGAAGAGGCCATTAATCCTCAATAGTGGATACATGTTCTTCACAGTCACATGGTTTAGGAATTCAGAGTCCATACATATCCTCAAGATCTATTCTTCCATCTTGGAAAACAACACTAGGCCTACCCACAGAGAATGTATGGTCCTTACAAACCCCTTATCTTATAATTCCTCTTTCTATACCCTCATCTTGAGAAGCTCTAAGGGAGACATCAGATATTCTTGTGTGGACATCGGCGTTGACCCATGGTATAAGATGATGAAAAATTCCACCTCTCTACGAGGAGGGAGTCCCAAAACATACTCAAGAAACAATTCTCGTACTCATCAAACACTATAGAAAATGTTGGACTCATCACTTCCACTAAACTGAGGGTAGGGCTAGCCAACTGAGGAGTGTTCAACTGCACCCTCCTCCGAGAAATAACATCCTTTGTTGCAAGGGATTACTTCCCACTGGTGAAGGATGACCTTGTCCCATATTCATAGACACACTGAATTGTATGCCAAAAATAGTTGATCTGAGCATGGAATGTGGATAAACAGTCTATACCCAAGATGAATTGTAAGGCCTCGATGATGCTACTATGAGATCACAATCAAATATCTTACCTCCTAGAGTAAGCTCATACTACTATAACCTGTGTGTAATAATTTAATCTCATCCCATACCCAACTAGAATCTATAAGCTCCAAACGAGAGTTGTGGAAAGGAAAAAGTGATTGGAACCTATGTCTATATGAACTAGAGCTAGGGTGGAGGAGACAAAGATTGTAACTCAAATCAAATCTGGAGGACCGTGGTCATAAGACAACACTGGCTGACGATGAGCACACCCATGTTCGCCTGCCTCATGAGGTTGGGGTGGACTACATGGAAGTGGTGGTGGTAGTACCTCTAATAGTCGCCCACCGCCTGTTGCTCGGCCCGCTCCCCGGCCACGTTATCCACCATAAAGTCCTCATTGTTTGAACCGCTTCCACCATATCAATAGTCTCTCAACCATATATTGATCGTCCATACGTCTGGTCAAGAATTCATGATCCATGTGTCCCTGCCTGCCCCATGAGTAGCTCACCCTACTCCTCTGCGGTTTCCTGCTATCCTGGAGGCCTCTCACCACCGATCATGTTATATAGGGTTGTAAACTAGATGATCTGGCCTATTTGGACCACTACGCCATCTGTCAGATTCTCACCACAGCTACCTTGACTACTTATCACTTGCTGGGGGCACCTAATATCAGTGCCTACTCTATGAGGAATTTCTACACAAGAAGGGCTCGCTTAGCACTCTGACCTAGGTAGGGATACTGAGAGACACCATCAATTCCATGATCTCCCTCCCATGTACCTACTCAAAGGCTCAAGACCTAATGAAAGGGTACCACACCGTGTCTGTGGAGTAGTGATAGAGGTTTGTAAACCTCTTAGAGTACTCATACACTGACATGATTCTCTACTGATGGTCAAGTATCTTCTGAATGTGCATTGAGGGGATAGTCGTGGGGAAGAACTCCTCCCAAAAAAGCTACTCGAAGTCATCCTAATAGAGGATTTATTCATAATGAGTCTGAATCATTATACTCCACCATCTCCAAGGCGAGCCTTAAATAAGGCTCTTAGGTATGATCACTATCTGGTCAAGTAATGTCCTCACTAAGAATAAGACCAGTGTCACCACCTCCATCAAAACCTCAACGATCTTGGGATCAATCTCTCCCCTGAACATGGGAGGTCTCTATCTTCGAAACTCTTACTAAGAACTAAATCTAATTACATCATTTTCTGGTATTGTCGGTGGTAGATTCTGACCAACAGGTGATGGTAGCATTGGTGCACCACTCGGTGGGGCCATCTCAATAACTAGTCCCTAAACAGATGAATCATCACTTGGAGGGATATCCTCCTGAACACATATTAGTATCTTGGCTGTTATTCCATGTGGGGGAATCCAAAAATAGATCCTGATGGGAGACAATCAAAAGATTATACATGGTGATAAGAATCTTATAAAAAATAACATACGGAGAAACATTCGCAACTAGTGTTTTTGGATTGATCCAAAAATCAGAATTGAAGGTCCTAGTGTATGGATACGTCGACCGCCACACCAATATTGGACTCCTTGAATCTAAAAGTTGGACTCGAAACATTTAACAATGTTTCCCAAAAAAAAAACAACAGACTCTTGGTCTATGAGGTAGGATCAACCACCTCTGATACCACGTTTTCACAACCCGTCCCTTAGGGCCCATACTGTGACATACCCCAAGACCGCCTCTCGAATTCCAATGGTTTCCATCTAGCACCAAATGCCTCAACTTACAAGTGGGAGGCATTTTCCTAAGTACCTTTTTTGCACACAAAAACACCCAACCATGTCCCACTACTGAAAGGGGAATACAAGTATACTAAAACAAGTGCTGAGTATAAGTACAAATGAAAAAAAGTTGGGAAGAATAGAAACCCAATAGAAATAATTGAAAAATGGATTGTATAAGGGGACTCAAATAGTCATCCATTGAAAACCTCACAAGCTCATAAGAGTTGCGTTTCTACTAAAATACAAGGTAGTACATCATGTCTGCCAGATTCTACTGGGCCCCACCTACTCCCAAGCCACAATTTCCTCCATCGAAATGCCCACTGTCTGCACAAGACACAACACGTGTGGCCGAAGCCCATTCAGGGGTGAGTAACATAACACTCATTAGGTGACCCCAATCCACCATGGAGAATACAACAAAGTAACTACAAAAAACAATCCACAAAGTAATGATATGTTACATCAAGTATATTCTAGAGTAGTAATGGTTCATAGGTAATAGTGAATAATGTTTTCTATTTTTGAGGAACTAATACCTGTTGAATCGTTGCTCGTTTTCCAAGCCACTAAGGATCCCCACGACTACTGTTCATCATCCAGGACACTAAGGCTCTACATGACTTCAAATCATCTACCAGACCACTGTAGATCCACATGGTTGTTGCTCATCTTTTGGGCCACTAAGGATCTACAAAACTACTACTCGTCATCCGGGACACTAAGGATCCACACGGCTACTGGTCACACATCAACCATCTTGAAGTCCTATATAGAATAACCCAAAGGACTACCTCATCGTAAGGTTTCCAATGCAACATAATACATATCGAACAGAATCTCAGTCCGTAAGATATATAAATTTTAGTAAAAAGGGCCCACTTGGATTTGATTTTGATCCAACCCGAACGTACTCCAAGCCCCACCAAAACTTATGTATTGTTTCTAAGAAGGTCATCCTCATCGCAAGGGTCCACATTCCAAAGAAGGTGCATCAATCATAAACTTGGTCTGTAAGTTAATGATGTTTCGGTAAAATGTGGGACGGTTTGGTTTGGCCCGGTCAGAGCGACCTGGCCCGACCTGGGACCGTTATGGCATGGGTCTGGCCCAGCCATCCTGTTGGGACCACGGGTCCGGTTCAAACCTGATTGGTCAGTCCTATATACCCTAGACTAGTTTGGCAGGCCCTGGTGGGGGCACACGTGGCTAGTAGACCCATCCACCCCATGTGTTCCAACGCAGCCCGCGAATGGGGGCCGCTAGTCTAGGAAGTGCCCGGTGGTACCTTGTTACATCTCAATGCCACGAATGATGAGTTGTGGCCTCCTGCCATTATTTCGTGGTGTGTGCCACTTTTTCATGAAATTGGCGCATACGGGCGACCCCTTTACCACACCGTCGCAGCGCACCAACATGCACATTGTCTCCCTCCACCCATTGCCATCAGCGCACCGGCTGTTCCTTTTATGGGCCACCATATTTGCTCTGGTAGTCTGTTTTTTGGATCATCTATTCCTATGATACTGTAGGGATATCACCTTTACCATGATAGGCTGAAACATTCCTTGACACTATTTGATGAATTTTTACACCAAGTATGCATAAGGAGGAGGGGGTCGGGCATTGTTTGTGTTGGCTCGTGCCATTCTTGATAGAGGTTATGGGAGGACCGATAATACAATGTTATCATTAATGAAAATAACCCCGAATAGAAAACCCCAGAATGATACCCTCCCACAAGAATGCACAATACACAAATTAACCTTTTCGTGGGTTAATCCATATTTTTCATTTATAATAAAAAACATGGAAAACATTAATTAGTTCAAATGCATACCTTGTTGACATCCACCACCACAACGTTTCATCCTAGAGGGTCAGAGAGGTTTATGGTTTTTATCATTCTTTGAAGAACGTCAAAGCCGATGAAGTCCCACCAACAATTTACATTATTCTCTTGGAAATAAATCCATTAGAGGTTCATCAGGGAGTCCTCACTGTATAATCCTCTATTTCATCAACGTGTAAACTATTAAAATGAAAACACGTCACATATTTCTTGTTACGCTGTGATGTCGCATCATTAAAGAGACATTATGTTTTGTGTTAACAAGTAATTAATAATTTCTATTAATGTCCCTCACCTCGGCCTCAACGATGCACCATAGTTTCATCATGTCACTACTCATTGGTGAAAAACGAAATAAAATAACTTTTTATGTTATTTTATTATTTTTCTCGATAAGTCCGAAAATTAACTTTTTTTTTACCCTTTCCTACCAATGTTAATTCATTTTTAAGAAAAATACCGACGTTTTGAGATCAATGATGCCCTTGTATTTTTGATCCGAGTACCATTTCAAAATTTAGAAAAACCCCGATCGTAATTTTATTAAACATACATTAAAAAGTTCAAATTTACGTCTCGGGCTCACCAGGCCTTGGAATCACGTGCCGTCAGAGCACGTGGTCTCGTAATAATTCCATATAAATAAAAAAATTACCTGTAAATTCCAAGACATTAAATATTTATATATAATTATTTTATTATATAGTAAAATTTTATGAAATCCCTTGAATACCCCTCCCCTCTATTATTAAAGGGTACCCTTTAGATATCTTCTTCCCACCATGTTATGGCTTATATCTCCAAAAAATATATAAAATTATCTTATATATTACCCTATAAAAACCATATAGGTTATATTATTCAAAAAAAATCTAGGGTCCTTTGTTAGAGATCTAAATGAGTCGTTTCAAAGAATTTTTAATCACCTTAACAGAAAATTTCCTTTTCAATTATTTTTTTGCTCCACTGAATCTATGATATATATATTAAAATAAGAAATCAAGTATCGTAAAATTTTTAAAATGTTATTATAGTTTTTAAACTACCATTATCAACCATTTTCTCATGAAATTTGATGTTAACATATTACTCATCTATACGTATGAATTACCATCTACACGCAGCAATGAAATTAATTTTTCATCACTAACATTCATTGATGGTTATTATGGTTGGTTAAAAGTTTATATATTATATTTATGAAATAAATATTCTTATTTAACATAACACCATTAAATTTTATGATTTTTTAATTAAATATTATTTATTCGATATATTGTGTTACACGTAACACCATGTTTTAACTAACTGTGATACAAAATTATAATATTATTATATGATAGTTATATTCAATTAGCTGGATTGGAGTGTATGAATAGTAATAAAATAATTATGAATATTGTATGGTTTTCACATGTATATCACAAATTCATTGTTTATCAATATATTAGAAATAATAATAAACAACATTTGAAAGAAAAAGAAATATTTTATGAAACACTGTTTTAAGGTGAACAATATATTTTTATAATAATAAATTAAATTAATCAAAATATTTAAATTATATTTTAAATAAAATGTTTTAACATTTATTTAATATTCTTCTAATAATGAGATAAGAATAAACTGTGTTTTTTGATTAAAAATGCATTATTCTAAAAAGTAGGTGTTATAGTGTTTTGTGTTTTTATTTTTTAATTAACACCTAACACTTATAGAAATTAAATCTTGAAAAATGAATTCCACATTTTTAATCATGATATATAAATTTGGAAAATTGGCCCCATTTTTTTATCAATGTGAATAGTATCTATGGTAAATTTTATCACTTCCGTAAAGGGTAAATAAAGTTGATCTAGGATAAAACTAAAATATAAGACCATAATATTACATATTAATTATCATAGGATGTATTTAAATAAAAAATTATAACCATATTATTTAAATTTATTTTTCTAATGGACAATTATCATTGAAAAAGACTTATATACTGTTTATAGCTATGAAAATGACAAAATGCCACTCACTTACTTTAAAAATATCTTATGTGTCCACATTGGAAAAAATGAATGTAATAAAAAAAATAAAGATATTAATTTTAATATAAATGAAATAATTTTAATGATGAAAATTTATTTATTATTTTTATAAATTATATTATTACAATAACCTCTTTTGAAACGATGATGCAGTATTTATTAAATTATTAGGAAAATAAACAAAATGTTTTTAAAAACTGTAAAAGTAGTAAAATTTGAGTGATTTATTATGTTACATAGATTTTATAGATGGTTTTGAAATATAAATATTGTGGTAAAGGATTATATTAATATTAAATCATTTAATTTATGTATTTTTAGTCAAATAAAATGAATAATGTAAAAATTGATAGTGATGTAATTATATTAAAATAATATTTAATTAAATTATATACATGTTATAAAAATAATTCAAGAGAAATATTTGGTTAATATGTGGTCTAAAATTTCATCTATTTTATATTTATAATTCAATAGGATCCTTATATGTAAAACTATAATTCTTTAAGAGTGAAAAAAGTAATTATCATAGTTCATGGTAAAATAAGTTAACTAAGTGGTTAAACAAAAATATTCAATGAAAAACACAACAAAAACCAATAAAACATTTTCTGGTAAATGTTATTTCAACCGTATAATATATAATCACTGAGTTCCCTTGATTTTGGAGGCATTTGGGCATGATAATTACATTATTAAATTTTAATATTTTAAAAATCCGAAAAAGCAACCCACCTCTCAAATATAGGAGGCCACCCATTATTTACATTTTTACACCAATTTGAAGATTATATATAGACAATAACCTACCAAAAAACCTTTTATGATCCATTATTCACATTATAGAGGTTTTACTCTTCCCAAAAAACAAACCCTTTGACCCTTAAGAGGAAATTTATGGGTGTTATTTCATAGAACATGTAATCACCTTAAACGATCACTTTATTTTTTTGCATATTCATTATATCTTATAAATCCATGTTATTTATCATAAAATAATAAAATAAGTATAAAAAATTTATTGAACTGGTATTTTGATTATGAAATTATCATTATCCACCCTCTTACCATCAAATAAGAAGTGAAAGTGTCTCTCGTTCATACATATGACTTACGATCTCCACGTAGTGATAAAATTCATTTTCCACCCCCATATTTCATAAATGGTTATTAAAACTAGTTTACAATTTATATATTATACTTATAAAATTATTATACTTATTTAATAATAATATAAAATATTCTTTCATAATTTATGATTCATTGTAAAATGATAATGATGATACTGCTTACATGTGGACTATCACCTCTAGGAATTGATGTCATTCATTTTTCATATATGTTTTACTTGGATGGAAATAAATATTTATTTAATTAATATATAATATATATATATATATGATATTATAACGAGTCTATAATTTTTAATTGTTTTTTACCTTTCATTAATTCCATCCATCACAAAGTTAATACGATGTTCAAGTGTACATACGACCTACCATCTCTATAAATAGTGTAATTCAATTTTATATCTATAATTATATGGTCAACTCTATGTATGTATGCAGTGAATATATATGATATTTATATCATGATCAACATTATTGAGTTTATGGAACCATGATCAAAGTACGTGTACCCAAACTACACATCCAAAAAATATATAAAAAACGAAGAAGTTATCTCCAAAGACTATGATTTTAATCATTAATTAATAGGTGATAAAAAGGAATTGGTAAATAATATATGGTTATATATATAATTATATATCTTTAGTACATTTAGAATTAGTCTATATCTGTCATACATGAGGTTTTAACACGTATAAAAGAATTTATACCTCAGGTAATATATTTCATTCTAACTTTTATTTCAGTGGGACACATTCCATATTCAAAACTTGTTTTTTATGTGGTGAATATAATAAACATAAAATTATATTTTGAAGATTATAATGAAATTTATGGGTACTTAAATATGCATATTGTTTTCTTGTTTACTGAGGATTACGACTCAAATATCACCAATGTAGTAAGTGTTTTATCTCACAATCTAATCTTTTATCTAGATTGGTTATGATTAAGATTACAATGATGCAATATTTTTATCAAACTCTAAATAAACTCATGATTTATATTATTCTATATTTATTTATTTAATATAAATGTTTTAATTGTAGTTTTATATCATTATATAATCAAGATATCTAAAATATTTTTTTAAGTAAAATCTAATTTATTTATCTCTTCTACCAGAAAACCCATTTCTCATATATCCATGTTTTATAGAATGTGATAAAAAATGATTTTACTATTATCATAAATTTTTTAAATTCATTTTCCCCATATATTGTTATTTATTTTTTTTGAAAAGGAATTTTCTTGTTGATTATCAAAAGTGGAACTTTATATATTTTTACAAAACCATAAAAATAATGTTTCCTTTTAAACTATAAATCATGAATAGAATTTCCCTCCATCAATACAAGATAATACAATAAATATTCTACTATTTTTTACAAGGATATTTTCATAGCAATTTATTTTCACAGAAAAAATCATTTACATTTTTTGGGAAGTTATTTTCAAAATGGAATGGTATTTTCCTTAAAAATGTTTTAATGATCCTGTAATGGGATTTATATTAATCAATTAAAACAACCCCTAATTTTACTTATGCTTTATTACGGATAATATTTATGGATACCATACTTATTATTTATTTGGATAGTTTATTTTTATAATTATAGGTTGTTTATAAATATTTTTTCTTCTGCATAGGTTATTCAATGATGAAGTGATAAAATGTTTATGAAACCCATTTTATTTCCATGGGATATGATATGGAAAAATGTTTATGATGCCTATTTATTTTCATGGTTATGATATGATGAATGTTTTATGATCTTGAGCTATACATATGTATGATTTTAATTATGTGATGGGTAGGTAAAAAATTATATATCACTCTTATTCATTGGGTAAATATTGATATATCTTGATATAAATTGGATTGGAATGGGTAGTTAGCATAGTTTCATAATTGAATATATAAAATATTATAATCTTCAGAGTTAACCATTATTAATATGATGGTTTTAGGATTGAACCCAATCCACTATGATATCCTTAGCAGTGAGACTTGGAAAATAAAGAAATGATTTTATTGCTTATGTGGATACCAAAATTCAGTGTCTTATGCCAATTTTATGATCCTATGATCATTTTACTTGATTATTTTATGATTCATATCTTATTAACTTCCATGATTTATTAAATGAATCAATATTATTATCTATGATATAAATGTTATGGTTTTTTAATGTTAATATCATGTTGTAATATCATTTTTATCATTTTATACTTATGTGATAATTGATATCTTTTTGTAAACCTTTATTAAGAATTTTATATCACCATTAATTATACGTTGTTTCCATATTTTATGATGAAATATTTTATTTATGATATTTATAAAAAGGATTCTAGTTATGATGAACTATGTGGGAGCTGATTTAGTTCATTTTTAAAGTAGTTGTTTATGTGTAAAAGTTTCCAAAGAAACTAAAAATATATGATCATAGCATGGATCGTTATATAAAGTATTTAATATTCATCTAAAAAGATGTTATATATATCTATGATAAATTTTTGTTTTATATGTAGTGATTATATCAAATCTAACTTCTTACTATCCAAACTATTGGGAAACAACAATGTTACTCGTGTGTACGTGTGGAATACCACCTCCATGAACTGATGTGACTCACTTTTCATATCCTTATTAAATTGATAGTGATTTTTATGAATTTCATGAATATATATGATTTATATGATATAATTATGATTATATAAAGGTGAATTATTATTTACCTTTCTTTTGTTCCATCAGTCGAAAAAACAAAGACATCATTGAAGCACACGTATAACCAACCATCTCTGAGAACTTATGTAATTCACATTTCTATCTATAAAATTTATTAATATATATATATATAATGAATATATATAATATTTTTACTGTTATAAATGTTAAGGATATTATTAAACCATGATAAAAGTACAGAGACCAGGACTACCAAAAAAACATGCATGAAAAACAAAGCAGTTAAAACTTAGTATAATAATATTTTAATAACAAGTTGGTAATGAACATGTGATACAATGTCATAAGTAATTAAAAAATAGTTTCAAACAGATTATTATGGTACTTCAATATAATTATAATAAATACATATTTATTATATAGGATGTTTGAATGTGTATAAATAATGATGAGACTTGAGGTGTGGGATATAAGTTCCAATTCTCTTTCATCAAGACTATTTATACTTAAATATCCATCTAGAAAATTATATGATCATTATTTTAAAAATACCTTCAATTTTACATAACCAATATTTAATTATAAATAATTCATTTTTTTCTTTTCATTTTCATCAATTTATGTACGTAAAATTTTAATTTTTTTTCAAGATAAAACAAAATTCACCTCACTCTTTGATCAAGATATCTTTTACTAAAATATCAATGTATTATAAAGTTTTTTCCATGAATGTTTTAAATATTTAATTATTAATTTCACTTAAATTTTATCCATGATTTAATGTTTAAAAAAATATATAAAATTAATATTCTTGTTATTTTCCAAATGAGGTGCTTTTTCACTTTATCTATAAGTGTAAAAGAAATGTTTATTTATTTTAATAAATGAATGAAATATCCTTTTATAATGACAAAAAAATTATTTAAAGAATACTTAATATGTTTTTGAGGTTATTTTAAAATAAAATTTTTTCCGTAATATTTGAGAAATTTTTATATTTCAAATATGTTTTTTTCAATGAAATTGGAATTTTCCTTACAAAATATTCTAGTGATTATTTTAAAGTAATTTTCATCTATGATAATATACATTGATGATAATAATGTTATACTATATATATATATATAATCTAGTGATATCATCTTTATTTTTTCTCTATATGGTTTATGGTTTTGATGATGTGATATTTCCAAAACCCATTTATTTTCATGGGTTATGCTATGTTGAATTGATGAAATTTTTATAAAACCCATCTTGTTGGTACTTATTATGATGTGATGATAAGATAATTTTATTAGGACTTTATGAAACATATTTTTATGGTTTAAATATATGATATGAGAGAACTGAATTATATTTATTTCCAATGTATCAGGTAATGCTTTATATCTCATGAGATATTTATGGGATGCAATTTGATGGGCTTGATCCAAAATAGGAATCAAGTTAATGTGATTGATCTAATATGGGATGCATGTTGTGATGAATAATATGTTATGATATGGGAAATAGTTTGGTATTCTTTATCTACTATTATTTTATGGTTTTGGTAGTTATCCTTTCTAAATGAAACAATTCTATACTTATGATGGTGATGCGCTTTAATTAAATGAATATATAGTACATGGTTAATGATGATTTTACATTATTATGATTAATGTATTATGAAATGAATAATTTCAATACATTTCAAGATATATATGATTGATGAGATATTTGGTATGTACTTTGTTTGTTATTTTCATGATCTCATATCCCTATGCTTATCTTATGCTTTCATATGATCATATATTAATATATCAAATGTTAAACCATTATGGGAATCATAGATCAACCAATATTACGATTATTTTCTCTAGGTTATGAATAATGGTTTATGTAGTGTTTGTCTATGAAGGGTACAATGTGAAAATATCTTGTGATGATTTAGATGAAATTTCATAAGATAAGAATACTTTTTATTTATTCTCTAAAGACACTAAAAATTTATGACCTTTGAGTGTGTATGTTTGAAATAATTTAAATATTTATATAAGAATATGTAATATTAATATATGAAATTCTTGGGCATTCACAATGTATCTATTATGGTTTTCTTTTTAGGTTCCATAGCCTTAGTCTTCCCCATGTTGGTTGTTTTGGGTAATGGACTTTTTGAAGTATATAGAGTGTTAACTTTGGTAAAATGGATATGGTTGGTAGTATGATTGGTTTTAAAATTTCTTCTATAATGTTTATCTACCATGATAGACTTCATTGTAATTTTTTTTGAAGAAATAGAACATTACATGATCAATCCCTTCAAGGAGGGAGAAAATGATAAAGACCAATGGAATCCCCTCGTATTACACTAATACACTCCATGGGAAGAGAGTTAAGACCACTATAAACCATTAGATCCTAATCCTATCTACCCATGTGGGCTAGTGTATCCGCCGCACAGTTGGTCTCCCTCCAACTGTGATGAACCATTTTTCCCTGATTTGTCTCCACCTTGCATCTGTGAATGAGATACGTCAATTCCCAAGGAATCACCTCTTGACCCTATAAATCCTTCACAAGGACATCCAAGTCCGATTTAATCTCCTTTTCCTGAAGTCCCCATCTCATACAAACCCTCAAAACTGAGAGAAGGACCTGAACCTCCGTTCCCAAAGAGTTACCCAGACCATAATAAGCACTGAATGCAACATGGACCGATCCCCATGAATCTCTAAGTACCCCACCACCTCTCATGGCCCCCTCCCTATAAGGGCCTTCAATGTTCATTTTAAAACCGTTGTCTGAAGGCTTCCACATAACCCAATGCCCACCTCCTATGATCTGCATGCATGTTCGATTCATCAGGTTGAAAATTGCGGCAGATGTGAGCCTGCTTTTAACCAGTGCATCCAACTCAGTGATGAGAGACCTTAACTGTATCTGCAGGAACAGAAGGGACCACTTGGACCCCAGCCTAACCTGATTCGGCACCTCCCAGATGACCCAAAAAATGGAAACGAGGATAATAATTTGAGATTTGTGTTCCATAGTTCTATCCACTGTATCCTGAAACTAATCCATCATGAGTTCTTGTAGAGAATAGGAATCGTTATCGGTGTTCAACTGTGGGCTGAAGAAGGAACAAAGATAGTCTGCCCATTGGCCTTGGAAAAAAAGATGGAGCGTCGATTCAGTCTTTGGACTCTCGCAACAGTAGCATTGGGAAGCCATAGAAATACCCTTTTGTTGGATATTCTCCTCTGTGGGGACAACCTTGTTACTAAAACTCCACAAAAAAAAAACTCATTCTCGTTGGAATTTTTCTACACCATGTTGTTGGTGTCCCCTTTCCCGAACTACCATCCATCCAGATTATCCTCCTATAATCCCGGGCATTGTACCTGCCAGAGCTTGACCCGGTGAAGCAGCAAATATCTGAATCATCACTAAAAACAATATTTTCAAAAACACTCATCTAGATAGGGTTCAGAGCCACTTGGACCAGCTCGTACGATTCACTATCTTCTCTAAAGGTGATGTTCGGAGAAGGGAAGCCTGCATAGGCTAGAATTTCCCTGGACCAATTAGACTCCCAGAAGATGACCTCCCCTTTGCTAATGACACATCGTACGTGGCTGGAAAAAGTATCAATATGGGAATACATGCACCTAACCAAACCAGTAGCCTCGGATTTTCCTACTATGTCGTGTCGTCCGTAGCGATCATTGAAGAATCTACCCCATAGCGTATCCCCTATTATGATCTCCAAGCCAGTCGGGATTGCATGCCAAGAATAGTCTCTTGAATATACCGAAGGCCCACACCCCCTTCCACAACTGGTCTAGCCAGCCGCTGCCAAGAAGCCCTTTGGCTACGTCCTTCTTATTTCACGTCCCATAGGAAGGAATTGAGAGGATGCTCCATTTTTCCAATATTCCCTTTTGGGGGTTTGATAACTGAGAAAACATGCATCGGGATGGAGGTAAGGACACTATTGATCAGCATTACCCTCCCCCCAAATGACAGGAGATTGTTCTTCCAACTGACAATCCTTCCCAGAAGCCGCTCCATAATGACATCAAAGTGGTGTTTAAGGATGCGCCCACAAGATATAGACACCCCAAGATAGATGATAGGCAGCTGTTTCTGCTGTAAACTGAGGATTCCTTGGATTTCTCTATGCCGCCTACCTGAACATTTGTCGAAAATGAAGACATGGATTTTAGAGGGATTAATACCTTGACCGCAGATACCACCATATCTAGACAGAATTACCCTGATTGAATTCAGGGAACTACACCTACCATTTGTGAAAATCAAGATATCATCAGCAAACATCAAATGAGAAATACTCTCTATGCTCCATCTCCAATAGAAAGGCTTTATCTTTCCCTCTATCAAACTAAGATTCATGTTCCTAGAAAGGGCGTCCTAAGAAATAATGAAGAGACATGGGGAAGGGGTATCCCCCTTCCAAACACTCTGGATAGATTTAATGAAACCAAAACATCTCCCCATGAGCGAGACAGACAACCAGGGGGAGGAGTAACACCGGAAGCAGAGGTCGCAAAACCTTTCCTGGAATCTGGACCTCATCATGGAATGAATGATAAAACTCCACTCGATATTGTTATATAATTTGTTCATGTTGACTTGGAAAATAATATTGGATCCCACTGTACATCTTTTAATGTTTTGGATGAGCTCACTGGTGATGCCAACTTCCACTTGAATGATCCAGCACTTAGTAAACCCGTCTAGTTCCTCAGAAACCATCCTGGGGATGAGCTTGTTAAGTCTCCTGGAAATAACTATTTCCAGGATCTTAAAAGAGACGTTACAAAGGTAAATAGGCTAGTATTGGTTAATGAAGGTTGGGATATTGATCTTTGGGATAAGAACCACCCTTGAGGTGCAAATTACCCTGTTCAGGGCTCTGCCTCCAAAGAAGTCTTGCACCGACTCCACCACCTGTGGGCCAACCACCTCCCAAGCAGCAGAGAAAAAGGAGGCCGGAAAACCAACCGGGCCAGGAACACTATCCTGAGACATACTCATTAGTTCCTCCTTAACCTCATTCTCTGAGGGTAGGAAGGACAGAGAGGCATTGTTTGTCTCCCTAACCACTTGTGGGAGACAACTCAAAAAAGATTCACCACCCGCGCAGGTCCTCTCAAAACTGGAAGAGGCTTCCTCCGACAAAAGCCCCTCAAAGTGTTCCAGTGCCATTTTTCCAGCAACTTCGACATCAGAAGTGTATGACCCGTATTTGATCCTCAAATTGATCCTCATATCCCTTCTCTCATTCATGCATGCATGAAAGAAGGCAATGTTGTGGTACCCATATTTCAACCATCTAACCTGGGATCACTACTTGTAGCATCTCTCAATTTCTAAGAGCTTCTCGGCCAGAGCATTCCACTTGTCACATAGAATAATGAACGTGTCTTCTTCCCAGACACCCTGCAATGAATCCTCCAACCTATCGATCTCTACTTGAATTCTGCTCACGCTATCTGCCACATCAGGTTGGCTGGCCAGCCATCTAAGAATGTCTTTTTTGAGGTGCTTAAGATGATTAACCAAACCTCCCCAAGACCTTCCTCCTTCCTCCTTTTTCCACGACTCTCTCAGCACTTTCATGAAGGTAACATCCCGATGCCATGTATTAGAATAGTGGAAGGTAGGCACAACCATTGCTTTGTTCCTAATATTAACATGAAGAGGGACATGTTCCGAAAGCGAGAGAGTAAGATGGGTGACCAACATTTTCGAGAAAAGGTCCAACCCATGGATTTTTGTGAGGCATCTATCAAGGAGGATCCATATGTGACTTGGGCCCCTTCGGTTGTTACACTAGGTAAAATTATTTCCCAAAAACCCCAAGTCTAGAAGCACAGTGTTTTCCAAAAAGCCCTGGAAGTCCTACATGCCCCCTTGATTAGGAATGGAGCCACCAATTTTTTCAGATGGGTCCACAATAACGTTGAAATAACCTCCAAAAAACCAGTGAAGCAATCCTATTTGAAATTCCTCAAGATGTCTCCATAATTCCGTCCTCTCATGGGCATCATTACTGGCGTAAATGAAAGAAAAAAGAATCTTCACCCCCTCGTGGGAGATCTTATAATTAATGCACTGTGACATGAGGCTCACCAACTCCACTAAAACGTTGTTCCAACAACAAATCTAGACCTAGAAATTATCAGCGCCACCATGCCACATACTTGAGAGACCCATTTTTTGTCTAACCTTGGATGTTTGTTGGGATTTTGCTTCAGTTCCATAATCAACACCAACAAAGAGCTATGTTTCCTAACTTCGAACGCAACAAAATCATGCTTGGATTCATCCCCTAAGTCATGTGCATTCCATATAATAAGGTAAAACATCACAGACAGTGCTTTCGGGCCCTGTGACCCTATGAGAGCAAGAGAGGTCAAGTCACAAATAAACCTGACTCCTTTGATTTGGATCGGGTGAATGGCCCGCAAGACCCAGCGTCACTGGTATCCTTTTTTGGTGAGAGCACCACTTTCTTGAACGTGACATCAACATCCTACAGTAGAGGCTTACTTTTGGATAGAGAGAACCCCTTCGAGTCAGACCCCAAATCACCTTGCACCAAGGAAATAAACAACCGACGTTGTGGGGAGAGGCGGGAGGCCAACAACTCCTTCTCAACACCATCCGACAAACTGCCCGGTTCTATCACCCCTTCCACTGCCAGGTTAAGATTGCTCACAAGGGATTTTTTAAGAAGATTTTTAAATAACTGAGAAGAAACACAAACCAAAGGAGGGGGAGGGAACAACACTGTGGCGGGGCTCCTCATAGAAAATGGTACAAAATCCTTAGGGCCCCGACAAGCTACCACCTCTATGCGACGAGACACCGAAGAAGGAGATAGGTCAGAGGGGCCAGGTGACCAGACGATAAGGTATGTAGGATCCGAGGAAGGGGATGGAAAATCACCGACAATGACAGTTGTGGGCCCCTCTCCCTTCGTCGCTGGCATGTGATCGCTAGTCGAGGCATTTGAATTTGATCTTGGGCTAATAATAGTAACCTCTCTAGATGAGTTTCCACACATCATAGGTTGATACTTACCCACATCCTCCTAGGAGCCCCTATGGGAAGGACCCACCTCCTCCTATCATCTCCGAAAGCTCGCCTCCAAGTGACCATGCAAACCACAAAGCACACAATACCTCAGAAGCTGTTGAAAGAAGATCCGCTGCCGCCAACTAAAACCATCGTTCGAAACTAGCATAACCCTAGAGGGTCTCTTCACTGCAAGGTCATGCTCCATGCATATGCGAGGGTTGGCCGCCGCTTGAAGACACCTGGTGTCATCATCCACACAAAGGAACGATCCCAGTGAGCTCCCCACCACCTTCAGAATCACCAGGTTGTGGAAAGGAAGAGGGAGACCCGGAAGAGAGATCTGAACTGCATCGGATAAAGACTCGTGCCCAAAGTGACAATCCCACGACCACCTTGATAGGGAGTAGAACCAAGACCCACATCTTCTCTCCTCACGTGTCCATGATGCCACAAAATACTCCCTCGATATAAGATGAATGCAAAAGGAACCTTGAGAAAAAATGGAGACCGCAATAGGTTGAAGAAGACCCCAGGAATCCACAAAGCTCTAGAAGAAACCCAGAGAGGGCTTGTTGCGTCCGAAGCAGGCCACCAGAGTATGATCGTGGAAGGAAGCCACCTCTCGGATCTCCTGGGTAGAGAGATTCACCAAATGAACCCCCTCCACCTGACTGTGGTCTCTAGATTCCACCTCAATTGGGGGAATGCAAGGCAGGATTTCTTTAACCAATGAAAGCGAACCACCTGTGCAAGTTGGAGAGGACGCGCCACACAAAAATTCCTTGAAGGAGGCCTTCAGAAGCACCCCTTCCTCATCCCGCACCCCACATGCCCCTAGAAGAGAAGAGGCCACTGCCGAGGAGGAAGAACCACCTGGCACCAGAGAAATGATGGCCACAGGGGGGGGAGAGTACTGCCTGTAGGAGCCATTGAAATTACTCTACCATGATAGACTTATTCATGATAAATATACTTATATATGTGGTGTTATTTATTTTTTTATTACAAGTGTATCTTTTGTTTTATTTTTTATTTCTATTGCATTATTCTATGATTATTTATTTCTATTATTTGAGATGTTTATTTGATCGTGATGATGTTCAAATCATAAACATTTCATGTAACATTCTAGGTGAAATTCAAGGTTTGGTTTTTGAATATGCAGTTGAAATCATTCCCAATGGTAATATTTGGATATCCTAACACTAATACCTTTCATGAGGTGATAGGGAACATACCTCTAGTATTCCACATGTTTGATCAGGTGCCCAATTCTAGGGTGTCACAAGTCAATTAACAACAAAAGTTTTGAATTAAATAAATTACGATAAAAAAACATAGAAATATAAAATCCACGAAAATTATCCCTCTTTAATAATAAATTATTTTAATGACTTCCTATTATTTTTTATCTAACCAATCATTTTTATAATCCCTGAAAATTTAATATATTTCATTTAGTTTTTTAAACAGATAAATATTTATTTAATAAAAAAATTATAATAACAACAATGTAAAAAATATGCAACAAATTAAAATACATATTTATAAAAAATGACAATAATTAATTATTATATTTTTATTTCATTTTATAAATATTTATAGTTTTTTATTAATATGTTTTTTAATATTTAATTGGTAGTTAAACAACAGAAATGTAACTATTAGATACAAGTATATCCAGCGAACATATATCCATTGACCATATCTCCAACGTTTATATGTATAATGGACATATATTTAATTCCTATATTTGTAATGGTCAAATTATATTCACACATATTATCTTGTATACATCTATAAAATAATTTATCAAATTCTACAATTAATTGTTCATGGTTTTTATAATTTTTATGGCATGTTTTATTCCATTTATACTAATATTTGGTAGTATGATCTTCATATAAAATCCAAATGATTAAAATTTCAATCTTGTTGGATTTTTATATTATTTTAGTTTCATTGGTTTATAAATTTTACTAATTATGTTTCACTTAATTATCTCATGATTTAATTCATTTTTCATTGCAATATTTTATAGTAATTATTTAAAACATTTCCCATTTTAGTTCAATGCTTCATGTAACACTATAAAAAAACATGCATAATTTTTTTATTGAAAAAAATTTACTAAATTCATGGCATGTTACATTATATAACCTTAAAATATTTTTCCCTTGAATTTTTTTATTACATGAAAAAATGTGGTTAATTATAACTCATTATATCATCATGTTTCCATGTTTCTTCATGAAACTAATGATTACACTACACAACATTAAATAGGATAGTATGTAAAGGCCTGTAAAATTCAAGGGAATTTTTTTCTTAATTTTCTTTAGAATTTTACAAGAACGTAGTTTCTGATGGAACCTGATTCTGAGGCCCAGTGTGCCCAGAATCATTTTCCAAAGTTTAGCTCGGGTATGTTCAGTGAACGAACGAGTGGGTTTTTCTTACTTTTGAACCGGTGATTGGAATTGAATTCTGATGGCACCGATGGAATCGCAGTGCCGATATTTTCTTAGAAATGCCTTTTCCGGAGTTGCGTTTTCTTGGGTGTGCTTTTTAATTTTTTTGGGGTTAAGTTATGAAATAAAATAAAAAGGGGTGCCACAATTTTATTTTATTTCACTTAAAGCCGCTTAAGCTAAGTTAAGCGGATGAGGTGGTACCCACAATATCCTACCCACTTGGTAGGATATTTGTGAGGTGGGGCCCGCACGAGCCCCACCATTTTTCCCTCCTAAGTAACTCACCCGCAACCCCTCTTTTAATGAAAGTCAAACCTTACGTTTTTTTGGTTAAGAAACACCCCATTAAATTGGGCAGTTAAATCGTTACAATTAATTCATTGAATTAATTGTTCGTTTCTTATGTTTTGAATTTCAAAAGCTTAGGTTATGATAATAAAATAAGTGTTGAACTTATTTTATTTCGTTGGTTGGGTTGTATTGTGTAAAAAGATTGGGAGAAAAAGAGAGGGCTCTCGTTCTTCGACGAAGAAAGCGAAGAACGCTCTACCGCCAATGAAGAACGCCAACCTACGTCGGCGAGAGATGCCTTCCTCGGAGATCACCTAACGCCAACGACATTCCTTCCACGGTGATCCTATTCCTCCGTGACGATCCTCTTCTTCCGCGACGGTTAATTCCGTGACGAACACTCGTTCAATGGCAACGTTGAGGTAGGGGTTTTATGCATTTCTCTTTTGTGGTTTCTTCTGTCATTATCTTCCCTTCCTTGAACCACCTGTTATCGTGATAACGAGAGGAGGTCGGACCGCATGAACACGGCCGACACTCCTCCCCTTTTGGGTTGTTGATTTTTTGATGCGGCGAGCAAGACAACGCGGTGCCGAAGCACCGCGTGGACGTTTTAAAAAGGCATATCAGAGAAGCGTGGCGCCATCGCACCGTGTCGTTGGAAGCAATAAATCCGCGACGCCGTCTCACCGCACCATAGAAGATGAACAAAGGACGCGGCTCTGTCGCGCCGCACCGGAGGACCTCAGAAGCACCGCGGCTGGAGCGGGGCCGTGGCGCCATCGCGCTGCGTCGTCGCTCCGCGCCGCGCCGGACGAACCAAGGACGCGGCCGGTTCCGGGCCGCGGTGATGCAAGGGAAATGACGGCCAGTACCGGGCCGCCGGCGTCGGAGCAAGGGGACCGGCCTTGCCGGTCCCGTGGTGGAAAAAGCCGGCCGGACCATGGAGGAACTGAGGGTTCGAAAACCCCCGGCCGCGCCAGATGGAGTGGCCCCATAATGGGGCTGCAGTTGCTGCACCCGGGGGCAGCGCCCCCCGCTCCCAAAACGGCTCGGCCGTTCGGCCGAGCCCCTGGCCAGCGCGCCGCACGCCAGGCCGACTTCATGGCCGGTCCGCCAGACCGGGCCGCGCCCGGACCGGGCCACGTCCAGGCCGGGCCGGGCCGCACCAGCCGAGCCGGGCCGGACTCGGACCCGGTTCGGGTCGACCCGGTTCGGGCCGACCATGGGGGTATCGGGCCGGGTCGGACCGGGCCCAAACTACTTATTACCGAACCTTTTTCGGTCCCATTGCCCATAACTTGAGATAAGGGACTCTGATAGATACACCGTCGGTTGCGATGCGATCCTTGGATCGAGACGGGCGTTTCGGTATATCTCACTCAAGGTTTCGGAGCACCTTGGGTTCGGCCGGGTTGGTTCGTACATGAAACCAACTGGGCCCTCAGAGCGGAAACGCTTATAACTTGAGCTCCGGACGTCCGATCAACGTGCCGTAGACTTTGTTGGATTCCTATAAGTGAGACGAACCTTTTGGTTTAATCCGATCGAGGTTTGGGTGCAGGTGGAGTACGGTCGGGTTGGTTTTGACTCAAAAACCAACCGGGCCCCTGGGACGAAAAAACCAACAACTCTCAGACCGGGCGTCCGATTGACGTGCCGTCTGTGACGTTGAGTTCCTGTTGACGATACGGAACTTTTGGATACATCAACTTTGGAATATGTGTTAGTTGATGTATCAACCTCTCGGCTCGTGGAGCGGACCCTCCCAAACGAGCTTGCTGTGTGCGGGAACCCTAGAGCTGGCTGCGACTGTGACGACGACGAAGACTGTACAGAGATCCTCAGTGGATTCAATGGCGACGACTACAACACTCAGAGATCCTACGTGGATCAGTGCTATAGATCCTGTGTGGGCCCGATCCCGTGTGGGTCAGCGCTCAGCGGTCCTGTGTGGGCCAGCGCCTACAGATCCTGTGTGGGTCATTGCGGGGGTTAGTTACCTATTGATCCTGTGTGGGTCAGATCCTTTTTGGGTCATTGCGGGGGTTAGTTACCTATTGATCCTGTATGGGTCAGATCCTTTATGGGTCATTGCGGGGGTTAGTACCTATCGATCCTTTGTGGGTCCGACGACTTAGATGAATCAGTGGCTATATCTGATCATCTCTATCGTTATATGAAGATGTATACCTGTGTGAGCTGAATCCTGTTTTCTTTTCCTTTGTGGATTGTGTTGTTCTATCGTGTGTGGATTACGATTTTTTTTCCTGTGTGGGTTGGGTTGTGCTTGGGCTCGGAGGTTGGAGCGAACTGGAATTGGTGACTTAGGTATATATATGGGCATATACCTAAGCAGTGTCGGATGTTACTTCGTGATTGTATCTTTCCATTGTGGATTATCCTTTGTGGATTCTGGGAGACCTTAGGTGGTCTCGGGGTCCCTACTGAGTAGCTGATACTCACCCCTTCACGGGCTATGCCCGCACTACATTGTGTTGGTTGCAGACGACGGACAGCGCTGATCGTGGTTGAGGCTTGCGGAGCAGGATGATACCTGGAGGTGGACCACTGGGCGGGACATACTCGGAGCGGACGGTTGGACCCGAGGAGCTATGGAGGCTATCTGTACTCACCCTTCAGGTGGGAATTCCAGTGGGTGGCTCGACGTTGCGGCTTTACTTTCAGTTGCTGTTTTCCCTTTCGAGTTGTACTTTAATTTCAGTTTGGGTTTGTATTCTGGCCGACTTACTTTTTCCGCACTTATTGTTGTACCCAGTTTTTACATAGTGTTTACTTATGCTTGCTTGCTCTGTGGTGTTTGTTTACTTTACAAAGGCAATTCCTTCCCTTGTTACCGAAATTTATGCCTTGGTGCTAGTCGCCAGCCCCTAGCCTATGGAAGGCGGGCTTGGGGTAGTCACGGCACGGGTCCCGAGGATGGGTCGTGACAAATTGGTATCAGAGGGGTTTGGTTCTACCACAGAACTTTGGACTCTGATCTTTTTCTATGTGAAGCAATAGTGTTAAGCGTATTGAGTGTGGTTATCAGTCCAGAGAGTCCAGTGTTGGTGCGGCGGTCGACGTATCCGTACACCAGGACCCTGACTTCTAATTTCCGACTTAATGCACGAAAACATTGATTGCATGTGTGTTTCAAGTTTTCTTTGTGATTACTTTGTGTCAGCTCACCAGGTATACTGTTCTGACCGTGGCACACCTGTCTCTTTTCAGGATGACCCCACGACGACATCCAGCTTGGGTTTCAAGAGTTGAGCGTGAAGACAGCCCACCGAGTGACGAGGCCTCGGTACAGGGCCCTTTGACAGCTGAGGTACTGGCGGTACCTCTACCCGCCGAGCCACCGATGCTTCCAGCCCCAGCCGCTGACGATGCATGTCTCCTTAGTGCTCTGCATGAGTTTCAGCGCCAACGACTGCCCAGGTTCCGCGGGGAGACGGACCCCCAGGCAGCCAAGGACTGGCTGGAGGCGGTTGTTCGAGTTTTCAGGTCAGTGAGGACACCAACAGACCTCATGGTGATCCTCGCAGCGAGCCTACTGCACGCGGCAGCAGGCAGATGGTGGAGGTTGATGCTCCCGGTGCACGATAAGGCATCTATTCTCTAGACGGACTTTAAGATCCTCTTTAGCTCAGAGTTCGTCTCGGCCACCCTCTGTGCGGCGCGCATCCAGGAGCTTCTACAGCTGTGGCAGGGCAGCTTGACGGTTGCCCAGTACTCGGCGAGATTTACCGATCTCTCGCGCTACTCGACAGACATGGTATGGGACCCATTCTTCCAGGCCTGGACCTTTGAGCAGGGATTGTGGCATGAGATCTGGGCATCACTGATCTCCATTAGAATTCCGACCCAGGCAGGAGTGCTGGAACGATCCCTTTTTATCGAGATCTTCCTTGTTGAGCCTACTTCAGCAGCGAGGCCTACCACAGGGCGGCACGTAGCAGAGTCTTCTGCAGTAGGCAGTCAACGGACGACTCATGGGTCCAGGTAGACCAGACCCTCAGGAAGACGACCTCAGGACACTGGTTCAGCAGTGCGGGGCACACAGCGTGGAGCCAGTCTTTCGAGAGGTAGACAGTGCTACACATGTGGTGGGCAGGGCCACATGGCTCGTGACTGCCCGACCCGTCATTCTGAGGAGTATCAGACGGTTGAGGGGCCACCCAGGAAGAGGCAGAGGGTCGACCGTGGCGGTTTTCAGGGTGCAGGAGGATGAGGAAGAGGAGCTATCCAAGCAGCAGGTGGTGGGCAATGCTTTGAGGCTCTACCACCACCACCGCCGGGAGGTCCACCCCGACCACCGAGAGCTGGCGGGCAGAGACAGGCACAGCTCCAGGCAGCGGAGGCCTACGACCACGGTGCGCCCAAGATGATTCAAGGTACTATCTGTGTCTATTCCACCCTTGCTTCAGTTCTTATAGACATAGGAGCGAGTCATTATTTCATAGTCGCTGCCCTTGTTCGGAGCTCGGAGATTCCGACAGAGCCGTTGGCTCGATCCTTATGGCTAGAGACTCCTACAGAAGCAGACTCGATGATTACGCACTGGTGCCGACAGTGTGAGCTTACTCTAGGAGGCGAGAGCTTCGGCTGGGATCTTCTTGTAGCGGCGTCAAGGCCTTATGACGTCATCTTGGTCATGGATTGGTTATCTACAGTCCATGCTCAGATTGACTGTATTAGGAGCAAGGTGCAGTGTGTACGCACCAACGAGAGCAGGTTCACCTTCACTAACGAGAAGGGAGCCTTCACAGCATAGGATGGACTCTCGCAGAGGAGAGGACAACCCATCAATCATCAGTTGGCTAGACTCGTCCTAGGAGCAGTTGACGTATGGAGTCCTAGTTTTCCTGCAGTGGTGGATCAGTATGCGGACTTTTTTCTCGACGATGTTCCAGGACTACCTCCTCGCAGAGAGGTAGACTTTTATATTGACCTGTACCCTGAGACAACCCCGATATCCACTCAAGCATATCGGATGGCCCCCGCTGAGCTTCGAGAGCTATGGGTACAGTTGGAGGACTTGCAGGGCAAGGGATTCATCCGACCCAGTGTTTCACCCTGGGCTTCCCCGATATTGTTCGCCAAGAAGGTGGACGAGAGCTTGCGACTTTGTGTCGACTATCATCGACTGAACAAGGTGACAGTGAGGAACAAGTATCCGCTACTAAGGATTGATGACATCTTCGATCAGCTCAAGGGAGCACGGTGGTTCTCGAAGATAGACCTCAGGTCAGGCTATCATCAGCTCAGAGTTTGGGATGAGGACGTGCAGAAGACGACCTTTAGATGTCGGTATGACCACTATGAGTTCTTGGTTATGCCCTTCGGTGTAACCAATGCTCCCATAGTGTTCGTGGGCCTCATGAACATGATCTTTTAGCCATACCTCGATCGATTTTTCATGGTCTTCATCGATGAAATTTTGATATACTCGATGACTGAGGAGGAGCACGCCTACCACTTGGGGGTTGTACTTGACACACTCTGAGAGCACCAGATTTATGGAAATCTCTTGAAGTGTCAGTTCTGGATACATGAGGTCCACCTCTTGGGACACGTCATCTCTGAGGTGGGAGTTGCGGTGGATCCTGCGAAGATCGAGGCAGTGCTAGCTTGGGAGCCACCCAGGAGCATGACAGAGGTGCGGAGTTTCTTGGGACTAGCTGGATACTACCGGAGATTTGTGCCCGACTTCTCCAGAGTTGAGGCACCACTCTCAGCTTTGACGAAGAAGGGGAAAACCTTTGTGTGGTCATACAGTTGTCAGCAGAGCTTCCAGGAGCTGAGACAGAGATTGACCAGCGCACCTATCTTGAGGTTGTCGGAGGAGGGAGTAGGGTACGTAGTCTACTGCGATGCATCAGGGACCAGACTTGTGTGTGTCCTGATGCAGGACTGGGCGGTGATTGACTATGGATCACGTCAGTTGAGGCCGCATGAGCAGAACTATGCTACCCATGATCTGGAGTTAGCAGCAGTGGTCTTCGCTCTGAAGACATGGCGACACTATCTGATGGGCGAGCGCTTTACAGTCTTTTCTGACCATAAGAGTCTCATGTACATCTTCTCTCAGAAGGACCGGAACCTGAGACAGCAGTGATGGCTCTATTTCCTCCAGGACTATGACTTTGAGATAGTCTATACTCCTGGGAAGGGGAACGTAGTAGCCGATGCTCTCAGCAGGAGGATGGGCATTCAACTACTTGAGGAGGCGGCAGAGAAGCTAGCCTCTTTGCAGATATTCTTCGTGGATAGATATGGAGCAGCCTTCCATCAGTCACTCACAGTCACTCCTCCACTACTGTAGCGGTTCAGAGAGGCACAGTGTGGGGGCGCTGACTGTGAGACACGACATGCACAGATATCCTCAGGACATGCACCTGATGGATTCCCCGTGGGGGGAGAGCACGATGTCCTTTTCAGAGGACGTACCTTGGTACCAGTTTCTTTATGAGAGTAGGTGATGAGAGAGTTTCACACTTCTCCTTTGGCGGTACATCCTGGAGTGGCGAAGATGTACCAGGACCTCAGGCAACAACACTGGTGGCCGGGCATGAAGAAGGATGTGGCAGAGTTCGTTTCTCGATGCCTCACCTGCCAGCAGGTGAAGGCAGAGCACCAGGTACTAGCAGACTTGGTACAACCCTTGGAGGTCTCGGAGTGGAAGTGGGACGACATATCTATGGACTTCGTGACTGGACTTCCATGCACTTCCAGAGGTCACGACTCCATTTGGGTGATTGTTGACCGACTCACCAAGTCGACACACTTCTTACCCATCAGAGATCCGGGCTCAGTGGAGAGCTTGGGACGTCTCTACGTTTAGTAGATTGTGCGGCTTCATGGTGTGCCATCATCTATCATTTCTGATTGAGATGCTTGCTTTACTTTCCGACTTTGGAAGGGGTTGCAGGAGGCGTTTGGGACGCAACTACATCTGAACACCGCCTTTCACCCTCAGACGGATGGTCAGACGGAGAGGACCATTCAGACTCTCGAGGACATGCTCTGCGCATGTGTCCTCGACTTTGGTTGCAGCTGGGAGGACCACCTACCCTTGGTGGAGTTCGCGTACAAAAACAACTACCACTCCACCATCGGGATGTCACCATACGAGGCGTTGTACGACCGACCATGAAAATCACCGCTGTGCTGGACAGACCCTGGGGAGTTAGCAATTGTGGGACCAGAGATAGTCTAGGCCACGTTAGAGAAGGTCCAGTTCATCCAGGAGCACATGAGGACAGCTCAGAGCCGACAGAAGTCCTATGCTGACAGGAGGTGGAGGCCACTAGAGTTCGAGGATGGTGACCACGTATTCTTGCGGGTATCACCTCGACGTCGATTACGAAGATTTGGCCGAGGCGGCAAGTTATCACTGTACTTCATCGGACCCTTCCAGGTCCTCAGTAGGATTGGTGAGGTGGCTTATCGCCTGGCTCTACCACCTTAGTTGCACCGGGTGCACGACATCTTTCACGTATCTCAGCTGAGGAGATACGTGCACGACCCGATGCATATCATTGACTATGGGGAGATGGACGTTGATGATGGGGTGAATTTTGCGGAGGTCCCGGTGGAGATTGAGGATCGATAGGAGTGGGTCCTACGTGGACGGTCGATTCCTCTAGTGCACATCAGATGGCAGCACGGGAACCTCCAGGAGAGCACTTGGGAGCGGGAGGCTCAGATGCATGCTCAGTACCCACTTTTGTTTCCCTAGTTTTTGATGTATCTTTACGGGGACGTAAATCCCTGAGGTGGGAGTAATGTAAAGGCCCATAAACTTCAAGGAATTTTTTTTCTTAATTTTATTTGGAATTTTACAAGAACGCAGTTTCTAACGACACCTGATTCTGAGGCCCGGTGTGCCCAGAATCATTTTCCGAAGATTAGCTCGGGTACGTTCAGTGAATGAATGAGCGGGTTTTTCTAACTTTTGAACCGGTGCTCGGAATCAAATTCTGAGGGAACCGATGGAATCGCAGCGCCGATATTTCCATAGAAACGCCTTTTCCGGAGTTGCGTTTTCTTGTGTGTGGTTTTTAATTTTTTTGGGTTTAAGTAATGAAATAAAATAAAAAGGGGTGCGACAATTTTTTTTATTTCACTTAAATCCGCTTAAGCTAAGTTAAGCGGATGAGGTGGAACCCACAATATCCTACTCACTTGGTAGGATATTTGTGAGGTGGGGCCCGCACGAGCCCCACCGTTTCTTCCCTCCTAAGTAACGTACCCACAACCCCCCTTTTAATGAAAGTCAAACCTTACATTTTTCTGGTTAAAAAACGCCCCATTAAATTGGTCAGTTAAATCGTTACAATTAATTCATTGAATTAATTGTTCGTTTCTTATCTTTTGAATTTCAAAATCATAGGTTATGATAATAAAATAAGTGTTGAACTTATTTTATTTCGTTGGTTGGGTTGTGTTGTGTAAAAAGCATGGAAAAAAAGAGAGGAATCTCATTCTTCGACGAAGAACGCGAAGAATGCTCTACCACCAACGAAGAATGCCAACCTCCATCGGTGAGAGATGCCTTCCTCGGAGATCACCTAACACCAACAACATTCCTTCCACAGTGATCCTCTTCCTCCGTGACGATCCTCTTCTTCTGTGACAGTTAATTCCGCGACAAACGCTCGTTCGACGACAACGTTGAGGTAGGGGTTTTATGCGTTTCTCTTTTGTGTTTTCTTCCGTCGTTATCTTACCTTCCTTGAACCTCCAGTTATCGTGATAACAGGAGGAGGTCAGACCGCATGAACACGGCCGACACTCCTCCCTTTTTGGGTTGTTGATTTTTTGATGCGGCGAGCAAGGCAACACGGTGCCGAAGCACCGCGCAGACATTGTAAAAAGGGAGAATGGAGAAGCGCGGCGCCATCGCACCATGCAGTTGGGAGCAATAAATCCACGACGCAGTCTTGCCACACCGGACAAACCAAGGCCGTGGCTGGTTCCGGGCCGCGGCGATGCAGGGGAAACGACGACCAGTACCGGGCTGCCGGCGTCGGAGCAAGGGGACTGGCCTTGCCGGTCCCGTGGCGGCAGAAGCCGGCCGGCCGGAGCGGGCCGGCCGGACCATGGAGGAACCGGGGGTTCGAAAACCCCCGGCCGCACCGAACGGAGAAACCCCATAATGGGGCCCGGTTGCTGCACGCAGGGGCAGCGCCCCTGGCTCCTAAAACGGCTCTGCCGTTCGGCCGAGCCCCTGGCCAGCGCGCCCAGCGCGCCGCACGCCGGGTCGGCTGCCTGGCCGGTCCACCAGACCGGGCCGCGCCCAGGCTGGGCCGGGCTGTGCCCAGGCTGGGCCGGACCCGGACCCGGTTCGGGTCGAACCGTTTTGGGCATACCCTGGGGGTATCGGGCCGGGTCGGACCGGGCCCGAACCCCTTATTACCGAACCTTCTTCGGTCCGTTGCCCATAACTTGAGCTACGGGCCTCCAATTGATGCACCGTCAGTTGTGATGAGATCCTTGGATCGAGAAGGTCGTTTTGGTATATCGAAATCAAGGTTTCGGAGCACCTTGGGTTCAGCTGGGTTGGTTCGTACACGAAACCAACCGGGCCCTCGGGGCGGAAACGCTTATAACTTGAGCTCCGGACGTCCGATCGACGTGCCGTAAACTTTTTTGGATTACTCTAAGTGAGACGGACCTTTTGGTTTACTTCGCTCGAGGTTTGGGCGTAGGTGGAGTATGGTCAGGTTGGTTTTGACTCAAAAACCAACTGGGCCCCTAGGACGAAAAAGCCAACAACTCTCAGACCGGGCGTCCGATTGACGCGCCGTCTGTGACGTTGAGTTCTTGTTGACGATATGGAACATTTGGATACATCAACTCTGGACTATGTATCAGTTGATGTATCAGCCTCTCGGCTCATGGAGCGGACCCTCCTGAACGAGCTTGCCGTGTGCGGGAACCCTAGAGCTGGCTGTGACTTCGACGACGACGACGACTGTATAGAGATCCTCAGTGGATTCGACAGAGACAACTACAGAACTCAGCGATCCTATGTGGATCAGTGCTACAGATCCTGTGTGGGTCCGATCCTATGTGGGTCAACGCTCAGCGGTCCTGTGTGGGCCAGTGCCTACAGATCCTGTGTGGGTCCGATCCTGTGTGGGTCATTACGGGGGTTAGTTACCTATCGATCCTGTGTGGGTCAGATCCTTTGT
Organism: Viscum album; assembly: GCA_963277665.1. NCBI lineage: Eukaryota > Viridiplantae > Streptophyta > Magnoliopsida > Santalales > Viscaceae > Viscum > Viscum album. Next base: position 2,009,927,552 of record OY728155.1, read on the forward strand.
GGGTCATTGAGGGGTTAGTTACCTATCGATCCTGTGTGGGTCAGATCCTTTTTGGGTCATTGCGGGGGTTAGTACCTATCGATCTTTTGTGGGTCCGACGACTTAGATGAATCAGTGGCTATATCTGATCATCTCTATCGTCATATGAAGATGTATACCTGTGTGAGATGAATCCTATTTTGTTTTCCTTTTTGGATTGTGTTGTGATATCCAGTGTGGATTACAATTTTCTTTCCTTTGTGGGCTGGGTTGTGCTTGGGCTCAGAGGTTGGAGCGAAGTGGAATTGGTGACTTAGGTATATGTATGGTCATATACCTAAGCAGTGTCAGATGTTACTTTGTGATTGTATCTTTCCTTTGTGGATTATCCTTTGGGGATTCTGGGAGACCTTCGGGGCTCTTGGGGTCCCTACTAAGTAGCTTATACTCACCCCTACACGGGCTATGCCCGCACTACATTGTGTTGGTTGCAGACGACGGATAGCGCTGATCATGGTTGAGGCTCGCGGAGCAAGACGGTACCTGGAGGTAGACCACTGGGCGGGACGTACTCAGAGCGGACGGTTGGACCCGAGGAGATGTGGAGGCTATCTATACTCACCCTTCAGGTGGGACTTCCAGTGGGAGACTCGATGCTGCATCTTTACTTTCAGTTGCTGTTTTCCCTTTTGAGTTGTACTTTACTTTCAGTTTGGGTTTGTATTCTGGCCCACTTACTTTTTCCGCACTTACTGTTGTACCCAGTTTTTTACTTAGTGTTTACTTCTTCTTTCTTTCTCTGTGGTGTTTGTTTACTTTACAAAGGCAATGCCTTCCCTTGTTACCGGAATTTACACCTTGGTGCTAGTCGCCAGCCCCTGGCCTATGGAAGGCGGGCTTGGGGTAGTCACAACATGGGCCCCGAGGACGGGTCGTGACATATTAGCCTTATTTTTTAGTATTTTTTATCTACAATCAAATATTTATACTAATTCATCATAAGAGAGATCATATTCTAATTTTTCTAACTCATCATTTAGTACATGTGATGGATCTTGTTTGTCATTCATCAAAACCTATACATGGAACTCATTATGAACATAAAATATATTTTCTAGAAGTGATATATCATAAGCTATTATCCCAACATAATCAAGGATTTTAAAGTGGGAAATTATTGATGTAATCATATATTCATTTTTTCTAAATATCATTATATTCTTCGATGGTTATATTTCAAGGACCATTTTTTCAAAATTTTCATACTAAAAATATATTTGCTTATTATTATCATATATATTTTATTGACTTTGTGTATTTTTAATGTTTCATTGAATGGTTGTAATTTCCATAAAATTTCTTAAATTATTTCTAGTACCAAAAACATATGAACACAAAAATCATCCCAACATGTTGGAGTTAAAAACCAATCCCCATAAAAGACTCACGTGATGCCATTTGAATTCTATAATGGATGTTATTTTTGTATATGAACTCTACAATGCAAAGGATTTGATACCAATATCTTTTAAAATCCATTGGGAAGGATATAAATATATCTTTTTGAGTTTTAACGGTCCCTTCTTATTGAACATCATTTTGGGGATGATAACAAGTGTTAGAGCTCAACTATAAATTCAATTCATGTTAATGAATTTACCAAAAAATTGATTTAAAACATGGATATTTATCCAATAAAATGAAATATGGTAAAATATATGCACTTACCACTTACATTTTTAATATCTTGCATATTTTGTCAATAAATAAATATTATTGAATAGAAATGAAATATGTTGAATTTATTACATGATAAACTACAACACAAATACAATTATTGCCTTTAGATTTCATGTTATGTTTTATGGTCAAATAAATGTTGATTTTCACCCATTTTCATATAGGTATGGGTAATGGTTTCATCATTCCATTAGACGTATAATTTAAAGCCTTAAATATACGGAAGATAAATCATTGGGATATATATTTTTCAGTGTACCTCTTCATGATGCCCCACCAGAAGTGATTCTTGAGTTCTCTATACAATTTGATAGAAAAGGAAATATGGGATATGTGAACATTTTCAATTATCTTTCTTAAATTTGGTATTGAAATGAAAATGTATATTTACAAGATCTTATAATTTCATAATTATAAAAGTTCAACTCTATATAATTTCTAAATTTCTTCTTTAGTTCTATATCCTATTTCTTTTCCACCTTTATATTTATATGGATGGATGGTTGAGAAATAATTATGGAAAGATTGTGTTTTTCCTCATCCCATTGATTTATAGTTCCATAAATGGAAAATCTATGAGTATTGAGTCTCTTTAAATCATCATTATTGAAATGGTAGAAAGATCATTCCATCATATATCACCATCTATTTTGTTATCATTCCAAAGGTGCTAATTTATTGACTAATCATTATTATTGATCAAAACTGACTATCTCTATTCGTACATGTTCACATGCTTTTTTTAAATATATAATTTAATATCTTGTGATAAACATATATTTTACACCATTTACCATAGTGTCAATTTACCCATATAAAATTTAAAATTATTTTTGCTTATAGTCCAAATCATGCATTGGATAATTTATATTATAATCAATTATTTGATTTAAGGAATAATCTACCCCCATATAAATTTTTATGAGAAAACAGCATAATACATTCTTTTATGCATTAGTATATATCCTTGACCCTTATACACTATAAGTTAGTGTTTGTAAAATCGTAATGACCTATAATATCATAAGATCCTTGAAATTGTATTCACATTAATCTATCCATAATAAAATGACACTTTTATGAGTTAAAATTGTTAATGGATTGGCTAGTTGTGAATAATTTCTCAAAAATCATCAATAGTTACTATAAAATAATAGAAAACTATAGAAAAATGTTATAATAGATGGTCTTGAAAATCATTCAATCATTATTGCGTTTAATGGATTAATAGATATGGCCTCCCTCTTGATTAAATAAACCTAGAATGATACTTTCTATATATAGAATTCAATGTTTCTAAATTTTTTATATGGTTTATCCATTTCCAAGTAAATCAGTATAGTTGTAAAATTATTTTCATGATATTACTTGATCATGTAATATAGTAGATATCATATATAAATACTAAAATAAATCAATCAAGGTAATCATTAAAGATTATTTTCTTCCAATCCATGAAGATAATGAGGGAATTTGAAAATATGTATAGAATACCTATGAATTCATAGTGTCTATATCATATAAAGAAGGATGTATTTTGTATATACTCCATTTTATACCTTAATTAATGATTTCTAGAAAAAATTACATTTTAATATGTATTTATCCACTCATAGATGATGAAAAAAGGCATGTTATATGAGTTATTACTTGATATAGATTCTCCTTAGCTAGGATTGATTATTGATACGACTAGCATGTTCATGGTTTATAACTAAAAGATAAGCATAAATAGTAATTAAATGATAAATAATAATTTAAATAGTTAACCATTGAGCCTTATGATGTGATATTTTTGATATCCTTGATGTTATGAATAATTGTGTAATGATTTAATTCTTATATAGTTTCTATAACCAGTGATTCAATAAAATAATTATTATCCAACGAACATTTCCCTGATAAATTCTATAATTCTTATATATTGGTCTTGGAGTAGGGAAATTCGATAATACTAATATTTTGGGCTTGGCCATGAGAAATGATGTAATGGTTATATATCATGATTGGCCTTGAAAAATTCTATAATTCTTACATACCGATCCTTTCCCTTAGACATTTTGTTATACTTATATATCTACCTCTGCCCAGAGTCATGCTGTATTTATTACACACTAAGATCAACAAAAATTTAATGATAAAATTTTTATATATCAGGTTTGACATTGTTTCGTGTAATTTATACTACAGATGCATGGTTAGATGTCATGGTTTTGAGACATTATTAAAGACATTTTATTATAGATCATAGGCAAGTTATGTTTTACCATGTTTATATTTTTATAGTTAGCATGGTTGTGAGACATGCTCAGATATATTTCGAAATGGTTCCAAAGTAGGTTGATGTGGTATTAATGTAATTTTTTTAATTAATTAGTACACATTTTAATTTCATTATTTAATTCACTCATTATTAGAAAGGTTATGATTAGAGATAGTGGTGTTATCTTAAAGAGTTATTCTCACACCCTACTCAGGCCACCATTATTTAATACATGGTCTAGTGTTTGGAGATGGGACCGACATGGAGTCTGAAACCTGATAATATTGAGTCTTTTCAGACTATGATAGTTTTTTATTCTATATTAGTTCTATCATGGAATCTAGATACGTTACTTCAAAACATTAAATTATATCTTTTTTATATATTGGATTACCCTGTTTGATTTACTATTGATCTATTAAGCTATATTGTTAGTTTATATTTATTATACACACTAATATTTATTTATTATTGGTTATTTTCTAGTGTTGAAACCATGTAATTGGAGGATATAGTCTCCCCTCTATACTTATCACACCACCGATTATTGTTGGTTGCATATAGTGTATGGGGAGGCACACTTGAGTTCATGTATCCAACCCAGTTTATCCATGAGAGAGAGTACAAGTATGAGGGATGTTACAATGTGTTATCAAAGGATCATGTTTTATTTTCTATTTATTTACTAAAAAGGAAAGTTATAAAGGATACTAGGATATTTCAAGATGTGATAATTAGCATGTGCATTGTAGTAGGTAACCCATGCACATGGGAAAATCTGAGTTCCCAGAGATATGATTGTTATTCCTAATGTGCTCTTATTATAGATTATTATTATTTCACCTTTTTTGATTCACACGTTGTGTGATGTAATTTATTATCATGGACCGATATGAAACGAGATGAGTATTCATGAATCATGATAAACATGTAGGGATATATATTGACATGCATTTTTCATGGTATATATATTTATTTCATGTCATATATATATTCCTGTTAAACAATAATTTGATATACCTATTATATTTATGAAATATAATAAATAAATCAACATGTCATGATAAAACAATTGTAATCCATTATTTGAGATCCTAGGTTCAGTGGTTCTCTTTTGTTTTTACCTGTTGAGGTTAACCTTGGTTGTGGTAGTTAGTGTTCTAAAGAGTGTGTTTTCTTGTAGAGAAAATGACACCTCTTCCTATTTGAGTTGAATGTTAGAAGAGTAGAATAAGCAAACTCCTAACACAACTTTTCCATATATTCTTATAGATTGTGATGATTAGTTGTATGATCAGATTCTTGACAACTTATTTTGGGTCATTTCATCCATGAGAAGGGATACTTTTTTGATCTTTTCCTTAGATGTACAATATAGCGAGAGTGTTCTAGATGCAGCATCAGCCTACATTTATTGGAGAGGGAGGTCCCCATACATCAAAGTACTACATTAGTTTAGTCTAGAAGATTTTTAATCATCTTTATACACCCAAAATATAAGGGTGAATCTTTTTGTATGTATTCTTTATGAACTAGCTAATAATTCGTGGGACATTTTTTGAACAAGAATAGAAACATGAGGAGTTATATATGAAATACTTCAGGGTAAATTTCCTTAGAAATTTATATCCAGAGACATTGTGGGATGGTAAGTATCATGAGATCATGCAACTAACTTATGGGGTCATGTATGGGTTATACTACAGATATTATTGCTCCGACTTACAATGAATTGGTTCATCTTTTGGTGATGACGAGATCATAAGGATGGGAAAATTTTAGGATGAGATTCATTATAAGATTAGGTCATTGGTGTACTTATTTTATCACATAAATTTTTAGGATATAATAAACAATGTACTCATAGTGGAAAGAATCCTAAGACTGGCCCCAATAAGAGGCCATACTTTTCTGGTAGGGTGAACTGGGAGCTCTTTTTCTCTTGGAAATAAGAACCACTAGAAATTTTTTCTCCAAGGAAACAATGGGATGAGCAGTCCGAGTAGTGGGAAGCCATCCCATGACCATGTTCCACAATGGTGGTATCAGTGTGGAATTTTCTCCTCCATTTGGAATCAGTATCCATACCAATCATTTTAATTTTATTCTTGAGGAAGGGCGTGCCACATGCAGTGGTTTTGGATAGGCATGAAAATGTAGAGTAGTTGAAGGGGATTAGGAAGGGTACGCGATTCATTGAAGGACACTGATACTACTCAGTAGTTATGTATCTAGAGTTCTATAGGATGTTCTTATTGAAGAAAGAGATATGTTACCCCCATGTCAGAATTGTGGTTCTAAGTAGAGGGAATACCACAAGGTAGCCAGGTCAGAGCCCATGGTTGAGGGGCTAGTTAGCTACTCATCATGTAGTATACATCAACTATTATTAATGCAAGACCATCTGCCATCATATGTATAATTTTTAAATCAACTACTAGAGATTTTATATTGTTTAAAACAGTATCATCAAATTCATTTTTATCATCACTTTTTGTAAATGATTTTATCATGGATGTGGAAATCCTGGATAGTTCTATGAATATTGATAGACCATTAATAGGACAATAATAGAATATGAAACATTGTAAGGAGTGTTCTATAGATATTAATTGTTACTATTTCTCTTGGGAACCATTTATATTGTAAATCATAGGATTAGACATGATCCTTAATATAGATAGTTTAGTTCTATAAAAGGAACATATCGATTGTTACTAGAGGAGAGTAACATTTCTATCTTCAGAGGTAGATATATATTCTCACCAGGATGAGTGGGATTATAAATACTGTCATGTATGGACAACTTAGTGTCTTTTAAATTGTATCACATCTCACATAGTCAATAATTCTCCAGATGATGGTAGATTTTAGTAGTATTATTTTTCTCTAGTGGTAATAAATTTTCATTATTTATTTCCTGATGAGTTCTATGAACTACCACCCAAGTGGGAGGTTGAGGTCATAATGGAGTTGGTGGCAGGAGTTGGACCAATTTCTATCACACCTAACAGGATGAAATAGGAAGAGAATAATAAGATGAATGTTTATTTGGAAGATGTAAAAATTAAGGGTTTCATATGAACTAGTACATATTTGTGGGGGTTCTCAATATCTTATTTCCAAGAAGGATAATGGTAATTTTCACATTGTGTGGATTATTAGAGACTATACTAGATGAAATTAATGAATTTGTATCTCATTCCATGTATAGATGATATATTTGATCAGTTGAGAGGTGATAAGATATTTTCCAATATATATTTGAGATCTAGATACCATTAGTTGAGGGTGATACCATCATACATACATCAGACTAATTAATAGAGAAGTTATGGATTACAAGAGTTCATAGTGACCACGTTCTGTCTACTGAATGCACAAAAAATATTCATGGATGTAATGAATCACAATTTTCCTCCTTCTATGGAATGATTTTTGGTATTTTTTAATGAAATCTTAGTGAAATATTATTATGAACATGATGATTCCCATAATCCTAAAATTATCTTGAGTAAATTAGTGTAGCATCACTGTTATTCCTATCTATCCAAAGGCATTTTCATAATTGATAAAATTAACTTCTTGGGCCATGTCATCATAGTGGAAAGAGTGTCAGTGGACCCAGATAATGTTCTAGCCATAGTATCCTAGTAGTAATTGAAGAATGTATTCAAAATTCAAAGTGTTTGGTGTTTTTCCTTTTATTAACTATTCTATATCCATGTTTTCTACCATTTGGAAGCCCCAATTTTAGGGATGACCAATAAAGGGGTGAATCTCATTTGGTTAGATACATGCAAGGGATAATTTCAGGAACTGAAAGGATGGTTGAACAAAAAACCAATCCAAAAATTATATGTATTGAGTAATGAATATACTGTGTATTGTGATTCATATAGAGTTTTAATCGAATCAGTTCTAATTTAAAAGGATCTAGTGGATGCATATGGCTTTAGGAATATGAGATAGAATGAGATAAATTACCATAATCATGATTTATAGATAGTAGCAGTTGTACATGACCTATGATAATGGAAGAATTATCTCATAGTTTAGAGATTTTTAGATTTAAAAAATGCTAATATCTTTTAATATATATTTTTAGGGATAATAAATCATTCAAAAAATTAATTGGGTCGAGTATCTGTAGTCTTTCGACTATGAGTTTCCTTATACACTGGAAAAGGGAAACATCATTGATGGTGCTTTTAGATGAAGAATACAAATATAGATATTTTACAGTTTCTTGTAAAGAGTGCTAGAGGATATAATGTTTATAGACATGAACCAAGATGTTTAGGAGTCCCAGGGATGAGTATCTTTGACTTCGATATCTGTTATACACCTGATTTTGGACTGGATAAAAATTTAGAAATTGTATAATTCAGAGGGATTGATCTAGAGATACAACATATTGGGTAGGGAGAAAACATTGGAATGGTACCTTAGAAATGTTTACTCCCTTATTTTTTTAGGACGAGTATGGGTCCCTACCGAATTTTGCAAGAATCTCATGATAGATTTTCATTCTTCTAGATTGGTGGTAGATCTTGGTTTTAGAGATATGTATTGTGATATTGATATATGTTATTTGTGATTGGTAATGAATAATAAAGTAGCATGATTTATGGATAGATTCTTCGCTTGCCAATAATTTAAATATGAGCATCAGAGACCAGTTGAGATTTTTCATCCATTACCCATTCCAGATTATAAATGGGAGGATGTCACTAAAAATTTTCTGATTAGAAAATCTAGGAAAATCCGTTAGAATGACGTAGTATTGGTGATCATGTGTATATTGATGAAGGTATCCCACTTATTTCATATTTGAGGGACCTTTATAGTTGATGATCTATATAGCCTTTACATGAACAAGGTTTTTTAGATTCCTTGAGTTCTATGGACTATCATTTCAAAAAGATATGATCGTTTCACATCATGATTTATGAAGGGTATGTAGAAGGCTATGGGATTAAAGGTTCTTTTGAGTATGACTTATCATCGATAGACCGATGTTCAATATAAGAGGACTATTTTCGTTCCATAGGATATCTTATGAGGTTTTGTTTTAGATTTTAGTGGGTTTTAGGATAATAATATGGTACTCAAGGTGTTTTTATATAATCAAAGCTTACAAGAATCAATATAAATGCCATATTTTGAGGCTTTATATGAAAGGATGTTCCATTAACCTCTTTATTGTTTTGAGGTAGATGAGTTAGTGATTTTTGGGCCTATTATCAAGAAAGTGACATCTGAGGATGTTTAGATTGACAAATAGAGGTTGGTGACCACACAAAATAGACAGAAATCCTACTATGACCATCGAAGATGACCGTTTGAGTTCGAGTATGGTTATCAAGATTTCCATTGGTTATTTCATATGTTGGGGAAACACTGTATTAGGAAATAGGGAATGCTAGAACCTTGTTTTTTCATGCCGTTTGATGTAGTGAATATGTTTGGTGTAGTGGCATACTGATTAGGCCTTCATCATTGATACAGTGACATGCCTGAGTTGTTTCATGTTTTGTATCATAAAAAATATTATCCAAACAATTATCATTTTATATACATAGAATAAATTGATCATAGAGATGATGCATCCATTTAGGAATGTCATACATAAATTATGGCCTATAGTGAGGATATTTCTATGTAAGGACTATTTTTTTTGCATCAAGTGTAGTTGAATAATAGGTTATTTCAGGATGAGATGTGATAGAGGGAGTCTGATAAGATAAAATATTGTCCAAAATTGTTTGACAATACCCCACAATGATTCTTAGAGCAGTTCAGGGAAGATCAGTTTTTTAGTGGGGAGGTTGTATGATCTTATATTTTCCAAGAATTACCCTATTGGAGTTTTTCTTTTATGCCTTGGTGTCCAAGTATCATTTAGATATGGATATCCCTTTTTGGGGAAAATGACCTAATGATTTGGTATTTATTTTTTTAAGAATTAATATTTTCTAGTTATAAATGTAATGAATGGGTTTGTTAGAGTTTTTCCAAGTTTGGACGGAATTGGAGGTGTTCTAAGTCCTTAATGTGAATTAGGGATATATACATATTGTCGGTCAACTACACATCATGTATACATTACACTGCATGTAATTACTTCTAGATAATTCATGAACTAGTACATGATATTAATTAGATACACATTGTGTAAATAATACATTCCCTTAAAAAGACGACTATGGTTAAATAATAACTAGAGGTGATGAGATCATTGGTGTATCCCATTCTAAAGAGATAAATGAAATTTAAATAAATTACATGCTGTGTATTTATCCTGAGTAAATTCATTATGTGTGTCATGAAGATCATTTACTATTTCACCATATTAGAGATTTCATCCTCTTAATCTGAGGGTGTATTCAGGGTGATTTTAAATCACCCATCTTGATTTCAGACATACCAATCATGCATATGATCAATGGTTTGTAGTTTTGTTAGGTATTCCTTAAACCTCATTTGTTCACCATCCATTGTGGTGTAATTTTCATTACTATGGTCATTGTTTGTTTTTATAATAATTGGTTATGATGTAGCATCCTTATTAATACTATATTCACCTTCATTCATATTAGTGAATCTTATATGAATCATTAGTTGATCATCATTTCAAACTAGGGTGACTAAACCATAACCTTATATCCTATTTAATTACAAATTATGTGCAATATTGCAACTAGAGTAGCATAGAATATAGTAGAATTTATTAAATAATTAATTATAATATTAAGTGGAATCCCTTTGGATTCAATTAGTTATTGAACTGGACTATGGATACTATTCTGGTGAGTGATTCCTTGATTATAAATGATTTGACTTTTAACATAATGTGGGTTTATCATGACATGGGATTTGGGTGATTGTTTGATATAAATTCACCTCATATGGTCTTGATTATTGATATTACCGACATATTTATGGTTTAAAACTAAAAGATAAATGAAATGTGTTATTGAAATATAAATAATAATTTTAGTTATTAACCATTGATCCTTATGATATGATATTGTGATATCATTGTTATTATGACTCATTGTGTTATACTATAATGATTATGTAGTTTATATGCCTGGAGATTTAATGTTGTAATTATTATATACCAGGACTGTTGATGAGAAATTCTATAATGATTATAAACCAGGCTTGTCCCTGATAAATGCATTAATTCTTATATACCAGTCTTGGCCATAATAAATGACATAATTCTTATAAAATACACTTGCACCTAAGAAATGTTGTAATTCTTATTTACCAGGTTTGGACCGGAGACATGCTTAATGTTGATATAATGTGCTCTTACCCAATACATGTTCTAATTATTATACATTTAAATCTACCATGAGTTATCTCTTGAATTCAAAAATCGTGGGTTTCACCCATTTTCAAGTGATTTATACGATAGATGTATTGTTTTTTAATTTGTTTGAGAAATTATTAGAGGAATTTCATCATGGTGTTGAGGTAGTTTTGGTTTTACTATATTTATAAGCTTATGGTTGGGATAGATGTGTGACATGATCAATAAAATTTCGGAATGGTGCCCAAGAAGGTTGATGTGTTATTAATGTAATTTTTAACTAATTAATACACCTGTTTATTGAATTATTTCATTCACTTGTTATCAAGATGGTTATGTTTATAAATAATGGTGCCAACCTACTATGTTAAACTCATACCCTACTCGGGCCACTTTTTGGTACCTGAGAAGATTACACGGATGAAATATTAGGCAATGGATAATGGACTATATTTTGGTTTTTTGTTTCTTAGATGAGTGAGAGTTTGAATATGGGATCAACATGGGGATCGAGACATGGGGATTTTGAGTATTGATTGAATCTAATAGGCTTTTATTATGTATTAATTTCGACATGAAATGTAGTTATATTCTAGCTTGACATTACATTTGTAACATCCCTAGTCTGTATTCCAATCAACTGGTGCCTCCTACCTTGTAGGAGACATAACCGTAAGTGCATTTCCCCAAATTCAAGAGGTTGTTGGCTAGAAGTGAGGGACTAGGGAATGATAGTGGGGAAACTATGCCCTCATTGGAAGTGTGTAACATAATATAATAATAATATAAAATAATAGAATCATTAAACATCATACAATTAGAAATTACAGAGGAAGACTTATAATATAAGATACCAAGCATCATTAAATAACAAAGATGATGCAACATGCCACATGTCCTAGGAAAGAATCCAAATAAGTACACTCTAGTAATACCTAATATATGTCTCAAAATAACAAAATAATCAAAAATAGACTTTGAAGAATCAAAAACCTCAACTCTATCCCATTTTCTCACAATCCTAATCAAAAAATCATATAACTGTAGCAGGGTGCTTTCCCTGATCAATACATGTAATCATTTAATCAATTTGGGCCCAAATCATGACCCGAATAGGGTGTGAGACTAAATCCTAGTAGGAAACCACCAAAGGTAATTTCTAGTCTATCAGTGCATATATATAACATGTAATGTACAATAGTGAAATCAATAAACAATAGGTACTGAAAAGTAATCACAACAGATGTCTCAAAAGAAAACGTCAAACAGGTATAAGTGGATACTGAATCTAAGCATGCGATTTTTCAAAAAGATGAATCATAAGTCATCAATTTCATTATTCAATTTTTTTGAATTATATATATTCATGAGGTCCAGCCGATGCCTAATTACCCTTGTATAGAAATAACTATCAACTCGTGATACAATAATCATCTAATCATTTGCAACATTTGTGAATAGAGTCTGGCCTGGGTATCCCTAGTGGATAATAGGTTATCTCAGAATTTTAAATAAGAGTAAATAAGCCCAAACACCATATAAGTGGCTCACTCAGGGACCTTACATAGTTAAACTCTTGAGCACATCCATTTTTTTAAGAGGGACAATTATTTACCCATGGTATATAAGGTACTATTAATCACATGATCCTGGCCTTGTCTTATAACCAAGACTTTGGCTCACCAACAACAAATTACCTCTTTTATTTTTTTAATTTTAATACACATTATATGTCAAGATAAACACATTTGAATTAAACTATCACATGGCCTTGACATAATCAAATCATGAGGTCTCAGTATACATAATAACCAACGCATGTAAATTAAACTATTATGTGGTAAAATAAGGATATCTCACATGGGAAAAACATATAACAATCCCATTATGCAATTTAAACAATTACAAGGCTTTACACAACATGTATCTCACTTGGAAAATTCATATAATGAGAAATACCTTTTAAAAACACATGAATGTGAATTTTTGTCAAGCATTATAGGCATTCTCATCCAAAGTGCCTTCCATGGGAAACACACCCATGGGGTGGCCCTAAATAAATGTTTGCAACCCTAAAAAATCTTTCAAAGAATTTAATTAATTACCTAATCATCAATACGCAAGAGCAGGGTTCATTATTCCATCAATAGTCACCCTAAAATAGGGTGCACTACACTCCGTCATATGTAAACATCATTACAAATCATGAGCAGCATGAGAACTCCTAACTTATACTCATATGACTCTCCTCATCCAGCATCAGGATGTTATTCAATCTAGAAGGGAGTAGATCAATAAAATAGGTATAAATTACTATCTATAAATAAGTATATTGAGAGAATAAGTCATGAAATAAAGGCAAAATATTAATCCAGAGATCATCTAGGAGAATCCAATGCATATAATGTTGTTCGAATTAGAGATCAGACGATGAAATGGGAGGCAAATTTTTTGTTTGGATCTCCTAGGTGTACTGCTCATCAAAGGGGGTCAATTTCAATCCATCATGAAATATGATGTACTGCCAGAATTATTAATGAATTAAAAAAAGTAAATGGCCTATACTTGAGATTACACATTGTCTTTGTAATATTTTCTTGTTGGACCATTACGTGGCTGTGTACTGGGATTACATGGCATGTATCATTATATACATGATGTGTACATATAAGTATACAGCTTTTAGAACCCATTAATGCCATGTAATAGGCCTACAACCATCCCCTCAACCTATTTTCCTTTATTTAATTATGTACAAACTGAAAAGTAAATATATATACGTCAAAGGAAGAACATGGTTCTTATTAAACTCCCCCTTAAAGCAATTCGCCCCTAAATTTCTCATCCAAGGGTGGTGAATATATATCAGATAACAACTTGGACCATTATGATTGTACATCAGCCTCCCTCTCCCACGTCTTATCCTACACTCGTCTGTGCTGCCACACAACACGTACTAATGGAACAGATCATCCTTGGAGAACCTTTGTTCTATGATCCACAATAAAAATGTGATGCTCCTTAAATGGCACATCTTCCTACAACTCAACTTCCTTAGGCTGAAAGGTGTGAGATAAGTTCAAAAAGTAACATCCCAACTGAGAAATTTGGATGATGTTGTAACATCCCAGGTAAATAAAGAATAATAAATTTTCATATTTATTAATATTTGCGAATTAAATATTAATTTTACTTTAAATGGGTTGCTATGTTCGATAGTGTACCCGATACGCAATAAAGATTTTCTTTGAAATCTTACGTTGCACACTAGTAATAAAATAATATTATTTTAAATATTAGTTAACACGTAGCCGTTATATTGGCGGGAATGAATAGAAATAACTAAAATATGATTATATATGTTTGTTAAATGTTTTTACATTTATCCAATAAAGGATAAAGGCTTAAAATATGAAATGAATTCAATTTTAGGCATATATACTCTAATTTTCACTAAAGGTCCACTTATCAACTTTTGATGGCGAACCGTCATTAAATATAGTTTTGGTCACTCTTATACATTATATTGGACCAAATAAAATTCTTCTTTAGAATTGGGACATCATAATTTACTTTGTGTAAATTTTTTGTATTTTTCCGATAAAGATCCTTTTTTAATGAATAGTGAAAAATATTGTATTTTAATTCAAAACCTATTTTTAATATAATTTTTTAATATGATTAGATTATCTTTTGAAGTGGTTTTAAAGTGAAATTAGAATATATTTTTACCATTTAATCCAATAGTGCTTGTTGGAATTAATTTCACTTTGAAATTGGATTTGAACTAGTGTCAATCTTTTGATACTTTTTGTTTCATAAAAACACGCTATTTGTTTTGACAGTGAGAATTAATTATTAAATTAATTAATTCAACTTATATGTTTTGAATTTTATAAAATAGACATAATTTTTGAATTTGGAATATCAAATATAGCTTAGGGTGAATTTTTGGTATTTTTCTGAAAAACTTCAATTTTTGATGAATAGTGAAACCACTAAGTGGTACTTAAAAAACTAATTTTTCATTTAAATGAAAATTTACCACCTTTGTGTTTTGAATTTCAAAAAACTGACATACATGCTTGTCATTAAGAATTAAAATGTGGTTCAATGGGATTAAAATATTTTTTTTGGTGAATAGTAACTTTTAAGTTTTTAATCACGATTAGAGGTAATTAGTGTAATTTAAGATAAAAATAATGTTTTAATAATATGAAATGAACTTGACACAAGTCCTACCCTTATTGGATGTGTCATGGCCGACCAAGACAATCCATGTGTAAACTTGGGGACCCAATGGAGCCACTTTAGTTGGAAAATGACCTTAATATCTTTTTATTTAATGTTAAAATAAAAATTTCACAAACATGAGTTGTTTTACTAAATTTTTTTTACATGGGGTTATTCAAGTAAGATTTTTGACTATAAATATTCCTTGGAAATATAAAAAGATTTCCTACATCATGATATTTATATATACTTTTTAGACATTAAATAAATTAAATTATTTATGACACCATGATGATGCAGTG
Source organism: Viscum album (assembly GCA_963277665.1). Lineage (NCBI taxonomy): Eukaryota > Viridiplantae > Streptophyta > Magnoliopsida > Santalales > Viscaceae > Viscum > Viscum album. The sequence continues at coordinate 2,009,943,393 of OY728155.1, forward strand.
ATTACCTCATTATTTAACGATTTAAATAAAATCGAAAGATAATGTAAAATCTAAGACCTACACATGTCCAAAAACTATTGGATGTGTGGATTTAGAACCCTTATCACCTTATACTCGAAACACATCAATGTGGGACCATTAAAATCCGAAACTCATTCTATAATAAAGTAACATTTCCTTACTTTCCAAGAGTGCCCCTCCTCTCCTCTTATAAAAGGCCCCCACCTCTACCACCTTACCCACACTTCCAAAGCCTTTGGCTCAGCCAAAACCTACCCATTTTGTCTCTCCACATCCCTATATTACTCCTTGAATCCTCAATTTGGGAAGAAGGCTTCCCAAGGAAGCCTTTGAGCTCAAATCTAAGAGAGTTACCCGATTTTAAGGTAATGTCTTCACTTGTATTCTTTTGTTTTATTTTGCTTCTCCAACCCCCTAAACTATTTTTATTCATTTATTTTGAAACAACTCCAGTATCTTCAATATACTAGGATGTTGTTATAAGAATAATTAGAGCTACACTTACACACATCTACATCTAATGGTTAAAGAACATACTGTTTCTGTGGTTGGCGAATTTCTGCCTCACGAAACGATGATTGATCAATCTTCTTTTAAACACCTTTAATGGTGGCCATTAAGATGTCACTCTATTTATATATGATATATATTATTTTTATTTTTTCCTTATGCTTCTTTATTTTTCATTTGTGGTATACCTTTATGGTTTCCATTGTGGGTAAACACGATAATTTCATTTTAGGAAGTGCGGACTACCGCCCCCTCAAAGTGATTTGATTCGTTAATGCCATATGTTGGATGTATAAAGGATGGATTTAAAGTTATTATATATGATTTTATAATGGAATTATAATATACCTCTATATCATTATTATTTCTTTCCATTAAAGTATGAGATAGAAATGAAAGTAGCGTTCATGCGTACGTACGGCTTACCGTCTCCATGAACGGTGCATTTCATTTCTTATCCCCAAATGTAATGTACTATTATAAGTACATATATATAATGGATATATATGATGTATGTTACATATAAATGATTAATATAATTCTGGAATTAAAATATACATACCTCTCATTTAGTTTTAATTCCATTAATATGACATAGAAATGAAAATAGCGTTCATGCGTACGTACGACTTACCGTCTCCATGAATGATGCATTTCATTTATTACCTCTAAATGATTATGTAATATTATAAATAAATGTATATAATGGATATATATGATATATATGATATCCAAATCATAAATATCATTCTGGATATAATGAACCTTTGACCACACGAACAACATGTAATTGTAAGAAGTCCAATTTTGACTTAAGTACCAAATATCGACAAAACAAACATTATTAAGTTAAATGATTACATAATATTTATAACATGGTAATAAGTGATATAAAAGTAATAATTAACTTTAAAAAGGTTCTTAAGAAAGTTGAAATTAACACTAGTTTATTATTTAGGACGCTAAAGAACGATCGAGTCAAGTCGGACCCAAGGTAAGGGAACTTCTTAACCCAATTTCCATTCTTTGGGTTAATCTACTACTTTCAAATTATGTCATGATATTATTATGTCCTATCTGGTATTTATACTTTCTTTATGTGTAAATATAGTGAATACACATAATAGATCTATTTTATTTAAAAAATTATCTTTGTAAGGGACTTCGTCTCAATCTCCTTTCATTGAGGCATATTTCATTTTATAGACAACTTTCTTTTATATGATGTATAAACCCCTTTGAATTTTATTTTTATACAAAAGGAATCTTTTTCTACGAAGCGTTTTACTAAACGAAAAAAGGAATGTTTCTTTTAGTGTACGCGGTGAAAATGACCTTTTCCGCCGCCGCGAGTATTATTTGATCTTTGGCTTCCTCAACAAGCCATAATGTTTTTAAAATAAAATAAATAACATATACTCTTTTATGTATTTTGGTATTGAAAATGGTTTTTATAATGCATTCTATTATGTCAATATATTTAAATGATATATTGTGATTGAAATGTGGAAATGTTATCATTCCTTTATATTGGTTTTATGTGTTATAATTTTATAATGGTACTTGGACATTTGGCGGGTGGTTACGTGATAAACCATTTGACGGGTGGTGCCGTGAATACCAGGACGGGTGGTTACGTTATAACCTCCAATGAATTGGGTATGGAAGTAGGACGTATGGATATTCCATTAAGTATGTATGGAAGATGGCCATATGGCTATTCCATTAAGTGATATGTGTGGAAGTCGACCGTATGGTTATTCCACTTAAGTATGTTTATGTCCCAAGTTACCTTTATATGTTATGTGTTATTTATATGGGTTTTATGGTAATCCTTTGGTTACAAAAGGGTAAGTAATGATATTTTATTCAGTGAAGAGTTTTTACTACTTCATGAAGGTGAATGTATTACTTTGATAAGGTATACAAGGTTTATATGATGTTTGAGAAACTAACAGTTTTCATTCTTTGTGTATCCCTTACTGAGTATTTTTATGCTCACCCCAAGTTTTTTTGAAATGTTTTTCACAGGACTTAATGTGGAATAGGGTCAGGGATGGGAGTAAGGGAAAGTCATGCTATCTAAAACATGGAACTAGACATGTTTCTTTTTAAGAGTTTTTATTTTATGGAAACTTAGTATACTTTGTAATATTTTGAGATGTAACAGTTATGTCCTAATTCTATAAAACTCTAAACATGAAAAGATCCTCAATGTGAATTATTCATTTAATTCAATATTAAGTAAGGTTTAAGGCCGGGGCCTTATAGTTGGTATCAGAGGTCAGTTTAGACAACTTTATGAGTTAGAAACTTGTTAAATTATAAATTAATTTATGGTATGACTGAAATGATATAGCATTTAAAGATTACCATGTTGCTTCACCTAAGATATTTTTGTGTTAAGAATGGTTTTTCATAGAGGAAACAGAACATCTTTTCTGGGAAGACATACAAAGGGAAATGACCTTTCAAATCAGTATCCAAAGATGGTCAGAATTAGAACTAAACAGTTTGCTGTAGTGATGACTCAGTTGACTCAGGTGAAAAATGTTGGTTGTTTTTATTGATGATATTTTAGTGTTTTATAAAAGCAAAGAGGAGCATGAAAGACATTTAAGGGTTATTATGAAAACCTTAAAAGAAAAGAAATTGTATGGGAAATTTTAGCAAGTGTGAGTTTTGGTTGCAACAAATTTCTTTCCTTGGTTATATTGTTTCTGAAGATGGGATAACTGTTGATCCTGCTAAAACAAAAGGTGTTGAAGAATGTCCAAGACCCACAAATGTAACTGAGATCCGTAGTTTTCTTGGTTTGGAAGGTTACTACCAAATGTTTGTTGAAAACTTTTCACCATTATCTAGTCCAATGACTAAGCTAACTCGGAAGGGTGTTAAGTTTATCTGGACAAAAGAATGTGATGATTGTTTTCTGGAGTTGAAAAGAAGATTGGTGAATGCTCCAGTTTTGGCACTTCCTTCCAGGAATGGTGAGTTTGTTATCTATAGTGATGATTCATTGAAAGGACTTGGTTGTGTCCTTATGTAGAATGATCAGGTAATTGCTTATGCTTCACATCAGTTGAAAACTCATGAGGTAAATTATCCTACACATGATTTTGGAATTAGCTGCTGTTGTTTTTGCTTTAAAAATTTGTAGGCATCATTTGTATGGAGTAAAGTGTGAAATATATACTGATCAAAAAAGTTTAAAGTATATATTCACTCAGAAAGAGTTGAACATGAGACAGAGGAGATGGCTGGAATTAATCAAGGATTATGATTGTACAATTCATTACCTTCCGGGAAAAGAAAATAAAGTGGCTGATACTTTGAGTCGAAAAAGTAATGCTTCATTAACAATGTTGAATTTGCAATGTGATCCTTTGGTTAAGGATTTGATGAGATTTGGAATGAAAGTTGTTGGTGCAGGAAGTTCTTATGTTTTGTTTCAGTTATCAGTGAGATTATCCCTATCAGACAGAATTAAGCAAGCACAGAGGGAAGACAGTGAGTCTCAGAAAAAGGTAGAGCTGGTTCATAAGGGTAAGTCGCATGAATTCAACATTGATAATGATTGTGTTTTGAGGTTTGAAAAGAGAATATGTGTGCCTTGTTATTCACAGTTGAAGTATGAGCTGTTATGTGAGGCTCATAGTTCCCCATTTTCAGTTCATCCTGGGATTAGTAAGATGTACAGAGATCTGCGGGAGTATTACTGGTGGGATGAAATGAAAAAGGATATTGCCGATTTTACTGTGAAGTGTTTGACTTGTCAGCAGGTTAAGGCAGAGCGACAATTACCGAAAGGGATGCTTCAGCCTTTACCGGTGCCAGAGTGGAAATGGAAAAATGTATCCATGGACTTTGTTGTGGGATTACCGAGGACATCTCGAGGTAATAATGCAATCTAGGTTATTGTTGATCGATTGACTAAATCTGCCCATTTCCTTCCTATTCGAGATACCTTTTCCCTAGATCAACTTTCCCATTTGTATCTTAAAGAGATAGTCAGGTTACATGGAGTTCCTCTCTCCATTGTGTCTGATCGTGATCCCAGGTTCACTTCTAACTTTTGGAAAGGCCTTCAGAAGTCGTTGGGTACTGAATTAAATTTTAGTACAGCTTTTCATCCACAATCCGATGGGCAGTCAAAATGAACAATTTAGACCTTGGAGGATATGCTACGAGCTTGTTCGATGGATTATCAGGGAAGTTGGGACCAACATCTTTCTTTGGTTGAGTTTTCATATAATAACAGTTTTCATTCCAGTATACAGATGGCACCATTTGAGGCGTTATATGGGAAGCAGTGTCGAACTCCATCTTTCTGGGGTGTAGTGGGTGAAAGGAAGCTGATGGGACCAGAATTGGTAGAAGAGATGGTAGAAAAAGTTCAGTTGATTCAGAAACACATGAAAACAACTCAGAGCAGATAGAAAAGTTATGCAGATAACTGGAGGAAGGATCTATCTTTTGAGGTAGGTGATCATGTTTTTCTCAAAGTTTCACCATGGAAGAGTGTGATGCGATTTGGTAAGAAAGGAAAGCTGAGTCCAAGGTTCATTGGACCATATGAAATTCTGGAGAAAGTTGGATCAGTTGCTTATCGAGTGGCTTTACCTCTGAGTTTATCTCAGGTACACAATGTTTTTCATGTTTCAATGTTGAGAAAGTGTATGCCAGATCCATCTCATGTTTTGAGCCCCGAGGTAGTTCAGTTGGAAGAGAATCTCTCTTATGAAGAACAACCAGTCCTGATTCTTGACTGAAGAGAGCAAGTGTTGCGAAATAAGGTAATTCACCAGGTAAAGGTTTTGTGGAAAAACCATATGGTTGAAGAGGCAACGTGGGAATCTGAAAATTCTATGAGGGATAAATACCCCCACTTATTTTGATAAGTGAATAAAATTGTGAGGACACAATTACCAAAAGGGGGGAAGGATGTAACATCCCAGGTAAATAAAGAATAATAAATTTTCATATTTATTAATATTTGTGAATTAAATATTAATTTTACTTTAAATGGGTTGCTATGTTCGATAGCGTACCCGATACGCAACAAAGAGTTTCTTTGAAATCTTACGTTGCACACTAGTAATAAAATAATATTATTTTAAATGTTAGTTAACACGTAGCCATTGTATTGGCGGGAATGAATAGATATAACTAAAATATGATTATATATGTTTGTTAAATATTTTTACATTTATCCAATAAAGGATAAAGGCTTAAAATACGAAAAGAATTCAATTTTAGGCATATATACTCTAATTTTCACTAAAGGTCCACTTATCATCTTTTGATGGCGAACCGTCATTAAATATAGTTTTGGTCACTCTTATACATTCTATTGGACCAAATAAAATTTTTCTTTATAATCGGGACATCATAATTTACTTTGTGTAAATTTTCTGTATTTTTCCGATAAAGATCATTTTTTAGTGAATAGTGAAAAATATTGTATTTTAATTCAAAACCTCTTTTTAATCTAATTTTTTTAAATATTATTAGATTATCTTTTGAAGTGGTTTTAAAGTTAAATTAGAATATATTTTTACCATTTAATCCAATAGTGGTCGTTGGAATTAATTTCACTTTGAAATCAGACTTGAACTAGTGTCAATCTTTTGATACTTTTTGTTTAATAAAAACACGCTATTTGTTTTGACAGCGGGAATTAATTATTAAATTAATTAATTAAAATTATATGTTTTTAATTTTGTAAAATAGACATCATTTTTGAATTCGGAATATCAAATATAGCTTAGGGTGAATTTTTGGTATTTTTCTGAAAAACTTCAATTTTTGATGAATAGTGAAACCATTAAGTGGTACTTAAAAAACTGATTTTTCATTTAAATGAAATTTTATCACCTTTGTGTTTTGAATTTCAAAAATCCGACATACATGGTTGTCATTAAGAAGTAAAATGTGGTTCAATGGGATTAAAATAATTTTTTGGTGAATAGTAATGTTTAAGTTTTTAATCGCGATTAGAGGTAATTAGTGTAATTTAAGATAAAAATAATGTTTTAATAATATGAAATGAACTTGACACATGTACTACCCTTATTGGATGTGTCATGGCTGACCAATTCAATCCATGGGTCAACTTGGGGACCCCATGGAGCCACTTTAGTTGGAAAATGACATTAATATCTTTTTATTTAATGTTAAAATAAAAATGTCACAAACATGAGTTATTTTACTAAAACAATTTTTAAATGGGGTTATACAAGTCAGATTTTTGACTATAAATATTCATTGGAAAGCTAAAAATATTTCATACATCATGATATTTGCTTTATAATTTTTAGACATTAAATAAATTAAATTATTTATGACACCATGATGATGCAGTGATTACCTCATTATTTAACGATTTAAATAAAATGGAAAGATAATGTAATATCTAAGACCTACACATGTACAAAACCTATTGGATGGGTGGATTTCGAACCCTTATCACCTTATACTAGAAACACATCAATGTGGGACCATTAAAATCCTAATCTCATTCTATAATAAAGTAACATTTCCTTACTTTCCAAGAGTGCCCCTCCTCTCCTCTTATAAAAGGCCCCCAACTCTACCACCTTACCCACACTTCCAAAGCCTTTGGCTTGGCCAAAACCTGCCCATTTTGTCTCTCCACATCTCTATCTTTCTCTTTTAAGCCCCACTTTGGGCATAAGTATAAGGCCCCAGCCTTAAAACTTACTTAATCTTGAGTTATTACAAGATTACACATTGAGGATCTTTTTGGGTTTAGAGTTTTAGAGAATTAGATCATAAAACTTGCATTACATTCCACATATAAACAAAGTGGTTACATAAAGATAGTATTCTTCATTCCCATCAATGGAAACATATTTAAAATAAACATGGATTCTTTCTTGACACTTCCTTGACACTATCATCATATCATGTACCTTTCCCTTGACCTGTGAAAAACATTTCAAAAAAACTTGGGATGAGCATAAAAAGCTCAGTAAGGGATATAAAAATATGGAAAGGAAACATGGGTAAATATATACATAAAGATGAGATCATACTTTACCCATAAAACATAAGCACTTTAACATACCTCATCAAATCATGAATAATCATAGAAATCATAAGACATAAAGGTAACTTGAGGCATTCATAACATTCTTACGTAGGGAGTAACCCTCTTGGTTACATTTGGAATACCCATCACAGTATATTCCCTAAATCTCTTCGGAGAAACCTTAACGTTTCACTCCTTCGCGTTATCCAATGCATTGGAGAGCTATATTGGGCTTACCCGCCCTTAGTTTATCACGGAACCACCCGTCTTCATAATAATGCCCAAGAACCTCAACATAATCATATCACATAAAACATGCATAAAGGAAACATAACATTTCCACCTTTCAATAAAAAGATATCAATACAACACATTGATATAAAAAAATTATGAAAACCATTTTCAATACCAAAATAAAATAAAAGTAAAACATGGTATTTATTTTTCTTTTAAAAAGAAGGTATGGCTTGTAGAGGAAGCCGAAACTCAAATAACGGTCACGACGACAGAGAAGTCATTGTCGCCGCATACGTACGACAAAAACATTCCCTTTTGTCATTTAGTAAAACGCTTCATATAAAAAATATTTCTTTTGGATAAACGTAAAAGTCAAAGGGGTTTATACACCGTATAAAAGAAGGTTTTGTATAAAACAAAATATGCCTCAATGAAAGGAGATTGAGACGAAGTCCCATACCTCGGGTCCGACTTGACTCGATCGTTCTGTAATGTCCTGAATAATAAACTTGAGTTAATTTCTAATTGATTAAGAACCATTTTCAAGTTCATTATTCCTTTTATATCACTTATTACCATGTCATGAACACTATGTAATTATTTAAGTTAATAACGGTCGTTTTAACGATCATTAGTACTTGAGTAAAAAATAAGCCCTTTATAATTATGTGTTGTTCATGTATTCATTATATCCAGAATGGTATTCATGATGTAGATATCATATATGTCATATATATCCAGTACATACATGCATTTATAATATTACATAATCATTTAGAGGTAAGAAATGAAATGCACCGTTCATGGAGACGGTAAGCCGTACGTACACATGAACGCTACATTCATTTCTATTTCATATTTTATAGAATGGAATCATAATGATATAAAGGTATATTATAATTCCAGTATAATATCATATATAATATCATAGTTCCATCCTTTATATGTCCCACATATGGTATTTAACGAATCAAATCACTTTGAGTGGGCGGTAGTCCGCACTTCCTTAAATGAAGATATCGCGTTTACCCATAATGGAAACCATAAAGGTATACCCAAAAAGAAAAAAAACAGAAGCTTAAGGAAAACATAAAAATATTATATATCATATATAAATATAGTGACATATTAATGGCCACCTTTGAAGGTGTTAGAAGAATGTTGAACAATCATCGTTTCGGGAGGCATAAAATCACCATCCACGGAAACAGTATGTCCTTTAACCATTAGATGTAGGTGTGTATAAGTGTAGCTAGAATAATTATTATAACAACATCATAGTATATTGAGGATACTGGAGTTGTTACAAAAGAAAAGAATAAAAAGATTTTAGGGGGTTGGAGAAGCAAAGTAAAACAAACGGACTCAAGTGAAGACTTTACCTTAAAATCGGGTAACTCCCTTTGGTTTGAGCTCAAAGGCTTCCTTGGGAAGTATTCTGCCCAAAGTGAGGCTTCAAGGAGTAATAGAGGGAAGTGTAGAGACAAAATGGGTAGGGGTTGGCCGAGCCAAAGGCTTTGGGAGTGTGGGTAAGGAGGTAGAGGTGGGGGCCTTTTATAAGAGGAGAGGAGGGGCACTCTTGGAAAGTAAAGAAATATTTCTTTATTTGAAAATGAGTTTCAGATTTAAATGGTTCCACATTGATATAATTCGAGGATAAGGTGATAAGGGTTCGAAATCCACTCATACAATAGGTTTTTTCTATGTGTAGGTTTTAGATTTTATATTATCTTTCCATTTTATTTAAATCGTTAAATAATGAGGTAATCGCTGCATCATCATGATGTCATTAATAATTTAATATATTTAATGTCTAAAAATTATAAAAAAAATACTATGATGTAGGAAATATTTTTATCTTTCCAATTACTATTTATAATCAAAAATCGGATCTTTATAACCCCATGTAAAAATTGTTTTCGTAAAACATATGATGTTTGTGTCATTTTTACTTTTACATTAAATAAAAAGTTATTTATGTCATTTCCCAACCAAAGTGGCTCCATGGGGTCCCCAAGTTGACCCATGGCTTGTCTTGGTATGCCATGACACAACCAATGAGGGTAGGACATGTTTCAAGCTCATCTTATTTTATTAAAGCATTATTTTTACCTTAAACTACACTAATCACCACTAATCGCGATTAAAAACTTAATAAGTTACTATTCACCAAAAAATTATTTTAATCTCATTGAACCAAATTTTACTTCTTAATGACAACCATGTATGTTGGATTTTTGAAATTAAAAACACAATGATGGAAAAATTTCATTTAAACGGAAAATCAGTTTTTATAAGTACCACTTAGTGGTTTCACTATTCATCAAAAATTGAAGTTTTTCAAAAAATTACCAAAAATTCACCCTAAGCTATATTTGATATTACGAATTCAAAAATGAAGTCTATTTTACCAAATTCAAAACATATAAGTCACATTAATTAATTTAATAATTAATTCCCGCTGTCAGAGCAAATAGCGTGTTTTTATAAAACAATAAGTATCAAAAGATTGACACCAGTTTAAGTCTAATTTCAAAGTGAAATTGATTCCAATGATCACCATTGGATTAAATGGTAAAAATATATTCAGATTACACATTAAGACCAATTAAAAAGATAATCTAATCATATAAATAAATTATATTAAGAAGCAATTTTGATGTAAAATGGAGTATTTTTCACTATTCATTAAAAAATGAACATTGTCAGAAAAATACCAAAAATTCACACAAAGTAAATTTTGTTGTCCCAATCATAAATAATAAGTTTATTTTGACAAACATAGATTATAAAATTGTCAAAAGATAGATTTAAAAATGGTTTTCCATCAAAAGGCAGTAAAACAATCTTTTAAAAATATTAGTGTATTCCATGCTTAAGATTGGATTTATTTTCATTTTAAGCATCTAAAACACTATATAATTCATTAATAGACATATATAAAAATATCTATTATTCATTACTTACTTGGGATGTTACATCCTTCCCCCCTTTAGAAAATTGCATCCCCACAATTTATTTACTTATCAAATAAATGGGGGTACTTATCCATCATTGCATTTTCAGATTCCCATGTTGCCTCTTCCATCATGTGGTTTTTCCACAAAACCTTAACCTGATTAATCACCTTATTCCGTAACACTTTATCCCTATGGGCAAGAATCTGGACCGGTTGTTCCTCATAAGATAGGTTCTCTTCCAGCTGAACTACCTCAGGACTCAAAACACGAGATGGATCTGGAATATACTTTCTCAACATCGAAATGTGAAAAACATTGTGTACCTGAGATAAACTCGGAGGTAAAGCCACCTGGTATGCAACTGATCCAACTCTCTCCAGAATTTCATATGGTCCAATGAACCTTGGACTCAGCTTTCCTTTCTTACCAAATTGCATCACACTTTTCCATGGTGATACTTTGAGAAAAACATGATCACCTACCTCAAAAGAGAGATCCTTCCTCCTGTTGTCCGCATAACTCTTCTGCCTGCTCTGAGCTGTTCTCATGTGCTTCTGAATCAACTGAACTTTTTCTGCCATCTATTCTACCAATTTTGGTCCCATCAACTTCCTTTCACCCACTTCATCCCAGAAAGCTGGAGTTCGACACCGCTTCCCATATAATGCCTAAAATGGTGCCATCTGTATACTGGAATGAAAACTGTTATTATATGAAAATTTAACCAAAGAAAGATGTTGGTCCCAACTTCCCTGATAATCCATAGAACAAGCTCGTAGAATATCCTCCAAGGTCTAAATTGTTCGTTCCGACTGCCCATTTGATTGAGGATGAAAAGCTGTACTAAAATTTAATTCAGTACCCAACGACTTCTGAAGGCCTTTCCAAAAGTTATAAGTGAACCTGAGATCACGATCAGATACAATGGAGAGAGGAACTCCATGTATCCTGACTACCTCTTTAAGATACAAACAGGAAAGTTGATCTAGGGAAAAAGTATCTCGTATAGCAAGGAAATGAGCAATTTTGGTCAAGCGATCAACAATAACCCAGATTGCATTATTACCTCGAGATGTTTTCGGTAATCCCACAAAAAAGTCCATGGATATATTCTCCCATTTCCACTCTCGCACTGGTAAAGGCTGAAGCATCCCTTTCGGTAACTGCCGCTCTGCTTTAACCTGTTGACATGTCAAACACTTCACAGTAAAATCTGCAATATCTCTTTTCATTCCATCCCACCAGTAATACTCCCGCAGATCTCTATACATCTTAGTACTGCCTGGATGAACTGAAAATAGAGAACTATGAGCTTCACATAACAACTCTCTCTTCAACTATGAATCACAAGGAACACACAATCTCTTCCCAAATCTCAAAACACAATCATTATCAATGTTGAATTTAGGCAACTTACCCTTCTGAACCAGCTCTACCTTTTTCTGCAACTCACTATCTTGCTTCTGTGTTTGCTTGATTCTATATGATAGAGATGATCTCACTGATACCTGAAACAAAACAGATGAACATCCTGCACCAACAACTTTTATGCCAAAGTTCATCAAATCCTTAACCAAAGGATCACGTTCCAAACGCAACATTACTAATGAAGCATTACTTTTTCGACTTAAAGCATCAGCCACTTTATTTTCTTTTCCTGGATGGTAATGAATTGTACAATCATAATCCTTGATTAATTCTAGCCATCTCCTTTGTATCATGTTCAATTCTTTCTGAGTGAATATATACTTTAAACTTTTGTGATCGGTATATATTTCACACTTTACTCCATACAAATGATGCCTCCAAATTTTTAAAGCAAAAACAACAGCAGATAATTTCCAAATCATGTGTAGGGTAATTTACCTCATGAGTTTTCAACTGTCGTGAAGAATAATCAATTACCTGATCATTCTTCATTAGGATGCAACCAAGTCCTTTCAATGAAGCATCACTGTAGATAATAAACTCACCATTCCTAGAAGGTAGTGCCAAAACTGGAGCATTCACCAATCTTCTTTTCAATTCCTGAAAACAATCATCACATTCTTTTGTCCAGATAAACTTAACACCTTTCCGAGTTAGCTTAGTCATTGGACTAGATAACTGTGAAAAATTTCTAACAAACCTTCGGTAATAGCCTGCCAAACCAAGGAAGCTACGAATCTCAGTTACATTTGTGGGTCTTGGCCATTCTTCAACAACTTTTGTTTTTTCATGATCAACAGTTATTCCATCTTTAGAAACAATGTGACCAAGGAAAGAAATTTTTTGCAACCAAAACTCACACTTGCTGAATTTTCCATACAGATTCTTTTCTTTTAAGGTTTGAAAGATAACCCTTAAATGTCTTTCATGCTCTTCTTTACTTTTAGAAAACACCAAAATATCATCAATGAAAACCACCACAAACTTATCCAAGAACTCATGGAAAATTCTATTCATTAAGTCCATTAATACAGCAGGTGCATTGGTTAGCCCAAAAGGCTTTACTAAAAATTCATAATGGACTTATCTCGTACGGAATGCGGTCTTTGGAATATCTTCCTCCTTTACCTTCAGCTGATGGTACCCCGATCTCAGGTCAATCTTTGAAAAAAACTGAGCTCCCCGGAGCTGATCAAACAAATCATCGATATGAGGCAAAGGATATTTGTTCTTAACAGTGATATTATTCAAGGATATATAATCAATGAAATGTCTCATAGAACCATATTTCTTTTTAACAAATAAAATAAGATCACCCCATGGTGATGTGCTAGGTCGAATGAAACCTTTCTCTAATAAATCTTTCAATTGCTCCTTCAACTCTAAAAGTTCAATTTGAGCCATTCGATAAGGGGGTTTTGAAATTGGCTTAGCAGCAGGAACTAAGTCAATAGTAAACTCAACTTCCCAATCTGGTATTATTCCAGGCAACTCATCAGGAAAAACATCAGGATACTCATTTACCACTGGCACATCATTAATTTGAACAGTTCCTTTATTTTCAACGATGTGTGCAAGGTAACATTCATTTCCATCTTTTACAAGTTTTCTCGGCCTATTGATATGTTATCAAAAGTAAGGGTTCATTCTTGTACACAAGCTGAAAGTCTTTTTGAAAAGAAACTTCTTTAGCTCTACAGTCAATCTTAGCATGGTAAATAGAGATCCAATCCATACCCAGGATAACATCAAACTCTACTAGAGGTAGAACAATAAGGTTTGCAAGTAGGTTCTTTCCACAGATAAGGATAGGAAGATTCTTATAAATTCTTTTTGCCTCAACATTCCCCCAGGTGTTTTTACCAAAAGTTCAGGAGTCATTTCTTGAGATGGTATTCCCATTTTACTAGAAAAGGTTTCAGAGATGAAAGAATGTGTAGACCCCGAATCAAACAACACACTGGCATAATCTGAAAAAACAAACAAAGTACCTGATAAAACTTCATTTGACGGCCCGACATCTGCTGAAGTAGTTGCAAAGGATTTCACCACCCCTTTCTGCTTGTAGTCTAACTGCTTCCCATCACTCAAGCTCTTTATCGGACACTCATTTGCATAGTGACCCATCTCATTGCACTTATAACATTTAACTGACGGTAAATCAAATTTGGTCTTACCTTCACCTTGATCCTTTTCAGTGCAATCACGAGCCTTATGTCCTATCTTACCAAATTGGTAGCACTTTCCAGAATTCAGAAGACATTCCCCAGCATGCCTTTTGCCACATTTATCACAAATTGAAAACATAGTTTTCTTACCATCAGACTTTTTTGAAGAATTCTTACCTTTCTCCTGCCACCTCGGTCTCTTCTTCTGCTGGTTGTTATAGAACACTTGGTCATCGGCAAACTCCATTTCCACCTTCTCATCACATCGAACAAGATTTTCATAACTTTTAAACTCATGAGAAGCTAATGCCCTTCGATATTTTGGCTTTAATCCTGAGTAAAAATGATTGATTTTACTATCAAGGTCTCAGATAAAATTTGGTGCATACCTTGCCAATCGAGTGAACCTTTCTTCATAGGTAGCTACTGAGTCTTCCTATTGCCTCAATTCCAAGAATTTCTTTTCCATACTAAGTCGAATAGCCTTAGGAAAATACTTCTCAAGAAACATACCTTTGAATTCATCCCAGTCGAGAGCATCAATCTCATCGGCGTCCCTGATATTTTTAACCATAGACCACCACTGATCTGCCTCACCCTCCAAACGGTAAATAACAAGACTAACCTTTTGATTGTCTGAGAACCCCATGACATCAAAAATATTCTCCAGTGCTTTAATCCACCCTTCAGCTAGCACAGGGTCAGATGATCC
This sequence comes from Viscum album, assembly GCA_963277665.1. Taxonomy (NCBI): domain Eukaryota; kingdom Viridiplantae; phylum Streptophyta; class Magnoliopsida; order Santalales; family Viscaceae; genus Viscum; species Viscum album. The sequence goes on from OY728155.1 coordinate 2,009,958,483, forward strand.
TTTGAATGATGGGGGATGTTGCCTCAAGAAATGTTCCACCACTGACATGTTCCTCTGCGGTTGGTCTGGCTGATCTCGTGCATGGATACCACCGCCATTTATCGCTTGAGTCAACTGTGCCATCACTGCAACAAAATTTTCAGTTCCAATTCCGACCATCTCGAGATGCTGATTCGGAAGGTTATTTCCTTCTGTATGCCTTCCTAGCACTTCTTCCCTGTTTCCTCTGCGGAAAACCATTCTGAACAAACATGTCTTAGATGAAGCAACATGGTAATCTTTAAAGGCTATATCATTTCAAAAAAAATATTTTTGGATAATCATTTAATAGAATTATAACTCCTAAAATAATCTAAACCGACCTATGAAACCAACTAGAAGGCCCCAGCCTTAAAACTTACTTAATCTTGAGTTATTACAAGATTACACATTGAGGATCTTTTCGGGTTTAGAGTTCTAGAGAATTAGATCATAAAACTTGCATTACATTCCACATATAAACAAAGTGGTTACATAAAGATAGTATTCTTCATTCCCATCAATGGAAACATATTTAAAATAAACATGGATTCTTTCTTGACACTTCCTTGACACTATCATCATATCATGTACCTTTCCCTTGACCTGTGAAAAACATTTCAAGAAAACTTGGGATGAGCATAAAAATCTCAGTAAGGGATATAAAAATATGGAAATGAAACATGGGTAAATATATACATAAGGATGAGATCATACTTTACCCATAAAACATAAGCACTTTAACAGACCTCATCAAATCATGAATAATCATAGAAATCATAAGACATAAAGGTAACTTGAGGCATTCATAACATTCTTACGTAGGGAGTAACCCTCTTGGTTACATTTGGAATACCCATCACAGTATATTCCCTAAATCTCTTCAGAGAAACCTTAACGTTTCACTCCTTCGCGTTACCCAATGCATTGGAGAGCTATATGGGGCTCACCCGCCCTTAGTTTATCACGGAACCACCCGTCTTCATAATAATTCCCAAGAACCTCAACATAATCATATCACATAAAACATGCATAAAGGAAATAGAACATTTCCACCTTTCAATCACAAGATATCAATACAACACATTGATATAAAAACATTATGAAAACCATTTTCAATACCAAAATAAAAGAAAAGTAAAACATGGTATTTAGTTTTCTTTTAAAAAGAAGGTATGGCTTGTAGAGGAAGCCGAAACTCAAATAATGGTCACGGTGGCGGAGAAGTCATTGTCGCCGCATACGTACGACAAAAATATTCCCTTTTGTCGTTTAGTAAAATGCTTCATATAAAAAAGATTCCTTTTGGATAAACATAAAATTAAAAGGGGTTTATACACCGTATAAAAGAAGGTTGTGTATAAAACAAAATATTCCTCAATGAAAGGAGATTGAGACGAAGTCCCATACCTCGGGTCCGACTTGACTCGATCGTTCTTCAATGTCCTGAATAATAAATTTGAGTTAATTTCTACTTGCTTAAGAACCTTTTTCAAGTTCATTATTCCTTTTATATCACTTATTACCATGTCATGAACACTATGTAATTATTTAAGTTAATAACGGTCGTTTTAACGATCATTAGTACTTGAGTCAAAAATAAGCCCTTTATAATTACATGTTGTTCATGTATTCATTATATCCATAATGGTATTCATGATGTAGATATCATATATGTCATATATATCCAGTACATACATGCATTTATAATATTACATAATCATTTAGAGGTAAGAAATGAAATGCACCGTTCATGGAGACGGTAAGCCGTACGTACGCATGAACGCTACTTTCATTTCTATTTCATATTTTATAGAATGTAATCATAATGATATAAAGGTATATTATAATTCCAGTATAATATCATATATAATATCATAGTTCCATCCTTTATATGTCCCACATATGGTATTTAACGAATCAAATCACTTTGAGGGGGCGGTAGTCCACACTTCCTTAAATGAAGATATCGCGTTTACCCATAATGGAAACCATAAAGGTATACCCAAAAAGAAAAAAAAACAGAAGATTAAGGAAAACAAAAACATATTATATATCATATATAAATATAGTGACATATTAATGGCCACCTTTGAAGGTGTTAAAAGAATGTTGAACAATCATCATTTCGGGAGGCATAAAATCACCATCCACGGAAACAGTATGTCCTTTAACCATTAGATATAGGTGTGTGTAAGTGTAGCTCGAATCCTTATTATAACAACATCCTAGTATATTGAGCATACTGTAGTTGTTACAAAAGAAAAGAATAAAAAGAGTTTAGGGGGTTGTAGAAGCAAAATAAAACAAACGGACTCAAGTGAAGACTTTACCTTAAAATCGGGTAACTCCCTTTGGTTTGAGCTCAAAGGCTTCCTTGGGAAGTCTTCTGCCCAAAGTGAGGATTCAAGGAGTAAGAGAGGGAAGTGGAGAGACAAAATGGGCAGGGGTTGTCCGAGCCAAAGGCTTTGGGAGTGTGGGTAAGGAGGTAGAGGCGGGGGCCTTTTATAAGAGGAGAGGTGGGGCACTCTTGGAAAGTAAAGAAATATTACTTTATTTGAAAATGAGTTTCGGATTTAAATGGTCCCAAATTGATATAATTAGAGGATAAGGTGATAAGGGTTCTAAATACACTCATCCAATAGGTTTTTTCCATGTTTAGGTTTTAGATTTTACATTATCTTTCCATTTTATTTAAATCGTTAAATAATGAGGTCATCGCTGCATCATCATGATGTCATAAATAATTTAATATATTTAATGTCTAAAAATTATAAAAAAATACTATGATGTAGGAAATCTTTTTATCTTTCCAATGAATATTTATAATAAAAAATATGATCTTTATAACCCCATGTAAAAATTGTTTTTTTAAAACATATGATGTTTGTGTCATTTTTACTTTTACATTAAATAAAAAGTTATTTATGTCATTTCCCAACCAAAGTGGCTCCATGGGGTCCCCAAGTTGACCCATGGCTTTTATTGGTCTGCCATGACACAACCAATGAGGGTAGGACATGTGTCAAGCTCATCTTATTTTATTAAAGCATTATTTTTACCTTAAACAACACTAATTACCACTAATCGCGATTAAAAACTTAATAAGTTACTGTTCAACAAAAAATTATTTTAATCTCATTGAAACACATTTTACTTCTTAATGAAAACCATGTATGTCGGAATTTTGAAATTCAAAACACAATGATGGCAAAATTTCATTTAAACGGAAAATCAGTTTTTATAAGTACCACTTAGTGGTTTCACTATTCATCAAAAATTGAAGTTTTTCAGAAAATTACCAAAAATTAAACCTAAGATATATTTGATATTCCTAATTCAAAAATGAAGTCTAATTTACCAAATTCAAAACATATAAGTCACATTAATTAATTTAATAATTAATTCCTAATGTCAGAGCAAATAGAGTGTTTTTATAAAACAATAAATATCAAAAGATTGACACCAGTTTAAGTCTAATTTCAAAGTGAAATTGATTACAATGACCACCATTGGATTAAATGGTAAAAATATATTCAGATTACACAATAAGACCAATTGATAAGATAATCTAATCATATAAATAAATTATATTAAGAAGTAGTTTTGATGTAAAATGCAGTATTTTTCACTATTCATTAAAAAATGGACATTGTCAGAAAAATACCAAAAATTCACACAAAGTAAATTTTGATGTCCCGATCATAAAGAATAAGTTTTTTTTTTGACAAAAATAGATTATAAAATTGTCAAAAGATAGATTTAAAAATGGTTTTCCATCAAAAGGCACTAAAACAATCTTTTAAAAATATTAGTGTATTCCATGCTTAAGATTGAATTTATTTTCATTTTAAGCCTCTAAAACACTATACAATTCATTAATAGACATAGATAAAAATATCTATTATTCATTACTTACTTGGGATGTTACAAGAAGTCTTCCCAAAGAATCCTTTGAGCTCAAATCTAAGAGAGTTACCCAATTTTAAGGTAATGTCTTCACTTGTGTTCTTTTGTTTTATTTTGCTTCTCCAACCCCATAAACTCTTTTTATTCATTTATTTTGTAACAAATAAAGTATCTTCAATATACTAGGATGTTTTTATAAGAATTATTCGTGCTACACTTACACACATCTACATCTAATGGTTAAAGAACATACTATTTCTGTGGTTGGCGAATTTCTGCCTCACGAAACGATGATTGTTCAATCTTCTTTTAAACACCTTTAATGGTGGCCATTAAGATGTCACTATATTTATATATGATATATATTATGTTTATGTTTTCCTTATGCTTCTGTATTTTTTATTTTTGGTATACCTTTATGGTTTCCATTGTGGGTAAACACGATAATTTCATTTTAGGAAGTGCGGACTACCGCCCCCTCAAAGTGATTTGATTTGTTAATGCCATATGTGGGACGTATAAAGGATGGATTTAAAGTTATTATATATGATGTTATACTGGAATTATAATATACCTCTATATCATTATTATTTATTTCCATTAAATTATGAGATAGAAATGAAAGTAGCGTTCATGCGTACGTACGACTTACCGTCTCCATGAACGGTGCATTTCATTTCTTATCCCCAAATGTAATGTACTATTATAGGTACATATATATAATGGATATATATGATGTATGTTACATCTAAATTATTAATATAATTATAGAATTAAAATATACATACCTCTCATTTAGTTTTAATTCCATTAATATGACTTAGAAATGAAAGTAGCGTTCATGCAATCGTACGACTTACCGTCTCCATGAACGGTGCATTTCATTTCTTACCTCTAAATGATTATGTAATATTATAAATACATGTATATGCTGGATATATATGATATATATGATATCCAAATCATAAATATCATTCTGGATATAATGAACCTTTGACCACATGAACAACATGTAATTGTAAGAAGTCCACTTTCGACTTAAGAACCAAATATCGACAAAACAAACATTATTAACTTAAATGATTACATAATGTTTATAACATGGTAATAAGTGATATAAAAGTAATAATGAAATTTAAAAAGGTTCTTAAGCAAGTCGAAATTAACACTAGTTTATTATTCAGGACCTTAAAGAACGATCGAGTCAAGTCGGACCCGAGGTAAGGGAACTTCTTAACCCAATTTCCATTCTTTGGGTTAATCTCCTACTTTCAAATTATGTCATGATATTATTATGTACTATCTGGTATTTATACTTTCTTTATATGTAAATATAGTTAATACACATAATAGATCTATTTTATTTAAAAAATTATCTTTGTAAGGGACTTCGTCTCAATCTCCTTTCATTGAGGCATATTTCGTTTTATAGACAACTTTCTTTTATACAGTGTATAAACCCCTTTGACTTTTATTTTTATACAAAAGGAATCTTTTTCTATGAAGCGTTTTACAAAATGAAGAAAGGAATGCTTCTTTTAACATACGTGGTGAGAATGACTTTTTCCGCCGCCGCGAGTATTATTTGATCTTTGGCTTCCTCAACAAGCCATAATGTTTTTAAAATAAAATAAATAACATATACTCTTTTATGTATTTTGGTATTGAAAATGGTTTTGATAAAGCATTCTATTATGTCAATATATTTAAATAATATATTGTGATTGAAATATGGAAATGTTATCATTCCTTTATATTGGTTTTATGTGTTATAATTATATAATGGTACTTGGACATTTGACGGGTGGTTACGTGATAAACCATATGACGGGTGGTGCCGTGAATACCAGGACAAGTGGTTACGCTATAACCTCCAATGCATTGGGTATGGAAGTCGGCTGTATGGCCATTCCATTAAGTATGTATGGAAGTTGGCCGTATGCCTATTCCATTAAGTGATATGTGTGGAAGTCGACCGTATGGTTATTCCACTTAAGTATGTTTATGTCCCAAGTTACCTTTATATGTTATGTGTTCTTTATATGGGTTTTATGGTAATACTTTGGTTACAAAAGGGTAAGTAATGATATTTTATTCAGTGAAGAGTTTTTACTTCTTCATGAAGGTAAAGGTATTACTTTGATAAGGTATACATGGTTTACTTGATGTTTGAGAAACTAATAGTTTTAATTCTTTGTGTATCCCTTACTGAGCTTTTTTATACTCACCCAAAGTTTTTTGAAATGTTTTTCACAGGACTTAATGTGGAATAGGGTCAGGGATGGGAGCAAGGGAAAGTCATGCTATCTAAAACATGGAACTAGACATGTTTCTTTTTAAGAGTTTTTATTTTATGGAAACTTAGTCTACTTTGTAATCTTTTGATATGTAACAGTTATGTCCTAATTATCTAAAACTCTAAACCTGAAAATATCCTCAATGTGAATTATTCATTTAATTCAATATTAAGTGAGGTTTATGGCTGGGGCCTTATAGATTTCATGCATAGCCCCATACATACAATTTTACTACAATTGATAAGAAACCGATCTAACCCATTACAGAATCTCAAATGGACTGACATATCTTAGAGAAATATTACACTATCTCTTGATTCTCTTCTATCCCAACCTCAGTGCAACACAAAGAAAACGCGATCCCCATCCTAGAACTCTAGAGGGAATCTATGGAGAACAACATAAGATTAATGATGAGACTGAAAAGAGGCCATCTGCTTCTAAATCAACAGGACCTTCTCTAAAGTCTCTTGCACGAGATGTGGTCCTAATAAAGCTACCTCCCCTACCTCCAGCCAGCATAGGGTTGATCGTCATGGCCTATCTTACAAATCCTCAAAAGGGAACATCTCTATAGTCTCCTAGAAACATTTATTGTATGAAAATTCAACCAGGGGATTATTATTTTCCAAAGATCCCCCAATGTTTAGCACACATGCTTGCAGCATTTCCCCCATCACCTGTATCGTATGCTCTGACTAACCATCAGTCTGACGGTAGTATGCTCTACTCAGAAGCACATGTGTACTCAGCGCCCTTGGGAAACTCATCCAGAAATGATATATAAAGAGGGAGTCCCTATATGAAATGACAGAATGAGGGTCCTAGTAAATTCGTACCACCTCATGAATATACAACATCCCAAGCTCATCAAAACCTAAGTATCCTTGATCGGAAATAAGTGAGTGACCATCATAAGTCTTTCAACCACCACCCACAATGCTTCATTACCTCTAGGTGACCTTAGAAAACCTATCATGAATTAAATTACAAAATCATCCCATTTCCACTCCGGAATAGGTAACTACAGAAAAAGAATGACTGGCCGCAGATGTTCTGCCTTTAACTATTTATAACTGGAACACTTCAAAACAGAACAATCCACCACTCTCTTCATACCCATCCACCATTAATGATAGTGCAAGTCATGGTACATCTTGGTAACTATGGGATGCACTGCCTAAGATGAAGTGTGAAACTCCCCCATCATATCCTTATATATTTCCATTAGATCCCATATATGTCCATGGATCCAAAACATCTCATCATCACCTACCATCAAACTAGGGGGTGGATCCTTAATTGCTACACACTCCAGCCAGACTAGGGCCGCATAATATTATTCCATTCTTATCCTCACTTTGTAAATGATGGTAGAAGTCACAAATAAAGTTGAATGTAATTTATATCCCTAACATTCATGCACCTTCAAGTGAATATCAGATAACAACACCATAAGCTTCCACTCACTAGTAGCCTACTGCACTTCCAACATCTGAGTCCTCCTACTCAGTGCATCAGCCACTACATTTCATTTTCAAGGAATGTAGGCAAACATGAATTCAAATGACAGAAGATTTTCATCCTACCATCAATACCATATATATAGATCACACTGAGTAAAGTTGTACATGAGACTTTTTGGGTCCATGTACACCAAAAAATTCTCCACCAATATATAATGTCTCTAACAACATGAAGTATGAACAAACAAGTCTAAATCAAGATTGTTCTTCAGATAGCTATGCTCATGTGGCCTCAACTATCTAGACTTGTATGCAATGACTCAATCCCCCTGCATAAGCCTGCTTCCATCCTGATACTTGATGCATCACAATATACTTTTAACTCTTGCCTACTCTAGAAAAATTATTATCGATGCTAACATTAAAATCCCATTTAACTCAAAAAGGGAATCTCAAAAGAATCTGACCATTCATAATTCACCCCCTTCTTTTTTATCACCATCATCGACACTGCTATGTGTGAGAAGTTTTGTATGAAATGCTAGTAGTAAGAATCTAGCCCCAGAAAACTCCGCACCTCAAAGATGTTCTTCAGATGCTCCCAGGTAACTTATGCTCTCAACTTTTTGAGGTCCACTAATACTCATGTCTCCAAGATGATTTGACCATGGAAATGAATGTGATACATACAGAAGTGGCACTTTTATATCTTAGAATATAACCAATTCTCACTCAGTGTACACAAAACGATCTCAAGATGGGTGGCATGGTCATGTCGATTATTAGAATATACCAATATATAATCCACGAAAACCACAACAAAAGAATCAAGATAGGGATGGACAACTTAGTTAATCAGCGACATGAAAACCACTTGCACATTCATGAGACCAAATGGCATTACCACATACTCTTATAAACCTTAACTATTTTGGGATGCGGTCCAAAGTATGTCTCCCGATAGAATAGAAACATTATGGTAACCAGATCTAAGATTGATCTTAGAGAATACACAAGCTCCTTAGAACTAATCAAAGAGATCATCTATTCACAAAATAGGATATTGGTACTTAACAGTCAACTAGATTAATTTCCAATAATCCACACATAGGGTGAGGGTAATGTTCACCATTTTTATAAAAAGGACTGGAGAACCCCAAGAAGAAGTACTGGGTTGGATGAAACCCTTTGCCTTCAATTCCTATAGCTGCATATTGAGCTCTTTAAACTCTGTTGTAGCCATCTTATAAAGAGGATTAGATACTGGTACTTCTCATAGTACTAGATCGATATAGAATTCTACCTCTATTACAGATGTAAACCTAAAATGTTGTCTGGGAATACATCCCTAAAATGATAAACTGATGGATGAAAATTCATATGACGTATCCCCTGGTCATCCAGATAGCGACTGGTAATCTGTGTTGTCATCCCACTCAACCCACAATGGTCTAGTCTAGCATGGTTTTCCTAGACATCCTACTCTCACTTGTGTAGAAATAATTTTCCTTCCGGTGACATAAAACTCTCCCTACGGCAATAGAAATCGATGAAGGCTTGAAAGTAGACTAACCAGTCCATTCAGAGTAAGATATCATAGGTTTTCATCTCTAATACATAGAGATCCCAAACAAGGTGACACCCACCAACCTCAAGAATACACTACTTCTACTATTTCACACCTGCTATTATAATCCCTAATAGAGTTTTAGTTTCATAATATCATCAAAAGAGAGAACATAGATCCAAATGATCTCTACAATGGGAACTTATATGATTCTATGTGATTCCCCTATATCAAATTGATAAAAAGAAAAAAAATATGTGAATAGAATAATAACTCTAACAATAGAAGGTTTGGGATCCTTATTTTTTCAGGATTATTTCACTGCATAACTCTGGCATGTACCGCAACCCTGAGACACTACTTGGATACCCTGAGATGAACCACCCGTCTGTTGCTGTGATCCTAGGGTCTTGTTACCATGGCCATGACCACTACCTTGGACTATACAACCTTACACATTCTAGTTCCCTAAATGGTGAGAAGCTACAGACCCTTCTACAGAAGGTGGAGTTGGTGACAACCCTCTCTTACTAGATTATGGTGGAAATGTCCTAAAAACGGTTATAAGTGGCTAGTATTACTGTAATATCAACACTTGACTGGTAGCATAGGGCACTATGGTTTAGTATGACCAATTCAACCACTTTATAAGCACCTCAAATGGATAACAGAAGATACATTTAGAGTACTAGATTGGCCACATGTATGGTGTAGATGATGTTTCCAACTACCAATCTAGAAATTATGATATCTAGGTGTTGAACCTACCAATTTTACCCCTCCATATTTCCCTTGATTCCACTTGGTAATCAGTTCATGGTTTATTATATGAGATTCAGTAGTTATCCAAAAGATATTCATCTATGAGTGGAAGTCGTACCTGAGACCATCCTCAAATCTCATAGCCTTTGATAGATCATCACCCACCATAATAGGTGTGATGCGTTGGAGCTCAGTAAAGTGGTAAGAGAAATCTATAAATGATAGAGTTCCCTACTCTAAATGCATAAACTAGTAGACTTTGTTAGACCTCAGTTGCTTGGGATAATAGTCATAGATGATAGTCTAAAAATATCCCCAAGCCATATCTCACTGACACTATGTTTGTCTTGTAACATCCCACCACCTGTTGGAGGAATCACATTGCATATAAGTCACATGCTAGAAACTGATCTCAATAGGTTTCTCAAAATCCATGAAGATAGATAACATGGAATCTTGCCTTGAATATGTTGCTTGTGGCCCACCTTCCCCAGAAAACATTGGTATATGCTGCTACTATAACACCCATTTCATTTCTTCTATAGACATGGTATTTTGTGGTTCTCCCTAAAAGGTTTTCAGGAACCTTATAAAGTCTTCACAGAAAAGTTAATTCACACCTGAATCTATTATAATAACTGGTTCCACAACTAGCACATCTGGAGAGCCCACTAGTGGACCATGACCTATCACCTTCAGGGTATGATCATTTCCTCCCTCTTCTATTTCTATTGGATGTTATTTTGGTGGAATTTCTCTATAAATTCCCTCACATACACCTTAGTATATTCATATTCATCATGGTACACAGTTCAAGTGCACAAAAAGTAAACAATAGAAAATAAATTCCCAAATGTTTACAATATATGAGCACACAATGTGTAGGGAAAATAAATGGAATGTACACTTAAGTTGTTACATTGTCGTGTAATCCTATTTCTGTGGGCATGTAAACACCCCATGTATAAAACATGTTTTTAGGGAACACGGTGTGTAAACATAAACTCTCACATTGGTATGTAACATCTCCTACCTTATTCATGTATCCATCCTAGATACACGACAAGTCTGGCTAACACATATAGTGTACTCAAGTCTTCCCTCTTTTCTATGTACCTTTACATGGCCAGAGCTACACGAGTCTACCTATGTAAAACAACATGGGTTTTTTCTTAAGGTACATGGTGTGTTATGATCAAAAACTCAACAAACATTGTTTTTTCTCACATGGATGATAAAATGGTCATCTAACACACAACATGTACTTGGAAAAGTTATTTTCATCCTGAATAGAACACATGTCGTGTGTTCATAGGACCACACACCATATTGTCTGGGTTTCTAAATAGTAAGCCTCAGAAACTTCATCGGATCCCCTGTTTATGAAAAATATTTATATGGTGTGCCAAATTATGAGCTACAGGGGGGGGGGCATACTCCCCATGAATCAAGGATTGGAACCAACATACAACACATAGTAACACAATTTATATCCCATGTATGAAATAAGATTGATAAAATTACGATCCATGAGGCCCCATACTCCTCAAAGATCAATGTTTGGACTCCATACAATTCAACCATAACACGTACCAATACACCTATCAAAATAGCATGCATATCTATCATGGTATCTATCACAATAGAATTTATATCCAGAACACCATATTTCACAACAGCATGCAATCAATAGTGCTCTATAAATTGAATGGTAAGAAAGCATGGCATGTGATTATATCATGTTTATATATAATGAATGAGATAGAATACCATCACCTCAAAAGGTTGCAATAATATAAAACCACAATGATATCAATAATAACAGAACAAAACAATTGTATCACCCAACTATGAAATCAAATCAACTATAATAGCTCAAAATCCAAAAATTTCAATTCAATTAGAGGTAATCTGGATTTTCTCTATACACAAGGTAGCTACTCTCAGGCATAGAGAATTACCAAATTCTGTTTCCTTTATTTCATCGCTAAATAGTATAGAAAACTGGGAATGATATCCTCTGATACCAATTTTTAACATCCCGGGTCCGGATGCCACTAACCTGGTGCCCCATACCAAGTTGGCTGCATTTCCTAAAGCACATTTCCTCAAATGCCAAAGGCTGTAGACTAGATTTAATGGTCTAGGGTGTGATAGTGGGGAAGTAAATCCCTCATTGACAGAGTGGAAAAGAGCTGAATGATAATATAAAATAAGATAAGCTTTAAACATCATACAATTGTAAATAACATCGTAATATTGACAAGATATGTTACAAAATATCATTTAATACAAAAGATGATGTATCATACCACATGACCTTGGAAAGCATCCAAACAAGTACACTCCAGTAATACAAAATATATGTCTCAAAATCTCAAAAGAAACAAAATGAGACTTGAAAGCATCACAAGCCTTGGCTTAGACCCATGCCCTCTGACTCCTATGCAGAACATAATGTACCTATAGAATGGGCGCATTCCTAGATCAATAGTAGCAATCATGTATTATGTTTGGGCCCAAAGAATGACCCTAGCAATATGTGAGACTCTATCCCATAAGGAAACCAAAACAATTCTATTCTAATCTATTAGTGAATATATATAACAAGAAGTGTACAATAGTGAAAGTAGTAAATAGTAGGTTCTCAAAAGTAATCTCAATATATGTCTTAGTACCAAATGGTAAATAGGTATAAGTGAAGACTGAATCCAAGCATGCGATTTTTCTTAGTAAATGAGTCATAAGTCATCCATTTCAATATTGATGTTCCATGAATTATATAAGGTGTCGTGGTATGGATTAGGCCTAAAGACCCTGAAATAAAAGTAACCATCAACTCACGACACAATAATCATTTAATCATGCAAATTTTTTTCCAATATAGTCCGGCATAGGTATCCCTCAGTGAACCCTAGGCTAACTCTACATTTTAAATAAGACCCAATGAGCCTAACCACAGTATATGTGGATCAATAATGACTTTTAAATATTTAACCTCTTGAGTGCGTCCATTGTCTTTTAACCAAGACAATGGTTCACCCTTGGTATATATGGTAAAATTAGTCACATGAGTCAGACCATTCATTTTAACCGAGACTGTGGATTTCCCATAGATAATTAACTACTTTTATCCTTTAATTAAATTACATATTCCATCTCAGTAGAATCACATGTGAGTTAAACTACCACATGGCCTTGACATAATCAACTAACATGGGCTTAATATACATTATAACCATCACATGTAAATTAACCTATAACATGTTCAAACAAGGATAACTAACATAGGAAAAACATATAATAAGCCTATTATGATATTTAAACAATATCAAGGATTAACATAAAAAGTAACTCATGTGGTCAATTCATATAATGATAAATACCTTTTTAACATCTTAATAATGGGATTTTGAGTCAAGATTGATAGGAATTCTCAGACAAACAACCATATAAGGAAAACACACCAAAGGGGTGGCCATAAATCATGGTTTACAACCCTGAACATGCTTTCAAATCATTTAGTTAATTACCTAATCATCAATAAGAAATACAAGAGTTCATTATTCAATAAAGATACACCCTAAATGTTGGAACTTGGAACTATGGAATATATAAACATCATGTAAATTCACTAAAGTAATGAGACCACAAACCTCGTACTTGTATGACTCTCCTCATCAATCATCAGGTTCTAATTAGACCTATAATGGAGTATATCTACAAAACAAGTATAAACACATGAACAAAATGACAAGATCGTGGGAAGAAATTATGAAAAAAGGCTCAACTTGAATTGACAGCTTACTGAGGGGAATCCAATGCATATAAAAGTATTTGAATTAGAGATCAGACGATAAAAGGAAAGCAAAAATCTGATTCGGATCTCTTAGGCATGCTACTCGTTGAAGGGGGTCTATTTTTGTCTTTTTGGGAAAAGGAAGAACTGCTTGACTTGTTAATCAATTAAAAAAAAGTACCAAGCATGTAATTGAGATTACACATTGATTCCGTACTATTTTTTGTCCCCAATATTATGTGGTAGGGTACTAGAATTACATGGCGTGTAGCCTTGTATACAGGGCATGTACCTATAATTACATGATGTATAGGTCTGAGTCACATAATGTAATAGGCCTACAGACATCCTCTCGAACAATTTTCCCCCATATCCTTAAGTATAAACATAAAAGGAACGATCCATACCTAAAAAAAGAATCGAGTTCTTACAGCATTATTCATTTTTTATTTATTAGTTTATGCAGTTGAATTTACTATTTAGTTATTCTTCTATATTATTTTTCTATGGTATATTGAAACTTTGATATTTATTTATTATTGGTTTTTCCAATGTGTTTAAACATTTAATTAAGGTATTATACTCTCCTCACTATACTTATCACACCTTCGATGCTAGTCGGTAGCCTATGGCATATAGGGAGATGATCATGAAGTCACTTAACAATCCTGATTTGGCCAAATGAGAGAGTGTTTGGATGAAGGACATTATAGGAGAACTGTGATTTTTTATTTTATAATGGGCTGAATTTTTATATTTTAAATGTGTTAATGTATCCATTATTAGACCATTATAAAAGTGTATATAGCAATTGATTTTAACACTAACAAACAAGCTACCAGTTTTGAATTATCAGTATATAGTTAATATACATAAAGATTATTTATATTTTATAAAATATATATCCCATTATTAAAAATTTATTTTAATTAAAATATATTATATGTAATAATATTAAAATATACTGATTGACCTGGGAAAATACCATTGATTCTAAAGTGATGGTTTTTTTTGAATTATGATTTTTTAGTTTTATTAACTTTAATGAATGACATGAATAAAATATATTTATTTTATTCAATGAATTATTAGTAAAATTAAATAATAATAACAAGAAATAGTTATGTAACAAAAGTGAATATTAATGTTAATATTCATCGATAACAAAATTTATTATTTAAAAACATTGTTGTTATTATTTATTTTATGTTTTTTAGTAAAAAATAAAATTCTAATATTTGATATATGGAATTTAATGAAATTTATTTTTATATAAAAATAAATTAATAAACATTCCTGAATTGATTTTTATCTAGTTAAAAAAATAAAGATTCATGTAATGTTAAAAATAATTTTTTTCAAATAATTGTTGTCCCCTATATTGTGTATTATTATTTTTATAAATTGAATTGATCTCTAATAAAAATTATTTTAATGATAATAATTTTATATATCTATATTGAAACAATATATTAATCATATAATTATTATCCCATGATAAGGAATATTATTGAATTCGTTCTTGTGCATATAACTACATTTTTCTAATTTTTATTTATTTATTATGTGTTCATATATTAAAATTATTTTTTATCAACTAAGAGATTTGTATCCAAAATATGGATATAAAAATTTTAATAATAATTTAGAAATTATTAAATAAATTAAATTTCATTTCTAGTAAAATAAATAATGTAATAATGTAAAAAAAATTACGTTCCCATGGTAAAGGTAAAATGTGGTATAATTTGTTAAATTAAGGGGTACAGTCCAAAAATATAAAAAACTATAAACATGTGGATGAAGGAATTACCCACATACCCTTATCCTACATCAATAATTTCTATTCATTATATCCACTTTACTTTATTAATTACATTGATTATTAATCAAATAATGAATATTTAAAAAAATTCCACTAAATCCCTCCTATAAAACATGTCCCTCACTATCCACATAAAGTAAAACCATACATTTGGATTCATATTTATTACATAATATAATTATCTCTTTAACAATCATATCTTTCATTTGGTAACCTTCGATCACAAGGAGTCCTAAATCCTTCTTTTCCATGAGGCTCTTTAAGAGATAATTCCTGACTTCAATTTAAGTGTTATACTCTTTTTAATCATTCTTCTTTACCTTCTTCATCCACCCATTTTTAAATATAAATTATGAAACAAATTAAATTATATTGAATCAATTTTTCTTTTATAAAGGTTATATTATAGATAAAAAATTATGTTTTCTTATTCATTCATTTGTTATAAATATTTCATGTTTTGGTTAGTTCTACCACTTCTAATAATGATGTTATAATGGTTACATCATGAATGATTAGGAAAAAGATAAGTAACAAAAATATGATTTAGTAATTATAAATATTTATTCTTTTTATAGTTCTCTAATTTCAACAATATGTATATTCATTAATGAAATTTATTCTTTTATTGAATCAAAATTCAAAAATAAAATGATTTATTTAACTATGTTCAATAAATGTCACCATAAATTCTATAAATTAACCAATTAAATTTCAATAAATAAATAAAATATATTATAAATCTTGAGAAACATTTTTAGTTGATTAAAAAATTTGAAACAATCAAATACTAGAGACACCACACCGAATCTAACATGACACATATGATACCACTGATGAGAGGATGTTAAATTTCAAAAAGATTGATTTATAAATTATTGATAATAAATTTTAAATTATTGGAATGAAGTAGTATAAAAAATATATTTCTTATATATATGAATAATGACCTTAAATTGATTCCATATATGGTTATAGTGTGTATGGACAATATTGAATCAATGTTAATGGTTTTCATCTCAATTTATATTCACTGAGACATGTTTCAAATTATACAGAAATTTTCATTTATATGGGGTATATAATTTCACCTTGTAATATTTTATCATAAATATATTTTAGTTAATTTTATTTAATGTTCCATTTATTATTCTCTGTTCTTTAATCAATAAAATTTGAAATTTCAAATGTTGTATAGATTTTTATTATCTCAATTTTCATTTCATTGGATTATAATATTACTAAAATGACTATGTTATTATAATATTATTAGATGAAATAATTTTTATATTTTATATGATATTTTTTAATTATCTTTAGGTATATTACATTTCAATGTACGAAACTACATCATTGTTGGATTTAATTCAATATAAAATAAGACATTGTTATGAAAAATTATAACCCCCTCTTTGGGATATATCTCTAAACATATCCATACAATTTAATACCATAAATATTTTATTGGATTATTTCAAAGGGTAACAACTCGTACCCCTCTATACCATTCATATTTTAATTTATCGCAATTCAAAATTAAATTTTATATTACTTTTATCGATGTGAATTTTATGTCAAAACAATATTAGTAGATTAAAATAGTGTTTTATTCAACTTATATATTTATTAAACTTTGTATCAAAATTAATTATAAATTTTCATTATTTCATTTGAATGATACATAATATTAGATTATTTTTAAAATAGTTATTACAAAATTAAATATTTTTAACATTTTAGAAAGGATTTAGAAGTGACCAGTAACTTTAATTTTATGAAAACAATAATAATTAATTTTAGAAAACTCTTATTATAAATTTTCTTCAATTATAATCCTTAAAATAAAAAGTTATAGCTCATATAAATTTATATTTTTCAGAATGATCATATAAATTATCTTAGAATATAATTATTTTGGGTGAATTAATTTTTGGTTTCCACCAATCTTATTTTGGATTTCATTTGATGAAATAACATTTGAAAATGTTATGCAACTCATTTCCAATAAGTTATTAAAAAATATGTGTGATTGATTTCAAGTTAAGCTCATATATATGGTTTATCATTATTTTATGGGTGAAACCTATATATCCCTATAATGGATTTTTTATAGGTTTATCCCCTGAGATTGTGATGTCATGTGTGGACATGATTGTGGTTTGATATGGTCAAAACTCCATTTAGATACATGAATTCATTTAGATAAGTTAGAAACTCTATGTGTCGACAGGATTGTGGTTATATATATTCAAAATTCTATGTTTGTGAAGGATTTCAGTTTTCTATTTTCACAACATTTTTCCCAGACTTGGTTATTGTTAGCAATGTTCTCAACCCTTTGCATAGATATGATTGTTGTTATCTGTGTTTAAAACATTGTGCATGTACATCATTCAAATTATCTATGTTCACAATTTTTTTAGTGTACCTTTGTTTATAACACATGACTATATTATGCTACATGGATAATTATTAATGTTTCATGTTTCCATAATCCTCGATCATGGTATATTTTAAGCTCAAAAGATGATTCTTTTGAGGTAATCTCTCATTTTATAATTCTATATATAAAATATAATTATTACATGCTCTTTTTAATTATATATTTATACTGCATTCGTGTTTTATCACATTATTATAAATGTCTCATTATTTATTGAAAAACTTTTCTCATAAAGATAATTTGAACTATCCCCTTATTAGTTTTAGAATTTCCATATTGAATTAAAATCATGTATATCTCTATGAGGAAGTCTTTTGTGAATAATATTGTGTGATATTTTAAAAATTTAATGTATAATAATACAACTATTTTGAAAATATATAAGTAAAATAAAATTTTGGGTTTTTTAGTAGTCTGTTTATTTAGGATATATAAAATTTAAATTATTAAAATAATGTCAAATATATGCATTTTATTGTTATGTAATATTATCTTATCCATGCCAAAAATAAAATAATATTTTAATAATGGTAGAATAATAAAAATTATTAGAATCAAATTAACACAATCTTCAATAAAATAGGAGTTATAGAATTGGGATGATAATATTTATAAATGATTATTTTTCAATAATAGTTCAATATTTAATCATTGGGATACTTATTTTTTTCCCACAACATAAATTATCATCATAAAGAATTTGGTAGGACCATAATCCAATAGGATATTTGAGGATATTTATTCTATGATGAGTGTACGATCCACCACTTTTTTTATGAACCCACTTCAATATTTTTTATTTCTTTTTAATTAACATTCTCCCTTTAATTTGGTGATTAATAAAATTTATTGTAATCAATAAAACTGAAATTTCTATACCTTTTGACATAATGTGTGTACACTTTGAAATTGAAGAAATTAAGTGTGTTTAGTGAATTATATTGATATATTTTTTCATATATTTCATTAGTGTTCCAATGATTATCAGTTTATCATTCATATTAAAGATGGTACTCTATTACCCACATTAATATTTTATATATTCTTTCAATTAAATTCCTCTATACTTCATCCCACATTTTCAATATGAAATAAGACGAATCATCATTCCTCCTTAGTTTTATAATTTGATTTTCAATGAAACAAATTTATTTTCTCTATTTCCCAAAAAACATGAGAATAATGGGAGTCTCTAATTTTAATTCTATCGTTGAGAGCTCACATAAAAATTTATTCATAGTTATCAAAGTCCATTATAGATAATAATTTTTTAATTCATGGGTTATAAACATTAAATAAGAAATCAATTTATCTTTTTGGATCAATGAATAAATAGAAATAGACATTCAAAACATCATGATGTTTTATTCAATGGTATTAATGGATTTATTCAAAATTTGATACAAAATAAGGAATTTTATCTCCATTATAAAGAGAATATTTTATCAAAAATATTTATTGAGTATCTTTTACATAAAATCCAAACATTAAAAGAAATATATTTCATCCTATTATATCATGTGATTGGATGGGTTAAACTATTGTTATTCATCACCTTTTAAAGGCTGAAGAAAAAAAAACAAAAATTATACACATAAATCACATGAGAATGGAAATGATATTTTCTATTGTGTTGATCCATTTCATGATAATTAGTTTATTGGAAGGAACACTAAAGGAGTATGAATGTTGTTGTACGAATGACTCAATATATAATTTTTTCTTCCTTATAGTGTTTTGATGTTTTACTTGGCTCATGTTATTGTTTATATATTGAGAAATATTGGTGATAATAATGAAGAAATTTTATTTTCCATCCCCTATCCCATTTGGTTTCCCATAGTATAAATATATAAATTGTCTATTTCACTCATTGATTACTCTGATCCTCAAAGTTATAGCCATTTACTATACTCAAAAAATATAGTTTAACTATCTTGTAATAAATCCAATGTAATGAGATATATGATAATGATAATAAAACCTAAGATATCATACCTTATAAAAAATCCATTTAAAAATATGACATTTTAGGTTTTTCAAACATACCATTTGATTTAAAATTATCCATTTTAAGATCTATAATAATATGTCACATAACCTAAATGCCAAAATTTATGAAACTGCACTCTGATACTAACTAAGAATAACCAAATGGGAAATACATATTTAATATATAATATTATATGAATATATTATACATATAAAAATAAATAACAATCCTAGAACCTAAAGGTTTATTTTATTTAACAATAACTCTTGAACATCACATAAACAATCCTCTAAACTTGATATCCCTAATGACATAAGACACATAATAATCCTATTTAAATCCTAGGCAATGGAAACCCTTGAAAAGTGTGAGATTATATTCTTAGTAAGGGTCATCATAAGAGAAAAAAAATCAAAGATAATAAGTATAAGATAAATATATAGGTATGAAAACATATTCAATGTGTAAAGACAATACATAATAAAGTAAATAGCAATAAAATATAGATCATAAAAAATGATTCATGACATAAGGATTTTGTAAAAACATATGACTTGAGTCAAATTAGTGTGGAAACATTAGTTAACAATCACAAGTCATGAAAACATTATATAGGGATTGTTAATAACATATAGATATATCCTAAGAATCTGGAATATACTTAATTAATTAAAATTATTCTTTAATTCATTGATCAATTATGAGACTATATTCACATAATGAAATGATCCTTATAGATCTAGTTAGTCCTCTATTCCCTTAATCTATGTGGGTGGAGTCCCATAGTGGATGTGTCCACTACGTTGTCCCATAATTATCATTTAATGATATATAATATTTAACCAATTTATTAGAGAGAGATATAATTATGGGTCCACTTTAACATAATGAAAAACAATATATATGTGTTGTAGCTGAACTTGATCACATTTATAAATCCACCAAACACTATATAAACCTTTATAATAAATTATATTTAACAACAATTTATAGAATACATTACCATAACTAACAAATAGAAAGAAGATGGGTGATATCATTAGAAAATATCAATAGGTATTATTAAGAAATATGAAATGAAATTTGTATAATTTAAAAATTCTTTTTAAGATCATTTCAAAATTTAATGAAAAATAATAATAAAAATTTACTTTTTATGAAAATGTTTTAAAATAAAATAATTTTAATATTAATTTTTATCAGGAATAATTAATATAAAAATAAAAATAGCTTGGAAAACTATGAAAACATGGAAAATAAGCAATACAATGAAAATTAAGGAAAATGTTAAAAGAATATACCAATGCGAACAATGATTAGAAAAATTCTTTTCACACTTTTTTAGGAAATACAGGGTCAAGAAAAACACCTTTATGAAATCATTTAAAATGGGATAAGGGTATATGAAAATTATGGATGTAAAGGATAAGGATTCATGATCCAAAATAAGATATAATTTCAGTTAAACATAAGAGAATCATATCAATTGAATTTCAAAGGAAAGGGATGCGAAATGTTATGAAGGCATATAATCTAGAAAATTAAACATATGATAAGGTAATAAATAAGGGTTTATTTGAATGAAAATAAAATTTCTCAATGTGAATTTATAAATAACTCACATCGATTTCAAATTGATATTGAAAAATAATAACTTGATTAATATTTCATCTTGGTCTGATGTGATTTGACATCTTGAATAATGAATTTGGATTTATTATTCATATATATAAGAATAATAACAATTTTTATCTTACGTAATTACATTAATTTATATTTCCTTATCATATTCACTTTAATTATTTATTATGAAATTAATATTAGGGTGTTAATTATTATTTTTTCAACCCATGACTCAATTTGTATTTTCTGATCCTTTCTATGTGATCATGGTTTTATCACCACTATAATATTAATGAATATTTATTAATTATGATTGAGATTGTTTTTAATCCCCATGGTCATTTCATTGAACTTGTGCTGAGGGTTCACGTGGATCAAAAACAAATTTTTATTGATGGTTATTTAATAAGAAATAATATTGAGTTTATTAGTGAATGTAATTTGTAAAATTACCGTTATTTATGTTTTATTACAAATTAATTATATAAAATTTATAACATTATCTCGGTTGGTGGTAAAAATAACCCAAATAAGAACACATTATAACAACTGAATGAGTAAGAATGCATTATTGTATAGTAATAAGATAAATTTAATATAAACATAAGTATTTATAAAGAAAATTATTAATATGATAAATAAGATTTAATAATAAGTGTATATAAAAGATAAATAATAATGATTATAGATTATATGAAACTTATATTGAAGAGATGAATGTTCCCATAGATATCCTCTTGGAAGTAGGGTATTTGGGTCTTCATTATGTGAATATAGGAACAAAAATGATGGTGAAAGTTGTTAGGGATTGAATTTGGATAGTTATTCAATATTAAGTCAAATGAAATGTGTGGGAGGAAGTGGGGATAATAGGGTTCCTTTTATTGGTGTGGATGAGTGGAATTCTCAACAATAATCATTCTATAATGAGTAAGGAATGAATTTTTACATGTAAAATTAATAAAATGTGGAAATACAATTGATAATGGATGAATAGTGGAATATATTTCTCTGATAAATATATTTAGAGTAAAAATTGGTATTACATTTTATGTATTCACCCCTTAATTTAACCCATTCACCACATTTTACATTTATCACGTAAATATATATTGACTATGATATCTTACTTTTTACGACTAAAATGAAACTTAAATTCTTGAAAAATATTAAAATAATTATCAATACATTAGAATAAATTTATTATATTTAAATTTATAAATATGATAAACTTAAATTTTGATTCAAAATATACACTATAAAGAAAATTTTATTTTCTAAAAAGTGAATTTTTAAAAATTATGAGTTCATAATCTTATATTACATCAATGACTATTTAATTGAGTTTTATTAATTTTTTTATAAATTGGAACAATATATTTGATCATAATCATATTTTAAAATTTAAAAGCATAATTTATTAAAATAAAATTAGCTGTCACATGGAAAAAAATTCATTTGAAATTTCCCCCATTAATATTAAAATATTTTAATCACATAATATTATTTGTCCTCTAAACCATAAATTTTATCAATACATATATATTAAAATATAAATTATAATTTTATAATCATATAAAATCATTATTTAATAATAATTATTATAATTATAATATTTGATTAATATATATATATATATATATTTTAAAATAATAAATTTCTGCTAATGATTATTTTTTTATTTCACTGGAGAATTTATTATTATATGTTACTTATATTATTTATAATTTCTAAATAATATTTATAAAACATCAATGTAACTATTATATATATGAATACACAATTATAATATATCCAATGGATTTATGTAAAACAACCATGTGTCCAACGAAAATATATATAACAATCATATTATATTTCTCTATATTTCATTAAAAATATTTATAAGAAAATTCACCCCATTTTATAATTTCTATTTCATTATTTTCATCCTATTTATAACAGATTTTATTATTTTAATAGTTATCATTGGAGGTATGATCTTTATGGGAGATCATGATGACGATACATTCAAAATTCTAGTTGTTTTATTTTATTATGGTACTATTCCTTTAGTAACTATAATAATTATGTTTAATTTACTTATATCACAATGTATTTTATTTTTTATTATAATATTTTATCATAATTATATAAATATTTTTTCATTTTTTTATCTTTCATGTATCTCAAGATATGAAATAGTAAATATTATTTTAAAGGGAGACACATAAAAAAATCTTGGGCTGTTATAATAGGGTACCTAGCACTAGTCCACCACCAACACAACTAAACTTTTATAAATATTTTCCCTAATTTTATCCTAGAAATCATGAAAATTTATAAATTAAATATTTATACCTAAATAATAAATGAATTATTGGGAAAACTAAAATGTACAATTAGGGGAATTACAAATGGAATGATTTATTTGGGGATATGACATGATAATATTTTTTACGTGGAGAATATGTGATTAAAATATTTTAGTGACATGAGGGAATCTTTGTTGAATGTTTATGAAGGTGATTTAAAGGCAGTGAGACTAAAACCTTTAGTTCTGAGGAACATATTTATAGACCTAAAGATGTTTACAACGGAGTATGTTAACACATATTTCAATCAATTTCTTAACATAGATGGGGATATTTGAGGACATATTGAATTAATTAAAGATATAAACATTATGATGTGAATTTTGAAGATATTAACAACAAATTTAAATCAATTTTTCTCAATAAGTAAAAAAAGATCTGATTTTTTATCATTACGTGATATTTAACAGATAACCATGGTATATGATATGAGAATGCATGAGGATTATATAGATGATGAAAAAGGATATATAATTTCATTAATTCAGTATAATAACATTAGATAATGATCCATATGTTTATTAATTTTACATAATTATAACACTCTAAATATTTAGTTAAAAGAACAATACGATCGACAACATTTTTAACATCCATTACCAAGAATTAAAGAAACTATAATATATTCGAAATATATTATTATAATATATAAGTTTAATTTATAAGTATGACTATGTGTAAAAAATTCAAAGAAAAATTAAAAATTGTCTCAATCAATAAAAAATTATTGATTAATTCTTAACAAATAATCACACAATTTTATCTTAATTCATTTTATACATCAAAATGAATTTATTTTCACACATTATTTTTATTTCATTTTATGTTTGGAAATAATAATTAATTTCAAAATAATTTTATTTTTTTTATAAAATTAACATCACTTTCAAAATCATTAAATGAAAAGTAAATTATGTTTAAATTTTGTGATATTTAATAAGGAATTTATTTTTAGTGAACAGTAAAAAATAATTTTTTTTGAAATTTTTTCATTTCATTTAATTAATTAATATAATACCAATGTTAATTTATGATTAGTATTTGGTATCGATGTTAAATTTTATACATTTTATTTTAAAAAAATATTATTTTTCAATTTCAATCAATAATATGCCTATTTTTGATATAATTTAATTTTTAGGCCTAAAAATGAATTTATATAAAAACATTTGTTCATTTCAATTTAAGAATTAAAAAATTTGATTTATACCACTTATAGGAATTGAATATTGAAAAAAGGATTAAATATTAGGAATAATAATTTCTAAATTTGGTAAATATATTCCTCTTAATTTTTAACATTATAAATAGTAACCATAAATTTTTTTTATTAACATGGCACAGAAACAAAGTATTAATTATGGTTAAACCATGAGAAAAAGTTATCAAAATAAAACCAAGACATATATTCATTTATTTCTATGTGATTAAATTGACTATAGTAATCCCAAATTCTAATATATTCTATTTTGGATCCATTTTCCATTAATTGTTACATTTATAATATTATATTTAATGAAAAATTAAAAATGTTACTCTCTTATATTTAATATCTCAAATTATTTTAAATATGGATAAAAAGAATATAATTTTGTTTTAAACATTTTTTTGAGTATAAATTAATTTTCATCAAGGTAATTTATCTTTATTTATTTAGTAATGAAATAATTACATTATATTATTACGAAATGTTGACATAATGATTGTCCAAGGAGTAGAAATATCAACTACATTATTTAGAAAACTCAAAAAATAATATTTTTTTTGGGATGAGTTATAGTGTTACAAAAATTATATAGTTAAAAATACCAAATTATATGGTTTTAATGGATTACATTATAGTTGAACACTTCTGTTGGTTTCTTTAATGCCAAATTAAATAAATAGTGTCAAAAATAAGGTTAATGCTATTTTAGGATAAATAATATTTTATTAAAAAAAATTAAAAATCATAATAATATATAAATAGGAAAATTAGTATGATATTTGTAATTAAATTCTATACCTCAGAAAATGATGATTCAATTCTTACATGTTATGTAAAACTATAACCTTTTAAGAGTGAAAATGTTATTACTGTGGTTATGGTTAAAATTGGTCTTCTCTGGGTTTAAAAAAAATTATGGTTTAAAAATGAAAATTGAACTATCAATATTTTTATGTTTTACGTTATTTTAATCACATATTACTATAGATTTTCATATGCAGAGATTTGGAAACATTTTTAAATAGAATAAATTTATTATATTAATCATTTAATAAATTCCATTAGTGCCCCCTAGAAATGGGAATCCCTCCTTTCTCTTATTTACACCACATTGAGCTATATAGGATGACTGAACCATAAAAAAAATATCTTATAAAATTACATATCCATGAATTAGTGATTATTTTCATCCTAATGTACCATTCTATGAGACATTATGAAAGGATCTAAATGTTTCATACTGAATAAGATGTAATCATATTAGCCAACCTGTTTCATATTGTTTCTTCATTTACCTACTATAAATATATGATATTATTCATAAAATAATAAATTATGTATTATAAATATACTAAACTTTTATTATATATTCAATCCTCTTTATTCATCCCATTTCCATCAAATGGGAAGTGAAATTATTATGCGTTCATACACAAGGCTTACCATCAAAATGTAGCCATGAAATTCAATTTTCAATACCATGTATCATGGATTGAAATTACGATGGGTTTAATTTTTATTTGTGAAATTTATTAATACATTACAATTCAAGAATTATAATACCATATATACCTTCTTTCGATCTTATCTATGATAAAATGATAACATCACTCATGCATACGTGTAGACTACCACCACCATGAAGTAGCCTATTTATTTTTTCAATTATGATTTACATGAATGGTAATAAGGATGGAATTAATGAGTATATATTATATATGTGAAATTATAATTATTCTATATAGGTTAATTATTAATATTATTTCTTCCATTCTATTCGTTGAAAAGGGAAAACAATGTTAATTAGTATGTAGATCCTACCATCTCCATGTATAATGTAAATATTTTTTTAACTCTAAATTTTATTGATAATTATATATTTATATATATGGAATTTCTAATATATTAACATCATGATTATTTTTTTTAAATTATTTAATCGTGAACAAATTATATGGAATGTAACTACTAAACTAAAATTCTTATAAAAATTTAAATAGTTAACATAGTTAAATGACAACATTAATAAGGAATTATTAATAAATGGGAATTAAAATGTTATAAGATGAATATTTATAATATTTTTATTGCGAATATTATAATATTATTTAGTTATAATAAATTTAAATTTATTATATAGGACTATAGAGTTCCTTAAAAAGTAATTATATCATAAGGTAAAGTTTTACCATATCAAATTATTTTAATTGAGACATATATTATGTTAAGACTATAAATAATTTAATGAGGTGAATATATATTCTAATTGACATGTTATATCATGAATATACTTATAATAATGACATTTAAGGTTTCATTTTATGTAATTATCTCATGTGACCAATGATTTAAAATTTACCAAAGTAGTAAGATATTTATGTTACAATCTCATTTGTTATCTGAATTTTTTATGATTAAGATTATAATGATGAAATTTTTTGATCTATATTTCAATAATACCATTATATTACTTATCCAATAAATCCTTATGGAGATTAAATGATTAAATTTTATTTTAAACATCTATAGAATCTATGATACAAAAATAATATTTTGATGGAAAACTAAATTTATTTCACTCTTCTGTCGAAAATAGTTTTTCTTTTATGCCCTTTTTTTTAATAATTTTTTAAATAATGTTTTTTACTATTGTATTATAAGTTTTAATGTAATTTTTACTTATGTTTTAAATTTTATAAAATTATTTAAAAATAAATCTTCATTTTCATTTTCCATTTGAGGAACTTTTTATTATTTACTAAATATGAAAAAAGAATATTTATTTTAATGTTCAAAACATGTTTAGAATTTATCATATCAATTTCAAATAATGGATTAGAATATAAATTTAAAATTATTTAAAGTTATTTAAAATGATTTTTTTTTCATTAATATTAGGTAAATTTCTATATTTTAATGTATTGATTTCAAAATAAAAAGTGTATTTTCCTCAAAAATATTTCAAATACAAGTTAAATTAAA
This sequence comes from Viscum album, assembly GCA_963277665.1. Lineage (NCBI taxonomy): Eukaryota > Viridiplantae > Streptophyta > Magnoliopsida > Santalales > Viscaceae > Viscum > Viscum album. The sequence goes on from OY728155.1 coordinate 2,009,986,728, forward strand.
TTTAATATAATATTACATCCTAGAGAATTATATAGGATTTAACTGGGATATGATAACATCTAATTTTGTTCTTTATATTTCTGGTGATGGTGATGATTTATTGATGATTCCATGAAACCTGTTTCTTTCCCATTAGATGATTAATTTATAAAAAATGTTTTTTTTCATGGTTAATGCAATGATAAAATTATGAAATTTTTTTGAAACATAATTCCATTCCATGGATTATGATATGTTGAATTTTTTATATTGTTGTGATAAAAATATGTATGCTTTTAGTTATGAGATAGGTGGGACCATAATTTTATATACCTCTAATGCATTGGAAAAATATAGATATGTGAAGAGAAAATAAGGATAGGAATGAATTGTGAACCTAGTTTAGTTATGGAATCTGTCCAATATAATAGTATGGGATGTAATCCAGAACTAATAGTATTTAATGGATAGTGAACCCAATACACTATGATAGACTTTGTCACAATCCTTTACCACAAAAGGAAAAAATTCTATGCTTATGATTATGAAAGAAAGTTATTTTTTATGCCAATATTATGATATCATGGCACATGTTCTTCGATTCATTTAATATTTATATCTTATGAACTATACAGATTTATTCCATTACTCAATATTATGATATAATATAGATAGTATATGATTTTTAATGGTATGAACGTGTTATCATACACTTTTCATACTGTTATGTTTATGTGATCATTTATATCTCCCTTGTTTATCCTTATTTTGAATAAGACCTCACCACCTCTTATGTTTACTTTCCCCTTATTATGATGAAAGGCTTTATGTATGATATGTCCAAAAATGGTGGTATTTATCAATAACATTGTGGTAGATTATGTATATCAGTTATTAACATGTTATTTATGTATCAATGTTTCCAAACACACTAGATCTATATAATTCTAGAATAGATGATAATGTCATACATTGAATATTTATCTAATTAGATTTGATGTCAATATATGAAATGTATTTTTTTCTATAGTACTTATCATATATTGTTTTACATTACATTATGAACTATGATGATAAATATTTACTAAAAACCCTTATAATACTCCAAAGTAAAATATGACATTATATTTTAAGATAAATATAGGTGTCTGTTATTCGTATAAAAACAACTATATATGGATACTAAAAATGGGTGTAGTTATGAAATTGATTCATCTATGGGTAATAAGTCAAAAAACATGTGGCCTTTTAAACCTTATCCTTTATTTTGGTTCATGGTTAGTGTTCCCTTTCAATGAATCATTTTTGACAACTTATATGGTAATATTCAAGGAATTCACATTTTCTTTACAAACAATTATAAAGGATTTAAATTTATTATGATCTTGAATGACCTAGGTTAAACCTAATTACTCATATATTGAAAATGTTTTATGATTTATACATATTATAAAAAAATAATGATTATATGGTATCCCACTATGATTATTATTGATCAAACTGTGGTTTTCAGAAAATGTATAGAACCTTGAGGAGTAATATTAACACTAAATTTGACGAAAAAAATTGATTTTTGTTAGAATAATCCAAAAAAATATATACTTGAAGGGAGAACCTTATGATTATGAACACTTCGATATTTTGATATGTGATTAATATTTTAAACATCATTGAGTTCCAAAAAATGTGAAATTAGAGTATAAAAAATGTAATTTATATTCATGTGATAACAATGATAGAGGAAAGAATTTTAAATTTAATTCACATCCCGAATATGGGAAGGGTTACCCAGGATAATATCTAAATGGAATGGTTACATGTTTCATTTGTGTGATGAAATTTAAATGTAAATTAATTTAAGAGGAATTAAATTTATTATGTGTGTGGAAATTGGGATTTTTATGATTCAATGCCCTAATCTAATAGTTAACTTTTAGACCGAGGAAGGGATTATGCTATTCTAGTCAATAAAGTGAAAGGATTTAAATGAGTTTGTATTAAAATTCATGAATTATGTTTTAAATTTGTTATGTAAATTAAATTATTATTATATGAATCATGAAACATATTATTATTGTTATGAAATAGTTTTACTTTAAGGATTTTATAATATATGCTAAATCGTACTGATATCCGAGAAATGTAATTTAGTGGTAAAGTGATATGTTTATAGAAATCATGTTTCTAGGAATGATAAACCTTAATATTTTCTTAATTTGGACTTAATAAAATTTTTATTTTAATGAGATGAATGAAATTTATAATGTAAATGAGATAGTATTGGTGGCCTTGAAATTGGTTAGTGATTCTATGAAAAAGTGATTAAGGTCGTCATTGATGATTTTTATCGCATATTTTTATTTATATAATGTATTCAATAATCTGTGACTTCATTTAAGGTATAAATATAGTATTGATTTTTGTATGCATATATTTTTTCATTGAGGTTTTATGAAGATTCATGTTATTATATTTTTTTTATTTGAGAATCATGGTATTTATATGTTTTGTATGTGACACTATTAGTTACTTCATGATTTTTTGGGATAAATGTTAAAGTCGATATTAAAAAAATAAATTCGACAAAATCCTTATAATTATTGGTTTTTGATTTTTTTAGACATATTTTATATGATTTATAAGGTTATATATAAATGGAAATATTGAGTGAACTTTGTGTGACATTATACAATTTTGAGAGATTTATGTATTTTATTAATATTTATTGGCTTACATTTTCTATCCATTTTGGGTTTGATGATAAATAGATATATAATGAATGAGTAATCATTATTAGTATCTATAAAAAGATAGTTCTATGGATTCATGCATGAAAAATTAATTTTCAATATTCATTTATTATAGTAATATATGAGGTGAAATCTAATTGAAGCACGACTAAAATATGAAATTGTGTTTATGAAATAGAACAAAATCAAGTATGTAATTTGTATGATATTACCTATACTTAAATTAACATAATCCATAATAATTATAAAAATGATTTTGAAAATAAAAATTTATATTTTTACCTTCATTTTATATGAATCGATGGATTTTCATCAATCATGGATTTATTGTTTTATAGTCATTAACTTTATCATGACCATGCAATATATAACTATATATTAGTCCATGGACATATGTTTTTACATAATTTCAAAAACATAACTTCCCACCAATGATAAAATTATTTGTGAATACCATTATGAGATATTTGAGGCATCCTATATGTTTTTTTACTTTCCCATATTAAATGAGGTTTTTATCCCTTGGTATGATGTTGGTTACCATTATGGTATTTTAAAATATTAAACCATTGTTAAATAAAAAGAAAAAGTGACGTAAAAATTATTTATGGGGTGTATAGAATGTAACACCCCAAAAGTTTAGTTAAATGAATAATTAGATTGATAACTTTTTTAACATGTATCACTAATCTTGATGAAAATTATAATATATTATAAATATATCTTAATAACATTGATTTTTAATTTTTAGATAAAAATACGAGAAAAAAATTAGGAAATAAATTTTCAATTAAATCAATAAATAAAAATTTGTCGAAAAATTATAAATAAATGATCACAAATGTTTTATTAAAGTACTTTTCAGAATCAAAATGAATTTTCTTCAAAAATGATTTTTATTACCTTTTTCTAAGAGAAATTATATTTAATTTCTAAAAAATCAATATAATTTATATTATAAAATCAAAATAATTTTTGTTATAATCATATGATAATAAATTATGGGTAAATTATTTTATTTTTATGAAATAATATATTTTTCAGTGAATAATGAGAAATACTAGTTTTTCAAATACTTTAATTTCTTTCCATGAAATAATGAAATTTAAAATCATATAATCCTTTTGGATTTGTAATTAAACGTAAATTTGATCAAATCTATGTGGAATAATTTAATTTATTATACTTTAATAAAAAATAATTAGGATTTTAAAAAAAGTTATTTATTTTTCATAAAAATTCTTTTATTTCAAAACTATTTTTCATTATATTTTACAACTTTATATTAAAATTTATTTTTTCCACTCATAAAAAATGAATCATGAAAAATGGATTCCATATGATAAATATGGAGGTCAATATGTTTCAAATAGGTCCTTCATACTTTTGGTCATTATGAATATTAAGTATAGTAAATTTTTATTAGCACATTAAGGGTAGTAAGCAGTTAATTAGGGTTAAACCCAAGAGATAATATCTTAAAATCAACCCAACAAATAAAATTTATTAATTTTATTAGATAAATATTAATTAATTCACCCCAAATTATAATCTATGTATTTTAGTTGTAATTTATCTTTAGTAGTGACATTTATATTATTTTATGTAAAGAAAATTCCAAAATTTTACTCTCTTGAAATTAATTTCTCTTAATTTTTTACACATGGATAAAAAGTGGTTATTTTAATTTTTAAATGATTATATGAAACATTAATTAATTAATTTTTTGATGTTGACTTATATTTAATTTTTTATAATTAAATAATTACATTAAATTCGTTCATAACACTTACACAATGCTTGTTTTAGTGGTAGAAACAGAAGTCAATTATTTAAAAATTATAAAAATGATATATATTTGTGTGAGTAATAGTTTCCTACATATTCTATAGACAAAAATTATAAATTATGGCTGTTTTTTATGATTAAATTTTAATTACATATTTTCATGGTGTCTTTAATTTCAAATTACATGAATAGTTCCAAAAAAAGACATTAAATATATTTTATGTTTAATATCATATAATAAAATCTTTTTAAAATTATAAAAATAACTTAAGATAACATTCATGATTATAAATGGTAGAAAAACTCATCCAGTGGTCATTTATGAGCCAATTTTATCTTATATGTAAAATTATTAACCATTAAGAGTGAAAAAGTCATTACCGTGGTTAAGGATTAAATTAGATACCTAAGGGTTTAAAACAAAATATAATGATTAAAACATAGTATAAAAGAGTCCTAATTTTATTTTATGATGATATTTACACCACATCATACCTTTTATAAGAATATCTAAACATTTTACAGTATTTTTATAGATAATTACATTATTATATTTTAATCTTTTTTGAAATTTCAAGAGTATCCATCCCCTCATATAGAAATAGGCACCCTCCTTTCAATTCAATACACCAATTTTATAAATATATCCTAAAAAACCCAAGATAAATATCAAAAAAATATCTCAATTCATGAATTATATGTTATTGTCTTCTAAAAATACCATTCTAAGTGTCTTTAAGAAGGGATCTAAAGGAGGCCTACAAAAGAAGTGGTAATTTTCCTACCCATCATATTTCAATTTGTTTCTTAATATACCTCCAAAAAATGTGTGATATTATTCATAAAATAATAAATTATGTGTCCAAAATATTCTAAAATGTTATTATGATTAGAAACCCACCGTTAAGCACTGTATTTTCATCAAATAGGAAGTGAACTTATCGCTGGTGCATCGTACGCCTTACTATCTCCACGTAGCGAATCAATTAATTATCAATGAAAAAATTTCATGGATGGTTATTAAGATAAGTTTATGGTTTTTTTATTATATTTATGAAAAAATTATTCTTCTTGAATTATAATTTCATATATTCTATTTAACCATCAAATCCGTTGAAGATGACAACATCACTCATGGGTCTGTGTGGACTACCACCTCCATAAAGCGATGTGATTCGTTTTTTATTACTTTTTATGGATGGTAAAAATTATTGATTTAATGAATATATATGATATATGTGATATAATAAATATTTTTAAAGGTGAATTACTATCTAACATTATTTAATCCCATCTTTCAAAAAGTGAGAATAGTGGTAATGCGTATCTATGACCTATTGTCTCCATGTACAGTGTAATAAATTTATATACCTCCAACTCCTATAAATGATTATAATAAAATTTATATATATGGAATATATATGATATTAGTACAATGTTTTAAATTTATGATATTATGTAACCATGATCATAGTACAATTACTAGAACTACCAAACTATAATTCTTATGAAAAATAAAATAATATACACATAGAAATGAAAATTTTAATAATGAATTCAACATAAATGGGGTTTAAAAGGTTATAAATTGAAATAAAATAATATTAATACAATTTAAAATATTTTAGGATTGAACTATAATAAAAATAAATTTATTATATATGAGGTTGGAGAACATTCCAAGAAAACAGTACTTAATGTAAGGGTTTATCATGTCAAATTTTCTACTAGGGGATATATATAATGTTATGAACACATATTATTTAATAATGTTCGTATAAAACCCTTATTAAATGTTATATGATTAAAATAATTATTTTAATTTTATTTAAATTTAAATTTTTTGTTATTATTTTATGGTTATTAGGAATAAAAAGTTTCCAAAGAGGTAAGGGATTTATGTTTCAATCTCATTCTTTATCAGGATTGTTTAGGTTTATGTACAAAAGGATGAATATATATATATATTAATTAACCCATGAATTTTATTATAATCTAGTTTTTATAGTGAATACATGTTTTCCTTTCATTTTCATCTTTTTAATAACTTAAGTGACCAAAATAATATTTTTACGGAAAATGATATTTATTTCTCTCTTCGGTTGAAAATAAATTTTCTTCCCTGTCCATGTTTTCTAAAAATGATTGAAAGAAATATTTTAATATTCTCCTATGATTGGATAAATTAATTATTCCCATAATTTAATTTTTACAAAATGGTTTAAAAATAAAGCTTCATTACATTTCCAAATGAGTTACTTTTGTCCCTTTACCGAAAATGTGAATGTGATACTTTTTTAAATGTACACTACATGAACAGAATTGACAACCATCATTAACAATTTAATGATTCAGTTCCATGTTTATAATATACTTTTCATTGAAAAGGTTTTCCATAATATTTGGTAATTATTTATATGGTTTAGAAGTGATTTGAAAATAAAAAGTGTATTTTCTTTAAGAATGATTTTAGATACATTTTAAAGGAATTATAACATGATATGGCATCCTATATTGTTACTTGGGATTTACTATCGATATAATACAACTATAAAAACCAATTTCATTCCATCTATATATTATGAACATTATTTAAGGATTATTACTTTAGAATTGTTTATTACTAAAAGGTTGATTAATTTATGAAACTCATTTCTTTCCATGGGTTATTCTGAGAAGTAATGATGAAATGTATTTGTAACCCATTACCTTTGAAAATTTTATTGTTTAAGGAATATTTTATGTTCTATTAGAATTATTTTTGTATGAATTTCATTATGTTATAGGTGGGATAATAATTGAATAGATCTACAATACATTTGGTAATGTTTTACATTCCATGAAGAAATAAGTACTATAATGGGGAGTGAAAAAAGTTTACTAAGGGAATATATCAACTATTTTAGTCATTGGAGTGAACCATGATAGATATTATGTAATGGGGAGTGAATAAAATCCACTATTAATATATTAGATTTGATCCTTCACTACTTATGAAATGTTTTATATTATTATCTTCAAGCCTCAAAATCATGTCTTATACTAATGTTATGATATCATGGAATATGTTACTTTAATCTATTATGATTTATGTAATCTAAAATACCATGATCAATGAGACAACTCAATATTATAATCAATAATATTCAGGGTATTGTTTTCAAATGTTATTATCTTATTATCATAGCATTGTACTCATGGTATGATTAAGTGATCAATAATATATCCTCTATTTACCCTTACTAAGTATAAGAGATCAACCTTTCTTATTATCCCATTTCCTAGGTTTTGAAGAAATATTTTAGTTTTGATATTTCTATGAAAGAGATAGTTATGATGAACTTAGTGGGATATGATGTAAATCTCTTATGAACATGTTGGTTATGTATCCATGTTTCTAGATACTCATGACCAATATGTTTTAATAATTATTTCTAATATTATGTATTAAATATTTATTTTATAGTATGTGACATATAGGATTGAAAATTTCACATCACTAAAAAAGGAATTTTATTCATCAAATATAATCCCAAAACATGAAAAGAAAAATATGATGTGAATCATCTAATAAAAGGTTTTAGATGAGAGAAATTTGGAAAAATAATTACTAAGTGTCCAAGGATGTATAATAGAGTATATTAAGAAGTGGAAGACTATAATACCACTATATTTTAAAATAAAACTATTTTGAATAAATTTATTAACACGAAACACCTTGCATTAATTGAATTTTCAAATACTAAGAAAATATTATTATCAAAATGTGACAATTAAAACATCTCCATTAATATGTATGAAATGAATAAAAATAATGATATTATGATAAATATGTATAAAGGCTTTAAAATGAATTTTTTACTAAATCATAAAAAAGTGATTAATTTAATGTGAAATTATTTCATTATTCAAAAAATGTTATCATCAAAAATGATTTTTATTTTATTTTTGAGAAAATATTATAGTTAATTTATATTAGTTTTATATATTTTATATAAATATATTTTATCATTTTTATATAAGAATGAAAAAATTATTGTAGGGTAAAATTTTATGATTTTTCTGAAATGTTTGATTTTTCAGTGAATAATGAAAAAAACATATTTATTATCAAACATTCATGTTGATTCATTAAAAAATTTCATTGTGATTTGAATTTGATATTAAATTAGAACATGTATAATTAAAATTAAATTAAAATAATTAATTAATTTGGAATCATATTAATACTTGAGTTTAGTAAAAGATCATTTTTGGGTTAGAATAATTTTTTTCTAAAACTACTTTTTCATTGTGTTTTATGAATTTATATCAAACATGATTCCTGCCTCTTCATCAATATGATTTTTGAAAATAATTATTCCATATTAGGAATCATGTGGTTCAATTTTTCTAAATGTTCCCTTATTTATTTAATTATTAATCGTAATAGTATTATATATTTTTCACCTAGTTAAGGGTATGTTTAGTAATTATAGTAAATAAGGAGACAATGAAAAAAATATCTCTAAAATATTTCTTTATTATATTGGATAATATTTATTTTCAACCAGAAATAGTTTTTTTCAGAAATGTGGAAATTTATTTTTACATTGCTTTTATCATAACATATAAATTTATTTAATTAGAGGATATTGAAAAAACTAAAGTCTATTTTGATATTAATAAATTTTATAATATGGGGAAATACAAAAGGTATTTAGTTATAAATTATTATTAGAAATATGAATGAATTCTATTTCTTATGTTAATTTATTTTTAATATTTAATAATCAAGTAACTATAGTAAATTCTTACCAAATTATGAAACAATGTTTATCCATTAAGTAGAAAAATAAATTATAATAATTTAGAAACACTAAAAGTAATATTTCCTAGATTTATAGCTTACCATGAATTTTATGGAAAAAAAAATTTTATTTAATTTTTATAAGTATATATTTTGTAATATCATGGATATTATAAAGGTATATAACATTTATTTGATTCAAATCTTATGTTTGTATTAGTTGATGTTTTCTAAGAGGCTTACGAGGTCTCAAGGGGTATCTGAGCACCCATTTGGAGTCCAGATCTCTGAGAATTTAATTGCAAGATCGGGCCACATAGTTAGCGAAAACCATGGAGGCCATCCCACATGGATTCCCTAAATCATGTCGTTGAAGACAATGGGAAGTTGGGGGACATAATGTTTTTCTATAACCATGTGACCAAAGGAACACACCCATGAAACAAATTACTTGTTTTGGATAGATCTGTTTCTCATGGTTTATGAAATTTTAGTTAAGCTGTGTTTATAACAAGAGATGCACCCCTTTCAAGACATAACTGGAATACAGTTTGGTCAACTGTTCATCCAAACTATGAACATTTATATGTGTGGGTGAAATTAAAATTATACCAACCATTAATGGTTATAAATACATATGGTGTTTTTTATCTCCTTCCTCAAATTGTCCACTTCTCCCCCTTTGTGGGTGAGCCTCCTCCTCACTCTCTATAAGGTTTGAGCTCCCTCCTTCATCCAGTATATGAATCACCCACCGTCAGATATTAAAGTTATCCCATATTATTCCCTTTATTCCACTCTAATATATTTTATGGTTTATCTTCTATAAGTTTCACTATTTTTGTGTGATGTAGTGTCCCTATTTTTTGGTCATTTGATGATTTTGTCATTTTATTCCACATTAGGTTTAGTCATTCCATGATAATGGATGAGTGTAGTGATACTACATAGAGTTAGGTGGTATCTTCTTTATCCCATCATTTTGTCACTTTTCAAATGATTTTCTATAATTCCACTTTCATGACCCTTCCGATGATTCTTTATTTTTATTTAATAAATAAATTAAGAGTGATTTTCATGTCCATTGTGCCCTGACTATAAGGTGAAACCCATCTTTGGAGTGTTCTCATTGTCGTTGGACACCCATTTTGATTTCCCCCTTTATATGGCCAATATTTCCATGCATAAATTTATAATTGAGATTAAATTAATGGTTAACCATTAGATCTTCCATTGAGATTGATAATTCACACTTTATAATCGAATTGGTTATTCTCGATGCTTCACCTTAGCCATGATAAATTGTTTATGCACATTGGTTGGATTCCTATTCATTTTTTCCTCAGACATTCCTTCTCATTTATTCCATGTTACATGACTTATATATTTAGTTTTGTGTTTAAAGGAATGTTTATATTAGTTATGCAAAAATTGAATGTCTTGAATTGAATTATATTCATGGATAATCCTATTAGATTTGGATAGGAGAATGTAATTGATGATAAGTGATTATATATATGCTATACCTTGCGCCCTGCCATTTGAATTATGCCATAGTTACTTCAATTTAACTGTCAGTCTGATGGAATATAATTATGAATGAAATTTCAAGTAGTGATATAGTACATTGATTTTCTTGGATCACATGCTATGGGTCATGGGAGAACATGGGTCCCATGTTAAGGATTCCATGGACGGAATCACTATTCTCAGTTTATATTTCATGATGTGACAAGAGTGATATATTCGATTTCCATCAAAAAGAGGTCAAAGAAGTTTATTCATACACGTGATTGAGAGTGGATCCCTAGGTGATCGATAGAGGATAGACCCGTTATCATGATGGGCGTTCCATGCCTCCAGGGAGTCCCAGTCCAATATGTGAGAAACTAACTATGAAAATAAAGTCACCATTCCCTGAGTTACATAAGGGAAATCACATGGGTCACCTTGGATGGACTCAATAGCATTGGTTACCTTAAAGTTACCTATAGTGACCCTTGGGATTCTGATTATATCTCCCTAGAAAGTCTCAAGACTCAACCATTGAATTTGATAGGTGGATTGTTATTACTGTTGTGTTTCACATTAGTAATATTTTGAGTATGATTGACTGATGACATGGAAATGTGATCAATAAGACATAGCACAAACATGGGGTCTACCTATCTCATTGCATTATTTATGTTATCACATGTATAGATATTATTACATTGACAATTACCACTTTTCATATTATCAACTTTGGATGAAGAAGGTTGTATGAGACTGGTGTCTTTGTGGGACCTCAGAACAAGGTGTTATTATTTCATTTATTTAATGCACTTAATTTATACATTATGAAACACCGACATTTATTTACAGCAGAAAATGTATTTTAAATGACACTATGGGTAGTGGCCTACTGAGATTGAATCTCACACCACTCATGGGACGACATTGTAACCATATATTATTTTATTATCTCATGTATCGATAAAGGGAATCATGCAAATTTTTATGTTTTAATGATTTATAACTATAGGAGGGAGCATAGGGAATTGGACGGACCCTATGGTCATGATTATTGTAGTATCTATTTTTACCATTTTTATATCCTTTCTAGATTTTAGCACATGATTTTATTCCATGTTCCATCACCAATCAATTTTTTTATAGCATCATGAAAACCAACATCATTTGTATCTACGTACCTATTTAGATTTCAATTCATTATTTATTTATTTTTCTTGGTTTATTTAATCGATTCATCTACATACTGATTTTTAATTATCATTACACTATTTATTAACTATTTTTTATCACTGCACATACTCTAATAAGTATGAGATTAGTCTACCCACTGACAAAGAATAGGCCCTCACTGCTAGTCAACAAACCCTTGGAATTTAAGGAGTCATGCATGAGTTCCCATGGCCACTGTATTAGGAAACAGTTAGGTGGCATATAGGGCGGGATGATAGAAAGTGGTATTAGAGCCTATTTTTCTTTTATTATTGCTATTTGGGTTTATAAAGGAAAATTTGACGTGGTAATTTTGAAATGATTCTGTTTTAGGGTGTAGCTACCCAACATATAGTGGAAACCCAAATTTAATGGGTAGAGAAATTTCAGTTTTTGATTTTACCATTAATGGTTGACATAACTTCACTGTTGGGTGAAACACTTTTTTATGGTGATAGTGTATTGGTATTATGGAAATGATTAATTCTATTACTTCATCTTAATGATATGATTGTACAACAAGAAATTCATAATGATAGGAACTATAGGAAAAGAATTTTCCAGCCAATTTCCACACGATATCTACTTTTACCATGCATTTTCAGTTTTGCATGTGAATTTATTTTTGGATAGTTATTATATCACACATTGAATGCTTTTTATAAATATAGAAATTTAAAAAATCAACTTACTGGAGAGTGTTAAAAATTGTATTATGTGTACTCCCAATGTCAATTTATATGGTGTATGGCCCCTTGTAAATTATAATGGTGATCATCCTAATTCAATCGTTAAAAGGGGGTTTAAATACATAAATTATATTGAATGAATAACACTTTACTAATTAATTGGTCAGCCTATATACGATTTGTGAGACTACAACCCTGTCCTTACCTTGGAAATGGGATGTAGGCAGTTTCTCTAGGAACCTTGTATGACCTTTTATTTCTTATCTAGATAAATATCCAAGAGAAATATAAGGGTTATGTCATGTTTATGGAGACTTGTAGCCTAACATTTCTTATCACATTCATCATCTACATTCCACAACTATTGTAAATTTTATCTGAGGTGTGAGAATGAAAAATTATAGAGAAATTCCACCACAATGTCTTCATGTTGTATGCCAAGAGAGTGGTGATGAGAAAACTACAATGTTGGTGGGCCTTAATCCACCTATGATACATCATATAGTTACAACTTATTTACCTCTTTCTATAATCCATTGGGTTATGATCCATAGTTATAGGAAAAATCCCTTCGATTGATGTTATCATTTTAGAGTGCACCTCAGTCGGACCCTACTATGGTAGTGCTGACTTGGGACTTTCAGTAGTAGAATCCTCCAAACTTCTCGATGATGGAGGAACTCAGACTACTAAGTAATGTCTAGAGGAAATGGTGTCAATCATTGACCATCTTGAGATGCCTCCAGGGTGGAGGGTCATGCTTTCTACTCACATTTTTTGTGACTTCGACATGACTTGGTGGGTCATCATTGATCATAAGGAGCCTCATCAAGGCATGGTTTGGGTAGACTTCCAAACAACCATCTACAACCATTTAATTTTTTTAGAATATGAGAGAGGATCATTATAGAGAGTTCATGTATCATCAGAATTTCTCTATCACAGTGCTTGAGTATTCTTCTCATTTCACCGAGCTCTAGTAATAAACTTCATCTTGGACCTGTGATGAGTTGACAATTGTGAGGAATTTTTAGGAAGGGATTGGTTATGCTACCTGGTTATAGTTGAACATATTTTTATTTAATACCATTAAAAATATATGGAACGAGGACATAATTACATTAAAAAGATATCGTAAAAAAGGGAAATGTGAGCCATAACAGTTCAGTTCTAAGAAAGTGTGATGGTTTATATTGCAGTATGAAGCACCATTTTGAGGTTTTATATTGTGGTAGTGCTTTCAAAGTAAAATGAAATATTTCAATAGTATAACATAATGTAGTAGGCCATGCCATAATATTCCACTATGTATGAGGAAACAAAATAAATTTCGAGCTTATAGTAAGATTGGTCACCTTTAGTGCTTATTCTAGACTTTTACTATAGCATATAGAGGAAAGGGATCTATACAAACACATCTATCATATATAGAATCTATGACACCATGTCAAGCTAAGAGATAGTCTTATTTTGGCTAATAAAACTAATATATAAGTGTCCATCGATGAAGTAGTTAGTCCCTAGAGCTTCAGTGTCACAATGTTGGATATACTCTAGGTAGTTAAGAAACATCTCATATATGATATTCATTCCATATTTATGCATTGTAACCAATTAATTAAGAGAAGAGTCTAAGGCCATATATGTTTAGAGGTACTATTTTAGTAGCCTTTACTTTAGTTTACACTCTTTTCAATAATGGTTCTTCAAACTCTTTCATATCTGTTACGATTATAGAATGTTTGGGCCTTGTGATTGAGTAGTTCTATGGTGGAATCTCTCTCAACATTCCATTTGAATTCATAAAAGATGGAATATGAATGTGTTAAGAGTTCCCCTTGAAATAGGTGGGTTCCATTTCTTCAAAAAAAAAATCATCCTTGAGATGACCAGCTTTGACGTCATTCATGGTATGGATTTTATTGGGCCTTCTAATGCCAAATTGGATTGATATCACCGATATGTGTCCTTAAAATTTCCTGATGGAATCACGTATATTTATAAGGTAGAATGGAATATATTAAAAGATCAAGAAGGAACCATGTATACCTAGCTTTGTGGAGTAATATAACTGATGGCCCATCTCTTTTATAGTGATCAAAGAATAAAGTTAGTAGAATTTTCTCCAGAAGTGGAGTGTTTCAGGGATGTATTCCATAATGTTTTATTTGGATTACCTCTCATGAGAGAGTCTGAGTTCAACATCAATATTATGATAGGTGTGACACCAATTTCCATTAATCCATATATAATAACACATATATATCTCCAGGAACACAATAAGAAGCATTAAGACATATCAGCAAAGGGTTTAATTAGAACCAACACATCTCCCTGGGGTTCACTAGTCCTTTAATGCCAACCATTATGTTATTGTAATGAGTTCCCTGAGAGAGAACTAGATGTGTGAGAAGCATACTAAATTCCATGTTTGGATAAAAAAGGTTCACTTCTTAGGTCATTTCATATTTGACATAGGTTTATCAGTTTAACCTGATAAGGTGAGTTGCATGTTTTCATAGGAGCACCCATAGAATGTGTTTAACATACACACCTTCTTAGGGATGGATATATATTACATAAAATTCATCCAAGAGTTATCTAACATAGTAGAACCACTATCATACATGACTACTAAGGGTTTATTGTTGTTTTGTTATAAAGATAATTATAAAAATCATTAGGAGTTAAAGGGAAGACTCAATTAATTGCCATTTTTAATTATTCATGATATAGGAAGATAGTATAAAGTATATTTTGATGCTTTGGGGATAGAGATGGGTTCATTTATAATGGAATGTGATCAGTTTGTAGTGTATATATCTTTCCATCTAAGGCCTCGTGAGAGGATTTACCCTACACATGATGTAAACCTGGATTTCGTGGTTCATGATCAGTAACGTTGGAGGAAATATCTATCAGGTGAACGATTCATTGTTTATATAGATTATAAAAATATCAAATACATCTCCACTCATCGAGACATGAATATGAGACAACATAGGCGGGTTTAATACCTTCAATCATTTTACTTTGATATTTCTTACACCTAGTAAGGGTTATGTTGTGGCTGATTCCTTGATCTAGAAGAATCATAAACAATCCATCTAGGAAGCCAGTAGTGAGTCCAAAATGATGGAAATGTTTTTAGTGTTTCACATGGAGGCTCATGAAAAATAAGGGATTCCTTATTTAGCAGCTCTAGAAGCGAAATCCCCCTCCTGTAGTTGGTTAGGTTAAGATAATTATATGATTCTGAGTTTGTTTTTTTACATAAATAGCTTCCTTGTTGAGAAACCACCTCCTAGTTGGGGTTTTGATGAAACTGAATCCATAATCTTCCATATCCATATATATATTCCATCAGATATACATGATGATATGAGGGAATATTATGCCTCTATTTGGTATTTTCATCTTGGGATTAATAAGATGCACCATGAAATGCATCATTAATAATGGTGTCTAGGAATAAATTTTTTGATAACATGTTTTATAACTTTTTGGTCCACCTATATGAATGAGAAGAAATAGAATCAATGACCATTCAGACTCCTATTACATTTAGCCATTATAGAGTGGAAATATAATGAATTAACCATTTATTTCATGATAGTCTTCATAATATCCTCACTAGGAAGTGATGTGGTGTGAGTAATCATCAATAGTATGACAAGGGTTTCACACTTCTTATCGATATAAGAAACCATATATGTTGATGAGTTAGGAAGGATTTACATTATAGTGATAGTGAGACTTCATAGGGTACCTCATTCTATCATATCAGAATGAGATTCTTGATTTAATTTACATTTTTGGCAAGGGTTTCAAAAGGAACTGGGTTGAAAAGTTCTCTTGATTGTTAAATATCACCCGTAGATTGATGTGCATACTGAGTAGACCATACAAGTGTTATAGGATATTATTTGAGCTTGAAAACATGATTTTGGTAGCTATATAAAAATTATATACTTTCAGTTGAGTTTTTCTACAAAAATATATTATAGGAAATAATTTAGATGGATATATATGATCCAATATAAGGTATACCATATCATATACCACTATTCTAGATATAGGCGGCTAAGGTAGTTTTACTGGGTACTCATCTTGATCAAGATACATCATATCATGTCTAGTTGATTCAGAACCCTATGGACTTATATAACTGTCAGCACTAAAAACCTCTCGAGATCGACTTAGGACATTAGGTATTACTGTATGTATAACTTTGATTGGGTGTTATCTATGAATTACCATGATATACACAATTTATTCCGTGTATCTCATCTTTTATAGTATCATTATGACCTGTCTTATTCACTTGACCATGAGGATATGAAGCTGTAAGCAGATGCAGCCTTCACAGAACATATGATACATATCATTGATAGGATCACTGAGGCTCTATAAGGTAGACCAGTTCCTCCAGTCCATGTTCTATTGTTAAATAGAAGAGTGTAGGACAGTTAATATGAGTAGAAAACAAGTTTATATATGACATAGACAACACTCTTCACATAATACCTTGTATCACCCTATTAATGGACACACAGGGACAAGTTTCCTTAAGGAGGGAAGGTTGTAACATCTCGTGTTTTCTTAAGGTTCCAAATGACTACATTGGATTAAAATATTTTTTTTGCCTTGATAAAATTATCTAATGGTCTAAATGGGGTATCAGGGGTATTATAAGTATCATTTAGAGTCTAGGGCCATGAGAATATTAAGGGAGTTCTTGGACGCATAGTTATGGGAAATCGTGCAGCCCATCCCACACGGTTTCCCTTAACTGTGCAGTTGTAGATCTTGGGACATGAGGGGATGCATGGTTTTTTACAACTTTGTGACCAATTGTGCATGACGATGTGACCAACCGATGGTTTTGGACATGGATTCTTCCCATGTTTTTCACATAGTTAGTTTAAATATGTGATTTACCTTGCGATGTTCCCCTTTCAAGGAGTACCCACTGCACAGTTGGCACATGATTTGAAAAATCGTGCAGCCAAACCATACAATGTTATAATTGTGAGTGAAATTATATTTATACCCTTATTTATTGATTTTAAATCCCTATTTTGTCTTTCAATATTTCCTCCATATATTTTCTTCTCTACTTGTATACATGATCATCCTCTCTCCCACTATAGGGTTTGAGATCTATCCCTCGTCTGGTGACCGAATCACCCACCATCAGAAGATACAGATAGACCTTAGTTACATATTTCTTCCTCTCTGATCTATTTCAAGGTTCCTCTTCTATCCTTTTCACTATTTTTGTGGGAAATATTTTCCCTATTTTCTAGGTGTTTGACAATTTTTTTGATTTTCTTTTGTTTTATTCTAAATTAATATTGAAAATGGATGAGTAGAGTGATACTAAATCGGGGTAGGTGGTCTAGTCACTTATCTATTATTTTATTTAATTGTAAAAACACACCATCATTCCCATCACCGGAACATTCAGATGATGCTTCATTTTAGTTTAATAAATTAACAATGATGATTTATCATGTCTATTGGGCCCCTATCATATGATGAAACTCATCCATGGTGTGTTTAATTCATTATTTTCCAACCCTTCAGGTGCTCCCCCTTTTTGTGGCCCATCATTCGATTCCTAAATTTAATATTGAGTTTATATGAATGGTGAATGATGAGGTTGGCCATTGATATTGATTCCTCACACTTTATTGTTGAATTTCTTGTGCTTGATGGTTCACCTTAACCATGATTAGATATTTATTCACATTGTTTGTATTCCTATTCTTGTTGCCATAAGAAATTGATTCCAATTTATTCCATGTAGCGTGACTTATATCATGAGCTTGGTGTTTATATCCATGTGCTTATTACTGATGCCAAAATTTATTGGCCTAAATTGAATTATATGTTTGTCCATGATTTTTCCTTGGGATACTGAAATGTCATTGATGACATGTGATTACAAATATTCTATGCCTATTTCCTTTCAATCTAAATTATTCTATAGATTAATGGATTTAATTAATAGTTTTATGGGATAGAATTATGAATTTGATGTTAAGTGGTGATTTAGTGATAAATTTGTCATGGATCACCTACTACAAGGTGGGATAGAACATGGGTTCTCAGTTAAGGATTATATGGATGGACTCTCTATTCTCATTTGGGATCACATGATGAACCAGTATTGATATATTGGATTTATATGTTTGGGATCTTCGGGTGGTTTATTCAAACTTGTTAGTTAGAACAGTTCCCTTAGTGAGCAACCAAATATATATCTATTGGCAATTTGGCTACAATATGCCTCGGGTGATACCTAATCTCCTATGTGGGAGACATGGTATGTCTTAAAGTCACAATTCCATGAGTTATAAAAGGGATGCCAAATAGGTTATCTTGGATAGACTAAGTAGAATTGGTTATATCGATGATACTTGTAGAGACCCATGGGATTATTATTAAATCAACTTGGATAGGCTTAGGAATCCACCTTTGGATTTGATGGATATCTTGAGAGTAATAATTTGGTTCCCTTAAGATATATTTTGAGTATTCTTGATTGATGTCCTGGAAATATGATAGCCATGCCAAAGCATAAGCTTGTTGTATTCCTTCCAGGTTTCTTTATTTTTGATGGCCCATATATTGATATTGTGACTCTCACATGTACCACTTTTTAGTTATCCATCATATGCCAAATAAGGTCATATTGTACACGTTTCCATTTAGTTACTCAAACCATGGTGTTATTTTTTTTAATGCTCTGTATTTAGACATTATGGAATACTGTCATTTATGTACTATATAAAATTGATTTTTCCAGAAACCGTGGGTGGAGACCCACTAAGATTATATCATACACCATGCTTGGGCCTCCATTAACACCTAATAATATTTTTTGTGCACATGTATCGATAAATGAATGTGTGAGGATTTATATTCTTGATTGATTTACAACTTTATGATGGACCACAATGCAGAGGACTAGGCCCTTTTTTTAAATTCTTGTAGTAGTTGTTTTTTCCTATTTTTATCCATTCCAACATAAAGTATAGGTTTTTTTACCATATTACATGAACTCTCTCATTTTTTATAGCATCTAAAAATCATAATTATTTGTATCTATATACCTATTTGGGATTCTCTTGGTCATTATTTATTATTCTTGGTTTATTTCATCATTTCTGTTACTATCTACTTTTTAATTATTATTATCTTAATTATCATCTATTGTTTAGCTCCATTCATACTTCGATCTATGAGACATAGTCTCTCCATGAACACACCCTATTCCCTCACTAAAATTCAAAATTATTTGGAATTTAGGGAGATATGGTTGAGGTTTTGTGGCCCACCATCTAATGGAAATGTTATGTGGAATCTGGGATGGGATGCTACCAAAATGAATATAATTACTATCTTGATTTCATTAAATGAAAATAATATGATTAGTCATTAAAATTAATATAATGGAATATTAGGTTAAATAATATTTTTTTTAATGAAAAAAAATCAAAAAACTCATATAATCATCCAATTAAATTCTATATGGTCTATGATATCAATTATGGTCTAATTATGGGTCAGTTTTTATTTTATAGTAACATTCTAAACAACTAAAGAGTAAAAAATATCCTAGAAATATAAAAATGGTTAAAAAGAGTTAAAAATAATAAATAAGTGTTAGAATATCACATATAATTTTATAAATATTAATGTATTATAGGATTTCGAATAATCCTAACCATAATTTAAATGTATATATCATTTGTGCCACTTTTCCCTAAAAAGTATTTTATATTAATCTAATACATCCAATAATCCAAAGAGTTCCCATACCATCATTTATAATAAGGTACAACTCCTCATCTCTTACTCACACATGTTGAGAAATCTAGTTTATCCAATATCTAAAAGATTCACTCTCTATAATTACTCACCACAACCTTGAGGACTAAGTTTCAACAAAACACAATCCTAGAAGGCCTAATTTGTAATCCAATTTTTGTTTTGTAAAGGAGTATATGTATTAATTGTGAAATTTAAATTTTCTTATTCTTATAACTACTTAAAATCATATTAAAACCTGATGTTATAATTAAATAAAAATATAATCTATACTAAGATGTTAATATGACTATGTAACAACCCTTATTCATCTTCTTTTCAATCGTATCTGGAAAGAAATCACCATTCGTGCGTATGTGTAGACTACCACCTCAATGAAGTGATGGGTTTTGTTTTTCATACCACCTCACAAGGATTTTTAATATGATGTATTTAATAAATATATATTATAATAATTAAATAATTATGATTCTATAAAATTAATAAATTACAATTCTTTTTACCCATCCACCTACCGAAACATGATAATGAGGCTCATGTGTACGTGTGTAACACCACCCAAAAGCAATGACATGATTTATTTCCCATACACCATTCATGAGAGATTATAAAATTTTATTTTAATTATAAAAATTATATTTATTTAATTATTATAATTAAATATATGATAGGCCCATTAAATTTTTGACCATGATCAACATACCAACATAATTTTGAAACTATAAACTAAATAACCTCCAAACACATGATGTGGGATTAACTGTTTATGTAAATAAATATTTTATTTAAACATATATTTTTAATTTATTTAAATATATGTTTATAAACCTATAAATTTTTATTATAAAATTTAATAATAAATATATTTATATTATACTATAGTTAAAAACATACATAGTGAGTCGAGAATCAAGGTAAGGGGTCTCATAAATAAATTTCAATTTATTGGGGTATAATTATGCTTCATTGTATATGTTATGAAAATATTATATAAGAAATTATATAAGATTATATTATTTTATAATTAAACTTATTATTTTTTGGGTTTAAAATTTTAACACATGGTCACATCATTGGTTAATTCTAATTTCAATGATATTATCTCTATGTAGGATTATTTGTATCAATATTTCTGGTTTGGGATTTGTCTCGTAAAATAAACCTTCATTTTTTAATAAGGTTTATATTCAAATTATTGAGTTATTATATCTTTATTACCATTACATCATGATATTTAAGTTCAATTTATGTTCTATCTTTCATGAAATATTGATTCAAAGGTATAAACTATTCAAGAGTTTCTAGGGTTTTTTTTCAAAACCTGAATCCATAATTCATATTTTTCTCCATGAATTTTTATATATTTCATAATTAATAAACAGTAAAAATTTTAACATATTATTTTTTGAAAATTATGGGGTTTATAAAATCATTTGATGTTCCATAATTAAATAGATTTTTGATTCAATCATTTCCCAAGTTGCAAAGACTACAAGTCCCAAACATCATTCTTTGAAGCATGTTTTGATTGATACACCTACATTAATTTATATGGTGTATATATTATATATTAAAATATAATATCATTACTCATTTAATCCTCATGAATTTTTTTTCTTATTATGTTATTTATTTCATATGGTTTTTTAAAAAGATATATGTCAGTTTTCTTTACGAAAAAATCATTAATGGTTTTAAATATGTTTATCAAAACACTTCCTCCATGTTCTTTATCTTGTTTCAATAATGTTGTTTTCCAAAAAAATATCATAAAGTC
The DNA here is from genome assembly GCA_963277665.1 of Viscum album. Classification (NCBI taxonomy): domain Eukaryota; kingdom Viridiplantae; phylum Streptophyta; class Magnoliopsida; order Santalales; family Viscaceae; genus Viscum; species Viscum album. The sequence continues at coordinate 2,010,009,063 of OY728155.1, forward strand.
ATTTTCTATGATATTTTACATTCTATTAAAATATATAGAAGGATACTTTTTAATGGTTTCTGTATGGGTCACTTTTAACGCTCTTAACAAATGATGGAAAAGATTTTATATTTTTAATGTTTTAGAAATGATCTTATTTTCCCACCATCATAACAATTACATTCATTAAAAACCCCAACATTTATTTAAATTATTATTTTAAATGAATTTTTTTTATATATTCAATATATTTTTATAATGAAGTACCAAATTACAATTTTATTTTCCCCGAAATTAAATGAAATGTTTTAACTGCACTTTTGACTTTATTTTTATATATTTAAACATCCTATATTGATTTATATAATTAAATGGGATTATTAAATAATGAAATAATCAATATTATTTCTGTAAAAATTTTCTAATTTTTTAAATATAACGTCATGAAGCCCATTTATTTTCAATCGGTACATTTTTTTATAAACAGATGTAATATTTTGTTAAGTATTGATAATAAAAATTTATGCTTCCATGTGTTATGTTCATTTGTTGTAGTTATACACTATTATTGATTATGAAAGAGCCTAATATAGCTTATTATGATGGTAGATCCCAGTACAACTTATACTATGGATGATCAAAATATATATAACGACCTAGTCATTTTATAGAAAAATATGACAACATAATAGATGAATATTCATTACATAACATAATTATAAATTAAAAAAAAATGTACAGGTCTAGTAACTTTGGAATCATAGAAACAAAAAAAAATCATAAATAATATATATTTTCAAAAACTAATATCTTCATGAATATCACACATCTTAGATATTTTACTTTCAAAATTTTTATTCATCATATAAGTGAAGGAATCATAAGAAACGGTGAGAAAAAATGCTCAGTAAGGGTAAACCGGGGAGATATCATTGTTCACATAAGTATTACATGAGAATAAAAGTGTAATAACATGAGATTAACATTTGAAATAGAAATTATACATATTATACATCATAATATTTTGTTATGTAATAAATCTTGGTAGTTCATAAGGCATAAATAACAAACTAATAAAAGTACAAGGGCCATGAGATTATAACATTGGAATGATACATGGAACTCTGTAATTCACACAATCCTATAACATTGTGAAAATGTATAATTTAAAATAGATTGTGTGATTATTTTAAATACAAGAATATATTCCCTCACCTAAACTTATAGACGTTATACAATTTCTAAACATAAAATTATGGATACGAAATAAAAAACAACACATAAACATATGGACAAGAATGATAGGTCTAAACATAAAGATATGAACATGAGTGTGAGGTCTGTGCATAAAATTATGAATATGAAATCATGTTCAAGAATAACTTATTTACATAGTGATTTATTCATCATTACCCAATAAATTAGATAGATATATAGTTTCCACCTATCAAATAAGTAAAATCATACATATATGTGCCACGATATTATAAGTTTTTCATCATATCAAAATGAAATAACATAACCTGAATTAAAACTTTTTTATAACCATAAACCATTTATAGAAATAATAAGGATGGTATCCTTTGATCATATTCACCGAAAATATTAAATAATATCAAAGGATTTCATCCAAGAAGGAAAATTATTTTCAAAGATCACTTGAAATAATTCTTGAGGAAAATAAAATTTCCATTTTGATATCACTTATTTTTTAAATTTTTTAAAATTATAAATGATTTATCTTTGAAAATAACCTTTTAAACATGTAATGGAATTTTCAAATTAAAAATGAGTGATTACAATGGGAGAAGTAGTTCATGCCGTATAAAAGTCTCGAAGTACTCGATTTGGAGAATGAAAAAAATTTCCATTCAAACCACTTTAAATTTAATAATTCATGTGTAAAAAATTATTTAAAAAATCAGAAGAGAATATTGATATATTTTTATAATATTTTTGGATAACATATATGTTTAAGAGTAACATTAACTCGTGAATACATAAACATAATCAATCAAGAGTATCGATGATATCGTGAAATAAAATTATTATGATTTGGTATATTATTAATTGTACAACCCATGAGAGAAATAAAATTTTATAGATATGTAATTCACATATTTTAAATGATGAAATTCATAAAAAAATCTTGGGATTTATGTACGCTATTTAAAAGAAACATGTGGTATATAAGGATTGTGTCCCATAGAAACAAAAGTGAGATGAAAGTCCCTTATTTGAGTTCACCATTTTCAATGGTAAACTAAATTTCTTTATAATAAATATAAATTTATTATAATTATATTCCTGAGTCATGTTAATAATTATTATATCATATATAATAAATTTATAATAGTTCAACAACACTTTTATCAGTAAATCCTTATTTTTGGGTGGTGTTGTTTCATTTATTCAGGATTACTTCATTTCAATAATTTTGATTAATGTTAATTTATCTTGTTTCTATGTCTAAAAGTATATTAATCATTATATGAATATCATATACATTCTTTATATACTTATTTAGAGTCATACAATAAGTTAAGAAATAATAATGAATTACTCTATTCATGGATATAGTATGCAGCATGGACACAATTTTCCTTTTTATTGGATTGAATGAAATAAAGTTAAATAATTGTCCATATTTATAGAATAATAAATTTTTATTATAAATTTTATTTATTAATATAATATATCCTTATTAATATCCAATAAAAATGAAAATGAAAGATGATGTGCATAGATTTTTGGAGGTGATAGTCTACACGTACACAAAAATAAAGATACCATTTTCCAATGGTTTGGAAGGTAATAAGGTAGATGTTAAATTATAATTTTTGACATTTAATTATGGCATATGTATCATATAAAATATATGATCCCATGATATTACCCATAGAAAAATAACAATGGAAAGAAATGAATTGTATTTAATCATAGAGATAATCGGCCATACGTACAGACAAGGGATAATTTCACTTCTCGTTTAATGGTAAAGAGGGTGTATAAATGTGTTTTCATAATCAAAATAAAATTACATAATATTTAGTATAATTAAGTAAATATTTTATATCAAATACCATAGATTCAGATTATTTAATTAAGAGTATAAAAGAAAGGGGTCAGGTTAGTTGATTATATATTCTTGGAAACGACTCTTTTAGATCTCCTCTATAAGGATCTAGGGGTCGACTTCTAGATAGACCTAATCCTCTAGAATATTTATATAGAATTTTAGAATTTAATTTGGTTGATTTTTGTTGAGATAAATCTCTCAAGTTGGTGTAATTATTTCTTAAAAATGTTTTCAAAAGTGATTTATTTTCATTATATGATTATTTGGTGTAGAAATAAATTCATCCAACAATATTTTAACTGGTTTTTATGATTTTTTCAAATCCTTATCTTTTAGTATGAACCCTTATTTTTCCAATTTAACACTTACTGCATTATCTGGAAATTTACACATTGAGGGTATATTTAATATAACAAGAAAAACGACCAATAAATGAGTAAATTATGAAATTTAAAGACATATCACAACTATTTTGAAAAATATTATATATTTAGAGATTTTATATTATTCAATAAAATATGTTTTAAAAAATATAAATAATGTCGATTTTTATGCTATTAATGGAATAACTTTTTAAAAATATCATAATTTCAGGATAAATTCAAACCAATACTTCTCAAACCTCACTAACATGTCAAATTAATTTTAAAAATTCGTGTATGACATTATCCTTATCAAATTATATTTATTTTAGTATTTTTAGTATCATTTATTTGATATTTTCGTTAATTAAACAAATACGTCATCATTATTATGACACTATTTAAGATAAATATATTATAATTAAAAATTATAAATAAATTTTCATGAGGTAGATAAAAATTATATATTTCTAGATACTATTTATATTTAAAAATATCACTTATATACCCCATATTTAATTTTTTTTACTTGATAAAAAATTGTAAAGAAATAGTATTTCATTGAATAAAATTCCATAAATTTCATACTCTCACATAAGTTGAATAAAAATATTATATTTTGACTCAAAAATTATATTAGGTTGATGAAAAATCTTATAATAAATTTGGGACATGTGTTAGAGAAATTTAATAATATTTACAATATTATTTTTACCATTAATTTCTCATATTATCCTTAATATTAGCAATAAATATAACTACTAAGGTTACTATTAACAATATTAATAAATTGATTTGATACTATAAGATCATATATTTAATACTTATAATGAAAATTTATACACATTTTTCAAAATCCAAAACACACAAGTGCGTAAAATTAATTTAAAATTAATCTATTGACATCATGAGAAAATATGGTTTTAATGTTAAAAAATTCAAAAGATTGTAGAGATTTTATATCCAATATGTAAAATTGATTCCTTTAAAATAAATTAAATTAAATTATAAAATTTACAAAATTATACTTTAAAACCATTCAAATATATAATTTAATAATGAAAATAAGTTTTATGAAATTGTAGGCTTGATTTAAGATGAATAATTTTTTTTAACAATTCAACAAAAAATGAATCTTACCAAAAATATGGGAAAAATTCATCCCATGTAAATTTTAATTATGAAATTTAAAATATAAATTTTACCTTTTCAAATATAAATTATAAATTTTGAAAAAATAGATTTTAAATATATCCACCAACATAAGGCTACAAAAATGCCTTTTTTTGAAATAATTCTTTTATGAGTGAAATTGTAATTGTTTTTATATGAAGGCTATAAAACAAATTAAAAGAATGATAAACATTAGATTGAATATATTACATATATATTTTATTAATATAATCTGAAAAGAGTTATTTTTTATTTACTAGTATAGAAACATCTACACATTTGAATAGTTTTTCAGAAAATAATTTCCTTTTATTTTTAAAATGTTTTTCATTAATTTGTAATTAATCAGTCACCAAATAATTAATTATAAATATATTTTAAAAAAATATTTTCATAATTATTTTAATCACATTCATACCGACCATTCTAATAGTAATGTCATAATGGTAACATTTAAATAAATAATATTTAGTTGTTCACTTAAGATCAATATAGAGTATCATGTACATTAAAAAACACACTGTTTCAATTTAAAAACTCATGATCATACATTCTCCCCCACCTTTTTAATTGAGAAATATGAGTTTTAATTTTCAACACACATTTATTCAAATCAAACAAAAAATGATTAATAAAACTTCCACTTTTAAAGAAATAAAAAGAATTACGTTGGTCACATGAGATAACACATACTACGGATCCATGTAGAAAAACATAGACATGGAATGTGTAACATCCTTGACCTGAAATCCACTAAACTGGTGATCTGATCTAGGTGGTTACATAACCATAAGTGCACCTCTATATATGCCAAAGGTTTTCAATTAGTCATGGGGGTCTAAAAGGTCAATTAGGGAGACTATACCCTCTATTTATCAAAGTAAGCCACAACATAAGATAATAAAGATATATGAATAATAACCAATAATACAAGAGAATGCATAAACAACCATTCCCTAAAACGGGGTGAAACCATGTCAAACAGAAAGTATTCCTTGTCTCGCTATACAGGAAAAATTGACCAAACCCCAAAAAGAGGACAAACTGAAAAATCCCCAATATAGTCCTGACAGGATGCTCGAGTATTTCTCCATGTATACCCATGCCAACCAAACTCCGTAGAAAGGGCCTTTTCCCTTATCCTGACTTGAAAACATGAAGTCTTCTTGGGCTCCTAGTGGTTACCCAAGCAGGATGTGAGTACAACTCAGTAGGCCACCACCAATGGTGTCTACAAAATATTAGGTATAAACAATTGTGGTAAAAGTGAAATGAATAATAAATTATAAGAAAAGATTATGTTCCATTAACTAGTTTAGGTCCATTATAAACATTTATTACCATTTCGATATCTTACCATTTCATCCAATTTCTAATATTTACCATTACTATTTCATTAATCATGGGTTTATAAAATACAAAAAGTTACACTATCTTAAAGTACAAAATCACATGAATAAGGAAAAACACATTGTTATCCAATATCACTAAGACTAACATACTCATTTAAAATATATCATCACCTAGAAGACATATTCTGGGTTGATGTAGTCGTTAGGGTAACATAACCTCAGTCCTCTTCACTAACCAGTGCATTAGGGGTGGAGTTTAGAGGCCCAGTCCAACTTGACCCATGTGCATCGAACCTCATGTCAATACACCACTCTACCAAGCCATGTGCATAGGCTATATATATATTTTTATCAATCAACCATTCATAAAACATTAAAACCATTTCCCAAGGAAAAAATAAATCATAACAATAACATGGGAGTTAATACCAAGCCTTAACCCATTAACACATTTACCACAATTCCCATCATTTATCCCTTTATCCCCACTAACTTTTATTACACTTATCTCACTAAGAATTCATTCATGGTGGCTATATATCTAGGATTTCTTCATCATGAATAACTTACTAGGATTCATTACGAGGATCATAATGCATTCCATTATGGTCTTTAATCATTTCCACACATTGAACCATTTATCCATTCATCATTCTCATGTGTCTACCCATTACAAATTTCAACATTATTCTGAATTAATCTAACATAGCCACGTTCAACACATATATACCACTTCCATGTTAACCCAATCTCCCTTAGGTTATTATTAATACTAGGTGCATCACCTAACTCCTACTCCAACACAATCAATCACATTAACATGTTTTTTAAGGGATCTACGTAACTACACAACAATATCACTTGTTATTTACAAATTTCTAGGACTAGGATTGTAGGAACACCTCATGGGTGGCCCTAGATTTGTCTCATCACCCTCCAAACACCCCATGGGGACCGTGAGGGTCTCCATTCACCATTTTAATAACCCTTTTACCTTAACACGCTAGGGGTTATCCACACATACCAAGAGACAGTAAAGAACAAAACCACACATGCACAAATCCGCAAATAATCAATGGGATATAACTTTTAGACCACCTGCCTCGATTCCATGGGTGAACACACATAGAGTAAAACCATTATATTCCACTTCAACAAACCCTTAAAACTTCAACCTATATCTCACCCAAAGATTAGGGTTTTAGATCTTTGGAAATATAGGAGAATAATATAAAAACTCTAATCTCAAAAGATAAGCAATGGTGGGATTATAATTACCTAGATCTTTGATCTGCAACCAACGACACTAAAAATGCCTTATGAAACACGAGAGATGAATCTCTTGCACCACTTTGGAGATTTGGTTCATTTTTATGGTGTAAATTAGATAATGGGTAGGAGATCCCTAGTTGGGGTTTACAATCCTGTAGTGGAAAAATTGATTTTTTTTAAAAAATTAACCACATGGTTTACCTGCATGGTTTTCAAAACCATGTGAAAATTGTGAGGATTCCACTGTCCAAAATCCCAATTTATGTACAGTTTTTTGGATTGTTCTCACAGTTAGCAATATCTATGTGCAAACTATGTGGCCTGCCTAGAAAACCCCCTTTTTATCTCCTTTTTAGTGTCTTGAACCGCTGAAAAACCTCTGAGGCTTCTTAATCATATGTGAAAAATTCTTTTAACCAAAATAAACGATTAAAATAAAAATTTATACATTAATATACCATACCATGATTCGAGATCTTATAACCTCCCCACCTTATAACGGCTCATCCTCAAGCTGATATTCCAACTTTCATTTCACTTTCATGGAAAAGAGATAGGGCCACTGAGCCTACATATTTTATTTCTGCTCCAAAGATTCTTCCTGAACATTCCCATGACACCATATTACTCACACTAATGGCACAAACATGCCCTGCAAACATTCTCACTACAATACACCACACAAACCGGATGCTCCTCAATGGACGTATCAACCTCAAGCTTAATGTCCTAAACATCCATCATGTGACTTGGGTCTAGGTGATACCGCCAAAGATGCGACACATTAAAAACATCAGGAATACCGCTATACCATTGTGGAGAATCCAATCAGCATGCCACCAGCCAGATGCTCTCCACAATATCAAATGGTACCACATACCTAAGCTCCCACATTCCCTACATCCAAATCCTTTAGGGACCCAACCTTGGAGACACTCAAAAGAACACACTATCTCCGACCTCGAACTCAAGAGGTCTACACCTGCAATATGCATAAGACTTCTACCTACTCTGAGATGTTTTCACCATTTTTTGAATCATCTCAACTTTCTACAAAGTCTCTTACACAAGACTCAATCACTATAGATCATATTCAACGACCGCTAACCAACACCACTGAGACCTATATGGCCTCCCATAGAGGACCTCAAATGATGACATCTAAGCTATGAAAAAAAACTGTTGTTGTAGGAAAATTCATTAAGTGATAGGTGCTTCTCCCAAGAACCATCAAAATCAAACACACAAGACCTTAACATATCTTCCCACACTTGTATTGTATGCTCTAACGATCCATCCATATACGGGTGGAATTCCATGCTCGAAAGCACCTGAGTACAAAGCACCTTATTCAACCCTTTCTAGATGCATGATGTGAATTGAGGATCATGATATGAAATTGTTGTCTATGGTACAATATGAAACAAAACTTCTTCTCAAACATACAACTAACCCAACTGATTAATTATGTTAGTCTCTTGGATTAGTAAGAAGTGAGCCACTTTCGTTATCCGGTCTACAAACACCCAGATTACATCATTCTTATGAGTAATCCTTGAAAGACCCACCAAAAAATCCATCCTCACATCATACCTCTTCCATTCCAGAATAGGAAATGGATGTAACAAACCACCTGTGTGTTGATGCTCGGCCTTCACCTGCTACCAGGTAAGGCACCGTGCCACAATGCTTGCAACATCATTCTTCATTATCATCCACCAATACCAACTACGGAGAACATGATACTTCTTGGTCAGACTAGGATGAACATTAAATTTTGATGCATGTAAATCATGCATCCACTCTTCCTGAATGCATACCGTCACAACCACATGACTCTGAACATAAACAACCTCATCTAGACTAACAGCCCAACTAAAAGGTAGATCCCCACATTTATAACTTTCCTTTATGGACAAAAATTTAGGATTGTCAAGTTGACATTCCCTAACTCGACTCAAAAGCGTCGAATCAACCGCCACAGATGTGAGAGTCGCCTGACCATTTTCATCCCTCACTTATAGGTACATCTCTGTGAACAGGCCATCACCATATACTTGGTGCGGGATTCTTGAAACCCCTGGTTTAAGCCTTATTTCTCAATGCATCAGTAGCACTATTCCCTTTCCCCGGTGTATATACCATCTCAATGTCAAAATACTGGAGATACTCATCCCATATTTTTTAACGAATATTCAAATACCACTATGAAAAGACATACATTAGACTCTTACGATCTCTATACAATGTGAATCGTTCCCCCAATAAGTAGAGCCTCAAGAACTTTAATGCATACACTACTACAGCCATATTAAGATCATTAGAGTTCTATTTAAGTACAGGGGGTCTTAATTTCCTCAAATTGTAAGACACAAACCACTCATCATGCATCGACACAACCCCAAGCCCGATACCATATGCATAAAAAATTGGACATACTTCCTACCTGGCTAAGGTAAGATCATGATTTGTGTGGTCATCAATCACATTTTCAACTCATGAAGGAAATTATCACAAGCTTCAGATCACTTAATCCTGATTCCCTTCTTAGTCAAGCTAGCAGACGTGCTTCCAAGAAAGAGAAATCTCGGATGAGCCTCCAGTAATACCCAGCCAAACCAATACAACTCCAACCCTCTGAAACTAACTTGGTTTTCTCCCACAAACCAAGATCTTGCACATTCTATGGATCTATATACACACCTACTTCAGAGAAGATGTGACCCAGAAAATGCAATTCCCCAATCCAGAACTGGCACTTTGATAGCTTGGCGTATAGCCGATACACTCTTAGTGTACTCAGAATGAGGTCAAGATGTTGGGAATAATCGTCATGAGTTCTCGAGTATACCATGATCTATTCAATAAATATAACCACAAACTGATCAAGATAAGTATTTATGATTCAGTTCATCGAATCCATGATCACTTCTGGTTCATTGGTTAATTCTAAAGGCATCACTACAAACTCAAACAACCCGTACCGACTCATAAAAGATGTTTGTGACATGTAAGAAGGCCTCACCCTCAACTGGTGATAACCAGATCTCAGTCCAATCTTAGAAAACACAAATAAACCCCTTAGATAGAAAAACAAGGTATAAATTTTAGTAATAGGGTACTTATTTTTTTACTATCATCTAATTTAGCTTTTGATAATCGACACACAGATTTGGTGACCCATCAGCCTTCTTTGAAAAAAGAACAGAAGATTCCCAAGGAGTCACATGAGGATGTATGAAACCCTATGATCCAACACTCTAGTTAAAACTTTAACTCCTGGAGTTATGATGGTGCCATTATTTTATATAGAATTGAAATCAGTGCTTCTCCTGGAAGTAACTCAATCGTGAACTCGGTATCCCTATCGGGGGGAAACACTGAGATATCCTAAGAAAACACATCCAGAAACTGATCAACTATTGGGGAGGGGGGAATTTGTTCTCCTCATTCCTCATAAAGTACAATACAAGATACTTGAGTGGTGAGCCTACCCAAATTCTAACAAAATGGCCCCACACGACCTTCTCAATCATCCCACTCTCCACGACGGACATAAGAATCACCCTCAAGTGACCTGGATGATACATTGTCAGGGTAACATTCTATGTATGCCTGATACAACATCAACCAATCCTTAACCATGATCAGGACAAATCACAACATCTCGAGAATGAACATGTCCCACCGAAAATGATACCCCCCGACTTCTAGAGCACATCCCTTCCACTGCCTAAAATCTTCATTTCATAGCCCCAACATAGTGTCAATCGATATAACCCCACACACACTCTCCTTAGGTAAACCCAATGATACCAGAAACTGAGTAGAAATAAAATATTGTGTGGAACCAGTACGAAGTAATTCACTAGGAAGTGCATAAGCTACAAGGATCATACCTCGAACAGTCGATTGTCATGCCTCACTATCACCAGGTGCCAACTGAACATCATGAAGCTGACCTTCCCCTCAACATGGGGATCCAACATGTGAGCCCTGCACTGCACTACCCTATTGATATGTGTTATCCTACCCTAGACATCCACATCCACCACCCCTACCAGTATGGCCTGTGGAGCTCCAACTACCAACATGACCCCCATCCATGTTGAAACAAAGTTTTGGAGGCCGGAGAATTGGAAAACATACTCCATAACTAACATCGATCCCTGAGTCAGGATGATGAAAGCTAAAGTCCTCTCTTTCCTCAATGTCTCTAGGTAAAAAAATCCTGAATCTTTTTCTTGAAATCATTCAACAACATCCCCTCATCCGTCTTAGTCTGAGCCAAGATGCCCCACCAACGATTTTCCTGGCCCTACCACATATATGATACAAACTTAACTCACTTACCAATAGGATTCTATAGATGATCATGTATTATCTAGAAAGACACTATCCATAACTCTGCTTCCTATGTCCCACCCTCTCAGGTAAAGGTCATATGGTTCTGGAACTGAAACTCTCTATTTAGATCAAAAAGACTCAGTGCAACCCGCCTTGGTTCTTAATCAATAATCTTCATAAAATGATCCATGTTGTCTCAGAAATTCTCCTCTCTAATTTCCTATATCACCACATTCTCATGTTTCTCTTCTAGAGGAGGGTTCCCAACAACATCCTCTTGTGTACCAGCCAGTACTTGACATCGTGGTGGAATTTATCTATATTTTCAAACACGAGGTCGAGAAAACATACTATAAAATTTCAAAACATCATAACAAGAAAGATATTCACCAGCCACAACAACCCACCATACATGCACCATCCTGACAAACCATTACATCTGAAAACATCACCCTGAAAATCCCTAACATGGGCCATGGTCCACAATAGGTAATCAACCATACACCAACACAAGGCTCACACAACTTATTACAAACAAAATTTTAATTTCATTACAATCCCTTAATTGCACATATTTCCTTAATCATCACTTATAATTCTTTTATCATCACCCAATTGCATTGTTTCATTTATGACATTTTCCCTTTTCATTTATCAAGATGAAAGGTAGATTATATCTATCATGCCTCACACACCCAACCCATGTGTGCCTACCCTGATGCATGTAGACTATCTCTCGAGGTTCCTATAATGAGGCATGAATGCACATCCTCATTTCATTGAGGCCATGATACAAATATCATAAAACCATCACATCACACAACATGTTCATAACACAATGGTGAAATTTCATCAACTATAACATCAAAAAATCAAGAAAAACAGTTCCCACCATGGGATATTCAGTTTTCCCTCATACATGTGTTAGCTACACCAAAGAATGATCTTATTACCAAGGCTCGACACATCCTAACTCCAATCTACCATCCCTAATAACATGATTCCAGAGAAGGAGAAGAAAGACCTCCTTTGATACCACTGTGTAACATCTCTGACCTGGAAGCCACTAAACTGGTTCTCTGAGCTAGGTTGTTACATGACTTTAAGCATGCCTCCCCATACGCCAAGGGTTTTCAACTAGTAGTGGGGGTCCAAAAAGTCAATTGGGGAGACTATACCCCCTTTTATCAGAGTAATCCACAACATAGGATAAAATGATAGTTAATAATAACCAATAAAACAATAGAATGCATAAAAAATCATTCCCCAAAATGGGGTACAAAAATTTCCAATAGTAAATATTCCATGTCATGCTATACGTGCAAAAGTGAACAAAACCCAAAAAGAGGGGAAACTATAAAATCCCCAAAATGGTCTCGCCACCAAGCATGGGTCCTCCTCCACGTATACCCTTGCCATCCCAACTACCCAGAAAGGGTGTTTTACCTTCTCATAACCAGAAATTGTGATGTATCATTGGGTATCCAACAGAGGCACAAATAGGGCGTGTGTATAACTTAGTATTCCACCACCAACGGTGTCTACAAAATATCTGGTATAAAAAATTGTGCATGGAAAAAAGAAATTAATAATAAATGAAAAGATAAAATTAAGAGCCGTTAAATAGTTTAAGTCCATTACCCACATTTATTACCTTTTCCATACTATACCATTTCATCTAATTTTTAATAACTTACCATTACCAAAGTATTTATCAAGGGTTCAACAAATACAAAACGTTACACATTATTAATGTCCACAATCACATGCATGAGTAAAAACACATTATTACCCTATCTCACTAGGAATAACTTACTCATGTAAACCATATCCTCACCAAGAAGCCTCAGTCTGGGTGGATGCATCCCATAGGGGAATATAGCCTCCATCCTCTTCCCTAACCCCTGCATTTGGGGTGGAGTTCAGGCTTCAGTACAAATCGACCCATGGGCGAACAAACTGAAGTCAATACCCCACTCTACCAAGCCATGTGCATTGAGAATATATATATATATATATATATATATATATATATATATATCCAACAACCATTCACACAAAACCACAACCATTTCCCATAAAAAACATATATCATAAAAATAACAAGAGAGTCCATACCATGCCTTAACCCATTAACACATTTAATACATTTCACATCATATTTATATCTATCTCCATTCCCTTTTATTATGATTATCTCACTAATAATTCATTAATTATGAATATCTTATTGGGATTTATTCATCATTCCTAACTCACTGGTCTTCATTACCATGCGCAAAATCCATTCCATTATTGTATTTAATCATTTCTACATATTGACCCATTTAGCCAATCATCATTCTCATGTGTCATACCATTACACATTCCAAAACAATTCACAATTAATCTAACATAGCAAAGTTCAACAAATATAAACCACATCCATGTTAACACAATGTCATATAAGTTATTATTATGCCTAAGTGCATCACCAAGATTCTAATCAAACACAATCAATCAGATCAACATGTTTATCATGGTCTCTACATAACTACACAACAATATCACCTGTTCTTCCCAAATCCCTAGATCCGGGAAAGCCGTCACACCCCATGGGTGTCCCTAGATTAGTCTCATCACCCTCCATGCATCACATGTAGATCATGAGGGTTTCTATTTACCCTTTTAATAACCGTTTTAACTAAACATGCTAGGGGTATTACAAACATACCGAGAGACACCCAATAACTAAACCATACATGCACAAATCCACAAATAATCTATGGGATATAACTTATAGACAACCTAACACGATTACATGGTTGAATGCACTCTCAGACAATTCCTTATATTTAGATTCAACCAACCTTTGAAGCTATGGATGGGATTAGCCTTACTCGGAGCTTCTATCTATAACCAACGACACTAAAAACATATTAGAAACGAGGGAGGTCAATCTCTTACAGCTCTTGGGAGATTTGGTTCATTCCTAGGGTTAAGAGGGGATAATGGGGAGGAAATAAAATCTTGGGGTTTAAAATCACAGAGTGGAAAAATTGAAATTTTTTAAATGTTTCTAGGCTACACAGTTCACTCACATGGTTTTCCAAACCGTGCGCAAACCGTGTGGTTTCCACTGGCCAAAATCCCACATCCTTCACCTGTCCACATGGTTAGCACGAACCATGTTCAAGCTATGTTGCCTACCTAGAAAACCCCCCTTTTCACCTTTTTCATTCCCTAAACTAACAGAACACCTCTAAGGATCCTTAAACATATGTAGAACATTATTTTAATAAAAAAAGTATTCAAATAAAAACATAAATGAGAACATACCATTCCAAGATTCGAGAGCTTACAGAAGAAAAAACTAACCATTATTTTATGATGGAGAGTTATAGGGGAATTTTCAATATAAACATAAAAATCAGAAAATCATAAATCTATAATTGATTTAAAGGTCATTTATTTATTAGTATGAAAAGTAAACAAATCATATTTTTTGTCTTAATACACCTTTAAAAGAGTTGAGGATTTATATTATTACTCATCCTAGAATATATATAAACATACTTACTTGAAAATTATAGTTTCATACATTAATAAATTTATACCACAAACTCATATTTTTCTCCAATTGTTTATTTTTAAAGATGAATTTTTTTCATGCATGAAATACTAGACTCATCCTCTAGAGAATACCATAGTATACAAATGATTAATTATCTATCTCTTTTGTCTTTAGAAAATAACGAAAATAAAAATAATTAGTATCGGATAAGATAATTCTGCATAAGTAATAAAACTTATATGATGAAAAACTACTTCAATCACCAAAATTCAACAATGATACCCAAAGATCAATGTTGGCCATTCAATAAATAAATGTCATTAAAATTACACAAAATATTCTCAACTATGATTAAAATTCAAAAATCTAAATGATTTTATAGCATAGTATTAAAATATAAATTTTATCACATTTCTTTAAATAAAATATATTAATCCAGAAAGATCATAAGAAAAATTAATTTCCCTAATAACATATTTTACTAAATTGGATAATAATTATCAAAAATAGACTGAGTAACCATAAGTCCATAATAAAATCTTATATTCCTTCAAAATATAATTCAAATATTTTTTCTCAAATAAAATACCATTGTATTCTATTGGCCTTTATGATATAATGTTATCAAAATAGTAAATGTATTCTGAAATAACATTAATATCTTAATCACCAAATAATTTTCTAATCTCATGGTTATCTATCCAATAAAAGATATATTTCCAAAATAAATTTGTAATTAATCCATAAAATCTTTTAGATAAAATTAAACAGTCATACAAAATGAGACTTAACATTGTATTGTGCTAGTAGATCCACTCTATTCACCCTTCTGTTATGGTTTCAACTCACACATCCTTCCCAGACGCGATGAGTTGTCACCCATCCCATTGGCCATATTTTTTTCTAAAACTATATAATTAATCTATCAATCTCAAAATATGATAAAGAACCCAATAATAACCATAATATATTTGAACCTAAAAATACATCTTTTATTTTTCTTCCCAAAAACTAATAACCAACAATCACCTAAAATATAAATTTCTACAAAAAATAGCATTAGATAGCTTAACATATAATAAATTAAATCCTAAAAATTGGTTTCTATGAAATATAACTTATATTCATTCTTCAAACTATAAAACCTTGATGATATTCTGAAATCTAATGAGAATATCCCAATATAAAATTTTTTCTTAACCATCCATTGATAACAACTATAAGGACCCTACATTAAAAAATTACATGATCTTAAGTTAGGTAATGAATTTTACTTTCTTTCAAATTGATGATTTTTTCGGGATTATAGTTTTAGGAAATTAGACCATAATTCATACATAACACCTCAAATATCACAATGTTGACACTTCTTCTTAATATCAATTTTTATACAAACAATCGTTTTTAAATAAAACATGGATTCTTCTTATATTCAAACATTACAAATTTTACCTTCATCCCATCATTGTCTCTATTCTTCCTCAAATCATGTGGAAAATTTTTTAAAACATTGGATGGTCCAATAAAGCCCAGTAAGATACATAATGAATGATAAGAGTCAGTCCAATAAAAACCCATAAACACATATTTTCTCACCATAAAAAAATGATCAAAACTTCAAATATATAATTATATAACATTTTTAAAAGAAAAATATTTTCATGAAAATTCAAAAACAACATATAAAATATAAGTAGGTAAAGTGGGATATAATTAAAATAAAATGGGATAATAATTTGGTCGAATTCAATACATATCACTCTTAAGAATGGAACAATAATGTAGTCAATTTTCATACCTAATGCATTGGAGGTTATATCATAACCATCCATCTGTGGTTTATCCTAGACCCACCCATCCAACGTTTATCACCTAACCAACAATAAAAATTCCAAGTATAATTATATAATCATAACACATAAAATATGCCAATCTTCATAAATTAACTCATAAAATTTTATTTTCGATCACATGAAATCATTTCATGATATTGAAATAATCAATCAATTTTCAAAACCAATTTACAAAACTTTAAAAAAAATTCTTAAATCAATGTCTCCCATACCACATTGAATCATTTGAAAGAAACTCAAAATTTTACATTTTATAACATTAATTCCCATACAAATATGTTTATAAAAATATATTTGGAAACATATACACGAATTTGGAACATTTAGAAGAATAATTCTGTAAAACATTTAAAACGACATTTTAGTAAAAGAGTCACATACCATGAGTCTAATTCATTGTGTATGTACTTTTTAGTCATTAATAATGAGAATATGTTATTAATTTAATTTCATGAGAACCTTTTCATTTTAGTTATTCATTTTATATCACTTATAACTGTGTTATAATATAATAATATTTAGTCATGTATTTAAATTATTTTTATACATTTTGTAGATATTCGATACTAGAGTCCAAAATGACATTGGTATGATGTCTATAGTTAATTTTTCTATTAGTAAATCATCTCAAGATTGATATTCATGAAAAAATAATAAAATTTATTCATTTACAATAATTTTAAATATATCCATTATACTTGGATATGAAAAATTAACTATGTAACAATCATGGAGATTGAAGGTCATATGTACACATGAGTAACGTTTTCATTTTTCATTGGTCATTATAGAAATAAAGTAAGTATTATTTTATCATTAAATAATGATAAAAATATTATTAATATCATATTAATATTTTTAATATACTTATATATACTATACGTTAGGTTTGGTGATTAAAAAGGAATCACATCAGTTCGAGGAGGTGATAGTTCACACATAAGATGAAATGTCATTTTTTTATGTGCATGAAAGTAAGAAAATAATTTTTGAATTATTATATTATAATTAAATATATTTGATGGCTATCGTATATAAACATTATTTCCCTGATTATTAATAGTATTGAGAGACTGTGATGGAAGACAAATTATATCGTTTAATTTAGGTGATAGTTCACACGTACACAAAATGACTAATTCATTTCCCATTTGATGGAATTGGAGATGGATTTAGGTGATGATATTAACATAAAATCAACTCAGTAAATTTTTTATTTGGGAGTTTTTATTTCATAATTTTTAAGAATATTTCAAGGATGTGGAAGAATAAATAATATAAAAACACTTAAATAAAAATGATACTGCTTCTTCAAATGATATTCTTTAATTAATAGATTAACACCTCTATGGAATGATTTATGACTAAAATAATATCTATAAAATGTGAGGAGGGATTATAAGATGTGATTTGGGATGATATATGTAGATAAAATAGGTTTTAAAGTGTAAATAAATGATCATAGTTAGTTCAATTTTATATAAGAGGGGAGATGCACTCTTGTATATGTTCATACTATTTTATTAATATAAATTAATTATATTTTAAAATGATTAAATAGTGATTTATTTTTAATATATTATTATTATGGGTCGAAATAAATTCATAAAATAAAATTTAGACAGGTTTTGATTATGTTTTTAATACTTTTCTATTTGTTTTATCCCATTTTTTACCCATTTAACTCTTACACTGTTATCATGTCATTTACGCTTTGAGGGATAATATAATTACAAAAATCTGGAAAACAAAAAATAAAGGATTTATTTATGTAATTAAAACAATTACCCCATATATTTTACAAATAATATATTTATAACAAATTTATATCATTTAATAAAATATTATTTATTTTAAAATATCAATTTTGTTAAATTTGAAAATATTTATTATTGAATTTTTTCAAAAAAATCATAATTGCAATAAAAATACAAACCAATACTTATAAAACCAAACTAAAATTAAAAAATAATCTTCAAAATTCTTGGAAGACATTTCTTATAACAAATTATATTTATTTTATTATTTTTTTAATATCACTTATTTGATAATTCATTTAATTTAACAATTACTACATAATAATTGTGTGACAATTTAAGTTAATTATATTATGACAAAAAATTATTAATAAATTATAATGATATATAAAAATAATTTTTAAGATAATGAATTTTATTGTTGAATATATCAATTATATATATTAATATATTAAAAAAAATTACTTGTTAAAAACAAAAGTGTGACAAAATTGACTTTTCATTGAATAAAATTAATTTAAATGTCGTACACTCATCCAAGTGGCTTAAAAAGGTTATTTTTTAGACCAAGGATGATTTTAAGTCAAAAAATAATTAAATAAATAATAAAAATTGTTACGATATTTTTTAAATATTAATAATATTATTTATATGCTTAATTACCTCATTTAACATTAATCGTGGTAATAAAAATAATTACTGAATTAACTATTAATAATGTAAAAAAGATAATTTGATCATATTATATCACAAATTTAACAATAATTAAAACAATTTATGTACCTTTTTTCCAAAATCTGAAACAAACAACTGGCTAATGTTAACTTATAATTAATCTTATTGATTGATTGAGAAAATGAGTTTATAAAGTAAAAACGTTCCAAAGATCACAATGTTTTTATTTACAATTTCAATGTGAAATTGATTATGATGAACTAAATTTTATTAAATGATAAAAAATTATTTAATTATACATTAAAACCTTTCAAATATATTATTTTACAATATAAATCAATTTTATGAAAAAGTAATTTCAATTAAAATGCAATATTATTTCACAATTCAACAAAAAATGAATCTAATAAGAATGATATCAAATATTAAAACCATGAAAATTTTTATACTCTAATTTCAAAGAAGATGTTTATTTTTCAAATATAATGTATAAAATTCTCAAAAAACTATATTTAAAAAAAGTGTTCCATCAGAAGGTGGAAAAATACATTTTTAAAAAATACTTCTATTATGTGTGAAGTTAGAATTGTTGGTATATAATGTGTCCCAAACATATGAAATGAATGTTTAAAATTATATTGAATAAATTATTTATTTATTTCATTAATATAATCCAAAAATTGGTATTTTTTTATTTTTTTAAAAACATATTTCTATAGTTCAATAGTGTTTCAAAAAACAAGGTCATTTTATTTTCCAAATGGTTTTATTTCATTTATAAATAATTGGTAACCAAATAATTAATAATAAACACATGTTTAAAAATTATTTTCATAATTCATTTAATAATGTTAATATCCATGATTCTAGAATATATTTTGTAAAAGAAGCATATAAATAATAATATTTAGTTTTTCTCTTAAGCTTGATGTGGTCTATCATTGTAACATCCTGGATCCCGATGCTACTAAAATTGTGCCCCATACCCGGTTGGACGCAAGGCGTCAAGCACATTTCCCCAAATCTCACAGGCTACTAACCAGAAGAGAGGGCTTAGGGTGTGATGGAGGGAAATCTATGCCCTCATTGAAAGAGTGAAACGCATCAGAATCAATAAGAATATAATAGAAGAAACAGTAAATTGTATAGAACTAAAATTAACAGAAGAATACTGATAAGAAACCAAACATCATTCCTTACAAAAGATGATGTAGAATGTTATGTTCTAAGAATATAGTGCAAATAACTACACTATAGAAATCCATAATATATGTTCCAATAATGAAATAAAATATAATCTAAGAAACATCGTATGTCTTGGATCGGTTCCATGCTCTCATTCTCTTAAATTGAAAATCATGTACCAGTAGAATAAATTTTTCCCTGATCAACACCTGCAATCATATAATCTATTTGGGACCAAAACCAAGACCCAAACATGGTGTGAGACAAAATCCCAGTAGAAAACCACCAAATATCTATGTCGATCTCTCATTGAACCTATATATAACGTGTAGTGTACAATAATAAATGTAGTAAATAGTAGGTACTCAAATGAAACCACATCAAATGTTTCATAAGATAGTAATGTAATAAAATATGGGTCAAGACCAAATCCAAGAATGTACTTTGGATTGGAAGATGTGTCAGTAGTCATTTAATTTCATTATTAAATTTATAACTCGGTATGGTCCTAACATCATAAAGTGGAAGTCATGTTTCACCCCTGGTGTGTTTATCGAAACCATATAGCCATGGTATAAAATAACACCAAACTGGATCAAAACCAGCTATATAAGAATTTTAGCAGTTAATCATGGTCAAAAGAAGGTATATAAGAATTTTAGTATGTGCCAGAGTCAAAACCCAGCATATAAGCATTTCATCATGTATTAGGTACAATCCTAGTGTATAATAATTTTAGCTGAAAACAACACATGTAACATACACTATTAAATGGTTAACAACATAATAACTCAGATGGGAAACTCATATCCCAAGCCTAACATGTGAATTAAATTCTCACAAGAGATAACCATTTATTATCTCATGTGGTATAACAATTCAAATAACCAATTCCATTTTAAAGAAAAGATAAAATGAAATCAAAGGCATGCCCATAGCCATCATAAACAAATGGCTAAATGTTTGTCATCCAAGCGAAAATGCACCCACAGGGTGGCCCTTAATTTACGCTAACAATCTCAAACATTCCTTATAATCATTTAGTCATTTATATAATCCCCATTAGGTAAAAAATATTTCATTAATCAATTTATACGACACCAGAAAATGGTTGTGTGACAGTTTGAAAAATATAATCAACTTGAAAATTGTCAAAAAGGAATGATACCACCTACCTTGTACTCATACGACTCTCCTCATATAGCGCCACACATTGATTTTACCTAGAATTGTGTAGATCTAGAAAATGAGAAGAAAAATTCAAGATTTGATCAATCACTCAAGAGAGGAAAGTAGGAAGAAGGGCTAAAAAGGAATCAAGAAATCAACAAGGGGGTTTCAATGGATCTGAAGGGTTTTTAATAAGGTGTTGGATGATGAAACAAGAGGTAATTTCTCATTCCGATTTCCATGTTTTGATGCCCGTCGAAGGGGGGTTTGTTTCTGTCCGTTTGAAAAAATGAGTCTACTTCCCAACCAAATAATTAAAAAATATTAAATTGAGTGTACTTGAAATTACACCCCATGTCAATATAATTCCTTACTATACCATTAAATAGTTGTGTACTGAGATTAGATGGAATGTAGCCCTACAAACACAGCATGTACCTAAAAGTACACAACGTGTAGTCCCCAGTCATGTCATGTAATAGGCTTATAGGCATCCCATGACCACTTTTCCCCCACATTTATATATATAAACTGAAAAGAAATGATTCATACCTAAAAGGAAGAACTGGGTTATTACAAACTTCCACCCATAAGGCAATTGGTCCTAGAATTTCCCTTTTAAGTGTGATGATGAAATATCTAAGAACAACTCCTGCCACTGTGATCATACAATGAAATCCCTCTTCCATGTCTCATCTTGAACTCAGATCTTCTACCATATAACCCATACCAATGTAACATATATTCCATGTAGAAACATCGTACTATGATCCACAATATGAATGGGATTCTCCACAAAAGAGGCATCTTCTTGTAACTACACTTCTTATGGTTGAAAGGTGTGAGACAGATCCAAAAAGTAATGTCGCAACTGAGAAATGTATAAGAAATCATGCATATCCCTGTACTTATGAGGTGACTTTAATCTATAGGAAACTAGCCCAACCCTCTCTAGAATCTCAAATGGACCGATGTACCTCAACAAAAGCTTACCCTATATCATGATTCTATGGTGTCCTAACCTTGGTGCAACATGTAGGAAAACAGAATCCCTGACCTTAAACTCTAAAGGATATCTACGATGATCAGCTTATGATTTATAATGAGAATGAATAGTAACCTTATACATCCTAAACATCTAAACCTGCTCAGTGATATCCTAGACAAGACGAGGTCTAGCATTGCTACTGCACCTACTTCTAGCCAACACAGGGTTGATCAACATGGCCTACCGTACATAGCCTTAGATGGCGCGATCTAAATAGTATTTAGGAGGAAATTTTTATTAGTGAAATCAACCAATTATATGCGTCTCCCCCAAGAACCCTTGAAATTTAAGATGAATTCCTAAAGCATTTCCTCCAGCACCATTATTGTGTTCTCTGAATGGATATCCATATAATAGTTGAAATTGTTCTTCAAAGCCCCTGTGTACCCAGTGCCTTTTGTAGCCCTTTTTAGAAAGGACAATTAAATCAGGAATACATATATGAAATGATTGAATGAGGGAACCCATGAAGTAGTAAAACCTCATGAATATACTGCTATTTAATCTCCTCAACAATGAATGTCTCCTTGACTGGAAAGATGTGATAGATATCCATAAGTATGTTAAGAACAACGCAAATGACATCATTACCACAACACCTCAACCATTATAAAAATCCACCAATCAGGCCATGTTTACTCTAGTGACGCATCCAAGATGAATTTATGATTTTCTTCGAAAATCCAAATATAACAAGGGTCATTATAGTAGCCTCACAATAATAAATGGTCAAACCTTGATTGACCTCATAAAAAGCAGTCACGTAATATTTCCTCAAAAGACATTGTGAAAATTTACACCACAAACCTCATAAAATGAAGGATGGTTTAAATTACTCCAATGGAATAAAACATGATGAAAAAAAAGGATAATTATTCAATCCATCATTGGATGACTTATCATAGAAACTCCCAGATTAGAAAGCCAGCGTACGATAACAAAATCAGAACACCTTCTCCCAATACACCACACATCCACAATAAAAAAGCATAATTTCATATAAAACCCACCAAAATACTTAACTACATTTAAAACATCACATTTGAGACTAAATATAAGTTTATGATAACAACAATTTCACAAAATCAGAGTCAAAGGAACTCACCAAGGTGGGCCATACTCTCTGTTATAAGTGAGACTTTGGTATAACACATAAATTCCACATAAGAACATTAACAGAACCTAGAGTGGCATCCACTTGGAGGTCACATCGAATAACTTTTAAGGAATAACTATGTATTTACAAGGTGTTTCGTTCATGGGATCCCAATTATCACTTTGGATTAACCACACCTCATTTAAAACTACGCATCTAGTGAAAAATATTGAAAGATATCATGAAATACCCTAATGACATTCAAATTTTGCACAATTCATAATCGACGCTTTGTTACTGCATTGAGAATGATGTGAAGATTGGGTACATTATTGTCTCTTAAGGAAGATCACAATAAGAGTATTTTAAGGATAACTAGAAAATGGACTACTAAACCACTACTGTCTGACCTCCTAAAAGAAAAATGGTTTCTCTTGTAGACACATCTTCATATAATCGAAGTAAATCCCTGTATCACAAGGAATTTCTGTGATAGCTTCTGATTAACCATCAATGTCCATCCCAAATCAATGGTGCCCCACAAGGACTGCAAACATATCCATCTACAAAAACATCATTATGCTAAGCATGCTCAAACATGATAAAAAACTCACAAGCCCCACTGGTATTCAAGTATAATTTACCATTTACGAATGGTCTTAGATTGTGATCCATCAACCTAAAAAGTCAAATTTTAAAAAGAAATGACATGATACTCCACACATTAGAGTGTATTATACATAGAGAGTAAGAAACAACCTCTCTCTAATGCACAAGTTCAGAACCAACATAAACACACGAGAGTCATTCCACTGACCACGATCACCACGTCATATCACTTATCATAAAATACAAAATTAAATGAACTAGCATGTCAAAACACCAATATCATAGAATGTCCACTCTAGAAGTGGGATGAAATTTGTTCTGAAATGTTCAGGTCAATCTACTTTGAGGATAACCAAGAAAAGACACAACAGATCCATGTTCAATGATTGAACTGAACTCGACAGATCATTTTTAGCAATTAACACTCAATGGGTGCCGCATAATTCAACAAATACTACCAAAATTTTACAAGAACAAATGTCTCATTATGGGTACTATTCTTAGGCTTTCCACCCTAAATATCCTAGTACCATATGAATCATGTAAGAACTGGCTCAAAATAACATCATCAACACAATCATTTACATGGATAACGATGTAATAAGTCACCCATCTCTAATAGAAATAGGCGTTCACATAACCTCCTTAGTAGTTCACCATACCTGCGGCATGCCTAACCTAGAGAACCGAGAATTCATCAATGGTCATTTGAAAATTAAGGGTCCTGATACAACATTTCTCACAGATCAAAAGAAAAAATATCAAAACAAGACAAGTTAATAGATTCTTCTAATCACTCACCCTTCTACCTACCCCATGGGTCGGGTCTAGGTGTCAAACAATGAGGGATACTACCAAAAACCTACTATGATTGTCGAGTTTGGTCATGTAAATCTCTGAGAAGATTCCAACTTGCGATACTCTAGGTAAACACGAGTGAGGACATATAATACCTTATCCATAACTAAATAAGAAAAGGAGGAATCCTACCTGGGATCATCGAATGATAAATTGGAGAGGCATCCTACAACAGGGACCCTCACAAATGATACACATGAGAGAGAGCCTTTAAAAGACTCCCCTGAATAACATAGGTCAAGAGATATAGATCATATCTCATCTCCAATATAAAGTCTCAACTAGGTTGGTCCAAACACACAAATTATTATTCACAACATGCATATTCCTTATAAGATGACTGAATATAGAAACTGGAGGGTGAAACTCTCCATTCTAATAATAGCCCCATAAGACCCATTATCGGTTCTCAGAACACACCATGGGTTTCACCGTCATGATCTATGTGAAAAACTACAATTAAAAGACTACTCATAGGTCAGAAACTAAGAAATGGGGGGAAAACAGGAATGAAAAAACCTCAATTGTTTACAAAAGTTGAGAATACAACGTGTATAAACAACACACAACTAGTACCCTCATGCATTTACATGGGTGTGTACTCCTATCTGCCTTGTCCTGTAAGTATCCTCAGTACACATGGTATCATCTTGACATATTATGCATCCCTTTAAAATCTCACATGGGTGTGTAACTATTCTAGACTTGGTCACATATATATCCTACGTACATGGAATATCAGGCTGACTCATAGCATGTACTCACGTCTTCCCTTTGGGACATGTAATTTTACAAGGATAGAGCCACACGAGGTATTCCTATGAAAAACTACATAGGGTGTACATAAGGCACACATCATATTTTTCTCAAAACTCCACAACCTGTGTTCTCTCCCACATGGTCGGACACACAGTCAATTACCACACAATGTATACTCAGAGTAAATGGTGTGTACTTAAGAAAAGTTATATCTTCTCAAACATAATAACACATGGTGCGTGTTCATAGATTAACATTCCCTATTGTCTGGGTTTCTAGATACTAAGCCTCAAAAACATCCTCGAAATCCCTGTTTTTGAAAAATAAGGCAATGGTGTGCCAAATTCTTATCTGTGGGGGCCCATACACCCCAAGAATCAATGATTGTAATCCACATATTGAACATAACAACACAATAAATATCCCACAACAAATACATGATCCACCAAATTCTGGTTCAAGAGGTACCATTCTCTATAGAGACCAAAGTTTGGCATCCATCCAATTCAACCGTAACATGTACCAATACACCTATCATGACATCATTCATATCTATCATGGTACATATCAGAAAAGCATGCATATCTAGAATGAAATCTATCACAATTGTATACAATTAGTAACACTAATCAATGTCATGGAAAGAATGCATGGTATGTTATTTTTATCAAGCACCTATACAAGGCATGAGATGGAATACCCTCATCTCATTAGGTTTCAAAAAAATATAATGACAATAATATAAATAAAAAAACACACTACCAGTGTGTTTCTTAATGGTGAAATAAAATAAACTGTAATAGGTCAAAATCCAAAAATTTCAATTAAATTCAAGGTATGTTTGCTTTACCATGTACACGAGGTAGCTACTCTCGACACTAATTTGTACCAAATACCTTTCATATCCATCTCTATATGTCATTTCCAAAAAATTAAGAATACATGAAAAGAAAAAAAAAATACTTCTGTGGATTCCACTTTCTAATATCACAGATCAGGATTCCACTCAACTGGTGCCCCGTACCCAGTTGGCCATATGGCCTCAAGTGTATTTCCCCAAACACCAGAGGCTTCCAATCTACACTGAGGTCCAAGGGTGTGATAGTGGAGAAACTATGCCCTCGTTGATAGATGGTAACACATCAGAATCAATAATAATATAATAAATTGAATAGTAAACATCATGATACTGAAATTAACAATATAAGACTAATAAGAAACCAAACATTATTCCATACAAAAGAAGATGTAGCATGTTATGTTATATGAAAAAAGTCAAAACACATACACAAAAGAAATGTACAATATATGTTCCAATAGATCAAATAAAAAATGAATCTAAGAAGCATCACAAGCCTCATCTCAGTCCCATTATCTCATTATCCTAAACATTAAATTAAATAGCTATATAAGGGTTCTTTCCATGATCAACAATTGCAATCATATAATCTGTTTGGGCCCAAAAACATGACCTAAATAAGGAGTGAGAATAAATCCTAGTATGCAACAACCCATGATTTTTATTGATCTATCAAAGAATATATATATATATATAACAGGGAGTGTACAATATTGAAAGTTATAAATTATAGGTAGTCAAAAGTTCGAACACATGATGACTCATAAGACAAAAAAACATGTTTGGGTGAAGACCGAATAAAAGCTTCTACAATGTCTTAGAGGACACTTCATTAATCATTTACATTCATTATTAAATTTATAACTGAGTCCAGTCCTAAAATACTAATGTGGGATTCATTTATCACCCTTAGTGTGTTTTCATAAACCTTATAACTATGGTTTAACATAAAACAAAACTGGATCAAAACTAGCAATATGTGAATTTCAGTAGTCTATTGTAGTTGGAACTCAGTATATAATCATTTCATCGTGGGATGGGGTCAAAACACAGTATAGAAGCATTTTAGAATGTATAAGTGGAAATCATGGTGAATGATTATTTTAGCATGAAAAAAACACATGTAACTTATACTATGACATTGTTAACTACATAATAACTCACTTGGGTAACTAATATAAGAAGCCTAACATATGAATTAAATGATACTATGGCATAATCATTTATTATCTCATGTGGGATAACTATTAAATTCACCAATTCCATTTTAAACAACCCATAAAAGGGAATCAAAGGCATTCCCATAGGCATCCTAGGCCAAACTTCTAGACATTGGTCATCAAAGGGAAAACACACCCATAGTGTGGCCCTCAATCCCAACTAACAATCTCA
Source organism: Viscum album (assembly GCA_963277665.1). Classification (NCBI taxonomy): domain Eukaryota; kingdom Viridiplantae; phylum Streptophyta; class Magnoliopsida; order Santalales; family Viscaceae; genus Viscum; species Viscum album. The sequence goes on from OY728155.1 coordinate 2,010,037,441, forward strand.
AACATACTTTATAATCACTTAATCAATTACCTAATCAATATTAGGTAACAACATAGGTCAATATTGAATTTAGGTGACACCAAAAATGGATGCGCGACACTCCTGCCCATATAATCAACTTAAAAATTAGAGAAAGGCATGAGACCACCTACCTCTTACTTGTAGGACTCTCCTAGTCCAGCACTGGGTATTAATTCATCCCAGAACGAAGTAGATCTACAAAACGAGAAAAAATTCAAAACCTTTTATAACTCAATCAAGAGACAAAAATGGGATCAAAGTCTCAAAAGAAATTAGTCACTTGCTGAGGGGATTTAAATTGATCTTATTGTGTTCGAATAGCATGTCATATGATGAAACGATAGGAAATTTCTCATTTGTATTTCCAAGGCGCGCAACTAGTCGAAGGTGGGTTCATTTATGTCTGACTATAAAATAATTCTACTACCCGACTTAATAATTAAAAACTTACAAAGAGTGTAACACCCAATGATTTTGAAAATAAACATAATATTGAATTCATGAATATCTTAATCTCTACAAAACACCACTTCGTTATAACCTAGCACGTAAACATAATTTATCTACCTCTGCGATTTGAATTTCGAAAAACTAACATACACGGTTGTGTTTAGTAATATATTTTGAGTCTAATGAGACAAATGTAATTTTTGTTGAATATTAGCATACCCTTATGAATACTAATATGAATAGTTATATGAAACTTATGAATAATAAATCATATTATTATTTTATTGTCTTATGTTTACAAGATAATGATATCAAGATTAAATTTTCAAGGTGATATAAAAAGAATATTAGTTTTAAAATTGTTATTTTTAAAATAAATTATGAGTTTATTTTAAAATTAAATTAATTATATTTAGAAACTTATTTTCAAAAAATTGAGTTCATTTTTTAATTCTACACATCGATAAAAGATTAGTGTGAATTTTTGGGATTTTTCTAAAATAATCGAATTTTTTACGAATAGTTTAATATGGTAATTTGCAGTATATATACATTATAAGATACATTCACTATTCCTAGCATCATGGATGATGTAAGCACACATTCTTTGATCTCATAGAAACATATTAATATTCTTGGTCATAATAATCAATACTATTAGTGTTATTTTGCGATGTAATAAAATACTGAGTAAAATAATCGGAAAACCATCCTCTCCTCCACTATAAAACCCCCTCACTCCATCTTCTCTTAACTAATATAAATCCTTATTACTTTCCCAAATTCATCTAAAAAATCCTCCATATCTTCTCCCCATTTACCTTATAACATGGTTTCATAAAAATACCAAAAAAATTTCCGTAAAGAGGCTCTTAAGGAAGATTACTTCAAGAGGTAAATTCATCATTTCATTTCTCTTATTTCATGTTCTCCTCTTTTCTTTTTCTTTCCTCACCTCATTTATTCCAAATATTGTGATAAATCAACTACATTACACGTTATTGAATGTTTTTGTGATATGTGAAGAAATTTTCATCATGTATCCTTTACCCTTTTTTTATACTAGAAATGAAAACACCAACCAAGATGTGTTAATTTAAAGCATTCAAGGAGGAGGGGTTTTTAATTTATTATACCATCTTCAATTATGGCCATGAAACCATTTTTAGGGTATATAAAGACTATAATATTTTTATAATAACTAATTTATTATTTTTAAATCCTTTTTTACACATGATAATGATTTAAAAATCAAAATGAGTTTGTTGAGATAAAAAACTACAAATTAACCAAAACAATTGACAATAATTTTTTATATAATGATTCATCTACACTCCCAGTAACAATTTTTTTTAATAAAAATGTATTATTATTTTTTATACTAATAAAATAAAAATTATATTCTGGAAAATCATTCTCATTCTACATGTTTATCCATACATGGAAATAATTAAACTGGTCATAAAAACCATGAAAGAAAACACTCCTAAGAAAAGAAATTAAATCACTTAACCTATCAAAAGGCCATGAATGAACCTAAAGAGGTTATAAAAAATCAATTAAATTTAGATTATGTTTTGTGGTCATTATTTTATGAACCATTATTTGATTATTAAGGTATTTATGATCAAGTGAGGAACACATTCAATCATAAGGTAATGGTTTTCCTCCCGAACTACCATTTTCATCCAGGTTTCAATTATTCTCTAACTACCTCCATTAAAATATTATTTATTAATTTTTAATCCTCATATATTCTATTATAATGTTCTATATATGTGTAAAAACCATACTCCTTCTTTCATTTAGTAGGATTTATATGTTTTAAATGGATCGTTCAAAATTTTTTCCCGAAATACAAGTAAGATTGAAGGAAATTTCTCAAATTAATATATATTTTAAAGGGCACAATATAATCTATTTTTAGTGACCATTATTTATCTAAAATAACTGGTTTTATTATTATAATATCATCTTACTTACCTTATGGTTTTATACAATTATTTTACCAAATAACGCTTCCTTTCAAAGTAAAAACATATTTATCTTAAGAATTGCATAATAATTTTATAAGAGTATCATCATTTGTTTCAACACTCCAATTTATTATTAGGTATTATTTGGATTAATCTTTATGATATTATCTACTATATTAAATTAAATGGTTTATCATTAGATTTACTATGGATGTTCTATCTTAACAAAATTCACCAATTTACTCTGAATGGTTAGTGTTTTCTTTTAATGTTCGAGGACCATTTTTGATATTTCATATGATAGTTTCATTATGAATATATATTTTGTTTATGTTTATCCATGTTCATATTTGGAATATATTTGATTTAGTAAGAGATGGTTGTGTCCCTCTATATCCCACAAGTTCATTGATAGGTTTCATGAGACAAATAGATATGAAATTGGATGAGGCCTTGTCCATTTTTAAATATGTTATTGGACAAGGCCTTAATCATTTTTAGATGTATTATATGAGGGATTCATATTTTTTTAAAAATGTTTTTCATATTCATTTACCTCATTATGAATATGTAAATTTATAGTCCCTATGGTTATTAAACTAGTATAATACCTATGATTATGTTTTATTGTGGCAATATTTACTCAACTCATATTCTAGCCATAATGTGTGAAAGTTTATTATTTTTAATTACATTTGTTTTAAATTTTTAACCATACCTAATGTTTATGTTTATGATATCTTTCCATGTATTATTTACCCTTACTGATCATTTGAGGTCACCCATTTTTCATGTTTCATTTTCTCAGGACATGAAGAAGATAATTATGAATGACCTGTAGGGATAAATTTATATTTATGGATGTTCCCAATAAAACATATATGTTGTATTTAAATTCATGTTGTAATGTTAAAAAAATTACTTTATCAGGATTTCCAAATATATTAATCTATTAATTCTTTCTACATATAAATTTCTTTTAATTCTTCCAATCAAATGTAATAAGGCACCGACTTTAGGAAACTGGGTTCGGGAAATTATAGATGGTATCATAGGATGTTTTGTAGAAACCATGGAAACTAGATTTCAAAATATAGATTAGGGAACAAAACAATAATATAGTCCTTGATGATGAACATAAATGAACATCTTGAATATTTTTTAAGGAATAAATTATGTGGATATTTCTATAAAATAAATCCTAAATTGTATAGTATAAGTGGACGTGGTTCTGGAATAGATGTACATAAGACTAAAAACTCTGACAAGATGTTTCAGGATTGACCTGCTGTATCCTAGTACACAAAAAAGAGACCTACTACGCACTTGTTTCAATAATCCCATGGGATACACTTACGATAATTCAATTTTTTTTACAATCCATTATAAAGGATTTAAATGTAATTTTTTCCTCATAGAAACCATGTTTATGATTATGGGATTTTCCATGCATATAATTTAAATTTATATAATGTATTTTTTAAGATGAGATAATATATTATGATTCATAACCTATTCTAGTGCATTCTATTATTTATAATTTTTGCATATTGTAAGAAATGAAAACAGAATAAATGTGTGTATCCTATTTAGGGATTTACCTCATGTACAAGATAATGATATTGACTCTAGAGCTGTGAATGGTGTAGAGTAACTTATTACTATACTATAAAAAATTACATAGTATATGAAAAATAACCTTATCCATATAGAGAATCTATATCCACATCTTGGGGGAGTTATGTTAGATCGCTTTTTGTGAAAATATACTCCACAATTTAATGGGACTAAAATTCCATTCATAGTAGAGCATGTGATAATTTCCTTAAAGAAGATATTTCTCTCATTGGGATATAGCAAAAGGGAGAAGGTTTTCATGCCAGTTTATCGTCTGTCAGGAGATGCTAATCAATGGTGGCTACTAATTAAAAACACCTAGGTGGAGGAAGAGATAGAAAACATGGAATGGAGTACATTTAAATAACATTTCATAGAGATATACTTTCCTCATTAATATAAAGCTGATATGGGAAGGCCGTTTCTAAATTAGAGGCAAAAGAAAGATGAGAATATAGTATAGTATAAAGCTAACTTCACATGGTTATCAAGGCATTCTATGGACTATATACACAATACAAGGAGAAATATTAATTGATTATTTGATGGAATAAATCCATTCTTCCGTTGGGAACTGATATGCCAAACTATATTATCAAACAATGATATAGTGTCATGTGCTATCAAGACCAAAAAATAGTTCTCTAAGTATTATAAATTTAAAGAAAACCAAGAGAAGAATATGGTTGCTAAAAACTACTGAAAAGGAAATTATGAAATTAGGAAGAAGGGAAGAGTTGAATTTCCACCTTGTGATAATTGTTCAAGGAAACCCCACGGTGCCTACTTAAATGGAAAATGGGTGTGCTACAAGTGTAGATAGAAATTCTATCATGCGGGTGTTTAATTTGGGAAGAAAGAAGCTGTTAATTTTCACTTCTATAATTGTAGGGTGATGGAAAAATATTCTAATTATTGTCCAGAACATCAATGAAATGTTCTTTAGAAAAGTCCATGGAACAATGGACAAGATTATGCGATCACAACTGTTGATATTGAAGTTCTTAATGACGTGGTGGTAGGTACTTTAATCATTTAATCAAACTTAGCTATTGATTCATTTGATTCTAGATCATCGCATTCTTTCATATCTTCCCAGTTTTCCAAGAAAATTATATATTTCAAATTTTATTTTTAAGGGAGTTGTCAGTGAAATTTTTTAAGGGATGTATCATTACAACAAATTTGTGTTAGGGAGTCTCCAATATGGAATATAAACATGCTTTATCAGCTGATTTTATTATCATACCCTTTATTGAATTTGATATAATGTTTAGTATGGATTGGATATCGAACCCTGATGTGAAAATTTGTTGCAAAAGAAGGATATTAAAAAAATTTAGGGTGATGTGGAATCCATTATCATTGGAGAAAAACATAATCATATAATTCTCATCTAGATCCACCCCAAGTAGCTCTACCGAATTCAATTATTGGGGAGGAAGGGAATTCAATAACTATGGGTGAGGAAAAAAGTGTTCAAATAGAGGATGTAACTATGGTGAAACAATATGTTCATGTGTTAGAAATCCTTCAGTGAGGAAAATTGAGTTTTTAATTGATTTAATTCCTTATTCAAGGAACATATCAAATATCCCTTATAGAATGGTCAGTGTGGAATTAGTGAAATTGATGAAAAATTAGAGAAATTGAGTGATAAAGGATTTATTTTCCTTGGTGTATCTCCATGGAGAGCCCCTCTTATTTTTTATGAAGAATGCGAGATATATGAGGTTTTTCGTTGAATATATGGATATCAATGCTATAAAAATAAAGATCAAGTATCATCTACCTCACATTTCTGATTAATTTGATCAAAGTTTTGGAGCCCAATATTTTTCGAAGATAGGTCTTCGAACTAGAAATCATCAGTTTTGTGTGATGAAGAAAGATATTCCAAAGACAACAATTTGAACTAGGTATGTGCATTACCAGTTTCTTGTAATTCCTTTTGGAATGACTAATGAACCCTATTTTTTCAAGGATCTAATGAATAGAATTTTTATAGAATATATTAATGAATTTGTGGTGGTATTTATTTATGATATTTGTGTATACTCCAAAAGATAATAGGATCATGAAATTCACTTACACACTATCGTGAAGACTATTAAATGAAGGGAATTATATACGTTGTTTATAAAGTGTGAATTTTGGCTATAGATAGTTTCATTTCATGGGAACATTGTCTCTAAGGATGTAATATTAGTTGATCCTATGATGACAAAGTTTGTTCAGGAATGGCCTAATCTAATGAACATTCCCTTGGTACATAGTTTTATTGGTTTAGTAGGTTATTATCGAAGTTTCTTTCAGAACTTTACCCATTTAGCCAACCCAATGAACCATCATACATGTAATATAGATAATATTGTATGGACAGAAGAATGTGAGGACTATTTTGAAGAATTTAAGAGGATTGTAATGAATACTTCAATCCTAACTCTACCATCGGGGAATGATATGTTTTTGGTCTATAGGGATTCATCCAATAATGGACTTAGTTATTTCCTTATGAAAAATTATAGAGTTATTCCCTATGCTTCATTGTAGTTAAAAATTCATGAAAAAAATAATATCACACTCATGATCTTGAGTTAGTTTCTATGATGTTTTCTCTAAAAATATGGAGACACAATCACTAAGGTGAAATTTGGAGGATATATATGTATTCCAAGAGTATGAAGCATATCGTATTACAGAAGGAACTCAACTTAAGGAAAAGAAGATGGCTCAAAATACTCAAGGATTATCATTATTCCTTATACAACTACCCAAGAAGGGAAAACAAGGTAGTTGATGCATTGAGCAAGAAGGATCATGGAGTTCTCAAAAATATTGGTATTAATAATGATCCTTTGTACATTGATGTAATGATTATGGATATGGGAATTATCAAATAATGTGAAACATCACTACTTTTTCAAATATTTTCCCAACCATATTTATTAGAATAAATTAAATCTTCATAGTCAGATGATGAGAATCTTAAAAAAAATTAATACTGTGAAAATTTGGGTGTTGGCTGACTTCATGTGTGAAGATGGAATTATGAAATTTGAGAATAGGCTATGTGTTCCCTCTCTACCCTAGAAGAAAATGGAGTTATTGAATAATGATCATAGATCAAATTTCTCTATACACCCTCGTATAAATAAAATGTATAGATATTTGAATTAATATTTCTGGTGGGAGAAAATGAAGTTGGAAATTGCACATTATATATCGAGATGTTTGGTATGTAAACTTGTGAAGGCTGAATGACAAAATCCTAGAAGATTCATGAAACCTATACCTATTCATACCTAGAAATGGGATGACATAACCTTGCATTATGTCACTGGATTTCCCAAAACTCCAAGAAATAATGATGCAATATGGGTAATTCTGGACCGACTTATGAAATCTTCACATTTCCTTACTATAAGGATGAATTTTCCACTGGAGCACCTAGAGCGTCTCAATATAAATGATGTTGTGAGACTTCATGGAGCACCACTCTTGATTTTGTCAGATTGTGATCCAAAATTTACATTGAAATTCATGAAAAGGCTTTAGAAATATTTGGATACTGAGCTTTGTTTCAGTATAGCTTACCACACAAAAAGTGACAGGCAATCAGAATTGATCATCCAAACCACAAAGGAGGGGATGAGACAACGTTAACATGACATTCATGGTATGTGGGATTAAAATTTACTTTTAGTGGAGTTTCCCTACAAAATAGTTTCCATTAAAGTATTCAAATGGAACCATATGAGTCACTGTATAGAAAGAGATGTTGTACAACAACTTTTTGGATGGATTTGGAGAAAGTAAGCTTGTGGGCCAAGAGATTTTGGCGGAATCATCTATGAATGTAAATACTATTCAAGGACACATAAATGCAGCTCAAATAATTTAGAATAGATATGATGATAAATAAAGGAATTATTTGTAATTTCAAGTGGGACACCATGTTTTCGTAAAAGTATCTCAATGGAAGGGTGTTATAAGATTTGGGGAGAAAGGGAAATTAAGCCTCATGTACATTGGTCATTTTAAAAATATAGATAAAATTGGACCTATTTCATATTAATTGGCTTTGTCTCTTATCCTATCTAATGTAGAGAATTTTTTCAATAACGTACATTCTAGACCAAATGCATGACCTCTCATCTGAAGGTATAGAATTGAAACCTAACTTATCTTACTGTAAAGAGCCCATCCAGATTCTAGATACAAAAGAACATGTGTTGAGGAATCCGATGACTCGATTGGTAAATATAATTTTAAAAAATTATAAAATTGAAGAGTCATCATGGGATCCTAAGGTTCTTGTGATGAATAACTACCTAAATCATTTTGTGAGGTAACTTTTTTTTAATTTTGAGGACAATTTTTTTAAGGACAGAAAAATGTAAAACCCCAAGATTTTACAAATAAATTTAATATTAAATGCAAGAATCATCGAGTCACAAAAAACATGAATTTTTTATTAGCTATCCATTAAACATAATTTTTCTACCTCTGTTATTTGAATTAGAAAAACTCACATACATGGTTGTGTTCACTATGATATTTACAGATTGAGAAGAAAATTTTAATTTATGGAGAATAGTAACACACTATTATGAATAGGAATATGAATAGTAATATGTCCCGTATAAATATTAAATCATATTATTATTTTATTATCTAATGGTTATATGATAATGAGATCTTGATTAATTTTTCAGGGTGATATAAAACGAATTAGAGTATTAAAATTCTTATCTTTCGAATAAATTATGATTTTATATAAAAATAAAATTAATAATAGTTAGAAACTTATTTTAAAAAAATGGAGCTAATTTTTGAATTCAAAACATCTAAAAATGGTTAGGGTGAAATTTTTGTGATATTTTTGAAATACATGATTTTTTAATGAATAGTAAAATATTATAATTTATAGTTTATATAAATTATTAGTAAAATTCAATTTTAATTGCATCATGTTTGATGCTAGAACAATTGGTTAGAACTGACCAGTACATATTGATATTATTGGTCACAAGAATCAATAATATTGGTTGTCTTTGAAAATAAAAAAAATAATGGGAAAAATAATGGGAAAACCTTCTTCTCCTCCACAACCCCCCCTCATTGAATCTTTACTTCAGTCCTCTCAAGTCATTTTACTTGCCTAAATTCTACTCAAATATCCTACCAATATCCTCACCCATGTCCATAAACCCTTTATCCCATAAAAATACCAAAACCTATTCCCTAAAGAGGTTCTCAATGAAGATATTTTCATGAGGTAAATTCCACATTTCATTTCATTTATTTCATGTTATTTTCTTTTACTCTTCTTTCCTCACCTACTTTCATCCAAATTATTTTATGACTAAAATATCATACATGTCATTAAAATAATTAATTATAAAGGAATAATTATTCATGATGTCTGAATTTCCATTATTTTATAATAAAAATGAAAAAACCATCTGATTTGTGTTAATTTATCACACTCAAGGACGATAGATTTTCAATTTCTTTTACAATCTTCAATTCAGGTCATGAAAAAATATGAACATTTGAAAAATACTATAATATATGTATTATAACATATTTAAGGTTATGGAATCCTTTTTTACACATTAAATTGATTAATAAATCAAAATGAGTTCATTGCGATCAAAAAACCCGCTAATAAATCCAAATAATTGTCAGTAATGTTTTATATAATGATTCTTATTCACTCCCAACAAACAAAATTTTTTATAACCATGTAATAATGTGGTTGTTCACTAATAACATAAAACTTCTATTCTGTACAACCATTCTCAATATACATGTTTATTCATACATGAATATAACTAAACCAATCATGAAAACCAAGGAAGAAAACACTCCAAACAATGAAATTGAAACTATTATGCCCTAAAAAAGCCATGAATGAACTTAAAATGGTTATAATAAATCAATTAAATGTATATGAGGTTATAATATAATAAATTTATGAATCTAAATATGATTATTCAAGTCATTATGATCATGTGAGGAACACCTTTTGACATAAGGATATGGTTTTCCACCTAAACCACCATTTTCATTCAGCTTACTCATATTCTCTACTAAGATCAATAAAATTGTTATTTATACATATTTAATCCACATATATTATTTTAGAATGTCTTATACATTTTTATACCACAATACAACTTTCATTTATGGGTAGTTATATGTTTTAAAAAGATCATTCAATAATTATTCTTGAAATATAAGCCAGATTCATTGGAAATTCTCAATATCTTACCTATTTTCAAGGGCACTCTATAATCTATTTTGAGAGACCAATATTTTTATAAAATGACCCAATTTATAATGAAAATTTCAGCTTACTTTACTTATGGTTTCATAAAATATTTTCCCAAAAAACTCTTATTTTCAACGTAAAAGAGTATTTATCTCAAGAATTACCCAATGGTTTCATAAGAGTATCATCATTTGTTTCCACACTCTTGTTGATTATTATGAATTATTTTGAATAATATTTTGGATATAATCTACCATATTTTATTTAATGGTTTATTTTTGTTTGAATGTGGATGTGCTATCTTAAAACCATTTCACAATTTAATACAAATGGTTAGTGTTTATGATTAATGTTTGGAGAACATTATTGACATTTCATATGTTAGTTTCGATGTTAATGAATATGTTATTTATTTTTATCTCCATTAATATGATGAATTAATTTTACTTAGTAAGTGACCAGTGTATCCCTATATAAAGCCTTGATGAATCGGTGGGTCTCATGAGACAAATAGATATGGAGTTGGCCGAAACCTTTCCCATTTTTAGATATAGTTTTGGTTAAGGCCCTATTAATTTCTAAAATTCTTGACTAAAGCCTCAATTATATGTTTCAAAATGTTAATCATTCTATTTCCCTCATTATAAAGTTATATGATTATATTTCATGTGTTTATTAGACTAGTATAATTCCAATGATTATGTTTTATTGTGGGAATATTAACTCAACTCATATTCATTCCATAATGTGTGCACATATTGAAATTTTAAAGGCATGTGTTTTAAATTATTCACCAGGACCAATGTTTACATTTATGATATCTTCCTCTGTATTTTTTACCCTTACTGAGCATTTGATCTCACCCCTTTCTTATGTTTCATTTTAACAAGACATGAAGATGTTTATTATGAATGACATGTGTGGATAAACATATAGTTATAGATGTTCCTAATAAAAAATATATTTTGTATATCATTTCATGTTATAATGTTAAACATTTTTATGTACCTAGATTTACAAATCTACTAAAATATTCTTTCTTATAGGATAATACATTATTGTAATTACTGAATGTAATTCAATAAGGCACCAGCTCCGCGTAACTACGGTAAGGGTCTTTTCACGGTGTGTACAAGAGACTACATGTCATGTCCGTACAATTTATATCCAGAACATTACATGGTTTTTTATTGGTATTACATGGCATGTAGTCCCTAGACACATTGTGTAACATGCCTACAACCATCCTTGGACCTCTTTTCCCCCATATTCTTAAGTATAAACTAAAAAGGAAGGACCAGTACCCCAAAGAATGAACCAGATTCATAAAATAATATTATCTATTGAGAATTATATTCCATTTAGAAAATCAAGATTTTACAAATACTACAATATATTATCAAACCCTCTTTTTGTGATGAATCAAAATAACTAATTTCTGTTAATAGCATGTTTCCCAAAGAAGAAAAATGGTCAAATTCAATTATTTTGAATTAATCATCTCAATAATGTTTGTTATCATTCAAAATTAAAATAATTTGTTCAAAGAATCAATTGTAAATAAAATAATATCATCAAAAAATCATTATTATACTAAACAAAAACATCTAAATTAGTAGGAAATTATGAATTTTTCATTATGCACCCCAATTAATCGATATTTTTTATCTTGTATGGGTTTTAAACAATCATCGTAAGGTGAACATTAATGAAAATTAAACCATAAACCACTTGTATATATTGGAATAAAAATTATTATAATAGTAATGAAGAATAGATATTCATATTATATTAAATATAATCCAAACCTATATTAAATTGAAGAGAAATAAGAATGAATAATTGAGAAAACCTACTATAGAAAATGATATATGGGTTTGAATCTCAAAAACAACTCTCCACTAGTAGTTGAACGATCCCTTTTTAGTCAAAATAAACATTATTTAATTTCACCTAAGTCCAACTCTAGGTTTTTAGGTCAAAACCCTATCAAAATCCATGAATGTACCCAATAATCTAGTATTCTATAATAGATTATGATGATCATTCACATTGTGAATGGTGTACTAAATTTGTGAATGGTGTATTCAAATTGTGAATACTATATTCACATTGTCAATTATTTAGTGAGTAAAATTATTTTAATCCTGGTCCATGAACATTAAAGGTGTGAAAAATGTTTTCACACTATATAATATTGAATCTTTAATTTTCTATAACTCTTATCTGGTTATAAATTCTAGATCCAACCATAAACCCATTTATTAGATTTCATACAATTTGGATTTCCCATTAATTATATAAATATTACATTTATGACATTAATCATGATATTTCCTATTAATTTTTACCAAATTCATCATCATTTATCCTGGGTCATGATGCATTACTTCATGCTACAACACGAAGTATCTAAATCTTGTAATAATTTCTTGTTTTTATCCAAATTATTATATATGATGGTAATACCATAAAAACACATCAATCAATTATATCATATATATATATATATATTAGAAAATCAAGCACAATTCAATGAAAATATATATTATAACCCATCAAAATACACATGTTATCCAAATATATCAATGAGTCATCATTGATATCAAAATTAATAAAATTGTGTGGTTACTACCATTAAAAACAAATATAAATTGTCTTATATTAGGATATTTTAATTGAGATAACATCCCAAATTAAAATACGTAATTTTCTTATAGAGTTTTTTTTTCATATTTGTTCTTGTATTAATTGATTTTATCTACTTAATTTATCATATATATAATTAAGTATAAAGATCCATATCTACTAAATTCATTAGAAAAATTTATAATGTATGAGAATCCATCACTTTCATTCATTATAAATGGTATACAATCAAAAAATATTCATTTCCCCTTTACCTTTTACATTAAATGGTTATTTTTAAAATTTAACTTAAATATAAGAATGAAATACTTAATATGATTTTTACTTGAAATTATATTAATATACATCTCTATATAAATTTTTCAATTTTTTTTACATCACCTAGTTTGTTATCAGTGATTCGGTGTGATATGAGTCATGCAAACTAGATTTTTTTCAATTTCCATAAATTATTGTATTCTACAACATGTAAATAAATTTATTTAGATTTTCAATTCTATAAAATAAGATATATTTCTATATGGGGAATCATTTATTCACAAATTAGAAAATATATTCATATATATCATGTTCGGATAAGAATTAATATTTTTGGTAGTAGATGGAATGTAATAAAAGTTTCTTAAACCCATGAAAATTCAATTGAACATGTGAGGTGGTAGTCTCTAATAGTATTTGTAGAAAATATAGCTCTCTTAGTTATAAAAAGATCAAACTAACCTCTTATAACATTTTTCAATTTAGATGGTTCCTTTAGTTGAATACAAATGTGAGATACAAAATCATTTTCAAATATATTATTTCTATAATTAGTTATATTCCAATGTATAAAAAAACAACTATATATTCGACATTCATGATTTTCATAATGTGATCATTCTTCTTGTGGACCTGCTATCCATATATAAAACATATGGTGTCATTCGATCACATATTCACCTTGGACATCATTATATTGGATGGGCATTTAAAATAAGCCTATGACTTGGACTTAGATATGATACCTTTTAGTTTATTCTACCAATTTTTCACAAAAAGGCTATAATTATTTTTTATAATCATAAACCTATCAATATAGAAAATTTGTGTTAGGAGATCTATGAGAGACTTCTCAATGTTGATTATTTTAAAATTCTCAACAAATATAGGGAACTTATTAGGGATTTCTATAAGAACATGATTGGTGCATAGTTTGTCATGTTTCTTATACCCTATAATGTCTTAAGACAAAATGTAACTAAAACGTTTTACTACATGAAGTTCATCTAAGACCTAAAATTTATGTTTTTCATGTAAATAATGCCCTGGATACCCAACCCTCTCATGTATATATCCTTAATAGTATAGTTCCAAAAATTCTTTTATCATGATACTTGTATCCATACACACAAAAGACATTTAATGATTATTATAAATGTATGACAACATCAAACATTGGAAATATATGACATCAATATGTTTAATTAAATAAAGAGAAACCTTTTCTTTTCTCGCGTCTTTTATGGGTTTAGAAACTAAGGATTATAACATTTTCCTTAGTTTTTATGATGTAATACAATTAAAAATCTTCTATACTATTCGATGAAGGTATATATAGTAATAAAATTTTCATTCTCTTATATTAATTATATCTGAAATGTTTTTGATGAAATAATCTATTTTATAGAACAATATAAAAAAGTTTTTATATTAATATATGATTAAAAAATTACTTAATATGAATAAAATATAATTATTCATCACATTCTATTTTATCCCATCATAATAACCCTCATTTTTATACTCTAAATGTCATTTTGAGAATATATTCTATTGGAAATGATGCACATTTACCTTCTTATAAATTAGAATATAGTGAATAGTTTAGGATGTATTCAACAAAGGTGGGGGTCAGGGGTGGGTTGAATAATGATGGTGACCAAAAAATAAATTTTTACATTCAATAAAATTTTCATTTACCTATAACACATAGAAGGGTGAATGGATTCCTTGTTATCTATTCTAAAAATTGATATTCCATCAAAAAAAGTTAACAACCCCACCCAAGTGAAACAAAATGTTTTTAAGGATCACTTCTTGTTACAAGAATCCTATTCCTTAATGTGATTATGAACTCAAAGATGCAACAATACCCACTATATTTTTCTTATGAGTATAATGAGTAGTATTATACTTCAACTCAATCAGCAGTATGTCCTCCAAAATGTCCATAATGAATCCCACATAATTTTATTATCCTGGTGGTTTATTATTGTTTCACCATTAGTGGTCACAAAAGTGGTTGGTATCAATAAAATGACTTACAAAATATAGAATTACATTTTTATTGATGAGACGAGGTCTTTTTATTCATTGAATATTCTATAGTATGAAGTCACTTCTCTAATTTTCATATACATAAAATGAAAACTATCTTCTTTCTCTTCATAACATAAATTATGTATGATTCCCTTCATTCAAAATGATAAGACTTCATCTTGTGAAATATCAAACATCACAATTTTCCATTTATCACTCTTCTCCTTATTCTTCATCAAAAAATTATTTTTTTTACTAGTTAACAAAATAAATAATTTATTTTATTCCTCTTTCTTCTGGAAATCAACAAATAATTTTTCTTTTAGTTACCAATACTAGAAAAACTCTTGTTCTACTTTATATTAAAAAGAATTACTTTTTATGTACAATATTAGTTCACTTTATCAAAATTAGTTCATAATATAAAAAATATTGAAATTTAAATTATATTTTTCATTTGAATTTATGAATATATATGGTATAATATTCAAATATTCTTTATTATAAACTTTGACACTCAAATATTTCTCTTCAATTCTGTAGTGTTTCAGTTCTCTAATAACACATATAATTCAATGGATAGTCTATTAAAATAATCTGTTTGACACATATCCATTCATGTTTTCCTTCAATATATTTTATAAATCTATATAATGGTCAATTAGAAAAAAATTAAAATTTTAATTTCAAATTTAAATTCAATGTATCAACTTCCTTACAATACTTCACAACTCCACCCATTTCATTTTAAAGCATTGGATCAAATTGGACCTCATAGAAATAATGGATAATTGTAAGTCATATCTAATATGGAACATGAGGGTATCTTTACTCCAAAAATAAACTATATTAGAAAATTCACTCAAAAAAGAATCATTTTTATTGAAAAATATGTCTTCTCTCTTCACCACAATGGGTCACATTAACTTTTCAAAACATATATCTCACTATGGTATACATCATGATATGTTGGATCTTGTTTTTATCAAACTGATCTAGACTACATAAATATTTGATTTAAAATTACAAAACATTTACAAGATTCTTATAATACATTTCACACATGAATTGATTTCCAACAATATTGAATATAATATGATGTCTAGCTCCCCATTTCAATCCTTTGAGACAATTTTTCAATTTCCTCTTTCATCTGCCAATAACTGGATGCATGAAATTCAACACAAATTGATGTAATTCATAAAAAACAATGTTAAGATTCCCATTATGACTAATTTCTTTTAATGTTTATCCAAATAATGTTGCGACTCTTATAGAATTATATTTATTTAATTTTTTGAATAGAGAAGCACCAACATAAAAATTCTAAGTGAAACATCTAGTTTTAAGATTCTATCACAATTTTAATGAGACATTAATCACTCCAGGTAACCACAACTATAATCTATGACATAAGTAAGATTTTCCATTCTTATAAAAGAGGAACTACCAGTAAAAAATGCCTTGTAAAACTCACACATTAAGTGTATATTTATCATTTCGATATCATAGAAGGACAACGATCCCATTTTGATGAACTTCTATGGAATGATGAAGTGTATATAAACTTCTATCTCCTATTTTGAACCTTAAAACATATTCAATGATTCTTTTAATCATTATATAACATTAAAAACACATATAATTTTCTAACAACATATCCTTTTAATCATTAAGATTCCAAAAATTTGGATGAAACATATCAAATGAAATGATAACTAAGATTTAGAATTCATCATTATAAATTATCTATGGAACTAAATCCATTAATGTATTTTCACGTTCAATACAAATAAATCCTTAATCAAAATACAGGTAATGATCTTCTGCTTTATCAGTTGAATAATTATAATAAACATCAATCCAATCTTCCATTACATGGAATCCAATTATAATGAAACAAATATAATGTAACAAAATACATGGGAAATTCTTTTACATCTTAGATAATATTGAGATTATTCATCCAACATCCAAGATACACTTCTTCACACAAATTATTCAATATATTAAAATCAATATTCTCAAAAACACCATTCTCATTTAAAACCTATGAAACTACATATAACACACTGAAATTGGGGTGAAAAATCTTCTATATTATACTTATTGTCGATACCCCCACAAAATAATGTTTTAATATATAGTTTTATGATTCATATCTGTCCTTAAAAATACATCATTAAATTGTAATCTCTATCTTTAATTATCTACCTGTTCACTATAATTATATATTCTTAGTATTTTCTTAGAAATGTAATGTCAGAAACTATGATGATGGTTTCACCTAAAACTCATGTAATGTGTCATCATCAATTCCACTCAATGTTTATATGATAAAGTATTTATGTAGAGAACAAGATTGATTGATTTAGAAAATAATGATATCTAATATTAACTGAATATTGATAACAATTGAAATGAGACACTCATTAATTTTATATCATTGGTTTTCCACCAATTTAAGGGAAAATAATTTATAAATACCAACTGAAATAAAATGTTATAACAATGTATTTTAATTATGAATTCCTAAACTCACATCAAAACATAGATCAAACTTATTCATGAAGGATTCACACTTTTTTAAACTCTTATTCTTACATAAAAATATCCTTTTATATTATTGATTTAAAATTGAATATCATCCATTAATTTAGGATCTAATTTTAGTAACCATAGATTAGGAATAGTAATACACACCTTGTACATGACATTCGATTACCAAATTTGTAAAATATTCATGTATTATTTATTTAAAAATTATGGAAGAATCTTCTTAATTAATTAATTTACACCCCATTATTTTCACAGTAATATCAATCATTATAATTATATTTCTCTTTAAAAAATATAATATATATTTTATGTAGTATATAAAATTAAAAAATTGATCACTTAATGTGTTAATAAATATATGAAAATATTTATATGTTCACATTAAAATATTCCTTCATAAGTACTTCATTTAGAATTATAATTATTAAGTAATTCCATGATGGTTTCATCTTTATATAGCTATCAAATTTTGACACTAATAAATTATACATAGGTTATTCCCCTAATAACATGTTTTACCCCTAATTCCATTATTTTTAAGAATAAAAACACCATAAAAAGATAAAAAGAATAACATGTAAATAAATGATTAATATTTTTTATAAAAAGGATAATATAATTTTATTTACATGATATCTTTATTCTTCATACCTCCACAAAAATTAAATAAACAAAATATCCATTGTATTGAATAGTTATATTATTAGTTTCATCCTCTTTGTGAGGATAATTTATCTTTTCAACAAAACTCATTTATAATATTGTTTTAATTTTTTAAGGGTTCTTCTTATGCTGGAAAAATCTTAATTGAATGTATATCATTATGTCAATAATTATAAGATATCACACCCAGTTATTCTTGTACTATGTGGTTTTCATTAATTAAATATGTATCTCAAAATTTGATTCTTCAAGTGGAACTATTTATTTTGGTTTAATATTATATTTTTCATATAAATCTTCAATTTTCAATGGGTTTTCCATGTATATTATAATTTTTTTATTAGTTAGATATATTGTATATGTTTTTTGGATCATGTACCTAGATTATCATGAGTTCCTCTCTTCTTATTAGTTATTTTTGATGTTTCACTACTCTTATACTTCATGGAATTTATTGAATCTGATTTTCAGTCCTATTAATTTCCAAGGAAAACTAAAAATTGTTTTGACATTTCTTATGAGTAATATGGTTTGAAAACATCTTCATATTTCACCCCAAGGAAGATTAATATTTCCTATTCATCTTATTTGTTCTTTATTAAATTAATTATTTTGACATATACTTGGTTGATCATACCTAACTTCTATTAAACCTATAATTTCAAACATCACTCATATTTTAAATTATTTCAAAATTGTTTTAATTATACCTATATTTATTCATAGTATATGAATTTTTTATGTTTCCTAGATTTACCCTATAATGTCCTAGGTCCGGAGGCTACTAAAAGGTTCCATGTTCTATGTTTACCACATGGCATCAAGTGCATTTCCCCAAACTCTAGAGGTTGTTGACTAGTGGTGATGTCCTAGGGTGTGATAGTGGGGAAACTATTACCTCATTAGTAGAGTGCAACACAATGGAATAAATAATAATAATAGTGGAATAGTAAACAATATGCAACTGAATTAAATAACAGAAGACTGAAAAGGTAAAGAAAACTAGAAGGTATATAATATCAGAATTATGCAACATGTCACATGTTCTAAGAAAGTAGTGAAAACAGGATACACTACTATCAAGTACAATAAAGTACTAAGGTACAACAATACAAAAAGAAACCCAGTAAAATCTCAGGCCTTTTATTGATCCCATGATCTCCTTCTCCTAAGAATCAATCATGTACTTTTATAAAACCCTTCCCCTATCGACGCATACAACAATATAGTTAGTTTAGGCCAAAAAACATGACACAAACAGTGTGTGAGAAATAAATCCTCGTAGGCAACCACCAATGTTCTATGCCAACCTGTCAGTGAGTCTATACAGCAATAGTGTATAATAATTAACACATTAAACTAAGTAGGTACTCCAAAGTAAACACAATAGATACCTTAGTAGGATATCTAAACCATAAAAGTGATGACTGAATCCAAACTTGTTTGTTGGCTTGGCAGATGCATCATAAATCATTCCAAGACAATATATATTAGGGCCAAGAATGATGTATAAGAATTTCAGTATATTCAAATCATGTACAACCCCAGTGTATCAGCATTACAGCATGTCTCAGGGCCAAGCCCAGTGTATAAGAATATTAGCATATTAAAATCAGAGACACACCCAGTGTAGCATCATTATAGCATGTATCAGAGCCAAGCCAGGTGTATCATCATTTTAGTATTGCAAAAAACACATTTAAATTACACTATTACATAGTCAACAAAATAACATCTCATGTGGGAAACACCCATAATAAATAACACTTATAATGTTGAATTTTTAATGGTTTACAAAAATCAACTCACATGGTCACATTTTGTTTATCATGAAACAAAAGTAAATTAAACTATGGAATGGATTTAGAATTTAATAACTTATGTGGGAAAATTTATATAATAATACTAACTTGTGAATTAAACTATCATAAATCATTAAAAAAATTATTCACATGGAAAACATTTTATTATCCAACTTCATTTTAAATATCCCTTCAAGGAAAACATGGAATACCCATACACATCATAGGAAAATGGGCTAAATAATGATTATCTAATGGAAAACTCACCCATAGGTTGTCCCTTAATCAAAACAAACCAGTTCACATATGATTCATTTAATTTATCCAATCGCCTAATGTCATTATGTATTGATACTGTTCAAATTCTCAATCCACTAATACACTAAACATGGGTGCATGGAACAATAGAACATATAAACAACACGACATTAATAAATAAGCATGAGACCACCTACCCAGTCCTTATGTTACTCTTCTAGTACATCTTCAGCTTCCAATTCAATCTATAACGAAGAAGATCTACGAAATAAGGATAAACTCTCAACTATAAATAACATAGTCATGAGATGGAATCTGAAGGAACAACTGAAGATTAATCTAGAGAATACCTATTGGGTTCCAATGCCTCTGATGGTGATTGAATCAGAGTTTAGATGATGATTTGGGGGGATATTAAAGGTTCATTGCTATTGTTTGTGCATCTCAGTGAGCCATTTTGTCCAGAATGTTATAGGAGGGCTACTTCCAAATTTTATAAGAAAACACTAGATTTACGGCATGTAAATCAACATACTAGGTGTTTATATCATTTTAATATTCATTAGGCTTCTATTATCCATAAAATTACTCTCTTTGACCGACCGACATGACTACATGACATGTACTAAGCAGCACACAGAGTGTAGTTGGTTTTCCTCTCTTTCTTGTCGATATACCACTTTCCATGTATTCCCTTCACACAAATCCATACTGCAAGGCGTGTGAATATAATTACATGGAATGTAACTCCTGATTCAGTCTTCCCCCCATATTTGCCTTATTTTCTTGAAAAAAAATCAAAGGAAATGTAAAATATGAAACCATACCTCAATGTAGGAACCGTGTTCTTACAGACATAACCCATTAAATAATTTAATCCCTCAATTGAATTTCCATGTGTGGTAATGGAATATATGAGAATAAGTTCATCCACTGAGCATGTAGGTTGGTCTCCCTCTCCCCAGTCTCATCCTGTACTCATCCATGCAGCCATTGCACACATACAAGAGGAACTGACCATCCCTAGAGAACCATCATTCTCCTATCAACTATACGAATTAGATTCTTCTCAAAGAATGCACCAACCTAAAATCATTATCTTCATGCTGAATAATGTGAGATGGGTCGGAGTGATAATGGCATAGATGAGATACATGGAAGACATCATACATAAAACGGTACCAATGAGTTACCTATCATCGATAAGAAAATAACCCGACTCGCTCTAGAATCACAAATGGTCCAACATGTCATAGTGAAAGCTTACACTATATCATGATCCTATTGTGTCCCAATCTCAGTGCAACATGTACAATAAAATCGATCCCCAACCTCAAACTTCAAAGGTTGTCTGTGGTGATCTACGTATGATTTTTGAAGAGACTGTGCCGCATGCATCCACTTCTAAATCAACTAAACCTACGCAGTGGTCTCCTGGACAAGATGAGGTCCCAGCATAACTGCCACTCCTACCTTCGGCCAACACATGGGTGATTGGAACAGACTCCCTATACAAATCCTTATATGGCTCCATCTGAATTGTATCTTAGAAGATATTATTATAGGTGAAGTCAACCAGTAGTATATGATTCTAATATGATCCCCCAAACATGAGGACACATGCTAGTAACATATCCTCTAGCACCATTATCATAATCACTGATTGGCCATCAGTCTTGAGTGTGGTATGTTGTGCTTAGAAGCACCTGTGTAACTAGTTCCCTCCAAAAACACTGCCAGAAACAAGATTTAATGCGGGATTCCATATCTAAAATGATCGAACAAGGAAACTGGTGAAGTTGTACAACCTCTCGGATATATATGTTTCAGATCTCATCAACATGAAAGGCCTCCTTGATTGGTAAGAAATGAGTTAATTTCATAATCCTTTCAACTACATCCCACAAAACCTGTTGCATCTTCCAAGACTCGGTAACCCTGTCAAAAAAATCCATCACGACATGATCCTATTTCCACATAGGAATGGGTAGCTTCTATAAAAGACCAGATGGATACTGATTTTCCACCTTCACCTGCTGATAGAAGGAACATCTCATATCAAAACTAGTTACCTCTCACTTTATACCTGGCCACCAGTACTAACATAGAATGTCCTGGTATATCTTCGTGACTCCGGGATTTACTTCCCAAGATAAAGAATGAAACTACTTCATCATCTTCTTGCGTATTTTACCTGGAACCCACACACATCCATGGATATGCAAAAATTCCTCCTCGCATTTTATCCATCCAGGAGAAGGGTCCTCACCTACCACACTCTCTTGTAAAACAAGGTCTTTAGAATACGATAGCTTCCATATCATCACTCTGTACAGTAGGGTAGATGTAACTTCCCAGTTCTGGAAGTTACCTAGAGGCCCCTCATACCCAGTTGGTCACACAACCTCAAGCACATTTCCTTGAACTCCAGAGGCTAGAAACTAGTAGCGAGGGCCTTATGTGTGATAGTGGGGAAACTATGCCCTTGTTGGTAGAGTACACAGTGGAAGTAAACAACACACAATAGCCGAATTAGTAAATATCCAACAACAGTAAACAGTTGAATACTGATAAAGAAACAACTGGAGCATACATATATATAATGATTCATGATACATATATGTCTAGGAAACATCCAAACAAAACATAATTCTAAAATAAAATACTAAACCATGTAAAAAAGAAAAATAGAAGCCATGTCCTCACCATCGCAGGCCTAACCTTGGTCCCTTTATCTCTAGCTCCACAACATGTCAAGTACCTCAAGTGGAAGGGAACTTTCCCTTGTCTATACCAGCAGTAATATAATTTTTTTGGGCCTAGAAGCAGGGCCCAAATAGGGTGTGAGATTAAATCCCAGTAGGCAACCACCCGAATTTCTGTGCCTAACAGTCAGTGTGTATACGACAGGTAAAAGTACAGAAAGAGGTAAAAAAAGAAGCAATAAGCAGTAAACAATCTGTAGTTTAAGCATTCAAAACAACACACAACATGCAACATAAAAACGGCTAACACAACATGTAACCCTCAAGGATGTACCCACAAACTATACCCTCTGGTATTACCTATCAAGTACAAAAACCCTCTGGGAAACACACATAGTCTCACCCCTCTGGTTTAGCTAATGTATAGACTCTTTGAGGAAGCACTCACTGTTAATTCCCCCTATAGTCTCGTATTGTACTAAAGGTGCAATGGGGAAGCACTCAACATAAATTCCCCATATTGTCCGCATCGAGGAACTAAAAACACTCTGGCAAATCACTCAATATCAATTCCCCCTGTGGTCTCGCAATGTATATTTATAAAGACACTCTGGAGAATCCCTTAACGTCAATTATCCATATGGTCTATACACCAGGTTCCCATGGCCCTGTGTAATTCAAGAAAGAATAATATCACATAACGGACAAAGTAAACCTCAATTACTACTTGGCTAGCATTCAATATCATAAAAACATGTCAGAACAAGATTCACCCCATCCTACAATACTAGGCATAGAAAAAACAACATCCAAACAGAAAAACTAGACCCAAAGGTCAAAATTAGGAAAAAAATTCATGGGAAATACATCCAAAGCATTGTTAATTACCATATTCACAAACAATAACCTATACATAGGGATAAAAGAAAATAAGGAAAACAAAATGGGAAAAATAAGAAACATGCAATACCCCATTGAAGGGTATTGGTGGAATTTTCACAAAATACTCAAAGACATTCTACGGAAAGGCACAAACCACCTACCTCGGTGTAAGGAGATAAATATACATGAAACTCAAAGATTGAATCTCTTTAGAACATAGTAGATCTAAAAAACATGCACAAAAGGTTCAACCCATAAAAACATGTAAAAGAGGAGTAATTGGAAAACTACGCTCTAGAAGAAGTAAGATCTTACCGATGCGAGTCCAATGCAATCGACAGTGGTCGATTCGGAGAACGAATGCGTGATCAGTGGCTCAGGGAAGTCTTGGTGTCGTACAGGTGCTCTGAGACTTTTCAGCCAAAGAAGAAGACATCCCTGTCCAGTATATGTGACCCTGGTCTGTTTAATAAAAAAAATACACGACATGTACTTTTGAAGTGCACGACGTGTACTTGCCCTTTCCGTACTCCGCTTTATACGACCACCACGTCACCCCACATGACCGTGTGTGTAGCCATGACACTGCTAGCACATGGCCTCCTATGACAATGAAGTACACGATGTGTAATCATAAATTACATGACATGTACTTAAAAAATTTCCAGAAACTCATCTTTTCTCAAAAACTCCAGAAAAAAGGAAAAACATACCTAAAAAAGAAGATCCAGGTTCTTACATTAGAGGTAACAACCAATGATGAAAGATATGTCTGTCCCTGAATATCGTGCACCTGAAAATTCATATCATAGTACTAATCCATAAGCTATCACTCACCACCAGCATCCCACACTACCTAAATTTGAGTGAAACTCGTTGCATTAGCCACTGCATTGCCTTTTCCAGGTATATATGCAAGCTCAAAATTGAACCACTAAAGTTATTTTACCTTCCTTCATTATCTTAGATTCAAATCACACTGAGTAAAGATGTATTTGAGTCTTTTTTTAGTCCATGTACACCACAAAATTAGATCCTAATAAATAATGTATCCAATAATGAAAATAATAAACAACTCTAGCTATTTTGAGATCATGTGTTGGGTAATCCTTATCATGTGGATTTAACTACCGAGACACATATGCAACAACTATACCCCAATGATTAAGCACTGCTCCAAGTCTAATACCTAATGCATCACAATACATAATGTAACTCTTTCCCTGCTATGGAAATTTCATTATCAGTGCTGAATTCAAATTCCTTTTAAACTCCTAAAAAGATACATCATAAGAACGTGACCTCACAGTCTTTACACTCTTCATAGTCAAGACCATAATCAGTGCTACTAAGCCTTAATATTCCTGTATAAAAAGCCTGTAGTAACCAGCAAACCCCATGAAAATCCTTAAATAAAAAACATTCTTGGGTTGTTCCTATGTAACTATTACTCTCACATTTTCTAGGTCCATTGATACTCCAGTATCTAAGATGATGTGATCCAATAAGGGATTTTGATCCTTCAAAATGTGTTATTTTTCAAGACTAGAATATTACTGATGCTCTCTCAAGGTATTTCAAATGATATCAAGGTGGTTGGAATGGTCCTATTGATTTTGAGAATACATCTAAATTTTTTCCATGAAAACTAACACAAAAGATTCTATGTATGGATAGAACACTTGGTTTATCAGCACCATGAAAATAGCTAGTGCATTCGTGAGACCAAATGACATAACTAAGTACCCATATAGACCATACAAACTTCAAAACGAGGTACAAGGTATTTTTACGCATGGAACATGTACATGGTGATATCCTGAACTAAATTAAATCTTTTTGAACACATCATCCCCTCATATATGATCAAACATTTCATCTCTCTATGGAAAGGGATATTAGTTTTTAACCGTCAGTTGGTTCAGAATCCGATAGTCCACGCATAGCTAAGAGTATCGTCCACCTTTTTCGAAAAAAAGAAGGGTGAACCCCAAGGAGAAGTACTTGGTCAGATAAAACCTTTATCTTACAAATATTATAACTACATCATTTTACCTTATAAATCCATTGTGCCAATCTTTTAAGGAGGAATGAATATCGAAGCATCCCAAGTCACTAGATAAATAGTGAACCCACCTCCCCGATTAAAGGCCATCCTAAGAATTCATCAGGGAAAATGTCCCTAAAATAATCATCCACTAGAGGGAAGTATTCCAGAAATGTTCCCTGGTCATCCAAATATAAACTTACAATATATTCTACCATCTTTCCAATCCCACGATGCTCGGATCTAGTTCCTCTCTCCTAAACATATCATTAACCATAATGTAGAAACTCTCCTCCCTCTACCAATTTGAAACTCACCCTACAATGATAGAAACCAACAAAGGATTGAAAAGAAACAAACCAGTCCATTCTGAGAACGACATCAAATCCCGTCATCTCTAAGACATAGAGGTTACATTGAATGTCACAATCACTAATATCAAGGAGGAACTCCTTGAACTAACATACACCTACAATTCTAATCCCCAACGGAGTTTCTAGCATCATAAAATCAGAATAAGGGTTAGAAGAGAGCCCAAGGCTTTCCACAATGGCCACCAATATAAATCTATACATCGCACCGGTATCAAAAATTAAATAAGATAAACAAAGGTGACTAGAATAGTATCTCTAAAATTAGAAGGTTTGAGATCATGCACCTACTAGGTCTGTTTCACTTCATAATTCTAACCTATACAGTGTCATTGAGACACTACTTGGCTACCCTGAGATGACCCGACCTATTGTCATTGAGATCCTGAGGTATGGCTACCTCAACCACAACTACCCCCTTGTCGGGAATGACTTGACTAATGCCAATTCCCAGACTAGTGATAAGCTGCTGACCCCACTCTTGAACATGGAGTTGGTGAAAAACCTCTCTTAGTAGACGCTAGTGGAAACGTCTTATAGAACCACTATAAATGTACCATTATTTCACAAGCACAACACTCGAACGGGTCCATCATTCGATGAGGTTTAGTATTCCCAATCCTTCTTTAATGGTAGAACCTCACTTGGATACCAATATATAAGTTATTTTTGCTATTATTACTAGGAGAAAACTCAAGACGATGCTTATTCATACTGGTAGAACAGTTCTCGATCACGTTGTTGAACCTCCCTATCACGCACCCCCATATTCCTGTAGGATGTGCACAGTAATCAGCACATGATACATAATAGAATATAAATTAGGCAACATGAAGACATTCACCTATTATTGGATGTCAAACCTAAGATCATCCTCAAATCGTATAGATTTCAATACATTATCACCCATCAAAATAGGTGAAAATCACTGAAGGTCTTTAAAATGGGCAGAATAGTCTCTAACTGGTATTGTTCCCTACTCCAGGTGCATGAAATTCTAGGCTTGCTCATTCCTCAGCCTCTTAGGAAAACAATAATAATATATTTCCTCATGAAAGTCCTACCTTATCACATCCCGATGACACCCTTCCTGAGTGATTAAATTTCACCATCTCCAGGTAGAATCATGCAACATATATGTTGTGAGCTTGACCCTCATCTCAAAAGGTGTCTCTAGATTGTTGAATATAGTTATCACTAAATTCATCCACGATTCCACAGCCTGTGATCAACCATCACCTGAAAAAGTAGGTGGATTCTACTACTGGAAGATACGCATCAGTTCTTCCATATATGTGGAACCCTACAGTGCTCTCTAAAAGGTTAGTATGAACCTCACAAAGCCGTTACAGAACTTTTCATCTTCACCTGCTCCCAATATAACAACTTCTGCTATAGCTAGAACAACTGAAGGTTCCATTGGTTGACTATGGCCTACCATCATTGGAGTATAATCAATTCCACTTTACTGGCATACAACTCGTGGTCTTAGAGGCAGCACAACTCTACATGGTCAAGAACATTCTTTAGTTCCAGCTCATGTTCAATGGGTTACATTTATGAGTGCTAAAATAAAACAGGAAAAAACCCTCTAAATTTGAAAAAATGGGACTACATGGCATGTAGAAAAACTACACAGTGTGTACACTTGTGCTATCACATGGTAATGTTCCTCCACCAGCCTGAGCATGTATCAACCCCAAGTAGATGACATGTTCCATGGGCATAAAATGTGTACACTTGTCTATCCTCCTAGCCATGTACTCCCACACGGACAGATCCACATGATGTCTGCCTTGGTAGGTTAAACAGCATGTACTAAAAGTACATGGCGTGTTATGATCAAACATGAACATATTATTTCTCCTCTCACATTTCTAGTTACATAGCCATATTATATACGTTGTGTACACATTTTACATGGTGTTTTCTTCTTTTAACATGGAACATCCTCTCCTCCAAACAGGAAGAACACTTGGAATGTTAGGATAAACTACATACCATGTATACTAGGTTTTGAGGAAAAAATATCTAGATATCCTAGATAACCCCTATTCTATAGGAGAAATACTAGCGGGATTCCAAATAATGATCTATGAAGGCCCAAACTCTCTACAAATCAATGTTTGGAACCCATGAAGAGTATATCCTAGAACAATTCAAAAAAAAGGGTTCAATCATGATCCACTGATTCTTGATCCATGTGGGCCCATACACCTTAGAGATCAGTGTTTTTATTACATAAAATTCAAACCATATAACGTACGAATAAACCTATCACAATAGTAGGCATATATATCAAGAAACTATCACAACAAAATACATATCTAGCATGACATCTATCACAACATCATGAAATATATTATGCATCTTAAATGGCATGGAATAATGCATGGAATGCGATTCTAACTAGTTTATATATGATTCATGAGATGGCATACCCTCATCTCATTGGGTTGAAACAAAATAAAGCAACAATAATTTCAATAATAACATCACTAAATAAGTGGGTCACCAAATGGGGAAATAGAATCAACTATAATAGCTCAAAATACAAAAGAACAATTTTATTCAAGGAAATTTGAATTTTCCCTATACATGGGGTAACTGCTCCCTGGCACAAATAATTACCAAATTCTATTTCCTTTATATTGTAACTAAGTAGTAAAAAAAATTAGAAAAGAACCCCTCTGATACAAATTTGTAATGTCCCGGGTCCAGAGGCCACTAAAAGGTTACCCATACCTAGTTGGCCACATAGACTCAAGAAAATTTCCCCAAACACCAGAGTCTTCTGATTAGCTGCAAGGGACTAGGGTGTGATGGTCATGAAACTATTCCCTCATTAGCAGAGTAACAAAAAAGAATAAAAAATAACAATCATGGAAATATTAAACAAAATTCAACTGAAGTAAAGAACAGAAGAATGAAAGGTAAAGATAACCATAATGTATATAATATCAGAAAGATGCATCATGTCACATATTCTAAGAAAGTAGTGAAAATATGATATAGTATTATCAAGTACAATACAGTACTAAGGTACAATAGTACAAAAATAATCCCAAAAGCATCACAATCCTTGGATTGGTCTCATTCTCTCCTACTTCTAACCAGTAATCAGGTACCTGTATAGTAAGCATTTCCCCTATCAACACTTGAAACAATATAGTCTTTTTGGATCCAAAATCATGTCCCAAATAGGGTGTGAGAAATAAATTCCAGTTGGAAACCACTAATGTTCTGTTCCAATCTATTAGTGAGTCTATGAAAAAATAGTGTATAATAACGAATAGATTAAACTAAGAAGGTACTCAAATGTAAACACAATAGATACCTCAACATGATATCTAAACCAAATAAATGAGGATATAATCCAAGAATAATATTTGGGATGGAAGACCCATCATAATTCATTCCATCTTAATATGTCTTAGGGCCAAGCCTAAAGTATAAGCATTTCAACATATTACAGTTAGGGACAAGCCTGGTGTATAAAAATTACATCATGTCATATGGAAAATCTTAGTGTATAATAATTTCATCATATTAAAATCAGGGACATGCCCGATGTATCAGCATTTCATCATGTATCGGGTCCATGCCCGGTGAAGCTACACATAAACATAGAAAACAAGACATAAAAACTACACAATTACATGGTTAACAAAATAACATCTTATATAGGAAACTCACATAATAAACAACACATATAATCTTCACTATTACATGGATTTCAATAATCAAATCACCTGGTCACATTTTATTTATCAAGCCACACCTCAACATTAAACTATTGCATGGATTTAATATTTAATAACATATGTGGGAAAATTTATATAACAAGTATAACATGTGTATTAAACCATCACAAAGCTTTAAAAAACCTATTCATGTGGAAAATACTTAATTATAACATTTAATTATAAACAACCCTTCATGGAAAACAAGGAATGTATATTGGAATCATAGGATGAAAGTATAAATAATGATCATCTGAGGGAAAACACACCCACAGGGTGGCCCTTAATCAATCCAAACAAGTTCACACATGCTTCAATTAATTTATCCAATCACCTAATGTCATTAGGTATTGATAAAGTTAAAATTTTCAATCAAGAAATCCCCTAATCACTAGCATGCTACACTACAATGAATATAAAAAACCCATAATTAATTAATAACCATGAGACCACTAACCTAGTCCTTGTGTGATTCTCCTCATCCAGCATCAGCTTCCAATTCATGCTAGAGCGAAGAAGATCTACCAAAGAAGGATAAAATATCAACCGTAAATAACTCCGTTATGAGATGGAATCTGAAGAAATGGCTCATGGGTAATTGAGATCATACCAATTAGGTTCCAATTCCTCTAACGGTGATTTAATTAGAGTCTAGATGATGATTTGGGAGGAGATTGAATGTTCATTATTGCTGTTTTTGAAACCCAATGATCCCCTTCTGTCCAGATTTTAATAGGAGGGATACTGCCTATTTTTAAGAAAAAAATGAAATACGTGGTATGTAAGTCCATATACATAGAATTTATATCATTTTACTATTAATTTGGCAACCATTTACACCAACTTACATTCTAGGACCTGCCGACATGACTACACAACTTGTACTTAGTACAACACAGTGTGTAGTTGGTTTTTACTATCTTTCATGTCAACATTCCCTCACTCCATGTATTCCCAACATACACAGTCATACTACACATTGTGTTCATATGACTACATGATGTGTAAAACCTGATTTAGTCATCTTCTTAGATTTCCTTTATTTTCTCTAAAATAACTCAATAGAAAAAGAAAAGAAGAAACCGTACCTCAAAGCAATAACTAGGTTCTTACATCCCCTACCAAATAGGATTCCTATATGATTTAGAGATTTATGTATTATAACATCAATACAATAACCAATTCCCATATCTGTTAAAACACAATTATTTCAGAAAAATCACAATCTTATTTTCTAAACTGTATGTTGTAAAGAATTCTTTTCTTATTGTTTTAGAGATTTCTTCACCACTTCTTGGGAATATTTCTGGGAACCTAATTCAAAACTTATTCTTATATCCATGATATATAGTGTTTTTATGTTTTCTTCATTTTTAATCAATATATTTTTTATATACTTTTCATGTAAATAATAAATATTTATAGAAAATGATTTAGTACAAACCTTAAAATTTGGAATGGAAGGTGTATATTTATTTTCTAATGATTCTCCAAAATCATAATAATATGATGAATTGATCTTATTACCACATAAAATCAATTTTTACACATGAATCCTCCACACAACAACATGTTATAAAAATATTTGTACACAAATCTCTCGTGGAGTTATATCTGGAGTATTTTTATATTTAAAAAGTTAATCTTGAGCTCAAGATATTTCATTTTGAGAATTTTATTTTCATATTAAACAATATCCATTAATTATTTATAATATTTCATTATAATATGTATTAATAATTCATTTGTTAAAAACTTTTCTCAAATAAATGCTTCATTCTACTTGAGTCATTTGGATTTCAAGTATATTTGTTCATTATTGACTATAATGAATATTTTATGATTAATTTCTCATACATCAACTTTCTCTTCAGGGATTAACATGATCTATTACTTACCATGAAATTGATTAACAAACTCGTTTTAAAAAATAATTTCTTTCTGTTGGAACTCTAATTTTACATCCATAGTTGCTCGAACCTCTATTGAGATCCTTTAAAAATGATAAATTCATTTTTAAAAAATTTCCCAATTTTATCAGAATCCTCATCAAGATAATTTATTTTTTCATACTGACATTCAAATATTCCAAAAACCAGAGGTAAAACATCATTGTGAAAATAATATATTTTATATTTTAATGTATAAAAATAAAAATCCATTGATATTTGAAAAATCCCATATATTATTGGATGTTATTTATTATAGTTAAAGAATGAAATTTCCCTTAACTCTTGAGCTCTATAATTCATTAAACATTTTGAGGTATAATAGTTGTCTATTATATTTTTCATAGACTAAAAAATATATAACTTTATTGAAATTTGGGTCAAATTATTAAATATATTCATAATTATCTTTTCTTATCATAATATTCGTAGACATAGAATTCTAATATAAAATAGACCTATTTTCACAAAAAATATACATAAATGTAAATTCAAAAATATATATTCGGATATTCCAAATAAAATAACTTCAAAATATTGATTTCAATAATAGGTGAGCTGAGATATTGTACTAATTAAGAGGATTATTTAACGATGTATTTATGTTAGATATTGGAGGTGAATTACTTTTGGGGACCTTTAATCCATTTTTTTCCTCTATATGGCTTCCTTTCACCTCTATCACATGTTAATGCCAACGGTTTCTTTGCCCTCACTCCCCCCTTAACTATTTTTATAAAAAACATTTTTAGAAACCATCATGTGTGGAGAAATAGATTTTTACAGTTGTCACATATCAATATTTTAAGTCTAAAACTCAATGTGATTAGGAACACCCCAAGATCACACTATAAACTAAAATTTACTTGTGTGTTCAATGAGTAGCTGTTATCCTTTAAATAATATTAGTACATAGTCTGCAAAAATTTCATAGTGAATTCTGCACTCCATCAGAATCCCACTAGTTCTTAATAAATATATCTCAATGATATACCCAAGAGTTTTGTTATAAGTTCTTTACAAATATAGACTCTCCTTTTCCTATTTTGGTTTAAGTTATTCTTCTCATTCTATTCATTCATATAATAAAGACACAATTTAACATTATATTGAGAACTAGAATTTTCATAAATACTTATAATATCTTTTCATATGAATATTAATTAAATTAAAAAAATACATGGATGGAAATTATTATTATTTAGTGGCATTAGAGTCTTAGAAACATTAACAACTGGTTCGTATGTAAGCTTTGTCATATCCTAATATGTGCATTATTACTAACACCCTTCTTCTAAATATCATAATAAACACATTTATTCATAACATAGTGAAATATAAAAAAATATGGGGTGTGATGAGATGTTATTTAAGGGAAAAAATGAGATATATAAGCATAACATGAATATATGTTTATGAGAACAAGAGAAAAAACTTTTATGACCGTAAGATGTATATCTAACCTCCTAATTTTAAGTATTGGAATCAAAATTATCAGTTTTTAAGACATGAATCATTATTGAATCAATTAACATGAGATATAATATCATAAAATTGTAATAAAACATATATTTTTGGCATAAAAATAACAATATAAAATCAATTATATAGTACTAAATGATCACTAACAAGGCTATCATAGTTATATGTTTTTACTCCCCTAAAAATAAGTTATTACAAGGTTCATTAAAAATAACATTATATTATAATTTATAACATCCTAATGAAGGTTCACTTATAGTTATATTCATGCCTAACACTTGAGATATAAATATCAACCTAATTATTTGGAAGGAGATAAATTTACCACCCATCTTATAATAAAAAAATAAGTATGTGCCTCATACAATAATAAAGTATTCATCATATCATATCAGATGAAATGAAATGTGTTGCATAAATGTCTCATAATATAATAAAATACTAAAAATATATAGGTTTCATTATAATTTTATTAATTTATTATAGCATTACCTATCAAAAAAGAAGTGGGTTTCATTAAAATTTTGTCATGGTATAACCCATGGAAAAGAAACCAGTTTTATAGTAATTTGATCCTTGTATTACCAATGGAAGATAAATGAGTTCATAAAAAACTTTTTACCATAATCCATTTAGAGGAAAAATAATTGTGGTATCCATTTTTCAAACTCATAATAATGTATTTGTTAGATCAAAGTATTTCGTCTTTGATGGAAAATCATTTGGAATGATAAATAACGTGAAATGTTTCTTAAAAATGATAACATTTCAATAAAAATTAATTTTTAAAACTAAAAATTATAAATATTTTTTAAATATTTTTTAAATAACATTTAAATATGACTTAATAACATTTCAAGAAGAAACTTGTCATTCCCAATTGAAAAAAATCATTTTAAAACAAAAACAATTTAAAAAATAATTTTCATTTTGAAATTAATTTTTTAATATCCTAAATTAGCCATATATTAATGGGAAAATTTTATTTGAAAAGGAATTTTAAAAAATGTAATGTATTCATGATATAATTTATTGGTGATGACATCTGTAAATACTATTTATTCTATGTATATTAAAAACAATGATTCTTTTCACATTTTCAGTTAGTACGGACCATGCATTGTTTGGAAAGAGACATAAAGATTACATTTTAAAACACATTTTAAAAAATAAAACATGGTTAATAGTATGTTTTAAAGATAATTGGTGTGTAGTATATATTTTAGAATGAATTATTAGAAAATATGGTTTTTGATTGAAATTGATTTGTGAGTAAAGGGAGAATTAAAATTTTATTTTCATTAAAAATTTATCAATTAATTTAATTAAAAAATAGTGGGAAATTTTAATATTAATTGAATGAATTTTTAATAACCATAGTCAAATAAATTTAATATTTATTCATCAATTTTTTTTCATAATTTTTAATATTGTATGGTTAATCATAAATAATCCTCATTAATGATAAGATTGTAATATAATTCCAATACCACATTAGCGACATTTTAAACATAAAACAAATGAAATATAAATCATAAATGGATATATAAGACATATATTTTTATGTATAATAAAAATAAAATAAATTCATGTTTAGTATATACATAACATCTAGGAAATGCATGGTGAATATATTTTCTATCTCACAGAAAATAAATTTGTGGGTAAATTACCATTAATTTTTATAATATTTTTAATGATAAGACCAAATAAAAAATAATATAAAATTAAACCACAATTATGTTGGAAAAAAATGATTCTATTGATATATCATTTCAATGAGGCAACATATATTCCACAAAAAATAAACGAGTGGTGAGTTTTGCATATGTCTCCCAAAAATAAGAGAGACTTAAAATCCCTTATTAATTGAGTATCGACTTACATCGTACATGTTCAAACATATATTATAATAAATATATGTATAATATATATATATATATATATATAATAAAACCTATAATCTCATTTTTATCCACTTATAATGTTTCAACACACATTTACTAATAATTTCATTATAATATTACTATTTCTGGGTGTTAATTGTATTATTTTTCAATAGAGTTTTTCATTTGTAGGTATGATTATTGTAATTTAGTCATTGTTATATAATATAAATCATTTTAAATATTCAATTAATATCATTTATTTTAATTATTTACATTTTTATATTCATTCATAACTAATTCTGATAGAAAGATGAAAAGCATCGTTCATAGAGATGGCGGGCCTTACGTACACATGAACACTCATTCCATTATTAAAAGGATGGAATAAAAGAAAATAACTAATTATTAACCTTTATATAAGAATTATTATTTAATATATATCACATATTTTAATTAACATAATCCTTACAATAATCCATTTAAATAATTAATGATAAGGAACCACATTTCTTCACAAGGTGGTAGTTCAGTGTACACATGAGTTAGATTAGATTATTCCCCAAAGAATGGAAACTTAAAAGGGAATAAGTGATTTTATATTTGTAAAAATGAAATTAAATTTCATGTATATTATAATATACTAAAGAAATCACAACAACAAACCCAGATATGTGGTTTTGTAAATAATATTATACTGGATTATGTGGTGGTAATCCACAATAAACATGATAAACTGTTTTGTTTCTAATTGGAGGGACATATATTTGGATGTATAAAATTATATTAGTATAAAAATTTATATGTATAATTAAGTTAATTGTGATATTATATGATCATGGTTTAGTATGAATTCAAGGATTTAGTATAATAAATAAAATGAAAACACGTATTTAATGAATATACCTCTTCTTAAAGAAACTCATTTAGGATTACACATAAATCCATTATAAATGACCATTCTAGTAAAAAAATCATCTAAGAAAATGAGGAGGTAATTCTGAATGTGTTTTGAGTAAGGCATGGATGCAATAAAAATATAATGGGATGTGGATATGGGAGGAGGGGAGGAGTCCTTTTATAATCGTAGAAAGAAATCTACTTGGAATCTACATGGAAATTTCCCAGATAAATAAAAATGATAATGCCTTTCCCATAACAAAATTTTATAAATTACCTTATATTTTAACAGGAGAAGTATAATATTAAAATATTATTATAAATTTGAATTTAAAATGTGTTATGCCATTTTTAAACCTTATATTTTTTGTTTAAACCCCAATAGGCCCATATCTAACTTTCCAATGTTATATAAGATGTCTAATTTTTACTATTCATTAGAGTAAAAAATTAATTTAATATTACTGAATAATATAAAATATATGTAATATATAGTTTTAATAAATCTTTAATAATTAAATTCCTAAATGTATAAATAGTTAATTAAAAATATATCATGCAGACGCGATGAGAATGTAGGGTTTCAAAGGAAATAATGTACAATAGTTTAAAAAGATTCTATATAAAACATAAGTATTAAAATTCATCAATTGAATATAATTTGATTAATTTATATATAATTATGGTGATTTTACATTTAAACCTATCTTAAAAAAATAATTGTACAAATTCAATAAAATAATAGCTAGTTTTCAATAATAACTAGAATTCTTTACTATTAATAGAATGATTTATCTTTCTATAAAATTATGAAAATATTAGTACAAGATAATTTTTAAATGATTATTTCAAAAACACAATTTATTTTTTCAGATAAAATTTGGATATGAGAAAAAATTAAGTATATAACTAAACTAGCATATGCGATGAGAAAGTTAGTTTTTGGGATGTGTATTTTTCATGCATAGAATTATTTTATATAAAATATATTTAAAATAATGTCCTTATATGAATATAAATTACAATATAATGATTTTTAATCAGTAAATTAAATTTAATAATTTTTTGTCAATTATTTAAAAAAATTTATATAGGGAAACCTTATTCACTTTAAAGTAGTTTAAAAAAACATATTTTAAATCCAAAAAATAAACATAAAATAAAATAAAATAAAATAAAATGTTTATTAAAAATTAATTAAATTGAAAAAATTTAGATATATAATTATATTGTTACCTTAAAACATAATTGGGTATTAAAAATATTAATTTATAGATAATAAATGATTGTTTTACTAAAATAAGTATTCAATTCAATATTCACTAAATATATATATATATTCATAAAACTCATAAAATTTCTAGAAATGTTAATTTTGATATGATTATTTAGTAATTAATGTTTATTTTATCAAATAATTTTTATAAAATCAGATTAAATTAATTATAATATTTTCCCATAAAACTTAATAATTTTTTTTTGAGAAAACCAATTTTTATTAATATAATTAATTTACTAAACAAATGATTGATTATTTACAAATAATTTATAAATACATTTATATTGAGTTGGAAATTTATATAAATATTTTCTAATTTAGTTATTACTATTCATGGATTTCTTTATCATGGCTAGGTTATAATAGTCATATTTAAAATTACATTATTTCACAGTTCTCTAGAGCTCGGTGTTGCGTTCTATATATACTATCAAATAAACACATCACTTTGTATCAAATATGAAAAATTCAGTGTTGCATATAACATAATATATAAAAATATAAAATAAAATTTTCTCAATGAATATATTTTATAAATTGAATGAATGTTATATTCTAACCACTTGAATTTAATTTCTCCCTCCAAATTTTACTCAACTATCAATGG
Source organism: Viscum album (assembly GCA_963277665.1). Classification (NCBI taxonomy): domain Eukaryota; kingdom Viridiplantae; phylum Streptophyta; class Magnoliopsida; order Santalales; family Viscaceae; genus Viscum; species Viscum album. The sequence continues at coordinate 2,010,075,865 of OY728155.1, forward strand.
GTTTGCATTTAAAAATTATTCCATAGATAACCACATAGTAAAAAGGATTACAAAAGAATCCCATTGAAATTGATAATATGATATGTGAAATTAATTTTTAATTATACATTCATGTATTAAAAATAGGATAACATAGGTGGGAAGTGATAATTTGGACATGGATGAAAAGTGTAATGTCTAAATAAGGATTGAGGGTGACATAGATAATTTATCATAAGAAAGTGAATGATCATATGAAAATAAACAACCACAAAACTATAAACCAAATATGTGCAAAAAAGGTCACTAATATCATAAAAAATGATTATAATGGGAAAAATGTTTATTTATAGATCCTTTTCCAAAATTTGAATAATATTTATAAGAATATACACTTACAAGATTTCATTCCATTTCATTAGAAGCATATAACACTTTAGTTATTCCCAATTCAATTTCAACATAATCTCTTAATCTAATAAATTAATTTTAATTTTTTATTCGTGATTAACTAACATATCCCATGATCCATAGTAGAATTAATTTTTTTCTCTTATCTCACATTACTATATAAAAAAAATTATTAGAACATGTTATCCAATATCATCCAATGTTCAAATAAATCCATTCCATTAATAGTTATCCTTATAGATCATATATTTGTTTCCAAAAATTAAATCTGAAATATTATAATGGAGGACACTAAATTTTAACAAATCAACTTATCATGAATCCAATAAACAACGCGATATAGCTATTAATGTCACATAATAAATATATAAATACAATGATTATATATTCTGTTAAAAAAATGTAATAAAAATAATTATGAAACAACCATGATGAAAACATACATACTTCCTCATTCATTGAATAAAACAATATATTATTAAATATATTCTAATAATCAATTAATGATGTAAATTTCATCAATTATAACCAAAACCACTTTTCCTAAATGTCATTTATCAGGTATAAAGTCATTAATATTATCTAATTTACTCTATACATAACAATCATCTCATTATCTAAAATAAACAACATTTCATTAAAATCATGAACATATCAAGGGTAACCTTCCATTAATCCAAATATCACATTTCCATGAAATCACTTTTCTAAGAAATATTATGATCTAAAATATTCCTATAAATCCATTATTAAACAATATTCTGAACACTCTATATATATTTAACGATTCACATAACACAATTATTTAACATCAATATATAAAGACTATATTATTTACACATCATTCTTAAACCATTAACCAAGATTTTCATGTAATTACTTTATACTTTATTCCTTATGTCATTTTTAGTCTCTTAATTATCATAAATATGACAATTAATCATACATCCATACTGATTATCTTCTTATATTTTACCCTTAGGATATAAATTTACACAATTCCCACACATTCCATGTTTGAAACATTAAACTGTCAATGATATCTTCATTATAAAATTTTTTCCATCCATTTAATTAATCAAAATTTTATTTTTCCTCCTCAATTACTAAATTTGTGTCCTCACATTACAAAATAAATACATCTTCACATTCATCTATGATATATACCTGGGTTCTTCTTCCCAAATTTTTTACACACAATAAATTAATCATCTTTCCTCAACGATCTCCACCCCCAAACTATCCAAAAACTATATCCATATTTATTTTGAGGAGTCTTAGAGGTGGTTAGGGTGTGTGTTGTAAATCATATATCCGGATCAATGATTATGTATAATAAAAATATACATCAATCCAATTTTCATCAAATTTGGTTTTCCATCGACAAATTTTCTATAACCTTTAATATAGATCTAGTAATTTCTTGTTCCCACCATTGACTAAGAAAAACATAGCATGAGAAACAATAATCATAGTTGGAAAAAAATAATTAATTTAAATCACAAATATGATGCATAAATCAGGAAACCATATTTTATTATATGACACAATAAATTTATCCTAGATAATTCACAGAAATTTAATTTATCCTTCATAATGTTTTTGTAAGGTGTTATTTAATTTACAAAGAATATCCCATAGGAGGGTCAAAATAGTTGTGAACCAAGCCCCACTGTCATGAACTTGATGATGATTGAACCCAGTTCAATCTATAATTTTTTTGTTATTACCTCCAAGTACCTCTATTCTAGACCACATGAACTTGTAGTATCCATTCTGAGATTTAATTTACTAGAAACCACTTATTCAATCCATTACTTAAATTCTAGTACATTTGACTATACATTGACTCATCCATCGACTTACCCTTAGATATGTTATAAGGATCTCACTAAATTCTTATAATCCTAATTTAAAAAGGATAACTAAACCTATCTTATAATACCAACTATATTAAACTACGATTCTAATACATAAATATCACATTTTTAGATGAATATTCCTTACATTATATAAAAAAATTCTTGAAGATCATAATGGCCTAGTAGATTTGGAGACTACAAAATATAGTAAACTAGTTTAGAAGTTAGCTATATTATATCCCACTATGATGCTCAAAACTGAAACCCTTAGTACACAGCTCACATGTTATAAATTTTATCATAACTAAGGGAAATGAAACAAAATATCATGTGAGCTCAGCTGCATCATAATGGAAAAAGGGAGATACTTAATCTTAACATGAACAAATGGAATGAGATATTTAGTATAAAACTTGGAAACCATAACCTAAATATAAAATATGGTAATCTTGAGTCATAAAATAATATGTGGTATTTCATTTGATATGAATCATAAGTGAATAAAATAACATGTAGCAAGAGTCCATAAAATTGGCATAAGACAATGATTTTTGGAATACACATAAGCATGGAAAATCATTTCAATAATTGTAATGTATCCATACCAAGGCTACTATAGTGGAATGTGTTCACTCCCCATACCATTATAGTAGTCATGGTTCACACCCAAGGAAATCATACAGAATAAATTCCATTACTAAATTGGGTTTACTCCATGTTCTAGTCATGTCTATCTCATGAGATATAAATCATTAACCAATGAATTTGAGGGAGATATAGGTCCCAACTATCACATAAAGAACATAATTCAAATGTGTGCCACAAGATAATATAATTTTTACCATGTTATGTCCTATGAAATGAATTGATTTTCATAAAAATTTCATCATATCATAACCTATGGAAAATAGATATGTTTTATTAATAATTCATCTTTTCATCTTAGCATAATCCATTAAAAAATATGTGGTTTTTATAAATTTTTTATCATGGTATAAACTATGGAAACAAAAGTTTGTTTCAAAATAATTTTACCATGGTTTAACCCATGGAATATAAATGGGGATCATAAATATATTTTTACCATAAAATGTTATAATAAAGGACAACAATGGTATCATTGGTCCACATCATTAGTTAAGCATAAGTTACATCAACGAATGGCATATTAGATTGAAAATTATTTTAAAAAATAAATCTCATAGAACATTTCCTAAAAAAGATAACTTTTCATGAAAAATAAAAATTTAAAACAAAATAATAATAAAATATTATGGAAATAATTATCATTGAAAATGGTCTTTAAAAATAATTAAAAAACTGTTTAGTAGAATATTCTTTTCACAGTGAAATGAAATTTCTAAAAGATATAACATTTTCAAAATCTATTTAATATCTTAATCATTTATTTAAAATATATAATTTTTAATATTATAGGAAAATTATTTGAAAATAACATCCAAAACATTTAAAAAATTCTTGAAATAATTTAGAAGTCAAGATAACTGAAAATATTGTTCATGATATTCATGTTAAAAAATGTTTATTTTCTCATTTCCCATAAAAAATCAAGAATATTTTGGAAAGATAAATAAGGATTCAATTTAATTTTTTTAATATTAATTAATTCATATAAATTACATTTAAAAATAATAGTATAGTATTAAAATATTTTTGAAATAATTTTTAGAAAAATTGGTTTTAGAAGAAGTCATATTTGGTCCAAAGAGATAAATAATATTGGGTTTTATTAAACACATTTTCAAAATTAAATTAAGTACCAATGAGTTGAATAATGGTAATATTACTTTGAAATATAATTAATAACCATAATAGAGAAAATTCATGAAATATATTTTGAGGTAGTTCATAATAGTTCAACATTAGAGACGTAATCATAAACAATCCTAAAAAATGAATAGATTTTATCATAAAACCATTAAAACATCAGTAATATCTGAAACATATTACCAATGAATGGTATATCCAAAAATGGATATGTAATAATAATAAATTTCCATATAATAATACTAAATTAAATTTATTGGATGTATATACCCCAAATAAACAAATTATGAGATGAATATGGCTTGTGTCTTACAAAAAAATGAAAATGAGGCAGAAATCCATTACTGCTTTTGTATAATTTTTAATTGAATGCCTCAATAAAGAATAAAATATAATGAGAAATTATATATAAATAAAATATGTATATTCATTATATAACATGTCAAAGGTTCAGTATATACACCATATAGAATAATGAAGTGGTGAATTTTATTTGTCTCCCAAAAATAAAATAGACACTAAAAATCCCTTAACAATTGTTTCATGAATTCATTCATGCACACTGTAACCTACTTTAAAATAAATATAAATTTGTTATAAATGTAATATTAAATCATTAAAATAATTATAATATCATATATGACCCCAGTATGACAACTAAACATTAATTTAATAATAATTTCTTTATGAAATCACTATTTTTAGGTGTTTACAGTTTTGTATTCCATGAGTTCTCTGGGATAATATTTATTATTCTTATATATTTTAATCATTAAATATTTCAAATAATTTTTTATATTATTTTTAATAATTTTTTTCATTATATACATATTTATATTCATTTATAAATGGTATAGGTAGATGTATTAAATGCATCATTCATCGAGATGGTAGGAAATACGTGTACTTGAACGCTATATCCGTCATTCGATGGATGTTATGATAGAAAATTAAATAAATATTTATCATTAAAAATTATTTTTGATTCCATTAATATAAAATATGTTAATTAATATAATCTTAATTACTATTTTTGTAAATTGTTATTTGGAATGAATGACATCACTTCGTGGGTCGGTAGTCTCTTGTGCACACATGCAATGTTAGAATTTCCTCCAAAAAACTGAAATTAAATAGGGTATATGTGATATTATATTTAAATAATTCATATTATGTTAAAAATATAATATAAATATACTAAATCCATTACTACATAAAATAATGACATGTGGTGAGATAAATCAAAAAAAGTTGGTTCACAAGGCGGTTGTCTTCTGTACATAAGATCAATAGTTTCATTTCACATTTTTGTGAAATATAAGTGGATACTGGTTATGAAATTAATAAAAATACTTATAAATATATGTAATATAAATTTATTATTATATTATAATTATTTATTAACAATTAAGGATGGTGGAATAATAAATAAATAAAAACACAATGTTAATGAATAAAACTCTTCTTCAGGGAACTCCTTTAGGTTTACAAGTAAATCATTCATACCAAAGATTATTAATAAAATAACGACCTTTAGAATATGATTAGGGATGTTTTGAAGAGTTTTTGGTAGTTTTTGGATGATAAAAAAGTATCTTTGGGTGTGTATATTATGAGAGGTCATAGGTCCTTTTATTAGTGGGGAAAGGAACCTACATAAAAAATATCTGGAAATTTTTAATAAGAATCCAAAATTATAAATTATTTCCAAATAAAAATATAAAATATAACCATATGTTAGAAAAAATTATGGATAAAATAAAAATATTTCTATAAAATAGTAAATTTGTAGGTGTTTGTTCATTTTTAGAACATATCATTTTAAATTAACTCTTATTAAACCAATTGTTAATTTAATGGTGGAAAATAATTTTGATAAAAAAATTATTTTCACCATATTAAATGATATAAATTATTTTAATTTTAAATATTTAATAAGAAATTTCAAGATTCACACTATTTAATATCTCTCTTATTCCTCTTACTATTATATTTATTTATTTTTCACCATACTACCATTATTTTCTCCCTATCTCTTCTTGTATTTGTAAAAAAAAATATTTGAGAGATTAGTAGTGTCTGATCACTTATTCTCCTTGATATTCAAGGGATTATGTCTATTTTTTAATATTTTAGTTCTCATATTCTACACTATCACAACAAAAAATATAAATATCACATTATTATTCACTCAATTAATTGTATTTTTATGGTATAATAATTATATCTTCTTCTCTTTGAATTTTTATACTCAATGATTTCTCTCCAATTATGAATATCCTAAACTCCCTATTATTCCATTTACTAATTTATATATTAATGTTTAATTCCTTGTTATCTGCATATCTATTCACTTTTCCATCCCATCGACTATTTTTATCAATATAATAAATAATATAGAAAACAAAAATTTTGTTTTAAAAATATAATTCAAATATTAAATTTCTTTTAACCACTTCTCAATTTACCATGATTAATTTTGAAAAATTGGATTATATAACACCTCTTAAACACAAGGGATAATGGTAAATCACATATATGATTGAAAATGATATGATCTTGAGTAAGAAAAAGAAACACATTAGATAATTCCCTAATAAATAAATCATTAGATTATACCATGACTTCATCTCTTGTCAACATGACCTATTAATAGTCATTTATGAAACATCTCTTTGAAAATGACTAGCACCACAACACCCTTGATTCCATTATAATACAAATAACCATAAAAACATTAAAAATCATATAAAAATTACTAGCACATTCATATTTTCAGTAATAGATATTTTATATTGTAAATTATTTCAAACACTAAGACATTTATTATGGAATTAATATCACGGTTTCATTCCTTTAACAATAGTGACCAATTTCTTATTTCATCAAGGAAAACCATGATACATCATATTCAACTCAAATTTATCATCATGGATAAAATATATATCAATTATGGTTTTTTATAGTAGGATATTACATATTATTGGATGAATATTAAATATATAACAAAAACACAGAAATGAGGACCATAACAGTCCAGTGCATTCGAAATCATTGAACATAATATTCTATTCTGGTGAAAGATCGTTAATATAACCCTAATGTTCCTCTCACATAGAAATCATTTTAGGTATAAAAAACCTGATTTTTTTCATAATACTAAGAATTGAATCACAAGAAATATTGATCTCTGATTCATAGTTAGGGTAATCATAAGATATATTAATCTATTGTCATATAATTTTATTAAATAATAATAATGTAATTTCATCATGAAAAATGCTTATACACATCTTTTTATGGATCATAAATAGGTTTCACTGAATAAAACATTACCATTTTATAAAAAATTGTCTATAAGAGTTTGAAATCATCAAAAATAAATCTTGAACAATAATCTCATGTCGTAAATGTGTGGGACCGTAATAAATATAGGTAACCATTTAATATATCAAGGTCAACTACCGTTAATATCAATAGAGTGGATCTATAAATGTCCCATGTTTCCCATTTCGGATTAGTATGCACCTATTTCCCATTGATGATTAGGATAAACCAGTTTTCCATAGTGGATCATGAAACATATATTTTCCATTGTGAATTAGGATACACCTTCATCCAAAAGTTGATCAAGACACAACTTTTTCCCATATTGAATTAGGACACACCAATTTTACATAGTGGATCAAGTCCATTGACATTTTTCCCAACATTACATCATGATATAAAAATATCTACCCCATGAATTTGTGGGAGATATAGGTCCAACAATTCTAATAATGAAAACCATACTTATGTGTGAAATAATTTTATAAATCATTCAATAAATTATCACATCATAACTCGTGTAGAAAATCTGGTTTCATAAACAATTCATCAATACATGATATAATAACCCCATAAAAATATATGGTTTTTATAACCATTTCATAAACATAATCATTAAAAATTAGAATAAATAATAAGAATTGTATCGTTTTTTCTTATCCCTAGTAAAGAATAAGTGACATCAGATGAGTTTATCTTTGATTGAAAATAAATTTACAAGGATACATGTACTATTTCTTGAGGAAAATAACTTTTATTTTAAAATTAATTTCTAAAACTCGATATTAATTAAATATTTTTAAAATAAATTTTAGTTAAAATTTATATGAAAACAAATAATGAATGGTTTTAAAATACATTAAAACATTTCATGAAGAAAATATCCTTTTAAATATGAAAAAAATTTAAAACATAAAGAATTTTAAGATAATTTTATTTATACATAACGACGAATGATTATAATAGAAGTTTCAATTAATATAATGGTAACGAAGAAGAGATATTTCATTCATGACATGCATATTAAAAACAATGATTCTATTGAAAATGTTGCTAAAATCCATATTTTTTTTTGGAAAAGGACATGAATATTCCATTCAAATATTTTTTTAATATTTAAAATGGGTAATTATATATTTTAAAAATTAAAAGATAATTTAAAATCATTACTAAAAATATTTTTTGAGAACATTGTTTTAGAAGAAAAAAATTTCTAACTGATGATTGAAATAAATTCATATTTTCAGAAAAACATTTTATTAATATTTTTATATACCAATGTGTGAAAACTGGTACTATTACATGAAAATATAACACTTAATAAGAGGATAGGAAAATTTATGATCTTCATGAGATATGGATCATAATATTTTATCATCAGAATCATAACCATAAACAATCCAGATAAAAGATGAGATTGTAACATAAAATTATTACCACTTTGATCAATTGAATAATAATCCCCTTAACATAATAACATAACATGGAATATAAAATAACATTAGTATAAATAAATTAAATATATTACATGTAAAAGTTTATTTATATTCACATTGTGGATTAATATTGGTGAATAACATATCATATTTTTCAAATAGTGTAATTTGAGACAAAAATCCCTTACCGATTTGTTAACATTTGACCTGTAATCCCAATGAAAGTGATATCCAAAAATGGATTTGTAAACCAAAAAAATTACCTTTATTATAATCATAGTATAAAATCATGGGTATTATATACACCACATAAATGAAGAAGTTGTTGAATATTAATGTGTCTCACAGAAGTATAAAGTGAGACTGAAATCATTTATCATTTGTCTAGAATTTTTTCACACACATTAAAACGTCATGTTTTAAAAAAATTATTATTAATATGTTAAATATAATTAATTAATATTATATATATACCATAATATATATTAGTTTTATATTCCCTTTTATTACCCATATATTCAAGATTTTATGTTACAGAACCATTTCAAGCAATAAATGTCTTATTTTTCGCATATGCCTTGATTATTTATTTTTTATACTATTACTTTGATCATGGTTTAATCATAAATAAAAATTTCTAATGATATAAATATCATATATATTTATTATATATTTATTCTTAGTAAATAATGAAACATTGTGATATAAAATAAAATACATCTTTTATAGACATGGAAGACCATACGTATGCATAAATGCCATTTCTATTTTATTTTCCGACAGAAATACTGAAAATTAAACTATATATTATAGATAAATAATCATATTTATTTCATATATATATATATATATATCTCATTTTTAATTAAAAAATGTTTAATAACATCAATGTTAAGTGTGAATGAATCACAGCGTTCTACAAGGTGGTAGTCCTCCATAAACTGGGATGACATTATCGTATTCCACCCACATAAATAATACTAGTTATGGGTTAGATAATAATTATAAAATCATAATAAAATCATAAATATCATTTATATTCAATTTATTACCCATTTTTTCTATCATGTTGTGGTGGAAATGGAGAAAAAAATTACATCGGTTCATGAGGTTATAGTCTGATGTACACATGAACATTGATTTCATAACACGTTGGATGTATGTGGATATGGTTGAAAGATATTCCAATAAAATAAAAAATTATAAATAGATCAAATTAAATTATGTTATTATATAATGATTTTATAATAATAATTCAATGGTTTGGATGAATAAATGAAATTAAAACAATCATTGGTGAACATTATCTCCTCTTTAGGTATCCTCTTTATGTTTTCTCTAATATAATTACAATGATGGATTTATATAAAAAATATGTCTTTTAGTATGATGTTGGGGTATCTTTTAGTAATTTTTTTATGTATTTTTTGAACAAATTTTTTTCAATTCATGAAGACGATGGGAGAGGGGTGGTCTTTTAATTGTGGTGGAGAGGGCAGACATGGTATTTTTTAAACGAATTCTGTGATCCCGTATTTTTCATATGTAAAAAGGATCCAATATAGTTCATTTTATAATATTATAGGTGTAATGTTTGTAATTTCATCCAACTATAGTTTTTAAACACGTTTATAGATCACTGTTATCGTTATTGTATAATTAAACCCCTCAATAATCTTGTTTTTACTTTAACCGATGTAATTAATTTTTACTGAATTCACTATTCATTTAGATAAAAATATAAGTTTCAAATATTATAAAATTAAATTATTTTTATCCAATATATTGAGTCCATTTTTCTATATTAAATTCATGGAAGTGGGAAATTATAATTTCAAATTAATCTTGTAGATGTAATGAGAATGCCGGGTTTTAAAGGGTAAATGTTTAGATGTTTTCAAAGTATTTGTCTCTAAATTCAATATAAAAATTATTCCAATGACCTAAATTTTATTAATAGATAAAAATTGAAAGTATTATAATTTAAAATTAATTCAATGTATAATTTTCATTATATATTATAGAATAAAAAGAGGCTATTTTCAATTAATGTTATGTATTTTTATCTATTAATCAAAAAATAAATCTTTTTTCTAAAAATTTAAAAAACGATCCCTAATATTAATATGATGTTATATTTTTTAAAAATGAAGATTACATTTCTATATATAAATTTTATAAAAGTGTCAAAAAATAGTTTTAAAATAAGTGTTCCACAAAATTGGGGAAAACACCCTTTTAGAAAAATAATAATTTTAAGTGAGAAATTTGATTTATTCCCATCTCTTGTATTAAATTTAATTATGATGAATCTCATATAGGTTTATGATTATATAATAAATAAATTTCAATTTAATTAATCACCAAAAGTGTATTTTTTATTGATGCATAATATATTTTTTAACATTAAATTTTTTTTAGAAATTTTATTTTATGTTCAAATAGATCTTATTTTCAATTATAATTAATTGGTCGCCAAATAATTCATTATATTCACATAGGTAAACCATATTTTCAAAATTTAGTTAATCTTATTAATATACTCCATTCAAATGTCTAGGTGGTAACTATCATATTAAATAATATTTATTTTAATCGTATGTCACTTTTTGTTTAAACATGGTGTTTCATGTTACATTAGATAAAATCGTTATTGTGTGTAACAGAAGAAAAGAATTGTGTTTCATGTATTAAAATATACAATTATTGACCTATGTAACATAAAATATAACTAATATTAAATATATTTAATATAAATTCATAAAATATGGGGTTGTCACATTCTACCCCCTTATAATGAATTTTTCCTTTTAAATTCATCCCTTTGGTAATAGAAACAGAGGATGCATATACCGCATTATGTCCTTAGTAACCTATGTATCTTCTAATTATGGATGATTTCCCAAAAAAACATTTATCATGTGAGTTTCCTTCTTTCAATGATCTTTCTGAATTAGATCCCGAATCTCTGCTTGTTGTTACTTATAAGAAATATCATTCTCACGAATGATTCTCTATGTTTAGTACATGTGTTGGATCAGGTTTGTACTTCCACCTAGAGATAGATGGAACCTAACACTATGGGAAAAAGGACATTTTGAGACAGGAATAAATCCTATCGCAAAAAGTCCGTCCAAGAGGTTATTTGCGATGGGGGTAACAACCCGTCGCAAATAACCGATTATTTGCGACGAGATTTAGTGTCCCGTCGTAAAAGTTTGGGTGCGAGTAGCACGCCAAACCGTGCGTAGGTTATTTATGACGAGGCCCATCACAAATATCCGACGACATTAATAGCTTTTTGCGACGGGATGCCCTCCCGTAGAAAAAGGTGTGTCGGCATGGACTATTTGCAATGGGACCCGTCGTAATTAACTTTTTAACCATCGACGATAATTAATGTGGACGTAGGTATTTGCGACGGGTCCGGTCGCAAAAGATACTATTTGCGATGGGAATCCCACCGCAAATAGTCCCATCATAAATAATCTATCCTATATATACCCCCATCCATTTTTCTTCTCATTCCTCTCAATTTTTAGATCTTATTTCTCTCTGAACTCAGATTTCAGAGCAAAAATTTTTCTATATTAATTTTTTTGTTCACGAAGAAGTTGTGAAGTCTTCTACATCAATACCAAATCAAGTTTAAAGGTATTTATATTATATTATATTTATTATTTATTTTAATTTTTTATGTAAATTTTTATTATTTTTGATTAGTTGTAATTAAATTTAATTTAAATTGTTTTTTCATGAATATTTATTTGTACTAATAAATTGAATTTTTTTTGTATTAATTTTTATTAATTAGTAGTAATTAGTAGCTATTAACGATAATTAGAAATGTATATAATTAATTTGTAGTAATTAATAATAATTGGTAATAAATAATAATAAATACTAATCATTAGTAATAAATATTAATAATTATTAATAAATAGTAATAAATACTAATAAATTATAATAAATAGTAATAAATTGTAATAATTAGTAATAAATTGTAATAATTAGTAATAAATTGTCATAATTAGTAATAAATTGTTATAATTGGTAACAAATTGTAATAATTAGTAATAAATTGTAATAATTAGTAATATATTGTAATAATTAGTAATAAATAGTAATAAATTTTAAAAAATTGTATTAATTAGTAATAAATTGAAATAATTAGCAATAAATTGTAATAATTTTTAATAAATTGTAATAAATTGTATTAATTAGTAATAAATTGTATTAATTAGTAATAGATTGTATTAATTAGTATTTTTTTAATAATTAGTAATAAATTCTGATAATTAGTAATAAATTGTATTAATTAGTAATAAATTATAATAATTAGTAACAAATTGTAATAATTACTAATAATTAGTAATAAATTGTAATAATTAGTAATAAAATGTAATAATTAGTAATAAAGGGTAATAATTAGTAATAAACTGTAATAATTAGTAATAAACTATAATAATTACTAATAAATTGTAATAATTACTAATAAATTGTAATAATTAGTAATAATTAGTAATATTTATTAATAAATAATAATAAATAATAATAAATAGTAATAATTTTTAATAATTAGTAATAAATATAGATAATTAGTAATAATTAGTAATAATTAGTAATAATTAGTAACAATTAGTAATCATTTGTAATAATTAGTAATAATTAGTAATAATTAGTAATAATTATTAATAATTAGTAATAATTATTAATAAATTGTAACAATTATTAATAAATTGTAATAATTATTAATAAATTATAATAATTAGGAATAGTTGGAAATAATTAGAAATAAATAAGATTAATTTGCAATAAATAAGAGTAATTAGCCATAAATGGGAATAATTTGGTTTAAATAGGAATAATTAAGAATAAATATGAATAATTAGCAATAAATAAGAATAATTAGCAATAAATAGAAATAAATAGGAATACATAGGAATACTTAAGAATAAATAAGAATAATTAGAAATAATTAGGAATAATTAGAAATAATTATGAATAATTAGCAATAATTAGGAATAAATAGAAATAAAGAGTAATAAATAGTAATAATTAGTAATAATTAAGAATAAATACTAAAAATTCGAAATAAATACAAACAATTCGCAATAATTACTAAAAATTAGCAATAATTAGCAATAATTAGCAAAAAATACCAAAAAATAGCAAAAATAGCAATTATTCACAATAAATAGAAATAATAAGTAATAAACATGAATAATTAGTAATAATTAGTAATAATTAGAAATATTTAGGAATAATTAGTAATAAATAAGAATAATTGATAATAATTGGGAATAATTGATAATAATTAGCAATAAATTGTAACAATTCATAATAAATTGTAATAATTAGTAATAAATACTAATAATTACTCATAATAATGAATAAATACTAATAATTAAGAATAATTTGCAATAATTAAAAATAATTAGACATAATTACAAATAAATAGGAATAATTAGTAACAAATCAGAACAATTAGTAATAATTAGGAGTAATTAGTAATAATTAGTAACAATTAGTAATAATTAGTAATAATTAGTAATAATTAGAAATAATTATGAATAAATAGGAATAATTAGTAATAAATAGGAATAATTAGTAATAATTAGTATTAATTTGTAATAATTAGTAATAATTAGTAATAATTATTAATAATTAGTAATAAATAAGAAAAATAGGAAGAAATAGTAATAAATATTAATAGTTTGTAATAAATCATGACAGTTAGTAATAAATAGTAATAGTTAGTAATAAATAGTAACAGTTAGTAATAAATAGGAATAGTTAGTAATAAATAGGAATAATTAGTAATAAATAGTAATAATTAGTAATAAATAGTAATAGTTGGTAATAAATAGTAATAGTTAGTAATAAATAGTAATGGTTAAGAATAAATAAGAATAGTTAGTAATAAATATGAATTATTAGTAATAAATAGGAATAATTAGTAATAAATAGGAATAAATAGTAATAATTAGTAATAATTAGTAATAAATAGTAATAATTAATAATAAATAGTAATAGTTAGTTAAGAACAGTTAGGAATAGTTAGAAAGAAAAATTAATAAAAATTAATAAATTTTATGAACTTGGCACAATTTCTAGTGGATTGGCAGCACTCCTTTGTCTCAATGACTTTTCTCCTTTCAACTCTCACCGACTCAAAACATTATAAAAAATGTGCTGCTACATAGGCATATTCAATATCTAATGCATGATATTAGATATGGATTGATAGGATCAAATTTTTTATAATGTTTTCAGGCGGGGATAGTTAGAAGAAGACGACTCATCGATGAAAAGAGGGATCTTTTGTCTGTCGACTCATTTACTTGCATCATTCTCACACTGAAATCACAATGAAGAATCTGGTTGGAGCTACAGATATTCATTCTCTTGCATACGAGAATCAATATGCGTACCACTGACCAGATTCTTCATTGTGATTTCAGTGTTAGAAAGATGCAGGTAAATAAGGCATCCGACAAAAGAGAAGTCGTCAATCCAATAGAAATTATGTCACACTTAATTAATGGTAATTATTAAAAATTAGTAGTAATTATTTATATTTTTTTTTCAGATAGTGTTTTTATAAATTCAAATTATTCAAAAACAATAATGCCATTATATTTTTGAGAAAAATTGGAATAAGGAAGTCGAAATTAGTCATTATTAGATGATCGTGCTGGGATAAATCATCACAAAAATCCAAATGGTTCTGGTTTAAATCTTGTATATATTGTAGGTGTTGATGCTTTCTTAGAATTTTCATCATCAAAACCAGAATATATTTCAGAAGGCACAATTAAGTTTCCTTGTAAAAAATGTGCTCTGACAACTTTTGACACATTTGAAAAGGTTGGGGGACATCTCTTGTGGTTTGGTTTTCAACCAGATTATGTTTTTTGGTATCAACACGATGAAAAACGTTCCAGAGAAGATACTAATAACTTGATTCTGGATCCATCACTGTTCCAAAATTTAGTACATGATATTGCTGGTCCATCTCTTCAACAAACTGAAACTCACGATGATATAGATTTTACTCCTTAGTTGGCACCATCCGAATTTTATGAGTTTTTGAGGTCTGCTGAGGATGCATTATACCATGGTTGCAAGATATGAAAATTAGAAGCAGTTAAAAAAATTTATGGCTATTGAATCTGGTAATGAAATATCAAACAACTGTTTGATCAGATATTTTCTTAGGTTAAAACACTGTTACCTAAAGGTAATGTGTTTCCTGCAAATTAATATGAGAGCAAGAGGCTGGTTTGTAATATGGGCCTTAGTTATCGGAAGATTAATTCATGTGAAAATGATTGCATCTTATATTCTGGTGAAAATGAGGCATTCGATAGTTGTCCCACATGTGGACAATCGAGGTATAAGGAAGCTCAACTAGGGAAGTCTGGATCGATACTAGTAAAACAATTGAGATATTTCTCTCTTACACCCAGGATGCAATGTTTATTTATGTCTTATAACACAATGTCAATGATGTCATAGAACAAAACCAATATTTCAACCAGTAAAAGTTTGAATCATCCATGTGATGGTGATTCATGGAAACATTTTGATCATCTACATCTATCTTTTTCCTTATAATCCCAAAACATGTGATTCGGTCTTTCTACTGATGATTTTTGTCCGTTTGTTTCTTATGGTAGTTAGTATTCATGTTGAACTATATTTATAACTCTGTACAATCTACCCCCATGGATGTTGATGAAGAATCCCTATATCTTGTTGACCTTATTAATCCTAGGATATCCAAAAAATGATATTGATGTTTTTTTTGAAACCATTGATTGATGAGTTAAATTCATTTTGGATTAATGGTGTTAGTACATATGATGTTTCTGCGAAACAAAATTTCACCTTAAAAGCTGCATTGATGTGGACTATTAGTGACTTTTCGGCATATGGAATGTTATTAGGCTGGAGTACACATGGTCCAAAATCATGTCCTTACTGTATAAAACACAACAAAGTTTTTGTGCTCGTCAATGGAAATAAACCTTGCTATTTTAACTATCATCGCAGATTTCTTCCAACCGATCATCCTTTTCGAAGGAAAAAATCTCATTTCAGAAAAGGCACAATTGAAAGGGATGAACCTCCAAAAATGATCTCAGTTACAGAGTTAAAATCAGTTGTATTTTCATTACCTCCCATCATATTTGGTCCAACATTAAACCAAAAAAAATCATGGCTTTGGGAAAGAACATTATTGGATAAAACGAAGCAATTTTTGGGATCTCCCATATTGGTCTGATTTGTTGCTCCACCACTTGTTGGATGTCATGAATATTGAAAAAAATGTTTTGATAATTTATTTCTTACAGTTTTGGATACACCAAGTAAGACCAAAGATACTGTAAAAGCATGATTAGATCTTCCCCAAATTTGCAGGCGACAATAACTTGAACTATTTGAAATTGTCAGGTCACAGAGGTTAATGAAGCCAAAAGAAGCTTATATGCTATCTAGAGAGAGTTGCTTATTATTTTGTTAGTGGATTGTAGATTTGATACTTCCAGATGACTATGCTTCCAATTTGGGATGATGTGTTAATAATGGTCATATTACCAGATTAAAAAGTCATGATTGTCATGTTATAATGGAAAGAATTATGCCGATTGGATTCTGAGGTTTATTGAATTCTATTATTGGGGATTTGATAAGAGAAATATCATATTTTTTCGAGACATTTGTGCAGTGATAACAGACTATGATTCTCTAGGAAAACTGGAATGAGATGTTGCTGTAATTATATGTAAACTGGAAAAAATCTTTCCGCTTGCTTTATTTGACTCAATGGGACATCTGATATTACATTTTCCACATGAAGCTAAATGTGGATGTCCAGTACAGTTTCGATGGATGTACGCATTTGAGAGATGCATAACAAAATTGAATGAAAAAGTTCATAACAAAGCATCAGTTGAAGGCTCAATTGCTGAAACTTATTTTGAAGAGGAAATTTCTTTTTTCTGCTCTCACTATTTTGAATCTGAATATACCTCAAAACAAAACCGCATGGGATGGAATGAGGAAAATGTTAACGATGAAATGGAAAATCAATTATTAGTTTTTAATTAGCCAAATCATGGCTTCAGTGGAGTTCAAGAATGATGGCTTTCAGACGATGAACAACACAGAGCTCATATATATGTTCTGCTCAACTGTGAAGAAATGACAACATTTATACAGTGAGTGATTCTATAACTTATTCTATAATTTCTGTTATAGTATGTATAATTATTATATTTGTAGGTAATATGATAATCATATCAAGAAAAAACTCCCACAAATTACAGTAGCTTCTCTTGAAGAACGCAAACTTTTTTTTCTTAATGGTTTAAAAAACTAGTAACATAAATTATTGATGGTTTAATATCAATTTAGTTTACTATTTATTATATTGATAATTGTTTTAAAAAATTTCAGGTGTCTCAACATGCCGATAAAATAGATAAGCGGCTGTGTATACTGAGTATCCCACCATCCAAAATGGTTATATCTTATAATGCATATGTGGTGAATGGTTTTCAATTTCATACACATGCTTATGGGGAATAAAAAATAACAATGAACAGTGGAGTTTGTTTGAGAGGATAGCATCATAGAGAAGCTGATGTTGACTTTTACAACATTCTGGATGAAATTATTGTGCTATGTTATCTTGGAAAAAATTACATAACAATGTTTAAATGTCGGTGGTTGGATACTGAGAGAGGATTTCATGTTCATCTGACTCATGGAATCATCAATATTAAATATAAAAGTCATCATGCAGTAAATGAACCATTTTTACTGGCTCAACGAGCACATAATATTTATTACACAAAGTACTGTGCTACTTCAAATGACCTGAGTGATTTGTGGAACATAATAAAAATGAAATCTCGGGAAAATCAATTTACTCAAACTGAATGTGGTTCTGCTGAAGTGTAAGGAATTGAAATTTTTCAAGAGACTACTCAAAATCCATCTTTTTCACAAAGAAACATGAATATCGATGATGACACACCATAATTAAAGGTCGATGGTGATGAAGATGTTAATGATGTTACAAATGCATTTGAAATGAAAATGGATGGTGAAAGTGAAACTCAAATGGATTTTGATGATGTCGTGGAGGAATATGAAGTCAATGACATCGTCAGATATGAAGATAATGATGAAGGTGATAATTGACATAGTTAAATGCTGGTTATGATCGTAAGTAATATATATCTATATATGATAGTTATTTTCAACTATCTTCTAACAAAAATCATTTTTTGTTTCAGATGGATCCTGATCTATTTTGCGAGTTGTAGGAGGTTGATCTACCTTTGGATGAGGGGGATGTGGGATCATCTAACCCTCATCCTACCGGTGGTTCAAGAAGTACGCGGAGGGGGGGGGGGGGTCTTGCTCTACTGATGATTCCTGACTCTATCTCCAAGCGACACTCACATTGTGGATTCGATCCACAGACACTGTGGTATGATAAACTATATATTTTAGTTAACTTTCTCATTAATTTATTTATATATATACAAATTGTTTGATTATTTATTCTTTTTACACATTTTTTCCCTTGTAGCTGTTGGACAGGGGAGAACTATCTTGTAGAATTAATTTTTCTCAGCCATTGATCACATGAGAACAAATTCCTGTTGATGTGCAGCTCGAAATGTACAATCATTGACTAGTACATAAATAAATAATATTTTTCTTGAGATTTATTTTATTAATAAGTTGACATTATAAATAATTTGTAGGGTTTATGGTATCCCATCTATGATAGCATGCGTGATGCTATCCATGAAGCATTGGAGGCGGCTATGCATGAGCATTTGCATCAGTTTTTGCACAATTTGAGAAAGACGACCATTAATAAAGTAGGAGCGACAATATTTGACGAGTCGTGTAGAGCCCACCGACCAGAGTACATTTATCATAGATTTGGGATGGATTATATGCACACTAGTTGGGTAGTGGATTTCAGATGAGGTCTTCATTGGGTTGACAGAATCGGGGGAGACAGGACATGACACATCAAGCTGGTATCTGTACATTCAGTACGCATAGAGAGCATCTGGTAAGTATTTTTTTTAAATATTTTATATAACTTAAAATATGAAAAGTTTTTTTATATTCATATTTGCAGTCGAGAATCCCGATATTACAGAGTACAATGTTTATCAGAAGATTTACAATGATCTAGACACCAGAGAGATTAGAGGTGATCGCAAGCGTTAGATTGTGGTTAGTCTTATTTTTTTCAGTTTGACAATTAACAGCATATAATTTTTTCAAAATTTTAATTTAAAATTGGAATTGAAGGATTCATATGAGGATGCGACCTCTCAGACACAGGCTGAGGTTCAGGACGAGGTATATGATCAGACTAGTGCACACCATTTCGACGAGGCGACATGGATACAAGAGACTCAGTATGGCTTTTAGAAGGGCCGAGTAGTTGGTATCACCTCTCATGTGACTCATGGAACTCATTATGGTACTACTGCGATGTTGGCGTCATGATTGAGAGGAGCCCGTGGAGAGGCATCATCTTCTGCCTCATAGTATCAGGAGTAGTTAAAAGCTCAGAATGACCTTATAGAGAGTTTATAGAAGATTTAAGAAGAGATGCATCAGCAGCAACAATAACAGAAGCAACATCACGAGGGGGAGATGCGTTGATGATAGTAGTAGCATCTAGAGTAGATAGAGTACATGCACCGTCTGACTCATAGTTTGGGGATGTAGTTTTCTCCACCATCTCATTCAGCTCCTTCACCTCCTCCAAAAGACGACCCCACTGATTTTTTTATGTTAAAAACATTTGAATTTAACATTTTTTGTAATATAAACTATTTACAGTTTCATATTTTATATTGGTATGAATATTAGATAATTTAATTTTTAATATTTTATGATTCTTTTGAGAATATTGAATTAATTTTTCAATAATAATAATTTTATTAAATTTATTTATTTGAGAATTTATTTATTATTTGTGACGAGATTTGTTGCGATGGGTTTCTGTCCGAAATAGTCTAAATAATTTTTTTTAAAAGTATTTGCGACGGGATTAGGGGCCCGTTGCAAAAAGTATTTTCAATGGGCCCATCACAAATAGTCTAAATAATTTTTTTTAAAAAGTATTTACGATGGGATTACAGGCCCGTTGCAAATTATTTTTGTGATGGGCCACTTTCAAAAAATTATATATATATAAAATATATAATCGGAGAATTCTTTGTGATGGTGAAGTTTCCAATCGCAAAAAATATTATTTTCAACGAGCTCGTCACAAATACTATTTTTTGTGACACTGTTTTCTGCAACGGGCTATTTGCGATGAGACCGCATCGCTAAAACTTATTTGGGATGAGATCCCGTCGCAAATAACCCATCACAAATACCTAGAATTATAGTAGTGTAACTTAATCTTACGATAGGTTTAGTGGATGAAATAATCCATAGGATACCATCCCAAAATAATCAATAATTTCAAAGAGATTGATATACCAGGGTCATAGTAGTCCCTTCTTTATTTCATAATGATATTTGTAGAAACAACATATTACTAACATCAAATTCTAGATCAAATCATAAATTATAATCATGGTATTTTTCTAATTTTTTCATCATTTTGTTTTGTTTAATGGTCATAGACTCCTCTTTGTTCTGATCATCTTGCTCAAGTCCCAATATCATTATTTATAAAACTTCATTATAGTAAGTAGGAGTTATACACTTTATTCTATAATGTGATTTATAAGGAGCCATATAAATTATTGAGTGAAAGCTATTATTATAGTAAAATTATACTAGAATAATGTTTTGATCTCAAACACCTTTGAAATACATAGAATAAGATATTAGAATATCCTCCATAATTTGAAATATTCCAAACATATATATAAGTATGATATGAACTGAAAAATCAATTTTTTTTCAAGAACTAGATGATGAAATTTTCAAAATGATGAGGTAAAAATTGGATCTCAATCAGATAAAATCTAAGGTTGTTTCCCATCAATCCATTCAACATTATCAATTTATATTCTTACATGTTGACCAATATAGAATTATTCTCTAGTAGGAATGACGTGTGACAACCTGGAATGGTGAATGAAAACAACCCATAATTAACTCAAAATATAATACAAGATGAACAATAACAGTGACTAGTACGATTAAATAGAGGGATAAAAAGTGTAATGTAATACCACCCAAATACCATTATAACTAAGACATATAGAAATATAAAGGGTTATATATACTGAATTATCTTTTTAAATATCCTTAATTTGGATAAACTCCCATTATATAAAACCTCAAAATATGTGTCCATGGATTTGAACATATTCTCAACATTAAAATCATAAAATCATTATGGTATTCATAATTCTAAAGAAAATCATATTTAGAGAAATATATACTTCTAAATTTCTACATGCTATTTAGTTCTTAAATATTATTTTATGAAATATAATTTTCTTGGATTCATTTGATTATCCTTTTACTAATATTATATCAAATCTAATTTAATTATTCTAGAATCCATGTAGTGGGAGAAAATGACATGAAATCTCAAAAAAGTGTGAACAATAAGATTTTTATAGCTATCATTTACACAAAATAAATCATGAAATTTCAAAATAAGTATAGGAGGATAAATTTTCCCTAATTATCATTATTCAGTTCATCAATTACGATTTCATAATATTCTATTTTCCCTTTGTATTAAAATGTTTTGGTTTAATATCATCCATATTTGTCATTGGATTGGAGCATTTATTTTCATAATGTAAAAACTTATTTCAATTGAAATAATAGATTAGAGAGGTTGAATTAGTTGGTTTACTCTTCTCTATCACTATTTTAACGGGGACATTAATTACATTCTAACATTCTCAGGATTTATGAACTTCTATTTAATATTTAATTCCCCTAATAATTCCATTGAATAATTGTTTTTGATGATTATTAGTAAATTTATAGCAAATAGAAGGATAGATTCTCTTTCCAATATTTGAGTGTTCATGAGGATAAACCCTATTTTTCTTATTAAAACCATTTTTATTGTGGGAATAACTAATTTACACCCCTACTATATGTTCACAATGAAATACTTCATCATATCTACATAATTATCTTATATATAGGTATTTTTTAACTAATTGTTTTTTTCCACTAATGAATCAATTAATTTTTCTTTCGTGGATGATGATTAAACCAGATGCATACCATGAAAGTCCTGTAAAATTAGCTTCATAGGTACCTATAGATTCATAATCCCTTTGCTTACATTCATGTAATTTATTCTTCAAATTTGTTCAAAGATAATATTGGAATTACATACTATGAAATATACCCTTAAAATATTCTCATTTTATATATTCAAATTTTTATTATTCTATCATGTTGTTAATAAGCTCCCACCACTAATATACTACACCTTCCAAATGAAAAACTTCCAAAATAATTTTTTTATGGTCTGAACATTGAAGAAATAAAAATATCATTATATTTGTACTGATACACATCTCATCAACTAGTGGACCAGTATAACCAGTTAAATAAGGTGGGAATTGCCTCATAAAGTTTTCAAAAATTTTCTTCCCTCCACTGCTCTTTTATAAGTTAATAATGACTTGTAGATTTTTAAATTATTGTTGGAATAGATTTTTTCCATTCTATCTCTCATAAAATTTATATTCTTAGGAATATTGTCACGACCCGTCCTCGGGGCCCGTGCCGTGACTACCCCAAGCCCGCCTTCCATAGGCCAGGGGCTGGCGACTAGCACCAAGGCGTAAAATCCCAGTAAACAGGGAAGGCATTGCCTTTATAAGTAACAACCACACAGAGTCAGCAAGCGGAAAGTAAAGTGCAGAAAAGTAAAGGGGCCGGAAATACAAGCCCAACTGTAAAGTACAACTGAAAAGAAAAAGAACAGCAACTGAAGAAAAGACGGCGGCCTCGTGTCGTCCACTGGCAATCCCACCTGAAGGGTGGGTACAGATAGCCTCCAAGCTCCTCGGGTCCCACGTCCGCTCCGAGTACGTACCGCCCAGTGGTCCACCTCCAGGTACCGTCCTGCTCCACGCCCCAACCGTGATCAGCGCTGTCCGTCGTCTGCAACCAACACAACAAGGTGCGGGCATAGCCCGTGCAGGGGTGAGTACAACTACTCAGTAAGGACCCCGAGACCCCCGAAGGTCTCTCGAAATCCACAAAGGATATAGCACAAAAGAAAGATGCAATCACGAAGTAACATCTGACTCGACTTAGGTATATGCCCATACATATACCTAAGTCCCCAATTCTAGCTCTGCTCACGAGCTCAAGAACAACTCAATCCACAAAGGAAAGCAAGACCCAAATCCACAAAGGAGAGTAAACAGTAAATCCACAAAGGATGGTTCAACACAATCCACAAAGGAGAGTAACATAAGATTCAGCTCAACCAGGTATACTTTTTCAGATGACGTCAAAGACGATCACTGATCCGTCTCAGTCGTCGGACCCACGAAGGATCGATAGGTACTAACCCCCGCAGAAGACCCACACAGGATCGGGCTCACACAGAACCTGTAGGCAGTGGCTCACACAGAACCGGTAGTAAGGACCCACGTAGGATCGGGCTCACACAGAACCTGTAGGCACTGATCCACATGGGATCGCTGAGTGCAGTAGTCGACGCAGTCCACTGAGGATCTCTGCACAGTCGTCGCCGCAGTCCACGAAGGATCTCTGCTCTGCCGTCGTCGCAGTCCACGAAGGATCTCTGCTCTGCCGTCGTCGCAGTCCACGAAGGATCTCTGCTCTGTCGTCGAAGTCACAGCCAGCGCTAGGGTTCCCGCACAAAGCGAGCTCGTTTAGGAGGGTCCGCTCCACGAGCCGAGAGGCTGATACATCAACTGACACGTAGTCCGAAGTTGATGTATCCAAAAGTTCCGTATCGACAACAGGATCTCAACGCGACAGACGGCGCGTCAATCGGACGCCCGGTCTGAGAGTTATTGGCATTTTCGTCCCAGGGGCCCGGTTGGTTTTTAGGGCAAAACCAACCCGACCGTACTCCGCCTGTATCCGATCCTCGGGCGGAGTATGCCAAAAGTTCCGTCTCACTTAGAGGAAACTACCACAGCTGACGGTACGTCGTTCGGACGTCCGTAGCTCAAGTTATGAGCGTTTCCGCTCCGAGGGCCCGGTTGGCTTCGTGTACGAACCAACCCGGCCGAACCCAAAGTCTTCCGAAACCTTGAGTATAATATACCGAAACGACCGTCTCGATCCAAGGATCGCGTAGCCGCTGACGGTTCGTCAATCGGAGGTCCCAGGCCCAAGATATGGGCGAAAGACCGTAGAGGGCCCGAAACGGGGGTACTGGGCCCGGGGCGACCCGGCCCGAACCCCCCCCTGGGGTCGGCCGAACCGGGTCGGCCCGAACCGGGTCGGCCCGACCCGGCCCGAACCGGCTCGGCCGGGTCCGGTCCGGCCTGGGCGCGGCCCGGCCGACCGGACCGGCCGGCTCGGTCTTCGGCCGCGCGGCCGAAGAGCCGCCGCCGCGGGGTTGAACCCGCGGCTTGAGAGAAACCGCGGCCCCGCGGGGGGCCGCCTGTCACGCGGACGCGGCCGGGCCGCCGCGTCCGTCCCGGTTCCGCGCGGCCGCGGAACCGGCTGCCGCCGCCGCCGCGGCTTCAGCCGCGGCGGAAGGTTTCCACGGCGGCGCGCCTGGCGCCGCCGCCTCCGGTCGCCGGCGCCGCCGCGCCGGCGACCCGCGCCGCCGCCTCCTTCCGCGGGCCGCCGGAGATGCTCCGGTGGCCCGTTTTCTTTCCCGTCTGCGCCGATGCTCCTCCCGGGGGACGATCTTCACTGCGGAGCCAACAAATTGCCCTTGCCGCACGGTTTGTCGACGTCCGCCAAATCCGCACAACCAAAATAGATCGGCGGAGGGTTGCCGGGTCTTGTTCGTTAGACCCGCACCCTCCGCGTTAGTCATAATCCACGGGAGGAACAATAAAACAATCAACAACAATTTTAAATGTTAAAATTGTTCGAAGGTCATGCTTCTTTACTTTAAAAGAAATAAATCACGGGAAGGAAAATATTCCAATCAACCCTTACTTTATCGTCGTCGTCGGAATTGCTCGTCGCGGAAGATGGAGATCGCCGCGTCGTCGCGGAATCGCTCGTCGCGTCGCCAATCTCCGGATCAAGATCAACGGATTTAATTAGTTTAAATCCGTTGATATTGAAATTAAAAAGGGAGAAGAAAAGATCTGATTCTCACCTTTGTTGCCGAACGAGGGTCGGCCGCGGAAGAAGAGGCGTCGCCGAAGAACGTCGCGGGTAGATCTCGTCGACGTCGCAGATCTTGGTGTGCGTCGTCGAATTCCGGTTCCGGCGTTCTTCGCGTTCTTCGCGTTCTTCGCGGAGAGGGTGGAGGAACGAAGATTCTCTCAAATCCTTTCCAAGGATTTTTATGTTGGTCTTATTTTATAAACATGCCAACACGAAACCGGTTAAGAAACGATCCATCAATTCGTTGAATTAATTCAACGAAAGAAACGACCCATTTAATTCACGAAGAAACAGTCCATTTAATTCACGAAATAAACCGCCCAATTAAATGGTCTGTTAAGAATTAAAGAAAACGCGTCGGTTGACTTTTCAGTTACTTTGACGGGTTTTCGCGGGTGCGTTACTTAGCGAAAGAAACGGCGGGGCTCGTGCGGGTCCCACCGCACAAATATCCTACCAAGGGGTAGGATATTTCTGGATAGCATCCTATCCAGTTCAACTCAGTTCAAGCCGTCTTTAAGTGACTTCAAGTGGCTTCCAAGCAGCTTAAGTGAAATAAAATAAAGTTGTCGCACAAACTTTATTTTATTTCTGACTTAAAGCCGTAAAATTTAAAAACCACGTCTGAGCAAACGCAACTCCGGAAGAGGCGTTTCTAAGCAAATACCGGCGCTGCGATTTCATCGGTGCCCTCAGAATTCGATTCCGGGCACCGGTTCAAAAGATAGAAAAACCCGCTCGTCCGTTCACTGAACGTACCCGAGCCAAACTTCGGAAATTGATTCCGGGCACACCGGGCCTCGGAATCAGGTGCCGTCTGAAGCTGCGTTCTTGTAAAATTCCAAAGAAAATTAAGAAAAAAATTTCCTTGAAATTTGCGGGTCTTTACATTACTCCCACCTCAGGGCTTTACGTCCCCGTAAAGATACATCAAAACTAGGGGAACAAATGGGGGTACTGAGCACGCATCTGAGCCTCCCGCTCCCAAGTGCTCTCCTGGAGGTTCCCGTGCTGCCATCTGACGCGCACAAGAGGAATCGACCGCCCACGTAGGACCCGCTCCTGTCGATCCTCGATCTCCACTGGAACCTCCGCAAAAGTCGCCCCATCGTCCACGTCCAGCTCCCCAAAGTCGATGATGTGCGTCGGGTCGTGCACGTATCTCCTCAGCTGAGACACGTGGAAGACGTCGTGCACCCGGTGCAACTGAGGTGGTAGAGCCAGGCGATAAGCCACCTCTCCTATCCTGCTGAGGACCTGGAAAGGCCCGATGAAGCGGGGAGACAGCTTGCCACCTCGGCCAAATCTCCGTAAACCACGTCGAGGTGAGACACGCAAAAAGACGTGGTCGCCATCCTCGAACTCTAGTGGCCTCCGCCTCCTGTCAGCATATGACTTCTGCCGGCTCTGAGCTGTCCTCATCCTCTCCTGGATGATTTGGACCTTCTCTGTCGTGGCTCGGACCATCTCTGGTCCCACGAGTGCTGACTCCCCAGGGTCTGTCCAGCACAACGGTGATCTGCAGGGTCTGCCGTACAACGCCTCGTATGGTGCCATCCCGATGGTGGAGTGGTAGCTGTTGTTGTACGCAAACTCCACCAAGGGTAGGTGGTCCTCCCAGCTGCGACCAAAGTCGAGAACACATGCACGGAGCATGTCCTCGAGTGTCTGTATGGTCCTCTCCGTCTGTCCATCCGTCTGAGGGTGGAAGGCTGTGCTCAGATGGAGCCGCGTCCCGAACGCCTCCTGCAACCCCTTCCAAAGCCTGGAAGTGAAACGAGCATCTCGATCGGAGACGATAGACGATGGCACACCGTGAAGCCGTACGATCTCCTGGACGTAAAGACGTCCCAAGCTCTCTACTGAGCCCTGCTCTCTGATGGGTAAGAAGTGTGCCGACTTGGTGAGTCGGTCGACAATCACCCAAATGGAGTCGTGACCTCTGGAAGTGCGTGGAAGTCCAGTCACGAAGTCCATAGATATGCCGTCCCACTTCCACTCCGGGACCTCCAAGGGCTGTACCAAACCTGCTGGTACCTGGTGCTCTGCCTTCACCTGCTGGCAGGTGAGGCATCGTGAAACGAACTCTGCCACAGCTTTCTTCATACCCGGCCACCAGTGCTGTCGCCTGAGATCCTGGTACATCTTCGCCACTCCGGGATGTACCGCCAAGGGAGAAGTGTGAAACTCTCTCAGCACCTCCTCTCGTAAAGCGACTGGTACGAAGGTACGTCCTCTGAAAAGGATGTCGTGCTCTGCTCCAAGGGAGAAACCATCAGGCGCCTGACCTGAGGATATCAGTGCACGCCGGGTCTCACAGTCAGCGTCCCC
Source organism: Viscum album (assembly GCA_963277665.1). Classification (NCBI taxonomy): domain Eukaryota; kingdom Viridiplantae; phylum Streptophyta; class Magnoliopsida; order Santalales; family Viscaceae; genus Viscum; species Viscum album. The sequence goes on from OY728155.1 coordinate 2,010,104,330, forward strand.
ACGCTGAGCCTCTCTGACCCGCTGTAGAAGTGGAGGAGAGACTGTGAGAGACTGAAGAAAGGCTATTCCGTCTCTATCCACGAAGGATATCTGCAAGGAGGCTAGCTGCTCCGTCGCCTCCTCAAGCAGCTGAATGCCCGTCCTCCTGCTGAGGGCATCGGCTACCACGTTCCCCTTCCCAGGAGTATAGACTATCTCAAAGTCATAGTCCTGGAGGAACTCAAGCCAACTCCGCTGTCTCAGGTTCAGGTCCTTCTGAGAGAAGATATACCTAAGACTCTGGTGGTCAGAAAAGACTGTGAAGCGCTCGCCCATCAGATAGTGCCGCCAAGTCTTCAGAGCGAAGACCACTGCTGCTAACTCCAGGTCATGAGTGGCGTAGTTCTGCTCATGCGGCCTCAACTGACGTGATCCGTAGGCGATCACGGCCCGCTCCTGCATCAGGACGCACCCGAGTCCAGTCCCTGATGCGTCGCAGTAAACTACGTACCCAACTCCCTCCTCAGGCAACCTCAAGATAGGTGCGCTGGTCAATCTCTGTCTCAGCTCCTGGAAGCTCTGCTGACATCTGTCTGACCACACGAAGGGTTTCCCCTTCTTCGTCAACGCTGAGAGTGGTGCCGCAACTCTGGAGAAGTCTGGCACGAATCTCCGATAGTATCCCGCTAGGCCCAAGAAGCTCCGCACCTCTGTCACGCTCCTGGGTGGCTCCCAAGCTAGCACTGCCTCGATCTTCGCGGGATCCACTGCAACTCCCGCCTCAGAAATGACGTGCCCCAAGAAATGGACCTCACGTAACCAGAACTGGCATTTTGAGAGCTTGCCATAAAGCTGGTGCTCTCGGAGTGTGTCTAGCACAACTCGCAGGTGGTAGGCATGCTCCTCCTCAGTCGTCGAGTATACCAAAATGTCGTCAATGAAGACAACGACAAATCGGTCGAGGTATGGCTGGAAGATCCTGTTCATGAGGCTCATGAACACCGCTGGAGCATTGGTTACGCCGAACGGCATAACCAAGAACTCATAATGGCCATACCGACACCTGAAGGCCGTCTTCTGCACGTCCTCGTCTCGAACTCTGAGCTGATGATAGCCTGACCGGAGGTCTATCTTCGAGAACCACCGCGCTCCCTTGAGCTGATCGAAGAGGTCATCAATCCGTGGCAGCGGATACTTGTTCCTCACTGTCACCTGGTTCAGGCGACGATAGTCGACACATAGTCGCAAGCTCCCGTCCGCCTTCTTGGCGAACAAAATCGGGGAAGCCTAGGGTGAAACACTGGGTCGGATAAACCCCTTGCTCTGCAAGTCCTCCAACTGTACCCGCAGCTCTCGAAGCTCGGCGGGGGCCATCCGATATGCTGGAGTAGATATCGGGGCTGTCCCGGGGTACAAGTCGATGTAAAAGTCTACCTCTCTACGAGGAGGTAGCCCTGGAACGTCGTCGGGAAAGACGTCCACGTACTGGTCCACCACTGCAGGAAAAGCCGGACTCCGCACGTCCACTGCTCCTAGGATGAGGCTAGCCAACTGATGTGAGATGGGCTGCACTCTCCTCCGCGGAAGTCCATCCTGTGCTGCAAAGGTTCCCTTCTCGCCGGTGAAGGTAAACCTGCTCCCGTCGGTACGAACACATCGTACCTTGCGCCTAAAACAGTCGATCTGGGCATGAACCGTGGATAGCCAATCCATGCCCAAGATGACGTCGTAAGGCCTCGACGCCGCTACAAGGAGATCCCAGCCGAAGCTCTCGCCTCCTAGAGTAAGCTCACACTGCCGGCACCAGTGCGTAATCGTCGAGTCTGCTCCCGTAGGAGTCTCTAGCCGTAAGGATCGAGCCAACGGCTCAGTCGGAATCTCCGAGCTCCGAACAAGGGCAGAGGCTATGAAAGAGTGACTCGCTCCTGTGTCTATAAGTACTGCAGCAAGGGTGGAATAGACACAGATCGTACCTCGAATCATCTCTGGCATGTCGGGGTCGTAGGCCTCCACTGCCTGGAGCTGGGCCTGTCCCTGCCCGCCGGCTCCCTGTGGTCGAGGTGGCCCTCCTGGTGGTGGTGGGGGTAGAGCCTGAAAGCGTCGCCCACCACCCGCTGCTCGGCCAGCTCCTCGGCCTCGTCCGCCTCCTCCCTGCGGACCGCCACGGTCGACCCTCTGCCTCTGCCTGGGTGGCCCCTCCACCGTCTGCTGCTCCTCTGATCGGCGAGTCGGGCAGTCACGAGCCATGTGACCCTGCCCGCCGCAAGAGTAGCACAGCCTGCCTCTCGAAAGGCTGGCACTCCGCTGTGTGCCTCGTACTGCTGAGCCGGTGTCCTGAGGCCGTCTGCGTGGGGGTCTGGTCTGCCTGGACCCGTGAGTCATCCGTCGGCTACCTGCTGCCGAAGACTCAGCTACCTGCCGCCCTGCGCTAGGTCTCGCCGCTGAAGAAGGCTCTGCCAGGAAGCTCTCGATCAGGAGGGCTCGCTCCAGCACTCCTGCCTGGGTCGGAATGCTGAGGGAGATCAGCGACGCACGAATCTCCTGTCGCAAGCCCTGCTCGAAGGTCCGGGCCCGGAAGAAGGGGTCCCGTACCATGTCGGTCGAGTAGCGAGATAGGTCCGTGAACCTCGCCGCATACTGAGCGACCGTCATGCTGCCCTGGCGCAGCTGGAGAAGCTCCTGGATGCGCACCGCTCGGAGGGTGGCCGGGACGAACTCAGAGCGGAAGAGGCTCTCGAAGTCCGTCCAGAGCAGGGATGCCTCATCGTGAACCTGGAGCATCAGGCTCCACCATCGTCCTGCCGCCGCCTGCAGGAGGCTCGCTGCGAGGATCACCATGAGATCCGCTGGTGTCCTCACTAGCCTGAAGATCCGTACCACCGCCTCTAGCCAGTCCTCGGCGGCCTGGGGGTCCGCCTCACCGCGAAACCTGGGCGGTCGCTGGCTCTGAAACTCGTGCAGTGCCCTGAGGCGACGTGCATCGTCGGCGTCTGGTACTGGAAGCATCGGTGGCTCGGCGGGTAAGGCTACCGCCGGTGCCACTGCTGGCAAAGGGCCCTGCACCGAGGCCTCGTCGCTCGGTGGGCTGCCGTCGCGCCCTACACTCGGAACCCTAGCTGGCAGTCGTCGCGGGGCCATCCTGAAAAGGAGAACAAGAGCACCACAGTCAGAACAGTATACCTGGTGAGCTGGCACAAGTAATCACAAGGAAAACTTGAGACTTTCATAAAGCAGATCAGTATACCCGGTGAGCTGACATAAGTAATCACAAAGAAAACTTGAAACACACACGCAATCAATGTTTTCATGCATTAAGTCGGAAATCAGGAGTCAGGGTCCTGGTGTACGGATACGTCGGCCGCCGCACCAACACTGGGCTCCCTGAACTGATAACCACACTCAATACACTAAACACTATTGCTTCACATAGAAAGAAAGGACGATCAGAGTCTGCGGTAGAACCGACCGCCTCTGATACCAATTTGTCACGACCCGTCCTCGGGGCCCGTGCCGTGACTACCCCAAGCCCGCCTTCCATAGGCCAGGGGCTGGCGACTAGCACCAAGGCGTAAAATCCCAGTAAACAGGGAAGGCATTGCCTTTATAAGTAACAACCACACAGAGTCAGCAAGCGGAAAGTAAAGTGCAGAAAAGTAAAGGGGCCGGAAATACAAGCCCAACTGTAAAGTACAACTGAAAAGAAAAAGAACAGCAACTGAAGAAAAGACGGCGGCCTCGTGTCGTCCACTGGCAATCCCACCTGAAGGGTGGGTACAGATAGCCTCCAAGCTCCTCGGGTCCCACGTCCGCTCCGAGTACGTACCGCCCAGTGGTCCACCTCCAGGTACCGTCCTGCTCCACGCCCCAACCGTGATCAGCGCTGTCCGTCGTCTGCAACCAACACAACAAGGTGCGGGCATAGCCCGTGCAGGGGTGAGTACAACTACTCAGTAAGGACCCCGAGACCCCCGAAGGTCTCTCGAAATCCACAAAGGATATAGCACAAAAGAAAGATGCAATCACGAAGTAACATCTGACTCGACTTAGGTATATGCCCATACATATACCTAAGTCCCCAATTCTAGCTCTGCTCACGAGCTCAAGAACAACTCAATCCACAAAGGAAAGCAAGACCCAAATCCACAAAGGAGAGTAAACAGTAAATCCACAAAGGATGGTTCAACACAATCCACAAAGGAGAGTAACATAAGATTCAGCTCAACCAGGTATACTTTTTCAGATGACGTCAAAGACGATCACTGATCCGTCTCAGTCGTCGGACCCACGAAGGATCGATAGGTACTAACCCCCGCAGAAGACCCACACAGGATCGGGCTCACACAGAACCTGTAGGCAGTGGCTCACACAGAACCGGTAGTAAGGACCCACGTAGGATCGGGCTCACACAGAACCTGTAGGCACTGATCCACATGGGATCGCTGAGTGCAGTAGTCGACGCAGTCCACTGAGGATCTCTGCACAGTCGTCGCCGCAGTCCACGAAGGATCTCTGCTCTGCCGTCGTCGCAGTCCACGAAGGATCTCTGCTCTGCCGTCGTCGCAGTCCACGAAGGATCTCTGCTCTGTCGTCGAAGTCACAGCCAGCGCTAGGGTTCCCGCACAAAGCGAGCTCGTTTAGGAGGGTCCGCTCCACGAGCCGAGAGGCTGATACATCAACTGACACGTAGTCCGAAGTTGATGTATCCAAAAGTTCCGTATCGACAACAGGATCTCAACGCGACAGACGGCGCGTCAATCGGACGCCCGGTCTGAGAGTTATTGGCATTTTCGTCCCAGGGGCCCGGTTGGTTTTTAGGGCAAAACCAACCCGACCGTACTCCGCCTGTATCCGATCCTCGGGCGGAGTATGCCAAAAGTTCCGTCTCACTTAGAGGAAACTACCACAGCTGACGGTACGTCGTTCGGACGTCCGTAGCTCAAGTTATGAGCGTTTCCGCTCCGAGGGCCCGGTTGGCTTCGTGTACGAACCAACCCGGCCGAACCCAAAGTCTTCCGAAACCTTGAGTATAATATACCGAAACGACCGTCTCGATCCAAGGATCGCGTAGCCGCTGACGGTTCGTCAATCGGAGGTCCCAGGCCCAAGATATGGGCGAAAGACCGTAGAGGGCCCGAAACGGGGGTACTGGGCCCGGGGCGACCCGGCCCGAACCCCCCCCCTGGGGTCGGCCGAACCGGGTCGGCCCGACCCGGCCCGAACCGGCTCGGCCGGGTCCGGTCCGGCCTGGGCGTGGCCCGGCCGACCGGACCGGCCGGCTCGGTCTTCGGCCGCGCGGCCGAAGAGCCGCCGCCGCGGGGTTGAACCCGCGGCTTGAGAGAAACCGCGGCCCCGCGGGGGGCCGCCTGTCACGCGGACGCGGCCGGGCCGCCGCGTCCGTCCCGGTTCCGCGCGGCCGCGGAACCGGCTGCCGCCGCCGCCGCGACTTCAGCCGCGGCGGAAGGTTTCCACGGCGGCGCGCCTGGCGCCGCCGCCTCCGGTCGCCGGCGCCGCCGCGCCGGCGACCCGCGCCGCCGCCTCCTTCCGCGGGCCGCCGGAGATGCTCCGGTGGCCCGTTTTCTTTCCCGTCTGCGCCGATGCTCCTCCCGGGGGACGATCTTCACTGCGGAGCCAACAAATTGCCCTTGCCGCACGGTTTGTCGACGTCCGCCAAATCCGCACAACCAAAATAGATCGGCGGAGGGTTGCCGGGTCTTGTTCGTTAGACCCGCACCCTCCGCGTTAGTCATAATCCACGGGAGGAACAATAAAACAATCAACAACAATTTTAAATGTTAAAATTGTTCGAAGGTCATGCTTCTTTACTTTAAAAGAAATAAATCACGGGAAGGAAAATATTCCAATCAACCCTTACTTTATCGTCGTCGTCGGAATTGCTCGTCGCGGAAGATGGAGATCGCCGCGTCGTCGCGGAATCGCTCGTCGCGTCGCCAATCTCCGGATCAAGATCAACGGATTTAATTAGTTTAAATCCGTTGATATTGAAATTAAAAAGGGAGAAGAAAAGATCTGATTCTCACCTTTGTTGCCGAACGAGGGTCGGCCGCGGAAGAAGAGGCGTCGCCGAAGAACGTCGCGGGTAGATCTCGTCGACGTCGCAGATCTTGGTGTGCGTCGTCGAATTCCGGTTCCGGCGTTCTTCGCGTTCTTCGCGTTCTTCGCGGAGAGGGTGGAGGAACGAAGATTCTCTCAAATCCTTTCCAAGGATTTTTATGTTGGTCTTATTTTATAAACATGCCAACACGAAACCGGTTAAGAAACGATCCATCAATTCGTTGAATTAATTCAACGAAAGAAACGACCCATTTAATTCACGAAGAAACAGTCCATTTAATTCACGAAATAAACCGCCCAATTAAATGGTCTGTTAAGAATTAAAGAAAACGCGTCGGTTGACTTTTCAGTTACTTTGACGGGTTTTCGCGGGTGCGTTACTTAGCGAAAGAAACGACGGGGCTCGTGCGGGTCCCACCGCACAAATATCCTACCAAGGGGTAGGATATTTCTGGATAGCATCCTATCCAGTTCAACTCAGTTCAAGCCGTCTTTAAGTGACTTCAAGTGGCTTCCAAGCAGCTTAAGTGAAATAAAATAAAGTTGTCGCACAAACTTTATTTTATTTCTGACTTAAAGCCGTAAAATTTAAAAACCACGTCTGAGCAAACGCAACTCCGGAAGAGGCGTTTCTAAGCAAATACCGGCGCTGCGATTTCATCGGTGCCCTCAGAATTCGATTCCGGGCACCGGTTCAAAAGATAGAAAAACCCGCTCGTCCGTTCACTGAACGTACCCGAGCCAAACTTCGGAAATTGATTCCGGGCACACCGGGCCTCGGAATCAGGTGCCGTCTGAAGCTGCGTTCTTGTAAAATTCCAAAGAAAATTAAGAAAAAAATTTCCTTGAAATTTGCGGGTCTTTACAAATATAATCAATTATATTGCATTTCATTCATCATTAAAATGATTTCATCGGTTTATAGTAATTGGATAAAGGGTAAAATATATTAAAAGAAACTCTATTTGTAGTGGAAAACCATATAATAATGAAAAATTACTTAAGGGATGTCAAAATTATAACTGATTATTTTTAATCAAAATCACATTTGGTTTACACTAGATCATTCATATTACCCATATATTTAAACCCATCAAGAGGGTTTGTAAATAGAATATGAATTTCTAAAGAAACCCCTGATGATTTTTGACCCATTTTTATAAGAAGGCCCATTATCATGAATTATGTGACCTTGATTATTTATAAATAAACCATTTTTAGTGGAACTAACCCTTAATCTCTTTTTTCAAGATTCAAACCATATTTTATCATCCATAATGTGATATAATATCTTCAAAACCAATAATTAGATCCTCTAACAAACTTCATGTATATTTTCTTATACCTTGACTATCCATATACATATCCTTAGATACATCCCTAAACACATCTTTAAAAATATTCCTATATATCTCAATAATGTATTCTCATACCATTTTCTAAAGGATAACTAAAAATTTCTTTTGATACGATATATAGAAACCCAATCATTTAAAACATGTATATTACGTATCTATAAATGAATATTCAATACATTACAAATACACATACCTATAAACCGTAATAGTATAGTGCCTTTGGAAACATGGAGAAAAATTAGTTATTCTAGTGATGTATCCTCAACATTTCCCACTAATATCTTCTTATGTAGTACTGTTCTTATGCATCCCCTAACTAATCCATTATTCATAATATTTGTGAAGGAAACATAATAAAGGGTGAGTAATGATACATTATATAGGTAAATATAATAAATATCAATCTAAGATCATATTAAAGTATAAGATAACCATAAGGGTATGTGATCTTAAAAATTACTTACAATGCTCATACCAAAATATTCATGGATCATAAACAATATTTATTGAATAAAAGGTTATAATTTAAAAAAATAGGGTTCATAAGAGATAAAAATCATAAAATAAATAAATAATGAACCATAATTTCATGTTGTAAATGTGCGGAACCATCATAAATATAAGAAACCATTCCATATGTCTTGGTAATCTACAAATACCATCAACATAGTAAGTCTAGACTTATCACTTATTTCCCATTGTGGATCATGACACACCTATTTCCCATTATGGATTAGGAAACACCAATTTCACATTTATTGATCCATGAAAACATTATTCTTATAGTTAATTAGGATACACCTATTTCATATAGTGGATCCAAACACACCTAGTTGCCATAGTGGATCAGGACACACCTATTTCCCATAGTAGATTATGTCCATCAACATGTTCCCCATAATAATATAATGAGATATAAATGGCATCATTAATTTATAATATCATGAATAACCATCAGATAATAATATTAATGTACTTATGAGAGATGTACCATGAAATTTTATCATTGGAAACATAATCATAAACAATCTCGATAAACAGTGAGATTGTAACATAAAATAATTACCACTTGGGAAATATTGAATCATAATCCCCATGAAGAAATAAATATAAATAGAACTTAAAATATCAAATATATGAATAAATCTAGGATATTAAATGTCAAAGGGTTGATATATAATCCTCATGAAAGACTATTGGGGCATAACATAATGTATGTATCAAAAAAGGCAATTTGATACAAAATCACACACCTATTATTTATCTTTTGAATAGTAAATGTTATGAAATAGAGATTCTAAAATAGATATGTAAATCCAACTAATTTTTAACATGAGCATCATAATATAAATTTTTGGGTAGTATATACACCACATGAATGAAATAGGCTATGGAAATGACATGTGTCCCGTTGAAGTAAAATGTGAGACGGAAATCCCTTACCTTAGGTATTTAATTATATAGCACAAATTAAAAATTATTTTATAATAAATATAATTTTATTATACATATACTTTATAATTATATTATATATACCATACAATATGTTATTTTTTATGCACTTTTGTTACCAGTTTATTAACAGTTCCATGTTAAAGTCTTGTTTCAGAAAATAAATTCGCTGTTTTTCATATATATCTTGATTTTATATATTATGGAATCTTACATTTATAAATAATTTTTACCATGATAAATATATCATATATTTTTGTTATTGTCCCGAACTGGGATTCCACTCAACGGTGCCCCAAGACTAGTTGGCCCCATTGCTAGAAACACATATCCATAAACTCTAGAGGCTTCCAACTAGCAGTGAGGGGATTGGGTGCATCTATCGGGAGACTATTACATCATTACAAATATGTATCACAACAGTTATATATTAACAATAAATAGAATCAATAGATAAATCTTTAAATCTGAAAATAGATAAAATCCAAGGAATGATATATAAAACAATACTAGAGGTAATATCATATAATTGATGATGAAGTTAGATGTCTTCAATGAAGCATAAATATTTATATAAAAGGAAATGTATAATACATATAAAAATGTAATAAATTCCAAAAACCATTTTCTATAGATAGTAAGATGATTTTCATATCTGTTTTGTGCACCCATGCTCAAAAGCGCAAATTAGAAACCTTTAGAAGTGTAGTTTACCTTATGAATACCTACTGTCATATAATCTTCTTGGGTACCAAATTAATCATAGGAAAGGTGTGATAAAATATCCTAGTCGGCCACCACCAATTATTTCAAATATAATACAATCAGTGAAAAGATAATAATAATAGTGTCCAGGTTATAATAAAATTTTATAAAGAAGTGTTGTATGTAATAACCCATAAATTTCTAGGTTCTTATGGACACCCTTCCTAAAATACCTTATTCATCCTATGTGAGAATGTCTCTAGGAAAAAAATTCAATCATGTATCAATTTATACTGATATTTCATTTAAAAAACTAGTCCTAGTACCAGGCATATATCCTAATGTCCCCCATAATGAAATGTGATTGAAATATTCCCAAAAACACCATCAATAAGGTTTAATACACAGAAGGAATCCAATATTTTTCTTTTGTTTGGTATATACATCATATAAAATTTTTTATTGATTATTCAATTAAGAACATAAGACTATACATATCATTGATTATTTGGATCCCATGTATTGCTCTAGGAATAACATGATCCAACCAATATACAAACCCCTCCATTAGAATCCTCATCAGAACCCGATTATCGCTCTGGGTGATGTATTAAATCATTTTACCCTGATTGTTTCCATGGTGGTCTACTAAGGGATCCCAATTGTAACCTTGAGAGTATATAATCTACTTATCCTTAAGTATTTTCTTGGAAAGCCAAAAGGATTCTCTGTAAAAATTGGGCATATAGAGATTCTTCCCTCTAATTTCATCCTTGTAAATCCATAACGAGTCCAATATCATTCAGGCGTATGATAGAAAAACCCCATGAGTTCATCACTGAAATACCACTAGGGACTCCTTGTTTCACTAAGGCATAGTCAAGGTAGTATCAAAATTACTCTATCTAGGTCATTTTTATAATACCCTATGTGCCACCCAATTCATATAATAAACATACAATCTATATAATTTAATTACATAAAAGGTCACCACCATTATCACATAAATTAAACCTCACCTATTAGAATATATCAATGAAATGAATAATCATCGATGTTTTATACTATTAATTATCTCACATGAAAAATATCAATACATTAGTAACTCATGCTTAAGAAAAAAATAGTTTCCATATCCCTGTGACATGGTCCTCAATTCCCATAATTTTATTAAATCAAATCACAAATCAAATTACAATTCAATCAATCACTTAAAATACCATGAGAATGGGTAACAAAACACGTTAAAATAGATAAATTAATAACCCACACAAGGTAGTCCATTTAATTAAGAAACTGATATAAGGGATGATTTGAACATGAAGTCCATATCCTTCAATCATTTATCAACATGTATCATTAATTAAATAGGTAATACCTATCAATTTTAATCAAGTTTTAATTTCCATTTCAATGGAGTCACTTGGAAAATTGGGTGTCTTTCAATACAACATATATATAAACACCTCAAATTGAAGGGAAAAGAATGATACTTACTACTCTAGGTACATAGATGATAGATTTACTTTATCAACTGCTGAGTTGACTTGGATCAGGAGAAAAATGGATTATAGATGGAAATCAAGAATATAGGGCATAATAACTTGCTCCAAAATAACACAACCAATACTAATCCAAGTGAATATCAACCCATGTTAAATGGATTACATACTGTTGTGGATCTAATGAGACTATCTATACTTAAATCCAAGTTCATTTTGAGGATAAAGATTAAAATATATGAGGTATCAATCAACGGATGATCTGATGCATGAGGTATTTCTAATGGAGGAGAAATAAAAAGGGAAATTTGTTATAAGAAAATTTAAGGGAATTTTTTTCATTTGTGTTAGAATAATGGTACTCACAATTGTCCAAACTACACACTAATCATTAAACCTATACTGTTATATGGGGGAAACTGGAAAGTCCCTTCAAACAATTTGAATAGTCATGCAAAGACTATGAAAAAACCCATGTTAAACTACATGTTATCTAGAATAGGTGTGAACCTCCAATAAAATGGTTTGTAAAATCATATGGTCTCCTCCATTGCATGTTTCAGGCCTCACACAGTTTTTCAAACTATGTGGCCTGGCTGGCATGATTTCTACAAAAAGTACAGACCACTTGATTCCTTTAAAAAGTGAGGACTAGGGATCCAAAAAAGCCCTAGACACACATGATACCTCTATAACCTAAAAAGGTATTCACAATAAGCATTAAATAAGCATTTAAATTGAAAATTTTAACATCAATCCCTAGTATAAAATCCGGATATTTTATTATTTTTACCCTCAAAGAAATTCATCTCTAAAAATACTTCTCAAGGGTGGTCAAGAATCGAATGAGAATAATTATTTTCAATGAGCACATATGTCGGTCTCGCACTCCCATGTCTTATCCTATAAATGGTCAGGCTCCCATAAAACCCATACTAAAGGAACTAACATGCCTTATATAACGTTCATGCCCCTTTCAACATTAAGAATCAGGTGCTCCTTAGTGGACACAATTACCTATAAATCATCCTCCTCTGAATGAAATTAATTAAATGGGTCTGAATGATAATGTCCTAGTTGAGATATGTGGAAGCTGTCATGCAAGGCATAATAAATCTAAGATTATTTCAACTAATTGGTCACCTATCGGACTCTCTCTAGAATCTCAAATGAGATAAATTATCACTATCAAATATTACCTTATTTCTTGATCAACTTGTTTCCCAGCCTCGATGAAACACATAAAATTGCATAATTTCTTACCTAGAACTCTAGTGGTTGTTTGCGGTGGTCTTCATAAGATTTTTATCGAGATTATATAGCATACAACTACATCTAAAATTATTGACCATTCTCTATAGTCTCTTATATGAGACGATGTCCAAGTATATTTTTCTATCATATATCTAGTTTGTACAATGGTGATCGACTTGATCATCTAAAAAATCCTCATAAGGATCCATCTATATAGTCTCATAATAACTATTATTTTATATTAACTAATCTTACTGTATATTCCTATACCAGGAGCCCCCAAAATATATTACGCATATTTGAAACACATCCTCAAAAACATATATCATATGGTCTAACTATCCATCATTCTAAGGGTGGTATTCTATGCTCATATGAACGATTTTACGCAATTCACTCATCATAAAATACTTGAAATGAGACATAAACTGGGTATCCCTATCTAAAATTATAGAAAACGGGGTACCATGATGTTATACTATCTCACGAATATAGAACCTCTTAATATCATCATGATTAAATGTTTACATGATTAGACATAAAAAACAAAGCTTTGTTAGCCTGTCCATAACAACCCAAATGATATAACTACATCATGGAAACATTGGAAATAAATTCATGAAATGTATCACGAAATCATCTGATTTCCACTTGGTAATAAGAAATTACTGTAAAATTATTGCTCATTTATTTTTTATACATTAACCCACTAACATTTGGAAAAAATCATAACAAAAATAGCTACCCATCACTTCTTACTCATGCACTTGTAATGATAGTTTATGTTATGATACATCTTGATGAAGTTAGGATGCATTTCCCAAACCTCGATATCATACTCCCACATCAGATCCATGCATATGTTCACTAGAACCAAAACTAAACCATGGATACGTATGATCTCTTCCTATACTATGGTCCAACTATTACATGGGCCCTGACCTACCACAATTTTTAATTTGACCAGGACCTAAAAATTCATTTTTCCCTCATCATCACATTGTCCAGTAGGGTAGAGGTCATATATTAGGATGAATGAAAAGTCTTCCCCTGACTTTCCTACACCTCAAGGGGAATATTATATAACCTAACCATAATCTACCTCCCACTAATTTCTTTCTGAAATACCTATATCTAAATCCTCTTACTCTGATTATCAATTACCACATTACCCTTCATAGGAGTACAAAAAATATCAAATTCAACAAAATATATGTAATCAAACCCCCTTCACAATCTCCGATTCATGTCAAAATATGTAAATTTTTACTTGAGAAATTTTTGGTACTTCTACACCAAAAGACACTCTATATGTTAGAAATGTCTCCAACAATGAAAATTATGAACAAATATACCTTACTCAAGATCATGCAATTTGTTGTTCCTCTTGTGTGGCCTCATTTTTAGATACCCATATTCCATGAATCTATCTCACTTCATAAGAATTACTCAATGCCTGATATTTGATGCATTATAGAAAATACTTTAACTACATACTGGATATGGAAAAATCAGTATCAACACTAATTTCAATCCCCCTTTCATCAGCTAAAAGGGGTTCTCAAAGGTATCTAACTAAAAAATGATTATACCGATCTTAGTCAATCCCATCAATGACACTACTAAGCATGGGAAGAACTATATAAAAAGTTTATAATAATAATATATCTCCAGGAAACTATGTATGAAAAAGTCATTCATGGGATGCTCCTAGGGGGTTATATATCACACCTTCTCTAGGCCAACTACCACAACAATATCTGAGATAATTTGACCTTTTAAGTGAGTTAGATAGATCCATAAGTTCAACTTTGGGATATTTGCATATAAATAATTCACTTAGGATGTATCCAAAATGATATTAATATTTTTAGAATGGTCATGTTGATTATATTAATACACCAAGATATCATTAATGAAAACCCCCACAAACCAATCAAGATAAGGATGGAAAACTCAGAACAACTTTTCCATGAAAGCTTCTTGTGTTTTTTTAAGACTCAAACTCTTAACCAGATACTCATATAGGACATAAATTCAATAAAAAAACTAAAATATGCATTCTCAGGTAGAAAATTCACCCGATGGTACCGTGATCTCAATTCAATATTTGATAATTCTCAAACTCCATGGTGCTTGTTGCATAGATCATATTTCTATGGAAGTGGATGATAGTTCTTAATTGATAATCGGATCAATTTCTTATAATTGACACATAGTCTGATGGTACTATCCATCTATTTCAAAACAATGATTAAAAAACCCATAGAAATATATGATGTTAAATAAAATCCATTACCTTTAAATCCAATAGCTTTATATTGATCTCTTACATCTATGTAGTAGACATAATATAACGGGGAATGAAAACCAGTGAATCTCCTAGAACTAGTTTCATTTATTTTTCTTCTTATCTATCTGTAGGTAGTTCTGAAAGTTATCTAGGAAAATGAACCTAAAATGATTTTCCAATAGAGGGAAATCTACTTATCTGTTCCTTGATCATATATATATAAACTCCCAATCATGGTTGTCATCTCACCCCACCCACGATGCTCTACCTAGGCTTGACTCACTTGGACACCCCAGTCAACCATGCGAATAAACTTTCTTCCTTTTGAATATGTGAAGCCCACCCTTTGACAATTGATGTATATGAAATCAATAAAGTTAACCAACTAGTACATCCTAAAAATGAAATCAAAACCTTTTATATTGATAAATATAGGTTCCATATGCTGTGAAACCATCCAATCTCAAGGGGAACTGAATACACTAACGTATATCCTCTACATGAATTATTAATATAGTATCAAGTATCATAAATCCATCAGAATTCAAAACACTATGCCCAAGACCCTCTTCAACCATAAAAGATATTAATCTATATGAATTTCATATATCAAAATGATAATATGCCAATGTAAAGACTACATGAATAATACCACTCAAACAAGATGTAATGAGACTCATCTTCTTTGGGGTTCATTTCTTCGTTTATATTTGGCCTGATCCATGAACAATTTATACAACCTAGATACCCTGAGTAGATAAGATATTATCTGTATACAAATATGTGGTATGACTACCACAAACACAAGCACTTCCTCTTCTTGATCATCTGACTATACTCCAAATCCTTGCCTTTGGAGAAGCTATTGATGATGCTCTTTCATTTGGGGTCAATGCAGACCCTCTATCAATAAATGAAGAGAAAATTTTCTGAAAATGCTTTATAGATGGGCCATCTTACCACAAGATTGACACTGTACTAGGTTTCTCATAAACTATGGTATTGTATGTCCCTATTTATCACATTAGTGGAACCTTAACAAGCTATTAAAGTATATGATATGGTTGTAAATATCACCACATGGAAGCCCTATACGACACTTTATACTATTGTTCAATGTAGTAATAGATCTATGTTTTGAACTAACCTGGCTCACACCCCAAGTCTCTCTTGGGATACACACTTCTATACATTATTGATTGACTATTACAAATAAGGTAGTTATCTGGAGGAAATTCAAATATAACCATATGTCATAAATGATACCATACTCAAATCACTTGAAATTATATAACACATCACCGGTCAGATTAGTTTCGAAGAAAAACCTCACTGTAAAATGTGTCGAATAATCCACTAATGATAATGTTCTCCACTGTAATTACCTAAACTCTTTAGCTCTATCAACCCTCATCTTCTAAGGATATATGTAACTATAGTAGGCCATATGAAAATCCCATCAAGCCACATCCCATTGATGATCTGTCTGGTTAATAACACCCCACGATCTCTTTGAGAAAACATGTATAATATATGTTGCGATCTTTATTCACATATAAAGATGATTTTTAGGATGCTCAAAGATAGAAAACATGACCTATATACATGACTCTGTAGCATATAGTCCTCGATAAATGAAAATGTGGTCATATGCTGCTACTATAAATCACACATTAACTGTACTATAGTCTTGGAGGTTTCAGTGCTCCATGATTACTGTACATAAAACACATTAACTATTTAGATAATTATTTCTCATCACTTATGTCTGGTACTATCACTAGTGTCTCAGCTGGAACTACTGGGGGATCTACAAATATCCAATTCCCCACCACTTTCAAAGCATGGGAAATTTCAGCCTCATAGCCTACTACTAGAGGATTTCATGGTGGTTTATCTCTATATCTTCCAAGAACATGCATCATATCATGATTTAAGAATTGATTAAGGAAATGATATTTATAATAAGATTGGTAAAATCCTTCACATATAAAAACCAAACCCCTCTTCTTTCTCCTATAGTTAGGTATGGGTGATGTAAAAATAAAATAAAGGAAATCAATACTATATAATTCCCACTAATTGGGTTGGGGATGGGTTATATTTTCTACAATAAAAAATTTTAGTTTCCATTTTATTTTCATATTAAATTCACATTAATATATAATTTATTAACCATGAAATTCACCACCTCCGATCTATAATGGCCCATACTCAAAATAAAAAATATAAAATCCACTAAATTAATAAGATATCCCATTATAGTCCATGTGACTCATGGTCCATGACTCAACTAACACAATTGGATTCTTAGGGTGTCTTCTGAATGATAATTTGTAATCCACTTTTTAGGTTATCATAGGAACTATAATAAAAAACTATGTTTCTAAATTCCCATTCAAAAATTTCTATCACACCAAATTTTCATAAATCTAGAAACCTACCCATAATAATAGACCCAAATGCAACTAAAATGTTCCCCATGTCTGGTTATCCATATGGCCTCAAGCACATCTGCTCAAATGCCAAAGGTTCCCAACTACTAGAGAAGGCCTAGGGTGTGTCCATGGAGAGACTATGCACTTACTTCTAATGTGTATAACAATATATATATAGTAAAACTTAATCAAATCAATAATAGATGAAGAAAATTAGAAATAAATAGATAACATCCAAGGAAAGATATATAAATAAATACCAAATGGAACCTCATATACATTATTCTGATTTAATATGTCTACAAATAAGTAAAATCATGAATAATACAGAAAGTGCACAATACATATATGAAAATGTAAAAAAATACCAAATACCAATATCCTTATATAGCATCGTGAGCCTATGCTCAATCTTGTGTTCCACTTCTCCTATATAGTAATCAAGAAAACTGTAGTAGGAAACTTTCCCTTATCCATTCATATAGTCATATATTCTTCTTAGGAACTAAAGGCAGAACAAGTAGGGTGTGGGATAAAATCTTAGAAGGTAGTAAACAATGGTGTGAAATACCTTCCTGTCAATTAATATATAATAATAAATGTTGGTAGAATTTCATTTTATATGTGAAATAAGTGATGTATGTAACTACCCAAAAAGGTTTGGGTTTTTAATGACACTCTTCCCCTACTACATTATTCAGCATTATCCAGAATGTATCTATATAAAGAGTCTATCCTATATCAATTTATAATGATGAAACATGTAATAAATATTTATTATGTCCTTTCATGTAGCCCCGAGTCCCACATAAAGATACATGATCAAAAGACGCCTAACTAGGTCATTAACAAGGTGTAATACTTTGATTGAATCTACGATTGTGATTTGTCTTTACTGATGCATCATATAAATCTTTTCATTAAATTTTCAACTATGAAACTATGAAAATCCTAAGTATTCATTATTTGGAATTTAGGTATCACTATATTCATAACATGAACCGAACACCTTAAATGATGATCATGGTGATCCTCATTAGAACCTAGGTATCGCTATATGTGTTGAATAATGTCAACACTCACTATGTCCATCCAGGGAGGTCCCCTATGGGAGTAAAAGTGTCACACCTATTGTATATAATCAACTACAACATAATTACATCCTTATAAAACCATAAGGGGTCTAAGTATCAATCGAGGGTATAGAGAATCATACCTCTATGTTTTTCAATGTAAATAAATAATGAATCTAAGCATCACTCGGGGATATGACATTCTATCCTTATGAGTCAGTCCTTGGCAGTCCACTATGGTGACCAAGATTCTATTCGTCATAAAACATGAATTCTCCAACCAATTCATTCCATGGAATTCATTTAAAAACTACAAATTCACCCAAGGAATATAATAAACATTCAATATATATCATTAAAATATTTCAAAGCTCATCACTTTGTACATTTCAAATAAACCAAAACTCAAGAGGTGTATCAAGGAAATGACTAATCTTTTAAGGATTAGATTCATATTTATCTCACATGGAAAATAACAATAATTGATCAACTCATTCATAAGAATGAAAAAACATAGCCTTATCCATGGGACATGGTCTTACATTACCTTACATCTATAACATCATTTAACAATTCAAATTATAATTCAATTCCTCATTTTACATCCCATAACAAGGGTTAGAAACCCAATTTAAAAAATATCAATTCATAAGCCACCATTGGTGGTCAATTTAATTATGAAACCAATCCATGGGGTCATTCAAATTCGATGTTTATAAATATTAATTTTTTATCAACCGGTATCATTAATTACATAGATCATACCTTTCAATTTTAATAATCTAAAAATTTATATTTGAAGGGATTCGCTGGAAAAATTGTTCATGATGTACAATAAAATATATAAAAATAGCTCAAAATTAAGGTGAAATCATGATACCACCTACTGTAGGTACGTAGTGGAGTTCTCATCCAGTATTAACTCTTGATTCGACATATATTGGGAGTAAACTGATTAATGAAAAAAATCTTGAAAATAGAGCATATTATAATTCAACTAAAGGGTACATATAATATTAAATAATACAAACAAAAATATAGTAGAAATGAATTACATACTGGTGTTGGTTCAATGAGATGATTGGTTCTCAAATCCAAGTTCTGATAAAGGCGAGGGATCAAGATCAATGATTTATCTTTAAAAAGAGGCTCCCACGCAAGAGGTATATCCACTAGAGAATTAATATGAAATGAATTAGATTATAAGACATCTTTAGGGAATTTTAGTCCTTTTTAGTAAAAATAATACGATGCAAGGTTTGACCATATGGATTTCCAAAATGTGTGCCAAATGTGCACCCTCTGCTATGCTAAGGGGAAATTCCACATTCACTATGCATAGTAAAACCAATCATGGGAAAACCATGGAAACACCCTCTCTAAAAAACTACAAGTTCTCTTGAATATGCATTAACATCCATTCGAATAGTTTGAAAATATGTACAGGCTCCTACATCCCACTTTTTAGGCCACACATGTTTAGTAAACCCTAAGTATTTCCACACGAGGATTATAATAACCATTTGCAAACATTATACTTCTAAAAATCTAGGTTCTCAGCTCTGAACAGGCCTCAAATAACCTCGATACCCCCATAACATCAAAGGGTATTCACATTAGGTTAAAAAAAAAAATTTAAACTAAAAATAATAAGATACATACCTTATATAAAAACATTGGATCTTAAGTATATAGTATAAATTTATTTATAGTTAGTTATTGAATTTAGTGATAGAAAATAAAATACATAGCTTATGGAGAAGGTAGGTCGTACATAACCATGAACAAGGTTTCATTTATATTGTTGGACTGTTAAAATATAAATTTAATGATATGTTATAGTTATAGAATAATTTGACTATAATATATAAAAAATAGGTTCATTAAGTTCATCTATAATACCTTCCATCTTAGGAGTGAATGAATCACATAGATTCGTGAGGTATTAGTCTAGAAAACACACAAACAAAATTATCATATTCCCAAAAATTTGAATATTTTAAAGTATGTGTGATATAAAAATTTATGAATAAAAATAACATCATACATATCATATATATTATATATAAAAAATATATTCATCAGTATTATGTAATTCAAGAGATAGTAATATTGAAATGAATTACCTAAGTTCATAATGTGGTAGTCTACCATACACACAAACGATAATATCATAACCCACATAATGGAAGTGGAGATGTTTGTAGGTAATTTCCCTATGATAAAAACATTTATTTATATAGAATATTTTTAGTTTTTTATATTATTATGGTGTAACAATAATATATGGTGTATGGATGGAAAAATAAAAATAAAATTCTTGTTAATGAAAACTACATCTTTTTTGGGTAGCCACCTTAGGTTTTCACTAAATGCCATATTTGTATGGATATATCTAAAAAATAAGGCTTATATTATAACGGTAGGTAAGTTTAGAAGTGGGATGGATATAGATTTGATTAATTTAAAGTGTTTAATGATTTTATGAAGAGAGGAGAGGGGTGTACTTTTATTTGTGGAGGAGATGACACATATAATATTTTTGTAATGAACTGTGTTCTACAATGTTTTTCTTTTGTAAAAATGGAAAAAATAGAAAATTATCAAACAATATTTGTGAAATTAACAGCATATGTACTACTAAAATATTTTTGGAATGTTTATGTTTCCCTTTTACCCTTATCGTTTTAGTTTATGCCTTAATAAACCCACATTTACCTTAATCATAATAAATATTTTTTACCTTATTCACTATTCATTTTGGTGACAAATTAATTTGAACATATTAGATAATAAAAATTATTCTGATTACAAATATGGAATCCATTTTTCTATATTACATTCACAGATTTATGAAAATTTAATTTAAAATTAATCCCACAAATGCGATGATAAATCGTGTTTTTAAAGAGAATTCATTTAAATGTATACAATGTCTTTATTTCTAAATTCAATATGAAAATCAATGAAATGATATAAATTTTATTAATTAATATAATAATAAAATAATTTTACATTATAATTAGTTTAAATTATAATTAGACTTTATAAATTATTTAATGAAAAATGTAGTTTTATGTTAACGTTCATTATTCTTCAATATTAACCAAAAATTGAGACTTCTTAGAAAAATACCAAAAATTAACCTAAGATAATTTTTATTTTAATATTTAAAATATAAAGTTAGTTTTTTCCATATATATATACATATATTATAATTTCATAAAAAATTAGTTTTAAAATAATTATTCTATGAAATCATTAGAAAACAATTTTATTGGAAATATTTTTAATGTGTAAAATTGAATTTATTCTTATCACATGTATGGAAAAAATAAAATAGAATTTAAATATATTATTTTATATATACTGTATAATTTTTATTATAATCATTAACTAAAAAAATTTATCTTTATATAACACATTTGGTTTCATAAAAATATTCTTAAAAAAAAAGATACCCATTATTTTCAAATAGTTTCTGTTTTAGTTTTGAAATAATTTTTCAAAAAATAATTCATTAGTTATATATGTTTAAATAATATTTTAATCATTTATTTAATCTTATTAATACACACTATTCCAACTGTTAGGTGATAACTATCACGTTATGTAATAATATTTTTTATATTTCACATTTCCTTTAAAATTTGTGTGGCATGTAATGAAAGATAAACTCATGATCGTGTGTAAGAAAAGTTAAAAATAGTGTTTCGTGTAATTCATGAAAAAATTAATGTTTTGTGTAATAGTAAATATATTAAATAGTAAATATATTTGAGAAACAAATCCCAAAATATCAGGGTTTTAATGAAAATGACATAGATTTATTTATTTTGACTACCAATTCATAGTCTCTTCAACGGACCACCATAGTGAATCATATGATACTTCATTGATTTATTTTTTTAAATAGGATTAGAATTTAACTAAAAATTCCTATTGAATCACTTTTTTTGACAATGGATACCCATTTTAATGTGACACCAAGATGACCATGTTACCAGAGTTATACTCAAAGGCATAAATAGGATTTATCTCTTTGAATAAGAAGATCATATAAAATAAAATAATATAAATCCACCCATTTACTATATCATATTAATTTTGACTTCTTGGATAGGACCTACACCTATTTTGATGAACTAATATGGAACACTGAAGTCATTTTAAACATTCTCTTCCTCTCTTCATCCTTTAACACTATTTTTATAATAGAACATTACACTCATTCAATAAAAATATATAGGGATGTAACCTCTAAAATTACTCCATCAGAGAGATAAATAATTTTTCATGGAAAATTATTCCTAGAACTTGGGTCTTTAAAAAATATTACTTCATTATAAATGAAACTTCCAAGGAAATATATGGCATAAAACACCCCTTTATCACATTAATGATGATAAAATTCAAACTAATATTCTATGATATGTCAACTAATTATAAATAATGGAATATAATGTTAAACAATACAAGGAACTCATTCTACTTCTTTATCTTGTTGTGGATTCTCCATCAAACACCCACAATACTCTTGTTTATATTAAAACGTCATAATATTGAAATAAATATTCATAAAATCAACGTTCGTTGAAAATATTTGAAAACATTTCAAAAAAAAACACACAAAGTGGGATGAAAATTGAATATGTACATGAAAATCATTGGATGTTTTTAATAGTATTTCTAACTAAAAACACGACACAGTTTGATCCATTTAGTGGAATTTTTCAATCCAAAAATCATTACATTGATTTCTCAATGAAATTACTCTCAACATAGAGTAAATACATAAACGTTCATTAAATAAAAAATGTTGTTGGATAACATGACCCATTATCTTTTTATAGAATTCTAATTAGTTAAATTTCTAATCTACTATGGAATGGATATTATATTTTTTATGATTCAATATTAACTAACTAAATGAATGAATTTTAAGATAAGATGTTTTCTAAAGATATTTTCATTATTATATATAAATTTACTTAATTTTTTATCATACATATACTTTTAATTTTATATAGATTTATATAATGGATTTACCATGTCATGATAAATGAATTTCAAAATATTCTAATTTATTTGTACATAGTCCGAAATTATTGTTAATTCATTTATAAATGTCCACATGATAAAGAATCCATTAAATTAAGCATGAACTATTTTGAAATAAAAAAATCATGATACTGAGGTTTATATTGGTTAGTTTATCGATTGGATGATAAACTAACACTTGACTTTAGAGGAATATGCTTTTTAGATATAGATCAAGATTTAACATTCTATCAAAGAACAATATATTATCTAAGGTGATTTCACCTCAGATAATATCATTAACTACCACCTCTACTTAGAGAACCACCACATAAATATTTTTATACACACAATGGTTAATAGAACCATTGGAATGGCTAGGTTTTAAAATTAATGAGACTTTATACAAACATTTTGTACAAAATAATGTAGGAAAGATGAAAAAAACATTTCAATTTAATAATTTAAATACTCTTCAAATTAAATAACAAATCAACACATAAATTTTATAGTATAATATCATGATGATCTCTGAATGAAAAAATATGTATTTTAATAATTTTTTGTCTATTTGTTTAAATTATTTGTTAAAATGTACTTCATAAATAAACTAATTATCCTTTTAATTTATTCATTTGTTTATCTTATGTTCATCCAAACAATCATGGATATTTACATTCCTTTAAATTATAATAAAATTAAATTAATTGCATTTATTTAATGTTAATTATACACATGACATGTACTTAGAGGCAATATGACCTGTACTAGTCTAAACATCCCACGATGTTTCTCTCCGTGTATTGGTAACTCTCAAGGAATATAAAATATATGATATTCTGTGTAATTTCATAATGTATAATATTAATAAATACCACACATTATCATGTTTTATTACCTAACTTCTACTACTTATTGTGCATAATTTGTACACAACATCTGAGAAGTATAAAAAAAATGTAGATTAAAATTTTATGAGAAAATTAATTAAGTATTTGATATTCAATCATATCTATCAATGGTTAAGTAATATCAATAAATGAGATATGAAGACATATTTATGAGGTTCAATATGATAATTTTGTAATTTTTTCTTCACTCTAATATGTGTGAAATATAGTGCGTATAAACTAGCCACACACTATGTATTTGGCTCACTATCTATTCATAATATTATCATTGGGACTCATTATGTATTTTCAATATTCAAAATTTTGAGGTATATAATGTGCATGCTTGAATCAATTCATATAATATATATTTTTAAATACTATCATTCAGATGTGTTCTATACTTAAATCACAACACATATTCACCAATATGGTTTCCATGAATTTTATCGTGAAACTATGTGGACTATATTACATATATGCTTTCTACACACCATGTAGTCCAACAAATAATTCTCCATAATTTCATAGTTAACACATGGTGTCTAATGACAATGCATGTTTTTTCACAATATCCATTATAATTAATTAGATTTTTATATTGGTGAAAAATCCATATATACAAAACTCTTAATTTTATGTTACATGAAAAATAGTTCTTTGTTTTCTATCAATAAGCATTGAAATGTTGAGTTTTGTTATTCAGATGTTTGATATCTATTTTTATCAAGTTTTTGGAAATAATAAGGTTAATAAAGACGTTTCATTGACTTTTAGATTATATAATTAATAAAATATAAATGAAAATACAAATTCAAATGCACTCATAGATAAACAATTAATATATAATTATAATTATTAACATGTTCATAGTGATTCCACACTAAGGGTCTGGCCATCGTGGAAGCCATTAGGGTCTATTACAAATAATGGGTTTTCATTGAATATGATGAATTAACAAAAAGAATGCATCGAATAATATCATTATTCATGATTCAATATTAAAAATAACAACAAAATAATATCATATTAGTTTCAAGGATAGTTTATGTTAAATTTATAATTAATATAATAACAGAAATTACACAATCATGAGTTATTTTTCAATATAAGAATTAATAGATTAGAAATTTTTTCATATTGAACTATCATTGTATAAATTGGGAAAATATATAAATACATATAGTTGTAATTCAATCCTTACCCTTTGATCATGAAGCACCATTGATATTACTTTGGATGGAACAATCGTGATAACGATTATCTATTATTTATAATCATTGATCACAAAAAAATTATTATATTGAATCATTTATCCTTGTTTCTTCAATCATAATAAGGATAACGTTCATGGTAGATATTTCCTTATGATTGATAAAAAATATAAAAAAATTTATTTGAGGAGTGAATTATATATTTTGGATAAATGTCAAGAACAATAAAATGATTCTGACACATACATTGAAATTATATAATCATATATATATATATATATATTCAGATATAGTGTTATAGTATTGGTAATTATACAAAGTTATTTATATAGAAAATTAATTAACAACAAACCTAATGTTTTATAGTAATAATAATAGAAATATTTATTTAGTGTAGACTTGTATCATAGATAATATAAATTAATATAAAGAAAATAATATTTATTTAAATGATACATATTAAATCATTTATATTAAAATTTTTTGTACTTAGACATTACTCATTTACCAGTATTTTCTAATCAACAAATTAGAAAAATTAATAATTTAATAAATAAAAAAATATTATATTCATGGTTAGGAAAAATTTTTATTTTAAAATTCTACTCAGATAAATTTGTGATTGAATATATGTGATCAATAAACACTGAATAAATAATTTTTTTTTCTAGTGAATAATTATTTTCTAATAAATAAATTCAAGTAGAATCTAATTGAGATCAATTAAAACAATAATTTTTTGACCCTTTAGGTTGTTCCAAAATTACATTATGTGGGTTTACATAAATTCCAATATCACAATCGAGGAGAATTTAATGGAACCCAAATAAAAAGTTGTTAATGTCACAATGGAAGAAAACAAATAAGAACAGTCACTATGTAATATTATCACTTTTTTCTCAATATATAAACAAGAACATTTCATACATGTTTCTTTAATATATATACTCGATATTTATTTATTTACTATCATAAACAAACTAATCTATACACCATTGAAACGATTTGAGTTCAACACTTTAATTTCAATCAAAGGTATGAGATATCAAGATCCATAAATATTGAATGGATAAATACAACCTTAAATTATTATTTTATAAAATATCATCCATGATACACCCAACACAACCTATATAGACATTAAGAAATGTCTTCTTATTTATGCCAATATATCTATGTATGTGAGTCGTGATATGTATTAATAATGATAACGAAATATATGAATCATTTCACACAAATTCCACGATATGAATCTAAAATTATAAGAAAATATGTGGATTTCATAGTGATAGGTTTTTCCTCAGGATGTTATATCATGGGGATTACAATGTATGAACATTATCAGATAAAATCTCATATTCTTATGAGCAATCTCACCTGACAGTCTACATCATATGTGTCCCATTAGATAACATCATATGACTATATGAATAATTATTTAACAAATTCATTATAGAACATCAAAGATCTCGTTAGAGTGTGGAACTGTTATGTTGTTTTTGTTGATATAGATACTCTAATATGTTATCACACTAATGTCATGGAGATCAAAAGTAAATATCTAATAAGACATTTACTAATATTTCTGCCTATGAATATATAGGTAATATGGAGTAAATATTTTTTTTGGATATAGGGAACCAATAATGAAAAAGGAGATAATAATTACAATATAGTAGTCCATAAGTAAGTAATATACTGAACATGTTCCCTTAATATATGGAATATGATCATATGATTCATTTTGTTTTAAAATGGACATATTAATATTTACAATTTCTAGATTCAACCCTTATTCTATATGTGCCATTGGAACAATATTTTACCCCAATTTCTAAATATGGTATGGAATTGGAATTGGTGGGATAGTTTATTCCAAGAAAAGAGGATGGAAATATATACGTGGTATTCTTTTTGGTTCTCTTATTTTAGAAATAAACATGCATAATTTTTTAATGGATATAGCTATAGAATTCAAGGATAAAAATATGGTAATATATATTATTGATTAAGGCTATCAAATTTAATTATATACATCATTTTACTCTATCCATAGTTAGTGGTGAGAATTGTAAATCTCATAATGTCATGTATGGGTTAAAGATGGATATTTGATTGAGTGTTATCATATTATGTTTTATTAATTTTAAAAAATTCATAAAAATAACCCCAGGTTGAGGATTATATAGATGAGGGAAAAAAAGTTTTAGTGGGTACCAGTTGTTCTTGAAAGAGTAAGATGATGATGATCGATTGAAATCATAGAGATAAGACTCATCTGAGTGTAAGGGGATACCTTTTCTTATCATTATTCTTCATGAAGGAAACCATTGGACTTTATCAATGTGACCAAAATTTCATCACCTATGTTTTATAATCCAATAATATAAATTAATTTAATTCTTATAAAAAAACAAGACACATTTTGATACTCTTATGAATGGGGTATTAGAGGCTAGGGGGTTAAGAATATACTTTCCCATAACCATCACAATCATGATCTAGTTCACTAAAAATGACTACTTAATTAATTCTATATTGGATTCCTCATCCCCTGGGTGTAAAGTCTTATATATAACCATATTAGTGGGATGACAGAGTGAAAAATAATGTATAACCCAGGGAAATGTTCAAGGATTTGGTTCATGTCATTTTTTTATCATAAAAGGTTATAATTTATTATATTGAAGGGATTTTGATAGTATGATTTATGATATTGATTACATCTATATTCTTTAGTGTTTTATTTGATATTATTTCTTCTCATTCATTCATTTTATCATTTATGGTTTACAGAGTGGATTTCAATATTGGGGTTTCATTTACAATTTTACAAATGAGTAATCTTATTATAAGAGAAGAGGATTACATCATAAGATTCAAATCATTTTCCATTATTATTATATAACCTGGATATCATTGGTACATATTTTTTCTATAGATTTAGGGTTTTTATGTACTTATATCCATAATTTTTTTGAAACATATTGAAAGGAACTGACCGTAAATATTACATAATATAGTTTATTAGGAAAAATATTTTGATTTGCGTTCATTCAGAAATAAAATTTAGGTTTATTTTTTTAGAGAGTTATGAAATAAATCTGATATAATAGTCTCATTTATTAAAAATAATAAACATTTACATAGTATCTATATTTTTTTAAAATATTACATATTTTATGTAAAAATTAATTTCTGTTCATGAATAATCAAAATGAATTTGAAATTTATATCTTTCATTATAGTACTCATCCTAAAAAACTATTAAAATATTTTATGTAATTTGGATTAGAATAAATAGATCAGTATAGGAAAAAGAATAAAATAAAAATTAGTACATTGAATAATATGAAATCCCATGAAAACCCATTTCCAAAAAACAAACCCTTTAATTTTAAAAGTGTATATTTTTCTCTTTAAAATATATTTATCTTACAATTTGAAATAAAATTATCTCCGCGAAAACTCATTAGAATGAATATAATATTAATATAATTATCTTTGGAAACCATAATTATAAAACATTTAAATCCATTATATTTAGAATAACGATATGGCTGAAATTCAATATAATTTATTTGATAACAAAATCATTACCTAATGAATTTGAGCACTATTTGGGTTGACCAATCATATAAGATATATTATTCACACCCATGTGTCAAACTGGGCATCAAACCATCATATAAGACATTTTAATGTCAATATTGAAATATAATGGGTGTCAATACTTCACATTAAATTTACAAGGACAATATCAGGTAAAAATCACTCAATAAATAAATATTAACCCATGGGGAAAAAACTTTCGAATATCAAAATACCCATTTCTTTTGAAAAACAATTTTCAGACCATAAATCACCTTCAATAAGATAAGAATGTATTTTTCATAATATAAACATGAAGTCTTATAAGTGTAGATAATCATACAAAAATGTTTATGATAATGGAAAAATAATTTTTAGATGTATACAATAAAATTAAAATTTTTGTTCATAATGTTAATAAACATTGGAAGAGAACTTGTTTCATGAAAATCTCTTTGAAAAAAATAATCCATCAAGATAAACAATTAGAATGGTATTATTGGATCATTTCCTATACTGGGAATATGTGAGATAAAGGGTTGATGTAATTGATGAATATAAATACAAATATAATGTCATTATAACACTATTGAAGAAAATCCATTTTGCATTTTGAAACCACATATTAAAATAACTTCTCACTTTTGTAGGGGATAAATATCATTGAAAATTACCTTGAAAAAATATAGAGGTATTTTCTATGAAAAAATTATACATTACTATTGTATAATTAATTAATTCAATATAAGTTAAAGAACATTCCTTCAATACTGTTGTCAAAAACAACATAGTGTACCTTTTCTGGAAAATGAATAAAAAAATCCAACTCATAATTTTTTTCAATAGTAAAATACTAGGAAAATGACTCCAAACAATCACGGAAGAATAATAAAAATGTAAAAAAAAACTATCATACCCCATAGTTGTTGTCTAC
Organism: Viscum album; assembly: GCA_963277665.1. Lineage (NCBI taxonomy): Eukaryota > Viridiplantae > Streptophyta > Magnoliopsida > Santalales > Viscaceae > Viscum > Viscum album. The sequence continues at coordinate 2,010,134,125 of OY728155.1, forward strand.
ATTATTAAATTCGAATAATATAAATTCTATTTTATCAAAAATTACTAAATTGATTAGTAGTATTGAAGAACCAGATTAATACTTGATTCTTATTTTATATTTGAAATAAAACAAAAAATCAATACAAAATAATAATAAATTTTATTTATCATTAAATATCACTCAAATATATCTTCTCCATATCATGGAGAATGGAATCAAAAAATAGGAGCGCTCAAATCCTCAGTATGGGTGATATACAGACGAAGATATCATGAATAAATAATGTATAGTCAATATGGTAAGGTAAATTACTCATAAAATTTAATTTAATTAATAACATGACTATTGTCACGACCCATCCTTGGGGCCCATGCCGTGACTACCCCAAGCCCGCCTTCCATAGGCTAGGGGCTGATGACTAACACCAACGGAATAAACCCTGATAAAAGGGAAGGCATTGCCTTTAAAAAGTAAACAATCACCACAGAGTATGCAAAATGAAGTAAACACAATTTAAACTGAGCTAAAAAAGTAAGTGCTGGAAAAGTAAATGGGCCAAAATACAAACCCAACTGAAGTAAAGTACAACTGAAAAGAAAGTACAGCAAATAAAAAGTAAAGCAGCAACTCCGAGCCATCCTCTGGTAATCCCACCTGAAGGCTGAGTACAGATAGTTCCCTCTGCTCCTCGTCTCCAGTCGTCCGCTCCGAGTACGTACCATCCTGTGATCCACCTCCCGGTACCGTCTAGCTCAATGAGCTCCCACCTTTATCAGCACTGTCTGTAGTTTTCATCCAACACAACGAAGTGCGGGCATAGCCCGTGCTGGGGTGAGTATACGCTACTCAGTAGGGACCCCGAGACCCCTGAAGGTCTCCAAGAATCCACGAAGGAAAAACCAGAATGGAAAGATACAATCATGAAGTAACAACCAACTCTACTTAGGTATATGCCCATACATATACCTAAGTCACCACTTCAAGCTCGGATCCATCACACGAGCCCAAGATACAACCCAACCCACACAGGAAAAACATAACCCATTACACATAAGAATTCACAACCCAATCCACACAGGAAATCACAACAATCATATCAATGATAATGATTTCAAATCAAAACTCAGCTCACACAGGTATACATTTCGTAAGATGATAGAGATGATCAGATGTAGCCACTGATTCATATAAGTTGTCGGACCCACATAGGATACAAGACCAGCTAAGCTGTCGAACCCACAAAGGATACAAGACCAGCTACTCTGCCGGACCCACATAGGATACAAGTACAGAGTCAAATACTGGCAGACCCACATAGGATATGAGAACAATAGTCAAGTACCGCTGGAGCCACATAGGATACAAGAACAGTAGTCATAGCCTTCAAACCCACAGTGGATTCCAGTACGGTCGTCGTCGCTGCCGATCCCATGGAGGATTTCTGTACAGTCGTTATCGTCGTTGCAGTCGCAGCCAGCTCTATGGTTCCCGCATACAACACACTCGATTCTAGGAGGGTCTGCTCCACGAGTGAAGGGGGTCGATACATCAACAGACAAGAAGTCTGGATTTGATGTATCCCAAAGCTTTGTCTCGTCAAAAGGAACTCAATACGACAGAAGGCGCGTCAATCGGATGCCTCGTCTGAGAGTTGTTGGCTTTTTCATCCCAGAGCCCCGGTTGGTTTTTAAGTCAAAACCAACCCGACCATACTCCAACTGCGTCCAAACCTCGAGAGGAGTAAGCCAAAATAACCGTGTCACTAAAAGGAATCCAACAAAGTTGAAGAAATGCCAATCGGACATCCGAAGCTCAAATTATAAGTGTTTCCGCTCCGAGGGCCCGATTGGTTTTGTGTTCGAACCAACCCAGCCGTACCCAAAGTTCTTTGAAACCCTGAGTTTAATATACTGAAAAAACTGTCTTGATCCAAGGATCTCTACGCAAGTTACAGTGTGTCGATCGGAGGTTCGTAGCCCAAGTTATGGGTGTTTGAACGGATTTGTCCAGAAATCAGGGGGGTTCGGGCCCGGTCCGACCCGGCCCGATACACCTCCGGCGCGGGAGTCTGGCCCAGCGCAGGCGGTCCGGTCCGACGCGGGTGGTCCAGACCGATGCGGGCGGTCCGGCCTGGCGTGGGCGGTCCGGCCCGGCGTGGGCGGTCCGGCCCGGCGCGGGCGGTCAGGACCGGCGAGGGCGGTCAGGCCCGTCGAGGGTGGTCCGGCTGGTGCGGGTGCCCGCGTGCTGAGCGTACGTGAAAGGGGGGAGGTGGGGCGCTGGCCCCCTCATTTTGAAATGGAAGCCCCCACGTGGAGGGGGGCCCACCCCTATCTACCGGCGGGGGCTACACCCCCGGACTTTCTGAACGACCGACCATGTTGGCCGGCCGGTGTGCCGCCGCGGGACCCCGTGGGTCCCGACTTCCGAAGCGCTGGCGGCCGACGGATCCGGCCGCCCTCGTCTTTACCGCCACGGCCTTAGGCCGCGACCCTTGTCCGACTGACACGGCGTGACGACGCTGCGCCCCTCCACCGTGGCCCGCCTTGGCCACGACCCCCCATGGTGCTTCAGCACGGTGCGACGGCGCCGCGCCCCTCCACCGCGGACCGACTCCAGCGACGGCCTCTTTCGGCCTCAATGGCACAGTTTTCCTCGTTCCCGTGTGGTGCGACAGCACCACATCGCCTTTGTTCCAATCTATAATGAAGTTCAACAACAAATGGGAGGAGGGTCGGCCGTGTTTGTGCAGTCCGGCCTCCTCCCATTAATTTTAAAACAAGCGGCCAATTATTTAACGATGAACGCCAAATTAATCATGAACGTAAAAAAATCCCATACCTCGAAGAAGTTGTCGAACTATGATCGTCGCAGGAAACATCGTCACAAGGTGAAGCTCCATATATGTTGACGAAGAACGTCCGAGGAGGAGCAGCGTCTCCGTTTCTTTGACGCGGGAAGAAGATCGAAAGAGGGCACGTCTTCGTTCGTCAGGAATGGCATCACACACCGGCTATGAAGAGGAGAAGAGACGACACGTCGATCTCTCCTTGCGGTGACGGCGTTCTTCGTCAAAGTCTTGGCGTTCTTCGCGAAGAAGATGAAGTTCTTCAAGGTATAGAACTCTCCCTATCACAATTCTCCACAGAAAAAACCAAACCAAAATAAAATAAGGCTTTTCTTTATTTTATTTACATATGCCAACATTTTCAAAATTCAAAACACCTAATTCAATTAATTGAATAAAAATGTGTGTTGGCATTCATATAATTAATTAAAACTAGAGTTGAAAATATTAAAAGGAGCATTAAGTTTGCATCATAAATGTGGAAGAGTTATAACTCATGTGGAGGGGGGTTAGAGAATTTGAAGGGGTGGGGCTCGTGTGGGCCCCACCTCACTAAATTCTTACAAGAGGAATTAGAATTTTAGTGGGTCCCACCCCAACTCCCACAAATGGGTTTAACCACTTGAGTGAAATTAAATTATTAGCACAATTTTATTTCTCCTTATTCTTATTCCAGAAATTTTAATAACTCCTTCCCGAGCAAACACAACTCCAGTAAAGGTCATCTTAATCAATTACCAGTGCTGCACTTTCATTGGTGCCATTGGTTTTCAATTCCGAGCACCGATTCAAAAGTTAGAAAAACCCGCTCGTTCGTTCACTAAACGTACCTGAGCTAAACTTCGGAAAATTATTCCAGGCACACCGGGCCTCGGAATCAGGCACCGTCAGAAACTGCGTACTCGTATAATTCCAAAGAAAATTAAAAAAAAAATTTCCCTTGAAATTTATGGGTTTTTACATTACTCTCCCCTTAGGGATTTACGTACCTGTAAAGCTACATCAAAACTAGGGAAACAAAAGGGGTACTATGCACACATCTAAGTAAGACAACCCTGCTTTTTATTACAACTTAAGCATGCTTTATTACATAAAACTTCACTTGATACAAAAAAGAAGATCGAGAGGTTTAGTGTCTTTGGGGCTTAGGATCATTACATAAAAACTTTAAACTTGAAATACAACATCTTTATTGAAAACTTCCTTTACATGACCACTACATTCCTTCGTACATAGCCTTGCATGAGATAACCTGAGGACATGCATAAGAAAAGGGTGAGCTATAAAGCCCAGTAAGGGAGCACACAATGAATAACATGAGGAGTACAATACATGTTAGGAAATAGGAACATCAATAGAGCATTAGAGTAACATGAACATAAAGGCATGATAACGCATGATAACCAAAGCATGGAAATGTGGCAACAACACTTAACATTGAATTAGCATGAGCCAAGGCTCATTGCACATGGAGCATGAGTAAACCCTCATTGCACTTGAAGCACGAGTAAACCCTATTTGCACTTGAATTAGCATGAGTCAACACTCATTGTACATGATGTATCATGATACTATACTTTACCCAATTCATTGGAGCGCTATAAAGGGCGCACCCTTCTTAAACATTTCATTTCATGCATAAGTGTGCCACATGGATCATAAAACATGGATTCATAAAACATAATCATTTATTCCACGATAAAGGGATGTGGAATTTATACATGAAACTTTATAATCAATAAGTAAATATGCATAAAGGTGAATACCTTTGATGGAGAAATAGGCATGGTATTCACTACACAAAGATATTGGCTTAGAAAATCAGTGTGATTTCGGCAGCGTAACGGCGTGACATAAGAATTCATAAAAAAGTTTGATGATAGAGAAAGGGGTTCCTCATCATATTTACATGTAATGGACAGTAAGGATGTCTTATATATACATGTCCCAACAATTGAAATGGAATTTAAATTCATGATACAAAAGTATTCCTTGAATATAGAAGGGAAAAAAGGTTCCTTTCGGAATTTCGGCATAGTAACAGGTGTACATGGGAGGCATTTAATGAGAGAGAAAGGGGTCTCCCATCATTCAAACAATAAGAGGGAAGTATGGGAGAGGTTTGAAACCATACCCCAACATTCATAATTGAAATTAAAAGGTCAATACAACTTAAAGAAAATTGACAAAAATGAGAAAGGAAGAAAAAACCCTTACTTGGAAGTGTGCTTCCAAAGGCTAGAGAGAGGCTTGTGAGAGGCTTCTTGGGAGATTGGGGCACCTTGGGAGGATTCTAGAGAGATTAGGTCAGAGGTTGGACGAACTCCAAGGTATTTGAGTGAGGAGGAAGTGGGAGCTTGTGTGGGTTTATATAGGAAAGGTGAGGGAATTCTTTATTATTTAGGTTTGGGACCCCTTATATTAAAATAATCCAAACCACAAACCATCCCATGGTATTTTCCCATGGTTTCTGGAAAAGGAAAGAGGAAAATAATATTTTACAAGGCCATGGCCCGAACCTATTAAAAAATTAGGGTTGCTTATGTGGAGGTGAGTCACACTCCCATGGAAATTAATTTAAAAAGGCAAAGTGTTGAATAAGTCTTGAGGGCTCCATTAATGCTTTGAAAAGTAAGTCAAACAAACCCAAAACCTCATTATTTTAATGATAAAACACATATTGGCCGAACATAAGGATTATGGTATTTTATTACATCACCATTGGGTCATTATGATGTCATAAAACACATTATATATTTAAATGGTATTTAATTTTTACCCAAAAATTTGACTGTCTCAGAAAATTATGAAAAATTCACCGTTGGATAATTTCGACGTCCTAATTCTAAAAATAATATTTATTTTATCTAAATAATTTTATAAATATGTTAATTTTCACTTTTAAAATAAAAACCGACATTTATAAAAAAATTCACGGGTTTTGACAGAAATGGATTTCAAACCTTAATAAAAATTTTAATTGCATTCATAAAATTATAAGATCATTTATATTTAATAAAAATTATTGTAATATTAATAATAATATTTTATTAAAATATTATTTAATTAAAAAAATCCTTTAATTTAATAAAATATAATTCTTAATTAAATAATAACTAAAATCACCATTTGTACTTTAAAAACTAATTACAATGTATCAAAAATGACTAGAAATTATATTCATTATTATATACAAAAATAATGTACATGAACATGGTGCTACTTATTTGGTACATAACCCCTTAAAATAGCCGCATAAGACCTAAGGGTAAGGTGTGCGATGGTGACAGACTCTTGGGGCGGCTCGGATAACATCGCTCGAGTGGTAATTTCAATCAACTTCCACTTTTCCCGTAGACGATCACGTTCGAGCTTGACTTGATGAAGCTCAGCTTGGGATTGGTCAAGGGTAAAGCCCAAAGACGCCACCTCTTTTCCGATCTCTGTAAATGGGCTTCATAAGGGGCAATTCTACTGGATGAGGCCATCGCTTCCCTTGTCTGAGTAGAAATGGGTTCGTTAAAGCCTTATATTTATACTACTCAGATGATCACTGTTCAATGACTAAAAAGTAACGGTCACAAATCTTAACATAAAACCAAAGAAGTTTACATCTTATAAAAACATTTTTCATAAAGAAACATTTAACTGGATCAAGAGGGATTTTCCATTAATGAAACATTGGGTCATTACAACATTCCCCCCTTAAGAAATTTCACCCTCGAAATTTTCCTTTTCCCACACTAAAACAAATATGGGTAACTTCCCTTCATCATATCCTATGACTCCCAAGTTGCTTCTTCAAACTTGTGGTTTCTCCACAACACCTTGACGAGGGGCATTGTCTTATTTCGTAGAACTTTTTCTCTACGATCTAAGATCTTCACTGGTTGCTACTCGTAAGAAAGATCGTCTTCTAATTGTACCACCTCGGAAGAGAGTACATGTGAAGGGTCTGGTATGTACTTCCTTAAGAGGGATACATGGAAGACATCATGCACCTTGGCCATAGTAGGTGGAAGTGCTAGTCGATAGGCCACAGCCCTAACACGATCAAGAATCTCGAAGGGGCCGATGTACCTTGAACTTAACTTCCCTTTCTTTCCAAACCTCATGAACTTCTTCCACGGAGATATGCGTAAAAACACCATGTCTCCGACTTTAAACTCAAGGTCTCGTTGACGATTATCTGCATAACTCTTCTGTCGACTCTGGGCTGTCTTGATATGCTGCTGAATGGTTTTCACCTTCTCCACCATTTCTTCGACCATTTCTGGTCCAAGCAGCTTACGTTCACCGACCTCATCCCAACATGCCGGTGTTCTACACCTTTTCCCATACAGGGCTTCATATGGTGCCATTTGGATGCTCGAGTGGAAACTATTATTATAAGAGAACTCAACTAGAGGAAGATGTTGATCCCATCCTCCTTTAAGGTCCATTGAGCACGCTCTCAACATATCCTCAAGTGTTTGGATAGTCCGCTCGGATTGGCCATCAGTTTGAGGATGATAGGCCGTACTGAAGTTCAGTTTAGTATTCAGAGCTTGTTGAAGACTCTTCCAAAACTTAGAGGTGAATCTTGGATCTCGGTCAGAAACAATAGATAGTGGTACTCCATGCAACCGTACCACATCCCTGATATATATCCGTGCCAGTTGATCCAAAGAGAAATCCTCTCGAATAGAAATGAAGTGTGCAGTCTTGTAAGACGATCCACAACAACCCAGATTGCATTGCTGCCTTTGGATGTCCTTGGAAGTCCGGTGACAAAGTCCATGGTGATGTTCTCCCATTTCCATTCTGGTATGGGCAATGGTTGCATCATCCCCTTAGACTTCTGCCTCTCTGCCTTCACTTGCTGACACACCAGGCACTTTGATGTATACTCAGTGATCTCCTTCTTCATATTATCCCACCAAAAGTTTTCTCGGAGAACTCGATACATCTTTGTGCTCCCTGGGTGAATAGAGAAATTTGAACTATGTGCATCATCCAAAAGATCCTTCTTCAGCTCCGAACTTGATGGAACACATAGTCTTTTCCCAAACCGCACAATTCCTTCTTCATTAACATTAAACTCTGAGGATTTTCCCTTTTTGATAGCTTCTACTTTTTCTTGGATTCCCGCATCATCCTTTTGAGCATCCTTTATCCTTTCCAAAAGAGATGGTTGAGAAATCATTTGAGAAAGGATTGATGATGTTCCCTTTTTTATGATTCCCACATCCATCTTTATCAAGTCTAAGAAGATTGGATCCTTCTCAATTCTCATCATTGATAGAATAGCTGGATCCTTTCTACTTAGGGCATCCGCCACCTTGTTCGCTTTCCCAGGGTGGTAATGTATTGAACAGTCATAATCCTTGATGAGCTCTATCCATCTTCTCTAGCGCATATTAAGCTCTTTCTGTGTGAATATATAATTAAGACTCTTCTGGTCAGTATATATCTCACATTTCTCTCCATAGAGATAATGCCGCTAGATTTTCAAGGAAAAGATCACCGCCGCCAACTCCAGATCATGCGTTGGATAGTTTCGCTCATGTATTTTCAACTGCCTTGAGGCATAGGATATTACTTTATCATTCTGCATCAGCACACATCCTAAGCCCTTCTTCGAAGCATCACTGAATACCACAAAAATCTCCCCACTTGTGGGTAAAGTGAGCACGGGTGTAGTGATAAGCCTCGTTTTCAACTCCTTGAAGCTTTCTTCGCATTCATCACTCCAAGAAAACTTTACTCCCTTTCGAGTTAGCTTGGTAAGAGGGTTGGAAAATCGTGAGAAATTTCTCACAAATCGTTGATAATATCCAGCTAACTCCAAGAAGATACGGATATCAGTTACCGATGTTGGCCTCGACCATCCCTCAATTACATCTGTTTTGGAGGGGTCCACAGATATCCCATTGCTTATGATGATATGGCCCATGAATGAGACTTCTTTTAACAAAAACTCACACTTGCTGTACTTTGAATAGAGCTTCTCCTTGCGCAAAGTCTCTAGTACAGTTTTTAAATGCTCCTCATGGTCCTCCTTGGTTTTGGAGTATATTAGAATATCATCTATAAAGACTACCACAAATTTGTCTAGGTAATCTCTAAAGACTCTATTCATCAAGTCCATGAATATTGCTGGAGCATTGGTGAGTCCAAAAGGCATTACTATGAATTCATAGTGCCCGTACCTTGTACGAAAAGCAGTCTTGGGGATATCTTCCTTCTTCACCCTTACTTGATAATATCCCGACTGCAAGTCCACCTTGGAGAAGTATTGTGCTCCATGAAACTGATCAAACAATTCATCGATTCTTGGGAGAGGATACTTGTTCTTTATCGTGATTTTGTTAAGTTCACGATAATCGATGCAAAGCCGCATTGACCCATCCTTCTTCTTGACGAAGAGGACTGGTGCACCCCATGGTGATGCACTTGGGAGTATAAACCCTTTATCCAGATTCTCCTGTAGTTGTTTCTTCAGCTCTTCAAGCTCAACAAAAACCATTCTATATGGAGTCTTGGATATTGGTAGCGCCCCAGGTATAAGTTCAATTGAGAAATCAACATCTCTTCTTGGAGGAAGACCAGGAAGTTCCTCAGGAAATACTTCAACGAATTCCCTCAAAATAGGCATTTTGTCAAGGGTGGTTTCTTCCTTGGACTTAATCATCTGAGCCAGATATGCGTGCTCATAAGGCAGTAATATCCATGCTTGAGATGATGGAGCTAAAGGAGATTCATCTTCCTCCTGACACTTGTAAAGAACCGGGGGTTGATTCTCCATATGGAGTGTGATTTCCCTCTCCCGACAATTTATATTGGCTCTATATAAGGAAATCCAATCCATGCCAAGAATTTCATCAAATTCCACCAAAGGGAGTATGACGAGGTTCGCCGAGAAATTAAATCCACAGATTATAACAGGGGAGGACTTATACTCATGGGATGCAATGATTGCCCCATTTTCCGTACTCACCGACATCTTTACTTCCATGATTTGTGGTGGTGCAGGGATTGTTCTACTAAACTTTTGAGATATAAAAGAATGCGTAGAACCTGAATCAAAAAGTACGTTCGCTATTCTTGAATGAATAACCAGCGTACCTGTTAACTCTTCGTTGTCGGGGTTCACTTCGGCAGAAGTGTTGGCAAGAGTTCTTCCTTGCTGTCTTGGAGGTTGCTGGTTGCCTCCGATAACCCTTGGATTAGGGCACTAATTTGCAAAATGACCCAGTTCTGTGCATTTGTAGCATTGAACAATGCGTTGAGGTTCGAACGGAGTGTTCCTCTCCTCTGTCGCAGCCGCGGGTCCTTCTTGCTGACAGTTAACAGCTAGGTTCCCTTCTCTTCCACACTTGAAGCATTTTCTTGTCCCCCTAAGGAAATTTCTAGGGTGATTCTCTCCACACTTTTGGCAAGTGGGGTGCTGGAATTTCTTAGCGCCATTGGATTTATCCATCGGAATACCAAAATTGAAGTCCACCTTACGCTTCTTGTCCCCATGATACCCCTGTGATTCTCTGATCTCCATTTCAACCTTGAGGGCACATCAGACAATTTCCTCATAGTTATCGAAGTCACGGATCGCTAATGCTTTCCGCAAGCTAGGCTTCAGCCCACCAAAGAAGCGGTCAACCTTGCATTCGGGGGTAACGACAAAGCTGGAAGCGTATCGTGCAAGCCTTGTGAAGTTTTCCTCATACACTCCCATAGATTCTTCATCTTTCTGTTTGAGGGAAAGGAAGTCCCTTTCCATCTTAAGACGGAGGGTGCGTGGAAAATATTTTTCAAAAAACATCTTCTAGAATTCCTTCCTTTCCAAAGCCTCAATCTCCTCCTCAGGCTTCATATTTTTGATCAACGTCCACCATTAATCAGCTTCACCCTCCATACGATAAGCCGCTAGGAGAACCTTCTCTTTTTCAGAGCATTGGAGGATGGAGAATATCTTTTCAATGGAGTTGATCCATTGTTCATCGATCGTGGGATCGGATGATCCACTAAAAGTAGGAGGCCTTTGTCTCATGAAGCTTTCAATAGCGACTTGTTCTTTCTTAGGGAGGGTTGAACGTTCCTCTTGACCAGTGTTTCTATTCAAAACTTGAGTTAGCTGAGAGAGAAGCATGACAAAGTTTGCAATTTCCGCTCCCATTGGATTGGGCACCTCATAAGTACAATCATCACACTGATCTTCACAACGGTTGTTAGCCCGAGTTCTCCTATTACCGGCCATTGGTTGGAATAAAAGGAAAGTTAGGGGTAACACATAAAGGGTAATCCAAAGACAAAAGTTGATGACTTATAAATAAACTTTAATCTCTTTAACTCATGAGTTTATAGGATTCAATCCAGGATTTTCATGATCTTCCTTCTAAAATATATTCTTAGGGGCATTTTTCCCTTAATAAGGGTTCATACTAAGATTGTGAATTTATCAAAACATATCCCCCAAGAGTGTCGTAACCAAGAGTGAAGCAAGGCCTGTTGTCGTGCACCAGTTCCCGTTCGAGTCTAGCTCAAAGCAGTGTTTTCGGGTTTTACCCCTAGGATACATCTGTGCCAGAGCCGCCTCTACCTGCTCGTATCCAGACAGGGATGTATTTGTTTGATAAACCACTTAATTAGTATTTACCAAAACTTAGGGATGTTTTTATTATGCTTAGTCTTGTATCTAAGGCTTTACTAGGGTTTCCTAATCCCAAAAATATCTAAACCTATCCTCTGATACCAACTAAGACAACCCTACTTTTTATTACAACTTAAGCATGCTTTATTACATAAAACTTCACTTGATACAACAAAGAAGATCGAGAGGTTTAGTGTCTTTGGGGATTAGGATCATTAAATAAAAACATTAAACTTGAAATACAACATCTTTATTGAAAAATTCCTTTACATGACCACTACATTCCATCGTACTTAGCATTGCATGGGATAACCTGAGGACATGCATAAGAAAAGGGTGAGCTATAAAGCCCAGTAAGGGAGTACACAATGAATAACATGAGGAGTACAATACATGTTAGGAAATAGGAACATCAATAGAGCATTAGAGTAACATGAACATAAAGGCATGATAAAGCATGATAACCAAAACATGGAAATGTGGCAACAACACTTAACATTGAATTAGCATGAGCCAAGGCTCATTGCACATGGAGCATGAGTAAACCCTCATTGCACTTGAAGCACGAGTAAACCCTCGTTGCACTTGAATTATCATGAGTCAACACTCATTGCACATGACGTATCATGATACTATACTTTACCCAATGCATTGGAGCGCTATAAAGGGCACACCCTTCTTAAACATTTCATTTCATGCATAAGTGTGCCACATGGATCATAAAACATGGATTCATAAAACATAATCATTTATTACACGATAAAGGGATGTTTAATTAATACATGAAACTTTATAATCAATAAGTAAATGTGCATAAAGGTGAATACCTTTGATGGAGAAATGGGCATGGTATTCACTACACAAAGATATTGGCTTAGAAAATCAGTGTGATTTCGGCAGCGTAACGGCGTGAAATAAGAATTCATAAAAAAGTTTGATGAGAGAGAAAGGGGTTACTCATCATATTTACATGTAATGGACAGTAAGGATGTCTTATATATACATGTCCCAACAATTGAAATGGAATTTAAATTCATTATACAAAAGTATTGCTTGAATATAGAAGGAAAAAAAAAGGTTCCTTTCGGAATCTCGGCATAGTAACGGGTGTACATGGGAGGCATTTAATGAGAGAGAAAGGGGTCTCCCATAATTCAAACAATAAGAGGGCAGTATGGGAGAGGTGCGAAACCATACCCCAACATTCATAATTGATATTAAAAGGGCAATACAACTTAAAGAAAATTGAAAAAAATGAGAAAGGAAGAAAAAACCCTTACTTGGAAGTGTGCTTCCAAAGGCTAGAGAGAGGCTTGTGAGAGGCTTCTTGGGAGCTTGGGGAACCTTGGGAGGATTATAGAGAGAGTAGGGCAGAGGTTGGACGAACTCCAAGGGCTTTGAGTGAGGAGGAAGTGGGAGCTTGGGTGGGTTTATATAGGAAAGGTGAGGGAATTCTTTATTATTTAGGTTTGGGACCCCTTATATTAAAATAATCCAAACCACAAACCATCCCATGGTATTTGCCCATGTTTTCTGGAAAAGGAAAGAGGAAAACAATATTTTACAAGGCCAAGGTCCGAACTTATTAAAAAATTAGGGTTGCTTATGTGGAGGTGAGTCACACTCCCATGGAAATTAATTTAAAAAGGCAAAGTGTTGAATAAGTCTTGAGGGCTCCATTAATGCTTTGAAAAGTAAGTCAAACAAACCCAAAACCTCATTATTTTAATGATAAAACACATATTGGCCTAACATAAGGATTATGGTATTTTATTACATCACCATTGGGTCATTATGATGTCATAAAACACATTATATATTTAAATGGTATTTAATTTTTACCCAAAAATTTGACTGTCTCAGAAAATTTTGAAAAATTCACTGTTGGATAATTTCGACGTCCTGATTCCAAAAATAATATTTATTTTATCTAAATAATTTTCAAAATATGTGAATTTTCACTTTTAAAATAAAACCGACATTTATAAAAAAATTCACGGGTTTTAACAGAAATGGCTTTCATACCTTAATAAAAATTTTAATTGCATTCATAAAATTATAAGATAATTTATATTTAATAAAAATTAATGTAATATTAATAATAATATTTTATTAAAATATTATTTAATTAAAAAAATCCTTTAATTTAATAAAATATAATTCTTAATTAAATAATAACTAAAAAAACCATTTGTACTTTAAAAACTAATTACAATGTATCAAAAATGACTAGATATTATATTCATTATTATATACAAAAATAATGTACATGAACATGGTGCTACTTATTTGTTACATAACCCCTTAAAATAGCCGCATAAGACCTAAGGGTAAGGTGTACGATGGTGACAGACTCTTGGGGCGGCTCAAATAACATCGCTCGAGTGGTAATTTCAATCAACTTCCACTTTTCCCGTAGACAATCACGTTCGAGCTTGACTTGATGAAGCTCAGCTTGGGCTTGGTCAAGGGCAAAGCGCAAAGACGCCACCTCTTTTCCGAGCTCTGACAAATGGGCTTTTTAAGGGGCAATTCTACTGGATGAGGCCATCGCTTCCCTTGTCTGAGTAGAAATGGGTTCGTTAAAGCCTTATATTTATACAACTCAGATGATCACTGTTCAACGACTAAAAAGTAACGGTCACAAATCTTAACATAAAACCAAAGAACTTGAAATCTTATAAAAACATTTTTCATAAAGAAACATTTAACTAGATCAAGAGGGATTTTCCATTAATGAAACTTTGGGTCGTTACACTGAGCCTCCCAGTCCCATGTGCTCTCCTGGAGGTTCTCGTACTGCCATCTAATTTACACTAAGGAATCGACCGTCCACGTAGGACCCGCTCCTGTCGATCCTCGATCTCCACCGGGAACTCCACAAAACTCGCCCCGTCATAAATGTCCAGCTCCCTATGGTCGAGGATATGTGTCGGGTCGTGCACGTATATCCTCAGCTGAGATACGTGAAAGACGTCGTGCACCCAGTGCAACTGAGGTGGTAGAGCCAGGCGATAATCCAACTCGCCAATCCTGCTCAGAACCTGGAATGGTCTGATGAAGCATGGAGATAACTTGCCGCCCTGGACAAATCTCCGTAATCCACGTTGAGGTGAGACCCGCAAGAAAACTTGGTCTCCATCCTCGAACTCTAGTGGTCTCCGTCTCCTGTCAGCATAAGACTTTTGTCAGCTCTGAGCTATCCTCATCCACTCCTGGATGACCGGAACCTTCTCTATCATGGCCTGGACCATCTCTGGTCCCACAAGGGCTGGCTCCCCAGTGTCTATCCAACACAAAGGTGATATGAAAGGTCGACCATACAATGCCTCATATGGTGCCATCATGATGGTGGAGTGGTAGCTATTGTTGTACGCAAACTCCACCAAAGGTAGCAGATCCTCCAATATACGAACAAAGTGAGGAAACATGCACGGATCATGTCCTCAAGAGTCTGAATGGTCCTCTCCATCTGACAATCCGTTTGAGGGTGAAAGGCAGTGTTCAGGCGTAGGTGCATCCCAAAAGCCTCCTGAAACCCCTTCCAAAGCCGGGAAGTAAAGCGATCATCTCGATCAGAGACGATAGATGATGGCACACCATGAAGACGTACGATCTCCTGAACATAGAGGTGTCCCAATCTCTCCACTAATCCCTGCTCTATGATGTGTAAAAAGTGGGCCGACATGGTGAGTCAGTCGATGATAACCCAAATGGAGTCATGTCCTATGGAAGTACATGGAAGCCCAGTCATGAAATCCATAGATATACCGTCCCACTTCCACTCTGGGACCTCCAAGGGCTGTACCAAGCCTACTGGTACCTGGTGCTCCGCCTTCACCTACTGGTAGGTGAGGCATCAAGAAACGAACTCTTCCACAACCTTCTTTATACCCAGACACCAGTGCTGTCATCTGAGATCCAGGTACATCTTTGCCACTCCTGGATGTACCACTAAAGGGGATGTATGAAAATATCTCAGCACCTCATTCTGTAATGCTGCTGGTACCATGGTATGTCCCCTGAAAAGGATGACATGCTCTTCTACTATAGAAAATCCATCAGGTGTCTGTCCTATGTAAATCTGTGCACGCCGCGTCTCACAGTCATCATCCCCACGCTGTGCCTCTCTGAACTGTTAAAGAAGTGGAGGTGTGACTATGAGCAACTGAAGGAAGGCTGTCCCACATCTATCCATGAAGGATATCTGCAAAGTGGCTAACTACTCTATCGCCTCTCCAAGAAGCTGAATGCCCGTCCTCCTACTGAGAGCATCAGATACTATGTTCCCCTTTCTAGGAGTGTAGACTATCTCAAAGTCATAGTCCTGGAGGAACTCGACCCATCGCTGCTGTCTCAGGTTCAATTCCTTCTACGAGAAGATTTACCAGAGATTCTGGTGGTCAGAGTAGACTATAAAGCCCTCGCCCATCAGATAGTGCCACCACATCTTCAGGGCGAAGACCACTGCTGCTAACTCCAGGTCATGGGTAGCATAGTTCTGCTTGTGCTGCCTCAACTGTTGTGATCCATAGGTGATCACTGTCCACTCCTGTACCAGGACACACCCGAGTCCGATCCCTGATGCATCACAGTAGACTACGTACCCTACTCCCTCCTCCGGTAGACTTAAGATGGGTGCATTGGTCAATATCTGTCTCAGCTCCTAGAAGATCTGATGAAATATATCTGACCACACAACGGGTCTCCCCTTCTTTTTAAAAGCTATAAGCAGTGCTACAACTCTAGAGAAGTCTGGCACAAATCTCCAGCAGTACCCAGCCAGTCCTAAGAAACTCCGCACCTCCATCATGCTCTTGGGTGGCTCCCAAGCTAGCACTACCTCGATCTTCTCAGGATCCACCGCAACTCCTGCCTCAGAGATGATGTGCCCCAAGAAGTTGACCTCATGTATCTATAACTGACACTTAGATAGCATACCATAAAGTTGGTGCTCTCAGAGTGTGTCCAGTACAACCCGCAAGTGGTAGGCGTGCTTCTCCTCAGTGGTCGTGTAAATCAATATGTCGTCAACGAAGACCATGGAAAATCAATCGAGGTAAGGCTAGAAGATACTGTTCATTAGACTCATGAACACTACTAGAGCATTGGTTATGCTTAAAGGCATAACCAATAACTCATAGGGGCCATACCAACACCTGAATGCTGTATTCTACACATCCTCATCTCGAACTCTGAGCTGATGATAGCCTGACCTAAGGTCTGTCTTCAAGAACCACCGTGCTCCCTTGAGATGATCGAAGAGGTCATCAATCCGCGGAAGTGGATACTTGTTCTTCATGGTAACCTGGTTCAGGCGACGGTAATTGACACAAAGTCGCAAGCTCCCGTCCGCCTTCTTGGCAAACAAAATTGGGGAAGCCTAGGGTAAAACACTAAGTCAGATGAATCCCTTGCCCTACAAGTCCTCCAGCTATACCTGTAGCTCTAGATACTCACCAGGAGACATTAAATATGCTGGAGTAGATATCAGGGCTGTCCCGGGGTACAAGTCAATATGGAAATATACCTCTCTGTGAGGAGGTAGTCCTGGAATGTCGTTGGAAAAAATGTTTTCATACTGATCCACCACTACAGGAATACTCGGACTCCGCACGTCAACTGATCCTAGGATGAGGCTAGCCAACTGATGAGTGATCTGCTGTCCTCTCCTCTGCATGAGTCCATCTTGTGCTGCAAAGTCTCCCTTCTCACAGATGAAGGTGAACATGCTCCCATCGGGGCGAACACACTGCACCTTGAACCTAATACAGTCGATCTGAGCATGGATTGTAGATAACCAATCCATGCCCAAGATGACATCGTAAGGACTCGACATCGATTCAAGAAGATCCCAGAAGAAGCTCTCACTTCTTAGAGTAAGATCACACTGCTGGCACCAGGGCGTTATCGTCGAGTCTGTTCCCCTAAGAGTATCTAGCCGTAAGGATTGAGCCAACGACTCCGTCAGAATCTCTAAGCTCCAAACAAGGGCAACAAAAATGAAAGAATGAATCGATCCTGTGTCTATAAGAACTGAAGCAAGGGTGGAGTAGACATAGATAGTACCTCGAATCATCTCTGGTGCGCCGTGGTCGTAGGCCTCCACTACCTGAAGCTGAGCCTGTCTCTGTCCGTCAGCTCCCTGTGGTTGGGGTGGACCACCTGGTGGTGGTGGTGGTAGAGCCTCAAAGCGTCGCACACCACCTGCTGCTCGGTCAGCTCCTATGCCCCGTCTGCCTACTCCCTGCGGACTGCCACGGTCTAACCTTTGCCTCTACCTGGGAAGTCCCTCCACAGTCTGCTACTCGTTTGCATGTCTGGTCGGGCAGTCATGGGCCATGTGGCCCTGCCTGTTACATGCATAGCTCTTTCGGCTCCTCGAAAGACTGGCTCTGCGCCGTCTGCCCCGCACCTCTGAGCCAGTATCCTGAGGTCGTCCGCCTAATGGTCTGGTCCGCTTGGACCCCTGTGACATCCGTCGACTGCCAGCTGTAGAAGACTCATCTATATGCCGCCCTGCGGTTGGTCTCACTGCTGGTGTAGGCTCAGCAAGAAAGCTCTCTACCAGAAGGGCTCTCTACAGTACTCCTGACTATGTCAGAATGATGAGGGAGATCATCGATGCCCTGATCTCATGCCTCAGTCCATGCTCGAAGGTCCAGGTCCAGAAGAATGGGACCCGTACCATGTCCATGGAGTAGCGCGAGAGATCGGAAAATCTCACCGAGTACTGGGCTACTATCATGCTGCCCGGCTGTAGCTGTAGTAGCTCCTGAATGCGCACCGAATGGAGGGTGGCTGGAATGAACTCCAAACGGAAGAGGCTCTCGAAGTCCTACCAAAGGAGAGATTCTTTGTCGTGCACCTGGAGCATCAGGCTCCACCATCTACCTGCTGCCGCGTGCAGGAGACTCGCTGCAAGGATCACCATGAGGTCAGGAGGTGTCCCCACTAACCTGAAAACTCTAACAACAGCCTCCAGCCAATCCTCAGCTGCCTGAGGGTCCGTCTCCCCACAGATCCTGCGTGGTCTCTGGCGCAGAAACTCGTGTAGTGCACTAAGGAGACGTGCACTCTCAGTTGCTGGGGCTGGTGGCATCGGTGGCTAGGCGGGTAAAGGTACCGCCGGTGCCTCCGCTGTAATAGGGCCCTATACCGAGGCCTCATCCCTCGGTGGGCTATCGTCTCTCACAAAGCTCAGATCCCTATATGGCTGCAGTCGTCGGGCCATCCTGAAAAGAAACAGGTGCGCCACAGTCAATACAGTATACCTGGTGAGCTGAAACAATGTAATCAAAAAGAAAACTTTTGAAACACACATGCAATCAATGTTTTCTTGCAATTGAGTTGGAAATCGGAAGTTAGGGTCCTAGTGTATGGATACATCGGCCTCCGCACCAACACTGGACTCCTTGGACTGATAACCACATTCAATACCCTAAACACTATTGCTTCACATGGAAGAAAGATCAGAGTCCTGAGTTCTGCGGTAGAACCGAACTCCTATGATACCAATTTGTGATGACCTGTCCTTGGGGCCCATGTCGTGACGACCCCAAGCCCGACATCCATAGGCCAGGGGCTGGCGACTAGCACCAAAGGCTTAAACCCTGATAAAAGGGAAGGCATTTCCTTTAAAAAGTAAACAATCACCACAGAGTACGCAAACTAAAGCAAACACAAAGTAAACTAAGCTACAAAAGTAAGTTCTGGAAAAGAAAATGGGCTAGAATACAAACCCAACTGAAGTAAAGTTCAACTGAAAAGAATGTACAGTAGCAGAAAAGTAAAGCAGCAACTCCAAGCTGTCCTCTGGTAATCCCACCTGAAGGGTGGGTACAGATAGTTCCCTCCGCTCCTCAGATCCAACCGTCCTCTCTGAGTATGTCCCGTCTAGTGATCCACCTCCCGGTACCATCAAGCTCTACGAACTCCCACCTCGATCAGCACTGTCCGTCGTTTCCATCCAACACAACGAAGTGCGGGCATAGCTCGTGCAGGGGTGAGTATACGCTACTCAGTACGGACCCCAAGACCCCCCCGAAGTTCTCCCAGAATCCACGAAGGATAAACCACAAAGGAAAGATACAATCATGAAGTAACAACCAACTCTACTTAGGTATATTCCCATACATATACCTAAGTCATAAATTCCAGCTTGGCTCCATCACACGATCCCAAGATACAACCCAGTCCACACAAGAAAAAAATAACCCATTCCACATAGGAATTCACAACCCAATCCACACAGGAAATCAAAAAAATAATATAAATGATAATGATTGCAAGTCAAGACTAAGATCACATAGGTATACACTTCGTATGACGATAGAGATGATCAGATGTAGTCACTGATTCAACTAAGCTGTCGGACCCACATACGATACAAGACCAACTATGCTGTCCGACCCACAAAGGATACAAGACTGGCTACTCTACCAGACCCACATAGGATACAAGTACATAGTCAAATACTGCCAGACTCACATAGGATACGAGAACAGTAGTGAAGTACTACCAGACCCACATTGGATACAAGAACAGTTGTCATCGCTATCGAAACCACGGAGGATTCCAGTACAGTCCTCGTCGCTGCCGAACCCACAAAGGATTTCAGCACAGTCGTCATCGTCGTCGCAGTCGCAACCAACTCTAGGGTTCTCGCACACAACACGCTCGATTCTGGGAGGGTCCGCTCCACGAGGGAATGAGGTCGATACATCAACTGACATGAAGTCAGGAGTTTATGTATCCCAAAGTTCCATCTCATCAAAAGGAACTCAACGCGACAGACTACGCGTCTATCAGAGGCCTGGTCTGAGAGTTATTGGCTTTTTCGTCCTTGGGGCCCAGCTGGTTTTTAAGTCAAAACCAACATGAACATACTACAACAGCATCCAAACCTTGAGCAGAGTAAGCCAAAAGAACCATCTCACTAGGAGGAATCCAAGAAAGTTGATGACACGTCAATCGGACATCCAGAGCTCAAGTTATAAGCGTTTCTGCTCTGAGGGCCCGATTGGTTTTGTGTTCGAACCAACCCAGCCATATCCAAAGTTATACGAAACCCTGAGTGTAATATTCCAAAACTACCATCTCAATCCAAGGATCGCTACACAATTTACCATGCATCGATCAGAGGCCCGTAGCCTATGTTATGGGTGTTTAAATGGATATGTCCGGAAATCAGGGGGTTTGGGCCCGGTCCGACACGGCCCAATACCCCTGGGTCGGCCTGAACCGGGTTGACCCAACCCTGGTCCGGGTCTGGCCCTGTTGGGCATGACATGGCCAAGAGCGGGGGTCCGTCCCAGTGCAGGCGGTCTGCCCCGTCGCGGGCGGTCCGACCCAGCCCAGCCGGTCCGGGCGCCCGCGCGCTGAGCGTACCCAGAAGGGGGGGGGGCATCCCCCCTCATTTTGAAACAGTGGTGCCCACATGGAGGGGGTCCTGCCCCTGTCTGCCTATGGGGGTTACACCCCTGGAATTTCCGAATGGCTGGCCATGTTGGCCGGCCGGTGTGCCGCCACGGGTCCCGCCTTCCAAAGCGCCAGTTTCTGGCAGATCCGGCCGGCCTCGTCTACACCAGCATGGTGCGACGGCACCGCGCCCCTCCACCGTGGCCTCTTTCGGCCTCAACGACACAGTTTTCCTCATTCATGTGTGGTGCGATGGCACCGCGTCGCCTCCGTTCCAATCCATAACGATGTTCAAAACAAAGGGGAGGAGGGTCGACAATGTTTGTGCGGTTCGGCCTCCTCCCATTAATTCGATAACAAGCGGATAATTATTTAACAATGAATGCCAAATTAATCATGAACGTAAAACAATCCCGTACCTCGAAGAAGTTATCGAATGATTATTATCGCGGGAAACGACGTCGTGAGGTGAAGCTCCGTATATGTTGACGGAGAACGTCTGAGGAGGAGTATCGTCTCCCTTCCTTTGACTCGGGAAGATGATCAAAAGAGGGCGCATATTTGTTCTTCAGGAAAGGTGTCACACACCGGCTATAGAGAGGAGAAGAGATGGCACATCAATCTCTCCTTGTGGTGACAACATTCTTCGTCGAAGTATTGGCGTTCTTCGTGAAGAAGATGAAGTTCTTCAAGGTATAAAACTCTCCCCCTCACAATTCTCCATAGTAAAAACCAAACCTAAATAAAATAAGGCTTTGACTTATTTTATTTACTTATGCCAACATTTTCAAAATTCAAAACACCTAATTCAATTAATTTATAAAAAAGGCGTGTTGGCATTTATATAATTAATTAAAACTAGTGTTGACAAAATTAAAAGGAGCATTAAGTTGTCATCATAAATGTGGAAGAGTTATAACTCATGTGGAGGGGGGTTAGATAATTTGAAGGGGTGGAGCTATTGTGGACCCCACCTCACTAAATCCTAACAAGGGGAATTAGAATTTTAGTGGGTCCCACCGCAACCCCCACACATGGGTTTAACCACTTAAGTGAAATAAAATTAGTAGCACAATTTTATTTCTCCTTATTCTTATTCCAAAAATTTTAACAACTCATTCCCGAGAAAACACAACTCTAGTGAAGGTAATCTAAATCAATTACCAGTGCCATGGTTTCATTGGTGCCCTCAGTTTTCGATTCTGAGCACTGGTTCAAAAGTTAAAAAAACCCGCTCATTGGTTCACTGGACGTACCCGAGCTAAACATCGAAAAATTATTCTGGGCACACCGGGACTCGGAACCAGGCACCGTCAGAAACTGTGTTCTCATAGAATTCTAAAGAAAATTAATAAAAAATTTATCTTGAAATTTAGAGGTCTTTACAACTATCTTAATTATATAATTAATAATAAATATTTCAATTTATCTTACTAAAAACACATAACACTAAATAAACAAACTAAGAATGAAATTCACCAAGAGATAATCTCAATGTGAATAAAACATGAATAATAATGAAAAAAAAACATTCTCAGTGCAGGAAATTCTTAATAATTTATCATTATGATATCCAGAGACATGAATCTTCTACTGTCAAAATTTTTCGTAGGATAAATTCAAACTATGTGAAAACACCTATCTCAATTTTCCATCAAATTTATTTAATAAATTTAACGAGGCATCTCTTTGTATTGAGGGGATATATATAATCATTTACCAAATTTAATTTATTTTTAAAAACACTTCTCATATAAGAAATAATCTCTTTAAATCATGAATCAATTTTCTTTATCATCATATATCTATATTGATTATAGTATTCAAATTAATCATCGGTTCCCTAGTAAGTAAAATAACCGTTAGAGTAAAAAATATATCTAAAAATGGTATATGGTTTAGAAAATAAACATATCCTCAATAAAATATTATTTATATTAAATATAAATTTTTTATCAAATGAAAAATTATCATAATAAAGTTATCATTTCAAGATAATATATGTAATCACTAAATAAAGTGAGATTATACTTTAATTTTTTTCCTCTTTGGTTATTTTTTTAATGTTACATATTTAGTAATAAATAACTAATGGGACACTAATCAAAATCAATAAATATTTATTACTATTAAATAAATAAATGGGTATGTACATATATTATATAAAAGTGAATGGGGGCATATTAAAAAATATGTCTAAATGAAAATGGAATTGAGATAAAATAACCTACTTGATTATTAACATCGGTTGAAAATGATTTAAATATATTTATACATGAAATTAATTATCAATAGAAATGATATTATTATTAAAAATATTATATATAATCCTCTTATATTATATTACCATGTGTTTTTGAATAATATATCATTTTTTAGTTATTTTAGGTGTAAATTTACTTGTTTTCTCAATCATTTTTTTCATGAAGGATACCATTCTTCTAAATAAGCTATAATAATATCACCTATAGAAAGATAATAATTGTATAAATATCATATTTATTTATTAGATACATTTTTAGAGTGATTATTTAATGTTTGGGAAAAAATTGATCAACTCGCTTCGTGGAGATGTTGGGTCATACATACGCACGAGTAAAAATACCATTCCTTTAATAGGTGAAAAGGTAATTAAGTATTTGATATAATAAAATTTCAAGACTTATATCATATAATATATATTAGATATATTCATTCAATTTATCCTTTTTACCTACCATTTATTTTTTCAAAGTACAATTAATCACAACGCTTCATGAGGTCGTAGTCCACCATAATCTTAAGCAACATTATAATATTTGAAAATGAAATGGATAATATGAAGATATATGTAATATTATAATTACATACGTATAATTAAATATAAAATAGTATATATATTTTAAATAAATCATTATATCCATCCCTGAGAGTTGTTAATGGAAAATGAGTGACATTGGTTTGTGAGGCTATCGTCCATGGTACACACGATCAACAATTTTGTTTCACAGTTTATGAAAAAGTGGATGGATATAGGTTATTAAATAAAAAAAATAACATATCACCAAATGGTAGATAATGTTTTTATTATACAAAAATTATTTAATAATATTTGATGGATGTGGAAGATGAAATGAAAAAAAATGATCGTTCAAAAACATTACTTCTTTTTTCAAAAGTCCTCTTTATGTTTGCACCAAAATCATTCCAAGGATTGATTAATGATAAAAAATTGATCTAGAATATTTGTAGGGGAGTAATTATGTGATTTTTGTTTTTATTTTAAAAATAAAATTTTATATGTAGTGTAAAAATGGTAGAAGGGATGATCATGTATTAGTTAAGGAAATGTGAAACGTGAGATGTTTGAAAATATTCAATTACACAGATGATTTTATCACTAAAAGTTCCAAAACAAATTATTATTTATCAATTCTTAGAGGTGATATCATCGAAATATGTCTATAAAATGGGCGTTAAGAAAGCTGGTAAGTCATTTTAACCCTTATGTTCTTATATTACCACCAGTTAAATCATTTTTAACTTTAACCACGTTAATTAATTTTTTATTCTATTACTATTTATAGGTGAAAAAATTTATCTGAACTCATTGTATATTTTTTTTATCATTCCAAATTTAATATTTATTATCAATATTTTTGATTATATATGTCTTAAAAATCAATTTATAATCACACCAATAGGTGTAATAAAAAAGATGGTTTCTAAAAATAAAATTCAAATAATTCTTGTAGGTTTAAACATAAAATTTCAATCAGAAGTTGTTTAAACTATCCTAAATTGTATTTTTTATAATAAAATTTTATTAATTTTATGTTATTTTAGGAAAATAAATTTACAATTTATAATTTTAAAAATTGAAAGGAAAACATAACTTTTAATAGAAGAAGTATTTTCACTATTCATCATAAAATGAATAATTTGGAAGAAAAACCAAAAAATTTCCCCAAGATAACTTTGATATTTAGATTTAAAAAATTAAGATAATTTTTTTGAATACATTATATAAAATTGATAAATATTTACATTAAATTAAGTGTATAATGTGTGATTAAACTACCCTTTAGAAAAATACAGGTTTTTAGAAAATATTTCTACTTATTAAAAATTATCCTTATTTTATTGATAATTAATAGTGAATAATTGAATTTATTTTATTCATATTTTAACCATATAATTTTTATAAATTAGCTTCTCCAATTCATACTCTGAAACATAATAGTAAAGTAAATATTTTTAGGTTTTAATATTATTTTAATAGTTTATTTTGTTTCATTTGAACCTAATGTAGCGTGAATCACCCGCTATAAATGATATTGAATTTATTTAAAAGGAAATAAATCATAAAATATTAGGTTGTTAAATTTTTCCATCAAATTAAAATATTTTACTTTAAATTTTATATTAATTTCTTTCTAGATAGATCATGTTCGCAATTCTTTATAACATGCTTCGATTACCATGTTTCTTCCTATATTTTATGATTTATATGATGTACTATTAATATTCTAGTTATCTGAGTCCTTAATAATTTCATTTTTGTTTCCAAAATCTAGATTTGTAATTCATAGTAATACATATTAGGTCCCAATTCTTTTTTATCAAAGTTGATAACATGCAATAGGTTTGGAATGTAATTCATTAATAATGATATACAAAACAAATCATATACTTTTGAAATACTAGGTGGAATTTCCAAATTTTATTATGAAAATCCATTATTCTCAATTATATAAAAGGTTTTGATGTATCTGGGTCTCTGTTTACCATTCTTACTAAATTGTATACCACATTTACATGGTGATACTCTCATGAAAACATGATCACCCACTTTGAATTACAATTAATTTTTCTAATTTTCAGTAAATGCCTTATGGAAAGTTTGAGATGATATGATATATGTATGAATTTGCATTACTTATTTTTTATATCTTCAAAAGTTTCTAGATCTATAACTTTAATTTCACCAGAACCATCCCATCATGTTTGAGTATTATATCTCTTTTCATATAATGCTTCATACAATTACTTTTTAAAAATTTAATGGAAAATAATGCTATACAAAAACACTACAAATTGTGAATAATGATCCCACCTACCATTAAAGTCATGTGATAATGAGAAAAACATGTCTTATATTGTTTTCATAGACCTTCTCGACTATACATAGGTTTGAGGATGATATATATTTCACAAAAAAATTTGTTTCATGAAACTTCTAAATACACTTTTAAAATATTAAATTAAAATGGGGATCAAGATGAGACATGACTGAATGTTGTCTTCCCTGATTTCTTAAAGTATAATTAATATATAACTTTATAAGAAAATAAAAAATTAAATCATATATTATGGAGAATAAATTTAAAAATTTATTTAGGTGATCAGAAATAACCTATATTGCATCATCCTTTCATAAAGTCTTTGGTAGTCCTATGAAAATATCCATAGTAATGTTATCCAATTTAAACGTAGGAGTAAGATGATGTTACATTAATCATATAAGATTAAAACTCTTATACATGGAGTTCTAATAAACCAACCATATTGATTCCTTATCGACAATTTCTCACTACATCTTATCCTACCAAAATTGTTTCAAAAAATCCCTATATAAATATTTGTTCAACCATTGTGTATATAGAAATTAAAACTATTATAATAATCCAAAAACTACCTTTTTATCTATAGATATAACACATAGACTCTTTCAGTATTTAATTACACCATCACCAAAAATCAAGTATTCTAATTTATCATGATTTAAGATTCAATTTTCTTATGAATTTTTTATTTATCATAGTGAAATTTTTTTATATTTTCTAATAAAAAGAGTCTCATGATCATTTGAAAAAGGACTAATGCATATCCTTCCTAAATAATTCATACATTAATCTTTACTAGATCCATTAGCATAAGATACCTTTCCATCCCCATATACATCTTAACTCCATGATATTTCTATCTCAATGCATCCCCTACCTTATTTTTTTCCTAGGTTGTATTGAATCTAAAAATTGTAATCCTCAAGTAGATCAATCCATCAACATTTTTATATATTTATATTTTTCTATGATAAATTAAATTTTTGGCTTTAATGATCGATGTATCTCTAACATATTTTACAATGGAAATAATGTGTCCATTTCTTCAAATAAATGATTATAGTTGCAAACTCAAGTTCATGGGTTTGATAGTTATGTTCATAATTATTAAATTTCATTGATTCATATGTAATAAAATTATAATTTTTCATTAAGACCCAACCAATTACCTTTTTTATTGCATTATTATATATCAAAACCCCCCCATTTCTAGATGGTAGAATCAAAATCAAAGAATTGACCAATTTCTGCACTAGATCATCAAAATATTATTCACATTACAATTTCAATATCAACTAATACCCTTTATCTGTAAGCTTGTTTAATGGGATATCCAATTATAAAAATTATGAATGTACTGTCAATAATAACTTCCTAATCTAATGAAACATTATACCTCAACATTTCTCATTTTGGTAAGGCATTAACTAACAAACTTTTTTTCATAGGATCAATTTAGATTCTATCCTTTGAGAAAATTCGGACAGGAAAAGTAACTACTTGAAGCCAAGAATCACAATCACTATATTTCCCATATATAATCATTCACTTTAAAAGTATCATGAAGTATTTGAAGGTGATACTTATTGAACATATAACTTTTAAAATAAACCAAGATATCATTATTGAAAACAAAACAATCATTGTGACATTCATAAAGTACTCTATCCATTATATATTTAGAAATTAACTGTGAATTATTCAATAAAAATTAAAATACTATAAAATTGTAATTTACATACTTTATTTAGAAATAAAAATTTATTATAACCTCCTTCTTCAATCATAATTGATGTTACATAGAATAATGGTCAATATTTAAAGTATATATACACATCATGAAGATGATTAAACAATTTATCAATGAATGGAAGATGATACTTGTTATTTATAGTAATATCATTGATTTCCCTATATGAAATGCACAACTTCATGGATCTATCATAATTATTAACAAAGAGAATATGGGATACCCTTTGTGAAACCCTAAGGAATATAAATCACATACTGCATTCCTATTCTAGTTGATTATTAATCACTAATAATTCCACATTGGCCATTCAATATGGATTCATTTATATTTCCCATTCATTAAGGATTATATCAATAGAAAATATAATATAAATCTATGACGGATGTCCCCATAATTCAATAGGAAATACATCAATGTAAAATTGTATAAGAGTCAAATCATAAAATAGTGGAGTTAATTATAAATACCATGATTATGTCTTCTCTTCTTCCATAAGAATATAATTCAGTACAGAAACTTGGGGTGGATCTTGACATGTCTCATACAATGATGTATCTGCTAAAATAATATTAAATTTTAAATCTTCATCATGAATCAAAACCTCATTCTTCATGAAATAAATATTTGAATCATATTTTTAAATACAATACATTCTATGTATTATATGAAATAAAACCATAGTTATGACTATATGTTCATAAAATAAATCATGTTTTGGTGTCATAATATGGAATCCTTGAAACATCCTTGTTACAGTGAGACTTCTACTAGGAAATTTACTAATAATATAATTATTAATGTGATAGTGTAATATTTTTTTTATCAAATACATTAAAATTATAAAAGTGTCTAAGTATCCAGTATTAAATAATGAATTAGATAAATTTGAAGGTAAGATTAATTTTCCTTCCATCACTTATATTGGAACTTTAACCTCAAATGTAGTGATCGCATATGATTTTCATGTTTCCCTTGGATTATTCAATTGATGATTCAATTTGTGGTTGAAGAATTATGTTGTATATTGACATAACTTACTATAGTTGAAACACTGATAATTTGAGTTTCTATCATCCATTTTCATTATTTATCCTGAATACCCATCTCTCTAAAATTATACCTAGCACTGGTACCCTTAATGAAATTCTCATGATGATTCATTCTACAGTTCTCAAAAGATAAAAATATTATCATTCAATTATTCTTCTTTGATGCATTACCATTTTCTTAGATCTATTTCGAACTCTTATATTCTTGATTACCATTGAACATATAGGATATAAAAATCCCCATCTCTATTTTTATGGAACATAAAATTATTTCATCATATGATGAAAATGATAGAGATACCAGTTCTCTTTGATGACTTTTCTTAATATCTCCAATGAATTGTTCGATTATGCATTCAATGATGTATATATAATCTATATAATACTTTAATATCCTTGTAATGGTTTCCTTGTACTCTTTAATACTAACCTCTTCCTTTAATATGAGGAAATTTCATTACATTTCTATTTATATTTTATTATGAAAATACTTTTCAAATAATGTAACCTAAAAATATTTTTGTTATAGGTTTTCTATTTACTTTTCCTCTCTAGTATTATAAATCAATGACTAACAATGACTAGTATCACCTTTGAGAAAATACACATCAACTATAACCTTTTCATTTTTAATATATTCCATTAACATAATCATTTTTCCAATGGACTAAATCCATTTCTCAGCTACCATTTGATTAGTAGTCCCACCAAATGATGGTGGATTCTATCACATGAATTGATCTATCATATTACAATAACACTTTATAACTACAATTTTCACCATCTATGAAAGGATACTTTTCGTTAATTGATTATGATTCCCTAATTTATCTATAATATACTCAGGTCTGACATTAGATGTATTGGATTTCTCTATAGGGTGATCTCTACATTGGACATGAGTGTCAATACCCTTCTCCTATCTTGGATCCATTTATAAAAAATATCATATTATAGATAATATAATTAAATTATGAATTAGATATCATAATTCATAGTTCTAAATATTGTAGATTAATTACTAAAATTGAAAAAATTTTATTAATTTTTAATCAATGAATCTTAAACGTGGTTTGTTAGGGGATATACTTATTTTAAAATACATTATAATGTTTGGTAAATAAATTAATTTTCCAAAGAATATCCCACTAGAATGTTAAACAATATGAATATTAAGAGAAATTTTATTTCACTAGGTGATGATCAAGTCAAGCCCAAAAAACCATTTTCATATTTTTAACCCTAGGCATCTCTATACTAGAGTTACATCCACCACTAGTTTCCATATATGGATGTATATCTAGAAAAAGCCATATAAGAGCCCCAACCCAGTTGGTGAGGACTCGTTAGGTGCATACAAGAGACCCGAGATCAAATCAAGGTAGAGGAATATTTTCGGGTCACTGTAGCAGTACTGTTCTGTACTGTAACAGCTGAAACTATTCATCCATCTGGGCCTTCAGGCCACCAGTTTGGTCCTCGGGTCCTGGAAGGCTTTCGGTCCACCCAAGACCTTTGGGGAAGTTGATTCTCAAGGAATTCAGGCCACATTAAGGCCTTAGGGCCACCCGAAGGCCTTTGGGCCACATGAATGTAGGCCCCAGACACACTACAAAAAAGGAGAATCCCTAGAAGAGTATTCAGAGCAGGTGCACTCACCAGAGCAGAGCCAAATGGATTGTCAGAATGAGAGGGTATTGTTATGCCATCTGTACCAGCCTGTACTTGTACGGGAAGCCTATCCAGATGGTCATCCAAAGGTGGAGAGCTAGTATCAAGATACAGATTCTAGGGAGGGGCAGTTCCTTATAGATAGTCTGGTTGAATTCCCTAAGACCTCCGGGTCATTTAATCTCCTAAGCCTACGGTCCAGGTAATCTCTAAGCCTAATGGCCTTGTAATGGTTCCCCCTCATCCCTTGAAAGGGGGTTATCAAAAATCAATAAAAATGAAGGCCTTCAGGCCATTTAGGAATACAAAAATCCATTCAACATATTCCTTAAAAAAATTGGTTGTTTGTATATAATTATCCTCAAATAAATTCATATGGTTAGGTTCTCTAATCAATTATTTTTAAGAAATATAATTCCCAAAGTTTCTACTAAACATCATATGATATAAATTATAAGTACCCCAATCCCTATATCTCAAAGTCGGTTTCGGTTTTATTACCATGGAATAAGTTACAAGTGATAACATCACCAAGGGCTTAATATTTATTTAGTCTTTAATAATGATATTAATACATGATAAAAATTTTCTATTGGGAAAAAAATTATACATAACACATAACAAAAAGAAAATGATCTACAACCTTGAAACACATTAACAGATTTCTTTTCATTATCAAGCGGAATGCAATCAAAATAATGGCTAGCTCGAATACTCAATAAGTGTAACATAAAATAAAATATATCATTAATAAATAAGTAGTAATTGATTTGGATATGTAAATAACTTAACACCCATTCCATTTAATAATTATCATGAATATCAAAATTGTATAAGAAATAATCAACATGATAAGGTAAATAAATAAAAAATCGTTCCACATAGTTAATAAAATTGTGAATGAAATTAATCTAGAGATAATATAAATGTTAGAATCTCCTGGATAATAATAATAATTACATTCTTAGATAAAGAAATTCTTAATTATTGAAATTCCTGATCTTAGGCTTCACGATTCTTCAACAATCAATAAATTCACAAGAAAGTTTACCCATATGGGTAAAAAACCGATTAGATATATCCTACTAATTTGTCTCATTATACATATCAATACATTGAGAATATATTTATAATTATTATCCAACCATAGTTTTATGTAAAAATGAATCATAATATATTAAATAATTGATTTAAATCATGAATATATATTCTTTTCCATTAAATAACTATATTTAGTAAATCATATATTTTATTAACAATTCCCTATCTAATAAAATAAATTTCAACGTAAACATTGTATATAAAAATGGTACATGGTTCTTGAAATAATAATATCCATAATAATAGAATATGGATTCACAGGATAAATTTAGTTTCCAATGAAAATTTACCATAATAAAGTGATTGTTTTGAGAGACAGTAAACAATAAAAAAAATAATGCGATGCTGTATGATAATTTTTACCTACATTTTATATTTTAAATTTTAACACATTTAAAAATAAAATTGAAACCAAAAATTAATCATCATGAATGAAAATTTATTAATTTAAAATACATAAATGTGAAATTATATTCACCACGTAAAATTTATATGGTGCATATTACCCAATATACCTCATTGGAATGAAAACTAAAATGAAATCCATTATCAAACAATTCCATTAGGATGAATGTGTTTTAAACTCATTTATAATTTTTTTAAGAATTTAATTTATTAAAACCAGAAAAATGATCATATTTATAATAACATATCTGGTCTTCTTATAAAATATCACCACTTATTTGTCAATAATAATTTACTATTTTCATTGTTTCACATGTTAATTTTATTATATTTTAATGCTCATTATGTCATAAAAGCTCTGGTTCATGAACATTGTATATAAATAAATAATATTCTGAATGATAATGATTTTAAGAATATAATATTCAATTATAATATATATTATATGAAACATTCATAAAATTTGTTCATGGAATATGATTCAAACAACTTTGTGGAGATTGTATCATGTATATTTATACAAGAGAAAATATAATTTCATTAAGGGTGAAAGGATATTGAAGTGTATATTATATTAGTTTTAGTAAATTTATATCATTTATATAAGTCATATATATTCATAAAATGTATCCTTATTTCCATCCAAGTAAATCATACATGAAAAATGAAACAGATTTCTTCATGAGGCGATTTTCTGCTTTACACATGAGGGACATTATCATATATTAAATAGAATGTAAATTAAGAAGTTATTCTTTTTATTAAAATTTAAAAAATATAAATAAATATATAAATATATATATATATATATACATTAAACCCATCATTATCTTTGAACATGGTAGGTATTGATAGAAAACAAGTTACATTGATTTTATAGGTGGGAGTCTGTCGTACAAATAATTAGCAGTTTTATTTCCCATATGATAGAAGAGGATATAGATATTGGTCACGAAATTAACATAATAAAATATAATAATATGGGGGATAATTGTTTTATTATAATATTAATACTGAATAATATTTTATGGCATTCTAAGAAGAAAATAAATAATTTTTTATATCATTACCTCTTCTTTGGATGGCCACTTTAGGTTTACTCAAAAAGATATACTAGAATGTATTTTTGATAAAAGTTGATATTTGATATTGGTATTGGTGTATAAATGTAATTTTGGATTTATTTTCCAATCCAAATGGATTTTTACATTTTATGGGGAGAGGATAATAGTGTCCTTTTATATTATTGGTGAGAAGAAACACATAGATTTTTTTACGATATTCAATTATAATTATGTTTTTATCATGATTAAAGAATAAAAAATGTGAAATTATTGATCCATGAAGATATAAGATAAAAGACATCCATACATAAGGTTTTGTAAAAGTAGTTAAGTCATTTTATTTTATATATTTTTTGTTTAACCCCATGGTAAATTAGTTTATACCATAACTACTGTAATTAAATCTCAGTTCTTGTAAAATTAATAATTGTAAAAATTTATGGCCAAAATATTATATAAGGTAAAATATTCTAATTAAAAAATTAAATCTATTTTTTAAAATTTAATAAACTGAAATTCTAGAATCATGTTTAAAATTATACAAACATATTCAATATAAAATTATGTTTCCAATGAAAAAATTTTCACAATTATGGAAAGTTTTAATATAAAAATTCCATACAAAATTGACTCAATTGACCAAAATTATACTCTTGATAGTTTAATTTATCTATTTTTACATTAGATAAAATAATTAAAATATAGTTTTTCATTGAAAATAATGTAAATTAAAAAGTAGTTTTTAATAAAATAAGTATTTATCACTATTCAGAAAAAATGAATCATTTTAGAAAATTATAAAAAATAATAAATAGGTTAATATATATATATATATATTTGTAAAATTAATTATATTTTTAAAAAATACATTATTTAATGTTGAAATAATTAATTTTAAATTATGTGTGTAGTTTGTGACTAAACCAATATTTAAAAAAAATCTTTTATAAAAACATTTACCTTCCATTAAAATGATTTTTTTTATAATTTAAATAAATAGTTTTTCATTGAATATGTTTATATATTTATATAATATATTAATTTCAAATTTATTTAGTCTTATTCATAACCACAAACTTAACTGTAAGTTTATAATGGCTATTTTTATAAAATATTGTAATTTAGTTTCATATTTTGTTCAAATATGATGTTTTATGCCTCGAATATTATCTAAGAGATTTAATTTACATTAAATAAAATAATTCTTATAATATAGGGGTATTTGAAAATGTTATTTTTTTTTCTAAAACATATATATGGAAGGAAAAACTATTTTAAAGGAATCATTAAAAGGAAAATTTTAAATATACCTTACCTTATAATGAACTCATCACATACATTATTTAATTTCAAGTATAATTATTTTTGATAATTTTATTTTATTTTAATAACCTATTAGAATTTCATTATTCCTTAATTTATTTTAATTTCCTATTATATATAATTACTATATTATTTAAATTCACATATGATGTTTTGATTATATTTTTCTCATATGCGAGAAATGACTTTTGTAGGTTTACTACAGTTAAAGTAGTTATTATTCCATAATATAAATTATAGTAATAATGAAATAATTATAATTATTATGTATCAATTATAATATATAATCTAGCACACAAATATGGTTATGAAAAATAATCAATGTTTCAATCAAAGAAATAGAATGTCATACGAACAAATGAGTAACATTTCTATTTTTCAATGATCATTAAAAAAATAAAAAATGTTTTCTGAACATAAAATAATTATAATAACATAAAAAATATCATATTAATATTTTAATATAATTACATATAACATCCATGTTATGCAGTGTGTAAAAATGAATCACATTTCTTCATGGAGCTGGCTGTCTACAAAAATACACGAATGACATTATCATTTGTTATTGAGTAGAAATCTAAGAGGATAAATGATATGTTACCATTTCAAAATTATATATTTTCCAAAATTATAATATTTAATTATTAATACACTCAATAAAATCCATTTTGTAAATACGTATTTGGAATATGAATAATGTTAGTTTACGAGGTGATGGTGTGCATTACAAAGGATTTTTTCCCATTTGATGGAAGAGGTGATAGATATATATTGTTATTTAAAATAAAAATACAAAATTTTATTGATTATATTTTATTTTTTATATGATCATGGTTATGGAGGATTTTAATGAGTTGGAATAAGAATTAAAACCAAAATTATCGAATAAATATGATAACTAATCATCAAACAACAATATTTTTTGAACACATTAAGACAAATAAGAAACATATTATACCCAAAAAAAGATAAAAATAATTAGGGTATAGATTTTAAGAGTATATATGGGTATATTATATTTTATTGAAATAGGTTTTAGAGTTTGAGAATAGTGAAGAAGATACTCTATTTTAAAATAGAAGGGAGAACACTGTTTTCATTTCTCAAAAGAATAATTTAATGTAAATTAATTTTTAATTCCAAATGGATACAACCAAATTTATAATGAATATAAGAAAATTTTGGAACTAAATATATTAATAAATAAAAATTGAAAATGTTTTGATCCCATTTTTACACTTAATTTTTTTTAACTCTTCATGAAATCCTTTCACACCTACCATGACAAAAATATTTTTTTACTATTTGAGGGTTGATATTGTTACTATAGATTAAAAATTCCTCATTAATGGATCATAGTTGACATTATAAACATATAATAATTAATTTTATGAATATATGATTTCTATTAATATTATATAATTTAATGAAATATTATTTTTTATAATATTTCAGTAAGGTCAATTTATAGAATAATTAATCACATTTATTTTAATTAAATCATGAAAATGAGAAAAATTTGAAACAAATATCTTAATAAATACATAACATTTCATGTTGACCTTAAGGATCCATAGTTCAAATTATTTATTTCATGTCATATTACCTTAATTATTTTTAATATAATTTATTTTCTTTTTCTAATAAATGAATAATTTTTGCATTGGTGTTGCGTAAGTTTTTAGGTAATTATTTTTTTCATTAAAATTTAAAAATAAATTACTATAAAGAATAAAAAAACATATTTTAATATTAGTATTTATAAAATAACTTATCCCCTATTAAGACCTATGTTAGAAAAATATTATAGTTATCAAAAACATAACTCTGCATTTTTTGGAATTTTTATTAAATAAAATATTATTAAGGATATAATCACATTCAGAATGAAATAAGGCCATATGAACCAATCCAGGTTGAGTATAGATGATATTTAATTATATAATAAAAATACGGGATATGTTAGGGGGAATTTATTATCTGTATCAAAGTATTTTAAAAACTTAATTAATTATTTTATCTTTTACCATAGTAACAAAAAATAATATTGTAACTATTCATAAGTAATAAAAATAAAGAGAACTTATTTATCACATTTTAAAATCTTACTTCCAAATATATAATCCATTTTTGTTGTTTTAAATACCATAATTTGAATAATTTTCATTAAAATTAATCTGAATAAATGAAAATATTTTTTTAAAAAATAATTTTTAAAAATAACTATTGATACTAAATTCATGAATAAATTAAATCATCAAACACAAATTTTATTAAATTTATATTAAAATACTAATGAAAATTTAAAATTGTTCCAAAAAAGAATTTTATTTTTTAAATAATTTAAAAGAAAAATAGTTTTAAATAAAATTATTATTTTTCACTATTCAGTGAAAGATAATATTTCTTGAAAATTTTAATCATTTCACCAAAATATTATTTCAATGTTATTATTTCAAGAATGATATTTATTTTATCGAATATTATATATAAAAGTTACAGAAAATAATTATATCATTTTTTTCTTAAAAATCAATAAAAACCCACTTTTAAAGAAATACTATTTTTTAAGAATAAAATTGTTTTAAAAAAAAATTAGTTATTATTTTAGAATTATTAATATATAAATTTTTATTTATTAGAAAATTTTTATGTTAATATTATAAAAATCATTTAAACTAATTTAAACATGAAAATATGAAGGCTATATTATAACAGTCCTATTTAAGTATTAATATTTCACAATTCATTTACTCTCGGTTCTTATTATTTTGTAATCTATCTAACATAGTATCATTTTAAAAAATATGTATTTTAAGTTCTCATCCATTAAAAAATTTAGTTCTTGTAATTTGAAATCAAGTCCAATAACTATGGGATAGACAATTGTAAATTCCTTTTCCAAAATCTAATATCATATAAATGTTTAATAGAGCATTAACTTGAAAATATGGAAAAATAAATATGAGAGACATTTGGAATAAAACATAACTAGTTTTTCATATAAGAAAAAATTAATGGGAAGTTAAAAATGACATGGTATAAAAAACATAACACCCAAGGACTAATATCGAGTAATAGAGAACATGGTTATAAGAAATATAATCATCACAAAACCATAAATATAAGATGTGTTAAAGAAAATTGATCTCATAGTTAAAAAAATATATAACATTTTTTTATGACAATTTTCTAGTGTTGAAGAATTGCATTCTCATCTATAATAAAACCATAAAGAAAAAAATACTTACTTGAAAAAGTAAATTTAATATTCTTTTTAATTTCATCCATAATCTAATCTATTTACCCAAATTATTAGTATTAGATTTATATTCTTCATGCCTAATGCACAGAAATCAACATCGAATGAATTAAAAAATTCCACAAACTAATAAAAAATAACTCTTCCTATTGGTTGACATTGAACAAATACAAAATGGTAAGAATAGTTTATGATAAATCACAAAATTAATAATAATTTATATTAATAAATACCATATTAATAACTAATTCCAAAAAAAAACCAAGAGATTAGCTTAGATATTTCAATAAATAACTAACCATAATATTCATCTAAATATTCAAAACTAATATTGAAACAATAATTTAATAAGGATCTGAACCATAATATTCCATGATAAAATTTAAATTTATCTCTAAAAAGCATCAATAAATTTTAAAATCTCATAAAATAAGTTTATTATTATATGATATAATCACAATGATATGATAATATTTTCCATAAATAGACATAAATATAAAATAAAATCATATATTATTCAAAATATAAATAAGACCTTATTTTTGACATAAATTTTTTTAATACTATATTTATATTAATGAAATAAATTTACAAAAATTGAATTGATTTTCTTCCAGAATAACAGTAATCCATTAATCACCAAATCAATTTCTTATTCCATGGTTATCATAATATGAAACGTTTTTACTCCTGTAATAACCAATAATTACCAAAACAATTAGAGATCATATAAGCACTAATATCTACAAATTCCATTAAACATATTTCATCCAAAATAAAATTAATTCGTCCAAATATAAACATTTTCTTATGTTAATCATAAAGGTTACATATACCTTAAAAATTTATCAAAATGTAATAAGTATCTCCTAATTATTATCACAATTTCACTACTACATATTTGAAAGGTATTGATTCTATTTAACATATGTTTCCAAATTTTGAAAACAAAACATAATATAGAAAATTACTTTGATATTTTATAATGCTCAAAATATAGATAAAATAACCAAAATCCTTATTTCTGAGAAAAATATACGTAAATGAATCCTTAAACCATAAAAAATAGTTATTTATCTTATTTCATAAAACATTGTTGCAATAAAAAAGATATGAAAAATGTTATTATGATTCTTCGATATAAACTCAATAATGTTTCATAACTAGAACACAATAAAATAACTCATAACATAAATAAAAATATTAGGGACTTCTTTAATACTGTTGATATATTGTTTCTCTTCTAATATTAAGTCCATATCTCTAGAAAATAAATATTCATGTTGGTGATAGAATTCCCCTTAATGAATGAGATAGAAAATTGATATTATGATATCAAATAAAGGAGACACCATGATCCATATAAATTTTAGAGAAAAAAAAATGTATTATATAATTATATTTGTTTAATACAGTTGAATTGAATAATCATGAATCATTTAGAATCATTTTAGCAAGATTATTTAATAATAGTGATAAAAAATATCTAGAAGTTATAATAAGGTTTAAACAATTTATTCCCTTTAATTTTGATAAATTACCCTCAATCTATATAAAAGTAAACTGTTAAAACATTTAATGAATTATTGAATGTTAAAAATATATCTTTTCATTGTAAATACAATACACTTAAAAATAATATAATAATTTAACAATAATATACTTTATACCTAAGTCTCTTACCCTTTTAAATCAAATCTCTAAAAAAAATTTAATCACCTCAAAATACATCATATAAAACAAAATAAGTGGTGTCTAAGACATTAGACATATAATAAGCCATAATTATTGAAACAATAAATATTTCCCAACAGTCAAAAGAAGACATCAGATGAATTCATTATAATATCCCATGTTTTCAGAAACCTACACTAATGACCACTATAAGGACCTACCCATAAACATTTCATAATATAGTTATTTATAGTATTTTTATATTATATTTTTTCCCAAACATATTTTATTTGGAGATTACTATAAATATCATCCATAAATCAATCATAATAATTCTATATGTTACAACGATTATAATTCTATTTAATAACAAATCCTTCACAATATAAAAACTTTAATTCAGAATAATATTTCTTTTCATTAAAAATTTCATGACATTAAACATGGTGTAGTATTTTCCCTTATGCATACATAAGCCCTGTGAGATGCATTTAAAAAATGTGGGATGGGTAAACAATTCTCTGTTAGGGAAATATGATGGTGAAATATACTATTCAAGTGAAAAACATGAAATACCATGGAAAAAATGCCATACCAATTTTACAATAAATTTGATAGGAGATTTATTTTACATAAAATATATAAATATATTTACATTTTAAATTATTTGGTTTCAATAAAATATCATTATAAAGCATTGGAAATCCATTTAGGTGCCTGGGGATATCATCATCATAAAGCCATTACAACACCATGACCGGAACCGTTAAAATTTGAATAATTATATTTGATGCCTCTAAATTAATTTCATAGGAAATATAATCATTACTCAATTCATGGGAGTTCTATTTGGGTACACCTATCATATAAGCTATATTGGGAACACTCATGAGATATAATGGGGATTAACAATTTTTCAACGTTGTATTATGATCACCCAAGTTCAATAATTATAAGGACGTAAAAAAATTATATAATCTTTAGTTTAGTTAAGAATTAACATTGAGGATCACTTCAGATTTAATATTTTAGAAAATTAGGCCATAACTATTACATAATAGACCTAGAAAATACATGTGGATATTTACACGCAATATCCACATTATCCAAAAATGGAATCCCCTTAAACAAAACATTATTTCTATTTATTGATAAAAATATTCTTTACATATTCTATTCTATTACAAATACTTATACCCTATGGAAAACGTTTCCAAAACATGGGATGAGTATAAATTATCATTATGGAATATAAAATAAATAAATAAACTGTTATTCAAGGATTATTTAATACCCATGAAAATAGTTTCACTAAATAATTCTTTTTTCCAATAAAACATATTCTATTTAGCTAACAACATGTAATCATTAGATTCCTAAAAAACAACATTGAAATCATAAACCATATAGGTATTTTGTGGCATCTATATCATATTTACATAGTATCTTTCACAACTACATATGGAGTAACCATCATGGTTATGTTTGGAATACCCATAACAAAATATTCCCTAAATATACCAGGAGATACTACATTGTTTACCTCTATCACGTTTTTCAATGCATTTGAGAGATATCAAGTGCTCACTAGCCCTTGGTATATCATGGAACCATCCATATACTTAAGAAATTTCCAAGAACCATAACATAATCATAACACATAAACCATAAAAAATTTAAAATAACATTTCCACTTTGAAATTACATGTCATATTTACAAGACACATACTCATAAATTTTAAAAAATTATTTTAAAATAAAATGGTAAACTTGTAAAGTAAACATAAATACATAATAGGGACATAAAATCATGAAATTCCATTCATGATGAATATATAAAAAACATTCAAATTTACTGAAATAATTAACCCCCGTTTAAAACACAATTAAAACATTTTTAATGGATATTTTTTATTCAAAATGTCCTATTGAACATTGGATATTTTGAAAAGAATTTACACTTAAAAAAATTATTTTCCATACAAATAAGTCCTTAATATATGTTTGAAAACATGGTTAATTAAGTGAAATACTTAGAAGATTAAATCATTAAAACATTTTAAACAATGTTTTAGATAAAGAGTGCACTATAATTATTAACTTTTAAATTATATTCCACATGAATGTAGATTATTTTAAAAGACATTAAATATCATTATTATAGATATATTATGGATAAGTAATGTAAATGGGGCTATATATACATTTTATATTGAAATAAAGCTGTATATCATCAAGAAATGTCTCAATGAAATGAGATTGGGATGAATTCCTTTACAATGATCGTATCCTTAAATAAAGGATAAATAAAGGACATAATTATTTGTTAA
Organism: Viscum album; assembly: GCA_963277665.1. Lineage (NCBI taxonomy): Eukaryota > Viridiplantae > Streptophyta > Magnoliopsida > Santalales > Viscaceae > Viscum > Viscum album. Next base: position 2,010,175,741 of record OY728155.1, read on the forward strand.
AAATATAAATACACCCAATATAAGTGGATATTTATTGTAAAAAATCATAGTTCATTCACATATATTCTAAGACCAATGACATGGATATTTAACTCAAAGAAAAGAGATTGACTTATGTTTTCCCTTACAACATTCGTATAAATGATGTGAGAATTTATCAATGGGGAAATTATGTGTATCAAAATAATATACACATAATGGGATTTATAAATTATTACATAAATAAAAAACAGTTATTCCACATATAATATTGGCATAATTTAATCAATGAAGTATGTGTAAAAACTAATGAGTGGAAATTGAGTTTAGAAATCCCCTTACAAAGATCACTTTGTTAATAAAATAGATCAATTATGTGTTATAAAAATAAATACAAATAAATCATATATAAATTAAATATATAATATCAAAATTTATTTATCCCAAAATATTAGTCTGACATAGTCAAGATGTAGATGATTAACACAATGAATGTAAATTGGGTAAAAAAGTTCCCTTACCTTGAGTCCGAATAGTCACGTAAAATAGTTATGTTCTTGAATAATAAACTTAGGTTAATTACTAATTTATTGAGAATAATTTTCAGGTTTATTGTTTTTAAATAAAATTTTATCATGGTATAAAGATAACATAATTATTTATGTTAATTTCAAATGTTTTGTTGATATTCGGTACATGAGTCGAAAATGAACGTATTTTGATGAAAAATGTCTGTGTGGCCATAAGTCCATTATATAAAAAATGATATTCTAGATTTATTTGTAATATAAATCTAGTATATATTTATTTCACATATTCTATAACATTTGAATATATGAAATGAAATTCATTCTTCATGAATATGGTAGGCCATACGTACGCATGAACACTACTTTTATTTATATTTCATATCAAAGGAATGAAAACTAAAAAATAAATTGGTATATTATAATTATAGTTTATAATATATGCTATATATGTTATATAATTCCACTAACTCTATCCTTTACACCTTTTATGCATGTAATGAACGGTTCATAACACTTTGAGGGGGTGGTAGTACACACTTTCTCAAATTAAATTATCTTATTTACACATTATAGAATGCATACATGTATTTTGTAAATAAAAACTACAGAAGAATATATAGAATATATATCATATTTAAATATAGTTTCTTCTTAATTCCCACCATGAGAGGTGGTAGGATAATATTTAACAATCATTGTTTTGTGAGGTAGTAGTTCGCCGTAAATAAAAACTGTATGTTTGTATCAATTAGATTGAGGTTTGTGAATGTAATGTCAGAATACTTCAAATAAAAAAACCTTAGTATATTTAGGAATTTTTTTATTTAATCATTTAATAAAAATATAATAGAGTTTTAAGAAGGAAAATAAAAGAAATGAACTTAAGAGAAGACATTATATCTAAATAGGGTGACTCTTTTTGATTTGAGCCAAAAGGATCTCTTGAATCTTATATTACATGATAAGGATTCTATGAAGAAGGGGGGGGGGATTTTGGAAGCTTATTTTACAATAATTTGGACTAGATAAGGGTGTTTATAGGTGTGGGTTTTCGGTTATATGTTGTGGCCTTTTATAAGATTGATGAGGGGAACATTAAGAAAATCATGAAATATTATTTTATTAAAAATTTATAATCGATTTATAATTGTTCCAAAGTGATATTTTTCGAGTATAATATGTGGAGGTTTATAAATACTCTCATGAAATTGGTTTTAGTAAATTTTATGTTACAAAATTAATCATATCCTTTAGCATTAACTGTTAGTTAAAATCATTATCTCTTAACATGTATTCTTCTATTTTGATAATATTTTGTTATAGTTACAATAAAATACTAATATAAACAAATGTAGATTATTAATGTAATTATTACATTATGTATTTAATTTTTTCTTATAATAGATTTTTAGGTCTTTCATATCTATTAATAAAATAGTATTTATTTTAAAAACTCATTTTTGTCAATTTTGATACTATTTTGTAATTTATTGTTTTTAACAACATGACAACATTATTACTTCAAAAAATAATTAACCTAATTATAATTTTTCATAATTATCCATAAAATTAGTTTATAGCATAAAAATTTAAAATAAAATTTATTTTAATATTTAAAATGTAATTTATTTGAATCATTCAATAATAAAGTAATAATTGCACCATCATTGTATCACAAATAAATTTGTTTTTTAATGTCGAAAAATTAAAAACAAATTACCAGGATGTATGAAATATATTAATAATTATAATTATTATTTATAGTGGATTATTAAATTTATATAATAAAAAAAATCTTTTTAGTTAAGTGATACATGATTATGTTTTCGTTCCCTTTTTATTAAAATAAATATTATAAAAGGTGTTTATCACACCTAAGTGGCTCCATGGGGTCCTAAAATTGACCCACGAATGATAATATTTAACCATATATCATAAAATAGAACTATGAAACATTTTAAGGTAGTTTAATATTATTATAAAATTATTTTTTACTCTTATTTACCTGATTTTCCATATAACTATGGTAAATAGAAAGAACCACTGAAGTTACTATTCCTAATGTCAAAAAATAAAAGGGACCTATTTAAATAATTTGGGACATATTATTTTATATATGGAATCTATTTTTTCAATTTGTTAACACATAATTGGTATAAATTAATTTTAAAATTTATTTACTTTTTTGAAACTAGAAAGTGGGTTTTTAAGAAGTAAAAACTATCAAAATATTGAAATGTGTTTATGTCAAATTTCAATGTGGAATTACTTTCAATGACCAACATTGGATTAAATGAAAAAAATCTAGTTACACATTAATTCCAATTAAAAGGTAAACCCATCTATATTTATAAAATATATAAAATTGAGTTTGGAATTAAAATTTAGAATATTTCACTATCCATTAAAATATGGTTTTTATATGAAAAATACAAAAATTTCAACCAAAGAAAAATTTGATGTCCCTCTTATATAGAGAATGTTTATTTTGTCAAATATAACATATGAAAGTTAAAAAAATGATTTTAAAAGGGTTCTATATCAAAAGGTGGTAAAAATACCTTCTAAAAATATTAAAGTATTTTATGCTTAAAAGTGGATTTATCCTCATTTAGTCCGATAAAATTAATTAGAAAAAGTAAAATCATTTAACCGAAATGTGTAATCCTAATAATGTTAGTTATGTTTATTCCTGAAAATACAACAGCTTGGATATAACAACCATTTAAAAATAAAAATAATAATATTGCATTATTTTTGGGTATAAGTCAGTCTTGTGTGCAATGTAAGATTTAAGAGAAACCCATTATTGCGTGTTGAGTATGCTATCGAATATAACATCCACTTTAAGGTCAAACCGCTATCTAATTCATAAATATTTAATATATTAAAAAATTTCTTATTTTATAATTACATGTGATGTTATAATAATGGTTTTAGAACCTTCATATAAAATATTCAAGTACTATATATCAATGAAAACACTTGGAAAAAACTTTTCATACAACATGGATAACACCTTTAGTTATCAAAATAAACATTTATTTATAAAAGTTTTTATATCATAAATCACCTATAATTTTTTACGGAGGTTTCTTATTTAAATAGTTGAAGATATCAAACAAGGAAATCCCTATATCAAATAAAGATTAAGGTGGTGTGAAAATAAGTTGTCCCCATATACATTAAAATTGAGCATTCTATTCATAACCTGATTTACCTGTTAAAAAAATTAGTTCTATGAAAATATATTTTTAAAAATAATAATCCATATATTGTAATAATTTTTATTTTTTACATCGATAATAGCATGTGTAAATTATAATTTAGATAATGTGTAGTTTCAATTAATGAAAATAAATACCACTAAAATATCATTAAAAAATTATTAATAAAATAACGTTTTCATATTTAAATCATATAGTATTTTTTATGAAATTTTAATAGAAATAATTTGTGTAAAAATAATAATTTAAAAATTAAAAAGAAATATTCAACGAAGAGATTTCTTTTAGATATTGGAGTAGCTGTTAATGTCATATAAGTTAAAAAATTATTTCGATATTTTTTCCAGAGAACCCATAATTAACCTCATTTGAAATAGACATAATGATTCATTTGAAATTGTTCTAATTATAGTGAAAATAGTGAAAAAATATTTTATAAATTCATTTTATAATAGTTCAAATACTTATTTAAACTATTTTTATAAATCATAGATATTGAAAAAAGAGAATTTTAACATAAACTCTAAAAAAAGAGTTTTAAAATGGATTTCATTACCTTTATTCCAAATCACCATGTACATTTTTTATTATCCATAATAAAAAACATATAAAAATTTTATACTTGTTTAAGAACCCATTTCAAGGTAATTAATCGTTTATTTTATTTAGTACCATTATAAATACAATTATATAATCAATTAAATTAACGTTGGGTGTTATGATGTTATTCTGTGCATATATTTGAAATTCATTAGAATGGTAGACTATAATAAAATATGTCATTATTAAAACATCTGAATATCAATAATAATGAAATAATTATACTTTTATACATGAATTATATATTTAAATCCAACCATTAAATATTTTATGAAAAAAATTAAATATGTTATAATCATGGATAAGGTAGGACACATATATGCGTGTGTAAACATTATTCAATTATCATTATGAAACTAAGCTAAGTAATATTTTATATTTATAAAAAATAAAAATATAATAAATATAATATTACTTAATTAAATATATTTATATATGTCATTCATGTGATATGGTGGAGAAAAAACGATCCACATTACATTATAAATGTGGTAGTCTAGACGTACACACAAATGACGTAATCATTTATTATTGAATGTAAAGGTATGAAGGTATATGATTTATTGTATTTTAGGAATTATAAATATGTCCTTAGTATCATTTATAGTAATTAAATCCACTATTGTAATCAATATATGAAATATTGTGATGTAAAATTTCATACATTGGTTCATGAGATGATAGTCCACATTTTACTTGAATAATTGTTTTGTATCTTATTTTATAGAATATGGGATGAATATAGGAGGCGATTTAATAAAAAATACTAATAATATGTATTTTAATTAAGTTATTTAATAAAAATTATTAAGCAGTATATTAGGGATGATTAAGAACAAATAAAACAAAAACACTTGATTAAAAATAATATCTCATATTCAAAGAATATTGTTTTTTTAAAACCTTAAGACCACACAGGTTGGTATTTTTATTAAAAAATTCAACTATAATGAGGAGTTGGATTATACAATGGTATTATGGTATAGTGTTTTCAATCCAAATGACATTTTTTTATAATGTATATGGAAGATGAAATTCTATTTTATAAGATATGGGAAGAGAACTCTAGGAATTTCTAAAAATATTTAAATAATATATTTTATATATCAATTCCAAATGAATAAAATACATATTTTGAATATATTCTGATTATGGATCAATATAATATCATCTAATAAATAATATTCATATTTTTAACACTTTTTTACTTCCATCTTTTGTTGTTAACCCATAACTATCACCTTTCACACATACCATGATAATACTTTTTTTACTATTTATAGGTAAATATTGTTACTATAAATGCATAAAAAAACATAAATGTTACATCATTTATATTATAAATCCTATGATAATAACATAGAAAAAAAATATATTTTTCATGAATTTTATATCATTTTTAAATATATATTTTAGTATATAATTAACATCAATTTTCAGTAATATTCATTAAATTGATTTTGATAACATTATGAATGCAATTAAAATGTGAGAAGATATTTTTATATTTCAATATAATGTCAATATAATCTATAATACCTATTTATCACTTTAATTTTATCAAATTACTTTACTTTAAATATTTATAATATCATATATTTGATTTTTCAATTAATTGATTAATGTTTATATGAATGTTCTATAAATATTAAGGGTAACCATATTGTATTAAAACATAAATAAAAAAAATTGATAAATATAAATTATTTTTTTATAAAAATAATATTTATATCCTAACATATGCATTGGTTATGAATATGTCAAAAAATATTATATTTATTAAAAATAAGAGTGTGACATTTTTTACTTCTCTTTAAATAAAATTTTATAGAATTTATAATAAATTCTAAATGAAAATTAAACATATAAATGAATCATGAATGATTATGGATGATATTTAAATATATAATAAAATTAAATCATGTTTAAGGGTAATTTTATAATCATTATCATATTATTTTTGATCCATAATTAACTAATTTACCTTTTATCATGGTAACAAAAATTACACCAGTTACTTTTCAGAATGAATAAAAATAATCTAAAACTATTTAATAAATAATAACCACCTGATTTGAAATATTGAATCCGAATTTTCAAGATTCAAAACATCTGATTAGAATAATTAAATTAAATATTAAGGCATTAAAACAAGAAGAAAAATTATTTTTTTTGAAAAAGACCCTTTTAAATAATTTTTTACTATATTCATGTGTAAAATTTATTTAAAAACACAATTTTTATTATTTTACATTGAAATGTACATATTTAATTTTTAAACTAATCTAAAATATAAAGTGACATAGTAGGTACTCTAAAAGAAAAAGTGTTTATAATAAAAATCAATATTTCCTAATATTCAACAAAAAATAAATGATTCGAGATAAATATAAAACATTTACAAAAAAATTATTTTTATATTATGATTTAAAAAATTATTTTTAATTTTTTAAAATAGGATTTCTACAATTTACATTAATTAGTTATATCATTTTCTAACAAAAACCAAATAAAAAACATTTTTTGAGTAAAACATTAATTCGAAAAATAAAATAGATTTACAAAAAATTAAGTGATTATTTTATAATAATTAATTAATAAATTTTTATTTATTATAATGTATATATATATTTAAAAAAATATTTAATCCTACTTAAACCTTCAAATTTAGTGGTTGTGTTATAACTTGCAAATTTATATAAAATTATTTCATGTTGTGTTTACAGTCGTTGTTGTGTATTTTTTCTGATACTGAACATGGTATTCTATAAAACAAATCTTGTGATATTACTTCTTTCAGGAAAAAAGAATTTTTATTTTTGATTTGTGGATTTCATTATATATTATGGTAAAATTTACCAGTTTTTGGTAGATTAGGGCTGTCATTACACATATGGTCTATAATGATTTGAAGAAACTGAGGATTATAACATCTCATATTGAAGAGACAGATTGTGGATCTAATGATAGTTGTTTTCCCCTTATATAGTTCATATCTCTCATGGTGATTTATTTGATTATTTTATAAGTAAACTCTATAATGTGACGTTTAGTATATCTCCTCGACCCAAGAATCTCATATTAGGTGAATTACATGGTTATATTGTCATGATTACAAGGAATCAAATCCCAAACCAAAATTGTATTGCATTTTTAAAAAACCAAACTACATAAATGATAACCATTTTACAATGGGAATAGAAAATAAAACAGAACACATATTTATGACAAAAAAAGTGATTCCTTAAAACACATTTCAAGAATTCATCTTCATATCATGTGGGATGCACACAAAATATAGATGAGCTCAAATGCTCTGTAAGGTTATGCATACAATGGAAGTAATAATGAATTAATAAGACTAGAAGGTATATAATTTTAAATAACTTAACAAAATTTTCATGTAAACAACAATGTAAGTCATAATAAATATGGCATTTTAAATAACCAAACAGACATTCCATTTAATCAATAAATTGAAAATATATTGGATCAATAGATTTTTTTATAGTGAAAATATTATGGATAAAAATAACTAAAATAAAGGAAATGATTTAATATTGGATGTCATATTCCATATGAACATGAAATATCTACTATAATGTTCTTTACAAATATGGTATATAACATACTGGGTACAAAACTATGTCATTTGGCCAACCATAACTCTATTATCAAGAATTTTCAAAGCACAGTTTAAAACATACTGGATTAAAATATAAAGGGTTTGTCCAACAGAATTCATCCCATGAGACTACTAATTAATCAGGGGGAATTCATTATATATTCCATGAGCCATGTCATACTAGTCAAAATAATTTCTTATATATTGAATAATCGATTTTATTCATAAACAATAATCCTTATTAAATATCTGTATTGAGTAAAGAATATAGATTTATGATTTTCCCCCAATTAATCAAATAACATTCAAAGTAAAAAAAGTATGTAAAAATGGTATACGGTTTAAGAAATACTCAAATCAATTAAATAAGAATATGAATATTTAAGATAAATGTAATTTATAATAAAAATTTTCAAAAGGAAGTGATTGTTTCAAGATAAAATTAACAATAAAAAAATAATGTGGGATTGTAATGATAACTTTTGGCACTTTGTAATGTTCAATTCAAACCCCTTGGAATGATAAAAATCAACACAAAACATAATATACAATTACTTATGATAGAATCATGTCATTAAATGGTAAATGTGATGTATATATGACATATAAAAGTGATAAGAAGTGAAAATGGGAAATACCTCACAAAATTAAAAGTGATACAAGAATCCTATACCATGAGTCTAACATGTTACAAGTGTATTTATCATCATGAATAACAAAAATGTGATAATTAATTAGTTTCCTAATAAAAACTTTCCTGTTTATTATTAGTTTCACTTCACTTATTACAATTTTTTAAACAACTATAGAGACAATTATGTTTACAAATGGGGTTTTGACCAAATTCAGCTCATTTGTCTAAAACAACTTTGGTAGGTCGACTATGGTCAAATGGTTCATTATATAAACATATATAGAATACTAATAAATATATAATTATAATAATTATTAATGAATTATATATTTAAAACCAATCATGAAACATGGTTATGAAAAAGAACCAATGTTACAATCATACTGAGGGCAAGTATTACGTACAATAAGTAGTATTCCCATTTTTAATGATCATTATAAAAAGAATCAATGTAACATTATATTTTTATATAAGGATAATTATATCATAAAATTTTTTATTTCATCATAAATACTTATATATATATATATTTATTTTGATATAAATGGGATTATATCATGTTGAAGAGGCAGTAGTCCACACATCCATGAACAACATTATTTATTATTAGCGTGTGAAAAGGTTGTTGGATCGAATATGTATATATGAATGTATTAGATGGAACAATACAAGGGGGGGGGGGTTAATTGTAGGTTTAAAAAACCTTTGAGTTTTAGCAACAAAGAGATTAGTTTAAATGATCTTAAACTAATACAAATACAAATACCCACAATTGTATTGAATATAAAAGGTATGATGTATTGTAATACTAATTTAATGTAAAACAATTGTATTCAAGGTGAAAACAATGATTAGAGTAATATAAAGATGAATGATTCTACTGTAAAGCGTATAGAATCAGTCAATAAAAAATGTAATAGAATCATTGTAATTGAAACAATTACAATTGAATATGTAAAGAAGAAAGGAAACAATACAAATCCCTTTCTAATACAAGTAACAACGGAAATGTAAAAGTATTACAATTATTTTAACCCAAAGATAAGGGTTATCCTTTCACCTAGGATAAAAGGTCTGTCTCACCAACACCTTGGTGAGCCCTCGATACGATGATCGGCACGTCTGTCTGCCTATCCCCGGCAGCCCTCGATACGATGATCGGCACGTCTGTCTGCCTATCCCCGGCATCCCTCGATACGATGATCGACATGTCTGTCTGCCTATCCCCGGCATCCCTCGATTTTGCAGGTAATCGGCACCTCTATCTTTCAATTACTTGAAAGCCGTCGATACGATGATCGGACGCACAAGGCAGATGAGAGAAGTCACAGTGTATCTCTCTAGAATCTTGATAGTTCACAGAGTCTCTTCAGTCGTTCTCTTTGTTAATCGTTGTTCTCTCAGCTTCAAATGACATCCTATTTATAGGCCTTGGGTTCCAACGGTCATATTGCCTCCAACGGTCATATTGAAACAGAAATCACGACATCGTTTTGATTAGTTTGTAACTAACTCAACGACATCGTTTTGTTAGGACAAGAGATATATAGAAATGAAAAACATGAGTACGATTCATATGTAGTGAGTGTTTTTGACTAAGTACCAAAACAAATAATGAACATCTGAATAGCAGAGTCAGTACGATACGATTGGCAGAGTCAGTATGATACGATTGACAGAGTCAGTACGATACAATTGACAGAGTCAGTATGGTACGATTGACAGAGTCAGTATGATACGATATGGTCGGTACGATCAACATTGTACGATACGATAAACACGATAAAAGACAATTTTTAATTTACAAACATATGATAGAATACATTTGTGATTTCCAAAACATGATATAGAAGTCAAAATAAGACTTTTGACTTAACAATGTCTCCCTTTTTGGAAAGCACAACACACAAAGTAAATGTAACAAGAAATACTTATCTCCCCCTGAGTTATTGAAAACTCTTCTGAATAAGAAATTGAATACAACTAACTCCCCCTTAGGTATAGACTTTCCTAAGGATCGTATTCGTGGATTTTCCTTAAGTGCATTGTAAAGCATTCTCCCCCTTTGTAAAACATTCTCCCCTTTGTAAACATTCTCCCCCTTTGTGATTTACAAAAAGAAAGGAGTAATCTTGAATTGTCTGAAAGAGTTAGTAAAGCAATACAAGACAATGGATAAAAGAAAAAGATCACAAAAGTCATTACAAAACAAAGACAAGTTCCCAAGGAAAACAAATATAACAATAATTTGTTTTCTCTTTCCTTCTCCTTCTTTATAATCTTATGAAGAACAACTTTTATCTTCTTGATCTCCTTCTTGTCTTCAGAAATTGATTCTCCCTGAGTTTTGAGAAGCTCTTGTTGGTCCGCAAAAATCTGATCTTGATTTCTGATAGTCTCCTCCTGGACTCTAATTACTTCTTCAAGGGTATCAATTCTGTTTTGCAGATTCTTGTTATCTTTGGACAACACAGAATTTTGATTCTTCAGCAAGACCATTTCATCCTTAAAAGATGAAACCTTCGAGAATTCAGATTGAAAAACATTCATTCTCTCTTGAAAATCTTTCACTGAAGGAACATCAGATCTTTGAGAAGACAAAAGGTTCAACCTTTCAACCGTTTCTCTGTCAAGCTTGTTGAAAGCAATTGAAAGCTCATTTGATAACCTTATTATATCTTCAATAGCAATTTCATGATCATTGATTGAGCTCTCTGTTTTGTACGACCACTTGGTCATTTTATTGCATGCCTTCTTATGAGCAACCGAACTTTCTGATAGAACTTTCAAATCAGCTTCTACTGACAAAACTTTCTTCCTTAATTCTTTCACAGAGCCAAACTTCTTCTTTTGATTATCAGTAATAAAATCAATCTTCCCTTCCAGCCTCGGGAAATAAAGAATGGTTTTCTCCACCCTTCTCAAAACATGAACAATGTAATCACTTTTCTTGAGAGAGATTGTATGCTCTGAATCAGTATCTTCATCGTACGATGCTAGTTCATACGATCTGCTTGAGTCAACAACTGGCTGTTTTCCTTTTTCTTTTTCTTTCTGCTTTCTTTCTTCTTCTACTTTGTCACTAATGACAATAACTTTATCAGAATGAGACGATTGAGCACCTTTCTTTTCTTGAGATGGAATTCTGTCCGGAGATCGAGCTTGATCGGCATGAGGAGTTTGTTGAACACCTTCACTCAGCTTTTGAACCGATTCCTCTCTACTCTTCTTTGAACTTTGAAGAAACTCTAAAATAAAGTCTCCTTCTTCTTCTTCCACTTCTTCTATATATTCCATCACTTGTTTTCCTTTTTCTTTCTCAGGAAGACTCTGTACGATGGGCTCTTGATGCACTTCTTCTGTTAGTTGGGCACTAGCATCCTCAACCGCTTTCAAGACTAGAGACATCAAAGTCATGAGCCTTTATTTTTAAAAGAACCTTCTTCTTCTTTTCAGCCTGAAGGGTTTCTTCCACCCTTACTCTTTCTGCAAAAGCCTCAGCAGGATCAAGACCAAACTTCGGATCACCTTCCTTTCTCTGTTCCTTATCCTTTCTCCATTTTTCTACAGCCTCCTTACTGTACCTTGGCTTCTTCTTCGGCTTTGAACTGGTTTGCGGATCAGACTTTTGAGTAACACCGGTAGATTGAAAGTGTTTGGCTGGCATAGGTGCCGATTGATTCTGAGCCAATTCAGCTTCTACATCTCTGACAAAAAGTTTTGAATTCGGATCAAAACAAACATTCAGCTTTTTCATCGTACTCTTACTAATCCATGAGGGCTTCAAATCCATGGGGTTTCCTTTCAAAGGAATGTTACAAAACTTCATAATTTAAAGAATGAATTTCGTAAGGATAGCCGGATACATAACCATCTGTGACTTAATCCCTCCTATCTTGACATTCTTAATGGTTTAAAAAACATAGCCCATGAGATTTACTTTTCTCATATTCACAAGATAGTCAAGCATAAAGATATCATAAACTTTCAGAGTTTCTCTATCCCCTTTCCTTGGGATAAGAAAACCTTGCATCCATAAAGTTACAAAACGATTGTCTGGAGAACGATGAGACACTTTTCTCTTTTCTTCATTAATAACAAACAAAGACTTTTCAGCACTTTCTCTATTAAACGTACCAACATCCTCTGGTAGTTTGTGCGATGGACAGAAAGAATCCCCTTCTATAGAAACATTCAGAAAATGTGCCGCTTGTTTCACAGACATAGACAATTTTCTATCATACACAGCAAAGTTTATTGTCATGTCTTTGTCAAAAGAAACGGTTTTGTAAAACTGACAAACTTCATCAAAAAGAACCGGATCTTGAGAATCAGGCTTTTCAACACACAGATGTTCCCATCCTTGAAAAAAAATGATCCTCCTGATTGTAGAATCGTACGTATCGAAAAAGTCTCGAGATACTAACCTTTCTCTGTTAAAGTCTTTTTCTGTAAAAGTCTTTGAAGACATTTCGGCGGGAGTATTAGCAGAGGATTGAGACATAAAGGTTCTACCGATGAAAGGATCGTACGATGATTTATAGCTGGTGGAGCAGAGCTTCGCCTGAAATCCTGAAAAACCAATGTGGGTTTGGGCAGGGGAGGGGGGCTATTTATAGGTGATAAAGAGGTGACCGTTGATCTTCTACGGTCGAAAAAGGATGACCATTGATCTTCTACGGTCAAGATTAGAGAAAACCAGATCAATGGTTAGGATAAAAACAAAGAAATTTTTTTTTTAAAAAAAATGAAAAGTACCTGTCGGAGAACATAAGGTAATTGTTGGTTTTGGTAGAAATCAAAAGAAAATACAATCATAAGGAAAAAAACATCATCATGCCGATGGAAAACAAAGTCATTACTATGAACTGACCGTACGATAGAAAACAATCTTGTTACCATGAACTGACAATACGATGGAAAACAATCTCGTTACCATGAACTGACAGTATGATGGAAAACAATCTCGTTACCATCATCGGTTGATTCAAAAACTATTGATACGATGGAAAAGAAATTCAATACTATCATCGGTCGATTCAATACTATTGATTGACTGGTACGATGAAAAAAAAATTCAATACAATCATCGGTCGATTCAATACTATTGATTGATTGGTACGATGGAAAAGAATTTCAATACCATCATCGGTCGATTCAATACTATTGATTGATTGGTACGATGGAAAAGAATTTCAATACCATCATCGGTCGATTCAATACCAAGATTGATTGGTACGATGGAAAAGAATTTCAATACCATCATCGGTCGATTCAATACCAAGATTGATTAGTATGATGGAAAAAAAATTCAATACCATCATCGGTCGATACGATGGAAAAGAATTTGATTACAATCATCGGTTGATAGTAAATGATACTATAAAACTGTCAATACGATAAACAGGAAAAATGAACAAAATGATAAAACTGTCAATATGATAAACAGAAGGGAAAAAATGAATGATATGATAAAAACTGTCAATACGATAAACAGAAAAAAATACACATGTTGAAAGAGTAAATAGTTAAAGATCATAAGATAAAAGGAAACATATAGAAAGAAATGTCCTCCCCCTTTCTACGAGGAGTTTCTTACTATTAGGAGAGATGTAAAAAAAGAAGTAGATATGAATGATTATTTTAATGTAATCATTCCTAGCTTCTGTTTTATATATTCAAATCTATCGGAAGGTAAAGGTTTTGTAAAAATGTCAGCAAGTTGTTCTTGCGTTCCGATGAATTGTAAAATAATATCTCCTTTTTGTGTGTGATCCCTAAGAAAGTGATGCCTAACATCTATGTGTTTTGCATGTGAGTGATGTGCTGAGTTTTTACTAAGAGCTATGGAACTCGTATTATCACAAAGAATTTGAGTTTTGGAGAAACTCAAACCATAGTCAGTGAGTGTGTGTTGCATCCACAATACTTGAGCACAACAACTTCCAGCTGCTACATATTCTGCTTCAGCAGTGGAGAGTGCTACTGAGTGTTGTTTCTTGCAGGACCAGGAAACCAAAGAATCTCCTAAGAAATGGCATGTTCCAGATGTACTTTTTCTATCCATTCTACAACCACCAAAGTCAGCATCTGAAATTTTTTTTAAAACAAAATCATTTCTAGAAGAGTAGAAAAGACCTAAGTCCATAGTGTCTTTTAAATACCGAAAGATTCTCTTTACGGCTTTTAAGCGAGACTATTTTGGATTAGATTGATATCTTGCACATAAGCATACAGAAAACATCAAGTCGAGTCGACTAGCTAACAAGTATAGCAAACTCCCTATCATACCTCTAAAATTTGTTTGATCTACTGGTTTCCCAGTTTCATCAAGATCAAGAGTATTTGAGGTACCAATTGGGGTGCTAATACTTTTGGTTTTGTCAAATCCATACTTTTTGAGTAAGTCTTTAATATACTTATGTTGAGATATATAAGTTCCTTCTGGTTTTTGAGAAATTTGAAAACCTAGAAAGAATGTTAACTCACCCATCATACTCATTTCAAACTCATATTTCATTAATTTTTCAAAAGAATCAGTTAAAGATTTCTGAGTTGATCCAAATATGATGTCATCAACATAGATTTGGACAATCAAAACATTTTTGTTTTCCATTTTGATAAAAAGAGTTGGATCTGCTGTACCTTTTGTATAATTGTTTTGTAAAAGAAATTTTGTAAGTCTATCATACCATGCTCTAGGGGCTTGTTTAAGACCATATAGAGCCTTGGTATGTTTGAAAACATGATCAGGATGTTTTGGGTCTTGAAAACCAAGAGGTTATTCTACAAAAACTTCTTCTTGAACAAAACCATTTAGAAAAGCACATTTGACATCCATTTGAAATAGTTTGAAATTGAAATATGCTGCGAAGGATAATAGAATACGAATAGATTCAAGTCTAGCTATAGGAACATACGTTTCTTCATAGTCTATTCCCTCTTGTTGATTATAGACTTTAGCAACAAGTCTTGCTTTATTTCTTACAATGATTCCATTTTCATCACACTTGTTTCTGAAAACCCATTTTACACCAATCACAGTTGTTTCTTTAGGTCTTTCAGCTAAAGTCTAGACTTGATTCCTTTCAAATTCATTTAGTTCATCTTGCATTGCTTTGATCTAATCATCATCACCTAAGGCCTCACTTGGACTTTTAAGTTCAAATTGGGAAAGAAAAGCAAGATGTTCTATTTCATTTCTTAAGGAATTTCTGGTCCTTACAGGTTGATTTATATCACCGATGATGTTATCACTGGGATGATACCTAAGAAACAATTGATTTGGGTTTTGTAAAACCTGTTCATCAACATATGGTAGAAAATCTCTGTGGTAAATGTTTCAGGAATACTTTCTTGAACATTTTCCTTATCAGAATGTTCTTCTAATAATTGTTGATAAAAATTTTTAGAAAACACATCCGAGGATGTAGGATTGGGTTGGTTGAAAACAAAAGGATTAGTTTCATCGAATTTTACATGTACTGTTTCCTCAATAGTACAAGTGTTTTTATTGAAAACTCTATAAGCCTTAGAGGTTGTAGAATAGCCTAGAGAGATTCCTTCATCCGATTTTGGTGCAAATTTTTGTAGATTATCTTTTGTATTCAGAATGAATACTTTGCATCCAAAAACATTGAAGTATGAAACTTTAGGTTTTCGGACAGTCCATAACTCATAAGGGGTTTTATTAAGAAATGGTCTAGTTAAAACACGATTTATAGTATAACAGGCAGTACTAACAGCTTCAGCCCAAAAGTGCGTAGCAATTGAGTATTCACTCAACATGGTTCGAGTCATTTCCTGAAGAATACGATTTCTTCTTTCAACAACACCATTTTGCTGAGGAGTTCTTGGAGCTGAGAAATTATGAGAAATACCTTTCTTACTACAAAAAGTTTCAAAATCTGAGTTTTGAAATTCACCACCATGATCACTATGAATAGTTATCAATGGTAGGTTTTTCTCATTTTTAACTTGGGCTCTAAAAGTTTTAAAATAGGAAAAGGCTTCAGATTTCATTGTAAGAAAATAGACCCATGTAAATCTAGTAAAGTCATCAACTAAAACAAATACATAGATTTGCCTCCAATGCTTCTAGATTGTGAAGGACCAAACAGATCCATATGCACAAGCTGTAATGTATTACAAGTTGAAACCTCATTAATTGGTTTAAAGCTAGTTTTATGTTGCTTGCCAAATTGACAAGGATCACAGACTTTTGAAGAATCATATCTAAGATCCGGTAGCCCTTTTACAAGTCCTTTCTTTGAGAGTTTACTTAGGTTTCTCAAATTACATTGTCCTAGTCTCCTATGCCATAGCCACGATTGGTCTTCTATTACACTTAAGCAAGGTAAGTTTTGGTTCCTAAGGTCTTCTATGTTAATAGTGTAAACGTTCTCTTGCCTATGGGCAGATAGAATGAACTCATCCTTGGAATTCTGAACTAGACACTTATCATTTCTAAAATTCACAAGGTAACCTTCATCACATAATTGACTTATGCTGATGAGATTGTGCCTAAGACCTTTAACAAACAAAACATTTGAAATAAGAACTTTTCCAAGAAAAACAATATTACCTATACCAACAATCTTTCCTTGAGAATTATCTCCAAAGGTTACTTTTCCACCTTTTGTTTTGATAATGTTTTCAAAGAAATCTTTGCTTCCAGTCATATGTCGAGAAAAACCACTATCCATGTACCAAATGTTCTTATTGATACACTTCTCATTTTCCTGAAAAAGAAACAATTAGATTTTCGGAATCCAAACTTATTTGGATCCCGAAGGGTTAGATAAAAGAATTTTAGGAATCCACATTTGTTTTTCAAAATGAGCTTTATGAAATCCTAAAGATTGAGTTTTGTTAAGAGAATAGTATCTTCTCAAGTGTCCACCACATTGACACTTAGAACAAAAAATGGTTTTTTGAGGAACAAAATAGTTATTGCATAAAATAGGTTTAAAATAAGTATAACCAAGACCAGAACGATTTCTCAAAGGTCTAATTTGAGAATACATCCTATCAAAGTTTTCTTTTCCATGAGTAAAGTTTGATAAACACTTCTTCAAAGATACAATCTCAGACTTTAGTTTTAAAACCAAATTCTTATTTTCCAAAACATTTGAATTAGAAATAGAGTTAGGCACTAAAATATTTTTCTTTGAAATTACAGTTTCAAGATCCTTAGAAAGTTTATCTTTATCAGATTTAACTTTCTCAAGGGTTTTTAAAATACTTTCAAAATCAGAAGTTTTCACATCAAGATCTTTAGAAAGATCTGATACTTCTTTAGTCAAGATTGAAATTCTTGAATTTGCCTTTTCAAATCTCTTTTTAAGTTTAGAATTTTCATTTTCAAGTAACTTAGCAAATCTAGAGACCTCTTCAAAAGAAGGTAATGTATAATATTCTGATGATGAGGATTCATCATTTGAAGACTCATAATATCCATTATCAATATAATTTGTATTTAAAGAGACATTTGTAACAGCTTCAGCATTATGTACCTTATCCATGAGACAATGATCTTCAATTGGTAATATGGCTAGAAGTCCAATATTTCTTTGTCCTCATGTCTCATATTCTGAAGAATCATCTGAGGAATCACTACCACTTGCACTCCACGTATCATTTCCTTTCAAGCCTTTCTTTGTCTTATAAAACCTTTTCTTGTTTTTTTTAGAGTGTTTCTCTTTTCTATCTTTCCTCTTCAGTAAAGGACAATCAGGCCTTATATGTCCTGCTTTCTTGCATTCATAACAAGTTACCTCTGAATCTTTCCTATCTTTTTTTTTCTTTCTTTTTGAATCTATATTGATTGTCTTTCTTTCCCACAATCTTGTTCATCCTTCGAGCAAGATTGGATAACTCATTATCCGAAAGATTACAATCACTTGAATCAAATATAATAACTTTCTTGGATTTAGACCTTGTAAGCCTTTCAGGTGTTTTAGCTTTAGATGAAAAAGCTAAACTTCCATTCCCATTCTTTTTCTTGTTGAAATCAGTATCTCTCTTCATTCTTGTCTCATGCTGTAGAAGAGTTCCAAAGAGTTCATCAAGAGTAATCTGGGAAACTTTTCTATTCTCATCAATAGCTGTTCTTTTTTACTCCCATTCATTTGGCATAATATCTATAATCTTATCAACAAGAGCTTCATCATCAAGACCTTTTTCTCCCATAGATTGTAAGCTGTTTACAATTGTCATAAACCTTTGTTGCACTTTACATACTGTCTCTCCATAAGGAAAAGCAAATCCATGATACTCTGCTCGAAGCATTGCTCTCATTGTTTCTATAACCTTGGATGTACCAAAATGAGTAACTTCTAACTTATTCCAAATATAGTTGGCTGCTTCACATGAAGATATCTGACTATATATATTCCTGGTCATAGAGCATAATAAAGTATTGCGTACCTTGTAATTCAGTTGATATTCTTGCTTTTCTTGGTTGGTGAAAGTACTAACTTCTTTGTCAGGAATTTTGTAACCCCCAGTAAGCATAATAAAATTGTCTACACCAGTATTGATAACGAAAGTCTTCATACAATCTCTCCAATACTCATAATCATTCCCATCAAAGATTGGTGGTCTAGAAGGATTCAGATTATCTATAGATCCAATATTCATTCCTGCCATCTAATACAACAAAAACAACTTTTCCACTCCACACGTTAGTATAGTAAGTATTCAATATAGTAATAAGAAATAAATCTAGTAATACAAATCAGTGGAAAACCTTCTCTGATACCAATTGTTGGATCGAATATGTATATATGAATGTATTAGATGGAACAATACAAGGGGGGGGGGGTGAATTGTTGGTTTAAAAAACCTTTGAGTTTTAGCAACAAAGAGATTAGTTTAAATGATCTTAAACTAATACAAATACAAATACCCACAACTGTATTGAATATAAAAGGTATGATGTATTGTAATACTAATGTAATGTAAAACAATTGTATTCAAGGTGAACACAATGATCAGAGTAATATAAAAATGAATGATTGTACCGTAAAGCGTATAGAATCAATCAATACAAAATGTAATAGAATGATTGTAATTGAAACAACTACAATTGATTATGTAAAGAAGAAAGGAAACAATACAAATCCCTTTCTAATACAAGTAACAGCAGAAATGTAAAAGTATTAAAATTCTTTTAACCCAAAGAGAAGGGTTATCCTTTCACCTAGGATAAAAGGTCTGTCTCACTAACACCTTGGTGAGCCCTCGATACGATGATCGGCACGTCTGTCTGCCTATCCCCAGCAGCCCTCGATACGATGATCGGCACGTCTGTCTGCCTATCCCCGGTAGCCCTCGATACGATGATCGGCACGTCGGTCTGGCTATCCCCGACAGCCCTCGATTTTGCAGGTAATCAGCACCTCTTTCATTCAATTACTTGAAAGCCCTCGATACGATGATCGGACGCACAAGGTAGAAGAGAGAAGTCACAGTGTCTCTCTCTAGAATCTTGATAGTTCACAGAGTCTCTTCAGTCGTTCTCTTTGTTCATCGTTGTTGTCTCAGCTTCAAATGACCTCCTATTTATAGGCCTTGGGTTCCAACGGTCATATTGCCTCCAAAGGTCATATTGAAACAGAAAGCACGACATCGTTTTGATTAGTTTGTAACTAACTCAACGACATCATTTTGTTAGGACAAGAGATATATAGAAATGAAAAACATGAGTACGATTCATATGTAGTGAGTGTTTTTGACTAAGTACCAAAACAAATAATGAACATCTGAATAGCAGAGTCAGTACGATACGATTGACAGAGTCAGTACGATACAATTGACAGAGTCAGTACGATACGATTGACAGAGTCAGTATGGTACGATTGACAGAGTCAGTACGATACGATATGGTCGGTACGATCAACATTGTACGATACGATAAACACGATAAAAGGCAATTTGTAATTTACAAACATATGATAGAATACATTTGTGATTTCCAAAACATGATATAGAAGTCAAAATAAGACTTTTGACTTAACAAAGGTTAACAAAGAAAATGATATATCATATTTCTAGAAAAGTTACTATGTTAGATATATCATATATATATTTTTTATGTCTTATATTTAATTAAAACTATCCTTAATACATTCCATGTAATGTGTGATCGTTTCTCATCACTTTGAGGAGGTGAGAGTCCACACATCCACAAACGGTGTTATGGTATTTACAAAAAATAGAAATCATGAAAGTATGTGTTACATAAAAATTAATTATTTATTAATAGAACCTAAATATAATATATATAATATAAAAACAAATGTTCCCAACATAATTATCAACCATGAAGAGCGTTAATGAAAAAACTATAATGATTGTTGACGAATTTACATCATTTTCGTGTAACTTTATATGGTTTATACAAAAAGATGTAATGGCTTTATTTATACCCTAAGGGAGAATTCTAGTATGAGAGGATGGATGTAGGGAGATTAAATTATATATTTTTTTATGAGGTAAAGTACTTTATAGTTGTGAAAAATTGGGAGGGTGGATTATCTTTTTATAGTGGAGGAGGAGCGATAATGTTGTAAAATTTTGAAAGAGGGAATTCCAACAATGTATTTCCCATGTAAATTATCTCCAATATTAAAAAAATTCTAAAAATGTTTTAATAGGGTCTATATATAGGTACAAAATCTATTTTTTACACATATATAGTACATTATATTCCTTAATTTTGAGGTTTGGTCCCTTATTAAGGTAATTTTTCTCTTAATCACCATAATTAATATTAATTATGTTTATTAAATTTTTTATCAAAAAATAATTTGAAATTATAAGAAATTATATATTATTATAATTAAATACATGGAATATATTTTTATAAATTCAAATTGTAGAAGTGGAATAAATTAATTTAAATCCAATATAGTAAATCTAATGAGAAAGAAAGGTTTTTAAAGTAAAAATGTTCATAATTTTGAGATATTTTTATATAGAATATCAATATAAAATTTATTCCAATAACCTAAATCTGATTAATTTATTTATTATGAATTAAAAAAAAATTTAAAATATAATTTAAGACAATAAATTGTTTATATGAAAATAATGTTTTTAATTAAAATTCATTATTGTTCTATTTTTTTATGAAAAACAGAGATCCTAACAAGAAAAGAAAGACCCATTTATTAGAAATAAAGAAATCTACACAAGTATGAAGGTTGAATATTAACAAATATCATTCCAAAAAAAGAAGGGAGATCATTTGGAACATGATCAACCCACTGACAGTCATTACCATTAAGACCCTTATAAGCGATCCCATAAGCCAATACATTTGCCTCCATATATTCTTATCAAGATCATACCAAATATTAAACCGAAGATAACTTGTACATATAAATTTTTTAAATAATGTTTATATGGCTAAATAATATTAATAAAATTGAAAAAAATAATTTATTAAAATAGGGGCACCTTAAAAAAATAATTGAAATTCCTTTAGAAATTTATTAGATTTTATACATAAATATTAGTTATTCTTATTTTAAACCATCCAAATATATTAGATGAATGTAAAAATTATATTATTAATTATATAATATAGAAATTTAATTAATATCATTTACTGATATAAATTAATTTAATTTATTCGAATATAACATCTTTTTGAGAATTAAAAATAAAATATTTCTTTTATATTCAATTGGTTCGTAATTTCATTTATTATTAGTTGTTAACCAATTATTTAATTTTAAATTTGTGTAAACCGAGTATTTGAGAAATTTAGTTATTCCTATTCAAAACAACTAATTTAACATCTAGTTTACATATTATTATATTAAATTATAATAATTTAATAATATATTTTTTTTGTTAAAACTAATTCTTGTATGTAACGCAGACTATAGAACAATGTCAAATTTTTATTTAACAAAAGATAAACTCAACTTTAAATATAGATAAATATAAAAATTATGTTGTGTATAACATTATATTAACTTAGTGTTCTATATAAATTATTCTATGAAAAAATATTTAATCTATCCAAAAAGTAAAATATTATAATGTATTACGGTTTTAAATTTTCCCCAACATAAATTAGTTGTGTCCTTATAATTCAAAATTGTTCTCGATTATCACAGTATTGATATTTGAAAATAAAATATTTTTAATAATCCACATATTAAATAGGGTTATTAAAACATCTTCTTAGTAAGAGGGAAATAGAAATGCGAAGGTCAGCACAAAACTATTTCTTCAAATAGGAGAACAAAAATGAAATCATGGACATAGAAGAAAAAATAACTATCAGGTTCTAATGAACAGTGATAGAGAACATGTTTATGTGAACATTTTGGACAAAAAATCCATAAATCATAGGTGTGAGAAAGGTCATTTATATCATTAAAAAGCATGATAATAGGATAAATTTTTTGTTTATAGACCATTTTTCTAAGAGTTGATGAATTATTTCACTCTTTATTGATGTAAGTAAATATTTATTTATATTTCATAAGCATAATATTATAATTTTGTTTTCCATTGAACCATTTATACTTAATTTTTTATTATTGGTGGCATTATATTAAGATGTAATAAAATTTTCTCTAATATTGCATCCAAAGATCATGTTAAACAATTTAATAAATGGATAACCTTATAGAACATCCATGTATTATGGTACAATGTTAGAATCTGTTACAAGGTAGTTATTATAATGTAATTTAATTTATCCCTATAAATAATCTATTTCTCTAAGAATTATTGCCACACCAGCAGGAACATATTATGTTTTATATTTACATGAAACATGCCTTTTTTTCAAAAAGGTTAGCTCGCTACTAAATAACTTTTATGTTACCATTCAACATATGATCTGAAATCATTAATAATATAGTACTGAATCATAATTCCAATATATTTAATAACTATTATAATGAGTTCATAACTGAAAAAATATATATAAAGCATTACTTAATGATATAAACACTTGAACACAGTAATCATTCCACTTTATTTATATCAATAAAATATGCTTGATGTTGATTCCACAACTTGTTCTGATGAATATTACCTTAACATTTGGGGAATTAATTTTTTGTAGTTTTCAATTTCCTTATTGTGGATTTATTTCAAATTTAAATATTAATTCCTTCCATTGAAATAAAAAATTTGTGGCATTATTCTCAACATAAATAATACACTCTTATGCCCCTCAAGAAAGTACCAGCATGTTTCTTTCCACATTTTTCACATACAGGATAATATCTCATTAATTTATTTACCATATACATTTTTAGATAAATATTCTTCCATTTATACCCTTTTAATACAAAATACATATAGAATTAATTCTGAATCTTGATATTACATAAAACATTTTCATTTTATGATGATTTTTTTAGAAACTAGGCCCATAAAAATCATTGGTTAAAGATCTTCATAGAAACAAAAAATATTTTCTTTATTCTATATAACTTCTTTTTCATATCAATTTATTTCTCAGGGGGGAATTGTTTATTGAAGAATATATCCATAAAATATTTATTTTCGATGAGTTATATATCTTATTCCTCCATAGTATTTTGGATTGATAGATACCATTGATCAAAATAATATGTGATAAAATAAACCATATGTGTATCCTTTTCCTTTTTACCACAACCCATGGTAATAAATATTTTATCCATATACTAAATCCATTCCTCAGTTATTATTATACTACTAGAACCACTGAATTATAGTGTATCATGCCTCATAAATACATCTTTTATAGTAAATCTGTGTTGTGGAATTGGTTTCTCCATCAGGGAATGGTTATTTTTCAGGAAATAATTAAATTGTTCTAATATAACTATAATTTTCTCAATAAAAAATCCATTAATATTGTATTTTAATGTAGAGTGATTTATACATTTTCAAAAAGTATTAAAACCATTTTTCCTTCCATGAAAAATTTATAAATAATGTGATATAAAATATTATCTCTAAAAATTATATACTTTGTATAAATCTAAATATGAAGAAACTCATAACATAAATAGAAACAATTTATGCATTTCTAATCTTTGTATCATAATCATGGTTTCAGTAGGGTATTATACTATATATATATATCCTCAATGTATATCTCAGGGTTAATTTTTCCAATCTACTATTTCCTAAATATTGTTTCGAAGGTTTTTACTAAATATCCAGTGACACCATATATATAACCCTAACCCCAAAATCCTATATTTGGTGCATTACATTATTACATTGGAATGATTATGTGGAATTAAATACCAAAGGATAGATCATTTTAGAGGTTATGGAAAACATGATTACATACATGATACCCATTTATTATTGATAAAATGAAAAATACATATCCCATAACAAAGAATAATAAACTAAATCCATGAAACTAATTACACAAATTTTACTTCATATCTTGTTGTAAGGAAAATAAATAAGGGTCCTCTCCACCACAATCCATTTATTTGTGTTATTTGAAAATCCACATTATGGGTAAGTTGGAACCATATATTGATCCACCTGTCCATGAATATTCCACATCCAAAACCACTACACACCACATTACACATTCAAATTTAAAAATTCCAAATTCAAAAAAAAAACACCAAATCCACCTCGATCCACAGGTTAACCCACCTCGACCTATGAACTATCATCATCATGACCTCGAACCAAGAGAGCCAAAAAAATTCTCATCGCTACCATCTACCATCAGTGACATCATAATCGCCGTTCTCACCACCAGAGAAGACACTCACCATCATCAACGTCATCCGGACCTCCATCATCATCACTATTTCAACATTGCACTAGTTTCTAGAAGTCACCAGATTCCTTCGTAACCACCATAAAACAACAACACCATGATTATGAACACTAGGAACATCTAATACACCAAAAAATTTAGATCTCACTTTAACAAAACAAGAAAATAAAAAAACCTTAACTAGAAAAAACAATGTCGAGAACCACAAACAGCTTTTTCCATGACTAAAACATAGAAAATATATACCAAAAAACACCATCAGAACCTTCTTCAAGCTGGTCTCGAGTAAATCGAATACCAAAAAAAATGAAAACAAAGCACCACTAAAAACCAAAACATACTGTGTGAGGGGAAACATCTTTTGTTGAACCCCACCTCTTAATAAATTTAAGGAACCACTGCTTCAAATATAACTTGAAGAGAAGCATAGGGGATTGAGTTCATGTTAGGGATAAGAGCGAATGAGGACTCTTAATGATAGAATCACAGAAAGACTAAACCCAATCCTTTAATAAGCATAAAAAGTATAGACATGTAAATAAAAAAAACACTAATTCAATTTAAACAACATTATAATGTATAATAAATATGTGAAGGACGTAATTGAAACCATTTTCTATTTAATTAAAAATATTATGATGAAATAAATCCATATATTTTTTAATAGTGGGAACCTTCTAGGTAATAATAACTGGAATGAAGGAAATTATTTAATATTTCATTTCTCGTCTCCAAAGAAAAAATAAAAATTACTATTGTTTTCTTTCACAAGATGGGATAAAACATACTAGGTAAAAATGAATTTGGATTGGATCACCACAAATCTATTTTCCATACCATTCACAAGACAATTTAAAATATACTAGTTACAAATATGAAGTGATTGTCTAACTGAATATGTCAAATGAGATTATTGATGAATAAAATGTCATACATTAAATGGTATCCAACCCATTCCATACATGTAAAAATAATTCATTATATATATATTAAATTATTTATTTTAAAAAAAATTCCTTAGAAAATATCCATATTTTGTAGATAATACAGATTTATCAATGCTTCCCTAATTAATATAATAACATTTTAAGAAAAAAATAGT
The DNA here is from genome assembly GCA_963277665.1 of Viscum album. NCBI lineage: Eukaryota > Viridiplantae > Streptophyta > Magnoliopsida > Santalales > Viscaceae > Viscum > Viscum album. The sequence goes on from OY728155.1 coordinate 2,010,202,212, forward strand.
ATGCATAAATTATCTAATGTTTAAGAAATACTCATATTCATTTATCAAGATTTTGAATAATTAAGATAAATTTATTGTATAATAAAATTTATCATAAGGAAGTTATTTTGTGGTAATACAGATAACAATAACAAAAGAATGTGGGATTGAAAAATTTACTTTTAGAAAATTATGATTTTGAAGTCAAAACCCTTGGGATGAGATAATTCAAAATTAAACAAAATATAAATTTAAATTCCTTAAAATAATGATATTGATTAAAAAATTTAAATTATATATGCCAGATTATTTTGATATGTGGTGAAAATGGCATATTCATCACGAAAGTAATAGTGAGAAAATAATTCCTTAACTTGAGTCTGCTTACTTAATCGTGTCATTATCTTCTAGAATTATAAATTTATATTAAACATATATTTTATTTTAAATGAAATTATGTTTTATTATTACTTTTACATCACTTATTGTATGATTTTATCTATTTACTTAAATAATTAATTTTACATTGGGTGTTTTGACCCAAAAATATTTATGTATCAAAAATGAATATAGTGGGTTGACAATGGTCAAAAGGATCATCATATAATCATATAAATAATAAAAATAATTATATGATTATAATATTTAGTCATAAATTATATTTTTAAATCATTTATAAAATATGGAAATGAAAAATGAACCAATGCTATAATCATGAAGATGGGTGGTTGTGCATAAGCATGAGTAATGCTCACATTTTTTAAAGATCATTATGGAAAGAAGGTAAGTAACATTTTATTTTTATAGAATGATAATATTATCCTAAATACAATGTTATTAAATAATATATATAAATATATAATTCACGTTATTTAAAATTAATCACATTGTGCTAAGCAGGTGGTAGTCAACACATAAGCGAACGATTTCATCTCATTTTAGTGAGTGGAAAAGGTAAAAATAAAATAATATATTATATTTAAAAAAGATATTTCATTTATTAATATCATATATATTTATTTTATGTCAACTTTTGTAAATTAAATCCCTCCTTAATGAATTCCATTTATTTTTTAAACATAACACACGACTTTGAGGAGGCACTAGTCCACATGTCCACAAACGATGTTACCATATTTACACAGAAAGGAATGAATTAATGTATTTTTTATATAAAAATTTTGTCACAATTAAAAAAAACAATATCATATATAACATGTAATTTTTTTCATTATAATTCCCAATCATGAGGGTGGTAAAGGAAAAAACAACGATATCTTTTCACGAGGTGGTAGTCCGCCGTACACATGAATGGTAATTTCATTTCCCATTTGATGGAAGTGTATGATGGTGTAGGTGAACCCATAACATTAAAACATATCAGTATATCAATGATACATAATTTATTGTATTAAAATGAATACAAATAATTGAATACTATGATTAAGAATTAAAACAATGTGATTATTGCAGAATGTTACCTACTTTACAAGTAACCTCTTTTGGTATTTACCAAAAGCCATACTTGGTTTGATTTATGACCAATGATAAGATACTGGGATGATATGAGATATGCTAGGAGACTATTTTGGGTAATTTTGGATAAACCAAAGGTCATTATATTTTTCAATATTTTGTAGGTGTGAGTTTATTTTTTATAGAAGAGTAGGAGTGGAATTCTTGTATATTTTTTGAAGTGGGAATTCCACCCATGTTCATTCCATGTTAAATATAACCAATAATAAACCCAATTCAAGAAAAGGGATTATATGGTTGGAACATGGACAAAAAATGTTTTTTTTTAAAAAATATTATGCCCTTTTTTCCTTTATGTATATAGTTTAGGTTTTGTTATTCTAATTTTTCTCATAATCAAGGTAATTAATTTGAGTAACTTTTACTAATTTTTTTGGAGAAACAATTTTTTGAACGTATTATAAATTATAAAATACTACGATTTCATATATTGAGTTAATTTGTCTAAATTAAAATAATATATTTTGTAGAAATTATTTTAAATTTAATCCTTTATATGGGATGAGAAAGTAGGTTTGTAAATTAGAAATGTTGAGAAATTTGTGATATTTTTTTTCCATAAAATTTTAAGGTTATATTTATTAAAATTACATAAATTTGGTTAATTTATCTATAAATGGTAAAATTTTACTTTAATATAATTTAAATTTTATTTATTACTATAATTTATTTAGATGAAAAGAAATTTTCATTTATAAATCAGCATTTTTCACAGTTCATCAAAAAATAAATCTTTCAAAAAAATTAGAAAAATATGAAATAAGATAATTTTAATTTTTTTAATTAGAAAGTAAATATTATTTTGGTAAATTAAATATATCATTGTTTTAAAATTTATTTTTAAAATATATTTAAAGTTAAATTGTTGTATAATTTCATTTTTAATTATATGGAGGTTTTTTGTGTAAAATTGGGTTGGTTCTTATCTTATGATTATCAAAACTAATGGATGAATGTAAAAAATATTTTATTGTATATTTAAAATATAAATTTTAATAATATCATTATATAATTTGAATTTATTTTATTTATTATGGTAAAACAAAATTGTGAGAAAAAATATTTATATTTTCTTTATATTTAATTGGTATATATTTTTATCTATAATTAATTGGGAACTGAGGGATTAATTTTACATTTTGTAAATGATATAATTTCATAGGTTAGATAATACTATTTATAACTGATTATTCAAAATCTTTTTTATATCTTATTATATTAAAGAATAATATTTCAATAATATTTTGTTGTTTGGTAAAACTTAGTCTCGCGTGTAATAAAAACTATCCAACAATGTCGATTTTGCTTGTAACACACCCCAATATTGATGTTCTGGGTAGTGAAATCAATGATTGATTTAGAGTGTATCATATTCATAACATGGTTTTTTGTACAAATCAATATGGTAATAAAATAAATAATTCTAAATGAAAATATTGTAAAGTATAAGGTTGTTACGTGGAGTTTTTATTAACATAGTACTAGGTAATGAGACAATTTCTACAAATAATTATTTAATAATTCTAACTAGTATCAAAATATTTCAATAAAAATATTAAAAAAATTCATCTAAGGGATTTATTTGTACATTTGTGTCTTAAAGGTGTGATATGGTGACTTATTTTAAGAACTCATATTGGATATTTATCTTTTGTGTTGATTTTCATAGTTTGATTAATTACAAAACAAACCAATGATACCATTTTCTATGATCAATGCTTTTTTTTTTAATTTTTAAGGGGTTATACAAGGTTTAATATTATTAATATGTCATTGGTTTATCACTAGCTACGAATAAAATATATAGATGTGCCTAAAATATATTTTTAAAATAGATGAATTCATAATGAATTTTTAGTTTCTCTATTTATAAAGATGAATATACTATTTATTATACATAAATTTTAATCATATTTTATATCCTCATATAAATTCATTTGTAATCATATTTTCCATAATATATTGATACACTCATGATATTATGAGGAACCGATAGTTTTTTTATCATTTTCATGGACACATTAAGAGATCACCAATTGTATTATATGATATTAGAAATATTTTTGTTTTGTATTTATGATATGAAATTAATTTTATTTATTGTTTATAAATAAAGAATGTATTTGAATAAAAAAATATAGTATATTTTATCTATAGTTAAATTTGAATACTTGTTTTTAATATATTATTTTTCTTTGGGATGCCTAATTATGAACATTTATTCATTTGGAATGACTATCACACCTGTAAGTTGATGATGATATTGACTAGAAATGAGTTATAGTTTCAATGGAATGAAAGATTAAAATTTTTATTTTCCGTTTTCATGAAATTTTTGACAGGAAAAAAACATTCTCATTTTACGATTTCAAAGGAAGAACTTTTTGGTTTATTATTATGTCTCTAATGTGGTCTTAGAGTATTCCATATTTTAGGATATATGTTTGTAGTAATATAGTTATAATTAGATTCAAACATGTATGAATAATTACTTTATTCATAATACTGATATATCTATGATGGTTCATTCACACAGAAGTGGGTGGAATTTGTTTTTTAAGATGTTTATAGTATAAAACAACCAAAAAATTATGTAAAATTTTCATATCAAGAAAAAAATTATATAAAGAATATGGGGTTAAAATATTTAATATTCTGATTATGAGATGATATATAATGATGGAAAAGTGTGTGTCGTTGATGATACATTGGGTAGGGTGTCTCATGTTGATGTAGATTAATAATCAAATAGTGACATAAATAATATATTATAACATTTTAAAGTATTAAGTGAGTGGTTATGTAGTATTATATCTTTTTAACACAATAATTATAATGGTTTTGACAGTGAAAGAGGTCCAAAGTTTATATTTTTAATTTTAGGTGTTTCATGACATGTTATATGAATGAGAGGAGTATCTGTGGTGGGATTTTTTTATTCTTATCCCTATGTTCATGAATAGATTTCTATTTTTGTATCAATTCAGTTAATTATGATTTTATTGTATCTAAATATGAAATAGTTTTTTATAAAATAATTTATATATAAGAATAAAATAGTATATGATTGTATTTATTTCATGATACTTTACCTATCAAATGCAATTCCCTGGCCCCAGACCACTCATCAGTGCAAAAATAAATTTCCCACACGGGTTTAAGAACACCTCAACATACACCAAAGTCTATCAACTAGTGGTTATGGCCTATTATATAATGTGGGAGGTCTATTGCATTGAATAAAATACATATAATATTTAATAAATAACCAATCATCTAAAATAAATAACCACAATACTCACAAATAAATAATCATAATGATGTAATAAAAATCATATAGAATTTATACATTCAAACAAAAAATAATTTCCCATATGTATTACCTAAGATAGAAAATGAAAAAATACAACACATGCATAGTATACCAACATCCATCCCAGAACCTCACACACAATGTCTCTAAATTATGATGGAACTACCCCATGATAATCCACTACATGTCAGGTGATGAAACTGAATGCAGATATAATTTTGGTACAGTCATCGACATTCCCATATAGGTTGTGAGAAATATATCTCAATGGGTGATAAATAACTTCCACTTTTATACACCTTTATATAATAATACTTATAAGGAATGAAATAATCAAGTTATACAAGTTAATTAGACATCATTTTACAACTAGGGCATAATAACCTTATTCATTATAGGTTACTGTAACACCCCAGGTAAATAAAGAATATACATTTTCATATTTATCCATATTTGTGAATAAAATATTAATATGACTTTAAAGGGGATGCAATGCTTGATGGCGTACCCAACATGCAACAACGAGTTTCTTTGGAATCTTACGTTGCACTCTAATAATAAAATAATATTATTTTAAATGGTAGTTAACATGTAGCCATTGTAATGGTGGGAATGGATAGAAATAACTAAAATATGACTATATATGTTTTTAAATGTTTTTACATTTATCCAATAATGGATAGAGGCTTAAAATACGGAAAGAATTCAATTTTAGGCGTATATGCCCTAGTTTTCACTAGAGGTTCACTTATCACCTTTTGATGTTGAACCATCATTAAATAGAGTTTTGTTCACTCTTAAACATTCTTTTAGACCAAATAAAACTCTTATTATGAATCGGGACATCAAATTTTACTTTGTGTAATTTTTTGGTATTTTTCCGATAAAGTTCATTTTTTAATGAATAGTGTAAAATGTTGTGTTTTAATTCAAAACCACTTTTTAATCTAATTTATTTATATGATTAGATAATATTTTGAATTGTTTTTAAAGTTAAATTAGAAAATATTTTTACCATTAAATCCAATAGTGGTCGTTGGAATTAATTTCACTTTGAAATCAGACTTAAACTAGTGTCAATCTTTTGATACTTATTGTTTTTAAAAACACGCTATTTTTTCTGACAGCGGGAATTAATTATTAAATTAATTAATGTGACTCATATGTTTTGAATTTTGTAAAATAGACTTCATTTTTGAGTTCGGAATATCAAATATAGCTTAGGGTGATTTTTTGGGTTTTTTCTGAAAAACTTCAATTTTTGATGAATAGTGAAACCACTAAGTGGTACTTATAAGAACTGATTTTCCGTTTAAATGAAATTTTTCCATCATTGTGTTTTGATTTTAAAAAATCCGACATACAAGGTTTTCATTAAGAAGTAAAATGTGGTTCAATGGGATAAAAATAATTTTTTGGTGAATAGTAACTTATTAAGTTTTTAATCGCGATTAGTGGTAATTAGTGTAGTTTAAGGTAAAAATGATACTATAAGAATGTGAAAACACCATGACACTTGTCCTACACCTATTGGGTGAGTCATAGCCGACCAGGACAAGCCATGGGCCAACTTGGGGACCCCATGGAGCCACTTTAGTTGGAAAATGACAATAATATATTTTTATTTAATGTTATAATTAAAAGTGACACAAACATGATATGTTTTACTAAAATAATTTTTAAGTGGGGTTATGCAAGTCATATTTTAGATTATAAATAGTCATTGGAAATATAAAAAGATTTCCTACATTATAGTAATTTTTTTATAATTTTTAGACATTAAATAAAATAAATTATTTGTGACATAATAATGATGCAGCGATGATATCATTATTTGACAATTTAAATAAAATGGAAAGATAATGTAAAATCAATGAACTACACATGTCCAAAACCAATTGGATGAGTAGATTTAGAAGCCTTATCACCTTATCCACGAATTATATCAATGTGGGACCTTTTGAAACCGAAACACAGTTTCAAATAAAGTAATATTTCTTACTTTCCAAAAGTACCCCTCCTCTCTTCTTATAAAAGGCCCCCACCTCTAACTCTTTTCCCACACTCCTCAAGCCTTTGTCTCGGCCAACCCCTACCCATTTACTCTCTCCACATCCCTCTCCTCATCCTAGAGGATTCCCTTTGGGCAGAATCCTTTCAAAGGAAGCCTTTAGGCTCAAATCAAAAGGAGTTACACTTTTAAAGGTAATTCATTCCCTCATGTTCATTTGTTTTATTTTGCTTCTCCAACCCCCTAAACTATTTTTATTTACTTCTCTTGTAACAAAAAAAGTATCTTCAATATACTAGGATTTTTTTATATGATTTATTCATGCTACACAATCACACAACTACATCAAATGCTTAAAGAACATACGGTTTCCGTGGATGGCGAAATTCTGCCTCCCGAAACGATGATTGTTCAATACTCATTTAACACCTTCAAAGGTGGCCATTATTATGTCACTATTTTTATATATGATATATAATATGTTTATGTTTTACTTATGCTTCTGTATTTTTCATTTGTGTCTTACCTTTATGGCTTCCATTATGGGTATACGCGATATCTTCATTTTAGGAAGTGCAGACTACCGCCCCCTCAAAGTGATGTGATTCGTTAATGCCATACGTGGGACGTATAAAGGATGGATTTAATGTTATTATATATTATGTTATACTGGAATTATTATATACCTCTATATCATTATTATTTCTTTCCATTAAAGTATGAGATAGAAATGAAAGTAGCGTTCATGCGTACGTACGGCTTACCGTCTCCATGAACGGTGCATTTCATTTCTTACCTCTAAATGATTATGTAATGTTATAAATGCATGCATGTACTGGATATATATGACATATATGATATCTACATCATGAATACAATTCTTTATATAATAAACATTTGGCCACACGAACAACATGTAATTGTAAGAAGTCCACTTTCAACTTAAGAACCAAATATCGACAAAACAAACATTATTAACTTAAATGATTAAATAATGTTTATAACATTGAAATAAGTGATATAAAAGGAATAATGAACTATAAAAAGGGTTCTTAATAAAGCGGAAATTAACTCACGTTTAATATTCAGGACGTTAAAGAACGATCGAGTCAAGTCGGACCCGAGGTAAGGGATCCCACTCCTCTCTTTCTTTTTAAGTACACACTTTTATGTCATTCCTTTTAAAGCTCATATTTCTTGTTATTGGGATAATCTTTTATATTACAGTTACTATAATTTTTATATTCATGTGATGAGAGACCCTATTCTCTCTCATCAATCCATTTTGGAAGTTTTGGGTGGCGCCGTTAGGCTGCGGAGTTTTCATAAGGGATTTCTCATCTCACTTTTATTCTCGTGAGATTTATGCTACATTTGCCACAAATTCCATTGAGTGGTGTATGTACTGCCCATTATTCTACTCTTTGTGTAATATACTTTCGTTTATGAGTATTTACATCAATGATCTATTGTCCTTCTTTCATGGGGTGTATGTTTTGAAAGATACCCAAGTTGGTAAGGGAACCTTTCACCCTCCTCTTTTTTAAAAGACTTATTTTGTTGGGTCTTTTAATTTACATATTGTTATGTTGGGATATGTTCTCATATATCCTTATTGATGTAAATTTTATGTCCAAGTGATGAGATACACTTTTTATCTCTCATTAACTCATTTTGATGTGATGCCGTTAGGCTGTCACGGGAAATTTTTAACCCAATTTCGATTTCTTTGGGTTCAACATGTAGTCATTGAATATGTCATTCATTGAATATGTGTGAATGACCTTTTATTGTTTTACACTTAATATCCACTTATTTTGGGTGTATTTATATTTTTCACACATATTTTTGAGATTGATTTGTCCTTAGTTTAAGGATACCTTCTTTATAAGGGATTTCATCACATTTTAAATCCCTATTGAGACTTCATTGTTGTTATGCACCAATTCACTCTTATATGGTGTATATACTGTCCTTTGGAATATTATATCATGAATTCCTTTATTCTCATGATATTACAAAGTTTTGACTAAATGTTATTCCTCAGTTATTGTATTCAAGTGTCTCTAATTTTGGTAAAACCCCTTGAACCGAAATATCATTTTAAATGTTTTAATTATTTGTTCTTATTAATATCCATGTTTTCAAAATGGTTTTAAGGATTTATTTATATGGATATTAATGGTTTAAAATTTTAAGCTTCATGGTGGTATGGGACACTTTGATTCAAAAATATCCTTATTAAATGTTTTAAATGGTTTTGAAAATGGTTTCTTTTTGAATGGATTCATTATTTCAATATACTAAAATGTTATATTGTGATTGGAAATATGGAAATGTTATGTTTTCCTTTATGCATGTTTTATGTGATACATTTATGTTATGGTTCTTGGGCATTGTTATGAAAACGGGTGGTTCCGTGATAAACTAAGGGCGGGTGAGCCCGATATAGCTCTACAATGCATTGGGTAACGCGAAGGAGTGAAACGTTAAGGTTTCTCCGAAGAGATTTTAGGGAATATACTGTGATGGGTATTCCAAACGTAACCAAGAGGGTTACTCCCGACGTAAGAATGTTATGAAAACCTCAAGTTACCTTTATGTCTTATGATTTCTATGATTTATTCATGATTTGATGAGGTAGGTTAAAGTGCCTATGTTTTATGGGTAAATTATGATTTCATTCTTATGTATATATGAACTCATGTTTCCTTTCCATATTTTTATATCCCTTACTGAGCTTTTTATGCTCATCCCAAGTTTTTGAAATGTTTTTCAGTTCAAGGGAAAGGTACATGATAAGATGATAGAGTCAAGGATGTGTTAAGAAAGAATCCATGTTTTATTTTCAATATGTTTCTGTTGATGGGAAGAATGAATATGGTCTTTTATGTAACCACTTTGTTTAAATGTGGAATGTAATGCAAGTTTCATGATCTAATTCTCTAAAACTCTAAACCTGAAAAGATCCTCAATGTGTAATCTTGTAATAACTCAAGATTAAGTAAGGTTTAAGGATGGGGCCTTATAGTTACAATGTTATAACTTGTCCATAACATATCCTAATCATCCATGCTTCAGTACCATTCCATAATTCACATTGTAATATATTCATTCCACTATATAGATAACCAATCCATACCCAAATAATTAAAGTTTAGGGATTTTTAAAACCTATACCCACTACCAATAGTCATTGGGAATGATCAATCATCCATATCAAAATGGAATTATTTATCCCTCAAGGTAGGGCCCAAAAATTAAGCATCACACCATAAACCAACCCATCCCTCAGTGTTGTTCACATCAATGAACTAAGACTCTTAATAATGGTCTATGATCATCATTAAATTTACTCCCTCTCACTTAGGACATGTTTATATAAGCCTTCTCTCTTAAAGATAATGCCCCTTACACAAACACTACCCTATAATTTTTCTTGTTAGGGCCCAACATTATGGACATTAAAACAATTAATGTCTGATAATTTCATTGAAACAATAAATAAAGTGTTCATGAATTATTATAACACTTACTTATACTTTTATACTGATGTAAGGTCACCTCCTGAGTGTTTAATGAAACCTAATAAAGTTAGTGTCCCATAATATCTTTGAAAATATCCAAAAAATATGATATAAATCACTAGAATATCAAAGGGTTCTAGTTTCTATAGACCTATCCCCTCATCAAAGCATATATCACATCACCTATATAGGATTAAAATAGTTCTTCCAGTACTATTAGAGCCCCTCATTAATGAAAAAATCTTGATCCCATCACCCATCTGTAACATAACTTCCTGAAGGGTGACTATGAACCCTACCCCATGGCTCTGTCCAAATCCCCATCAATCCCTCAACCCTCCTAGTCCCACTACCCAAGTATTTTAGCCATGAAAAACACTATAATATACTATCTTGGACCCCTCTTTATAATTTTTTCTAAAAAACCCATGAAAATTTCCTAGGATCCATATCACATATTCTTAGTACGTAGTGTGAACATGTCACCAAGAAAAACAACTCTTGTCACACCTTTTCTATTCCTAGATAACTCCACATAGTCAAAATATAGTGTATGATACTGATACACATAAAAAATAGTTTTCTTACCCTACATAAAGCCTCAGTCCACCAATTTATATAGTATGAGGCTCAATCCATCTTTATCCTCCTAACTAATCCTAAGATAATCCTTCTAGTATAACCACATAGAATATATAATACAAATAAAAAACAAGGTCTCTTGTTATTCTAAACCTCAATCTTTCCTTTCAGCAACATAGTCTCTATATGATTTCAAATTTACCTAGTTTTAAAAACACTCATATCATACACACGATGTTTGAATCTAGCCTATCTCTTCTCCCAAGGAATCCTTTATCTTCATCCATTTACCTTTTACCTTGAACCATTACTTATGTTGATCATTCATTCATATACAAACATATGTATTTTTATTAAATGGTATAACTCTGAATTTCATGTAGTTACAGCCCTCATAAATCTCCTTCTTGCATTATCATAGATCATCGATGGCACACCAAATAAATTACCACAATTGGTTATCATACCTCACAAAAATAATCATAAATAATTAACTATAAATACTTATTATTGTACATTTAAAATAAAATAATGAGACAAAGAATCCACCTACCCAATACAAGCAAACCAAACCTGATTGTATGTTCACATGTAAAATGATCACACTATCAAATTATTGATGTACCATCCAACATAAGCTCATCAACCAAACCCACTAACCATTCCCCAGAAGCACATTAGGATAATATAATGGATCATGTAATAATAAATTACATGGATAAATAGAAAACACCACCACCCCCCACAACAATCATTGTAATAACCATGAGTATCCACTGACCCTCTAATCATGCCATTGTAAGGGAATTCTAAGAATCAGTGAGACATGGAATCAATGTAATCCATCCCTTAATCCTAAACATTGATACCAAACATCCTCCAAATTTTTCTCATTATAAGTCCCAAGGAATTTCCTATTCATTTATATATAACCCATCATGGTTTCTATAAACCTAGTTGGTTCAATTACGTACAATTCCAAAAATAATATATATCAAAAAACAACATATAAGTTGTTGTTGACATTATAAATACCAAAATTTATATTCAACCCCCTAGATTGAAATCCTTAGGGAAATTATTAATCATCATCATACCATTCCATATATGTCACATGCATATACAAAACTCAATTTTATTCTGTCACCCAGGAATTTAATGCATACATAGACCTACTAAGGGTCCCTACTCATCAATGGATAGAGGGAATATAATTATTCAAATATAAAACATTATAAATCAGGATCCACATAACCTTCCATTATAGAAAATACAGTTGTTTGACATAGTGGAATGAAACCAAAAAGTTATACAAGAAGACACCATATAAGTTATTGTTGACACTTTATATTATCAAACATTGTTTTGAAAAACCAATCACATTCAATACATGTAAATTAATATGAGTCCAAAATTCCAAATTTGATGCATAGAAACAATACACTTAATAATTAACCAATAGTTAAAAAAATAAAGAACAAAATCTAAAAATTACATCATACTCAATAATAATAACATCAATAAAATCATCATGGTGGAAAAAAAATCACATACACCTTGTAACATGGACATCCCATTGAAAATTTTATCATTAATAAAAAGTACAAGTTTAATATTAGGATCTTACACACATAAAAATATTCTATATACCATCTCCTAAAATTATAATATAATGAAAAGATTTTAAGTAATTTTATAATTTTGTAGCCCGAAATCTCTGATAAGTTCCTACACTAGAGAGAGACATGACCTCAGGTACACCTTTCTACAAGCCAGAGGAAACTGACTAGTGACAAGCGCCAAATCCATATAGTAGGGAGATTATTACCTTGATCAAGAGTCATACAATACAATGAAAATAACCTAAACATTGAAAACAGATAATCCAATAACAGATAAATAAAAAAATATTGTTGTAATAAAATAAATAAAAAATTCATAAAAGAATGCATATGATGATCTTCAAAAGTCTTGATAATAAATAAAAAAATAATATACACAATGACTAGCCCAAATTCAATCCACTAGACTGAAACTTCTTATATGAAAATACCCATATTGTTATACCTCTTTAACTCACCAAACATTATTTGTAGAACCTCTTAGTATAAAAAAAGTTTTCATGTTCACCCGGGAGATCATGTAAGGATTAAAAAATACATCTTAGAAGATCCTCGCCATGTTTCCCCCATATAAATCATCATATACATGAATCTATGAGGAATCAGATAAATATGTCAAACAATTCCACTAGATTTCATGTGATAACTTGGCTACCATAACCCACTATGCATTAGGTCACTAGATTCTAACTAGGTCATATCAATACCTAATCATGCCAAATTCAGATCTATATTTTAATCTACCTAAATTTCTTGTAATTCTACAACATTGGTGAATATCCCACACTATAAGACTCAAAATAGGGTAGTGTTTAAACCTCAACCAACTAATCACACACATTGGGAATAATCCCACATCTATATCTTGATCTAATACATTATCAATCATGGTAGGGTACATTAGTCCCATGTTACATTGTTCCATGAACAAGCCCTATGGGTAGTCCTCATCCCTGTCCGAAGCCAATCATGAAAGACACATGATCAAATTTCTATCCAAATACCTTTACCCTAAATATAGATATTTATTCATTATCACATAAGGGAAATTTCCCTTACAAAATAACTTCTCTCTCAATCCGTGCTGAGATTGCCTACATTCCCACAGACCCAAACCACATATGGAAAGGTATTAGACCGAATAACCATATCTTGAGGGATTTTTTACCTCACATAACTTTCCTCACAGAATTATGGTAGGTCACATCATGTATTTCAAAAAATAATCCTCAATGAATGGTACCACAATAATGAGAACATGCGGATGTATCATATCACACATTTAAATAGATGATCTTTGGGTTCTTTTCCACTGATTCATATCCCATCGTTGAAAAACATCTCACCTCACTTTTTTGGGTGTGCACTAGGTCCTCCAAATCTATCATGGTCCTTCCTCACTAATAACATATCTCAGTTTTCACAAATTAATGGAGTCATTTTTTAGTGTCTTACTTCAACCCAAACCAAAAGGCCCAAACCATATACACATCAAGACCCTCAATAGTTAAAGACCCTCTGCCCTAGTACCATTACAATACAAACCACTCTAGGTCTACCTTATTAAAACCTCATTTGAGGTCCTCAATAAATTCCCCAAACCTGTTCTGAGGTTCTATAAAAAATCCCCTATATAGGATGACTTGTCCCATTGCATGATTAAATACCTATTAAAATAACATGTGTAGTATAGGAGGATTTTTCCTACTCAAAATGAATTATAGGAACCCATGCTACCCTAAATAGGGAGTTATTATCCCACATGATACACTTAACTATCTTTTTCTATAGTATATAGCCCTATCCCTCTCTTAGATTCTTGATAATCCAATGATAATCTATCAAGTCTATGTGCATTTCATTACAAATCCCAAGGCCACCAAATATATCTCTTCAGTCCAATCATTTCTCTTGTTACTTGTTGAAAGTATCTATGTATGATTACGTATTAACTAAGTACTAAAAAACACTGATATTGAGAATAAGAGGTCGAACATTATCATATCTCTTCCTCCTATGGAATCACGAGTCCCTATGAATCTACCATATCCCATTCAACATTAATGTAGGGAAGAAATCATGCATCAAAAAATATATAAATTTTTATTAAATGGATCATTTACCTATATCATTGAGTTACCATCCTATTAAGGACTCAATAATGAATACATAATCCAATCCATTTCTGAACCAAGATAATATCACCCCCAAGATCCAAAATCACATCACAAATCATACATAAATAATTATAAAACGTTATAATTAAAATATTAAACAAATAAAATGAAGAATAAGCATTAAAAAATCATTGAACACTATTACATCACTATAAACCAAACTGTATTAGGAGGGTCTAAAACACACCATTGATACCCTATTATAAGAAATTATTTACCGTTAGAACCTAATCATTTAAAAATTTAATTAATTTTACTGAAACTATAAAAACTTTCATTGGATGATGTTACATCAGAGAAACCTCTTATTAATACATGATGATGCCATCCCATGACTTCTTTGAAGCATGCCCAGAGAAATACCATGGAATATAAATTGATTCCACTATACACTAGTGTAATTGACACTAGATACCTAAACAAAATCAAGTAGAATAATTGGGACATGAATATAGTTTATGGATATATTAAAATAAATGCTCATATATTGGACCACCAATGTTATAATTCAAGAATCACCCCCATTCATGGGATTTTAGTTGAGATAATGTGGAGTAAAATATCTAATGAATGGAATCTTCTTCCATCTTTAAAACCTTAAAAAACAAGTCCCAAAATAAGTGGTAAAATATGGATATAGGACCACCAACAAAAGTACCCAGATACATTTGGTATGCAGCTAAGCCTTATATGCTGGCTATTTCAAGATCACTTAAAAGATAGTGATCCCAGCAGGCGATATGAACTACAGGATTACCAAGAAAATATTGTAATACTGGGTTCCCTAGAACCCACTATATAGTGTTTTTTATTACTACATCGTTTACAGTATTAGTTATACATAATATACTTTTACTATTATTTTGTATAATTGTTTGTGTCCCCTTTTATTGTTAATTTATATAGATCAATTTTTGTATCAAAGGATATAGTAGATCCAGGACTATAATGAGAAACTAAAGATACTATATCATAAATATTTAATAAATGTATTATAGTCTAGATATGTTATAATGAATGGATATATTATATGTTTTACTATTAGGTGTCAGGGGATCATAAGCATTGAGACATGTTCTCAAGAAGTTCTCTCTTGTTAATCTAAAGTAGTGAGATCCTAAAGAAAGACCCTCCAATATGAATAGCACATGTTTTGGGTGACATTGATTATTCATATCTACGAAATTTTTTTATTAGTCTCTTAACATTATATAATTTCCATTGTGTTCCATTTTACCACATACTTTGTTACAAGGAAAAAATGATAATTAAATCATATTGAGGTAGCTTGTGTTTGATGATTCATTGGTGTTATAGAATTTGATGAATGGTCAAGAAAGTATTTTTATCTTCCAGAATGATGAAGAAATATAAATTGGTCCATGATGATCAGTATGGTGTTACATTCATAAGTCCTTGTCCATGGAAGTTGAGGGAAAATCCATTAAGTTAGGTAAAAAAAATAAAATAATAAAATGAAGATGAAATGGTTTTTCATCCTTCCATATGATATATTAAAGACAAATATATTATATTATATAGTGCAAGTTCATAGGTTGGTTGTCCCTGCGGGGACAACCCTCATCACTTACAGTGTTGTGATGAGTTGCTAGATCCCACCCTTATTCTATGAATAGTCTTCAATACTATCATGATGAGGGCATAGAGGTTCACACACAATAGTGTATTCAAAATATTTCATATTCTACATAATTGGTATATTGGACATGGTAGGACCCAATGATGTGGTCTAGGATTTTAATATGGAGATATTCTCACCAATGGAACAAAATAAATTCATATTATCCATATTAAGAATAATTATCATTGAATTTATTTATTAAATATATTTACATGTTTAATGTAAATATTTGTAAAATATTAATTTAATGAATATTTGTTTAAATATTCTAGGATCATTCAATATTATACGTAATGATGATACCAGTTAATGGATCATTTACTATCATTTAATATATTTATTCTGTTATAGTAAATCGATATTAAAATTTATGACTTAGTAGAGTAGTGGTAATATGTTGTTTATAATAACTTAATTATTCAGGGATAAATATACATTTACAGATAATTTCTTAACACCCTATATATATAAGAGGATAAGGATTCAATAAGTATTATTCAGGGTATTTATCTCTTTCTTATATTCTGTAATGTTTTAAATAGAGAGGATCTATATCTAGGAGCTCAGATAGAGCTCTCTCTCACACATAGTAAGCAAGGTGATGAAGTGGTCATCCACGAATTTATGGTTTCGTTGAAACTCAATGCTATCATCCATATTTCTAAAATTGGTGCACTGTTAATTTTTGAAGCATGTGTGGATGATCTAGAGAAATTAGGATTTGGATTATTTAATCAGTGATTTCCAATTATGTGAAAATGTCGAGCACTACTATATATAATACTAGGTATTCACGGATTCTTCATTTTTTCTTAAAATACTTCATGTGATATCTTCATATTATTCCGTTTAGAGTCTCACTAATGATAATGAGTTCATGTAGTTTGTTGGTGGAATATTTTAAAATACAATTTTTGGGGAATTTGCTGCATGTTGAAAACCTTCAATTGGTATCAGAGCGAAAAATGATAAATTTTATTCCATTAAAAATTAAATTTTCATTAAATATTAATGATGGTTTTGATACTATCCCAAAACCAATGATGGAAATTAAATCTGACGTCATATAACTAATTTATGGCCATCTGATGTTTTTAATACGAATTGAATTTCCTTTTTTCAGGTTAAAAATATATATTTTCATTTTGTACACGAATACTGTGGGATAAATTTTCACCACATCTCCTATTCATTGTAGATATTTTTCTCACTAGAATAGTGATTTATAACCATAGGATATCAACCATTGGTGAATATTTTTTTAATAATAAATATTTTGATATTCTAATTATTATCCTCCTTGAAAAACTCACGTAAAACAAAATGTAGAAAAAAAATATTTGAGGAATACAATGATGTCTATCTTTGTATCCAATTAGACAAATGTATATATTTTTTTGGAAAAAAATATTAATGATAATGTTTTGAAAAGTTTTAAAATTTATAGAAGAACCACTAAGTGGGTCTCCACTATTCGTTATGGTAACCCCACTTGGGCCACATCCTCCATACAGTGGGTGCAACCAGTAACTCAGATCGGCCAGACCGCCGATTGATTCCCCTCCAATCAGATCACTAAACTGCCACCAAGAGGCATAAAACTCCTAAAACAGTCCCTGTTAGACCTCCAGGGTGAAGCTGCATTTTTCCGAACTACTTCACTAACTAGTCATCTCAACTATGATGCCCTCAACCCCATAGTTGGGCCACCCTTGACCTCCCATACACTAGATTTTCATGATAATTATTTATAAGGAAGAATCCTCTACTATAAGGAGTGGCTCTAACCCATGATGGCCCAGATCTGGACAGATCCCTCCCACTGTAACCCACCTGGAACAATGATCCTGACTACCAATGAGTAGATCATGTGAGACTTACTTTTCTCTAGGTGTGTGTGGAATCCCTTATTCACCGGTGACACATAGCATCCAGATCTGGAACTCTCGATGACAATGCGGGGTAACCTCCACTATGCGACCACCTACCTTGGACCAAGCCACTGGACACCATGGGATACCTCATCCAGACAACCTCCACGAATGGCTACAACACTAGGTAGTGGTTTGCAACCACTCTTGCAGGCTCCCACCTCCTTTAGATTGATCAGGCTCTTCCACTACCTTAGTTTCCATAACTACCTCAGGTGTAACCTGACATCCCATAAATAGCGGGTACCACAACCAGTCAGCCCTCGTTGGGATTACTAGTAAGGTACCATGGAAGTCAGTCCTTCCCCCCACCCAAATAGGCTTGTGCAGTTTCTCCCAACCCAGAACGGGTGTGGGTGGATCTAGTTAGCACAGAATGTCCTTGTATGAGGTATGGACTTCCCAAATTTAGCATGCATGGGTTCTATCCAACCTGCACTGGTCCTCCCCAGGGTTTTCAGGTCCCAGGTAACATTTCTATATAATCAGTAATTAATTAAATTTATTAATATAATATTTTTCTATATTAAATTAATTAAATATTAATTTTTGATATATTATTTAAATTATAGGTTAACATGTTAAATTTTTAAATTTTTATGTTAATTTAAATTAAATAAAGGGACCGAACAATGTAAAAATTGTTGAATTAATATATGAGTGAATTTAAATTCAACAAAATTGGGTTAGGAAATATTTAAATATATATTCAATTTTTATTTATGTATTTAGTTTTTAATACACAATTTAAAACTGTATTAGATTGACCATGATCCTTGTACTGAACAATTTATGTTTTTTGTTTTATTTATTTATTTATTTATTTATTGAATGTATTTTAATATGTAGTAAAATAAATAAGTAAAATGTGTATCATCTCAGTGTCATTACATGATCATGATTAGTTGGATTGGTGGTGTTGCAACTCGAGACACAAGTAGCACGACTCGTGTTATAACCCATAGGGTAGGTTGATCCACTATCCACTCCATGGATCATCCATTATTATCAGATCATGGTAATATCATCAATGTTTTTATGCTTTATTATTTAGTGATTGTTTAGTTTATGCAAAATCACATAGGAATAATAATAAACAAGCATGCATAGATAAATGAATATGTGAAATGATGAATAATTTCAATTTATTGAAAATTCAGTTGTGAGTTCAATTACATAGAATATCCTATGAAGTATATAATGATTTTTTTCATCACAATAAAATTACAAAACCCTGAAATATTTATTTAGTTGTAATGACCTTCAGTCTTTCATATTTAGACACAACCTGCTGTTTATGGTCCTCATCATGTCAAATATGATGGTGTCTCTTATTATCAGAATGTTATTATGTGAATGGTGGGTTGAAATTAATAAAGTATTATTAAGGATTATCCATATCTAATATTTTATAATTTTAGAGTCTACTATTGATTAAATTATGTTATAATATTTTATAATGAGACTTCATTCAACACACCAAGGATATACGAGTTAATTTTTTTGGCCAGGAAAAAACCTACCTTAAACCCTATATAAAGTGGTATATAAAAAGCATGTAGATTACAAGGGTATGTTCATGGATCCTTTCCACATGAATACTCAGGTGACAGATTATTCTAACTCTAGAATAGAGTGTTCTTATAATTGAATTAATTTGTGGGAGATATTTAATGGTTCAATTAATTAATAAAAATGTCTAAAAAGGTAATCATAAAAAACTAATGATCTACTATTTTATATTTTTAAAAATGAAATGTTATAATACAAGGAAAAACTATGATAAACAAAGGAAAGAGTAATTGTCAAAACTGGCATGAAATTCCCTATGTAGTAGAGACACTTGCACAAAATACTATGATTTAGGAATTTTTTCACTCTAGTTTCCCCAATCAGGTTAAAGTACCTCAGGAAGTGATGGTGTAAGAAAGACTTGTAGGATACTAATGTTAGGTGAATATAATAGTTACATCATAATAAAATCATCGACATTTGATTCTTGTTATAGCCACTACATTAGACATCGATGATATGACATGATGTCTCATCCATAAGAACTGTGAAAGGAGAAGGATATGAACATTTATGAATAAGGCTATGGTTACATTGGCATGTGTAAAATAAAATATGTTTTATTATCATTCAATGGATCCTATTCTCTTTTTATATTAACCTACCAGGTGAAATATCTTTTTTGGTTACAAGAAAAACTTCTATTTAGTATGCACATTATAAACTTTTACGGTATGGTTCACCATGTAAATAAAAATATAAAATAAAGATCTATATCAATTTTAAAGGAGAACAAATTGAATTAGAAGGGAAAAGGCCAATGGAATGTAAATCCAAAATCATCTATGAAACATCCTTATATATATTTAGGTATTAAAATGGGGTTATTTTCAATTCAAAACTTGAAATAAATATTGAATGTTCAAAGAAATCGTGGAGAGGTCACTTCTAGTTAGGGTAATTTAAATTTATTAGGACACTTTTATCAGTATTTCTAAAAAAGGCGTTGAAAAAGATCACTTTCATTTGTGCCAAATTAATTAGTGCTGATAAACGACATCTTTATCACTTCTTTTTAGTGCTAATAAAAATATAGATTTATTAGCACTAAAAAATCACTACTAAAACTCATCATTATCAGGGCATAAGTTTCAGTGTTGATAAAGATTGGATTTATCATTGTTAAATAATTTAGCGCTTGTAAAAGTATTTATAACTATAGTTATAAAAAAATTTCTAAATACATCTAAATAATTATATATATATATTTTTAAAAATATATATATAAATATAAATATTGTAAATATATTCTTTATTTAAATATTTTTTTTATTTTATTTTATTATAATATATAATTGTTTATTTATAAATATGAAAATAATTTTAAAAAAAATAATTTATATATAATTATATATATATTGATATAACTATATATATATAATAAAAATAAATATAGTCAATATATTCATTATTTATAAGAATTTATTATAATAGTACAATTATTTAAAAATATATTTATTTATTTCTAATTATGTGAACAATTTTGAAAAAATAATATTTATTTAATTATAATTATAGATATAAAAATTTATTAATATTATGAATATTTATAAAGAATATTTTTATTTATAATTAATTTTTTACAAATATATATTTATCATTATTAAATATAATTTATTCTTAAGTGAACGGTAGTTAAAAATGAGTGAAATTGAATAATAAAAATTGTGAACACTTCAAAAATACTGGAAAATAGAGATGTTTTACTAATTAAATATAACTTATTAAAAATATACGGTCATAAATTGAAAAAAAAGATGAATACATACTGAAAATATTAAAACATTGAATATATATCTATATAATTAAATTATAGAAATTGATTATTACCCCAAAAAATTGGAAGGAAAATATATAAAATAAAACATATAAAAATGAATTAATACAAAAATGTAATAATATTAAAAATTTAAATAATCTTATATTTCAATTAATAAAATGAATATTAAATGTATAATATATTAATGAAATTATAAAATGAATAACAAAATTTGCATAAATTAGTTAAATTTTAGGTTTATATAAATTATTTCATTAACTATGTAAGTATTTGTGTTTATGCTTTTTATATGAAAATATATTAATTATTTATATTTTAAATCAATATAAAACATGTTTGATCTATGTTAAATGGAAATATCTAATGATAGTCATTTATTTTTATTCCTCACTGCAATTAGTAAGTATTTTTAATTCATATTTATTTTTAATTATAAACCATTACTCAGTAGATATATAAATATTTAATGTAATAAATAAATATTTTTTATTATATATATAAATTTATGTAAACTCATATAAATCTATATATTTAATATATAATATTTTTCACATTACCAACAATTATGTAATTAATAAAATGTTTAATATATTTCTCAATTTGGTTATAAATAATTTTAAATTTACACACATATATAAATGTAATATATAGATATATATTTATTATTATTTATATTTAATATATATTATGATCAATTTATTCATTTTTAACAACAATTATTTATGTAATAAACTTTTTAATTAATTTTTTAATATACTCATTTATGTTTTTCACTTATTTAATTATATCATTTTATAATGACCATTATCAATGCTAAAAAAGTCGTGCTAAAGGATACCTTCATGAATGTTAAAAATAAGTCACTGCTAAAAGTTACCTTTTTTCCTTGATAAAAAAGTCACTAATAAAGACTCACATTATAAGTGCTAGAAAAAGAAATTATAAAAAGTACTTAGCACCCCCCTTTTTTATAAGAAACATCTTATTTATGTCTTATAGTTCGATAAATTATATGGGTGATGTTTGGAAGATTTTGGAGAACATTTTTTGAGTTTTTATGTCTTTACTAATTGTGCATGGTTAGTGCACATTTTGGAAAAACCGTGAATCACCTACATGAAACCATACATAATGAGAAATGGGATAAAGGAAAGTCAGACGAGTAGCTTATATGTTTTAAAAACTATTTGTTTGCCTATGAGAAATAAGAAACTTAAGGTAGTGAGAATTTGAATCGGTGGTGCATAGTTTGATAACCGATATAGCCAAAAATGTGATCCCCACTTAAGGAAGTTGATGGTGCACAATTATCACACAGTTTTCCTAACCATGAGAATGTTTAAAGTGATATCCTAAAATTGTGGATATCACAAAACTTGGTAATTTACTCCCTCTTTTTGCCTTCTTTATGGCCCTCACTCGAGATTCTATCATCAAAAAGGTTAAATAGGATTATTCCATCAATACTATGGTTATATGAAGGCTTCCTATAGTGTTTTGAAGAGAAATTCTAGTTGTAATTCATTATTCATGGTCATTTATGGAGGGTTTTCATAGATCTAATTACCTTTTTATCTATGTTTCGTAGATCTAAATTTTTTTGATAGATCTATGATATTTGAATCAAAATAGGAATATATTGTGTGTCTTTTAAAGATAGGGGAAGAAATCTAAGGTGGGGTTTCAGAGTTATATCCAATTTCTATTTTCATTTGAATACTATAATTCCAGTTCTCCATAAAACCCAATGTAGGTTGCTTCAATATCATCTCCTCTATTTATAATATGAAGGATTAATTTCAAATTTACTATTTTGATTGAAATTGGTGGTTAAACAGGTATTCAAAGCATGATAGAAACCATCTTGAGTTATGGTATTTTTATTTGTGTGAAATTATTGAATTTTTGTGGAAAGTGATTTCATAAATGTATTTAAAATGTTGATTCTAAAAAATATTGCTAGATTGATTTATGTAAAATTGTTTTCAATAAAACAATTTTTAAATGATTTTTTCATTTAACATGTTTTTGAATTTGATATGGTTTTTGAATGATTGTATCAGAATTTATTTGTTCATACATAGTGGTGAGTTTTCATATTTCATTTATGAGGATGATTGAAATATGACTTAGTGTACGGTGGAAAAGGTGTCATGGGAAATGGGATTTAATTACCTTGTTGTGACTTGGTAGATCGATGTGAAACCACTCATGATCATGGAATAGACTTAACCAAGTATTCATTTGTGGATTTGTGGGTATATCAGTTAGGATATTATATTCCAAAATATGTAATTTATGAAATGTATTTAGGGTATTGTTTGGTTATTTTCCTTGGATCTTGATATTGGTTAGGAAAATAGTTTACCTTGGAACTTGTTTATATAGTGATATAAACATTTTTAGAAATTGGTTTATTTAAATTGATTTATATAAATGTTATAAAATGTTCTATCAATGTCGCGTTAGTCAGGAGCTCATTGGGGAAAATATACTAAACTGTAGTCCTCACCCTTGTTTTAGAACATCTATGCTATTTCATTTATAATCTATCGAGATACAAGAATAGGTAATTATCACACAGCTTTTGTAACACTTCATGATACCTGGGTATGTTTGTAGATATAGTGCATGTAGCACGTTAGGGATTTAGAGTTTGACATTGTTTTTTTTTCTATTTTTTGATCTTCTCGTTACTGTAGACTTGTATATTGTAGTCTATCAATATGGTACATAGTGTAAAATTGATTTTAATATAAATGGACTTATTTTGAAATGTCTTTCATTTATATCTTGGATAATGTAGTGGTATACTTGGTTATAAAATATCTTGTTTGTTGTTTTATTTTCAATGGTAAAATCGTTCTCCAATTGTAAATAAATCCCTCTGTATTTATTTTTGGCCTTTTTTGAATTGGTAATGTCACGTAAGGCCATGTACCACCTCTGCCTCGACTCAAGATAATGAAGAGGGGTAATATGTTACATGTGTATCTGTCATGGTCAGTACCAATAACCTTTCGAGATAAGTTATATCAGTATATGCTAGTACAACTAAAATTTTAGGAAATGTGATGTCAACATGGTCCTTCTCAAAAACATTTCTATAATATGTGTTCTTTGACTATTCTTAGTTGTCAATCTCAGAGTTTAAATTCATTTAGACCAATTCCTTGGGTTTGGATCATAGAGAGGAGTAATATTGTTAGGAATTGAAATGTTGAGCATAAGAAGATGTATTTATCCTTTTTGATGATCTTCACGTTACTAGAGAATTGGGTATATAAGTGTTTTAGAGACACTTATTAGATTTGAAGATCTCAATGTCATGGGTTTATCCTATGAGATGATTTGGACAAGAATTAATGGAATGAATTACTATTTGAATCTTGTATCTTAGTTTTAATAATGATATATGATTTTGTGAAATGTGTTGTTTTTTAATAAATGATGATTTTTTTTTCAAAGGAATGATTTTGAAAAAGTGTACAACTTTGGCATTTTAAAAATGGTATGATATTTAAAAGAAATTAGATATTTTTAAACAATGGTTGAATATAGAATGTTTTAATTAAAGAAATCAATTTTTTTGAAGTATTTTTTGATATAATTTGAAAATTTTAAGCATTCAATTGATAGAAAATAAGACTTAAGGCTTTTTTTTACAATATGGAGAATGTCCCATAGTATATGTTGTAGTAACCAAGTAGAGGAAGCTATTAAGAATGTGGTTTCACCTGAACCATAGATGAACCAAGACCTATTTGAGAGTATATTCCAATCTTTTCATGTTGTTGATGTCAAGAAAAGGAGGGATGATCCATGGAAAGTGGAAAGTTTTGTACAATTACTGAAATAGAATCCACCCATTATTCAGTGTGTTTCAGAAATAGAAAGTTAATAAGTGTGGTTGAATAGAATGAACTGTATCCTTGATTTCATCGGCCCACCAGAAGATATGAACGTCGGGTTAGTGAATTAAATTTTGGAAGATCATTCATGCTAGTGGTTGTAATTAGATGTCCATGCATGAGTAGACAATGTTATTTCATTGGAGGATTTTAAGTAATTGTTTAACTGACAATTATATGCACACATAATCAAAATTTAGGGAATGACAGACTTCTTGAATTTAAAGCATGAAAATATTTTTATCATAGTGTATGAAACTAAATTTATGATTTTAGTCTACTTTACACCCGAAGTTTCTATAAGTGCATCCATGATGGAATGCACCATTTATTTGTGGCTAAGGTATGATTTTATCTCAATGATTGATGTTTTATATATCAAATATTATACAGAGATAGTCAAAGGAGAGACTATATCTGAATGAGTAATCTTAGGAGATATTAGAGGATGAATTATGTCAATAATTATGGAAAATGGTCGGAAATATAATATTGGTAAGAAGTGGAAAAGAGAGAATAAATTTGCGAGGTGGGAGAATGAATCAGAATCAACCAACCAGATCAGTAAATATTCCTCCAACACCAAAATGGTGAGATGGATGTTTTCAATGGTTATCCATTAACTACATGAAGAGAGATTCTGTGAAAAAATTGATAGAATGCGAAAATTTCCAAAAATATGCATCGTCATTAGTGCTATTGTCAACGTTATTAGTGGTCAGGTGTTTGGGACACCTCTTAGGCAACTCAATCGGATCAGGACAATAATGAGAAATATCCAGCGATGAAGCAATTATATGGAGTTGGATAGATTATTGTGGAAGACCAATCTGGACCATCTATGGTGAGAGATATGATTCATTTAAATTCATCCCTTTTGTAGGTACTATTTTATACAGTTGCGTAGTATTCCTTCATTTCTTATTATTCTATTAATTTTCTATCTATTAATGTTGAGATGATGCCTCTTATAATGAAACAACTAACTCCTCTTGGTCAACATGAGTTTTGAGCCTTTGAGTGTAAAGATTTTTTATAATCGTTGATGGATCTGTCATGAAATGGGATTTATCTATTATAAAGATGGAAGTCTATGATATAATTCTCATTATGGATTTTTTTATAACAATCTTGTATAAAAATGACTATTATACATGGATAGTTAGATTTGCGACTGATGAGGGCATCAATAATCTCTTTAGATGGGGAAATAATGTAAAGGTAGGTTTATTGGGTCTGTTAAATCTAGTTTTTGGAGAAACCTCATACCAGTTTGATGTTTTATCATTGACATCAATAAAAGTCAAAAAAAATAATATTCTCCTAGTAGTGTTGTATCATTTTGTAGATCTGTCAACTGAAAATTTTTCAAAGATACCAATGGAAAGAAAAGTTGAGATTTTGATTCATCTCCTACTAGGGAATATTCCTACATCACATTTATATCATATAATTCAATGAAATGAATAAAAGTAATTTAATGTGCAGTTAGAAGAGCTAGAAAAAATGGGTTCATTCAGCCAAGCATGAATCTATGGGAAGCACATGTCTAGTTCATCAAGAATCTCAATAGAACTCTATGGATGTGTGTGTATTATCATAAACATAATAAATATAAGATAAATAAAATATATCCACTTCCATTCATTGATGATTTTTTTATAAATTATGCTTATCTCAATGATACTCGAAGATTGACTTGTGATCTGGATATCACCAACTGCGAGTTCAGAAGAAGGATATTCCAAAAAAACTTTCCTAAGCAGATATGGACATTATGAATATGTGGTAATGACTTTCGGTTTTATGAATGAACCATAAGACTTTATAGAATTGATTTATTGTTTATTTATGATATATCTATTTTTTTATGGAGGTGATTTGGGATTACATATTGGTGTATTCAAAGGCAGGGGCTGTGCATGAGAAAAATATGGTGGCAATATTGGGATTCTTGATAGATCATTAGTTTTATTCTAAATTATTGATAGTAGATTTTAGGATAAAATAGGCCCATTTAACCAGCCATGTAATCTACGAATGAGGTTTTTCTTTGGATCTAAAAAAAGATAGAAGATGATACCTATTGAAAACTTCTAAAGAACGCCTTTTAGATATGGAGTTTCATTGGTGTATCTGGTTATTATCAACACATTTTTCATGATTTTTCATGACTAGATTCACCGATGAAATAATTGAAAAAAAAAGTTTTCATAAAGTAAATAAAGAAGGTTATAAGTCCATTCAGGATAAATTGGTTCTCCTTACATCAGTACCATTATTTATCATTCCAAAATTTTGATAAAATTATGTGGTGTATAATGACTCTTTTGGGACTGGGATGGGATATGTTTTCTTATCATAAGGTCATGTTGCAATATATGTCCAACAAAAGTTGTGGTTTCATGAGAGGAGATACCCGAAAATGTATTAGGAGATAGTTAAAAATGTCTATGATTTGATGACTTGACGTCATTATAGGTTTTGTGATAAATTTACTCTATATACAAGTCATGCATGGTTAAATCATATTTTCTCACTATTATATTTGAATCCAAACGAAAAATATGGATGGATGATCACTTTATTATTTCCTTTTATTTTTTTTGTAGTAGGTAAAGTCAATATGGTGGTCGATGTGTTACGCATAAAGACATATGATCAGTTTGTAGAAGAGACATTATATGAGTAGTAGTTGATGTTAGTTATAGTAGATATTAGCATGTAATGTGAAGATCAATGTAATGTTGTGGTTTTGATTCTAGTTTCATTGATTCCTGATTTAATAAATATTGTTAATTTGGAACATACACTTGATTTGGAATGCATTGTGATAAGGTCAAAACTCAATGGTTGGGAGACTATTGTGGGATATAAGACGAATGAGAATTCAGTTTTATGGTTTGGAGATTATAAGTTTGTAACTATGGTATTCTAGGAACTACATAATATTTCTTACAACCATTGGATATTGGGTTTTCATCCTAGAATTAGAATATATATAATTAAAAGAGAGGGGAATTTTGGTAGATCATTTTAAAAATAATAGTTGCTGAGTTTTTTAATGATGCATAAATTTTCAGTTTGTTAAGGATGAGAATCATTGACTAGTAGTCTTATTGATGTCATTTCATATCCTTGTTCAGAAAAGGGATCTTATTTCAATGGATTTTCAGCACATCTCCCAAGAACAGTTCATAAACATGATTCCATATAGGTGAAAATGGATCATCCCACTAGGTCACCTCACCATGTTGGACCATTTAATTTATATTCATGAATCTAAAATGGAAGGCATGTATAAAATCGATATCCAAGAAGTGGTAAAGAGGCATGGTGTACTAGTTTAAATACTGTGAGAAAGAGATCTGAGGATTATATCTCATTTCTGGAGTTCAAAACAAAAGTAACTTTTTGCATAGTTTACTATGAGTATGAAATATTATCCTTTTATGGATGGTAAATATGAAAATAATTATTCATAAATTAGAAGATATGTTGCGGGCTTGTGTATTGAATTTTGGTGTCTCATGGGATGAGAACATATAGTTATTGGTGTTCTCAAATAACAACAGTTATCATACCATGATACATAAGGCTCAATTTGAATCTTTGTATGGGAATTCCTATTGTTATACACTTTTTGTGGGTGGAAATAGGTGATACATCACTAGTTGGGAAAATCCTTTTCCAATATAAAATGTACAATATTTAGATGATAAGGAAACATATAGTGATGACAAAAAATCTTTATAAATAATATGTCAATCATCATCACTAGTCATTACCATTCAAGGTGAGTGATTATGTGTTCTTAGGGATATCACTGAGGCTTGGGAATCATCATTTTGGGATTTAGGGCAAGTTATCTCTAAGATAAATACATCATTTTGAGATACTGGAATGGGTTGGGGAGGTGGAATGTCAGTTGGCATTTCCACCACTATTAAATTTTGTGCATAATGTTTTCTATGTTTCTTAGTTAAAAGAGTTTCAGCCTGATCATGACCATGTGATTCGTTGGGATCACATTGATCTGGGACTAGGTGCTTCTTCAATGCATATCTTGGTGAAGATTATGGATAAGAAAGAGAAATTATTTCTCTGAAAATCATCATTATAGTATGGGTTTTGCAAAAGCATTTTATGATTTAGGAAGAGACATAGGAATATGAGAATTAAATGAAATATAATTTTGAGAACTCTTTCAGGACAATGAAGGTTTAATACTTTATATGGATGAAAAGACCTATGGTGGGGAGAATGTATAAATCAAAGGATTTACTATATAACCCATTATTAAGGTTTTTTATTTTTTGAATGTATACGCGTGATGTTTTGGAGATTTTGGAGACCTTTTGGTGGGTTTGTGGTACATTTCCATGATTTGGGAAAATCATGAATCACCTTCAAGAAACCATGAATAATTGTACATAGGATAACAAGAATGCACATGGGTGATGCATGAGTTGTATAAATTGTGCAACAACATAAGAGAATCACACAACATAAGGTAGTGAGATTCAGTATGGTTGGTGTATGGTTTGTTAATACATTGAATCTAATTTGTGAGTCCCCCTTAAGGTAGTGAATGCCACAATGTTAGCTCGTAGTTTTCCTAACCATCAGACTAACCATGCACGTGTTAAAATGAGATCCTCAAAATGTAGATCTCAAATGTTTTGGTCTTTAAATATTTCATTTTCTCTCTTATGAATCCCTAACATGAGATTATCTCATTCCAAAGGCTATTGATGCTTCTCCCACCAATACGATAGAAATACAAAGGACTCCCTTAGTGTTTTATTCATGGTGATTTTTTATAGATATACTTATTTATCTTTATTGGTCTATTAAATCTTCAACCAATATATATAAATAAATAATATTTGTTTGCAAATATTATTAGATGTGTATTATTGTTGATAGGGGATGATATATATTGTTGTTTTTGGAGTATCAACACATTTAAATTGGCGTATGAGTACTATTCATTGTTTTCTCAATAAAACCTAAGATAGGTGGCTTCACTCTATATTCTGATATTTAGAACATGAAGGGTTGATTCCAAATTGACTATTTTGATTGAAAACGGATGTGAAATAGGTTTAAAAATCATGGTATAAACATTATATAGTGATGGTTTATATATTTTTGAATCATTATGGAATTATTGTGCAATGTTCATTGAAAAATAATATAAAAATATTTATATTAAAATTGTTGACTAGTTTTATTTTTGAAAAATAGAATAAATAAATTGAAATATTATTGAAATGTATTTGGGAGTTAATTGGGTTTGCATTGGAAATGTTTATGAAATTTTTTTATCGGTAAGGTTTTTGACATACATGGTGGTGTTTTCTCATATTGTATTTATGAGGATGATTGATATATGAATTGGTGATCAGTGCTTAAGGTGTAGTATAAAATGGGATTTAATAAACATTTGATGAATTGGAAGATCAGCATGAATCCACTCAAGAGTATGGAAATATAATAACAAATCATTCTTTTGTAGATGAATTGGTATATATTTTAATGTAGGATATGTCAAGAAGTGTAATTTATGAAATATTTTTGGGAATTTTTTGGCTATTTTCCATATAATTTGATATTTTTTGGGAATTTATATTCACATTTTCACTTATTATATTTTTATAAGAACTATTTTATAATTTTTATGGACTGTTTTATATAAATGCAATAAAATGTTCTATCATAGTGGTGTGAGTTAGTAATTTAATGTGTTAAAAAATATTAGTTTTAGGACAGTCCCCTTCTTTGTAACTTTGGTGATTTTATAGATATTGTCTTTGGAAATACATTAAAACATAATGTATCACACATATTTGGTAGTACATCCTGAAAAAATGGGATGTTTGGTTTAGATGGAGCCTGGGGCATGATGGAGATTTTAAGTTTTCCATCAGAGACGTTTGGTTTTGTGATGTTGTCTTCCACTCTGTACTTTGATATTGTAGAAATTTTCAATGGTACATGGTGTCGGTTTTATTTTGGTATATTTTTTTTTGAATGTTCTTTTATTTATACATGTATATTGTAGTTTATTACATGTTTATGAAATTTCTATTTGGTTGTTTTATTTTCAAATTTAAAAGGATCCCCTATATGTAAATGAACCCTTTGGAATTTATTCCCATCCTTTGGAAACTTGTTGATTTTTTATAAGGAAGAGTTACCCCTCCACCTGAACATAATTCCATGAGGAGGGTTGGATGTTAGGGTTACCCTTTATTAGCCCTAAAAGAGCACTAATAAAGGCTAGAACTATTGACGAACTGTTTTTTAGTACTTACTCTCTTTTTATCATAATATAATTGAAATGGTTCCGATAAGTGTCAATACATCATATTAATATTTTAGAGGCCATTTACTATCCTAAATCCAATTAAATTAATTGATTTAGAGGTGTTTTATTAAAAGCTTCTGAATATTATATTTCTACTAAAAAACAAGCACTATACCTCACGCCCCACCTTTAACCCCCGAAGACCCCCTTCCCCTGTAACTGAACCCCAGAACCACCATGATTCTCCCCCTCAATAGCACTCAGTAATCTATTAATCCGTAGAATGTAATGCCCCTTTTCCCATTTATAGTTCTGACATCAAATCACACCAACCTATCACCCATCATTTCACTTTCCTGAGTTGTCATCCTTTCTCGAGCCCTCTCTTTGATATTTCTTTTGCTCAAGATCAAGCCAGATGTGTGGTTATATAAGTTTGATTTTCCTCATACTTTTCATTTATAGTTTTAGTATTGAATGTTATCTCTATATTTTTGTTACATTCATATTTCACCATTGGTATTTGTAAAATGTGATAATAATTTTCATTTTCTTTACAAGGCCCATAAAAACTGAAAAATATTTTTTTTTCGAAAACTAACTAACTTTTTTGTTATTGGTAATAAGGGTTAATCCAATAGAGAAAAAGGTTTGTAAATTCCCCAGACCTAGTTTTCCAGTGAAATTGCCTTATTTTATTACATTTAAATATAAACAATGATGTCATATCCCGAAGTAACAAACAATTTAGTAGCATTGGGAAACTGTATACATACATAATTGATTTATTAAACCATGTAATAGACTAAAGCATATTAACTATATTGGAAACACTAATATACTTCTTGATTATATTTTCAAGATATTGATAATATATACCTTTTCATCCTAGGAAAAATAAAACATATGTAAGGGGTGATCTTATATTCTTAGTGAGGGTAAATAATACAATTGAATAAAAAACATAAAGCATGGTGAATAACTAAAAGTACACATGCCATTTAAAGTAAACTTGATCACAAAATGGATGAAATTAAAAACAAAAAATTGTATAATATAACATAACCATGGATATTATACTATTCCATTAATCACTAGGGAAAAAATTAATAGCTTCATAATTAGGGATCGAGAAATGGTGGACATCATAATCATACTATCAAGGCCTTGACCAAGATAGCATACATAATGGGTAAAACTCATGCATGTTTGTATCACCGAGGGGATATAGTGGGCCCCAGAAATCACATACTATGTCACATGCATTCATAAAATGTAAAGTGAGAATTGTAATCAATATATACATTCATATTGAAACTAACATATGAATTGTAAATAACATTCCCCAATCAGTAAAAATAAACACTATCTATTTAGATTAATATTGTAAATGGTAGCAAGATAGCACATCGATAGTCAAAAAAACCATAATACATTCAATAAAATATAATAGATTATATCATAAGAGTTTAATCCTAATAAATCATATGAATCGACAAGTGTGAAGAAATATATGGAAATACTCATATAAAATCATCTAATACGAGAGAGAAATAATATTTTAGTTTGTAAGAAGAGTTAGTTTTTTAAAACACTTTTACAAAAAACAAGTGAAAATTTAATTTTTTTAATAAAATGAGTGATTTTATAAAATTAATGGTTTCTTGAAACATATTATAGAGTTCACATGATAATTCATAAGAATTAATGAATTTCTCTTGAATGGGGCTTGTTTATTGGGAAGAATTTAAGAAAGATCCTTTTAGAACATGTAAATCCCAATAAATTAATGAATGATTATGATTAGTATATATATATATATATATAATTAAAAAATAATTTATTATTAGTACATAATAATAATTATTAATTTTAATAGATTAATGATAGGAAAAGTGTAACCTTGACGAAATTGGAGGCTCAGATAGAAAACCCTTAACTTATGTCTGAATGTGTTATGGACATGATCTTAATGTGCTTGATAAAGAAATTATACCCATTAATTAATTTATTTATTACCTTATATATAAATATTTTATATATTATATTTTTCAAGTTCATTTACGTCTTTTTAGATGAGTGATCGATTTTAATTTTATCATTTGGGGGCATTTGTCTTCACAGTTTTTATGATTATATCAATTGTTTATAAGTAATAGAGTTCGTGTAAAATGGTCATAACTCTTAGGAAGTGGTATTAAATGTTATTAATGTGAATAAAGATTTTTATGTGGTTATATATATATATATCATATTTTATTATGTTATGGGGATGAATCATTAGATAAGACATTTAGTGATAATCGTTTAGATTATTACGATAATCTTTCAATAACCACGAACTAGTTTTGTCATATGAATTAGTATAATGCATATATAAATGTTATATAAAATTATATAGGTAATAATAAATATATTTTAGTCTTTATTAGAATAAATATGGAATCAAGACCATCATTGAAGATGAAATTGAAGAATGACAGTTCATCGTCCATGAAGGTAGTAAATTGGAACCTCTGAGATGGTGATTTGATTTTTAAAATAAAAGTGATAGAGTAAGGAAACTAATGATGGTTCTTACAATATAATGATAAAATTATAGAATATGAATGAAATTGGAGTTATCATGCTCATTTTTATTGAGGAGTTGAGGCAAGAATAAAAAAGGAATGAACATGAAAATAATATGAAAGGAAAAGCACGAGGATTTTACCTCTTCAATTCTCCACATTGAGAATCACATTAATAGAATTTATTATGGCCTTTCGATGAGAAATAGAGATTATAAACATGGTGTTAGATCATGGGATGTGGATTGGGAATAAATTTGACAAGGATCGATGCTTGGAAGGTGTGATTAGAAGAGTGGGTGAGGGTGGTTTTTATAGTGGATGAGATGGGTAATTTCAAATTATTTTATTCATTATATTGTTATTTTTTATGACAACCAATAGTGTTTATTTGTTAAATTAAATATATAAATAATTTTATGTGAGTTTGAACCATGAGTTCTTAAATGATCCATGACTCAAGGAATAGTGTTTTTAGATCATAATGTATTTTTAAGGCAAGTTACCATATTTTTCTATTTAGTAAAAATTAATGTATTTCAAAAAAATAAAAAAATTAACCTTAAACATTTTTCGTCATGTAGAATTAAAAAATAAAATCCAATTTATGTATATAAGTTTCTAAATATAAGAAATTTACTTTTTAATTAAAATCATTATTTACTCAGAAAATACAATTTTAAATTTATAACTGAATTTGTAACCCTTTAAGAAAATAACTAAGGTCTCATAAAATTTTCATAAAATTATAAGAGAAAAATATATTTATTTATGAATAATTATAATTATAATTAATTTTATTTTAAATAATTTTAGTAATTATAATATTATAATTAAATATTTATGACTTATCAAAATACCACAACTTAAATATTAATTTTAACAATATTCATCTACATACACTATGATATAATTATATCATAATTTCATCAATAAGATTGAAAAAATTTATTTATAATTTCAATGGTGAGGTTACTATTTTATAGGATAGTATACTGTTCATAATGGTATGATTACTATTATAAATGGTCAGTTACTATTTCATTAGTTTAGATTCATTGGCATCTAAAAATAAAAATTATTTCATTCAATATTCATTTTTTATGTTTGTATTTGTTTTCATATGAAGGATTTTATATGATCTAAAATATATGAAATAAACATATGAATGGAAATTAAATTGATAATCCCATGCGTTGTTACATTATCCTCTCCAACAGAAATTCCTTCCACAAAATTTCAGGAGTGTCACCCCAAAAATTTACTTAGGTAGTTCTTCATCATAATATCCTGAGGTTCCCATGTCGCATCTTAAATTTTACGATTCATTCAAAGTACCATTACAAACCAAGTCATTTGATTCCTCAACACATGCACTTTAGTGTCCATAATCCAAAGAGTTTTATCACAGTAAGATAATTCATGTTCAAATTCTATTCCTTCATATGTGAGTAAATGTGTTGGGTATGGCATGTACTACATTAACAAGGAGTTTTGGAGAACATTGTGTACCTTAGAATGGCTAGGTTAAAATCCAAAACTATAATCCACAACTCTGATTCTCTCTATAATTTCAGAAGGACTAATGTACCCTGGGATTTGTTTTCCTTTCATACAAAATCTTATAACACCATTCAATGGAGATACTTTAAAAAAACATCATATCCCACTAGAAATTTCAAATAATTCCTTCAATTATCGAAAAAACTATTTTTATTAATCTGAGAAGCTTTAAATGGGGTTTAATAGTATTTACCTTTGATGTTGTTTCCTCTATAATCTATGGTACCATAAGCTTAATTTCACTAACTTCATCCAAACAATTAGTTGTACGATATCACTTTACATAAAATACTTCATATTATTCCATTTGAATACATTAATAGAAGATATTATTTTAGGGAAACTATACTAAAAGAAAAATACATATACCACATACCTTGAAATTCAGGGAAGCATGATCTCAACATATCTTCTAATGATTGAATGTTCCTTTATAACTGCCCGTTAGTTTGAGGGTGATAAAGAGTACTCAAAAAAATCTCAGTATCGAACAATTTGAATAATTTTAAATAATTTTGGTGTAAATCATTGATCATGATCAGACAAAATATAAATATGTACTTCATGAAGTCCTACGACATCATTAATATTTAGTCATGAAAGTAACTATTGTGGATAATCCTCCCTTATATCAAGGAAATAAGAAAATTTGATAAGTTGATTAATAAATAAACATATTTCACCATTAATTTTTGGTGTTTTGTATAATCTAGTGAAAAATAAATAGTAATTTCATCCCATTTTCATGTATGAATATGTATAGGTTGCACGAAACCTCTACTATGTTTTATTTTAATCTTCAAATGTTTACAAACAAAACATCTTGATACATAATTAGAAAATTCTCACTTCATATTATCCTTTTATAAATGTTCTATTAGATCTATATACGTCATATTACTAGAAGGGTGTATAAAAAAATTAGAGTTATAAGAATCATCCAATAATTCCCTTTCTAGCTTGGTAATAGAGGGAACACATAACCTCATCACAAATTTTAGATATTCAATCCTTGCACATCATGATTGTAAAAATACTATCCTTTAGATGATTAATATTATTTTGATTATTCTCATCATTAGACTAATAAATTTTATTTCTTTATAATAATTATGGCTTGGAAACCCATTAAAATTGTAATGATGTTTCACCTTCCTTGATAATACCCATATACATTTTTTATAGATATATGAAAATAGGATCCCTTTCAATCCTCATTTTGTTTGTAAACCCATGATCCTTTCTACTCAATTCAGCTTCCACCATATTTTCCTTCCCTAACTGTTATTGTATGGAATAACAAAAATCTGTGAGTACCTAAATCCATCACCTTTGACTTATGTTTAGTTCCTTAGGTGAGATAATATTTTTCAATCTCCTGTGATCTATATATATCTCATGTCTTTCACCATATAGATAATGTCCCTATATGCTTAGGAAAATTATTACAACTCTTAACACTAGATCATGTGTTGGATAGTTTTGTTCGTGATTTTTAACTATTTTGATACATAGGAAATAACCCTAACATTTTACATAAGTAACGTTCTAATTCATATGTTTGATGCATCACTATACATAACAAATCCACCATTTCCCAATGGAGGAGCCCATATAACAGAATTTATTAATCTCATCTTCAATTCTCTAAAAAAAATTTCATATTATTTCTTCCATAAAAAATGTAACCCCTTTATGAGTAATTTAGGTTAACAATTATCTAATAGGGAAATGTTCTGAAAAAACGATGATAATAACATACTAAACCAATAATACTACAGACCACATTTGTGTTCATTGGTGTAGGCCATTCATGATCTTCCTTTTCCTTTATATGCTCAATTATTATTCCATTCATTGAAATAGTATGGAAGAGAAAATAAGTTGTTTAAATCTAAAATCCACACTTGATAAGCATCCCATATATCTCATTTCAAAGATGATTCTTCAGAATAATGTGCATGTGATTATCATGATCAATGTAGCTTTTGCAGTATACCAAGATATCATTAACAAATAACACAAAAAAATCATCATGATATTACATGAAAACTATATTCATTAGATCCATGATAACATAGGGTATATTAGTTAGTCCAGAAGGCATTATAGTAAGCTTACAATGACAAAACCTAGTTTGAAACAATGTCTTTAGAATATATTTGATCCTCACATGCAATTGATGATATACAAATCGAAGGTAACTTTTTGAAATAATTTGGGCTTCGTGAAGTATGTCAAATAAATAATCAATATGATGTAGGGATAATTTTTATTTATTGTAATATAATTTATTTATCTATATTCAATGGACTACCCCACAGATCCATCATTCTTCTTGACAAATAGAATGTGGGCACCCCATAGAGAAACACTAGGTCATATAAATCGTTTATCTCTCAATTCCACTATTTTGTTCTCCAGTTATACTAATTGAACTATATACTTTGTATAATGTGTCTATGATATGACTATTTAACTAGAAATTAAATCAATAATGAACTGAACATCCTTCTCTAGAGGATTTCTAGGTTAATGCTTTGAAAAATAATCAATGTATTTTTTATAATAATTACATACTCAATTTGAATATGTATTTCTGTAGCCAATGGTATTGTTTTATCTTACTCCCCAAGAATGGAATTAAATAGATCTACTGGGGGTGGATCTATATAGGAATTAGATTGTGATATTTATTCTCAAAAGATAAGATATTTTTCACCTATCTCACAAATCATAATATCCATCTTCTTGCACTAAATGTTTTCATATGATTTTGAAATTAAATCCATAAAAAGTATTATGTCAATGTAGACCATGTGTATAATGATAAAATAATTAGATAAATCATATGTATTTTCTATAATGGGAAGTTCATGAAACATTCTTATTCTAATGAGACATCCATTAGAGGTTTTAACTAACAACTCACTTGTTTAGGAGAATTGGAAATATCTAATTATTAATGAAAACATGGATGATATAATGGAATTAAATGATCCATAATCAAATAAGTATATGTATAAATTTTATGAGATGATTAATGAACCTACGAGAACATTATTTGGAAGATTATCCTCTACATTTGTTACCACATAATCATAGATATTCCCCTATGGCCTTCTTTGGGGAACACTTCTTTGGTTCTTAAGAAAATAATTTTCACAATGTACCAAATCATTGTAATTTTAGCATTTAACATTGGTATCTTATTTTATTCCCTTACAATGTTGGGATTGGGGGAATTTTCATCCGCACTTATGACGAACACTCACACCCTTTAGGAAGGTAACATAGAATTTATTCCTAAAAAAATCAATTGATTGAAAATCAGTTATTCCCTTATTATAAATTTCCATATTTCCTTTTACAGATCATTCATAATCCCTCTTATTCTCTTTAATTCCTTTAAATTCATAAGACCTAGATAATTGTTTTTATGTCTTGATAACACATGAAACTATATCCTCATACGATGAGAAATTTTGGGATACGAGGTCCCTATTATATAATGGTTCTAAACCATCAAATAATTGATCAATGTTTCTACTTGGTTCATATATATTGTCCATGGAATTATTTAGAAATCTTGAAATTTTTTCTTTATACTCGGTATCATTTTCATCCTCCTTCTACCTTAGATTAAATCATTTCTTTTTTATATCTGCTAATTATTCATGGGGAAAATATTTTTATATGATTATTTCTTTAAATTACCTTCACTCTATATTTTTAATTTAAACCTCCACCTTTTTTGAGATTAGTGACCACCATTGATCTGCATATCCGGATATATGATAATTATCAATTCCAACATTCTCCCATTTGTTTCTTTCTAAAGTAAGAAATATCTTCTATAAAGAACTTATCAACTACTCAACAACAAATGGGATTGTAGTCACATTGAACGATTAAGGTTTTTATTTAATTAAGTTTCCTAGTATTTCTTACAAGTTACAGATTAGGATTCTTTATATGGGTATGTTTATTGTTCACAACATGAGGGATATTTCCTAGTATAGTTATATGTTGCTCAACACCAGTTGTAGATCAAGAGACAATATCATTATCTTGCATATGAGGGAAACTCATAAAAGGGGAATGCATGTTTCTTCAGTTTACATTAAATCCACTAGTTTCCATATCAAAATAACGGAAAACAGTATATTAGGTTGTGAATTATAATGTATAATCTTAATACTATAAAAATACTTAACATGAATTAAAATTATATGAATAGTTATTCCCATAATCATAAACAAGGTTTTTAAAGGGAAATTTTTACTTTTAAATATGTCATAATGGTTTTGAAAATAAAATGTATATTATCTTAAACATATCCCCTGCGTGTTTCCAACATATTGCACAATGTGGCCCATTTTTATGAACTAGGTTAGCCCAATTCCGTCCTAGAACACCTTGTTAGAGTTTTTATTCATAGGTACATCTGTTCCATAACCACATCTACTTATAGTATCATGATTTGGATGTGTTTGATAAAATATCCACATAATCTATACCTTAACAAAATTATAGGATGTTCTTGTATGATTATCCTAAATAATTTTAATAGGGACTTATTCTCTAATTAATTTATCTATATTATCTTTATAAGGTTTCTACTAAATTTCCATCAAATATAAATTTAAACACCACAAACCTAGTTTCCCTGATCCGATGCATTATTTTATTAAATTGGATTATAAACAAAGAAGTTATATCTTGATGGAACGAATAATTTAGTGGCATTGAAAAAATAGATAAATACATAATATTTTCATTGCCTCATGAAATTATGTGAATCATATTAACAATATTTGAAACACCAATATAATTCTAAATTATCCTCGTAAATCATTCAATGTTTACACCATCACATCATAAGGAAAATAAAAAATCATAAATGGGTGATATAAAATTCTGAGAAGTGGTATGTAATACAATAGAAGCAAAAAAGTATAAAGCATGGTTAATATTTAAAATAAAATAATCCATAAAATGAAAACATGTTCATAAAATAGGAAGAATCAATAAAAGACAATTCCACAAAAGAATCCAAACAAAAATATTTGAATATTCACATAA
Source organism: Viscum album (assembly GCA_963277665.1). Classification (NCBI taxonomy): domain Eukaryota; kingdom Viridiplantae; phylum Streptophyta; class Magnoliopsida; order Santalales; family Viscaceae; genus Viscum; species Viscum album. The sequence goes on from OY728155.1 coordinate 2,010,243,326, forward strand.
TAACATAGATAAAAAATACTATCTTCATAAAGAGGGAATTCATAATACCGAAAATCATAATCATACTGTCAAGGCCGCGACTATGACACCAAACATAATGGTTAAAACCAAGACTAGTTTATCTCATGAGATATACATATTCATCGAGGGGCTATAACAGTTCCCACTTTTCAATTATTAATTCCAATGAATCACCCATATAGAATAATAATCAACATATATATTCATATTGAAGCTAACATATGAAAATTAAATAACATATCCCAATTAGTAAACATGAAAACTATCAATTTCGAGTAATAGAGGGAATGGTAACTAGATATCACATACATAGTCAAACCATTCAAAAAAATTAAATAAAATATGGTAGAAGATATCATAAAATATTAATTACAATTAAATAAATGAATTAAAAATAGTGTTTAAATCGATAGACATACACTCATAAAATCGTTGAGTAATAATTGAGTGAAAAACTCTTTTACTTTGAATGAAGTGTTCCATTTGAGAAATCATTGTATAAAATAATAAGTGAACTAAAGTTAAATTATCAAAATAAAATGGGTTATTTTATAAAAATAATGGTTTCTTAAAATATATTATAGAGCTCACTTTGATATAGGTAAAAATTTAAGAAGGTCCCTTGAAATGGGCTTATTTATTGGGAATTCTTTGAGAAATATCCTATTATAACATGTAAATCCAAATAAAATAAAGACTTATTATGATTGGTATGTATATATATATATAATTCAAACAAAAATAAATAGACGTAAATAATAATGATTAATAATTTAATTTTGTTAATGAATAAAAAAGAGTAACCTAAACGAAATTGGAGGCTCGGGTAGAAAACCTTGACCATATGTCTGAATATGTTCTGTACATGACATTGATATCTGGAAAAATGAAAATGAAACCATTAGTTAAATAATTATGAACCCATTAAATAATTATTTGATTCATTATTTTTTTATTAAGTTCATTTATGGTCTTATTGATGAGTTATAGAGTGTAATTTTATCCTTTGGGATCATTCATTTTATTGGTTTTCCTGATCGATTTACATACATATAAGTATTGAAGCTCATATAAAAAGTGTATAATTCTCCAGAATTGGAATTAAATGTTATTAATGAGAATCATGAAGCTTAAATGGTTATATATATATATATATCATATTTTTATATGGTATGAGGTAGAATCATTAAATAATACATTTATTGAGAATTGTTTATATTATTATGGCGGTATTTCGATCACTATAAACTAGTTTTTTTATATGAATTAATATTATGTATATATAATATTTTTATTACATTACAAAGGTCACAATAAATATATCATAATCTATTTTAACCAAAAAAATGTCATTATGACTAGCATCGAAGAATAAATCGATGAAGTTTTATTTATCATCCCCAAAGGTTATAAATCGACACCTCCAGGATGATTATTACATTTTTAATATAAATGAAAAAGAGTAATGAGATTAATGATGGTTGTTGAACTAACATGACATAATTATAGTGTATAAATTATACTGGATTTATCATTGTCATTTGAATATAGGATGTGATTAGATAATAATAAAATAAAGAACGTGAAAAACAGAAGAAAAGGAAGAGGATTTTACCTCTTGAATACTCCTCCTTATGATTCTCTTTAAAGGGATTGATTTTTTTCTTTTTGACGAAACAAAGAGATTTACGATGTGAGGGAGGATTTTCAGAAGAGGATGAAGTTGAAATTTTAAAGGGAAAAAATCCTGGATGGTGTGAGGTGAAGAGGGGCGAGGGTTGGATATATAGTGGATGTGATGGATAATTTATCATTATTTTATTCGTTATTTTATTATTTTTTTCATGAAAATCAATAGTGGTGAATCTTAAGACAAAATAATGTTATACGTGGATTTTATATTGAACCAAATGTTCTTTAAATCAAAAATCACTCAAGGAATAGTGTATATAGCTTATAATTTATTTATATTGTAAATTATCATATTTTACTATTCACAAAAATTAATGTATTTCAGAAAAATAGAAAAAATTTATCCGAACCATTTTTCAACATGTCTAATTCAAAAAAAAACTCCATTTTAAGACAATAATTTCATAAATATGAGATATTTAATTTTTAATGGAAGTCGTTATTTATTCAAAAAATGTTGTTTTAAATTTATAACAATTTTCTAACCCTTTCAAAAATTAATTATTGTATCATAATCCCATCTTAAAATAAGAAGAGAATAAATATTTATTTATTAATAATATTTTTGAAAATTGAATTTTATTTTAAATAATTTTATTAATTATAATATTGTATTTAAATATTTATGACATACCAAAACACCAACACATAAATATTCATTTTTAAAATATTCACTTACTTTCACTATGTTATAATTATATAATAATTTCATTTAAAATAGGGGAAAAAATTATACTTTTTTTGGTGAGGTTACTATCTTATTGGCATGTTTACTATTCATAAGGGTTACCTAACTATTACTATATGCATGTTACTATTTAATACTTATGGGTTCCTTGATTTCTATAAATATATCGTTTTTTTATTAATTATTTATATATAATGTTTTGTATTACCTTATATAAATTATTTTATAACATATAAACTATATGAAATAATTCTATGAAGTTAAATTTTATTGATAGAGATCTAGGTCTTTACAAGGGTAGTCCCTTGGACTACATATTTGAACAATTATTTTAGTGATAGACAATGATATGATGAAAAATCAAAAATATATATCAAATAGTAGTTCTTTAAGATAAAAGAACTATTTTTAATGAAATTTTAATGTGTGTCTCTATTAAATAATTTTTAGGGTCATAATGATTCACTTGATATTAGTAGATGCTTTAGTTATTATAGGATTCAAATATATTGGTGAGTCCATCGATCATTACTCACACAATCACCCTAGCTTGGCATAACCCTATGTCTAGCTTAAAATTTAACTAGTATTTTATGACCTAATAATACTAATGAAATGGATATTAAATCTAGCCGTTATATTATTCATTATTCCTGATGAATTCGTGTTTCATCACCTTAATCCTATTGGTACATAAATTCAATGATTGTAGAATTTCACATTTTACTCACAACACAATCAACTAAAAAAATCTATGAAATGAAACATAATTAAAGAAAATACCTATATAAAAAATCATTATATGATTCATATATAACACATAAAAAATAAATTCATAATAGATTATAGATATATGTTAAATTCTAAAATAATAGAAGATAGAAAATCAAATCCCAAATACAATAAATATTCAAAGAGGATTCATTATTTTGCATCATTATTAACTTGAGAAGCACTAACTCCCCCAAAATGTTCTTCCCCAAGAAGTAGTAGTTGCAATCCTATGGTTAAAAATGGAATTCATATCATTCGATATTAATATAGAGGCTTTCATTCCTTTAAAATTGTAAAAATTACTCATTGATATAATAAATAATAAAATATTTAAAATAAGAATGATTTTATTGGTGCCATTATTTTTTATTAAAAAATTTTTATTTATAAAAATATCATGAAAATCATGCATCAACACCATGAATATATATTGGATACATTAAAATTTAGTCACATCAATATGAGAAAACATTGAATGGGTTTTGAAAATATTTTTGACTTCAATATGGTTGGTTTATACATAAATCACCTATATATAGTGGTATGTACCCTTAAAAATTTATCTGAATTATTTTTGAGGTTGTGAATGCATTTTTTTTGTTTTTCAAAATTCCTATAATGGTAGATACATTTGAAGTAAGATTTTATGTTTTTATTTTTTTCATGAAACACATGTGAAAGTTTTCATTAAATTTTAATGGAACATTAAGGGAGACTATGATTCTCCCAAGTAAATGGAATTGATGGTGTTATGGTTCATACCCTTGGTGGGATATCTTTAACCCTAGTAAAAATTAAGTGAAAATAGTATTGTGTTGGGTCTATAATGGGTGTGAGAGTTTTATAGGGTTATTATTAAAATGGACATTATATATACTTAATTTCATTAAAATGACAGATTATCATTATAGTTTCTGATGATAGGGTTTTACAAGTTATAAAATCATCACATACTTTACAAAATACTAATTTAGTAATTTTATTGAATTCATAAAAATTGTGTAACACACGGTACCAAAATAACAAGGGTATAATTATTTGAAAGATAAAAAATTAAATTTTCTTTTTTTAACCCCATATTTAAACATATTTCACTCTATATCATAAAAAATTATAAATTCCTTAATGATGAATTTGTTCATAAATTTTATGAAATGTATATTAATTTATATATACTTTATATCTATTTTTTATTTATTTTTTGGTATGAACATATCATTCATTGAGGTAATCTTTTCTTAAAAAGAATATTTTCAACAAATAATGAGTTTTTTGTTAGGTACAATTGAACCAAGGTGTGATTTGATCCATAAATTTATTATATAATAAATAATTTTCAAAAAACCAAACCCAATATAAAATAAAAAATTTGATTATTTTAGTTTTTTAGCACCAATTACCATATTTCACAATTCTTGGGAACAACTCACTAACGAACACCCCTTTATACTCCCATCAATAATCCATTCATTCAACGAAATTACATTTTCAATATATCATGAATCTATTTAATTCCATCTAATTCCAATTTACTATATTTTACCATTATCTCTTTTCATTCACATTAAGACTTATGTAATTTAATATTTTTTAATAATTTATAGGAACATTGTGATATATATGGATAAAAGAAGGATAACATTACTGAAGAACATTCCTCAGTATGCTAAGTGTTTCGAGGTGTTTTTAGATTTTTAAATTTCTAATCAATCCATTAATGGGAGAATAAGATTTGCATATCTTAATTGATAATTTAGAAGATTTTTGAAGAGAGAAGAAGTTTATGAAGTCATGATATTGAAGAAATTCCCTTCTAAATATTTGAGTTGTATTTGGCTTAGAGAATTGAATGTTACAATTTTTTGAGAATTGATCTCAATCAGCAGAATGAGATACCATCATCATCAACAATGGAAAATGATATGAAAACCCTTAAAATATATATTTTTTAATTTTATAGAAGCCACATTGTGGGTTAGTGGGAACCACACACAACAAAATGAAAATAAAAACATACAAAAAATTTAAAACCAAATGCATAAATAGACCTAATGAAATGAAAAACCTAAAACAAATCCATTCATCATTACAAGACACCAACATCAACATAAAAACATACCATAAAAACTAGTTGACGGTGAAACAAAAAAGTAACTATAACAGTTAATTTTTATGGTATAATAGGATAGATAGATCAAGATTGTAACATATCATTGGATCTTCCTCTTGATTGTGTGGAGAATAGTATAAGAGAGAACACCAATGAGAAAAAAAACTATTTTCATTGTTTTTTTGATAATTTAAATCAAATGTTTCGTATTTGATGATTGAAATAATCATGAAAATATTTTCTGCTGAAGTTGCACCATATTAAATGCCTTAGTGGAATTACAAATAATTTGAAGTCCTTGATATTGGAATTTTTGCACGATGAATTTCTTGAAGAAAATATCCCAATATATTTTTATGATTTGAAAAATGTTGTCAACATGCATTTTTTGAATTATAAAAAAATACATGTGTGTCAAAATGATTTTATGCCTTATTCGGGAGAGGATGGAGGCAGATAAGATTGAAAATAATGGTTTTCTTCTAGATAGTAGTCAACGGGTGATGTTGGAAGTCTAAATCAAAATACTACCATGATAAAGAATAACGAGAACACAACTTTAGAGGTTTTTCATTATTTCCATTTAAATCCTACATTTCAAATATTATCCATGTCATCAAAATCCATTGAGTACATGATGTGTCATTCTATATATAATAACAATAATTGGTTAATGTGACATCCAGAAGACTCACAATCATGGAATGAATTTGATTAATTACTTCTATATTCCTCATTTAATCCTAATAATGTGCTATTGGGATTGGTATTCAATGGATTAAACCTAATTTTGATATTGAAAACTAGTTATATAATTTGGATAATTGTTTTGATCCAATAGAATCTACCTCCATGGATGTGTTTTAAAAAATTCATTTATCATTTTGATGAATATTCCTAGAAAAAATTGATTGAAAATGATATTTATCTATACTTTTACCCTTTAACTGAATAATTAAAGTTGTTATAAAGAAATGGTGTGGAATAATATGATAAAAATTCAAGAACGATGTTAAAAATGAAATATTATCTAGTGTTAACCATTAGTGACTTCCATATACATTGAAATTTAGAAAGTTAAAACACATACACTAGTTTGTCTTGTCTTATTAGTAAAATTGATTTTGAACCCGAAACAATATCTCATAATAAAAAATGGTATTTATTGTGTCATTGATGTTTTCTTGATGCATCTGATAGATTTCGGTTGATCAGTTCAAAATTCAATGGTTATATTGATCGTAGAACACCTCCAGTGTTGTGGAAAGATTTTGAAATATTTGAACAACATGAAAATGATGAAATGGAATTTTAGAAGGTGTAGCATTTTAATTATATTTTGAATCATTTTTAAATTGAGGATTCAATTGACATTAAAACACAAGAATGGAAGAAAAAAATTACATTCTTCAAACTTCTATATTTGGAATTTAATTTGGCATAGCATGATCTTGATGTTATTCATTTTTGGAAAATTTTTGTGAAAATCTGATCTTCCCATTGATTAATGATAATGAAATATCAATGGACCATCTCCATGTCTTGAAAGGATTAGGAACAATTAACATAAATCATGATATTTTGCTAGATGAGAATGAAAAGTATGATCCAGAGACATTTTTCATTGAAAATACAGATAAATATACATTTCTCAGAATTTGAAAACATGTGAAGGTATCTGATGGGTATTTGAGTAACATTTCAATGTGTGTTGACTTAAATCATCAATGGTTACATGGATTTAAAAGTCCCGATTCACATATTTTATTGCAATAGTTACTACCATTGAAATTGCATACATTATTATCTAAAAATGTTACTTCTATTATAAATTAATTTTTCACATTGCTGAAAACAATATTTGTGAAATATGTCACACAATTTCATCTTGGAAACCAATAGGAAGTATTTTTATTGACACTTCGTGCAATGGAGATGATCTTTTCTTGTTTTTTCCTGTCCTGATGCATTTTACTATTCATTTGGTTGAGGAATACAAATAAGAAGGACTCGTAAATTATTGATGGATTCTTCTCATTGTGATGTACTTTATTTATGTTTTTTTCATCTTATTTATAAAACTCATGAAACATTATTAAATAAAAAATTATTATTTATTTATTTTATTTCATAGATATCTTGGTCATTTGAAATCATACGTGAAAAATGATGCTCAACTTGAGGGATTTATTTATAAATGATAATTTTTAAAAGAGTGTCCTACAATATTTTAAGATAAAATGATAATATTGAGACAATATTCAATCTATTTTGTTGTTTTGATGACACATTGAATCAATATTAACTTCACGGGAAATAAAAAATCATTACAAATCTTGGATGATCGGTTCGTAAGATATGAAATGTTATACTGAAATAAATGGAATTATTATATATATGTAGATATGTTATTCGAAATAGTGAAATTTCATATATATTTTTTGAAGAGTTTAGGATAAATAAAGAGGTTAATGAGATTTAAAACATGAAATGTGAATGATATAAAAAATATGTTAATAAAGATATTGAAGAATGGTTTGAATGATCTGAAAGTTCATGAATATTGAAATCAATATAGATATTAGGTTGAAACAAATATTTTGTGACTATAACAATGTATATTACTTTTTTTATATCATGAATACTGATAATCAATTAGGGTTATTAGAATATTTGATGTTTCTTTCTCCAAGTCCTCTAAAATAAACTAGAAATTTGACACGTATAGTGAGAATGGATTTATATTTCATATAGTCAATCGATAATAGGGTTTTAAATCCTTTAACAGTGGTATAATTAGGTTTTCTGAATGGGACACTATGTAAAGATGAATAATATTATTGAATTAATCTACCATTGGCATGTTTAGGTCTATTATTCATATAAACATTGGTCGATATAAATAGAGGTGTAAAAGAGATTCCATGTAATTAACTACTTTGTAGTTTTCTCTCTTGATTGATATTGGTGATCATGAGTTACATGATCTATAAATACTATCATCACATGAGAAAATATTATATTATGTGGAAGATGTCGTGGATATAGGTTAGAGTGTAATTTCACACCTAAAACAATGAGACTTGTATGATATGGTTGATAATGTGGAAGATTTTACATCCGACATTGATTCCCATCAATATAAATAAGTGATATTATATTTCCATCATGACATTGAAAATATTAATATTCTATGGGTGGATGAATTGGATGATGTAACGATGGAGTAGTAAAATGACATGATTGATGGAAAAATTGATTTAATGTGTATCCATCCATTCATTTATCAACCACAAATGTTAATTGTGCAGTAATTAATTTTCATATGTATGTATATTTTGTTGGTTAGTTCTTTAAATCTATTATCATTGCATATTTTTTATTATTTTACTGAAATATATGTTTTTAAGATAATTTTATTTGATTAAATAACATGAATTAATTGATGGAAGGATTTTACTAATCATATACGACACTCAGTAAATGTTCCATCAACCATACCTGCAGATGATGATCCATTAGTATCACTTCCTACAGCATATGAGGCACCCTCTACATTCCACCTACACCATCTATGACACACTAATTTTTACCATCTTCTGGCGCACTCGTTATCAGCATCCCTATCAGCATCTCAACCAATGCCTCCCATTTTTGTAGTCTCACTAACGAGGGAGAAATTCTTAACTCTTGTTTATTCATAGAGATATTCTAAAGAAATTATGATAGGTAAAAAATTTATATGAATAATTTTATTAAAATTTATTATATTACAAACAATTTTTTCTTAAAATGGGGAAGCAATGCCTTAATAGAGAGAAATATAAAGTGTTCAAATTCTAGGATTTTGTATAAAATGAAGATTTTTGTCCCATTTTATTGCAATGGGGTCCTTATGGATGATGTTGTAGGATTATTTATCCATATTATAGGCTAGCTAGTGGTGGAGCTGGTTACCCTTCCGATGGAAAATGCTGGTTGGATGAATTTTACTTAATCATGAAAATTGTAGTTTTTGATTCTTAGATAATTTAAATTTTAATATATTATAGTGTAATTAAATGTCATTATGTTATGAAATTATAATAATTTATAAATAATTATCCTTTTACATATGATTTTTCACTTTCCCAATGCTGATCTTATAGCAGAAAAGAGGAAAATGGATAATGTGGGAAAGAAATTGAAGGAATTTAATTAGTGATTACGGGAAAAAAATTTAATGATACCTCATTGAGAACCCAAAAACTATATGATAAGGTATACCATGGGGTAACTGGCGAACAATGTAAGGTTTATGTTGATATCCATAGTCATGAGATGGATAGGCTATTTAAATATATATTATTATATTAATCTCATTTTACATTTATACATGAAAATGACAAGGAAATGACATTGGATACATTACTATTAATTTACTTGTAATTTATTTCAGGATTTTTAAATGAATAATATATCAAGTAGAGATAATATAGTATTCCCTTACATTTCCATGTAAAATAGTTTTTTTCCTAAAAAATGATCATCTCTAGTAATATTTCTACTAGAATAAATATTTATAAGACACTATTATAAGTTTCATATTTAAAATATCTTAATTTATAACTGTTTAATCAAATCATAGAATTTAGGGAACCAAGTCACCTGAACATAACTATGGTTGTAATTTCATAAAAATATGGTCTGAGTTATGTTAATGAGCCTACCAAAGATGTTTTGGTATGAATTAATTTTTCATTTTAACAATTTTTTCCCAACTATCAATATGTTTATATGTATTTCTTCAAATATGACTGATATTTGATTTATAGGTAAGAATTATTGATTGATGAGAAGTCAATCCCAAATAGCCTTCTCAGTATACAAGGATGGCCCAGTTTGTATAGTCTTTTGGAAGGAGAATCCTAGTTGAGTGCATGGGATGGATTTGGGACCATTACCATCGAGGGTATTTTGAAGTCCATTAGGGATTTCTTCTACATATATTTCTCGTTGAAGAAACTCCATACATCGATATTCTTAGATAGTGTTTTTTATGAAAATATCATTTTAGGATCATGTGGCACAAATATCTTCTTTGTAAATTTTTTTGATTGATTTATATTTGAATATGACTATGTCTATCCCAGATGAAATTGATTTGGGGGCTGGTGGTGAGAAGGTAAACTAGAAAACATTTAACTAATTTAGTTCACAAACATTTATTGGTTTTACATTGAAATATTAATTTACAAGAATATTAAATTATCAATTTAATTTTCTTGTAGGTACCGATAAGAGGAAGTGGAGAATGAGATTAAGGGGTTCCAGGTAATGTTTGTTAGGTACTGACTAGTTGTCTCTTGGATCTCATGGAACAATATGAAAATAATGGATTTGTTCATGTATCATTTGTAGGATAGCATATTCACATTCCAATTTTTTATTTCCCATGTTTTTTAATCATATTACGAAGACTATAATATTTTTTGTTTATTTAATGAGGATAAAACCATTTATATCATGTTTTGGGTATAATTTTATGGGGGAATATTAATTAACTAATACTAATAATGGATAAAATTCATGTCATATAACTACTTGGATTGATTTAATTAGGTATCCAATAAATAAATTTCTAATTAAACATTGAAAACTACTTTCCCTATTGAATTTTATTTTATATCTTATTTAACTAACCATTAGTGGTGAAATTAATTTTGTTGAAGTAAATGGTAAAATTAAAGTACAAGATGGATTGTTTTAATTTTCATATGGTCTCATCAAAATAAGATTATATGAATGTCATATAATGAATTTCACACTATATATTGCACATTAAATTTCATTTTTCTACACCTTTTTGTGGAATGTTATGGTTTGTGTAAAATGGGAGGGTGTAAATATTATGTCGCCTATATAAGTATGACATTGACCTAATGGATTTTAAGTGTTAACCATATGCAGGGGTGGTATGTGATATGAGAGTGTAAGAGTTATATGATACCCCATGAGAAAATTAGAACATGATGTGATGGGGATGACTAGGATTTTGTGGCTTGTGAGTGACCCTTGAATGGGTAAGATGAGTTAGATTTTGATTTATGTACAAGACCCTATGGATGACGATTCGTATGTTGGGTGTGATGTGATATTTTAATAAGGGTGATTATCATCTCGAGAGTTTTATCCCATGTGAGATAGCCATATTAGAGATGTGATTGATCAGATGTCTGGTTCATGTGAATAAAAACAACATCATAAATGGTATAATGTAAGTAATGATTATATTACTAGTACTCTTGAATAAAAATCACCCATGTTTCATTTGAGAATACAGTTTGAGGGTAGGACCAGTTAGTTTCCTATCATTTATAACATAAGATGTGCTTTTATTAATGTTGGGTAAGAATAAATTATTCCCAATTTGGATTTATAATGACACATGTTTGATTAGGAATCATGTTAAAGGTTTTGGTTTGGTGATATTTCTCTAGTTATGAAATAACATATGGTTCTCTTATCTTGGTGATACTAGGATTCATGAGAGGCATGGCTAGTGTCAAGGATATGTGAGCTTTGTTTGGGTGAACATGGACCATTGGATATTATGGTAGGTCTTTGAGATTAAGATATGTAATATAATGAATATTTGGATCTTTGGTGGAATCATCAGATGTAAGAATTTAGAAATGACACACTATGACTTAGAAAATTTGGTTTTTGAGGAAATGAAGTAGATGAATATGATGCTTAAATAAATATAAATCAATGTGTGAAAGTCATATATTGATTTGGATTTAATGAGAGTATTGTGGGTGTAATATCCCAAGGAACTAAGATGATAATTGTGATGTTCTGGGAGTATAAATAATACTATGTAAATATCGAAGGTGAAAAAATGAAAATTAACACCCGATAAATTTAATATAATTAGTGATTGTTAAAAAATAAGTAACTAATTATTATAATAATGTAATATATTATATTATAAATAATATTATGTTTATTTTATAAGTTTTTACCATGTAAAAAACAATTATACATGATTTTATAGGATGTTCACCCAAAAGGAAAAACAAGGAAAATGATTCTTGTCTCACATTTCTTTCCATGAGGTATACACCATTAAGAAAAGTTACTTATTTTGTGTGGTGTAAATACTACCCCTTTTTATACACTATATCATGTATTATTTTATTTTCATGGTATTTAAATATTTAATTTTATTATTATTATTTTGTTTCATCCTATTCATATGTAACCAAAATGGAAATGGACTTCATCTATCATTCCATTTTTTGTGGCATACATTATTATTGTGCACCTAATTTATTATATATGGGGTACATAAATCAATGTAGACATATAATATCATGATAAATTCATTATTAATTATATTTTTATATTTAATTTTAATTATTTCAACTAAGGGAATGTAAACTTAATGTGACCCCAATAGTAATGAAATTTCATAAGCAAATACATTTTCATTGTGTTATATTACTTCCCCAGTGTCGTTAATAAATTATGATTATGTGTATAATGATATTTAAAATATATAGATGTATTTAAAAATACCTTATATGGATTTCTATTCGACACACTTAATCAATTAATTGTTTGAGTCTCAATCCAACGATATGGTACTTTCAGGGGATTACATCACAATCTCATTTTATTCCGGGTTGATTTCACTTGAATTTATATTATAGAAAATTATTGGATTATATTAAAATAAAAAAATTAATTTTCTTTCCCTCTAGATTTTCAGGATATTTTTCAAGTATTATTACATGTTTTATACTCTTTTCTACTTAAAACATTTTAGAAAAACATTTTAAGAAAACCTAACATCATTTCTCTATTCAGTCAAATAACCTATTTTCTTCTCAAAACCATATTTTCTAAAAATTGATTCAATAATGTTTTATCACTTGAATAAATTATTTAATACAATGAATATTTTACCATTTTTTCATTTAAAAATATTTTCAAGGGAATATCCTTATCACTTTATGAACAAGGTACTTCTCTAACCTTCTTACTGTGAAAAACTATTGTTCTTTTAAAATGTACGACATCTATATATTTACATATCATAAATTATTAGAATCATAATTTTCATTTTTAAAAGGATAATTTTTTATGTTTTTTTAAAATTTATTTATAATAAAAGTATTTTCATAATGTTTTTCAAATAAAATAAATATTTTCTATGAGAATGTTTTTAGAAAATATTTTTATAGTATTTATATTCATATATAAAAATGAAGTGATATTTTACTCAACATGTGAGATTTTGAATTAATACAACCCTTATTCTTATTTGGGATGTTTTATGATTTATTTAAATAAGTAAAATATTGACATTTAGTTCTTTGATTCAATTTATAGTGTCCTTGAAATATTCAATTTCCTCTATTAATTATACATTGAAATTCCCCTAATTATCAATGTCATTTCTCCTAGATATTAATATTTCATAAAAAGTATCCCATTTTATATACAATTTTTACTTTGCAAATTTTTTAATTATTTTTTAAAATATTTATAAATTCATGTTATTTATTTAATACAGATATTTGATAAGTGATACTTTTTAAATCAATTAATCAAAATGGACAATTCATTGGACATGTAGTGATGGGTGGGGCCCATAATTTATATATCCCCATAATGTATTGACATGTTCTCATAAGAATAATATGTTACAAAAATTAAATGGTTTTCTACATATATATTTAAAATATCTTGTGAAAAATCTTGACAATGTAGGTTTTCATGTGCCTCATATATAAACTCCAATAATTTAAAATTTTCTTTATTTTTCTTCATTATTTATTATCTATGAAATTTTAACCGTGGCCAATTCAATGAATGAATTTCATTCTCATTTTATTGATTAAATAGAATTTGATTTTAGTTTATTACCTTTCCATATTTAATATTCGATATCAATTTATTTAAATTCCTTGTTTTTTATGTTATTTAATTTTCCATATTCATAATGAACTTACTAATTAGTTTTTTGGCTACAAGGAATTTGTGTCCAGTTATTTACTATTCCATATAATTACTCTCATGGATTCATTATTTATACCCCTATACATAATCCGTATTAAGCATTTGATCTCATCATTATTATGTTTCATTTTACCAAGTTTCCTTGAATCATACTAATAATGATATTAAATGATATTCTAGATAAAATAATTTATTTATATAAGAAGAAGAAAAATATTATGTTTTAATTTGTGTATTCATTAAAAATAAAAGAGTAATGTATGTATATAGTTTACCAAATAAAAATAAACTGATTGGGCATTTGGTACATGATTTACTTGTATCTTATGTCAATGTAATGGTAAAATGTTGTTGGATCTCGACTTGGTAGGGTCGGGGCCCTAAATTTTGTATCATAGAAATTTTAGTTGTAAGAATGGGAACTAGATTTAAGAAAACATATATTAGATAATATAACCCCACTATAAAATGTGACGATATGATTATTTAAAAATTATATAGATTTGGTTAGATAGTTATTATATGGTTTTTTAGCAATATATCTATGTATGTATACTACAAGTGGATGTGGTTATAGAACATATGTACTAAGGTGTAAAAACTATGAAAAGTTACATCAGGCATGAATTGATCATAACCTAGTACATGAAATGGGGCCTTACTACCCAACTATTTTTACCCTCCTAAGGGATATTATTTAGATGTTTCACATTTTACTTACAAAACATTATGAGGGATTTAAATGGATAACAAAAATGATAAAACTAGGTAAAATCTGAGATGTCTTAGATTGGAAATAATATGTCAATATTTAGACATTGTAAAAATAATTATATGGTTTTCTAATATGTTAATTGATCTTCACACTATGGTTTTTTGTTTTAGGAAATTGTGTTTTTTATAGGTTGAAATCTTGACCAATGAAAGGCCTATGTTGAAATAGTTAGATGATGAATTTATTTATTGGGAATGTATTGAAAACCTTTGTTGAATCGATATTTAATGTAAATTTTTTTAGGATTTCCATCATATTTATTTCAGAAATTATATTAAGGAGTGTTAAAAAAGAACATCAAGTATGTTAGGGGACAACCTATCTAGTCCAACAAGGTCATGGGGGTTGAACCCATGACTAGGGGTGATAAGAGATTCACACCAACCACTAGTCAATGCGAAGTCCTGGTTAATGTGAAATTTTTTTTAGTTAACCAATTAGATGAATTAATATTAATGATGAACAATTAGTGTTAATTTTTATGAATATAGATTAATTTATTAACCAAATTTTATTTAGAGAATATTTAGAGACCAATGGAAAGACATTCCACTCTTTAATGGGTTATATGATCATAAAAAAGTTTAATTTAGTGATTTAGGAATCAAGGTTAATTATATTATATACATTTATTTATGAAATGGATGGATTTAAAATTTAATAAAGAACAAAAAAATATTTTAATTTTTTATATAAATATGTTATTTAATTATTTTTTATTTTATTCTTAGGTTGTAAAATATTTACTCAAAATTATGAAAATGATCAAACAAATGCGGCCATAATACCTTAATTTTTTTAAACTAATGATCTTCTAAATCATCATAGATTTACAGTGTTGAGGTCCCCAATATTCAATTGATCATTTAATTAGTTGTTCTTGATGACCTCAATCACCAATCTAATTTTTTTTTCTATTCATCTATATACATATCTTCACATTCCACTAATGTTCTCCTACTTGTGGCCTACATATATGTTGGCCAATGTTCCACTTTTACTTCCCATTATATCATTTTTATGAATTATGTTTTATTTAGTCTTATCACTATATGTGATTCAAAAATATGAAATATCAAACAATATATTTTGAAGATCGAAATTAAATTATGAGGATCAAATTTATTTATGGTGGGGAGAATCAAACACATTGAAAGTAAAAAGTAAGAACATTGTTTTCCAAAGCGTGTAAGAATCACAATACCAATCATATAAGGGAATATAATATCCCGAGAATATGAAATATATTTACTATTTTAAATATATTTCATATATTTTACAGTTTTTAATGAATTTTATACTGACATAGCATGCGTCATAGCTAACAAAAATAGTTTTTAATATCTTATATAACACTAAGTTTTACCAAACCACAATATATTAATAAAATATTATTAATTAGTATAATAATATATAACCTAAATATAATATTAATGGTTAATTATAATATTAACTAAGATATTAAAATATATGTTTTACACAAATATAATATCAATTAATTGGTTACCAATTAATTAAAAATAAAAATATAAACTAATTGAAAATATTAAAATGGGCCTTCGGGCCATGTAATGGGCTAAATGCCCACTGGGATTTCGGGCTATGTCATGGGTCTCCCTCTACCCAGTTAAAGTGGTCTTTTCTTTTATTTAATAATAAATGAGGTTTCGGCCCCAACCTTTTAAAAAAACTAATTGAATATAATGAGAATTGTTTTATTCTCAGGAAGGTGTTTCATGTTAATAAAATAAATAAATTAATATTATTGAATGATATTAATGAGATTTATATATTATGTATCCAATTAAATATTTTATATACTCATCCAATATAATTTATAATCATAAGACAAATGACATAATTTTAAGCATAAAACCCTATATTTTTTATTGGTAGTTTAACCTCTTTTTAATAGAAAACTATTTTAAATAAAAAAATTTCACTTATATTAATTTTATATGTAAAAAAACTTAATATTTAAAATTTTAACATAAATATGACCATTTAATTAATTTTTAATATTTTTCTGTTATGATTCAATTTTTGATTAGTAGTGAAAAATACTAAATTTTAATTCAAAACTACTTTTCATCTAATTTATTTATAATGATAAATTATATTTTAAATTTATTTTATAGATTTATTAGATCAGTTATAAATTATATAATCCATTTTATTTCTTTTTAATCAATTTATCATTGAAATTTCATATTAAAAAATAGGAATTGTTTTGTATATTTTTACTTCAAAAACCTTCTTTGTCATACTATCTATGGGAGTAAATTTAAATAAATTTATGCCACTTTTGTGATTGGAATATGGAAAAATGGATTAAATATTTGGAATAAGAAAAATTTTAAAATTTTAATAATCACAACTATGTATTTTACCAAAAATATAGGTGAAATTGATTAAAATTATTTATAGTAATTAAGAAAAAAATTAACTTAACACAAGATTAAACATTAATATTAAGGCTCATAATGACCTATAAAATATTAAAAAAATCCAATTTATAGAAATATTTAGGCCATATAATCACTTTAAATGAATTATTATCATTATATGACCCACTTGTATTAGAAAAAACATGTGTTGAATAACATTTTCAAAAATTTACAAGACTGGAACTCCTCCTCTTTTATAAAATTCACTCACCCCTCTCACTATGTTAAACATCTAAAAATCATTGTATCACACAAAATATTCTCAAATAAGCTCAAAAAATACCTCACATAATCCTAAATAAATATTTTTTAGGAATAAATCCATTTTTGGAAGCCATTTAGTGCAAACCAAAAGGATTTACCCAAGGAAAATGTAACATACTTTATCCAGATCTTTTTTTATTATCATTCTATACCACCTAAAACATTTTTATTTAATTATTATTTAATAATTTATCTTTCATAAATATACTTTGATATTGTTATATTATAAGTAATAGCTATAGTTATACCCACTTTTATCTACTGGGAAATGAAATTTCTATTCATGTGTAAGGTGACCTTTCGCCTCATGAAATGATGTCATCCATTTTTTATTTACCACCATTAATGGAAGGTAAATATGATGGGGACTATATTTATATATGATATATATGATATTTATAATGTCTTTATTCTTATTTAATTTGTATATAACTCTACCTTCATGATTTGTTTTTGTAAATACGATAACATCATTTGTAGAGACATGTATTAACATCTCCTCAAAGAGATGTGATATGATCACACTATACATGGAATATAGAAAGGATGGTTTTAATAAATATATGTGACATATATGAAATAACTATGATACTCTATTTATGACATTCATATATATGATTTATTTTTCATTTTTTTAAGATGATCATATGGAAGTATTGTTCATGAATATGTATGACCTATCATCTCAATGAATGGTGCATTTAATTTCATAGCTCTAAATATTATTGACTCTTTGAAATTCATAAGTACTTAATAAATATAATAAATAATTCATGGTTAATATTCTAGAGATGATGAAAAATAGGTAATAAGTTATCATAATAAGTTAATATATGATATAATAAATATGAGTATCATTCTGGTATAATTTAATAAAATGAATAAAACCATTGTACACAAGGTTATAGTAAATTTATCCAAAAATTAAAACACGGTAAGGGATTAATCATTCACATTCACTTTCATGATCCAAAAACCATTAAAATCACAAAATTCATTCATATGTTATACATACAACCACTTTTGGTATTAAATATATTTAATTTCATTTGTCTTCATGGTTTTTAATTTTTTATTATATTATTTTTACTTTAGTCTTCCAATTCATATGTTACCATAGTGGTAAGGGACTTCTTATCAATTTACATTATTTGATGAATACATTATTATTGTGCAACTAATTTATTATATATGGTGTACATAATTACACTTTGACATGATATATCATGATTCATTGAATATTCATGATATTTTTAGTTTTAATTTGAATTATTTCATCTATGGTGGTTTGTACATAAAGTTACCCAAGTAGTACTGAAATTTATTAAACTAGATCATTTACAATGGTTTATAATACTTCGTCATTATATTTAATATTATATGATTATGTATATACTGATATTTACTATATATTTATGCATTTACACTACCCTTATGTTAATTTAGAATTACATAATCAAAGAATTTTTTGATTCCCACTCTAATGATTTGTCCTTTTCAACGGTTTACATCACAACAACATTTTATCCTGGATTGTTTTCACATGAAATTGTTTTAGAATAAATTATTGTATCATTGTTTAGTAAACCATTTCATATTTATATAATTGGATTTTTCATGAACATTTTCAATTATGAGTACCATTTTCCACTCTATAGTACATAAAATATTTTTTAAATTGTTTTTAACAAAACCTAACTTTATTTTACTCTTTAGATAGAGAACATGTTTTCTTAGAAAAAATTATTCTCTAAAATGTTTATCAAATTTTTTTTTAACCTTTACCAAATCATTTATTAATGAAAATTTTACCCCTTTTGTATTTTAATTTTGTTTCAAAGGAATCTCCTTGTCTATTTCTGAATAAATTATTTTTCTTAAACTTTTATCTTACAAAATGAATGCTCTTTTACATTGTATGGAATATAGAGATTTACCCACATTATTTCATTGAATCATCCTTATCATTATAAAAAATATATTTGTAAATTTTTTTTAAATGTGATTTTCCAAGAATATGATTTTGAAAATATTTTTAATATAATAATGATATTTAAATCAAGAATATTTTCTAAAATATCCTTTTATATTATTTATAGTATTCAATGAAAATATTCCATTATTTTACTCCACATGGGATATTTTGTACTAATACCATTATTATTATTATTATTAATATTGATGTTTTATGAATTATTTCTCAAGGTTTAGTATTAAATTTTACTTCCATGGTTTATTTTTCATCCCCTTGAAATATTAAATTCGCTATTATAATTAGACAATAAATTTCTTATACATATCCATAAAATTTATCATGGATATTAAAATTTCATAAACCAGACAACACTTCACATATGTTGTGAAATTTTCTAGTTATTTGATTATTTTAGAAAATATTGATAAATCTGTGTCTTTTATTCAATAAGAACATTTTATATGAAATAATTTTTAAATTTATTACTCAATATAAATAATTGTTTCGATATACAATGACGAGTGGGCCCAGAATTTATATATCCACTCGATGCATCAACAATTTCTCTTGAGAAAAATATATTTTGAAAATTAAATAGGTTCCTAACTATAGTTTTATAATTTTTTGTGAAATGTCTTAACCTTATAGGTTTTCATATGCCTCATAATTGATGTCCAATAATTATAAATTTCATATATCGTGATTCATTATTTATTATAGAAGATAATTTCGGTATTAAAATGTTTGTAGATACATTTAATTATTAGTTTATTAATTAAATGATTTTTTTTTCAATATCTTACCTTTCCATATTTATTATGGGATATTCAATTATTTAAATGGAATTTGTTTTTAGTTATATACCATTCCATATTTCTTGTGCACTTTCTTCTTATTTTATTGATTACATGAAATGTGTGTTATATTATTTAACATATGAATGTTATTACACTCATTGATTCATTGTTTATTCCACTGTACATTAACTATACTGAGCATCTAATCTCACTTTAATTATGTTTCCCTTCCCTAGGATTCCTTGATATGTAATAAAATTTATATGCAAGGTTACCCTAAAAGGAATGATGATATTTTCCTAAAAAAAAAAATTATTTCATAATTCTTTTATAAATTTAAAACATAAGACTTGTGAATATAACTAGTTTTCTAAGACTGCTAAATAATTTTGTCCTTTGAGATACTATTTACTTTTACCAAATGCCAATGTAATCATAGCATGAAAAAAAAACACTAGGATTTATAGATTCAGGGATCTATAAAATACATCCATTATTGATTAAGTACATTTGATATTAAAATTTAAAATTGTTTATAAATGGGAAAAATGAATTACCTTTTTATTGTTTCCACATGGAATTGTTTTATCAAATTTATCATTTTTAACAAAATATTGAAAGGAATAATTTTTCTAGTAATTTCAACATGATAAATTTATACCAAAATTTATTTTTTTATTTAATCATATTCTATTCAAAGATTTCATTAATTTCTAAAATAATTTTTATTATCCCTCAGTGATCAATTATTTCCTTTGAAAATAAATATTATTTAATATCTAAAGGGAATTTTTAATTATTTCTCAAGGTAATTTTAAAACATTATTCTAAATTATATTTAATATATTTGAATATTCATTAACATTTATAATTATTACCAAAGAATATTCATTAATCTTATTATCTACCTTCCCTCTCAATATGTGTTATGATCATGTATTGTAGAAATTTTTATGAACCACATTACATTCACATAGAATAATTACATTATGTTGTAATAATGAATATTTTAATGTTAATCAGAAACATATATGTATGGTTTTTAAATATGTGATGTGTGGGAGAAGAGTTATAAAACCCGCTAAGGTATTATGTATATTTTAATATCTCATGATATGAGATGTGTGTGACTAAGGAGTGAACCCAATACCTTATGGGACACTATCCACTATGCGGTGAAGGTTATGGAAGTGATACTTGACATGAGAAATTATTTTCTATGGATATATATATGTGACAAATTATCCGGGAAAATAGTTATGTTATGAAACAAACCTATATTTTGTTTTCATGGATCATGATTATAGACTCATGAATCTATACTTCTCTAACTTGTGTCATATTGTATACTCGTAGACTTATATAATAAATACTAATTTAGGATTAATTTACTATTGGGTATGATCATCATATGTTTTAGTCATTCAACTTTATTATATTATCATACCCCAATGTTCATCATATTCTAACATATGATCATCAATTTATATATATTATGTTTATCAATTTTTAGAAATTAGGTCTCACTCCATTTTTATGTTTATATTCATAGAGTAATGTTGTATGGTATTATGTATGGTGCATATTTAAGGGTATCATGTGAGAATATTTTTTATAGGATATTTTGATATTCAATTTAAACTAGTATTTTATATACCCAATCTCCAAAGATGTCAATCCTATTAGTTATATGTCTTGTTTTATTTTGTGATGAAATGAGTATATATATAAAATAATTTTTTATTTATGTATGAAATAGTTGTGTCACCCTAGTTTGTATCATAGTGATGTATATATATTTTTGGATCATGTTATATAAGTGAGTAGAGACTAAAAAACTGATATTGAAGGATAATTAATGAAGCATAACCCAAAAAGTATATACGCAAAATAATCAAATCATTATTTAAGACATCCAATGATTAATAAACTTTTTCATATGATTTCATACTCTAGTTATTATTTTTTAATAATAGATAACCATTATGGTTTTAGTATGGGATGCAATATATAATCAAAAAAATGGGGTGGTTAAAAGTATGAAAAATATTGAAAATGTATTATTTGATACATGTACTATGAATTAAGTTACCCCAAAAAATATATAATCATTTTTATTAATATGTTCAGTGAATATATATTGAAATATTAGTTAAAACTTTTAGTAATATAAGGGTTTTATCTCAACTATACAAGTCCTTTAAAATGGAAGTTTTTTGGAATGTTCTTCCAAAAAATATTTTTATTCACTTTTTATTAAAATTTAATACAATTATAATAATAGATTATATATTTACACATATATCACATATAAATTTCTTAAATATGGAAATCAAATTTTATAATATGAATTATTCTAGGGGCTTTTATTGGATAAAAGGAAAATATATACTCCCAATAGAAGTTAATTCCATGGTATAGTTCTTGGTAATTAATAATGAGTGGTATGTAGATCAATTTATTATTTTAATCATAAATATATAATACATTTATATTTTGATGAAATATTTTGTTGGATTTATAGTATTGTTTAATGGTATTACACATTATTCTAAGGTTGATTTTATCTATAAATCATACATAGTGATATGTGCATGTAAAATAGTGTTTATTTAATGGAAGTTGTTGAATTATAGTTACAGTCAAAGAAACACCAAGTGAAATTGGTTAACAGTTTTTTATGAGGATTTTACATTACATGGGATGAAATTACTCTCATTGATAAGATTAAAAAAGAATCAATGTGTTTCTAAAGTGATTATCAGGAAATAAATTATATGACTGTCAATAAAAAGTATCATATACACCATATTGATTAATTGTTAAACTAAATATGTGGGTATCAAAACTTCTAAATTCTTGGCCATCAATCAAGATATACAAAAATAAGTGTTAAAATAGGGAATAAACCAATTAAAGTCTTCTATATATGATACAGAAAATATAAATTAAACTTGATGATATATATTCATTGAAATTCCCCTGTAATATTACTAGATGTAATAAATAGTTTATAGGTAAATTAAAAAAAATTATATGTAGTATTTGTTGATAATATTATATTATATTCCAATATAAATAAAGATCATTAAGATAATTACAGGTTTTCTCTAAAAAATAAACTGGAGAAAATTTATGCTAGATTTAACAAGTGAGAATTTAAGAAATTGAATGTAGAACTATTATGTAATGTATTCCCAAAATATGATAAATTATTTTATCCTAAAAAGATATAGCTAATTATAAATATGATATACCAACCCATCTAACCAAAATCCACATTTTCAAGTATTTCAATAATAATATCCATTTTATATGAGAAATTTATTTCAAATGCTAATTATAGAAACAAATTTAACCCTCAAGGGATTCAATTTCATTTGGATAAATTATAGAATATAAAATTTTAATGATCTGAAGAAAATTATGGTCACTAGACCTATCCTCACACTAACTTATAATATAGAATGGATTAGTATATATATATTCATAAAATAAGGGTATAGGATGTGGCCACAAAAAAATGAAATTCTATTAATTTCTGCCTCACATCAATTAATTATGAATTAGATAAATTACCCTGGATATTAATTAGAGATTGAAGTGGGAATATTTTCATTAAATATATAGGGGAGTTAAAACTACTATAAGATGTGTGATTTATGTAATAGATTTTAGAGATTAAAATATATATTTAAATTTAGTGTGTTGAAAATTTACTAAAAGAGATGCATTGAGTTCATCAGGCACTAAGAATGTTTAATACATTACTACCCTATGATATTGAAAAATATAAATAATTATCTATATATAATTGGTTATGCTACCTTTCCTTAATAATGATTGAAATAAATTAAATACACATATATTTTCCAATGATATACCTTTAAATAATATATGAATGAGAGATATCCTATCATTTCTAAGTGAATTATTAACACTCTATCATGGTGAAGATCAAGGAATCCTTAAAAGGTGTATGGGTCTACAAAAGTCGGTAATGAATATTCTAGACTATGACCTTGAAATTAATGGAATTATATGATTTTATAAATGAATATTTGTCCCTTAAATATTATATTTGATGAAATATTTTTAGATGATGTACAGTTCTCATCATTATCTATCCATCCAATAATCAAAAAGACATACATACATCTTAAAAATTATTTCTTAAAGAAAACATGAAAAGAGAGATTTGAGATTGTATGAAGATTCTTAGCATGTTTGTTTGTTTATTTAAAATTAAATAAATATAAAGAGAATATGTAACAATTACCACTTCCTATATGAAAATGGGAGAACCTAAACATGTCGTTTCTTATATAAATTCTTTATACTTATAATGGTCATAGTATAATTATGGTTGTAGTTGGCCTCTTTATAATGTTGGCACATTTCATTTCTATTGGAAATGACATCTAGCACAATAAATGTGCCAATTAATGCATAAAGGAAGTGGTATGATTATTAGTAGTTCAATTTTAAATTGTATGAGATAGGTATATGAAATTTACATAATATTATAAAGAATAATTCCAAATGGATTAAATAATGATTTTTTTAACATCACTAATTACCAATGGACTAATGGACAATTCAAAAGAACCATTCAATCATTTAATGTAATGTTGAAATCATTTTAAATGTATTTAAAAGGAGATTGAGATCTGAAACACCCCCACGTATGATTACATATAATAATAATTTCTAAATAAAATGAAACCATATTAGGCACTTTATAGGGAGAGGTGAAGAAGTACAAAATTATGAGGTGATTTTTTATTATGTATACTTATGGGATCAAGTATTTATCGATAAATTTTAGAGCTGATTAAAAAATTTTAGTGGAATATTAAGATATAACAATGTAAATATAAAGCTAATATATTAATATATAGTTATATTTTTGTCCAAATTATTAGAAAAGGTATTCCATTTTTTTCACCATGGAAAAGGATTATTAGAATTAGGAAGAATGAAATTTCATTCCCCAGATACACTGGGATTTTTAAAACCTTCAACTATCAGGGGACGATATCTTATCATATTTCACTAACACTGAATCTCTCCTAACTCGATTATATATCCTATGTTTCACTTATGAGGATGTATATAGTTGATCCATAAAATGTACCAAATTGAAAGGTTTTATAGCTGATACATGTTCTCCCATACATGAAAAAATATAGAGAAATATTTGATTATAGAGATAAAATACAATTAAAGAAGGAAACTCACTGGGTTATTATTCATTGAATGGATCAACATTTTGAGGAATTTATTTTATAAAGAAAATATGTATTGTTAGATTAGTGTAATTTTAAAGGAAAAAGACTTTTATGGGAGGTATAATGAAATAACTAAGGATTTTAATATGTATATATCTTTAAATAAATATTATGACACATAAATAACAAATAAACAATAATTTAATTAATTATTTTATAAAATTACAAAAAAATATTGTATATATTATGAGATAAATAAATGAAAAATTAGTGAAATTACGAATATAATTAAATAATAAGAAAATAAAAAAACTATAATGTTAAAATTATAATCTTTTATATTTTATATGAAGACCATATTACCAGGGGTAATTATAGAATGATTACAAAAAGATATAAATATAATAAACACGTTAACAATAAAATTATAGAATATGGTGTATAATTTTAGATATTTTTGTAAGGCTATATATATGAATGTGATATGTCTATTATATTTATAGTCATTCGTTTTATAGGAGTTGGATATATGGTTGTTGGATAAAAGGTTATTATATACATGTTTCTTTTATATCACATTATTATATAGATTCATTGATGTTTTTTAATTAATATTGAGAAATTAAAAATTATATAATTAACATATGGTGAATAATTCAACAAAAAATAAATATATAATAATTTATTATAAATAAAATTTAAAATTTTTCATTATTATTATTTTTATCATGAATTTGATGTGTTTTTAAAAATTAATGAAATATAATAATAAAAATGGATCTATATAAATTAATTTCTATAAGATAAACAAAAAACATTTATATGATGTGATTAAAATAATTTAATGTTAAATAAGGATTAAGATTTTTTTTCAAAAGTGATGTATATTTTAATAATATTAAATTTAATTGATCAATTTTATAAGATAATTATAAAAAATGTAATTATTAAATGTGGTGAATATATTAATTATCATTTAATTTTTGATTGATAGGAAATAAGATAAGAACATAAAATGTTTAAAATTACAGTTTTCTATAAAAAGGTTATTTATATTTAATTTATTATTTCATTTAGATGTTAAATTTTCTATATTTTGAAATTTAATAAAATTTAGTTGAATAAAAAAAATTTAATAATAATTTCATTATTATTTCAGTGTGATAATTCCATTTTTTTGCATATAAATTTTTTACAGAGGTAAAATATGGTTAGGATGGCAAAGGGTTAAATTAAGGGATAAAATAAGAAAATATTATAAAACCATGTCAATAAATGTGTAAATAACAGAATTATATATGTATTAATTTTATCTGATTTGTTGTCCATTTTCACTCCACATTCCATGTATAAAGTAAATTCCATGAAAATTTAGAATGAGAATTTTTTGAACTAGAAATCATGATCACCTATAACTGGACCCATGATATCCACAATAAAACTATTTTTTTCTTTTTTTCTAGTAAAATACATAACTAAATTATCTCTCTATAAATATTCTCCCATTTTTATGAACCTCAGATCTCATGGATTTTAAAATATCTCATTTTTAGAAGGATCCCTAGAATATGAATCCCCACATAATTATTAGTGTTAGCATATTATTAGCAATTATTCATTGTCTTTATTATAAAAAAAACTAAATATGTTTTATAAATTAACAATTTATTTATGAAACCAGTAGACTTATTTAAATATTAATAAAAATTAACAAGCTAGTACTCATTTAATAATTATAATGGGTTCTTATTTGTGTTTTTATCTCCTTTTAAAATATTGTTAATATTAATACATCATAGATGTATAATAAATCATAAATTTTAGAAATATGATGTAATAATGTTTAATTTATCATGTTTTAATAATTTTGGAGTTATAATTTTCCACAATATATTCACCAATTAATTCAATTATCTTGTAATCTAATCACCAAAAAAATATTTTTATATTTTCTATGTGAGACATCACCTTATGTTCCATTAAACGATCTTACAAGTACATACTTATATAAAAATTAGATAATAAATTTTTTGATTATTTTAGAGGTGATGAACCCATGGTCATGGAGTAAACCTCCAAACATAAGCATGTGTTGGAAAAAGAGATGTTAAAAGTAAAATATTAATTTATTAGTGAATAACTAATATATGGGTAATTGGTAATTATCGAATAATAGAAATAATTACAATTTATTAGAATAGAGACCTTATTTATAGCAATACCAAAATAAATTTATTAAACATCGAGTTAGTGTGTGTCTGAACAAGTAGATGTCTGAAGAATTGTTTATTTTCCATTATCACATTGTAATTTAGTTTATCTATGTATAAATTATATTAAATAATTTTGAATACTAATTATCTCTGAAATACCATATATTTTGATTTCAGATATTAATTTCTCAAGATTATTTGTATTATTATCATTTGACCACCATTAGATGCATAATATTACTGAATATTTCCTAATTAGTGGAGTAGACCATATAATATATTTTTTTATTGGTAATATTTATCCACCATTTAAATATAAATTATATTATATTATGTATATTCTTGTCTATACCTATAAAATTTCTTATGGTTTTATTATAGTGAATGTTACATTATTTCCAAAAGTGTCAAAGTATTCACTTTATCTATATTCTCCTCAAATATCATTTTTTATTATAATTGAGAATATTTAGAAACATGTTAATGAATACACATTTTTAATGATATTCTAATGTCATATTTCCCTTTCTATTTTTTTAGTTTTGGTTATGAAGGTTAATTTACATGTTTTTATAGATTTCCAAAGTAATTTATTGTATTTTTTTATAAATTATTTATTTTTTAAATATATTTATAAAAAAATAAAAATGTATAATTGATATATTTAATTAATGAATATGTTATAGGGTGTTTGTGTACAATAATTTATGTATTTAAAAGTCTGATATTGCTAATATTTAGGCAGATTGGATTTTTTGTATTTTATGAAAGGATATAATAGAAATTTGATAAATAAAAGTAGATGATTATCATGATTAAAAGAAACCTTACATCATCTTTATAAGTGTCATAAAATGACACTAGAATATAGAAATTATATGACTAATTTGAATCAAGATAAATGAGTCTAAAAATCTAGAGAAATAAATATTCACATCAAGTAATCAATATATGAAGTGAGTTCATTAGGGATAATAGACCACTTCTCAGTAGAATTGTTTATTTAAATACACATTATGTGAGTCCATTACATTTCATGTATATAAAAAATTTCATGATATTATCAAGAGGAAAATGGATTCAATTTTTCACTACCACTACACATTTCACGATTTCTATTACTTACATGATGTGAACTTGTTATATAGTCTAAATTTTGTACACATTAAAGGAGAGGTTTCTATTTGGTTTCATATATTTCCACCCTTATTCCATGAAACATGGGATTTTAATATGTGATCACCAATGATAGAAGAATAAGGCATGAGTTTGGAACCTCTATCCTGAGGCTCTGTAGGATTTTTTCATTATTCATTATTTTTACCCTCTCATGGATAAAATACATGGGAGATTTTATTATGCCATGATGTTCATAAGGAATGGGTAATGATTGTATAAGTAATTATATTTCTTAACTAAATTAATTATATTATTTACTAATTGTCCATTGTGTCTATATTCTTTCTTCTAACTTAGTTTTCATTAAAATTGCAAGAAGGGTTTGGATGTGGGGTAAATTTCTTTCATTATTTGATCATGTCCATTTCTAGAGTTAATTGAAATAGTTTTTATTATGTGTGGTATAGGGATTATACTTCCTCCGTGACTATTGGAATTTCTCAATGATTATTTTTTGTTTACCCTCCTACTCCTCAAATTCATTTTCTTTTGCTCTATTTTATTCAATGTAGTTATCACAGGATGATGATGGGTTTTCTTCCTCTAATGTTTACACTCTTATACCATCTAAATGTATTTTTTCTAAATGAATATGTCTTCTATTCTTCTTATTATTCCTCATTTATATATGGTCATAGTGTTTTATGGGTGATTTGTAGCATCTCAGTAGCCATGGTGCCCTTGTCTTCTATTTCTTCTTGTTTCCAACATTCTTATAATTCCATTTGAAAACATTTGTTTCATAAACTCAATTTTTTTAGAAATTTATCTTTCATCCTTGAACCTACATTGTTGGCAGCATCGTGGTTAACATAAAGGTCATCTTTTTATATGGTAAGTACATTTTCTTTTATGCTAATTCTTCTCTTCTTATGATAAACCTCTTAATTTTTTTATGTTTTGGGGAGTTGTGGAATAAATGATTAGGTATGTTTGTATCATGGATGAATCTTTTCTATCACAACCAAAAAAATCAAGTATCGTCTATATGATATAAATTAATTATAAAAATCAAATTAAATTGATTGATGGGTTTGATAAAAAGAAAAAGTGATGCAAAACAACAGTTTCAAATCATGATTTGAGCCATGCTATGTTCAAGGATTTTCACGATTTTGTTTGAGTGATTATATTGATTATGAGTTAATTCAACATAATTGTTTGCATTAGGTTATCAAATATCCTTTATATGGGTACCATTCAGTAATATTGTGGAGGAACCTTTGGATTGATCATTTACTAGGTAAAATAGAAATACTATAAAAAATGTAACCATACTTGAACAAAACTAACCTAGATTGAGTAATTTTCAATCACAAACTATGGTGAATAATTAATAGAAAAAATATAAATCCTATGTTTTCAATATATTGGTCCTATATTGGAAAAATATTGATAATTGAAATTAAAAAACATTGTTTTAGTAATCTAAAACATTAAATGAACATAGAAATAATCCATAAGAAATACCCCCTATAATAACGTCACCTAGCACCAAGAAAGAATCTAGAAAATTCATCTAATAGTGAAAAAAAGAAGTATGTATTCCCTAATAAGAATGGATGTGAATAATTGTAGCGAAGCATGGATCTATATTTTCATTTCTGTCTTCAAATTACATTGTCAATCTGGTTCTAGATCCTCCACTATGAAGCCGTAAGATAGAATTTATAAACATCTCTATCAAAACATGGTCTCAAGTGCATTAATAATCACAATATCTAATGGGTTCATTTCATGTATGGCTTACATGGTATATAATATGTGGAATTTGAAGCTTCTCTAAAATTAATTCTTTATCATTAATTATATTTAGTGTTTGAGTTCACGATTTATAATGGATTCTAAGAGCATGAATTTACATTATAATGTGTAATGAGTGGTGGAGACTTACCTCTTGATGATTTGACATCTTTAATTTCATACATGTCATGAAAAATTAACTTCCATTTTGATATAAAACCTCCTACACCAAAATTTAATGTTTTTTTCATCTTCAAAATTCTAGTTTTGCACTGTGAGTCTTTTTGTCACTACATGAATTGTCTCTTAGATCCTATATTCATCTATTTTTTTCTATTAAATGTAATATTTATTCAATAAAGTTTAAATAAAACAAAATAATTATAAGAGTCCCAAAATGGGAAATATTAATCTTTTATATGCCTAACTCAATTTATTAAAACACCCTCATATGTATGTATAAAATTCTAATTTCAAATACCCCCAACAGTTGAATTAAAACTTGTCCTTAAGTATGAAATCTCCATATACAACAAATAAGACTCACCTTACAATGAATTAAATCCAATTTCTATAAAATTAATTGATAAAATGAGAAATTAATTTTGCAAGAACCACATAGTAATATTAATAAATTCTTTAATTTTTAATAATGAAAGTCAAACATGTAATTGAATTTTTTATTTGAAATTATGAATCATTTTCCTTCATTCATTTTATATTTTGAATTTATTACCTAGTAAGATTTAATTTTTAAATTTACATCATATTAATTTTTCCTCTCATCATCAGGGTAAAAATATTAACATATTTCATCACATATATCAAGAACATGCAATTACAATACCATTGAAAGTAATATAATAAATAAATTAAATAATGTCAAATTTTACAACCAATCACATTGGATTCAAAATTTTGATCAATTGTCTCTGAGGATTAGAGAAGGTATATAGATGTTGTAGAATGAAAATCTCAAAGGTAACTTTTCAATCTAAAGATTAATTCATGATGTAAAAAGTCAATGTCAAAAAATATCACTTTATGCATGTTAACTCTATCTTTCCCTAAAAAAAGATCACAGTTAGCCCATTATATAATAAATAACAATGAGTGAATAAATATATATCTCTCTAAAATATCTATAATTATATATATATATATATATATTTATTAAATATATTATTTGAAAAACATCACATGCACCACGTAACCACATAAGATCAAAATATCATCAATCTAGAAATGGTGATTGTCGACCCTTCTAGGAAACAAACTTTTTTTTTCTCTCTTTTTTAATTCATTTTTTAAATTTTTACTTATCACGTGAGGTGAATAATAAAATTTGATGAATAAAATTTATAGCATCTCCAAAAATAACATGAGAACAAAAATATTTTAAGAATAATTAAATATATCTCTATCCACCAAGGGAAGTATCTTCCATACACTTATTCTTTTAAATACTAAGAAATATATATATAGGATGGTAAAAATAAATAATGTAGGCTTCTAATAGGGATCATTTATTAAAAAGGTTGTTCATGAAATATAAGATTATAAATAGGGTTAATATAAGGTAGGTCCAAGGATAATGTATAAACAAAAGAATTCCTCAATCATATTTAATTGGATATTGTTCAGTCGTATATTTGATAAGATATCAATAGGGTTCTAATAGGTAGCAGGCCCATGTTTCTCAAGAAATTAAATTAATAATGAATAGATAATATTAGGAATAGATGATATTTTATGTAGGAGAATGATGATTGGGATAATCACTAATGGTTATGAATATGAATATAGAAATCAATTAAATAAAATATAAAAAATTAAAGTTAGTGATAATTTTAGAAAAAGTTCATTTTAAAAAATTAACATCTTCATTAAATATTGATTATAAAAATTATAGTCCACATGCTTATCTCAAATATTTTGATCATTTATAATCATTAAAATTTAATTATAATGTAATTTAATTTCCTTGCATGGAAAGTACTCTAAGAAATTTATATATCTTTATTAATTTTATTAAATATAAAAACAAGTGAATCTATGAAATATGAAATTGAAACTCAGAATAATTAATTTTTGGGGAAAGAGTAGAAAATTATAGAATTGAAATGCTTCCCTTGAAAATTGTTAATTCATGCTTAGACTACATATGATTTTTTACAGCAGATTTATGATGTGTGTTAACATCACATTATGTACGATTTGGATTTCACATCATGAATAGTTTTCACAACATGAATTGAACCTAAAACATCTTATAATTCTTATTACTAGATCTTTCTTGTTCCTTTGATGGACCTCAAAAAACAAAGATAAACAAGTGAAAGTTGATTCCATTTTAATGGAAAATAAAAATTAAAATATAAATGAAATTAAATCCTAAAATATATTAATATAATAAGAATGAATAAATCTAAAAGTTTTGAATGTGGTAAAAAACACTGTAATGACCAAAACTATTATAAAATTTTCCCCATTTTTATTTTATTAAATGTCTTATTATGTAATTTGGTTATACAAAAACCATTGAACACAATTGTTTTTATCATATCTTATTGGTTTTAAAAGACCGTTAATCTGTATACGAGATGATAATATATAAATTGATTCATGATCTTATTATTATTATAAATACTGAGTTTTAACACATCCAATTGACATAGAGAAATAAATAAATATAAATATCCACTAGGAATATACCTTATGAAGATAATTTATTGGAGATTTTGAGGGAGATAGAGTCTCTGTTATTTCCTATTGATCAATTCAATGATTAGATCCAATAACATAAGGATGAGTGAAACCATTTAGAATAGAAGATCAATCCCATTGTGATCATGGCCAAAACCATTTATGCCAAACCACCCCATGAAAATATCCCCAACATGCACCTTACACATAGAGAATTTTTTGTTGTATTAATGTTATATGTATAATGACCATAATTATATTAATATTTATATTGTATTTTCAATAAAATAATATTCATGATTGTTCTTATAGTTACTATATAAATGATTTTGAATTATATACAATAAAACCAAAATTATATTTTTGGTTAAAATTAAAATTTAATTAAGGAATTTCTTTGGTAAATTGATGTATTTTTTAAATAAATAATATATTTTATAAATTATTATCATTAAATAATTTTTATTATAGATTAATGGTCATATAATTTTTATAAAGATAAATGTCAACTATATTAGGTTTGAAAAAATTTTTTATAAAAAAAATATCATTTCCAAATAAATGACAATTATAAATTTTTAAACTGAAAATTATCATATTTATAAATTTATTTAGATAAAACATATATTATTATTGGGATAGTGAACTCAAAATTATCAAATGAGGATGTTTTATAATATTGAAATATAGTCTATATATCGAGTAAAAATTAATTACCGTATAAATATACTATGTGTATCATGAAATCATAATGAAGAGAGATGCTGACAACATCAAAAAGAAGAATGGAAATGGTACTGTTGCTTTTACTACTACATCAAATCAGATGAAATCCAAGACTCCTGAGAGAGTAACCAGATCCAAGTCTAAGAAAGTCATTTTCCAATCCGAATCCAGTGAAAGTGAAGTTTCTGAAAATTAATTAGCCAATCTTGCTCGAAGGATGAACAAGATAGCTGGACAGAGAAATTTTCAATCCAAGTATAAGAAAAAGGATAGGAAAGATAAGAAAGATGGAGAAGTTACTTGTTATGAATCCAAGAGAGCTGGACATATTACACCAGATTGCCCTATGCTCACAAAGAAAGAAAGAAAGGAAAGGCATTAAGAAAGGAACAAGAAAAAGTATTATAAAGCCAAAGATATGAATGTTCTGAAAGCTAATGATACCTGGAGTGCCAGTGGTGGTGACTCTTCAGATGAATCTTCTGAATATGAATCTTCAGGACAGAAGAATCTTGGTCTTATAGCCAGATTACCTATTGCTAATCATTGTCTTATGGATAAGGTAAGAAATGCTGAATAATTGACCAATGTTTCTTTAAATTCTAATGATAGTAAGTATTATAACTCTTCTGATGAAGAATCATCTTCTGATGAGGAAAATACTTTACCTACTTTTGAAGAAGTATCTAGGTTTTCTGAACTTCTTGAGATTGAGAATTCCAAACTCAATAAGAAACTTGATAAAGCAAACTCTAGGAATTATATTCATACCAAAGAGATATCAGATCTTTCTAAAGATCTTGATAAGAAAAATACTGATTTTGAAAGTATTTCAAAAAATCTTGAGGAAGTAAGTTCTGAGAAGAATAAACTTTCTAAAGAGTTAGAAAAAGTAATTTCTAAGAAAAATGTTTTCGAGCCTAACTCTAGTTCTAAAACTAATGATTTTGAAGATAAAAACTTGGTTATAAAACTCAAGTCCGAAATTTTTTCCTTAAAGATGTGTTTATCAAACTTTACCCATGGTAAGGAAAATTTTGATAAGATGTATTCTCAAATACGACCTTTAAGAAATAAATCCGGATTTGGTTATACCCATACAAAACCAGTTTTTAGTAACAATTATTTTGTTCCTCAAAGTGCCCCATTCTGTACCAAGTGTCAATGTGGTGGTCACTGGGCAAAAAGTTGTTCCTTAAACAAAACCCAATCTCTAGGATTTCACAAAGCTTACTTTTCTAAGAAGATGTGGATACCTAAAATTTTATTCTCTGGAAATCTCGGATCCAAACAAGTTTGGATTCCGAAAGTCTAATTTTCTTCTTGATTTCAGGAAAATAAAGAAAGTACCAGCAACAATATATGGTACATGGATAGTGGATGTTCCCGGCACATGACTGGTAACAAAAGCTTTTTTGAAAAGATTATCAAAAACTAGAAGGAACCTACATATCTCAACATAAGTATATTAAAGATCTTCTTAAAAAGTATGGTTTTGACAACACTAAGAGTATAAGTACTCCCATTGGTACCTCAAACTCGTTAGATCTTGATGAAGCTGGGAAACCAGTAGATCAAACATCTTTTAGAGGTATGATAGGAAGTCTAATTTACTTAACAGCTAGTCGACCAGACTTAATGTTTTCAGTATGCTTATGTGCAAGATATCAATCCAATCCTAAGGAATCTCACTTAAAGGCAGTAAAAAGAATTTTTCGCTACCTTAAGGGAACCATGGATCTAGGATTATTTTATACATCTGGAAATGATTTTGTTCTAAAAATCTTTTCTGATGCTGACTTTGGTGGATGTAGAATGGATAGAAAAAGTACATCCGGAACTTGTCATTTATTCAGAGATTCATTAGTTTCTTGGTCCTTCAAGAAGCAACATTCTGTAGCACTTTCCACTGCTGAAGCTGAATATGTAGCAGCTGGAAGTTGTTGTGCACAAGTGTTGTGGATGCAACACACACTCACATACTATGGCCTGAGTTTTACTAATACTCAAATTATGTGTGATAACACAAGTGCCATTGCCCTCAGTAAGAACCCTGCACATCACTCCCGTTCAAAACACATAGATATTAGGTATCACTTTCTTAGGGATCACACACTTAAAGGAGATATTATTCTTCAGTTTATCAGAACGCAAGATCAACTTGCTGATATTTTCACAAAATCATTGCCTTCTGATAGATTTGAATATATTAAACAGAAGTTAGAAATGATAACCGTAAGGTAATCTTTCTTAATTAACTTTCTGTTGAAAAATTCTCCTTACAGTAATAAACTCCTTTTCATAGGGGGAGTAAATTTGATTGTTTATTTAACAAAGTTTTTCAAAATTTTGTTTCCAACTTTTTCGGAACGAAGATTTCCAGAATGGAACTTCCGAATCTACAATTTTCCAGAATGGATATTTTCGTACAGAATACTTCTGGAATGGAAGTATTCATATTGAAAACATCCGGAATGGAAAAATTTCGTACTGGTACTTTCATAATCAGATTTTCGTACCGAACCTTCATTTTTCGTTTTTCGTACTGAGTTTTCCGTACTCAGTTTTCCGTACTGAGTTTTCCGTACTGAGTTTTCCGTACTGAGTTTTTCGTACTAAGTTTTTCGTAGCAAGTTTGTTTTTCGTAGTAAATTTTTGCAAACTTTGTCTTTTCGTAATAATGTTTTTTTTCGTAGACATCTTTATATTACCCATTACGAATAACTTTCCTAAGCCAATCCGAAAGGTATGATTTTCTTACTCAAGTTTTCGTAGTCATAATTTACTTGCTGGCAGTTTCTTATATTATGTTTTCAGATTATAGTTTTCTTAATTTTTTACTTTAATAAAAACCTCAAAAAGATCGGATTCAAGTTATCAACCGTCATATTTGATCTCAGTTCATTCTAAACTGTTAGATCAATTGTGGAAGGTGAACCGTCATCTCGTTGCCTATATAAAGGGGATCCTATTTCTCATCCCACATCGGTTTCAAGCTCTTGCGTCTCGAAGCTCTGCCCCTCTGATTTAAGGCCGTTCCGAACTTCAGTCTCATCCGTTCCGAACTTCCCAGAGGACTTCAGATCCGAATGTCTACAGAGTTAGCATCTCAAGAAATGTATTCAACCAAGCCTATTTCTCAGTGGTTAGTATACAGAGAAAGGTTACTCCATCCGGATTTCTTCAACAACTATGATTCCCTTATCTCAAAGAACATCAAGCTGAATGGCTGGGAAGATGTTGCGGTGGCAAAAACCGGGAATCAAGATGAAGTATATTCATATTTGCTTGTCGAGTTTTATGAATCAGTTTCCTTCTTTAAGGAAGATGATAGGGAGAAGTTTTCTTTCAAGTCGTATGGAAAGACCTACAAACTCTCTTACACCAAGGCTGCAAGCTTGGTAGGATTGTCTTATGAAGGAGAAGCAGAGTTTATTTCGCATGTATTGCCAGACTCTAAGGGTAGCTTCAACAAGGAAAAAGCCTTAGAAACTCTCATACTAGTTGATGATAAGGCTCCGAAAATTGCTAGTTTTCCTACAAATTTCTGGATTCTGGAATTATGGGTGCAAGGACTTATCGTACCGAGAAAAGGTGTTAAAGACAGCCTGAAGAAAAGTGAGATCTATATCTTAGATTTCTTGATAAATCTAAAGAAGTTCAATTT
This sequence comes from Viscum album, assembly GCA_963277665.1. NCBI lineage: Eukaryota > Viridiplantae > Streptophyta > Magnoliopsida > Santalales > Viscaceae > Viscum > Viscum album. The sequence continues at coordinate 2,010,281,343 of OY728155.1, forward strand.
CATGAGGCATATTCTTATAACCATCGAGAATCTTAAGAAAGGAAATCTCAGAGCACAGATCGTAATGTACCCAGCAATATTGTCAAAGTTGATAGTTCGGTGCCTAGAATCTTTCAAGGAAGCCTGCAGATCTGAGCCAAGGGTGTGTAAAATTTTGTTGCTTAGTGATGAAACTCTTAAAAGAATGGATGTGGTTTTTGACAAGAAGTCTGGAATGTTTATTGATCTACCTGCTCAAGAAGAAGTGGCTTCAAAAACTGCTGATCCGGAATCCTCTAAGCCGGTAAGGAAGAGAAAGCTAAAAGAAGTGCTAGTAGAAGCCAAGAATCCCATGTTTAAGGATGTCCACTCCACACCTCCCAAACCAAAGAAGAAGAAGGCCTATCCTGACGAGGTTGTTGCAAAGTGGAGAGCTGATAAAGAGAAAAGGAAAGAAGGGGATCCACAGTTCGGATTGGACCCTGCGGAGGCTAAGGGTTTGAAGGAGAAAACTGCTGATGAGCTTGAGAAACAAGAAAAACAAAAGAAGCTCAAGAAGAAGATGTCTGAGGCTGAGGTAGCTCAGGCCTTGTTAAAATTCAATGAAATGGTTTCAGCAACTATTCCAGTTCTGAGATCTTTCTCACTGGAATCTCTACCTGAGACTCCAGGAAGGAATCTCGATGCTCTGGAAGAGGCTGTTGCTAAGAATACTGAGGAAGTTGAGCAAGTAGAACAAGAAGAAGTGGCTGCTGAAGGAAGTGGTGAAACCGGAGATTTGCTGAAACAAGTAGATGAGTACAAGGGAACTCCTTCAGAACACTTATCACTCCGAACATCAGAAGCCGAATCCTCAAAGCTAGTCACTCCAGCAATAGAAGAAGAGAAAGGAGAAGAAGAAGTTTCTTATCATGGAGAAGAAGAACATCTTTTACTTGATGTTACTCAGAAGGAAAGTGTAAAAGTTGCTGTTGAGGAAGATGATGTTGTTCAAGTTTCTGATAGCGAGATTATAACTTCAGAATAGGATTCAATTCTGGAAAAAGATAAGGGAAAGAAAATTCTTGCTGACACTCCAAACTCAGTTGTGAGGAAGAGGAAGGAAGTTGGAAGCTCTTCAAAGAAAAAGCTTGAGCTTATTGAGGAAGAAAATTCTCCTAGAAAAATTTCAGATTCGGAGTCATCCTCTTTGGGGCATGAATATGTTTTTCAATCCTTGAAGAAGTTGGTGGGAACCATTCCGACCTTCTCAAGTATTGATTCACGATGCCAAATGCTCCAACATGCGCTGAATCAGAAAACAGACTCCGTATCCATGGTTATGGACAAGTGCGTTGACATTGAAGCTCAATTCAAAACGTTCTTTGTTGGTTACGAAGCTCATAAAAGATCTTGCAAAAGGATGACAAGCTGGTCTAAGAAAACTGTGGAAGAGATGAGGCTATTCGATGAATTTGAAGATAATGTTAAAGACGCCTTTGAGACTGAGGACAAGAAGATTAATGTGTTAACTGCATCCTTTGAAGAGAAGCTGACAAATGAAAGGAACTTCCGGATTCAAGAAGTAAGAGATCTGAATGGAAAGCTCAATTCCGTTTCTCGGAATTGGAAACTTTAAAGAGATCATCAGATCGACTTAAAAGAAAGGATGAAGGCTCAGGAAGAGAAAATCAAAGCTCAGGAAGAAAAGCTGAAAGCCCAGGAAGAAAAGATTGAAGCTCAATCCGCAAGAATAGTTTTCTTAGAGAAGCAAGCTGAAGAAGATCATAAAGAACTGAAGAAGATCAAGACTATTCTTAAGGGGCTCATGTCGAAGGAGAAAGATCCGAAATAACCCAATCCGATTTTTTTGTTGTATTTTTTTGTTGCTGACAGTTCAAATCTAATGGAAATTGTGTATCTTGTTTCCTTTGTTGTCATTACTAATCTTTCAGGTACTTTTTTATTTTTTTTCCATTCCCTCCAATTCTTTTTGAAAATCACAAAGGGGGAGAAGGAAAAGATCCTTAAGAAAAAGAGGAACTCTAATAAGAGTTTATCAAAGGGGGAGAAAGAAAAAATACCCAAGGAAAAAAGAACTCTAATAATAATTTGTTTAAGGGGGAGTTTTTCTTAAAGAAGACTTTCTTATGTAATATCACTCCGGAAATCTGAATATGATCCTTAGAGTTTCAAAGCCTAAGGGGGAGTTAGTCGTATTCATCTATATCCTTAAACCAAGGGAGATAAGCCTTAATGTGTTTCTTTCTTCTTAGATTTTTTTTCGTAAGGATGTTTGTGCTTTCCAAAAAGAGAGATATTGTTGAGTCAATAAGGTTTTCCTTATGACTTTTCCATTCCTTCTTGTTTTGAAAATCACAAACACCTTATATTTAAGGAAAATTGTTTTCTTAAGGAAAATCGTTTTTATAAGTAAAATTGCTTCCTTAAGGAAAATCGCTTTTATAAGGAAAATTATCCTTATTATATTTTCATCCATATTTTTCTTAAGTATAAGATTCAGATTCATTTTCTTGGAATCATTGAAACTTTGATATAAAGCATTCTGTTTTAGGATCTGATTTCTGGATAAGAACTATAAGGAAGGTTTCATTCCGAATTCCGGATATGAACTCTAACTAAGTTTTATTCCAGATTCAGGATACGAATTCTGAAGAAGAATTTCCATTATGAATTCTGATGAAGAATTCTCATTATGAATTCTAATGACGAATTCTCATTACGAATCCTAATGATGAAGTCTCATTACGAATTCTAATGATGAAATCTCATTACGAATTCTAATGATGAAATCTCATTACGAATTCTAATGAATAATTCTCATTATGAATTCTGATGAAGAACTCTCATTACGATTTCTCATTACGAATTCGCATTCCGAATTCCCATTCTGAATTCTCATTCCGAATTCACCTATTAAACAGAATTTCAGTATCTTTGTTTTATACACTCTGAATTAATTCAGACTCCGAAAAATATTTTGGTTAGACTCCGAACTTTTATATTTCTTACATTTTCTAATCTGTCTAATCTTTATTATTGTTTCTTACACTCCGAACCTTCACTCTAAAGTTTTAATTCCGAACCTTTTGGTTAGAATTAAAACGATGTCGTACATTCTGTTACACTTGTTTTGTTATAAAACGATGTCGTCCATTTTGTTATAAACTAACCGTTGTCTAAGTGAAACGTGTACAGGTCCCTCCGATATTTAAGGAAAATATGACCGTTGGAGAAGGAGCCGACCTCACCTATAAATAGGAGCTCATTTGAAAGAGACCAGGGCTGAAAGGCTGACAGATCTTCTACTCATGTGATTACATGATTGAAGTGATTTCTAGAGAGAGAGGCTCTTATTAACTCTCAAAGCTTTGTGCGACTCCGAATGTTGGTGATTACATTCGAGGGCTTCCAGGGATAGGAAGACAGAGGTGCCAACTACCTTAATGTTCAAGGGCTTCCTTGCTGAGGAAGATAGAGGTTGCCAACTACCTTGAAGTTGAGGGCTTGTGGGGATAACAAGACAGAGACTCCGATCCTTGTATCGAGGGCTTACCCTGGTGTGGGTAAGACAGACTTGCTTGAAAGTATAAATCAAGGATCCTTTATCCAAGGTTGTTGGATACCCATCTCTTTGGGTTAAAAGACTTATTCTTGTTACTTGTAGTTTTACTACTAGTTTACATTCCGCTGCATCTTGTATCATAAGGAAAGTATAACTTTCTTATACTTCCTTATTTTTACTCTGATTCTTTTAGATTCTATACGCTTTAAGGAAGAATCTCATATTGTAATTGTTTGTTAAGTTTTAACTTCCGGAACCATACTTCCGGAACCTACTTTCAGAATCTGTTTTAGAGGTGTTGTGAATTTCCTTAGTTTAATCTTTGTTAAACTTAGCCCTTTCCTTTTCTTAAGGAAACTACAGTTATTCATAACTAACTTTAAAGGTTCCAAAGGAATTTTTAAAGTATACAATTCACCCCCCCTCTTGTATATTGAGAATCTCATACTATATTTCGATCCTACAATTGGTATCAGAGGTTGGAAACCTCTTACTCTATACCATTCTTACACTTTCTTTTCCCAAATAAATTAACATAATACCCCATTTCACTTCACTCAATACCATTATAGAACTTTCTCCCACTTTCATTCCCACACAAGAGTCCTCTCAAGGTTCCCCCAAGCTCTCAAGATTCTCCACCCATGAATTGGGATAAACACACCAATCTATGGGATTTCTCTTTTGTTATTTCCTTTCAAGAACTTAATTTGTGTTTTTCTACTTATTTTAAATTTTTGGGTTTTAGGTATGTTTTCATAAAAAACCACAAACAATTATAATGAAATCCATGCGATGTGATACCCATTTCAGTCTCATTAATCCCTCTCTTAAACCTTTATGTGCACTCATTACCATGCTAATATTTTAAAAGGTATCCTTACTTTGTCTTCTTTATTCAAGTTTCATTATTATATAATTCCTTATATTTATAATTACCAATGTTTGGATATGTATTTATATGTAACTAATATAGCACATTTTATTTTAAAATGATTAGAGACCCCTTTTGATTTCATCATACCATTTTAGAAACCTTTAGGTGACATCGTTATGCTGCCAAAATTTCACCCCTATTTCCATTCCAAAACAATTATGTAGTTAATAATGTACTCATTATCAATAAATTTTGTTCAGCATTACACACAAATAATTGTTTTAATTGCGAGATAAATTTATGTATTCCACACTCCCTGATCGTGGAATAAAATATGACGATGAATGAATCATTTTTCTGTGATCTGTATGGCACACTTCAGCTTGAGAATGAAATTGAACTAATGGGTTCACGTGAAATTATATAGATATCCAATGAATTTGGTAATTTTTAGTCTAATGAGACATCATGTTTTGATAATAAGTGAACCATATTCATTTATGAGTCTTTTTACATCATGATGTATTAGTAGTTATCCTTCACCTATGTTTATGAAGTAGTATAATAAGTTAATGCCACATTTTTCAGGTTTTCATTATGTTATCATACTATATAATTTATTATTATTCATGTATATTATGAATCCTTTTATGTCTAATGAATATTCATACTATCTGAAAAATATTTTTTTCCCCATATTATTACATGTTTATTCCCTAATTGAGATTTATATTTCATCCCATTCTTATGTTTTTTCCTAGGTTATTACAAGAATTTTTATGTTCTATGAAAAATTATGATCATATAAATGATGTTTTAAAAACATATGGGGTATCCCAAATTATATATTGTAATGTAATGTTCCTAATTCATAAAAACACAATAATTATAAATCTTCTAGGTTATATTAATAGTAAAATTATGTAATATATCATGTATTAACAAAAAAGCAGTAGGGTTTTCATAGTTGGTATAAAAATAAAAATATTAGTTATTTATGGGATAAAGATTAGAAAATTCTAGAAAATTTCATAGGGATAATATTATGTATATGAAAACAACCCTATGTTTCGGTAAGTAAAGAGTAAGCTCCTTACCAAGAAAATATATCCCTATCGGGAAACAAAAATTAGATATGGATCTGGCACATATGTACGTAGGGATACAACTCAAAAACAAAACATTGATATTGACTAAACTAGGAACTAGTTCACAATAATGGGCCTTTATACATACCTGTTTTGACACTCCTCGGGGATATTATTTAGTAAGATCAAAATTAGATTTCGAAATATTATTAAGGGAAAAATTTTCCCATAAGGGTCTATGTTATAAAATAGATCATGGATAAAATATATTTAGGTTGATAAATTCATAAGGAAAATCATGTAGAATATACATTATCTATTTAATACCATTTGATCTCCAATTTATGTGTTTAATACTTTAAAAAATATTTGTAAAATGTTTTTTTTGTATTATATAAATTATTAGAACTAGAATCAAATATTGAATGGTAGAGTTATTATCCATAGAACTACACATTCCTTCACATCATGAATTATTTGTAAACCTATTCAAACACCACTACAAAACATGAATGTAGAGTCATTGATGTAAAAATAAATTGGGGAAATTATTTCATCATGATTTTGTAAATACTCACATATCAATATTTATTGGATGAAATTCTATGTGAACAATTTCAAACTCCCATTAGTGGAATATGATTCAATTATTGGTTTGGATTAACTTTCCGTATACAGAGTCAAAAAAAATTTCCCCAAGAATGAAATAACTCTCTTTATCATGAATCTTCCCCCTATTTTATACAAATTCAAGGAGATTAAAAAATCAAAATTCAAACCACCATATCAATAATGGATGTATTTCTCTTATAAGAAAAATTATCACGATCAAATGATTGAGTCTAAGGAATGGATCATTCGTAACAATATACCCATTGTGAAAGGAATACAATAATGTGGTTCTCATGAAATTTCCTGAAGAGCCTCCTATACGGGAGATTGAATTTTCAATTGAACATACAATTGTGGTGTTACCATTATCCAAAGAATATATACCAAATGGTTAATTTGAAAGTTTATATTTTAAGAAACCACTATAAAATAATATAAATAAAGGGTTTATACACCCAATTTCTTCACCATGGGTTGCACCAGTCCTCTTCAGAAAAAATAAGGATGAGTTATTACATCATTGAATTGATTATTATGATATTAGAATATAATGATAAAGGCCAAGTGTCATCTACCATGGATAGATCCTTATTTAAGAATCGTTGGGGAGATAAATACTTATCCAAGGTGGATTTACATTTAATGAGTTTCCATATTTGGGGGAAGAAGGGGGATATCCACATGACTTCTTTTCATACAATTTACAAGGACTATGGTTTCATAGTGAATCCATTATAACTCACCATTTATATAAAAATTATCATGGACATAATGAATATTTTATTTAGAGATAACCTCATAGAATGTGTGTTAGACTTTAAAGATGATATTATAATATACTTAAAAATGGAGGTGGAGCCTGAGGAGTGTCTTAGCATTGTTCAAAAAATCATACAAAAGGAGATTATTTATAAAAACTACAAAAAATGCTTGTTTCAATTCATGTAATTATCATTATTGTGGAATTTCATCATAATGAATATGATATTTGTGGATATTTCAAAAATAGAATCAATTGATGGATGGATGAGGCCAATATTTATAATAAATATATATAGTTTCTATGGAATTTATGGGAACTATATATAATTTGTGAGAAGATTCACATGGTTTTGAAGCCATCAAACAATGATAACTTAGAAGGAATTAAGGTATTCATGGAATTATGAATGTGAAGATAGATTTAAATATTGGAAAGGGAGGTTTATCACTACAATAGTACTCACACTACCCACAAGTGGAAAACATTTTGTGGTATTAAGTGATGATTTGAAGAAAGAATTAGGCTGTTTGTTATTAAAAAAAGAAAAAATGATAGCCTATACATCAAGGCTGTTCAGGTTTCCTATGAATAACTACCCATCACATGATCTATTATTGGATGCAGTGATGTTCACTTTGAAAATATGGAGGCATTACCTATTTTGGGAGAAGTGTGAAATATATACAGATAAAAAAACCCTCAAGTATATATTAACATATAAATATCTAAATATGACCAAAGGAATGATGGTTAGAGATGATCAAGGACGTTCAATGCTCAATTCAATACCATCACGGGAAAGTTAATAAAGTGGAAGATGCTCAAGTAAAAGGGACCCAACAGTTTTATAATTGATGTTATTTTAAAAGGATTTGATTTCTTATTCCCAAAAAGGATGGACATGGGAATTATAAAGAAATGAACATTATAAATCCTTTAACATGTGTTTTCTCAACTGCATAATTTGTAAATAATAATAGATTCTCAATGAGATGGTACAATAATTTATAAGAAAGTTGGATCAATAAGAAACGTTAAACACTCATAGTTCAATGTTAATGAATAAGGAGTTGTATGATTTGGATCATTCTTATGTGTACAATAAAATGATTAGTTGAAGAAGGATTTGTTTGATGATGCACATATTTATACCTTCTCTATACATCCTTGAAGAAAAAATATGTATCAAGACCTCTATGAACACTATTGTTTAGAAAACATGAAGGAGAAGATCGCGGAATATACATCATGATGTCTTTTATTAAAAAAATATGAAATAGGAAAGTTAAAAATATTTTGGGTTGATAAAAGCTTTATACATACATACATGGAAATGGGAAAAAGTCACCATAGAATTTTTCACTGATCTTCTGAAGACATCAAGAGGGAATAATGTTATCTTGAATTTGTCGGATTTTCTTAAGAATTATGATCAATTCATTTTGATTTGAGAGGACTTCCCAGTCAATCAACTTGCAATGATGTACATTAGAGAAGTGGTGAGGCGATATTGAACACCATTATCAATTGTATCTGATCGAGACCCATGGTTTACCTCCATGTTAAGGGTGACTATAAAAAATTACCTAAATAATTATTTGAACATCATAATAACTCATAAATGTGAAACTATCCATCCATCCAAAAATAGATTATTATTATTTTAAATAATAGATAACAAAAAAAAAAACACCGACCACAACAACATAGCTAAGGAGGACGAATGAAATGAAGGCCAAAGGCATCCCATCTAACCAAATCCACCAACTAAGGTTTCAAGGTCTTCACATTATGGATAAAAATACTATAAGATCCAATTACATGAAGAGATTAAATATAATCTACAACTTTATTCCCCTCCCTCCTTGAGTGAAGCACTTTTGTGTTGTTATTGAGGGCGCCTCTACACTTTCAAATGATGTAGGTAATTGAACAAGGGTGGTGGGGGTGAAAAGTTCGATCATTAAATCATGAAGGATCTTTGTGTCAGTTTCTACTTCCTCCAGTGGAATGTTATTATGAAGAAACAGGGTTAAACCGAGAAGCATGGCCTTAGCCTCAGCCTGTAGAGAGGTGTCATGTCCGAGATGGGAGTAAAACACCAAAATTACTGAACCATGTGAGTCACGAATAGCTCCACCTCCATGGATCACCCCCATGATACAAGACCCATTAGTGTTAAGCTTAATGTCCTTCAGGGGAGGATTCCATCTTACTCAATGGCTGTTGGAGTTGCTGGCACTAGTCTGGAATGGGGGGGGGGTGTGGAGATCCCATGGAGGCAACCAAAGTAGAGGGCTCCCCGCTAGTTATTGATGAGCCCAAAAATATCAAGAAAAAGATTCCTGGTCCTACTAGTAATTAATCTACCTGTTGAGAGGACCCCATAATGCATCACCTTATTCCTAGCCTTCCAAATACACTAGTACCCTGCATGTAAAATCATGGAACGTGAAAACTTTTCAGGGCCCTTGTTTCCTGCACCATGATACCACCTATCCAAAAATGGTAGGGATGATATGTTGGGGTCAAGGATAGCAGTAAAATATCCAAAGGCTCTCAATACTACATCCTCCTAATCACCCCTGAAAAATAGATGACATGCACTCTCCTCTTTAAGATTTTTAAAGCCTGGGCAATGTGACACCAACAAAATGCCAGACTGTTTAACATTTTCATTCGTTGGGACTGCTCTGTTTCTAATTCTCCAAGACAAGAATTTGTATTTTGAAGGGATGACTTTGGAACATAGGTTATCTCCCCAATTATCTGCTCTGTTACTAATTCTCAAATAAATTTTTAGTGTGTTCTTAATTGATGTAAAATGGGGATGTGACAAAAATCATCCTCTTGTAGAGTTCTAATTGAATAACAGTTTACTCATTAAAATACAAATTCCCCATATAAATATCTTTATGGGAAGAGGTGTAGAACACCTACATGCTAGGATAAAGTTGTGGAATGAATATATTTTTGTCCAAAAATGGTTGAGGGAATGATGATAACGTAGATACTATTCACCTCCACGTCAAGTGTGCTCAGAATCGACATATGAGATATTCTCACAATCATTAATGATATCCAGAGTATGAGTTTAGTGAAATGGTATTCCTCTACATATTTCATTGGATTAATGTCATGAGATTTGGGAAAAAATGAAATATTAGTTTATGATACACAAACTGCATTGATATCTTTGATCATATCAGAGCAGTGGCCTGTCTACAATCACATCAACCAAACCTTTCTCGAGAACGTTATTTTATCCATTTATCCCTTTTGAGGAATTAAATAAAATACCACTCACATGTTTTTAATACAATTATGTTTTCATTAGATAATGATTCATCAAATCAGGTTAATTTGATGAAGGTCATAGAATAAAAATACAATGTTCTACGAAAAAACAATTCATCTAGCCCAAATGCTGTAGAGAAATCACATGATTCTTAAGGGACATGGAAATTGGGGGAGGTGTCAAAACAAAATTACCTCCATCTATTTTAATAGGAGAAGTGAAATTTTGGGGGGAGAAATTTCATAAGTTGGGAATATTATAATGAATAGAATTGTTATAAAAAATTCACCTTCTATTTAATTAAATGACTTATTATATCATATATTTATATAAGAAACACATACTTAATTAGTTTTATAATTTATTATCTATTTGTGAATAACGTTAATATTCTTAACCATTTATAATATAGCCAGTGAATAATTATTTTTTGACTAGAAAATATATAGGGTTTTAATAAATCTAATTGACAGAGACAAAGGATGTGATTACCTCAACAAATAGAATCATACCTTAAGAAGACCATTTATCAGAGAATTCAAGGGAGATAGAATCCCTAGGAATTTCCCATGGCCAAGATCAATTTTATATATAACAAATTATTAATGACCATAACCATATATGGGATAATTTCAAGCTCTTTGAGATCATGTCCAAACCATGTATGCTGAACCACACCATTAAAATCGCACGGTCACGTACCATACACATAGGTAATTTAATGGTTTATTAAAGATATATGTATCTATACAATAACAATATGAAAATTCATATTCTATCATTAATATTATAATGTTCATATTTTCTTCTTGTCATCACATTAAAATTATTTTTATTTTTATAAATTCAAACATTAATTATATTTTTGGATAATATTGAAATTCCATTAATGCATTTATTTTGGTGAATTAATGGATTTCTGAAATATATAATATTTTTAATAAAATGTTGTTATTAAAAAAATTATAAAATACAAATTCTCAAAAAAAAATATGAATTCGGGTATAATATATATAAGGGTTCAAAAAATATTATTATAAAAAAACCCAACCTTTCAAAATACATGTCGATTATTATTTATTAAAGTGAAAACTCACATATATATAATATAATTTAAAATCAATGAATATTATTATTGGAATGGAAATGTTTAAATTATCCATTGAAGAATATTTCAAAATTTTCTGAGACATAAAAATTATTAGGTCAAAATTAAATCCTATATAAATATATGCTGTATATTATGACACCATAATGACAAAAAAGCAATGTAATAAATACTATAAATGTTATACATGATAGAATATATGTTTTTCTTCTAAAATAATGTGATTTAACATTTATTTTATCAATTTTATAACGATTTTATGAATCCTCAAAAACCATTTATATATTTTAAGTAATTAAGATCATTTTATTAAGAGTGTGACTCACATTGCCATCATCAGGGTTATTATTTTTTTATGTTTGGTCCTTTCACTTTTAAAATAATATAAAAAAATTCAATTTATATGAAAAAATTTGCATAAAAATGGTAATTGTTTTGGGGTTTTCTAATTTTTATATTGACTTCACAATATATTTTTGAGAAAGGATAATGAATTTCCCTCTCTTTTCTAATATTCTTCCTTCCATGCTACCATTTAACATATCTAAAAATCATTTTATTTCATCCTTAATATTACATCTGTTGTATTGTTGTAGCCCGATCTTGTATGGGTGATGTCTATGCAAAATTCTTGTTGTCCGTACTGCAAACCAGGATGAAACAACCATGGGTCGAGCTTCGTGGTGATATATTTAGTGCTTTTAGAATGAAAAGCAAACATTCTATGGGGGTACATGGGATGAAGGCCCCCATATATAATTTTGGGAAATAATATAAATGGTGACCACAATAGAAGAGTTGAACAAATAATAAAGATAAGTTGTTGTAGTGATGAAGACTTCCAACTTTCATTCAATGTAGCTCATTAAACAACCATCCGGAAGCCACTATATCATTTTTGACTTGGGAGTCTACCTTTCAGTGTAGCGATGCAAGCTTCTTATACATTTAGGGGAACTATAGATCTTCTTCCTATTTTTATCCCATTTGGGCTAAGATTCTCTGTGAGAAATTTTGATGAAATCCTATAAATATTTCTCTTGTATTTTCATATTGAAGTTTTTCTCACTCTCCTTTGATATAAGGATCATTTCAGGAAAAATGTATATCTTTCTATCCTACAAGTTTTTTCTTTGAATTTACTCTTCATTGAATTGTTGTTTTTTCACTGAGACTCATGGTGTTTCCGCATCACCATCTTCTCTCTAAATTCCTCTAAAGGTGTCCCCAATCTATCTAGAAGCTTCTCTTAAGAATTAAGAGACATACACTAAAGTGATTTTTCCTTTATCATTTAAATTTAATAACCACTTTTTTTGTTATTCTTATTAGAATACATTTTTGGTTGTTTGGGTATATTTTCCTATAACACTTATAATTTCATTTTAATTTACATGTGATGAGAGACCCCTTCTAGTATAATTATACCCTTCCATAATCCTTTATATACACCTGTTACCATACCAAAATTTTGTAAGGGATCCTCACATTCTCTTATTTATTAAATTTTTAATTTTATCATATGCCTTCTATTTCAAATATCTAATGTTGGGATATGTATATCAATGTCCCCATTACATTTTATTTATTTTCCAAAAGATCAGAAATCCATATCTCTCTCATCATACCATTTTATGAAGTTTTAAGTGATTTTGTTATGCAACCGAAATTTTAGGATGATTTTTCATTACAAAAAAATTTTATAGTGAATACCATACCCATTTACTATGAAGGTTTCTCTCCTTAATACACTTATAATTATTTTTCTTGGAGATTTCATGTATGTCTTCCAAACTAGTTTGTTATGAAATAAAATTTGATGATGATTAAATCCATGTTTTATGATATATATGGAACACCTAAACATGAGAATGAAATTAAAGTGAGGGGTACACCCAGAATTTTATTACACTGTAATTCATTGAATAATTTATAGTTTCACGAGACATCATGCTTGTAACGGTTGTGAACTAGTTCATATATGGAACATCTTCCATCATGATGTATTGGCTGTAATCCTTGACCTATATTTATGATGCATTATTTTATGTTATTTAAAAATTACCCATGATTTCATTATGTTATTATTATATATCAAGTATCATTGTTCAATTTTATGATTCCCATTCCTTTTAGGTGTTAATAATATGACTATTTTTTTATCTTATATTTACTTCCTTGTGATATTCCATGTTTATTCTATTACTGGTATTTATAGATCATAGATTTATTATGTATGTCACTAGGTTATCCCATGCATTTTAATACTTGATTGAATATTATTATCATGAAAAGGATGTTTTATTAATGATGTTTTATACCATGTTGTAATTTTATATGTAATGTACCTAATTCCTAATATTATGAGACTATTCAAAATTTTGAGTTTTATTAATTTTAAAATAATGTAATAAATCATATATTAATGTAAAATACAGAATAATGTTTTTATAATCTGGTCGTCACTGATAAGGTGAACTATTATAGTAGTTTTCTAGATTGACTATTCCTAGGGATATTGATTAGAATGTGGTATAGAATTAACCTTCTTGTTTGTTCCCAATTCTAACTTCGATTTCCACCGAAATTAGTTAGATTCTCCTTAATTAAATATTAATATAACTCTGTGTTGGTGACCAGAGTCTAAACAATATGAATGTGGCTAAAAACACCTCAGCATCAACCAACACTCATTAAAACTGTTCCTTCTAAAATGATGATTTCATGTGTTCAATCTCTTATGTGGTAACTATTTTTTCATCCTTGAGATGAATGGTATACATGATGTGAAATAAATATTCATCATGAATATGTTATAGGACGAACCTATTTTTCCCATGGGTTAAGTGTTAATTTTCATGGTGAATAAGATTTTCAATTCTGTAATTATATACTATTTATCACTCATTTAATTATTTTTTAGGTTTAATTCCAAATTTCATTTCCACACTTGATTTTCACTTTAATCAACTAAATAATAGACATTAATGTCGTAGGACAATTATCATTACATGAATTTAAATATTATTATCCATAAAATTAAATGTTAAAAGGGGGAAAGTACCATGATTAATATATGTATTAAGATTTTAGAAATCATAATTTAGGGGGCACATTCATTTTGGTAAATTCCATTACCCTAATATTTGGACTGCCTTAAATTTGTGATATTTTCATTATTTGATTTATTATTTATGTTAATATACATGAGGGAATTTTCCCACCATCATTTTCATTCTTGAGACATCATTTAAGATACATATTTTCCGTTCTTTATAAATATATATTTCATGAGAAACTTTGGATTTATATCTTATTTAAAATTCATGGAATTTTTATCAAATCTATTACTGAAGAATATTTGTTTTAATATAATTGAGTCATTTTTCTATTTATACTTTACTCAGGGACCTACCTTACAATAACCCTATTTATGACTATATAAACCATGAATAGACTTTTTAATAAATGATCTATATTACAAAACTGTATTATCAAATAATACAATCCTCTAAATATGATTAAAGCTATTTAAATGAATAAGTGTGGGGGAGATATATTCCATAATGGATAGGTATATTTTTTTGTGATGATTGTACCAGATGATTCCTTGTGATTTTGGTGGAATCCTAGTATTATTTTCATTCTATTTTATCATCCACCTTGACTTCTAAAAAATTAATTTTCTTATAAAATAGAGAAAAAATGGATTATGTCAAGTTAGGATAAAAAATCACTTTATCAAAACCAATGATATTGTTATTTATTTAGGATAGGTGAAGGATATCAGATTTATAATAATCATAGAGGTTTAAATATAAAAAAATACAAAATTAAATGAAAAATATAGAATGAGATGTATATTAATTAATTCTGCATACTTATATCATGGAACTACATGTAGTTTTATCCGATGATGATAGAGATCACATCAGTAAAGGGATATTTTTATTGGCCTTATCTTTTCATATCATGCATTATGATTTAGAGTCAAATATCCTTTATTGATAATTAATTTTTACATCATCTACCTAACATACTAATGCCTTAGAGATATTTGATCTTAAATGTTTACACACTAATGATTAATTATAATATATTTCTTTATGAACTATAGAGGTTAAATTCCTTTCAAATATATGGTAAGTGAGATGTTATTAATGTTTGTGATAAATTATTTTAATATTTATACCCTGATGGTGAGTAGAAATATTTATGACTGGCAAATTTAAAATGGAATGATTATTGATGTTTAATTGAAAATTAATATATATAAATTAAAAATATTCATTATTTAAAAGAATTTTTGTAAAATACATTATTGATTTGTTTCCCTAAAAATTAATATTTTGATGTGTTTTCCTATGTAATGATAGAACATTTAATTTCTCATTTGATACTTTTCTATTATTGAAAATGGGCTCAATTCATGGTAAGGATAATTTCCCTTGTTTTATATTGAGATCCCATCGAGGAGAAAAATATGAAATTCATTTGTGGGGTTATTTGGTATCATTATTTCATTAATAGATTTTAGGGTGTTTAAATACATATATTTCAGTAAAGAAATGATTAATCATCTTATTTTATATACTATTTTACTAGTTATGTTTTTTGTTAGGATACAATATATATTTAATTTATGATAAAATATATATGAATATATAAGATATGATACACATCATATAGTGATGTAAAGTGTGGTGGAATGACACAAGAATATTGAAGTCATAAGAAAACATAACATAAAGGATGATCATAATGAATAACATGGAGGAATAAATTCTTTGTATCGTTTAAACAATAGATATTTTGCATTCATTATGTGAGAATCTTCCACTACTAAATGAAATTAATTTATCAACTCACACTAGTAGAATCCAGTACATTTCATGAACTCAACACTTTTTGAGTAGTTATTGGGATAGAAGAAATTAATTTGAATCCACCAATGAAAAAAATTATTGGCTCAATAATCCTTACATGATGTGAACCCATATGATATTTTTATTATTAACGTGCTAGAGTACAATGTATGATGTGGAGGCTTATAAAATCTATCATATTTCTTGATAGTATAAGATATTTAACTAGATATAAGATGATGTGAGATGATTGGAACACATTATCTAGAGCCTTCATTTTCATTTATCTATCTCCTTGATTCTTCTTTGGGTATCCATGAATCTTGTTTTCATCATGCCTAGAATATGTGAGTACCATGCTTTTTGTTGGGTTCATTGTTTATAGGTGGTGTGTTGCATTGGAGTTATTTTTATTTTCATTTCATGTTTTTGATTGGTAAAACTCTATTTATTGATTCCCGTTATATTTCTCATACAATTTCATAACCATTTCCTTTCAATTTGAGGATTTCTATTTATTTCATCAAACCATTTCCTAGTTTATGTATTTATAATAGTCGATCTTGTTCAGTTATGTTTAAATAGGGTTTTGGGTTGCAAATTTTTATGATTGAAACTAGTACATGACCATTCTAAAGCTGAAATTTCATTATACTATTAGGTTACCTATACTAAGGATCCTTACTGACCAAATTGAAACACCAAACATGAATAAAAATCAATATAATTGAATCTGTAGAACATGAATATAAAAATCACTAATCCTAGAATGAATCATCTTTCTATTTCAATGATATATTTTGATAAACCTTTTCTCTTTTTACAATCAATCAATCAATTTATATTAATTATATTAATGAACATAAAACATACATACCATCCATGTGTGTAAATCACTCATATTTTTCAGATACCATATATTTTTATTACGTTTATCTATGTTTTATATCTTTTTAAATTTTATTTACACCCATGGAAAATTAACACCCCCTATAGGATAAAAATTTTAAGAACGTTTTCATGAGATAGGATTAGATAAATTATTAGTTTATTAATATAAAAAAATTCATTTCACATATTTATTATTTCATACTTTTAGCTAAAAATATATTTTTTTAAATTTATTTTTCATTAATTTTTAAGACACTTAGTATTTTTGATTATGATGGAAGGAATTCCAAGGTAAATGACCACTAAGGATAATCTCTACCTCCTGCTAAATGATATAACCCAACAACATTACAAAATTAGAAAAAATGAAAAATCAATTCAAAGAGAGCCTACCACTATAACCAATTGAGGAAAACACAACACCTCATAGTCTGGATCGAAATTCAAAAAAAATAGCATCACGAGAAAATAAAAATTAACAATAAAGAAGAGGTAATTAAAACTACTAAATATATTTTTATTAAAAGATTTATGTATTAATATTTTTAGGTTCATATGATAATGAAGACTATGTTATAGAAATTTAGTGGTCAATATCCCAATTATGAAAATTGTATGTAATAGAATGTAAACCAGAATAATGGATAGAAAAAAGTAATCACAACTATTGAGATGCTATAATGATTTCCTAAAAACTGTTGGATCACATCTAGAAGAAGAATTTTTAGTAGAAATAACATCAACCACATTAATCAATTTTTTTAATATAATATATTGGTTTCAAAAGTAGATTATGAAGAAAAAACATTACCCTATGGTAACTAAATAGAAAAAATAGAAGAAATAAGAGAAATTGAGAATTTAATGTTTTAACAAGAAGTGATTATTAAGGAAAATAAACACAACCAACCAACTATTGAGACGAAATATTTTATCCCATTCAGGATGAATTTTATGGGCTCATTGGTTAGGATTATATTATCTAGAGTTTGATATTCACTTTAGAGTTCCGCACCACATTCATTGAGGAGAAGTCGAAATGACCTGATTATATTTCAAAGTCAGAATTGGGTGAACATATGTTAGTTAGCATTATCAAGCACTCAAATCATCTTACCTAGCTATGGTCGACCAAAAATTACATAAAAAATAGTACCTTATGAGATGAACCTAATTATTATTGATTTTTGATGATTTATATTTACTAATTTATTATGATTTAATTTCAAACTTATGAAGTCTTCCCTCAACTTTAATTTTTTTTAGACAACATATTATCTATATTTATTCATTATTTTAAAATATTTTATCATAATATATAATAAAGTATGTTTTTAAGGAGTTTTGTCTTGGAACAATGAAAGCATAGAATTTTTCATTTGGTGAGTGGTTTTTATGAATTGTTCAACAAAAACTGAGTTTTCATACATCATTGAGAGTCCTTTATATTTACATGATTAAACGCAGGATTTGAATATATATTTCTTTCATGTTTTTGTTCAAACAATATGATGTTTAGGGGAAAACATGTGAGTCTATTTGGGATTGGTGTGTCCACTCACAACATACACATGGTTAGGAGAAAACATGCTAATGTTCAAGAGATTCCATATAATTTATAACGAAATAGTTTGATAATATTAACAAATGATTTTTAGAACATGTGGTCAATCCATGTTTGTTAATTTTTATTTGGATGTTATATCCTTGTGGTTGGCACACAATCTAAAAATGAAATTTCATTAAAATTTTAAAATAACCATTCTACCCCTTTAGGATCAGATTAGTTTCGATTACCTGTATTCCCCTATTAATCATCCTATCATAGGTTGTGTGTGTGCTCTCTCACTTTGTCCGTCTTTGGTTAGGGGATCATTCATCTCAGATTTCATGTAGTTAAGCCTTTATTTCATCCCATTTTCTTCCCATATCTTCATCCCTTGAGTTGTGATTTTACATTCTCCTCACTTATGACTTATTACAACTATTTAGGTCTGGATTCATTTTTTGGAAGGATCTAATGATAGGTATATGGATTTTTAGGGCTAGAGTACACGTCTCTATGATGATTTATGAATTTTCCACTAAAGGTAAGGAATTTCAACTAATTTCTAGTTGAAATGTGGTTGTTGTTGCTTTTTAAATAACTTTTAACACATGTTATAAAATACATGACTGGTGTTACTATATTTTTGAGGAATGTATAATCTTATTATATACTCGTTTTTTATTAAAATTGGTTTACAAATTGAATAAAAATATTAAATTGACTTATATTTCATGCCAAGTATTAAGAAAAAAACATGAGATGATTTTCTAATAAGACATAACAATTTGAAATCATCGTTAACATTGATTACAATTTGAAAATGAGATGTGTACTATTTTAAATGAAATTTTACGAAAACATTTGGTTAGGCATAATTTTTCAATTATTAATATTTTTTGTTCTTGAAGTCTTGTTGAATTTTTTTAAATAGAAAATGACGATTTTGAATGGGTGTTGGGAATTCATTAAATATTGGAGGATGGATTTTAAAATTTTAAAAAATGATTTCCCTAAATATGAATATTGGTATTTTGTGAAGAATCATTGGATTCAAATCCATTTCATACCATTTGAAAATTAAACTCAATTAATTTCCTGAAATGGATTTGAATCCCATGATTCTTCTAAATATACCAATATGCATATTTAGTGAAATCATTTTTTAAAATGAGTGAGTCCTCAATTAACCCAACTATGATGATGTTTAGGCTTGTGGTAGCTTATTACCCTATGGGGGATTATTTATGTCGGTATCTCATAATAAAATACTTATTCATAAAAGTGAATAGTGGTTTTTCATGTGGGGTTATTGGACATGAGATGATGTTTAACATTAAATGCATGAAATAGTATTTATATGATGAACTATTACTCCATATTTAATTTACGCTCTATTACATGTCATGGGAGTCCTAGTAGACTATGTTTGGATCCAAATTAGATAATTCCCCAAAAAATATTGGGCATTTATTAAGGAGTATTACCTCGATAAACTATGTTTATTAGAGCAAATGAGGTAGCATGATGTATAGTGGTTTGCACTATTACTATTATCTATAGAGATTTTATAATTGTATAGTTCAATTAGACTACTAGGTACATGAAAAGTTTCATTAGTTCTATACTATGACACTTATCACCAGGTTAAGATCAGGATACTAGAGTGTTCTTATATTTACCTAGATGTTTTAGTATATCATATAAATCTAGATGAATTTATATATTTGATCATTTTTTTCCTTAGGATAGTTTTATTTAATGTAATCATTGTATTAATTTTTTATTTTTTATGATTCCTTAATAATAATATTCTATCTTATTATTTTTCATCATATCAAAAATAAATTTTTAAACATACAAATAAATGTAAAAAAAATATTTTATTTTGTTGTTTAGTAAGTGAAAGTGTGATAATTTCTTAAAAAATAATTAATAAAATGGTTTTAAATGTGGTTATTTATGAAAATGGCATCCCTGGAAGCATATTTAATAAGTAATTTAAAGTATAGATTCGTTATATCTTAATTATTTTAAATGTACTATATCATTCTATAAAAAAAATTATTACTAGATATTTTTCCCATCATTACATTCATTTGAATTAATGGTTTCTTGAATATATATGAGAGTGTGACATGTTGTTAGATTTTATTTACAATTCCATATAAAAAATATTTATATATAAATTTTTAATTGAGTTTTAATTATAGTATTATGAATGCAATAGGAGAAACTATGTGGTGAGATCATAATGGCAAGTCTTTTCTGAGACCGTACAAATGAAAAAGTTCCAAGATGCATATGAATCTCATGTATATCTATTTCAACAACCCATTTTTGGTTTAATTATTTAGGATTGGGTAGGTATATTGATATATAGTGGAATATGGTATGTGTTTTGGGGTCACTCATAACTATTTAGTAGTTTTTCCGTAATATCTTTCCTTTTTTTACTTAGGAAAATTTTATTGGACAATTTGGTTGGGTTTTTTTATTTGTATCCTTGCCTGGTTCTTATTTATCGATGGTTCAAATATTTATGTTGATGTTTATTCAATATTATATTTTTTTTATGTTAAATATTTTTCCTTTTTCTTCATTATTCTTATTACATGAGGTTTAAAATATTACTAAATGATAATCCATATACCTCATGAACAAGGTTTTATCATGTAATGATCAAAAACCCTCTTAAATAATATTGTCGTGATAGGTAAGGTGATATGTAAGTTTTATCTTGGTATTTTCATTGGAAATGTTATCAGACCCCTAGAATATCTATAGGGGCCACTCATCTATATTCACTCTATTTCTATATGTAGTGACTTAATAGTTTTTAGTTAGGAATACTATTAGGACTTAGGAGGCTTGTACAGACTGAATTTTGGATCACCAACCCTTGATATATCACTTATATTACCATAAATATTTTGGAATTACATGTTGAATTCTGAATATTATTATTATCATTGATTATGATGTGTTGATTACCAATGATATGATATAATTTACCTTGGGGTCGTTTTGTATTATTGGATGAAACCCAATAATGTATTAGTAGTGTGAGGATGGATTTCATATTCTGATAAACATGAAAATGTCCACTAATTAAGGCATAGAGTGATCATTGATATTGTTGTATGGATATCATGAAATCTACAAAACGTTATATATTATTCAATCACTTTTCCAAATCATGTTGAAATTATTATTTATAACAATTTGGTGGAATTTCCAGTAATGGAAGATGAATTAAAAGAGTCATCTATATATTTTAATGAATTGGATTGACATTTTTATGTGTGTGTCCATTTTTTATTATTGTGATAATTTTATATCAATTTAAAAAAAGGAAATTTCATGAAATGAGTATTTTGAAATAGTTGGTTTCATGATTAAACATAGAATGTGTTCTATATTCAAATCTAAGTAGGTGAGATACATTAATTTTTTAAACCATCATGGTTTTTAATTATAAGTATATTATGTATATTAATTTAATATCTAGAAATATTTCCAATATAAGGTTTAATTGAAAGTGATTTTTGGTTTATATGGGATCTTTATGGATTGTTTACACTATAGTTAGTGATTTAATGAAAACTGTTTGTTGCTAAATTGAGTCATTTAGTTTTAATTATTGGAAAAAAAATTTTCCATAATTTTTCTAGATGTATTATTTTAAATGGTTACTGATTTTTTAAGAGATAAGGAGGGGTTTTTTGTTTCAAAACCAGTTTTCTGTTTTTATTATACGTGACTTTTTATTCCATTGGAACCTATTGTGAAATAAATGACTTTTATTTATTGGTAATGAAGTTTTTACATTTTTTTAATGAATTAAAATAGATAATATTGAGTGGGGTTCTTATTTTATAAATGAATTTATGATTTTATATTAATATGGCTATACATGTTTATAAATTCCGTTGGCTAATTATGAATTAAAATAATCTAGAATTTTTATATGATTTTATAACATTAAAATAACATATGTTCTTTGAGAATAGTTTTTAATTACTTCATGAAATTTGTGGTTTGGGAAAATGATATTTTTTTACATGATTATTATCTATGTTTTGAATTGGGTTTTTGAATTTTCAAATATATATGGATTGGGAATGAGATATTTATTTTATAAACCTTAAACTAATTATGTTCATGTTAATTTAATTTTATCTAATGCATCAGAAATCATTTAAGTAAATTTAATGTATTCATATATAGGAGTAGGAATTTTCTAATTCATGGATCTTTTATAATCACTAAATATGAGGCATGAATCATTGTCAAATTATCCTTAGTGTGGCAGTGTGTTAGTTATTGGTTTTATTTAAGAAACTATTCTAGTTTATCCCTGTATAGCTGGTTGGCCGAATTGATGAGATCAAATATCCTTGGTTTTTAGTGGTTCTCTATTTTTATGAATTGGTATTGATTGTTTTTCCTCATTTTGGCTCTAAAATGACTTTTTGGTGTGTTCTCTAAGTTCTACTTTTTGGTTTCTCATAGGAGTGTTTTTTTAAAATTGAAGTATCATGCCCCATTATTCATTTTTCCTTGTTTGGATAATTTTATTTAATTTATTTGTGTTGAAACATACATTCCTTGGTTTTAGAAAACATATTTGGGAATTGAATGGAATTAGATTTATGTTTTGGTTAACTATGACATGAATTAGACTAGTTATGATCATGCACATGTTGGCCTCAATTTGGTAGAATTGTTTTCACTATCAAAGGTTAACCATAAATGGGGTTTTTATTCACCCCATCCACCTTTTTTGTAACGCAATCTTAGAGAAAATTTTATTTCACTAATTTAATAATATATCTAGTAATTGTGTGCATCGGATGACATAACGTTTGATAGAAATGGTGATTTGGTATTCTGACATTGGGATATTTAGATATATATATTGTTGATCATTTCAATGAACTAATCTCATGTTAATGGATAATCCTTGAATATGTGGACTTCCATTTTTTGTTGGTTTTTTATTTCTATTTGGTGATGATTTGCCTTTGTCTATGTCTATTAGAGATGGGATCTAGAATTATTTTCAATTAACTTGTGGAAACATGGATGTCTAGGACACTTTTAATAGGATTATTGTTTTTTATAGAGGTATAAGTCCTTAATGTTTTTGTCTAATTCCTTATTTTTAGCTAAATGGGAGTTTATAAATATTCCATGTAAGTCTTTGGAGAGTTTTGGAATTGTTTGAGTAATAGATATTGGATTTTGGGAAGTAAGGGAGTGGTTCATGGTTATATCATGGATAACACTAACCATACACCTAAACAATGAATTATTATAAGGGGAGTGCATGGTCATACCCATAATGAAATATGGTATGTGATTTCATAAAAACCTATAATAAATCATATATGCAACTCAAATAGATTGTTCGAGTCTTTTCAAATTGTTCACCAAAACAATGTGAGGTGAGGGAGCATGGATAGTTTTCTAGTACATGGTTTTTTCATGTTTAGGACAACTATAAATAGAAGACATGAAAATATTCAAAAATCATGAAAAATGTATATTTACCCCTTGAACCATATGTATAATTTTTTTATTTACAAAAATGCACGACATCCCAAAATGTGATAGAAAACATATTCTCTCTCTTAAGATTTGAGGGTTCTCATCCATTTATAAAATGTTCTGATTGCTTCCAATTGTATTAGAATCCCTATATTTCTCTATCATTCCCATTTCATCCTTTATATATTTTTTCTCCATCTTTGGTGTTATTTTTGAGTGACTAAATAAACCCTATTTTCAATATGTTTTTTTGGTATCTATTATTTCACACATTCATGAAAAAAATTAAAGATATTACTAGGTAAGGATTCTAATAGTATGTTATTTTAGGTGGCATATCAATTTTTTCTAATGTTTAACATGATTATTAAAATTCACTAGATTTTAACACACCATACATTCCATATGATTCTCCTAAAATTATTAATACCCAAAAAAAATTATGACACTATGACCAAGGTGATCCTTAGAACTTTTGATATAGATTGAGGTTGAAGACCTCAAACCAAAACACCCTTCAGGGAATGATTAATTAAATATTATATACCACCACTCATATTTAATGACTATCCATCCCCATAGGTGTGTTGAGCATTCCACTTTATTATGGAATTCATCAATTAATTATATAATTTTTTAAATTAAAAATACATGAAACATGTCACATTTAGATATATTATGTGAATTGTTAGATGGGATGGAAAATATGTTAAATGGACTGAATACTACACATTTCACATTAAATTTTAGAAATAATAAGGATAATTTATTGGACAAAATGGAAATTTCAAAATGACGTGTACTTAAACTTGTATCAAGTAGATTGTATTAAATATAAAATTTATTAATTATTTTGGATCATGATCACTTTATTGTTGTGGGTTTTCATGATTAAGACTTGTATTCTTGATTTGGAATATGTTAGAAATCTCAGAATAAATTTACTGATTCATTGATGTTATCAGTGAGTTAGAAAACATATTTAGGATCTATAAATATCTTATATTAGAGAATACCTCAATATAATATAGATGATTTAACTTAATATCTAGAAAATAAAACCCTAATATTATTCCTACGGAATCAGTTAGATTCCCTTGGTAATGTGGTCTTTGGATTTTTTCATTGGGGAAGAAATTGGGTCTATGTGATTGTTACCTTTGACTTATTCCTTCAACGTGGTTAGAAATTTTCACAGTGGAATTCCCAGGGATCATCTCCTAGATTACACTTAGACCCTTATATCCAATCTACATGTTTCTTACTATTATTTGGATAGACCACAAAATATATTTGATTCTATTGCATAACCATAAATCCAACATAATTATAGTATAATAACTTTTAATATGTTTAATAGAATCTAGTATGAAATAAAATGGTCTTATATTTATAGATATCTATATTAGGTTGAAGCAGGTATGGTCAGACAAGTTCCCTAAGATGACCCTGAACTCAGTGCAGTTACTATTTTTCAATGATTCTTTATTAAAAAAATAAACTATTACATAATCTATTATTAGGATTAATTTATATCATGTAAAATTGGTGGTGACCTACTATGTTTTAGTCACACTATGTTTGGTTCATCATTTGGTACATGGGATGATTTCATGCATTAGGGTCAGGATAATAGAATGTATGTTGTCTTGGATGCTTTATTTTCCTTAGGATGGGAAGTTGGTATCATATAACTAATACAACTGTCACGATGTTCATTAAAATATTTTTATCAACTTTAAATTTCCTTTTTATACATGTTTCTCATGTATGTAGAATACATTATGTTCCTGCACACTTTTAATAGACATTACATCACATATAGGACACTTTTTATGTGTGGACAATTGATTATTATTTGGATGTTTATTATTTCTACCATATACGGTTTTCATGTTGAATTATAATGTTTTTCTATTTTTTTTATTTTTATCTCCATTTTCTCCACAATGATAAGTATTATAGTTTCTCCCCACCATACCAACCAAGACCCTCACTACTATTCGTCAGCCTCTATTATACATGGTGGATCTATTTAGGCCATGTAGCACTCACATTCATTTATATATGATTGAATCAAGATAAAGAAATCACAATGTGTTATCAAGGAATCTTTTACCTTGTTTTACTATTTTGGGATTGGTATAAAGAAGACTATTACATGTCAGAATATTGTAACAATCCATGCCACAGAATAGCTAACCCATGGATGGGAAAAATACATGTTTCCAAGGAATGAAATTATTATTTCAGATTTCACATGTTACAATTATATTACATTCTCTATTGGTTGATTCAAATACCTTATTATTCTACATCTTATTTGATTTTTACCCATGTCTTGTATGACTAGGGAGCATTTCCTGGTGAATCATGAGAGGTACACTTGGATTTATATCCCATTAAAATTTCATACCATGCATATCTCATTGCATGATATCCTATTTTCTATTGGGTTTCATTTGGATCTCGTACTTGTGATTAGCATAAAATTCATGAAATAAAAAGGATAGAAATAATTTTTTACATAATGATTCTTTTTCAACCTATAATGTGTTTTTCGAAAAATTCAATGGTTAACATGTCTTAATAATCACACTAAATTGCATCATTTATATAACAATTAAATCCAAGAGATTAAGAAAAAATAAATTTAAAATGCACAAGACAAACCCCACATGATGGGATCCTCCCACATTCATAAGGTATTATCAATGAATTAAATTCAACAAGTTTGATTAATAGTTAAATCAAAATTATTATTTAGATATATAGGCCTAAATAAATATGATTCATCAAAATAAAACACCACACTTCCAAGCATAATGTTTACTGACATCATAAATCTCATCATAGTAAAACCCGTTTTGAGATCTACTGGGGACTGATCAAACCAAAAATTAACTACCTAAACTAGATTCATCAACCTAAGCCTAGAAATACTTGGTACCATTTACCACATGTCACCAA
The DNA here is from genome assembly GCA_963277665.1 of Viscum album. NCBI lineage: Eukaryota > Viridiplantae > Streptophyta > Magnoliopsida > Santalales > Viscaceae > Viscum > Viscum album. The sequence continues at coordinate 2,010,308,458 of OY728155.1, forward strand.
ATTTCATGTCCCAATGGGACTCTTCTACCACCTTGACCATATATTCTAGATTAAATATGGATACCATTATTTTTTAGTACACAATTTTTTACCATGATTCTTGAGTAGTAGAGTAAAAATGACCTATATTACCCTTAGAAACTCATTTATTGAATAAATATAGACTTTTATTCTATTTGAGTTATAGTAAATGGCCTAAAAGGGAAAATTATATTTATATGGACTTTTATTACACTATAGAAATACTTAATCAATTAAATAACTATAGAATAAATGATGATAAATGATTACCCTAAACTTATAATAATTATTTATAACTTGGTGAATCGTACCATTTTAACTTCATTCCATTTTAATATTCACATGATCCCAAGTATGCACACTTCCTTTCCTCATGATCCTTCTCATCCATTTAGGATTTATTCACCACTTTTATGAATGTATCTAATAAATAGAGATAAACCTTGGAAGAAATGCCTATCATGAACCCATTAACATTCTAATTAGCCTTATAAAACTCAACTATTCCCGAGGTACAATAAAAATAATGTAACTCTATTTATCAAGATGAGTAATTATGAATATATATACTTTCATTATTATGTTCAAGAAAATCCTACACTATATTCATCTTCAATGTAAAATGTTAAAACCACTCAATAAAGAGAACCTAGATATCCATATAGCGAAACACATTAGTCCCCTTACCTTGGTCCATGATATTCTACTACTGTCAAGGTAGACATTCATGAATGGATACACATATCTTCACCTTTTGTCTATCTGATGAATCAACAAATTAAAAGATATTATTGATTAACTATATCCCATATTCATTTATTTGATGTCTAATATCTCCTGTAGAAACTTGAATATTTTGTTCATGGAATCCTTATACCACAAACTAGACCACAACCAATCCCTATGATATTATAACATTTCTATCTCAAATCACCTTCCAAAAACCTGTGGTCATATTAATCTAAAAAAAATATCTTGATTATACATAAAGGGAATATACTATATATCCCCTCATATAATTCTCATTTGGGAACTCTTGGTCAACCCCCTTCTTCCAAGATTCATCATGTCACCTATTTAGATCCATTGTACAATAAACAGTTAGTCACACACATCTTCAAAAATGACTATATCACATAAAAATTTGATTTGATGGTTCAATTATTACACATATTCACTAATTAGTAAATATAATTACACCAACAATGTTTATATAAAAATATTTGTTTAATAAAATATTTCGTCCTACTGTATTTAATAAATTATGTATAAAATTTCCAACTACAAACCCAGAACAATGAAATAATAATCCCCAAATATATTTTTGTAAATTGGGAATATAAAATCCCACAATCCTAGAATACATGGTCTTCTAATTTGGTTATTTTTTATATGATTACTAACATATAATCTAACAAAAGTCCCAATTTATAATATCCACCCTACAATGAACATAACATCACAACTCCAAAAAATAGATTCTATGATACCATTTTATTTCATACATTCTCAATACGACTGTAGTACTGAGGAAAAATGTCTACATGCCTTATGTATACTCCCAAATCAAAAAATAAATAAATAGATTAGTATCGAGGGTATAAAGTTATCACAAAAGGACAGATTTAACCTCTATTAGATCATTGGAAGAAACTATACTAATAATAAGAATCAAACCCAAAATAATTAGAAAAAAACCTCATTATAAAATCAATAAGATAAAAATAGAATCCCAAAATTCTTGTAAAATTCCATAAGTAAATATTTGCTGAGATGTATTTTATAAACTCCATTATTAAAATAGTATAATATATGACGACTAGAAATAAATATTGACGATATCCCAATTGATAAGGCTCATAAATTATGTTAAAAAATAACTATAGTTCACCTCTACAAAATAATCAAGCTATAAATTCTTATTTACATAAAAAAATATTTATTACTGGAATATGAGTAAACAAAAACGTTAAAAATATAATAATTGAATATAAAATCCTCTATAGAAACCGAAACCACCCTGTTGATATAAAGTAGTAATAATTTCAATCAAAATAAACAATTAAATCTAATATTCTATAATTACTTTTATATTTATTAATTGAAAATAAGAGTAGGTTCATCTATTTTATCCTAACAAATAATACATCCATCAACCAATACCAAGACATATGGATCATGATCTAATCCTATAACTCATCATATACCTTAATGTTACCCATTTACAACTATGATCATGGAGTAAACATGTCTAAATAAACATGGACTACAAAATCATGTGCATGAGACACTTAAGGGTAACATTTTCCATATCAAGGCATAAAACATACAAAATCAATCGATTTCAATTCTTCCATATCATGAAATATTACATATATGATATTTCATGGTATATTGGGTCATATCATGGAATACCTTTCTCACCCAAAGATAGTAAATCACCCAATAACAAGTATTATGACTCAAGAATAACATAACATTGTTGATGAAAAATATCTCAATCATCCAACTGAATCATGGAACAATAAAACAATTTCACCTCATGAAATATAAAATTCTCATTCAATTCCCCCTACATAATATATTACGTTAACATGATTTTTTAAATTCACTTTCGGAATATCAGCAGATAACTTTATAATCAAATCACACTTATAGGACACCCAAATCATCACAATAGTTCACATTTAAATCTAAGATTCTTAATAAAATATTTTTATAGTTAATAGTCCTTTTTTATTATTTAAATTCCGATTTATATATTCCATATATCATTAATAAATTTTTTAAAAACACTCATTAAACACAAAACAACGTGGTTAATATTAAGGGAAACCTGGTATGCTTATTTCCATTTTCCCATATTTTAGAAAATGAAAATTCACATTATAGAAGATTATTTTTTCATTAATAACACCATGAAATGTTTTATTATATTAAAAACATGAAAAAATAATTAATATCATTTTATGATTTTATTATGTAGTGTTTATAACCTATTACATCAAAAAATTATTCATTTTTTATTTATAGTCCATTTTGATCCACTAAAATAAATATATCATGATGTCATTAATTATAAAAAATGAAAGTTATTTTCAAAAAAGTAGTCCATCATTTAAAAAATTCCAAATTAGAAATATATCTCAAAAGCAATAAATTATGTTAAAATTTATTATTTAATAAGAAATAAAAATTTTACAATATAGATATTAGAAGAAAATTCAGACCAAACAAAACATAAAATTAATTATAGTACTCATAATACTACAATTAACATATAAAAACATTCCAAAATACAAAACAATTCAAGAGGAAAACTACCATAATGAGGAAAAATAATATTATCAAGGCATGGCTTGTTAACAACTCTATGATTTCCAAAATTCAATAAACTTGTGAACTAGAAACCATAGAAAGAGAATTATAACTACAATATGATTTAAATATGAAATTCATTGAACAAATATGTATGATTCATGAAGAACATAGATTGATGAGTTAAACTAAACAATTATACATCAAATTTGGAATAAAATGAAGCAATAATAAAAGGTATATTTTCTTTTGATAAAAGGTTATTTGGTATGCCATATTCAATAAAATTTCATCCAAATGATCCTAAAATAGCATGGATCAAATATTAAGAACATGAATTTTCACTCCATAGAATTATGATATTTTGTAATGACCATGAGACCAATATGGTCTCATCATCCACCCAGTATCCCAATGGGACCCTAGGTTAATCCCATTAAGAAAAACGTTATAGGTTCATTAGACGTGATCCAGATGTTCCACCAGTGGGTAATATGGCCCCATAACCATGTACGCAATGCCCTTTCTGTGTAATTACAATTAAATTCATCTAAAAAAACATCCCTCTTATTTTATATTGAACAAAAAAACTCAAAATGAAAATTATAATGAGATTTGAATCATAATATATATAAATATAATGAGAAAAAATCCTTAATGATGGGTCAGTCTTTAAAATGCCACCAACACCACTACTCTACATCCTTGATCATGGTCCAATAGTCCTATTAAATTTCAAAATAATATTATAACTTTATATTAAATATTAATAGAAAATATATATATACAAATGGGTTTTAGATATAGGGACTTAGTATATATATTTCTAGGATTCAACTATTGATTCAATGAATTTTTTTAATAAGATAAATGAAACATGAAAATATAAAATATTGTATATAAATTAATTTAAATGATTAAAAAGATAATATATAAATAAAAGAAAAATTTTCACTATTACTTATTATATAAAAAGATTCAATTTCAACACATAACTAATCAACATAATATTTAGGATATTACTCAAAGGCACATACAAATGAAACACTAGGTTATAAAGGAGTACCTAACAGACTCTAAAGTGGTTTCTTATGACATGGATAAAATATGGAACCATTATTATAGATATATTGAAAACTCATTACCCGATTTTCCTGATCAAATCATGTTTGGGTGATCCTACAAAATTTATTCAAATCATAACTATGTGTCTTTATTATTAAGAGAAAAGTTTAATTAATGGACATAGTCAATGAAAAATCATGAATAGTATTTCCCTCTTTCTAAAAATTACCATGTGTATATAAATTTTTTCCATGATGTTTTAAAAATATGAATCAATAAAAAACATTTCACAATATCACTCATGTGAATCATCCATACTCCCTCACATAGAAATCACCCCAATTTATTCCTAAATAATAATTTCTTTCATTGAATATGAAATATATTCATGATAAGTTATAATAAAACATTAACGATGATTAAAATAATTATATAATCTAAAAACATTACTTCATATATTAAATAATGACTTATAGTTCCTTTTTTAGATAATGAATTTATATTTTAAAAAATCAATAATAAATTATAAATAACATTGATATAAATCATATATAAAATGAAAAAAATTCAAATATCATAGATTGAAACTGTCCAAATGTTAAAAATATGTTGTGATATATTCTTTATATAATAGAGATGAAAACCCAAACTATTATATTTATATTAAAACGTGATAAATATCACCACAAATTTAAATATAAACAAATTTTTAAATACATATTAATATATAAAAATATTATATAAATTACAAAGAAGGAATAAATATGAAAAATGAAGTGAAAAATATAAAACCATGAAACATTTTATTGGTTAGAGTTATTTAATTTTTATTATCAGTGATTCTACCTCAAAATAAATTTTATATTATAAAATCATCCATCAAAATTAAAATAAAAATAAGATAAATTATGATAAATTTTTAACGGATAAAAGATTAAAAATGAGTTATATAATGATGGTATGATATCCAAATTAGTGTTAGACACATAGATGTATCCTCCACCATAAAAGATAAATATAAATTTATTAATCAATGGATTTTTAAATATAATAGAAAACCATAATATGTCAAAATTAATAGATATATAACTTCTGAAAATAGGACCCAAGAATATGGGATGGTCGTTTAGATGATAAAGAATGAAAATAAATGGAAGGAATATACAGTTCTCCATTTCCCATTCATCCATATAGAGTGGATAAATGTATAAAAGTGTTGAAGAAGTCCATATATCTTTTGATATTTTTTCAAATAATGAATAAGGGGAGAAATAAATGATCCCACCCATTATATTAACAAACCTAACAACAACAAAAAAATGAAAATAATAGTAATAATAATAACAATGAAAATAAAATAATAGTTTTCTCACAATGATTAATAATATACATATTACTATACTAAATCCAATAATTAATAATTTCATACTGAATATTCATGTTAATTATATAAACACAGTAAAATAACAATAAAATTAATTATAGTAATAACAACACATAACACATAAATCCTCTATTTCACAAAATCATATAGTAAACTACATATAACATTATTAATAACAAATAATTATAGATAAATCATGAAAAAATCCTTATATAATACACTATAAATTAATATTTGGTTATAAATTTTTATACATATAAAAAAATGTAACTAATATTATGGAATTCATAGATTCCATGAATGTTCTTGAGACCTTGAACTAATCCATTCATTTCTCACTATCTTGACATTAATATTTTAGGGCATATATACCCAATCCTCAAACCATGAAATTGACTATATGAATCCAAATGAATATTATATTCCCAAAATCATCAAAGAAAAATATATATTAAAAGTATATATTTTAATAAATAATTACATGTTTCATAAGGAGTCATTTAATCATTACTATGAAGGATGCTGGAAATTTATGGATTTATATCGATTATCAATAATTGAATAAAGTAATGGTAATGAATTGTTACACTATATTTGTGATTAATGACTTATTTGATATTAATAAAGTGTATAGTATGTAAATAAAGAAAAATATGTGATTGAAAAATCATCAGATAAGGGTGATGGAGGAATATATTTAGATCTTTATAATATTGTATCAGTATTTTACGTGTGAGTTCTTAGAAAGTCCCTTTAGTGTTATAAATGAGTATGAAAATTTTATGGTGTCAATTATATAGTTCTTTGGTATGTATCATGAATTTTTTCTATTAGTTTTTATTAATTGTATTGTAGATTACTCAAGGATATATGAGGAACCTATTGAACTCTGAATGATAGTCATTTAACTTTTTCCATAATTGTTTTTATGAAGAGATATTGAAGTGTGTGTTTTTGTGAAGTGAATATTGGAAAATTTATTTTTATATATGATTTTTTAATATCCATATATCTATATAAAAGTATCTTATATTACATAGTAGACATAGAATAGTTTCTATTTTTTATAGATTCCTCAAGTAATATAGCAAATATTGAAATATTAAATATGATATCAATAAGATTATTGAATAATTATAAACTCTTAACAAAAAGGGATATTTATTAATTTAAAATCATCAATGCTATGAATTATTTGAATATATAGAGGGGATGTGTACTAGAAAACATATTCTAGATTTAATCATGAAATGAATTATGTTTCAAATGTATTATGATACCTAAAATATTGGATTTGGGTTCATAATAATATCATAGTGGGTTTTCATATATTATGGTTCTTTTTAGCTATAGACATTCCACGAATTTTGATGTTTTAATACATTAGTGGTTGGTTATATATTATGGTTCTATGTTGTTATAACCACATTAAAATAACAACATTACCCTCTAGATATATTTTATTTTCATTGTAATCAGTGTAATACTATTAAGAAATAATCTTTTACGCTAATATTATATTTCAAAAATTCACTAGTAGAGATTGTATAATATATTTCTGTAGTGATATATGAACCATCATTATATAACAATAACATAATTTTTTAAGGATTATTATTTTCAGATCACTTATACATTAGGGAAGAAGATACATTATCTTGTTTATTGATCATGAATATGTAATAGTGACATTTCTCTTAATGTGGGGGAGGATTCCCAGAAGATATTAAAACCAGTTATCATAAATTTGGATATAAATGAGATTAATGATACAATATTTAAATATTATATAAAAATGTAATATTTTTTATTTATGAAGTATGATATATTGGTGTATATAGTTCCTAATTTATAAGTATATAATGATAAAATCATCATTAGAGATAATACATATTGTTTGAAAGTGGGTTATTTTGTATTTTCTTCTTACTTCGTGCTTATAGATTAATATTTTATGTAAATTTCATTTCATTATGTTACCATTAAATCCAACCATAGAGGTGGTGTATAAATATATGATGATGTAGTTTTTGTATCTAAAGATAAATAATTTTATAGCGCAACATGTATAAACATATCCTACATGCCAAAAATTGAATGATGAACATAAGGTTATGTGATTTTTGAATCTCTTAGGTATTTAATAATATATTTTTGAAGACATCTAAAAAGTTTTTGTGATAATATTACGCTATGTATTTAGATATAATGACACTAGTTATTTTGGATGTTATACCATGATATTTGGAATTACCCTCAAAGCCTACAACAAATATGTAACAATATGGTCAGTATAATTGAGGGTGTAAATTAATTAATAGTTGAGAAATTAATAAATAATTTAATTAAAAAAATCAAATATCCACATCCATATACTCTATCTAAAAATTAAATAATTATGTTGTATATGTGTTCAAGCTTCATAGGGACTGAGATTGATAATAATAGATTACAATGTAAACTATAAATGACTAAATATGGGGAGATTTATATTTAATTTTGGATGATATATATAGCTTAGAAAATTATTATATAATTTATGTAATGGTCAAATAAATATATGATACGTACATTAGGGGAAAGGCTGAGGTTATTCATATTTTATTCTCATAGATTTCATGATGATTTTATTCTATTAATTGTGTTTTTATATAATTATATTAATCAACAATAGTATAAAATTTTATCTATTGAAGCATATTATGGATAAATTGAATGACCAATCCTTTTATACATTGATGTTTATAAAAAACTGACTAATGGATTCAATTTGGTATAATATATTAGTGAGATATTATAGATTATCTATGTGCGGATAAGGATGGAAAAGTATCATTAGAATTTATATGTTTATTAGAGTTGGATACCACTTGTTTTAAGAGTATTTTAATTAAAATTTATTTAATATTCCACCTGATATTTTTCATTACAGATTTAGTTTAGTGAATAATGTATCAAATTGGGGTTTATATCCTTTCATGGTATTGGAATATATTGGTGTTGTGGTGTGTTGGTTGGTATTTGAAGACTAGTTGGAGTGTATTCAGTTTTTATGTACATTATATAATTTGAAGACACGTTATGAAAAGTAACTTATGATTGAATATAGTGGAACAAATATAGAGTAGGATATGATATTTAATTAATATCCAATAGATAAAAAAGATTTCAAGTAAATAATGGAAAAGATGAGTTATAAAATTAGTTAAATTCATATAGAGGAATTGTGGTATAAAACAATGTTCATTGGAAGAGTATACATAAATGATAATTAAATATATTTGGTAATTGTTAACTTTATTATTTAGGTATTTATGTTATAAAAGTTTGAAATTAGATAAGGTAGTTTCTATATTTCTCATTATTATATATATTTCAGTTTTTTGTGGAAAAAAATTACAACAAAAATATATATTGTAATAAATTAAAATTTTATTTTCTTTATCTTATTAATATATATTATTATATTTTTTACATATTGATTTGATATGTAAATTTTAATTTTTTTTATTAAAATGATATGAATTTATTTTTCATGTATAAAAACCCTTTGAGTGGTATGAATTATATTAACTTAAAATGTTAGTTGATTATATTTTTAGGCCCTGTGTCACATAATATATAGCATATATTATGAATAAATTTTTGTAAGAGATTTGAGATGGTTTAATAATATTTTTTTGAGTACATAATTTGATGTGTTTTTTAGGGTTTTAATTAATCAAAAAACTATATTTCCACCCATGTTACTATTTAATGATATTTATTAATAGTCTTTAATATGTGACTAATACATGGTGGGGATTGAGGAACTATCTTACTATCATTTCCACAATAGTCGTATTCCTTGTAATTTTATTTAAATTATAATTATAATATCACGAAAAATATTTCACCATTAATATTTATAATATAGGGTTTTCTATATTATTTTAATCATTTTGTATCTTCTTTAAAAGAAGTGAATTTTTTTATTTTTAAATTAAATGTTAAAATATACATATATTTTTTATTGTTCATATTGTAAATATATTTTAATAATAAATTAAAATTTTCACATGTGTAGTTAAAATTTTAAATGAAATACATTATTGACCATTTTTAAAAATCATATGTGTATATGATTGGGTATTATCAATAAATATTTATTCTTTCAAATTTATAATAAATCATTCATTTATTTATTGTTTAGAAATTTTTTATGTAAAATATTTCCTAAATTTTAATATGTTAAGGATATTATAACGTTATGGAATGAGTTGTTTGTGCTTAAAATTGATGATTTATAGTATAAATAATAAACCTTTAATGTTTTTAAAGTCATACTGTGTAGTATATTAATCTTATATATGAATTTATGGTCTATTTAACTCAGTTAGAGAAATTAAATTGGGATGAAAATATATCCCAAATATCATTGACCATATTGATTTCTAAAAGATATTGTTTACCCCAGATGGAAGATTCCTGATATAATTTAGTGATTCATAATGACATGGTTATAGAGATGAAATTAAGTACCCTTCCATTGGGAACAAATATTACCCAACCTAATTAAATATAGTATTGGTGGTTGTTAAATGAATATAAACATGGTTAGAGTTTCAAACTTAAACTGAAATAATAAATTGGTATGGTATTACTCATAGTGTACTAAAAACATTGAACTTAATTATGATTTTTTTAATTTAATTAATTTTTTTTAAATTACCTTTAAAAAATTAAAAATAGTTTTCAATTTTTAGTGATATTTATATTATATTTATATATAAATTTAAAATTTTGTATCTATGACTATATTTTTTTAAATAACATATATTTTCAAAATATGTTTATTAATTTCTTAATATGTTTATAAAAGGTATGTAAATAAGATTTATATTTATGAACTTATAACTAGACAATTAATTGAGTTATGGTAGTTAAATGCTTATTTAAATAAATATGTGGGTATAGTTAGTGTATTTAATTTTAAAAATAACATAGTTAGGGTTGTAGTTCAGTAACAAAATATCAGGGTTTATTAAACCAAATTTCACAGTAAATGTAATGTTTCCAGCCATACCCATTTGGTACAAATTTAATGGTTTTGTTTTATATTTTGGGTGTCTAACATCACAAAAAAATAATTAGAAATTCCTTTCTATATGTCTAGGTTATCTCCATAAAGTGGGCTCAGTTGGCCAAGTATTATTATTGTCCATCTAGTTTAGAGGATGTTTTTGTAACTACCATGATTAGTCTGGTATTGAAATTATTTTTCCAAGGGGATCCATTGAGTGTAAAATTTCATGTCTAAAAAAATATGTTAATGGTTTCCATGAGATGATTTCATCAAAGATAGGCTCCTCTCAGTTGCTTCTCATTCTAGGGTACTACTGAATATTACTTAATGAGTATAATTATGGGATTTTTTATAGATTGTTGGATGATTAAATGGTATGTTGAAGTTATATCATGGTCTTAGTTATCGATCCATACCTCAGATGATCAATTTTATGGACTACAATTGGAGAAATAGGTGAGTTAAACCCTATAAATTTATGGAGGATCAAGTATGTTTATTATATCTTATTTGTAGTTATTTATTTAATTTTGGCACACTTTATGAAATTTGATCTAGATATATAATAATAGGATTTGTTAACGACACTATAAAGTGTTAATAATTCTATTTCACATAGTTTTGGAGTCCATATAATATAGTATCATTCAGGTTCATGTCCACTAAATTATTTTTCTATAAAGTCAATATATCCCATGTATTAAAGGGTATTTTCTGAGCACAAATTGGAGAGATCCAACTTAGATGGGCCCCATAATGTTTTTTACTAGTTGATACACCAAAATGAGACCCATTTACAACTCAAACATGTTATATAATCCTCATTACATATTTCCAAATTTATTTTTCCCCAATTTAAATTCCCTAATACTTTTATACAATCCATGCCCATCCACATTTGAAATCCACACTCTAATGACATTTTTGAAGCCTAATTGAGTATATTCAACAATTAATTAAACAACCTAAAACCCCAAAAATTCATTATCGACCTTCCTTCACATCATTATGTCTCACAAATAATCCTACTCATACAACGACTTCAAAAAATAAATTATTTCCCCTAATTATCACAAAATAATACTATAAATCAATTAACATAATTACAACTATCATAAGGAAAAATCTCTATGAAAATTAAATTCTACCAAAAAATTAATCCATGAATAATATAAAAGTATGTTCATGTTATCCCAATTCAAAAATTAATGATAGAAATTGTTGCAGAGAGAGGATCTAATTATCATTGATGTGAATATGTTGTTTCTATAGTAAATAGAGGGAATATATGCTACTGTCAACTGTAAGGTGTCATGAATATCCTTTTTTCTTATATAATCTAATTTCAAATTGTTATTAAAATACAATTTACTTCCAATGAAAACTATTACTTGTTGTCTGTAATTTTTTTTGATTGTGTAACAAAATACGTTTTTTTCATAGTGATGTTTTTCTTCAATAGTCCATGAAAATTATCCATTCTTAATTTATTTTAGGTGTTTCATTTTAATAAATCATCCCCATCCCATTGTGTTCTTAATTGTATATTATGATTTGATATTATTCTATTTTCATGTGAAATTATTCTTAGTGTAAATATTTTTTATTTATTTTAGTTGTCATTATTGGTGAGATGTTTCTTATAACGTTTCATTCCACTTCTTTATGTGTTTTCCTCTTCTATTGTGTTTGTGTGATATCGGTCAGTTCCACTCATTGTGATGTTATATAAAATGTACAATTGTAAAGTGATAAATAATATTTTTGGGGAGAGATAGAAAAGAACTAAATTTTTTATTGTGTTTAGAAATTATTTCCTTACTCTATATCACAATGATTCAAGGATATTAATGGAAGGTGTGATATGTGAGTTGAAATCATTCTTGTTTCTGACTAATGATTTATTCATTATACACATAATATTTTAACTACACATTATTAAAATTCTTGAGAGATGGTACAAATTGTGAAATTATGATGGGAAGTAGTAATGTACAATGAAATCTGTGTTATTTCATAACTATTTATAGGGGTTATAGATCAAGGATAAAACCAAATTTATTTATGAATTATAACTAATTATTTGAGTTGGAATGGTATAATGTGGAGTCTTATTTGTATACAAATTGAAATAGTTTTCAAAAACTAATATTTAAAAATATAATAAGGAATAATTGAAATAAGTAGGTGGTTTATCCTTATATCAATATTAGTTCCCAATTTATTTAAATCGCATCTAATAAATTTCAATTCACATCGTCTTATATTTTTTTTATAATTTGACTCATCCTATAAATCTTTTCAGATTATCCCAATTTTTTAGAGTAAAAAATCATAATAAAAATATATTAAAAATAATAAAACACTATATTAATCACCAAGATTACTCAACATAACAATAATTGATGTTATCCATTAATTATTCCATCTGTCTTCCTATGTTTTTATATATACATAAAATCTTACACTAGATTTCTTCAAGTAAATTTTTAGATCCATTTATGAGGGGAAATTTATTTCATAGTGTCTCATTATTTTGTATTTAACAATTCGGACTACATTATAAAAATTAAAAGAAAAAAATCCAATGAAAAATAAAATAATTATTAGATAAATTCAATACTAGGGTTGACCCAATTTTTTAATTTGAAAACAAATACTATTACTAGTCTATGAAAGATAAACCTAACTTGGAAAAGGATCTAAATTATATGTGGTAATTGAGATAAATATTCCATGAAATTTTATAAAAGAAATAATATCAAAATTTTGAGTCTATATAAGATAATATAAATAATTCATTGGAGAATTGCGTTGAGAATGTAGAAAAAGTCAATAAATTGATAAAAACTATAATAGGAGTTAATTTTTTTAGAATATTTTTATATGAGAGTTATTATTTTTATATACCATAAGATCATGAATTGAATTAATATATACTATAAAACTAAATTTACTTCTCGATGAAGTAATATAATGATATTAATTATTTTTTTACAGTGTATAAAGTTATAAAGATAATAATTATTTTAATTACTATTGGAATGGTGTTGTTTATATTAAGCTAATTTAATAATTTATATTATATGAGTAGGATAACTAATTTTAGTAAATTGTAATGTTTTTTATTTTTTTTGAAACACCAAATGAGGTGTGATTTAGTAACATAATAGAAGAGCTTGATTAGTAACCTCTTGATGAAAAATTTCTCTAGAGAGTAATATTCATAATAGAGGATCTATACGTTTAAATTGAAATAGGATTTGATTCCATTTTTTGTCTTAATTTTATTATTATTTTAAATATTACTGAATAAGAATTCCTTATGTGAAAAAATTCATGAATAAACTATACTGATTATTTTATTAGAGAATAAAAATGAAATTGAATGAAAGGTCGAGTGGAATAATATTCCAATGATACCTAATAATCCTAACAATGCATCTTCTAATGATAAAGTAGTAGACATTAATTTTATTAATCATGAGAGAAATAATAAAGAAAAAACTTAAATTTAATTGATATTAATTTAATTTTTTTTCAAATTTTATGGAACAAACTATGGTGGAACATAAATCAAAAATAAAACACAGCATCAAATTATGGATAATACATGAACTGTCTAGCTACAGAAATTATAAATACGACGCCCCTTTAGAATCATAAAACAAAAATTCTATTCATATTAATTATATTTAATTTTATCTCTTGTGTAATACATTAAATTTTTTTTTTCTAGGATATAATAAAGCTAGAATGTATATTTTCACATATGAGAGACTAAAATCATATTATGCACTCTTCTAGAATAAAAAACCGGCCTTTTCGCATCTTATTTTTTATGTTGGTAATTGTTTTTGTTTTATTTATCTTTATCAATAACTTCTTCCTTTATATTTCATTCCATCACACTACATCCATGATTAATTTTTTCATTGATGATGTTTTCATGGATTAGAGTGGGGGAAGGTGTTTTAATTGTATTTTTTGATCCTTTATGTTTGGTTTTTATTTTTGATTTTGGGAGATTTGTTCCCCACTAGAAATTTCAAAAAAACTATTCCTACTGGAACTCCCATTTTTCGTTTGGATAATTTGTAATTTTTAATGCATTAATTAAATTTGAAAAAATAAACAACAAAAAAGGGAATGTATTATAGAATTTCTATTTTTTATTCATTGAATAAATACTGCCAAAGGTAAGAATCAAACTCCTCAAAAGACTCTAACAATTTTTGTGATTTTTACTGCCTTTCAATTTTTATTGAATGATTAATCTATGGGTATAATAAAAAATATATTTCAATTTCTTCCAAAAATCAAGGAGTTTAAAATTACTAAAATTATAAATAAAATATTTGAGGGAAAAATAGATAACACTTTATTTACCCTATTTTAATCCCATTATACACCCAATTATTTTTTATTGGTATTAAGGAAAATATATTTTTTTTATATGACGGACATTATAGGATAAAATCCATTCTACCCTATTCTAAAAATTTAATAAATTATATAAAAAAATTCTAATTATGGGTGGAAATAATTTTATGATGGGAACCCTGATAGAAATACAATATAAGGTATGTTCAATGCATAACATATCTTGAAAAATGGGGATATAATTTCACAATATATTTGAGGATAAAATTTCCCTCCATTATCTGTAAATTAATGAACAGAAAAATAAAATGTAGCAATGATATGAAAAATAATGGTATATTGATTAATGTTTTGAAAAATGGTGAAAATTTATAAACAATTTGAAGAGGAAAAATTGTTTTGAATTTTTGAATTTGAAGGGGAATATTGAATGATTTTAATTAATAAATATTTGATTTTTTTATTTTACTTTAAATTAAAAATAATTCAAATGATATCAAGATTCATTTGATTTTAATAACTTTACTAATAAAAAATCTCCTCAAAAAAAACATCTAAATTTTTTTTAAATAGAAATTATATCTATTGAGTTATGTTTGTAGACATATAGAAATACTATGTTAATTTATTTTGGTGTTATTAATGATAAAATTAGAAAAAGTAATAATTTTTATACATAGAGGTTGGGAGAAATATTTTTATAAAGGTAGGTTTAAGTGGCCATAGATAGATTTAGAAGAATTAATTTTTATATTTTAAATTAATGGAAAAAGTATAAAATTAGACAAATAAAATATGAATGATAAGTGTGGGATTGATTGATTTAATGTTTTTTTTCAAATTACACAGGCGAGGAGGAAATTATATGGGATATATAATATATAATTAAAATTATAAATATTTCAACATATTAGTGTAGAATTTAGTGGTAGGATAGTAGTGGGTTTTGTTTTATTTGAATTATAGATTATATTTTTAATTTAAAAAATATTCCATTTCATATTATATGTCTGGGAAAAATTAAATTTCTATAATTTATATTAACTTAGTCTATCTTATTATAATAAATGAAAATGGCCTTCTTATATGAAATTAAAATTTGAATATACACACAAATATTTCATTATTCAATTTAGGAATTATTTTAATATTTTCAAGACCTAACCCACTGGAACATATCCTTGGATTATGGTATACCAAGTGTGACCGAGCAAGATTTTATTTAATAGTATAGTGGTTTGAAATAAGACATGGGTATTGAAAACAATGAAATGAGATGCCATTTCCCAATATACTTATATTCATGAAAATAAAAAGATCCATGAAATAGTACATAGGTAATGAAATAATTGAAACATCAAGAGAATCAACAATTTAATAAATAAACATATAGGAAAGTCATCAATGTTTAAAATGGAGTAAAAAATATTTAAGAAGTAAAATTAATCACTCACTAAAAAATGTGTTCTAAAATATAAAACAAATGAAATGATTAAAATGAAGAGAGGGTATCTCTTGATCTCCACAAGTGGCCCCTAAATATTGCTAGCACTTCAAAGTACCACTATGTTGCTCCAAACAAATTCCACTAAAGTCACTGATTATCTATATTACATATTTATATGACACACCACGTGATGAAAAAACCCATACAGGGGTATTTATGTACATACATAGTATAAAGCTTTGGGAACCATAAAGTGGAAGTATATGAAAAAATAAACAGTCAACTAATCATATAATGAAAGTATCAAATAGAACACAAAAATAGATATGAACATTGATAAACCATATAGAAGAGATAAAAGTGATCTCAATCTCAATGTCTAGCTAATATTGATGTTTATTCATGTTTCTCAATGTTCTAATATTCAACAAAATTAACATGCATTACAATTAAAAAAATTGGAGGAACTGCACATCACTAATATAAAGTATAATCAAGGAATATCATGATAAAATGGGGTACCCACATGCCTCTACATATCAATAAAAGGGGTTTTAATTCAAATATATAATACTCTTGACCTTAATAATTTTGGGGGAGTTTTGTATCTACCTCTTTAAAGGTTATAGGGGTACTTCATAACAGTGAGTCATAAGAGTATGAACCCTAGTAACACTCTAATGACCACACACAAACAATATCATTAACTAAGAATAATTGAAAGAAAATTCTTCTTAAATTTACCCATTTATTACCTTTTATGATTAGTTAACATCCACTATCACTTCCTATATGGAAAACTACAAAAGATAAGAATGTTGTGGGCCTAAATCTATTCCTGGAAGAAGGATGTACCCATGTTATATGTTACTGGAAGAATTGTTTAAAAAATTCCCTCCAATTGTCTTCTCGGAATGTTTTATGTTTGTTTTTAACACATATGACCACAAATATGTATGAATGGTATTTTCGGAGCATGTGTTTAAGGTTGAACAATTTCCTAGTGTTTTTCAACTTTTTTGTTCTCTAAATTAGAAGTTTTGTTTTTAGAAAAGTTTGATTTCCACATAGGGGTTAATAGTACGTAGACCATGAATCATGGTTAGGGGATTTAAAATTTTGTACATGTAATTTTGAAGAAAATTATAAAAGGAAGTGAACAACGAATCATGAGATATAGACAATGTATGGGAACATTTCATTGGGAGAAAATAGTTCACAGCGAAGGTATGTGGTTCACCGGAGACTAATGGTACGTGGGATGACTTATCATTTTTGGACATGATGCTGTGATTTGAGAAATCATGAAGGGTATATTTTGTGAATTTGAAATAGTTATTTGGGACACCATATTATAAGAAAGGCAGTATGCAGACCATTTAGGGAAACGATTCATGGACGGAGCAGTACGTGGTGAAGATTTTGAAAATCTAGAATTAGCAGATATTTTGGATCAATTTTCCTATATTTGAATCGATAAACCTCTCATTAAATTAGTGATATTTTCATAATAAAAAAATTGGTTAAGGGAATTTCATGAAATCTGAAAAAGGATCGTGAAGAAGAATTCGGTGAAGGGTGATGTGGCTCACGCGGAAGCAATTCTACCTTAGGTTTTAGCAGGGAATTATATCTTGAAAGCGATGTTTTATGTGGAGGAGGAAGATGTTGTATTTGGAAGAGGAAGACCTAAAATGAGGAGGAGAGATAGTCCATAGAAGAATTGGTATTCTGTGGAGGATATATGGTTTGTAGAAGGAGAGACAGTCTGCAAAGCAGTGATTGTACTTGGAGGAGAGACGATTCACCAAGGAGAGGTTATCCATGAACCATACCTACTACACAATATGAAAATAATGAAATGTGGTATGCAGAGGATGCAAGGTGGGTCACATAGGACTCAAGGAATCTTGAAAAAGATCAGAAACATTACAAAAAAGCAATTTCTGGAAACCTATGAGTACATAGAAAAATGGATTTCTTCTATGAGTGAAAAGAGGACTACAAGGGAGAATCTATATATACTTTAGATTGCATGATTTCATGAAAATGAAGGGACCTACATACCTATAAACTATGAGTGGACCCTTTCAATGATAAATGAGTGAAAGAAGAGGATTATAATGATCCTTTCCATAGTAGTGAGCCAGAAAAAGAGACATAGGGAGTGACACTTGGAGACATAGTGAGAAGACCCTACATTTCGTAATGGCAGCGATATTGGGAATAAAATTGTTCTAGCCGAAAACTTTTAATTGGTAGCGAGATTTAGTAGATTTGGAACATCATCACATAACCATTGTAGGCTCCTTGGACTTACTATAGTGAAGGTAAAATGAGTAAAATCACAGTAATCATCTATGTGATTTCATTTATATATATAGATTTCTAAAAAAAACAGAGAAGTGTGTATTTTTTAATGACTAATGAAGATCTGAAGGGTTAATAGTTTTACTCTATCTTACCCTGAATCATCCTCCCCCCTTATTAGGCTATTTTATATAGTAGAGAAAAAAATATATAAACAACATATATATATATAGGGTCACATGGTGTATGACCTCTTAAAGATACATGGGAATTCCTTACCTTATGAATATCATGGAATAATATTTGGTTATACATTGAATATACATTGGGACCCATAGAATCTACATACACCTAGGTTCTAGGGGGAGTTCCCATAACACATGGATAGTCTATCCATGTGCGTCTACATGTATGTTCCCTTTAAATACATAGTTATTGAATTTATTCAAGGTCTTGGGAATGTTCCTTCAGTATATGGATTTTTTATCAAATTAGGGTCACAAAAAGCGGGGACCTATCTACCTAACATGTTATTTTTCCCTTGGGTTAAAATCCATACCACTTCATGAACCCATAATACATGGAATGTGTTACTCTATGATATATGACATGTAATCATTGGTTTCATAAAAAATCATATCCATCATCACATAGATTTTTAACCCATCATTTTTTCACCTACCTCGCTATTTAGCCCATTTGACTCTTCCAGAAAAAGGTGAATGATTTTGATTGTCGATTCACAAACACCGGTGGTTAGAAATAAGAACCTTGATATCCTATGGGGTTCCCACTATAGAGACCCAAATCTTGACGTACGTGGACATTACATTACTTTGGTGGAGTACTTAATACATAACAAAAACAAACACACAAGGACCGTAATAGTTTAGTGTCTTTGGAAACTCGGAACATAATCGTATAATTGTGGTGAAGGATCTTCAACATCTCCCAAAAAGATCTTATCCTTTTGTTTTCTTACCTAAAACCATTCTTTATATCCTCGGGAAAAGAAAACATATAAAGGGTGAGCTCAAATGCTCAGTATGGGTAGGCTTGGAGAAAATAAAATAGACCATATACATTTGAACTTCAAAACACGAACATAAAGTTTACACATAAAAATCTTGAGCAATGACATAAAACATGGTAGTACGTAAGGCATAGATCATAAAGAAAAATTAATCATGATAAAATAGAATGGGAATAAAACATTTAATTATGGAAACAATTATGTACATGATATTATTTCCATAGTAGCCAAGGCATTGCTGCCAAGACCATCTTAGTGGACAAAGTCCCTTTCTGAATCGAGTTCACTCCTCGTTCCAGTCCTGTATCACTGAACCAGATTAACTTACCATTCCATCCATGTCTATCTCATGAGATATAAATCTTTACCCATTTCATTGGAGGGAGATATAGGTCCCACCCATCTCATATTGAAATCATTCTTACTTTTTCCACAACATAAACATAAATCATTCATCATAACCCAAAGAATAAAAATGGGTTTCATAAACATCATCCCATCATAACATAATCCATCTAAAATAAATGGATATCATTTCATTATAAGAAAAGTTAAACCCATTAAATCATACAGATATTATACTTGAAACATACACATATGAAATAATTTCATCTTAGATGTAAAATAGTATTGAAAAAACACTTGAACTCTATTCTTGAGGAAAATATCCTTTCTTCTACAAAATCATTTTCTTTTCACAAAATGAAATGCAATTTTAAAAGAAAGGATTTTGTTGAAAATAATCATGAAATATTTTATAGGATGATTCATGGAAATAAGGTTTTATTAAACCGTAATAATCCATTCATTCTGTATAAGGTAAAAAAAATTCTTCTCATACTTTTGTCGGAAAAGTAAAAAAGTACCACATATGGGAAACAAGAGAAATATTCCTTCCATATGATGTGATATAAGTAAAAAAAATGGTAAAAATGACTTTAAATATACATGGAATAAATGTAAAAATTTTATGAAAACATTTTGTGAACATATGGACATGGACGATAAACATAAATCCACTAAATACTTACGAATAAACAATCTCGGATAAGAAATAGATTGGAATAATTATCCCTCACCTTAGGTCTAATATGATTCGTACGTATCAAAAAATCCTGTATAATGATTTAAATAATGTCATTGAATTATTAAAGAATCATATTCATTTTTGTGATATCATATATGGTTCACTTAAGACTTTATATTACCCGTTCTTTTGCAAATTAAAGGCTAAAGCGACATTTTGGGTAAAATCTTTTTATTTATCATCCGTGTTTTGACTTGTAATGATTAATATGATTACTTTGATCATGATTAATTAATTAAAGAATATAAAAAATGATTTATATATAATATATATTCACAATATACATATATATAATAGATCGATAAATAGAAAGAAATACACTGTTGATGGAGACGGTAGGCCGTACGTACGCATGAATGCTGTTTTCATTTCCTTATTGAATTGAATGAAATTAAGTAGAAGACACACACACACACACACACACACAAACACACACACATATATATATATATATATATTCATAAATCCAGTAGCATTATTATGTAATAAATTTCATTATTACTTATTATATATACTTTATAATCATTCTTGAATTGTTAACATGGAAAATTATTCTCATCGCGTCGTGGAGACGGTATTTCGTACGTACACACAAGCGATGATATCGTTCCCATATTTATTGAATAGAATTGGAGTAGATGATATAATATTTTAGAATAATTATGATGTTATAATAAACATATATAGTTATTATTTTCATCATTATACCCATCCAAGTAGGGTGCTGGTGGAAAAACAAATTACACCACGGCGTGGAGATGGTATTCTGTACGTATGCATGCACGATGATTTCGTTTTCTGAAAGATGGATAGATGGTGAAATGGGGTTGTTTCATATTTATAATAACATATCAGTATATAATTAATCCTGGTGTTTTTACTTTATAATGAAACAACTAAATAAGAGGAAGTAGAAGAAGAAAGAATCTTTAAAGAGTCGGTAGAAGAGATTACCTCTTCCTCGACGCACATCCTTTATTATTCTTCTTAGGGCACAAGAGTTGGTCTTTTGAGAAGACCAGAACCTCTATGATATAACTAGATAGGTTTAGAAGAGTAATTGGTAGGGTTTGGACGAGCTTCAATGCTCAATAGGGTGTGAAGAGAAGAGGGAAGGGGTGCCCTTTTTATAAGGGAGGAGAGGGGCACCTTAGGAAAAACATAAAATATTATTTTATAATAAAGTCATATTCAGTTTTTAATTTCTAAAAGTTTATTTATTTCAAAGCTAAGGTGGGGATGGGTCGAAATACTCTCAACCAATAAGTTTTAGACACGTTTAGGTTAGTATTTTATCGTTATCATTTATATTTAACTCTAGGTTAAATAATTTAACTTTTACCGTGTCTTTTTGTTTTCTTACACTATATGGTTTTTAACCATACTATAACAAGCCAAACGAACCCCAAGTGGTTCATTATTAATATACATATCATTATCTATGTCATTTGGCCGAGCCTTAGATTATTAGGAATAAAATAACAATTAATAATATAAAATATGTTTTAAAAACTATTTTATGTCAATTTTGACACTATTTGGTACATGGTTTTTGTGAAAATCATAACAGCATTATTAGTTCTAAAAAAGTTAATTAAATAAATACTAACATGTAATATTAACCTATAAAATTAGTGGAATTCATAAAAACTCTAAAATTACATTTATTTGGATATTTATAACATCAATTATGTTAATATTTCATTAATGATGTAATTACTGCATCATCATTGTGTCATAAATAAATTAAATTATTTAATGTCTAAAAATTATAAATAAAATACCATAATATAGGAAATATTTTTATCTTTATAATGAATATTTATAATCAAATTTATCTTATGTATAACCCTATATTGAAAATTATTATTTATTAAACATTGATTTTAACTATTCTAATTATTCTTTAATAATAAATGTCCTAATCTAATCCCAGTGGAACTAAAGGGTAATATTTTATTCCTAAGTTTTTTTGGTCTAATTACACTTTTCCAATAGAATTAGTGTTAGGGTAATAATAATATCATTTTTACCCTTAATTACCCTATTTACTTTTAACCGTGGTAAATAAAAGTAAAAAGTTACTATTCACCAAAAATTATTTTTATCTTATTTAACCACATTTTACTTACTGATATCAACCGTGTCTCTCATATTTTTGAAAATCCACTCACAGAAGTGGTAAAATTGAGTTTTATGTAAAATTTCAAATTCCCCTAGGAGGTGGGTAAAAGGTGGTCAAAAGTTCAATAAAATTTTTATATATCTAAATTTATTTTAAAATGACTCCAATGAATTACATTGAACTTATATAGGTATTATGTATATATTTTGACCAATAATAAATTTAAATAAAATAAATAATTATTTATATAAAAAGTCGGTTTTTAAATAGTAACTCAGTGTTTTCACTGTTCATCAAAAATTGATACTGTTCAGAAAAATACAAAAAATTCACCCCAGGCTAATTTCAATATTCTGAATCCAAAAATTAAGTCCATTTTGAAAGATAAAATTTATAAAATTTAAAAATTTGGGTATTACTATTCATAACGGCTAGTTCATAATAATATTATAATAATATATCGTTTAGTGAAACTTAGTATTGCATACTACACACGCTATCGAGGAAGGTGTTGATTGAATGTAATGTAAGCCAAGTGAAGGATGCGTGTAGTGAATGCGCTGTTTGGTGTTGCGTATAACATAATCCAAACATATTTCATTTATACATTAATCAAAATCTATACTTAATGTTGTGTAAAATAATTTCCACAAGACAGACTTGAAATTGTGTGTAACATGAGCCAAGAATAGTGTTGCATATACTACAAGCTAATACGGTGTTGTGTATAGTGCAAGCTAATTTTGGTGTAGCATACAACAAAAGACATCCATGAAATTAAAAATAATAATTCTCATAAAATCTTGGGTTGTTACATTCTACCCCCCTTAAAATGAATTTCATCCTCGAAATTTGTCCGAGTTATAAATGGTTTACTACTTGAAAGTTTCTTTCATAGAAACCCACATCGTAAAAAGGAATACCAAAACTAAACATTAAAAACAAAATTATGAAATGTAACGGTCACCCAAATTAACTAATCACTGGGTTTCCACATAGGAGAACATAGGGGAAAATATGTATATGGACAAAAAATCTAACCATCATGTTCTGATGAAGAGTGGTAGGGGACATGGCTATGAAAAAGCCAACAATAACAAAGCCAAAAATTTATGATGATCTAAGGTACCATCTGATTCATCATATATGAGGATACTGGTACAACATTTTTGTTTTTCAAGATCATTTCCATAAAGTTGAATTTTTGAATTAAAATAAATACTTGCTTGATTTTGGTACAATAATACCGTTGCTCATGCCTTGAACAATTTTCAATTCATCTCTTAATGAAATGAAGTTTAATTTGACTTATACGAAGTGTTAGCCGGTCATGCGATAGAATGATAGGTCATTCCATATGTCTCAAACATAGGATTAGAAAAAGAAATATACATAAGTCCATCTTATTGTAATATTAATCGTATATGGTTCCAAAGATGGACCTATACTTCTTCTATCATACATATTAATAAAATAAAACTAGGTTCTACTAACCAAGGACTTCTTATAGGCTAGTGGTAGGTGATAAAGGCCTGTCGCACTTCAGTTGTGGGTTCGATTCCCGCAACCCTGCCTGACGCGATGGGTTGTCGCCCATTTTGCAGGTTTTCCCTTTTCTTAAACTACACTATTATAAAATTCTATCAATAATATCGAAAAAATTTCTAGCCTTAAATAATACTAACTTATGTTAAACATAATCCATTCCAATCTTTAGACTTATCCAAAATAAAATTTTCAAAACTCAAAGTATAAAGGGAATGATTACTAAAACAGTCATATAACAAGCATGTGAATACCATAATTTACCCCTAATATATCTTTTTGGTCACATTCCAAACATGTGAATACCTTAATTATGTATTCTCTTGAAAAATGAATACCCATTGAACCTTAGTGAAAACATGAATGTTGTCAAAAGTTAACTATTTCCAAAATCCAAAAAATCTATATACACAATCCATGATATATCCTTGTCCTTATATCAGTCATGAGGTCATGAATACTATCAAACATTTAATTTTATCCTTATCCCTTAATTAGGTGTATATCATCTTCTTTCCAAAATATTTGAAACACTTTTCATAGTTACTGGTACCATATAATTATAGAATACCTCAATAAACCATTACATAGATATTCTAAAGTTCCATAATACTATAAAAGAGATTCCACAACATTATTTTGGAATCCCATTATATAAACACATAATCATTACACCACATCACTGTCATACTCGACATTCCTAATAGTGATCGCATGTGACTTCCCTTTGTCCTTTTCCTTAAGAGGTAGCTCATGTTGATCATCATTAACGCTTGGATTAGGGAATTGATTAGAATAATGCCCCATTTCCTTACACTTGAAGCTTTAAAGTGTTGGTGGTGCATTCTCTACAGTCTTTTCTTTATTCACATCATTAGAAACCCTTTTTCCATTACTTCGACACTAAGCTGCTCGATGACCTTCTTTTTTACACTTAAAACATTTTCTAGTCCCTTTAATACAATCTCCACCATGCTTATTTCCACACTTTGAGCATAAATAAATATTTATCTTATTTTCAACATTATTCTGAGATATCTCCTTGAACTCCATCTTTCGTTTTTTTTCAAAACCATGAGATGGATATGTAACTCCATATTTCATTTCTCCCTTAATAGCACAACACACAATTTCTTCATAGCTATTGAAGTCTCTTATAGCTAATGCCCTTTGAGGACTTTGTTTTAAGCCACTAAAGAATCGATCAACTTTACTTTCAAGGTTGGATGATAAAGCAAGATGCATACCTTGCAAGCCTTGTAAAATTCTCTTCGTATATACCAACAGATTCATCATCCTTTTGATTAAGCTCAAGGAAATCAATTTCCATCTTTGATCTAAGAATATTAGGGAAGTACTTATTGAAAAATAAGTTATTGAACTCATCCCAATACAAGGATTCAATTTCATCTCAAGGCCTCATATTCTTAATTAGAGTCCTCCATTGATCTGCTTCACTTTCTAAATGGTAAATAGCCAGAATGTCTTTTTAATGTTCCGAACAGTGAAGTATAGAAAATATCTTTTCAATGGTACTGATCCATTGTTTAGAAACAAGTGGATCAGAAGTCCCACTAAAAGAAGGTGGACTTTGTCTCATCAAGGAATCAATAGAATATTTTCCCTTCTCTGCTCATTTGGATGTCCAGAATGATTCATAGCTTGTCTAAGTAAAACAATAAAATTTTTCACACCATCCCCCATAATGTTGGTTTATTCAGGAGGATGATCATAGCATTGTCCATTACATTGATCAACATAGTTTTTTTGGGTTCCAGCCATCGTCTAAAACCCAAAAAGAATAGTGTGAGAGGAAAAAATCAAGCTAGTGAAAACTACATAATAATGGGGGAGTACCTTCGATATCTAACATCTTAGGTCTAATTCTAATATCATTACCATAATTCTAGGACTATAACCTATACTTATACTTAACCTTTGGGACATCCCTATACATACCTTAGAAATATCTCTAGGGATCTCGCTAAAGTTTTAGCATCCTAGTTTCCAAAGGTTAACTAAACCTTTCCAGTGATACAAACTGTAGAGACCCAAAGCATGTCGTACATGGACATTACATTACTTTGGTGGAATACTTAATACATAACAAAAACAAACACACAAGGACCGTAATAGTTTAGTGGCTTTATAAACTCGGAACATAATCTTCTAATCGTGGTGAAAGATGTTAAACATCTCCCATAAAGATCTTACCCTTTTGTTTTCTAACCTAAAACCTTTCATTATATCTCGAGGAAATTAAAACATATAAAGGGTGAGATCAAATTCTCAGTAAGGGTAATCTTGGAGAAAATAAAACAAACCATATACATTTTAACTTCAAAACATAACCATAAAGTTTACACATAAAAATCGTGAGCAATGACATAAAACATGGAAGTACGTAAGGCATAGATCATAAATAAACATTAATCATGATAAAATAGCATGGTAATAAAACATTTAATTGTGGAAACAATTAAGTACATGATATTATTTCCCTAGTATCTAAGGCATTGTGCCAAGACCATCTTAGTGGACAATGTTCCTTTCTGAATCAAGTTCACTCCTCGTTTCAGTCATGTATCACTGAACTAGATTAACTTACCATTCCATCCATGTCTATCTCATGAGATATAAATCTTTACCCAATGCATTGGAGGGAGATATAGGTCCCACCCATATAATATTGAAATCATTCTTACTTGTTCCACAATATAAACTTAAATCATTCATCATAACCCAAATAATAAATATGGGTTTCATAAATATCCTCCCATCATAAGATTATCCATATAAAATAAATGGATATCAGTTAATCATAAGAGAAGGGAAACCATGTAAATCATAGAGATATTATACTTGTAAAATACAAATATGAAATAATTTCATCTTAGACGTAAAATAGTTTTGACGAAACACATGAACTCCATTCTTGAGGAAAATATCCTTTCTTCTTCAAAATCATTTTCTTTTGAAAAAATGAAATAAAATTTCAAAACATAGGATTTTGTTGAAAATTATCATGAAATATTTTATAGTAAGCTTCATGGAAATAAGGTGTTATGAAACCATAAGAATCTTTTCATGCTGTATAAGTTAAAAAAACATTTTCGCATACTTTTGTCGGAAAAGTCAAAAAATACCTCGTATGGTAAACAGAAAGAATATTCTTTCCATACGATGTGGTATAAGTCAAAAAAGGGTAAAAATGACTTTAAACATACATGGAAGAAAAGTAAAAATTTTATGAAAACATTTTTAGGACATATGTATAAGGATGATAAACATAACCCCAGTAAATACTTACGAATAAACAATCTCAGATAAGAATGAGATTAGAATAATTATCCCTTACCTTAGGTTCGATATTCTTCATACGTTTCCAAAACTCATGTATAATGATTTAAATAATTTCATTGAATTATTAATGAATCATATTCATAGTTATGATATCATATATGGTTCACTTAAGACTTTATATTACTCTTTCTTTTGTAAATTCAATGTTAAAGCAGCGTGTTGGGTAAAATCTTTCCTTTATCGTCTGTGTTTTGACTTGCTATTATTAATATGATTACTTTGATCCTGATTAATTAATTAAATAATATAAAACATGATTTATATAGAATATATATTCAGAATATACATATATATAATAGATCTATAAATGGAAATAAAGACACCGTTCATGGAGATGGTAGGTCGTACGTACGCATGAACACAGTTTTCATTTCCATGTTGAATTGAATGAAATTATGTAGATGAAATACATATATATATATATATACATAAATACCATATCATTATTATTTCATATATTTCATGATTTATTATTATATATACTTTATAATAATTCTTGAACTGTTAACATGGAAAATGAATCTCATCGAGTCGTGGAGACGGTAATTCGTACGTACGCATGAGCGATGATATCGTTCCCATATTTATTGAATGGAATTGGAGTGGATGATATAATATCTTAGAATCAGTATGAAGTTATAATAATCATATATAGTTATTATTTACACCATTATACCCATCCAAGTATGGTGATGGTGGAAAAACAGATTACACCGTGGCGGGAAGACGGTATTCCGTACGTACGCACGCGCGATGATTTCATTTTCTGTAGGATGGATAGAAGGTGAAATTGGTTTGTTTCATATTTATAATAAAATATCAGTATATAATTAATCCTGATGTTATTACTTTATAATGGAACAACTAAATAAGAGGAAGTAGAAGAAGAAAGAATCTTTAAAGAGTCAGTAGAAGAGATTACCTCTTCCTCGACTCACCTCCTTTAAACTTCTTCATAGGGCACTAGAGTGGGTCTTTTGAGAAGACCAGAACCTATACGATATAACTAGATAGGTTGAAAATAGGAATTGTCAGGGGTTGTCCAAGCTTCAAGGCTCAAGATGGTGTGAAGAGAAGAGGGAAGTGGTGCCCTTTTTATAAGGGAGGAGAGGGGCACCTTAGGAAAAACTTAAAATATTATTTTATAATAAAGTTATATTCGGTTTTTAATAGCTCCAAATTAATTTAGTACGAATATAAGGTTGGGATGGGTGTAAATACTCTCATACAATAGGTTTTAGACATGTTTAGGTTACTATTTTATCCTTATCATTTATATCTAACTCTAAGATAAATAACTTTACTTTTACCGTGTCTTTTTTGTTTTCTTACACTATATGGTTAATAAACTTACTATAACAAGCCAAAAGAACCCCAAGTGGTTCATTATTAATATATATATATATCCTTATTTAAGCCATTTTTTCTAAATATTAGATTTTTAGGAATAAAATATCAATTAATAATATAATATTTGTTTCGAAAAATATTTTATGTCAATTTTGACAATATTTGGTACATGATTTTTGTGAAAATCATAACAACATTATTAGTTCGAAAAAAGTTAACTAAATCAATTATAACATGTAATATTAATATATAAATTTATCAAAATTCATAAAAAGTCTAAAATTACATTTAATTGGGTATTTATAACATCAATTATGTTAATATTTCATTAATGAGGTAATTACTGTATCATCCTTGTGTCATAAATAAATTATATTATTTAATGTTGAAAAATTATAAATAAAATACCATTATGTAGGAAATATTTTTATATTTATAATAAATAATTATAGTCTAATTTATCTTATGTATATCCCTATATTAAAAATGTTTTAGTTATTAAACATTGATTTTAACTATTTTAATTCTTCTTTAATAATAAATGTCCTAATCTAATCAATGTGTACCTAAAGGTTAATATTTTATTCCTAAGTTTGTTATTGGTCGAATTACACTTATCCAATTGAATTTGTGTTTGGGTAATAATAATATCATTTTTACCCTTAATTAACCAATTTACTTTTAACCGTGGTAAATAAAAGTAAAAAGTTACTATTCACAAAAATTATTTTTATCTTCTTGAACCACATTTTACTTATTGATATCAATAGTGTCTCTCAGATTTTTAAAATTCCACTCACAGATGTTGTAAAATTAAGTTTTATTTAAATTTTCAAATTCTCCTAGGAGGTGGATAAAAGACGATCAAAAGTTCAATAAAATTTTTATGTATCTAAAATTATTATAAAATGACTACAATGAATTACATTGAACTTATATAGGTATTATGTATCAATTTTGACCAAAAATAAATTTAAATAAAATAAATAATTATTTAAGAAAAAGTTGGTTTTTAAATAGTAACTTAGTGTTTTCACTATTCATCAAAAATTGAAAGTTTTCAGAAAAATACCAAAAATTCACCCTAGGCTAATTTTGATATTCTGAATCAAAAAATGAAGTCCAATTTGAAAGATAAAATCAATAAAATTTCAAAAAGTGGGTATTACTATTCATAAGGTCTAGTTTATAATAATATTATAATAATATATTGTTTAATGAAACTCTTTATTGCATAGTACACACACTATCGGGGAAGGTGTTGATTGCGTGTAATGCAAGAAAAGTCAAGGATGAGTGTAGTGAAAGCACTGTTTGGTGTTGCATAAAACATAATCAAAACATATTTCATTTATACACTAAAAAAAATCTATACTTAATGTTGTGTAAAATAATTTCCACAAAACGAACTTGAAATTGTGTGTAACATGAGCCAAGAATAGTGTTGTGTATACTACAAGCTAATACGGTGTTGCGTATAGTGAAAGCTAATTCTGGTGTAACGTACAACACAAGACATCAATGAAATTAAAAATAATAATTCTCATAAAATATCAGGTTGTTACACCCACTATTCCTCTAATAACTATATGGGTGTATAGATCCATGATACAATACTCACAGGCCACAACACGGCCCAATTCGACCATAAGAAATTGATATGTTCATTTAACATGATTCAAACCAAAATCCAGGGGTTCAATCATGCTCGATAAATGAACATAAATGTTGAATAACAAACTCCATGGGACAAAGATGAAGAACAAAAATAATGGTGATGGTAAAATCACAAGAACAAGTTAATAAAACCCTTAAAAAGATATAAACCCAAACAAAAACCATAATATTATGATAGAAACAGTGATACCATGTATTCATTTATGTGTATATAAGGTATCATAAAATTGGTTCTATAACACTTTTTAAAATTTTTCACATGTGAGGAACATAAGAATGAATGAAGGATAATATGATATTAAATAATTAATAAAATGTTATAAATTAACAATATAACGATCCATAAATCATGAATGGATAAATAATTGGTATAGAACATGGCCATTAGTAAAGAAGGTAAAGATTCCTCTATGTTTATTATTCATCTCTTTATTCTCCAACATCATAAATCATTGATCTATATTCATAATCCACAAATGATAATGAAACTCTCCTCCATATCTCTAAAATCCCATGGTTTTTATGAAAATCCGAGGATTTTTTTTATTATGACATATAAATATAGGGTAATTGGGGTCTTAGGACATTTTATTAAAAAAATAATTTAATTTACTAAACATTACCAATAATTCCCACCTTTAATTTAATTCTCAATGCGGACCAAATTTTTGTCACACCTAGGGTATACTTCACAATTCAGAAAAAATTTCAATCACATATTTTACATCTGAGTTCATCATCAATGGAAAAAAATTATTTCAAAAAACATATTTTCACGTTAATATATATATATATATATATATTAATTTTTTAATATATTAGTTCTTTTGTCCCACAAAACTCAAGTCATAAGTCCAAATAAAATTAAAATCCATATATATATATATATATATGTATATATTGAAAGAAACAAGAAAAAACCAATGTCATTAATATCTCCCCTCTAAAAAGGCTTTTCACCCCAAAAAAGCATAGGCTAAAAAAATCTTGGGGTTTTCTGCCTACGTATAACTATCACACTCCCAAGATTTATCAAATATGATCCCATGATACTAAATATCTCAAACAAATAATGCTATACCCATGTTGGATTATCTCACATTAATCCTCCATCATAACTGAGTTCTCTGAGAATTTACCTACTATATGAATACACAGATCACACCAGTCAGTAAACTGTGATGGATTATACATATGTTTCCTCAATAGAAATTGATATAATACATATGAAACTATGAAAAACAATGGGAATAAGTAAAATTTATTAACATCCTCTCTATCCCTCTGTAATATATAGAAAGGCTCAATGAGCCATAGAGATATCTTGAATCATGTACTGAATATCGGAAATACTCAACATGGATAGTCTATAAGGATATCACCATATACTTACTATAACTCTAAATTACAATTACATTGTTCCTCATAATATATTTTGAATAACTTTTCAATCTTTATCCACTTTCATATTACCTGAACCTTCTTCATCCTTGACTACAACATCTCTATCCTAATATGATATGTCATTCCAATATTAGTTCAACTGAAGGGTTGTGAATAGGATCTCCCTAATATTCCCTAAAAAGGTACAAATATTATATTTGATTGATATAATTTATTATAGGTAAAATAAACCTATGAAAATTGAACCTCATATCTCGATCTAAAGTAATACAAACAAGATCTTGACATATCGTCCAGAACCTTAATGGATGGATAAATATATCCATTAGTGTAGGGGTAAAATAAAGTTCCCAACCATAATTGGGTACCAAACACCACCTTAAAAACCCTATTAAACCTTGATTTAAACAAATCATCATGTTTGAAGACAATCATTGTGGGTACCCAATGATGTCAGATGATCTATCACTCAAACAACTTCCCTAAACTATCAACTAAAGTCTAATCTATAGTAGAATGTAAATATGTCAGCAAGGTAGTTCGTACACGAATAATTGAGAAAGGTGTGTTCCATATATATGTACATTTAATAAATTTCACAAAAATCAATAACATTATATCCAAAATTCATTCCACAATATAAATAATATATGTAAAACATTTCAAAACCTAATGCCTAGTCTTTACCAAGTGACTTTGTTGGAAATGAGTGAAAATCTCCTCAATGATCAACATCATTCCAACCCAAAACATATTCTAATAAAGGCCTATATATATCATTAGAACAATCATATTTACAACCAATTACAATTTATAAAAATTCATGAAACCATCCTCATCTGATGTGACTATAACTAATATCAACACCTATGGAAGATTCAATGGTTCCCTCTATAAAAAACCCATCTTTTGCATATCCTAAAGATTTTTTATCTTGTAAAATATCAACCTCGATATATATCAACTGGGATTATCTTACATGTTAAAGAAGTGGGAGATTCACCAACATCCACGAAAGATTAGATATACCCCTCTACACCACCAGGGTCAGATATAATGAGGCCCAAAATATGACTCCAGCAACACCAAACAAGAATGATGTTTCTTGCTATGTGAATATTCCATGACATTTCCCTTCAACTAAGTATAAAAACATGGATGTTATAGTCTATAAATGATTATCACTAATACCTCAATCTTAGGATATGATCTCACTGGGTAAATATATACCTAAGATGCTTGTTTTATGAATAGACAATAATGAACTCTCCTAGAAGAAAATTCCACCACATATTAAAGTTGATGACAACCACTACCAACAATATGTCAAGGGTATAAAAATTATTCTCATGTTGTCTCAATAGGATTGAAACCTATGTGATCATTACATACCTATTCATCTCACATAAAATATCCTATATCTAGTGATTTGAAACCCCGATTTTAGGTACATGACACTAAATTAATGCATACTGGTATTATCAAAATTTTGATATGCGTTTTTATGGTTTCAAGGGGTTTTGAAATGTTTTTAGGACATTTTAGAGGTCCATGGTCTTTAAAAAATATGAACTACTTATAATAAAATTTGAAAGTGAGTACATAGGGCACTAGGTAGCTGAATGTTTGGTACCCAATTTTTCAAAACGATTCGATTTCCATTGGAAAACCATGATTCTTAAAATAGTGGTTATATTATGATTTTTTGATGATTTTTCTTATAATGTGATCCTACCAAAGGATTTTTTATCATAATATAGTGACACTGCGCAATTGTTTCACCATTTACCAAACATGTCAGTGTAAACCATCTGTGTGAAGATAGAAACACTAAAATGCGGATATAATCTAAATTAAGACTCAAATCATCCTTTAAATGCATATTCACTCGTCAAAATGAAGTGAATTTTCTCCATAAGAATTTGGATATGAGTCCATTCATTTGGAAAGAAATTATTTGAAAAATCAGATGGTGTTGTAGATCAATATATATTTGTAAGTACCTTTTCATTTAGGTTCATCATATATCCAATGTTCTTATTTATCTCGAAACTATATACATAGTCTTCTATAGTTGATATATGTGTTATGAATTGTTTTATGATGAAATCCTATAAAATATATTGAATAAAAAAATTATCATATCATGATTTTTCATATCATTATTATTCAGTTCATAAAATTTTTAATGTTACGTGGATTCTCTCTTATCTCCACTTGACCTCAAACATTAATGATCAGTTTTTATAAAATGATTTTCTTGAAATGGTGGCCAAATCCTTTTTTGATTCTTGATAGAAACAAATTTTATTTTTTGGATTTTCAATTTTGAATTACTGGATGGTATTTTGGAAAACCACCACTTTTTATATTTATAAAATAATTATTTAAAAATTGTTGTTAATTTTATGATGCATGGGAAAAAAATTCAACGAATTTATTGAATGGAATGGCATATGTAAATTTTTTTTGGAATGGTTTCTGATTAATATGTCTTTTATGAGTGAATTAATATACATGAACCTATGTATGGAAAATGTGAGATTATAGAACCTATTATTTTCACCTTCTGAAGACATAGTGGATTGATATGAGACTGCTCATGATTATATAACTATCGCCTGGGAATGAATGATGTGTGTGAATACATGGTTTATGGGTATGAAAAAAATATGGATAGAATTTATATCTTGAAAATTTGTTCCCCCATGTAATATATTTATTGTTTTGAAATAATTTGTAAAAAATTATTTGAATCTACTTAATATAATTTATTCTAATTTTTTTTATCCATGTGGTGTCGGTTGGGACATATTTGGGGAAATCTTAATGAATATTAAGTCACCTAATTAATAGGTGCTATTTTGTATTTGAATATTTCATATATAAGGACCTAGGTAATGGAAAGGTATCCTTGTTCATTAGTGATTCTTCTTGATGTTGTTGAAATAGCATGGGGAGTTGGAGTTTGTATTTGGATGGGTGTTGCTGGTTGATGAAACATAGAAGTTTGTAGTTTTGTGGTATTATGGTTTTCTACATTTTTATTTTTTTTATTTTTATAACTTTATAAGGTTTTTTTGATTTTTTATGTTTGGAGTATAATTTTTTAGTCATGCATAATATAGATGTCTTCATCATTATTTTTTATGTTTTTTTGGATTTTTTATCATCAAATGAGAAATCACCCCCATATGAACTTGTGACCCATAGATTTTATTCAATCATTTATTATATTAGGGTTTCAACTATTTCCTAGTAGAAAATACACCTATTCTCAATACAATTAGGATGAGAGATATGTTACAAAGAGGTATCTCAAAAAACAATGTACTCAATTCCCTTTTCAAGAAGACTTAATATAGAATCAGTATTCATCCTTTACCTCAACACCTCAATGTTTATCTGACACCACTCAGTTCATGTATATTAATACCCTATCAAAAAAAAAATGATTTCAATGAATTTTATATCCTAGAAATTCATACCATGAACATCTATTAGTATCCTACCAAATAAATAAAATTATACACCCATGACATGCTCTTAGGTGGTTCCTAATAAATCAATAATCATTCTACAACATATTTAAAGCTACACCGTTATTAGAGATGAAATTTTCATAGAATTTGAAACTCAATGGTCAAAAAATTGGAGCCCCACAATAATCATAGTAGACCCAATATAAGTCAAAAACCATCCTTAAATTCTCTGTATACACAACCTTTGATATAGAGTAAATTAAAATTACCATGTTTAAGACAAATATAAATGAATACATATATTGTAGGAAGACATTCTTCCTATGATCCAATAACATATTGGGGGAACATTTCACACATGATAGAATCAATAGAAACTCACAGTGTTTGTATAGGAAACATAATTGTGTCTAAGGAATATACTCCTCATTGACCCTCAACGGATGGTAGTCAAACCTGAGATAAATCATTGAAAATCAACTCACACTATTAAACTGAACAAAAAATCCATAAATCCTCACAATGGGATATTTTTTCTTTAATGTAACATGATTTAGACAATGATGTTCAATTAATTTCATCAAACACATATTAACAAATTTCTCACAAATAAATACTATTGATTCCTAGAAGGACACACTAGGTCTAGAAAAACCGTTCTCTTGATAGTCTTAATACAACACCCTCATCCCCTAGATCACAATGGGGGGAAATTTGATATTCCATGGAAGATAACATTGTAGTCATTGGATGCATGTTCATATAGAAGTCAATATCACACCTCAGAGGTAATTATAGAATGTATTAGGAAAATAAATTCAACTAATCATCCAACTATCAAAGGAATATAGGTTCATGAAGAGTCCCTTGAACTAAGGGAATGAATTACTATCATATAGGTAATAGGGTGAAGATTACTTCTCATGATCCACTCCGTCTCATCTATAATACCCCTCTCATCCATGAAGGAGAATCTCATCCCATCCTTATGAAGACATATAAATCTGCTACATCAATAGTCTATCCAGGAATGAACAATAGCCAAATTTTCCTTGACTTGGATATTGTCAGATGGGTTCATCATAATAAATAAAGGTCCCATGAAAAAAAATGTCCTTGAGAACCAACTCACACAGCTAGTTGATCTGAGATATAATGGAATTTATCCATAATATAAACTACACACATAACTATTAAGATAGAGAATCGATGACATGATCTTGATATAAAAAAAATATTCTGAAAAATTTACAAATGCATTATATTATGTAAATGCATTGGATCCAGAGTAGAGTATTCAATGATCATACATGAAATAATCTAAAAAGCATAGCGATTATATTCATATGTATCATACATATTTTTGCACACATGACTTCTGTCCCTCATTGTATGGAATGATCCACCTAGTGGTAGTGGTTGGAGTATATTATATGATCATCCTCCACCAGCTACTCCCCATATAGATCTCTTCATAAATTATTAAAAAAACTACATAGGGTCATCACAGATCATACCTAAAAGTTAACATATAATGATTATGCCTTTGTTTTATAGGTCCATCTATTGACGGTACACCATCAATAGAATGTCATGTTAGGATATTATGAGCCATAAGATCTTACCCATCATGAGTATATCATCACCCACCACAAGGATACCTAATTCCCATGTTTGAACCTTATGTTTTAGATTAATGATTCTAAGATTGGGTATCACTGTACAATTTAAAATGTGACCAAGACTAATTACTTATTTCTAACATAAATAACCCAAAAAAATATGATCGCTATATTCTCTATCCAACTGATATCCTTATACCAAAAATTTCAACATATACGAAACCTACTCTAGTACTCTAGTATATATGGGATGGCATAATGGGACCATTCTAGCATTGATGTCTTTGTGAAGGACCATCTAAAATATGCATACATATATGTATCAATATATTCATATATGGATAGATTAGTGTGTGAGGTCACTAAATAAATGGTGTACCTAGTAACTAAAATATCTCCTCATAATAGATGAATAATATAATAGATTGTCCTATATCGCAAGATATAAGGTTAATAACCATCATGAGAAAATTGAGGAATTTTTTCCATGATATGTTATATCATGTGGTGTTTGTGTGATCATACTTTATCAGTTACATGCTTATCATTGATGACAGATAATGACCAGAGAAAACATCTAATCACCCAGGGTCAGAACAGTTAAAAATACTCAGACCACTACACAAAAAACATACTCTAATTCCAGATGGTGTGCATCTCTATTTAGCATGAGTAGACATTATTAGTTGGATTCATGTGATATTCTAATTCTTAGTTCACATTTTCCCAGAAATTTTGGACATATCAGTAGCTCAAAAAAA
Organism: Viscum album; assembly: GCA_963277665.1. Lineage (NCBI taxonomy): Eukaryota > Viridiplantae > Streptophyta > Magnoliopsida > Santalales > Viscaceae > Viscum > Viscum album. Next base: position 2,010,346,900 of record OY728155.1, read on the forward strand.
TTGATCATCACCTTCAACTACTTGAGGATCCTTTCACATCCCATTGGGGGGGGGGACAAAAATTATACAATCACCTAGAGAAAAAAAATTCACAAATGATCCCTGATATGAGGAATCATTGGTCAACTAATAAATATCATGATCCAATTTTTTAATATAATAAATCTATCACTGTGGTTTCATCATGAGAGTTAACAAGACATACCGTCATTAGATGATATTGTATGGGGAGATGAATCAAGAAGAACATGAAGTGAAATGTCCTAATCCAATATAAAGAATTTACATTTCACTCCAAGAAATTGGATTCCTATCATTCTATGAACAAATAATGAATTTTTAGATCTATTGTATAAATACATCATCCACTTCACCGACACTGGGTTCGCTAGCATGAGATCCAATCTTGTGTCACTCTAACATCATTTCCTAATGTCTCCAAACCAAACCACACAAAAATTCCAACTGAAACACAAAAATGAGGCCAAACCTTTTTTATGAAAACATTCTCATGATCAATACCACTAGGATCCCAACTAGATCGGTGGTAAGCCATATGTTACACCCCAATCCCAATTCTAATAGTCCATGGACTGGATACTTGTTTCGTATAGAAAAACAATGAAATAAGTCGCCATATCCTAACTTACATATTTGGAGTCACATGAACACCTCCATGAAAAAATATAGAGATAATGGAATAATTGAAAAATATATAGAGTAATAAATTCATTCAATAAGAACTATAAAAGACTAGATGTACATTATAAGATTAGAAATGATTTAAAAGGTTAAAAATACATACTCAATAAGAATTGCGGTAATAACCAGAAAAGTAATGATAATTGTAAACTAAAGAATTTTTGGATAACAATCTCTATGCATGGACCTTGAACATGCCAATACCTCCATATAATATTATGATCTCCCAGAACCATGTCCTCTAAGGTCACAAATGATTTATCAACCTTCTATATAAGGTTAAACACTTGTTGGAAAATTTCATAAATGGTTGAGTATATACATAAAAAGTTGGAAACCCTGAAAACCATGAAAAGGGAATTATTATATAAATTATTTATAGTCATATCAACCAATAAACATTGTAGAGGAAGAAACCCAACATCATATATGTTCATGAAGAAACCCAAGTGAAGATAGAATGGTGATCTCCATATCTGAGAGAAACTATTAATGGAGATCATTATAGCAACACCAAGGGTCCAATATTATAGAAAAGAACCACACATAACCCATCATGAATTTATATAATCTTCACCTCACCCATGTTTTCACATCCATTGATGCAATATACTAATGTAGTATGAATAAACCTGGAGATATCAATGATTGGGATTCCAATAAAAAGGATGTAGAATCACCCCCATTTTAATAAGGTGTATCTATTTCTAAAACAATAGAAAGGATATGAGGTACACATATTCAAGAGATATAGGAGAGGAATAAACATTATAACACTCTGCTGACCACACCCAAACACCATTACCAGCTAATAATATTTAAAATTAGATTGCTACAAATATCACTTTTCATCGTTAGTATGGAATTGATTCTAATTCCACCATCACATACTATATTGAAAACTACATATGATAGGTTACACATGAGATTTAATTTGAGTCTTGAGCAAGGGTATATGCATGGTTAATCTCTTTCAATTAATTATACGACATGTATATCGGGTAACATGATATAGGAACTCATTTAGACACCTAGGAATGTCCTCCTATGGATTTGGATTTTCCATCCATTTGGATATTGATGACCTCTACATAAGGTAACATATTGTGTAAAAACACTCATGTCCATAGGAATTTTCTTTTGGCCCACATATTATATGTCGACGAGTATTTACACATCAGGTCCCTTTGAATACAAAATGTGTATACATAATTATGACCTTAACTAAATTCATTCGACACTTGGCTTGTATTACATATTAGGGTCACACAGTCTATGGAAATGACCATAAAATTAGTTATAATTATATATAGATGAAATCAAAGATTCCATGAGAACACAGACTATATGGTGGGTATTCCTCCATGACACATGACATAAACTTTTAATTTTCATAGAAAATATTTATACTTTCTTTAAGATTATGTATCTATAATTCATGTAACATTTATCATAATATTACCCACAAAAACAAGGCAATAATGAATTTAAAATCCTCATATCATCTATACATATCCTTCAGTGGCCGAAAATCCAAACTGCACATTCTCTCAGGTAGCCACCATGCCTCATATTACCAAACAGGGGTCCTGATACACATTTCATTACTCACATACCACAACACCCCTAATTCCATTTATATGAGATTATACCATATGTCATGCATGAATCATCTATAAATCCATGGGTTTGATCATACACTAGTCCAGCTCGACAATGACTAATCGCCAAACCCATAGACCACTTAAGAAGAAGAAAAATACAGTGCTGGAAAAGAATAATGACATGGTAAATTTACCAATGGAATATTCCACCCCATAAAATGAAAATGATTTAAAATACATGTTTTAAATCAAGTGTAAATTAATATGAATAAAAGATTTATACAAATTTTTTCAATAAATCTATTTAAAATTATCCACATGCAAAGAATAGAATGAACACTACATTATTAGTAGATTAGAAGTATATAATTCAAAATATAATTAATGGGATGAAATAAAAAAACTATAGAGCCATAACTCAACGAAGGATATATTTTCTGTAATGAATTAGTCTACTAGTGATGAAGGAGGAGATTCCCTTATGTTCATCCTCTGTCTCACGATTTACATTGATTTTATGTCGTCGATCAATATTCCCATGTCGTAAATGTCGATGATGCTATCATTATCCTCCATAATCCCCAAGGGTTATATGAATAACCATAAAGATTTATCATATTATATATATTTATATTGATGAGGGTTATTGGCCATTATATAAATAAAATAAATACTTCCTTTAATTTAATTAACTTACCCGCTAGTGACTACAACAACTAGTCAATTGATGGAGAGAAACATTCTACCTCATATACGGTAAACCTATCATTTTAGAAATATCCGTTGTCACATATTTTCCATTTTAGGTTCCAATATATAAGAAATATATTTATTCATAAATGATGCAAGAACATGATGAATTATATATTAATATTTCTAATATATCAATTTCATAGTCCTAGAATACCCAAAACATAAAGGGGATTGAAAAAAAATTATATGTATATATATACATATATTCAAAGGATTAAACTACAAAAACCAGAATCAATTGAAATTTTTAATTTTAAATTTCACATGTTTGGTTAAAATATAAGATAAAATACAATATGTATTTTTTTGAATGGTTATGTTTATTTTTTTTTGGATATATCAAAAAATATTTTTAACGGTGCCTAAATTTTTATATATATATTTCTATTAATAAAGTTTTTCTTCTTAGATATATTAAATATTAATATCTAATAATTAATGGTATTTTAAGAAATGATATAAATGTGTTGAAATATGAATGTTTTATTTTGTGTAGATATCATAGCATATTAATGTGCATGTTATTAATTCAACTATCTTCTTTAATAAAAAATATTTCTATTTATAAAATGAGATAGTGTTTTACCAAGAAAGGAAAATATTGTATGTAATATAATGGATCCCAAATATTAGGGACTACATTGTGGCCAACATGATTTTTTCCCCATGATGGATACTAAAAAATGAATTTAGGGGATTTAAACGACTATTGATTTACACATATATATCTATTTTGAACTAGTTTCTATATTTACCTCCACCACCATAAAATATTATATGATTTTGTATATTTAGAATCCATGAGAAATGGTTGTCAAATTTCAATGTTTTTGTTTTGTGAGTCTACTAAAGAAGGTGATTTTGAAACATTCATTCTTAGTTAGGTCCACAAATTTATTCTCTAGGTGTCCCATTCATAGTGGATACTATAAATTGAAATTAATATGGAGACTACATACATGATATATTTTATAAAAATAGTAGTTTTTCATTAAAAAATATCATTCAAGGCCATCAGTTAGGATCATGTAATGTGGGGAATTTGATTCATAGTATTGGTGATTAATTCATAATTACTCTAGTGGAGTATGAGGAACTACTACTATTTCATCCAAATTGATAGACCCCAATAATTCTATTACAGATATGATATGTCTTCTTCTAATAAACCAAAGAAATTTATTTATGTATGGTTGATTATTTTAAGTATTTTCCTAAACAATTATAATCAAATCATGTGTTTTGACATGAGGTGAATTGATTATTATGGGAGAAATTTGATGGATTCAATGATTATTTCTAGAAGAGATATTTCAATTATAAATTATATTTTATTTTGGAATTTTCAATTTTATTTTGATTTAAAATGTTTTAGTGTGTCATTAAAATAGTATCATAATGTTATTGGTTCGTTATAAAATAATTTCTAACTATTAAAACCAACTTTTATTGATAGAGCCTACAATGTCATCATTAGTTCTTAATAAATATTTATCACATCCAATATATTTCAACACACCTACTATTTCTCATATTTGTTTATCACATTACTCATCTATAATATTTAACAATGTTTTAAAAATATATTAAAAACATAAAAAATGTAAAATATATATTGAATACAAAAAAAATAAAGATAATTAAAAAATATATTTGAAAAGAATCCCCCTAGTAGAAAAATCCTTAAATTTGACCAATATGATACCTCATAGTGTTTATAAATATATAGTGTCTCAAGAATCCCTTTTACAAGTCTACATCTATTTACTAATCATTTCTAAGTCAGGAAAAATGTGTATTGAATAGAATTATCTATGATTTTGTTAGATATAGAATATCATGTGTATTCCATGGGTTGTTAAGGTTGCATTGGTACAGATAAAATATATGGGATGTAAGATATAAAAACTAATAATGGTGTGGTCACCTATGATAATAATCAATTACTGTGGTTTCTTATATGTCTTTACATTACTGATATTTTATTTATATGGTAGTTATAAAAGGTTATTGTTTATGTTTCATATTGTATCATGTCATGTTGAATATGTTTTATGTAATTAATTTTTTATTATGACTGATCTTGTGATTATGTAAATAAAAACATCAAAACTATACTATAAATAAAAGTATTTTTCTATATAATATTATTATATGTGATTTATAGTAGTGGACAAGGGGAAGGGATGATGTTCAAAGTACCTAATGTAAAACATTATTGGATGTTCAAAACAACAGTTGGATCATTTAGAGATGCATTACAATAATTTTAATGAAAGTATTTTTTAATATATGAGGAATATATTAAAAATAAGAATATTGGGTTTTGGTTGAAGGAAGAAAAAATATCCTTTCAAAATATCCAGTCATCTAAGGAGAATAAGATTGCATTTGTTGTAATATTTTTATGGTATCATATTGGTAATGGATTGTACTATACTTGAGAAATTATAATGTAACCATGATTAGTTGGATTAAAATTTTAAAGTATTTTTTTCTAATAAACATTGATAAGATTATCTATAAGATATATTGGAAATCTGGTAGTGAAATAATGATATTTATACATATAAAGAAAACATTATATTATTCCATAATATTTCCTAGATATTATTATATGCAAGATATGGAAAGTCCATAATTCTATGAGTGTATGTGATGATTATTTTATAAGTAGTATATCCCACTAACTAATTTATTCATGGGATAATGTGGATGTTTTGGTTATTTTTAGGATTTTGGAATGGACTATTGTTGTATGTGATATAATATGATAGGACGTGGTTCAGAAAGGAACATGGGAAAATATGATCATTATTAGGTAGATTGAGTTTTCTGTATATATCAACTTAATAAAGATTATTTAGAGGTTATTGTTTAGAATTATTATATTTCATAAATGATATATTGTTATATGTAAGTGGAGTTATATAAATTTTTTATGTGCCCATTATATTTGGGAGAATAATGATAACATTGTAGTGGTGTCATAGTGGATGGGACACCCTTTAGACAACAATATCTACATTAAATTTTTTAATTATTGAATTATTAATGGCTTAAGGGATTATATATAACAAGTACTATTGTATGAGATAATCCATGGATTATTACTCATTTTTTTAGGGAAAGTGAACGATCATAAGTGAAGTGGAGGTAAATATATATGTGGGAATAATATTGAGTAAGTCATGGAAGACTATATGAATTTGATGATTGGGAACCGTGAGTGGTCAAGGTAATGAAATTTATAATGTGTAACATTTTTACCATTAAAATAATTTTCCAATATCATCACATTCATTTACTATTTTACCCATAGTAATAAAATTATATCTCTCTATAGAGATGATTTTTCAACCACTTCAATTATATCTTCTAGGGGTGTTTCGTTTTTAGTAATGGTTATTCCTATGTACGTGATACAGATGAAAAACGAATATATTATGTGGGATATAGGTTTTTTTATAACAAACCATAAAATGTGATATATAGAAAAGATTTTCATCGTTATATGCAAGAGATTTTTTATTTATTTTTTATGAAGTTAAAAATATCTAATATAGAAGGACACCTGGTTTTCAAAATATAAAAAGATATATAAATGAAATGGGATTTGTAATATTAGTCCTTGAAGAAAAAATATAAAAATACAAGGTTTAATATATTATAGATATAAAATTCATGTGATAGAGTTGACCAGATTGGTATGGATTTTTAGATGTACTCTATAAACAAAATATCATATTTACCATTTTTAAGGAAATTGAGTTTGGAATTGAACTATATCTGGGAACATAACCTATTTTAAAAAATGAATATAAAATAAAACCTATTGAGATCTATGAGATGTAGATTTTTATTTATCTTAAACATGAAGTTAATTTTATTTTCCTTAGAGTATAACTTTTTTATTTATATTATTAATCATTTAAAAGAAAATTGCAGTTTAAGGATGCATGTTAAATACCAATGATAAAATCATGTTACAATGAAGAATAAGTAGTAAATCTCATGTATTAATTAATTATTTCATTTGTTTATTTATTTATTATTAAATAAAAGGTAAAATTTATTCACTATTGAAAAATGGTGAAAATTTATGATACATAGAACAATACAATCTAGTTCCACTATAGGATATTTAATTTCATTGTTATTTTCATTATAGTAACTAAAGAACCATCTATTTTTATAGGGTTTGTAAAATGTGAATTCATGAATTATCTCGAATCGATTTTATCTATGTTTATTGAGACATATTAATTTATTTAAGGTTATATAAAAAATATTAAACATGTATAAATGGTTATTGATATTATCAGCAACATAATTTAACCAAAGTATATATTTTAATACATATTTATATTTAAAATTTCTGTTTTTTGGTTATGTTATATCATAGTCGGTAGTTTATACAGATCTCACAAAACAATATAAACATTTTTTGTGAAGTATTAATGAATTTTCTTAGATGATAATAATTGATTATATTTCTTAATATTATATTAGTTTATCATACCAATTCTCTTGGTTTAGTTAATCCTTATTATATATATGTGAAAAACATTATGCATTCATTTGGATTATATAGTTTGAAGGAGAATTTGAATATCCAATGTAGAAGTTTACTTCCACAGAACATATTTGTTTACAGGTTGAATTTATTGGGTTTTTTGTTTAATATAAAATTTCACCCCATGTTTTGGCATGATCGTCAATATAGGCAATGGAAGTCATATATTATTATTACATGATGTAGTAACATCGTTAATTTAAATTTTATACCCATGATCATAAATTGGATTGTCTGGGGTTCACATCTATATTTTGGAGATATTATATTTTGTATGAACCCATTCTGTTTTCACCTATTATAATTACTTGAAATGCTTATTTTTAATAGTGTTGTTTTAACCTACTTTAATAAAAATAGATTTTATTTCCTCACGATTAAAATTTTATGAAATAATATTTCTTGTAGAGTAAAACGTTGGAAGAATATTATTTTAGAAGGAAGTCCTCTGGAGATATTACTCATAAATAAAGGGAGGTGTTGATGATGATGTAGAAATATTGAGATCATTATTTTATATATTAGTTGGATTTTGTATATCACATGATAGTGAATTATTATTATTTTCATCAATTATGGGGATTTTAATTTGGAGATCCTAAATTAAAAGTATATAGATACCATGTAATTATGAAATAAATTCATAGAGCCTTGGTAGATGTTTTAGAATAGTAGGTATTATTATATAAGAAAATTCATATAGCAAATTTTTTTAGAAAGATGTTTTTATATTATTCCCATAGATTGCATATACTCATGCACTCATTTAGAGTTAATATATATCATTATTCATGGAAGTAGTTTTGGAGGCATGTGATGGTGATGTTTATAGAGGATTGTGTGTCCAGATATCCAATATTCTCATAAGTGAAAGAAAAACATAATGTTTCAACAATTGTTTTACAAACCTTGAGTATAATATAATAGAACTATGATTTAATTTTCAGGAATTCCATGAAAAACATTCCACATTCATTGAGTGGTTAAAATACAGATAATTAGTATTTTATTTCCATGATACAAAGAGTGAATACCAAACTATGACTCTAATTTTCCATGAGGTGGAGGCTATCAAAAAGGTTATTAAACATGTGACATAGTATGTACTACCCTTTTATTTAATTAATAATCTAAAAAACACATCAAATAAAGAAATCTATAACAAAACACTAAATTATCACCAAAACATCCCATTAAATCATACATGCAATGTTTATTAAGAAATTTCACTACCATTTATAAAAATATAATCCACTAACTACTTAATGAAAAAATTAATGAAATGGAGGATCATATCATTCTACTCCAATATATATCCCTATTAACATAATATATGATTTTTATCTATGTAAAATGATTTTATATGAATATTTAGTTGAACTTTATCTAATTTATATCATTTCGTTGTTTTATCATATAGTACATTCATATGATGATAAGGTTTTCAAATATTAAAATTTATCATGTTCTATGAATTATATTTCTACATAATCATTCACTAATGTTTGATTCATTTGAACAAGATATTTTTATAATTAATATGATCTCTATGATAAAAATGAGTTATTAATTATTAAATTTCATCAAGAAAAACTATAATTCATAATTATTTGTTAATACTGGTATGAGTTTGTAATCATATAGAGATACAAATTTCAATCGTGATACACAAATATGACATGTTTTTGGATTTAAAGGGTTTTTATGAAAAATGGATTGTAATACATATTTACATTTCAATACTTGTATATATATACACAATTCATCCATGATACATGAGGTTCAAAAGGGATTCATATGAGATCATTTAAATGACGATTCCATTCTTATAATTAAATGATGACTATATTAATAAAGGGTTGGTTGGCTATGGGAAGAGCTAATACATTAATATATTTCATAGAGTATATTCAGAGTTGTAATAAAAAACATTTATCATTTACTATATTATTATCACATGTTTTAATCTTATGAGTATAATGGAATTTTCGGAGAGAATATAATTTTTTTTGTTTTCTATTTTTTATAGAATCATTAAAATTATTTAAATAAATCATTAACAGAATCGTGATTTTTCTGTTTTATGTTTTATGTGAATGAGTTTGATATAAAGAAATGAAATCATCTTTTTAAATTATGAGGGAGTTTTAGAAACTAGACCTAAATGTAATTTCTAAAATTCATTAACAAACCACATGTTAAGTCAATCATTCCCTCACTTTTCATACATATTGTAGATCAATCAATTTCAATTAATTTTTTAATTCAATGAAGTGAACACACATTCAAATAAACATATATTTTAATTCTAATCCATCATAATTAAAAATCTGATCATCCAAAAGAAAGAAATCTATCATCCATTACATTCTTGATTGAGCACATGGGTAATTGATCATCCACATAATGAAATTGTTATATGGTATAATGTACCTCAATTTCCTTCAATTAATCAATTACCCAACTATCGATGGTTTATTTGGTCAATACATTTTTATGGTTAGGTGAAGAATATATGAATTTTTCTGTGAACTCATCCAAAAATCACATTCATTGTTTATGATTCCACCTAATCATTCAATTTAAAAATATAAGGAGTCCACATAGATCTATGAATACAATTTATTTTTCAATATATAAATATGGTAAGACACCTATTTCTTATAGGATCAATCATTATTTATATTTGATTTTGTATGAAACAAAGTAATGTTATAAATTATTAAAAGAAAGCATCATATGGGTTTACCTAATATGATAGAGTATTAATAAATGAATCATCTGAAAGAATAACAGAGAACACTAAATAGGGTGAATTTTAACTTATACCCATATGAACGATGTACTGGAATATTTCCACAACCATGTAATTATCTCTTATTAATTTATTAGTCATTATAATGTTTTACTCATATAATTTCATCTTTATTATCCTTGACATGGAGTGTTAAACAATGCGTGATTGGGGAAGGGATGCATAAAATGATATATGATTCATAAATTCATCTTCTTAGTGGGATACAAATATTTTAGTCATATGTGAAACTGTTTTTAAAAATAAAATATAATATTAAATTATAAATTTCAATTATATTTAGTTTTTTTATTCAGTTATTGGTTATTTCATTATTTTATGATCATCATCTCACCCACCTCAATTTGGTCTCAATATGATCGAACATACTTTGGATATGTGGTGATGTGCTCGAATATTATAATTATATAAGGATCCAGTAGCCTAAACTCTTTTATACTTAGAACCAACTATTACCAAATGTGAATTACCTATGTTAACAATGAGTATCTAATATAAAATTTTCACATATACGAAGGAGTTTAAAATATGTTAAGATCTCTATTAGGGCTATTATCACACTAACCAATAAATCAAGGTGGATTGAGTAAGAGATTTTGGATTTTACCTATAACCAGCAAAGAGGGAGAAGTGTATATAACCATGGGTCTTTGATAACATTTTAATAGATTATTTTTGATTGAAATGATCACTATACCATCAATAGTGTTATTTATTTCACATTTTAATTGTTTTATTTTGTTTACATTATCACAAATATTTTTTAAAGACATACCCCAAAAACCATATCTCTAATTAAAAGGAGACATATATTTTTATAAATTCTACTATTGGAGACTAACATAGGATTCCAAAACAAACACACATACAATATGAATTTTTTTTCATAGACCATGAATAATATAGTTAAAAATGGAATTGTATTTAGAAATGCATTAATAAAAATTAGAATAAAAATTCTCACATTTAATTATAATGAACTAGTCCTATAATAACCCACTGTTTGATTTCAATACTAATATAAAATGAACATTGAATAAGATATCAAACATTAATTTTCATGAATACAATGAGGAAACAACACTTTTTAAATCGAGTGAAACCAAAATTCTTATTTTAGAGCCTAATATCATGGCTAGATATCCCTACTGGATTCTAAGAGTGTTGTTGTGTCCTTAATTCTTTAATTAATAATACCAAATTTATAATCTTAAATTAAAATATGAATTTAAATTGAAAATTGGTTTTTTGTAAGTGTTGACAAATATGAACGGTCTTATAGGTAATGATCCCAAAAAACACATACCTATATTTATATGTGTTTTTCCACTCTGGATTCCAATGGAGTGAATAAGAAATAATTAAATGGGGTGATTTCATTTTCAAATATCGTAATGAAAAATTATTGGTTTTATAGTTTACGACCCTATAAATTACAATAATGTTATGAAATTTATAGATATTATATGAAAAAATATTCCCCGCATCTAAGAGAACAACAGTAAAATTAAAAAATTTATGTCATCAAGATATCACCAGGATACACTATATATGAGCATATAGTGAGATTAAAAAATAATTTTAATAGATTTTAACATAAGGCTATAGAAGATAACAATGTGAATGTTTTTTTTATCATGTACTCTTGGAAGATGAGACGATAAATATAAATGAATTATTTAATTCATATTTAATTAAAACATTGCGATTAAATGAAAAAGGTTGAATTGAGAGTATTACTCAGAACAACAAAAAATTATGCACACAAGGTACTAGTATAGAAGTATTACATGCAGAAATAAGATATTACTCATATCCATTATTATAATCCATAATAGAAGAGATATAAATCCTTTTAAAATATATTTTTTAAGTATAGGATGATGAGAAAAAAACACCCGTTAAGGTATGTAATATATTCTCATTAGATAATCATTTTACTAAACATTGTGATGAATTTTTGGGAATGGACAATTCTGTGTTAGCCTTTCATACATGGAAGTTATAAAAAAATCAATGATGGTGGGAGATAAAACATGAAAAAATGGATTTTAAAACTATATTAATTTTTTCATTAGCCCGAATAATATATGTACCCATCCCCACCCCCATTATAGATATTAGACTAATAATACCAATATACCGCACCATTCTAGAAATCTACATACATCTCTAAAACATACCAATGTACCTATATCCCCATTTCATAAAACATAACCCTATGAGAAACCATATAAATATGAACAATATGTTTAACCATGATATACATGACATAACTAATATATTAATCTCATTAGTTAAACAATGAAAATCACAAACACTATAATAACAGAAATACAAAACATTTTAGTTTCTACGATATTAGCTATGAAAAATTATTATTTTACAATACATGAAATAAATCCCAATAATTTTTATACTCTAGACACTTTTCAATACATCTCATATGATATAATAATCTTTATTACATTGGTATTGGAACCATAATATAGGGGTGACATTAGATGATCAATATTAAAAAAAACATATCATAACATGAAGGAGAACATTACAGAGGCATAAATATCAAAATAAAATATCATACTACTATAGATTTAATCATAAAACATGTAAGGAAATAGAAGATAATAATATTGTAGTAAAGGATAATAAAAGATATTAAATGGATCAACACACATATAAATTATCACATAACATGTGGGAATGATATAATGGGAAGAGTACGTTAAAAATAAAGAGTAATCAAGTAAAAATATAATTTTGCTAAAAATTAATGCATCTTAAATTTTATTCGAAACAATAAAAACAAGAAAGTGTATCATATTCAAAATAATATAAAAACAAATGTGAGAAAACCCATTATTCTGGTTGTTAAATGAAAAAATTCATTATGTTCACTCTTGAAATTAGAGATACCACATCAAATATATGACTATGTGAATAAACAAAATATGTATATTAGTAAATATCTAATGATATATAATATTAATTTATTAAATTGTTATAGGACCCCACTTATAATCATCCATAAATACATTTTCTTCTTAAAACCATTAAAAATCTATATCCCAATAAACCCATGGAATAAAAATATGTTTTCACAAAATGTTATTTATTTTTATGATGGATATAAAATTATTATTTTTAGAAATAAATCATAATATAATAACCCATAATGTATGATAAAAACTAAACAAATCACCATAGATAGACCTGGTATGTAATTTATAAGTGAACATAAATATGGTTCTACTAAATATGTAATCAGTTTTATAAAACATGATGGGTGAATTACCTTAAATAAGTATATTTTTGTGAAAGGAACACATATAATTTTTAAAAAAATTATTATGAAGAGTTCAAAATAAAATATTATCAAATGGAAAAAATGGTTATCTACAAAAAACATGGAGGAGAAGATAAATCATGTGATTTTTTAGAAGGATAAAAATTCAAATTTATTCCATATTTTGATTTAAAAATTAATGAAAACCCACAATGTTGATAGGATAACAAACACCTTTCATTAAAGTAATTTATGGGGAATAAAATGATCATTATAGATAATAGATAATTAATTTAACATTAGGTATTGTTGAGCTGTATGAGACGTAGAAAAAGACTCGTAGATCCAGTGGTAAATTTATTTGCATAGAAGTTAATGTCTCTGAGATTCCAAGGATGTTTATTTATATCAAAGTGGAAGAATAATGTCTAAAGAAGAGGGATATGTGTATCGAATAGTGGGATGATTGTTTTTCTTCTTGTATGATGTTGGGTAATTCAATGGATGTATATAAGGGATGGTCCAAGAACTTTTATCAATCGAAGATTGATGTTGAAAAAGGAAGTGGTAAGGGAATGGATTAGATTATTATTAAATGGATGATCGTGATGACTTAGTTATAAACTATTATTAAAATATACAATCTTAAAATGATCAACACATTCCCCTGGGGGGTATTCCATTGTTAGATGATTTCTTTAGGCAACTGTATAAGGACCAAGATGATCACATACCATCTACATTTGTTCCTATGGTCCCAAATATCTTAGAAGGAGTATTTTATGTTGAATTTATGGGTTCATCCCCCAGAAAATCAATAGATGAATCCTATAGAAGGGATATGAGATCTAACTATGGAATCATTATTCAAGTGGTATCCAATGTGTCAAACGATTGATGTGAAAGGAATCTTAAGGAATCATATTTGACAAATGCGTAATGTTCAAGACATGGTTCTATAGGAATAAGGAACTTCATGTAGCCTAAGAGACTAGTAGTGGAACCAAATTCAGTAATGGGGCTAATCCTGAGAAGGGAGTTTCCTGTAGTAAAACATGATAAATGATTTGAGGGTTTGGATGACAGGTTGGATAGGAGGTTGAAGCAGTCTAACTTGATTATCAAAATGAGGAGAGGAGAGTCCTTAGGGATGTATCCAATGATGATCAATCTGGTCAAATCATAGGAGACAATAAATATAATATTAAGGTGGGATATCTATATAATTAGAGGAGGAGGAAGTTTCAAATTTGAAATAGGAATTGTTGGATGGATTATTCTTATTTTCCCATACAATAAGGACAATATCCACCAAATAGCCAAAATCCAAGGACATGGGAGATAATCCTAAGGATTATGGATCCCCTCTCTAGGTGGACGTTGTGTCATAAAGGATATTTATTAAAAAGGGACTCAAGATGGTCCTCCGTGAGAGAAATTCGTGGATCTTAAGAATAATCTATAACTTCTAGTGAATATGGGTGAAGTAATGGTGGAGGACATTATGATGATTAATTCCATAAATAATGATGTTCAAACAATATTTGGGAGATTTCTCTGAATGGACAGTAATAATAATCAATGTTATTATATTGAATAGAAAGAACATATATTGATAAGAGGCATCAATATAGGGAAGAAAAACAAAGTGAAATACAAGAAATAATTGGAATTTTTGTCATAACATTTTAAATTCCATTTAAAGGATGATCCAGGAGAAAAATGTATCTTATATTCCTTGGAAAATGTTTTGGTATAATGATTATAAACAACATAATCCTTCCATTAATAATTTTATTATTATTTTTTGATTTGGTTAAGCTGCAAGGGTTCTCACTAGCCACTAAATGTATTTTTATAATAAAAAGATAATTTTCAGTCATTTAAAACACTTTTAATTAGAATAACAATACGAATGAATTCCAATATAATTATTACCCAATGAATTGGACCACAATTTGGGTGCACCAATCATGCAAACTATAAAAGCTCACCCAGCGCTATCCTGGAAAACCCTTTATATAAATTATAATATATCCATCCAATGATAGCTAGTCCACCTCATATATATATGGTAATTAGACCACATAGTGTCATCTATGCCTCTCTATCGTATAATATGTAATGGGATCACCTAGTTATATTGAGGCCTCCTCATTGTATAAGTAGTTTACAAGAAAAAGAACATCACTTATGTATAAAGAGCTTCCATTTCATCATAAAAAAAATTAATTTTTAATTAATAAGATGATTAATAAGTGGAAGAGAAATGGGTTTCTAGTGACTATATTTGAAGCAATATTAGTAATTAGAAAATAAATAGATTCCATAATAATTTTTCTGAATCATTAGTAACCCATGGAAGAATAGGTTCAACAAATTTCATTTGAGAAATATTAATCCACTTAGAGAATGAAATAAGATAGAATCATACCAAATATTCCCAATTTATATGAAGTAAAAAAATGGATGTTGATTTTAATGAATTTAAATAATAGTAAAATATCATCAAAAACATTTATTTTTGAAATTATCATTTCTATTTAAATTTTTTTCGAAAATATATATCCATTCATTGAAAATAACTGTGAAAATTTATAATGTAATATTTAAAAATAATTTAAAAGAATGCTTAATGAATATAATATTTCATATTTGAAAATAATTTTCAAAACATTTTTTAAAATATTTTTATACATGATGGTTTTGGATGAAAAAGTGTTTTTGGCTGAATATTCTATTTTTAATAAAAACATTATTTTGAACTCTTCAGTACATAAAGAGAGAAAAATGTACAAAAAAAAATTATTCTTCTATAATATCTATTGGATAAAAATATTAATGTGTTTTTTTAGAGTTTGATAATAATATTTCATCAGTATAAGCATAATCATAAAGAAAATATTAACAAACGATGTAATCAAAACATTAAACTATTACCACTTTGGTAAAATTAAATCCTAAATCCCATGAAAGAATGATCATCAAATGGATATATGAAGAAATATTAATTTAAATTTAATAATAATAAAACAAATTCCTAGGAAGTATATACATCACATAAAATATTCTTTTCTTGAACATGACATGTGTCTCACAAATGTAAAAGTGAGACTTAAATCCTTTACAATGAGTTTGAATTGTCATGTCTATCTTTATATTCCACCGTACAAAAATTATGTTGTTTATTGGATTTATTTAGAA
The DNA here is from genome assembly GCA_963277665.1 of Viscum album. Classification (NCBI taxonomy): domain Eukaryota; kingdom Viridiplantae; phylum Streptophyta; class Magnoliopsida; order Santalales; family Viscaceae; genus Viscum; species Viscum album. The sequence continues at coordinate 2,010,363,840 of OY728155.1, forward strand.
CCTTTTTTATTTTTATAATTACATTTATTTCAATTATTAATTTTTTACATAATAACAAAATTAATTATGTTTACATTGGATGTTTTCGCCATATTTGGCTTGTGTATCAAAAACATTATAAGTGGGTTGAATATGGTAAAAAAGAACATAATTTTAACATTTATAGAAAAATATTAATGAAACAATTGTCATATTTTAATAGAATTTATACCTAAAATACCACTAATTAATTTTTTTAAAAAAAATGAACTAATGTTATGATCATGGAGATGGTAGGCCATATGTAAACATAGTAATGTTTCCACTTTATAGGGATAATTATGAAGATAAGTTAAGTATAATTGTATGTTACTATAATGAATATAATATAATAAATGACATATTATTTAATTATAAATACATATATATATCTTTATAGTGATGTGGGGTTGAAAAAACAATTCATGTCGCTTCGAGGAGGTGATAGTCCACACGTGTACGAACGATATCTTCATTCTTTTTAGTGAGTAAAAAGGAAAAAATGTTATATTATATTTACATAATTCTAAATAAGTCATTAATATCACTAATATATTTTTTAAATAAATTATATTTTTTATATTAACCTTATTAATTTCTATTTTATGTGTTATTGAAACAAAATCACATCACGTTGCGATACGATATCCTATCATACACATGAGTGACATTGTTGTATCTATCATTTCATGGAATGTAAAATGTTACATATGAAATAATGAATATAGAAAAATATTATTTTTATAAATATTATGTATTATCTTAATATCAATTATCATATTCTATTATGAGATTTGGCAATTGAAAAATGAACGATATTGGGTCACGAGGTGGTAGTCTGTTGTACACACAAATGATGATTTCATTAACCATTGGATGTAAGTCTGTATGGTTTCAAAACATAATCGTATCATAAAAAGAATTTTTTTATGTAATGTAATAATATTATTATATCATCATGATATAATTTTAATTTAATGGGTGAATAAATAAATAAAAATGAATTCTAATTGATAAATATTACATCTTCTTCAAGTAACTCCTTTTGGTTTGAAACAAATGATTCACATTGTAAGATTTATACCAAAATTGGGTCTTATAAAATGAGATTATAGATGATCATAACAACTTTTCCCATGTATCATTCTAGAAAAAATGGTTCCTATGTGTTAAGAGGAGAGAAGATTGGGTAGACATTTATAAGATAGGAGGGTGACATAGTTTTATTTTTTAAAAAAAAATTGAATTCCACCGATGTTTTTACCTTTCATTAATCCCCTATAATTGACTTCTCTAGAGTATATATGTTATAAGGTAGTTCTATGGATATTAAAATGGGGTTTTTATATGTTCATTATACATTTTCATGTTATGTTTATTTTTTTATTCCCTCAATAAACTTGTTTTTAACTTAATTGCTTTAAATAATTTAAACAATCTTCAATTTTCATTATGACCAAAAAAACATGTTTACCTTATTTTAAATTATAATTCATTCTGATACCAAATATATATTCCACATTTTAAAACTCAATTTTTTGTATTGGAAAAATAGAATTTAAGAACAATAATGTAGTTTTGCTGAGACACCATCTTTTTTAAAAGAGTATTTTCTGGAAAAAGTTGGTTTTATTTTAAATATATTATTAATTATAATAATTGTATGAAATTGAATTATAATTAAATCAGATATATTATATAAATTTCATTGAAAAAACATACAATCATATATTATTATAATTAATTTCAATAGAGAAACATTATGTATTTTCAAACATCTTTTTTAAATACTAATTTTTTATCCCATAACAAACTTATAAAAAAATCCATAATAAAGTACATTAAATAAAATTATGTTAAATAAATATAAATATTAAATAATTATTTTACCTAAATAAATATTAAATAAATATTACGAATTTTAAATTATTGAATTTATTTAATAGAAAAACTATTTAAATTTTTTTTATTTTTAAATATTCATTAAAAAATAAATATTTTATAAAATTCCAAAAATATAATCCAATATAAATATTTATATTAAAATTTAAAAAATAATTTTTATTTTATAATTTATTTATTTTATTTTCTCAAAAAATTATAATAGTTATTTCATTAAAAGAAAAAAAATTCATGAAAAATTAATTCTGATGAATGAAATTATTATATTAAAATTTGATTTATTATGTTCTAAACATTTATACAAAATTGATATTCGTATAATATATATATATAATAAATTATTTAATGCTATTAATAAATTACAATTAAACTACTACAATACAACGATAATATATTTCACGTGTCCTTTTAGATTATTCTTGCATATTGAACACGATATCAGTCATAAAAATATCAGGGTAGTGTGTAATAAAAGCTAAAATAAGTGTTTCTGATAAAACATGATAAAATTAGAATATTGTATCAATTAATAAATAAAATATAATTTTCATATTTTAAAATATCATCTTGTTACATCCTCCCTTTTTTAATAAATTACATCCTCAAAATTGATAATTTATCTCAGTAATCATATTTTAGAAAAATAGAAATAATTATTTTATAAACTAAAATTATAAAAATGGATAATAGACCGTACAATTAATAATATGTAAAAGGTTTTGTTAGGGACCTATATTATAACTGATAACCTCTTTTCCAATTAAGAGAATTTAATTGGGAATGGCAGAATAGTACAAACTGTTGTCGAGTGATTGAGGTCATTGATCACTATAAATTTAATGGTCAATTGAACAATAAAGGAGTGAAAACCATAAATTGGTTCTGATTGAAAATACCATTTGATCAAAAAAATTTAAGGTACTGAGATAACAATTTTTTTTATAATTTATTTATTAGTGTTGTGGAATAGTCTAACCATCTAGGCTATTAGAATAAGGAAATATACTTACTTGATTTGTGGAATTTCTTCCATTAATAAATTTCCACCACATTTTCATCATGTTATCCACTTATGTGTATATAGAATTATTTTTTTATTAATGATGAAAAAATAACATTTTAAATACCTCAAAACTATAAAATGGATAACAAGATATTTCACATGTATTAGAAGATTAAAAAACCAAAATGATTAGAACATAGTAAGATGGAAAAAATATAACTTAGAATATTAATCTATAATGTTCAATCACAATTCCCTAAGATCAAAACAAGTCATCCAATTAATAACTAGATTTAAAATTCATTAAAACGTTACAAACTATTTTAGAATCCCAATGATTTTAAAAAATTTATTATTTATTATTCCATGATAAATAAACCATTATTCCTCAAATAAAATACCATATGTTTCTAAGATAAACGTACTATATAGCTGAAAAAATGACATACTGACTAGGATATCATGTAATATAGTAGTAGGCTCAAAACCAATATCATCATTCGATATTGGGTTCAAACCCCACCGCCTTTCCAGATTTGATGTTTTCTCACCTATAATATGAGTTGTCACACTACATATGGGTTGTACCTTTCATTATCAAATCATGAAAAATAATTCTTCCATAAAAAAACTTTTTGTTGATCATAGGGGTTAGAAATATCTCAACATAACAAAACATATCCCAAAATATGATTAATAACCATATAATTATATCAATATAAAATCTCAAATGGGTTGTCTATGGTATTTAACTCTTGATCAACCTTAACCATATAGACCTATTATGGAATCCATAACTCCTATCATAACCTCAAATGAAAAAAATTATAATATCCAAATTTATCTAAACCCTAATATAATTCAATGTATAACATCCCATGAAATACATTCTAGGATCCGATGGAAATTCATAAACATTACATGTTTGAATATGATATTGAAAATTGTGAACTTATTTTCACCTATAAAAACTGACAACATCATAAAGAAATATTGGATCAATTACATAATCATGGACCTTATTGGTTAAATGTTATATTGAATTTGGAATGGTTAATATAAACATGGATTCATAATCAATTGGTACATAAAGATGAATATGATCTCCTATTAGAACTGAATTTTATCATATTAAGTTAGGACATAAAAATCATCTTTATGAAATCCAATATATTTTTTTTTTAATTAAAACAATTTTTTTATAACATGTGGAAGATGAAGCATTTTAATGGTGAAGTAAAATACCTATTAATGGTAATCATATCATTAAAAATATATTTTCATGAAGGAGAATAAGTAGTGAATATGGTTAAAATATTATTATCTGATTGAATGAGTGAATCAAGGAAGATATAATGACCATAAATACATCTATCATAAAATATTAAAACATGGGAAATGAAATATTTCTCAAAACCAACAATTATTATTCATATCACATCTATATTTACAATAAGAAACATTAAACACCCACATAGGGAAACTAAAATACTTTTCGGTAACATGGAAAATCATATTCACAGAACACTTTCTAGAACCTTATAATTGGAATAATCATATATACAACATCAAATATAATCATGAATTAGTTTAGTGTAGTGATATCTTAATGTACCCACTGTTTAATAAATAATAATATCTCCTTTTTTTTCTCGTCTTCCAATCATATACGATATAACAAGATCACTCATTGAAAAATGGGCCACCCCACCTATAATATGCAATGAGATCTCCCACCACTATCTAGGACACATTATCTGTAAGGTACTAAAAATTTCAAGGAAATTTTTTTCATACTTTTTTTGTAATTTTATGAGTCCACAGTTTCTGACGGGGCCTGATTCAGAGGCCAGGTGTGCCCGAAATCAATTTCCGAAGTTTTGTTAGGGTACATTCAGTAATCATATCTGCGGGTTTTCCTATACTTTGAACCGGTGCTCTAAATTGAAATCCGAGGACACCGATGAACTCACAACACAGATATTCGATTAAAGGGACCTTTACCGCAGTTGCGTTTTATGTGGGTTGAGAGTTATTTTTTGGGGAAATTGGAAATAGTTAAATAAAATTGTTGGAACAATTTTATATATCTATGGAAGTTATTTCCTCCCATGAGAAGTTGTTGCTGGGGCCCACATCCACCCAACTCCCCATGTGTGGATATTTGAGAGGTGGGGCCCACACGAGCCCCAACCTTTCACCAACCATAACTCTTTTCAAACCCCCTTTAACCCCCTTGAATATTTGAGCTTTCATTTAATGTGAAAACTCCCCCTTATTAATAACAACTCTTCTCCTACCTCTCCCCCTATTAAATGTATGCCAACACACTTTAATTAATGAGTTCAACCTCTTAAATTAATAAAGCGAATGGAATGTGCGAATAGAAATAATGGCTTTGCTATTATTTTATGGATGTGGCTTCGTTGTGTTGAGAGGTATGGGTGAGAGATCTTTGGAGAAATAGTGAAGGGTGTTCTTCTCTCAATGAAGAACACCAACCTTCCAATGAATAACCACTGAGGAACGTCACTCCTTTCCATCGATCTTCAGAAAAAACAAAGGAGAAGGAGCCCCTCATGAGGCACACCGACGATGCTCCATCTTCGACATCTCTTCCTCGACATCAACGAGTTGATGCTGTCTCCCCACGTCGTCGTTCTACCTTGACGCTTGTATTATTTTCATGCGTTTATGATGTGCAATGACATAATTGATGTAGGGGTTTTTTTATATTTTATATATGTGATTAAACCCTTGAGCATAGGCGTTTAATTGGTTGAATGATAATTTGAACCACTAACACGGTGGGTACGGACTAACAAACAAGTCTGGACCCATCGCCGTATCGTTCATGATGTGGGGATTGTTTGGTGATGATGAAACAAGACCAAAACAGAGATTTGAAGCCTTCACAGTAATGTTCGTTTTCCTAGATGACCGTCGGTGAAGACAGAAGCTAAAAAGGACCAAGGATTGACTCTGGTCGCCCGTAGAACATCGTGGTGGCGGGGGTTGCCGGCGCGCCAGCGCTGGTGACCAGAGGAGTCGGCCTGTGCCGATTGGCCGCCAGGAGGCTGCGGCTCCCCAACCCACCACCGGAGGAAGTCCGCTGTGGCAATAGTTGTGGCAGTGATGTGGCGGATCCCGCAGTAGTGCGGGATCCAGGATGGCTGGCCGGCGCCAGCTGGCGCCGCCAGTTTCAATCAACGTGGGGGCCACGAATCCCCCTGATCCGCGCAACCCACTTGGCCAGGCTGGCCGAACCATGGGCAGCAAGGGTCCGGGCCGCAACAGCTGGGCCAAGCCGTGCCCTACCGTGCAAGACCCGGACCCGAGTCGGGTTGACCAGGTTCGGGCCGACCCACGGTTGGTTGGGCCGGGCCCAGACCCCCCTTTTTCGGACCAAAATCATTTAAACACCCATAACATGAGTTACAGACCTCAGATCGAGGCACATTCAGTTTCACAGGATTCCATGGATTGAGAGGATCGTTTCAGTATATTACACTCAAGGTTTAGGAGAAGTTTGTGTACGGTTGGGTTGGTTCAATCTCGAAACCAACAGGGCCCATGGAGCGGAAACGCTTATAACTTAAGGATCAGAAGTCCGATTGATGTACCATCAATTGCGTTGGATTCCTTTTGATGAGACGGTTCTTTTGGAATACTCCAATAATTGTTTTGATGTGGTTTGAGTATGACAGGGTTGGTTTAAGCTTAAAAACCAACTGGGCCCCTCGAAAGGAAAAGCCAATAACTCTCAGACCGGATGCACGTTTGACGAACCATTAGCGGCGTTGGTAATCTCATTGAGAAACGGTTCCTTTGAGTATACCCTATTGGAATTCGGGGTACGGTTTAGAAATAGTCAGGTTGGTTCATACACGAAACCAATCGGGCCCCCAGAATATAAAGGCTAATAACTCACAGACCGGGCGTCCGATTGACGCGCCGTCTATTGTGTTGAGACCCATATGATGAGTCGGTACCATGAGATACTTCCACGTGAGATTATGTGACACTTGAAAGAATCGAACAGTATCTCATGGAGTAGATCCTCTCGGAGACGAGCGTACAGTTTACAGATACCTTGTAGCTGGCTGAGACATGATGACTGTTTGTTCGATTTGATTCAGAGTGACTTTACTAGCCCAGTGGGGAGCACTACTGTGTTGGGGTGGCAGAGCCATGGTGGAGGAGCACTACTGTGTTTGGGAAACAGACCTGTGGTACTCAACAGAAGGTGTACCTCTGTAGGATATGACGGGGTGCACTTGGTTGTAGCGGCAGACCCATAGCGGGGAATCACTACTGTGTTAGGGTTACAGACCCACGATACTCGACCGAGGAGGAGTACCTCATCATTTTAAGGTTAGTGAGTAGTGCCTCAGAGTCATGACAATACTACTGTACTCGATAGAGGAGGAGTTCTCCAGCTTCCATGGTTTTGAGACTGTTAATGAAAATCCTGGTTTGAGCTGAGTCAATGACCTTTGTGTTTACCTCATGATTGAGATTAGTTACGTGATAACATAGGTATTTGTATGGGCATATACCTAAGTAGAGGTTATCTGTTGAGATCTTTCTTTGTGGATTGTACTTTCTGGATTTAGTGATACTTTGAGGGTCTTAGGGTCCCTACTGAGTATCATTATACTCACCCCTACATGGGCTATGCTCGCACCTTGTTGTGTTGGATGCAGATGACAGACAACGCTGACCGAGGTAGAGTGTACGAGGACTGGATAGTACCTAGAAGTGGACACTCGGCGTGATGGCACACGGAGCGGATCGATAGACGCGGAGTGCTGAGGAAGATATCTATACATACCCATCAGGTAGGAACCCAAAGGATAATCCAGGAGCAGCTTCACCATTCAGCTGTTGTCTTTTCAGTTGTACTTTTCTTTCAGTTGAAGCTGTACCTTTCTGTTGGGCATGTTTTTCTAGCCCCTTTGTACTTTCATCACACTAGTTATACTGCTTTACATAGTTCTTGCTTCCACTTGTTCTCTAGTTGTGTGAGATTACGTTTAGTAAAGGAAATATCATCCGAGTTATAAGGATTTACGCCTTTGGTGCTAGTCGCCAGGCCCTGGCCTATGGAAGGCGGGTTTGTGGTAGTTACGACATGAGCCCCGAGTGACGGGTCGTGACACTATCATAGAGGTCGTAATGGTCTCACCCACCATTATCTATGACACCTCATCCTTAAAGTTATGTCCATGAACCACAACACGACTAAATTTCAATGACCATTCATTTTATCATAAATTGCATAAAAACATTATTCATTAATATCATAATTAAACAATGCAATATAAAATTATTTCATTTAAATATAATTAAAAAATGATTAACCTATGGAAAAGAAACGAGTTCTTTAACAATATGTTTGAAACATTACAATCTATTAAAAATGAAATAGGTTCCATAATAATAATTAATAATAATAGTTATTTACTTTGAGGAATGTAAAATACCATTAAAATTTCATTATCAACAATTTCTTGAGGAAGATATCCTTTCCATTTTGGAAAACAGTTTTTAAAACATGCATTCTTTATAAAATATTTTTCATTGAAAATAACCATGGTAACATACTAAGGATGAATTAAATATAATAAAAAAATATCATTTTGAAAATATCCTTTCGCCTTTCATAAAAATTAAAAATTTTTAATTTTTTTAGAAAACATGATTTTTGATGAAATATATTATTTAACAAAAAAGATGATTTTAATAATAAACATTTTTGAACATAGGAGTACATAAAGTGAGGTAAATGAAGAAAATCATGATTTATTACGATATAAACGGATTATAAGTCAACTCATGATTTTATTAATAGTCATATTTTATTATTTCATCAGTCGAATAATAATCATAAAAAATCTCAAAAAATGATGAGATTATAACATAAAACTCTTACCACCTTGGTAATTTTTAATCATAATCCCAAAAAACGATAGGTTATAAAAGAAATATAATTTTAATTATAATCCAAACAAAATAAATTCATGTGAATTATATGCACCACATATAAGAATAATTTGATGAACATGGCATGTGTCTCACATTAGTAAAAGTTGTGATTGAATTCCCTTATCTTGAGTATATATTTTCAGGAGTGTATTTATGTGTCTGAATAATAAAATTATATTTATTATTTATTTCATTGTGAACCTTTTCCATGTTTATTTTAAATTTTATTTCAATTATAATAAATATTTTCACAATTACTCAATCAATTAATTTTACATTAGATGTTTTGACCATATTTATATTATGTGTTAAAAATGGTGTATTGACTATGGTCAAAGTGGTCACTATTTAAACTTATAAACAATGCTAATAATGAAAAATTATAAACTTTTACATCATATATACTTTTAAAACTAATCATGAATTATGGTTAATAAAATGAACTAATGTTACGATCATGGAGAATGTAGTTCAAACGTACACATGAGTATCATTTCTATTTTTTAATGATCCTTATACAAAGATGGTAAGTAATATTTTGTATTTAAATTTTTAATATTTTATCATAAATACCATATTATTTAGCTAAATAAATTTATATATATAATTCATCTAATGTGGTTCTACAAAAAATGAATCACATTTCTTTGAGGAGGCGGTACTCCACACGTCCACAAACAATGATATAATTTTTATTAATAAATGAAAAGTTAAAAACAAAATAATATATTATATTTATATAATGTTAAATATGTTTTAAATATAGAAAAATTATTCCATTTATATAACATAAATTTATTATTATTTCCCTCGTTAACTTACATGTATCACATTAGTGAGAAATGAATCACAAGACTTTGTGAGGTGGTTGTCTGATGTACACATGTGTGACGTTATCATATACCTTATGAAATGAAATTAAAATGTAAAATATGATATAGTTACTACAGATGTATATTTAGTAAATAAATTTCATATATAAAATTTATATCAATCATCATAATGAACCTTGAGATATTGTAATTGAAAAATGAATGTCATGGGTTAATGAGGAGACATTCCACCGTGCACAAGAATCATGATTTCATAACCAATTAGATGGAAGTTTATATGGGTTTAAGATCAAATAATTACATAAAAAAATTATGTTTGTGTAACTTACTTTGGAAAATATATCGGCATGTTATAATAATAATTTATTGTGTTGAATAATTAAATAGAAGAAAAATGATATTTTGTGAACATTAAATTTTTTTATGGTTACTCTTTTTGGTACGAACCAATGGACTTATGTGGCCATATTTTTACCTAATATAGGGTTTCTAGGATTATATTAGGGATTTTTATAAGTTATTTTTAAGGGTATCTGATAAAAACTTCTTTAAGGGTGTGAAGAGAGGAGGAGTGGGGTGGCCTTTTATAAGTGAGGTGAGTGACACAATGGTAATTATTTTGATAGAGTGAATTCAAGCATTGTTTTTTTTTTCGTGTCACCAGGTCTACATAATGTGAAATTATTAATTATAAGAGTTATAATATCTAAATATTTCAACCTAAAAGAATTTTTACATGTTTTTAGGCCATTATTCCCATTATGATTATTATTTATCCCTTAGTAAAATCATTTTCACCATAATCGTTGTGATTAATTTTAAATGTTATCACTAATCATTATAGTATAAAAGTGATTTAAAAGATATTGAAAATTGAAAGATATTATTATTAATAATAATTAATAAATATTTTTAATTAAAATTTAAATAATTCGTAACATTTAACTTAATATTAATCCCACATATGTTAAAATATAGTTGATTTTGAAGAAGATATTTTCATTTAGAAAATGATGATTATATATACTATTTGACTAATAAAATAATTTTATTAAAATAAATTAATATTTATGGATGTATATTATATAATTTTAACATAATAAAGTCACATTTCTGGATAATTATTTAATAATTAATTGTGATATACATGAATCAATTTAAAATCGTTTTCAGAAAAACCAGTTTTTAATTGAAAAACAAAATGATCCTAAAATCCAATCTAAAGATGATTAAAATTAATTATGTTGTTTAAATGTTAATTATTAAAAATTTGATAAATTTATAATATATTCAAAATATATTATGACAATTAATTTACATATTTTATTGAAAAGAAAATAATTGTTATTAAAATCTTCATTTTTTACTATTCACTGAAAAATAAATATTTTCTGAAAAGTTACAAAAATTTCACCCAATTTTATTTGTGAATTAAATTTTAAAAAACGAAGTAAAATTTATGTTTTTTTAAATTTACATAAAATATTAATATAATATTTTTTTTTTCATGATATGTAATAAAGATCAATTATGTTAAAAACATATTTTTAATGAAAAAATTCATTTTACTAAATTGGACCTGATACCCTCCAATTTAACAATTATGTTATAATTCTAATATATATCATTGGTCATTTATGTTTGGTTTTATATTTTGATCATCCTAACAAAAATAATAAATTCATTGTCATGGGTCACACAATATAAACATTGTATTTCATATAATAAAATCTGTTATAAACCATGATCCTGAAATATGGATATTAAATATTTGTAAATAAATATTAACCACATTAAAAAAAACACACCAAAAAACCAGAATAGTGTATAAGAATTGTAAAAATAGAACACAATTATCTTAATTTTGTGAAAAATCTTCAATGTCTCCCCAAACATCATAGCCTTTGATAACCATTACAAATAACACTGCTTAAACCATTCATCAAATACTGAGAATGGAAATATAATAAATTTTGATATTAAATGATAAATAAATGTATAAAATGGCGATTTATTAATATAAAATGATCAAAAGGGTATAATAAAGTGATAATAACATTTTATTACCACAACCATCATATCAAAGATCATAATCATAATTCATGGAATAAATATTTGAAATTAAAAGGATATTAGTCATAATGGAATAAAATTACTTGAGTAATGAGATCCTAAAATTATTATAAGACATTGATTAGTGCAACACATATAATCATTGAAAATATAATTTCAAGGATACCCACCACTACATTCATAAAATGTCAATCTTGGGCTAACATCCCATGTAACTACTTTAGGGTTGGGCTAAATACCAGTGTACAATCTTCTAAAGGCATGGATTAAAATCTAAGGTATTATCCTCTTTGGGAATAAGAAAAATACCCATATACCCCCCTCCCCCTTTTGGGCTAGGGATACAACCCATGTAACCTTAAAGCTCATATATAATTTTTCATTACCCAATGCATTTATTCATTATCTGGGAACACCCATCAAGTAAGTTATAATAGGATCACCATCAACTATCTGGGCTACCACATAATAAAAATTGTAAATTCCTAACCTAACTATATTTTGGCCTCCCAATTGGATAAGTTATGACTAGGAACCAGAATATGAATAAATTAAAAAGAGAATTCATAAAATTTTGAAAACTCATAATAACTTTTTTATTTAATAAACCGATTAACCCATAGAAAAGCAATGGATTTCATATTAATCAATATTAATCATTACTAACATGTATAAAAGAAACAGTTTAATAATAATCACTCTGGAACATGATTGACCTATGGTAATGAAAAATGTTACATAAACATCATTCCATAGAAACATAAACCAATCAACAAAAAAATATAAATGGTATCCATAGATCATATACCAAATAAGGCATATGAAACAACAAAAAATTTCATCTTAGATGGAATATATATTTTAATAGATCATTTAATAAATTTATTTGATGAAATTATCCTTTCATTTTTTAGAAAATATATTTATAACATAAATCATTTTGAAAACCTTTTTCTCAGAAAACACCATTGAAAACATATAACAGATTTTTTTAATATCATTAAAAGAATTTAATACATAAAAAATATTTTAAATAAATTTGAATGAAAATGATATTAAATATCAATTAACAATGTTTCCAAAAAAATAGAAAACAAATCTTCAAAAGAAAAAATCTGGCCAATTACAGAGAGTGAAGAATATGATTTTCAAAATTTAATGATTTTATTAATTATACCGATTAAAAAAATTATAAAGATGGTACCATTAAGTGAAATTATCACAAACAACCATATAATAAGAATAATCATGAGAAATACTAAGATATAGATCATGATATTTCAATATTCAATACCTGATTATAAATAATACTGAAAAATGGTGATATTGTATCATTAAACACCTAACACTATGATAAAATTGAATCATAAACCCCATAAATAAATAACATAAAATAACATTAGGATTAATAAATTTATAATATCACATTTCAATGGTATTATATATTTACCTCCCAAATGAATATAGGTACATAATATACCATACATCTCAAAGAAGAAAAAATGAGACAAAAATATCTTACCAATTTAGTAGCATTTTAACCGCAATCCCCATGAAATAATGATACTAAAATGGATATGTAAATAATAATAATTATAATTATAAGAATAAAAAATAGATTTGTCGTTAATATATACAACATATAAAAGAAATTGGGTATGAATATGACATGTGTCTCATATATGTAAAAAGTGATCCAGAAATCCCTTACATTAAGTATTGAATTCTATTTTACTCATTCAAACCTATGATATAATAAATATAAATTAATTATATATATAACCTAATAATAAATATAAATATAAAACCATATATTTTTTTATTCCCTTTTATTTCCCACTTATCAACAATTGCACGTTAAATTTACATTTTGGGTAATTAGAGCTTTGATTTTTGTATATATTTTGACATTTTATTTTTTTCCACATAGCTAAATCATGGTTTTCTAATTACTATAATGTAAACCAGATATAAAAACATAATATGATCAGTATATATGTATCTATATTATTCCTTAATATTTAGTGATTGTAAATGAAATACACCATTCATGGAGATGGTAGGCCATACATATACAAGAACACTGTTTCCATTATTTTATATGATTACAAGAATGAAAATTTAATTATATATATATAACCATTATATTATTAATTTTATGTTACAAATATAACATATTTTTATTAAATGCATCATTAATACATTCCATTTAAAGAATGAATGAATCACGTCGCTTTATAATGTAGCCATCTGCCATACACACATATGATGCTATCATATTCCCACAAAATGGAACACATAAAGGTGTGTATATTAAAAAATTAAGGAATCACAATAAAATTTAAAATAACATGTATAAAAATTAAATCCTTCATTATTACAAATATATAAATTTTGTACTGGAAAAACAGAATTCAACAGTTTGTGAGGGTGGAGTCTGTCGTACACATGACTGATTATTTGGTAACACATTTTTTGGATGTGTGTGTGTTTATAGGTCAAAGAATATGAATAATAATATTATTATATGTAATATACATAATTAATTATATAATAACAGTATAATAATAATTTTTTTGAGTGAAGGAAAAAAATTAAATTTAAATGATCATTGATAAACGTTACATGTTCTTTAGGTATCATCCTTATGTTTCCCATAATGACACTGATCGTTAGATTAATATCTAAAATAATGAAAATAATATATGAGGAGGTAATTTAAGAAGTTATTTTTTGTAGTTTATGGTCTCCCGTGTTGCTTGAGAGTTTTGAATTATGGGAGAGTGTGAGTGGCCATTATAATTTATGAGGACTGACAATGTTGTAAATAGTCAAAATTATTCATTGTTGGGAGGTATCCCTTACCTCACATGACTAAATTTTTTTGAAATAGTGATGGGTAATTATGTCCTGGTTTATTAATACCACCATCTAACAAAATAAATACATTTTTATCATGTTATTCATTTGACTTTATATTAACTAAATTTTATCAGTACAGTTTTCTCTAAGGTAACATGTATCTTATTATTTACATATGTAATTTATCCTTTGAAAATATAATTTAAAAAATATCTATTAAGTAATATATACCCACTAATTATTAATATTAATTCAAACTTATTGAAAAAAACCCTATGTTTGTGTAAAATTAATTTTAATACAAACACCTATAATGAGTCAAATTTTGTTTGGACCATAATCCAAATAATTAATTTTTACTATTTTTAAAAATGTATATTATTAAAAGTTATATTGAACTTGTTAATAAATAAAAATTATTCTGATTATGAATTTGGAATCCATTTTCTAAAAACCATTCATATAATTGGATGGATTTAATTTATAATTTATCATACAGATGCAACGAGAAATCAGGTTTTTTAAGAGTAAATGATCGAATGTTTATAAGGTTTTAACATCCAATTTCAAATTAAAATTGATTACAATAAAATAAATTTTCATAAATTGTGTATTATTTAACTCTATATAAATTAAAAAAATTAAAATATATTTTATCATTGTAAATAACATTTTTTGAAATAATATTTTCAATTAAATTTTTTTATTGTTTTATTTTGAGAAAAAAAGTCACCATTTTCTTAAAAAAAAGACCCCAAATACGTTTTCTGAAAATTATTTATATTCTTATTATATAAAGAATGTTTATTTCATATAATTATTTTTTTAAATGTGGATAAATATAGTTTTAAATAATTGTTGCATAAAAGGGTGACAAAACTATTTTTTATAATAAATATAATTTTTTAAGAATCAAATTGGATTTCAAGTTATTTGTTTTCTAGAATATAAAAAAGATGATAGTTAGACATTATAATTAATAGGAAATTTATAAATTTCAATAATATAATTAACCATTTATGATTTTATTCATTTATTTTCATATAAATTACTTCTAAACATTACAAAAAATTGTCACAAAAATATTGCCTTTTATTTTCAAAAGGTTTTTTTATTTCAAATTAACTGGTCGCAGAAAAATTGTTATATAAATATATTTAAACAGTATTTCAATGATTTATTTAATCATATTCACACCCTAAATTCAACTCCTATAAGGTAATTATTATATAATAATATTTTAATAATATGTCATCCTTTTTAAACTCTGTATTGTGTGTAACACTAGATAAAATCATAATTGTGTGTATCAAAATCCAAACATAGTGTTAAAAATTATAAAAGATAACCCAATATATTGTTTATAAAATAAATAAATTATTTTTGAAATTAATCATTAATTCATATCAATTTTATTTAACTGAAAAAATAATTCATAATTACTCATGATGTTAAATTCAACCCCGCTAAAATGAATTTCATCCTTAAAATTCATCACTATCATCAATAGATTAATAGTTGAATGTTTCATTCATAGAAAGAAAATAAAAAATGTATAAATAAATAATTATATTGAAAATTCGAAAAAGGGATATGAATGTTTCATGGAGAATAACACATACTAGGATTCCCAATAAGAGAACATTGGTTAGAAGTGAAAACATAGACATTGAAGAAAATTATAAATGGTTCTAAAGAGTGAGAATGATCAGTAATAATAACAATGTGGGTGATGTGTAGAATGTAAAAAAACAAAAAACAAAAAATATTTATTGATTTAAGGGACCATATAATTCTTTGTAAATGAATGTAGTAGAATAATATTTTTTTAATATCATTTTTCCAAAATATGAAGAATATTTCTGATAAGATATATTAACATGATTTTATTTCATTTTATAAGAACAGTTTCACCCTATAAATGATCCTTATAAAATTGAAATTCATCTCATATACAAAAAATTGAGGTTAATTTCTTATTCTTGAAGCACTTACAGATCATATAATTCATATATTAAATGATAATTCATTTCTTCCATCTTCAATTATCATAAAAAATTGGTTAGAATAGGTTGACTAAGGTGTATAAATCATAATATAATTTTTAATAAATTAATTTGTAAAACATAAATCATAGTTCAAGGTATACCATTTAATAATTGGTAAACATTTTAACTCTTCTGAGAGGTAAAAATATAGTACTTTACATGGTAGGTCACTAAATTACTCAAAATATTTTTATAATTTATCCCTCATATATCATAAAGTATCTCTCTATTGTTACATATCTGTCATGTTATAATATTTATCATGTTTTTACATGAATCATATTAATAACATGCATGAGCATAAATTGTTATTTATAAATTACATTCTTCCTCATTCCCAACATTAAACATATATTTTGGGATATGTTCTTTAAATAAAAAATGATATAAAATCCATCCATGATAGAATAAATAACCTTTTCAATAAATAATTAGTCAGTTCCATGGTAATCAATACAATCATATTTACATTGTCCCTCTCATCATCTCTTTATCATAACTATATTACCTCCAGTTCTGAAACAAATTAATGATTATATTCCACTAAAATAAATATTAAATTTCTGGTCCATCAGTACCATTTAATTCATTCTTAAAAATCCATAATTTGAAATTTCAATAAAAATTGCATATATATATATTATAATTAAATTACTACACATAAACACTTCAATTATTCCACCTCATTCATAATCTGATAACTCGTTCTCATCATCTTCATCCTTAATTTCACAAACTTTTCCTTATTTTAGTCTCTTAATCATCAACAATATAACCATTACTCATACAAAATTTATTATTCTCTTCATAATATTTTCCCCTAATACATATATTTATTTAGCTACCACAATTTTCCCCATATAAATAATTCATAAAATGATAATAAATTAAGGAGTCTAATATTCCAATGTGTTCCAAACTCTTCAGTATACCTTGGAAATTACATACTCTCTTTTCACCTCACACAATACATATTCTGTTTTCCTTTTAGAGATTTCCAAGTGTAATTCTTTCCACATTGTTAAAATTTATAAAAATCAATGTTCAATCCACTATGGTATCTAAGATATGAGTACTTGGTGAACTTTATCCTTCTCTTATTTGGTGACTTTGAGAGTTTGATAAGGTATATATTTATAATCATGTTTAATGATTATTGGGTAGGCCTTAACAAAATAGCCATTACTACAATCATGAACACATTTTTCTTTCTATCAAAAAATATCCCATCATTTCTAATGATAAAAGAGTTCCTTTTGGTTCCCACCAACTAATAAAATTATATAGCATAATGTGAGTAACAATAATCATTATGGAATACCAAATATACCTGTAAATCAATTATATGATATATAAATCATGAATACATGTATAACCCACGAAACCATAGTTTTATAATTGGTTATTCATAGTTATATTAAAGTTAAATCCTTCATGATGGGTTTTAAGGTGTTTTTGAATCACCAAAGCATATTATTCATGTGTTACAAACCAGGTGTGCAATGAGGATAGTGGTGGTGCACAAGTTTCCGATCTAGTGTGTCTCAATACACATCTTTCAGGGTTGTTACACCTATGTATATGTGTCCTATATTCACATCTACGTACTGTATTTAGGAAGGGATTTTATTTTTTTGAAGCAAGGCACTCTATCCTTTACCAAAATTCTTGTAAATTTTATGATACCTTGAAAAAACTATAGATTATCCTTTTTGAAATCTCAAGACATATCTTAAGAAATAATCCAAGGGATCCCATAAATGTTTTCTCATATCTGTTTTTAATGTTCATTGAACATTCATTTTATATAAAATATGGCAGCTTAGGATTCGCATACATGAATATCACATCATTTTATATGAATATTAAATACCTTACATAAAACCACATGAATGAATACTGTAATGGTTTAGTTAATTTGGAAAATTGGAACAAAATTTTCTTAATTTTTTAAAAAATAATCAATGTCTCCCACAAATATCTTCCTATTTGGTACTCTTAAAAAATACCATATATAAACCATCGATCAAAACATAGGGAAATGAAACAAAATAATGGGTTTGTTTACATTATAAGTAAGGGTAATAAATTGAGATATGAAGGAATAAAATGATCATAAGGGTATGAGGACATTAGAAATATATTTGAAAACCATTCCCTACATATCAAATATCATAATCTTGTATCATGAATAAATATTTTGTTGTCCTAAGACATAAATCAAAAAATGGAATAAATGAACATGATTCATGAGGGACTAAAATTGGAATAATACATAGATGTGTGGAATACATATAATAAAATAAAATCTTATTTCAAGGCTACCCACCAATAGGTTCATAAGATGATAGTCTTGGGTAACCCACATTTGAAACTACATTGGGCTTGGGCTAAATAAAATTGTACCCTCCTCTTTTTGTACATCTAAATATCTATGTACCCTCCTTTTTGTTTTTGGGATAAATACCCATGTAACTATGTAATTGGTCCAAGCTAAACACACATGCACACTCTCATCAATTTTAGAATTTATCAATAACAAATTCATTGGAATGATATCTAGGTGAGCCCGTAATTAAATATATAATGGGCCCAACTAGTATATCATGGGCTACCCCATCATATACTATGTAACTATATTACCCTATTCTACCTATTTTCCTTCTTAATATATTATATTTCTATGAAACATAATAGGAATAATGTAAAAAGGCCATGTATATCATCATAAACTCTCATAAAAACATAATTCATTCATAACCGGAATATACCTTTGAATAAATGGCTTTCAAGTGAATCTCATTAAAACATGATTTACCTATGGAAAAGAAATAGTCTTGATAAAAATCTTAATGTAACATTATTGACCCATTGAAATATAACATGTTATCCATACATGATTCCATCAATACAGAAACTGTACTGAGAAAGAATATGAATGGAATCATTTGATCATACTCAACTAATCTAATTGTTAAAAATACCATAATTCATCATAAACTAAAACTAATTTTTTAAGTATCATTTAAATCATTTCATGAGTAAAATATAGTTTCCTCCAAGAAAAACCCATTTTAAAATATAAACCATTTTGAATACTTTTCTCATTGAAAAAAACATAGAGAACTTACAAATGAATCATTGAAATAAATATAAAAAACCTCTTAAAATAAATATAATTTATAAAATCATATTCCCTAAAAAACATATAAAAAGGTCCATTAAAAATATTTTTTAATTTTATTATAGAATACATTGTTTTAGAAGAAAAAATTTTACAAATTAAAGAGATAAATAAAGAACAATTATTTTGTATTACATTTTGTTAATTTTCATATGTACCAATATGTTAAAAAATGACACTATTACAAAAAATACCAGAAATATATATAAGAGAAGAAAATTCATGAGAATTATTGAGAGGTAGATCATGAGATTTCAATATTTCAAACATGATCAAAAAAAATCGTAATAAATAGGGAGATTATGAAATAAAAAGTTTACCACTATGGGGACCTTATATCCCAATCATCCATAAATAATTCCATAAAATCATACATCTAATTTCATAGTTATGAATAAATACATAATATTACTTGTTAAAGGGGATCTATATAAATCTCATGAATGTATACTGATCCATAACATAAAATATATCTAAAAAAAGGAAAACTAATATTTAAATATAAATAAATTTATGTAAAATCATCATAAAAGAAATTCACACAAATAATATAACCACATAAATGAAAAATGTGGTGAATATTTCATGTATCTCAGAGATGTAGTAATAGAGAATGAAATCCCTTATCTTAAGCCTTGGAATCCATTGTACTCCTTCAATGGTCATGTATAATAAATAAAATTATTATAATTATATTATATTTTAATTATATTATATATCACACAATATTTTATTTTATTATGACTTTTATCAACAATCTTTTAACAATATCATGTTAATTTATGTTTTACGTAACAATAAAATTTTTATTTGTATAAGTATTGACACATAATTATCAGTACCATTATATAAATAATTGATTAATGATATCCAAAATGAGAAAATTTATATAACTAAAAATATATTAATTATATAAATTTTAATATTATTATATAATATTTAGTGATAAGAAATTAAATATATCATTCCTGGATAAGACATGTTGTACGTATGCATGAACAATGTTTCAATTTTTTTATCATATTAAATAAATTAATGGAAAATGATAAATATATATTTATATATATTATAAAATTTTTATAATTTTATATCATATATATCACATATTTTATTTCAAACCATCATTAATAAATTCTATATGAAATATTAATGAACCACATTGCTTTGCAAGGCCGTAGTCCAATGTATACAGAAACAAAATTATCATGTTCCCAAAAAAATTAAAATCCTAAAGGGTTTTGGGGTATAATAGTTTATTAATAATAATAATATTCATAAATTGTATATGTATCTTATGTAAAAAAACTCTATAATTATGAATAATCTTACAAGGTGCTAATCGATAAACAAACGATGTGTTTTGTGAGGTAATAGTCAGCTTTACACAAGAATGATGATTTCGTAACCCTTTTGATGGTTGTTTTTTGTGGTTTTATGTTATAAATTATACATACATACAAATATATAATTTACTTATATGATTATATAATAATGGTATAATAATAATTTATGGGGATGGAGGATGAAATGAAATAAAAATTCTTGGTGGTGAACTTTTTCTCTTCTTCATGTACCCCCATTAGGTATCCACCAGTGCCATTATTTGATAGATTTATATAATAAATAATGAGTCTAGGATGATTATAGGGTGGTTTATATGTTTTTTATTGTTTTTTATTGGTGAATTTTTTTTGAGATTTTTAATGATTGGGGGATAGTGAGTGAAATTTTGTAATTGGGGAGGAGTGATATTCTTGTAAACACCAAACATTATTCAATACTAGGAGGTATCAATTTCATAATTTTCCACCAAAATTGAAAATAAATGGAGGGAATAGATAACCTAGTCAATAAATACCACAAAGTCAAAAAATAAATACATTTTCTACCATTTTATTCCTTATGATTTATGTTTACTCAATTTTATCTTTACAGTTTTTAACAAGGTATCCTTTATCTTTTTATTTCCCCAAGAAAATAATCCTTTAATA
Source organism: Viscum album (assembly GCA_963277665.1). Classification (NCBI taxonomy): domain Eukaryota; kingdom Viridiplantae; phylum Streptophyta; class Magnoliopsida; order Santalales; family Viscaceae; genus Viscum; species Viscum album. The sequence goes on from OY728155.1 coordinate 2,010,385,742, forward strand.
CTATAACATAAAATGAATTTTTTATATATTATAAAAAACATTTTATAAATTTTATTTATAATTTAAGAAATAAAATTCTTATTTTTTCCAAAAAAAATGTAATTTTTATACATATGCAAGAAATGCACACAACCTTATTTTAAAGATAATTATGTTAATTAATTTTAACTATTTTACTAATAATTATAGTTAAAAAGTAATATTAAATTATTCAATAATATAAATTATTTTGATTCTAAATATGGAATCCATTTTTCCATATTAAATTCATATATGTGGAAATATTTAATTTAAATTGTTTACCGTATATACTATGAAAAAACCAGTTTTACAGTGAAGATGTTCCAAAGATCATAATATTTTTTCTTATAATTTCAATATAAAATTGATTATAATGATTCAAATAGGATTAATATATGAAATTTTTTACTAATTATATATTATAAACAATTTATAATATAATTTTATATTGCAAATAACATATGTGTAATGAAATGTTTCTATTAAAATTCAGTATTTTTCCCTATTTATCAAAAATGAAACTTTTAAAAAAATCAAAAATTTCATCCACATAATTTTTTTTTATATTCCAACATTAAATATAAAATATTAATATTTAAAATTAATTTTATGATAGTGTAGAAGTTTAGTATAAATATATGTACTCCATAAATTGTAAATTAATCATTTTTTAGAAAATTATATTGTTTTTAACTATAAATTTAGATTTATTCGAATCGTTTGACATGAAGAAATATATAACCAATGGTAAAAATTATATTTAATATATAATATATAAAATTTATTAATATAATTAACCTATTTTTATTTTTTAATCTATTTGTCAATAACTTACTTATTCACATAAAAATAGTTTTTAAAAAATTCATTTAATTTCAAAAGGTTTTATTTTCATTTTTAATTAAATAGTCACATAAAAATTCATTATATAAAAAAGTGTAAAATATAGTTTCAAAGTTTAGATACCCTTATTCATACCCTCCATTCCAATATTTTGGTGATAATTATCGCATAATAATATTTTAATAATATTACATGTATCATTTATACTAGGTGTTACATGTTTTGTAAGGTAAACCTAATATTATGTACAAAACAACAAAAATTAGTGTCCTTAATAATTAACACAATATTAATTTTTATTTTAGTGAATTATTAATATAACACCCTAAAACCTACACTGCTTAAACTTGTGAATAAATCGTTATCTTTACATTCTCGGCATTGATGTCATCAATTGCCACCGAAATATTTCTTTCAAACCTTATGTCACCAAAATGGAAAATATGAATCACATAGAATTGGGAATAAATTTTAGGTTTAGAGTTTTATATAACTAATAAAATGTCCTACATAAAAAATTTATGTTACTTTAAATGATCATTTCTCGCATTTAACACATCATTTATTTTTCACATTATTATATCTTCACCATCCATTTAAAATCTCTTATAGACAGAACGGGTTAATAATATTTCTATAAAACCTAGGGAAATTGAATCATAATAAATGTGGGAATATATTATGAATATGGGTAAACCTTATAATTATCCCTTAAATTTCATCAAGGATAATTGTAGTGGATAGTTGTATGATGAAATAATCAATGTCCATGAGAGAATTATAAAAGAACTCATACCCAACAATATAAATATCATAAAATAATAAAACACAAAAAAGGAAAAATAATTTGGAATTAATAAAAATGATCCATACAATAAAAATATTTATCATTAGAAATACTACAACTCATAGAAATCATAAAGAAAATATATATCTACGTAGGCCATCATATTCTCAGGACTCTTATAATAACTCTTAAAAATGGAATACCATACAATCAACTATCATACACAATACGTTGGAGGGATCTCATAGACACACCCATCCTTGGTTAATCATGTAACTACCCATTATTTGTTTAGTACATTACTACCCATTATTGTATTATCACATAACCACTATTTATTGTCCAAGTACCCTTATGAAATAAAAACATATAAAAACCAGTATTAAATAAAAAATTATTGGAACAACCATTATCCCTATAATAAAATTACTAAAACATGTAAATGAAATTGGTTTCAAGACAATATATTTGAGACATTATTAACTAGTATAAAATAATGGGTTCTATAATAATCATTCTGAAACAATATTAACCCACAGGAAAAAAACATCTTACATACCAATCTCATTGAAACAATATTAACTAATGTAAATGAAATTGGTTCCATAAAAATATACTTGAAACAATATATACCAATTTAAAAGAAAACATTTTCATTAAAATATCTTCATAACATGATCAATCCATGGAATGAAAATCAGTTCCAAAATAATAACTTAAATATTAATCCATTGAAAAAGTAATGGATTCCAAAATAATCTATATGGATCATTGTTATATCATGGAAAGAAAATAAATTTTATAACTACCTCATTGAAACATGACAAACCCATGGTAATTAAATGGATTCCAAAACAATCAATTTGAAACATGATTAACCCATTGAAAAGAAATGTGTTCCACAATAATATCGTTGAGATGTAATCAACCCATAGAAGAGAAATGGCTTACATAGAAATCACTTTGAATAAATATTAATACATGAAAAAAATATGTTATATGAAAATATCATTGAAATAATATTAACCTATGGAAAAGAAGCATGTACCGTAATAATATCATTTAAACATGGTTTACATGTAGAAAACAAACAGGTTCAATTATACCCTTTTTAAAAAAACCTTAATAGATCAAAATAAATAAATAATATGCTATCAATAAAAAATATCCTCAATGGATTATAATTCAAGAATGTTTTTTAAATTTATATATAGAAATTCTCTTAAAGGATTATTAAAACATTGTTGAGGAAATTAATCAATACTCATTCAATGTGTCCCATACCATGTTGAGATGATTCAATCAAAATCACCATGAAATAATATAACTAAATTATACAAAAAATATAATTAATATATAAATATTAATCATATAACATTTAAAGGTATTTTTATATTCACATAATAAAATAAGATTGGTGAATTTTATAGTAAATATCTCAATGAAAAAAAATTGTAAAAGAAATTCATTAATACATTGGAAAAATTGACACAATAAACCCCTTGATAGAATTATCATAAAATGGATATTTAAATACTCATAATTTCAAATTTATCAATTATAAAAAAAATTCAAATGATTTATATACTCCACACAACAAAAAACAGTTATGAATATTTGATAAGTCTCATAGTAGTAAAACATAGACTCGAAATATCCTTCTACTCGAGTAACTTTTGAATCATGACCCCCATGAAAGAAAAAAATATACTTTTAATAAAATTAAATAAATTAAATTAATGATATAACATGTTTCAAGGATGAATAAATACAAACATAAAATAAATGAGTGGTGAATATGACATGTATCTCACGAATATAAAGAGTTGAGATAAAATTCTCTTACAAAGATTATCACTAATCAAGCTTGTTAAATTTTATTCCTGATTAATATATTTATGTTAATTATTTGATTTCATAAGAAAAAATTCCATGTTTGTTTTTCATTTTAATTAAAATATTTCTAGGATATTTATAATTACATAATCCATTATGCATAATTCGTTTGTTTTGACCATATTTAGCTTATGTGTCAAAACTGACATTGGTGTGATGACTATGGTCACTGTTGATACTAATTAAACATTTCCAGAATAATAATCATGAAAACATTATCATAAATATACCACATTTTTTATTTTATAACCCAATAATTTAACATAGTTATGAAAAATGAACCAATGTTTCAATAATATAGAAGGTAGGTCATACGTACAAATCGAAAACGTTCCCATTTTTGAAAGATCATTATGGAAGAAAGGAAAGTTAAATTTATGTATATAAAATTATCATTATATAATAAAAACATATTTTTGAATCATATATGTATATAAATATAATTATACTTTTGTAAAATTATTGACATTTCTTTCGAGGCGACAGATGTCCTCCTATCAAGGAACGATATTATCATTTTTTAGTGTTTGAATAGGTATAGAAGAAATTTTTATATGATAGAGAACCTATAATTTTAAACATATTATTACATTATTTTAATAATAATTAACCATAAATTAAAAACCATGAATTTTAATTTCTACATCCATTAGAAGACTATTTACATAATCAGAAATCATGAAATCAAATTAGAAAACATCTTTTATTTAGTCACCATAATGAGCTACTATGTTTTTAGTGATTTTTCAGATGTATAAAATAACTTAGTGAATAAATGAAAAAATATATGAGATAGAAAGACTAGTAATGGAGTAAATATATGAATGAGGAATAGAACATGGGTTTGATGGCATAACATGATGTCATAAAAAAGGCATGTAACATGAGTTAAAATAAAGAATAATTACATATAGAACATGGGGTCATGTATTCATGGAATCATAGGAATGTGGTAAAAATATCTAACATCAGATAAACATGAGTGAAGGAAAACTACTAATACTATATCACATGGTAGAAAAAGTCCCATAAATGAATCAGGTTTACTCCATGTCCCAACAAGATGTATCATGAGACTAAAAAATTATCCAGATCATTGGAGTTTAATCTATTTTAACCCATAATAACATGTTAATGAATATATTTTCCACATGAATAATCACTCATAATTAATAATCCTAAAGGTCACCCAAATAAGGAAATGTATATCAAATTCATATCATTAGGCATAATAAACGAGGATATCATAATTGTGTCTACGATATAATGGAATTAAATCATACATGAACATTAATAAGGAAAAGTATTAATTGATCATGATATGTTATGTCATACTGATTTGAAAACTTATAAAATAAATTTTTAAGAAACATTAGAAATGATCTACTTTAGAATAGTTTAATGGAAAATATTAAAGACTCCTTAAAATCGATAAATGAATAATTATTTGTACACAACCAAAAATAAACAAATATATTTTTTCCGTGATAAGTTTTTCGAATTTATAATAATAATTATCGACTAAATATATTTGGTACTATTCATGATAATGGGTAAGAAATGAGGAAGTTCCCTTTAATCAGACTTGAATATTCTGAGGAATTGAGAAGAGAACCTTTTAAAAACATTTATTTTCCAACAAAATAAAGATGAATTGATATTTTTACATATTTTTGGAAAATATACATATAATTTATGTGATGTAAATAAAAATAATAATAACTGCATTAGGGTTAGTGAGAGATAAAGTGTAACCCAATGGTAATTTGGAGGATTTAAGATAATCCTTTGCCTTATGTCCAATACTATTTTCATCGGTACTTAATGTCTTTGATAATAAAATTAAACTCATTAATAATTTAATTTAGAACCTCTTCAACAAATAAATTATTTTTTATACATTTTTGGGATCATTTATTGCAATTTCATTCAGTTATAGTGTTAAATTTATTTATTCTGAGAGTGTTCATTTCATGGATTTCATTATCATTTCCATGGAAATTTCATATCGATATTCTATTAAATTTGTAATAACTCTACAAATATGAACTTATATTGTATTAATTGACTTCTATAAAATTAAAATTTTACTATACATCAATTTATTTTATTTTATAAAAGTATAATTCATTAGATTAAATGTCAATTAAAAAATTAATTGTTTATTTTCGTGTTTTTAAAAAGAATCATGAATTAGTATTATTTTATTTAAGAATATGATTATATATATATATTCTATAAGATTAAATTTGTTTAAATGATCATCTATAACTAGTTATATCCATTATAAAGTTTTTATGACCATCCATGAAGGTGGTATTAGAAAATGAAAAATCATCATCCATAAGGGTGGTTATTTAACAGCACAGATACGATGTTGTAACTCATAAAACAAAAGGTTATGAGAAGAGGATTTATGGTGGATATAAAATTAATATAATAAAATTATAGGATATAAATCATGAAAGAATTATAATTCTCATTTTTGATGGGGTATGTTAAATGAGGATAATAAAATAAGAAAAACTAAAAAAAGAGTGAAAGAGGTCTTTACCAATTGAGTGACCCCTCATTGAGGACCTCATTAATGAACATGGAAAGAGAAGTTTTGTTAGAATAGAAAGACTAAAACATGAGTATTGAGTATGGATTGTGAAATTTTGTAAAATATAATCATGATCCAAAGCTTAGAATGTGTGATCAAAGATGTGGTGTGGTGTGGTATATATAGGGTAGATGATGGGTTTTTTATTTTATTCAATAGTTTATCATTTAAGATCAATATTGTCAATTATTTTGATTACTATGAATATTTATAGTACCATGTTCCTGTGATTTTTATTTAATTTTTTATTACATAATTCATGGGTAAAAAAATCATGTATTCAACTTAAAACTTAAAACATCTTAAATTATCTTATTAAACAATTAATACACATTCAACTAATTTATAAAAATAAAAAAGTTACCCAAAACATTTTAAAATTTCAGATCTCAATGATACACTCTATTTTATAAAAATAATTTTTTATATGTGATAAATTTTATTTTTAGTTAAAATCATCATTTATTCTATAGATTTTAATATTATATCTAATGTTATGAAATTTTCAAAAATTAATTAAGCTCTCAAAAAATATCTAATAATCTTAAGAAAAAAATTATTAATCTATGAATCTATTTTTGGAAAATAAATATTTTTAAATAAATGTATTAATTATAAAATTGTGAATAAATAGTTCCATTTTAAAAAACACAAACACATAATTTGTATTTATAAAAAATTTATATACTTATACTACAATCTAAATATATCATATTTTCATTTCTAAGATAAAAAAATTTTAATTATACATTCCTGGGTATGGTTACTATTCTATTATCTAGATTAATATTTCTATTGTCCATATTACTATTCCAATGTTCAACTTGTTATTCCATCAGTATTAGTTCATTAATTTAAATAAATACCTATTAACTGATTCATTTTTCATTTATAAGGTTTTTATTGTGTTCCCTTTGTGATGTTTACATTATTCATACTAGGAAACATAATAATTAGAAGGTAAATTTACATTTATAAAATTATGGGTTATTAGATTATTCTCATATTATAAAATTTTATCCTAGAAATTTTTTATATATTCTAAGATGAAAAAATGTGAGTGTACTTCTCCTATTTCTACCCAATAACAACAAAAGAAAAAAAATAAGAGGATTGAATACTTATCTATGATACATATAAAATATAAGCATTAAACATAGTAAGATAAAAATATAAATGGATGGTTTATCTAATTCTGTGATTCCATATGTTTATATCTCATTTATATATGGTGATAGAATTATCCTAAAGGTTCTTACTAATGTTTTATAGTCAAAATATCCAAAAATAACTTGACCAAGCTTTGATAGAAGCTATTGTGATCCTATATAATTAGACATATTATTATATGATTTTAAGAATAATTAAGCATAAATAATAAGAGAAGGATAGTAAAGTCTAGTGTATACAGATTATTAGGTACATAATTAGAAAGCATGAATCAAAAATAAAAATAATAAATCTTTTCTTTAATATCCAAAATGCGCACTTAATATACCGTGAGATCGTACATCATCGTAGGATATCCTGAGGAATATATTAACTAAGGTGTGAGATAAGAAAAAAATATGCGATTAAAAATATGAATTAATCATAGAACATGGATTAGAAAGTATTACATGATGACATAAAAAGTCATGTAGAAAGAGTAATAATAATGAAAAATAACATATAGAACATTGAATAATGTTATAATGGAATCTAAGGAATGTGGATGAAATATAGAAGATTAAATAATAATGATTCAAGTCTCACTACCAATATTGTATTACATGATTGAAAATGTTCCATATAAAAATCAGGTTTACTCCCAGTCCCGACATGAGGTATCATTAGTCAAAAATAGTACACAATAAATTAGAGAACTATATTGGGTCACCAATAAAAAAATTTCATGCTGATGTGTGACACATTGAGAATAAAATATAATAAATTAACATAAGGGTCACCCATGGAAGGAAATGTGTATCATATTCATGTCATAAGGCATAAACAAAGGGAATATCAAAATGGTTTCCATGATAGAATAAATTAAAATAATATTTTAAAATTCATAAGAAAGAATATCCATATATCATCATAAATGAAATCGAAATTATTTGAAAAAATATAAAAAGGGTTATTATGAAGTGTTATAAATGATACAATTTAGTGATTTTTAAAGGAAAATATTATAGATTCTTTAAAGAAAGAAGGAATAATTGTTTTTATAAAACCAAAAATGTTAAAAGATAGTTTTCCATTGTAAAATTATTTATTTTATAAATATAATAGTTACTTATATAATATTTTTTGTTCAAATGAAAATGATTATGAAATGGGGAAGTTCCCTTTAATCAGGCATGCTTATCTGGATGAAGTGACAAGGGAGCTATTTAAAAAATGAAATTCCTAAAAAAAGATATAATTAATCTAGATAGATAATTACAGAACATATGAACTTAATTATTAAGAAATATATTAAAATAATGAAGATTTACATTTGAGGTAAATAGAGAGAATGCGTAAATGAATGAAAATTTGGAGGTTTGGACAGAATCCTCAAACATATATCTAAAACTATATAGTACTTGAACATAATGTCCATGATAATAAAAATATATTTATTAATAAAATAATTCAGAAACTATTAAATATATATATTTTTTTATTAATTATAAATTTATTTGGTTCATTTATGGTTATTTTTTATGTTATATAGTATAATTTTGTTATTATTGGAGTGTTAGTTTCGTGCATTTTATAATCAGTTCTAATGAATTTTATTATATATGTTCTATAAATTTTTAATAACTCTCTATAAGTGAAATTAAATTGTAATAATTAAATTATAAAATTCTTGATGATTCTATATATTATTATTTTCTTTGGATATGAAGATGATCTATAAGATAAAAAATTGATGAAAAAGTGATTAGTTTTATTTGGAAGTTTTTACAAATATCATGAATTAGTATCACTATATTCAATAATATTTTTATATAATTGTTATAAAACATTAAACGTCAATTAATATGCAATTATATATCATGATTAACCATTATAATGGTATCATGGCCATCCAGGAAGGTGGTATTAGAAAACCAAAAATTATCATCCATGATAGTGGTTAATTGACACCGTAGAAATGAAGTGTTGTTTTTAAGAGCAAAGGTGAATAGACGATAATTGATGATGGATACATCATTAAAAACAATAAAATTCTATTTAATAAGTAATATAGGATTTATCATGTTGTTTTTGGATATGTTATGTGAGATGAAAACAATAAGAATTAAATTAAAAGAGAAAGAATGTGAGTTTTACCCCTTGAATGAAATCTCCTTTAGAACCTCCTAATGAAACTTGGAAATGGTATTTTGGTTGGACAAGAAAGACCATGAATTGAGTAATAGGATTGAGATAGTAATTGTATTTTATATAATAAATCTTCAAATCTTAGAAGGTGTGAGGAGATGAGTTGGTGAGGAGAGGTATTAATACAGGTGGAAATGGGTGTTTTTTAATTATTTTATTTATTATTTTTTATCAAGAATATAAAAACAGCCGATTCATGTGATTAACTATAGTAACTAGTGCATGCGAGTTCTAACTAATGTTTTTATTCATCATTAGTTACTCAAAAATTCATTCATTTTGTTTAAAATGTTACATACAGTAAAATATCTTATTTCACTATGCACCAAAAATTCAACTATTTTAGAGAAATCCAAAAAATTCAAAAAAAAAACATTCATTGACATGTATATTTCAAAACTAGGCTCCATTTTATGAAAATATTTTTCTAATATGATTAATAAATTTTCAATAAAAATCAGCATGTTTTTAAAATAATACTAATTTTAATATTATACTTTTTTTTATGAAAATTTGAAGAAATAATTAATGTTTCATAATTTTTTTTATAATACTAAAACAACAAAATATTAATTTACAAATATATTTTTAAAATAAAATTTATTTTAATTAGATATAATAATTATAAAATTGTAAATAAATATTTTCCTTTTACAAAAATAGCTACATTATATTTATCATTTTTTTAAAAATATTTACTTATACCATGATATAAAAATATGATATTTTCATTTATATGATTCCAAAATTTTATTTATAATTTCATGGGTGAGGTTACTATTCTATTGGCCATATTACTATTCCAATTGGTCACATTACCAGTCCAATGGTCAAGATACTATTCCATTAGTAAAAGTTTCTTATTTTATAAAAATATGTCTTATTTCATTAATTTATCCTTTATAATGCTTTTATAGTGTTCTCTACATGATGTTTATATGACTAATACTATATAACATTACAATATGAAGTGATATTTCCATTGATAAAATCCTATGTCGTTACATATATTATATGCCCAGCAAGATTATTATGTCATCAATATCATAAATATTACATTTATAACACATAGGTTTATTAAATAAATTGATGAAAATAATGATGATGGAAAAAACTCTCTATTTATAGAGATTCTTATTTTAATGAGGAGAATGTATGGGTTGTAGTGCAGGATGGGATGGAGGAACAAGACATGATCACACTCAAGAAGTATAAGTGTATGATAATTTCTCGTTATTAATTCCTTTAAATCAAAGACCATATGTTCATTAGGAGGTTGGATGAATAAAATAAATTATGATTTCAACTTTAAACATATTATTTAGGAATGTTTACTTCCTCTTCTCAAATATCTTTCCTTATTGAGCATGTTGTGTTATCCTACCTTTTAGTGTCTTTTGTAGTCAGGAAGGCTTTTTTGATAATGTTCTTACTGATCTCTTCTACTTGAGCCTACATTATGTTTTAGTTTCAAGCTGATTCTTTTACAACCAATTTATTTTTTCTTTCTCCATTCATGTTCCTTGGATTTGAAATAATTTTTCTTTTTAGGATGGGTTAGTTTTTGTTATGATTTTTTTGTGTATGCAAATACTAGGCTGGTGGATTTATTTCGGTTCTATTAGGACTGCTGAAAATGTATAAGAATTTATATGTTCGGACTCATGGTTCCTCCAATGGGTAGAGGCTTCCATTCCATGATGACATTAGAATGATTATATAATTATTCAGATGATATTTTTGATATATCTCCATATTTTTGTTTGGTTATCATTCTAAATTTAACTTGTACCCCCCTCAATCACATGTTGATATGACATACTTACACCTCTTATATTCTTTTTAACATTTGAATTCAAAAATAAGTTCCTTGGGGTATGAATTGGGTATGTAATTCATGTCACCGCTTTTCTAAAATAACCACATCCCTTTGAGGAGTCAGTAGTCCACACAACCTCAAATAATGTTATGGCATTCCTGCAATATGAAAAGCCCAAATGTCACGACACGACCCAAGTCAGGGCTCGAGCCGTAACTAACCCAATACCACCTCCATAGTACAGGGGTGGAAACAAGCTCTGAAGGAATAATTGAACTTGAGGAGGCCATTTCTATATGAACATGTAGAAAAAAACACAAAAACACCACAATTAAACAATGCAGATATATAAAAATTTTGAAACAAAAATGCATGAATATATCTACCTTAACCAAGAGTTCAATAGAAGTATTGAAATCATAAAATGGGATAATCACACACCTACCAAGAAGAAAAATCTAAAAAAAATAAAAAACTCAGAAGTAGGGTAATTCCATCAAAATAATATATTTTAATTCTTCATCAGACCTCCTCCGTTAAGCACATCATTTAGTCCATCCCGAAATACTCTACCAACTCTAGACCTCTATGTAATCTGTCTAAAATACTACTGTTTATACAAGACACAAAACATGTGGGAAAATACCATGAAATGGTGATTATAAAAATACTTATTAAGAACCCTAAAACCTAAAAAAGGGGTCAAATGAAAGGAAATAGTTTGCTCGACCCAACTAGAGGGAACCCAAAAGAGGGAGAAGATATTTCTTTGACCATGTTCATCTATAAAAGACTAGTCATCTCAGTCCACAAGAGGGTTTGACCCAAACATATGATTATAGCATATGAAATCCCAAAAACACATAGATATACTAATTTCAGAAACAAATTCAGATGAGTTTTTGACCTAATATCAAGTAATTGTATAAAAATAATGATTTAATAGTACCACAAAACAAGGACAACACACTTCATGAGATTATGAATCCTATATTTCACCCATCCATGAGCAATGCTCCTTTAGGAACAAATAACTATGTCCATATATTGTACGTTTAACTATAAGTCCTTCCATCACAATGATACACACTGGGCAAGGCAGTATGTAACCGATGTAGAGAGGGCTTCCCCAACCCCCACACATTGTTATGGGAGAATGACTCTAGTCTCACCAATGGAACTTCTTTTGCTCATGTATGGTGTGGATCATACCTCAATACATCGAGGGAGCACTATCTTACAACTAGGAATCACACATAACAAGTGGAGGGTCTTGCATCATGCACTGTACTCAATATAAGAGGGAAAAAACTCTAATTAAGGACCCAAACCTTGGTATGATAGGGGAGTGCTACTCCACAAGCTCAAGTACTGAGAGGGACCCACACCATGACATGACAGAGGAGTACGACTCCCACGATAGAGGATTGGATCCCTTATATAAAAAGGGTGTACCAACTCTTCTAGAATAATACATATAGAGGACCCTCAACCATAATCGATAGAATATTTCTAACTCAAATGATAGATAACCCACAATGTTACATGATAGTGAAGTACCCATTCTATCAACATGTCGAATCTGGATGACCCATGCTCTAACACACAAGGGGAGTACCGACCACATTGATAGAGGATTCACTCCCTTATATATTATGGGGGTACATACTCTATATTTTCTTTGATTATGGATGCAATTTACCCTATTATGGTTGGGTAGAACAGTCTCCAACTACTAGAATGATATAGTGAACTCTCACACTAACCACTAGGGTAGTACCAATCCTGGAAGTAAAAACCAATGGTAAAAGTACCAAAGGCCATGAAGTAGGGTATCCCATCAAAACCAATTTATATATGTATGGAAAACCATCTCCCTTATGCCACATGTGTCTTCCATCCCATTTCTCCCTCTTGAACAACCACACAGATCTTTAGCATGGTTACACACCACTACACAAGCATCATGATTGGAACATGCCACCTCATATCTCATAGACCTATAGGATGGAATCCATTGCATTATATATGAAAAAATTCACAATATAAGTGACTCAAAATCTATAATATGAGTTTATGAGAAGGAGATATGGAAGGTGTATGATCTCGAGAATATCCAAGAAGTACAGGGTGTGAAATGGGGTAAACATGGTGTGTGAGGCCACCCATTCACCTAGTCATATATCATATCTACACACTTTCCAAACCATGTAGGGTTCAATGGAATGAAGAGATGGTACATGTCATATCCTGGTTCACCAGGCCCATGTCTATATAGTCTTACCATGTTTGGGTACCATAAACCATATCTGTGTACATTGAACATATACTTCTATATGGTCATGTAATATTACATGGCTAACCCAAGCCATGCACATGGTCATAGAGTTTCGGTCACTACACATCATGTAACAATAATTCATGTTTTGTATACCACAAAGGTAATAATCCATGAATTGGATGGGCTACATGGCATTTCTCTATGGACAACATACTTTGTAGATGATAATTCTAGTTATTAATTCCCTTAAAAAACACCTTATTCTCATTGGTTTAACCATAAGCCTATATGTATACCTAAGGTGAATCTATAGAAACGTTATTTTCTATCTAAAAACTAAAAAAATAATGACGGTTATCAAGACAACACACAAAACTTCCAACCTCTTGGGAGAAGAACCAAATCTATAGGTGTAGAACGACACCATTATCAAGCTTCTCCCCGATCTGATGATGATCATTTTCAATAAGGGAGATTGAGAGTGCTTTGTTGCTTTGACCTTGCCTCATTTACATCTAATACCCAAATAAGGAGATGAGAGGATTAGATCCTCTATATAGTTCACCCAAACATGATATAGGAGGTGAAAGAATAGGTTTATGTTAAATTAATCAATTCAATTTACATTGTATTAATAATTCCACCACTTGAATCCATACCCTATAACATCCAAAAAAACTATCAGTGAATACAAAATTATGCTGCATATGGGGTAAAAACAATGTTTTTAACATAACCACTATCGCAGAAGTATTATATGAGACTCTGATCAAGAGCCATTCTATGTTTCATGTGAAAATGAACTTTTGTGAAAAATATATTTAATATCTTTAAAATAACCACACCCAGGCTCTCCATTCCCCATAATACCATGCTAACATAGCCCTAGCTATAGAAATATTCATAGGATTAATCCAAATTCATACTGAGAAAAACCAGAGTAAATACATCAGTAAAAACATAAGGATTATTTTCATGAAAAGTAGAAGGATGTGCATGGGGAAAATATACTAATGTTTCTACTTGAATTTCAACACCCGCAACCTCACTAGGGGTTTCTTTAATAGTTACAAAAAAATCACTCAGGGGATCTAACATAGAAAATCCATAATCAAGATCATATCCAACTAGGCCGACATCATGCAAGAAACACAATCATGTATCCTCTACCATGCCAAATGGGAAGGCCCCAAGAACCACAATCTATATATATTTATATGGTATAGAAGTACACCACATTGCTAACCAAACATAGATTCTGATGAAACACAATTTTTCACATCAACCCATGGATGAAAATCTCCCGAACCTCTTCATGCATATTGTGTTAAAGTATGATGTCGATCATGTAAGGGTACCAACAAACAATATCATCCAACAATGAGAAGTTAGACATTGAAAGAAAATATCATAACCCACATGTCTTTTCATCTCCTGGAAGGTTCATAAACCAACCCAGAAAACCTTCCACACCCAATAGTGGAATTCCAACTGACTTTCGATTGGAGGACTCCAAGCCACATAAGGGAAACATCACAGGGTCTAACTTTTCCACTATAAAACAATTACAATACATGCTCTCCCTTAAAGAAGAAATCCAAACACAAATTGGTCGAGCATTGAAATTCCACTTACAAGGTGAGGAACAACTATAGAACTCAATAAAAAAACAACTTCATGAATAAATATGCATAAAGAACTCAACCACCACACATTGAAACTATCCAATGATAGAGGCACTGGCTCGCCCGCATGGTTTTGATCGCATCTCAAGAACACATCTCAATGGGAAAAGTGTCCCACTTTTTCATGAGTTAAAATATATATCAAAAAATATCACATTATCCTTGATAATATCATGTACAAAGATGAATATAATTTAATGAGTGTACATATTAACAAATAAGGGGCTGCTTAAAATATCCCTTTGGGTCTTTCCAGAACCTATATATACAACCATCAACACATCAATGATACACAAATAGAAATATAAGAGTTAATCATAAACCACACCACAATAATAACATCTTTGGGTAGCACTGACTCTCCCACATAGTTTTATCACATATAATAAATGAAACATGTAGGGGGAAGGACTGCTCATTATCATGCATTTGATGCTACAACGAAAAACACCAACACAAGGTTATAAAGATGCCCCATGTCACCCAAAAAAAATCAAGATAAAATTTAAAAAATAGTACCTCAAAATAGTGTCAATCTATAGTACTATATATATTATAAAAGGAATAGAGTGAACAAAAATTTAGCCCTATAGATTCAGGTTCATAGGCATATATGACAAGTAGCGATCCATGCCTATATCAATTATAACCCTATTCCTGATATAGAAAACCAGGTGGTGGTGTTGGAAACACCTCGAATCTCCATCAAAAAAATTATTTCTCTCTAAGATTCTCTACATCATCTAAAACCATTAAAAAATCCTTTATCCAGACATTGACATTACCAAGGTGGCCTATCAACAAGATTTCTCTCAGCAGAACGGTCGGTCAAACAATCCCATTCAATATTTTCCTAGTCACATAATGAATATGAGAATATCTCATACGATAGATTTTAGCATCAACACTGCTTTGGTTCTATATGACCAATTTCTTGGGCCTAAGCATGGGTATTCTTCCAATTCCAATACCCTATCACCCCTCCTCAAAACCAACATTGTGACCCTCATACGCTCATCTGTTATCTATGAATGTCTAAAACTAGAGCTCCCTATACTACACCAAAATAAGAGGGAAGGAACAAGAAAACAACACCTTCTTGGTCGTCTCTATTGTGGCCCTTCTAAAATGTTTGATTCCTGAATAGAAGTATGTGAATCATATCTAGTGAGTATCGTAAAAATTATATAAACCAATTTGATTACTCCACCATAGAAATTATACCCTAACGAAATTATAAAATCTCCAAGATATACACTTATATAATCCTGGATGGTAAGAACTCTAATATAATGATTCACTCAAACTTTACCCACGTGAGGTTCACATCATCATGGGATTGTGTTAGTAAACTCCACCATTGCTCAACTGATCCATGATTTTAGATCACCACTAGGATAACCATTTTATAATAAGGTTTCCTCATAATGCAGAAACATTTTGTGGATTCTTTCACCTATTAATAAGCAACTTCTTGTTCTAGATCACCACAATACCTCATAGGTTGCTCCCTCTCTAACTTATGCAGGGTAATCAACATACTTTCATCCTTATCTTGAAATTACTGCACATATCACTGCTCTATGGGTGGTGTCTCAAATGGAAGAAAACCTGTACATACCATCGATGAACTAGATACCTGAACTAAAGCCTCTCAATGGGTTGGATCATTGCCAAAATCATTACATGGACCCCAATCTAACAATCATCGTATATGCATCCTAAGACACAATCAATATGCACATTTTTCAAAGAATATATCTGGTGAGAAGACTCAATAAAAAAGGGAAAAATCAAAAACATAGGCCTATATGAAGAATTAACAATTTTATCCGAATAACCAATGTATTAATATTCTATGATGAAAATCAGGTAGTCATGATCCCAGTGAATGGATATGTCATCCTCTATACCATCAATGGAGTCCCTTTCTTAAGAGCTGCACTCAAGACACATTTGTAATGTTCCCTGAAATGAAACAAAATCATTTAAAGGGGGTACATCTGAATAATGTCAAATGGATTGACCATTCTTTGATACCAATATATTATGACATGACCCAATTTGTAGATTAATTCGTAACTACCCCACAACTGCATCCATAGGCTAGGGGTAGTTTTGAATGTATAAATGAACATGTGGAGGCCCATTCCATATGCACATAGACGCATGAACCCATAAAATCCTTGATGAAAATGATCATATATATAAAAGTATAGAAAATAAAACGTATACATACAATTATCACAATCCAAAGTTCAATATATGTAATGAAAGTATAAAAACAAAAAAAAACTCAAGCCTAACAGAAGAAAGTTGTAAAAGAATATAACATACATAGAAGGTGGTGATTGTCATCAAATGAAACTATCAAAAATCTCTCCATCTCAGCTATAATAAATATATCGATCATTCCATCTCACAAATCTCTGATTTCCTCGAGTCCTCTGTGGACTTCTTAGAGATGAATATTCTCTATATAAGACTCAACACATGTGAACAATGCTCATGAAAGTGTGAGTATAAAAATACTGAGTAGGCTTCCCAAAACACAAAAATATGAGGAACTGGAATGAAAATTTCACTCCGCCCATCCATAGGGAACCCAATCCAATGAGAAAATACACCAACAACCATCATTGGCTATACATGACTAGTCAACTCAGTCCATAAGGGGTGTCGATACAGAATCCTATCAACATCCTAAGAACTCCTAGAAACTTCCAGATATAATCATCTCAGATACCAAGTCACATGATTTTCCAACCTCCTAAATAGTGATAGGATTTTACTCAAACCTATAACAGTAAAAATAAACTAGGAGAACACAGTAAATGCCCTTAGACATCCCATATAGAGCCTAACAATGAGATATGGTCAATTAGGAATAAATCACGAGGTATAGATCTAGTGACCAACACCAGAGGTCATTTCATCACTAACCTTCACCATTAACAAGCCTCTAAGACATGAATATGGACATGCTCATCCATCACTATTTCACATAATTGAGGGAGAACTGATACAAACTAACTCAAAAAACCACAATTTGTATTTTAGGGAGTATCTAGCACCCAAATCCTTCAAAGGAGCACTAACTTATAAAAAGGTATCACATGCATCTAGTGGAGAGGCATGGTACTCATTCTATACTCAATATAAGAGGGATCATAACTCTAATAGGGGACATGAACCCTAGTAAAATAGGGGAGTGATACTCTACCAGCTCGATTATTGCAGGGGACCTGCACCTTGACATGATATGGGAGTACTGACCCTTGGCTAGATGACCCACTCCATGGTACGAAAGTCGAGTACACACTTTTCAGGAATAAAATGTATTGAATACCCACACCATGGATCGATAGTGAAGTTATAACTCCAATTATAGAATTCCTTCAACCTAACATGAAATGGGAATATCTACTCTATCAAAATATCGTGGTTATTGGACTTTTTACCAAACATGATAGTGGACTAAAGACTCTACGGATAGAGATACCACTCACTGCTCCAATAGGGGACTACCAACTTTATCTTTCCAAAGAGTGTGGTGGGACCACACCTTTGCACAATAGTGGAGCACTATCTTAAAATACAAATGATATATAGGCAACCCACTTCCATACCACAAGGGGAGTATGATCACTGGAATAACTTCCCAATGCTAACAAAACTCATGTCCATGATGTGGGGAGTCCCATATCAACCAAAGCGGATAGGTAAGGGAAACCCTCGCTCTAATTTCATAGTGGAGTACTAGCACCAGCATCCCTCTTCATGAACCACACTGATCTTTATCATTTTTTATATGCTGCTACAAAAGCATCATGCATGAAACACACCACTTAGTATCTCATAGGCCTTAACAGAAGACACTATAATGTTATACAAAAACAACATATCAAGATTTGTCACTCACTTGCCTGATTATGAGTTCTAGGGAAAGTGATTTTGAATGAGGAAGATATAAATAAATTTATATGGAATATAGGAAATGCATTGTGGTTAACATTGTGTATGAGCCTACCCTAGAACCTGGTCTTATATCCTATCAACATTATTTCAAAACCCATGTTGGGGTACGCTATGTGTAGAGATGGTACATGCCATGTTCTGATCAATGTAGCCCCTAGCTATATAGGTTTCCCAAGACTCTATATTGAACCCCACGTCCATGTACTTTGGTCATGTACTATTTGATGACCATTTAATATTACATGGCTAAACCAATCCATGTATCATAGGAACATGGTTTGGGTCACTACATGATGTGTAACTCAAGTAGATGACATTTACACCCCACATTTCATCTTCCATGAATAGTTTGGGCTACACGATGTGTCTCATTAGAATATATTTCATGTTAGTGGTAATTAAAATAGAAAATTAACATAAAAAAACAAATGATTCACTGCTGATTTACCCTTAAACCTGAAAATCAACCACAAAGGGGTCTCTAGAAATTGTATTTGTCATCTAAAACCATAAAAAAATGACTAATGAATGGTATATGGACCAAAAATAATAAATATATTCTTAAATGGACAAATGGAAAAGATTAGGGTTCACAATGATGCGCATATTCTGCTTCTCCAAAATCTGATGATGATTAAAATCATGAATGGAGATCGGTAATGCTTCATTGCTTTGATATTGGATCATTTCCGTCAATTGTACAAAGAGGGAGAAGAGATGAGTGACTCATCCTTATAGTGAACCCAAACATGATAATAGAGTGGGTGGGATTATTTGTAAGTTAAATTAATTAATTAAGTTTATATTTGACTAATAATTCTACCACCTAAGTTCCTATCAACCAACCTTCAACAAAATATCTGGCATGGGGAACTTTATGTCACATATAGGGAAAACACGATGTTTTAAACTCAACAAAAATCTTAGAAATATGATCTCACTAGACACATGAGTACTATTCCCCATTTTAATAGAATCTATTTGAATGTGAAAATATATATTTTATAAATTTAAAATCACTGTGTGGAGGCTCTTCAGGCCTCTGAATCGCATGTCGACACAACCCCTTGATTTATAAATATTCTTAAGAATATTCCAATGACATACATTGAAAACCCCAAGTCACTAAAATCAAGGTATGAGTTATAAAAAAAATTCAAAAATTATAAATAAATTATAAATAAATTATATATCATATTAAAAAATATTTCCATCATTATTATGATCCATGAGAGGTGGTAATGGAAGAACGAATGACATCATTTCACAAGGTTGTTGTCTGCCATACACATGAACAGTTATTTTGTATCACAGTTGATAGAAGTGTGTGTGTGTGTGTGTGTGTGTATAGGTATTACCATTAACATAACAACATATCTGCATATTTATGGTATTGAGTTGTTGTATAATAATTTTATAAAAACAATTTATGTTCTGTATAATTAAAACAACATATGTTCTTATAGAAGAATGTTACTTATTATCCGGGTAACTCGTATTTGTTTTCATACAATGAATTCCATGGATTTATTCCTTCCCCATGTAATGAATCTAAGATGAGTGGAGGGATTTTATTAAGTCTTTTATGGTGAGTTTGGGGGATCTAAAAGGTCTGAATGATGTGAAGATATTTTGAGAGTTAATTACCTTTTATAGTGGAGTAAGAGTTGAATTTTCCTAAGTATAAAATGGTAAACACTATTTGGTTGTCACCCATACCTCATATTCTTAAAAAGATGAAAATAGTGTGGTGGAGGGGGATTATGGCCAAGAAACACTATCACAAAACCAAAATAAAATCATTTTTATCATTTTATCTTTAGTCTTTATGTTTTCTTATTATTTTCATTTTGGTTTTTAATTTAGGCAACTACTTTTCTAACATATGTAATCGATCAATTATTAATAAATTAATGTGAGAATTATTATAAAATTTATACCCACATATTCTAAAATATTAAATCTAATCAATATATCAAAAAGCCCATATTTGGTAGAAATTATCTCAACAGAAGCGTACGTAGGCACATAAACACTACATTAACCCCAACCATGCTAACAATTTATTTTCCTATTTAGAGGTAAATTTGATTATTATAAAAGATACATTGTTCCACTAGTGCAAAATATTTAATATTAACTAACAATTTAAAATAAATTGTTTGAAAATATGATTTTTAGTATTTTTATATAATGTAATAAAATATCATTTATTATAAAATATTGTTAATGTTTATTTTGAAATTTATTCATTTAAATTTAGTTTTAAAAAATATAAATAATTATTTTAGTTAAAATAAATTGATTTAAATTATATTAAAATTTATATAATAATCATAAAAATCAACAGAATATTAAAATTCACCCAATTTACTTCACCTTTAATATTTTTTGAATCATTTCTTTTATTTAATTTTTAACTAAATATTCATTGACATTACATTTCATAAGAATTTAACACAAATAAATCATCTCTAAATATTAAATATATATATTTTTTGTATCCATAAGTCATTTAAATTTCAAAATAATATTTATAACTGAACAAATATAATTTTTCTCCTATCCACGATGCACTATATATGAAAGAAAGAGGAAGGGTTCCTTGTTGTATTTTTCTCGTATTAGCTTATTATATGTTTCAATTTAATTGTAAAGTGTCAAAAAAAATAAATTTCTAGAATATGTTTTAAGGTTCGTAATAGGCCCATGCTATGATTTTTAACTTTTTTTTCGGTCATTTTGACCGTTAATATTAAAGATCATCCAATATGTAAGCTCATTTTCACCTTAATTGCTATAATTAATTTTAATTATTTGGAATAATCATTTATGGAAATAATTTAATTTGATCTCAAAGGACATTATAAATTATTATTATTACAAATATTCAATCTATTTTTCTAAATTATAGTCATATTAGTTGTATAAATTAATTTTAAATTAATCTCGTATATAGGATTATACAACATGTTTTTTAAATAGAAAAGGTTCAAAAGATTGAAATGTTTTTATATCCAATTAAAATGTAAAATTAATTCCATATTACTAAATTTTATTTATTTATATGTAAATTACTTAATTTTCTTTTAAAAAATTTGACAATTAATTTATCAATAGAAATAAATTAGGATAAAATATAGTTTTGAATTAAAATTCAATGTCTTACACTATTCATAAAAAATTTAATCATCTTATAAATATACCATAAATTAATCAAATGTAAATTTTGATGTTATGTTCTAAAAAATAATTTTTTATTTTTTTATATAAAATTTTAAAAGTTTCAAATTTTAGTTTTAAATAAATTGTTCAATCAAAATTCTATCAAATCGACTTATAGAAAATCAATGCTTTTTTATGATTAGAATTTGTTTTATTCATAATGTATTCCTATAAAAATTATTTGATAAACTCAAAAAAATTAATTTATAATATATAAAATTTATTAATATAATTTTATATTATTGATTAATTTAATTTATTCAGATAAAATTCTATTCTGGTCATAAAAATAGTTTTCCATAAAATCAAGTCCTTTATATTCAATTGGTCATTATTTTCATTTCATATTAATAGCTAACCAATGAATTAATTTTATAAACATGTGTAAAATATATTTTCATAGTTTATTTCATTTGATTCATTCTCACTATTCTAATGACTAGGTGATAGCTAAAATGTCATCTAATTAATTTAATAGTATTTTTTTTCCGGTAATACTCAATCTTGCATGTAACACATTTTATCAATGAAACATCTTGTTTTATGAAATAATAGAAAAAATTGTGTAGTGTATAACCCAATATAAATTATTTATTGTGTTTAACTCTATCTATCAACGAATTTAAATTAATTTGAAATAATATATTTGATTAAATCTGATGGTGTTACATCTTACCTACATTAAAATGATTTTATCCTATGAAAATCATCATGGTTATCAAAGGATTAACATTTTCAAAATTCCTCTATTAAAACCCAAATAGTACAAAGCGATAAAAATTACTCTAAAAAAGGAAATGTAGGAGACATAAAGTATCCCTGAAGTAAAACAGAACAAGGATTCTACATAGGGATAAAAATTGTGGGAATGGAGGCAAAACATTAATAATTTTTGAGAGTGAATGATGTTGTTGATCGCTGAAATGTTATTGATACATGAAAAGATAAGTGCCAATAAAATTATCTATAAAGGTTCAAAATAATATTAATTAATTAAAATTAAATACACTAGGATAATAATTTTATTTCAAGATTATTCTCCAACAGTTAAAATTTTTTATACCATTTAGACCAAGAGAAAAAAATGGAAATGATCATTCATAATGAGTATAATTTTATCCATTAATAAATTTACACTAAAACCTCATATTTTCAACCAATTGATAAGTATTCAAGAAAAGAATTATAATTTATAATGTAGTAAAATCAACAATTAAAGACCATAAAATAATAAAAAAGTTATTCAATTTATTCCACCTTTCTTTAGACAATATGAAAAACAAATATTGTTAAAACATAGTAAGATAATTATGAAAATGAGTGAACCATAATAAAATACATTAATATTAAAAATAAATTACCAAATTTCAAACCAAACCATTACATATAAAAATATCGTTATAATTATTATAAAATTTCTTTACTATTTTTGAAACCCAATGATTAGTAGTATCTGATCATAATTTATTACAAAATAAACCAACCACGATTACTAAAATTATATCCTTTTTGTTTATAAAATAAAAAATCATCATAACTTTTAAAAATTTCATAATAAAATTGACATGATATAGTCTAGTGGTAGGTGTTTCAACCTTATCACTAGTTAGTTGTGGGTTCAATCCCCACAACATTTCTAGATACGACAGATTGTCACCCAGACATCGAGTTATCCCTTTATTTTACATTAATCATTAAAAAATAAATCCTCTATTAAAACAAATCTTGTTGATCCTATGGGTAAAAAATACCTCAACCCAATAAAATAACTCCATAGAAGTCATAAATAACTTAAATGATTTTAATAATTAAAACCATTAAATGTGGTGTTTATGACATTGAACTCATGATAAACCTAGAATTCTATCCCTAACTCTTAAGATTACCTGGCAAGATATCATCATAATCTCCAATGTTATCTAAACTGACAGTTGATACCAACTATAAGAATATAAAACCCACACTAATAGATCCTATAATGAAATACATAACTTTAGAATAACATTTTTATGCCAATAATTGTGACCCAAAAGTTTCATTTTACCAGACACCATCAAAATGAAAACATGTATCATATAAATTACAGATAGAAATTTCAGATTAGGTTTTTTTAGAATTAAGAGAAATACTCACGTAAACCATTACCGTGACATTAAATAAGTGTTTCCCTTGATTATCTGAGAACATATTTTTTACATTAATATGCCATCATCATCTATTTAAAATCCATTTTGACATATCGCATACAAAATGTTTTTATAATAACTAGAGAAATGGAAACATATGAAGGGCGGTATAATATTCTTATTAAGGGTAAGCATTAACATTCGCAAATGAATGAATTCAATGTCCAATGAAGTGGAAATGTTTATGATGAAATAATCAGTGTATGAGTGAATTATAAGAGAACTCATACCGATCAATACTTGGATCAATAAACATCAAGACATGGAAATAGTTAGAGTCATTAGACTCAATAATAATGTTCCATGTGATATGATTATATATAATTAAAAACATTACAGCCTATAGATATCATAAATGAAACAAGTACATACCTGGGTCTTCATTTTCACTTCACTCTAATAATCACTCTTATAAATGAAATTACTATAGAGTCAACTTTTATACACAATGAATTATAGGGATATCATAGACCCCATGATATTTTTTTTATGTAACCACACATCCATGTTTTAACAAGGAAGAATTTTTTTTGTGTTTATCATGTAACCACCCATTATTAGTTTATTATAGAACCACTAATCATTGGTTTATCACCTAACTGCACTTCATTTCTATAGTATAAATAAAAACCATTAAAATAAAATATTTCACTACAATATAAAATAACAGGAACATATAATATTGCCTTCATAACATGATTAACTCATGTAAATGAAATGGCTTCCATACTAATCTCTTTGAAATAAAATTATCTCATGGAAAATAAATGGTATCTATAACAATATATTTGAAATATGATTAACCCATCAGTTAGAAACATGTTCTTTAAAATTTTCCTTAAAACATGGTTAACCAATAGAAATGAAATAGGATAAAAAACATTTATACATGATAAAACAATGTAAAATAAATGGGATCCATAATATTCTCATTGAAAAATGATCAAAGTATAAAAAATAGGTTACATAATATTATCTCTGAAAAAATATTATCCCATGAAATAAAATTTGTTCCCTAACAATATATATGATACATGATTAACCTATAAAAAATAAATGGGTGCCATATCAATATTATTAAATCATGATCAATCATTATAAAAGAAATGGGTTCCATCACAATATCATTGAAACATTATTAACCCATGGAAAATAAAGGGATTGTATAATTTTCTCATTGAAACATGATAAAGAAATGGAAATGAAATTAGTTCAACAAAATTATCACTAAAATAAGATTATACTGTGGAAAATAAATGGGTTCCCTAAAATTCTATTTGAATCCTGAATAACTTGTTGAATATAAGCAGGTTCTATAATGATGTCATCGAAACATGGTTAACCCATGGAAACGAAACAGATTCCATAACAATATATTTGAAATAATCATAATCCATACTAGTAAAGAAATAGGAGGGTATCAATTCAGAATATCCTAAATGGAGGGAAAGTAATAAAATGTTTTATTTACATTGATTAATATAAATTTTGATGAAATATCATTAATATATTCTTGTGGAAAATATTATTTTAACATTCAAAGTGCAGCATTCCACATTGAAATGTTTGAATCATAATATCAATGAGAGAATATAATCAAATGAAACATATAATAACTTGAAAATAATTAAATTAATGAAATATCATTTTAAAGGAGAAGTATATAGACCTCATAAAAAAGATAGTCGTATAACATAACAAACAACCCAATGAAAGAATATTATGACAAAAAACCATCCCCAATTTGGTATCTTTTAGACCATAAACCCATTTAAAGAGAGATCATAAATTTGATATGTAAACCCACATAAATTAATCTATTGGATTCATACAATACCTAAATATGTAGTATACACACACAAAAAGCGGTAAATATTTCATAAAAATCAACGAAATAATAGAGATACTAGAAACCCGCTTACTAATCAAGTAACTATTGAATCGTGATACACATGAAATAAAAAAATTAATTAGAACAATGAATTTCATTAAATAAAAAATTAATGATATGACATTTCACAGGGTAATATATACACCACATACAAGAAAATAGTGGACAATATTTAATGTATCCATAGATATAAAATGTGAGATGAAATTACCTTAAATTGAGTTTGGATTGTTATGATTGTTCTTTATCTTCTGTAACAACAAAGAAATGTTAATTATTTATAATAATGAAAAAAAATTCAATTTTATTGTTAAATTTTTTTCAATTATTTCCAGGTTATATAAAATTACATAATCCATCATGATTAAGTTGGATGTTTTTACTATATTCGGCTTATATGTCAAAAATATCATAGGTTGGCTAACTATTTTCAAAGTTGTTACTATTTAAACATCTCTAAAATTAATATCATTAAATATTTATATGAAATATAAATCAATTATACTTTTAAAATCTATAATGAATTATGGTTGGGAAATATAGGCAAATTTTATTATCATTGAGAGAGTAGGTTGTTTGTACACATAAGTAACATCCCCATATTCCAATGATCATTATAGAAAAAAGATAAGTCACATTTATAGTTGTAGAATTATAATTTTATAATAAATATAAATTTATTTTATAATATATTCTTAAATAATATTATCATTATATAAAATGAATAACATCGCTTTTTATTACATGATAGTCTACACATCCACTAACAATGTTATCACTTTTCTAGTGTGTGAAGCGGTATGAAAATAAGTGAAATATTAAATGTTCAGAAATATAATTACGTCATGCATATAATAAATTAAACATCCATATCACATACATATATTAAAAAACACCTTAACTTATTCAATTAAATGTTTGAAAAAATCCCATTTCGTTGAGGATGTGCTAGCCCACAAGTCCCAAAACGATGTTATCTTATTCCTAGATAATGGAGATAATTAAAGTATGAGTTATAAAATAATAAAGAAATCATAACTAAATAATAAATATAATAAATATAATAAAAAATACTATTTATGTTATTGTTCCCAACCTTCATGGTAGATAAGGGAATAACCAACTACATCTGTTCGTGAGGTGATAACCTATTGTACAAACAAATGATAATTGTGTATCCCATATGATGGAAGTGTGGGTTGGTAATGGTTATTACCATAACCTAAAATATTAATTAAATTTATGATTATTATGATTTTATATAATCATGGAATAATTATAATTATTTGGGTGTATAAATAAAAAAATAAAATTTCCCATTGAAGAACATTTCCTCTTCTTTGAGAAACACCATTTTGGTTCCACAGAAGACCTCACTGGTTTTAATAAATAAAAAATTAAGGCTTATAATATTATAAGAGGGTTATTTAGAATTCATTTTGGCTGATTTTTTGTGATGTAATAGTCTTGAGATGCATAGAGACGTTGGGAGAGTGAATTCCCTTTTATAATGGAGGATGAGTGGAATTCTTGTAAATATAAAAGATAATAACTCATTGCAGGTTACCCTTTCACAATTTTCTTCAAAATATGAAAAATTAAATATTTTAATGGAATTATTTTTGATCCAAACTCACACCACAAAAACGTATTCTTATAAATTTTTTATTTTGTCGTTATGTTTCTTCTTTTATTTTGGTTTTACAATTATCTAAATAATATCTTTACATATGTAAATCATCCATTAATAATTAATTATATTTTGAAATATTATTAAATTTATACCCAATTATTAATAAATATTAAATATTATTTGTTATAAAATACCATATGTGTTGGTAAATAATTCAATAGAAGCATACATAATGCGCAAAAAATTTCTTTAACCATAATCTTGCCAAAACAGTTTTCAATAGTGAGTTGTCAATATGACAATTATAAAAGATTAAATGTACATTAATGGACCATATTTTGAATTTATTTACATTTAATACATTTTTTATAGAAAATGTGATTTATATATATTTGGAATCATTTAATAAAATATCATTTATTATAAATGGGCATTAAGGTCAATTTTGAAATTTATTCAATTAATTTTTATTTAAAATAATTATCTATAAATAATTAGAAATAAATTAAACAATGTCAAAATATATTTGAAATGTATAATTTATAAAAAAATTTAATTAAATAAAAAATTTCATCCAAATTACTTCACCTTATATATATTTAGTATTATTTATTTTACAATGTTCTAAACTAAATATTCTATTTGTTGATGGTTTATATGTATTTAATGTAATTATATCATCACAAATAATAAAATATAAATTATAAAGGAAAAAATATCTAATTTATATTTCAAAATAATGTATTCAACTTTACATGGGCATTTTAATTCCTTTCCCCAATGTATTATTGAACAGAAAATGGAGAAAGGATCGTTGTTTTTTTTCTTTTCATAACATATTAATATCCTAGAAAAGTGTAAAAAAAACTCATGAATATTGATAATAAGTTAATAAAAGTCTTAATAGGTCTGTAAAATGGCTGATGAAAATGTATTGGGTGAGTTGGAACATTAATTTTAAAGTTAATCCACTAATTAAACTCGTTTTTACCTTAATCATTATAATTAATTTTAATTTCATTGACTTATCAATTTTGGTAAAAAACTAATTTGAACTTACTAGAAGTTTTATATTATTTTTTTATATATTTAATATTTATTTATCCTAATTACAATAATATAAGTGGAAGAATTTATCTTAATATTAATCCAACAGATGGGATGAAACATTAAGTTTTTGAAGGAGAAAACACCAAGAAGATTGAAATTTTGTATACCAAATTTCAATGTGAATTTTACTCCAATAAACTAAATTGGGTTTAAAGGAGTATTATTGATATATTATTTTATTTCAAACCAATTTAGAATATAATTTACCTATATAATTAAATTTAATGAAAAAGCAGTTCTCAATTAATATTCAGTGTTTTATACTGTTCTTCAAAAAATGAAACTTCTCAAAAAAATACATAAAATTCACTCAAATAAATTCTGATATTTCCCGATAAAAAATTATTTTTATGTTTTCAAATCATTTTATACCTATATCAACCTTTAAATTTAAATGAATCTCTCCATCAAATGTATACAAATCAACCTTCTAAAAAAACAATACAGTATATGCTTAGAACTCGATTTATTCTTATATTAAGACTAACAAATATATTAGATAAATTTAAAAAAAATTATGTAAAATATTAAAAAATTAATTAATATAACAAAATAATATTTATTAATTTAATTTATTATAATAAAACACCATTCGAGTCATAAATTGTTTTTATAAAAACACCTCTTTCATATTCAATTGGTCTTTATGTTTATATAAATAAATTTGTATCCAGTAAATTAATTTTATAAACATTTGTTTTCTATATTTTAATAGTTTATTAAATATAATTCATTCCCCCTATTATAATGTCTTGGTGATATCTATCATGTGATATAATAAAAATAATACTATATTTTTATATCATAAAACTCGATTTTTCTTTTAACAGATGTTATTGATGAAACCTAATATTGTGTTTAATGATGGATAAAATTGGTGTTGAATATGAGAGAAGGTAAAATGGAAATTTCATGTAGCTAGTGCTATCTAGTAATTAAAATTAATTTGAAATGAGATATTTTATAAAATCATTGGATGTTACAATTAACATGGTGTTTCACATGACAAACATTATCTAAAAAATTCATTTAATCAACGATATAATTCATAAAAACATGGGGGCTTACACGATATTAACATATTATTGAATCTATGACAATATAAACATATTTTTTCATTCCATTTAAACTACTAAATATAATATTCTTCTTTTAAAAATCAGGGTGTTATCAAGGACGCCCTCAGACGGCACTAATACAAGCCCCCTTGATTGTTGCTTTGGTTTTTTGACTGTTTTTTTACTACATTTTTTATTTTCATGATGTAATAAAAAACATATATTTGATAAGAATTTTTTTTAGTAAAAACATGAATCTATATAAAATTTATAACAAAAATAATGAAAATAATTTTAAAAACCATTTATTAAATAATATAATATAATCATAAATGGAGAATAACATGGTGTGGAACATGATTTAACTATAAAAATGATTTAAATACCACATAGAAACATTCTAGATTATAATATATCAATATATAATTAAATGATTCAAATAATAGATATTGTGATCCAATGAAGTTATTTAAATCATGAAAACCCCTTATAACCTTTGTAATAATTGAATCAAACCCTCATTAGTTGTATGAATTTAAATGTAACATTGAATATCATGAAATATAATTAGACTATGATATAAATAAAAATAGTTATTTATATACACCATTGAATTGGAAGCATGGAGTATAACTTAATCATGTCTCAAGGGATTCAAACTTGAGAAAAAGAAACTCTTCACTAATTTCCAATATTAGTCCAATTCATTATAAAATCATGTATAAAAAATACAAATAGATTAATAAGTAATTTAAAAATTATATTCATAACTAATATTTTTACAATTTCTAATTACAATATTTTCCTTCTCGTATATTAGATAGTTTTTTTCTCATTTTCCAACATTATATTTTCATTTTATTGACTCTTTATTGTAGTTCCATAGGATCATTGTAATTAATAATTCTTATTTTAAATTTCATCATTCAATGATAATTAATTTTATTTCAATTTTTGACTTATAATTTTTTTATATTTCATATTATGAGTACTATAGTCTCTATCCCCGAATATGAAATTGAAAACACACATTTCTCATTGATTTTCAAGAATCAACAGGTGTTTTCTTAATTATTAATTTAAATATTGACATAAAAATTCAAAAAATATTAATAATTTTTTATACAATTATATTCTAATATGTCATTAATTATGTTTTCAAAACCATTATTGATATAATCATACATCATTGTTGAAGTAGGTGTTCAAACCATAAAAAACACGAATATACCATAATTATCACTGATTATGAGGTAATTTAGTTGTAATACAATAAAAATAGTACTATAATGATACAATTTTTTTAACAAGTCAGATATATTTGGATTATAATGTTTTTAGAATATGGTGTTATGAATATGAAAATGTTACATAATATTAATTAATCATTTTCTTTATAATATAGTTATATTAAATAATTGAATTTATGAAAATCATGTTGGGATTATATCATAAATTGGAGCTCAATATTTCAAATCAAAAACTTAATAAAATCATAAAGAAACTATTTATAAATTAATATAGTTCTCATGTCCATCCATATAAGGTGGGGAAAAATGACAAATGTAAATCAATTTTCCCATGTACGATGTAGTCCACATGAATTCATGTTAATCGATTTCATTTTCTATAGAACGGGGAATGGTCGAAAAATGGAATATCAATTCAAAAGAATAATATATCTCATAAAAATAATAATTATTTATTACATTCCTTGTTATGACCAACATTATATGTTGATAATGGAAATGAATCATTTTTCATAGTGAAGATGGTAGTCTACACAGAAAATGATTCACATTTTCATTTTTATGAATATAAATGGGGTGGGTGGTTAATGCTTTTATTATCATTATAATAATGTAATATTATAATAATGTTACTATTGTAATTATTTTTTATTGGTGACTTGAAATTTTAGGATAATGTAAGGAACATAAATAAATATAAAAGTTAAAGATAGGTTATAAATATATACCACAATTCTTATATTATCTCCCTGGTGAAAAGGATTTAACCATTGAAGGGTTGTATTTTAAAAATATAATAACCTTTTTCAATCTCATATTGTTGTGGATAATATTATGGGTAATATTTTTCAAATAGAAAATTAGTTTTTCATGTGAAGGGAGTCCAAAATAAGAGTCCCTCTTTTATATGCAAAAAAGTGTAGCATTTTGGTAAATACCAAACAATTCAAAAATGTAAAGTCAAACTCAATGAAAGTGTTTGTAAAATTGATAAATGTAGAATTTTATAGAAGATATAGTCAATAAATACCTCCAATGTTAAAATGAAAATGTTTTTCATGTAAATTATTCCCTTTTACACTATGGTTACTCAATTTTATATTTTTAGGATTCAGTACAGTAACCAATTATTACCTAGGTAATTTATCTTAAATTCTAAAAAATTTAATAATTATATATTTTTTACATAATGATTCTAAACCTGAAAAAAATTATTGGATAATATTTTTAAATTGATAAGAAAATTATAAATAAATAAATGTATAATGGATTGATAATATTTTTCATTAAAAATAATTTTATTCTAAAATTAAAAATATGTGTTTTTAGTGAATTTTTTTTCAAAATATATTTTTATATAAAATACAAAATAATTTTATAAAAATATTTTTGAAATTATATATTAACAATTTCATAATTTCAAGTTATTTGTAAAAATTTTATTTTATAGAATTTCTCTATTGATATATCTTTTTTTAGAAAATATTAAACAATTTATCTTTAACTAATATGACCATTATACATCTAAAATTGATTTAATTTCATCAAAATTTAAATCATGATATTTATTAAAAAATGTGAATTAAAAACATAAAATGAAATGAAAAAAATAATTTCATAGAAAATCATATTTTTATATTAACTATATTTGTTATTTAAATTACTAATTTATCTGGTGTTGAAATAACTTTTTAGTATATAATAATAAATATCATAGTTTCTTGGAATAAATAAATAATTTCAAGAAAATAGTTCTTTAAACATAATTTGAGTTTAAAATTAATGAATTATCGAAATGTATATAAATTTATGATATATCAATAAATATAATTTTTTTCATTTGGATAAAATACTAGTATTTACAAACATAACCCCTTATGATCTCTAAGAAATAAATTATCATAAACTAATACATAATTATAGTTATGGGTTGCGGTTCATTTGTATAATATGTTGTGGTGATGACTTTGAGCATGAATATCTATTGTATATAGTTTCTGTCAAATCATACTTCCTTAGGTTTAGCTTGGTCTTTGTTAATGGTGAACTATAGTAATGATAACTTCCTTTCGACTATAAAAAAATGGCCATTAAAATGATGTTTTTTCTTCCAAAACCCATTTCGTCATACATTAATTATTGATATAGGATATCGTCACATAAATATATATAAAAAAATTTAACAACTAGGTTTTAGTGGTCATATTTAATTTTTATAATATATCATTTTGTCATTGTAGATTCATTTTTCATGTGAACCATTATATAAAAAAAATTTATCTGGGATAGTGTAATGTGAAATATTCAGTCATTTCAATCTCCCCTTTAAAAAATGTTATCCTCAAAATTTTAATTGTTACTTACCAGAAATGTTATATATGGTTATTTGAATGATAAATTGAGAATTAGTTTTCTAATAAATTATCAATCATGTCTATTAATATATAGAATAATAATCACCATAATACTATGTTTCTTCCTAATATTTTTACTTAAATACCACTATTGGTTTGCTATGAAGAATTATTTTATTTTCAATGGGGTTTATTTTCCAAAACTAATGTTAATAAATTTTATAAATAGTATTAAGGATTTAAATATGATTCATTATTTTTAAAATCTCTAAAAACATATATTTATCTAATCCTAAATGGTTCACAAACATAGATGTTTTGAATGAATGTTGAGGTTGGAAAATATAATTTATAAATATTTATCCTCCAACCTACAAGGATCAATGAGTTCCTTGTTCAGAACCCTACTAACCATTTCTAGATTAGATTTATCCAATGTATCATTCTAAACGATCTGCATTATATCTTTTAAAAATGTTTCCATCATCAGAATATTACCAATTATCTCTTCACCTACCAATTGCACCAGTCCTTATACAACTTGTCTCCTAAAAGCCACTCATAAATATTTTTTATTGGGGGATATATGCATCACCATGTACATATTGAATGAATTATCATGTGTTCAAAATAAGGCATTATAAGGCCCATAATATTTCTCAAACACAATGCACTAGATTGTGTACTCTATGAAATCTATCAAATTTGTAAACTAATCCCATCCCCAAAGTAACTAGGTGGAATCATTTTACTCCCAACAACACTGTCAAATGGAACTAGTGTTTTTAATAGGTAATTGTATTCTACGTCGATCATTTCCATGGTGATTTCAACATCATTAGAATCATACAGTAAAAAAATTGGTGTGGTGTACTTACAGATGATAGAAATTATGATTCATCAGTGTCTATATTTATTTTATATACAATAATATCTATCCACATCAACTTATAATTATTATATTCACCTAAAAATTTATAATAGTGAGAATTTAATGAGTAAACTAAACCTAATTTGAGAAAATGGATTCAATTTTTAAATATTAAGTCCATTATGTGAAATCTATATAAATGATCCATAATAATATTTATATTCTCATAAAAATAAAATTAAAAAATAAACCATCAGGCATATAGATATTTTATTTATTAAATAACAATATGGTTATAAATCTGAAAAATAATATAATAAAGATTGGATTTCAAGAATAATGATCCCATTTTTAAAATTCAAAAGGGGGGATTTAGTTATCAA
Source organism: Viscum album (assembly GCA_963277665.1). Lineage (NCBI taxonomy): Eukaryota > Viridiplantae > Streptophyta > Magnoliopsida > Santalales > Viscaceae > Viscum > Viscum album. Next base: position 2,010,420,975 of record OY728155.1, read on the forward strand.
TATCCAACTCATCCAAAGTTACTACATGTGATCCAATATATTCCATCTATTGTGATGGTAGATCATTCTTATAATTTTTATTGTTTATTAATTTATGACATTTACATACGTAATTTCTATATATTACACACATTATATATCATATAATTAGCGATTACATTAGATGAATGATTTCCACTCATATCAATATAATAATAATTTTCATTTTACAGTGATAGTGTGATTTTCGATAACCCAGCATTCTATATGTTTTGAATATTCTAGTCCAATTTAGTAAATTACCTTACCATTTCTTCCATCACTTTAGACATATAATGAATTCACCATTCATTCAATCATAAAATTATTTACTTGATTTTTCATTAGAATCCATAACCCAATTCTTTAGTGTGTATGGTACATCGATTATGGTAACATTGTCAATCATAATTCATGACTGAATCTCTAGAATGATGATAAGTTTTCTCATTATAGATCATGTGCTTGATTGGTTGATCATTGATATAATTTCCAATTTTCCCTCAATCCTAGGTTTACATCTAGTTACATCTACTAAAATATCCATAGTTTTTTACATTATTGTAAAAAGATAATTAAATTAGATAATTATTATAATTATAAAATGAATTTGTGCCTTAAAATTATATTATTATTTTACATTATCACATTGGATTAATTTTACTTTAGATAAATATATATTAATATTGGTTCGTACAATGATATTTTATGATTCTTGACTTATATTTCTCAACATAATCACACAATATAACTTTGAAATATATCCTTTATGGTCCTTTATAAAGAGAATATGATTAATAAAATCATATATCCAAGAAGTGTCAAACAATGTGTCCAGTTATGCCTCTATATTACCCCATAATTAATGATTTATTTGTTACCCAACACTCACTTTTCATGGTTATACAACCTACATATATCATTGGAATAGCCTAGATTAAATTTTTTTTATTTATAGAATGTTTTATTTAAAAAAAACCCATACACTAATAATATTATTAATACTTGAGGATTTCATCCTATACTTTGACACATATAGTTTTTTACTATGGTTTTCAATTCTAATCCCAAAAATAAAAAAACCAATCAAAAAAATTGACCAACCCATTCTATGATACCAACTATTAAATAATAAAACATTACATAAATAATACATTAATATCAATATTTAATTCATACATCTCACATACCGTAGTATAACAAAAAGATAGAAAGGTTTCATATCTAAGAGAATATATACTTAAACACCTTATTTTATAATATATGTAGACATTTATGTATAATTTTTCATCATTGGATCCTTTTCTATATATCTTAGAATCTTTGATCAACATCATAACCTAGGGATTCAAATCATATGAAATTTGTTATCTTTGATGTTTAGCTGGGAAAAACAATTCAGAGCTTGAAGGAGAACATGATGGGGATGTAAAAATAAAAATAGAATATAATTAAACCATGGATGATAATTATAAAAAATGCTTATAAAACTTAATATCATGAATAGGATCCTAATGAAAACATAAAATATATGAAATAACATAGATCATATCTCGATAATCACATAAATTATGAGCATCACATAAAAGTTTGGAATACTATAAAAACATGGATAAATTTTAATTTAAAGAATTTCTCATAAGTGAAGTGAATATTGAAAAGTTGGTATAATTATATAAATTACATGAAAAATTGGCATAATAATTATCATAGGATATCATGTCCGATCATACACCTGATTCACATGAATATGTGATCAAACTCACCAAGTCAAGGGAGTAAATGTGAGAAAATCCAATATAACCTTTCCCAATTTATAAAACTCATTATGTCTATTCCTTACTATATAATGATTTATTTTCTTAAAATAATTCATTGGATAGTGATAAATAACCCCACCCATCCTCTTCCACTCATATTATTGCAACATGAAATCAATCACAAAAATATCTCAATGAACCCTTGAAAAAATATTGGGTTCTCATATTATATGAAATTATGTAATCTTGGATATTAAAATCCCATTTTTATAAATATTAATAACATAATCACATATAATGAAAAAAAGAAAATTCTATTTAAGATATATTAATGCTGGATAAAAAAATTAACTAAAAATAAAAACCTTTTTAGAAAAACATTTAAACATATTTATAAACACCGATGAGTATATTACCTTCAATAAAAATATTTTTTATTGGAGAATGAGAATAATTTTTTAAAACCTAGTTATAAATATATACAAATAATATAACCTTACAAAGACATAATTTATAATGATTAAATGTGATCTAAAAGAAAAATTATATATTTTAAATGTTTGAAAAATCTTTTTTCTTTTGAATTTTTAAATTCCATAATTTTAAAGCTCATATAAATAAAAAAGATAATGAATATTATTTTTAAAATGTTTTTAATAGTGTAAATTGGATTTTTTATGGAAAAATAGATTTATATTCCATTCGGCAATAGAAGACATTAGTGGGAAATAAAAATAGGAATATAGAAGAAAATTCCCATAAATTTAATATTATATATTCTTACAAATTTTTTATTTTAACACAAAAAAGAATAATCAAGGAAAAAACATTTCTAATAAAAATAGTTTCAAAAGAATATAATTATTAAATATAGTATATAATAATTATTCATTTGGATCAACCAATCATTAATGGTAAAATAAAATAAAATATTTCTATCAAGAGAACCTCAAATAATCAATATAACAATTGATTGAAAACACTATGATCAGTATAAACAAAAATTGGACATTTAATTTCATGGAATATAATAGGCTCATGGAATATTATGAATAAAGTAAACCATTTACACCATATAATAGGAAATATGATGTATAACATAAACATGTCCCCTTATATTCAAATATGTGGGAGAAAACCCTATCAATTTTTCCTTTGTTTGTCAAAAGAACTTAAATCTCATGTATAAAAAACATAAATATCATAATAACTAATTTAATTAACTTTAATATTCTAAAATTTATATATAATATTTTTTTCAATAATTATATTCATGTATATTTGTATGTTTTTTGGTATTTCCCCATATCATGGGTTTATTTTTTGGCTATTTATTATATTTTCTTTTGAGTAATGCCAATAATCAATACAGATATAATTTTCATAGTCAAAAGTTCAACAATTCCACTATAATGGATGACATATAATTATTTATGAATTTTAAATTTTAATCATTACAACATTTGTCTTTATTATGCAATATGAAATCGATAATGAACATTATTCATTGATTTTCACCTTCTATTGTGTGTTGTCATTATTAACGAGTTAAAACGTAATTTAACTATTATAAATCCAAAATTAAATAATTATTTACATATTTATATAATATTTTAAAATTATTTGTTGTTTCATAATCATCCATGATTTAATTTCATATAATTTTTCATGTGTGTTGTCAAAATGACACAAACATGAGTATACCATGATTATTGATTTATATAAGGTGTTTTATTTTTAATATAGTTATACATGTATCATAAGGGAATCACTTACATAAAATTAATATGATATATCAAAATTTACTGAAATTTAATATTCTGCAATGGATAATAAAATATTAATTAACTTGACTTAATGATTATCCTCTTAGTATTATTCTTGTAAATAAATGAATTCATGATAGATTTATGGATATCATATCACTAATATGTTTACCAATTTATCATAATATAACATTAATTTTATCAAAAAAATAATTTTTTTACTTTAAAACCATTGTCATTACTATTAATATAATTAAGTTGTTAAATAAATAAAAGAAATAAATCAACCCATCCTAGAAGAATTCCACACTTATTCATGGTTGATGAATTCTGTTGGTCTGAGTGGATACTCAAGAGGGGGTGAATTGAGTTCCAATTAAAATTTCTGTTTGAAAACTTTGTCTTAAAATCCCCCAAATAAAATACTGAATTAAACTGTAGTGAATTTATATCAAAGTAAAGGTTCTATTGGGTTCTCAAGGGATTGATTATTTCCTAGTTAATCAAAACAGAAGATTTGATTAACTTTTGAAACTAATTTACTGATTTACAATTAATATAAACACTTGCGTGTCTAATTATCAAAGTGAGTTTAAAATAGTTTTGGTTTTAAAGTAATTAGCAGAGGAATAAAAAATAACATTGAAAGAAATAGCACAACAGATATAACCAAGAGGTTCAATCTCATGCCGAGACTTAGTCCTCTAAAAACTTTATATAAAAGTGATCCACACCATGGATCGGGGTTCACAACAGTTTACAACTATCCAGGTCGAAGACCTCTACCACTATTATTCGTGGGAAACAAAACAACAGCAACCAGCTGTCCAAGTCACAGACAACCTCTACCACTATCACAGTGAGAAATAAAAGATTTAAAGAGTTTGCTGAGGATTTACAGATCCTCCAGTTAAAGTACAGGAGACAGTGTGTGTGTCAAATACAGCAGATAACACACACTGCTCGAAAATGTAAAATAATGAATCACAGAGCAGAGATGTAGAGTTTAGAAATGGATCTAGTGATTGCAGTGAAGCATTGGACTCCATGAGTTTGATCAGAAATGGTTTTGAGTCCTCTTCTGGTTTTTGTGTGAAAACAGAGTTTTGTCTGCTTGGCATTCAGGTTCAGAGATAGTGACAAATGTAGTCGATGAAGTTCTTCAATGTCCTCGTGAATGTACAGAACTCTTCTTGAGTAAGCTTGAGTGTGTATGAGATTCTAGGTCTTCTACAACTATCTCATCCACAACTCTTTTCACTCATATGTGTCTCTTCATCCTCTTTTTCACCAATAGGGACCTCTTGTATTTATGGCATGAGCTCCAACAAAAGAAATGATTTCTTTTTGCAGGTACAAGGTACGATTTCCTGACATCCAACAACCTTCATTAAATAAATGACAGAGCATTAAAATATACCTAATATGATCGTTGGTCAGATTAAATAAAGATAAATAAATTCAAATAGCTGTTTATGACTATCGGTGAGTCAAGTGATCGGTAGGTCATCAGCATCAGCATCGGTGGCTAGACATCGGTGTGTCCTGATCGGTGAATCATTTGATCAGCATCAGTGAGACATATTCAGGGACTCATTTGATCAGCATCAGTGTGTCATGATCGGTGACTCATTTGATTCGCATTGGTGAGACATCTTCGGTGACTCATTTGATCAGCATCGGTGTGTCATGATCGGTGACTCATTTGATCAGCATTGGTGAGACATCTTCGGTGACTCATTTGATCAGCATCGTTGTGTCATGATCGGTGACTCATTTGATATGGATCGGTGAGATATCTTCGGTGACTCATTTGATCAACATCGGTGTGTCATGATTGGTGACTCATTTGATCAGCATCGGTGAGACATCTTCGGTGACTCATTTGATCAGCATCGGTGTGTCATGATCGGTGACTCATTTGATATGGATCAGTGAGACATCTTCGGTGACTCATTTGATCAGCATCGGTGTGTCATGATCAGTGACTCATTTGATTAGCATCGGTGAGACATCTTCAGTGACTCATTTGATTAGCATCTGTGTGTCATGATCGGTGACTCATTTGATCAAGATCAGCGAGTCATGATCGGTGACTCATTTGATATGGATCGGTGCGACCGTTCACTTTTGATATGGATTAGTGCGACCATTGTCTTTTGATATGGATCGGTGTGACCGTTCACTTAATAGAACACAAAGTGTCTGTTTGATCCAGAAGACATCCAGAATACTTGTAAATCAATAACAAGCTGAGATAAAAACATGATCCAACTGATATAAATAGATTCACTAAAAGATTGTGATTATGTATATGAGGAATCCAACTGGATTAAGTAACGATGATTTGTGATTATTAAAAAATCAATCATATGAATAATTCAAACAATATTCTGGATGGATCAACAATCTCCCACTTTTTGATAATCACAAATCTTAGTCATAAATAAAAAGAATATATCATCAATAACAGTGACAAGGCATAATAAGAATAAAAACACTATGACATATAAATCTCCCCCTGAATTTATGCCTTGGTATAATTATGTAAATATTGCTCCCCCTGCCATAGAATGTTTCTCCCCCATAGATATAAAGCATGAAATGTTTCTCCCCCATAGATATAAATCTCCCCCTTTGGGATAATCAAAAATGAGGGAAAACATATAAAGAAGAGATTAAAAGAAGGCATCATAGAGAATAGAGAGAAATAAAGTTTGTAAAGTACATCAGAGGACAAACAGAACACTGTTCACCCTATCAACAACAAGACACAACTATTTCTTGGGATGTAACAGGGCTTTGCCTTTGTTAGAAGGATCAATGGTTGGTAAGTTGGAGGGCTTGGAGGTAGGATGAACTGGGAGAATTTGAAAAGGTGGTAAAATGAATCTAGAAGGTGGAGGAGAGGATGCCACGGGGATTGTATGTTGAGCAGTAGTAGCTGGTTGAGAAGATTGCTGAAGAACTGGCCATAGTTGAGATAGAGCTTGAGCAACGGAGATCTGATTTGGAGCAACATCAGAGGCACTAAGTGGTTCAGCAGTAGGAAGCACAATGGTGGTGGCTTGTTCATTCAGATAAGGCTTCAAAAGATTTATGAAATCCTGAATAACTTCTGCACCATACTGCATAGCATTCTCAAAATCATCCTTATTCTCCATGAACCGTTTCAAGATAGGAGTAAAATCTTTCAACTGACGAACTTGAGTCATGAAAGCTTGAGTTACTGGAGGTAGTTTCATATTATCATCCAACACCTTGAAATTCATAGTCATCTCATGCTTGGTATAAATCTTTGAAAAGTAATGATCAACCTTTTCGTTGATCTCTTTCTGAGCTTTATTGCCATCTGCTGAATATACTTTTACCATATTATGAATGTGATCACTGTGCTCCTTCATCTTACTCAAGAAGTCCAAATCAAGAACTTGTCTAATGGCGGCCAATTCATCATGCACAATCTGCCTTAGAGCCTCTAGATCATGAGTAGTGATCTTGGTTACTTTGGATGCACTGGCTTGAGCAACTATCTGAGTTATCTAAGCTTTCAACTTCCTCATATCAGACTTCTTAAGATGTTCAATCAGATTCCTAAACACTTCCATCATACCCGAGATGGTTAATCTAAATTTGTTTGATAAAGAAACTAATTCAGATTGTAGATCCTTCAGAGTCTGATTTAGAGAGGCTATGTGCCTACCAATAAACTCACTAGTATTGGCTAGGTTTGGTCTAATAACATTTGATACTCTTGTTGAAAAGGATTCCAAAGAATCTTCAGAAACTTGCAGAGAATCTTGAGTAAGAGCATTTGAAATTTCTTCTCTGAATGTATCTCTCATAGCAGCAAGTAACTCAATTTTGAACTTATCAAAAGCAGTCTGAGAGATTGTAGAACTAGGTAGATGAACATCTGTAGAATCAACAACATGAGCAGACCTTGCCTCAACTGGTTGGCTTTCCTTCACAACCGCTGTAGATTTTGATTCTTCCCCTTATTTTTCAGAATACTCTAAACCCAATACAACAAAACCAGCATAATCATCCCAGACAGCATCACACAGAGTATATTTCGGTTTATCATAACATGCTTTTCCACTGATTTCTAGAGAATCTCTCTTGCCACTGGTATTTGTTTCTTGAACTATTTGATGTGGTTCTATTAAAGGTAGAACAAGACCATCCACTGGTCGGTTATCACCATCACCATCATCATCATCATCATTATCATCATCTCCATTTCCATTTTCATTCTTCTCAGAATCATCACTGTCAGATACTTCAGTGTTAATAGCTTCTTCATCACCAAGAACTGGTTCTGATTCAGGTAAGGCTAAAGGTGGACTGGTAGGTCAAAAAGTTCATTATTCTCTTAGGGCTCACAGTATCGGGATCACTCCTATCTTCTAGAGGTGACATACTTACTTCTTCTGTTTCAGCTTCTTCCATCCCTTTTTTACCAGACTCTTCAGTGTCCTTATTCCTTTCAACATATACTTCTTCCTCATCATCAGAATAAATTGGCTCCTCATCTGATTTCAAACCAGGGTCTCTCAAACCCTTCGGCCCCTTTCCATGATATGTGGGATTGTTGGATTCATACAAATTTTCTTCATTAGCAATCCATCATTTTTTCCATGGGTTCAAATTTATTTTCATCATTTTACAAATTTCTTTGTTAACACAAAAAGCACTATCAGATTCATCTATCTCATCAGCTTCATCAACACATTCCATATTCTTTAACATTGTAGTGATCATTTTGGAATAGAACAGGGAAGTGGCTTTCTTAGAAGGTTTCACCATTCCAGCTATGTTCACCATTAGATATCTACACAAATTGATCTTCTCATGGGTCTTTATTAAAAACAATAGAAAAACATCCTGGTATTTTATAGCAGCAAAATCTCCTTTCCTAGGGAAAATTTGGTGCTGAATTAACATAAAGAGAAGTCTACATTCACCATCCAACTCTGAGGATGTGATTCTCCTTGATTCTCTGTTTCCAGTCAAAAGCTCTAAAGCTAACTCATAAGAGAAGCATTCAGTGGTTGGAGGAATGTTTCCAGCATAATCCTCATACCGACCCTCATGGGGTACATTTAAACATTCAACACATTGTTTAAATGAAAAATATATTTTCTTTCCTTTCACTACATAAGACATTTTGGCAGCCTCTACACCATCTAAAGTAACTTTTAGATTTATATAAAACTCATGCACTAGATTTGGGTAGTATACACGAGTGTTATATGAGAACCAGGCATTCTATCCTTGTGATTCTAAAACCTGTAACAACAGTGACTTACTTGTCAAAAGCTAGGCAGAACTGACTGCCTTTTCTACAGCAAAAAACCGAGTTTCTAGGTTCAGATTTACTGATCTCTGAGTGGTTCTACTTGACTCGCCTCGAGCATGCTTTGAAGGTACATGACTATCTGATCCTTTGCTTGGTCTGTTTTTCTTAGCCATTTTAAGATTCTGGGGAATGCAGGAGTTCGAAGGTTCGAAGTAGAGGAGAAGAGGGGATATACGGCTTGGCGGGAAATGAAAGGTCGAAGGTTTGGGGAAAAGTAAATAGTCGCGTATCATTTATTTCATCATTTAGGTTTCCATAATAATGATAAAAATAATTAATATAAAAAGTAATAGAAAGATAGATCGGTTTGACTGATCGGATTCATAGATCGGTTTCACAGATCAGTTTCACATATCGGTTTCACAGATCAGTTTCATAGATCGGTTTCACAGATCAGTTTCACAGATCGGTTTCACAAATCGGTTTCAGAGATCGGGTTCATAGATCAGTTTCACAGATCGGTTTCAAATATCGTTTTCATAGATCGGTTTCACATATCGGTTTCACAGATCAGTTTCAAAGATCGGTTTCACAGATCGATCATACACAACTCTTGTTTAATAAAACTCATTCTTTCAGAGAATAAAGCCTTTGTAAAAATATCTTCTAATTGATGTTCAGAACTAATAAATTCTAGAGAAATATCACCTTTCTGATAATGATCTCTTAGAAAGTGATGTCTGACATCAATGTGCTTAGTCTTAGAGTGAGACACATGGTTCTTAGATATGTTGATTGCACTAGCGTTGTCACAGTTAATTAAAACATGTTTAAAATCAAATCCATAGTCCAATAAAGTATGTTTCATCCACAGAATCTGTGCACAACAACTACCAGCAGCAATATATTCTGCTTCAGTAGTAGAAAATGCAACTGAGTTCTGTTTCTTACTACACCATGATACTAGGGACTTTCCAAGTAAATTACATGTTCCAGATGTTCTCTTCTTATCTAACATACATCCAGAAAAGTCAGCATCTGAATAACTAGTTAGGTCAAATGATTTTACTTTTGGACAAAACAACCCTAAATTCACAGTATACTTAAGATATTTAAAAATCCTTTTAATAGCCAGTATGTGTGATTCTTTTGGATTAGCTAGAAATAGAGCACACATACACAAACTAAACATAATATCTGGTCGACTAGCAGTAAGATAAAGTAAACTCCCAATCATACCTCTGTAGTTGGTTTGATCAACTAGTTTCCCAGTTTCATCAACATCCAATTTACAGGTGGTACTCATAGGTGTATCACTTCTCTTAATACTATCCAAACCAAAACGTTATAATAAATCCTTAGTATATTTACTTTGATTTATAATAATACCATCTTTAGTTTGAAAGATTTGAAATCCAAGAAAATACTTATGCTCTCCCATTAAGCTCATTTCAATCTCATTTTGCATAACCTTTGAAAAATCAGTACATAAATACTTTTCAGAAGATCCAAAAATAATATCATCAATATAGATTTGTACTATTAAAACATCTTTTGAAATCCTTTTTATAAAAAGAGTGGGATCAACTATTCCTTTTTCAAATATTTTTGAAATAAGAATGTTTGAAAGTCCTTCATACCATGCTCTTGGAGCTTGTTTCAAACCATATAAAGCATTAGAAAGTTTAAAAACATGATTTTGAAAATGAGGATTTGAGAAACCTGGTGGTTGTTCTACAAAAACATCTTCAAAAATAAAACCATATAAAAAAGAAATTTTCACATCCATTTGATATAACTTGAAATTCAGATGTGATGCATAGGCAAGTAAGATACTAATAGCCTCTAATCTAGGTACATGTGCAAAGGTTTCCTCATAGTCAATTCCTTCTTCTTGATTATACCCTTGGGAAACTAGACTAGCTTTGTTTCTAATGATGTTTCCAGATTCATCAACTTTGTTTCTAAACACCCATTTTGTGCCTATGGTTATAGTGTCCTTAGGTCTTTCTACTAATTTCAAGACTTTGTTTCTTTCAAATTGATTTAGTTCTTCTTGCATAGCTATTACCCAAAATTCATCATTGATAGCATCATTGATATTTTTAGGTTATAACTGTGAGAGAAAAGCTTTATGTTCAACCTGATTTCTTAGAGAAGGTTTAGTCTGTGTTCCTCTATCTAAATTACCTATAACAACATCTAAAGGATGGTTCTATAGAATTCTAGTTGGTCTAGAAAAGGTAAGGATAGAGATTTCAGATTCATCTACAGGTTGAGGTTCAACAGAATCAGGTTCTGGAAAATTTCAAGAACTGGATGTTTTAACTTCAAGTCCACTATCTTTATCATTAATGTTCAAAATAGAGAGATCGTCATCAAGATTTTCAAGAGAGGTCTTAGGTTCATGAGGATCAGTTTCATCAAATTTGATGTGAAAATATTCTTCCACACATTTGGTTCTTTTATTGAAAAATCTATAGGCATTACTAGAAATAGAGTAACCTAGGAAAATTCCTTCATTACTCTTGGATGAAAATTTGTCAAGATTCTCTTTAGTATTAAGAATAATGACTTTGCAACCAACAACTCTGAAGTAGTTAATCTTAGGTTTCCTATAGCTCCATAACTCATAAGGGGTCCTCTTAAGAACATGTCTGATCAAGACTCTATTAATAACATAAAAAGATGTATTTACAACTTCAGCCCAAAAATAAATAGGTAGGTCATACTCATTAATCATAGTCCTAGCAATTTCTTGTAGGGTTCTATTCCTTCTTTCTATAACACCATTCTGTTGGGGTGTCCTAGGGGCAGAGAAATTGTGACTATAGACACTGTGTGAGCAGTAAGATTCAAACTCATGATTTTCAAACTCATGACCATGATCACTTCTCAGGGTTTTAATTTTAAGTCCACTAAGGTTTTCTACAGACTTGGAATATTTTACAAAGCAAGAACAAGCTTCACATTTGTGAGCTAGAAAATACACCGAAGTATATCTAGAAATGTCATTTACAAGAACATAGACATAGTGCTTCCCATTTAAACTAGAAACTATAGAATGTCCAAATAAATCCATGTGAACCAACTCAAGAGGTTGAGAAGTTGAAACTTATTTCATTGATTTAAAAGAAACATTATGTTTCTTTCCCTTTTGACAAGGATTACAAACTTTGTCTACTGGAAATTCAAGTTTGGGTAGTTCTCTAACTATGTTCTTCCTAGAAAGTTTTCAAAGTGAATGCACATTGCAGCATCCTAATCTTCTGTGCCAAAGCGAAGACTCTTTATGAAAAGCATTTAAATAAGTAATATTCTTCTTAGCTAAAGAATTTAAATCAACAACATAAACATTTTCATTTCTTAAAGCAGAAAACACTAAAACATTTTTAGAATTAAAAACATTGTAAGAACCGTTTTCAAATTTAACATAAAAACCATCATCACATAACTGATAAATACTTAAAAAATTGTATTTAAGTCCATCAGCAAATAAAACTTTAGAAATTAATTCTGAGTCAGTGTTACCAATCTGGCCTAAGCCGATGATTTTTCCTTTTGAGTTATCACCAAAAGTGACAAAGCCATCATCAACTGTTACTAAAATCTTAATGAATGAGAAGTCTCCAGACATATGTCTTGAACATCCACTGTCCAAATATCAAGTCTTTCTACATGAGCTCTTTAAGCAGGTTCCCTACAACAGATTTAGATAGGAAATCATTTTGGTACCCAGATCTTCTTGGGTCCAGACAGGTTATCCAATAAAACTTTAGGTACCCATATTTGTCTAATGGGTCTCATAAGATTTCTAGAGTCAACCGATTTTGAAAGATAAACCTTATTAGATCTATAACTATGAATATAATTGGTTGAAGCATATGAGGTTCCAGAACTAGCTACATTTTGTCCAGATTTAAGAATGAATCTAGTTTTGGTAATTTTCCTTTTTCCAGGTTGGTATCCTATACCAGTAGTGTATCTAGGTGCTATTTTTGTTACCTAGCATCTGAGTAAGAGTATCTTTGCCATTGATAAATTTCTCTATTTCTTTCTTGAGTTTCTCATTAGATAGTTTCAGTTCAGTGTTTTCTTTAAGCAACTGAGCATTATTTTCCATTTCAATATCAAGATCAGATTTATGTTTAACAGTTAAAGCATACTATTTCTTTAAACCTTTGTATTTTTCTTTCAGCTCATTACAGGTTTCTTCTAACATATCACAATATTGAAATAGTTCAAATTTTGACATGTTATCAGATTCAGTATAATCTTCAGAATAATAATAATTTAAAGTAGGAGTTTCAGCTGTTACCTCAGAAGTGTTTGTCATAAAACACATGTTTGCCTTATTTCTGTGTTCAGTTTCAGAAACTTCAGATTCAGTGGAGCTATCCTCAGAAGCACTCCAAGTAGCCTTCATGGATTTCTTAAACTTATTGTCCTTGTATTCATACCTCTTCTTGTATTTCAACTTTGGGAAGTCTGCTTTTATGTGTCCCTTTCTTTTTCACTCATAGCAGACAACATCATCTGATTTGTTTTATTTTTCCAATCATTTTTCCAATATCCATTGTTGTCATACTTTCCATTATAATTTTATTTTCTGAAAGACTTATTCTTTGTATAAAACATCTTAAACCTTCTAGCAATGTGAGCCATCTCATCATCACTATCAGAAGCACTTTCACTATCTTCACAGCTTGAGATTTCATTTATAGCTTAGAGCTTCTCCTTATCCTTTTTCTCTGAAGTTCAAGTCTTGAAAGAAACAGACTTCCTTCTAGCTTCATCATCATCTTCTTTGTTAACCTTGAGTTCCTCTTCATACATCATCAACTTGCCAATTAGTTCCTTGACTGGCAGTTCACCAATATCAAATGATTCTCTAATTGAGACAAAAGTTCCTCTCCCTCTTTCAGGTAGACTTATCAGAATTTGCATAATTTATTCCATTGACGGAACATCATTTCCCAGAGAAGTCATTGTGTTTAAAATTTCATAAAACATGAGATACATGTCAGAAATGGGTTCATCAGGCTTCATCTTAAAATTATCATACTTAATAGTATAAGTATTCAATCTCATTTCCTTAACATTAGTTGTTCCTTCATGGGAAATGGCTAAGGTATCCCAAATTTCATAAGCAGTTTTATAGTCAGATATTCTATTAAATTCATCATCTCTTAAATCACAGTACAAGGCATTCATAGCTTTGCAATTATTATTGTAGGAAACCATAGTAGCTTCATTCCAAGTAGATCTAACAGTAGTAGGAATTTTATATTCTGATTCTATAGCAGTCCAAATATCATAACCCATGCTCTCTAAATGAATTTTCATCTTGAATTTCCACTGATCATAGTTAGTTCCATTGAAAAATGGTGGTCCATTGGTAGCAACACCTTCAAGTCTATTATCCATGATAACTTACTTAAATAAATGATTTTAAAGAGATAAAAATTTAGAAATAACAGAAATTTTAAGAACATTAAAATATAACTAAAATCACAGTTAAAAAATAGAGTACTTTAGAAAATATTTTAAACCCTCTGATACCAAATGTTGGTCGAAGTGGATACTCAAGAGGGGGGTGAATTGAGTTCCAATTAAAATTTCTGTTTAAAAACTTTGTCTTAGAATCCCCCAAATAAAATACTAAATTAAACTATAGTGAATTTATATGAAAGTAAAGGTTCTGTTGGGTTCTCAAGGGATTGATTATTTCCCATTTAAACAAAACCGAAGAGTTGATTAACTTTTGAAACTAAATTACTGATTTACAATTAATATAAACACTTAAGAGTCTAATTATAAAAGTGAATTTAAAACAGTTTTGGTTTTAATGTAATTAGTAGCGAAATAAAAAATAACTTTGAAAGAAATAGCCCAGCAGATATAACCATGAGGTTCAGTCTCAAGCCGAGACTTCATCCTCTAAAAACATTATATAAAAGTGATCCACACCCTAGATCAGGGTTCACAATAGTTTGCAACTGTCCAGGTCCAAGACCTCTACCACTATTTTTCGTGGGAAACAAAACAACAGAAACCAGTTGTCTAGGTCACACACGACCTCTACCTCTATCCTAGTGGGAAATAAAAGATGTAAAGAGTCTACTGAGGATTTATAGATCCTCCAGTTAAAGTACAGGATACAGTGTGTGTGTCAAATACAGCAGATAAAACACACTGCTCGAAAATGTAAAATAATGAATCATAGAGCAGAGATTTAGAGCTTAGAAATTGCTCTAGTGATTATAGTGAAGCTTCGGACTCCTTGCGTTTGATCAGAAATGGTTCTGAGTCCTCTTCTGGTTTTTGTCTGAAAAAAATAGTGTCGTCTTCTTGGCATTCAGGTTTAGAGATAGTGACAGATGTAGTCGATGAAGTTCTTCAATGTCCTCGTGAATGTATAGAACTTTTCTTGAGTAAGCTTGAGTGTGTACGAGCTTCTGTGTATTCTGCAACTATCTCATCCACCACTCTTTTCACTCATATGTGTCTCGTCATCCTCTTTTTGACCAACAGGGACCTCTTGTATTTATGGCACGAGCTCCAACAAAAGAAATGATTTCTTTTTGCAGGTACGAGGTACGGTTCCCTGACATCCAACAACATTCATTAAATAAATTATAGAGCATTAAAATATACCTAATATGACCATTGGTTAGATTAAATAAAGATAAAGAAATTCAAATAACTGTTTATGACTATCGGTGAGTTAAGTAATCGGTAGGTAATCAACATCAATATCGGTGGCTAGACATCGGTGTGTCCTGATCAGTGACTCATTTGATCAGCATCAGTGAGACATCTTCAGTGACTCATTTGATCAGTATTGGTGTGTCGTGATCAGTGACTCATTTGATCAGCATCAGTGAGACTTCTTCGGTGACTCATTTGATTAGCATCAGTGTGTCATGATCGGTGACTCATTTGATCAGCATCGGTGAGACATCTTCGGTGACTCATTTGATCAACATCGGTGTGTCATGACCAGTGACTCATTTGATATGGATCGGTGAGACATCTTCGGTGACTCATTTGATCAGCATCGGTGTGTCATGATTAGTGACTCATTTTATCTGCATCGGTGAGACATCTTCGGTGACTCATTTGATCTGTATCTGTGTGTCATGATTGGTGACTAATTTGATATGGATCGGTGAGACATCTTCGATGACTCATTTGATCAACATCGGTGAGTCATGATCAGTGACTCATTTTATCAGCATTGGGGAGACATCTTCGGTGACTCATTTGATCAGCATCGGTGTTTCATGATCGGTGACTCATTTGATCAGCATCAGTGAGTCATGATCGGTGACTCATTTGATATGGATCTGTGTGACCATCCACTTAATAGAACACAAAGTGTCTGTTTGATCCAGAAGACTTCTAGAATACTTGTAAATCAATAACAAGCACAGATAAAAACATGATCCAACCAATATAAACAGATTCACTAATAGATTGTTATTATGTATATGAGAAAGACAACCGGATTAAGTAACAATGATTTGTGATTATTAAAACAGCAATCATAGGAAGAATTAAAACAATCTTCCAGAGGGCTCAACAAATTCATTTAACATAGAATCATGAAAAAGAGTAATATGGTTTATCATTTAAGAATAAAATATTTATCATAAATTTTGTAGTTAAATATTAAATTATCTATTATTTGAAAACATATAAGGTGGTAAAGAAAAATGAATCATGTTACATTATAGAGGTGATAGTTCATAAAACACATGTCTCACATTTTCAATTTTATTATTAGAAAAGGGTAGGGTTGTTAATGATTATACAATAATTAAAAAATACCAATATAATAATGAAACTCATTTTATTATATTATGATTTTAAAATGAAATATTTACAATAATAAAATCACTTGAAGAAAAAGAAAAATGAAAAGTAGGGTAGAAACTTATACCTCACTTCTTCGAAGATTTCAATCATGAATGAGATTAATACATTAAGGGGTGTAAATTTCAGGAGACCACAACCAAAAAAAGTTATATAAGAGTTTTCAGTAGAGGGTTTTTTTTGTGTATTGGTGAAAATAATGGGGTTATAGTGTATTGGAATGTTAGAAGAAAACTTCGCATTTTATAAGTTAAAATGGATGACATTTTTTTAATACCCAAATCATTTCAACAATTACATGTATGTCTAAAGAGAACTAGATCAAAAATTTATAAATAATATATTAGCATAGATATATAGTTGATGCAGACCTCCACCATTTAATTATGAAACCATTTTAATAAGGTTATATCCTTTACCTCTATAGTTAATCAATTATATTTTTTTTGTCACAATGATAATTGGTCAATAGATAGTTGTATTATCAGATATAATAAAAGTAAAATTAAACATATTATATAATTATAATATCATTATTACAAATTTGAATTCTATTTTTAAATGTGATAAGTTTTATTTTTAAATTAAATTACATAAATTTGAATATTTCAAAATTCTGCATTTAATTTTAATCTAACATTAATATAAATAAAAAATGAAACTATAAATTTAATATTTTGTATTAAGAAATATATTAATAAATATTTATTACATAAATATATTATAATAATACCATAATTTTAGGTTATTGGTGAAAATTGTATTTTAAAATATTATCTTGAAAATAAGTCTTCTTTGAATAATCTAAAAATTCATTTTAAGTTGTTATGTCCATGATAAATAAATAAATGATGTTAAATAATTTTTAAAAGTTCATATCCAAAAAACTATATATATATTTTAATTTAACAACATAAATTATAATGAATTATTTATAGAAAATGTCTTCTTTTATGTTATCTATATTTATATATATATTAGTAATATATCAACTATTAGTATAATATGATATTATTCAATAAAAAAATTACTTCTTAAAAATGAAGTTAAAATTTTAAAAAATTATATTATTTTGGAGTAATATGAATTTATCAAAAATTAATTCTCAAACAGTTCATAAATTTATGATATATATACGTATAATTTTTTAAAATTTTGAAATAAAATAAATTTCTATATAATCAGCCCCTTATGGTATCCATAATATTACTAAAAATAATATAAAAATTAGTCATAGTTTTGGGTGGTGGTTCAACTGGCCTAGGTCGTCTCGAAATGTTTATGAGCATGAACTCTAATGACCCTGACTCTAGTAATCTAGATTCGATGCCTAAATTAATACATTGTTATAGATACAAGGGCCAAATCAGGAATAATCGATCAAATTATATGTCTTAGAGAACCATATTTATACATGATACTTATATCACATAGTGGAATAAAATAAAATTATAGTAATGGAATACCATTGGAATACTTAAATTCATTCCATGATTTATTCATCACATCGAAGGGAAGTGAAACAATCTAAGTGTAAAATAATTATCTTTGTTAGTATTACATAGAGACAAATATATTATTAACTAATAAATCATTATAATTTTACAATGTAAATAACTAAAGAGACATGATATTTTATAAAATAGTTGATGTTCATAATTGGATAATTTTTAATCAATAGAGGAAGTAAAATAACTGAAAACTGAAGATAAGAAAAAATAAACTAAATATAATAATTTGACATAGAAGAACAACCATGGAATTTTAATTAACTAAAATCACATTATATTTAACCAATAACACAAATATAATAATTTTATAAGGCATAATAAATATGGAAGGTAAAAATTTGAAAACACATTCCATTTAATAAATAAAATTTGAATAAACTGAATCTAGAGATTATATCATAGGGAAAGACACACAGATAATTATAATAAATAATTTCTCTATAAATATGATTCTTATTTATAAAAAATAATCATTTGTAGTTTTATGATATCAATACAGTCGAGTGTTTTACTAAGATAATTTAATCTATTCAGTAAAAACCAATATGATTTTGTAAAAATATTTTCCTCAATAATGTTATAGATGTATCAATGGAATATCTACATTTTCGCCCCATCAATAAATTCATTTCTTAAAGATTACTCATACATTGAATAATTTAATTATTTCATGAATGAGTATTCTTTATCAACAAGTATATGTACTGAGTAAATAATTCATATTTATCAATATTTCCTAATCTAATGAAATAATTATAAAAATTAATAAAATATGTATAAATTATATATGTTTCATGAAATAATAATATAAATGTTTCAAATATTACATAATTAATGAAAAATATAGTTTCTAATGAGAAATGATTAAAGTAATTAAATCATTTCAAGACAAAGTCAATAGTTACAAATAAAATTATATTGTGAATAATTTTTACATCTTTGGAAACATTGATGTTATATCCCCTTGTAGAATAAATGTGAAATGAAAAATATATTATTATTTGTAAATATTTATTACTTATAAATACATACTTCAGGTACTATATGTAACATACCAAGTAATTAATGAATAATAGATATTCTTATCTATGTCTATTTATGAATTAGATAGTGTTTTAGAGGCTTAAAATGAGAATAAAGCCAATCTTAAGCAAAAAATTCTGTAATATTTTTAAAAGATTTTTAACTGTCTTTTGATGGAGAACCATTTTTAAGTCTATATTATGAAAATTTTATAATCTCTATTTGTCAAAATAAACTTATTATTTATGATTGGTACATTTAAATTTACTTTGGAGAATTTTTTGGTATTCTTCCGACCATGTTTATTTTTAATGAATAATGAAAAATACTGCATTGTACATCAAAACTACTTTTTCATATAATTTAATTATATGGTTAGAATATATTTTTAATTGGTTTTAAAGTCTAATTATAATATATTTTTACCATTTAATCCAATTCTGTTCTTTAAAATTAATTTCACTTTGGAATGGTGCATAAACAAGGGCCAATCTTTTCATAGATATTGTTTCAAAAAACCCGCTATTTGTTTTGACAACGAGAATTATTTTTAAATTCATTATTTCAATTTCTATGTTTGGAATTTGGTAAAATGGATTCCATATTTGTAATCATAATTTCAAAGTTATGTAATTAAAACTCTTTTGTTTTTGGACATTTTGAATAGTAACGATGGTAATTATCTTTAATTATCTTGATTAATTAGTAATCAGGTAGTTAAGGATAATAAAATAATATCATAATAATAAAAATATGAACCCAAAAATGTTTCCTAATGATACTGGTTGTGTCATGGCCGACCATTGGATGCCTTTTCCAAAACTTAGGGACCCCATGGAACCACTTTTGGGTGAAAGTGACACTTTATCTTTTTATTTTTAAAGAAAGGAGAATATCACTAAAGAATGTATCACCTGAGTAAAACATTTTTAATTTTGTCTAAATAAATGATCTTTTGGACTATAAATAGTAACTGGAATTCTAAAAATATTTCCTACATCATCGTATTTTTTTATAATTTTTAGACATTAAATAAATTAAATTATGTATGACAGCATGATGATGCAGCGATTACCTCATTAATGAATGATTTAAATAAAATGAAACGATAATGTAAAATAGAAGACTTAAAATTTTCAAAGATATGTTGGATGAGTATATTTCAAACCCTTATCACCTTATCCATGAAATATATCAATGTGGGTCATTTTAAATCCGAAACACATTTAAATATAAAGTAACATTTTATAAAATTCCAAGAGTGCCACTCCTCTCCTTTTATAAAAGGCCCCCAACTCTACATCCTTATCCACACTTCTCAAGTCATTTTCTCATCCAATATCTGCTCATTTTATCTCCTCATATCCCTCTCTTCATCCTATAAGACTTACCTTAGTCAAAAATCTCTTCAAGAAAGCATTTTAGTTTAAACCAAGAAGAGTTACCCAATTTAAATGTAATTTATTCTCTAATGTTATTTTGTTTTATTTTGCTTCTCCAACCCCCTAAAATATTATTATAAAATTATTTTGTAACAAAACCAGT
The DNA here is from genome assembly GCA_963277665.1 of Viscum album. NCBI lineage: Eukaryota > Viridiplantae > Streptophyta > Magnoliopsida > Santalales > Viscaceae > Viscum > Viscum album. Next base: position 2,010,441,778 of record OY728155.1, read on the forward strand.
ATCTTAAATATACTAGGATGTTGTTATAAGAAGGATTCTAGATGCACTTACACACACATACATCTAATGGTTAAAGAGCATACTGTTTCCGTGGATGGCGAATTTCTACCTCACGAACCGATGATTGTTCAATATTATTCTAACACCTTCAAAGGTGGCCATTAAGATGTCACTATATTTATATATGATATAAAATATGTTTATTTTTTCCTTAATCTTCTTTTTTTTAATTTATTTCATACCTTTATGGTTTCAATTATGTGTAAACACGACATCTTCATTTTAGGAAGTGCGGACTACCGCCCCCTCAAAGTGATTTGATTCATTAATTCCATATGTGGAACATATAAAGGATGGAGTTAACGATATTATATATAATATTATACTAGAATTATAATATACCTTTATGTTATTATGATTCCATTCCATAAAATATGAAATAGAAATGAAAGTAGCATTTATGCGTACGCACTGCTTACTGTCTCCATGAACGGTGCATTTCATTTATTACCTCTAAATGTTATGTAATATTATAAATGCATGTATATAATGGATATATATTATATATTTGATATCTACATCATGAATATAATTCTTGATATAATGTATACATGAACAAATTGTAATTATAAAGAGTTTATTTTTGACTCAACTACCAATGATTGACAAAACGACCATTATTTACTTAAATAATTACATAGTTTTCATAACATGGTAACAAGTGATATAAAAGGAATAATGAACTTGAAAAATTTTCTTAATAAAATATAAATCAACTAATGTTTATTATTCAGGATGTTAAAGAACGACTGAGTCAGGTCAGACCCAAGGTATGAGACTTCGTCTCAATCTCCTTTCATTGAGGCATATTTTGTTTTATCAACAACTTTTTTTTATAAGGTGTATAAACCCCTTTTACTTTTATGTTTATTAAAAAGGAATCTTTTTTATATGAATCGTTTACTAAACTACAAAAACGAATGTTTTTCTGTACGTATGCGGCGACAACGACTTCTTCGCCACTGTGACCATTATTTGAGTTTCAGCTTCCTCTACAAGCCATAATTTTTTATAAATGAAAAATAAATACCATGTTTTACTTTTCTTTTATTTTGGTATTGAAAATGGTTTTCATAATTTTTTTATTATATCAATGTGTTGTATTGATATCTTGTGATTGAAATATGGAAATGTTATGTTTCCTTTATGCATGTTTTATGTGATACGATTAAGTTATGGTTCTTGGGAATTGTTATGAAGATGGGTGGTTCTTTGATAAACTAAGGGCGGGTGAGCCCAATATAGCTCTCCAATTAATTGGGTAACGTGAAGGGGTTAAAAATTAAGGTTTCTCTGAAGATATTTAGGGAATATACTATGATTGGTATTCCAAACATAACCATGAGGGTTACTCCCTACGTAAGAATGTTATGCATGCCTCAAGTTACCTCTATGTCTTATGTTTTCTATGAGTTATTCAAAAATCTTATGATTTCATGAGGAATGTTAACATGCTTATGTTTTATGAGTAAAGTATGATTTCATTTACTCTTATTTATACATGTACTAATGTTTCTTTACTTATTTTTATATCCCTTACTAAGCTTTTTATGATCATCCCAAGTTTTTGAAATGTTTTTCACAGGTCAAGGTAATGGTACATGATGTGATGATAGTGTCAAGGATGTGTCAATAAAGAATCCATGTTTTATTTTAAATATGTTTTCATTGATGGGAAAAATGAGTACTACATTTTATGCAACCACTTTGTTTAAATGTGGAATGTAATGCATGATTTATGATCTAATTCTCTAAAACTCTAATCCTGAAAAGATCCTCAATGTTTATTCCTGTAATAACTCAAGATTAAGTAATGTTTAAGGCTGGGGCCTTATAGGTGTTATCATAGGTCAGTTTAAATAACTTTAGGAGTTAGAAATCTAATTAAATGATTATCCAAAAAATATAATTTTTTTATAGTCAAATTGAAATGATATATCATTTGAAGATTACCATGTTTCTTTATCTAAGACTTGTTTTTTCAGAATGGTTTTCCACAGAGTAAACAGGGAAGCAGTGCTAGGAAGGCATACAGAAGGAAATGACCTTCTGAATCAGCTTCTTGAGATGGTTAGAATTGGAACAGAACAATTGGTTACAGTAATGGCACAGTTGACTCATGTGATAAATGGTGGTGGTATCCATGCACAACATTAGCCAGATCAACTTTAGAGGAACATGTCAGTGGTGGAACATTTCATGAGGCAAAATACCCCATCATTCAGAGGATCATCTGACCCTATACTAGCTGAAGGGTGGATTAAAGCACTGGATAATATTTTCGATGTCATGGGGTGTTTAGACAATCAAAACGTTAGTCTTTCTATTTTTCGTTTATATGGTAAAGCAGATCAGTGGTGGTCGATGGTTAAAAATATCAGGGACGCTGATGAGATTGATGCTCTCAGCTGGGATAAATTCAATGGCATGTTTCTTGAGGAGTATTTTCCTAATGCTGTTCGACTAAGGATGGAAAAAAAACTCTTGGAATTGAGGCAAAAGGACGACTCAGTGGATTCTTATGAAGAGAGGTTTATTTGATTGGCAAGGTGTGCTCTAAATTTTATTCGAGACCTTGATAGTAAAATCAATCATTTTTACTCAGGATTAAAGCCAAAATATTGAAGGGCTTTATCTTCTCGTGAGTTCAAAAGTTATGAAAAGCTTTTTTGATGTGCTGAGAAGGTGGAAATGGAGTTTTCAGATGACTAAGTGTCCTATAACAACTAACAGAAGAAGAGTCCGAGGTAGCAGGATAAAGGGATGATTTCTCCAAAAAGGTATGATGGTAAGAAAAATATGTTTCCAATTTGTGATAAATATGGAAAAAGGCATGCTGGGGATAGTATTCTGAATTCCGGAATGTGCTACCGATTTGGTAAGATGGGACATAAGTTTCGTGATTGCACTGAAAAAGATCATGGTGATGGTAAGACCGAATTTGATTTACAGTTAGTGAAATGAATTAAGTGCAATGAGATGGGTCACTATGTAAACGAGTGTCCGAGAAAGAGCTTGAGTGATGGGAAGCAGTTAGACTACAAGAAAAATGAGGTGGTAAAATCTTTTATAACTACTTCAGCAGATGTTGGGCCATCAAGAGAAGTGGTATCATGTCCTTTGTTTGTTTTTTCAGATTATTCCATTGTGTTGTTTGATTCAGGGTCTACACATTCTTTCATCTCTGAAAACTTTTCTAGTAAAATGGGAAAACCATCTCAAGATATGACTCCTGAACATGGGGTAAAAACACATGGGGGAAATGTTTAGGCAAAAAAATTTTATAAGAATCTTCCTATCCTTATCCGTGGAAAGAACCTACTTACAAACCTTATTGTTTGACCTCTAGTAGAGTTTGATGTTATCCTGGGTATGGATTGGCTCTCTATTTACCATGCTATGATTGACTATAGATCTAAAGAAGTTTCTTTTCAGAAAGTATTTCAGTTTGTTTACAAGAATGAACCCTTAATGTTGATAACATATAAAGAGGCAATGAAACATGTAAAATATGGGAATGAATGTTATGTTGCACATATTGTTGAAAACAAAGGAACTGTTCAGATTTATGATGTGCCAGTGGTAAATGAGTATCCTGATGTTTTTACTAATGAGTTGCCTGGAATAGTACCAGATCAAGAAGTTGAATTTACTATTGACTTAGTTCTTGATGCTAATCCAATTTCAAAACCCTCTTATCAAATGGATCAAATTGAACTTTTAGAGTTGAAGGAACAATTGCAAGATTTATTAGAGAATGGTTTCATTTGACCTAGCACATCACCATGGGGTGCTCCTATTTTATTTTTTAAAAATAAGGATGGTTCAATGAGACTTTTCATTGATTATAGAGCCTTGAATAACATCACTGTTAAGAACAAATATCATTTTCCTCACATCGATGATTTGTTTGATTAGATCTAGGGAGCTTAGTATTTTTCAAATATTGACATGAGATCGTGGTACCATTAGTTGATGGTAAAGGAAGAAGATATTTTGAAGACCACATTTCATACAAGATATGGCCATTATGAATTTGTAGTTATGCCTTTTGGGCTAACCAATGCACCTGTTGTATTCATGGAAATTATGAATAGAATTTTCAATGAGTTCTTGGATAAGTTTGTGGTTTTTTTCATTTATGATATTTTGGTGTTTTCTAAAATCAAAGAGGCGCATGAAATATATTTAAGGGTTATTTTGAAAAACATAAAAGTAAAGAAATTGTATGGTAGATTCAGCAAGTGTAAGTTTTGGTTGCAATAAATTTATTTCCTTGGTCATATTGTTTCTAAAGATGGGATAACTGTTGATCCTACAAAAACAAAGGTTGTGGAAGAATGGACAAGACCCACAAATGTAACTAATATTCGTAGCTGCTTTGGTTTGGCAGGCTATTACCGAAGGTTTGTTAGAAAATTTTCATGGATATCTAGTCCAATGACTAAGCTAACTCGGAAGGGTGTTAGGTTTATCTAGACAAAAGACTATGAAGATTGTTTTCAAGAATTGAAAAGAATATTGGAGAATTCTCCAGTTTTGGCACTACCTTCCAGGAATGGTGAGTTTGTTATCTATAGTGATGCTTCATTAAAAGTACTTGGTTGAGTCCTAATGCAGAATGATCAGGTAATTGATTATGCTTCACAACAGTTGAAAAGTCATGAGGTAAATTACCCTACACAAGATTTGGAATTGGCTGATGTTTTTTCTCTTTAAAAATTAAGTGGCATCATTTGTATGGTGTAAAGTGTGAAATATATACTGATCACAAAATATTAAAGTATATATTCACTTAGAAAGAATTGAACACGAGATAGAGGATATGGATAGAATTAATCAAAGATTATGATTGTACAATTCATTACCATCCGGGAAAAGAAAATAAAGTGGCTGATGTTTTGAGTCAAAAAAGTAAGGCTTCATTAACAATGTTGCATTTGGAACGTGATCCTTTGGTTAAGTATTTGATGAAATTTGGCATTGAAGTTGTTGGTGCTGGATTTACTTCTGTTTTGTTTCAGGTATTAGGGAAATCATTCTATCAGACAGAATTAAGCAAGCACAGAAGCAAGACAGTGAGTTGCAGAAAAAGGTAGAGCTGGTTCAGAAGGGTAAGTTGCCTTAATTAAACATTGATAATGATTGTGTTTTGAGATTTGGGAAGATATTGTGTGTGCCTTGTGATTTATAGTTGAAGAGAGAGTTGTTATGTGAAGCTCATAGTTCTCCATTTTCAGTTCATCTAGGAAGTACTAAGATGCATAGAGATCTTCGGGAGTATTAATGGTGGGATGGAATGAAAAGAGATATTACTGATTTTACTATGAAGTGTTTGACTAGTCAACAGGTTAACGCAGAGCGACAGTTTCTGAAAGGGATGCTTCAGCCTTTACCAGTTCCAGAGTGGATATGGGAAAATATATCCATGGACTTCATTGTGGGATTTCTGATGACACCTCAAGGTAATAATGCAATCTGAGTTATAGTTGATCGCTTGACTAAATATGCTCATTTCCTTGCTATACGAGATACTTTTTCCCTATATCAACTTTTCCATTTGTATCTTAAAGAGATAATAAGGTTACATGGATTTTCTCTCTCCATTGTATCTGATCGTTACCTCAGGTTCACTTCTAACTTTTGGAAAGGCCTTCAGAAGATATTGGGTACTAAATTAAATTCTAGTACAGCTTTTCATCCACAATCAGATGGGCAGTCATAACGAATGATTCTGACTTTGGAGGATATTCTACATGCTTGTTCGATGGATTATCAGGGAAGTTGGGACTAACATCTTTCTATGGTTGAGTTTTCTTAGAATAACAGTTTTCATTCCAGCATATATATTGCACCATTTGAGGCATTATATGGGAAGCGGTGTCGAACACCAGCATTTTGTGATGAAGTGGGTGAAAGGAAGTTGATGGGACCAGAATTGGTAGAAGATTTTGTAGAAAAATTTCAGCTGATATAGAAACACATGAGAACAGCTCAGAGCAGGCATAAGAGTTATGCAGACAACAAGAGGAAGGATCTCTCTTTTGAGGTAGGTGATCATGTTTTTCTCAAAGTATCACCACAGAAAAGTGTGATGTGTTTTGGTAAGAAAGAAAAGCTGAGTCTAATGTTCATTGGACCATATAAAATTCTGGGGAGATTTGGATCAGTTTCATACTGAGTGGATTTACATATGAGTTTATCTCAGGTACACAATGGTTTTCATGTTTCAATGTTAAGGAAGTACATGCCAGATCCATCTCATGTTTTGAGTCCAGAGGTAGTTCAGCTGGAAGAGAATCTATATTATGAGGAACAACTAGTCCGTATTCTTGACCATTGGGAGAAAGTGTTGCGGAATAAGGTGATTTATCAAGTAATGGTTTTGTGGAAAAACCAAATGATTGAAGAGGCAACATGGGAATCTGAAAATGCAATGAGGGATAAATACCCCCGCTTATTCGAAAAGTAAATAAATTGTGGGGATGAAATTTTATAAAGGGGAGAAGGATGTAACATCCCAAGTAGGTAATGAATAATATATATTCTTATCTATGTCTATTTAAGAATTATATTGTGTTTTACAGGCTTAAAATGAGAATAAATCCAATCTTCAGCATAGAATTCTCTAATATTTTTAAAAGATTGTCTTACAGCCTTTTGATGGTGAACCATTTTTAAATCTATCTTTTGAAAATTTTATAAGAACAGTTTTTCAAAATAAACTTATTCATTATTATTGGGACACGGAAATTTACTTTGGATAAATTTTTGGTATTTTTCTAACCATGATCATTTTTTAATGAATAGTGAAAAATACTGCATTTTACATCAAAAATGCTTTTTTCATATAATTTAATTATATGGATAGATTATCATTTTACTTGGTTTTAATGTTTAATTAGAATATATTTTTACCATTTAATCCAATGGTGTTCATTATAATTAATTTTACTTTGGAATTGGGCATAAACAAGTGCCAAACTTTTCATAGATATTGTTTAAAAAAAACCGTTATTTGTTTTGACAATGAGAATTATTTTTAAATTCATTATTGCAATATCTATGTTTGTAATTTGGTAAAATGGATTCTATATTTGGAATCATAAGGTCCCGATAATGTAATTAAGACTCTTTTGTTTTTGGACATTATGAATAGAAACGACGGTAATTATCTTTAATTATCTTGATTAATTAGTAATCAGGTAGTTAAGGATAATAAAATAATATAATAATAATAAAAAATGACCCCAACATGTGTTCTAATGCTACTGGTTGTGTCATGGCCAACCATGGTATGCCTTTTTCCAATCTTAGGGACCCCATGGAATCACTTTTGGGTGAAAGTGACATTTATCTTTTTATTTTTAAAGAAATGAGAATATCAGTAAAGAATGTATCACCTTAGTAAAACATTTTTTATTTTGTCTACATAAATGATCTTTTGGACTATAAATAGTCATTTTAAGGATATAAAAATTTCCTACATCATTGTAATTTTTTATAATTTTTACACATTAAATAAATTAAATTATTTTTGACATCATGATGATGTAGTGATTACCTCATTAATGAACGATTTAAATAAAATGAATAGATAATGTAAAATATTAGACTTACACTGTTAAAAGACCTATTGGATGAGTATATGTCGAAGAATTATCACTTTATCCTTGAAATATATAAATGAGGGACCTTTTAAATCTGTCACACATTTCAATATAAAGTATCATTTTATTACATTCCAAGAGTGCCCCTCCTCTCCTCTTATAAAAGGCCCCCACCTCTACCTCTTTACCCACACTTCTCAAGCCATTCTCTTGGCCAAGATCTGCTCATTTTATCTCTACACATACCTCTCTTCATCATAGAAGCCTTACCTTAGGCATAAATCTATTCAGGAAACCATTTTGGTTCAAAACAAGAAGAGTTACCTGATTTAAAGGTAATGTCTTCTCTAATGTTGTTTTGTTTTATTTTGCTTCTCCAACCCCATAAACTCTTTTTATTAATTGATTTTCTAACTACACCAGTATATTAAATATCATAGGACGTTTTTATAAGTAGGATTCGAGCTACACTTACCCACACCTATATCTAATGGTTAAAGAGCATACTCTTTCTGTGGATGGCAAATTTTTGCCTCATGAAATGATGATTGTTCAATATTCATCTAACAACATAAAAGGTGGCCATTAAGATGTCACTATATTTATATATGATATAAAATATGTTTATATTTTCCTTAAGCTTCTATATTTTTCATTTATAGCATACCTTTATGATTTCCATTATGGGTAAACGTGATATCTTTATTTTAGGAAGTGTGGACTACCGACCCCTCAAGGTGATTTGATTCGTTAATGCCATATATGGGATGTCACGACCCATCCTCAGGGCCCATGCCGTGACTACCCCAAGCCTGCCTTCCAAAGGCCAGGGGCTGGTGACTAGCACCCAAGGTGTAAATCCCGATAACTGGGAAGGCATTGCCTTAATAAAAGTAAAAAAAACACCACAGAGTAAAAGCAGAAGTAAAAGACTAAGTACAAAAGAAAGTGATGAAAAGTAAATGGGCCAGAATAGAAACCCAACTGAAAATATAACTACAACTGAACGAAAGTACAACAGAAAAAGACAAACTGCTAGAAGAAAGGAAGCAGCTCCTGGGTCGTCCTCCTTGGATCCTACCTGAAGGGAAGGTACAGATAGCGCAGCTCCTGGATCATCCTCCACGGATCCTACCTGAAGTGAAGGTACAAATAGCACAACTCCTGGATCGTCCTCCATGGATCATACCTGAAGGGTAGGTACAGATTGCCTCCACAACGCTCTGACCCATCAACCTCCTCCGAGTGTCGTCTTGATGTGAAGTCCACCTCCAGGTACCATCCAGTCCTCGAACACTCGGCCTCTGTCATTGCTGCCAATCGTCTGCTACCAACTGAACGAGGTGCGGGCATAGCTCGTGCATGGTTGAGTATACGCTACTCAATAGGGACCCCGAGACCCTCAAGGTATCACTAAATCCAACAAGGATAAACACAAAGAAGGATCTCAACAGATATCCTTTACTTAGGTATAAGCCCATACTTATACCTAAGTTATCAAGTAACCCTTCTCAATCATGAGGAAACACAAAGGTTGTGAAATCAACGGATAACAACTACCCAGGTATATGCCCATATATATAACTAAGATATCAAGTGACCCATCTCAATCATGTGGTAAACACAAAGGTAAAAGACTCAGCTCAAACCAGAATTTTCATTATCGAAACCGTAACTGCTGAAGAGCCCCATCTCTGGAGTGTATAGTGGTCCTGTCACGACTCCGAGGTACTGCTCACTAACCTAAGACTGTTGAGGTACTCCTCCTGTCGAGTACCGCGGGTCAGTCACCCAATCATAGTAGTGCTTCCCGCCGGGTTATGCCACCCAAACACAGTAGTGCACACCCCCTAATAGCCTGAAGAGGTACTCTCTGGATGAGTACCGCTGGTCTGCACTATCACACAATAGTGCTCCATCCGCCATGGGTCTGCACCCAAACAAAGTAGTGCTCCGTCCACTGGGCTAGTCGACTCACTCCAAGTTGAGTCGGTCAAGCAGTCGTCATGTCTCAGCCGGCTACACGGTATTCATACTCCATACGCTCGTCTCCGGGAGGATCCGCTCCATGAGCTACAGGTCGATACTCCATGTATCTCAAAGTCCCATGAAGAAGTATCTCAAAGGACCGACTCGTCATAGGGGTCTCAATGCAACAGACGACGCATCAATCGGACGCCCGATCTTTGAGTTATTAAACCTTTTGTCCCAGGGGCCCGGTTGGTGTCGTGTGCGAACCAACCCGGCCGTATCTCAACTGTACCCCGAACTCTCCTAGGGTAAACTCATAGGGACTTTTTCTCAACGTGATCACCAACGCCACTGACGGTTCGTCAAACGGACGTCCGGTCTGAAAGTTATCAGCTCTTCCGTTCCAGGGGCCCGGTTGGATTTCGGATACAATCCAACCCGGCCACTATCCAACTGCATCCAAACATCAGGTGAAGTATTCCAAAAGTTCCATCTCATCAAGTGGAATCCATCGAGACAGACAGTGCGTCAATCGGACGTTCGGTCTGTGAGTTATTGGCCTTTTCGTTCCAGGGGCCCGGTTGGTTTCGTGTGCGAACCAGCCCAACCGCAGTCTGACTGCATCCAAACCTCCTGCGGAGTAAGCCAAAAATTCCGTCTCACCAAGAGGAAACCAAATAAGTTGACGACACGTCAATCGGACATTCGGAGCTCAAGATATAAGCTTTTCCGCTCCGAGGGCCCGATTGGTTTCGTATCCGGACCAACCCGACGGTAGTCAAGGTTCTCCTAAACCTTGAGTGTAATATACCAAAACGACCATCTAGATCCAAGGATCGCATCGTAGATGACGGTGCGTTTATCGGAGGTCCGCAACCCAAGTTATGTGCAGAAGACCGAAACAGCCTGAAAATAGGGGGTTTCGGGCCCAGACCGACCCGGCCCGAGACCCCCCATGGGTCAGCCCGAACCATGTCGACCCGACCTGGGTCCGGGTCCGACCCGCTTGGGCGCGACCCGGCCCGGCCTAGCGCCGGGCAGCTCAGCCGTAATGACCGAGCGATGAGGGGGTGCGGGGGGGGGGGGGGGGGTGTCGCTACCCCCCGCCTGTTCGTAAGCGCGGCCCCCACGGGGGCTGCTCCTCGCCAACGGATGCGGCCGAGTGCCGCCTCCCACCTCCCTCGGTCCAGCATGGTCGCGGGACCAGCGGCCCTTCCCGGCGGTGCGCCGGGCTCCGCTGCCTCCTAGCGGCCGGCCGCCGCCTCCTGCCGCCGGCGCCGCCGTGACGGCGTGGCGCGCTGGCAAGATTTTCCACGGACCACCGTAGGCGCTCCGGTGGTCCGTTTTGCGCACTGCCTTTGCCAACGGTCCTCCCGGGACCTGACCTTCACTGCGGGGGATTCAAAATGACCTTTCGGCCCCGTTTGTCATCACCCGTAAATCCACGCACAATGATCAACCAGCAGAATCTTCAATCGCCTCCGCGGCCCCGACTCCGGCCGTGGTTTTGTTTGGCCTCAATGGCGTGGCACGATTGTGCCGCCCTTCTTTGTCGCGTTCTTTCTTGTTTCCGCATGGTTCCGTTGCACCGCGCCGCTTTCATTCATGGAACAACGAACAAAACAAAAAAGGGGGAGAAGATTCGGTCGTGTTCGTGCGGTCCGACCTCCTCCCGTTAAGTTGATAACAAGCGGCTCAAAAGACGAAGAACGACCAATGTTTTTTCACGAACAAAAGAAATCAACCCCAACAGTTTTCCCCACAAATAAATATTCCCAACCAGCAAAAGAAATCATTCACGGATCAACTTGAGAATGAGTTGATCTGAGTTATTTTTTTTAAGGGAAGAACCACGGGAATATAAACTTACAAAAATTTAACCCCTACCTCGAGCATAGTTGAATGAAGTCTCGTCAGGGAATTGCACGTCATGGAAGAAGGAATCGCGGAAGGGGGATCGTCGCGTTGCGGAGAAAAGATTTGTCGGCGTCGCGTTGTAGATTTTCGGGGATCCGGCATTCTTGTCGACCTTCGTCATAGGTCGGTGTTCTTCGCGTTCTTCGCATTCTTTGAAGAAGAACGAAGAACTTCGAGACTTCGAGACATTATCTCCAAAGACCTCTCGCAAAACCCAAGAAAAAACAATAACAAAATAAGGCACCTTCGAATTTTATTACTCAAGCCTTCAGTTTGAAGGTTGACGGGTGAGAGCGTTGTGGAGGCTATCTGTGCATACCCTTCAGGTAGGATCCGTGGAGGACGATCCGAGAACTGCGCTATCTGTACCTTCCCTTCAGGTAGGATCCTTTGAGGAAGATCCAGGAGATGCACTATCTATACCTTCCCTTCAGGTAGGATCCAAGGAGGATGACCCAAGAGCTTCTTCCTTTCTTCAAGTTGTTTGTCTTTTTCTGTTGTACTTTCGTTCAGTTGTAGCTGTACTTTCAGTTGGGTTTGTATTCTGGCCCATTTTCTTTTCAGCACTTTCTTTTGTACTTAGTCTTTTACTTCCTCTTGTACTCTGTGGTGTTTTGTTTACTTTTATTAAGGTAATTCCTTCCCAGTTATCGGGATTTACTCCTTTGGTGCTAGTGGTCAGCACCTGGCCTATGGAAGGCGGGCTTGGGGTAGCCATGGAACGGGCCCTGAGGACGGGTCGTGACAAATTGGTATCAGAGGAGTCGGTTCTACCATAGAACATATAACTCTGATTTTTTTCTATGAAGCAATAGTGTTAAGGGTACTGAGTGTGGTTTTCAGTTCAGGGAGTCCAGTGTTGGTGTGGGCGGCTGACGTATCCATACACCAGGACCCTGACAACTGATTTTCGACTTTGTGTAGGAAAACACTGAATGCGTGTGTGTTTCCAGAAGTTTTTAAAAGTCAGCTCAAACCAGGTCAGCTCACTAGGTATTAAACGTTTGACCATTTCACGTATGTTTCTTTCAGGATTCCTTTCAACGGATGACCAGCTAGAGCCTAGAGGGATGTGCGTACTGACAGCCTATCGAGCGACAAGGCTTTGGTATAGGGCCCTCTTGCAGTTGAGGCACCAGCAGAAGCACCAGCGGTACTACCACCCATTGGGCCACTGATTCCACCGGCCCCAGCAGCAGAGAGTGCATGTCGCTTGAGAGCACTGCACGAGTTCCAGCGTCAGAGGCCACCCAGGTTCCGGGGAGAGACAGACCCGCAGGCGGCTGAGGATTGATTGGAGGCTGTGGTGGGAGTTTTTAGGCTAGTGGGGACGCCAGCAGACTTCATGGTGATCTTTGCTGCCAGCCTTCTTCAAGCAGCCGCAGGAAGGTGGTGGAGCCACTTGTTCCAGTTTTGCGATGGGATGACCTTCACATGGGAAGACATCGAGACCTTCTTCAGGGTGGAGTTTGTGCCAGTAGCTCTGCACCCCGAGCATATTCAGGAGCTGCTGCCTTTGCAGCAAGACTTTCTATTAGTAGTCGAGTCATCTGTAGGCAGTAGACAGATGATGCAGAGGTACAAGAGGACTAGAGCCACCTGTACATGGAGCAGGAAGTGTTATGAATGTGGCAGGAAGGGTCACCTGGCACGTGATTGTCCGACCCCCTGCACAGTTGATCCACTTGCTTTAGAGGAGCCACCGAGGCAGAAGCAGCGACGGGTTATTGAGCAACATTCGAGTAGTGGAAAAGGAAGAAGAGCATCGGGAGCTTGTGGACAGGAGAAGAACTAGTGGATACGCCCCCTTTACTTCTAGTTCCATGTCGCTTTTGTATTCGTGTCTTTGTACTATGAGCTGCAATAATAAAAAGACACTTAGCTTTGTGATGTTTTCATTCCTGTCCTTTTGTTTGGTTGATACTAAGAGGTCCCAGTTAAAACTGTTGACTTGACCCTCACTTTCGAGATTTCTACTAGAGGAGACCCAGTGACCTCACACAGATGTCGACAACATAACATGACCCTTGAAGGTGAGAGTGACATTTGGATCTCTTGGTAGTTACGTCGAGGCCTTACGACAACATCCATGTCATGAATGCATTATTCATGTCCGGATTGACTGTATTAGGCAATGAGTGTGGTTCATCTGGGGGATGAGACCGAGTTTCTCTTTTCGGAAAGGGAGAAATCTTAGCATCTCTTTCAGATCATATGCAAAGAAGGTGTAGATCACCCAGGAGCTAATGAAGACTGCACAGTGCAGTAAGAAACAGGAATCTGGCACCAGTCTAAGAGACACGGACATGTCAAATGTTTCAAGAAGAGGAATATTTATGGTGAGATGAGTCTGCGAAGTAGCAAACGTGGAGGCAGATCTAGGAAAACAGCACGAGGTGGTGTACATTTTAACATGCTACAACCATCCGCCTTAGTTATCCCTTCTAGGCACGGGGAGATGGAGGGCAGGGGAAGAGTGCGGCTGCATACGGTCAAGGAGTGTGACCCAATGGCTCAGAAAATGATTCAAGGGAGAGTCTGTGTCCACTACTAGCTACCATAGTAACAGACGTCAATATGAATCATCCCTTCCTTCCACGAATCTTGTCCCAGACCTAGTGATTCCGGTAAGCCGAAGACATGACCCTCACGTCTGGAGATACCTTAGTAGAAGACTCGATAATCACACTTATGCCGAAGGTGTGGTTAGACCCTCGAGGCGAGAGTTTCGGTTGGAATATCTTGGTGGCAGTGTTGAGGCCTTACGACATTGGTTTGAGTATGGACTGGGCAATCACATTTGATAAACAAATTGACGGTATAAGGCAAAAAGGTTGTGGTTTAACTACGACGTCGGGATGGGTTTTCCATGGTCAGTGAAAAGGAAACTCCATGTAGCACAGGATAAACTCATGCACAGGAGGGTGTGACCGATCACTCTTGAGTCGGTCAACCTTACCCTCGTGGCAGCAGTCGTTTTGAGTTTCAGTTCTAACCGGAATTGGAGACCTCTATAGTTCGAGGATGACGATCACGTCTTTAAACGGGTCTCACCTCGATGAGGTTTACGGAGATGTGGCCGAGGCGACAAGTTATCTCTGAGGTTCAATGGACATTTCTAATTCCTCAGCTGGGTTGGCAGGGTGGTTTACCACTTGACCCATCCACCTCATGCACCAGGTGCATGACGACTTCCACATATCTCAATTGAGGAGATACGTGCATGATCCTTCCCACATCATCGACCTCAGGGAGTTGGACGTCGAGGACAGGGCAGCATACGCAGAGATTCCAGTGGGGATCAAGGATTGATAGGAGCTGATCCTATGAGGACGGTCGATTCCTCGGGTGCGCTTTCACTAGCAATACGGAAACCTCTAGGTAAGCACATGGGAGCGGAAGGCTCAGATGCATGCTCAATACCGCTTTTGTATCCCTATTTTGTGTTAAAGCTTTACGAGGACATAAAGCCCTGAGGTGAAAGTAATGTAAAGACCCGTAAAATTCAAGGGAAATTTTTTCTTAATTTTCTTTGAGATTTTACAAGAATGTAGTTTTTGACGGCACCTGATTCCGTGGCCCGGTGTGCCCAGATTTATTTGCTGAAGTTTAGCTCGGGTACGTTCAGTGAACGAACGAGCGGGTTTTTCTAACTTTTGAACTGGTGCTCGGAATTGAAATCCGAGAGCACCGATGGAATCTCATCACCGGTAATTGCTTACAAACACCTTTTCTAGAGTTGCATTTTCTCAGGTGGTGTTTTACTTAATTGGGTTAACTAAAGAATAAAATAAAATAATGTGCAACCAATTTTATTTTTATTCAAGGAAATGTTAACCTAAGCTAAGTGGTTGAGTGGGACCCACATCCTAACTAATCCGCTAGGTAGGATAGTAGTGGGGTGGGGCCCACATGATCCCCACCCTTTCAACTTCCTCAACCCCTTTTTGATTACAGTAACGCACCCACACCCCCTATTAAAAGAATTCAACTCGTGCGTTTACTTAATTATTAAATGCCTCTATTAATTGGGCGGTTTGAAACGTTGCAATAATTTGAGTTAATTGTTTGATTCAATTTTGAATTTCAAACTAAAGGCTTGAGTAATAAAATAAGAAGGTGTCTTATTTTATTATTGTTGTTTCGTGGGTTGTGCGGGAGGACTTTGGAGAGAACGACTCAAAGTATAGAAGTTCTTCGTTCTTCATCGAAGAACGCGAAGAACATGAAGAACGCGAAGAACGCGAAGAATGCCAACCTCCAACGAAGGTCGAAAAGAACACCGGATCCTCAGAAATCGACGACGCGATGCCGAAAAATCATTTCTCCATGACGTGACGATCCCCGTTCCGCGACGTCTTCTTCCGCAACATGAAATTCCCCGATGAGCCTTCGTTCAACTATGCTCGAGGTAGGGGTTAAATTTGTGTATGTTTATATTCCCGTGGTTCTTCCCTTAGAAAACAAAGAACTCGGGTCAACTCATTTTCAAGTTGATCCACGAATGATTTCTTTTGAGGGTTGGGATTATTTATTTGTGGGGAAAACTGTTGGGGTTGATTTCTTTTGTTCGTGAAAAACCTTTGGTCATTCTTCATCTTTTGGGCCGCTTGTTATCAACTTAATGGGAGGAGGTCGGACCGCACGAACACGACCGACTCTCCTCCCCATTTGATGTTTTGTTCATTGCGGCACGAACGAAGGCGGCATGGTGCAACGACACCATGTAGAAACAAGAACGAACGCGATGAAGAAGCACTAAGCCATCGCGCCGCACCATTGAGGCCGAACGAAACCGCAACCGGATTTGGGGCCACAAAGGCGATTGAAGACTCTGCTGGTTGATCGTTGTGGGCGGATTTATGGGTGACGAAAAACAGGGCCGCAAGGTCATTTTGAAGCCTCCGCAGTGAATGTTGGGTCCTGGGAGGACCGTTGGCGAAGGTGGTGAGCAAAACGGACCACCGGAGCACCTCCGGTGGTCCGCGGAAAATCCTGCTAGCGCACCACGCTGGCTGGAGGCGGCGGAGCCCGGCGCACCGCGGCTAAAGCCGGGGCGGCATGCCACTGGTCCCACGACCGCGTGGGACTGAGGGAGGCGAGACACAACACTCGTCCACATCCGTTGGCGAGGAGCGGCCCTCGTCTGGGCCGTGGTTATGGACAGGCGGGGGCAGCTCCCCCCCGCACCCCTCATCACTCTTCCTTTACGGCCGAGCCACCTGGCGCCAGGCCGGGCTGCCAGATCGGGCCACCAGGCCGGGCCGAGCTAGCTTGGCCGGGCCGCACCCGAGTGGGCCAGACTCGGACCATGGTCGGTTCGCCCCGGTTCGGGCCGACCCCGAGAGGGTCTCGGGCCGGGTCGGTCCGGGCCCAAAACCCCCTATTTTCGGGCTATTTATATCTTTTTCCCATAACATGGGATACATACCTCCGATCGATGCACCGTCATTTGCGATGTGATCCTTGGATCGAGATGGTCATTTTGGTATAATACACTCAAGGATTCAGAGAACCTTGAGTATGGCCGGGTTGGTTCGGATACGAATCCAACCGGGCCCTCGGAGCAGAAACACTTATATCTTGTGTTCCGGATGTCCGATTGACATTCCGTCAACTTGTTTGGTTTCCTATTAGTGAGACAGACTTATTGGATTACTCCTCTCATGTTTTGGATGCAGTCGGAGTGTGGTCAGGATGGTTCGCACACAAAACCAACTGGGCCCTTGGAACGAAAAAGCCATTAACTCACAGACCAGACGTCTGATTGATGCACCGTCTGTCTCGTTGGATTACTCTTGATGTGACAGAAATTTTGGCATACATCGCATGATGTTTGGATGTAGTTGGGTAGTAGCTGGGTTAGATTGTACCCGAAATCCAATCGGACCCCCAGAACGGAAAAGCTGATAACATTCTGACCGGACGTCTGTTTGACGAACCGTCAGTGGCGTTGGTGATCACATTGCGAAACAGTTCCTATGAGTTTACCTTATGAGAGTTCGAGGTATAGTTGAGATACGGCCAGGTTGGTTCTCACACGAAACCAACCAGGCCCTTGAGATGAAAAGGTTAATAACTCACAGACCGGGCGTCCGATTGACGCACCGTCTGTTACGTTGAGACCTCTATGATGAGGCGGTCGTTTGAGATACTTATTCGTGGTACATTGAGATACTTGAAGTATTGACCTGTAGCTCGTGGAGCGGACCCTCCCGGAGATGAGCATACGGAGTACGGAGACCGTGTAGCCGACTGAGACCTGATGACTGCTTGATCGACTCGACTTGGAGTGAGTCAAATAGCCCATTGGACAGAGCACTACATTGTTTGGGTGTAGACCCATGGCAGACGGAGCACTATTGTGTGATAGTGCAGACCTGCGGTACTCGTCTGGAGAGTACCTCTGCAGGCTATTAGGGGGTGTGCACTACGGTGTTTGGGTGGCATACCCTGGAGGGAAGCACTACTGTGTTTGGGTGACTGACCCATGGTACTCGACAGGAGGAGTACCTCAGCAGTCTTAGGTTAGTGAGCAGTACCTCAGAGTCGTGATAGGAGCACTATACACTCCAGAGATGGGGCTCTTCAGTAGTTACAGTTTCGATAATGAAAATCCTGGTTTGATATGAGTCTTTGACCTTTGTGTTTACCACATGATTGGGATGGGTCACTTGATATATTAGGTATATGTATGGGCATATACCTTGGTAGTGGTTATCCGTTGATTTCACAACCTTTGTGTTTCCACATGATTGAGATGGGTTACCTGATAACTTAGGTATAAGTATGGGCTTATACCTAAGTAAAGGTTATCTATTGAGATCATTCTTTGTGGTTATTCTTGTTGGATTTAGTGAGACCATGAGGGTCTCGGGGTCCCTACTGAGTATCGTATACTCACCCCTGCACGGGCTATGCCAGCACCTTGTTGTGTTGGTTGCAGACGACAGACAGCTCTGACATAGGCTGAGTGTTCGAGGATTAGATGGTACACGGAGGTAGAATTCACCGCGATATGACACTCAGAGGAGGTTGACGAGCGAAAGAATTATGGAGGATATCTATACCTACCCTTCAGGTAGGATCCGTGGGGGACGATCCAGGAGCTGCGCTATCTATACCTTCCCTTCAGGTAGGATCCGTGGAGGATGATCCAGGAGCTGTGGTATCTGTACCTTCCCTTCAGGTAGGATGCAAGGAGGATGAACTAGGAGCATCATCATTTCTTCTAGCTGTTTGTATTTTTCTTTTCTACTTTCTTTCAATTGTAGATGTACATTCAGTTGGGTTTGTATTCTGGCCCATTTACTTTTCAGCACTTTCATTTATACTTAGTCTTTTACTTCAGATTGTACTCTGTGGTGTTTTGTTTACTTTTGTTAAGGCAATTCCTTCCCAGTTATCAGGATTTATGCCTTTGGTGCTAGTTGCCAGCCCCTAGCCTGTGGAAGGCGGGCTTGGGGTAGTCACAGCACGGCCCCCGAGGACGGGTCGTGACATGGGACATATAAAGGAAGGAGTTAATGATATTATATATAATATTATAATGGAATTATAATATACCTTTATGAAATTATGATTCAATTCCATAAAATATGAAATAGAAATGAGAGTACCGTTCATGTGTACGTACGCCTTACCGTCTCCATGAATGGTGAATTTCATTTCTTACCTCTAAATGTTATGTAATATTATAAATGCATGTATATACTGGATATATATATGATATATGTGATATCTACATCGTGAATATAATTCTAGATATAGTGGATACATGAACAACTTGTAATTATAAAGAGTTTATTTTTGACTCAAGTACCAATGATCGACAAAACGACCATTATTCTCTTAAATAATTACATAGTGTTCATAACATGGTAATAAGTGATATAAAAGGAATAATGAACTTGAAAAAGGTTCTTAATCAAGTATAAATTAACTAAAATTTATTATTCAGGACGTTAAAGAACGATCGAGTCATGTCAGACCCGAGGTATGGGACTTTGTCTCAATCTCCTTTCATTGAGGCATATTTTGTTTTATACACAACTTTCTTTTATACGGTGTATAAACCTCTTTGACTTTTACATTTAT
This sequence comes from Viscum album, assembly GCA_963277665.1. Taxonomy (NCBI): domain Eukaryota; kingdom Viridiplantae; phylum Streptophyta; class Magnoliopsida; order Santalales; family Viscaceae; genus Viscum; species Viscum album. The sequence continues at coordinate 2,010,461,433 of OY728155.1, forward strand.
TCAAAATCAATCTTTTTTATATGAAGCGTTTACTAAAAAAAAGGGAATGTTTTTTTGTCGTACGTATGTGGCGACAATGACTTCTCCGCCGCCGTGACCATTATTTGAGTTTCAGCTTCCTCTACAAGCCATAACTTTTTTTTAAAATGAAAAATAAATACCATGTTTTAATTTTATATTATTTTGGTATTGAAAATAGTTTTCATAATGTTTTTATTATATAAATGTTTTTTATTGATATCTTGTGATTGAAATGTGGAAATGTTATGTTTCCTTTATGGATGTTTTATGTGATACGATTATGTTATTGTTCTTGGGCATTGTTATGAATATAGGTGGTTCCGTGATAAACTAACGGCGGGTGATCCTGATATAGCTCTCCAATGCATTGGGTAACTCTAAGGGGTTAAACATTAAGGTTTCTTTGAAGATATTTATGGAATATACTATGATGTGTATTCCAAACGTAACAATGAGGGTTACTCCCTATGTAAGAATGTTATAAATGCCTCAAGTTTCCTCTATGTCATATATTTTCTATGATTTATTCATAAATATTTTGATTTCATGAGGTATGTTAACGTGGTTATGTTTTATGAGTAAAGTATGATTTCATTGACTCTTATGTATACAAGTACTAATGTTTCCTTTAGGTATTTTTATATCCCTTACTGAGCTTTTTATGCTCATCCCATGTTTTTGAAATGTTTTTCATAGGTCAAGGGAAAGGCACATGATGTGATGATAGTGTCAAGGAATTGTCAAGAAATAATCCATGTTTTATTTTAAATATGTTTCCATTAATGGAAAGAATGGGTACTATCTTTTATGTAACCACTTTGTTTAAATGTGGAATGTAATGCATGATTTATGATCTAATTCTCTAAAACTCTAAACCTGAAAGGATCCTCAAAATGTATTATTGTAATAACTCAATATTAAGTAATGTTTAAGTCTGGGGTCTTATACTATATACTTAATATAAATGTTAATAGGGGCATTTCATCAAACATGTCTCAATAAAATAGAAATTGAGATGAAATCCTTTACAACATTTATGTTTTAAATTAAAATTACTTTAATGATAAAATTAAAATATGAACATAAAATAACAATATTTATAAAGGATTAATAATGTTACATTTAACATGGATATTATGTATACAATATATAATAATTATGAATACAAAAAAATTTTCCTCAATGAATGGAAATTGAGATAAAGCCCCTTACATCTTTCTTCCTATTAGATGAAAATTTTTTAATAACCATTACAATGGATTTAAACATGTTATTAATTTATTATATAACCATATTAAAATTTATAATGTCATAAATGATCATCTTATTACAATTTACCAAATTATTGATAAAAAAAATTCATTATTTTTTTGTTTTTTTGTTAATTGATCTATTTTCTCATGCATAATTTGAAATGATTATAGCAATTATTGTACATAAAATATAAATACATCATAAAATTATTTATAATAATTTTATGAATATAATATTTACTAATAAAATATATTATTATAACCATTATTTATGGTTTGTAATGGAGAATGAGTTAAATCGCTCTATGGACACAGTAGGTCATACCTCTGCATGAGCGAGAATATCATTCCCATAACATAAGAACGATTATGGGAGAAAATGATGTATTAATTTTTCACAATTTATGAAATTTAATAAATATCAAATATATTCATTTAATTTCCCCCAATTATATTCTATGTAAATCATCTGAGAAAAAAATCATAGAGATTCGTGAGATTATATTCTTCCATACACACAACCAATGTTTTCATATTTTAAAAAAATGGAAAATGGGAAAGTAAATGTGATAATGTATATATGAATGAATAGTTTTATCATATATATTATATTTAGACATTACATCCATATTTATATTAAATTTTGATAGTATTTGATTGAAAACGAGTTACATCGGTTTGTGTGGTGGTATTCTGTTGCACCCACAATCGCCAAATTTGTTTTCATTTTATATTAGTTGGTTTTTATATAAGTTATTTAATTAATATAACAATATGATTTATATCTGATATAATTATGTTATTATATTTTTAAATATTTGATATTATTTCAAAGTGTTAGAATATGGAATAAAATGAAAAATTCTCATTTAAGATCGTCACCTCTTCATTGGGGAACTTCATTATGTTTCCACCAATAGAATTCCTATGATATATTCATGATCCAAAAAAGATATATTGTATTTATTTATTTTATTAAATAATTTATTTCACTTGTTATTGGATTACCCGTGATTTTTTGGATGTATAAATAGGGGAAGAGAGGGGTAACATTTTTTAAGCGCGGGAGAGGATAAACAATAAATTTTTTTGTGAAACATTCAAACCAACATTTTTATCATGAAACAAGAAGGAAAAATATGACATTATCAGCTGCTAAATGTGATAATGTCAAAATATTGTCATTTATTGGGTGTTTCACGTGTTGATATGTCATTTTTAACCCCTCTCTTATCAATTTAAGCATAGGTAAATCAAAATTTTCCTTAGAGTGGTATACATATTTTTTCTTCTTTTCTATTCACAATGGTAAAAAATATGTTCAAAATATTAGATAATGTAAATTATTAATAATAAAAATATATAATAAATTTTACAACATCCAATTCATATAAGTGGGATAATCAGATTTAAAATTATACTCAAAGACATAGAAAAAAAGTTGGTTTACAAAGAAAAAATTATCATGAATATTGAAGGGTTTTGTATAAATATTTTTATATTAAATTGATTATATTAACCTAAATTAAAATTAATAAACTTTAATAGCTTTAATTTTACAACAAAACCTAATAAATTTATTATTTATTATTTATTGTAATTTTTTAAAAATCTTTTTTTCAATTAAAACTATTCTTTTTTAGAATTATTTATAAAATTTAATATTTTTAGAATAATATAAAAAACAGTAAGCTAACTGTTATTTTAGGAGTCAAAAATTTATTTTAATTTTATCATATAATGTTACTAAGTATAAAAGAACTAATTTTTTCAGTTGTGAATAATATGCGACAGAATCGTGTTCTTTTAAAAAAATATAGTATTTCAGAAAGCATTTCTATTACATTAAAATGATTCATATTTTCATTTATAATAAAAAGATTACCAGTGACTGATTGTAAAATATATATTTCCCATTATTTATTTAGTCCTATTCAAAACCACACATTAATTTCATAGGTTACAATGGTCAGGTTAAATTAATATATTAAAAGATTATTGAGTTTTGTTCAAACTTGGTGTTTCACTAAACATACGCCACCAAAGAGATTGAATTTATGTAAATGGAAAGAATCATGAAGCCCTTTAGTGTCACATTCTATCATCCAAAAAAAATTATTCTTTGAAATTTAATGGATATTAACTTCAAAAAATATGTGGGTAGTTATAATTTGTAAATTTCTTGGGTCCCACATTGATTCCCCTATCTGTGAAATCTCTAATCTGAATTATCTAGAAGAGTCACAGATTCATCAATAGTTTATCTCTAGTATTTATAACAGGGATATGTTTTTCACAGTACGATGGATCATGTTTCAATTCAATTTCATTTTAGGTGACCACATGTGCTGGGTTCAACATGTACTTCTGTGAAAATTATATATGGAACACATCATGTACTTTTTATAGACTTGGAAAAATTTTGAACTAGTAAGCCATGAATACAATCCTTTATATGATTTCAATGTGTCTCATGTAACTAGGGCTGATTTTCCCTTTTTTTGCAAAAACTTTTGACATAATTCCATGGATACAATCTTAGGGAAACATGATCTCCCACATTGAATTCTAAATACTTCCCCTCATTGTCTGCATAATTAATTTTTCTACTTTGATATGCATTAATTAGAGTGTGAATAATTGTTGTTGTTGTTTCCTCATAAATATCTTGTCTTATATGTATCCATTCACCATATTCACCACAATTGGTTGGAGTAAGACATCTATTTCCATTCAATGAATCATATTGTTCCATTTGAATACATAAATGGAAACTCTTAATATGAAAAAACTCTTCCAAAGGTTAATATTAATCCCATATACCATTAATATCATGTGAGAATGGAATCAAAATTTCATACAATATATTAATATTAATTTCATATTATCTATCAATTTTTGGATAGTAGGTAGTTCTAAAGTGACCCTCAGTATCAAGATCCTTTTTAAGAAACTTCCAAAATATCAATGTCATAATGGAATAAATTGTAGAGTCAATAAAAAGTAGTTCGAAATTAAATTATCCATATTAATTAATATAGATCATTGCAAGGTGATCCTAATTTAAATATTATTTTATAGAGTAGAAATGTTCATATTTGGTTTGTTGATCAATGAGTACCCATATTACTATGTTATTTCAAGCAGTATTTGGTAGTTCTGTGGAAAAGTACACAATAATGTAATCTCATTTCAAAAAATGGAATCATATTTTGTTACCTAAATCCACATGGATGATATATATTGTATTTAACGTATATACAAACTCAAAATACTAAAACATAATCTAAATTTCCTACATCATGTTATACGATAAAAAATATTCCTTTAAATCTATATACATATTTTTGATTCTAGGTTGTATTTAGAAGTTTGAGCTTTGAGCATTTTCAAAAAATTCCATTTTTATCACAGGTATATATGGAATAGATAATATCTTTCCATATTTCAAAAAAACAACTTCATAGTTCAATTCTAATAATTTTTCATAATTAAATGATTAGATTTTCTTATTAAATAACTATATCATTTTCCATTATGAAAAATAAAATTACCTTATTTGATGCCTCAATATATTTCAAAAAAACCATTCATTTATAGATAGTAGATTCAAAATATGATAAATTATCATCATACAGATTAATTCATAGAAAAATTATTCACATTAATTTGTCCCAAAAAACATTACTCCATTACAGGTATAATTGGTTAACATGTTAGAAAATAATGTAATACTATGAATGAATTTTTGATAGTATCAAACCAAACTAATGAAATTACACATCCTAATTCTATTAATTGGTGTATGATATTATTTTATTACAAATATCATTAATGGATCAATTGATACTCAATCATAAAAGGTAATATATCCATGAAAAGATTAATTTATGAATCAAAAAATATAACTTATTAAATGTCCCCTATAACTCATTCCATGTAATAGAATCAATAATGATCTACATGTGGTTAACATGGTCTGTATTGATTTATTATTTCACTAAGATATAATTAATGAATACCAAAATAATTACTACGATATTCCATGAATACTCGGTTCAATAGGTGAATAAAAAGGGTGGTGAATTATACCATCAAAACTCTCTCCTATAAGTGTGTAATGATGAGACAACATTCGTGAATCTGTATTTAGAATAACATACATATTTACTCAAAATTGATGATAACTAGTATGAAAATAAATATTTGAAACCTATCACGCTTCTTCAATTTGATTTAATAAGTCATCAATGAAGGGAATATGATAATTTCCCTTTATAATAATATTATTTATCTTCTTAAAATTATTAAAAAACATTATATTCACATAATTCATCTTATTGAAGTTAACATGGTCTAAAAATGGTTAAATTATTTGGTAAATAAATCATTTAAACATAAATTCTGTAGTTTTTTTTCAACTCCAATAACTCTTATGTGGGAATTATAAAGGGAGTCTTTGGGATTCGTTTGACATCACAGATTAAATTAATGAAAAACTAAACTTCATGATCTGGGTAATTTCATGCCAAAGAATTATAAAATACATAAATGCATTACTCTAAAATATTTGAGCACTAATGTTGAATAAGAATTGCTTGATCCACATAATGTTTATGATATTCATAAAAATCTTCTCATTCAGCAGAGCTAATGGGTTTGGATTTGTAAATGTATTCGATTAATATGTCTATTATTTATATTTATGGAATTCTATATCTTTATCATGAGATATAATTTCATCCCTATTGAAATAAATTTTGACAACATATTTTTAAATATTTTTGATGTCGTGAATTATATCAAATTCAACCATATGTATGATAATAAAATCATCTAATAAAGTGCTTTTATGTCATAATGGGGACTTATTTCAACGTCCTTATTTCAATGAGACATACACTATATGTTTTTACATATAACTCCATTATTAAATTTCTTGGTCAATTTCTAATTTTTGAGGAATATACAGAAGATGTAAAAGATTGATAAAATCTAAATCCAAACACTGAATTCATTGAATTTGGATCTATTATTTAAATACCTCCAACCATGTCCTTATGTATGTCCACATAAATTATAGAGAGTGCATAATATTGGTTTCCCCCCATGACAACATTTGAGGTAGATTGAAAAGAACCATGGAGAATTCATTTGTGTAATAAACCATCTCTAAATAGTTGAAAAATTGAATAATAGTGTTTATTTTCATCACCTATTATTATTTAGCATGATGACCCTTATCTTCACACTTATAACAAACTCAATATCCTATGAATCTTTTCCTATTGTGATTATTTCGACAGTTCACAGAAGGTCTATTTTTTTTTATCTTCTTCTTTGATGATTCAATATATTTTTTTGTGGCTCATTCAACATATTATTTTCCTCATTTCTCATGAAAATATAAGATTTTTATAATTCATTTTCCATTTTGATGGAACATAAAATAGTTTATTTGTGTGTTTAAAATGTTTTGGAGACCAATACACTTTAAAGAATTTATAATCATTCAATGAAATGGACTACCATTAACTATGTGATGTGTATTTTATATTAGGAAAATATAGATAACCTATTAATGGAAACATCATAACATTATACACATTATCATTCATTTTTAATTAAGTGGAGTAACATACTATTCATTTATGTTTTCTTATGAGGGAAATATTAATTAAAGAATGTCACCTTAAAATTATTCCATTATATGAATTGAATTTCCACTTCCACCATAATATTAATGATTAAGGACCCCTATTAATAAGCATTGAATTTAGGACAATATAATGATACTTTAAACATTTCCTTATCTTCAAATCCCATGCACATAAATATTTTCCCAAGGATTTAATCTCTTTCTCAAATACTGATAGATTATTATTCCTACAACACAAAGGGTATTCTTCACATGAATCATTCTAATATAGGATAATCACACTGTGGAATTTGTTTTTCCATCCAGTAATTTTAATTTATCCTAACCTAATAAGGATTAAAATATATAAAGCCATTATTTTCTCAATTTTATTATTATAATCATGGGAGTTCTTAACCATGAAATATCATTATTGTTCATGAGTATTGATACCCTTTTTCCATCTAGGAAAAATTTCTAAACCATGGTAAATAATATAATATATTTTAAAATTGTTAATAATTTATAATATTTTTAAATTATAAATATTATGTAACACCTAAAATAAATTTAAATAATTATCCATTATTAATATCATAATCATAAACATGGTTTTGATAGGGATATATTTATTTTCAATACCTTCTTATTATTTTTCAGGGAAATGTGTATTATCCAAAGAATATACTTTGGTAGTCTCAAACAAAATTTCACATTACGGACAATAATTGTGAACTAGGTGGTGATCAGGTTAATCCAAATTCATTATTTTCAGAGTTTTTACCCTTAGGTACATCTGTGCCCAAACCACATCTACATATAGTTTCTAAATATGTATCTATTTCTATGAAAAACTCCTTATATACTTCTTTATAAAACATTATATGGTTATTATATATTTACCCTCCAAATATATCCTAGGGTAATATTACCTGATCTATTATTTTCTTGACCTAGTTCCCAATATTTCTACTAAATATTCTTTAATATCAAATTTAATGATCCTGATGACAGTAACCCAGAATTGTTGCCAAAATTATTACATTCAGATAGATATACGGGTTAGAATACCAAGTTAAAAATTAGTTTATTAATATTTTAGACATATATGTATATATATATATATAAATTATTCTAATTTTACATAGGTAAATAAAATACATTATATTTTAATAGAAAAACTTTGGCATCATTGCACTCATTAAAATAATTTGACTTCTTATCCTGAAAAAATGTAAACTAAATAATAGAGACATTAAATGTTACATAGAATATACCTTATAATAAATCAATAATTTATAGTCAATATTGAAATATAAAAAACTAAACACAAATTTTATTTAATCAATAACTGGGCTATTACAATTAGATAAGACAAAATCAATATGGAAAGGTAAATAACTTAAAAACATTAAATTTAGTAAATAACATTATTATAACAACTGGTTAATACATAATAAATATATAATGGAAAATAAAAAAATTTACATTCCATAAATCAATATATTGAATTTCATATCTTGATAAGGAACAATCTCTATGTTTAGGAAAATAACTATAAATAGATGACATTTAATAAATAAAAAAAAGAACAAAATGAATAAAAATATAATATCCCAGTGAAAATATCATGGATAATAATAATAACTACATCCTAGATGAAGATAATTATTATTTATAAGAAATAATGATCTTAGTAATCTTCAAACATCTACTATCAAGTACTTTAAAAAAGATAGTTTATATCTATTGTGTACAAAACCATCGTATTTATCCATTTATTTATTCTCATGAAAGCTATCAATGTATCGATGAGCTATCAAAAACCATGCCCATCCCATAACATCATGTTAAAATCATTCCTTGTATATAAAATAATCAATTTAATCCATAAAAAAATAAAATATTACAACATATATATGTATTGATTAATGAATAAAAATTTATCAATAATTATCTAGATAATCAGAAACATTCAAAGTGAACACCATATGTAAATTTGGTATAAAATTAATGGAATAATTAAATCCATTAAAAAAAAATATTTATAATAAATAGAGATTTTTTTCTAATGAAAATTATTGTAAGAAATTGATTGTTCTTAGAGAAGGTAAACAATAAAAAAGTGAGATTATATATTAATTATTAGCAAATTAGTAAATTCAAAATTACATCTGATAGAATAATAATATTGAAACAAACCATTAACCATAATGAATAAATATGGATTAATGATAAATATATATATGAGTGGAGATGTATAAACCATATAAATCTAAATAGGTACATATCAAAGAAATTTACCACAATAAAATGAAAATTGTCATGAAATCACTTACAAAATTTTAATTTTCATGTAAAATCCACTTGGATGAAAAGAAATTAAAAAATTAAAATTTAAACATAAAATAAAATTAACTAATATGTATTAATGATATTAAAATGAAAATAATATCTATTTACACCATATAAATTAAATTATGTTCACTCCAATAAAAAAATTCTTGAATGAGAGGAAATTAAGACAATGGATGTTACCTCACGCTTCATTTTGGTTGAATATATTATATTCTATGATATAATGATTTTGATAATATAATTAATTTATAACTTGACCATATTTGTACTCATTATATCAGAGGTCATACTCTTAAAATATCTTACCCACCTTTTTTAATAATATTTCATTATTTTCATTATTTGGCGTGTGAATTCCCTTGTTCTCTCAGGGATGTTTGTAATAAAAGTTTTGGTTTATTTAGATAGGATATAAATATATGAAAAATAAAATGATAATAATTTTATAAATATAATATTTAATCATTATTTACACTATTATAAACATTATTTAATGTCAGTCATGGAAATTAAGTTGCATCGCTTCGTGGAGATGGTATGTCGTACAAATGTACATGCTATAATATCATTAAACTAAATAGAGAATGGGTAATGTATTTTATAATATATTAATTTTATTGAATTTATATCATGTCATATATATCACATATATTTGAATAATTTATCCTTATTACCCTTTTTGTAATGTGTAACTGCAAATCAAATAACATTGTTGTGCGATACGGTAGTGGGCTGAAAACACGAACAATGGTATAATATTTTAAAAATGTAAATTATGAATTAATATGATTTATAATAGTCCCATATGTATAATTATATTATAAATATTATATATAATCATTAAATTCATCATTATATGCTACATTGGGTGTTTTTTAGGAATAAAATTTCAAGATGTTCGCGAGGTCATAATCCCCTATACACATAATTGATGATTTCATTTTCCATTTGAATGAATTAAATATTGATATAGGTTAGTCTATTAAAATAATACAATAAAAATATATCAGAAATACAATTTTTATTATATTGTCATTGTGGAAAAATATATTAAAATGTTTTTAAAAGAAATAAGATGAAAGCAGTCGTTTAAGAACGTTACATCTTCTCCAGGGAACTTCTTTAAGATTTAACCAAATCCTTCCTATGATGGATTTATAATTTCAAAAGGGCTCTAGTATATTTTTAAATGATTAAAGAAAATATTCTATCAGGTATTTTCTAATCCAAATGGAGTTAGATGTTTAAATAAGGGAGAATATTTTAGGGTCTTTTGTAAGTGGGTAGAGAACACACATTAAATATTTGAAAAATATCAATTACAATGATGTTTTTATCAAGTAAGAAGCCTCATAATAGGACATTAATGTATGTTATTCTAGATCAAAATATTTTCATCCAGTTGGTTTTGGAGAATTTTTAGGTCAGTTTATCACTTATCTTTATAGTTTAATCTCGAGGTAAATTTGGTTTTACCATAATCATGGGAATAAATATTTTACCCCCTTTCTATTCATAATTGTCAAAAGTTATGTAGTAAATATTATACAATAATAATTATTATGAATGAAAATATGGAATCCATTTTTCAAAATTCAATTCACTGAATTGGTAGAATCTAATTTAGAATTTTAGCTACATACATGATGAAATAGTGGTTTTCCAAAGACAAATTACTCATTAGTATAGAATATATTAATATCAAAATGAATATTATTTTTATTCCACTAACATAAAATATATTTTATATAATATCTATAATCTAATGCAATTTTAAATAAAATTTAATATATAGTTAAACAATGTATAGAATTTCTATTTAAATGTAGTTTTAAAAAAGAATGAGTGTTTTTCTATAGTCATAAAAAAAACAATAAATTTAAAAATAATCATATCAAATAATCTTAATAATATTTTGATATACTGAATTCAATAAAAAATCATTTCATAAAATAAATTTTGAAATTTTTTCAAAATATAATATTATAATAAGTTCACTAGAAGCGAGAAACACTTTTTCGTTGAAGAACATATTTTTTTAAATAACATATTTTACATTCAAATGACTCTTATTTATATTTAGAATGTAAAATAAGAAATGAATGTGTATAAGATAAATTTTTTCATAATTTAATTATTCTTATTCATGTCTAAAAATTTAATGTCTATGTTATAAGGGGAATGTCTAAATAATATTTTATTTTAGAAACATGATTGGTTTTCACCCTATGTTCCATGCATCAAAAGCTATAGTAGAGAAATAATAATTTACATGAAAAAAATCATAAATCATAATGGTTTCAAAGTAACATTTACCATACACTGGATTTTATGAAACCATAATTACTTTACTTCATCTCTGTATTAAGCATGGGAAAGTCCTAGAAAAGCTATATCCCAATCGAGATTAGACAAATGGACTATATGATGATGTCATTTTCTTTCATATTATATTTAATCTCACCTTATTTATTGATAATTTTATATTCTTACTTCAATTTATAGTAGAAAATTTAATTGAAAATATTTAACAGTAATATTTCATATTAAAAAATATCCTGATTTTTAATTTTTGTTCAATATAAATTAACTATTAATAAAATATTTAATCAAGGTCAATATAGTGTGAAATATAGGGTTATTACACATAAAATATAATAAAAAAGAAGTTAATACCTAGAGTTGAATTCCTAAGTATAAAAATATATAATTTTAATAATTAGTTCATAATAAAGATAGAATTTTCATTTAAATACTATCGTAATCTACCATCCCAAATAGCCCCAAATCAAAAGAATAATTTATTTATGATATTAATAGAAAGTGTTAGTGAGTTCCACCATATGACCAAATCAGATATGGAATAAAATTAACTATGAAGTCATGATAGAAAGGTGGGGTTGCTGAACCTAAATATGTAAAAATTTTCTTTAAATTTACTATATCAACATGATTTATAAGGGAATTAAATTTAATATTCATAATAAACTAGGAAGATTACCAATCAACCTTGCTAATATGAATATATGTATAAAGTAGAAGAGAAATATGGACTAAGGAAATTAAGATATGAAAAAACCTGACAATAAAAAAATTATTAAAGACATTCTACTCATGTTCCAATCAATAGTGATGCATGTAAGGATGATCTAAAAAGAATCCCTTCAATAAAAAATTATAGAAATTTTTTAAATATTTAAAATTAATAGTCCTCTTCTGGAGGATTTGAAGAAAAACCCAAAATATACCATATATTTTCAAGATTATTTCATAAAAGAAAATGTGTATTAAATATAATTAAATACTTAATTAATGAAGAAGTTTCTCATCAGTGATCACAACCCACATAACCACTAAATTTAATGATGATGGGAAATTATTGATTCCCTATACCATTGCATATTTAACTCTTTCAGATTCATTTTAGGATCTATGTTCTTTTATTATTGTGTTACCTCACTCAATATTTATATCTTCATAGATGATTAGTCTTATGTCCTCAAGTGTGATGATACAACAATAAAATAGATCAATGGTATTCTTAGTATGTGTATTTGAAGATGTTATTGTCATATTATAATGCAATATATTTTATACATATTTATATAAAATCAACATTAAAGAGGATAGGTCACAAATACACTCACCCATTATTTTAGGGAGAGAATTATAAATATTATCCATGATCATAATTAATATCCGTGATGTAACGCTCACAATTCTGTATTTATATAGTACTATGATGTTTAATATTTTGGGAATTTTGAGGAACATATATATAGACCATTTACTCATTACAGTATCCTACCTTGAAATAGTCAAACCCATTTAAGATTGAAGTATGTAATATAATATTGTATCATTAAAATTATTTTTAAAAATTGAATGTAATATTATACTATAAAAAAAATCAAAAGATTTAGTTTTCATATTTGAGGATGTGGAATATTGTAATTTTTATGGTGAATCAATTGGTTTATTTCTAAAAAAGTAAATGATTTGTTACTTTGTGTGTAGGAAGATAAAAATTTATTAGTGGGTAAGATTAATTGAATTTAAACACTTTTAAAACCCACATATATAGAATAAAAAAAATGTAAATTTTATATAATTTTTGTGCGACACATAAAATAAGAAACTTTAAAAGTGTAATTATTTATATTCTTCATACAAAATATTATCAACCTCTGATTCATACTTTGTTAAATAGTCCTAAATATATATTATGTTCCAGGTAACATTCAATGTATATTTATAAAATGTTTCTTAAATTAAATTATTCATATTAGGTATTCCAAAACAATTAAGAATCCCCGATGGAGGATAATTCCAACCCCAGTAGTGGTTTTAATGAAATAAATAAATAATTACATATAATATGGGTTTATCAATCCAATTTCAGATTCACAATGTATTAGCCCCATCCATGTAGTTACCATGAATGGTTTATTAAACATTACAATGAATTAAAAAATGAATTAATCCCTATGATAATTCTGAATAGCTAGAGAGTGTGTATATATTATAGGATGCTAAATCAGGCCACCTAAGAATGTAATATCTACATCCCCTTAATTTACAATTTGTTAATGATTCTGGAAGAGATAACTCACAATTACTTAATGGTTGTATGTTTATGTTATTTGAAATATACAATTTATCTTGAAGGCTAAGTGAAGACCACCATCACATGTCACATTAACAAACATTTTATATAAGAGGAATCTATTTTGAATTAGTAATTTTCCATCTAAATATTGATGGTTCATTATATATATATATATATTTTTAAAGAACATTCAGAATTTTATCTTGGTTTTATTCGATGATTTATTAGTTTCTGAAATCTATTAAGATCTATTTTTGAAATATACGACAACTTAGTAAAAAAATCCAAGGATTTTTTTTTAATTTTTAAAAATTTCATTTAATGGTGGAGGGAGTAATTTTTCTAGTGGAATTTAATTTCACTAAAATTCATTGAAGTAGAGAATTTATGTTTTGATCTTATATACACATTGACTTTCCCAACATATGTGAGAAAATTTTGAATTTTTTTAATAAAGGAGTGATTACATAGGATATTTATATTGGATTTTAATAATACGTTTCTCTATTTATGAACATTACATTGTAAAAGTGGTAATGTTGATTTTAATAATGAGTGTATAGAATCCTTTTATGAATTAAATAAGAGATTCATATCCCCACTTATGATGTAACCACAAAATATTTAGGTACCTATAATGATACCTTTTTATTCTACTAACCATGTTTTTGGGGTATTGTTTTCCAATAGATATTGGGGAAAACCACATGTAATTTATTATGACTCAAGAATCACAGACTACGACCAACTCAGATACACAACCAAAAAAAATTTGTAGGTGTATTTATTTATGTAATATTAAAATCTTATTTTATAGGGATAATGTTTTTTATTTTTTTATGAAACACATCCTCTATAAAAATTCTAATATAGGTTGATTCTTATTCCATTATTGTGTGATATATTCTACTAGTTTGGGAGTTCATCATAGAATCCAAAAAATGGTTTTTAAATCAATGGGTGAATCACTCTGGATTACATTCCCACATGACTGGAGTAGAAGTCTGAACATGAAAATAGATAACAAAACTTATTAAATGGGAGTAAAACAACATTTATGAATGCGACATTCCATGTTTTATAGATATGATATACTATATGGTAACATATCAACTTTATACCAACATTTATCACCTCTAAATTCTAAATATAAATTAAGAATGTATATTTTAAATTTGGGATGATCTATTTTCATGGTAATTTATTAATGACCATGCAATATAAATATTGATACATTAATGTGTAATGGATTTTTTATGTTTTTTGATACATTATCTTTTCAAGGACACTTTCAGCTTACAAATACAACAAAGATGTTTTTATGATATGTAATTTATTGATATAGTATTTTCAAATATCAATATGACAACTATAAAAATTGTAACAATAATCAGTTTTAAGGAAATATTTCAAAAAAATAAATTTCATATAAATTCTTTTTATTCTATGAATATTTTAATTTTAAGTGGATATGTGTTATATATCATTTCAAATCCTATTAAAACAATTTATATCAAGATTTTAGTTCATTATTATTCATAATGGGTGGGAAACAAATCCGAAATAAATTATAATACTTTTTATCTTTTGATTCTTTTAGGGATGATAGATTTATTTAGGTTTGGAGTGATAAGAACCAACATAAATGATCAAGGAACTTGTTTTTTTAAAAGGAGAATGGATACTAGGTTGAGAATGTCCGGTGTGAATCATAAAATATTAACTCTCTACCATCCAAAAACCAAGGACAAAATTAAAGTGTCAAATAAAGATATAAATAAAATTTTATAAGTGATTATAGAACAAAACTGGAAGGATAGGAGGCAATTTGTGCAATACACTATATGAAAATAAAGGAAAATTGATAAATTACCTAATGAAATGATCCCATATAGGTTTCTTAATGGGAAGAGTTTCCACATGCAAGTGAGATTCAAATAAAAATTTCATTGGGATTTGTGGTAGATGAATTTTTACTCAGGTAGAGATGGAAAAGATATTGTACTCTAATAACAATACATGGAAAAAATTATAATAATGTATATGTAAAATTAAATTTTATATAAATAAATCCCAAAGGTACAATAAATTAATTTAAATAAATAATCTAGAAAATAAAAGGTAATGTTAATTAAATATGGGTAATTCCATATATGGTTTCTCATGTTTATCCTTCTAGTGTTGTGTCTATTACAAAGAAATATAATACTAAATCATTCATTTATAATTGGAATATTGTGAAGAAATACTTGGGATATCTTTACAAGAGATAGTAGAGGAGGTCACACCTCTCTAACATATTTTTGACTAATTACAATTAGGTTATACCATTCATTAAAACATATGTATTTTAGATATTTTCAATATAATATTAAAAAATAATAAATATATACAAATTAAATTGGGACACAATTTAATTTAATTATGTTGGATGGAAACATTGACGTTTTATGCCACAATTATTTTTTAATTATTTTTGAATTAAAATAACTATAGTGTGTTTTATATTTCTGTTTGAATATTTTTATATTAAATTATTCTTAACTAGAATTCCATTTGAAATTTAATCAGATTAAATTATTGATAAATTAAATATACAAATTTTTTAATATATATGAATACCAAAATTATTATTTTTTAAATTAGTTACGAAGTAATTTAATTAAATACACACTTATTTTCGTAAACACATTCCATGAAATAAAATTATATATTTTAAATAAATTTCCAAAGAGGTTTAAGAAATAGTTTTATCATATTATTTATAATGACATAATTATTTTGAGAACAAAAAAATTATTGAATAAAAATGTCAATATATTTAATATAATGATAATATTATCGAATTCAGACACCCTATGATAAAATTATATAGTGATTCTATTGATTATAAAGTTCATTTTTATAATAAATAATTTTTCTTGATTACAGGGATACTAGTCCTTATTTCACTTAGTAGTAATGAATAAATTATTTAGAGTTCCATATTACAACAAAAATATCCACATATATTTTTCTATAGAATTTTATTAATCCTCTATGTTGAAGTCTGGTCTATCTGCGAATGACGAAGATGTAAAAATCTAATTGGAGAAATATGTTTATATTTAATTATTAATTTTATCATACACCTTTAATAATATTTTGTTATAAAATGTAGTTTATAATAATATAAATGTATTACTAATGTCATCCAAGACTATACATAAAGGCCTTACAATTTCATGAATTTAAAATTCAATCAGTTTCCATCAAAAACATGATTCTGAATAGAAGTACATATATGAAGCTAATTTTGATTTGAAATCCATTTTATAATTGAATATGAAGTAATTTTCTATTAGGATCTTCTTGAATATATTTTTTTGATGTTGTGTAAGAAATTCCCTATAAAAAAATATAAATATGTAATCATTCAACCTAATATGGGTCCAGATAGATCTAACACCAATAATAAAAATTTCAATGTTCCTTGCCACCATTAAAAGAAATACCAATGTAAAACCTTTTTGTAAAAAATAATTGGTAAATTGGGAGAGGAATTTTTTCTACTTATTAATTTATAAAAGTTGAGGGATATTAATGAAAATTTAATCAGGTGAAGATAAATTAGCGGAATATGAATTTTTTGGAAAAGATATTATTTTTGAAATTATAAAATCATTTATTTTGCTTCAACATAGATATTTTACTCCCCATTCATCATCAATAATATATCAATCAAATACATCCAACGAATAATACACATAACTCCACTAATTAAGCCCTAAATATATGTACAAATTCATTATTTTTTGTGCGTGGATGAATAAAACCATCAATATGTTATTAATCTTGATCGAACACGTAATGAGAGGAAAAAATTATTGAAAATAACTATTGAGTGATGTTTGTAATATTCTAGGAATGTAGTTATAAGTGTGTATGAGGGGATGAATAATATGAAAAATAATTTAATGTTCTAAATAAATAATTTGAATCAATATCATTATGGAAGTACGATATGATTGAGTAAAATGATGTTAACAAATAATTCACATTAGCTTCATATTTATATTTTTCATGGTTAATATTATTTAAATTCACTTGTTCTAAGTTAAATGATTATGATATATGATGTTGAGAGTCCATGGAATTTTTGATATTTCAGAAATTATTTTCATTAGTTCTATCTTACCATTGTGTCATTTATGGATTTTTTTCACATAATTCTATCATAACAATATATTGTACATTAATAGGATATTTTGATTTAAAATAGTTTATATTTTGTTAATTAGATATATGGACCATTTATAATAAATACTATACTTAAATATGAATATTTTTATTGATGTTTTATGTAACTATCATTTATATAATGAAATAAATGTATTTTTTTGAATTATGGATGACTTGCAGTAAACTGAATATGTATGAAATTTTACAATGTACTCAATGAACCTCATATTGTGTTAGTCATGAGGACACTTTTCATTAATGTGGATCATAATTCAACCTCATTTAGAGATAAAAAAAAGTTAATGCATAGAAAACAGATAAAGTAAAAACAAAATATTCTCAACTGAATACGAAATTCTAATTGATATAAAGACGAAATTTAACCAACCCTTTGATGATCGATGGCACATTGAACCAAATTACAAAAATGAAAAAAATTGAACATGGTTGGATGGATTTACATTATGATCAACTAATTTTTGACACATTAAAACTTTTATATAGTCACATATTTATCTTATGACCACCTAATGTTCATGTTTGATCCATTAATCCACTTTATGATTTAATACCCAAAACTTATTTATGATGATTGTGTGAATTTTTCAAATATACTTCTTGGAACTCCTTATAAAAAAAATCTAAGACATGTGTTGCCATGTTATCATTATTTTAACAAATAAGATACTTCTATGTATGTCATTTATAATTGACATTTCTCAAGATGTTAGGAAGGGTGGTAATTAATTTCCATGATGATAAAATCACAATATAGATATAAAGCCATGATAATTAATGGATCAGTATAAATTTTAATGAGATAAGATCACACTGTTTTTGACAAATAATAATGATAAATAACACATACATCATTTAATTGGAGAGGTTGGTTTGCTGGAGAGGGATAATTTTACTCTCAAACTACTGATACAATATACTAGTTTATTTTTTCAACTTCTTTTCATTTTGTGTTATAATTTTTTTATTATTTATTATAATGTGTTATTTTAATAATTTCATCATGGATCACCTTTTTCTTGTAGGTGTAAAATTTGTGTTATGAAGGATGTTTAGGATTAAAATATCCTTGGATATTTAGATATTTTTTTAAATACAAATTTTTTTTATCTCTCATGAAAAACATGATTAAATAGTCAACAAATTGATTTAATTAAAAAAATAAAATGTAATTTTTTATGATACTTAATATATTTTTCAACCACTTACTATGATTATCTCCCTCTAAATAGTTTTTTATGAATATGATAAATTGGTATTGGTCTAAGTGGCCACGCTCTAATATATTTTCTACATGTGGGAATGTTCTAGTTTGAAAAAAAATCTTAATAGAAATTAAAATACCTAATTGAGAATTTACAAATTCAACTAGGATGGTCTACTACAACACATTGACAAAAATTAAAGAGGATAGGGTAAAATGAGATCTTAGTTATTTTGATTTTCAATATCATATTCCTTCATGATGGAGGGTGGAAACAATATTGTATTCTACCTCAAAATAGATTAATAATGGATGACTGGATAACCTATAGACCATTATAACATTATGGTATTTTATCTAACCATGACCTGATCACCATCATTATACATGTTGTATACAAATAACTATCCTATTAATTTTTATTGCTTACAAAATAGAAAAGAATAATTTTACATAGAAAATAAAAACATATCAATTCTCTAATTTAAGAGTGAAATATTATTTTTTTACATTACTATTTGGGATACAATCCTAGGATAACACTATTACTACCTCAAATACAGTGACCAAAATTTAACTTACCAAAAATTTTTACAGGTTTTCATTGTAGTATTTATTGAAAATATTTTGGTTATTACTTAATTAATTTGATATTTATAATTCTATATGATGGGTAAGACATACAGTTTCCCATTTTGGAGGGACTGTGGATGTGTCTGGTCTAAACTAGTAGAGTCACTAATGAGGTACTCATCTATGAAGATGAATAGATTCTATACTATTCAACAATATTACTAATTAAAAAATTTAAAATAAATTGTCTTGTTTTCATTACTTATAGAATTTATATATACCAGAAATCTTCTTTATATTCCATCTCATAGATATTGTTATTGTATAATTAACCAAGAATTATTAAGATACATCTTGGGGATCATTCAATGTAAAAACAAGTCTTTTACATTTTGAAAAATATCCCTTTATGTCATATGAAGGAATAATGTTTTTCTAGGGGTATATCTTTATATATTATTAAGAAATAGGGATATTATATCATTTTTAATTAAACAGTGATTCAATGGGTCATATATATGTTAATTTTAATGAATGTTTTGATCGGTTATTTTTTTTAAATGAGATCATTTATATGATACTTATCTAACGTAATGTGGACATGATTTAATAGTTTATATAGAAATTCATATATTAACGTGGTTTTAGTGCATGAAATATTTTTAATGATATATATCCTAAAGATTATATTTGATATTGTATTGTGTTTTTACCTTTAATTTATTTTTTTGCTCAATGCCTGTAATATTTGACATCTCCTAGCATTGAGATATTTATAAATTTCTCATAAATATATAAAATTTTATCAAACACAACATTTGATGATGTTTATATGAGAATTTAAAAATTTATAAATAAATAATATAATATATTACATTTTAATAAAATAATGGGTTATTTTATAGATTGCATTATTAATGTATTAATGTAATGTATTTATTCACACATTATTTAATAAATACATGGATATTTTATTTTCTTTTATTGAAGGAATAAAATTATTAGAAGTTGATAATTTTCTCAAATAAATTATTTTATGATATTAGTAGAACATCTAGTTGAATTAATCTTATATTTAATTATTTTTAAATTAAATATGGTGTCATTTATTTTTTGTAATAAAAATTGGTCCTATGAATGTTATTCATGATTCAATGGGAGGGTATGTTTCCTCTAGAAAATAGTTCCGATTTTACATTTTTGGGTGATTATTATCTATTTCATGAAATATGTATGATGGATTTTATTTTAATATTCTATGTCTTTATATGTTTAGATATTTTTTATATTATAAAAACCATTAATTTATTTCTTACATATTTCTAGTAATATATTAAAATTTTGGTTCCACTTAGAGATCACTGGGTATAAATATTAATTCCTGTAATATATTTCTAATATTAGTTAATTTGATTAAAAATATGAACTAAAAGGTGGAACATTTGAAGTGAATGATCACTAAAATTTACATTTAAAATTTTTATGTGAAGAAAATTCTCTTATAAAATTTGTCTGAGGTAAATTATATATATTTTATTATACATCTTCTTGAATTGGTCTAGGATTTATTTTCATATAATTTTATATCATGGTTAGTCACGAATCATTCAAGTTTATACTTCATTGAATGAAATAAATTACTCATGAACTTGTATTGGTTATAGGAAAAACCATATAGAATTGATTCTGAAATTATCAATTTTGGGAAATATATATTATAATCACCAAGGATAATATCGTAATGTAATTTTTCAGTTAGATGTATTTGAATATTCAATAGTATTTTTTGGTAGAATAAATGAAATAATTAGACATGATATTTCCCAATATTGTATGAAATAGGATGTCATGTCCAAATAATTTAGTAATTAGGTCAATGTAAATAATTTTCATGAGTTAGTGGACTATTTAATATTTACGCATTCATTTTCTATGAATTATGAATATATTATAAATAATATGGAAGATGTAAATTTTTTTAAAATATATTCCATAGATTTTCATTGATAAAAATTATGTTGTTATTTTTGGGTTCTATAATGTTGTGATCCACTGTACCTAATAAGCCAGATATACAAACACATGTTTGTGGTAATTAAGCATAGTCAACCTGAATAATATGAGGTGGAATTTAATGAATGAATAATTATTCTATATAATATTTATTTATCATGGGACCACTATGATATCATAAGATTCAAAATATTGATTTCATAATGGTTTGGTATATTGTGTGTTTATATCAATTATAATATATTAATTCATCTGAGGATGTTATCAACTCAATTGTTTGGATGATCACTTATGCTGGAATGAAGTATTTATTTTAAAAATATAATTAATGTCACAAATATTTCATGAAAAAATACCATTAACAAAATATTAAACAATAGCATAAACATAAAATTGGATTAGAAAACATTAGTGATTTTTTGAGGAATTTATTTATTAATGTAATTATTCTTATAATTCACGAGTTTTGAGCCATTACGGGTACTAATTGTTAATTTATGTGGATTTTTTTGTCGAACTAAATACACATTGATTGTGACATGAAAAGAGGAGTTCTGTAAGGTTTTAATGATATTAGATATGATAAAAATGTTTCATCATTAATAAAAGTAGTCAAATATTAATTCATTTAACTCAATCTAATTCATTTTAGAAATATATAATTTAAATATAAATTTAAAGGTAATTATATCAAACTTGTAGATTTATTAGGTTCATTTTTTTAATACATCATTAGATGTATCCAAGAGAAATATCACATATATTTGTTTCTTAGAGACAAAACTTAATATTTTGTGTTAAAAAAAATATATTATGTATTATAGAGAATATAGATTAATTATATTTATTATTTAAATATTGAATGATAATTATTTTCGATTCTATATACAGAAAAATAAAAATCTAGAGTACTATTGAGGGGTCTAAAATATAATTTGTTTAGAAAATAATAGTAGAAGATATGATCCCTAAAACTTTATTTTGTATATAACATGAGTTACCCTAAAATGTACGATAATCATAGAGCATATATTGTTTTAACATAAAATCATCTAAATTGATTTAAATAATATTAGTTGTATTACCAATAAATAGATTATTTGGTGAATGAATCAAGATGATAAAAAATAAAATTTAATATTATAAAAATATTTTGTGAAATTAAATAAATATATTTTTTTACTAAACATTCATTTGTAAATGTCAGATTACCAACACCTTTTATGATAATGTATTTTTTGAATAAATGTTTCTCAAAAAGGAAAAGATATCATATTATTTCAATTCTAGATCATACTTTTTTATGCAAAGGTTATATTTCTGTAATTTAATAAACATTTATGCTGCAAACAAAATAGGAATTATATGTGAATAAACACATTTCATTGAAATATTTATCAATAGATATAAATATTTACTGAAATTATCATTTTTGAATGACTGATTTAAAATATATCTGTGAAATTTTTAATGATAAATCATGTATCATGGTTATAATAAATAACATATCACTGTAAATTTAATGTTATATATATTAAAAGTTTTAAGAAATATAATTTAAAGTGTTAACTAGAATATGAGTACAACATTTTCAAATAACATGATTCAATAGCAATTATAGACATGATGATCATAATATATAATTTGATAAATTATTTTTCAAGAAAAATAGAATTGAATATATGATGAATGGTAAAAAAATTACATTTATTTTGTTGTGTTGTTTCATTATATTCATAAAAGTTTAGTACCTATATATGTTATGAAGATAAATATACGATATTTGAATTATTATTAAAATATTATAAAAGATATTGTGACCAAAAACATGTTAAAGATAAAGGGATCATGACCCTATGATCAAGTGACAATTAAAATTGTAAAATAGACTATACAGAATGGTTAATTGGTTTAAAGTTACTTTAGAATCTGAATAATAAATTCAATTAACAAATATATCTTAGGATATATGAACCAAAAACATATTATTACAAAAGTTTTATCTATAAAACAATTTCATGATACTAGTTAGTATTTTATGATCTGAATTCATACTAAACATTAAATTACCAAGGATTATGGATATTTGATTAAAGATATATTTTTTTCAATATTATAGTAAAAATTATATTACTTTATGATATTTTGAAAATAAATATGATGATGCTTTCAATAAAATTTCCCCGTATAATCAATGATTGAATTTTGATAGAAATTTTTTATATAGTCGAAGATAATGAATATAATTATAGATCAAAATTTTATGGGAACTAAAAATAAGAAATTTAGGTTTTAATATATTTTATATTATCATGGAATGATAATATGAATAGATTCTTTTGAAAATATAAATTTGTATCCAAATTTCAATATATGAGAAAAAATACAACTATGAAGAAAGAGTGGATTTATTTTGATTATAACCTAGAGAGTATTTATTAATTTTTTAATATACAATTCATGAAAGTTTTCTGGAAGGATTTTAAAAAATAAAATACTAATTATTATAATATTTGAGTTATATTGAATTTTTTATCCACATATAATACATCAATCAATATAGGTATTTAATGTATATAATATTTTAGATATCGTTCATCTTTAATTCATTCATGCATATTTATTTTATATTAGGGACTCATATATATCTAGTTTGATGATCATTGTTTTCCAAGAGAATTTATAACCATTTCATGGTTTATAGGATTATAAAACATTCATTTAAATTAAATTTATCATAAAAAAATTAAAATGTGGCCAATATTATATCAGTCACAACTATAACATAGTCACAAAGCATTCATGTGATCCTTATAAAAATATTATGAAATTACATTTATTTTATTTATTTTTTCTATATATATTTTAGTGTGTTAAAAAATAGAATGAATGATTTTGATTAATCTGACAAAAAAGTAATTTTTATTTATGATAAATAATAAAAGTGATCAATAATTTTTTAAGAACCTTTAGGTGTGTTATATCTGACATCAAATATCAAATCTATATTTAATTTAAATTGATTTGGATAATTTTGTGTAATAAATTTATCTTTTTTCAATTGAATATATCCCAATTCCTTGTAAAAATCAAATGAGACAATATTATTTTTAAAAATAACAATATTTGTTTCCGAATCCATACCATTTTTCCATAGATAATTAATTTTTACTGTTAAAATGAATAATGGGTAAATTAGTATTTACTGAATTTTTTATAAATAATGATACATTACCATGTATATATTAAAATTTTCATAGATCCAAAATTCGTAGTATTGATATTCTTATAATGGGATTTACTGATCAAAAAATAAATCAAAGGGACTACTTTTCAAGTTAAGGGTGATGGGGATCAAATAATCAAGGTATATGAGCGATGATAAAAAATTTAATTACTATAAATTAAATTTTTCTTATCTAATATAGGACCATTATATATATATATATTTGTGAATAAATTAGGTGGTGAAAAAAATAGATGACTATGTGAAATAAATTATCCATTGAAAACATGATCTTAATAATATATATGTGAGTTTAAAATAGATAATTATATTATCTTTTATAAGTATCAAGAATTAATAATTCTTTTATAATGTGAAGATAACAATTAATATGCCACTCAAGGTTCCAGAATGATTCCTAAGGAACCTGAGAGATGTGATTAAGTCCACCCCCTCCCCCCCACAAACACCCATACACCCATACATATACACATAGTATCGGGCTTGAATTGTCTATAAAAATTTAATAAAACCGTGGAAAACAATATATGTTTTTATAATAGTGACAGATGAATAATTAACATTTTATTCCTTATTTTGTATTCAGTGCCACAATATTACACAATCCCTTCCAATTTTTAATATAATCATATATCCATATATAGTGAATTATAGTGGATAAGTTTTCAGATCCATAAATTTTTTTGTGTGTTTTTATTTAATAATTTTCCACACAATTATGATTATCCCAGAATTTCATTTTCCAAATTAAATTTATCTACCACTCTGTTTATTGAGGATAAGTGAATTGAATTTCCAAAAAACATTTTATTTACCTTTATCAATATAACTCAATGATACGTACTAACTTCTTTTTAATGGTTTTAAATTAGTGAATTTATTAAGATGATATCCTTAATATAAAAAAATTTACATTGATATTTATTAAATTTTTATTATGATGGATGATAGTGAGGATATCCTAATGGATCTTACATGTAATGGAGAATTTTATGTGATTATTTATGATAGATTATCCTAGATTCTCATATCATATTATGAAATTATTAAAAAACATCTTCTGTTTTGATAAGGAGTAGATGAGATGTGATATATTTTTAGGATAATATTCCATGGTCCAATGTATTATCCTAAATATATAATTATAATAAAACAATATTTCTTAATAATTTTCATTTTTTTATGCAATGAAAAATTTTTCAAAAAAAATTTCATAATATTTAAGGATTTATTTATGGATAAAATCCGTTATCACAATATGGAATATTCTATGAATTTGTTTTGATGCTAGATACTGAGTAAGTTTATGATTTCTGGGATTATAGAACCTCAATGTTGATATAACAAAAGGATTAAATATATGTTATCATCCCCATGTTATTTTTCTAAAAAATAGAATATATACAAAATGATATCTCAGATGAGAAATATTATACCACCATTGAATATTAAAGATTAGATTTTACTGAGACATGATATATTAAGTGTACACACTGGGTGTTTGGTTTGATCACGCATAAGGCTAAATATATTATATTAAACACACATGATATTACAGAAATTAAGAAATATCTCTTGAACTATATTTCTTATGGGTAATATGAGTCCACCTTTTGGTATGGAATGTATGTTTTACCTTAATTGTGATAATTGTTTTTATGTTTTGTTTATCACAAGTAAGGGTATTTTTTTAAAATTGATACTTTTTTATATTTGAATTAATAAATTCATTTTTTCATATTTTCCACACCACTTTCATCCATTAATAAAAGTCCCTTTAATCCATAGTCTCTGAGAACATCCATTTTAATTTTTTAAAATTAGTAATGATGTAATGGGATATAATTAAAGACTCCAAAATCAATTTTTAGTTGAATCATGGATTAAATCAGGATTTTTCATTAGGGCATGTAATTTTGACATATTTGGTTTTAAAAATGATGAACAAACCCAAAACTAATTTTTATTGATTCTTTCGATTCAAAAAGACCCAATATTATCCATTCACATTATCAAATGATCTGATTCTTGTTTCCTCATCTAGTTTTGATGTGCATGCACCCCCTATTCACCAGCTTCAGGTGTTGATCGTATGTTGATAAATGTTTTCTATTTACATTATAATAATAATAATAATTATTAAGGTTAAATTATATTCTTCCATTTCATTATTTCTCATCAATTTTTTTTAAAAAATATAGTGAACCGGGATTAACATTTTTGTATACTACCATATTTTTTATGAATGTTCAATATATTAAAAAAGTACTTTCCTAAGGACCATAATAGTTTTGTGTCTTTAGAATCATGGAAAAATATTCTAAAATAGTGAATGATCTTAAATATATCTAATAAATATCTTCCCTTATATTACATCTACCTAAAACATTCCTTTATAACTTGTGAAAAATAAACATAAGAAAGTGGTGATCTCAAATTATTAGTAATGTTCGATAAAGAAACGAATAAGCATAAATTGAACAAAGTTAATAAAAATTGAGAATAACATGTGATGATCATACCATACATATTTTGGTTTTTAAAGATTGGTAGTTTATATGACATTTATTAGAATATAATTAAAAGCATAAGTCATGAAATCATAATATAGGAATAAGACATTGAATTTTTGGCTTGCACATAGGTTATAATATTGTGAACACGTATAAGTAGAAACAGGTTCACTCATAAAGTTAAGGAAATGAAATCAATCCCCCATATCAAATTATGTACAAGAAAATGGGTCCATGGAAAACATTGTGAACATGTAATCCAGTTCATTCACAACTTTATAGACTAGAGACTAGACCCATGCATAACATTGTGAACATATATTTAGGTTCAAACATAACACTGTGAATATGTAATAAGGTTCACCCATAAACATACAAACACGAAATTAGGTGAATTCATAAAATTGTAATCATCTATTAAGGCTCAATCATATAATTTTGACCTTTTAATAACGTTTATCAATAAACCTATGGAATTGATACCACGTCTGCCCATAACATTGTGAACACATAATAATTTTCACTAATTACTTGGTGTGAATTAAATAAATTTCATGTATAATCTTGTGGAAAAAAAATTAGGTCCTTGCATAACATATTGAACATGTAATCAGGTTCACACATGACATCGTGAACATGAAATTATGTTGACACAAAACATATATACTCATGAGCCACATATTATTACCCAATTCACTAGATGTAGACATATATCCATCCCAAGACATGACAAAATAATACATATGAGTGCCACAATATTAAAAAAAATAATCATTTCATAACCCATGGAATGTGAAAAGAATCCTGAAAATTAAATCAAATCCTTACCTATGGAAAATATTTTGGCTTATAAACATTCCACATTAAAAGAAGCAGGTTTCAAAATCAAATAACCCATGAAAGAGAAACTGGTTTCACAAACATCATGCCATCAAAAAAATTATTTATTCATAAAAAGAATATAAATGCAAGAATTGAATAATTTTATAATAAAGTATTGAATAATACCAATATAGATCATTATATACATGAAATAATTTTGAAATATCTTTTAGAATCTCTTATTAAGTATAATATCCTTTCGTATTTGAATATTTTTAAACAAAATACTATTTGAAAATATTTTTCATTGAAAATTGTTTTGAATCTCTTAAAGTAAACTTTGAATAGAATAAAAAAAATAAAACACGTTTTTCCTTTAAAATTTTATTAAAGGATCATTTGAAAACATTTTTAAAAAACAGTTTTCAAATAATTTTTTTTAAATAAAATAGATATTCGATCGAAGATTGAAATATAGTCCAGATTTCATATTTTTTTAAATTATATTAAGAAAAAATATCGAACTATTATACTAATAAATGTATATATCTTTATCAAAATTTGGTTAAGGAAACTCCTTAATTATCTTGAGATATGGATTATTATAATTCATCAACTAATCATAATCAATAACAATCTCGAAATGCGGTGGGATTGTTTCAATAAAATCATATCACTTAGTAACTTGGGATCATACTATCCATGAAATAAAATGAAATAAAATGATGATTTAAATACAATGAAACTATGTATATTCATGTTATGACATGTAAAATGGATGTATATAATCCTCAAAAAATAATTTAGGTGCATAACCAAACATGAGTCCCAAAAAAGGTAAATCGAGACAAAATTATTTTACCAATTTGATGACATTAGAAACATAACCCCATGAAATAAAGATAATAAAATGGATATTTAAATACCATTAAATGAAAATATTTGAGAAATATAATTCATTAATGTGAATAACATAAACCACATAAAATAAGTGACTAGTGCATAAGGCTTGTTCTCACAGAAATAAATGTGTGACGAAATTGCATAAGATAATAAATGTTTGTTTATTTTGTATTTAACATTATTTATAGTGGTTTAAAATATGTTAATAACTTCTACCATAACATTACACATGTTTATAATATTATATATAATCTTGTTATGACATCTTGTTACCCATTTGTTAAAAATCATTCTGTATTTTGACTATTTGAGATGTTAATTGTCTAGTTTTCTAATGTATGTTTTGACATTTTATTTGCTTATCCTATTACATAGATTGTGATATAAAAATATTCATAATTTGAAAAATGACTTAATTATATTATATATTAGGTAAATATGTATTTATAATAATCTTTAATGGTTTGAGATAAGAAATGAAATGTAAGGTTCATGGAGAAATAGTTCATATGTATCAATGAACGATACTTTAATTTCATTGTCAAATTAAAATAAATAAAAGAAAATTATATATGTATATTATAATTAAAATATAATATCCCTGCTATGTATAATACATTTTTTTTATTATATCCATGAATTCTTACATTCCATGCATGGAATTAACGAGTCACATCGAATTGAGGGGGTGGTAATCCAGACATCATAAAACGAAATTATCATATTTACACAAGCTGAGAACTATAAAGTTATGTTCAAAATAAAAAATTAAATAAGAATAAATACATTATAAATATCATAAAAATAATATATAAAAATATTTCCCATCATAATTCACAACATTATATGATGTAAAGTAAAAATGACCAATCATTGTTTCTTAGAGAAGTAGTTCTCCTGATAATATCATGATATTTTCGTTACCCATTTGATGGAGGGCTATGTAAGTATAGGTAGAAATCATAACATAAAAAAAAGAATTGAATATATTATATATTGTTTTTTATTTAACCAAGGAATAAAAAGAGCATAGTTATTATAGAATCAAAGGAAGGAAAACATATTTTTGGAAAACATTACATTAAAATCTTGTAACTCCATAAGGTTTTTAACAAATCACTTCTGTGGAAGAATTTATGACAAAATGGATGATTCAATATCAAGGTTAAAGATTTGAGGAGTCTATTTGGAGGATCTTGAAAAAAAATAATTTATTTTAGAGGTTTGATTAAGTGGAAGTAGTGGTGTCCTTTTATAGTGTAGGGGGAGTGTTACTCTTGTAATAGCATGAAAAGGAATTTGATAGACCGTTTTCACAATGAATGTGGATCCAATAACAGACCTAATTTGATAAAAGATAGAGTAAGTTCTATATATGTCCATTAAATAGCTATGGGACTAGTTTATATGTCGTTTTGGGCCTTAATATTATTGTTTAGTCCTTTAATATGTTTAATTTAATATTAATCCTTGGAATTAATTTTAATCACACATAGAAATATTTTTAGTAAAAAATGTATTATTATTATTATAATATATAAATTATTATTATTCTAAATATGTAATCAATTTTTCAAAATTAAATCAAATTTTTGGAAGAATGGAATTTAAAATTAATCACATAGGTGGGATGACAATGAGTGTTTTTAAAGAAAAAAATTTCAATCTTTTTCTATGATATTATAATCAATATCAATTTAAAATTGATTAAAATTAACTAAATTGGATATATTGATAAA
This sequence comes from Viscum album, assembly GCA_963277665.1. Taxonomy (NCBI): domain Eukaryota; kingdom Viridiplantae; phylum Streptophyta; class Magnoliopsida; order Santalales; family Viscaceae; genus Viscum; species Viscum album. Next base: position 2,010,492,565 of record OY728155.1, read on the forward strand.
AATAAACTAATTAATCATAAAATAACTATAAAAAATATCCTTATAATAAAATTATATTAAAATGTAGTTTTGAATTAAAATTTAGTATTATTACTATTCATTAAAAATCGAATTTTCATAAGGAAATGCCAAAAATTCCTTCTAAGATAATTTTTATTTTTTTTCTTTCAAATATGAAGATTTTATTTACATATTATATTTATAAAAGGGTAAAATTTTGGATTTAAAATGGGTTCTCCATTAAAGGGATACAAATTTTCCTTTATAAAAATATTGGGTTTTACGTGTGAAATTAGTTTTGTTCTTATCTTAAGCCTATAAAACAGAATAGATAAATATAAAAAAATATATCATTTAAAATTTAACATATATATTTCATTAAAATCACCCAATATTTTTGAATAACATTTTTTATGATGAAAAAACTTAGTTGGAAGCATGAATATAATAATTATATTTCTTTTTATATTCATTTGGTTATTAATTTCACTTATAATTAATTAGTAATTAATGTAATAATTTTAAATTTATAGAAACCTTAAATTTTCATAAGTTAGTAAATACTAATATTAACCACTAATTTAATTGAATGTATATATCTTATTATATTAAATAATAATATTTTAATGATATATCATTGTCTTGTAATATTGAATCTTGAATGTAGTGTAAGCTATCGATGAATGTGTCTCTTGCTTATAATACAATCTAACTAGGAATGGTTCGAATTAAATTACAAATAATATATTATATTTATCTATTATATCACATATGTGGTAAAATATCAGGATATAAAATTCTGTTTTAGAGTAGGTGTTGCGTGTTTCACAAGCTATGCTGTTATTGTGTAGAACAAGACAAGTTGGTGCCATCTGAAAGAAATGTTTTAATTACTTCAAAAAAAAAAACCACAATGAAAATTAATTAATTCTAAAAAATTGGTTCAGAAAAATTGGGGGAGTAACATTCTACCCCCCATAAAAAAATTTCTCCCACGAAAACCATGTAGGTTATCAAAGGGTTTACATTTAAATGTTCTTTTCAGTGAATCCCATATTATATAAAAGAATAATAAGACATAATTTTAAAATAAATATTTATAACAATAATAGTTACCCAATGTAACATATAAATAGGTCTCCACATATGAGAACATTGGTGGCAAGTGAAAACATTGACATGGTGAAAAAATATAACTATGATGTTCTGATGAAGAGTGATAGTGAAAATTGATAAGATAAAGTTATTATTCACAAATCCATAACCCCAAGAGTCTTAAAAATAGTCATTGATATCATAGAAATGATTTTTACTTGGAAAAGTTTTTATTTTCAAAATCTTTTTCCAAAAAATTATATAATTTACAAGAGAAAATATACTTACGTGATCTTAGAACAATCTCATAATAAGTTGTGCATTAATAAACTTCCCCATCATCCATTATTCAATGAAATAATAGCGAATTGTATATTCTAGAAGCACTAATAGATCATAGGATCCGTAATAATCATGCCACATACCTTTATATTCAACATAAAATATTGTTGAGAATCAATTATCAAATATGAATAAATCCTCATAAGGTGAAATGATACCCTAATATATGAAACCTGATAATATTTTTTGAAATATTCCATTCCAAATTTTTTTAACATTATAACCCTTTTAAAATATAATTCACTCATTAAGAACTTATCTTATTCTAGAATCACTTCTACTAGATACTTGTGTTCATCCATTCACCGATTGAAAATGGGATGTGATTTTATTATTCCAAAATACATGTAGAGACATATAATCACATTAAACAACACTAATATATTAAAAATAAGGTCTTCATAGGATTTATATATAAAAACTCAAACATAAACATTCCCTGTAATGGGGAAAGGGTAGGTTTTATATAAATATTGGGATTTAGTTCATTCATTGTAATTTAATATGATTTCCCTTTGTTCTCTTTCTTCATAGGTTGTTGGGTCTGATCATCCATATTTCCCCTTGGATTAGGGCATTGATTTCCATAATTCATAAATTATTTACACATGGAACACTAATGTACAGTTGGTACATTTTGTTAAGAGATCTCTATATTAATATCATAGGATTTAATCTTTCCATCACTAATTCATTTGTTTTTTTTGACGTCCATACATATCACACTAGAAAATAATATTTGTTCTTCTCAAGAACTACCCTATGTGATCTTTTCCACTGATTTGGAAAGAGTGAGATTGAAGCACTTTCTTTACTCCATGTGATAATATTATAGAATTTTCTATGGAACCCCATTTTCCTTTTCTTATCACAATAACCAAGAGGTGTTATTTCTTATATTTCTAATTTTAGTAAACATAGAATAATTTCATCATATAATTCAATGAATCATATGTATAACTCCTTTCAGATAGTTTCTCATACCACTAAAAAATGGATCAATCATACATTTATGATGATTTATAATACTAGAAAAGTACATTTCAAATATTGTAAAATATTTTTCATAGGTACCAATAGATTCATCATCCATCTATTCAAAATCTTCGAATACCTCCACTATATTTGTTCGAAGAATAAAGGGAATGTACTTATTGAAAAATATGTTCCTGAAATCATCCCAAATACATAGAGTCAATTTCTTCCTTCCACATTGTATTCTTGATATAATTCCACCATTGACTTGCCTCACATTCCAGATAGAAGATAAAAAACATGACATTTTGATGATCTAAACATTAGAGGAAAAAAATATCATTTAAATGGTACTGATCCATTTTTTTCAACTAATTAATTAAAGGAACAATTGACATAAATAGGGAGGTTCTTTGTGAAATACATAATGGAGCGTTGTTCCCTCCATTTCTCGATAGTATATTCACCATGCTTCAAATAATGAGAAAGTATCATAAATAGTTTTCTCATTTAAAAACCCATATAACTAGGTTAATTAAATGGAAAACCATTGTATTGTCTATTTATTTCACCATTAACATGGTTCTTTCGGGTTCAATACATTTTCAAAATCCCAAAATCATAGTGTGATCAACACTTCTCAAATATGAAAACAATATTAATAATAAAAAGTTTCCTATAGGACATATAAATGATGAAACTGACTTATTAATCTCTGAAGCCTTAGGTTTATCATAGGCTATTCATAGCTAAATTGTATTAAAATATTTCATAATTATTCATGAAGAGTTTTTTAATTTCGAAAGCATATCCCCTGGGAGTGTCAAACCAAGTTTCCAGTAAGTCTCATTGTCATGTACAATATTACGTCGAGTCAGGCCTGGAACATTTTTTCAGAATTGTTATTTATAGTTACATCATTTATAGAGCACTATACACTTATAGTGTCTAGAAATATTTGTATTTTATAGGTAACCACTCACTCTATACTCTACCAAAATTATATTATTTTTCTAATAAATTTCATTATTATTATACTAAACTTTAGATACATACCTATACATATTCTTAAAAATAAACCTAGGGATCTCATGAAGGATTTATAATCCTAGTTCACAAAGGCTGATTAAACCTTTCCATTTATACAAACTATAATGACCCAGGAATAACACACATTGATATTACATCATTGTTTATGAATATTTAGCATATTAAAAATTATATGATCAATGTGGTAATAGTTTAGAGTCTTTGGAAACATGGAAGAAAATATTCAAAATTAGTGAAAGATATTTAATTTCTCTTGTAAGGATCTTCCACTAAATTACTTCTACCTAAACAATTCCATCATAACCATGGGAAACTAAACATAAGAAAGGGGTTATCTCAAATGATCAGTAAGGGTAATTAAATCAAATGTTTAAGAATAACATAAACTAATGGTATGAAACTTAAGAATAAAATTTGAAGGTCATACCAATTATATTAGAGATCATAAAAAAAATATTGGTAATTAATAAGACATAGATCATAAAATAATTAAAATCATAAAACATTAATGTATAAAATATGAATAATTCAGGTAATATTTGGAATTCATATTTTTTTATAATGGTATGAAAAGTAATATGTAGAAACAGGTTCACCAATTAATTTAAGGGTGTGAAATCAGGTCCTTACATAAAATAATGGACATGAAACATAGTACATGAATAATAATGTGAAGGAGTAAAAAGGTTCACACATAACATTATGGACATAAAAACAATTCCACGCATAACATTGTGATTATGTAATCAGGTTCATGCATAACGATGTTAATAACTAATCTGGTTCATGCATAAACCTCTGTACATTCAACTCAGTCAATGCATAACATTGTGAACATTTAATAAGGTTCATGATAATAAAGTAAACATAGAATTAGAATTATATATATATTTATGGAAATCAAACAAGTATCATTTATTACATTGTGAACCTGATATCAAGTTTACGAATAACATATATACTTATGATTTATGCATCTTTACCCAATGCATGGGGGTGAAATATATATCCAAATGAAGACATAAAAAATCATATATACGAGTGCCATAATATTATGAAAAATAAAAACACAATAACCCAAAAATTTAAATAGTCTTCATGAAAATTAATTCAATATATTACTTATTCAAAATAGATATGTTTCATATTCACTACCTGTGAAATAAAGTAGGTTTCAAAATAATATAACCCATTAAAGATAAAAATGTTTCCTAAACATCATGCCATAAGAAATTATCCATTCATATAAATGATATGAATGGAATCATTGAATCATTTTCCAAAAAATGCATTGGTATCCCAAAAATATTTCATATTTTATGGTAAATAATTTTTAAGATCTTTTTGATACACAAATGGAGGAATATATCCTTTCTTCATTGAAAAATTATTATTTATAAATATTAATCCTTTGAAAACCACTTTTGTTAAAAATATATTTGAATAATTTAAAGGAATTTATGAACACAATAAAAAAATTAAAATACATTTTTATGGAAAATAATCTAAAAAGATCATTTGAAACCATTTTTGAAAACATTTTTTAAAATGTTGTCTTTGGAAAAAACAGATATTTGTTGGAAGTTAGAAATTCAATCAGATTTTAATAAAAACATTTTATTAATTATATTAAGTAAAAATGAGTTTAAAATGGTACTAATACATGGATATACCTTGAATTAAAAATAGGAGTAAACTTATGTGTAATCTTGAGATATGGATCATAACAATTCATTAATGTATCATAATCGATTCCAATATCGAAAATTGATGGGATTGTTTCGACAAACCCTTATCAATTTGTAACATGGGATCATAATATCTATGTATGAAATTGAAATTACATGATGATTAAAAGATCATTAAAAGAATTATATTCATTCCATAACATTTTAAATGGATTTATGTTCTCTTCAAAAAATAATTGAGGTTCATAACCAAATATGAGTTTCAAAGAAGTCATATTGAGAAAAAAATACTTTACCAATTTGGTAAGAATTGAAATAGAAATACACTAAATAAATATCTTAAAAAATATGTTTAAATACAGATAAAGTTAATTATAAGTGACATATAATTGATTAATTGTAATTATATACAACAAATAAGAGATTTGAATGGTGAATGAGGAATGTAACTCAAAGAAATAAAACTGAGATGAAACTCTCTTACATTAACCATCCTTCGGTTGTGTGGTATTTACCCTCATGTATTGTGGTTTAATATATGTTACTAACTTATAATAGAAGCATAATATATTATTATATTATTATATATTATCTTATTATAAGACTGTATTATCCATTTGTTAACAAACAATCATTATTTTCACTATTACAAGTGTTAGTTGTTTGCATTTATCAAGTAAGTTTTGATTTTTTATTTGATTATCCTGATACTTATATCATGATTTCAAAATATAAATAATTTAAAACATGAATTTATTATCTTATTTTTTCATGAAATATTTATTTAGACTAATGTATAGCATTTGTGGTTAATAATTGAAATTCATCGTTCATGGAGATTGTAGATTGTACGTACGCATGAACGATACTTTCATTGATTTGTTGGTTTAAAAGAATTAAAAATAAATGGTATAGCTATATTATAATTTCGATATCATAAAATTTTTATATAAGATACATATATTTGTTAATACCATCCTTTTTACATTCTATGTATGGAATGAATGAGTCACATGGCTTTGATGGGGTGGTATCCCACACTTCCTCAAACAAAATTATTGTATTTAAATAAGATAGAAAGCCAAAAGGTATATTATAAAAAAAATAAAGGTTCATAAATACATTAAAAATATCATACATATCATATATATATAGATACTAACATAATGGATAACAAGATATGAGTTAAAGGAAAAATAAAAAATCATTATTTTTTGAGGTAGTAATTCACTATACAAAGAAAGAATATGTTTGTTAACCATTAGATGGATTTGTCTGCAATTTTTTGTATAATTCATTAAAAAAACAAAATAATAGTATATCTAGGATACTAGTGTTTTATGTAACCATGTAATAATAATATAATGGGGTGGGAATAAACAAATTAATGAAATAAGATCGTGGGAAAAGGTTACCTTAAACGTGGGAAGCTTCTACTTGTTTAAACCAAATGGGGTCCCTTGGAAAGATTTATTCCCAATGTATGGTTTCTAGTTTTATGGTAGGGATATTGAGATTATATTTGGTAGTATATTGTATTATTCTATGTGGTTTGGCAGGTGTTATAAAGCGAGGGAATTTGTGGCCTTTTATAGTAGAGGAGGAGTGGTACTAGTGTAATGTTTTGACAAAGGAATTAAAAACATGTTTTTCACATTTAATGTAGAACCTATAATAGAAAAAATTAGATACAAAAGTATATAATGTCTATATATTGCTAGACAATATCTATTAGACCTATTTATACGTCTTTTTGAGAATTAAGGATATGGTTTAGTCCATTATTGTGCTTAGTTTTACCATATTTATTATTATTATTTTTAATTGATTTCACTATTAATTCTTGTATGAAAAGAAAGATTATATTATTAAAAATTATATATTATTATTATTCTATATATTTATTCCATTTTTCAAAATTCCATTCACATAAGTAGTAGAAAATAATTTAAAATTTATCTCGTAGGCGGAATGGAAATACATGATTTTAATGTGAAAATATTTGATTGTTTTCTACGTTATTATAGTCAATTAAAATTAAAATGGACACCAATTATGTATATTGGATTATTTTATAAAAATATTATCTAATTATATTTTAAAAACAAAATAAATAAAAAATTACCATTATAAATAAATTAGATGAAAAAGCAGTTTATAACTAAAATTCTGTATTTTTCAATGTTTATTAAGAAATGAATATTCATAGAAAAATACAAAAAATTCACCCTTTAATATATATAATGATTCAAATATAAATTCGAATTATATTTTTAAATATTAATGTTATATAATTGTGAAAATTTATATTTAACATGGGTTCTCGTTTTATGGTGGTAGAATTTTCATTATAAAAGAATTTGTATTTCTGTGTGAAATTAAGACTGTTCTTAACTTATACCAATAAATCTTAATGAATGAATATAAAAATTATTTTAGATACTATGTAAAATTTCAATTTATTTTAAAAAACTCACTAATTTTGATTAATTTAGTATATAAAGTGAAATCTCTTTTTTAATCATAATAATAATAATAATATTTGTTTATATATATATATATATATTTATTTTCATTTATAATTACTTGGTAACCAACGAATTCTTTTTACATTTTTATAAAACATAAATTTTTATATGTTTGTTAATATCATTCATATCGAATGATCTAATATATTGGTTATATCTTATTATATTAAATAATATATTTTTAATAATATATCATTTTCTTCTAATATTTAGTCTTGTGTGTTGTGTAAGACATCAAAAAAGACTATCTTTCATGTAACACAACAAAAATAGGGGTAGTTTGTATTTCAATCCATATAATATATTATATTAAATTAAAGTAGTAATTATATTTTAATGTATCATGATATTATATTCCCTTTTACACTTGCTATGGTGTGTAACAGATGCCATGTTGGTGTTATGTGTATCATAAGCCATGTTGATGTAATATAGCGCATGCCATGTTCGTGACTTGTGAAAGGATTATTCAAATTAGTGAAATATAATAACTCGATGAAAAATAATTTATTCTAAAATAATTTTTTCGCAAAAACTCAGGGTGTTACAAGAAATGGTTGAAATTATATTATAAATAATAAAAACTATAATATCTGGTGATAATTTGGAAAATTATAAAAGAGTAATTTCATGAATTAATTATGGAATAATAAAGAAAATAATTATTCAAATATAGTTATATCACTTTATCGATGTATAACCCACTAATAATATCAAAATATAATTTCATGAAATTATTATGTTTAACTGAATTGAATTATGGAGTGATGGTAATAATGATTTATCAAAGTGTAATCCATTAAAATATTGAATGATAAATGCATGAAATTATCAAAAAATAAAACAAAATAGTTATCAAATGAATATTACAATGAATTATAAATGGAAAATTTCATGAGATTATTGAAGGATATATTATTTAATAAATAATGGATTATTTATAATAAATTTTCATACTATAATTGCTAACATGTAATTTATAGATGTTACCAAATGATAATTTATGATTAATATCAAAAGTAAATTTACATATTATCAAGGTATAATTATAATGGATTAACTCACTTGTTTCTGAATTAATTTTGGGGAATTTATAAAATTATGTGTGGATTTTCAATGATTCTTTAAAAGAATAACAGTTAGCAATGAACTTTTCAAAAATGTTAATTTTGAATTATCCAAGAGATAGATTAAGTCATCAATATTGATATTTTATTTAAATTTAAAATAAAATAGAACTTTTTTTATGATACACTGATGAACCTCAAGAATTGATGTGTTGATGGATACTATAATAAGAACAAATAATACTTGTTCATTACTACAGAGTTTTCCACCCCTCTTTTAAAATGTCACATGAAGGTCTATCCATGATGATTACATCCAGAAAATTAGAAAACGATGTTCCATCAATATTGGGATTTTATTACATGTGTTTCAAATTTAAAATTTATGTTTTAATATAATTGATAATAATTCGTTATTATGATCATGTGTTGGTGGGTGTTTAAAATGTGAGAACCAAGGAGACATTAGATTTTGTGAGAAATACTATAGTATCATGATTTCTTGATTGATTATTTTAACATGTTTTATGTTTTCTCAGTTTCTTCTCATGTTGATATTCTTATCATGTATGTTCTATCATATATATATATATATATATATATATATATATATATATTTCGGTGGAGTTATCATTTTTGGAGGTCATAATAGTCTAATCGTGGTGAAATGTCTATCTAATAGTGTAGGAGTAATCGCATCTTACGCCAATGGAAATTATGGGATTAAGCACAAGGTTAAGATATAATGATACCATACACCAATTTTGATGATGGAATATGTCCAATGGAATCCATATATTAGGTTTCTTCCTTCCATGTTTGTTTATGTGTAGTGTAGTCTCGACCTTGTTAATTTGGTAGTAGGTAACTCAATGTATATTTAATTTTTGAGTGTCTCACTGGTGGATAGTTTATTTCTGAGAACTTTTCTCTACTTAATTACCAAGAGAAAACTAAGTCTTCTTCACACACAATTGCATGATATTTTAATGAGATAGATTCACTATTCTAGAGTATAGTACCTTTAATATCTTCTTGTCATCCTTCCATCGTGGAGATGAAGAATGTAGTGTCATGATTGTTGTGGTAACATGGTTGGTGAATGATGGCTATATTTTGGATTATATGATTATTTTTTATTGTGAAATTATTATTATTATTATTATTATTATTATGGATTACACATGTTATAAATTATCAAACTTAGTTGTTGATGAATTTATTGTTTACTACTTAGTCTTTTACTCGTACCCTACTTGAGAAATTTGATGCTCTTATAGATTTCATTAAATCAGATATGTTGAAGGGTTAGATCCCTATGTTGGGCGATTGAGTTGAGAATCACAAGGATCATAGTATACATGTGAATACTTCAGAGAATCACACTATTGATTTATATATTTATGTAAATCACTATACATTTGAACTATCATTACAATTTAGAAGATTATTGTTATTTTATGAATTATATGTCATTATTTAGTGTTTGTATGTTAACAAATATTTTCATTTAATTTTTTATGATTAATTATTGATCTTATGAAATAATAATGATTGTATATTCTCCCCACTAATAGATGCTGACCCTCATTGATAGTTGAATGTTTCTTGTACATGGGGATGAGTGAATTTTTTCATGTGACCTTACAGATAAAACCCAACTATTTGGGCCACATTGTTAAAATATAGTATAATAGGGAGAGGATTCTCTGACATCATTCTTCGGTTTTACTTGACTTTGGAATGGCTAGAAAATATATTAGATAAAACTTGACATTGGTGGTAGAACTATGACATTTCGAGACAACATTGTATATTGGGCCTCTAAATTTATAAAAACTAGGATTAATTATTTTTTCCTACTACTATTGAATAATTTTATTTTGGGCGATGAACATGTTATTAATATGTGATTTATGATATTTTGAGTGCCTTAATGTGTCATGACTAGGAAAATACAATATCATGTCATATATATAAATAATCATGGTGTTTTGTTATATATTAGTTCTTTACATAAATTCCCTAACTAGTTCTATTTGTTTTGGTGAGTTTGTCATACTATTCCATATAAATGTTTCTATAATGTTATGATATATATTTACTAAAAGTTAATATTTTTAATGATAATGTTGTTGTATTATTATATATATGAATATTTTGACAACTATTCAAGGAAAAAGACCAGTCTTAGAGTTAAGATTGATTTTATTTGTGTTAATGGTAAATTCTTAGGAGAACCTCATGCGATACAATAGATTGATTATTGATTATCCTAAAGATTATCATTTTCCAAAGGGTTTCATTCATATTATATAGGGTTTCTCCATATCTTAGTCTTAAGCTAATATTAAGTCTACCTAACATATAAATTCTCAGGGTACTTTTTTTTTGAGGTGGATGATTTCAAATTGATGGTGGAGTGGGTGTGGATCGTAGTTGGAGAGGAATTCCACTGTAGATAGGATATGATTTTTGAGTTCTGGACTTCCTATTATTCACCTTATAAATGTTTGGGTCAGCTTGGTTCTTCTGGTCATCACACATTTAGGGATTGACATTATGTTCATGTATTGAAAAATCTTTAGGATTTAGGGTATTTGTACACTCTTACAATAGATTATATAGGTACTAAGGATGTAACAAATACAATATTTTTTTCCAAATAGGTAAGACCACTATCGTCAGTGGTGAATGTTGGCTACAATAGACACTCTTAATGTATAAAGGTCACTCAACACATCCCAAATTCTGGTAATTTGATCTCTACTGATGTTAGCCAGGAGATCCTGATTATAACTAGAAATCTTCTTTCATATATGAATGATAGAGGCTTCATTGGGTAGAGAATGTTAACCACTTATCGTTTTAACAAATTAGGATGTTCAACTAGAGAAATAAAGGATAACCATATAGTAGTATATGTCTTCAGTTGTCAAATAATGTATTTGGGTGATCTCAAGCCATCTTTATACTCTCCTCTGGATATAATAAGCAAAGAAGGGGGAAATGTGGCTAATGGTGGGTATTCAACATCTCCTAAGACAACATCCTATGCAGATGCAGTATATTGATGTTAAGGTTCTATATAAGGAAAGGGATCTCATGACACTAAGTGGCATGCAATCGAACTACATGGAGCTTAGGAATGAATTCCAAGAAGGGATTATAATTTTGTCATTTTATCTAATTTCTTTGAGATGTTAGATTTTATGTTGTACTGGGAGGTTGATGATGCATAATATGAGCACCCAAAAGAGGAGCCGGTATACTTCATTGAGGAATCCAGTGATTTCCTATCTGGTTAATTTTTTCATGAAATTAAAGACGATCTCCATGGTCTATGATAAAAATAGATTATTTAGATTCTAAATTACAAGAGGGGGTGAAATGTAAGTATAAAAACCTTCATTTTTAATCTTAAAGAAGACTATGTTTAACAAAGTTAAACAAGTAAAATTCACAAAGCCATTTTTAGTTCTAATAGATAAACATGCATTGGTTCTGGAAATATGGTTTTGAAAAAGAAAAATAAGTAATGTTTGCATAAGAAAGAATCTAACATAAATCATATAGAATCTCTAATATTAGAGCTAATCCAAGTAGATGAATTTATACGAAGTTTACACTTTCTTCGTTTTACAATATGCAGCGGAAATAAAAATGTGAAACAAAACTAGTAAAAAGTATAAAATATTTTAACCCAAAGAGAAGGGTATCCAATAACCTTGGATAAAGGACCCTTGATTTATACACTCAATAATGTCTGTCTTACACACACCATGGTAATTCCTTTATAATAATATAGGAATCTGTCTTGCTATCCGTGGAAGACCATGTACTTTAATGTAGTTGGAACCTCTGTCTTCCAATTACCAGAAGTCCTCGAACTTTATGTTATTCCAAACCTGTTTCTTCCTATCTCTAGAAGCCCTCGATTGTAATCAGCAATAATCAGAGTCACACAAAGGAAGTTGAACAAGATGTCAGATGCAGAATGCATGAGAGTATCTCTCTCAGGAAATGACTTCACAACATTAAATATCTTGATTGATGGGAAATTATTTAGCTCATTCAAATAAGATCCTATTTATAAGAAAAACGATAATAGTTGACTCCCTCCTCTAATGGTCATATTTTTTCTTGAATATCATAGGTACATATACACATGTCACTAAACCAATGATTAGTTAGAAATAGATTATACGACATCATTTCATAATAACACCTTTGTGAGAAAAAAATTACGTTACAAAATATATTTTTCAGAGTCTATAGAAAAATATAATTTGGAGACTTACCAAATAAACATTCATAGGATATAGGGAATTGATATTTGAATTTTTTATTAAAAAGAATTTAGAAGATGAATTAAAAAGATTCTGGAGTAAAAATTCAGTTGAATTCGGAATCTAAATTTTGAGGAATTTGAAGTTGAAATTTTAAGGAATTCGGAGTCTGGATTCTGAGGAATTCGGATTCTAAGTTCTGTGAAATTTTGACATTGATTTATCATGACCTGTCCCCTGGGGCCCATTCTGTGACTACCCCAAGCCCTCCTTCAATAGGAAAGGGCTGGTAACTACCAACAAATGTGTAAATCCCTTACTAGGAAGGAATTTCCTTTAATAATGGTAAAAATTAACAATCAGAGTAAAAAAGGGAAGAAAACACTACATAAAAACTGTATACAAATGGAGTGATGAAAAGTAATGGGTCTAGAAATACAAGACCAAATGTAAAGTACAATGGAATAGAAAAAAATGTACAACTGAATAAAGGTAAAAAGATACTGGATTGTCCACTGGGAAGTCCTACATGAAGTGTAGGTACAGAAGGCATCCACATCACTCTACATCTGATCGTCTCCTCAGAGTATCGTCACGCCATGTGGTCCACCTCCCGATACTGTCCAGTCTTGTCCACTCATCATGGGTCAGCGCTGACTATCGTCTTCAAACAACACAATGAGGTGTGGGAAAGGACCGTGCAGGGGTGAGTATAACGATACTTAGTAGGGACCCTAAGACGCTCAAGGTATCTCAGAATCCAACAAGTATAAACCACAAAGTATGAATCAAATGATTACCTCAATTAGGTATATTCCCATATATTTACCTAAGTTACCAAGTTATCTATCTCAATCATGAGGTAATCACAAAAGATACTGACTCATCTCAAACATGGATTTAATTCTAGGGGTAGTATCAAGTAACATCCCCAGACACACTATGAAAACATCATCTTTTAGAGTACCCATCCTCTATCGAGTATTGTGGGCCTTCCACATCACACATAGGGGCTTTCCACATTCCTTGGACTACTGAGGTACTCCTTCTATCAAGTACTCTGGGTCTGCCACATCACACAGAGGTGCTCCCTACTATGGGTCATCCGCGTCACACAGAGGTGCTCCCCATCAGAGCCTACTAAGGTATACCACGTGTCGTGTACCGTGGTCCTGACCCCCTCATACAGAGATTCTCCCCATCGTGGGTCATCCATGACACCAAGGTTCTCCCCACTAGGCATGTTGAATCACTCAGAGTCGAATCAGTCAGCGGTCGTCAGGTCTTAGACATCTGCTAGGTCTCTGCACTATGCCCGCTCATCTCTGAAAGGATCCGCTCCACGATCTGCATGAAAATACTCCAAATTTCACGAAGTCCATGTAAAAGTATATCAAAGATATTCCTCATCATGGGGGTCTCAATGCAACAAACGACGAATCAATCAGATGCATGGTCTATGAATTATTATCCATTTAGTCTTAGGGGCCCGGTTGGATTCGTGTACGATCCAACCTGACCGTATATCAACTAAACCCTGAGCATCAGTGGGGTATACTCAAAGTGACTGATATGTTCCAAGATTACCAGCGCCACTGAATGTTTGTCATACGGTCGTCTGGTGCCAAAGATATGGCCAAGAAAGTAAATGGGTTGGTAAGGGGCCCGGGTCCGGTCAGACCTGGCTGGACCAACTCGGCCCAACCCAGTCTGGGCCGCCCCGGTTCGGGTCGACTCGTGCTAACCCGATGGGTCTGGCCTGGCCCATTGGGCTGTCCAGCCCATTGGGTTTGACCCGGCCTGTAGGTTCCAACAAAGAAGACCACGTGGGCAGTTCGGTCTGGTCTTAAGGCTAGTTCAGCCCGGAGTGGCGTGAGGGTGCGGCCGGGCCAGTTCGGCTAGGGCATTGTGAAGGGTCCTGGATGTCGGCTCTGTCGGGAGGCCGCAAGGGGGTCGGTTTGACAGAGGTGCATGGGGCGCGCGCAGAGGCTAGCAGGAAGCTGGCTTGGGGAGGCGTGCGAGGAGGCCGACAGGGCGGCCATGTAGTGGCTTGGCCAGGTGGGGCACGACCAAGCGGGGCACCACAAGGCGGGGTGCCACTAGGCGGGGCACGACCTGGTGGGGTGCCGCCAGGCGGACAACCATGCATGCGGCCAGGTGGGCAGCCGGTTCGGGGGTGGCTAGGCGGGCAGCCGGTTCGGACGCGGGCTGGCGTGCGACCATGCGGGCCAGCGGCCGGGCGGCCGGTTCGGGGAGGCCAGCGGGGTGCACGACGAGGCCAGGAAGCCAGGAGGTCGGGAGTGCATAAGGCTGGAAGGATGGGCTGGCGTGGCCCAGCGGTATTCAGCCAGGAGCACCAGAGCACTATGAGGGCGTCGTGATTCGCAGAGGCCGCGGGTAGCGCGGCCTTTATCATCACATCCTTCATCATTCCGTCACCTCATCGCCTCAATGAAGGTCATAAAAACAAGAACAGTAGAGGGGGGACGGGCCATGTTTGTTTGGCCCCCACACTCCGTGTTTAGGGTTGTATCATGTGGTTCATCAAGATCATAAGAAATATAAACAACAAGTCACCAGCATCGAATCCTTTCCAACTGAAGAAGATGATTCAATGAAAGCATCAACATGAAATAAAACCCCTAACTTTAATCGTTGAACTTCGTTCATTGAGGGAGTCATGAAAAGTAGACGAAGAGAATCATCATTCATCACGTCGGCCACACTCTTCCAATCGCAGGCTGCGTCGCCTCATGGAAGTCTCTCCACGTTGGCAGTTGTCCGGGGAAGAATTCGAAGAAGGATTTTCACCGGCGTTATTCGTTGGAAGAACACATTCTTAGTCGGAAGATGAGGTTCTTTGTTGAGAGTTTTCTCTCCAATCACCCAAGTGAAATTGGTGTGCCGGATAATAGATTAGTTAACCTATTATTTCGTTGGCACAAATTCAAAAGGGTGAATTAAATTAAAAGGATCCACCTCATTAATTCACATGTGTTGGCACTGATTAAATTAAGGGATGGTTAAGAGGCTCTCCATAATTAATGAGTTAGAGTTGAGAGGTTATACTCTCCTCCCATTAATAGTGGTTGGGTGGTCCCCAACGTTATTATTCAAATGGGAGGTGATGTGGTCTCGAGTGGTCCCCATGTCGTAACATCATAAGAGATGTTATGTTAGGGTGGGCCCCACCACCATAACCTCTCATGAGAGGTTATTGTTTGGTAGTCCCACCTCTAACTCCCATGAAGAGGTTTTAACCACCAACACTCAAATGGAGGCTCAAATAAAATAAAGTGTAGCTCACTTTATTTTAATATTTTTCCAAGAAAACCCAAAAACTAACTTATATTCTCGACTCACTTATGTCAAAGTGAAAGTCTTCATAAGTGAATACCGGCGTTGCGATTTCAATGGTACCCTCAGATTTCCGTTCTGATAACCTGTTAAAAAGTTATAAAGTCATGCTCTTACATTTATTGAATGTACCCGGACAAAACTTCCGAAATTGATTTCGGGTACACCAGGCCTCAGAATCACACGCGGTCAGATTTCACGGACTCGTAAAATTCCAATGTTTTTAAGAACAAATTTTAAATACGAATTACTAGTATTTAAATGATTTTTATGTAATTAAGATTCAGAAGAATAAGGAATTTAGAGTCTTAATTTTGTGTAATTTGAAGTCTAAATTATAAGGAACTTCGAGTTTGAATATTTAAGAATTTGGAGTCTAAATTCTGGGGAATTTGGTGTATGCATTATAAGGAATTCAGAGTATGAAATATGAGGAATTCAGAGTTTGATTTATATGGGATTCATATTTTTAATTCTATGGACTTCAAAGATTGAATTTTAAGGAAATCAATGTTCAAATTTTATAGAGTTTTGAGTATGAATTTCCGAGAATTTCGAATCAGAATTTCAGAGAATTTGGAACCTGAAAACAGAATACTTTATATCCATGTTTTATAAGATTATGAGGTTTTAGATATAAATCTAAATTTATAACTTAGTAATTAAATGATTTTTTGTTTTAATATGAAAATGAAAAACAATGTTTAGGATAAAAATTTCCTTTGAGAATGGAAATTTTCTTTATGAACATAATCCTTAGTGAAAAATAATGTTCTTTATGATAAAGTTTTTTTTATTTTCAAAACATTTAGAAATAAAAAATTAATAAGGAACCCTTATTGGCTCAACAATATCCCCTTTTTGGAAGACACAAACATATTTACAAAAAAGAATATAAGGAATAAGAATTCTTCTTTATGATCATAAATGAAAAACATATCTCCCATTACTTATGAATGATTGGGAATACTAACAACTCCCCCTTAGATTTCAAAATCCCTTGGTTCATATTCTAGACTTCGTTAAAGAGATTTTAATTTTTCTTTCATATGAAAGTCTTCTTTGTGTATGGTCCCCTATAGATAAACTCCCTCTTACTTAGGGAATTTTTTTTTCATTACATGGTATTATTTTTTATCATTCTTTTCTCCCCCTATGTAATTTTCCAAAAGGTATAAAGAGAATAAATAAAACAAATGGTACCTAAATGGTTAACACTATATACAACCACAAAAATGAAGCACTAAAAATGTTTTTCATTATTATTGGAAGAAATTGATACAAGGAGTTTAAAAAAAATACTGGAATAAAAGGAAAAATATTTATACTTTTTTTCATTGGCATGAACATCTTCATGACGGTCTTTAGTTTCTTAAGCTACGAATGATATTCTTCATATCTCTTGAGTATCCGTTTCTAATCCTTATTTTTATGATCTAGAGTTTTGATCATTTCATCTTGGGGCATAAAAATCTCATCTTGCTTACTAAACATCTTTTTGAACTCTATTCTGAGATCTCTTTCCATTATTAGATTAAAGGAAACTGAATCGAGCTTCCCATTTAGATCTTTTACTTCCTACTTCCAAGATGCTTGTTCGAGGTTTGGATTTTATTAAAAACATTTCATAAGATCCTCCATCTTCGTATATGATCTATCAAAAGAATCTTTCACAGGGTCTTGAAAGTCATAAAAAAATTTTACATCTTAAATTTTCTTTGCGTACCACATAGTGATTTACATGATGTCCTCCGTTGAAATTCATAACAAATATAGAAGGTTTTAAAATTAGTTTCAGACTTAATTAATTTTTCTATGATCATGCTAACTAAAACTAATTTCCAATTTAATGAGTGATAATGCATCTGACGCCTCGAGTCAATACTCAAGAACAAGGGAATGGTATAAAATAATTTCTTGAGGGAATAAACCAAAATGTCTTAAACCATGGAGGATGATTCCAAATATGATCCCCTCATTAGTGTGGATTCATTCTCTATGTTAACATCATTTATTGTTGATGAACCACCAACAAATTTCTTAACTACCACAACTTTCTTAGGTGTGTCAACTACCACCCGTTTTCTTTTTTTCATCACTAAAATTGATCTCCATATCCTTTGGAGATTCATGTTCACTATATGATTCTTGAACTATTCTATATTCATCAACCTTTTCCTTCTCATCATCTACCATAAGATTATGTGGTTGAACAAAATAATGATTACTAATTTCATCATTATATGATATGTTAACTTCTTCCATACCCTCATATTTATTTCCTGGGGAAAAAGGTTTTTTGATTCATCGTATGAAGTCTAGATTGATAATTTTTCAGAAGGGATATCATTCTCATGATATTATTCAACATGACATATAACATAATCAGTGCCATATCCATATTCCCCTTATTATTCTTCAAAATCCTCTTCCTGAACAATCTCCTCTTCATCATTATGTTCCAAAATAACCAAATTTTTTCCCATAGTTATTAGAAATGAATCTTGAAAAAATATCCCAATACGTATATTTTTTTTGGATGCATTCTCTGTGTCTTTGAAGATAGATTGAGCAAATTTTAGCCTCCGAATTATTTTTATTTTTAATTTTCATCTTTTTCTTTTCCTATTTTTCGTACACATCATCTGCATTAATATTCAGAGCTTTTGCCTTAGCAAGATCCAAGACAAAGAAAGGATCTCCTTCCTTACTAATATTTTTCTATTCCCTCCACTTGGAAAAAACATCATCTGGGTAGGGTTATTTCTTCTTATACTTTGGGGATGCTGATTGGGTTTCTTGAACTTTAGGTTTTTTAGTGACCACTAGTTCCATAAACATTCACTTCGTCTATCCATTCTTGGAAGTATCTTCTACATCCAACTTCTTTGATATGTCTTATATTTCACTTTTATATAATTCATATAATTTTATGGATTTTCTATTAAAACCAACATTCTTCCCCCTCAAGTAATCATTACTCTATAACAAAACCTTAAATGTTTTTGGCACATAACTGCAAGATATTTTCAACAAATCCAAGAAAAGAACAATGATTTTGATATTATTTCCAGATATATGAAAATTTGATATTCGAGGTTCCCATTCTTGATGTTGTTGAAAGTGAGCAAGATATATAGTACCAAATTAATCTTTCTCATGTTTAATAGAAAATCCATAATGTAGATATCAATCTTTTTCAAGGTGTCTTGATCACATTTTCCTAGAATGAGAAATCCCTAAAGCCATAATTCATGGGTCATGTAATTTTTAGATAGATGGTATATTTTTTGTGTCATTAATCTTGTCAAACTAAAGTAATCTATATCTATCTCCTTCTGAAAACTTCCTGAATCATCGACCAATTTATGGGTAGAGAAAAGAGATTCACCGTTATACAGAAGTCCAATTATGTTTGCAGCCATATTAAATGAAAGGGAATAGGTTTCCCCTTAATCATTGAAAGAAAAATTATCTCTCCCTCCTTCACTGAAAAAGATTACACGCTCATAAAACTCAACAAGCAACTCTGGATAAACCAGATCATGTCCTTTTGGTTTTTATACACCCAAGATTTCCCATATATTCATCTTGATATTTTTTATAATGACGGAATCATACTTGGAGATGAAATTATGATATAATAACCAGTCTATATAAATCTTCCATTCTTAAATATCCTCAACTGATGACATTTACTTATGAGGAGATGCTTCCAGAGGCATTCAAAGTTAAGAAAAACTAGAAATGTGGAACAAACCTTATGTAGAGAGGGAGAGATTTGACACAGAAACACTTGAAGACCAATATGGGACAAATGATAGGTGGTTATGTACGCATTGAAGTGAAAGTAAATATTCCCAAATTGATCCAACGGCTTAAGCAAGCACAATTTGATCTTATGATAGCTAATAAATCTGAAGAAGGATTTGGTAAGTTCCATTTTTTTGAGGATTTAAGATAAAAATTCAGATTTTAGGAAAGTGAATTGAAATTTTTGTATTGAAAAAAGTTAAAAATAATACCAACAAGTATGAACTATAATTATGATAATTTATGTAAGGGAAAATACCTTTCGAATTTCTTGGAAAATTGATAGTAATGCAGAAATTTCTTCTTGATGAACTTCAAGTTTGAATTTTTTTTATTAAAGTAATCATTGGATTTTATTAAGGTTTGATTATGGGAAAATTTTGATTATGATGAAATTTGGTTAAACAAGAAAATGTACTCCCCCTATAAAAAAAAGATACTTAATGTCAAAAGATAGGTTTAAAAAAAATTAATATGGAAGATTACATAAATATTATCGGTCATAAACATTTTTTAATGAATTCAAATCCATCAGAGGGTAATGATTTTGTAAAAATATCAGCAAGTTGATCATGTGTCTTAATAAATTGAAGAATGATATCTCCTCTTAGTGTGTGAACTTTAAGAAAGAGATTCCAAATATATGTGTGTTTTTAAATGGGAGTGATGTGCCATGTTTTTTCTTAGTGAAATCACACTCGTATTGTAACACAATATCTATTTTTGGTAAAACTCATTCCATAGTCTATTATTATGGGTTTCATCCACAATACTTGAGCACAACAAATTCTAGGTGCTACATATTCATCTTCAACAGTGGAAAGTACTACAGAGTGTGGATTTGTTCTTTATCAAGAAACTAATGAATCTCATTTGAAATATCTAATTTAAGATGTACTTTTTCTATCCATTTTATACCCATGAAAATCAACAACTGATAATCCATTTAAAACAAAATCACTACCAAAAGTATAGAAAAGTTATAAAACCATAGTTCCCTTTTAAAAGAGAAAAATTATATTCACACCTTTTACATTATATTCCTTTGAATTAGATTGATATCGTGCACATAAGAATTATGAAAACATATGTCTAAATGAATATTTAACAAGTATATAAGACTTCATATCATACCTCTAAATGATGTTTGATATATTGGTTTCCCAGCTTTATCAAGATTAAGAGAATTTGAGGTACTGATTAGAGTACATATAATTTTAGTTTTTTCATTTCAATACTATTTAGGAATATATATAATATAATTTTCGTGTGATATATAAATTATTTCTTGTTTGTGAGAAATATGGAAACCTAGTAAAAATGCTAACCCCCCCTATCATACTCAATTCAAACTAATATTTCATTAGATTCGAAAATGAATCAATTAATGAATGTTGAATTGAACCAAATATAATGTCATCAATATAAATTTGAATAGTAAAAATATTTTTCTTATATTTATTTATAAGAATGGTTGGATCAACAGACCACTTAATAGAATTGTTTAATAAAAAAATCATATATGTCAATCATACCAGGCTCTAGGGGCTTGTTTAAGTCTGTATAAATCATTCGTAAGTTTAAAAACATGTTAATGATTTTTTTTCTTTAAAACTAGGAGGTTGTACAATATAAACATCCTCTTGAACATATCTGTTAAGGAAATAACACCTTACATCCATTTGAAAAAGTTTTAAATTAAATATTTCTGCAAAGGAAAGTAAAATTCATATCGATTTAACTCTAGAAACCACAGCATTGGCTTATTAATAGTCAATTCCTTATTTTTTTATAGCCATAAGAAACTAATATATATTTCTTTCATTCTAAGATTCCATTTTCATCACACATATTTCTGAAGACTGGTTTAACTACAATTATAGAAATTTCTTTAGGTTATTTAACCAAGGACTAGACTTAGTTCCTTTTAAATTCATTTAGATCATAATGCATTGACTTAATCCAATAATCATTACCTAAATCATAATTAGTGATTTTTAATTCTAATTGGGAAAGGAATGATATGTGTTCTACTTCATTTATGAAGGAAAATCTAGTCCTTACAGGCTGATTCACATCACCAATGATACTATCACTGAGAAGATTTTTTATAAACAACAGATTTTAGTTTTGTAAAAAATGTTCATAAACATGTGTTAGGAAATCATTTATGGTAAATACTTCATAATTATTTTCTTGAACGTTTTCTATGATTGAAGGATATTTTATCAATGGTTTATAATCAGTTTTCTAAAACACATCCGAAAATGTTGGTTGATATTTTTTAATATCAAAAGGATCTATTTCATCAAATTTAACATGCACTATTTCTTCAATAGAATAGGTATTATTATTAAAAATATTATAAGACTTAGATGTTGTGTTGTAGCTTATGAAAATTCCTTCATTATATATGGGTGAAAATTTATGTAAATTATCATTAGTATTCAAGATGAATAATTTTTTTAAAAACAACTTTGAAGTAAGAATGTTTATTTTTTAAACAATTCCACAATTTATTAAGTGTTTTGTTAAGAAATTTTCTTATTAGAACTTGATTTATAGTATAACAAGTAGTAATTATAGCTTCCGTACAAAAGTGTTTAGGAATAGAATATTCAATCAACATGGTTCTAATTATTTCTTGATGAATTCTATTTTTTATTTCAATACCACCATTTTGTTGAGGAGTTCTTGGAGATGAGAAGTTATGAGTAATGCCTTTATTACTTCAAAAATGTTTCAAAAACTGAATTTGGAAATGCTCCTCCATGATCACTATAAATATATTTTAATGGAATGTTTTTTTCATTTTTAAACTGGGCTCTAATATTTTTAAAATAAGAATAATCTTCCCATTTCATTGTTAGAAAATAATTCCACATAAATATAGTGTAATCATTGACTAAAAAAACATAATATTTGGCTCCAATGCTTTCAGTTTCTGTTGTACTAAAAAGATCCATGTGTACTAGATGTAATTAATTAGATATTAAGACTTAAATGATTTATTAAAAACACGATTTATGTTTTTTCCATATTGACAAGGATCACAGAATTTTGAAGAATCAAATCTATGTTCTGGTAGATCCTTAAATATTCATTTCTTTCAGAAATTTCATAGGTTTATAAGGATATAGTCTCCTAACCTTCTATTCCATAACCAAGACTGATCTTCCATTTCACTAAGGAATGTTAGATTTGGACTCCTAAGGCCTTATATGTTTAGTTTTTATACATTATCTTTCCTATGGGAGGAAAGAATAAACTCTTCCCTAGAATTGTGTACTAAGAAATTATTATTCTTAAAATTTACAAGTTATCCTTCATAATATTATTATTTTATGCTAATGAGGTTGTTCTTAATACCCTTAACAAATAAAACATTTTAGATCATGTTTTTTTTTGAAGAAAACAATTTTATCTGTACAAAAAATTTCTCCCTAAGCATTATTTTTGAAAGTTAATTTTTCTCCTTTCATCTTGATTTTTTTTTCTAATATGTATTTGTTATCATTTATTTTTCATGAATATCAACTATCCATGTACCAGGTATTGGTTTTGGTAGTTTCTTTATTTTCCAAAAAATAAAAGAGTTAACTTTCAGAATTAAAACATTATTGGATCTGGAAATTTCTGAAAGTAAGAGTTTAGGAATCCTCTATTTCATTGTAAAATAAGCTCTATGAAAACATAAAGATTGACTTTTTTAGAACAATTTTTCTCCCAATGTCCACTAAAATGATATTTATTAAAAAATATAGATCTTTTGGGAACAAAATATATATTACTAAAAATTGGTTTAAAATGAGTCTAATCAAATTCAGAACGATTTATTAAAGTAAGAATTTTGGAATGCATCTTGTCAAATTTTCTTTACCAGAGGTAAATTTAAAAAATAATTTAAAAAAGAAAATATTTTTCATATTAGTTTATTAACCAAGTATTTATCATAAAGAAACTATAGTTTTAGAATAAGTGTTTTCCTCAATAATATTATTCATAGAAATTACATTTTCGAGATCCATATAAATTTAAACCTTTTCAGAATTTACATCCTTAATCTTTTTAAAAAAACATTGAAAATTCAATGTTTTATAATAAATATCTCTAGAATTATCTGATACTTATTTTTTTAAAACAGAAATTCTATAATTTTTTCTCTAACACATTTTTAATCATAAAATTTTCATTCTAAATATGTTTAGAAAATCAAAAAACATCTTCAAATGAAATAAAAGGGTTATCAACATCAGAAGTAGATTCATCTTCTGACGATTCATAATATTTATCATCATTGTAATTTTAATTCAATGACAAATTAGTAATATATTTTTCCTTATGTACCTTGGTACTTAGATAGTTATTTTCATTGGGTAGTTTGGATAGTAGAGCAAGATTATTTTGACTATAAGATTAATACTCCAATGATGCATCAGATGGGTCTCGAAAACATGAAATCCAAGTATCATTTTTCTTTACGACCTTATTAACCATATTATTATAATAACTATATCCTCTTTCTATCAGAATTTTTTTTCTTTCTATATTTTCTCTTAATCATAGGAGAATATGTATTGATGTGTCCATATGTTTAGTATTCATAGCAAGTAACTACTGAATCAATCATGTATCTTCTTTATTTTTTTTTTGTATTTAGTCTGAAAAGCCTTATTCCCCACTATCTTGTTCATCCATCAACAAATCTTATCTAATTAATTTCCAAAATGTTCACATAAACTATGCTCATATTGAATGGTGACATTATTAGACATAGATCGTGTAACCCTTCCTAGAGTCTTGGATTTAGTAGAAGTAAAGGCTACACTTCCATTTCCTTTTTTCCTCATATTCATTTCATCATATCTCTTTATTTTGGTTTCATGTTGAAGAAGAGTTCCAAAAATATCATCAAGAGTGATTTGAGATACTTTTCTATTATCATCAATAGTAGTTCCCTTATATTCCCACTCATTAGGCATAATATTAGTAATCTTGTCCACAATATCATTATCGTCAAGACCTTTCTCACCCATATATTGTAGACTATTAAAAATGGCCTTAACCATTTTTTCACCTTGTAAATAGGTTCTACATAAGGAATAATGAATCCATGATATTCTTCTCCAAGCATAGATCTTTTAGTTTCAATTACATTAGTAGTAGCAAAGTGTGTAACATCCAATCTCTTCTAGATACAATATTCGGCCTCATATGATGATATCTGACTATATATGTTTCAGGTCAGAGAATACAACAATGTATTATGTACCTTGTAATTTAGTTGATATTCTAATTTTTCTTTCATTATAATGGTTACTACTTCCTTGTTTGTAATTTTTTAATCACCCGTACGCATTACAAAATTATCTACTCAAGTTTTGATAACAAACGTCTTCATTATATCTCTCCAATACTCATAATAATTCCCATCAAATATAGGTGGTCTATTTGGATTTAGATTTTCAATCTAACCAACATTCATTCCTGTCATTCTTTAAGAACATATCGTTCTACAAAACATGTTAATAGAAAAAGGTTATAAAAAAGAAAAAAATATCTAGAAAAACATAAGAAAAAAAGGTTATGCATGAAAAATATAGAATAAGGAAAATCATGAGCAATAAAACATATATATGCATATAATTATTTCATATTCCTCCTCTGATACCAATTATAGGATCGAAATAGTGTATGTAAGTATTCAATTACAAGAGGGGTGAATTGTATGTTTACATTTTTTTGTTTTTAACCCTATGGAAAACTATGTTTAACAAAGATAAACAAGGTAAATTCAAAAAGACACTTTTAGTTATATGAGATAAACTTGCTTAGGTTTTGGAAATATGGTTATAGAAAAGAAACATAAGGGAAGTTAACATAGAATAAATTCTACCTTAAAGTGTATAGAATCTCTAATATCAAAGTCAATCAAAGTAAAATAATGTATTAGAAGTTTACACTGTATTCCCTTTACAAATATGTAGTGAAATGAAAATGATGAAAAAAAACAAGTTACAAGAACGAAATCTTCTAACCTAAAGAGAAGGGTATCCAACAGCCATGGATAAAGGACCCTGGATTTATACTTTCCAGAAATACTATCTTACCCATACCATGGTAAGTAGTCGATATGAATATCAGAATCTATATTTATATTTCCATATGCCCTAAAACATTAATGTAGTTGGCAGATATATCTTCCTATCCTTGGGCGTCCTAGAAAATTAAAGTAGTCAGAACCTCTATATTCGTATCTGTAGAAGCCATCTATTGTACTCAGAAACAATCAGAGTTGCACGAAGTAAGAAGAACAAGATGTTAAGAATGAACAAGGAATGGGAGTGTCTCTCTCTAGAAATCACTTAACAGAATGTAATCATTAGATTTATAGAACAATGTTGAGCTCATTCAAATGAGCTTTTATTTAGAGACACAACTCCAATTGTCGACTCCCTCTTCCAACTTTCATATCTTTCCATGAATCTTGGAAGAACCTGTACGAGTGTTACTCAACCAATGGTTAGTTAGAAACATATTTCACAAAATCATTTCATAATATAAAATATGAAATTAAAGATAAATTACTTAACCAAATATATTTTTTAGAGTCTAAGGAAAAATTGAATTCGATTTCTAACCAAATAAACATTCCGATTCTGTAGGGCATAGATATTCAGATTTAATTTTACAAATAATTTTGAACCTAAATTCTGTAGATTTCAGTGAATTCCAATGAATTCATTATATGAATTATATTTAATTCAGAGTAAGAATTATTATAAATTTGGAGTCTGAACACTGAGGATTACAGAGTCCAAATTCTGATGAACTTGGAGTCTTAATTTTGAGGAATTTGATGCCAAAATTCTGAGGAATTCAGAGTCCAAATTCTAAGGAATACAGAGTTCAAATTCTAAGGAATTTAGTGTTTGAATTCTGAGGAATTCGGTATTCAAATTCTTTGGATTTCATAGTATATATTATACGGAATTTAGAGTATGAATTCTGAGGAATTTGGAGTCCAAATTTGGAGGAATTTAAATATTGAATTCTAAGGAATACAGAGTATAAATTCTGAAGAATTTAGAGTCTAATTTTTAAGGAATTATGTGTCTGAATTATGATGAATTAGGATTTGGAATTATACAGAATTCAAAGTCTAAATTCGGTGGAATTTGTAGCTAGAATTTCAAAGAATTCAGTGACAGAATTTCAAAGAATTTCGAAACTAAATTTCAGAGAATTCATAACCTGAAAAATAAATTCTCTATATCAAAGGAATTATATGATTTTGAGGATTTAGATATAAATATAAATTTCTAAATTAGTAATAAAATGAGTTTTTCATTTAATAAGATAATGAAAAACAAAGGTAAGGATAAAAATTTCCATAGATAAGGGAAATTTTCTTAATGAAAATAATCCTTAGGGAAAAATAATTTGACTTAAGCTAATGTTTTTGTGATTTTAAAAACATTGAAAAATGTAAAAGTCAAAATGAAACCTTATTGACTCTAAAATATCCCCCTTTTTGGAAATCATAAAAATCCATATAAAAAAAGAATATAAGGACTAAGAATTTTTCTTTGTTAACTTAAAAGAAAAACTTTTTATCCTTTACTTATGAATCATGGTGAAAACTACTAACACCCCCTTATATTTTAAAATCCCTCAAGATCGTATATTGAATATCTTAAGGAGATTTTACTTTTTATTGAATAGTAATATCTTTTTTTTGAAAACTCCCCCTTAGATAAACTTCCCATGACTTAGGGCATTCACTTATTAAGTTAGAAATATTTTTTATCATTCATTTCTCACCATTTGTGATCTTCAAAAAGGAATATAAAGATTGGAAAAATATAAAAGGTACATGAAAGATTAGAATGACATAAAACAAAACAAATGAACCACAAAAATATTTTTTCATTATCATTAGAATGAATTGATACAAGAAAAGTACAAAAAATGACCGGAATTAAAAAAAATATTCATCCTTATTTTTCTATAACCATGAACTTCTTCATGATGTTTTTAAGCTTCAAAATCTCCTTATGATATTCTTTAAGATGCTTGATTAGCATTTCATGGTCCTCATTTTGCTTCTCCAGAGTTTTTTTCCTTTCATCCTAAGACATCAAAAGCTCTTCTTTCTTACTAAAAATCTCTTCAAACTCTATTCTGATATCTCTTTCCCTCTTTAAACTCAAGGAAACTAGATTAATATTCCCATTCAGATCTTTTAAATCTTGCTTCTTTGAATCCTGTTCTGGGATTGGCTTTTTAGGAAAACATATCGTAAGATCCTTCATACTATTATATGATCTATTAATAGCATCTTTCATAGAGTCTTGAAAGTCATACAGAATTCTCAGATCTTAAATTTTCTTCTTTGACAGCAATGTTATTTCCTTGCATGACCTCTGTGGACAATCACAACCAATGTAAAAGGTTTTAAAATAAGCATCAAGATTAATGAATTTTTCAATGAGCATGATAAATGCATTCAATTTATGATTGAAGGAGTGATGAAGAATATGACACATCTATTTTATACTTGTAAACATGGGAATGGTATCAACTAATTTCTTCAGGGACTGAACCACAATGTCCTGACCCATGGGTAATGATTCTTAATCTAATTCCCCCATTGGTGAGGAATCTTTCTCTATCTCAAAATAATTTCATTTAAATGAACCACCAACAAATTTTTTAGCTATCATAAAATTAATAGGTGTGTAAAATACCACCTATTTTCCAATATCATATCTACAAATAATCTCCACAACCATTGGGGATTAATCTTTATAATATGATACTTTGAAGATTAAATCTTCATCAACCTTTTCCTTTTCAACATCTCCTACAAGATCATATAGTTGAACAATATCATGATTACTTATTTCATCATAAGATGTATTATTAACATCTTCCCAAACCTATTCTTCTTTTCTATGGGAAGCAAATTTTGTTGATTCATCCTGGGAAGTATAGATTGACAATTTTTCAGAAGGTCTTTCCTTCACATGATATTCTTTAACCTTCAATATCAAATCATCAGTTTCATTATCTTCTTCCTCTTATTATTCTTCCACTTCCTCTTACCAAACAATCTTTTATAGTTTCAATTATATTATAATTACTATGGTGTGTAACTTTTATTTTCATAAAGATACAATTTTCATCTTCACATGATGATATCTGATGATAAATGTACATAGTCATAGAACACAACAACATATTGTGTTCCATGTAATTTAGTTGATATTATGATTTTTATTGGCTAGTAATGGTTCTTAATTACTTGTTTTGAATTTTGTAATCACTTGTAATCATTACAAAATTATATACTCTATAGTTGATAACAAAAGTATTCATTCGACAACTCTAGTACTCATAATAAATCCCATAAATTATAGGTGGTCTAGTTGGATTTAGATTGTCAATCCAATCAATATTCATTTGAAACATTCTTTAAGAAAATATATTTCCACCAAACTTTTTTATAGAATAATTTTATAAACATTGATAAAAATCTCTAAGAAAAAATTAATCAAGAAAACATAAGCAAGAAAATTTTAGAACAAGGAAAAACTTAAGAAAGAAAACATACTTGTGAATATAAGTATTTCAAAGAAATCCTATGATTTAAACTGTATGATCAAAATAGTTTATGTAGATTCTAAATTACAAGAGGGTTTGAATTGTATATTTAATAACATTCGTTTTTAATCATAAGAAAACCTATGATTAAAAAAGATAAAAAGGTAAATTCACAAAGCTATTTTTCTATATGAGATGATATTTCTTAGTTTTAGGAAATATAGATATGTAAAATAAACTTAAAGAAAGTATACATAAAAAATATTCTAACTAAAATAATATAAAATTACTAATATCAGAATTAAAAGAAGTACACTAAACTATAAAAACTTTTCACATTCTTCCTTTTAAAATATGGAGTAGAAATAAAAAGATTAAACCAAAAAGTAACATGTTTGAGATCATTTAACCCAAATAGAATTGTATCCAACAACCATAGATAATGGTCCCTTTATTTACAATTTCAATATAGTCTATCATACCCACACTTGGTTAAGACCACAATTAGATTATCAGAAACTATCTTCATATCCCCACAAGCCCTCTAATATTAAGGTAGTTGGAAACTCTGTCTTCCTATGCCTAGAAGTCATCAAACATTAATGTATTCGGAAACTCTATCTTTGTATCCCTAGAATCCCTTGAGTATACTCAGCAACAATTAGAGTTGCATGAGAAATCAGAATAAGATGTCCAAAATGCACAATGCAAGAGAGTCTCTCTCTAAAAATCACTTCACATCATGTATTCTCTAGATTAATGGAAAGGGGTTGATATCATTCAAATAAAATCCTATTTATAGGAACAAATCCAATGGTCAACTCCCTCCTCCAACTATTATATTTTTTCACGAGTCACAGACTAACCTGAATAAGTGTCACTCAACCAATGGTTAGTTTGAAATAGATTTCATGACAACGTTTCATAATAACACATGTGTAATGAAAATAGAAATTACTTAACCAAATATAATTTTTAGTGTCTAAGAAAAAATATAATTCAGAGTCTAACCAAAAAAACATTAGGAGCGTATAGGGGATTGATATTCAGATTTTGTTTTACAAAGAACATAGAATCTGA
The DNA here is from genome assembly GCA_963277665.1 of Viscum album. Taxonomy (NCBI): domain Eukaryota; kingdom Viridiplantae; phylum Streptophyta; class Magnoliopsida; order Santalales; family Viscaceae; genus Viscum; species Viscum album. Next base: position 2,010,523,455 of record OY728155.1, read on the forward strand.
ATACTATATATTCCGGAGTCTGGATTCCAATGAATTCAGAATCTGAATTATAAGGAATTGGGATTCTCAATTCAAAGGTTTTAGTGTCTGAATTATAAGAAATTCAAAGTCTGAATTTTAAGCATTTCAGAGTCAGAATTATAAAGTATTCAAAGTCTTAATTCATGTAATTTGGAGTTTTAATTCTATGAAATTATTAGTATTAATTTAAAGGAATTTGTAGTCTCCATTATTAGAAATTTAGTGTCTGAATACTGAGGAATTTTGAATCAAAATTATGTGGAATTCGAAGTCTTAATTCTGAAGAATTCATAGTATTAATATTGATAAATTCAGAGTCATAATTATAAGGAATCAAAATTTAAAAATTTTATAGAATCCGAAGAATGAATTTCATAGAATTCATAATCTAAATTTTAGAGAAATTAGATCCTAATAATAAAATAATTTATATCTAAGGAATTATATGATTTTGAGGATTTAGATATAAATCACAATTTCTAACATAGTTGTAAAATGTGTTTTGGTTTTAATAACACAATTAAAAACAATGGTAAGGATAAAAATTTAATTAGATAAGGGATATTTTCCTTCTGAAAAAAATCCTTAGGGAAAAATAAATTTCTTTAAGGTAATGTGTTTATTATTTTCAAAACATAGAGAAATGAAAATTCATAAAAAACATTATTGACTCAACACATGGTTAATATCTTATTGATAAAATGATGGGGAAGGGCTGGGAAGGAAACAAGAAGGGTTGGAAGGGGTATTACTATATCCCCTTCAAAGGGAGATAAGATTAATCAAAAAAAATAAAGGGAAAGGATATGACAATTAACCCCAAAGCCTATGGATCTCTTATTTGGGAAAAGACTTTTGTCTATGAAGAATGTTCCATTAAAATAAAACCCTGATGATTCGTAGTTTGATAATCCTGAATTTATTATTCATTAAGGTGAAGAAATATTGGAGGATTATATGAAGATTAATTCCCCAGATTCGAATATTGAAGAAATGATGGGACGAATGCTGTGTGAGGACCCTAATGTTGAGAAAATTGATTGGATTAGTAAGTTGGACCACATTTTGATAAGGTGATTACATTTTAAGATGATAATAAAAGCATATTATATGAATACCTGAGACTATATGGGGAATATTTTTTATGAAATCACAAGGGATGATCTAGGTAAACAAAAAACTTCTATTTCATATAAATTCATTAGAGATTATGGTTCGAAAAAGCATAAACTATCCATCAATAATTCTATTGTTTTTTATTGGATACTCTGTTTTGACTATGTGGGATCTCAGATTCCCCTTAATTTTTTTTAATAATAATAATATAAATTTGAGTATTTTATAATACTATTGGGTATGTCGTAATGTATAAATCAAATATTATCCATTCTTCTTGAAAACTGAAATCCCAAAAAATGGTGAATTTTGAGTTAAAATATTAACATGAACCGTTAAATTTGCGGAATATCTAAATGACTGAAATTGTAAGATGATATAGAATTGAAGTATTTTCAAAAACCTATTTAAATATACCCACATTGTAAGGTCGCAAATATGATTAATGTGCATAAGGTTCTACTAAATGACATAGATCTGGTATCCATTTTCGATGCTCCAATGTGTTGGAAAAATTATCTCTTCAGAATGAATTTTTTTTTCTATAGGGACCACATAAACCCTTGAAATATCTTCCCATAGTGGGACATTAATCTAAGATAGGGGTCCAATTTGAGTATTTAATGATGTTTGACATTGAGATATCTTTATCATTAGAGAAATGAAATATTTTTTGTGTATTATATTACCCATAATACATATGAAGAGTAGATTCTTGATCAGAGGACTTTAGTGGGGTAGTGGAACTTAATGAAATTTTTCGTTGAGTACAATGTTGTTGAGATAGTGTATGGGGAATCTAATGTGCAATAACTAATGTAGATTATATACTAGATTTAGAAGATCCTTTGAGGGTATAGTATACTAGTTTTCTAAATTTGTTGATCGCTTGGGAGAATCGCGAAGGTGATGTGGGGTTGCATGTATGATGTTTGAGAAAAGTGGCAAGAGTTATTAGAGAAAAAATTATTGAGTTACTTTTAGATGATTATATATTAATAGCGGTGGATAATTATATTATTCTAAATTTTTAATTATAAAAACAATACTTCTAAATAATTTAGGATTATTTTTATGTGAATATGTAACATTTAAATAGAAGGAACTACGTAAATTTAATAGAGGATTGTGTAAGCTTAAAATCCCTATTAACTGCTTAGAATATTGATTGTAATAGTTTCAATGCTAGAGACTATGTATGTATGAGATTTCATTGCCTATGGAGTCACGGTATAGATATATTAAATATATTAAATATATATTATCTCATTTGGGAGATCTTTATTAAATATTAAAATTTGTAAAGAATGGTTTCTTAGATGGGAAATCTAATACTATCATGAAATATGAATTTTGGTTTTAACATATACGTGATATGATAATTGGGATTGTCAGGTGTTTGGTTAAATTTAATGTATGGATGAATGTATTATATTACACTAGAAGAAGTATCTAGTATTAGTGGAATATTTTATGAAAAATACTTAATAGGTTAAATTAGAGATAACCATTATGTTTGGAATATGGGTTTTTACATAGAAATAACACAATTGTTGTGTGCATTAGGTGTTTTCTTACACCTCACATAATGTTAATTTTTTTCCCTTATTTATTTTTCTATTCTAAATAATATATTATTATTTTTCCATTATTAATGATACTTTCCATTATTTTCATGAAAACCATAGATATATATTCTTGGAAATTAGTTATTTCACTAGGTTAAAACTATTAAATCATTAAAGGGTTAATCCTAAATATTATTCTATCAGATTTTAGTTGAATCATATATTAAAGTGGTTTCTATTTATTTGAGGTTTGAAATGCTATGATTTTGGGGTTTAATTTTTTTGAATCACTCCTCCTCTCTTTTTGTTTGATTTCATTAAGTCTGTGAGAACCATGATTCTCTATGATCATGATCAGGGTATTTGGATTTTTTTATCTATTTCAAGAACGTCGACTTCTCTATAGTTGTCTCTTCCTGGCATTGTAGCTATAGTGATAAAAGTATGTTTTAATTAATTTTATTATAATTAAAAATACTTTTATTATTATGTTATTTTATATATTTTTCACTTCTAGAATAATAGAAAGAAAATGATTGAATTTTGATTAATAATAATAAAAAAATTAATTTTTATGGATAATTTATAAAATTATCATATATTCATTAAACCAAATTATTAGTGAATAACAATGTGAAAAATTGTCTTAATATAAATAAAATTTTTTTCAACATAAATCCATTAAAATTATCAAAATATAATATAAATAATTTTTCAATGATAATTTTATATAATTATAAAACATTTTTTAAAGTTATTTATTAATAGATAATAATAAATAATTAACAAAACATAATTGAACAAAATTATCAAATATAAATATAAAAAAATACAACGGATAGTAACAATGAATTATGAATTTATAATTGTGTGATACTATTAAAGATTATATAATAAAACATTTTAGGGATACTTTATAATTAATAAAAATGTAGAATAAATAATTTACTCTAATTATTAATGTGTAATTATAGATATTATCCAATAACAATTATAAAGGACTACCACATGTGTTCTTGAATTAATTTATGGAGGTTGATAACATCAATTTTTGTTCAATAAATATTCTTGAGGGGAGTAACACTAGTACTTATTTTGGGAGAAAATGATAATTTTGCATTATAAAAGGATGATAATGTATCAAATAATTAAATATTTTACATCATTATGAAATAGAATACCTTGTTTTTGTTCAAGGAACCCCTGATGATCCTTGAATATTTATTTGTTGACAACTGTGGTTATAAATAATATGGGATGTTTTTATTTACTAATAATGTCTCTACTTCGGCTTTTGAACCACATATGGTGCTTTATCATTTTCGATGACCTCGATGACAATGTGGAAGCATGTTTTATACCTCATGGGATTTAGGAACATATGTTTCCATGTAATAATTATTATATTTTTATAACTGATAAAAATGCTTCATTGTGATCAATTGTTGGTGTGTTTATCCCATGAGCCCCATTGTGAAATTTTATTCCATGAATGATGCTATTATATCATTCTTTAATGATTGATTATTCTTACAAGTTTTTACGTTTTGCGGCTTTATTCACATGTTGATATTTTTTCAGGTATGTTCTACCATATATATATGGTAACAGTAAATGGACGTATCATTCTTGTTCATCAAAATAACTGGAACCTTATTGAATGATTATCCTTTATATAGGGTGTATGTATAACTTTAAGGGATGGAAATGATAGACCTAAGAACATAAAGATGTTAAAATGAAACTAAGAGGTTGAGATGTTGATGCACTATGGGAACTATATTCTATGTATCAGATTTCATGATTCCTTGATGGTTTTTGATTATAACAAAAAAATCAAAGCTTTCTTATGAGAATCATATGCAATGGATATTTGATTTTAGAGTCAAACACTCAATTCATTGTCAATTTCCGAATAACATGTCATACATGAGTCTGAGGAGATAACCAATGTGTTTTTACAAACAATTATATGGTGATTTCATGTGAAAAAATTACTATCCTAGTGTATAATTGTTTACATAAAATAACATATAATAATCCACCCAACATAGAGTAGAAGTTAGTACAACCGAGGTTCTATGTCATCATGTATTTTACGTGACAACATCATTTTAGATTTCATGGTTATTTCCTGGATTGAGATTTATTATTATTATTATTATTATGGAATACATTTTTTATATATGAGAATAATCAGTAAATTATGAATTATTAGTTTCATTCTATGTCTTTTTCTCAACACTAATTCGATCAATTCGATGCTCTTGTATATTTCATTTCTATAGAACTAGAGATGATAATGTTTCCTTGAAGTATATAGTTTGGAATATGAGAAAATAGCTACTAGAGGATAGAGATAGAAACTTTTGGACACCACAGTTAAATTATTTTTTTATTTATAACATTATACCTTGGAAATATTTTACATTTTTGGAGATACTAATTAATATATGAATTTATTGTCATTATTTAGATTCTTCATGTTAAATCTAGTAATTTATTATATATATTTTATGATTTAATATTTATTTTATTACATGAAACTATCTTTATAGTATCCCAACTATTGTAATCAATACCACTCTATTATTGGAAGAATCTTGTATCAGTGAGGCGCACATGAGGTCATGTGACCTTTTGGCTCAGACCTAGTTGTTCATGCCTTTATGGTAGATTACCTTTGTGATTATGATGGGTTATTTAACCATTGGAAGAAACGAATATTGTGTTATCTATGATTTATATATTGATGATTTTTTTGATATTTTTACTGTTTTATATTTTATATGATATTTATTTATTGGTTTATATATGAACCTACGATATTTTATTCTAATTTTTTTAATAATATTGTTTATGACTACCACCTTTATACTACTCATAGAGACACCAAAACAACAAAATAATTGTTTCATTGGATATGAGTGGTGATTTTGGTGAATATAAAGATCAGTGTACCATAATAAAAATTAAATTAGTTTGAGGTATGATTGTGATTAATATTACAAATTAAATTTTGGTTCCAAATTTACTTATGCATCTTATTATTGGATGGTAGTATCTCATAGTTTCATCTTGGTAAACCATATAATTATATAGTTATTTTTAATAAGTGTTTCCTATATACTAGCTTGAAATAGTGGGATATATATTTTACATTGAATAATAAACATATCAATGATATGGGAATGTAATTTAGGGCCTTATTTACTGATCACATATCTATGAGTATATTTATTTTAGAAATAGTTTTTCTAGTTATTTATGATTAAAAATTATTACTATTGTACTAGATTCCTAGTTTATGTTATCATTGTTAATAATTTTTTTATAATGAAATAACATGCTTATATTATGTTGACATCATTGTATTTTTATGAATGTTTTTAACATGATCTGGTATTTCTTCAAATAGGTATATCTTATCAATTACTATAATAAAAACCATCTATGGTAAATTAGTAACAACGTTCTAATAGTTACGAAGATGATTTCCAAATAATGATTGTTTGCAATTTTAAAAGTATTTATGGATTTAAAAGATTATGTAAATTATTGATCCATCATATTCAATTGTCGGAATTTCAATCATTCGTTGCATTTTTTTTAAAAAAAATCATTGTTCATGATATTAAAATATTATTGTTTATTGATTCATTGGGAATATTGGATTATTATTCTAATGTTTTCATATGAAATTTGTTCCCATTTATAAGTTATCCCGTCTATATTCAATCCATCATCACCTTGACTATTGGTGGTGTACATAGGATAGAGTACCCGTCCTTTTCATGAAGAATGGTATAATACCATGGTATAAAAATCAAGATATATATATATATATTATTTAGTGGATTATTATAAGAATATAATTTGATGAATGAATATAAGAGTACATAGGATTTTGGTTAAGGGATTTTTTGTAAAAGAATTTATATTTAGTTCATTTATATGGGGAAATGAATAAATATTGTTGTGGCTAACACAAACATACAAAAAAGTATTTTTTGTTAGCTAATCATATAAACTGTTTCATAATTTATAGAGTAATGATCAGTTATTAAATGTTTTATATATATTTTTTAGGGAATTTTTATGTTTATGATATCATACACAAGGTGGGTTCTATTGTAGTATATGTGATTCTTATTTTCCTTTTTCATTCAAATAACCCATTCCTGTTCACTAAAATTTAGTTTTTTAAAAATCTTTTTTAAACATTTCATACAATGACAAGGAATATTTATTTGATGTCATAAGGTAAAATATCTTAGTAAATGGATATTGTTAAATTTATATAGGGGCTCATGTTTTATAAATGTGAACATCATGTTTTATAAATGTGAACATATATTCATACCATATACAAAAATATATATAAAGATAGAGAGAAAAAAATATTATTGGTGTTATATGATTTTTACCTCCATAAGTCACATATATTTCAGTGTTCTCCCAATAACAAATGCACATATTTTTTCATATATTGTATTAAAAACATGTTTCATTTTATATGGAATCTTAAAACATGGAGTGCATATTTTTTAGGGTGATTATATTCCCAGCTTTGGTGATAATGTGATTGAAATTGACCAGGTGGAGGCACAATTTTCATGGGTACTGTTGCAGTACTGTAGCGATAATTGTACAGTACTGTAGCTGGTACTATAGTGGGGACTGTAGTAGGAACTATATGACATTATAGCAGATGGGAATGTTCCCCCGTCTTGGCCTTCTGGTGACCGATTTGGTCCCCGGGTCATTTAAGGACTTCGGGCCACCCATGCCTTCAGGATAGTAAGGCATTTGGGCCACCTTAAGTGTAGATGCTAACAAAACAACATTTATGGAAGAAGCACTATTAGGGGGATGAGCAATGAGCTTTCACCATAGAAGAAGCGACACAGATTGGGAGAATGATAGGGTATGACACCTACCATCAGGACAAGCCTGTATATACACGAGATAGCATATCTGAATAGCCATGCGAAGGTTGAGAGCAGATTTCACGATGAAGATTCCTGGAGGGAGCAGTTCCAAGTAGTTAGTCTGGGTTGTATGTAATGTTTGAATCCTACAGGCAATGAATTATTATAAGGCCTACGGTCCATGTAATACTTACACCTATGAGCCTAGTAAGTGTTCCACCTCACTACTTGAAAGGTGGATAATGAAAAAATCAATAAAAATGAAGGACATCCCGCCATTGGATGGATGGATGGGATAATTTTCAAAAGGGTTAAAATTTAAAAACATTGAATGAAAACATGTTTTTATATTTTCATGTTATTTGAATTTGGTATTAGATATTTATGGTGTATTACACATGATTTAAAAATAACTACTAATACAATTATGTTACTATAACGGTTAATGTTTTAAAAACTTGTTGATTCAACCTTGGACTATGATTACTAATATATATTTTAATATTACACATCTATTTCTGGATTAATTATAAGGTAATATTTTTATATAATAAGTACAAAGATACATTAATGGAATAATAATCAAGAGTTGTCCCATGGTATTTATTTTCTAGAAATGATTCATCAAAACATATTAGTTATCAATTGTTACATGGGACCTTTGGGTGGATATAAAAGTTGATGTGAGATGGATATTATGAATTAGCCACAATTGAACAATGAGAAATATATGAATAGATAATAAGTTTCACTTGTTAAATATTTATATCCATTATACACATTGACATCAAAATGAAAGTAAATATTACATCTAACATCATCTAAGATAAGTAAAATGAGGTATACAATTTTTAAAAAATAATTCATTGGTTCAAAGACATAATATGGATTTTTGAGTAGATAATAGACATAGGATATAAAAATTATTTATTTGAATACACATACAATGTATTTACCTATATTACATTCCATTATGTTTTATAAAATATATTTTATTGAATATTGTACACTATAATTTTATTTTATTTTTGATTTATAATTATATTATTGATGTTGATATAATGTTTTTGAATCTAGTAAAAAAATTGAAAATATCCATGAGAGATAACTAATTATTAATGGATATATATTGTTTTGCTGACATTATTCATAAAGAGGGACTATTTATATAGATTTAAATCATTACGGGTTTCGATCCTATAAATATATTCCAATAAAATTACAAGCTATATGAAACACGGTTATGGGTGTACTAAAATTTTCAATATGTATTATTCAATAAATCAGAGAAGATATGAATTTTTTTATAACTGAACTATCCATTGATATTTTTCCCCTATGATAATATTCCTCAGGTTATTATGAATATGTGAGATATTATAATGATTCATTGAATTCTAGGTCAAATGAGTATAAGTGGTCGAAAATTGTGAGTTCTATATAATGTGATTTATTTTGTAAGAAATTAGAAAAACATATCACAACATTTTTTATTTTGGTATTTGAGGAAGAAATATAATTTTAATTCATTTCTAAATATCTTATATTTGTAAGTGGAAATATTTCCCTACAAATGTTCATATTCCCATTTTATATGTAATTTAGAGGAGGATAGAACATGGTTTGACAATATGTAGTTCTCTTTATTAGTTTTAACAGTAATTATAGCTATATCTTGTGGATTAATACCTAAAATATCTATAATTTTTTTTTATAATATATTAAAGGAATCCCTCAATAGTGATATTATTAACTATTTATAGAGGCTCTACATTGGTTATATACTGAGAAGTGATGAATTGAGTATTCAGAGTGGGAAATAACTACTTTAACATAAGGGGAAATTGGTTTTTATAGTTACATTGAACTAGAAATTAGATTAGTGTGACATGTAAATTAATTTATTAAGAGGAAACATTTTCAATAAAATATAATGAATAAATTATGGGCATAGTCATATGAGGTTGATCAAAAAAGAAGTAGTGATTTATATATACTTTTACAATGTTTTTAAAAAATATATAATTTGGTTAAATTTTCTTAATTTCATTCCTTTCATGATGTATTCCATGAATAATGGGTTAAGTGGAATTATTTAGAGTCATTACTCATAATATTTGAAGGGATAATAAATAAGGAAAATGATGTGATATTTTTTGAAATAATTAAAAATTTGGAATTATAGAGGATGAAACTAGCATAATTATATATGGGAATTCTATATATTCCTCTTAACACACATAAAATAATTGAGAGTTTGAGGGAATAGAAAATCATGAAATAAAATAAATCCTTCTAATTTTTTTATATTTCATTTTTAAGGATAAAAGGATTTTATTATTTAATTAATATATTAAATTGGGATTCAAAATGAATTTATTCATACATTTTAAAAATTTTATACATGTTATATCGATTAAATAATAACATGGATGTCTATTGGGGTTGGATGAAATTGTATATTGATTATAGTTGAATTTAGTATATAAGATAAATTATTATTTACTAAAAATTAAATAAAAAATATCTAAAATGATAAAATATATAAAAAACACATGAAAATACTAGTTCTATGAAAGATATATTTTTATAAAAAACCATATATTATAATGATTAAAATCTTTGAGATTAAATAGGATAACAAAATTTGGACCATAAGAATAAAAAACCCAAATACCTTCTTCTAAAAATTTAATCTCTAATTGGGAGTGATACATTAAGAGATGGAATATGGACCCATTACCACTAGAATGTAATTTCTTCTTAAAATTTTGATTTTTAGGTAGTTAATATATTCAAAACCAGAAATCATGTTTTTAAATCATGTTGATGGAGACAGAAAAGGGAAATCACATCCACAAGGCACCATGTTGTGGACGTCAACACTACTGGGTGATTTTAGAGAACCATTCATTACTAAAAATGAAATGAAATTCATTTTATTGATTCACCCATAAATTTATAGTAATAAGAGAGTGTGGACTCCAACAATAAGTGAATTTGTGTGACTATTTCATTAAAGGGACTAAAGGCAATACTGAAATCAGACATTCAAATGGAAAATATGAAATTAATTTAAGAAATATAATTATAAAAGGAATGATTTTAAATGAAAGATTCTATACGTACCATTGATAAAAAAATAAACTACCACATGATGGAAAATGATATGGATTACAAAGCATGTGTAGGAACATCGCAACCTTGTAGGGTTTACATAAGAAGAAAAATCGTGTTACAGGATGATAAATACTGAATTCATTCCATATAGATTGGTATTTTGAAAATGAGATAAGATATAAATAATGTTAGAGAATTATAAAATGAAAATATTCAACAATATATTATCTATAAGGGGAAACAATAATCAGACACTCACACAAAAACAAGGAATGATGACCAACAAAGAAGACATAATCATTCAAATGGTAAGAAGTCCAATGAGATGAAATTAGTGCCATAATAGAATAGTAATAATTATAAAAAACAACCTATTAAATTTGGTTTAATAAATTCACAACAACACTTCCACTAATTTATAATTAATATAAATGGGTAATCATTATATAAAATTGCATTGCTTAAATTTAGATAACTATTTGGTGTAACATATTATGTTGGAAATTGTTTTGGAATTTTTATGATTCATATTCCAATGACTACCCAGTCTCTATAAATAGATTTTTTCTATAAAATTTTCCTAATTTAGAACATTATATCAGCAAAGGATGTTTGTTGGATTCAATGGGAGTGGATATTTGAATGATCACACATTATGATTGTACTGTGTACTTTCTTCCTTTCAATAAATGTAATATTAAATATCTGTTTTTAGAGGAAACACTAATGTAAAATAAAATTAAATGAATTTTATTCACGGAAAATATTCCAATAAAAAATTAATAGATTATAACAATATAATAGTAAATAGAATTTAGAAAATAATAAGAGTAATAAAATAACATTTAAATAAAAAACCACAAGCATCTAATATTAATCTCTATGATATTTTAGGAAGATTTTAGCACTAAGCGAATTTAGGGAAATAATTAATATAATAAAAAATAGAATAGACTTGTTTATGAATATTTACATCAACATAATGAATTATTTTAAGATTATATATATGACTATATATATGAAAAAAATCCTGGATATTATATATTTGGTCATTGGAAATATTGTCATAGGATATATGGTCATTATTAATACATGCATCAAATATTCATTTTAAAGTAGGGTAATTTTTTTAACAAAATGAAAAAAATTTAACTTAAAAATTATAAAAATTACTTATATGAAATCAGAATATTTTTTTAATTAAAATATATTATTATAATTTCTATTTATATTATATTAGTAATATTATTATGATGGATTTCATTTATTAATATAAGTAATTAAATTATTCAATTGCATATATATGTTGATAAAGTTTAATTTTTTGAAGAAAAATAAAAAAATTAAGGGCATATAAATAAACCTATTTATTATATGAAATGATATATTTTAAATGGATTTTTTTAAGTTGTAATATATTATTTATAAAATAAATGGAATTAATAAAATTTAATTAAGTAAAATAAAATAATATTTCAATAAATAAAAAAATATTTTTAAAAAAAAATAATATAAAATTTGCATGAAATAAAATTAATAACATTATATGTTTTAAAATTTACTTTTCTATAAAAAATAGTTATTTTATATATATTATATTTTCTTTAGAATGTTAAATTTATCATATTTTGAAAATCATTTAGAATAAATGAAGATCCAATTTAAAATTATCACCTTTAGATTATGTTTTAATTTTTACCAAATTTTGTTTAATATAATTATTTTACATTGTTATAATTTAACTAGTTCAAATTTTTAATGTTATTCACAATTTTAATTATAGTGACAAAAATAATTTATGAAAAAACTATATTTAGATTTCACATAGGCTTCTTCTTTGATTTGTGATCCGATGTTAAATGTATCACCCACATTTTCTAACCTAACCTACCTATCTCTAATGTGATACATTCTTTACCTTTCCCAAAAATTATGTTTCAAAGAAAAATATCCCCTAGTTTAACATATAAAACTATATCACTTCTACCCATTACAAACCAGTCAATTATATAAAAATTAACTTAAATTCATTCCAATTTTACATTTACAAAATCATCATAGAAATTATATAACATCTAGATTCAATAGTGAAGACTAAATCCATCATTTTGATGGCTCCCATATCAAAAGGTATGATTTCATAAATGTAATTATTTAGTTCTTCCCCAAAATTTTAAATTACATATAAAAAAACTAATAAATATTATTCTCAACGATAATAATGTTATATTAATATCATTATGATTATATTAATATTGTACCTATACTATATAAATCCCTACTTTTACTCATTCTCTAATATAATGTATTCTTGTTTTGGTTCATTAAGCCACCCCCACGAATGATTTTAAAAAACTCATCATTTTCATCTTGAATGCATTTCATGAAATTTTTAAAAAATAATATATGGAATAAAAATGAAATTTACATTTGAAAAATTATTTTTTATGGGTGAAAAAAGAAATGATCAAAAGGAAGTTACGTATTGTTATTTGTAAATTAAAAAAATAATGATCATTATGATATCTATTCTCTAGAATAATACTACTATTTTCCATCAAAATAACAAGTGACTAATCAAATTATTGAAAAACAATGATTCCAAATACAGTGAATAATCATGAACATATGTATATAGTATCAATGGAGTCTGATCAATATCTCTATTTTAAAATCTAAAAAGCAATCAATATAAACAACACATGATGATGAAAAATAAAAATATCTGACTAATAAATGTTTAATAAATGATTATAATTGAATATTAAAAAATTTTATTTTTAGGAATATGTTTCTCAAATTATTTATTAATGTGGTTAGGTATATTATGTTTGGGGTTAAAGAATTTTCAAGAATGTTTGGAGTAAAAAAAATTATCTTTCTAAATTCACGTAGAGTTATAGATTTTATATGACTAAATTTCAATATAAGGAAATATTATAACCCCTATATAAATCAACCATCATTTTGTAACGATCTATTTATTAATTTTATTACATTCCCTACTACCATTTGAAATCCCTTTGTTACATAATTTTTCTAGAAAAATACATGTATGTGAAACTGACCTAATATTTATTCATTTAAAAATATATATAATCCATATCCATATTATATATATTATATTTGGATATCCACAATTATAGTTATATTAATTTTATTGTAATTCTCAAGGTACATTTATTTCATTACAAAATGATTACTGTTTATACATTTTTGATATTGTTGTTTGGTTTCTATATTGACTATATTAACAAAATGTTAAAGGGAATTTTATTAAAATTATTTTAATATAAAATAACATTCTTAATATCTTCATTTGTTTTTAGAAACATGCTATCATTTTTTATTTTATAAATATATTATTTAATTTTTTTTATACATTATATTATTCTAAAATACAATGTGAAAAAAAGTCAATGGTATTTCTTATTATTTATTAAAGTAATTATTAATTATTTTAAAAATCATACTTTATCTATTTCAAAATCATTTATTATTAAATATTCTTCACTAGAGATATTATCTTTTAATTATATATATTACCTCTATGTATTTCATAAGATAATTAATTATGGATTTTTTCATGAAACAAATTTCATTTCATGGGTTAATAAATATACATTAAAATTATTATTTTTTCATAACCATGTGACACACACATGTATGATTTTTAACCCTTTTAAGGGTGGAATTAAAATTATATAGTCTTCACTATCATTTTGGAGATCATTATCATATATGTTCCCTCTGAATGGGGAGTGTATCCAACCCCCACCCCCAATGTATTTTATCCATTATGTTCTATGAGGGACCCTAATTAAATATACCCATTCTGAATTGGTCAATTAATTATATCTCATTGGATGATATTCCAAATAATAGTAAATAATCTATCAAAATAAGGAATCTATCAACTATTTTCTAATTGTCTTAGGGGTGATATATTACATAAGAAAGGAATTTAAATTCTTATTTATGTGTATCATACTAATTCCTATTTTATGTTTTCACGTCTAATGAGTTTTGAATCATATTTCCACACTCTTATTACACATTTAATATTTTTATGCTAAAATACTTATTTTATGACCCATGAATTAATATTTAGGACTTATTAGGTATGTTTTTTATTTTTTTATGCACATTTTTATTGATTATATTGTAATATCTACATGTTAATATTAATCTCACTTATGATTATTTATAATTTTTCAATTATGTTTACCATTTCAATGTTTTTGGGAATACCATTTCATATATTTCTATTCCTCACAATCTAAATGATGTTCTTATTTGTAATATATATTGATTATAAGAAGATTATTTTTGGGAAATGTTAAAGATTTTTTAGAATAACTACATTATTTATCTAATCTCAAAACCAAATAAAAATATATGTTCTCGGGAGTGATTTATTATGAGATGTAATTAATATTCCGGTAAAATTATTTAATATAAATTTATGATATTGTTTGGTATCATCATTTTCCAAAAATGTACAGTATAGTTATTTTTATATCATTATATGAAGAATAAAATAATAGAACAAAAAATATCTTATAATGAATCTAAAATGATATTTTATTAACATAAAATTTCATACATTCAAATGATGACACATTAAATTTGGAAAACATATTATACATTGTATTTTATTTAATAATCTAATTATTTTTTCTTATTACTCAAACTAACATGTTTGGTTTAATTAAATGAGTTAAAATAGAAGGAATTAAGTAATAATGACTTTTTATTGATAATATAAAGGTTATCCCAATGATATCATAAATGTGATGAGAGTGAGAGTGAAAAATTTTATTTCCATGATCACCAGACCCTATTAAGATATGAATAGTAACATAATTCACAATTAAATCCTTGAATAAAAAATAAATAAATACACACGCATTGAGTCCATCATGAATAAAATTTCACCCTATACTTGTGGTTCTTTCGCCCCACCATTTACCATGCAATTGTAAAACCCAATATAGAAGATAATTTATCTACAATTCATGGATCTTGAAATGATGTTTATATATTCATAGTATATAATGTGATCATAATAATTTGATTAATCTCATTAATTATACATGGATATATGATGAAATAAACTCCATACACGGATCTATTTTTACTATAAAATTATTTAATAATTAGTTTCTTAGAACTCGTCGTACTAAATTGGAGAGGTCATTTTAATATTTAAAGAAAAATTATGATGAATAAATTAGAATAAATGATGAAAAATTTCATAAAATTTCAATGTCTTCTAATTATATCATAATTGAGTCTAAAATAATTTGTTTCCTGTTTAGATTAAAATCAAGTTGCTAAAACTTATTAGCTATTAAAGACATTAGAAGTTAAAAATAGATAATTAAATTTAGACTCAATGTAGAAATGGATATCTGATACTCTAATTATTATAATTAGTTTTTCTTAAATCAAGATAATAATATATTTTTGAAGAAACTAAAATGACAAAAAACCCTTTTAAAAAAAATATCAATCATTAATTATATTGGAAATATATAAAGATACAAGAATGAAAATTTATTAAAGGGTATGGTAAATGTTTTAATTCTTTAAGTGAATTCTATAAAGGCCAATAATTATGAAAATCTAGGTAATTTTAACAAAAAAATTAATTTATTAGTATATTAGTGAATTTTTTTATGGAGTCGAATTCACTATGCTAATTTTAAGCAATTTTTCATTCTAAAAAAATAAATTTTTTAGAAAATTATACTTCATGAATTATATAATTTTATTAATGTATATATTTTTTATTTAAAAAAAATAATTTTTATAAGAACTATTTATTATTGATTTTATCTTATAAAAAATATCATGATGTGAGGTGATGTTATTTTTTTGAATATTATGATTTTTATGAATAGTTAAATTCTTTATTTATGTATATGTAGACTTTTTTGATGTAATAAATACGTAAAGATGAATTATAATTTAATAAATCCCCTCTTTTCCTAAATAATATTTTAGGTAAAAAAAGTAATAAAATTTATTATAATGAATTTATGATCATATGGATTAAATTTGAATCTGTTGACATATTTTACTCAAATAAAAATTATTTTATTTTCTTTACATTAAATAATATGATTCAAGGATAAAATTAATTTTTTTTGAATGATTTATGTAAATGAACATTTATATTATAATAATAAATAAAATAAATTCAAATTTATCACCTCCTCAATGATTTCATAGTCTTAAATGATATAATACTCAATATTTTAAATTATAAACACCAATATTTTCATGTATAAATACCCACAAAAACCATATTTTTAAAACCACTTCCCATTGACATTATTAAAAAACTTTCACACCGAAATGCAATCCCAAAATCCCTCCCCACATCATAGAGGTCATTGACTTCTCAAAATAACAATAATTGAAGGCTTATGGTGTATGATAATGTATGATATCAATGGAAAAGTTATAGGCCTCAAATGACCTAATTCAATTTTAATTCTTATTATATATCCATAAAATATGGTCCACCAAACTATAAGAAAAATTAGTCCATGGCTTATATAATTAAAATTTCATTATTATAATTTAAGAACTATAATATATCTATTTCCTATCTAATGGTAATTGAAAATGTTTCCCATGAATATGTGTGGGCTACCACATCCACGATGTGACGTGTTTCCCTTCTCATCACTGTTTAGCACAACTGGTTATAAATATATAATTATGTAATATAAATTATTATGATGAAATTATTATGAATATATAAATGTAATATGTTAAAATCCTTCTTAACGATTCCTTAAAAAATAAATTTATATTATTACTCATGTATATTTGTGAAATACGGCCTCTAAAAAGTGATGTGATTCATTTTACAATATCAAACAAATGATTTACCATAAGGATAAAACTACTGAATAAATTTTATCTTTATAACTTATTTTTTATTTTATTAATATAAAATATTTTAACATATTTTTTCAGTCATTTTAAAAATTAAAACATCATTCCATTATACAAACATACTAACATCTCCATGAAATGACATGATTCATTTTTCATAACCACATTAAAATTGTTATTTTTGAAGTCTATTTAATATATAAATATGATAATTAAAACATAATAATTATTATAAATGTAATTTAACTTATCCCTATAAACCAAGGTAAATACATCAAGTTTGTTTTGACCTTATAAATTGAATGACCCTAAGACATCAAATATAAACATGAAAATTTCAGTTGCTAAATAATACATGGTAATAAATAAAATCAAAGGAATGATAATATTTAAATAAAAAAACAGTTTATTTAACATATATAAATATTATATAATTTTTTTATCTAGGTCCTCAATAATATAAGATTCCAAATAAAACAAATGGTAGGATACAATTTTAAAAAATAGTAATCATTGTAACAAATTTTATTTTATTTAAAGTTCATTTTTAATTTTTCGAATAATTATATTATTTATTAATAAAATGGTCAAAATTTTAATTTTTCTTTAGATTTTTATTTATTTTGTACTGATTAATAATAAATATTTTTTTCATTTTTATTATTGGTAATTTTTAAATTTTATCAAAAGTTAATAAATATTTTTTTAACAAATATGCATGGACCACCATTTTCCACCATCATTGCTATTATTTTCATTTAGTATTACATTAAAATATTCCTTGTTTATTTTGAATGAAATTCATTCACTAAATATTTATGGAATTTTTAACATTTTTAAATATGAAAATATAAAATCCTTCTCACCACTATAAGAGAACAGAGAACATTATTAAATATGGGATTTAAATTCGAATAAAATTATTATTATTTTGTCAAAGTAATATATATATGTTTATTTTTCATTACTTGGTTCTTGAAAATATAAAATGAATTATAAGTGTTCTTTGAATAGAAAAGATAATAGGTTAGACTAATATAGCTCTGAAATAAATTTGGTTCACATATTGGGTTTACTAATAATACGTTATTCCATATAGATAAGAGAATTATCTCATAATGTGATACAATTTGAACATTTCCTGTAAAGAATTATTATAAGAATACTATCCCTAAGTATATATATGATTTTGCAGCAATTATTTTGAAAGTTTGTTTTTCAAAAATAAGAAAATGATATTATGTTTTAATTGAAATTCTAATATATATATTTAATGAATGTATGAAATAATTTATTTTCATGGAATGAAATTCTTGCGTTTTAATGGTTCTAAAAAACCCTTATAAATATTATATTTATATTATGATGGCATTGGAAATATTTTACGAAATTTATTTAGTATATAAAATGTTTTAATTGAAATATAAATAGATATTTTTGGTATAATGATTATTTTGTGAGAGGAAATAATTCTTATAGAATTATAGGTTTACAAGTAGGCTGATGATTTAAATTTATTTTATTTACCTTAATGATATTTTTTCTCAACAGAAATTTTATAATAGTTTTTCAATGATAATATGAATGCTTATATAAATTATCAAATTCAATGTTCTAGATATTGTAGTTACCTTGAATTATGGTTTTGTCTTTAGAAAAATATTTTTTTGTGAGAAACATGTATGTTTTGTGGTATTTTCAATTTTGTTATTTGATATTTTACCTACTTCTATAAAACTAAAAACCTAAAATATCCTAGATAATTTTTAATGATAAAATAATATTAAAAATCATTAATGTTTGGGTTAAAAAATGTAAAAATCATTATATGAATTCCAGGTAGATATGAAGAGAACTACAAACAAAATTAATCAAAATAAAAAGAATACTAAAGAAAAACCCACACATAAATTCAAATTTTTTATGGATTTGGAAAATTTTACCAATAAGTACTCTAATATACATTTAAATGTTAAAAATATATTTTAACAAACTATATATATAATAGTGGAAGGGAAAACATATGGAACATGATCAAATTAAGGGGGCCACAAAAATTTTATGATGAAACATACACATATAATACACTATATATTTTTAAATTAATTATCCATTTCAGGATATACCCACAAGTAAATATAAAAGTTTTTTTATTGAGCCCCAAATACTAACCATATATATTAGATACTGATTTGCTAATTAAATCTCCAAGTATTATAATGATTTCATCACAAGTATATTATTTCTCTTTTATATAATTATTTGTTAATTTAATTCAAATAAATCATATTAATTTCCTCATACTATTATTTTATGTGATCCTCCTATTTGATATATTATTCCTATATAGATCATGAAATCCCATCCATGGAAGTATACTTTGCTCCACAATTTGGTAAACAAAATGAAATATTTCAGAATGGTAAAGACAAACAAGGAGGAAATGTTTAAATGCAGCACTACCACACAAAAAGGGAAAATAAAAAAAACACAAGACATGAATATCACATATTCTTGGCCAACCCCACAGTTCAAGAACCCCCCCCCCCCCACCCGAGAAGTTGGGCGACACCCTCTTCACAATTGTACTGTCCTTGATGGTGCCTTAGTAGCTGAGAATTACACAATGGTCTCCTCCTGGATATATTTTTCAGCACCATGTATAGTCAGATCAACCAGAGCACCCATCCCCTTGGCAAGGTCTCATACAATATTGTCAAATAGCGTAGCCAGTAATCCATCCACCAGGATAGCCTCATATACTGTAGGAATAACAGCCCCCTAGAGGGAATTATCATTAACAATATCCATTGGAATATCCTCAGATATAGTATGAACAACATGCAGTAGATTCTTCTATACATCCTCCATTTCATCACTATCAAAAATGTCTAGATATTCATCTAACTAGTTATCAACAATGGCTAGTGGAGAAGCCTCCTTGTTAACCTCCTCATGATGTGGGTGTTTAAAATAACCCTCATGAGCAGCCTCTTTAGTTGAATGCTATACAGAACCCTCCTCCAAGGGATTCTACATTGGGTCAGGTACCACATATTTGGAACTAGTCAGTAGGAGGAAGTTCATTCGGTTATGACACCCTACTTTTTCATGACCTTTAAGGATGATAAAATGAAAATCATACAGGTTTATAAAGTCTAACATCATGAAGAAAATTTATTTTTTATTTTTCATGGCTTGATCGGGTCACATTTGTGGGAGCAATGATAAACCTAAGGCCTTCCCATTGAACCTCAATAATAGATTTAGGTTGTGAGTATGTCTGGATAGAACCATAATTGAAATTCATAAAAGGATAAACCCCCTTCAAACTCCCAACTAGAGAAGGTTCAATACAGATATCGTCCTTGATCATAGTCTCCTCTTAATTATGATAAAAATCAAAATAGATGGAGCCCTTCATTTTTAGGCATCAAAACCTTAAAACCATCAACATAAATAAGTGCAACCATACACTAATTTAGAGGAGAGGCCACTTCAAAAAATTTCATTTCCAATATTCATTATTCTAGAATAGCCGCCTCACATTCAGATTGGTTCCCTTCATCCTCATCATCTACACCCACCCATGTTTTATTGAACCCATCCAAGACACTAGATAAAGAAACATCAATATATATAGAGACAACAGTAACAAAAACAACATGTTCAGACTAATTCTATATCAAAATAGTTCCATGGAAACCAATAAAATTATTATCCATCCCTTTCATAGGACCTCCACAAAGGAGGAATTACAATCAATACCTTCCTTATGGAAAACATTTTTTCTTCTAAAAGGACAACTAGCTAAACACTTTTTATAACATAGTTTTGAGGAATAACAATGTGATTTAAAAGTTTATCAATTCAAGTATTATCTAACTTTTTTTAGAGTAATGGACAATGTAATGACATGAACCAAACAAATATGGGAGTCTATTCATATTTATTACAAAAATAAAGATTATAATAACCCAAAACAAGAAAAATAGTTTCATCAAATTCATGAATTAAATAAAAATTGACAAGAAAATGAGTTAATTGACTATAACTAAATCATTATATTTCTCAATCAACCTTGAGTTCCTACAGTCGAAGTCACTTCCAATAGATTCTCTAGCTTCTAGGAAAAAAAATATGTCCATGAATTCTGATTCATGTTTGTGTGGGGGAGATCCTGCATTCAAAATCATCTAATAATGGATCCCAATGTTGGAGTAAAGTGAAACATGGATTCAAAAAAATCACACCAAAACCACAACGAATATTTGGTAGCTCATTTGATGGAATGAAAATATATAACATACTTCTACCAATAAAAATCAAGTAATAATTTCTAAATCACCATTACTAATGTAATCTTCATCTTAAATCATCAGACATAAAAGGAGTGTCCTTCTTGGAGAATGAGACATAGTTGAGAAGAGAAAAAAATCTATCCTTGAGGATATATTGAAGAATTTGGGGGTTCTCTTCCACAGAGGCAATCAACTCATTCTTTGTGATCCGCCTATTCTAGGAATCCAAACTTGTTGGTGATCTAAAAAACTCATTCCGAAATACAAGAATCTTTGATTGATGAAGTTCTATCTTAGGGTTTTGTTCGTTTCATTTTTACATGTTATCAGGATCTGAAGAACCAACCATGGAATCCTTTATAGGAGGGATTAAGACATCTTTGGATCAAAATAGCAATCTAGTATCTTATCCATGGATATATTTAGTATTTGAAAAATATGACCATTTAACAATACAAGGATGTATGTGTACTCTAATTTAATATTAAATCTTTTATATAAGTATTAATAATTAATAAAAATATATTTTTAACTAAATATATAATGAAAAATATGATATATAAGATAATACTATTGTGTAAGAATAATTCATTGTATTTCCGGAAGAGGTTCATGGTATTCCCCTTAAATTTAAGGATGAGTTTTCCACAGAGCTCATACATTGAGATATTCCCATAATAAATACTCCTTATGGAATATAATAGAGTGAGTTGGAGAAATTGATGATTAATATATATGAAAATATTTATAATGACATTATATTACCATGTGATTCACCTTGGGATTCAAGAAGTCTTCATCTCTAAGAATAAAGATGGATTTTTGTCATCATTGCATTGATTATCTTGAACATAATATAATCGTGAAAAAATATATCTTCCAAATCTTATTTGATGATTTATTTAGTTATATAAGAGTGTTTATGTACTTATCAATTATGGACCATCAATATTTATATCATCAATTAAGTAGGAAAATATATGATTTAGCTAATAAAACCATCCATCCAAGATATCAAAACAATAAAATGATAGTGATTATATTCATACATAAAACTTCCACATTTTTCTTGATTGATATGATGAATATTGTATTATTATATTACATTAATCAATTTTTGATTGTAAATATAAATTATATTATCATATATTTTTATATAAGGAAATATTATGAATGTCATTTTATTATTGTGATGAAGGTATTTTAATGGTGAAAATCTTTTCTAAAATTAGTGCTTGTTGACTCCATATATCAACAGTGCCATTCTTATCTCATATAACCATAGGTAAGGGTTGATATATAGATCTTTACTAAATAGAGGTTGTTAAATAATTACTCTTACCATATAAGATAAAAAATTCAAATTTATTTTTTAGATTGTCTTGACACTATTGATTCCCCATGAGAAATTTGACATGAAAATCAAATACACTATCCATTTTATAACATAATGGATTTAATTTCCTTAGGATAGATGAATTTGAATAATATTTCAAGTATCATATGATAAGGTTGGTAATTGTACCTATATTCACACTACCATGTGTTGGATAATGGATTTTGATATATATATATATATATATATATTCACTAATAAAGGTATTTAGATGTTTCCTCATAAAAATAACATGGTGATAAATTATGCCTCACTTAAATTAATTATTAATTATCAAAATTACACAATAGATTATTTCAAACTAGTTTTGGAATTTTTTTATGGATTGTAGGTATATTCTATATGATGAAAATTGTTAAATATATACAAAACACAATAGATTTCTGTATATAATCACCTAGTGGGGTTTATTAATAATATTTTTTTAGAGCTGATCAAGGAATATTAAAACATGATACCTTACAAATCTGTGAAGGAATACAAGGTTTATAATTCATTGAGAATTTTGGATAATGATATGGAATATATGATGAGGATTGAAATATTCCACCAACTCAATGATTTAAAAAGGATAGATATTAGAATAATAAATTAATAGGGTAAATCTTATATATTTCCAATATAATCTCAAAAATAGATCTATGTAATGATTATGGTGGATAAAATGAGGATATGGTGTTTGAAAAATATTATAGGGAGTATTATAAATTTAAAATATTAAAAAATTGGAAAAAAATGATTTGGTAAATGAATATATATTCTGTTAATAATAGAATTGAAGAAAGTGTTATTGCATGCTGTAAAAAGTTATTCATTATCAATCCATTACGGAAGCATAATGATGTACTGTGATATTATGGGTCATTTCTAGTGGTACAAAAATATACACATATTTTAGAGTATATATCTTGGATCTTGGTATTGTAATAGTTAAATAATGAACTACAGAATTCTAAGGGGATAAAACAACTATTTCTCATATAATAATTAAAATCCGAGAAAATCACCATCAATATCATAGTAGGTCTTCCTTAGATATCAATATTACATAATTACCTCATGGTTATTGTATATCACCAGACAATGAAAACACATTTCACTATTTTTAGATGATTTTTCACTATAATATATTGACATGAAATTTATAAAATAACTGGTAAGGATGCATTATGTGCTACTCTAAATTGTATTATATAATGATTTGATGTTTATCTATATTTTATAGATACGTTTTGATTAATAATTGGATATATATCCATGTTCAACACTTATTTTGATCATCAAAATAATGGTCAATATGAAAGACCATTTAAATTCCACAAGAAATGCTAACATTGTATTAAATGAATAGAAATAGAGGTTTGGATCATGAACAATTATATATAGAGATCTAACAAAATATTTCATTTTAGAATTCAAATGATTCTATATGATGAATTGTATATACAGACTTATATAACTCCAATATGATCAGATGATGTTGGGGAGAATATAATTATAGGGAATGATCTTATATTAGAAATGAAATATAATATTTACACCATTAAACATCATATTTAAACTTTTCACTATATATAGAAAATATATGATGATTATCATTGTTGATATTTCGATAATAAAATTTAATAAAAAATCTTTCAAATAATGTCTACATGGAAATAGGTTATGAGATTCATGATGAATTGAAATTTTAACACTAGATATGGGATCTATTTTAAAATACTCAATCATCCTGCGGTTGTAGAATATCATCTTTCACTTCCATGGAACCTATCCCATTTGAATGATGTATTCCATGTATCACTTTGGAGTAGTATAGATGAAACCCTTCACATGTACAAAAAAAGATATATTAAAACTAGAACATTAATTATTAAATTAGTAAAAAAAAACAAACATCATAGGTAATTGTTATAATGTAATATGAAACAAGAAAAATCACCTTGATAATGTTTTGGGTAGTAATCATATATTTGATGATGTAACCTGAGACCCTACAGTTGTAATAAAGAGGGTCTACCCAATTTTTTTCATACAGTAAAAAAAATTGAAGGAAAATTTCTATTAATAGAGTTTTGATGTAATAACACACTATTTTAATATTTTATTTATCCATTAAATTATTATTTATTTGAATATATTTATTCACACAAAATAATAATAATCTGAACTAAAATAAATTTTATTAAGGTAAATTATTGAAATTGTAGACAAGTATTAATACATTGCGAAATTGCATTGTTAAGTCTCATTATGAAAATTATTTGTGGAATAAAACAGCATGTAAATAAAAATTCCTTTAACATAAAATATTTATCCAAGTTGTTATCAATGAATATGATAACCTCTAATTAATCTATGTAAATAAATTGGTGAATAATAAATCCAATAGATATTATGATGGTAAAATAATTGAATAAGATATATGGTATTATAAATTCATATAAGACTATATATTGGAATAAAATACAACAATTATATGTGTAGTCATTAGTTATATGGTCCCTGTAATTATGGTGATTATCTTTATGTGGGGGGTGTCTATGATATAAATCTTATTATGTATAAGATACAAATATTTGATTTATATGAGCTATATGCAATATATGATGAATAGAATTAACATAATGTCTGAAATTATATATTTTTTTCTATAACAAATATATTATATCACATTTTCCTCCATTAATATACTATTTCATGATATAAAAGGGTAAGGATGAAATGAATTCAATGAAATGTTGAATGAATTAATGTAAAAGTTTTTTCAATTTTTCATTCATTTAAATAGATTAACAAATTATACTATGTACACGGAACATCCTAGTGTCCTACTGTGATGATATTAACTTCTAACATTTGATGGAAGTTGTGTGTGGGTACCTAAATCGTTCCTTTTTCAAGATCCCCATAACCATAATATCTATTTCACCAACCTTATTTATAAAATGAGTTTTTAGCACATCATGGAGGATGGAGAGTCTTGAACATATGATTTCCAATTCATTTTGTAATGTTTATAAAACATCAAGGGGGAATTTTTTTCATCCACATTACTAATCCTCATCAACAGTATCTATAAATTTTAATTAGTATGTTTAATTTATGTAACGAATAACATTGATTCATTTTCAATTTTATTCAGTTTCAATTTTCAAGCATAGAGATTATAGATAAAATGATTCATTATTCTTCTACTATTATTATTAAGTGTTAATCAATAGCTTTTAAATCAAAACATTTAGTCACTATTTATAAATATATCAGAAAATTATATTTAAGCAGTGTAATTAGTTATAGGGAACTGAAATTAATATAATTAAAACATTATAAGAAATTTTTGAAAGACATAAAAAACAATTTTTTATGTAAATATTTTATTATATAAATATATTCATATACATTACTTATTATTAAATTATGTAACTATATTTTATATTTATTAAAATAAATTAATATTCTATTTCATATTTATTAAAAAAATTATTATTTAGAAGACAGTAAATAATGTTAAGTAGATTTGATTGAAATAATTTATTGTTAAAAGTTGATAAATTTTAATGAATAGTTTATTGTAGTATTGGGATTTTTTTCATAATAAATTTAATGAATCATAATTCAATGGGGAATGAAATATAATTTTTAAATAAATAATATATTAACACATATTTAATTATTATTAGACATTAAATACAATTAAGAACACATAATATTTTAAGACTCATTTTTAGTAAAAATAATTTCTATTATATTATGTTTAAAAAAAATATTTCTCATGCTGGGAAATATATTCAGATTAAATGGGGTTCAAGGATATAATCATTAAATTGAAATGAATATATAAGGTTCACCTTATAAATTATGTAAATAAATTAAATACCAAGGTAAAAAAATTAAACAATGTTTGTTTTGTAAAAATGAGGTAAGCTAAAGTGGATCAACATTATAGTAATTAAAATGGTATTTCTAAATTCATTTTTTTGGTTTTAACATTCAAGTGTAAATCTCTATACAACATTATATTAACTAAAATTTCTTACCATGATGATATTTATTTGTTTCTGTTCATCTTACTTATGTCTCTAAAGAAATTACCATAATTGTCCATTTTAATTGAGATATGTACTACCCATTCATAAAAATAACATTTATTTAATAAAAACATGGTTTGCCATCTATTTTAAAACTATATAATTATTTTTATAGTTTTTTAGCATATATATCCATGATAGAAGTTTAATTTTATTATTTTTATGGAACCAATGTTGAAAATCATAGAATTCATCCATGTATGTATGTTGTTAATAATGGTATTTTTCAAATAGAATCTCATCAAATATTTTTAAAAATATCAACCTAAATATTAATGATTTTAATCTAAAATTGTTATTATAATTATGGTATCATACTAATATTAAAATATTGTCAACTCTTACTAATTTTCAATTATTCCATGTTCTTGTTTGGATCAATTCGACCAACCACATGAATAAATTATTACCAAAATCATCTTATTCATCATAAATAAGTATAATGAAATTATAAATGATAATATATGATATTATAGAGTACTTTGGGTTATGAATATAGTTCTGTAATTTTTAAACATAAATTAATTATAAATATGACGTAAATTTTTATTATCATAAAAATCATGAAATGTATATATCATGGATTCAATTTTCATAAACAATACATGTAATTTTAATTAATTCTATTTGGTAACTAATAAATTAGATTAATTCAGTGATTCCACTACTTTGAATGAAATAGGAATTAAAAATCGATATCAAATAAAAATATATGGCAACAAATATGCACTCATTTCTCTCACAACTAGGGTTTCATAGTTGCTAATGTGAGGGGGTGATTGATGATAGTATTCGTTCAATGTTCACCCCCCCGATCTCTACTGGGAAATCCCCAATATCATTATTCTCCTTGATTATCCATTCAATATTCTATTTTTGGATCTTGTGAGTCTCATCCACTTTATTTTGGATCCCTTGGTGTTAGGGTCTAGGTGGATCCCATCCCAAAGTGGAATTTTTTTTTTGGATCTTCCAAAAACATATTTTTGTTAATCTTATATGTCTCAAATGGATTTGGTGGTGACATTGTTAGAGGTAGGAATAGATGATGTGATCATCCATTGATCTCTTCCTATATGTTCCTTAAAAGGTATCCCATGTTATCTTCTTATTCAAATAGTTTTAATATCCTCTCATTTGTAATCCATATAATGTTATATAGTTTTATATTTCCTAGATAATCTTAGGGTGGTTGTTATTAGCTATATGCATGTGTTATTTCTCCATAAAAGCACTATTTAATGTCTTTTCATCCTTCTGAGAGTATTTATATGTAATTTTATTTGTATTTGATGAGTGGTGTGTTTTTTAGCCAATGTGATCTTATTTAATTTATTTTTTAAATAGGGGGTTATCTTTGATGTTCTCCACATGTTATTTTTATATCATCTTTATCGTGTAGAGTTAATTCTTATTTTGTATAATTATTATATGTGTCTAATAAATGTAATTTGTGTCAATATTTTTTGTTATTTAATATCAATTAGATCTATTGGAAGCTTTGGAGATGTTTAGGTGTTTACGATATCATTGATGGTCTTTATAATGGTGTCAGAGGTGAGGATTTATGATGAAGATGAGGAGGATGATTGTAAGGAAGGCCTAACATTTTAATTTTGAAACTTGTATGAATATATCAAAATAACTGTAATCCAATGAAGAATATAAATAAGTAATAACTATTATAAATGAAATAAATTATTATTATTGAATGTTATAAATGTTAATAAATATTATAATTGGACTAAAATAACATAATAATATGGTTATCATTATTAAACATGAAGTAAAAGTTCCCTTTTGAAATTCAGGACTAAGGGTTAGGGTATTCAATCTAATGAAACATTTAAATTTGTGTTATCTATTATTGAATTTTTATCTAGGAAAATTGTGTGAAAAATATATATAATTCATTATCTATTTTATTATTCTATAATTCTTCATTCATATTATGTTTCCTCTTAGCAATTCCCATCCCATTGGATCATAATTTACCCAGGGTGATGCTCATAAGAGAGACTGAACTTATATATTTTTTATGTTTGGAATATTAGTCATATATATCAATATTCACGTTATTGTATTACAAATAATCATATCTATAATTTTGATTACTAAATTATTTTTCAATTCTATTTAATTCCTTTACAATTTTAATTTTGATTTAATGTTTTGTGTAGGGTCATTTTTCCATATTTTATAATATTAATGTTTTTTTAATGGGAATAACATTTTAAAATAGGTTCTATATGTATAAATATTTTCACTATTTCAATCAGTTTTCATAGGAAACATACTAGTGTGTTTTTCATGATTTTAATTAAAAATTTATATTCCTTTTTTATTATAATTTGTTTCCTTTAAAAAATAGTAAATAATGTCGTGTGTGTTTTATATTTCTTTGTATGAGTAATTATTTATTCTTTATAAATGTTTTTTAATAAATGTGAATATCTTTTTGTTATTCTTATGATTCATTAAGGATTTTTTTTAAGGAAATATAAATTCACTTTTTTAAAACATATGCTATTTCATTATATATATTTAAATGAAATCCATTCCATTTCAGCGGTTAATTTTGTAAGGATACAACTAAGAATCATTTCATATGTAATAGATACAGATATATATTATATCTCATTATAATATAGGTATGATAAAAAAATATTACATTTAATCCATTGATTATTAAAATATTTAATTATATGGTTAATAATGAATAGTTTGTCCAAATATATTAGGGACTTTGTAAAATAAGTCATTAGTAGACATATATTGATATATCCCCAATCTAAATTTTATAATTTGTAATATCTAATGTGTTAAGATGATAAGGATTATGGTGTAGAACTAATACACTATAAAATTGTAACACCCCAAGGTTTTAAAAATAAATTTAAATGTATGAAACATTGTTTTAAGTAGATAGTTATAACTAACTGTTAAAACAAAATTTTTCTGCTTCAATGATTTGAATTTCAAAAAACTCATATACACAGTTGCGATGAGTAAGTTATTTGGAGTCTGATAAGACAAAAATATTTTTTTCAGAATTTTTACCTACCCTTATTGATTGTAACCTACCCTAATTAATATTGATATGAACTTTATGAATAGTAAATATATCTTTATTATGGTAATAAGATAATGATATCTGGATTAAATTTTCAAGCTGTTAAAAATGAGTTTTAGTTTTAAAATTGTAACATTTTAATAATTAATGATTTCATTTTAAAATTAAATTAACAATATTTAGTAAATTATTTTCAAATTATTGTAGTTCATTTTTAAATTGTATATGTTGAAAACGTTTTGGGTGAATTTTTTGTATTTTTTTAAAATTT
Source organism: Viscum album (assembly GCA_963277665.1). Taxonomy (NCBI): domain Eukaryota; kingdom Viridiplantae; phylum Streptophyta; class Magnoliopsida; order Santalales; family Viscaceae; genus Viscum; species Viscum album. Next base: position 2,010,554,255 of record OY728155.1, read on the forward strand.
ATTAATTTTTGAGAAATAATAATATACCATAAATTACAATAAATGCTAAATACATGTTTTACTACATCATAGGTGGTTTAAGGTTGATGTAATAAAATTTAGTTCAAACTCACATGCACTTATTACAATTGGGGTAACATGAAACAAGATTGTTCATAGTCTTGTGCAAAAATATTAATCTAATGATTAAAATAACGGAAAAAACACTCCTCTCATCCACTATAAATACCACCCTCATCCCTCTTCCTCACACATCTATAAATATTTGAGAATTTTTAATTTTCTACCCAATATCCTTCACAAGGATTTTCCCCACATCCAAGACCTTCTGTTCTCACTAAAGGACCAAAACCAAAGGCGTTAAAGAGGATCTCAAGGAGATGTGATCAAGAGGTAAAAATCCTCTTTCTTATTCTTGTGTTTTCATTTCAATTACTTTTAATTTTTTTATACTCTATTATATTTCCATTATTCAAGAGGCATGAAAAATCTTTATAATATAATATGTTCTGGATTTTATCTTGTTTATTTAAAAAATTATTCAACATACATCATCTACTCCCCCTTTCATAAAGACAATGTTCATGATGTATCGTTTACCAAAATCGTGGTTGATGTTGGTACAATTCTTATTACTTTCAAAAAATATGATTATAAAACCATTTTAATGGTTAAAATATATTTATATTTTTATTATGTATCTTCTTTTATATTATTTAATTATCTAAAATTCACAATATTAAATTATATAATGAAACAAACTAAAGATTATCGAGGGACCACCAAAAATGATCTGAATAAATATCATTAATGTTTTATATAATGACTCGCCATAATATATGATAAAATATAATTTATGGTATCGTTAAATATTTTAGAAACAAATTAATACCATTTCAATCCACTTATGTAATTTCATTTCCATTCGACAATATAATTAAATACAAACTGGCCATAGATTTCTGGTAAAGAATGCACCGGAAACATGGAAAGAAGAAAATACTAATAATTAAAGTGTGAAATGATGATATAAAATGATTATATAATCTATTATAAACATGAATATGTTTTTTAATGTATTAGAAACACTATACTAACCATTATAAAGGATTTTTAATGAAATTTTAATGAAGAGGAACAGAAGATAAGAGAATTATTAACGTAATTTCCATTATTTTGGAAAAACACCTACATCATTAATTATGTGGTATTTAAATTTTTACTAGAAGAATTTTTTTATATTATGTTGAATTATTTTTATTTAATGTCTATATACATATTCCCTGAATTTTATTAAGTATCACTTCAATTATATTCCTTTGTTAAGGTGTTATTATTCTAAAATCCTCTTAATAATTATGTTTTTCGAAATTAAAAATAATATTTTTATGCAATTATTCATGTTTTGGTATTATGTTCTAGTTCATAGTCATTGTTTATTATTAATAGTGGGACCTATATCCCCCTTAATGTAATTGGGAATGTGTATTTTGGATGTTGTCCATATGGTTACTCCATGTGTTACTGCGATGGTTACACCATAAGGTCGACTTGAGGGTTACATTGTATGGAAGCTGTGAGGGTTACAAATCTCATGGAAGGCATAATGGTTACAAAAGTAGGTAAGTTATTCCCCATGATACATTTACGGTTCAATTTATGATCATTATGTTTTTTGTAAATCATGAGTAAATCTCATGTTTCACAAAGTAAGTATATATGGGTGACAAGTATGTCTTTTTGAAAATGATTTCATTTGTTTACAAGTATTCATGGAATAATGTTTTTTGTATCTCCATTTTATATCCTATACTATGAATTTTTTCTCATCTAATTTTTTTAAATGATTTTCATAGGTTATAAGAATTTATATGAAAAGGATGGAATCCAAGGTAAATGTTGTGAAGATCGGTCAAAGAAATCATGTTTAATTTGAAATGTTTTGGAAGAAATGGATACTCTTTTTGTGGTGTTCAATCTGTAAAAAAATGAATGTTATATATGTATTATTTCCAAAATCAGAAAAAAATAGAGACCTTAAGTATCCTCAATTTGAAAAGAAGTGAGTTCTTGACAAAAATTCATGTTTAAAAATTTAATAATGTTGGATCCTTATAGTTTTATCATATGATGATTTAATTAAATTTATGGGTTATGATGAACTTAATTGAATATCATAAAGTTTGTTTTACTCTATGTTAAATTTTAAATGATATAGAATTTAAATATTACCATGTTCCTTCAACTGATATATGTTTATTCGAAATGGATTTCTATATAATAAATAGGGAAGATAAAGCATAGAGGCATGAAATGAATGATATCCTTATGAATCTGTAGCCCGGAATGGTAGATATTGGAACCTAGTAGTTTGTGACAGTAATGGATCATCTAATATAGGAAATAAATGGATATGGAATCCATGTATGTGAATAACCAGATGTTCCAAAAAGGTACATGAAGATATTATTGCATTTTATGAGACAACACCCTCATTCATTCAATTAATATTCCAACCCAGCAGTTGATTAATGATGGATTGAATCCTTAGAAAATATATTCGATATTTTTGGATGATCAGATAATAAAAAGTAAAATCTCTATGTTTATCATTTTTAAATTGAATCTTATTAGTTCCGGTAAATGGTCAACAACATCATGGATAGAGATAAGATTGATGTCTTAGAGTGGGATGAATTTCAAATTATTTTTCATGAAAAAGTATTTCCAAAGGTGGTCTGACATAAGTTAGAGAAGCAATTCCTTTAATTGAGGAAAAACTAAGATGACTAAGTGGTTGTGTATAAAGAAAACTCAATCAGACTGGAAAGGTATGATTTAACTATTATTATGGATCTTGATAGAAAAACAAACTTCTTTTATTTAGGATTGAATCAAAGGTGTTGAAAGGGTGTTTTCCTCTCATTAAATAAAATGTTATCAGAAACATGTTTGATATTATTAGAGGGTAGAAATAAAGTTTTCTGATGATCATGTGCACATTGAAAATAAAGGGAATAATGGATATAAATGGAAAATGTTGTGCAATAATCAGTTAATAAAATATGATGGTAAGAAATATTAGTTTCCCATTTGTGACATGTATGAAAAAAACACCCTATAAAATGCGTTAATGAGATTGGGATGTGTTTTTGATGTGGTATGTTTAGAAACATGGCTCGAGATTGTAATAAAAATGATCCTAATAATACTCCTAAAATGAAAAATATAATGTGTTATAAATGTGGTCAGATGGATCATTATTCAATTACCTTCCCAAAGAAAGTTCCAAATGATATAAAGAAGCTTGACTATAAGAAGAATGGTATAGTGATATCGTTTTCTACTATGTAAGAAGATGTTTGGCCATCCAATGAAGTATTATTAGGTACATTATTTGTTTACACATATTTTTCAAAAGACTTGATTGATATGGGGTCTACACATTCCTTTATTTATGAGGAATTACCTGGTAAATTTGAAATATCACCTCAACAAATGAGGAAAAAATATTGTAAAAACACTAAGTGAAATTTTATAGGAAAATTTAATTTTATGAATCTTCCTATTGTTATATGTGAAATGAAATTACCTTCAAACCTTTTAGTTTTTTCTTTAGTAGATTTTGATATTATTCCATGAATGGATTGGATTTCTGTTTATCATGCATAGATTGACTATATATTTATAGAATTTTTTTATATAGAATTTAATTTTTTATAAAAGAGAAAACCCATAAAAATGATAACATATAAAAAATATGAGTAACTATTGAATGATGTAAATGATAATTATCATTATCATATTGTTGAAAAGAAGGGAAATATTCATATTAATGATGCACCTATGGTAAATTAATACCATAATGTTTTTCCAAATGAGTTACCCAGTGTCATACCTGATCGTCAAGTCTAATTCACAATTGACTTAGTTCTTTATTCAAATGCAATTTCAAAACCCCCATATTGAATGGATCAAATAGAATATATTGAATTGAAAAAAGTTTTAGAAGTTTGATAAAGGCTTCATTAATCCTAGCACATCACCATGGGGTTCTCTCATTTTGTTTTTTAAAAAGAAATATGGTTTCTTGAGAAATTTCAATGATTATAGAGCCTTGAATAACATAACTATTAAAAAAAGTATCCTCTTCCACATATTTATGAATAGTTTGATTATATATATGAAACATATTACTTTTCCAAGATTTAATTCATATCTGAATACCATTATCCAAAGGTGATGTAGGATGACATCCTGAAAACAACTTTTTGTACAAGATATGGGCATTATGAATTTGTTGTTTTTATATTTCAGATTACTAATGCACCTTTTATATTCATGGAACTTTTGAATAGAATATATCATGAGTTCATGTATATATTTGTGGTTGTTTTTATTGATGAAATTATGGTATTATATAAGAGTAAAGAGGAGTATAAAAAATATGTAATGTATGTTTTGAAAACCATAAAAAAATAACTCTCTGGAAAAACAAAAAGTGTTCTTTTTTGATGCAACTGATTTCTTTTCTTGGGAACAATATAATTAAAGATGGAATAATAATTTATCCTTCAAAAAAAAGTGGTCGACAATGACCAAGACCTTAAAATGATACAGATATTCATACTTTTCATGGATTAAATGGTTATTAATGAAAGTTTGATAAAAACATTTCATGATTATTTATCCCAATAACAGTGTTAACACAAAATGGGATTAATTGTTTTTGGATATAAAGTTTAGATGTTTGTTTTCAGGAACTAAAGAAGTGATTGGTGAATGCTTGAGTTTTTCAATTACCTTCCCAAAATAGTAAGTTTTTCATCTATAGTGCTTCTAAAAAAGGGACATGGTTTGGTACTGACGCATAATGATTAGATAATTTCTGATTATTCAAGACAATTAAATCCACATGAGTTATATTATCCCACACATGATTTGTAATTGGCTGTTTCGGTTTTATTTTTAAATGTTTGCAGGAATCATTTACAATGACCAAAATTTCAAATATATACTTACCATAAAAGTCCAAATTATATATTCACTCAAAAGAAATTAAACATGAGGATATGAAGATGGATAAAATTGATAAAATATTATGATTTCAAGATCAATTACCATCATAGAAAACCAAAAATTGTGGAGGAATCCAGAGTCAAAAAATAACTCATCATTAACCAAGTTATGTTTAGAAGATGATCCCTTGATTATTAATGTGATAAAATTTAGCTTAGAAATTGTTGGTCCAGAAAATTCATCAATTTTTTTAGGTTTTAGGACATTCATCATTATCAAAGAGAATTATGAATTTGCAGAATGAAGACTATGAGGTAGAGAAAAAGGTTGAATTGGTTAAAATTTGTAAGTTTACAGAATTTATCCTTAACAAATATTGTGTTTTGGGATTTGGAAAAATATTATATGTTCCTTGTGATTCATAGTTGAAGAAATAATTTTTAATGAAGTTAATAGTTATCGATTTTTTCCATCCTAGCTATACTAAGATGTACTGAGACCTTCGAGAGTATTATTGATGGGAATGAATGAAAAGAGATATTGCAGAATTTACCATGAAATCTTTGACATGTAAACAGGTTAAAGAAAAGTGGATGTTCCCAAAGGGGATGCTTAATCAGTTACCAGTTCTAGAGTGTAAATGGGAAAATATATCCATGGAATTTGTTGTGGGACTACCAAAGATTATTTAAGGTAACAATTCAATTTGGGTTATTGTTGACTGACTGACTAAATCTACACATTTCATTCATATTAAAGACACTATGTCATTAGATAATATTTCTCAACTATACCTCTAAAAGATTTCCATGTTACATAGAGTTCATGTTTACATTGTATCGGACTAAGGACCCTAGTTCAATTCACTCTTTTGGAAGGTCCATCAGATGTATTTGGGTTGGGAATTAAAATTCAGTACATTCTTTCATCCTCAAACAAACAGAAAGACAGAGAGAATGATTTAGAATTTAAAAGATTTTATTGTAGATTAATCACTATAAAACTATGGAATATTGGATTATAATATTTATTTAGATGAGTTTTCTTATAAAAAATGGTTTTTATTCTAACATACATATGGATCCTTTTGAGGTATTGTATAGGAAGCAGTATGGAAATCAATATTTTTTCGATAAGTCAAGGAATGTAAGTAGAGGGGAACAAAATTACTAGAAGAAGTTCCTAAAAATGTGAAGATGATCTAAAAACACATTAGGAAAGCTCAGGGCTTGCAAGAAATCTATATAAGTGACATGATGAAAGACTATTATTTTAAGGTAGGTGATTATGTTTTTCATAGAATCTCACCATAGAAAACTGTTATGTGTTTTTGATAAGAAATGAATGGTATGTCCACATATAATTGGACCTTATTAAATCATGGAGAAGATTTTACTAGTTTCCAAATGTGTATCTTTTCCTCAAATTTTATCCGAGGTACACAATGTTTTTTTATGTTTCGATGTTGAGAAAATATATTCTAGATTCATCTCATTTCTTGAGCATAGATGTAGTAATGATTGAAGAGAACATTTCTTATTAAGAGAACCGATTTAAGGTCCTTGATCAAAGGGAACAAGTACTGTTGAATAAGGTAATTCACTAGGTAATAGTTTTTTTGGATAAACCACATGTTTTAAGAAGAAATATGGTAGTATGAAATTATTTGAGGGAAAGGTACCCACATTTGTTTAATAAGAAAAGTGATAAGTAAATAAAATTGTGAGAAATGAATTTCTAGGAGGGGTGAGTAAAACAACCCCAGGGTTTAAAAATAAATTAAAATGAATGAAACATTGTTTTATGTATATAGTTATATATTTATGTTAAAACATAATTTCCCCACTTTTATGATTTGAATTTCAAAAAATGGGTAAACACAGCTGCGACCGGTAAGTTATTTGGTGTCTGATAAGGCAAACATAATTTTTTGGGTGAATAGAAACCTATAATTTTGAATTGTATCCTATCATTATTAATAATAATATGACCTTATTAATAGTAAATCATTTATGATTATGAATATAAGTTAATGAGATCTTGATTAAATTTTCAATGTATTAAAAAATGAGTTAAAGTTTTAAAATTATTATATTTGATTAAATTATGATAAAATTTAAAAATTAAATTAATAATATTTAGACAATTATTTTCATAAAATGGTGTTTTTTTTTTGAATTATACACATTGAAAAATGGTTGAATTTAATATTTGGTATTTTTATGAAATTGATGAATTTTTTAAGAATAATACAATGTGATAAATTATAATAAATGATTAATACTTGTTTCAATGGATCATAGGTGATGAAAGTACTAAATTTTGAAATTCAAATGCACTTATTACTATTTTAGGTCACATAAGACAAGACTAGTCACACTCTTGAGTAAAAATAATATTCTAAGGATTAATATAATGTAAAAAACCTTATATCCTCCACTATAAATACCATCCTAAACCCCTCTTCCTCACACACATCTATGGATTTGGGAATTGTCTGATTCTTGAACAATATCTTACCCATGTCTCTCCCCCATATCCATGACCTATTGTTCTAACCAAAGGGCCAAAACCAATGACCTTATGGAGGATTTCAAGGAGAAGAGATGAAGAGGTAAAACTCTTCATTCTTACTGTTGTGTTTTCATTTAAATTATTTTTATTTTGTAATAATATATTCTTTTCCCCTTATCTAATACAGATTATGGCTTCATAGTATATATATTTTAGATCATATCATGGTTATGGTGAAAAATAATCAACTTACTTCATCTTCTCCCCCTATAATAATGATAATGTTCGTGATGTTTCTTTTACCAAAACTATGGATGATGTGTTTGAAATTTATATTACTTTGTTAAAAGATGATCATATGACCCTTTTAATGGTTAAAATAGAATGTAATTGTTATTAATTAACATATTTTATATTTTTTAATTAGCTTATATTCATAAAAATAATTTTTAAAATGAAATAAGTTCATGATTATTGAAAAAATGAAAAAAAAAATGATTTAAACAAATACCATTAATGTTATATCAAATGACTCATTATCATATGTGATAACAAAAAAATTTATAGTATCATTCAAAATTTATGAAACATGTGAATACCATTTCATTCCACTTCTATAATTTCATTTCCATACGACAAGAGAATCAAATACAAATCGGTCATGGATTTAATGTAATAAATGAACCTGAAACAATTGAAGGAACACAAGACTAATAATTTAAGGGTGAAATGATGTTATTAAATGGTAATATTTGTTGTTATATACATCAATATGAGTCAATAAAATAATAATAAAACACCTTTAAACATTATACAGTAGATTTCAACATTTTTTATGTACGAGGATACTGAGGTAAGAGAGTTCTTAAACCAATTTCCATTATTTGTGTTAACCTTCTACATCATTAATTATGTCATATTAAAATATTTTTTGTGACGAATTTTGTTTATATTATGTTTAATTATGTGTTTTTATAGTGTATATACATATTAAATCCACTGTTAGTCGATGTAGATCACTTCATAGGGGGTGAATTGAGTATCTATAAAATTTCTCCTAACATTGGTTCCTTAAAATAATACCCCCAATTAAAGTGATCGAAGTCAGTTTTATTGAATTTACAGTAGTAAAAAATGTTTATATTATGTTTAATTATGTGTTTTTATAGTGTATATACATATTAAATCCACTGTTAGTTGAAGTAGATCACTTCATAGGGGGTGAATTGTGTATCTATAAAATTTATCATAATATTGGTTCTTAAAAAAAATACCCCCAATTAAAGTGATCGAAGTCAGTTTTAGTGAATTTAAAATTGTAAAAAATGTTTGATTAGTTTCTTAGAAGATTGAATAGTTCTCAGATTTACCAATCTAAAGATTAGTCAATCTTTTGAAACTAATATATTGATTCAAAACAAATATAAATATTTTCTAAACTAACTATACATGTTATCATTATGTTAATGTGAGCTGTGGTATAAATAGGTTTTGGGTTTCGCGATTTGGCCATCGAAGAGCCTCATGGAACTCCTGGGTCGGTCTACTAATGCTTTCTTCGATCCCGGTTTCGGGGTGGGCAGATAGTCATGGACACACTTTTCTGTTGAGACCCTACTCCGATTTAAACGTTGCTCTAGCTTCTTGGTTCCTTCTTCTCTCTTTGAGTCGGTTAGAGGCAGCGGTTTCATAGAGGCTTTGGGAAGTGTGTTTGATCAGTCGATGGCGTTCGAAGAGGCTCGTCCACTACTGTCTTCACTCTAAGATGTGGTGGTTCCTATATGATGTCTGCTGTCTTTAGTCAATGGGGTTATGTGTTTCTCGGTTCTGCTTTGGCTTTCCTATCACGGGTTGTCTCTGCCGCTCAAATCCCTACAATGACCTCAAGTGCCTCTGCTCCTCTCCCAGTAGGATCTAGAGAATTGAAAAATAAGTGGTATTGGGATGTGGGATTTGGTTGTAGATGGTGTTTATTACATTCCTGGAGCCATTGTTTCTCCCTTGTTTCGTCGATGATTCTGTTCTGTGTTATGCGGTGAAGTTTGTGATTTTCTGGTTTGATACTTTACGACAGCAGCAATGGAGTTCTTAACATGCATTTTTATGATGGTTTCTTTCTCGATGACAGATGTGTCGAAGGTTGAAGGTTTCATTTGCATTTTGAATGATCTAATGATTATCAATGCCGGCGGTGAGGGGCATCTAACGATGGTGGTGCCGACGCCTGATATTGGTGCCCCCGGATCGAGGCCTAGGGTTCAGTATGGGAGAGTTATTTTTTAAGGTGCGCGACAGGAGGCGCCTCTACAAACGATGCAGTATGATGGGGTTTATTTGAAATTTGAATTTAGAAAATTTTATGTTGTTCTCAAGCAGGTGACTTTGGTTGCAGATGGCGATGGAATGATTGCAGAATTGGATGTCTACTACCTGGTTGCTACTGTTTTTTGGCATCTAGTTTTTTGTGTTTTACATTTGGTGAAGGTTTTAATTTTGATGTGATTGAATTAATTACTATGCGGTTACCACTAACCTATAAAGTGGCCTTTAGAAAATGAAAAAAAAAGATATTTGGAGGAACATAGATCCGATTAATAAATAAGACAAAATACACAATAGATAAAAATAAGAGGATCAGTATCAAGTTGAGACTTTGTCCTCTCTACTTTGTGATCACCTACCACCATGTATTTTATATTAATAAACTTTTTATCCACACCCTGGATCGGGGTTTACAACCACACACAAGGATCTCTAGGTCACACTTGATGTCAACCATAGTTATTCATGGGAAAACTGACAAACAGATCACACAGGATCTTTTCCACAGTTCTATGTGGGATACAAGAGTAAAATGGATTGAGTATGAGGATATTTTTGTATCCTTCAGCTATGCTCAGGAGGCATTGTTTGATAAAAACAGATGCACAAACTACTCATAAAAACTAGTCACAATATCACAATAGAGTTATAAAAGAAGAATAGAGTTTTGAAATATCTGTGTGTTGTCATGAAAAGCTATACACCCAATAGATGTAGATGAAATGATATTCAAGCCCTCTTCGGGATGTAGGATTCAAAAAAGAGTATCGTAGTCTCAGTAATATAGCTCTAAGGCATGAAAAGGTTTTGGTCTTTTAGTTCAGGATGTTAAACAAGCTTCAGCATATTGTTTCTTGTAATATTAAATTTCTTGTGTACTCAAGCATCGAGTTCTTCTATTTGTAATATCTTTCATATTCACACAGACTGGCTTTTTGTTTTCTAGTGAGTTCTAAGATAAAAACTTTTTGGTTGAGCTTGTAATGATTTTATACTTCAATGTGTAGTAGGCATGAAGATCTTCCCACATCCATGTACCTATTACTATCTACGTATAATCTTACAGACAAAATTAAATAATCTTAGAAAGATTATGTTGTCTAAATATGACTGTTAGAAAAAACAATTAATTAATAAATTTGAAATAGTTATTTATGACAATCGGGGATTCATTTGGATCAGTATGGCATCATAAACTTATCCACATCGGTCTATTAGCATCGGTGTGTCACCATCGATGTGTCAACATTGATCTGTGAGCATCAGTGTGTCAGCATCAGTGTGTCGGTATCGGTCAGTCACCATCAGCGTGTCAGCATCTCTCTGTCAGCATCAGTTTGTCACCATCGATGTGTCAGCATCGGTGTGCTAGCATCGGTCTATCACCAGAGTTCTATTATTAGTGTGTTCAACATCTGTGTGTCGAACATCGTTGTGTCGAACATCGGTGTGTCAAACATCAGTGTGTCGAAACAGTGGTGTGTCGGACATCCTATTGGTTCTAGGGACTCTAAAAAAAATTATGAAGTGTCTGTTTTACACATAACATTGCTAGATTAAGTGACATCCAAAAATACATGTAAAAATACACTTCTAAACATACTAATTCATAATATATGTTATTGAATTATTGAAATATATTGTTCTGTATGACATAATTTATTTACATAGAGATATTAAATGGGATGAAATAGTAGAATCTGTAGATTGACAATATTTGTGATTATGAAAACTACTATATCATAGAGGGTCCAACATTCTCCCCTTTTTTTGATAATCAAAAATTATGTCATACATGTAAATATAAGGAATAATAATAACTAGACATATTATAATTCTCTGAATGTCATTAGTCATTATAACTAAAATAGTTCCACTGTTTGAGTTTTTTTATTAAAAACAAGACTCCCCCTCAGTAAATGTATTATGTGGTGTAAATGTCATGTGTCTTATTACATAATTTATCAACCTGAAATGAATAATGTATTTATTTTTTGAACCTTTTGGGATTATAAAAAACAAGAAGAAATAATGAAGAGAAATATCATAAAAAACGAGAGACACAGAGAATAAAAGAAAGAGTTCCATTAAGAAGAAAAATATTATAGTCAAAAACTTTAAATAGGGAAGATCTTGATCAAAGACACAATTCATCACTAAGGGTTCGAATTTTGAGGGGATTTTCCTTTTTTTGAAGGATCCGTAGAGGTATGAGAGGGTTTGGGAGTGGTAGAGGAAAGAGGTTGTCAGAAGATAACACCAGGGAAGGACACACTATTAAGAACATTTGCTGCAATGCTAGGCCTTCAATCTAACAACACGCTACTCGAGGATTGCTCAGTAATGATCAGTCGAATATGAGAAAGTTTCTGAGATACAATCCTTGGATCATGAGTCCAAGAGGGATTACCAATAGAAGTAGTAAGAGGAACCACAAGTTCTTTAGATTAGACACGTAGATATGGTTTTAAGAGGTTGATCAAATCATTAAGGATTTCACCACCATATGGCATAGATTTCTTGAAGTCATCCTTATTCTATATGAAATTATTCAGCAGAGGGGTGAACTCCTTCAATTGAGTAACATGATTCTTCAGGGCTTCTGTGACTGGCGGAATTATGAGATTTTGTGTTAAAATCATGAATCTATTGATATGATCAGGCTTGGTACAAATCTTAGTAATTAAATTATCCAATTTCTCTCTAATATCTTTCTAAGTAGCAGAGGCCTCATTTGTGCACTGCCTTACCATATTGCATACAAGGTATATATTTTTATATTCCTTTTCAAGAGTTTCTATTTATGAAACACTCTAATGATGTTGGAGTTCTTATCTCATCACAGACATGGGAAATTATAAATCAGCAACAACACCTTTCCAACTCCACGAAATGGATTGGCCAGTAACCATTTTCCAAGCTCCACTTTCATCATCTTCAGATCTAAACATACTATATGAGTCACCTGGTAACTAATAACTTCCACTACACTAATAAAAAAGGTCTTGAAATAAGAGGTTATATAATTCATTTCATTTCCCATCTTCCTTACTTCTTCTATTAGCATGGTATTATATCTAATTATAGTTTCTGTTATGGTAATGAGATTTGGATGAATCTCCTAGATCCCAATACTTGCAATATTTGTATCATCTTTATATTAAATACTTATTGAAGTGAAGGATTCACATAAGGATCCGACTTAGGATTTCACAGACTCACATATATCATTTTTTAATTGCCTCAAATCGGCCTTAGTGACCTAGTGACTAGGCACTATCTGTGCTACTGGCTCTACTGTTGAAGGTGAAACTAGTGGAATGGGTGAAACATGTTCTGCTTCAGCTTGGGATTGTGGAGTAGGAGGAGGAGGCACCCTCTCCTCATCTGAGTCATATCCAATCAAAAAATAATTTATCCTGGGTCATTATTCTATTCTCGAGTATAGGTCTAGTTTATGGGCTCAATAGTTTCAATCTGGATTCTTCTTCAGTCGGGCTCATGAACAAATTCATCTTCATAAACTTCTTCATCCTGCCTATATCCATAATAACATTTTTGGGCACTGGTACCAACTAAACATGGGGTTCTTCGTGTGCTCCAACCACTTCAAATTCTCCAAGCACTTCAGCAATTTGTGTCACTTCATCCTCAGCTTCTTCCTCATGGCCACCAACCACAAGTATATTCAATTACTGAATGATTTTTTGAATTTCAGAAATAGGATGTGGTGATCTGTCCTCATGACCATCATATATATGATCAAAATCCTCTTGTTCAACAGGCTCAACACCATCACTAGCTTCATGAACATATTCTTCACCGGATCTGTCAACTACTTGTTTTTCCACTTTTAAAGAATCACTTACTTTCTCATCATTTATCACTTCATCATCATCATCATAATCATCATCATAATCTAAATCCTCATTTGAAATACTCACATAGCCTTCAACTCCAGTAACATCGGTCTCCTCCTCATTGTCATCACCATGTAGAGGTTCTCATAAGGGTATGTTGAAAGGTGGACTAGCGAGTCTATAAGAAATATCTTTGGGGATTTCAGCTATATCGGTATCACTCATATAATCAGAAGGAGATCCTTCATCTCATGGAACTTCATTCTCAACATCCTCAATAGAATAAATAGCTTTCTCTCCTAGTTTGAGACCCATATCAACTTAATCCTTTGGTCTAGTAGGATAGTCAATTGGATTGAAATCCTCGTAAAACCTTTCATCATCATCATAACCAGCATTTCATCCATGGGTTCCAAAAGATTTTCATCATTTTAAAAATATCATTTTGAAGACAAAAACCACTACATGCACTTATTACATCATCTCTATCATCCACACAACCTAACCTTTTTATCATGGGAGAGATCATCATGGGATAGTAAAAACATGTTTCCTTCTTGAATGGATTTATCATGTTCATAACATGATCTTGTAGATACCTTCATTGGTTCACTTTTATCCCATTTTTCAACAGATATATCAGGAATAAATCATGATACTTCACAGTAGAAAACTCTCCCCTCTTTGGGATGATTTGATGTTGTATAAACATAAAGAGTAATCATACCTCTCCATCATGTTCACTTGAAATAGTTCTTCTGGATTCTCTATTTCTAGTCTGCTCCTTTAGAGAATCTTCATAAGAGAAAAAATAAGAGGAAGGTGGAATAATACCCTGATAATCAGAATAGACACCTTCCTGAGTCATATCTATGCATTTAGCACGTTCCATAGATGAAAAATCTATTTCATTTCCCATTACAATTGACTTTATACTTTCTTCCTCTGCTTCATCTATTGATATCTTCGAATTTCAATACAAATCATGTACTAGATGGGGATAATAAGTCCTTTCATTATTAGAGAACGAACTTAGCAACCCTTAAGATTCAAGCACTCCTAATAAAAATGGATTTCTTGATAGAATCCACCCAACATACACCTTATTCTCTGCTATAACAACTGGGATTTCCAATTGTGGTTTTGTAGAACAACTGGGATCACCATTATGACATTTAGTAGATAAATATTTGATTCGTTCAACCATTTCACGCTTGGTAATTTCCATTTCTAATGATTCGGATTCCAAAGTTTTTGGGTGGATGAGGGTCGAGAGATAGAGTGACAGAGGGTAGAAGGTTTTACAGTAGTGAGAAGGTGAAAGGTCAGGATGGATTGAACTTATTTTATCATTTAGGGTCTGTCAGTCATAAAGCATAAAATTAAAACTCTTCAAAAAGAACACAAAAAGAAATTATTTAAAACAGACAGAATTACAAAAGAGTCCTTAAATACATTAGTGGCATTGAATTCGTTTTACATGATCAGTTTTATGTGATCAGTTTCAAGGATCCGTTTCACAAGATCAGTTTCAAGGATCAGTTTCACAAGATCGATTTCATGGATCTGTTTCTGATGATCAGTTTCAAGGATTTGTTTCACAAGATCGATTTCAATGGTAGGTTTCACAAGATCGATTTCAAGGATCAGTTTCACAATATCAGTTTCAATGATTAGTTTCACAAGATTGGTTTCAAAGATCTGTTTCCCACGATCGGTTTCAAGGATCAGTTTTACAAGATATTTAGAGATTTATCATTCATTTATCATGTCTAATGTAATTCATTCTATTAGTGCTCATGGGTTTAGTGAATATATTAGTAAGCTCATGCTCAGTCCCAATAAACTCAAGAGTTATTTTACATTTTTGATAATGATATCTCAAAAAGTGATGTCTTACATCATATTCTTTGTTCTAGAATAAGCAATTGGATTCATAGAAATGTTAATAGCACTTGTGTTGTCACATTTTATGAGAATATGTATGAATTGAATTCTATAGTCTAATAAGATTTGTTTCATCAACAAAATTTTGGCACAACAACTACAAGAAGGAATGTATTTATCTTGAGCAAATGATAATGCAACCAAAATTTTCTTTTTACTACACCATGATATTAGAGGCTTTCCCAAAAAGTGACATGTTCTTGAGGTATTCTTTCTAGCGTACTTACATCAACCAATGTCTATATATGAATAGCTAACCAAATCAAAAGGATGTCCTTTATGATGGAAGATACATAAATTAGTTGTATATATGAGGTATTTGAAATTTCTTTTAACCACAATTAAATGCGACCCTTTTATGTTTGATTGAAATCCTGCACACATACACAAAATAAACATAATATCTGGCCTACTAGAAGTTATGTAAAGGAGACTCCCAATCATTCCTCTATAAGAAGTTTGATCAACTGATTTTTTATTTTCATCAAGATCTAACTTACACGATGAACTCAATGGGGTTTCACTACTCTTACTGTTATCAAAGCCATATATTTTCAAAATATTTTTAGTGTAATTACATTGATTGAAAATAATACCTTATTTATTGTGAAATAATTGAAATCCAAGAAAATATTTATTATCACCCATTACACTCATTTCAAACATGATTTTCATTATTTTTGATAAATCATTACATAAATAAATTTTAGAATATCCAATGTTAATATCACTTAAAATTACATGGTAAATTAAAAAATCTTTTGATATTATTTATATAAATATTGTTTGATCTGGATGTTCTTTTTTAAATCCTATAGAAATAAGAAAATTACTCAACAGTTCATACCATTCTCTTGGAGCTTGTTTCAAACCGTATAATTCATTAAATAATTTGAAAATGTGTTTCGGAAAGAGAGGATTTGTAAAACCTAGGGGTTGTTCAAAAAAAACATCCTCAATTATATAACCATTTAAGAATAAATTTTTGACATCCATTTGATATATTTTAAAATCCAGGTGAGCTGTATAGGCAATTATGATCATAATTTCTCATATCTAGTTGCTGGTGTAAAGGTATCATCATAATCAATTCGTTCTTCTTGACTATATCCTTGTGAAACTAATATAGAACTGTTTTTATCTATATTTCTAACTTCATATACTTTATTTATAAACACAAATTTGGTTCCTATGGGCTGAGTATCCATTATTTTATCTATAAATTTCCAAACATTATTTATTTCAAACTAATTATGTTTTTCTTGAATGGAAATTACCCAAAATTCATCATTAATCACCTCATTGATATTTTTAGGATTAATCTATGATAAGAAATCTTGATGTTCAACCTGATTTCTCAAGGAATATATCCTTTGTTTTTACTCTATATGAATCTCCAACAACAATATCTAGTGGATGATTTTACGGTTCTTCATTAGTATATAGAAGGTAGGACTAGATATTTTAGGTTGATCAGGTTGTTCTGGTTCATTACAATTGGGATCTGTAAAATTTCCAGAACTAGAAGTTTTCATAGATTCCTTCACTTGAAGATTTGAGGTTTTATCATTAATGTCTAGATTGGACATATCCTCTTCAATATTTTCTATTGAGGTATTGGTCTCATGTGGATCTACTTCATCAAACATAATATATATAGATTCCTCAACCCATTTGGTTTTCTTATTAAAAACTCTATAGGATTCTCTTGAGGTAGAATATCCAATAAATGTTCCTTCATCACTTTTGTAGGAAAGTTTATCTAAATTATATATAGTGTTCATAATAAAAATTTTACAGTGAAACACTTTAAATTAACTCACTTTGGTTTTCAAATTATTCCACAAGTCATAAAGAGTTTTCTTAAGGATGGGTCTAATTAAGACTCTATTTATTATGTAACAAGATGTATTAACAACTTCATACCCAAAGTAAATGTGTAGGTCATATTCATTAAGCATTGTTCGGGCAATTTCCTATAGGTTTTTATTTCTTCTTTCTACCACACCATTCCATTGAGGTGTCCAAGGATGAGAGAATTTATTATTGTTGACATTTTGTTATAAAAATGCCTCAAATTCAAGATTCTCAAACTCACAGCCATGATCACTTCTTAGGATTTAATCTTAAGTCCACTAAGGTTTTCTACAGTCCTATCATACTTGGTAAAGTGTGAACAAGCTTCACTCTTGTGAACTATGAAAAAGGTACAGGTTTACCTAGAGAAATCATCTACAAGAACATAAACATAGTTCTTCCATTTGAGACTCTCAACTCTATATTGTCCAAAAAATTCCATGTGAACCAACTCAAGATGTTGAGAAGTAGATACTTTTTTCTTTGGTTTGAATGATATTTTATGTTTCTTTTTTTTGACAAGGATGGCACACATTATTGTCTGGAAACTCTAATTTGGGTAGGACACTAACTAATAATTTTATAGTTAACCTCCTAAGAGAGTGTATGTTTCACTGCACTAGTCTTATATTCTGGAGCACAAAGTTTTTGTGAAAGGCATTTAGATATGAGACATTCTATGAGGATGGTGTGTCTATATTTATAGCATATACATTATCATTCTAAAAGAATTAAACACTATTTTATTGTTGGAATAAAATACATAGAATGAATCATTTTTGAACTTAAAATTAAATTCATCATCACATTATTGAGAAATGGTGATAAGGTTATACTTTTATTCATCAACATACATTAACTTATAAATTTAAATTGAGTTGGGGTTAACAATATCACGTAAGCCGATGATTTTTTTCCATTAACATTATCACCCAATGTGACATGACCTCCATAAATATGGATAAGAATTTTAAATCTTGAATTATCCTTAGTCATATGTCTTGAATAGCCACTATCCAAGTACCATAGATTTTATAAGTGCTCTTTAGGAAATTCACCTACAAAACTGTTCATCCAAGAAATGAATTTGGTACCTATATTTTTGTGGGTCCACATACATTAGTGATATAAGCATTAGGAACCCAAAAAAGTCTTATGGGCTTTCTATATCTAGAATATTGAGTGTTTGAAAAAAACATTTTTTGGTCATGAATAATTTGATAGAGTAATAGAATTTATGGAACTAAAACTTACTCTAAAATTATGGTCTTTGAAACAGGTATCTAATTTTCTAGATTTGGTTACAAAATGTGATTTGGATAAATTTCATTGACCTAGTTGATATCCTATCCCATAAGTATAAATAACAGCTATTTGTTTACCATGAATTTGAGAAAGAGTATTTATCCAATTATTAAACTTTTTTAAGTTATTCTTCAATTGCACACTAGATATTTTTAAATCATCATTCTTATTGAGTAGTTTAGCATTTTTCCCTTTTTCAATTGTATGTTTTGAGTTAATAGTTATAGTAAGTGCATGATGTTTCTTCAACAATTTATACTTATCTTTCAACTCATTACATGTATCTTTTTTCATATTTCAATATTTGAAAAATTCATCATTTCTCATATTGTCAAACTCACTTTCAGAGTGATAAGAATTATGTACAAGAGAGCCTAAGGTTACCTCAGCTGTTTTTGTCATAATGCACTTATTTTTCTTATCATCCTTCACATTTTGAGAAGACGCACATTAACATGAGCTGTCCTCGGAGGCACTCATGGTGGCCTTCATTACATTCTTATACCTTCTATTCTTATTTTCATACTTTTTCTTGTTTTTTTTGTTTATATAATCTGCCTTGATGTGTCCTTTCAATTTACATTCGTTGCAGATTATCTCTTTTGTTTTATCATTTCTCTTCCAATCCTTTTCCAATTGCCATTATTATTATAATTTCTATTGTAATTAGCTGTTCTGGAAAAAATCTTTTTTGCTATAGAATTTCATTAATCTTCTAGCCAGCATGACCATTTCTTCGTCACTGTATGAAGTTACAACATCACTACTGGAGCTTTCAATTGTACCTTGAACACTGTCATTGTTATTACTTTTAGATGCATTTTTATTGAATTCCGTAGAATATCATTTTTTCATTCACTTCTTGATTTAACTTCAAATCCTCATCATAAATTATTAATTTTCTAAAAAAATCTGTCACTGGAATTTTATCAATATCACACTATTCCCTAAAAGATATAGATATTCCACACCATCTTTTGAGAAAGCATCGCCGAATCCTCATAATCTATTCTTTGGTTGTTACTACACTTCATAAAGAAATCATGGTATTAAAAATTTCATTGAACTTAGGATATATATCATAAATATACTCATTGTGATTCATTCTGAGGTTTTCATATTTAATAGTATATGTATTTAATCTCATCCCTTTAACATTATATATTCCTTCATGAGAAACAGACAGAGTGTCCCAAATCTCATGTGGAGTTTTACAAGAATATATAAATTTTAAATATTCATCTCATAGTACATATTATATATCATTCATTTCATTACAATTATTGTTCTAGGAAGACTTGGTAGGTTCATCCCCAACATTTATAGCAGTTTCAGGAATTGCATATTTACTTTCAATATCAGTCCATATTTTAAATCCCATGATTTTTAGATTTATTTTTATGTTATGATTTCACATAGAATAATTAGTTTTATTAAAGAAATTTGTTATATTTCTAACAACCCCTTCTAATCTATTATCCATGATATAGATTGTAAAATAATTTCAAAGAGATAAAAAATTAGAAATAATAGAAACATTGAGATCTTTGAAAAAAAACTACAATCACAGTTGAAAAAATTTGAAAAACTGATAATAACATTCAATTACTTTGATAACAAATGTTGGTCAGAGTAGATCACTATAGAGGGGAGTGAATTGAGAATCTATTAAAATTTCTATTAAAATTGGTTATTTAAAATAATAGCCCCGAATAAATTAATCTATTCCAGTATATATTGAATTTAAAAAATCCATAATGTTTGATTAATTTCATAGAAGATTGATTAGTTCTAAACTTTACCAATATAAAGGTTAGTCAAATTTTTAAAAATAATCTACTAATTCTAAACAGATATTAACACTTTCTATATTAACTATAAATCTTAAGTTTATCTTAATGTGAAATGAATTAAACACAGATTAGTTTAAAACATAAGACAAACTACACAGCGGATAAAAGTAAGAGGTTCAGTCTCAAGATGAGACATAGTCCTCTCTACTTGGTGATCACCTACCACCAATAAGTTAATATTAATAAACTTTTGATCCACATCCTGGATCAGGGTATTAAATAGAACATAGGGATTTCCACATCATAGTTGGCCTCTACCACAGTTATTCATTGGAAAACTGACAAACATATGACACAGGATCTCTTGAATAGTTCAACGTGGGATAAAAGAGTAAAAGAAATTGAGTATGAGGATATTTTAGAATCCTCCAGCTATTCTCATGTGATAGTGTGTGATACCAATAGATGCACACCCTACTCAAAATGTAAACACAAGATCACAATAGAGTTATAAAAGAATAATAGAGTTTATAAACCTCTTTGTGTTGTCCAATAATGCTTTGGACTCAATGGATGTAGATAAAAATATATTTGAGCCTTCTTCTAGAATATGGATTCAAAAGAGTGTTTTATAGTCTCTGTAATCTAGCACCCCATTATGAAAGGATTTAGCTATTTTATGTCATGGTTTTCCGCGATCATTAATAGATTGTTTCTTTTAATATTAACCATCTCATGAACTCATGCTTTGAGTTCTTCTATTTTCAATATATTTCATATTCCGACATGCTGGATTTTTGTTTTTCTAGAAGGTTATAGGAGAGAAACATTTTGGTTGAGCTTTTAATGATTTTATACATCTAGGTCTAGAAAGCATGAAGATATTCACAGTTTAATGTACCTCGTACTACCTAAAGATAATCTTATAGACAGAATTAAATAATGTTAGAAATATTATGTTTTTAAATATAACCGTTAGAAATAAATTTGAATTAATAAATTTGAAACAATTATTTATGAATATCGGCGAGTCATTTCCATCGGTCTTTCATGATTGGGTTGTCAACATCAATCTTTTAGCATGGGTGTGTCAGCATCGGGGTGTCACCATCAGTCTGTTAGCATCAGTGGGTAAGCATCGCTCTGTGAGCATCAGTCTGTCACCATCGGTGTGTCATCATCGGTGTGTCAGCATTGGCCTGTCACCATTGGTGTGTCAGCATCGCTCTGTCAGTATCGGCATGTCACCATCGGTCTGTCATCAGTGTGTCGAACATTGGTGTGTCAAACATCTGTGTGTTGAACATCAGTTTGTTGAACATCAGTGTTTCAAAACATCGGTGTGTCAAACATCATATCGGTTCCAAGGACTCTGTGAAACCTATGAATTGTATGTCTTAAACGTAACATTACTATATAAAGGGAAATCCAAAAATATATGTAAAAATACACTTCTAAACATATTGATTCATAAATATAGGTTATTGAACTATTGAAATATATTGTTCTCTATGACATAATTTTTTTACTTAGATATATTAAATTGCATGAAATAGTAGAATATGTAGATTAATATTATTTGTGATTATGAAATCTACTCTAGAATAGAAGGCCCATCATCCACTATATTAATTCCCACATCAATTATATGTTATTTGTAAGGGGATTTCTTTTAAATTCCTCTTTTAATATTATATTTTACAAAATTGAAAAACAATGTTTATATGAAAATATTCATGTTTTATGATTATGCTCTGGTTTTTTGGGATTTATTTATTATAAAATGTGGTACATAAATGTTCCTCCAATGCATTGGTTACATGTAATTTAGAGGTCGATCATATGGATAATACATATGTAGCTATGATGGTTATGCCAAAAGGTAACCTTGATAGTTACATTATAAGGTATCCATGAGAGTTACAAATCCTAAGCTAGCCATGATAGCTACAAAAATATGTAATTACTTACCCAAGATACAATTATGGTTCTATTTATATTATTTATGATTTATGGAAATCTCGTGGAAATCTCAAGTATCATAGTATATGTATATATGGGTGAAAATTATATCTTTTTGAAAATGATTTCAGACATTTACATGTATTCATGGACTACTATTCTTTTTATCCTCTTTTTATATCCAATAATAATATTTTTTTCTAATACCAATTTTTTAAATGATTTTCATATGTTATAAGGATGTATAAGACAAATAATGAATCCAAGTTATATGTAAAGAAGAATGGTCAAAGAAATCATGTTTAATTTGAAATGTTTTTTGAATAATTGGATACTATTTATGTGGTGTCCACTCTGTATAAATGTCGAATTTTATGTATTTATTATGTCCTAAATCTCTAAATACCTAAAAATTAAATAATCCTCAATATGAAAGGAAGTTAGTTCTTTACTAAAATTCATGTTTATGTTATGTAATAAGGTTGGGTCCTTATAATAACTCTATTAACATTTTTATAACAGTCATGGAGGTGAGGCTTTTCCTTTGAAATGAATTTACATGCATACATAGAATCCACATTATTAAGACTATAATTTATTTTTTATGGATCTAAAATATTGAATCATGGTTCTACATACTTTTTACTTATTCATTATATTATTCAAAAATCTAGCATCCATGACCCATTATTAAGGATCAATGATATCATTGGTATCATTATCATATGTAAAATCCATGAACCATCTTTATTTTCATGTACCAACAAGATTGTCTTATGATACCTTATGATGTTTTATTTTTATTTCTAATGTTTACCCATATCAAATATATGAGCTCAATTTCTCATAGGTTTATATTTTGCATGTAATGATGGAGAATATTAAACATGTAATTCCAAATGGGAATCAATGGTGAAGATTATATATAGGACATGTTGAAGATGCAGAAAAATAATTTAATTATTTATCTAATCTCCAATAACACAGTAACATTAGGTTCTGAGGTGAAATTTTTAAGAGTTATCCTGAATATACATAAAAAATAATATTATATGAACATATTATATATCTGATTCACTTAAATAATCCAAATGTAATGACCCTAATCCATAGAATTTTATTTTTTAAACATACCAATTTTTACCGTAAAACTATTGTGAGTTTTTTAAAAAAAAATCATATGTTTATTTAAAATATTTAGTAAATTTACTAGATTAAATATATGAAAAATGTAGAAATTATTTATTTTTCAATCATTAAATATCATTTACACCAATCTAAATCTATTTTGGATATATTTACAATATCTTTGTTTTATGTTTCTTCATCGAGATATTGTGATTATTTTTACAACTATATGTTGTGTTTCATAGTTTTAAATCAAGAATGGGGATTAGTAGTGTCACATAGGATTTTTTAAAGGGTAAATCACTAGAACGTTTTGTAAAAAATGTTACATAGAATATAGATACTATGTCTTTGATGATGAATTATTCTCCTAGTTGTAATTGATTTACAAATTGGAGTAATTTCATTTTATGTTTTCTCATTATTATTTATATAGAATAACCGATGATTATTAATATCAATGTCATATATATTTTTTAGTTAATTTCACTATATTCTAAGGCTATGATATAATCTACGTAATCCTACATTTGGGTTCATTTCATATCATGTGAATCTTTAATTTTGACATTTCAATATTCATGTTATATGTTTAATCAAACATCAAATATTTCTTAAAGACTTAACCTTACATGTTATCTACTTTGTGGGTTCTATTCCATCCCCACCCTTATGAGAAATAAAATTTTTATATTACACTTTTGTGGTCTATAAACATTATGATAATTTATTCTTCCTTGTTTAATCTTTTGTTCGATATTCTAATTCACCTTTTACCCTCTAGAATTAGATTTGAGTAATTAGAGAATATTTTTTCATCATCATACACCTGTCATCCATAAGATGGATTTTGGTGGTGATTTTAATTTTGTACCACTCATGAACTTACTTTTTTTATGTTCAATATTTCTATATCATAAACAATATTGCATAATATTGTGACGTAAAAACTAAAAAAAGTCATTGGTATTCCTTATTTATGATTGTTTTAGCCTGAAACATTGATTATTTTTTGAATATTTATTGTTACAATTTTTTTAAATGTTGTAATAGTGATTCATTATTTAATATCATACTGGTGACATTGACATGGAAATGTAGTAGAGCTTACATGTTTGAAATCAAACTATATAATCTTAGACAATGGATATTGTGGTATTGTATCCCCCCAAACATCAAACCACTATCTTCTATACTAAACTAGAATTAATATACAATTGGTGGAATAGTTTCTCAATAATATTTATTATCACATTCATTAAAGTGCTTTATTGGGTCTATGTGTTTCCATGTGTGTGATTTTCATCACCAAAATTAGTGAAATTATTCCACCAATACATAGATGTTTGGATTATTCTCAAACCATAAATATCAATGTTTTATTTTTTGTTATTCTCTTTATTTTATTTTCCAATTTTAATATTACAAACAATGGAAATAAATCATGAGTTCATAAGATTAATTTTGATCACATGAATTAAATGATGGATATGGAATACGGTAAGGTGATGATTGGTCACTTGGATGGAATAAATTTCAACAACTAGAAGATGTTGATCACCAAATAACACTATAAAAAATGTAAAAAAAATACTCTTAATAGTGAGAAACAACATGAGATGGAGAGGGTGGATTAGGATAAACATAACGACTAGGTTCTAGGAGTTGTAAATATGATTTTTGAAAAAATATGTAACTCATTATTTGAGTGGAGAAAAAGATTACTAGGTTGATTAAAGATATCATGAATGCGTTTTAGAATCCTTTTTTGTAAAACAAATTGTACCTGATGTGATTATTAGTCAATCATAAGATAGTTGATCAGATTATTTTATATAATTTCATTATTGAATTTGAAAACATAAAATTACATTTTTCATTAGAGGGAATCACACTAGATGATGAGGTATTTTTTTGGTACTAATGTCATAGATTCATGAAAGTTAGCAAGCCACAAAAATAGTTGTGAGTAAAACATCAGGGAATAAAATGTTGATATGAAATATGTGCTAGTCACAATCGTTTTTGAGGATATATTATGAAGAAAATTTACTAGATTCTATGGTTAGTCAGTAAATATGGAATGTTGAGGTTTATATTCATAGTGATACAATCATATATAGTTACAAAAAATATTTGGAAAGAGTTATATATGTCCAAGGAGGAAAATACTACCTAATGGATTTCTGGAAATATATAAAATTATAAAAAGGGTGTAGTTGAAAATTAAAGCTTCCATAATAGAATACATAAACATTACACCTAAACGAAGTGATGATGTTAGTCAATTTAGTGTGAATAGTATCATTGATTCATAGATTTAAGATAATGGTTAATTATTCCATTCTGTATTATAGAATTATTTCTAAAACAATTATATTCATTGAAATTTTTACAATGTATATCTTTTTGATAATGAATCCAAGTATATTATAGTAAATTGAGACACATTGATTAAAAATAAAAATTGGTGTTTCTTATTTCTCGTAATATTATGGTATTCCCAAATACTAAGAAAAATATAATTTATTTTGGGGAGAATTAGGATATAAGTTAAAAATAAAAACTCATTAGTCATGTATGGAGGTTTTCTTTAGGATGTAGTTTAAAACAATGAGAATTAAATAATATACCTCTATACAATATGTTATATAATTGTATAGACATGATTACCATAATAAATTTTATATGGGATTAATTTTTATTTAACCCCATGACATACCTAATGATCGAGACTGATATATAGGTGACGAAAAAAAGTAATTATACAAGAGATAATGTTGGAGGGACACTAAAAGAAAAATGGATTCTCAATGTGGGTTTTAGAAGTTGGTTTCTGATTCTAGTTTTTTTACTCAAGATAAATAAAATAAAAATTAATTTTTTGTATGTATAAAAATGTATTACTAATTTTTTTAATGTTTATCTATTGTTCTTTAGTAACCACTACAAAATATATATCTTGTAATTTTTTTGAAAATGATAAATTTAATTTTTTAGTGGTTTCTTTATAAAAGTATCAAAATTAATTGAAAAAAGTTCAAAATATTAATAATCAATTGTATTATATTTTAAATATTTTATATTTGATATTTAATATCATTTATTTATTATTATTTATAAATTTAATTAATTTTTTTTCTTTATTAGTAACTATTTATATATAGTATTTTGTAATTTTTTGAGTCATAAATTAAATAAATGATATTATAGAAATATGTATTAAAAATAAAATGAACATATCTTTTGATTTAGGGATTTTCTCTATAACAAGTCAACCAAAGTATAATTAAGTGGTGTAAACTGAAATTAGTTAATCATTTTGTAGTAATTAATAGAGTAAAATTCATTACAATTTGAAGAGATGATGAGAATTGAAAATCATATTCAAATGACCATAAATTTTGATGTGTGTGTCCATTAGGCTATATGAGATGTCAAATAGAACACTAAGATAATATCTTTTCCACATTATACCAGGGGTACATATGTCACCTTTTACACAATTTCAAAAAATTCACAAAATCCATCAAAAGCTGAGTTTTGGTTTGGATACCCTAATTTTTTAACATTCAATGTGATTTTGGATTTTCTTAAAAGTGCATTCATATTCTTTCAATTGTTAGAATTATCATGGTTTCCCATATTTTTTGGGATTTTTATTTATATATATGTATATATTACTATAAATTTAATTAAATATATTTATACGTTTATTATACTCACTTATTTATATTTAAATGTTTTGAAAATATTATTTATTAGTTGATATTTATATATATTTATTCATAATTGTTTTTCTAATATTTTATAAATAATTATATGCATTTCATTTTACATATTTATATATTATTTTGATATATATATATATATGTTGATATTTTATTTACATGTGTATGTATATAAATATTTATATTAATATAAAAATATATATCGTTCTATCCATTTATATTTATTTATCTAATATTATTGAATGGTTATATATTTTAATAAAATATAAATGTGTGTTTATTTAATTTCATGTAATATATATATATATATCTATAAATATATAAAATTATTTATATGTATGTATACTAATGAATATTTATTCGTATGATGTTTATATATATTTATATGTATTATGTTGCATGTTGTGTCTGTGTGTAACACTCAAAAATATTATAAAAAATTATCCTTAACTAATTTTATATCAATGATAGCTTGCATAGCACGAAATATAGAGTTTGAATAAATCACTATATATTATTAATATATTTTAATGTGACCCTTCTTACGTAGATCTTATATTGGTTTATATTAATAGGGTTAACTACATTATGAGGTATACGAAATGATCATATAAAATATTATTGTATTTATTAATGATTTGGAAATAAGCATTTAATTTTCCAAAAATCACTATCATGATTAAAAAATAGGTTTCCTTGAAAAATATTTCTAGTATATTTTGAGTGAAAATATTATATTTATGATTTGAAACATATATAAATTATATTTCATAAAACTAACTAATTTATTGAAATCATCATATTAATATAATTTTAGGGTGTGTATCTGTGATTTTCTTGAAAAGATTATTTTTCCATCGAGAAGTGAAAAATACTAATTTTTTATAGAAAAATATATTTGTGTGTCGGTATTGTACAATGTTAAATTTTGTTTTAAAATAGTTTCACTGTAAAAAATAGATCTGTTATATTATAAAAAAATTAATTGAATTTATATGAATCTATTTTATGTTTTATGTTGGAGTAAAATATTTTTATATGTTAAATCATTTTCTAGAAAGAAATATTGTTATGCACAATAGGTGTTGTTTTATTATTAAATTAAATTAATAACCATTGGATAATAATTATAATAAAATTTAATTATTATATATTCATTTATATTATTTAAAATACTTTTCATATTTTATATCTATGGGATAAAAATAAACTATGTTTTATGAACAGAAATTTATTTTTATAAATAGATAGTTTCGTCATATTTTGACCATATGTTTTTAATTTAATTTAAATAACATATATGTATTGAAATTGATATAAATTATTCTATATTTATTATTCTGAGGTTCAAATTTTATAAATATCCCCTTATATTTATAACTGACATGAATTGTAGTCATGGTAAACACTAATCCATCAGTAAAGGGTAAACTAGCATAATCATGCTTAAAAAAAGTGATACTTCTATAACATGTCATTATAAATCTTATTAGATAAAACAAATTCTACCATAAATAAATTATGATATAAATTGGGTTTTTTAACATACACTTTAACATGAATATGACATATATATTATTTTAATAAGATAATGTTACAAAATGTCAGTCTTAAAGTTTAAATTTCATTTATGTGATTACATATGGACAAAAACTAGCTATTAACGAGTAATAAATTTATTTTTTGCATAATTATATAATATTAAATATGGTGATATAATTGAATTTTTTATTTATTATATAATTACTGTAATTTCATATATAACACCAAAGAATATTGATTTCATTAAGGTAAAAATTATAATAAATGATATTAAAAATATTAATTGTAATATAATTTTATTATGTTATATAGTTACATGAATTTTATAGGAGTATATAAAATATTAGTTGTGTTCGTAGATATTATATTCAAAAGACAAATTTAATATTTATTTTGTTTAAAATTAAATGAAATTTTCATAATTGACTATAATGATATTTTATCAGAATAATATTTTAATTAATAATATAAAAATCAAATCCATTTCAATTAATCCTTGAAGGTTATCATATTGTCTAATATTTCCTAATTTGGAAATTCATGGATTAATTTTTATATTATATGTAAAACAATAAAACAAATGATTTTGAAAAGGATGTAACTGTAATTAAAATAAAAAATGGTTAATTTTGGGTTAATGAAAATGAAATTGTATAAATTAACACAAAAGGTGTCTAAATGATATTTTTTTATGGTGAGTAAAACCAAATCATAAAATTTTGTTGAATCCTATACCATCTGGTGGAATTTATTTTACAATGAATTTAACAATTTATATATGTTAGGAAATTCAAAAAAAATTCATCACCACAATTATATAAGGACACCTTATTTTTCAATTCTTTACCCCACATTGAGTCTTCCAGATTATCCATACTCTACTAATAAACATTTCAATATTTTTATTTCAAAGGGATCACTTGTAATGGATAACTGTGAAACATCACAAAAACTCTCAAATATATATGCAGAACACATCCCAATAAAAACAAAAAAATCAAAATATAAGGAATCAAACCCCATAAAATATCAAGAAACCATTAAAATCTGGTTTGAGACTATTAAAAATATTATAACTATATAATTTATTTTTCAAAGTAATAGAAATTGATTCTGATTTGTCTTTGAACAGATCATTGAAGTGTTACACCAGTTTGTGCCATACCTGTATAATTTCCACCACATTCAATTTTAATTAATTGAAGCCTCGAATCAAAATGAATCCTTTCTTGTTGAAATAGACACATTTCACACAAATAATTTTTTTGGGAGGTAATTTATCTACTATTATATATGTATCCTATGAGGGGGCCTTAATCATTATGAAGCTCTCAAATATTTCTTTCATAGAATGTAATATTTGACCCCATGTATTTACTGGATCACATTACCTTGCATTGAGTTGTCTTCATGGTGGACCTTGTTTCCATCAATTTTTAATAATGGGACTAATCCTTCCACCCCTTAGTATTTTTCCCTTTGGACAATATATAGCTCCCCATATCTCAACAACCGTTCATCCCTTTCTTCCTTCATGGGATGTGAATTATCATATTTAGTATTCCCTATGTAATATCCCCTAAATAAAATCTCACATTCTTCTCATCTAGATATTCCCCCATCGATCATTGTTCCTCATATTTCTCATCGATTATGTCTTCTGTTGAACGCCATTTCACCAGTGTTTTTCCCTCTATATCCATCCTTTAAAAAGACTTGCTGATTCTAATTCTACACAAGGTCTATATAGAATTTGTCTACTTCACTACATTAAACTAAAACCCCTACCCAAAAGAATGTACATTTTTTCTTCATATCTTCGATATTTTATATTATTTGGATATTGTTGCCTCTCTCTTGGATAGTAATGTCTATGGATCACTGGCCTGCTTTACCACATCAGCATATTAAGGGGGGAGGGGGTTGGTTCCATACTAGTTGGGATTAATGATCCAACTTCCTATGTAACCTTTGACCACACCAGAACCTACCTTGAATTTCAATCACCCATGTATCCATTCAAACCGTTATATATTTCCACAACCATAGGCTTTAGGTACACTATTCATGTCTTCTTTAGTATTCCATCAGGATGCCCCATCTTAGAATTACATAACTGATCTACCCCATGACTATTCAAATATTTCACATTCCTTTTACAATGAACACTTTAAAAAACTGAATCCAAATATTCTAAATGACCTCAAGATGCAGAGTAATTTATCCACAGATCAAAAATGAATGATTGTTTCCAAATAAATTGTCCTCGGACTGTTAGACACACCCAATCCACTTACAGTTTCGACACATAGACTTATACAAAATTCTTAAAAAAATTTGAATCACTGAATTCATTATACAATCATAGAATTAGAAATTACCAAATATATTTCCCCCTATATAGAAAATATATGGTTTTTGAAATGGGATTGGTTGTTCAATTAAACATACCCAAATCGCTTCAGCTAGAGAATCTCATTTAATATGGAAATCGAAGTATCATCAGAGTATAAATAAGAAAAACCTGTTACATTTTTCAGAAAATTATACCATCCAATAATTAAATTCTCCATAGATGAAAACTTCATCATAATTTGACCTATTTCAAGAATCACTACAATATTGGGTTCTTTTAAACCCTATAACCTAAACAAATTGATCAAAGGCATCGACCAAAGGATAATGATGCTCAAATCGGGACACCATGGTTAGTTTCAGGAGATAGGAATATTTTCTTAACTCCTACTGAATAATTAAAAGATGAGGTGTTCTTTCAAATAGAAATAATACTTTTGGACTAATCAGAATCACCAGAAATGATGGAAGAAAATATGTATTTCAAAATGGGTTGAAGGAGCGTGGAAAACCTTTGGAGGGAGGCGGGGGCTAAGAACCTCCCCCTTCTTTTGAGGTGGTTATTGGTGGAATCTCAACCATAGATGCATATGACATCATCAAGAGCTTAGCTGAGAAGAAGGATTAGTGTCAAAAATCTCCAAATTTCTGTTTTAGTCTTATATAAAACATTATATAGGTTTTTTTCATAAAAAAACCAACCTAGTATCCCATTAGTATATATTTAAAATAGTTTTTTAATGAAGTGGTAATCTCCTAATCCGATGAATATTTTTCTACACAACCATATATCTTATAAATATATGATATTTATCATGAAATAATAAATTAACTATACTAAATACTTTAAAATGAAATTATGATAATGAAAAAAATAACCATATTTTTCATCAAATGATAAGTGAGACTATCGGTCCTACGTACATATGGGTTACCATCCCCACATAGTGATATAATTCATTTAATTTAATTACTATTTTTTATTGATGGATATTATGATGGTTTAATTTTTATATTATATATATATGAAACAAATATTTTTTACATATTACGATATCACATCTACCTACTTAAATTCCAAACCATTGGGAAACAATAACTTTTATTGTGTGTACTTTTGGACTACCACCTCCGTGAAGTGATGTGAATCGTTATTAATATTTTTCCTTGAAAGGTAATATGGATTGTTTTAATTAATATAGATGATATATATATGATATAATATTTATTAATTAAATGGTTTTTCATATTTATCATCATATTGTTTTATCTGATGAAAAACTGCAATTATGTTCATGCATACGTACATCCTACAAACTTCATGAATGAAGTGTTTCACTTTTTTTATAACTAGTTTTATGAATTAATATGAACATTTATATAATGAATATATATGATTTTTATATCATTATTAAAATTCAATAAAATATGAAACATTTTCCAAAATACAAGGACCAAAACTACTGAACAAAAATATTTATAAAAAAAAATCAACAAGAATATTGGTTTTAATTAAGAATTTTTTTTATATATGTGATAAAAGGATATATATAAATCATATATTTTACGATATATTTGAATATTTTTATTTAATATTTTTTTATTAAATTAATATTTATTAAATAATATTCTAATTCATACATAAAAATTCAGATTAAAGGTAATTGGTTTTCATCTCACTTTTATTCCTATGGGCACTTTCCAAAATAAATTTTTTTTATTTTGTGAAGAATATATACTACTCAAGAATATATTTTATTATTATTAATATAAATTTTTTTAGAAAAAATATATATGAAAGTTTATTTTTTTATGGGACATATAATTAAAATGTCACATTAGAAGAAAGAGTTTTATGATACAATTTCTTGTATTATCAGAATTTTTTTTATTAATTTTTAAATGATTAAGTCCTATGATTTATTTCCCAACAAAATAAAAAAATTTATTATACTTTAGTAATTAAATGAAAATACATAGTTTCCTTTCATTTTCATCTAGGAATTTACTAAAGCCAAAAAATTATGTTATTACGGGAAATCCATTTCATTTATCTCTTTGGTTTTGAAAACATATAATTAGTTATAGATGTTATCAAAATATATTTTAAGGAAATTTTTTACCATTATAATATGAAATTTAAGTTCATATTTTTTAATTTATTGAAATTATTCAAAATAGATTGAATGAATTTTTTTTATTTTCCAAATGAAGTATTTTGTGACATTCCTAAAAAAAATTATTGAAGGATTGTTTAATCACATATATGTTAGGAAATTATTTTTCAATTAACATGAATAATTTTTTTCATTGAATATTACATTATAAGATAACATGGTTATTTTTAAAGATATTTTTTCTCTTATATTTTCACTGTTTTTAAAAATATTACTACAAATAGAATGTTTATTTTTCTAAAAAATATTTTATGTATAGTTTAATGTTATTCATATTCATAAAGTATGAAAAATCTTGATATCACATATTCTTTTATAGGGATTGTATACAAATATACCATAGTATACAGTTATCATGATAGTTTGTGAATTTTATGATATAATTTTTATAAAATGATTTTTTTCATGCGTTATATTGTGATGAAATAATGAAATATTTATGGGACTTGTTACCTTTCCATGGGTTTTTTATGATAAAATGTTTTGGATACCCATTTATTATCATGGTTTATGATATGATTAATTGTTTATGACCATCTAGAACACATATTAACTATTTTCATTATGTTATGGGAGGGACCTATATCTCCTTCAAATTAATTGTGTCTTGATTAATATCCCATTATATGATGATGACTTAAAGGGGTGTCTACCCTATTCAAAAAGGTTGTTTTCTCATTGATATAGTCTTGCGAGGGAACCTTTACAGAAATATAGTTTAGGGTTTTAACCCAATACACTATTATAATTTTGTAAAAGATCCTTGACTACTAATTAAGTGATTTGATATTCATATGTGAATTAAAAAATTCCATTTCTTATGTGTCTATAATACTCTTAGTGATTATGTTCTTTAATTCCATTATGACTCATGTCCTATAAAATTTAAATCGTTATACATTGAATCTAAATTATGTTCTATGATATAAAAGGTATGCTTTTTGAATTTTAATATCATTTTTTAAAATACCTTTTAATGTGTTATTAGTATATCATCATTGAATTATATCTTTTTTATCCACATTGGGATTCAGATATCATGTTTTATTATGTTTTCTTTCCCTAGGTTTTAAAGAATCATATAAATCATGGTAATTATATAAAGGGTTATAGTTATGTGTATATAATTTAGAGACTACATATATATTTGAAAAACTATGTTTATATTTCTATATGTATCTAATGATACATTAACTAAATGATTATATCATGTTATAAAAAGATATGTATTAATATTTATATATAATGATTTAATATCTATATAGGAAAATATTAGGATTCTATAGTTGGTATAAAAGTAATGATTATTTAACCCTTAAAATCAAGGATAAGAAACATTTAGTAAAAACCATAATTATATTATTATGTATAGGATAAATTTATGATGTTTTTGTAATAATACTAGATCATCTATGCTAAATATATAAATTTATAGAATAACGTTTCATGATTTACACACCCTTTAAAAAATCATGATTCTATGGTTTCCAAAAAAATTGACTGTTGCTAATATTATGTTTTTATTTATTTATAAAAATTTAGGTAGCTGAAGGAATCATTTTATTTGTAAATGGGAGAGTTAATTGAATGATTCTTTTTATGATAAAAAAATTAAAATAAATAATCGAATGTGAAACATTTCAATAACGCTTATTCACATATCTCCCTATATGATTACAAGTCTCATTATCGGCGTGTTTTGGGACAGTCCTAATAATATAATTGTGGAGTTTAAAAAAAATTAGAAGAAAAATATACATGTTACTACTTTCCAAGAATGTGGGATGAAGCACTAAAATCAATGTATCATAGTAACATGGATATGATTTGAAATTTAAATAGAAGGACATAAATAATGTAATCACTATAGAAAAATGACAAGTTTGTTTAATTTAATTAAAGAGTATAATGGTATCCGGATAATATCCTTGATTTATGAATATTTTAAATTCTCATTGTATTAGAATTATGAAAATCAATTTCATTGGGGGGATCTCTATAAGATAATCAAAAAGGTTATATGTGTAATGGTTTTGTTAAAGATAATAAATAGACTATGAATAATGTATGAACTATATGTGTTTTTTAAAATTACTTATTATTATAAAACTATTAGGAATGATTAAATTAAAGTTGATGAATATTATATCATGATTTATATTCCATATTATAGGAATGAAGTATTTTGGGTTAACATAATTCGGAAATTCTAATAGTTTTAGGAGTAATAGGTATGAGTGATTTATTTATAAATTTTTATTCATGATTTATGTTGCCTAAGTATTATTTTAGTGATAATATTGTTATAAAATAATGATATATTTAAGGATTGTTACATTTTAGTAGTTAATTAATTATTTGAATACATAATTTTAACGTTATAAATAACTATGAAATGTTAGTTTTTAGTATGATGATATATCTAGGGTACACGTGATAAATGGAAAGGTAAAAATTAATTTGTCAATTTTGTTGTGTTAATAATGTTAATTTTGGATAAATAAATGAATTAACTTGATAGTATTGGTAGCCATTTAGTTTTTATTATGATTGTAAAAAATATTATTAAAGTTAAATTTGATGAAATTTATTTTATTTTGGATATATGGAAAATACAAAATACTATTGGAAAAATTTAGAGAATAATGATTTTGTAAATTTTGGAAGAAGATATGTTTTTCTATTATGATGACATAAATTATATGGACACCATAATGGATTTATTATCATATGTTTGATCATATATTCCTATGAACCAACAACACATTTTTATTGTCTTTGGTGATGGGGTTTTGATACTCTATTGAGTTTTAAATATAGTTTTAGGTTGGTATGTTATATTATAATAAGACAACCGTTTACTACTAGACAGTTGAATATATATAATCTTGATGGTTTAAAATTGATCCATTAAAAATATTGTATTTTTGAAATTATTTATGGTCAACTTACGTATTCACTTATGGGTTATTGAAAAATTTTGATTCAAGATTTTTTTATGATAAATACATTACATGATTTTATAATTGTAATTCATGTTTATTAATGATTTCTATGAGATGTTTCATCTGGTTAGGTTATATTTAACCATTATGTTGAACATGTGATTTGAAATTATATAATATATTGGAAGAATAAAATTTAATTTTTTTGAATACGTGAGGTGAATAATATGATATGTCATTCATGATTAAACCATTTTTAATTGTGATTAAATTAATGTAATTTATGTTTTTGAATATTAATTATTTATTTCATCATATCATTTTTTAATAATTTTGATAAATATATTGTGTTAGAATTTTTTTTTTGTTAATTCCTAAATATAGAATGAATAAATTGATATACTTTTTTTATCTGTTAGAAGATAAATTTAGTACATCATGTATAATATTATTCATTAAAAATATAAATCATTTGAGAAACATGTTATATTGTTGTGAAAATGGATTAATGGATGAAATTATTGTAATTATGTTTTTATAATTACTTATGTTATAATAATTTAATTCCTCAAATAATGAAAAGGGATCTCACGAAAATAATGTTGTTGTATAACCTTCATTTTCAATGGATTCATTATTTTTAAAGCCTCACTAATTAACACTATTATATTATTTATCATTCTCCTAATAATTATCTCCATGAATCAATATTTTTAATTAGGAATTATATTTTTTATCCATGTATATGTTTCAACATCAAACTATTGTTCTCATATTTTGATACCTAGTTTTTTTGTGACATTCATACACATCTTAATACTTTTTTTATAGAGGTATTATTAACCAAATTTATTGTTATAATTTTTAATAGAGGAATTTTCTAATTTCAATAATTTTATTAATTATCACAATTTCAATTTATGAGGATAAAATTAATTAATCATGGGTGGGAGAATACATTATATAATATCTTTTATAAATTTTATAATTAATTAATTTTATTTCAAGGATATCATGAATTACATGAATCATTGGGTTGAAATAAAAAGAGATATATTATTTAAAATATTATTATCAGATATTTATAATAGAGGTGTTAAATAGGTAGGTTTGAATTATGTGTGTCTCATGAATTTCCTACATTGTTTTTAAATTCCCCCATGATGACACTCTCTCTTCATTTTAATAAAATTATCTTCCAATAGAGATTCTTGTTTTACAATCCTTCAAAAATTTATTTCCATTTAAATTAATTATTTTTAAATTTGTTGCAAAATATTGTAATCAATTTTTTTAAAATTTATATAGATTTGTTCATTAATCTGAATACATTTTTTGAATATATAAGGGTGAATTTCTAAGCATTTTCTGAAAAGATTAATTTTCTAGTGAACAAGGAAAAATAATTATTAATTATAAAATAGTATATTTTTCTTTGAAGCTTAAAAAAAGTATAATTTTTTATAAAAATTAATTCAATGTAAAATTATATCAGTTTTATATTTAATAATCCATTTATTTTTATTTTATCAAATTTTAATTTTTTTTGTTTTGTTTAAATAAACTATTTTTAAAAAGATATTTTTTGTGGGTTTTTTTCAAAAAATGTAATTTTTTTAATTAATAAAAGGGGTACTTATTTATTAAATACATTAATTAAATGAAATTAATATATAATCAATAAATCATTCTAATATTCAAATTATATTTTTCTTATGTATGGATAAGAATAAACAATGTTTATAATTAAAAAAATATTTTTATAAAATAGGTTTTCATCTTGTTTTTCATGATTAATTTTAAATTATTTCTTACCAATAATATGTTATAAATTTGATATAATTGTTTCAATATTTGGAATCTATGGTTTCAGTTCAAATTTGATAAATATGAGACATTTTTTTGTTGAACAATATGGATACTTATCCGGGTAAAATATATCACATCCATAAAGGGCGAGTCGTGTTAATATAGGTTAAAACTATGTGAAAAAGACATATGGTCTACTCATAATTCATATCAGATAAAAGGATTTCAACTCGTGACAACTCTGTAATGAAATTTAGTTGTTTAATAGAAATTATCCAATAAAGAAGACTTATAAATTATTTAAATCTAAAAAGATTTAAAAGTTCAAATTATTTGTTTTAAATATCATTTATCTGTTAAAATTGGAATAAATAGCTATTAATAAATTATAATAAATTTTTTTAAATAATAAAATATATTCATTGTTTTAAATTGTTTTAATAAATTAGGCACTAAATAATTAACTTAAATTATTACACAAATCCAAAAAAGTATTTATTTAGTTATATCCAAATGGTAACACGAGGGGGAGAGCCTAGGGAATTGAGTTACTATTTCATATAAATCAATTTTGGAAAACTCATCAGATTGAAGATGAATCTCATTAAATTTGATAATATTGGTTGTAAGGAGCTAATATTATTCTTCATAACAAAAAACCCATATATAAAGAATTATCTCACTACATCTGAGTTGAAGAATAATTTTTTTGACGTTGTTAAATCAGATGGTAACACTATGTTCTCTAATTTTTACATCATATCCCTTCGGAGGGTAATCAAGAAGGGTATCACTGTCCATGATTCATATAATAATGACATCTTCAGGAAAATGTTTTTCCTTTATAAATATTTCATTACTGATTGGGTTCTCACTCCAAAAAGGTATGTGCTATGTATTTTCAATTATCTAAACTGGAGGATTTTATAGATATGGGGTATCAATGAATTGAATATAAATAATATTGGAAGGGATAATACTATATATATTACCTTATAATAAACATAATAATAGATCATGGGGTTTTTTTTCTATTAACATGATGCTCATTTTCAAAACAATTAGGACTGGTATCGCAATTTTGATCATGATATTGTTAGGAATACCAATAAATAAGGTTAGATACATGTTTTCAAGGTAAAATTTATTTACTGGAATCTATTAATTGTATTGGACATTTAATCCTTAGTTTTTACTCTTATTATGATGGATGTACAAACTAAACAGCTATGCATTGTTGAATATAACAGTGTTCTGGTTAAATTGGATTTGGATTCCACCCTTTTAAGGATTATTTCCTTAAAACTCCTGATGATAGTATTAACCATGAAATTGCATACCAATGAATTAAAAATAAAACATGAACTAAATATTATTTGGTTAGCTATCTTTTAAATTTAATAGTGATAAAGAATTAAACTTTTGTATGGTGAAGTGGCATGATGAGGGCACTTTTTGAAGGAAAAAAGGAAAGGCTCTAGTCTCTAACATAAACTCAAATGTACACCTTCATCCATATGCCTCCATATATATGATTATGATAACTACAACTATGGATGATGGTGGTGTGTTTTCTATCCCTCATAGTACCCATAATATTATTAATCTCCCCCTCCATTCCAATGAGTTGAAGAAATAGATAGTGAATTTGTTTCATTTATATTGATCATTTGGATGAGGCTTTGAAATACATTTAATCACATCAAGGTAGAGCTCTATTTTTGATGATATCTATATAAAATAGAGTGAAGTTTGAGTATCTATATATTTTATGATCATGATGGACCCATCATAGTAAAGTTGTGATTTTTATAGGTCTAGGATGGATGATTTTCATATGGAATTGGAGGGTAATCATAGTATGATTGCACAATTTTATTGTTCTGATGCCACCTTCATTGTATAGAATGACGATAATTAATCTTATCTTTATCAAAAAATGAAAAATTACTGATCACCCCATCTAAAAATAATGATCTATACCAACCTAAACCTACTCCATATATTAGAGACGATAAAATTCGGTCTATTATGGATGATTTCCCAATAGACATAGTGGTGGTCACTAAAAAAAATTCTCAAGATGGTAATATTAATGTACTCTCTCCCTTCAGGATGTCTGAGGAAAAATATAAATTTAATATCCCCTTCAAAAATCTCGTCTCTTTGACATCTACAAGAATAGGGAGCATTGAGTATGTTCGCACTAAAATAGTGTACTCTAGTAACATGTTAACATCCATAATGTTATTTTGATGGATAATGACACTAAATATGTTAAAACTAAATAAAATAATCACGATATATATAGGTCTTATATGTAAAATTATGACTAAGGGAGGAACTAAAATATAATGGGATGAAGGAATAAAAGTAATATAAGGAACAAAAAAAATATGGGCACGCCACTGTAGTGAGATCCTTGAACTAGATATAAATATATTATTAATATAGATCATATTCGATAATTTTCAAGGTATAGGGAATTTACCTATGGTAAAATCCCTTAAATACAACATTGTCACTTAAAAAACAATTAATTTGGGTTTTGTGTACTAAATATGATGTTTGATAGGTGGAGAGAATTTAATTTGGCCTCTCTTATCTACACATTTCTTTCTCGTAACATACACAATATTGAAAAGGAACATCTATGTGTTTTTATGAATCAAAGAATCTAGATTTATTCATATATTTATGGTATCACAATGTCTTTGTATTATCCATCCTATGTGGCTTAGATGTTACTATAACCTTCATTAATTCACTTATATCAAAAAAAGGGAAGGGATCTCCAAAGGGATTTGGGTAATTTTTTTGATAATAATAATAATAGGATTATTATTGGTGATTTTAATATTGTTCTAAAATATGATGATAAAACTAGATATTATTTTGGTAGGATTTCCACTCATTAGATCCCATTGTGAATTGATCAATGCAATCATTTCAAGTACCCTATCTCTGGAACATAGTTCACTTGGAGAATATATAATGTTAATGGAATTTAGGTAATAAAGATTGATAGTTACCTTGTTATATTTTATGAGTGATGTGTTTCAATTAAATATCCTGCTTTAGTCTTTCAAAAAAGAATTCTGATAATAATCATATCGTGGTTGAAATAGACATTCATCTACATTGGACATCCACCCTAACATTCATATTCAATAATTCATGGATTGAATCTACTATATATTGAGAAATTGTAATTGAGGTCTATAATATTGGGTCATTTACTATCCCTATAAAATTATTATATAAATATTTAAAAATTACACATTTTAACTTCATGGAATGGAGTAAGAAATATTTATAAAATCATAATATTGATATTAATGCTTTCAAATAGAATGATTCCCACTACAATGTTACTAATCAAAAACGAAGTAAATACCTCATATGACGTACTATAAAGTAATAACAAGTTGGAAAGGTTATTTTCCATAAATTAGATGAGTCTAAATAAACTTAATGTTAAATGAATAAAATATAGTGAAGGGAACAAAAAATTTACAAATAAAATTAAGAAAATGAAAATACTCAATTGATGAATCAATACTATATACACTGATGGACGTCTTTTAATTTTTTATATTGATATATCCATGGATGTAGATGTCTATTTTATAGTTATATACTCAAATTATTTAAATTAAAACACTAATAATATGGTTTAAAAATTTTAAACATGCATTGATGATAAAAAAAATGATTTCTCATTTTTTCCTTCTTTTCATGAGGGAAAAAAAAGTATAGATTGTCACTTATCATTTATATTTTCCCTAGACCTTATGGGTTCCAAAACATGATCTTTATACTCTACATAGAAATATTTCATGATGATGTGATTAAGGAAGCGATGCAATTCATTAATCGAGCATCTATGAAATATAGTGCCCAATCAATATTTACCTCTCTGATACCAGTTAAAGAGAGTGGAATTGAAATAATAATATATAGGTCATTGTAAATTTAGAGAAATATCCCTAAAATCATTTTGAAGGGTAGTATGAATAGAGAGAATGTCTTATTGGGTACATCATCATATTAAATCAGGTTGGTTTTTTATGTCTTAGGTGTATTTGAAAATTCCTTTTTACTAATTTATAATGTATAATATTAATAAATAAGAGGTAATAGGTTCGTAATTATTCTCTCAATATTGACTTATCAAAATATTATTATACTCTAAAGTGTAGCTTCAATTATTCTAATATTAATGTAAATGGTTTCTCCAAAAAAAAATATCAGAGCCAGCAGTACCATTCTACTCATAGAAAGGTCATCCATTTTAAATAATGGAGAACCAATAGGCATCTACCCATGTTCTACAGCTATGATGCACATATATAGTATTATAGTTGTTTTATATTCAATTATGGATGACTATATGAATATATAAATCAATGGTCATTTTAATAATGGATTCTTTACATATATTATGTTTAGAAGAGGTGGTTTTTCTCTCTCCGTATCTTTTTCACTGACGATATCCTTCATTTGGGGAATGCTTCCAAAAAAAATATATTTCATCAAAACCACATTTTTATATAATAAGGAATTTGTTGTCCATAATACTAGCTGAAAAAAATTATTCATTGTATTTGTAGAATACGTCACTATTATAGTACATGAGATTTATATAACACTCTATTTTAAATGGGGAACTCATCCCTTTACATATGTTGGTGTCCCGCTATTCTGGGGAAAATTTAGAAGATTCTTTTTTTAAAATATTTTCACTGGAATCATTAAATTTTTTTTTCAAAATGGAATGTAAAATATTTTTTCCACGATGGGAGAGTGTTTCAGGTAAATTCGGATAGATATTTGATAATATGTATATGTATTCAACCTATATTTGTTACTTAGAATCATTATGAATGAGATCCAGTACCCGATGATGATATTTATGCAATGTAGTTTAAGTCATGAAATGATATTAATCATTGTTTCATTTAAGGGATTTACTAAGAGCATTGACATGAGGGGATGTGGCATCAATGATCTCTAACCCTTAATGATCCACATATCAACAAATTTTCTAGTAATCTTCAGAACAATAATGTTATTTCTCAAAAATTAATTTCAAGTAGAATCAGTACAATGTTTATTTATATATATCCATATGATCATGCCTCTTAATTTTGGAATTACATATAGAACACAAACAATGGTTTTGTGGGTTGTTCTAAATGTATGTTCAACATCTCATCAAATATGATTCTCTAGAGTACATTGTGGCTTGAAAACCCTTTTAAGGAAATCATGTGTGTCCCTCATAAAATGGGATAAATATCAAATAATGAGTTATTTTACACTAATCCCATACATGACATGATTTTTCCAACTCATATATATCTTGAAATGAAGAGATACAATTTTATGTAATGGGTTGATCTTAATTGGATTTTATGTTAGAATTTTCAATTCAATAGAAATTATTTATACAAAATAAAAAACGATGAAAATGATTTCACTCCATATTAGTATTCCCAAAATTGTGTTCCCTCTATCCATCCATCATGATAATTTATTATT
Source organism: Viscum album (assembly GCA_963277665.1). Classification (NCBI taxonomy): domain Eukaryota; kingdom Viridiplantae; phylum Streptophyta; class Magnoliopsida; order Santalales; family Viscaceae; genus Viscum; species Viscum album. The sequence goes on from OY728155.1 coordinate 2,010,598,065, forward strand.
GATAAAACCTAGAAAAGATGTAATCTAACCCCTGATAAAATAGAGTGAGATGGTTCCCATTTAACATCAGACGATCTTCTATTTATGATGGAGGTAAAACAACTCTATTTTTTCATATTATTGTTAATCTCCAAACATTAGAATAATTTGAGAATATATTTGGCATCATAATATGAAATATTAATTTCCTTGCTAACAGGTTCATGTACATTAGTGTCACGCCAAGTAGCGAACATATCTATAAAATGTATATAGAAATATCCTTATACATGGAGAGCTTGAAGTGATCTAGTCATTGACAACTATCTACCCTCCATTAACATAGGATTAATTTACATGCATCAAGATGTATTTTTTGTATCTAGAAACTAAATAAGTTCAATATAAATCTACAATTTTGATCTTATCCCACATTATCTACTTTGTGTTCTTGGAAGAGGGAGAAGGAAATTTGTGCTAAAATATATCCACTAGATTCCCCCAATTCACTCATGGATAAAAATAATGTTCATAGTGATGTTTCTGGTTCATTATACCCCTTAGGGTTTGGAGGTGTCTTTTGATCCGATCATGTAATTATAAAGGGATACTTTTATCATTATATTTGAAATGGGATGATATATGGGGCTGATCTATGGTCCATGATTCATGGTCTAAAACATGTTTTTAATCATCATTGGGATAATAATTAGATTATATATGATTCAATATTTGTATTGAATCCCTGAGTAAAATATCTACGCATGTGAAAAGTAGAGTACTTACACATTGGATAAAATTTATTAAAGTAACTAACTACCTCAAAATAATAGTTTTACATTCATAAGAGATTCTTCTCATGTGGATGATTCAACAACAAAGAAGGGAATTATAGATATGTGCTCGATGTTGTCATTTGGGGCTCCCAAACATTAGTTTTCTTTAGTTTATATAGATATAAAGAGTGTGATTCATTATTAAATTTTGAAAACCCATTATATCTTTTTAGTTTTCTTTTATTTTTATATAGAAGTTAGGAATAAGGTTTCCTAGATATTTAATGTTTATAATTTAATCAATTTCTTTATGAAAATAATTTATATGATTTTGAAAAAAAAAGTTATATAATTTGAGTAAGTAAAATTTTTATAAGAATTGTATAGTTGTATATTACATAAAGTTGATGTGTAACATAATTATACTCAAATTGGAACATTGAAATTTTGTATTTGAAGTAAAATTAATTGAATAATATCAAAATCTAAGAGTATGATATTTTATCAAATTAATATTTTATTAAATTATATAAAAATTAAAATAGCAGCATTATTAAATATATAAATGATATTATTTAAAATATTATAAATTTTCATTGTATTAACCAAATGTAAAATTATATATTAAAATTACTGCCTTTCAAATACAATTTTTTTATTTCATTTAAATATAATATTTTTATTCTAAGGGTTAATGAGAATGATAATGATTGAAATTATAAAAATAAATAAGTTCGATATTTTCATAGAAGTAAAACCATATAATACATTTTCATCATTTTCAATTCTATAAGGAGGAATTTGTGTTGAGAATTTATTTTATATTATTCATTTTTTATAAAATTCCAATTTTTATATCACATTGATTATAAAACCGATCCTTCCCTTAAATTATTTACACCACATTAATCCTTATATATCATCCATTCTCTAAAAATTACTCATATAAAATTCCCTAGACAGATTATATATGTCCTAGTCTTCCAAAAATGTAGCACTAGATCCCTTTTGAGGGGATCTAGAGGAGTCAATTCTAAGTAGAGATAATTTTATTAAAAGAACACATTCATTTGTAAACTTATTTAACTCCTCCAAATATTTATTATTTTTAATAAAATAATGGCATAAGTATCCTAAATATTGTTATATTTTATTACTATAATTAATATGCTATTATACTCCCTCATTCCCATAAATTATAATTGAATTTTACCCCCATGTTAACATACTTATTACCATCTCAACGTAGTGATACATTTCATTATTTCATCACCCTATTTTTTTTATTTTCATTTTGGTTGGTCAATTTTTATATGTGATATTTATTACATGAATATTTTTTTAATTATAATTTCTCATCTAACAACTTAGATTCTAAACTACTGGAATATGATAACTTTGATCATGCATTTGTGTGGAATACCACCTCCATGAAACAGTGTAATTTTTTTGTCATTTATGAGGTCATTATATTGTAATATTAACATATTTAATTAATATTACGGATATATATATATATATGATATAATAGATAATCTAGAAATGTGATTTGTTGTTTACCTATGTTTTATTCCAACAATTGAAAATGAAACAATGTTCATGAGTATGAATGAGCTACCATCTTTATGAACGGTGTTGTTAATTATTAAATATTTACTTTTATGAATGAATATTAATAGTAATATTAAGTTTATATATTATATTTATTTCATGATAAATATTTTGTATATTATTGATCAATGATAAAAATACAATGACTTAATCAAATGATGCAAAACATACATAAAAAACAAAATAGATATCCTCTTGAATAGTGATTTTAATAATAAATTCTTAAAAAATGTTTCAAAAAACGTTATAAGTAAATTAGATATGGTATGATATTTATTTTTATTGTTTATTTATATACACTAATAAATATATAATTATTAAAAAGTATTTTTTAATACCTAAAAAACAACTTTTACCTAAGGTAAAAGATTTTCATCTAACTTTTATTCCTGTGGGACAAAATCCATAATCCCGACATATTTCATTTATGTAGTTTATATAATAACATAATATTATTTTCTTACTCATATGAATGTTATAGGGATTTACATATCTATATAATGTTATTTATCTCATAAGGAAAAAGATTGAAATTTTACCAAAGGGGTAAGGGATTTATGTTTCAATTTTATTATTTATCATGATTTTTATGATTATATTTTTGATGATGGAGACCTATGATTGATTTCTAAAGAAACTTATGAATTATAATATTCTATATTTATTTCCTGAAAATAAATATTTCATTTCATTTTCAAATTATTAAGTACTAATAAGACTAGAAATATGTTTTTATTATAAATAGACTTAATTTCTCTCTTTGATTGAAATACCTTCTTCTACCATATCCTTGTTTTCTATAAAAAAATTAAACAAGGTATTTAATTCAATAATATGAATTTTTAAGGTGTTTAAATAATAAAATTCACTTTATATGGATGGTTTTTAACTAATATTCTCTCTTTTTTTCTAAATTAATAACTTTGTGAATTATATTAAAACAATATAAAAAGAATATTTTTAACTTATGTGACATGAAATAATTTCCTACCATGAAGTATAATTTTTACATTGAATGTTAGTTTATAATATAATATAGATATTTAACCAAAATGTATTACATAATATGTATTTTGTTCATTTAATAATTGATTTCAATATTTAAATTTCATTTTCATCAAGAATGTTGTAATGAAATTTTAATGATATTTATATTTATCAAAGACAACAACCCTCGATTTCACATATGATTTACTCAAGATATGATCCAAGGATACCATCATGATTATTTGTTGTGTTTTTTTTCAATACGATTACATGAAGTTTATGAATATCATTTATTTCCCACATTTAATGATTATATATTTATGAAACACTATTTTTTCTTTGTTTTTAATATGATTAATAATTTATAGTTTTTGGGTAACACATATATATTATTTTCCAAGGGTGACAGGTGGGGCCTATTTTTCCCTGTAATGTATTTTGTAAAGATTTATATATCATGATATAGATAGGATAAGAATTTTAAGTGAACTAAGATCATTAATTTATTTTTATCACTATGATATTATTTTTCAGTAAACCATGATTATTATGATGATTTTTGGAGTAAAATAATTCAACTATGATAGTCATGGACAAGAGGCATAATATAAAGACTCAATGGTTGAAATAGAGGTTTCCTTCTTTTAATTATGTCATATAATCACATGAAACCCCAATATAATGATCTACTAAGTGCTATGTAACCTCTATATTTAAGTTTGTCACTTATGTGTTTGAATTTTGAAAATACGACATACACGGTTGCGATTAGTAAGTAATTTGGGGTCTTATATGACAAACACAATTTTTGGTGAATATTAACAAACCCTTGTTAATAGCGACGTTACACTTATGATTATTTACATAACCTATTAAATATTAACCTTACCTATGATAGTATATCAATAATATTCAAGTTGGTGTACGATATACCTATATTGTGGAATAAGAAAAAAGTGTTTTAAATTTTTTTTTAGTAAAATGTGAATTTAATTAAATATTAAATTAACCATATTTATAATAAAATCAAAAAATGTAATTATTTTTTTTGTATTCTATTAGTCGAAAAATGGTTTGGGATAATTTTTGAGATTTTTCTAAAATATTTTAATTTTTGGGAATAGTAGAATCTGACAATTCAAAATAAATGCTAAAACATAACTCTATGCCTCAATCTCGAGTCACAGATGATATAAAAGGCCATTGGTTTGAAATCATATGCATTTATTACAATTCTTGGTCATGGAATCATCAATATTTTTTGTATTATGGAAAAAATAATAAACTAATGATTATAATAGTTGGAAACCCTTCCACTCCTCCACTATAAATAACACACATCCTTACCTATACACTTAAATCCTCTCAAGCCTTGTTCCTTACTTAAATTCTACTCAAATATCATCCCAAAATCTTTCCCCACTTCCAGTAGCCTTTTGTCTCCTAAAAAGTTCAAAAACTCTCCCCTTAATAGGTTCTCAATGGAGATAAACTCAATAGGTCAATTTCCCTTTCCAATTCTTGTATTTATTTAAAGTTAGTTTCTTTTATTTTTTCATTCCACACCTCCATTGATAGATATTTTATAATTAATCCAGTAACATAAATTTACATGAATAATACTAAGCTAACGAGATAATTCATTACCATCTCTCATTTCCCCATCTTTTATTTGATTGAAATGAAAACACCGTTTGAGTTGTCTTAATTTAGAACAATCAAGGACAAAGGGTTATCAATTTTCATTACCATATTCAATTATGGTCAAAAAAATCATATACATGGTTGAACCATACCATTAAATTTGTATTATTCCTCATCTATGGTTTAGGAATCCATTTTTACACAAAGTTTTGATTTATATAACAAAACATGTTCTTTGTAAACAAAAAACCCGCTAATTAATCCAAAAGAATGTCACTAATGATTTATATAATGATTCAACATCACTCCAAGTAACCAAATTAATTTTTCAACAATTTATCCTAATGTATGTTCATTAACAAAATATAACTTCAATTCTAGGCAACCACCATCATCATACATGTTTAACCGAACATGAACCGATCATTAAAACCAAGGTATCTAACGGATCCAAACAATTTAATTGAACCCTATAACCAATAAAGTAGGTATTAAATAAACTTAAAAAAGGTGTAATAAGTCAATTAAATATAGATGAGGTTATAGAATTATTAATTAATAAACATATTTTGTTTATTCATCTCATTAATATCAATTGGTGAACAACAACATACTTAAGGTAAGGGATCCTCTCCATTTTACTTTTATTCAAGAATGTCTTCTAAGATATGCCATACTATGTGTAATACCTAATGATGGGGTATGATTTCACACCTAAAAAATAATGACCTCATGATGCATATGTGATGATAAACCCTATTATCCCTCATTAATACCTTTAAAGTACACCATATACCATGTTGATAATCCGTAAATAATTCTACCTGAACCTCATTTAATCATACGAGATGCTCTTTCTTTCTATTTTTCCGAATGAAGTTTTCTTTTATTTTTATATAAAACTTCTACATGCAGTTTATATTCTTTAAAATAATATTTAATGTTCCATCCCTCCTTCTCTTTCTGGGATATAAATGCTTTTAAGTGAATCCCTCCTCCATACTTACCATTAAGAAAACATGTTTTAAGGGAACTTCCCAAATTTCATCCCAATTTAATGTTCACTTTATCCAATGTATTATGCCACTATTTTCTGTATAAAATACTTATTTTTATTATGAAATCCTTATTGGTTTACTTCTGGGTTTATACAAAATATTTTCCCATTTTCTTTTTTAAAAGCTCTATAGTATTTTCCTTAAAACCGCACAAAAATGTTTTAATGAAAAATATTTATCATGTTCATTTCTTATATGTTGTCACTTATATTTGAAATCACATACCATGATATATTCCTATTTTACCTTTTGAGAATCCAGGTATGTTCTAATTCCATTCCTTCAAAGACACTTTTATGATACACCCTTTGGTTATTTATCATGTCATGATTGTGGTACCCAATTGTTTCCATGGGTAGACCTTATATTTATATATGATTACATATTTATGATTATTTATGTCAAAAAAAATTCATTAAATTTAATATGGGTGTGCCAAGATAGTGATCTAATTTATTTAGTAATGTGGAGACTCATAAGATTATTATGTGCGACTGTCTTGGCGGTTAGCATTGTCTTGTGCTATTATGTGAAACAGTCTTGGCGGTAATACTTTCCTTGTTCTACTATCATAGACAATCATGGTGTGTAATGCCCCGACCCCAGCTACCCAGAGTCGGTGCATTACTTCGTAACATTGGCATGATCACAAAAGATCAAGTCTCGAAAGACCGATTAGTTTAGTAGCCTTGGAAACACTAGATACATTCATAAGTCTTTCATTACATCAAAAAGTAAACAAACTTCAATAACATGTTATTCATAGTCCACACTCATATCCTCACGGACTATTCTTGCAAGTCAGTCATAATACACTTCTTCACATCCTGGAAAATATTAAAACATTGAAAGGGGTGAGCTCAGATGCTCAGTAAGGATAAAAATATTGCGGAAGCTTTTATAAGAAAACATAAGCATTTAAGGCAATGTATAACTAAAACAAAAGCCTTATTGAACTTGAACTTCAGCATAATATGGAAAAAGTAAAATAAAATAATGCCATTACTTGCTCACATGGATATTCTACTAGACGAATAATCACATGAAATATCAATAACCACTTTCATAATGAGGGAATGTATAATGCCAGACATTCTGAAACACTTTTTCAAGGCCTTGGCCAAGACGTCTAAAATGATTAAGGCCTCGGCCAAAACCATAAATCAAATTGGGAAAGGTCCTCGGCCAATTCCACGTCTAGTTGTCTCATGAGACCTACCGATGCATCGAGGATCTATAGCGGGCTCCACCCGTCACATATTAAGTCCAATACATTCCTCATATGAATAGGTTTAAACATAACATAAATATTTGTATTAAAACTAGCATACGAAATGAAAACAATTTCTCCATAAGCTATTGATGGTATAAAAATAACACATCCACAGTCAAATATTTCACAAAATGTTCAATGGAAGTTTTGTATCATAAATCAATTTCAATTAAACTTAAAACCCATCAAAGGATGTTGACATGGATGAAATCAAAGCTATTTGAGAGTAATATCTCTCCTTTTTGAAATCATTTAAAAGTCCCATAATTATAAAATAATACATTTACTTTGAAGATATTCTTATAAGCTTGTTAGGGAAGCTTCGACGAAGTTATAATGGCAGAAAATAGCCGCACCCGCCGTATAAGTTAAAAAAAACATTCTTACCTTAAATTTGTCAAAGAGGTCAAAAAGTACATTGTTTGGAAAACGACAGTAAGATTCCTTTCAAAAATGTATAAGGGTGTAAATGACTTTAACACATTTTCCATTTAATAGTAAAAATGTTTTGAAAGACATTTTTAAGAAACATGGATGTGGATGATAACGAGGTCCCAGTAGATAATTATGTATAAACAACCTTGGATAATGAAGAGGTTGTGAAGTAAACCCTTACCTTGTACTTTTCCTTGGTTGGGGTAGGTTAACCTCCTGTATAATGGTGAAATAATTGTTATTAAATTATACAAGAATCATATACATTCATATGATATCATATATGATCTTTTAACATTGCTTTGTTAACAATATCTTAGATTTATCGTTGTTTCGGGTGTTAACTTACTCATTTTCTTTTATATGTTTTGTTACGTAAGTCGTATTTTTCATGGATAGGTTGTATCTTATTCATATCCAGAATGATATCATGTCCTTAAACATTATTTTTAAATCATCAAATGATAATTATACTTGAATGGATACGACGGAGAATGAATCTCATCGCGTTCGTGGAGACGGTAGTCCGTACGTACGCACGAGCGACAATATCATTATTTTGATATTTAAATAATATATAATTGGATAGTATATCATATATACAGAATCATTATAATGTTATATTTATTATTTAAATGAATTACATATCATTATTATACCCATCTAAATAATAATATATTGAATAACAATTACACCACGACGTGGAGACGGTAAGCCGTACGTACGCACGTATGGTGACATGTCATTCAAATGATGGGTAGAATACTGAATATTGTTGTTCCATATTTATAATAACATCACAGTATATATAATATACTGGAGTTATAATTTTAGAATTGAAATAATAAACAAAGAGGGAGTGGAAGAAGAAAGAAACTTGAAAGAGGGTGATGAAAATGTTACCTCTTCTTCGGGTTCTTCCTTTTGATTTGATCAAAAGGACTCCATAGTATGGCTTTCTGACTAAAGTAAAGCTTCTAGGATGAAGGGATAGAAGTTGGGAGAGTATTTGGGCAGGGGTTGGCCGAACAAAAAGGCTTGGAAGTGTGAATAAGGTGGTAGAGGTGGGGGCCTTTTATAAGAGGAGAGGAGGGGCACTTTTGGAAAGATTGAAATGTTACATTATTTCACAATGATTTTCGGATTCTAAAGGTCCCACACTTATATAATTCGAGGCTAAGGTGATAAGGTTTCTAAATCTCCTCATCCAATAGGCTTTGGACAAGTGTAAGCCTTGGATTTTGCATTATCTTCTCATTTTTTTTAAATCGTTAAATAATGAGGTCATCGCTGCATCATAATGATGTCATAAATAATTTAATTTATTTAATGTATAAAAATTATAAAAAAATACTAAGATGTAGGAAATCTTTTTTTCTTTCTAATGAATACTTATAGTCAAAATTTGGACTTGTGTAACCCCACTTAAAAACTGTTTTAGTAAAATAACTCATGTTTGTGTCAATTTAATTTTAACATTAAATAAATATATATTAATGTTATTTTCCAACTAAAGTGGCTCCATGGGGTCCCCAAGTTGACCCATGGGTTGTCTTGGTCGGCCATGACTCATCCAATAGGAGTAGGACAAGTGTCAAGCTCATCTCATATTATTAAAACATTATTTTTACCTTAAACTACACTAATCACCTCTAATCACGATTAAGAACTTAAAAGTTACTATTCACCAAAAATTATTTTAATCTCATTGAACCACATTTTACTTCTTAATGACAACCATGTATTTCGGATTTTTTAAAATCATATCACAAAAGTGGTAATATTTCATTTTAACGAAAAATCAGTTTTTAACAACCACTTAGTAGTTTCACTATTCATCAAAAATTGAAGTTTTTCAGAATAAGGCCAAAATTTCACCCTAAGCTATAATTGATATTCCGAATTCAAAAATGATGTCTATTTTAAAAAATTAAAAACATATAAGTTGTATTAATTAATTTTATAATTAATTCCTGCTGTTACAACAAATAGCGTGTTTTTAAGAAACAATTTATATCAAAAGATTGGCAATTGTTTATGTCCAATTTCAATGTTAAATTAATTCTAATGACCACCATTGGATAAAATGGTAAAAATATATTCTAATTATACTTTAAAACCACTAAATATTATAATTTATCACTATAAATTATTTTTATTAAAAAAGTTGTTTTTAAGTATTTTTCACTATTCATAAAAATTTAGAAGTTCTCAGAAAAATACCAAAAATTCAACATAGGCTAATTTCAATATTCCGAATCCAAAAATGAAGTCCATTTTGATAAATAAAATTTATAAAATTTCAAAAAGTAGGTATTACTATTCACAACGGCTAGTTTAATTAGTTGTGGTGTGTGTTAGAGCTCGAGGTTGCGTACAACACACGCTATTGCATTATTCGAAGGGAAACGTACAGTGGAAGCTTGGGGTGTTACATTCTCCCCTCCTTCAAATAATTGCGTCCTCGCAATTTCTAGGGTATTACTGCATAAAAATACTCGGGTGGTTTTTCCTCATAAATTCCTCAGGTTCCCACATTGCCTCTTCCATTTTATGATTTCTCCACAAAACCTTCACCAGACGAGTCGTCCGGTTTCTTAGCACCTGCTCCCTCACATCAAGAATCATGACGGGCTCTTCACAATAGGAAAGATCGGGTTCCAGTTCTAATTCCTCATAGGTGAGTACATGCGTTGTGTCAGGCATGTATTTCCTCAACATAGATACGTGGAACACATCGTGAACTTTGGAGAGACTTGGCGACATTGCCAAATGGTAAGCTACAGCCCCAATTCGTTCTAGAATTTCAAAAGGTCTGATGTACCTGGGACTCAATTTACCTTTCTTACCAAAACGTATGACTCCCTTCCATGGAGATACCTTCATGAAAACATGATCACCGACTTGAAATTCCAAATCCTTCCTTCGATTATCGGCATAGCTCTTCTACCTACTTTGAGCTGCTTTGATGTGATTTTGGATTACTTTCACCTTTTCCACCATTTCCTCCACCAGTTCTGGGCCTACAAGTTTTCTTTCACCAAAGTCATCCCAACAGGTTGGTGTACGACATCTCTTTCCATATAACGCTTCATATGGTGCCATCTGAATACTCGAATGGAAGCTATTGTTATAGGAAAATTCCACCAGTGGTAAATATTGATCCCACATACCCTGAAATTCAAGAGAGCATGATCTCAACATGTCTTCTATGGTTTGAATAGTCCGTTCTGATTGTCTATCTGTTTGAGGTTGATAGGAAGTGCTCAAACGAAGTTCAGTATCCAAGGACTTTTGAAGACTTTTCCAGAATCTTGAAGTAAAACGAGGATCACGATCAGAAACAATCGATAGGGGTACTCCATGAAGTCTTACAACTTCATTAATATATAGTCTTGCTAGACGTTCAAGTGGTAGATCCTTCCGTATAGCCAGAAAATGTGCTGACTTAGTAAATCGATCAACAATGACCCATATTGCATCATTCCTTCTAGTAGTCTTTGGTAGTCCCATGACAATTCCATCGTAATATTATCCCATTTCCACTCAGGTATGGGAAGAGGTTGCAATACTCCACCAGGATGTTGCCTTCCAGCTTTCACTTGTTGACAAACCATACACCTCGACACAAAATCAGCAATCTCCCTCTTCATATTGTCCCACCAAAAATGTTCCTTCAAATCTCTATACATTTTGGTGCTCCCAGGGTGTATAGAGAAGTTGGAACTATGAGCATCATCGAGCAATTCCCTTTTTAGATCAGGTATATCGGCAACACAAAGTCTCTTCCCGAATTTCAAAATTCCATCCTTATACACAAAGTCCCTCAATCTTCCATCATTCACACCTTTAATCTTCTTTTGAAATTATTTATCATTGGTCTAAGAACTCTTAATCCTTTCTAGTAATGATGGTTTGGCAACCATTTGAAAAAGCATTGATGTTTCACCTTCCCTAGTTATTCCCATGTCCATCTTCACTAGATCCAAGAAAATTGGATCCCTTTCAATTCTCATCACATTCAAAACTCCATGGTCTTTTCTACTCAAAGCATCTGCCACCTTGTTTGCCATCCCCGGGAGGTAATATATCGTGCAATCATAATACTTGAGTAGTTAAAGCCATCGCCTTTGCCTCATGTTGAGTTCTTTTTGTGTGAAAATATACTTCAAACTCTTGTGATCAGTATAAATCTCACATTTTTCACCATAGAGGTAATGTCTTCATATCTTTAAAGCAAAGATCACAGCTGCTAACTCAAGATCATGAGTAGGATATTTTTTCTCGTGAATTTTTAGCTGTCGTGATGCATAGGCAATGACCTTATCATTTTGCATAAGGACACAACCGAGTCCTTTCTTCGATGCATCACTATAAATAACAAACCCATCATTCCCCGATGGTAGAGTCAATACAGGGGCATTGACTAATCTTCTCTTTATTTCTTCAAAAAATTCTTCACACTCTTTTTTCCAAGAAAATTTAAACCCTTTACATGTGAGCTTTGTCAATGGGTTAGCCAATCTGGCAAAATTCTGGACGAAACGTCGATAATAACTTGCTAAACCAATAAAACTGCGTACCTCAATTACACTTGTCGGTGCTGGCCATTCTTGGATTGCCTTGGTTTTAGAAGGATCAACGGAAATTCCATCCTTAGAGACAATATGGCCAAGAAAAGAAATCTCATGAAGCCAGAATTCACACTTGCTAAATTTCCCATATAATTCATGTCTTCTAAGAGTCTTCAGGATAATGCGTAAGTGATTTTCATGATCTTTGTGGCTTTTGGAGTATACCAAGATATCATCAATAAATACCACTACAAAGTCATCAAGATATTCCTTGAAAACTCTATTCATTAGATCCATGAAAACAGAGGGTGCATTAGTCAATCCAAAAGGCATTACTGTAAACTCGTAATGCCCGTACCTTGTTCGAAATGCTGTCTTTGGAACGTCTTCCTTCTTCACACACAACTGATGGTATCCAGACCGAAGGTCAATCTTTGAAAAGTATTGAGCTCCCTGTAGTTGGTCAAAAAAATCATCAATGCGAGGTAGGGGATACTTGTTCTTTATTGTTATAGCATTGATCTCCCTATAGTCAATGCACAACCTCCTAGATCCATCTTTCTTCTTAACAAAAAGAACAGGGGCTCCCCAAGGAGAAACACTAGGGCGAATAAATCCCTTATTACTCAATTCCTTTAGTTGTTTCTTTAGTTCAACTAATTCCACAGTGGCCATTCTATAAGGGGTCTTCGATATGTGCCTTGATCCAGGAATTAAATCAATGGAAAACTCAACTTCTCGTTCTGGAGGATGTCCAGGTAAATCTTCCGGAAACACATCAACATATTCTCTCACAATAGGTACATCCTCTATTTGAATATTCCTTTCCTCACCCTCAGTAATTTCCTTCTCTTCCTCCCCAATAATTGAATTCAGTTGAGCTACTGGGGGTGGATCTAGATAAGAATTATGTGGTGACGATTCGGCTCTAAAGATAAGGTGTTCCTTATAATCATCATCAAGAATCGTAACCTCTTTCTTTCCCTTGCAATCACGAGCCTGGTGACCCTTTTCTCCACATTTATAACAAACTCCCATTCCTTTTAGGCATGTACCAAGGTGATTCTTCCCAGAATTATCACATAATGGAAATTCCTTCTTTCCCTTTTTCCCTTTATCTGTCTCTTGTTCCACCGTTCTCTTCTTCTCTTGCTTTACTTTGTTTTCATAAGACTTAGAGAATTCATTTTATTTCTTGATAGCACACGAGACAATATCTTCGTATGATGAGAAGGATTGTGATACTAAAGCTCGATGGAGAAATGGTTTTAACCCATCAAAGAAACGATCAATCTTACTCCTTGGGTTACGTATATAATCGGAAGCATGGCTCACTAACCTTGTAAAGTTAGCCTCATACTTTGCGACATTCTCATCCTCCTTCTGCCTCAGACTCAGAAATTGCCTTTCCATATCTGCTCGATGGTCACGAGGAAAGTATTTTTCTAAGAAAAGCTATTTGAACTCCCTCCATTCCATATTCGATAAGTCATCATCTTCCTTTGTGTTTTGAATCAGCGACCACCACTGATCGGCATCTCCAGTGAGGCGGTAAACTGCCATGACAACCTTCTCCCTTTCCCTACTCCCCAAGGCATGGAATATGTTCTCTAAGGAATTTATCCATTGCTCAGCTACTATAGGATTTGTACTCCCATTGAATGTTGGTGGTTGTTGCCTCATGAAACGGTCTAGCATTGATCCTCCACATTGCGGATCAGGGTGCTCCATACGAGTAAGGTTGTTATTCATAACCTGCGTGAGTTGTCCCAGTACGGTGAGAAGCTTATCGGCACCAGTTGTATCACTAGCTCCACCATAATTATCCTGAGCAGGAGGGCAATCCCTACACGGTGTGCATGCATTGATACAGTTTCCATTCCTTCCACTAGGCGCCATTTCTAAATAATGGCATAAACTAGATTAGTTCATGAATCAAAATACATAATTCCATACTTGTAAAAAAATTAACATAAATTGAACTAATTATGGATATAATCCATAATTATAAAAATGTTTTCTTTGAGGAAGTATATAATCGTAACCCTTCATAGTGGTTTGTAAAGAAAATGGGAATTATCCAAAGCATATCCCCCGGGAGTGTCGTAACCAAGAGTGCAGCAAGGCCCGTTGTCGTGCACCAGTTCCCGTTCGAGTCTAGCTCAAAGCGGTGTTTTCGGGTTTTACCCCTAGGTACATCTGTGCCAGAGCCGCCTCTACCTGCTCGTATCCAGGCAGGGATGTATTGCTCGGAAAACTCACAACATCTCTACAATACCAAAATTCTAGGAAGTTCTTCTATACTAATCCTCAAAGTCTATCTTCGGGATATGTGCTCTAATCAGAGTTTATCTAAATCTAGCTTCCAAGGTTAGTAGTAAACTGCCTCTAATACCAACTGTAACGCCCCGACCCCAGCTACCCAGAGTCGGTGCATTACTTCGTAACATTGGCATGATCACAAAAGATCAAGTCTCGAAAGACCGATTTGTTTAGTATCCTTGGAAACACTAGATACATTCATAAGTATTTCATTACATCAAAAATTAAACAAACTACAATAACATGGTCTTCATAGTCCACACTCATATCCTCACTGACTATTCTTGAAAGTCAGTCATAATACACTTCTTCACATCCTGGAAAATATTAAAACATTGAAAGGGGTGAGCTCAGATGCTCAGTAAGGATAACAATATTGCGGAAGATTTTATAAGAAAACATAAGCATTTAAGGCAATGTATAACTAAAACAAAAGCCTTCTTGAACTTGAACTTCAGCATAATATGGAAAAAGTAAAATAAAATAATGCCATTACTTGCTCACATGGATATTCTACTAGAAGAATAATCACATGAAATATCAATAACCACTTTCATAATGAGGGAATGTATAATCCCTGACATTCTGAAACACTTTTTCAAGGCCTCGGCCAAGACATCTAAAATGATTAAGGCCTCGGCCAAAACCATAAATCAAATTGGGAAAGGGCCTCGGCCAATTCCACGTCTAGTTGTCTCATGAGACCTACCGATGCATCGAGGAGCTATAGCGGGCTCCACCCGTCACATATTAAGTCCAATACATTCCTCATATGAATAGGTTTAAACATAACATAAATATTCGTATTAAAACTAGCATACGAAATGTCAACAATTTCTCCATAAGCTATGGATGGTATAAAAATAACACATCCACAGTCAAATATTTCACAAAATGTTCAATGGAAGTTTTGTATCATAAATCAATTTCAATTAAACTGAAAACCCATCAAAGGATGTTGACATGGATGAAATCAAAGCTATTTGAGAGTAATATCTCTCCTTTTTGAAATCATTTAAAAGTCCCATAATTATAAAATAATACATTTACTTTGAAGATATTCTTATAAGCTTGTTAGGGAAGCTTCGACGAAGTTATAATGGCGGAAACTAGCCGCACCCGCTGTATAAGTTAAAAAAAACATTCTTACCTTAAATTTGTCAAAGAGGTCAAAAAGTACATTGTTTGGAAAACGACGGTAAGATTCCTTTCAAAAATGTATAAGGGTGTAAATGACTTGAACACATTTTCCATTTAATAGTAAAAATGTTTTGAAAGACATTTTTAAGAAACATGGATGTGGATGATAACGAGGTCCCAGTAGATAATTATGTATAAACAACCTTGGATAATGAAGAGGTTGTGAAGTAAACCCTTACCTTGTACTTTTCCTTGGTTGGGGTAGGTTAACCTCCTGTATAATGGTGAAATAATTGTTATTAAATTATACAAGAATCATATACATTCATATGATATCATATATGATCTTTTAACATTGCTTTGTTAACAATATCTTAGATTTGTCGTTGTTTCGGGTGTTAACTTACTCGTTTTCTTTTATATGTTTTGTTACGTAAGTCATGTTTTTCATGGATAGGTTGTATCTTATTCATATCCAGAATGATATCATGTCCTTAAACATAATTTTTAAATCATCAAATGATAATTATAATTGAATGGATACGACAGAGAATGAATCTCATCGCGTTCGTGGAGACGGTAGTCCGTACGTACGCACGAGCGACAATATCATTATTTTGATATTTAAATAATATATAATTGGATAGTATATCATATATACAGAATCATTATCATGTTATATTTATTATTTACATGAATTACATATCATTATTATACCCATCTAAATAATAATATATTGAATAACAATTACACCACGACGTGGAGACGGTAAGCCGTACGTACGCACGTATGTTGACATGTCATTCAAATGATGGGTAGAATACTGAATATTTTTGTTCCATATTTATAATAACATCACAGTATATAGAAGATACTGGAGTTATAATTTTATAATTGAAATAATAAACAAAGAGGGAGTGGAAGAAGAAAGAAACTTGAAAGAGGGTGATGAAAATGTTACCTCTTCTTCGGGTTCTTCCTTTTGATTTGATCAAAAGGACTCCTTAGGATGGCTTTCTGACTAAAGTAAAGCTTCTAGGATGAAGGGAGAGAAGTTGGGAGAGTTTTTGGGCAGGGGTTGGCCGAACCAAAAGGCTTGGAAGTGTGAATAAGGTGGTAGAGGTGAGGGCCTTTTATAAGAGGAGAGGAGGGGCACTTTTGGAAAGATTGAAATGTTACATTATTTCACAATGCTTTTCGGATTCTAAAGGTCCCACACTTATATAATTCGAGGCTAAGGTGATAAGGTTTCTAAATATCTTCATCCAATAGGCTTTGTATAAGTTTAAGCCTTGGATTTTGCATTATCTTCTCATTTTTTTTAAATCGTTAAATAATGAGGTCATCGCTCCATCATAATGATGTCATAAATAATTTAATTTATTTAATGTCTAAAAATTATAAAACAAATACTATGATGTAGGAAATCTTTTTATCTTTCTAATTAATACTTATAGTCAAAATTTGGACTTGTGTAACCCCACTTAAAAACTGTTTTAGTAAAATAACTCATGTTTGTGTCAATTTAATTTTAACATTAAATAAATATATATTAATGTTATTTTCCAACTAAAGTGGCTCCATGGGGTCCCCAAGTTGACCCATGGGTTTTCTTGGTCGGCCATGACTCATACAATAGGAGTAGGACAAGTGTCAAGCTCATCTCATATTATTAAAACATTATTTTTACCTTAAACTTCACTAATCACCTCTAATCGCGATTAGGAACTTAAAAGTTACTATTCACCAAAAATTATTTTAATATCATTGAACCACATTTTACTTCCTAATTACAACCATGTATGTCGGATTTTTGAAAATCAAATCACAGAAGTGGTAATATTTCATTTTAACGAAAAATTAGTTTTTAACAACCACTTAGTGGTTTCACTATTCGTCAAAAATTGAAGTTTTTCAGAATAAGGCCAAAATTTCACCCTAAGCTATAATTGATATTCCGAATTCAAAAATGATGCCTATTTTACAAAATTCCAAACATATAAGTTGTATTAATTAATTTTATAATTAATTCCCGCTGTTACAACAAATAACGTGTTTTTAAGAAACAATTTATATCAAAAGATTGACAATTGTTTATGTCCAATTTCAATGTTAAATTAATTCTAATGACCACCATTGGATAAAATGGTAAAAATATATTCTAATTATACTTTAAAACCACTAAATATTATAATTTATCACTATAAATTATTTTGATTAAAAAAGTTGTTTTTAAGTATTTTTCACTATTCATAAAAATTTAGAAGTTCTCAGAAAAATACCAAAAATTCAACATAGGCTAATTTCAATATTCCGAATCCAAAAATGAAGTCCATTTTGATAAATAAAATTTATAAAATTTCAAAAAGTAGTTATTACTATTCACAATGGCTAGTTTAATTAGTTGTGGTGTGTGTTAGAGCTCGAGGTTGCGTACAACACACGCTATTGCATTATTCGAAGGGAAACGTACAGTGGAAGCTTGGGGTGTTACATGGTGGTTACCCATGAATCCTAAAAAATACATGTTTTATATTTCTATGACATTTCTATGATTCCAAATATATGTGATTCAGTGTTAATATGTTATGATTTCATATGTTACATGCCTTTTCATATCATCATGTCATGCCTTCTAAGACATGTACTAAAGCATTATTCTTATGTTTATTCCCTTGATTGGATTTTTAGATCATTTGATTGTTCATGTGATCCCTAGGGTACCCCATATTTATTTTAGAGCTTAAATAAAGTAATAATCTATTTAAGAAGACTAAATAAAGAGATGTTATATTAAATTCAATGTTTTTATTTTTATGTACCTATTAATCAAAGAAACTAGACTTCACAATCCTTGGCATGTACTCTGATTTATAATTATGCTTAAAATCATGTAAAGTTATATGTAAAAGGATAGGGTCATTATAGTTGGTATCAGAGGATGGTGTAGTTATTTTGGAGATTAGGAATAGATAACATTAGTGAGAACCTTAAGGATGAGACTATATATAAAGAAAACACCCCTAAGTATTGGTAATTACAAAGTATTTGGTTTATAAAAAAAATATGTCCTTGTCTACATAAAAATATTTAGCAGTAGCTCTAGCACAGATGTAAAAAAGAGTGAACACTTCGAAAAGGAGTTTCGGGCATGACCCTGGGTATCCTGGTATATGACAATAGGCCTCACTATACTCTTGGTATCACACTCCCGGGGGATAACATTTGGTAAATTAATGAGCTTAGTTGAACAAATTATTAATGAAAAAAAATCCCATAAGAATATATGTTTACAAATAGATTGAGGATAACATAGATTTAAACTGATGTAATCACAAGTTAGGATATACTTCTCCATTACAAGTTTATCATTTTATGTTCAATGTTTCCTTTTTTATTTTCAATAACTAATTATTCAAGCCCTCTAATTGCATGCTATTTTTCTTAGTTAATGGCGGGAAATAGTAGAAAATGTTCCAATATAAAATGTGATAGGAAATGTGAATAATACCCTAATGACATACCTGATATGGCAGGAATGAGTGATAAAAACATCATGACATTAATTTCTAAACTGGATCATGTAATGAATAATAACATGAATCATGTTAAATTTCATCCACCTATAAGGAAAAAGAATTTTTTCCTAGTATCCTTCATGAAGAAATGGCCTCCCATGTTTTCTAGATCTTATGATCCCGTCCTTGTAGAACTGTGGATTAACTCTATTGATAAAATATTCTTTGTCCTTCAGTTTTTGGATGAAGAGAAAGTCTTACTAGAGGTATATCATTTTGATGGAGAAGCTGAGCAGTGGTGGACACATATCATGAATAAAATTTCCCAAGAGGAAATTGATTCCACTAATTGGTAGGAATTCAAGAGGTTGTTTTATAATGAATATTTTCCTCAAACCATCCATCTCAAAATGGAAAGAGAGTTCAATACACTCATCTAGAAGTAGGTTGAGTCCATTAGGTCATATGATGAAAACATTACAAGTCTTGAAATGTATGTATCGGGATTTGTTATGAACATTGAAATAAAGGTGTATATCTTTTTTAGAGGGATAAATCTGAGTCTAAGGAAGGTGACGGTGATCTGATACATCGCTAGTTATGAGGATATTTTCTGTTGTGCCCTCAAGGTTGAAAGAGAGATTGGATATTATAAATGGTATTGTGGTCCTGGTGACAAGAAGCGAAAAATGGAGAAAAAAATGGGTTGTTCAACAATCAAATACCATGATATATAGAATTATGAGTATCCTACATGTAGAATTTATGGGAAAAAGCATCCTGGAAACTCTCTAAAGAAAACTATGAATTGCATCAAATATAGAATTCTAGGATATCTTTCCAAGAACAATCGAAGAGATATGAAATATCCCGATAATATCGATGAAGATATAACCAATTAATGGTGGGAAAGGAAGATATTCCTAAGACTTCCTTTTGAACAACATATGGGCACTCTGTTTTTAGAGTGAGGCCCTTCATACCCACTAATACTCTTTCAATTTTCATGGAATTAATGAACATATCCTTTAGGTATTACCTCAAAATATTTGTGGTAGTCTTTATATATGATAGTGTGATATACTCTAAGAGAAATGAGGGACATGATGAGCATTTGAATAGTCTATTAATATCATTTAAAAGGGAGAATATATTTGGAATGTACAATAAATGTGAGTTATGGATATAGGAAGAATCATTATGTGGGCATGTTATCTCCAAAAAAATAGATATATTTTTACCCTTCATAGAAAAAGGTGATTGAAGAGTGTCACATGTCAACATTTGTAATGGAGATCCGCAACATTGTGATTCAAACTAGATATTGTCGTTGATTTGTGAAAAACTTTTCACAATTTTCATACCCAATTAACTAAATTACACATAATGGAGAAATGTTTTTCTCGACTAAGAAATGGTGATAATATTTTAAAGAGTTAAAATAAAGGCTTATCATCATGCCAGTAATCACACTGCCAATAATTAGAGAACTATTTTTGGTGTACAGTGTTGCTTCAAAAAAGGGATTAGGATGTGTGATGATGAAAAATGATAAATTGATAGTCTACACCTCAAGGAAGTCAAAAATACATGAGAAAACTATCCCACAAATAATTTTGAGATGGATGTTGTGATATGTGGGTTGAAAATATGCAGAATTATCTCTATGGGGAGAAGTGTGGGATATATACTAACCACAAGAGTCTACAATATATATTCACATAAAAAGATCTTAAAATGAACCAAGGAAGATTGATAGATCTCATCACGTTTTATGATTGCTCAATCCACTACCATCCAAGCAAGGAAAACAAGGTGGCATCTTCTCTAAGTAGAAAGGATCCAACATCTATTTCAAATGATGAGAATTTAAAAGGATCTTATCATCTTAGAATTTCAAAGGATGGACATGGAAATCCTTAAGGGTGAAACATCATCAATACTTTCTCAAATGATTACTCAACCATCCCTCATAATTAAAACAATTGATTCTCAAAGAAAAGATATGGATATTTTTGAAGGGGTTGTAGCTATTATGAATGGAAAATCCTCAGAGTTCCATATTTATGAAGAATAATATGTATTATTTGGGTCATGGTTATGTGTACCATCTAATCCATTGATAATGAAGAAGCATTTGGATGATTCAAAAAGCTCAATGTTCTCTATCCACCCAGTGGGCACAAAGATGTATAGAGATCTTATAGAGAATTTTTTTGGGAAAATATGGAAAGGGATATTGCCAAATATACTTCAATGTTACTAGTATGTCAGCAAGTGAAGGCTAAGGGGAAAAAGTAGAAATGGATGATGAAACCGCTACCCATACCATCATGGAAGTTGGAGAACATTACCATGGGATTTTTCATTACAATTCTATGGAAATCAAGAGGAGACAATGAAATATGGCTCATTTTGTACTATCATAAGATGACATCCCACTTTATAACAATTTGAGGGAATTCTTATTGGATCAACTTTCATTGATTTACATCAAATAAGTGGAATGTCTAAATAAAGTACCACTTTCTATTTTATCTGATCATGATCCTATATTTTCCAAAAAGATCTGGAAAAGCCTCCAACAAAATCTAACAACTAAACTGAACATCAGTATGACCTATCACCTTCATACTAATGGTCACTCTTAGAGAACTATTCCAACATTTGAAGATATTTCGAGAGAATGTTCAATGAAATTCAATTGATTATGTGACCAAATTTTTCCACAATTCGAATCATCCATCAACAAAAGTTTCCACTAGAGCATCTAAATGAACCATAAAAATCCCATTATGATGTTTCCAACACTATCATGTTGCGATAATGTTAGTGAGAGTAAGCTACTATGACCTAAAATGGTTGAAGAAATGGTGGAGAAGGTGAAAACCATAAAGTAACATATCATGACATCCCATAGTTGACAACAGAGTTATGCATATAATCATTGATGAGATCTTGTGTTCAATGTTGGAGACATGTTGTTTCTATGCATATATACATGGAATAAGGCCATGATGTTTTGGAAGAAAGGGAAGTAAAGTCCCAAGTACATCAACCCCTTAGTGATTCTAGATCGGGTCAGGGCTTTGGCCTATCGACTAACAATTCCACCTACCATAGACAAAGTACATGATGACTTCTCTATATCTCTCTTAAAAAAGTAAATACCAGATCCCTTAAATTTATTCTCTTATGATGTGGAACAGTTGGAGGTTTCTCATTCTTATGAAGGGAAAAATGTTAAGATCTTAGATTTTAGAGATAATAATTTATTTAACAATAATACTCAGCCTGTAAAAATATTGTGGTGGTATAAAAAGTATGAAGAGGAAACACGAGAACTAGTGGAGGTAATTAGGGAAATGTAGCTTCACCTGTTTATGGAATAGAATGTAAAATGAAATTTCGAGGGAAATATTTCTTAAGGCAGGAAGAATGTAATGACCCCAAATTTTCAATAGAAATTTCCATCTTATAATTATGACATATAATAACATAAAATCACAACATAATGACCTACTATATTTATGTGACCTCTAATGATAATTTTTCTCTTCTGGATTTTGAATTTTGAAAATATGACATACATGGTTGCAATCAGTAAGTTATTTGGAGTCTAATATAACCAAATAAATTTTTGGTGAATAGTAATATACCCTTATGAATAGTAATATAACCATTATTAATAGTTACATAACATAATGAATAGTAATCTTAACTATAATAGTTTATAAATATGATTTAAGTTGGGGTACAATATACCTATATCTTGAAAAAAGAAAATAAGTGTTTTAAAAAAAATTGAGTAAATTGTGATTTCAATTAAATATTAAATTAAAAATATTTAGAAAATTATTTTTGAGAAATGGACATTATTGTATTATTCTAAATTTCAAAAAATGGTTTGGGTGATTTTATGATTTTTCTAAAATACTTGAATTTTTATTAATACTAAAATCCAACAATTCATAATAAATGCTAAAACCTAAATTTCTACATCATTCTTGAGTGATGGATGATGTAAATTGTAATTGGTTTGAACTAAAATGTATTTATTAATATTATTTGTCATGGAATAATCCTTATTTATTGTCTTATGGAAAAATAATAATCTAATGATCAAAATACTATGAAAACCCTCCTCCCCTCCACTATAAATACCACCCATCCTTAACTCTTCTCTTCTTTCCTCTCAAGCCTTGTTCTGACTTAAATTCTTCCAAAATATCTTCCAAAAATCCTTTCCCACGTCCAAAATCCTTTTTCCCTAAAAAAATAACAATCCTTATAAGATGATCTCAAAGGATATAAACTCAAGAGGTAAAATCCTCTTTCCAATTCTTCTATTTCATTACATTCTTTTCATTTCATGTTTCTTTCCTCACCTCCCATCATACAATTGGTAATATAAATATTTTAATATACATGTACATGAATTATATTATGAAAATATGATAGTTCGTTATCTTGTCTCCTTTCCCCATCTTTAATTTGAATTAATTGAAAACACAATTTGAGATTTGTTGATTTATCACAGTCAAGTATGACAGATTATCATTTTTCATTAATATCTTTAATTTTTATCATTTAACCATTTTCATGCTTGAAACATTCCATAAAATATGTATTATTCCCCATATATGGTTATGAATTCATTTTGTACACTTGTTTTTGATTTATAGAACAAAACATTTTCTTGGTGTCTAAAAAAAACTAATTAATCAAAAAGGATTTCACTAATGTTTTATATAATGATTCATCATCCATCCACATAACCAAATTAAACATAAAACCATGTAACCATCTGGATGTTAAATAATAAAATATAACTTCAATTATAGAAAACCACCTTAATCATACATGTTTACCCAAACATGAACCGATCGTTAAAACAAAGGAATCAAATGGACCCGAACAATGAAATTAAACCTCATAACGGATCAAAAATATCTTGAATGAACATAAAAAGGTAATAATAAAAAAATTACATATATAAGTGGTCATTTAATTATTAATTAATAAAACTATTATTTTAATCATATCATTAATTACAATTTGAGAACACCATCAGACTTATGGTAAGGGATCCTCTCCATTTTACATTTATTCTAGAATATCCTCATTGCTATGACATTGACTGTGTAATCCATTTTGATGGGGTACGATTTAAAAAATCCCCCATATTTCCTTCATTTTTTATATGTGATGAGAAATCCCATTTTCTCCATTGAATCAATCTTATGTACACCTGATTCCATGCTGATAATCCGTAAGGAATTCTACCCGAACTGCCTTTAATCCTTGGGGTAGCTCTATCATTCCATTTTATCCAAATGTAGTTGTATTTTATTTTTATGTAATACTTTTAAATGATGTTTATGTACTTCAAACTCATGTTTCATGATCCATCCATTATTCTATTTTGGGGATATACATCGTTTTATGTTAATCACTATTCGATAATTAACATTAAGGAAACTTGTTTTGAATGAACATCCGAAGTTTCTACCCAATTTCATGTGAATTATATACTCTATTTCAATCCACCATTATCTTTATAAAATTATAATTTTTTATGAAAAAATTATTGGTTTAGTTCGGGTTTTATAAAAAATATGGTTCTCTTTTCTATTTTAAAAGCTCTATACTATTTTCCTTAAAACCGCATAAATATGTTTTAATGATAAAATATATAAAGTTAATTTCTTATATGTCCTCACTTATGTTGGAATAACATAACATTATATATTCCTATTTTACCTTATGATAATCCATGTGTGTTCTATTTACATTCTTTAATGGACACTTTCATTATACACCATTTGGTTATGCTTTATGTCATGATTATGGTACCCATTTCATTCCATGGTTAGCCCATATGTTTATTTATGATTTCTTATGTATTATTATTTATTTGGAAAAAATATTCATGAAATTTAAGATGGGTGTTACTAGATAGCATTCCACTACATTGGGTAAATTAGAGTCTCCTGAGACGATTATGTGCGATAGTCATGGCGGTTAGCCTTGAGTTGTGATACTATGTGAAACAGTTTTAGCGGTTAGCCTTGGATTATGCTACTAAGGTAAATAGTTAATGTGGTTACCCTTGACTCATACTAAATTCATGTTTTATGTTTTTTCAACATTTCTATTATTCCATGTATATATGATCCCGCACTTATATGTTATGATTTCATATGGTACATTCTTTTTTTATATCTTGATAGCATGCCATTAAACCCATATACTAAGGAATTATTATTATGTTTGTTACCTTATTGGGATTTTTACCTTATCCCTTTGTTCATGTGATCCCCTAAGTTCCCTATACCGATTTAAGGGCTCAATGTATGTTAGTATCTCATTATGTATACTAATCTAAAAGATATAATATTTACTTCCATGTTTTTACTTTTATGTACCTTGTCTTCAAAGACACTAGACTTCCCGATCCTTGGTTTGAACTCAGATGTATAATGTTTTTTAAAATCACGTAATGTTACATATAAAAGGATATGGTCAATATACCTAACTAATTGAGAAGTAATAATCTATTCTATTTCGTATTCCACAATTCCATTTCTCTTGAGAATTTTATCCTATCATGGTTCATGCTCCTTAATTTTTTTTATGATTCATAACTTATAAAATACTAATATTTATTCCATGAAGAAAGATTATGTTCTATCCGTTCCATAGTATAAATTTTCCATTGTTAATCTCATGTTCTCGCACACAATTTTTCTTGCTAGAGAAATGTGATCATTTCTATCTCCCATATTTACCCTCACTAAGAATTAGTAAATACCCATTATTATTTATCCATAGGTTATGACTAAAGGTATTAATCCTTTTATTTCAATGATCAGTTCATTTTATAATGAGATATATGTGTGAATATAATGGTTTGTTAGGATCCAATTGATTATGTTTCAATTTTTCAGATGATACTGGATCTAAATGATTCTCTCTTGGATCAAAATGTTATGTATTGAATATTGATATTTTATGATGTAATATTTCTCTATGAAAATTCCAGGTAATTATATTGTGTCTCTATGATGGTATTTATAAATATTTATGCAAATTAATTTATATTTATATATTATTTTATGATATATATAATTGTATTTAAATTAAATTATATGTTATACAAATTAATATTATTAAATTATATATTTTTATTTATTTATTGTTGGGGTTTTTGTATTTTATGTAATATATATGAGCTTATATGTTTATTCAATATATATATTTTTTATTAATTTTTAGTAAATGATTAATTATATAATATTTATATATTATTTATTTAATATATATATTTTTTTAATTTTTCATTATTTTGTTTAAATTACTATTATTTGTTTGAAAAGGTAGGGATAAAATCACTTTTATTAAAAAGAAAAAAAACCACCAAAAAGTATATTGAATGTGATATCAAAAAATGATAAATTTCCCTCATTATAGAATTGTCAATGTCTATGTTTTTCTCTAATATTAATACCAATATACAACTCCTTTTCTTGTAATGCATTTTAATCAATTAGACTATAATCGCATACACAACCCCAACACTTGGGATGTCAACGTCTCCTCAATGTTCTATCTCATCGTCAGAGGTCCTCAATGTTAGTTTTTTCCATGTAAGAATTATCAGTCTCGAATTTCAGAAAATCCCTCTTGGATGGATCATCGATAAAAATCCTAGAAGCTATTATCCTTGTGTGTCATGACCCGCCCCTGGGGCCCGTGCAGTGACATCCCCAAGCCCACCTTCCATCGGCCTGGGGCTGGCAACTTGCACCGATTGCATATTCCCTAAAACTATGAAGGCATTGCCTTTATAACATATGAGACACATAACCAAGCACAAAATAAGATATGAACTCATTTAAACTGAATAGTAAATACAGTGAGTACAACAAGTAAAAAGGGGCCAGATCACATGCCCAAATGGAAAGTACAAGGAAAACTGGAATGTACAAGACACCTGATAGGAGAAAAGAAGATCCTGGATTGTCCTCCATAGATCCTACCTGAAGGGTAGGTACAACTCACGAATGACCGTCTCTACGCTTCGCCTAATCTAACGTCTACCTACGAGCTACCTCCAATCCTAGTAACCTCATCCTCAGTCAACAATGTGTGTCATTTGCACCAAGCACAACGATGTTCAGGCATAACCCGTGTAGGGGTGAATATAATGATACTCAGTAGGGACCCCGATCCCCTCAAGGTCTCACAAAATCCTAAAAAAAAACCACAATGGAAGGAAATAACTGATAAACCTACATAGATATATGCCCATACATATACCTATGTTATCATGTAAACACATCTCAATCACAAGGAAAACACAGATTCCTACTCAAATCCCCATGATCAATTGTTCTAAAAACGAAGAAATACCATGAAGGCAAGTACCCCACTGGTATGCCTCACAAAAGAATACCACCAAGGTATTACCAGGAAGAAAAGTACCGCATTAATACATACTAAGCTCACCCCAGGTATAACATAGGTACAGTAGTAGAGATAATAATATGTAGCTACTGAATCATCTTATTATGTTAAGAGGAAGACCCACTAAGGATCGTTAATCATCATTAGACCCACATGAGATCTCTAGGTGCTGACCCACAAAGGATCGCTAGGTGCTGACCAACACATGATTTCTTGGTGCTGACCCACATAGGATCGCTCAGTGCTGACTTTCACAGGATCTCTTGGTGCTGACCCACACAGGATCGCTCGGTGCTCACCCACATAGGATCCCTCTTCGTTCATCACATCACTGCTAACTACAGCATTCTCGCACTACGCTCGCTTGTCTCCGAGAGGCTCCACTTCACAAGCCACTATTTGATTCTCAAAATCCATGAAGTCCAACAAAAAAGTATCCCAAAGGACCGCTATTTCATAGGGGTCTCAATGCAATACACATCGCATCAATCAGACACCCGATCTGTATGTTATTATCCATTTAGTCTTGAGGGACCAATTGGATTTGTGCACGATCCAACCCAAAAGTTTCGCAACATTATCCAAATCTTATGTGTGTTATACCAAAGGGACCATATTACACAAAGTATTCTGGAACTGTTGACGGCCCATTAAACGGTTTTCTGGCGCTAAAGATATGGCCGAAAATGTGTAAATGGGTTGAAGTAGATTCAGGTCCAGTTCGACCCAGTTGGACCGAATAATGAAAATTCTCCAACGTAATAGATTATGATATCTATTAATTTGTTGGAATAATTTTTAAATTCGTTTAATTAATTAATTGAGTTGATAAAATTAATTAATGGGGTATGGAACCATTAAACTGGGGAAGCTCAAGAAGTTTCTCCCCATTAAGAGAGGGTTTCAAGGGGGTTTAAGTATCGGGTGGTCCCCACCACCATAACCCACATGGGATGTTATTCTCGGGGGGTCCCCACCACCATAACCTATATTAAAGGGTTTTGGTTTCGGATGTCCCCACCTCCCAAAATCCATATATGATTTCCATAGAAAAATAAAATAAAAAGTTACACAATTTTATTTTATTTTATTCTTCCATGAAAAACCCAAAAATTAACATTCACCCTCGAATAACTAACTTCGATGGTGAAGACTTCTTATGAAATTACTAGTACTGTGAGATCAATGGTGCCCTCATATTTCAATTCCAAGCACTAGTTCAAAAGTTACAAATACCCACTCGCATTTTTACTGAACGGACTCGAAAAAAATTCATAAATTCATTACGTGCACACCGGGCCACAGAATCACGTGCTGTCAATTTTTACGGACTCATAAAATTCCCATATATTAAAAAACATTTCATAGAAATTAAGGGTATTTACATTCTCCCCACTTTCTAGCTTTACATCCCTGTAATCCACTACTCAAAACTAGGAAAACAAGTGGGGGTACTGAGCACGAATATGAGCCTCCCGCTCCCATGTTATCTCTTGGAGGTTCTCATGCTACCAAAGAACGCGCACCAGAGTTGTCAACTATTGACAAATGAACCACTCCTATCAATCCTCAATCACTACTGGAGCCTCCATAAAATTCTCACATCGTCGAGGTCCAACTCGCCATGGTCGATGATGTGAGAAGACTCTTGCATGTATCTTCTTAGTTGGGATACGTGGAAGACATCATCTACCCAGTGAAAATGAGGTGGAAGAGATAAGTGGTAATACACCTTGCCAACTCTAATGAGGACCTGAAAAGGGCTGATGAACCTTAGAGATAACATCCCGCCTCGGCCAAATCTCTGTAAACATCGTCAATGTGAGACACGTAGAAAGATGTGGTCACCATATTTGAACCCTATAGGTCTTTGACACCAGTACGCATATGACTTTTGCCTACTCTATGCAGTCTTAATCCACTCCTGGATGATCTGCACATTCTCTATGGTTGCATGTACCATCTCTGGTACCACTAGTGCTGACTCCCCTTGTCAGTCTAGCATAATAGTGATCTGCAAGAATGCCCGGACAATGCCTCAAAATGTGTCATCACAATGGTGGAGTGATAGCTATTGTTGTATGAAAACTCCTCCAAAGGAAAGTGATCTTCACAGTTGTGATCGAAGTCTAGGACAAAAGCACATAACAAGTCCTCGAGGGTCTGAATGGTCTTCTTAGTATGACCATCTATTTGAGGATTTAAGGCAGTGCTCAAACGAAGACGCATCCCGAAAGCCTCTTGAAACCCCTTCCATATCCTGGAAGTGAAATGTACATCACAATCAGAGATAATATTCAAGGTTACTCCATGTAACTGAATAATCATCTGCACATAGAGGTATACCAGGATCTCTACTGAACCCTACTCTCTGATCATTAGGAACTGGGCTGACTTTGTGAGTCAGTTGATGATCACCCAAATCAAGTCATGTCCCCTGGATGTACATGTAATTCCAATCACGAAGTCCATGGATAACCCATCCCACTTCCTCTTTGGGACCTCTAATGACTGAACCAAGCCTACTGGTACCTGATGCTCCACCATCACTTGCTGACAAGTGAGGCACCGAGAGACAAACTCTACAACTGTTTTCTTCATTCCCGGCCACTAGTGTTGTCGTCGTTGATACTGGTACATCTTCGCTACTATTGGATGTACTGCTAGAGGGGACTTTTGGAACTCTCTCAACACTTCCTCTTGAAATGAAACTGTTACCATGGTATGTTCTCAGAAAATGAGGGCGTGCTCTTCACCTTTAGAAAATCCATCAGGTGTATGTCCTGTGGATATATGAGCATGTCGTGTCTCACAGTCTGTGTCCCCATGCTACACCTCCCTAACTCACTGATGAATTCTGAGAGTGACTGTAAGAGAATGAATGAATGATGCACCATCACATTCCATGAAATATATCTACAAATTGGTCAACTACCAAGTTGCCTCACCTAGAAGCTTTATACCAGATCTCCAAATTAGTGCATCTACTACAACATTCCCCTTCCCAATAGTATATACTATCTCGAAGTCATTGTCCTTGAAGAACTCAATACAACATCGATGTCTTAGGTTCCGGTCCTTTTAAGAGATGATATACCTAAAAATCTTGTGATCAAATTACACTGTAAAACGCTCTCCCATCAATTAATGTCACCACATCATCAAGGCAAAGACCACTACTACTGACTCCAGGTCATGGGTAGCATAGTTCTGAAAGTGTTGTGTCAACTGTCAAGAACTATATGCGATCATTGGTTGCTCTTGCATCAGGACCCATCTGAGTTCGGTCCCTGATGCGTCATAGAAGACTATGTACTCTACGCCCTATACTCGATATCTCATTATGGGGAACTTATCCGCCTCTACCTCAGCTCTTGAAAACACCACTGGAGTCACTCTATCCACACAAAGGGTTTCCCCTTATTCGTCAACGCTGATAAAGGTGCTACAACTCTATAGAGATCTGGCAGAAATCTCTGGTAGTATCCATCTAAACCCAGGAAACATCGTACCTTGGTCACACTTCTAGGTTGCTCCCAAGAAAGTATCACCTCAATATTCACTGGATCCACTGCAACTCCCACCTCTGAGATGACATGTCCCAGAAAGTGAACCTCTCAAATCATAAACTAGCACTTTGAGGGTTTACCAAAAAGCTGGTGCCCTTAGAGTGTTTCTAGTACTACCTGCAAGTGATAGGGATGCTCCTCCTTAGTAGTCAAGTCATTCATAATGTCGTCAATGAAGAATAATACAAAGTGATAATGGTATGGATGAAAGATCATGTTCATGAGTCCCATTAACATTGCTGGTGCTGTGGTTGCACCGAATGGCAGAACCAATAAATCGTAGGGATCATACCGACATCTGAAATCCGTATTCTGCACATCCTCATCTCGTACTCTGAGCTGGTGATAGCCTGATCTGAGGATTATCTTCGAGAACCATCATGCTCCCTTCAGCTGATTAAAGAGGTCATCAGTCCTCAGGAGTGGGTACTTGTTCTTCACGGTCACCAGATTTAGGTTTCATTAATCAATAAAAATCCTCAAGCACCCATCTGCCTTCATGGAAAATAGAATCAAAGCAACTGAAGAGTAAAAACTTGGATGGATGAATCCTTTCCCCTGTAATTCCACCAATTGTACCCACAACTCACAAACCTCTACAAGAGCCATCCCATACGCTGGTTTAGATATCTGTGTCGCCTTAGGGTACAATTCAATGTAAAACCCTACCAATATCCAAGGAAGTAGACCCGATACATCCTCATAAAAGACATCCTCATAATGGTCCACCACTACAGGATATCTTAGAATCTCTACATCAACTACTTCAGGGGTAAGGCTAGCCATCTGACGAGTGATCTACTACACTCTCCTCCGTATAAGTCTATCATGCCCTACGAAGGCTCCCTTCTCACTGGTGAAGGTAAATCTGGTCTCATCTGTGCGGACACGCCACACTTTTCACCTAATACAGTCAATATGAGAATGGACTTTAGATAACTAGTCGACACCAAAGATAACGTCTTAAGGCCTCGATGCTACTAATATGAGATCCCAGCTAAACCTCTTCCATCGTATAGTAAAATCACATTGTTAGCACTAGTGCATAATCATCGAATAGGCTCCCGTAGAAGTCTCTAGCCCTATGGATCGAGCCAACAGATCCATTAGAATCTCTGACCTCCGGATGAGGGGAGTGGAAATCATAGAATTACTGGAACCTATGTCTATAAGTACTGTAGCTAAGGTGGAGTAGACACAGATCATACCTCATATCATTTCTGATGTGCCGTGATTGTAGGCCTCAGCTTTCTAGAGTTGAGATCTCCAATGTCCTCATGCTCCCTATAGTCGGGTTGGACCTCCTAGTGGTGGTGGTAGTGACATATAAAATCGTCGCCTACCTCCATATCCACAGCCAGCTCCCCGGCCTCATATAACTGCTCCCTACAGACCTCCTTGGTCGACTCTCTGTCACTGCCTGGACGGTCCTTTGACCGTCTGCTGATCATACGTATGGTAGGTCATGCAGTCACGAGACATGTGACCCTACCCGCTGCATGCATAACATTACCTGCTTTTGGAATGGATGGCTATGACTCTTGTGCTTCGCACAACCGACCCTGAATCCTGTGGTCGTCCATATATAGGTCTGTTACTCGTTGACCTCTATGTATTCTATCAGCTGCTAGCTGCAGAAGACTCCACTACATAATGACTAGTAGTGGGTGTCACTGCTGGTGGTATCCCATCAAAGAAACTCTCCAATACGAGGTCTCTCTCTAACACCCCTACCTGCGTCGGGATGCTTTGTGAGATCATCGAAGACTAGATCTCCCGCCCGAGCCCTTGCTCGAAGGTCCAAGACCGGAAAAATGGGGTTCATACCATATTAGAGGAGTATCATGAGAGGTTAGTGAACATCACTGAGTAATAAGCTACAATCATGCTACCCTGCTGCAGATAAAGAAGCTCCAGTATACGCACTGTGTGAAGAGTTGTTTGGACAAACTCTCCCCAAAATAGGCTCTCGAAGTCAGCCCCGAGAAGTGTCAACTCATGGCGATCCTGGAGAATCTAGCTCCATCATCTGCCTGCTACGGCCCGTAGAATACTGGAGATAAGGATCACCATGAGATCGGCCTCTGTCCCTACCAGTCTAAAGACTCTCACTACGGCCTCCAGCTAATCTTCAGCTGCCTGCAAGTCCATCTCTCTCATGAACCTTGGTAGCCTATGGTGTTGGAACTCGTGAAACACGCTCAAGTGGAGTTTACCCTCTACAGCTGGGGCTGGTGGAATTGGTGGCCCAATGGGTAATGGTATTGATGGTGCCTCTGCTAGTTCCTCTACTTGAAGCAGACCTTATACTAAGGCCACATAACTCAGTAGGCTATCAGTGCATACAACTCTTGAAACCGTAGCTGGCTGCCAGCGTGGAGGCATCCTAATAGAAAAGTGTGTGCCACGGTCAATAAGTTATACCTAGTGAGATAACTCAAAGTTTTTACAAAGAATACAACAAAAAACAAAAATGAAATCAGTGTTTTTTGTGCACTGAGTCAGAAATTAGAAGTTAGGGTCCTACTGTATAGATACATCGGTCGTCGCACCAACACTGGATTCCCTAAATTGATAACCACACTCACTACACATAACACTATTGACATTTAAATGAGAAGATTCTTATTTTTTACATTAGAACCAACTCCTCTGATACCAATTTTTCACGACCCATCCCCCGGGGCCTGTGTCGTGACTACCCAAGCCCACCTTCCATAGGACAGGGGCCTACGAATAGCACCAAAGGTGTATTTCAAAAAACGTGGAAGTCGTTGCCTTTATTAACTATTACGAACACAACCATGCACACATCATGATACGAATTCAAGTAAAATTAATAGTAAATAGAGTGAGTACAACAAGTAAAAAGGGGCCAGAATACAATCCTAACTAGAATGTCCAAGGAAAACTGGAAAGTACAAGAAAACTGATAGGTGAAAAGTAGCCCCTAGATCGTCCACCAGGGATCCTACTTGATGGGTAGGTACAGATCACGAACATAAATCTCTATGGTTTGACTAGTATAACATCCACCTTATATGCTACCTCTAATCTTGGTACCCTCGTCCTCAATCAGCGATGTCGTCCTCTACACCGAACATAATGAAGTGCGAGCATAGCCCGTGAAGGGGTGAGTATTAAGACACTCAGCAGGGACCCTGAGACCGTCATGGTCTCACAAAATTGAAAAAGAATAAACCAAAAAGATGGAAACAACTGATAACCCTACATAGGTATATGCCCATACATATACCTCAGTTATCAAGTAAACCCATCTCAATCATGAGGAAAACAAAAATTCCAATTCCAAAGCCCTAAGATAAACTATTTTACATTGAAAGAAAAAACACGAAGGCTAGTACCACATAGGTATTCCACTCAAAAAATACCACCAAGGTATAACCTTGAAGGAAAGTCCCACACAGGTACATAATCAACTCACACAAGGTATAACTTAGGTACAATAAAAGAGATGATTAGATGTAACTACTGAATCATCTTACTCTATTAAGAGGTAGACCCAGGAAAGATCGCTCATCATCTTCAGAACCACATGGGATATATAGGTGCTGACGCACACAGGATCTCTCGGTGGTGACCCACATAGGATCGTTTGGTGCTGACTCATAGAGGATCTCTCTCTTCATTCTTCATGTCACAACTGGCTACAGTGTTCCCAAACTACACTTGCTTGTCTTAGGGAGGGTCCCCTCCACAAGTCACTGGTCAATAATCCAACTTCCATGAAGTACCATGAAGAAGTATCCAATGGACCTCTATTTCATAAGGGTCTCAACGCAATAGATGATTCATCAATCATATGTCATGTGTGTATGTTATTAGCCTTTTTGTCCTGAGTGCCCAGTTAGATTCTTGCTCGATCCTACATGACCGTTTCCCAACATTATCCAAATATTCAGGGGGTGTACCAAAGGGATTGTCACAATCCTTGGTTTCTGGCACTGCTGACTGTTCATCAAACAATTGTCGAGTGCCGAAGATATGGCTAAAATGCGTAAATGGGTCAACCCGGCCCATGATGGGCGGCCCAGACTTGCAGCGGTGCGATGGACGTGAGAGCCACGGGGGGGGGGGGGGGGGACGGGGGGTCGTAGAGGCTGAAAGGGCGTGGAGACCGCAAGGGGACTGTGGAGGGCCGCAGCACGGAAGGTCGTGGGGCGGAGAGCTAGGCCGCAGGTCGGCCCTACGAGACATCCGAGCAGCACAGCCAGCAGCAGGGCGGGGCGGCGAGGTCACTGGGCAGCGCGACAGGCCGCATGACAGCGTGGTGAGGCTACGGGGTGGCACGGGGGGACACGGGGCATCTGGGCGAGGCCGCGGGGCCGCGCGGTAGGATGCAGGGTGACAATGGCTGTGGGTATACAACGTTGCATTGTCACCATCGTCATGACCGACAGTGGTGCTGACATCCATTCTCGATTTCCACTAGTTCCAAACGTAAGCATCGGTTGTCATCACCATCATGAAGGACAAAACAAACGAATAACTAATGTGGGGTTGGGCCATGTTTTTGGCCTACACCATCTACATTTGAGCGGTAACAAGAGGCTCAACAAAATCCTTGAATTAAGAATGTAAAATTAAACAATTTCATAAAATCTTGGATCTACTAATTTAGGTTGATCCACCATAACCATGATTTCCAAGAATAAGGAAAGTTATGAATTCAATAAAAACCCCTACCTCGTTCGTTTGTTTCATTGAATATTGTCCACGGGGAAAGAAAAGTTTTCGTTAGGAATAGACAGATGTCAGTGACATCAGTGTTTCGTCGATCATCGGTTCGTTGATGTGGAAGAAATTTCCCATCAATGATTGTCCTGAGGAAGAATTCTAAGTTGATGTCGGCATTCTTCGTTGGTGTTCTTTATTGGAGAGATTTCACCCAATAGTTCTCCTCTACCAAATTCCACAGAAAATTCAAATTCTCCAACATAATAGATTATGATATCTATTAAGTTGTTGGAATAGTTTTAAAATTGGTTTAATTAACTATTTTAGTTGATTAAATTTATTAAAGGGTGGTGGAACCAATAAAATGGGGAATCTCAAGAGGTTTCTACCCGTTACGAGGGTAGATCAAGGGGGTTTAAGTCTCAGGATTTCCCCACCACCATAACCTATGTTGAGAGGTTTTAGTTTATGTGGTCCCCACCTCTCAACATCCACAAGGGAGTTCTAAAGAAAAGTAAAATAAAATGTTACACAATTTTATTTTATTTTTTTCTTTCAAAAAAACAAAAATTAACTTTCACCCTCAACCAACTGTCATCGTGGTGAAGTTTTTCTTAAGCGATTACTGGTGCTGCGAGTTCAATGGTGACCTCAGATTTCAATTCCATGCACCGGTTCAAAATATACAAAAACCAACTCTCACGTTTACTGAACATACATGAAAAAAGATCAGAAATTCATTCTGAGCACACCAGTCCTCGGAATCACGCACTATCAATTTTCACAAACACATAAAATTCCCATATATTAAACAAATTACATGGAAATTATAGGTCTTTACATTGTTATAGTTCCAGAAACTACAATATGTAATCCATAATTTAAATATAATCACTTTTATAACATCCAAGGGAGAGGGATGCATCTTTAAAGTGGTAACCTAAATCACTTCCTTGAGTTTCATTTTTACATACATTGGCCATTGAAAAAACTCCAAATGAATTTTTTATGAAACATGTTGAAACATCCTGAATGAAAATGAGGAAGAAATGTCATTAAAATTAATTATATTATTATCCAAAATCAAAAAATCAAGAAGATCTCATGCCATGACCAAGAAGATCTTATTCGTAGATGAGGAAAATTTCTTACCTTCTAAAAAATTCAACTTGGGTCATTGCACTGGGAGTTAGATGGGGAACATGCTAGTGTACCATGAATTATATGATTGGTAACCATTAAGAATATCCCACCCATAGAAGAAGATTCATCCCTCACTTATTATTGATTGAAATTGAAACAATATCTATACTATAATTTAATTAAAATCCTTCGGCCATAGTTTATTCATGGCTAGTATCACCCATTCCAGAATCTTGTAACTTTCTAAAGTGGTTGTTGTATTTAAAAATATTAAAGTAAATAGTATTTGCACCATATCTTTCTCCAAATCATGCATATGAGACTACATTCATGACCCATTCTACCACTTTTCTAGAATCCTTATAATTTACAACATCATCTAAATAGAAACATTTCCCCTTATTTCCATAACCATGCCTTGAAACAATTGTTTTAATCACCCCTAGGCCAAATCTTCTTTCCTTATACACATAATTTATGGGATGAATCACCATAGAATCCTAAAAAGATATAATAATTAGAGCACTATCATTCACTTGGATCAAAATAGGAGAATCATACACACACCTAGATTGAATATAAACTACTGAGGATATTCAGGGAATGACCATTTGATAACCCCCTTCATCAAATATAATTTACTTTCCACTGTTATACTTTTTCTCAAGAATATTATACACTCTTAGGTGTAGATCCATTAATCCCTGATATGGATCTTCATCCATGTGTTGTTCCACTACTACAGTTTAATTATTTCTAAAAAATATATATTTTCTATCCATTGGTAAGAGGATCAAGTAAAAGTTATGTTTTTATTGTCCTATATCAATATAAATTTACATCACTTGAATTCTATCATCCAATACTGTAGAAATGTCTACACTAGACCTCATTTCCCCATCAGGTAAAATTTCATCATTAGAAAAAAATAATATAGTCTGTGATATGTTGCAGAGGGTCATTGTCATAAGTATAGACTTCCCTTTACACTAAAACATTTGGAGAAACCCAAAACATTTTTTTTGTTCCCATCATTAATCACAACTACGGTACAATCCAAAATAGTGGAATTTTGGTAAAAATATTCTCAGCAACTATAGAAGGGATGAAATATTTCTTCTTCTTTTGTTTGTTGAGAGACTAACATTGTTCCTGACTACTTGTCGCAAAGAAGGAGCAAATAGTTTATCTCTTACATTGTGATATTTCTTGACCTATGCCTATGATATTCATATAAAATCATGATTTTTCTCTTACTCAATCCATAATTATAATTAAATATCATCCATAAGACTAAATTCTATGTCAATAAGTGGAGAAAAACATCAACATCAACCAATAAATAAGCATAGTGGCTATAGTATACAATGTTTTTATCAATCCACATGTATTCAAATTATTATTTCTAATGTAATCTCATAATGGATTCGTGGATTCTAAAGGATCTAATTAAACCATTGTATCTTGACCCACATTTCTATTGATGTTTTATAAGCCTCCAACTGGTTGAATTTGTAATCCAAATCACTAATATGATGAGTACCAGGCCTGAGAAGAACTGATCCAGTACAAAAATACATCATATATAAATCATTAAATTGGAACATGAGATGAAAAAATCATCGGCAAAATGAAAAGATATTTCATAATGAGATTTCCCAAATCACAATAATACCAGATTTCAAATTGGAAATCCTCCATGTATTGGTAGACCTTATCCAAATAATATTTTCAATTATAGAGTGTTTTCTAATCTAAATTATT
Organism: Viscum album; assembly: GCA_963277665.1. Taxonomy (NCBI): domain Eukaryota; kingdom Viridiplantae; phylum Streptophyta; class Magnoliopsida; order Santalales; family Viscaceae; genus Viscum; species Viscum album. Next base: position 2,010,637,025 of record OY728155.1, read on the forward strand.
TCGCACTGTCTTAGAGGGATTTGATTTAACATGAGAAATTTTCTCTTTGCACTATATACCTTGACCAATGGTCAAAATGAGAGAGAAGGGGCATATGTTCCCATTCAAAGGGAGTGAAACACCTTCATCCCCAACTCAAGAAAACCTTCTACCCGACATGAAAATATTAGGTTTTTTACTGTAGAATCAACGTTCCGAGAAGGAAACATCAACCATAGAAGAATCGATAACATTATGCATTGTCAAAGCACTAATCACGGTTCTGTAGATAAGACAGAATCTCCCAGACAAAACGCATTACCCTAGTCTAATTACCGAATTTTTATCTTATAATTACTTAATTAATTTTAAATTATTATTTATTTATTTATTATTAAGTAAATATAAATTATATATTAATACATATTATATATTAGACAAATATTATTTATTATTTGTTTATTATTTATTTACAATTTTTTTATTATTTTATTTATATGTAATTATTTATATAGAATTTATTATTTATTATTTAATATTATTTTATCATTAAGTTAATTTTTATTATTAGATTTTAATTTTTTTCCAATTTATTCATCATTAATTTTATTGTTTATTTGACATATATTTTTTTCATTATTTTTTAAAATTTATTTGATACTTATATTCATTAATATTAATTATTTAACAATATTTTTAATTATCATTTATCATTTATTATTTTTCATTTATTATTAACTATATTTTAATCATTTTTCTGTAAATTATTATTTTAAAAAATAACTAATTAATTTGTATTTATTTAGGTAATTTTTTAGTTATTAGTTAATATTATTATTCTTAAATATAATTATTTATGCGTACATATTTATTTTTAATTTTGTGTGTGTGTATATACATATAACTATATTTAATTCATTTCAATCAATACATGAAAAACTCAATAGAGTGGTAATGTAATTCAAAATTAACATATATATATGAGGTTTTGATATTAGTCGGCACATATATATGTAAAAACCATTATTGCATTCATATTATTTTCATAGATGGTAGAATAAATAAATAAATAAACAATTAATTAAAGATAAATAAATAAATAATTAAAAAATAATTAAAAAATAATTACGACGTGATAAACTAAAAATAATCAATATAAAATATATAAATTAGTAATAAATCATAATAAATAATTAATATTAAATATATAATATTTGAAAAAAAATAATTAATAAAAAATAGTAACTAAATAATAATTAATATATAAAAAATTAATAAAAAAAATTAAATTTTTCTAAATGTTTTTAAAATTATAAAATACCGAAGCTATAAAAAGATCAATGAAATAAAAAATAATAAAAAATACTTCATAAAGTGATTTATGTCACAGATAATCATGAATATTTCTACAAATCATCAAAAAACATTTTTTTAGTTGTGTATACCACCGTTAAACACAAAACCAAACATGATAAAATGTATTTTATCATTGTTGAAGATGGATTTTGTTGAATATTAAATTATTAGGAAATAGAAGAAGGAATTCTTTACAAAAGGAGGCAAAAAGATGAAGGACCTTAAGTTATATTTGATGCACACTATTGTTTGGGGGAACAATTAATACATTCCCTTGAAGGGTTACAATATTATGTGAAATTTATCCATGATTTTACAAATATGGTTTGTGTAACCTTTTTGAAATGAAAATCTATTGTGTTAAATATTTTTTAGAATTGGAAGACTATAGAGGGGAATGATTAATGTTCCACGAAAAAATGTTTCACGTCTAACAATATAAGAGAGTATATATATTGAAATTATATTTTTATCCATAAATATTTTGTTTTTTAGAAAAAATATTCAATATATTACAGAAACACATGATTGAGGACCATAATAGTTTATTTAAATTTGATACTCAAGACACAATAATCTATTTTAGGAATATATTTTTGACAAACCCTATAATTATGTTCTCACATTGTACTCCTCTTAGGAATACCTTAGCTAAATTATTATAGAAAAAATAGTAATGTAAAAATATGAAAGTGTTAGATCAGATGCTTTGAAAGGATAAACATAAGAGATATCAATATATGATTATCAGAAGGAATATTATAATAATAATATTAAATTATCATTAAAATGACATATGATGTTCATACATAACCATTAATATATCATAAACATTATTTATAGAATAAATACTTACCATTTAAAAAACATGCCCCATAATGGTGATATATAAACATAAATCAATCATGAATTATAAGATCTTGTTTTAAAAGTGTGGCACAATCAATTTTATTGAAAATCATTTCAGATGTCTTTTTTAATAATAATACCATAAACACAGTGGATCAATACTCATCACTAATTTCACATTGTTGATCCTGACACACCTTTTCCTTCTCAGATTTAGGACACACATGGTTCTGATAATGGATTATGAAACACTTGTTTACCATTGTGGATCATGACCATAAAATTGTTTCTCATTTTTATATCATGACGTTTAATTCTATATCAAATTAATTAGTACAATATATTATTCCCATCGATTAAAAAATTTAAATCATAAAAATTTGTTATTCATGATCGTAAAACACTCATCATATCATAAACTAATAAATGTAAAGATATTCATAAAATTTTCATCATATCATAACCGTTGGAAATATTCTTTGTTTCATAATCATTTTATCATATAATAACCCTGGGAGAATGAAGATGGGTTCATAAGACTTTTATCAGGTTAAAACAAGTGGAATAGAAATGCGGTCTATCAACAGGATGTCATCATAAACATAAACAATTTGGGAAATCATTAATAATTATATTATTAGTTCATATCCCTGATAAAGAATATGTTATATCAATAGATGGAATCTTAGATAGAGAATGATATTAAAAGATAAACAACATAGAATATTTCTTTAAAAAGATAACATCTCATTGAAACAATGATTTAAAACTTAAAATTAATAACATAGATTGGAAATCAATTTATTTTAAAAAACGAAACATATAATAAAATCTTTAAAAATCATTTAAATCATTTCTTGATAGAAATAACCTTCCTAATTTAAAAAATACTTTTTAAACATAAAATTTTTCAAATTCATTTATTTAAATAAAACATAAAAAATTTATAATGTAAACTTCAAAGAAAATAATATTAATGGAAATGACATGTTTCATTCATAATATACACATCAAAATAATCATTCCTTTCACATTCTCATCATAATAAAATAGGTAATTTTGTAGAAAATTACAAGAATATTAATTTTAAAACATATTTATTTGAATCAAAACATTGGTAAAAATGTAATTTAAAAATCAAAACAGAATAAAAAAAATATTGAAATCATTTTTAGAAAACATTATTTATTAAGAAAATGAATTTCAAACTAAATAATAAACGAATATGAGATTTTATTTGAAACATTTTTATATTATTTTATGTAACAAAAAGAAAAAAATTGCACTATTAGTCCAATGAATAACTATTTAAAAATAAAATTCATTTGTTTTTTCAGAAATTGATTGTAAAATTTTATTATCAAAAACATATTCATATACCATCTAGATTAATGATAATATTTTTACACAAGATCATTAATACTATGTAAACATTGAAACATAAGAACCATAGAGGAATACTGTTAAATGAAACAAGAAATTTCATGAAGATAAATAAATCCATTTTATTAAATTTCAATGGGGTTATAAATGCACCTCATAAAAGATAATAGGTACAGAACACAATATATATCTCAAAGAAGGAAAAATCTGAAAAAATCTATTATTTTATGTCTCAACTACCTTCGTACAAATTGGATCCTACTATATAATAAATATATGTCTATTATAAATATATTAAATAAAAATATAAAAATATATTATACCATATATTTATTATTAATTACCTTTTATTACACATTTATTAACAATTCCATGTTAAAGTCATATTTCATGTAATAATAGTGTCATTTTTAATATATTTTATATTTTATTATTTTTTATCATCTTATGTTTATTATTGTTCCATATTCTTCAGAACGGTTTATATGTTATAATTACTTTTTGTAATATATATATATTTATAGTGAACAAAAAAAGTTAGAGATAGAAAATATAATGCACTGTTTTGGGAGACAACGTGTTATAATTACGCAAGAAAGTTGTTTTGATATTCCCAACAGAAGGAAATAAATAACTACGAATAATATATTAAATTTAATGAATAATTTTTATGTAATATATGTTAAACATAAATTCATTTTAAATATCCTTATTACCATCCCTACAAATACTGAACAAATCACATCACTTTGGGAGTGGTAGTCTGACGTACACACAAAGGATGTTCTCATATTACTAAAGAATGAAAATTTAAAAAAAGAACCGGTGATATTATGATTATATAATAATATAATGATACAAATATAACATATAATAATTTAATCCATCATTATAATCATCCATGAGTGTTTGGATTCAGAATACAAATATCATTATTTTGAGAGGTGGTTGTCCGTCATTATAAGGCCCTAGCCATAAACCTTACTTAATCTTGAGTTATTAAAAGATTACACATTGAGGATCTTTTCAGGTTTAGAGTTTTAGAGAATTAGATCATAAAACATGCATTGCATTCCACATTTAAACATAGTGGTTTCATAAAAGATAGTATTCATTTTTCCCTTCAACGGAAACATATTTAAAATAAAACATGGATTCTTTTTGACACTATCATCATATCATGTACCTTTTTCCTTGACATGTGAAAAACATTTCAAAAACTTGGGATGAGCATAAAAAGCTCAGTAAGGGACATAAAAGTTCTAAATGAAAACATTAGTCCATGTATGAAATAATAATTCACTCATAAAACATAATAATTTTAACATAACTCATCAAATCATCAATAAATCAAAGAAATCATAAGACATAAAGGTAACTTTAGGCATTCATAACATTCTTACATAGGGAGTAACCCTCTTGTTTACGTTTGGAATACCCATCATAGTATATTCCCTAAATCTCTTTAGAGAAACCTTAACGTTTAACTCCTTCGCATTACCCAATGCATTGGCGAGCTATATCGGGCTCACCCACCCTCAGATAAAGGAAACATAACATTTTCACTTTTCAATCACAAGATATCAATACAAAAAATTGATATAAAAACATTATGAAAAAAATTTTCAATACCAAAATAAAAAAAAAGTAAAACATGGTCTTTATTTTTCATTCAAAAAAATTTGTGGCTTGTAGAAGAAGCCGAAACTCAAATAATGGTCAAGACGGCGAAGAAGTCGTTGTCGCCGCATACATACGTCAAAAAAAAGATTCCCTTTTTTTGTTTATTAAACACTTAGTATAAAAAGATTCTTTTTGAATAATCATAAAAGATAAAGGGGTTTATACAACATATAAAAGAAAGTTGTATATAAAATAAAATATGCCTCAATGAAAGTAGATTGAGACCGATTCCCTTACCTCGGGCCCGACATGACTCTATCGTTCATTAATGTCCTGAATAATAAACTTGAGTTAATTTATACTTTCTTAAGAACCTTTTTCAAGATCATTATTCCTTTTATATCACTTATTACCATGTTATGAACATTATGTAATCATTTATGTTAATAAAGGTCATTTTTTCGATATTTGGTACTTGAGTCAAAAGTGAACTTCCTATATTTTCAAGTTGTTAACGTAGTCAAATATCCATTATCTCAAGAATGATATTCATGATGAAGATTCCATATATGTCGTATATATCCAGTATATACATGCATTTATAATATTACATAATCATTTAGATGTAAGAAATGAAATGCACCGTTCATGGAGACGGTAAGCCGTACGTACACATGAACGCTACTTCCATTTATATTTCATATTTTATGGAATGGAATAATAATGATATAAAGGTAAATTATAATTCCAGTATAATATCATATATAATATCATAACTTCTTCCTTAATACATCCCACATATGGTATTAACTAATCAAATCACTTTGAGGGGGCGGTAGTCCGCACTTCCTTAAATGAAGATATCTCGTTTACCTGTAATGAAAACCATAAATGTAAGCCAAAAATTATAAAAAAAGAAGCATAAAGAAATTATAAAAATATTATATATCATATATAAATATAGCTTCATCTTAATGGACACCTTTGAAGGTGTTATAAGAATATTTAACAATCATCATTTCGTGAGGCAGAAATTCTCCATCCAAAGAAACAGTATGCTCATTAACCATTAGATGTAGGTGTGTGTAAGTGTAGATTGAATCATTATTATAACAAAATCCTAGTATATTTAAGATACTGGGGTTCTTAAAAAATAAATGAATAAAAAGATTTTAGGGGGTTGGAGAAGCAAAATAAAACAAAAGAAAATAAGTGAAGACATTACCTTAAAATCGTGTAACTCCCTTTGGTTTGAGCTAAATGGCTTTCTTGGGAAGACTTCTGCCCAAAGTGAGGCTTCGGGGAGTAAGAGAGGGATGTGGAGAGAACAAATGAGTAGGGGTTGGCCATGATAAATTCTTGAGGGGTGTGGGTAAGGTGGTAGAGGTGGGGGCCTTTTATAATAGGAGAGGAGGGGCACTCTTGGAAAGGTATAAAATGTTACTTTATTGTCAAATGAGTTTCAGATTTTAAAGGACCCACATTGATGTATTTTGAGGATAAGGTGATAAGTGTTGTAAATATACTCATACAATAGGTTTTTGACATGTTTAGGTCTTAGATGTTATATTATTTTTTCATTTTATTTAAATCGTTAAATAATGAGGTAATCACTGCATCATCATGATGTCATAAATAATTTAATTTATTTAATGTCTAAAAATTACAAAACAATACTATGATATATGAAATATTATTATCTTTCCAATTACTATTTATATTCAAATAGTTCATTTATTTAGAGAAAATTGAAAATGTTTTACTCAGGTGATACATTCTTTGTTATATTTAACTTTATTTTAAAAAAAAGATAAAAAGCCACTTTCACACAAAAGTGATTCCATGGGGTCCCCATGATTGGCACAAGGCATCCCATAGTCGGACATGAGACAACCAGTAGCATTTGGACACATGTTGGTGTCATTTTTTATTATTAAGATATTATTTTATTATCCTTAACTACCCGATTACCCATTAATCAAGATAATTAAAGATAATTACAGTTGTTACTATTCATAATGTCCAAAAAAGAGTATTGATTACATAATTTGGACCTTATGATTCAAAATATTTAATCCATTTTACCAAATTCCAAACACAAAAATTGAAATAATTAATTTAAAAATAATTCCCGTTGTCAAAACAAATAGCGGGTTTTTAGAAACAATATCTATGAAAAGATTGACACTTGTTTATGACCAATTCCAATGTGAAATTAATTATAATGACCACCATTGGATTAGATGGTAAGAATATATTCTAATTACACTTTAATACCAATTAAAAAGATAATCTAACCATATAATTAAATTAGTTGAAAAATCAGTTTTGATGTAAAATACAGTATTTTTCACTATTCACTAAAAATTGAACATGGTCAGAAAAGTAACAATAATTTACCCAAGCAAAATTTCAATGTCCCAATCATAAAGAATATGTTTATTTCGAAAAATATAGCTTAAAAAATTGCCAAAATTTAGATTTAAAAAATGGGTTTCCATCAAAAGGTAGTAAAACAATCTTTTAAAAATAATTGTGTTTTCCATGATTAAGATTGGATTTATTCTCATTTTAAGCCTCTAAAACACTATCTAATTCATAAAGAGAAATAGATAACAATATCTATTATTCATTACTTACTTGGAATGTTACATCATTCCCCCTTTTGAAAATTATGTCCCCACAATTTATTTAATTATGGAATAAGTGGGGGTATTTATCCCTCAAAACATTTTCAGATTCCCATGTTGCCTCTTCACTCATGTGGTTTTTTCACAAAACCTTACTTGATTAATCACCTTATTCCGCAACAATTGCTCCCTATGATCAATAATCAAAACCGGTTGTTCCTCATAAGATAAATTCTCTTTCAATGAAGCATCACTGTAGATAACAAACTCACCATTCCTGGAAGGAAGTTTCAAAACTGGAGCATTCACCAATCTTCTTTTCAACTCATGAAAACAATCATCACATTCTTTTGTCCAGATAAACATAACACCCATCCGAGTTATCTTAGTCATTGGACTAGATAACCGTGAAAAATGTCTAACAAACCTTCAGTAATAGCCTACCAAACCAAGGAAGCTACAAATCTAAGTTACATTTTTGGGTCTTGGCCCTTATTCAACAACCTCTGTTTTTTTGCAAGATCAATAGTTATACCATCTTTAGAAACAATGTGACCAATGAATGAAATTTGTTGCAACCAAAACTCACACTTTCTGAATTTCTCATACAATTTCGTTTCTTTTATGGTTTGTAAAATAACCCTTAAATGTCATTCATGCTCCTCTTTACTTTTAGAAAGCACCAAAATATCATCAATGAAAACCACCACAAACCTATCTAAGAACTCATGGAAAATTCGATTCATTAAGTCCATGAATACAACAGGTGCATTGGTTATCCCAAAAGGCATTACTACAAATTCATAATGGACATATCTTGTACGAAACGCGGTCTTCAGAACATCTTCTTCCTTTACCTTTAGCTGATGGTACCCCGATCTTAGGTCAATCTTTGAAAAATACTGAGCTCCTTGGAGCTGATCAAACAAATCATCGATATTAGGCAAAGGATATTTTTTCTTAATAGTGATGTTATTCAAGCCTCTATAATCAATGCAATGTCTCATTAACCATATTTTTTTAGCAAATAAAATAGGATCACCCCATGGTGATGTGCTAGGTCGAATGAAACCTTTCTCTAATAAATCTTGCAATTTCTCCTTCAACTCTAAAAGTTCAGTTTGAGCTATTTGATAAGGGTGTTTTGAAATCGGCTTAACATTAGGAACTAAGTCAACAGTAAATTAAACTTCCCGATCTGGTATTATTCCAGGAATCTAATAAGGAAAAACATCAGGATTCTCATTTACCACTGGCACATCATTAATCTGAATAGTTCCCTTGTTTTCAATGATATGTTCAAGGTAACATTCATTTCCATCTTTTACAAGTTTCTCGGAATATTGATATGTTATCAATAGTAAGGGTTTATTCTTGTACACAAACTGAAAGTCTTTCCGAAAATAAACTTCTTTAGGTCTATAGTCAATCTTAGCATGGTAAATAGAGAGCCAATCCATACCCTGGATAACATCAAACTCTGCTAGAGGCAGAACAATTAGGTTTCCAAGTAGGTTCTTTCCACGGATAAGGATAAAAAGATTCTTATAAATTCATTTTGCCTCAACATTTCCCCCAGGTGTTTTTACCACATGTTCAGGAGTCATTTCGTGAGATGGTATTCCCATTTTACGAGAAATTTTTTCAGAGATGAAAGAATGTGTAGACCACGAATTAAACAACACATTGACATAATCCAAAAAAACAAACAAAGTACCTGATACAACTTCATTTGATGGCCCAACATCTGCTAAAGTAGTTGCAAAGGATTTTACCACCCCTCTCTGCTTGTATTATAACTGCTTCCCATCACTCAAGCTCTTTGTTGGACACTCGTTTCCATAATGACCCATCACATTGCACTTAAATCATTTCACTAACTATAAATAAAATTTGGAATTACCTTCTCCTTGATCTTTTTGAGTGCAATCACGAGCCTTATGTCCCATCTTACAGCATCAGAAGCAGTTTCTAGAATTCATAAGACATTCCGAAGCATGCCTTTTACCACATTTATCACAAACTAGAAACATAGTATTCTTACCATCAGACCTTTTTGATGAATTCTTCCCTTTCTCCTACCACCCCGGTCTCTTCTTCTTCTGGTTTTTATAGAACACTTGATCATCGGAAAACTCCATTTACACCTTCTCAGCACATCGAACAAGATTTTCATAACTTTTGAACTCACAAGAAGATGAACCCTTCGATATTTTGGCTTTAGTCCTGAGTAAAAACGATTGATTTTACTATCAAGGTCTCGGATAAAATTTTGAGCATAACTTGCCAATCGAGTGAACCTTTCTTCATAGGTATCCACTGAGTCTTCCTCCAGCCTCAATTCCAGGAATTGTTTTTCCATCCTAAGTCAAACAACCATAGGAATATACTACTCAAGAAACATACCTTTGAATTTATCCTAGTCGAGAGCATCAATCTAATCAACGTCCCTGATATTTTTAACCATTGACCACCACTGATATACTTCACCCTCCAAATGGTAAATAGCAAGACAAACCTTTTGATTGTCTGAACACCCCATGACATCGAAAATCTTCTCCAGTTCTTTAATCCACCAATCAGCTAGGATAGGGTCAGATGATCCTCTGAATGATGGGGGATGTTGCCTCATGAATTATTCCACCACTAACATGTTACTCTATGGTTGATATGGCTGATCTCGTGCATGGATACCACCACCATTTATCGCTTGAGTCAACTGTGCCATTACTGCAACAAACTGTTCAGCTCCAATTCCGACCATCTCAGGATGCTGATTCGGAAGGTTATTTCCTTCTGTATGCCTTCCTAGCACTGCTTCCCTGTTTCCTCTGCAAAAAACAATTCTGAAAAAACATGCCTTAGATGAATCAACATGGTAATCTTCAAATGATATATCATTTCAATTTGACCATAAAAAAATATTTTTGGATAATCATTTAATAGAATTCTAACTCCTAAAGTTATCTAAATCAACCTCCGATACCAACTATAAGGCCCCAGCCTTAAACCTTACTTAATCTTGAGTTATTACAAGATTACACATTGAGGATATTTTCAGGTTTATATTTTTAGATAATTAGATCATAAAATATGAATTACATTCCACATTTAAACAAAGTGGTTAAATAAAAAACAGTATTCATTTTTTCTCATCAACAGAAACATATTTAAATTAAAACATGGATTCTTTCTTGACACTTCCTTGACACTATCATCTTATCATGTACCGTTACCTTGATCTGTGAAAAACATTTTAAAAACATGGGATGAGCATAAAAAGCTCAGTAATGTATGTAAATGTATGAAATAAAAACATTATTCCATGTATGAAATCATACTTCACTCATAAAACATAAGCATTTTAACATACCTCATCAAATCATGAATAAATCATAGAAATCATAAGACATAAAGGTAACTTGAGGCATTCATAACATTCTTACATAGGGAGTAACCCTTTTGGTTACGTTTGGAATACCCATCACAGTATATTCCCTATATCTCTTCGAAGAAAACTTAACATTTAACTCCTTCGTGTTACCCAATGCATTAGAGAGCTATATCGGGCTCACCCACCCTTAGTTTATCACGGAACCACCCGTCTTCATAATAATTCCCAAGAACCATAAAATAATTGTATCACATAAAACATGCATGAAGGAAACATAACATTTCCACTATTCAATAACAAGATATCAATACAACACATTGATATAATAAATTTATGAAAACCATTTTCAATACCAAAATAAAATATGAGTAAAACATGGTATTTATTTTTCATTCAAAAAAAGTTATCGCTTGTAGAGGATGCCGAAACACAAATAATGGTCATGGCGGCAGAGAAGTCGTTGTCGCCGCATACGTACGGCAAAAAAACATTCCCTTTAGTAGTTTAGTAAACGCTTCCTACAAAACTATTCCTTTTGAATAATCATAATAGTCAAAGGGGTTTATACACCATATAAAAGAAAGTTGTATATATAACAAAATATTCCACAATGGAAGGAGATTGAGATAGATTCCCTTACCTCGGGTCCGACTTGACTCGATCGTTCATTAATGTCCTGAATATTAAACTTGAGTTAATTTCTACATGATTAAGAACCTTTTTCAAGTTCATTATTCCTTTTATATCACATATTTATATGTTATGTACATTATGTAATCATTTAAGTTAATAAAGGTCGTTTTGTCGATATTTGGTACTTAAGTCAAAAGTGAACTTCTTATATTTACATGTTGTTCACGTAGTCAAATATCCATTATCTAAAAAATGATATTATTGATGTATATTCCATATATATCATATATATCAAGTATATACATGCATTTAAAATATTACATAATCATTTAGAGGTAAGAAATGAAATTTACCGTTCATGGAGACGGTAAGCCGTACATACGCATGAACGCTACTTCCATTTCTATTACATATTTTATGGAATGGAATCAAAATGATATAAAGGTATATTATAATTCCATTATAATATCATATATAATATCATAACTTCATCCTTAACAAGTCCCACATATGGTATTAACGAATCAAATCACTTTGAGGGGGCGGTAGTCCGCACTTCCTTAAATGAAGATATCGCGTTTACCCATAATGGAAACTGTAAAGGTAAGCCAAAAATGAAAAATACAGAAGCTTAAGGAAAACATAAACATATTATATATCATATATAAATATAGTGTCATCTTAATGGCCACCTTTTAAAGTGTTAGAAGAATATTGAACAATCATCGTTTCGTGTGGTAAAAATTCACCATCCATGGAAACAGTATGCTCATTAACCATTAGATGTAGGTGTGTGTAAGTGTAGCTAGGATAATTCTTATAACAACATCCTAGTATATTGAATATATTGGGGTTGTTACTAAATAAATGAATAAAAAGAGTTTATGTGGTTGGAGAAGCAAAATAAAACAAAAGAACACAAGTGAAGACATTACCTTAAAATCGGGTAACTCCCTTTGGTTTGAGATCAAAGGTTTCCTTGGGAAGACTTATTCCCAATGTGAGGATTCAAGGAGTAATATACGGATGTGGAGAGTCAAAATGAGCAGGGGTTGGCCAAGCCAATGGCTTTAGAGGTTTGGGTAAGGTGGTAGAGGTGGGGGCCTTTTATAAGAGGAGAGGAGGGGCATTCTTGGAAAGATATAAAATGTTCCTTTATTTTCAAATGAGTTTCGGATTTTAAAGGTCAAACATTAATTTATTTTGAGTATAAGGTGATAAGGGTTCGAAATATACTCATACAATATTTTTTTGACATGTGTAGGACTTATAGTTTATATTATATTTTTATTTTATTTAAATCGTTAAATAATGAGGTAATCACTGCATCATCATGATGTCATAAATAATTTAATTTATTTAATGTCTAAAAATTAAAAAACAAATAGTATGATGTAGATAATATTTTTATCTTTCAAATGACTATTTATAGTCCAATATATCATTTATGTAGACAAAATTAAAAATGTTTTACTCAGGTGATATATTCTTTGTAATATTTAACTTTCTTTAAAAAAAGATAAAAAGTCACTTTCACACAAAAGTGATTCCATGTGGTCCCCAAGAATGGAACAATGAATCCCATGGTCGGCCATGAGATAACCCAATAGAATTAGTACACATGATGGTGTCATTTTTTATTATTATGATATTATTTTATTATCCTTAACTACCCAATTACTCATTAATCAAGATAATTAAAGATAATTACCGTCGTTACTATTCATAAGGTCGAATAACAAAAGAGTCTTGATTACATAATCTGGACCTTATGATTCAAGATATTTAATCTGTTTTCCCAAATTCCAAACACAGAAATTGAAATAATTAATTTAAAAATAATACCCGTTGTCAAAACAAATAGCAGGTTTTTAGAAATAATATCTAGGAAAAGTTTGGCACTTGTTTATGCCCAATTCCAAAGTGAAATTAATTATAATGACCACCATTTGATTATATGGTAAAAATATATTCTAATTACACTTTAAGACCAATTATAAGGATAATATAACCATATAATTAAATTATATGAAAAATCAGTTTTGATGTAAAATGCAGTATTTTTCACTATTCACTAAAAATTGAACATAGTCAGAAAAATACCAAAAATTTAACCAAGGTAAACTTTAATGTCCCAATAATAAATAATAAGTTTATTTTGACAAATATAGTTTATAAAATTGTCAAAAGTTAGATTTAAAAAATGGTTTTCCATTAAATGGTAATAAAATAATCTTTTAAAAATATTCTTGTATTCCATACTTAAGATTGGATTTATTCTCATTTTAAGCCTCTAAAACACTATATAATTCTTAAATAGGCATATATAAAAATATCTATGTTTCATTAATTACTTGGGATGTTACAGTCGTACACAAAAATGATGATTTTATATCCCATATAATAAAAAATGAGGTGGTTTTTGGTAAATTATTTAACATTAAGACATATCAGAATATGTAAGATATTGATTATATTATATCAATATAGTTTAATATGATTTTTTGAGATAAATGTATAAATAACGTTAATATTCTTAATTTTGAATGACACCTTTTACCCAGGTAACCTCTTCAAAGTTCTAACTAATTCCTTTGTATGATGTATTTATGCCAAAAATAAGGTTTTTAGGAAGAGATAATGGATTTTTAGAAGTTATTTGTGATTGTATTGAATGAAAAAAGTATTTTTGGTGTGAATAATAGAGGATATGCGGTGGTATTTTATAAGTTAGGTGAGTGGAACACTTGTAATTATTAATGATAAAAATTTGTAACCAAATCTCTATTATTCAAAATGGTGAAAAATTGGAAATTATAGACACTATAATATATGATACCGACATATGACCATCTCATTGGTGTTAAATTTTTGTGATTATTTTATACCCTTATCTTTTTTCTTTTACCAAAGGTAAAACTATTTTTACCTTGAACGCGTTAAATAATTTTAACCATTGTATCATCATTTTGTGAAAAACATAATCAGAACATATTAAATAATATTAATTATTATTATAAAAAATATGAATTCCATTTTAAATAATTTCATTTATACAGTATATAATTTAATTCGAATCTCGCAGATGCAACGAGAAAGACTGTTTTTGAATTTAAAATATTCAATTGTTTATTATTATTTTTATTAAAATTCGATATGAAATTTATTCAGATGACCTAAATTGGATTAATAGATATATTATTGAACTAATTTTACATTTTAAACTTTCATAAAGTATGTTTTATGTTCTCAAATTCTTTATAATAATAGATTTTTTTTTTCAATACCATTTTTTCATTATTCAATCAAAAAATAATGTCTTCATAAATATTAAAAATAACCCTAATATAAATTTAAAGTTATTTTATAAAAATAATATTTATTTTTATAAATGTGGTAAAAAATATTTTTAAAATAAGTGTGCCTAAGATGAAAAAAATATCTTTCTGGAAAAATATTGTTTAAAATATAAAATTACATTTATTCTTATATCATATCTATAAAAACATTATATAAATATTATAAACTATATAAAATATGTAATAAATACATTTTTTAGTATAATAGACTAACTTATTCATTTTTTGATTTATTTATTTATAACACAATTGTGTGCATAAAAATATTTTTTCATAAAAATATTCATTTTTACTTTCAAAAGGCTATTATTTTCTTTTATAATAAATTTTCACCAATAAATTCAATATATATTCATGGTTAAAGAATATATTAAAAATATATTCAATCCCATAAATTCCAACCATTTCAATTTTTCGGTGATAACTACCATATAAAATTTTAATATTTTTAAACTATATCAGGTTTTGTTGAAACATCAGGTTTCATGTAATGTAATATTGAATCAGTTTTTTTATTTAACTCTTTATATAAAATGTTCTAAATTATAATAAAAAATAATGAAAATATAAAATCTTTATGAAAAAATATATTTCCTTACATATCATGGGGTTACAGTATATCAACAAATAGCTTTGGGAATTGTTTTCTAATAATAGAATTTGGTGAGGAAATAAAATTATAGAAAAACTGTAATAGAATACTATACATTGAAGGAATATTTTGAAACTGATTAAATTTTACAGGAGCAATATGTTGCACTCAGGGATATCCCAAAAATTATTTGTAGAGAAAACAAACATGGAATCACGTAACATCATAATGAATCCATTTATACCATTAAGAGAATATTTACACATGGTGTAATGTTATAGAATGGATGAATGAAACTAACATTTTAGAGCCTTTTGTTGGGTAGTGTAAGTCCATACAGATTATTATGCAATGTAAAATGGTGATTCTATATCTAAATCATGTATTTGTTTTTGGATATGATAATGAGGATTTCAGTTATTTCATATTTTATTACGGGAATAATATTATCTTCAAGAGAATGATAAAGATATTTAATAAAGGATTCACATAAAATGAGCATAATGTTTCCAAATTTGAAAGTTGGAATAAAGAAAAAATTGTCCTAGAGAAATGGGAGATTATAAGTGTAACATATCGCTTGACACCGAAACTAATGGAGCATTCTCTACTTCTGGAGTTGAAAAGTTCATAGAGAGTGAGAAAGCATGTACCTTGGTATTAGTATAACTTAAATTATATATTATTTATTTATTTTGATTAAGGAGAAATTTTTAATGGGGAAATGTAGTTAAGGTAGTCAATTAATTTGTAATTTTCTCTTAATGGGGATATTTTATCATTACACTTAAAAAAATAGTTAAGATTCAAAACTAATACCACATTGAAGGAAACAATTGTTGAACAAATTGGTGTAACTTACCAAGGATTAATATAATTATGAGTGTAGATACAAGGAAATAATTGTTGTTAAATTATTTAAATAGAAGGAAGGTGCATAATTCAATAAAAGGTTTTCACTTATAGTAAGACATTCCACTATTTTTATGATTCATAGTATTGTTTCATTAGTGGACTTGCATCATGATAATGTCAATACAAAGTTGTATTCCAATCATAGATACCTATGGAATAATATTTTAATTTAGTTTCCATTGGTATATACTAATTTAGGGAAGGAAGACATGGTTTAAAAACTTAATAAGTGATTCTATAGTCTATGGAAGACACCACGGTAGTGGGAGAAGAAGTTTTATACCTTCATTAAAAAATTTAATTTAAATAGTATGGAATAGATCAATGATTATATTTCATAAACTTTGGATATGGATGAATATTTTTTCATATACATGTTCATGAAAATAATAATTCATTGTCATCTATATTAGTAATCTATGATATTATAGGTATCTTACTAATTATTTTGATAAGAATGATCTGGTAGAAGATTACAAGATTTCCATTAAAATAATAAATATTGTTCGCATAACATTACTATTGATGTTATCATAGGTTTAATAAATTAAACATATTTTTAGTATATTTAGTATTATACAATAAAATTAGGATTATATTCTCATATAATACCATTTTTTAAGGTTAATGGGGAAAGTACCAAAAAAAAGAGGAGTAGTAGTACGTTGGTAACATTTTGTATGCATCTTCTGATAGATAACCAATGAATTCCATGGTCTTTTCATGACCTGATAATTCTAATCCACTGATGCTTTTTAGATATTATATCGATAACAATTAATTGATAAATTGGGATGTTGTGAAGTGGATATAATGATATCTAAAGGAAGGAGGGAAGTATCATTGTACATAGTAGAAGGGCTTTCATTATAGGGTTGTGTGTATGATAGACTTAAAGGTGATTTTTGAGGGAGTAACATAGATATGTGTTTACCTATTGAGAAAATATTGTAAGAGAGAGTTTAAATTTTCTTAAGGTGATGGGTTTATTGACCATATAGGTAGGATAAATTTCTGTAACAAACGATGGGAATGAGATAGTTCTGCTGAAGATCATCTAAGAGGATATTGAAAAATATATATATGAAAATTAAATTCAGTATTATATTTAATTTTATATACAAATTTTAATGAAACAATGGTTTCATATCTTTATAAAGTACATTTTGTTTATGAACTATTTTATCATATTCTTGGTATATGATGAGTAATTGACATTGGAGAGGATTTTTGGAACAAAAAATATTTATGACATGCTGAAAAATATGATGGTGATAGAGATATTTTTTTTATTTTGTGGTGAATTTTATAGTTTTTTATTTATTATTATAGGATGATGAGAATAAAATGTGAGAACATTATGGGAGAACAAAATTGAAGTAAAATTTTATTTTATCAACTATCACCTTGAAATTGTTGCTTTATTTGAAAGTAATGCACCTGAAAGTGAAGAACATGGGGATTTAAGATAAGTAATATATTTTTAAGTTATTATAATTTACATTGATCTACCTAAAGATTCATATAATTGGTCCAACTATTAGATGTAAATATTTCACAGTAGTTTGTACTATAGTAGTTCTAACTTGTGACACATATAGGGAATTATAGTAGTTTAGACGTGGTTGACATGGTACGATCGTAACTTCGAAATTTTTGATAGTGGTACTGTATCTCCATGAAAATCCATCCAAAAATTATTATAACACATTTGACATTATTTTTTCTGGGTGGAACTTTTTTTCAGCTTCTTTATGAACACATTCAAACAACGGTTTCCTTATGTTTGTGTGTGACACTCTGAAATCACCCAATAGATATCCTACCAAATTAGTTAAATAAATATTCCTCTCTATCGACATAGGTTGAATTCTAAAAACACATTAATAATTATGACTTGTGATATTGTTCTTATTTTTATTCACCCTTATATTTTTTTTATATTAATTTTTATCACTTATTCTCCCTTTGTTTTCATAATAATCAAATGGTTAATAAATATTATTTTTCAATTTTTTCTTGTTCTTTTTTCTCATGTGATTTCTATTATTAAAATAATTTTTCTAATTTTTCTTTTAAAATTACCCCTTATTCATTAATTGTTTCATAATTAATATATTCTATACAATGAGGTGTTATTTTCTTAGAAGTTGGAAGAATCTTTTTTGTACAAAATTATATATTCTTCTCATTCATATAATTTCATGTTAACCTGTTTAATATTCAATCACTTATATTCATAAATTCTATATCTTGGAAATTATTTCTCCACTAAATAAATATTTTATTAAAACTAAATACCCCATTATTTGTTATATTATGGTTTCCAAGAAGAATAATCCTCAATAATTTTTATGAGAGACTTATGAATTTGAAATTCCTTTTTCTAATAATTGAATTTATTACTTCAATGATTAAATTGATCTAAACATTTATTTAAAAAAATTAAAATCTTTAGGCTCCAAAATTAATATAGTTAGATATTTTAATGTTATATAGTCCATGGAAACCTATGTTTTTGTCTCTTTATAAATTATAGGAAAAGAATATATATTAAAAATTTTATATTTGAGTGAAAATGTCACATGTTGGATTTATTAAGAAAACTCCACCATTGGAATATGGTCTAAAAATTAAAATTTTTGCAATACTGCATCAATAATATTATTTTTCCATAAAAACAAGAAATTTATAATCTTACTATTCTGGCCTCTTTCCTAATTTGGAAATATTTGGATTTATAGTTAATGATTATTAGATACCTATATAATATTAATTACACTATTATTTATAAAAAACAATCCTTATTTTTAACTTAATTTTTAGATGTTATGATAAATGATTGGTTGTTATTTTTATGTTTAATATTTTTTCTATAAGAATATCAATCAATATTACTCTCATTATAACTTGAAATTCAACTTATGGTTATTTTTGAGGTGGAGAGTCTAAATATTTTTTGTTGATCTATATTTATAATAAAAAAAGAAATATAATAGAAATTAAATTTAAACTAACTAAAAAGTATTAGTTTGAAAGTATAATTAAAATACAATAAACAAAAAATGTTACTAATATTGAAAAAAAGGGCATGGTATTCTTAAATTACATGATTAAATTTGATGGTAATTCTATGAATTTATTGACTATTACCTGTATTTTTATACCATTTATGATAGTTATGAGGTCCTTAGTAAGTTGTATTGTGACATGATAAGTGATTATGTCTTTGAGTCTTGTTTTCACTCCAATATATTGCCTACGAGGTTCTAATTTGATTATTCACAGGGATTCAAAGGTGAATGTTTTCATAGAAATAATAACGGTCATGTTTTCATGGGTAGAGGGTATATTTTATTGGAACTCGATGATCAATTTATTAATGAGATATAATTATGTATGGAGGGTCCCTAACAAATATAGAAAAATTATTTGAATAATATTTCTACATGAAAATTTTATTCTTACTAAATACAACTATATCTTCCTTAGAATATTAAAGGGTTCATGAAATGTTATTAAAAGATCTGTATTTAGTGAATTGTGTTTTTTGGTTTATATGTACTTATTATAGAATTTTATAATTTACTAAATAACTATTTTTGATATAAAAACACTATAAAATATTATGTTATGTAATGTATGTGTTAACTACCTTGAGGAATGGTGTCGACGGTGGCTTCATCATAATAATACACTATGTAATATAAAATTCTAAGAAAATAGTGTTCATTATATGTATAAAAGTGTTCGATTTGAGAGGCCCAATATTAAATCTTATAACAAACTTGAGTACATGAAAACATTATAATAGTGATCCCTATGGACTTATTCTTATGTAAAAGTTTGATTTTTTCAAATTTTAATGATGCATTTTCTAGGATGGGGTGCATTAAAAATTTGAGGAATAAATATTTTGTAATTTTTTAATTATGGAGAAAACTTTTAAAATTAAAACTAAGAAAACATTAAATAATGTGAACATAAAATATCATGTATTATGTATATTCTAAGTTAAATATTATATATCTATCCAGGGGATTTAGTAGTAACCACACATTCATCCATGATACCGAACATAATATCCCAAAAGTACGTTTGAATCCCTAAAATTTGGCATGAGATTGTCGTTTTCTTGAATTATTTGACCAAAACATATAATATTGGGAAGAGTGTTCCACAACACCTACTCATTAAATAATTCCAATAAATTACTAAATATTATAATACCATAATGAACAATAGAATAATAGACCTCCTTAGTTTTCAAACATGAGAGTTTTTTTGGTGAAATGAATATGTTTACAGTAAAAAAGATAATCTTGAAAATAGAGATGTCTAAAGTATTATAATATGATACCATGAAGGGTCGAGGATTATAATCATTGGGGTGACAAACCTGATATCGAAAAATTTATAATTAGTCATGATGTTTTGTTTTAGGAATTATATTTCCTATAAAATGATGTCTGAGTGACAGTTTTCATGATAAATCACTAGGTAAGATTGTTTTAGTTGATCACTTTATTCATACCAAGTCTCCATTTGAGGTTACTCCACCTATTACTCAATTAAAGTATGATTCTATGTCTAAATTTGCTACTATTTTTGGTATTAATCATAAAAATAATATCACAGAATCTAGGAAATTATAAATTTAGAAACATTAATTATCATACCACTATCTTGTCTTGGACATACTGAGGGACATTCTTGATCCCCTCATGTTCATTGGAACCCTCATCGAAGTCAAATACAATCACTATGGACTATTTGTCTAACATAATTTGGTGATGAAGTCTCATTTTTATTTTGAAATAAATAGACTATTTTTGTCTAGTTAGAGAGAAACCCATTTCATATCTTGTATCCCCAATTCCATGTAGCCTATAAACAATTCTTGAATTTATAGTAAAGTGTTATTCTTGCATCATCCGACATGCATCACAATCTGCCAACATCATTCCGACATCACCGACTCCATTTGGAATTCCCCATGGGGATTTCAAGGATTAAAAATTTAGTCTTCTAGATGTATTTTTTTTACCACTCAGGAGCCACCCCAACTACACTATTTTTCTAATAAAATGAATTAAAATGATAGTATAAATATCCCAATGATTACTTGTTTTATGGGAGGTCCATAAAGTTGAATAAAAGATATAATATATAAAACATTTATATAATTTAATTTAATGTATTATGTCATATCACCTATAACACCAACTATTAAAATATCCACTAACATCATCCTCCATTACCCTTCATATATATTAGACCACTAATAAATGAAAAGTAATCAAATATATATATATATATATATATATATTTGGTAACAAAAAAGGGAGAAATAAATCCATGAAAATAACCAGTATACC
Source organism: Viscum album (assembly GCA_963277665.1). Lineage (NCBI taxonomy): Eukaryota > Viridiplantae > Streptophyta > Magnoliopsida > Santalales > Viscaceae > Viscum > Viscum album. The sequence goes on from OY728155.1 coordinate 2,010,659,116, forward strand.
ATTATATAAATTTACAAGACACCACAATACCTGAAAAAACATACTTCATTTTTAATCAAGAGCTATAAAATAACATCAAAATGTTAAAATGCGTGTGTATTAAGGCCCATTAGGAATGTAAAAATAACCCACATCCCATTTATAATATTTAAACTGAATATTGTTTAAATAGATTATTAAAATGTTTTTTTCCATCATAAGAAGATAAAGGGTAAATTTTTTTCCATAATTATATTATAATAGTTCCATTTCTATTTTAATTAAATTAATATTTTATTATTAAACAAAATTCATGGAAAAATCCTCATTTATTAAAAACCCCTAAAAAAATTTAAAACATCATTAATGCGTGATTACCAATGAAATTTTAAATATCTTTTTTAATAAATAGAATATTTATTAAAATAATAAATTAAAATGGGTTTCCTGATAAATTGAACTAATTAAGATAATAAAATATTAAATCGGGTTGTAGTATCCAAATAAAAATGGTTTAGAAAAAATCATGTCAAAAATCAATTAAAACATGAATCATGTATAAAATACCCTAGGGGAACTTGGGTCATATATGCCCCTAATTTTGGAATCACTTAACTAGTGGAAAAAATATCACAAAAAATTTTAGTGATGAAGCCATGTATACTTCACGAGTATAGATGGTGGTAGCGGAAAACTTGCTGATTTAGCATTTCTTATCCAAGTTTATATTATATAATGAACATTTATATATAATTGAGAATATTACATACACAAACATAATCATAATTGTAGATGTAAAATAATTATTCTTCCTCACCTAAAATCACCCCTCACAGAATATACCATTAAAAAATTTTCATAACTGCATCAAAAATATTTCCCATACCATGGACCATTTTGATTATTTAAAAATCAAAATACTAGAGCACATGAGAATGAATTTATAAAAAATATAATACAATTTAAAAAGGTAAAATATTTCCCGTTAATTGTTCATGAAAATAATTTTTATAATGATAATACTTAAAATATTTTCTAAATAATATTAAAGCATTAAAAATCATTAATAAATGAATTATCCCCATTGAAATACTAAAGGCACGGTAAAAAAATTAGTTTCATTTATAAATGTTTTAAAATAAAAAACATCTTTAAGGATATTAGAACACATAAATAAAGGCCATTTGGAAAAATATTCATTAACTCGATAAAAGAAAGCCACCATAAGAATAACATAATCTTTTGTTCTAAATGAATAAATAATTACCTTACCTTTGAGGATATTTTATGGTTTAGTTTTTTATATAATTAGTCCAAATGCATACATATAAAATCATAGATACAAAGTGGACACAGACGATTAGTTTACATTTGTTCCTATAATATAAACCTTTTACCCTAAACCATGATTTATTTTCTCAGGAAATATTTATATCATTGAACATGACATCATCCTTTCCCTTATAAATCTTGAAAACCTAGGAAAACATATTAAAAAATAGTATGATAAAAATAAGTGAAGTTAGGGAAATGAAATTAATGAAAACCATTGGCCGAGTAAAAACCTGAAAGAAAACATATAACATATACCATTTCCATCAGTGTTCATTGAATGTATAAAATTTAAAAAATTCACATGAAAAATACACATATTTTCTACTCAAAGAAATACTTTAAAACATATAAAAATTAATTAAAACCCCTTTTGGTCACTTCCAGAATCATATTTATAAAAAAAATTTACAAAATTAATTAGACTAACCATATGGTTTAATTTTAGTAAAGTTGTTATCAATTATATTAGAGATCTATAACAGGTATCACCCTTCATATAAGTTAATCTTGGATCACCATTTTTTATAACCTATAATGGGACCCGACCCTTCAGAAAATATATATTGGGCTCCGTTGTGATCTAATATGGAGATGAAAACATTGTATAAGTGGTATAAAGATCGCCCATTTGATGTAATTATAAATTTATATATCATGAATAAAAAAATTATTATAAAACACAAAGAAAAACTCCTTTAAATCCACATGAAAATCAATTTCAGATAAATATTTTAATTTCCATTAAAACCCTATTTTATATAAAAAACCAAAAAAAAGTGGAAAAATATTTTGTATTAAAAAAACCATGAAATATTTAAAATGAACCTAAAAATAATAAATTCCATGGTTGTAGAAATGTAGTTGTTTCTATTTATTTCCAGAATAGAACATTTATTTTGTCTTTTGAGAAAAAGATTCATATAAAACAAAAAATATTATTTTTAATAAGATTTTAAATAATGTAATGTAATAAATAAATTATTACTTTTTAAATTTTCTCTATTAATATTAATTTTTATATAAATCCATATTAAAAATAAGGGAAAGGAAAAGAAATATTTCAACGGAAAATAATAAAAGATGATTTTTAAAGAAATTGACCTTATCACAAGAAAAAAATTTGAATCAGAAGACACATGAAATAATAACATGAAAAAACATTAAATACCCTTATAATAATGAAAATAATGATATTAAATTTTGAATTACTCATATATACATCTTTTGAGTGATTATAAAAGTATAACTTCAAAAAATACATTAATGAAAGGATATTAAAATTTAGTCCCTTCCTTGAGTCCATATTCTCACATGTGTCTTTATATTCTTGTATAATAAACATATGTTATTTATTAACGACGGTTATCATAAACGAACGAATTTTATGATCTTGGAGATGGTAGGATTTATGAACGAATGAGTAACGTTTCAATTTTCAACGTTCAATATAAAAATATTATTAGTAAACTTTTATCTTCACATAGTTATAGTAATATAGTAAATAAGATATTATTTATTTTTATATACTTATATATGTTTTTTTGATTTGGTGGTGAAAAAAAAATTTCATCGCTTTGTCGAGGCGGTGCTGTTCTTACATGAAAAAGATGTTTCCACCTTTCCATTGATTAAAAAGTTAAGAAATAAAATGATATATAATATTGAAATAATTGAAAATATATACTTAATATCATAATTATTTCACGAATACCTTCTATATCCAATATTTTTACTATTTCTACCATCCATTTAACGTGACTGTGAAAAACAAATCACATCACTTTGTGATGGGGTAGTCCGCCATACACATGAATGTTGTTATCAAATCCCTTAAGGAATGGAATATAAAAAGGTTGAATATAATATAACAACCATAGTTATATAATTTATTTTTAAATTTTATATATAAACATTATATCCATCATCATACCAAAACATGAGAAGTGGTAACTAAAAAATGAACAATATCGTTTCTCAAGGGGGTAGTCCTCTATACACATGAATGATGACTTGGTAATATATTTGTTGAATGGGGAATAGAATAGGTAATTTAATTAACAAAATTACATCTCATTAGATTTTATATACGTTTTTATTATATATTCATTATTTATGAATAATTGAATGAGGTGAAGAAAGAGATAAACTAAAAATGCTCAATGAAGAAGGTTTCCTATACTTCATGTATCCTCTATAGGTTTCCACCAAGGGCTTTCATATGTTGACTTCATAACCGTAATAATGAATCTATAATTAGGGGAGGGATGTTTGGAAGTGATTCAGGTAGATATGGGTCAAACCAGATAGATTTTGTGTTGTGAAGTTATGAGTTAAGCGAGTTCCCTTTTATAATTGAGGAAAGGTGGAGTTTTTGTAAATAATGAAACGAATTCACTATTGAGAAATCAATATTACAACATGTGCCTAAATAATTGAAATATAAATGATTTTATGGAATTTATGGATGATCCACACTTACACCACATAACAAGAATAACATGTTTTAAACATGTTTTTCTTTATCTTATATGATTCCTTACTTTTACCAATTTAATTTTTACTAAGGTAAATATTCTTATTATCTATGTAATTCAACATTAATGTCCATAAATAGAATGAATATTTTTAGATAATTTTTACCCAATAGATAAAAATAGAAAATCCGAATTATAAAATAATAATCTTATCGGCGTTTAAAAAAATAATACTAGCACACGCAACATGAAAAAACTATACATTAACTTTAACTATGATAAAGGCCTTTCACTATTTAGGGGACAATATACTAATTATAAATGAATGATTGGTTGAAAAAGTTACCATATTTTATATTTATTAACTCGTTAAAATAGATTTGTTGAATTTAATGATTATTATATATAATTCATTTAATAAAACATTGTTTATTACAAAATATACTTAGTTTATATTTTGAAACTATTAACATTATATTATCATAATAACATCAATAAATTTGGTAAATTCAAATATAAAAAAATTCTAAAATCAATTATAAATAATTTTCATATAAAATATTAATAGAATAGAATTATTCATTAATGTTACTATATTTTTTCATTTTTAATATAATTTATTTTATTTTCATTTTAGTAATTAATTACTATATCATCATTTATATGAATTTATGGTAATTATTTTATTCCGAAAAAATTTTAAATAAAAATCATGACAATAAATAATCTATTATCTATAATTTAATTATTTATATATAAATATATGATATAATTATTTATATCCCTAATAATTATAGATATTAATATCATAGAAGCAGCTTTTTTATTTCTTTCTTCATTTAACAAATTATATAGGTCATTTTTAATGTAAAGAGGGAATAAATTTCTATATGTTCAATAAATTTATATAAATAGTTTATATTAACTGATAAAATAATATTAAAACAATGTTTTAGTTCATTATAATTCATATTGTTTTAGTTCATCCCCATGGTAAATTAGTTTTAACATTAATCATGGAAATAAATATTTAAAAATTTCACTCATTATTTGGGTCCATAATCAAGGATAAAATATTATAAATTATATAAAAATACATTTAAAAATAAAAAATTAGTTTATCCAAATTAAATTCAATGATTTGGTGAAAATTCATTCAATATTCATCTCGTATAAGTGATAAGAAAATGAGTTTTTGAAGAGAAAAATGTTCAAAAGATTACAATGTTTTAAAACAATATTCCATATTTAAAATTTTAAAATGACCTAAATAGGATTTATTGATATAAAAAAGAAATTATTTTAAATAAAATATAAATAAAAATATTATTTTACATTATAAATTATTTAAAGTGAATGGCAGTTTTGAATTAAAATCTAACATTTTTACATATTCATCTAAAATTGATTCTTTTCCAAACAATACATAAAATACATCCTAATATAATGTTGGTAATACAATTAAAAAAAAGTTTTTTATAAGATAAAATTTATACAATTGTAAAAAAATATTTTTAAAATAATTTTTCCATAAAAGGAGAAAAAACCACTTTTTTAAAAATTACAGTTTTAGGCATAAAATTGGATTTATTTTTTATGATTTTCTAGAAATCCCAAATGATGAATTTTAATAAAGATATTTAATATAACATATATAAATTTCAATGATATAATATAAATGTGATTTTTTAGTGTATTGGTATGAAACATACATGTTATCTTTAAAATTGTTTTTTAAAAAATATTTCATTTTATTTTCAAATGGTTTTTATTTAATTTTTTTATTAATTGGTCACCAAATAAATAATTGAATATAACTCTATGACCCATATTTTTATAATTATGTAAATATTGTTTATACCAACCATTTCAACAGGAAGGTGGTAACTATTATATTACATAATTATTATAATTTGTTTTATATAAACTCATTGTTGCATGTTACAGAATATAAAATCAATATTGCATGTAATGCATGATAAAATCATATTTACATTTGTTTTATGATATTTTATATAAATTCTATAATAAAACTGTGGGTTTTAAATCCTAATACATTAAAAACAATACATTCTCATAATTCTACCCTTATCTTGATAATATATAGTTAGATTTTTTATAATATCATTTTTGGGAACCCAAATTATAAAAGAGACAAATAAAAATTCATGTGACAAGAGAAAAAGAAGAAGTTAGAATGTTATATATAATAACACGTAACTAGGTTTCCAAGTAGGACAATATAGGTGGGATGTGAATATTTTGACATGGAAGAAAGTGCAATTTACAAAATATGGTAGATATAATAATATATCATTGATCACAAAAATGTTAATGGTCAATAAAAAGTAAAGGACTGCAAAATAATAAAACAACATGGTGTGAATAGTCTATATATTTCATATAAAATTATTGAAATAAGAAAACATTTATTTTTATGATCCTTTTCTTAGAGTTGAGTAATTTTATTATAAAATCTTAAATAAAATCCTAAGGAAATATATTTACTTATCTAGTAATGTTTCTTAATTTTATAAATTTCAACCAAAATGTCATATTTACTCATTATATGAATATACAAGATAATATTTTTATATTGAAAACAATAAAATAATATTATTTCATATCACATATTCCTTAAAAGAATAATAAGTTATTTCTCATGTCTTTATCCCTTAACCAAAACCAAAAAATTCATCACATAGTAAGATAATTCCAAAAAATAAATGTTCATAAATTAATATACAAATTTTTATCATAATAGCCAAAGATCAAAAAAATCATTCCATAAATAAAAATAATTTCAAAATTTCAAAAATATCTTGACTATGTTCAAAAACTAAATATTATAAGTAATTTATCATACATTCTTTCAAGATAAATCATCCACAATTTCTAAAATAAAATCCAACAATCTTTACAAAAATAATAATATCTTCCTATATAAATTTCATAATACTTAGGAAATCATGTTGGGAATTGGTTGGTGCTACACTAGGTTTCCCTTCAATTGTGGGTTCAATCCTAGATGTCTTTCCAGATGTCACAGTTTGTCACCCAACCATCATAATGTCCTATTTTTAACATGAAAAAATTAATTTCACCCTAAATATCACATCATGATGATCCTTTAGGTTATAAATACTATAAACCAATAAAATATTATCTAGTATATTATTAATCACATAAAAAGTTTTACTACATAAAACATCAAATAGCGTGTCAATGACTTCGAAATTATGAACAACCTTGTTATTATAGACCAACATTGGTGTCTATAACTCTTACGAAAAACCTTATGAAAACATCATAATATCCAAATTAATTTATAATAATCCTTTAATACTAAACATTCAAACCTGACCTTAAACATTACATAATATTGTTATTTAATTCATGAATACATTCTCTTGTATTTGAGTATCATTTTAGCATTAGTGTTTTATGGAATAAGTGCATAGAACAAGTATTAATAAATTATACAGTACAAATTATACTCTTTTTACATGTAATAATTATTCCCATAATATAAAAAATTAGGATAAATCATTATTTATAATCAAGAACAAAATTCATCACATTCAATGTGAATTCTCTCAATACTTTACTAATCATTAGACCTTGTAAAAAAAATTTATAATGTGGTATGTGCCAAAAAATATCTATAAGGGACATAAAAGGAAGGAAAAGCATTTGTAAAATGAAAAATCAGGAAATTAATATAATATATACCATTACCATAACTATTAATTAAATTTATTAAATGAATCATTTTCACATGAGAAAATATTATAATCAAAGAGAAATCCATCAATCCCCTACTAAGTTATTAAACACCCTTTTTGGAGTCTTAAAGGATTATACTCATAAAAACCCAAAAAAATTTATTTAATTTGAATTAATATATTTCTAAATTTCAATATAATCATTTCTCATGGCCATAGATAACTATAATGTGGATCAATAATCATATAATATATATCGGGATAACCAATTTTTCCTGATATATAATTAAGATCAACCCTTCTTATATTTTTTATCATTATCACTCGTTTCATATATTGGTCACATAACATGTCATAAATATTACAATTTTATAAGAAAACTCATTTAAATCTTTGTCAATACCATATGAAAATGAATTATAAATTAAAACACCCTATTTTAATAAAAAATTCTTTTTCAAAACAAAAATTCCCGGTAGTAGGTAAATATAGTTTTCAATTAATGAAAACTTGAATGTGTGAAAGGGAATCCAAAAATAAAATAATATCAATGATGGTGGAAATTTCATGGTCTTCATGTCAGTTAAGATTAGACATTTCTTTTTTATATCTTTAAAATGATCCCTATAAAACATTAAAACAAATGCATTTGGAATAAAATATAAATAAAATCAAGATAGGGAGATAATTACATTTTCAAATCATTTATGTCCATCAAAAATATTTCATAAAATAATTTTAAAAACATGGACATGAAAATGAAATGCTATATAGGAAAACATAAAAATGGAATTTTTTTAATGAAATGTATCTTATTACTTTAGAAATATATTCATTATAACAGCCTTAAAATATTAACATTTGAAAAAAATTATATACCTTGAGAATAAATAAATTATTGATATAACATGTCAAATGGGCTGTATATACACCTTGGGAAAAATTATAGGTGTATAACATCATAATATTCATGAACAAAACGAAATTTAGGAAAAGTCTCTTACCTTGAGACCACCATGTCCCATGATTAATTATATTCATGAATAATTTTCTTATGTCAATTATTTAATTTCTTCTGATCCTTGTTAATTTTAATAATAATTTTATTTCACTTAATATTATTATTTATATAATTACATAATCATTCATGTTTACATTGAATGTTTTGACCATATTCATCTTATGTCTCAAAAATGACTTTGGTACGTTTTCTATGGACAAATATGTCATTATTTAAAAATATCCAAAATAATAATCTTTAAATATTTATTATATTTGATGATAAATTATAATTTTTGAACCAATCATTAAATGTTGTTATGAAAAATTTACTAACATTATGACCATAGATACTATAGGCCATATATAGGCATGAGTAAAGTTTACTTTTTTTTCAATTATCATTTCAGAAATAATGTTCATTTAGAAAATTATAATAATATCATAATTACAATATTTTTTATTATATATAATCATATATCATTCTACTGATTTTGTGATGAATAAAGAATCGCATAACTTCATAGAGGTGGTAATCCACACGTCCAAGAATGACATTATCACTTTTCAGATGAGGTAAAATGTAGGAAAGAAAATGATATATTAGATTTAACAAATTATAAATAAATCTTTAATATCAATATTATTTCATTTATATCAAATATATTCATTATATTTTACCTTTATACCTTCCATGTAACATGTCAGTGAAAAAAGAATTTCATCACATTGGAAGGTGGTAGTCTATTGTATGCATGAGATACGTTATCGTATCCATTATAGAATGGAATATAAAAAGGGTAAATTTTATATAATGACTCTAATTATATTATGATGTTATTGATATCATATATAATGTTTATATTCATCATAATGTCTGAATGTCAGAGGTGTTAATGGAAAAATTAATGACATCACATTGTGAGGTTATTGTCCACCGTATTGATGAATGATGATTTTATAACCCATTTGATGGAAGAGTGACATAATTTTTAATTTTGAATTAATATAATAACATCATATTATATTTAATATATTTATTAAATTCTATAATCTTGTTTTATGATGAATATGTGGTGTTAGAGAAGTAAATAAAATAAAAAAACTTGTTTAAGAACATTATAACTTATTTGATAATCCTCCTTAGGTTCCCCCCAAAATCCTTCATAAGATTTACTTAAAAAAATGTTAAGGCCTCTATAATGAGTGGAGGGATGTTGTGATGTGATATTTATTGATCTATGTTGATCCAAATGTTTTGGGTTTCATGATGAAGAGAGGGGATTTAGTTCCCTTTTATAGTTATGGGGGAGGTGTGTTTCTAAAAATACCCCTTTTATTCACTATTTTAAAGTCAATCTTAACACATGATCCTAAATAATTAAAAACTAGTTTTTAGGGAATTAATGGTTAAGATAATATTACACGACACACAAAAAAATGTTTTAAACCTTTTGGTCCATAACTTCTATGTTTCCTTTTATTTACCTATTCAGTTTTAACAACGGTAAGTAGTATTTTTATCTATGAAATTCTTCATCTAATTCTAGAAATAAAATTTTAATTTTTTATTATTTTTAACCATATATTCATAATATGAAATCCAAATTCTAATATTACAAGCCTATGTGTGATGAAAATTAACCTTAACACAAGGTCATGAATTGAACCCAAACACATATTTAACCTTTACCGCACTAATAAAATTTTTACTATTTAGGGTTCAATATATTCATTATAAAAGAATGATTGGTCAATTAAAGTTTCAAAGGTGGTAAATACTAAAATTATAAATTCACATTTAAGAGTATAGTATTTTTAGTAATTTATAATCATTTAATAAAACATTATTTATTATAAAATATCAATAATGACAATTTTAAAAATATTTCCAAACATTGATCATGAAAATATAAATAACTCTAGGTAAATCCAATATAATCAAAAAAATTATTATAAATGTTTTAATCATAAAAAATAATTTAATATATTGCTTCATTAATATTATTTTATGTTTATCATTTTTATATCATTTGTTTTATTTTTCATTTAATTAAATAATTTCAACATCGACATTTCATAAGCATTTAAGGTAATTGTATTAAATAAAGAAAAATATCTTGAAAAAACCAAAGAATATTTATTTTGAATAAGTATTGGTAACCTAATATTGGTTTAAATGTTTTCTATGTTAAAGATTTATAGACATTTTATGGAAAAAGTATCCTTTTTTTGTCTTTATCGTTTCACAACATATTATATAAAACAATTTGAATGACAATTAGAAGTAAATTTCCATATGATGAAGAATTTTTTTTAAATGGTCGAAATAAACTTAAAAAATGAAATTAATACAATAATTTGGTTCCTTTTTTCTTTTATCTATATAGTTTAACCCCAAGGTAATTTTTTTTTACATTTATAGTGTAGTTAATTTTTTCTGTTTTTAATATTAATTTTGGTCATAAATCAACTTAAACATATTATACATTATAAAAATATTTTAATAAAAATACTGAATAAATATGTATCATTTACCCATTTTTATAGTATTTATTCTAAATATTACTATAATTAGTAGAGATTCAAAAGTAAATACAATGACAATAAAACATTGTAAATGTTGTATGGCCACTATGACTTAATATTTATGCTAATTGTTTTTATTAGTTTCACTAATGTCTACATGTAATCAATGAATAGAATCTTTAGATATTTACATGATTAGTTGTAGGTAGTATTTGTTGAGAAAAATGTTATATATTACCTAAGTAAATAAGATTATGAAGGTAATGTGAGGGTTTTACTTAGTAAATTTTTAAAGAATAACCATTAATAAAATATTATCAGCATAACATTTTAGCTTCCTAATGATTAATTTTAAGATCATATAATATCATTTGATGGTATACCAATGGATTGATCAATTATAGATTTTAATGAACATTGTTCCAGACCAACATCTGTGAATGGGATTCATAGTTAACATTGTTTGGGTGTAAATTATTGACCCATGCTTGATAATTTTTCATGGTCTTCTAATACACTCACAAGGATAACTCAGAGGTATGTGATATTCTATTACACAGATGAATATGAAGAATATATCTTGGAACTAAATAGTTTCATAGCAAAAAAACCAATTCATATAGTACCCTATATTGGAAAAGAGATTTAGGTATATAGAGATGAATCAAAGAAGATATTGATATTCTTAAATATTTAAAATGATATATTGATAGCATATTCCTCATGAAAATTGAAAACACATGAGAATAATTACCTAACTCATGATTTAGAGTTGTAATTTGTAATTTTTTTCATTCAAAATATGGATAAATTATATATTTTTTGAATGTCGTGAAATATATATGCATCATAAAATATTGATGTATATATTCACATAGAATTATCTTAGAATTAACTATATAAGATTACTAAAATTGATTAATGATTATGACTTCTTAAACCATTACATCCATTAGAAGGATAATAAGGAGCATGATGTTCTGAGTCGAAAGGACAATTATCGTTTATCCATTATTAGTGTTAAGATATATCCAACTAATATAGATTTATATAGAATTGAACATTAAATCCATAGGGATATGGATATATCCTATAATTAGAAGATAAATATTTAACAAACTATCCATGGGAATATTAAAGTGGGACAAAAAAATTATTGTGAACTCAAAAATAAGGAATGAATTATTTTGGAATTTTTCATTGATTGAGATAAAATGAAAAGTTTTGGTAATATAATAAGTGTCCCATACACACCATATTTTAGGAAGAAACTATTACATGATTCTCATATTTTTTTATCTTTAAATCATTAAAGTCAAATGATGTATAGTGATTTGAATGAATATTTCAACTTTTATAAAATGCCAAAATATATTACATTGTATATATCAAGAATCATATTATATTAATATTTTAAGGTTGATAGATGGATGTTTAAGTGGTTATTTAAAACTTTATCCATACTTGAATGAAAATGGGAAAACATTATGATATATTTTTTCATCAAAATACATAAAAAATCTAATACGAACAATACTATTTGGGTTGTAGTTGATCTTCTAATGATTTAAACACAATTAATTTTAATTATAGAAAATTTATATCATGGTCAATGTCGGTTATTAATTCAATTTAAATGAGTGAAACAAAATATTTAAATAAAATGAAGGCATATTATGAATCATCAAACGATCTCGAGTATCCCAAGGGAGGCACACACAAGATTTTAGGTTGGAGTGCAAGATTCAAATCTACACATAAGAACATAACACCCAAAGTGACATCAAATAGATAATTCAGAATAGGCATTCCAAAAATTATTCCAAGAAAAAGGGGCTAAATAAATCTATCTAATCTTCTAGAAAATGGACCGCGCACAATATGACGCACGCCCAACGCGACGTCAAAGGCCACTTTTGTGCATGTCTCCATTCACGACTCCGCTAAATTTTTTTACTATAAATATAAGTGTACCCCTTCTCTTTAGTGGATAGTTTTGGAAGATGAAATTCCTCTATTGTGGAAATTAGACCACCCCATCCATGACCGCAAGAAATAAATGGCCGCAATGTACTGCATCATGTGAAATAGGTCTCCCAGCTGTCCTCCTTAACGTGGGCCCACTTTGTCTTGATCCTCTCCAATATCTATTAATTAAAATTCATTTTCATTTAAAGGAACCTTCTTTCATATAATATTTTCTCTTTTATTGTTCCTCTTTCACCCCTAACCCCTAATTTTCCACGTAGACTCTAATCATTCATGCAATACATCATTTTGCATGTATGACTTTAATCTTGCATTCACCCTTTCTATGAGATCCATGTATCTTACATAACATAGGAAACCATGTTTGAGTCCATCTTATGTTCAACACCCCTATACTATTCTCAATTCCTCTGTGATTACCTCCTAGCTTGTGTGCAATTATTTCCTGGTCCCTCGAGTGGTTTTTCGTGTTGTGGTTCTCTACCTAATTCTTCCTTGAATAGGCATGCTAACTGCTATTTCTCCTTCACATAGCCATGCATACATGGATGTGTCATTGGATAACTCCACAAAACTATTAATCTATGGCCTTTATTTTAACTTCCATTCCCAAATTGCAGGTTGGTAAATGTTATATAAGTCATAGTGGTGGGGAGTGAGTCCTCATCGCCTGAGCTGCATAACATTAAACATCCTAGAAACCCCACTTCCTCAACACACAAATATAAACTGTGATCACCACTTGAGTGAAAATATCATTTGGACCATGAGAGGGATGGGAACCTTACCCCACTCACACCTTATATCTTGGCATGATTTACCACCATGTGTGCATCAGGCAATCTTTACTTAAGCCCTGGCACACCTTGGTAGGGTTCCCCATGTATGGAGGCCATGTCCTCCTCGTACATTTAAACACCCTGCTCGACCTTCCAAATCTTCCTCTCTCTGGGATTCTAACTAGGTGTAATCCCTAGTATCCTATTTGGTCCACTACCCCTGCACAATAACTTCTCTAATCATCATTTATGATCCTTTAATGATGAAATTGTCAAGTCTATTTCGTCCTCTTGTTTCTCACAACACCATTCCTCATGTGCAATTATAGTTATAATCCACCATGAAATCATATTGGTCTTCCACTTAGTGTTATCTAATGAGTCTTTAGGATATATCAGTGTGTTTGTCCCACAACCAATATAGTCTCCTCCATCCAAGAGTGTCCCTCTTATGATGGGCTGCTAACTACGCATAATCCCCCTCATGCCTTCTAGTTTCTTTCTGTTCTGTACACCTCGATTATGTTCCCATTTATTTAACTAGGTGGTCTTTAATCATTTCCCTTTCCATGAAATTTACATAGGAAGCCTCACTGACGTTCAATACCATAACCCATCGGTCTTGAACATTTCATAGTGGTTCACCAAAATCCAACATGATGTTAAACTGTATTCCCCTTTCGTCCCACATGAATGCGTTTTAACTACATGGGTTTTTAATCTCTATCTCTTAGAAAGGTAACATAGAAAACCTCCCTGATGATTAACCCTAGACACTGGTAACCATCGAAGTCCCCTTTGTTGGGACCCACAAACATAGTCTTGTCCATAGTGGTGTCAGGCCATTCCTGAGTTTGTCTCCCTGCATATGTCCCAGACCCAATCGATAATCCTCAAAATAATAGTTTCCATATTGTGATAGGCTACTAACTACACATAAGATCTAGCATGCCATTGGCTTGTTGTCCTTTATGTAGACCCTGATTCTATGCCTCATTATTGAACTATGTGGACATTGATGTTTTCCCTCTTTGAGTAGGGTATGTAGGATTCCTGCCCTAGGTGAAATCCCAACACACTACTCATCTGGGTCTCTCCATCAAGCCATTGTGTCTCATGAAGATCATGCCTTAACCTGTTGGTCCAATTTCTTTCGGGTCCCCATCCACACGTCCTTTCTCATGAGTCACCTCTTTAGGTGATTCATCACCCCATTCTAGAACTATGTGGATTTTGATTCCCTACCAATGGGATATGTAAGAGACCTCCTAGAGTTTCAAACCAAATATTGTCAAATCCACACAGATTCTCAGTTCCATCCCCATTCAATCCACCATTCGAAAATTCATCTATATCCATAATGATTTCACTCGTGTTGCCACATCTTGGTGAAATCATGCAATTCGTAGATTATTATAACCATGTATAATCCACATATGTCCAATTTTTCTTTGTATCTAATGCTCCTCTAACCAAAAATAATCCCCAACATGATTTCGGGTTGTTGTCTATTGTGTACACCCCGATCCCATGACTCACCCTCTCGAACTATGTTGGTTTTGATCAATGTCTTCTGAACAATTTATATAGGAAGCCAACACATGTTTTAATCCTAGCCAATAGAAATCCTTGGTGTACCCTTTTTTGGGACCCACTATCATATGATCATCCCTATTTTATGTTCGGAATATCCTTGATGGTGTCAAATCTTCTCATTTGTGGACACACCATCTTAGGTCCTTCATTTTAGGGAATTCTGGCCCATCCATCCAAAAAACTTTTAGGTGCTCCCTCATAAGGATGTACCCAACTCATCCACTGCCATTGTAGTTTTGATCAGTCTTATCTGTCTCCTCTAGATGCTAAAATTATGGAATAACCTATATTAAACATTGTATGCTAAGGAAAACCTTGGGGATATGTCTCTCACTAAAAATTTACTGGATTCAGCATAGGATGCCTTGGGCTTCTATACCCTCAAGAAGCCCTTTTATAAGGGTAAAATGCATGTGTACCAATGGTTCTGTATCCAGACATTCTAGTGATTCACAATGAGACTACTCATCTAACCAAAGGATGCTGCCCTGACATGACCCCCTGGGAATATCATGATAGAAGTGGCATAATTAACCAGGGTCCACGAAGATATAGCCTTAGGTAAAGTTCCATGGACAAATGTCTCAATATTTAATGGATATCTAAACTAGGTGATAAATTCAATGGAGGAATCCATGGAATGATATACCAAAACCCCATCATAAAATTTCGATCAAGGAGAAAATAATCATCAAGTGGTGATGGATTCCACCTGCCTTTGGAAATCAGGAATGTGGGGAAACAACCCGACCCTTCCATAAGAAGAGTCCCTATTACACAGCATGATGAAAAACAACCCAGTGGAAAAGCATTAGAAATGGAAACTGTGAACCCTAAATTAACATATTATCCTCATATAAGGATTGGTAGAATTTAGGGAATCTGCTGATAAAAATGTTAATGAATCCAGATATCTGGCGCCAGGTAATGCTAAGCAAATTATAAGACTAGTGTTAAAAACCTTAGGGTTTGGGATAGATGATCATTAGGAATCCTAGTCTATGAAGTTGTGAAAATGTATCTTTTTATCCACCATGGATGAATGAATGACACTAGTTTACTGGATATTTATTTCTTACTGTATGTAATGACATATAAATCATCTTGCATTGCAGGACCCAAGCTACAACGGTAGTAAAACAATCACCTCCTACCTATAGATGTAGGGGTGGGGGTAGTGGAAATAATGATACAGCAATCCCACATGGCTCCACACCACCATTTAATCATCCACTACCACACCAATCGGGAGTCCAGACCCAATATCACCTTCCAAAATTGTTCAAAGTAGGGTAATGGACATTCTTGTCTGTAGATATGAATAGGTAGGGGTAATCCAAATGACAGATATGAATCATTAGGACTTTGAGGCCTCAGTACCTCTCCATCATATCGTCCCTAAAGGGTCGTGTATGGAGCTCCTACCCCCACTCTGATTTTAATTCATTTTGGGAGCCTCTCCTTGGAACGATCTTATAACATACTCCCTTACATCGATAATGTAATTTGTGTTAGAGTTCTATCAGCTGTGATATTGACCATGGAGATTCTAAGGAGTGATCCCACAAGGACACATCCCAACATCCATCTAGTTCCATATACTAAAGGAAATGCAGTCCATACCATTACACAGTCTTCCCTTGCTTGACCAAATCAACAACAACTTTGGGAACAAGCTCAAGAGGTTTCCCTTCGGGGAATCGTCTTCTATGGATTTAGTGGACCAAGCCCCCACTAATGAGTGGTGTCATCTCACTTTTACTACAAAATAGGGGCACTACTATGACCAGTCATTATTGATGCCTCATCCACCCCACAAGTAGGCTAGGTTGACTCCCATGGTTGTTGGTGTGAGTAATTGACATCAGAGGTAGACCCGCGACGATGACATTTAGAACATAGGTCCTCCTCGTACAACCATTAAACAGAGTGGTGGTCCTCCCCACTCTCACACCTAGAATGATGCTCCCCTCCCTATATACGATCTTAGGTAATGGATGATTCCCCACATAATGGGTTGTCAATGTGAAGGTCCTCCTCACATCATCATTATCAGCTCAAGTGGCGGCCCTTACTTCGATGAAATTAATCCGAGTGAAGGTCCTCCTCACCCTATCATACATCACCAGCGAGGTCCTCCATCTGATTCATTCAACAATTTCCCAGGTACTCCAAGAATCCTATTTCAACCAAGAGGAGGTCCTCCCCAGTCTAACAAAAAATCACATGGATCACCCTCCCATGCTGAAAATCATCCCTTCCCTGAAGATCCACCCCAGGGCATGAGAGAGGGTATTCTCCTCCCAAGGAAGAATATTAAGAGGCAAAAGATTGTGGTGAAACCACTCTACTTTGTATACTATGAATATATATTTGACTCGATGATGGATCACTCATCCAAAAATTTATATCTGGGTTTGGGGAAGGAACATTGAATATTAGATTCTTTCTCCGAGAAAGTGACTTATAGTAGATCACTAAATACATCTACAGACACATATATGTGGAGGAATATTTGGATCTTTTCCCCGATTTTTCAATAAAAACCTCTCTATCCACACCAGGGTCATTCTATACATTGACAAGAGATCACAGTGAATATTTCTAGGGACCAGTCGATGATGAGAACTAGCTTGACCCACCGCCAATGACCGCTACCCCATCACGAGAAGTAGTGGTCAATAACTCATCTTATTGAGATGTGGTGATAGAGTCAGTGAATCCACTAGAAGACATTCCAAGATGTAGAGGTTATTCAGATTGTGCACCGTACACTCCATCAACCAGTCAATGGCTGCAATGGTCTATATAAGTGTTGTTACAATTCCATCAACCACCCCTAGTCGGTGAGTTAAGAATCTAAGGGGAAGATCGGGACTCTGAGCTGAGATTTTTGCGGGATATTCTCGCAGCGTACCATCTCCCTGAGTTATTCTGTCCAATGTCAGATGTTTGATGATTGGATATCAGGAAATTTATCCTCTCATGACCATGGAATTATCTAGGCCTATTGGAATCAATAATAGCCATCTTATTTTGTTTTTATACCACTAGGTTTATTATTCATTGACATATTAGTTATTTCTGTCTAATAAGCGAATGCATCGATGGTTCAAGGAGAAGCAATGTCCTTCCCTAGTGCCAAATCCATTCAAAACTCTTGGATATTTTATGTCCTCATGCGTGGAGACTGCCCCAATAATTTTCCCAACAATGGAGGATTCCTCCAAAAATGATCGTGATTATGCCTTAGTGAAAACCATCAATCTTGGGGACCTAGAAATGGTCCCTCAAGACAAGAAATTATATGAATTCCCACATTATGTTCATAAAATTTTCTAGTGTCGATAAAACCATGGTTATATGAACCATCATAGTGTATCTACCAATGCTTCTGACTAAGCCATTCATTCCACTGAGACCCGACAATAGGATCCATGTAGGACTCTACAAGAACAATACTCTTACACTGTTTCATAAAATTCCCCTCCCCCACTATTTGAGCATATTGGCCAGGAAAAGACATCATGAAAATTATATCATCATCCATGTAACGTTGTGACTAGGACACAGTCATCCAAAAATATGCCAGTAGACAACCTATGAGATTCAGCTAGTGAGAAACTGGATACCCCCAGCACCACCTGAAATCCACCTAACTAACATGCGATGTCTGTTGTGCCTTCTTCCATAGAGAAAACTCTTATAGGTTTAAATGTGATCCTAGAAAGGAAGTATTATGTGCACATGAAAAGTTCCTTAATCCATAAAAAATTTTCATATGTGAGTCTCTCTTCTTATTTAATTATATGTATAAATCTCTCATGGAGGATTTGAGGAGCCCCATAAAATTGGAAATATTGATAGAAGATGTAGATTTCGTCCATGATGATAATACCAAACATTCATAATGTATGGAAATCACCTAATTATTAGGATAAGTTGATGTTTATCACAACGAGGGGATCATTCTCCCACTGTACATTATTATTTAGTACAATGGTGTGGAAGTATTTCTTTTTATAGTAAAAATGGGTTCTAGGATCATTATATTTATGAACCAAACACTCTGAAAGCTGGGGTTGTATGAAATGGATCATAATACCTCTAACATGAATAATTGGGGTTATGACAGGACAAACAAGATGATTTTTTAAAAAATAAGCTTGAAGACCAAAATTCGTTGGCTTGGTTGCTTTCAAGATTTCATGTTTGTCTCACAAGACACTTTTTACAATGTGTTGACGGGTAGAACATGGCTCCATATACATACATAAGTCCCCTCCTCATATCATCAATGCCTCATGTACTCTCTTAATGTTTGAGTGGGATTTCTCCAAGGTGATGTGTCTCCCATTTCCTCTTCTATTTCCCACTACCTAGATTCCATATAATATAGGAGAATGGAAAAACATGCTGAGTCCAAAAACGATGAGAATACCACCATTATGGAAGACCCATAGAATGACATGGATGATGCATACATCCTCAAAATTCACCAATTTGACGCCACATCCCGGGACATGAGATAGAACATTATTATTTTTGGGAAAAGTGGAAAGTATGTTCTTCACTACAATGAATGAGAGAAGATCACATACTACTCATTCAATAATCAATATCAAGTGTTACAAGAACCCCTTACCCCTCCTATAAGGTATCATGATGTTTTTCCCCATAAAATCCACAATAAATCATACATTATTGTTTAACCGAGTTGGGTTCAACCGACATGAGATGACACACCACTTCCTCTTAAATATTATCAAGTGTGTACCATTAGGTCACATTCTAGATGTAATTGGATTGATGTCTTCCGTTACCATGCTTTCAGTAGTGTGGGAATCCCTTGATGAAAGTTACACCACTGCTGAGGCCGACACCAGCATTCCATCTAAATCATCCAACTCAATAGAATTTCCCATTTCAATTAAACTATCACTTTATATGATGAATATTATTTTTAGGATGCTCCTCTTTCATTTGAGGAATATGTATCCACCACCATTGCTGTGTTGGTAGAGGTGAACCGCAGAACTGAGAAAAATCTGAAACTATGATTTGTCATTTCTACCATGTCTACCAAAGGAAAACAGCTTTATGTCGGTTTCCTAATGCAACATCGAGATGTATTATCCTAGAGATATGATGAGATTCTAGTAATGCATCCTAAAATCCCAATCCATCGCCTTGGTCTCCTGATTAACCATTGTAGGTTCAAACAACCTCCATGAAAGATGAACCATTCCCATGGGTACATGGTCAAGGATAAATTTGGTTAGATCATTAAATATAGCATAGTTAAATAAAATTTGTACCCAAAAATGGATATCCAATATCATACTCATCTAAATAAAGATTAGTCATATCATAGCCTACATCGAATTCCATGATCTCAACTGTCACTATCTGAATGACAATTTTTTCCTTCCTATGAAAAATATGTTGATTGACACTACCACTAGATTCCAAGATCACTCCATGAAGTTTGCGTATTTTATATATAATCAAATCTGAATGGCCCTTGAGGATCAAGAGAATACTACCTTCATAGCACCATAAGGTAATTTTTGTTATCATGTACTAAATTTTAGTCTAACAATGCAGGATCCACCTACTAGCACTCCATGAACCACATAATCAAGCCGATCCTCAAGAAATTGGTGGAACTATATGTAGATGATTTGGTGGTCAAATCCATCTAATTTCATGACCGTCACATATATCTTGAAAATGTTTTTGGTATCCTTCACTCCTGCAATCATAAGATAAACCCCTTCAAATGTGACTTCGGGGTTACAATTGGAATGTTCTTTAGCTTTATCGTCATACATAGAGACGTCAATATCAATCAAGAAAAGATCAAGGCCATCAGTCATATGCCTCCTCTGAGAAACATTTAGGATCTCCCAGTCCATCATTGATACATATCTGATATATGATGATTCATTATGAATATACTAGAAAGTGTAATCCCTTTTCACATCTCATGAAAAAGGTGACGAATAACTTTTGGATGAGGACTATCAGGCCGATTTTGAGGAGATCAATATGTACATGATACAACCTATGGTTCTGATGCCACCCATCTCTGGAATGATTCTAGTCCTTTATGTGACCACTATAGAAAGATCCCTTGATTCCCTTCTCACTCATAAGAACAACGAGGGGACAGAGAATAGTTTATACTATTTAATCCACATTCTCCTTGATACAGAGAATACATACTCCTCTATCAAGAAGAGCTATCTCGCATTAGTGTTTGGGGATCAAAAATTGAATCATTAGCTACATCACTATGAGATAAATATGGTTTCTCTTACAAACATTCTAATGTATATTCTGAACTCCCCCATGTTGAAATACTGTCGATCTTCATGAGTTTTCACCCTTTAGTAGTTTGACATTAGGTTTATTCTATAGAAATCTATCAAGTTTCATGCAATAGAAGATTATCTATCCACCCATCCATCCCCCGTAGAGAAGTCTCTAGAACATGATTTTCCAATTGAGGTGATCCTCTTAGTAGATCAAGCCATACCATGTTAGAAAATTCCCATCAAATGTTCTTTGTGAAGCCCTACTGGAAAAGGAATAAATGATCCCTAGCATAACAGAGTGGGATTGTGTATCATCTACACCATGCCTACAAAAGATATCATGACATATTCATTATTTTTTTTGAAGGATGTACCAACATCAAGGCAGGGCATCAATCCATTATCGCTTGTGTAAAGCTAGAACTCCATGCTGATGTTCCCTACATACATGTGAAAGGGTACTCTGATTTTTTTATCAAGTAGATTAATGGTTACTACGTCATCAAGAATCCGAAGATTATAGCCCAGTTATAGTGTAATAATCAGATAATAGCACAATTCACTTCTTGAAAAGTGATTTTTCACATACCTCGATCGAAGAATGGTCAGGCCTTTTCCTTGTAAAGACATGATGCATCACTTACAATGCCTAACCAAGACAATTTGATTTTCCATGTGGTGCATATAAAGATCCATCACTCCCATCACACCAAAAGATGATGCTGGTCATCATATAAGTCATATCACTCTTGTTTCATTAACATAATGTCCTTTAGGTCCCCCTTCTATAGTATTGAGAGTGAAACTAATTGGAAAACTCCCTTTATCATGTATATCAAATATGGAAATCACACGATAGACTGATATGAACATGAGGATATCCATTGGTGGGTAGTGCAGTTCATCCTCCAGAATGGTCCCAGTCTTGAGAAGATCCTCTATAGACGACGATTTTATGGGATTCTCCTCCATTTTATATAGGGAGATGAGATTCTTCAGGTTATGTAGCATGTTCATATCAGTTCCTATGGATCTCTTCAGGAAAGGACGAAACCCTCTCATAAAATCCGAAATTTGGGATTCTTCCGGCCCACTATGGTCCATGATTGTATCAAGTTCACCAAGAGGTCTCAAACATGCCAATTCCCTACTAATTTTGTTTATATGACACCAGAGCCTCTCCATACCACCATGTAATCTCTTCTCTTTATAGTCTGGGAACTCAATATTAGGGGACTGTATCTACAAGTGACAGTTCACCAGTGCATGTTCATTCTGAATGCTATGGAATTATTCTCCATATGAGCAGAGGAAATTTGTCTCATGGAATTCCATACCCATGGTATTGTTGATTTTATGAGCGCTATTATCATCCAATGATTCGTATTACCTTGGGCCTCCATCACCAATAACTATACCAAATTCCATGAATCCATGAAATAGAAATTGTAGGCTAAGTAAAATATCCATTCTAATCATACCTCTCACTGTCACCTGTATGAAAATGGGCAGATCGAGGCATTAAAAAACCATATCAGACATCATTTAGAAGAAGTTTGGTTATAATAATAAGAGCTTGGTCTGATAAGAGTCCCAATGCTCTATGGACTTATCAGATGACAACATTTAATTCCACCTAGGTGACCCGAAATTCCATGGGGTATGGAATAGAGGAACTCCTTCCAATTCTGATTCAGTTTCAATCACTCCACATAGTCGCCTATTATCATGAGACATCATAATGTGTAGTAGAAGACAACATATGTAAACTAGAAGCCCATAATTAGAATAAACTAAGTGCCTTGCAGAATCTAGAAAGGAATCAGAAGAAAATATCCAACGATTTTAATAAGAATGATAGTCTTTATAACTCCCTTTATGTTGACATGTTATTGGCCATGATAACAGTAATGATACCTTTCGGGAAGCCACCAAATTGGGAACCCAAGTGGGAAGGATCTTATACAATTCACAAGGATAATCCTAATGGGGAATACTCACTAGTAAACATTGATGGAGAGTTTATCACTCCACCCACCTTTGAAAAATTCTCTAAGCAGTACATCGAATGAGTAACACCATTTTCTTGCATGACAATAAACTAAAACTGGTGAATACACCTTATGGTCTGACCTCAAAAACATTAAACTAAAAACTTTTATATCCATACCACATGATATTAAAATACACGATTCTTCCTTTTATGATTTAAAATTATAATCAACCCTCATCATATATGACGATAAGGTACTATTGAAAAACATACCTAATGGTTCATGCTCTACAACCTTATCTATAAACTTTCTCATTCTTACCGTAAGTTGTTAACTGCATGAGTACCACCACGATTCATGAATTATTTTAATATGGATCATCATCATCATTCACATCTAGAAGGAACCCCAAGTATCTCAGTCTTATACCACACTATATCGCATAAAATTTTGCGCTGACATCTCGAAGGATATCGAACAAATAATTGATACAAGCCCCACATTGTGAATCTGTTCAATGGTCGATGTTCAAATGTTTTTTCCCAATCTATGTCACATTATATAGATGTTGTGTTCAGAATTGGGCCAGTAGTTATCCTCTATAATTATCCTTATCCACGTGGTGTCTTGAATATAATGTGTGGTGATCCACCTTGTTCTTCCCTTTTGTCCCACACACATGACATTAAACAGTTCATCTACGATCTAAGATCTATGACCATAAACTAAGAACTCTTTAATCCTTCCCAGACAATGTTAAACTACATAGAAAAACAATTATAAAATCTTCTTTGATTACCATCCTTATGTGATATGTAGTATTTCCAAAACATTGTATCTTTTGGTCCAGACCCATATGACACAAATTTTTCATTCCATCTGGAATTTTGTACTACCTGTCCTCAAACACGTGATTCCATGTGAGATTTTTTGTCCTAATTAATATTGAGAATACATCTACTATTTCAGGTATCCTATTAAGGGGATTCCTCCTTTACTCATCCTTTCCATATGACTTTAAACTATGTGGAATTTTAGAACAACGTGTGGCTTGATTCCCACCCTCACATGATTTGTAGGAATGACCATACATTTTGTCTTCGAGTCCATCCCAAAAAATCTTTCCATCTCCATGGATCACACTATGGGTTTATTTATCTTTGAGGGATACATATTTTATGAAGTAGACTTATTTTTTCATCATTTATGTCAGGTTTTCAGTAGTCTCACAATGTGACCCTACCTTTAGAATAAGTACTTTTACCTTACGTCCATACCGAATGACGTTAAACTACATGGAATTTCAAGAACTATATCTAGATTGATTACTGCCCTCCTAGGATACATAGAAATGCCCATACATTTCACCTTTGTTTCTAGCCCCATGTCCCTCGATTTTTTCTGGCCCATAGGCCTGAGGATCCCCCTTTTGATTGTGTATATTCTATGGTGGACTTCTCTTATCTACATTCATTTCAGGTATTCAATTTCATTCCATGTTAATTCCCTTTATAAACTCATTCTTCCCCAAAAATCCTTACCATATGCCATTAAACTACACATAATTCATGAAATATATGTGTCTTTATTCCCATAATTATGTGATATGTAGGAACCCCCATAAAATTTATTTTCGGGTCTAGCCCTAGGACCATCAACATATCTTTTTCCCCTTCCTCCACTATTCTTCTCATGTCTTCCACCCTTAACAGGGGTTGTTGTCGTTTTTATGCCCATAAATTCCCTCACACATACTGATTTTTAGAAATTAGAGTGTTGGATTATACATGGACATGATTTCATTCCATTTCAATGCTTCATGAGTCCCTTCATTTGGGTTTCCATCATCTTTTTCATCCAAAAAGACCCCATTAATGGTATGGATTCATAAAATTATGGCTATCCTACAATTTTTACACAACATAGAATAGGATTTTGAATGATACCTTGACATAGGTTCTACATTTATAATATGGTCAATAGTTTACATCAGATGTTTGTTCCCCATTTTGGTCACATCTAATAAAAGTTGTGACTCAAATACAGTCAATATTTATCCTCCATCTTTATTCCAACCAAACTGTTCTCTAAATATTAGTTTCCCTATTCACATCTATTTCTATTTATTTATGTCTAGATGAAAATTTAACAACCTCATCATTATCCCTCCATGCACTTTTCTGTTTTTAGAGGATGAACCAGTGTCATGGAATCATCCTTTACTCTACAACTTCATTTCAAATAGTGTACTTCCATGTGATGTAAATAACTTTTCTACCATTGTTTCCTGCACTGATAATGGCTCAAATGGACTTTGGGATTTTGTTATGGTTTTTGATACATATAAGAACCAAATATCCCACTGATCTGAGTTATATGACCATGAATAAGGATCTCTTACATCCATATCATATCACAGTAAACTACGCCTTTCACATTCATGTTGTATGTTGATAAAATACCCAGCTGCAAGATGTCTTCGTTCGAGAAGAAGTTTCCCATTTGGTATTGTCCCACTACCATGACATATTCCATGAACTATTTATGGATTGATTCTCAACTCTTTGAGATACGTAGTGATGCCTGGGTATTTTACCTTTTGGTCCAGCAGTAGAGTCATGAATATTTTTCCCCTTCTTGTTTAGGGTTTTCCATTTTTGGAGAGGTTCGGTTATGTGTGGATTTATTTTTACCTCATTCATGATGTGTTTTATAATGATGCTATACATCCCCTCTTCTACCCATATGGACCAAACACTATATAATTTAAACTAATACTTCTAGTATCCTAGTTTTCATGAAATAAAATGGCATAATAGCTATGATTTTCCTCACTAAAGAGGGTATCAATCATTTTATTATTTGAAATATGCTATATCATATTCAAGAACAATAAGTGGCTTGATTCCCATTATTATGGGATACATAGAGATGCCTACACTCTTCATCTATATCCCAGCTGTTACCCATTTCATCCTTATTGGATGTGGGTCACAACCCCCTTCTAGAACATGTGGTGTGGCATGTGGACTTATGTTGTCCTCATTCCTGTTGGGTTATGTACCAAGCTGCATGTTTCTCCTTTGAGTTTCCCACATCATTACTATATGATGCTAAACTATGATTAATTAAATAACTACATACTGATTGATTTTTCCCTTGCTGGATACATAGGGGCACCTAGGCATCTCACCCATGACACAGTCATACGTTCATTAACTCTCCTCGATCCTAGCCCCTATTACAGTCCAATTTATATGACAATAAATTAGGAATTGTAGCACATTTAACATGCCTATATACTCTATGTTAGGTTCCAAGAGATATGGACTTAAACTATTCAAAACATCTTTATTATAAGATGATAAACTATTTCATTTCTTTTACTCACCACATGACATTAAACTATGTGCTTGTAGTCCTCATTTTCATGACGTGAAACTGTAGGAAATCCCATGTCCTTGCCAGTGAGTTCCTATCTAGTATACTATTTGATCTTGAATCAGATCAATATGTACATCCAATGTGAATTCATAATAGTAGGGTTGTTTTAAGAGTGTTGGAACCCATTCGATCAACCCATCACTCCATGACCACTCTTTGTGTGCCATTTATTTGGATCCTTATCGACTTTCATGTCTGAGAGAAACCCCTAATAGTCTAGTCCCATTCCACATTGGCTCACCAACCATCCTAGGAAAATGTTACGTAATTCAATACACAACATTTGAGTTTAGGCCCCATGTCTTCCAATGTCATCAGCAATTGGCCCTCATTTGTTTGTCCCCATTCCAGGCTAGCAATATAGCTACTACTTTTTGAGTAAGGCCAAAAGTTATTTTATATTGGCTATCCATCACCAATATATTCCATATTTTGAGAATCATGATTGAAACTTCTCATTCACCACTGTTCAAATGTATTTTAACAACCCTGGCATTGCCCTACTCATGCACTAGAGCACATTGAGAAAGACATGTTTGATATTTTATAACCTTACACTTCAGTTATGTCATCCCTCTACCTGAATTCTCTAAGTGTTCATTTAACAATAAAAGGCCCTAATTTTTCAATGTTCATATAGAACTCTCACACATAAAATGGATGATTATGTTGGCTTCCCTTGTTTCCTAAAGTAGGTATGCCCCACATGATATTAGGGATTAATCGCTAGTTACTCCATAGTTACAATTTTAGTGGGATAATTTAATCATGAAATAAAAAAATATTTCCATGAAAGATGTTCTAGGTAAGTAAAAAATGAGGGAAATATGTTTCATAAGTTCTACCAAAACATATCCCATACGGATCAGCCCTTTCAATTGACTACTTCAGTACTTCTGCATTATGACATATAGCATCTATGATTGTATCCTCTTCCCCGAGTTCCATTTCTCCATTTTTAGCTACATAGTGAAGCTTATTGGCCCTGACCTACATTTTCTTCTAATTATCAGGGAATTAAATGATTTAGAGGATTTCCTTCATTTCCTTCTCTTGGGTGTCCGCCTGTTGTTCCTCCAACCATTCAAAGAGATCGTATTGGCTTGCAATAAATAATGATTGTTAATTTTCCTAGTCTTAAAGGCGTCATAATTCATTCTTAGCCTCAAGAAACATCTATATATTCACTGATATCTTCCAAAACTAGGTGGAATTGATGAATTGGCTACTCTACTTGATTTTATCATCCAGATAATTGAAAAAAAATTATTAGGAGATGGTTAGCATCCACACATCCAGCATAGGGAAAGCACAAACAATTGCAATGTGACATTATCTAACTCAAAGATTATACATTTGGTTGACCTTGTATGTGTTTGTTTTACTTCAATGCCTTATAATGTGTCATTTGACGTAATTTAGTTGAATTAGGATTAGAATCGTCCATCTCCTCCAGAACTATGTGATGGTACTACGGATAAATAGCTAGGAGTTCAGTAAAAGTGTACTCTTTTTCCATCCATTTTATTTAGTGACCTTTTTCCCTCCATCCTGAAGCATAACCCTAGTAGTAACATCACTTATGATTGTAGCTTCTTATTCATTGGGTTTTAGGGATAGACTTGTTTGAATGGATGGTTCTATGTAGACTAGTGAAATCACCGGTTGGTCTCCCATATAAATTCTGGACTCAATATATAAGGCCCCAGCCTTAAACCTTACTTAATATTGAGTTATTACAAGATTACACATTTAGGATCTTTTCAGGTTTAGAGTTTTAGAGAATTAGATCATGAAACTTGCATTGCATTCCACATTTAAGCAAAGTGGTTACATAGAAGACCGTATTCATTCTTCCAATCAACGGAAACATATTGAAAATAAAACATGGATTCTTTCTTAACACATCCTTGACTCTATCATCTTATCATGTACCTTTCCCTTGACCTGAAAAACATTTCAAAAACATGGGATGAGCATAAAAAGCTCAGTAAGGGATATAAAAATATGGAAAGGAAACATGAGTTCATATATACATAATAATGAAATCATAATTTACCCATAAAACATAGGCACATTAACCTAACTCATCAAATCATGAATAAATCATAGAAATCATAAGACATAAAGGTAACTTGAGGCATTCATAACATTCTTATGTAGGGAGTAACCCTCTTGGTTACGTTTGGAATACCCATCACAGTATATTCCCTAAAATCTCTTCGGAGAAACCTTAACGTTTCACTCCTCCGCGTTACCCAATGCATTGGAGAGCTATATCGGGCTCACCCGCCCTTATTTTATCATGGAACCACCCGTTTTCATAACAATGCCCAAGAACCATAACATAAATGTATCACATAAAACATGCATAAAGGAAACATAGCATTTCCACATTTCAATCACAATATAACATTTTAGTATATTGAAATAATGAATCCATTCAAAATGAAACCATTTCCAGAACCATTTAAAACATTTAATAAAGAGATTTTTGAATCAAAGTGTCCCATAACACCTTGAAGCCTAAAATTTTAAACCATTAATATCCATATAAATAAATCCTTAAAACCATTTTGAAAACATGTATATTAATAAGAACAAATAATTAAAACATTTAAAGCGATATTTTGGTTAAAGTGGTTTTACCAAAATTAGAGACACTTGAATACAATAATTGAGGAATAACATTTAGTCTGAACTTTATAATATCTTGAGAATAAATGGATTCATGATATAATACTCCAAAGGACAGTATATACACCATATAAGAGTGAATTGGTGCATAACAACAATGAACCCTCAATAGAAATGTCAAATGTGATGAAATCCCTTATAAAGAAGGTATCCTTAAATTAAGGACAAATCAATCTCAAAAATATGTGTGACAAATGTAAATACACCCAATATAAGTGGATATTAAGTGTAAAACAATAAAAGGTAATTCACACATATTCAATGGATGACATATTCAATGACTACATGTTGAACCCAAAAAAATCGAAATTGGGTTAAAAAGTTCCCTTGACAGCCTAACGGCATCACATCAAAATGAGTTGATGAGAGATAAAAAGTGTATCTCATCACTTGGACATAAAATTTACATCAATAAGGATACATGAGAACATATCCCAACATAACAATATGTAAATTAAAAGACCCAACCAAAGAAGTCTTTTAAAAAAAAGGAGGGTGAAAGGTTCCCTTACCGACTTGGGTATCTTTCAAAACATACACCCCATGAAAGAAGGACAATAGATCATTGATGTAAATACTCATAAACGAAATTATATTGAACAAAGAGTAGAATAATGGGTAGTACATACACCACTCAATGGAATTTGTGGCAAATGTAGCATAAATCTCACGGGAATAAAAGTGAGATGAGAAATCCCTTACGAAAACTCGGCAGCCTAACGGCGCCACATAAAACTTCAAAAAAGGATTGATGAGAGAGAATAGGGTCTCTCATCACATGAACATAAAAATTACAGTAGGAGTAATATAAAAGAACATCCCAATCATAAGAAAGATGAGCTTAAAAGAAATTACATAAAAGAGTGTACTTAAAAAGAAAGAGAGTTGTAGGATCCCTTACCTTGGGTCCGACTTGACTCGATCGTTCTTTAACATCCTTTAAAAGTGTAACTCCTTTTGATTTGAGCCTAAAGGCTTCCTTTGAAAAGATTCTGCCCAAAGGGAATCCTCTAGGATGAGGAGATGGATGTGGAGAGAGTAAATGGGCAGGGGTTGGCCGAGCCAAAGGCTTGAGGAGTGTGGGAAAAGAGGTAGAGGTGGGGGCCTTTTATAAGAGGAGAGGAGGGGTACTTTTGGAAAGTAAGAAATATTACTTTATTTGAAAATGTGTTTCGGTTTCAAAAAATCCCACATTGATATAATTCGTGGATAAGGTGATAAGGCTTCGAAATCTACTCATCCAATTGGTTTTGGACATGTGTAGTTCATAGATTTTACATTATCTTTCCATTTTATTTAAATCGTCAAATAATGATGTCTTCGCTGCATCATTATTATGTCACAAATAATTTATTTTATTAAATGTCTAAAAATTATAAACAAAATTACTATGATGTAGGAAATCTTTTTAGATTTCCAATGACTATTTATAATCTAAAATATGACTTGTATAACCCCACTTAAAAATTATTTTAGTAAAACATATCATGTTTGTGTCACTTTTAATTTTAACATTAAATAAAAATATATTATTGTCATTTTCCAACTAAAGTGGCTCCATGGGGTCCCCAAGTTGGCCCATGGCTTGTCTTGGTCGGCCATGACTCACCCAATAGGTGTAGGACAAGTGTCATGGTGTTTTCACATTCTTATAATATCATTTTTACCTTAAACTACACAGATTACCACTAATCGTGATTAAAAACTTAATAAGTTACTATTCACCAAAAAATTATTTTTATCCTATTGAACCACATTTTACTTCTTAATGACAACCATGTATGTCGGATATTTGAAAATCAAAACACAAATATGGAAAAATTTCATTTAAACGGAAAATCAGTTCTTATAAGTACCACTTAGTGGTTTCACTATTCATCAAAAATTGAAGTTTTTCAGAAAAAACCCAAAAATTCACCCTAAGCTATATTTGATATTCCGAATTCAAAAATGAAGTCTATTTTAAAAAATTCAAAACATATGAGCCACATTAATTAATTTAATAATTAATTCCCGCTGTCAGAGCAAATAGCGTGTTTTTATAAAACAATAAGTATCAAAAGATTGACACTAGTTTAAGTCTGATTTCAAAGTGAAATTAATTCCAACGACCACTATTGGATTTAATGATAAAAATATTTTATAATTTCACATTAAAACCAATTCAAAATATTATCTAATCATATAAATAAATTAGATTAAAAAGAGGTTTTGAAATAAAACACAACATTTTACACTATTCATTAAAAAATGAACTTTATCGGAAAAATACCAAAAAAATTACACAAAGTAAAATTTGATGTCCCAATTCTCAATAAGATTTTTAATTGGTCCAAAAGAATGTTTAAGAGTGAACAAAACTCTATTTAATGATGGTTCAACATCAAAAGGTGATAAGTCAACCTTTAGTGAAACTTGGGCATATACACCTAGAATTGAATTCCTTCCGTATTTTAAGACTCTATCCATTATTGGGTAAATGTAAAAACATTTAAAAACGTATATAGTCATATTTTAGTTATTTCTATCCATTCCGGCTACATGTTAACTGCCATTTTAAATAATATTATTTTATTATTAGAGTACAACGTAAGATTCCCAAGAAACTCGTTGTTGCGTGTTGGGTATGCCATCGAGCATTGCATCCCCTTTAAAGTAATATTAATATTTTATTCATAAATATGGATAAATATGAAAATGTCTATTCTTTATTTACTTGGGGTGTTACATCCTTCCCCCCTTTTGGGAATTGCGTCCTCGCAATTTTAAAATTGCGCTTGGAAACATCCTTGAAAGTCCCACATCGGAACAAGAGTCGGTAAAACAATCACTTTAAAATAAAGAAAGATAAGCACAGAGGTCACCCGAGTTAACCCATACTAGGATTCCACGTAGGAAAACATGGACATGGAGGAGAAAACATAGGGTCATGTTCTGATGGAGAGTGATAGAAAACATGTTTAGGAGAAAGTTAATAATGAGAAAATCACAAACTTGTGATGGGTTAAATGGTGTTGGGTTCCCCAGTAGGAAAAGTTAATAGACAACATTTTTGTTTTATGTTACTTTTTATTGAGGAATTTATTTTTGAGATTAATTAAAACATAATGAAACATACTTACTTGGCATGTTGACTTTCAACTTTTACTAGATTTCTTACATAGACTCATACTTCCTCCAAAAGACGAGTATTTAGGAAGACTTGTTTGCATTAAGAGTACTATAAACAACTTCTAGAGGAGCACCTAAAAAAAGAACTATACATTTCCCATGTCTTTAAACCTTAACCAAAACTAAAACCAAAAAGGTTACTACAAGATCAGATAATCCAGAAAAGGATAACCCTTTATAAAAAGAAAATCTATACTTAATCTCAAAATTTGTCCAAAAAAACACAAAGTTCAACGAGGACCATTCAATAATCAATTTGTCCATAAAAATTCTTCAAAGTAAACCAATCTAAGATTGAAACCCAAATATTTGAAGGATTTAGTCACATAGTCTTCCAAGTTAAATCGTAACATTTATCTCCAAACAATATCAGTTGCTCCTAAAGTCTCATATTGAAAAGTAGCTAACCTAATCACATATCCTCTATGATAGGTTAATCATTTTAATAAATAACCCAAAAACAACTTAATCTTAATTCATAAAATCATATAACTAAAAAGAATCAGTCAAACTAACCAGGGACTTCACGTAGTCCAGTGGTAGGCGATAAATACCAGTCGCAATTTGGTTGTGGGTTCGATTCCCGCAGCTTTGTCCGACGCGACGGGTTGTCACACGGTCTGCGTGTTGTCCTTTTTTCAAAACTATATAATACTCAAAACATTCCCCAAAACGAGATAAAATCTTCAAAAATAATCATAACATATTTTAACCTCAATTTTATCTCATGCCTTTCACTTCAATCATAACATTTAGTAACCCATAATTACCTCAAAATTAAGGATCATATAAACCCAAATGGTTCTTTATAACTATGTCCACAAAAGAAAAGATAACTATTCCTTGGATAAAATTTGCCTATATTGAACATCAGGGTTACACATAATATAAAAAGTATTCTAATGTAACCCCATCATCAAAAGAGACTTAATACTCTTAAGAATTTCACCATAACTCTTGAATCCCTTATATGTTGACATATTACTCATTCAACATTCTTCATGATCCATTATCCATTCCTTTCCAACCTATTCCGAAATACCACTTTCCTACAAACAAAATCATGAATCATATCCTAAGATTCCAAAATAGGAAAACAATAGTCATGAAATAGTACATAACTTTGATTGGTCACTGTCAGTTTCTTCATCCTCAATAGGAATGGCATTAGGTATTGGTAAACGAACATTTGTACGCTCTTGGTGACCCCATTCACGAAACTTCTTCATAGAACATGTGTTTGCATAATGACCATGCACACCACATTTAAAACATTCAATTGATCCCTCAGAAAGAACTCCTTTCCCTTTCCTCGAGTCAACTGGATGCTTCCTTTTTCCATTACAGGTTCTTGCTTTATGACCTTCATTTCCACATCTCTAGCATATTTCTGTCCCTTTGAAACATTTTCCTACGTGTTTCTTTCCACATCTCTGACACATAGGTTTTCGAACACACATACCATTATGATTATTACCTGTACTTTCGTAGGGATTTGTTTCTTGCATATATGATGCCTTAGAGAAATCTCCAAGGTTTAGGTGGTCAATCATGACTCCATATAGTTGGTTGAGGATAACCACAAGAGTTCTCATTGCAGCTCCCATATCATTCAGTTGCTTGCTCAAAAAACTGTCACAGTTTCCTTCACATCCAATGTTACTTTGGTGCCTGCTAGATCCAACCATTTACTAAAACCAAAAAGGTCAGTGTGAGTATATCAACAAAACCATCATGTACTAATGAGTGAGATAAACACTAAGATATACTTACTCATTCACTTTATCTAAAACTAGGACTCTTTCTGAAATCCTAACCATTATGGTAATGTCACTTATGCTTAAAGAATACCCTAACCTCTAAAGTTATCTAAACCGACCTTTGATACCAACTATAAGGCCCCAGCCTTAAACCTTACTTAATCTTGAGTTATTACAAGATTACACATTGAGGATCTTTTCAGGTTTAGAGTTTTAGAGAATTAGATCATGAAACTTTCATTACATTCCACATTTAAAC
Source organism: Viscum album (assembly GCA_963277665.1). NCBI lineage: Eukaryota > Viridiplantae > Streptophyta > Magnoliopsida > Santalales > Viscaceae > Viscum > Viscum album. Next base: position 2,010,694,166 of record OY728155.1, read on the forward strand.
AAAGTGGTTACATAAAAGACCGTATTCATTCTTCCCATCAATGGAAACATATTGAAAATAAAACATGGATTCTTTCATAACACATCCTTGACTCTATCATCTTATCATGTACCTTTCCCTTGACCTGAAAAACATTTCAAAAACTTGGGATGAGCATAAAAAGCTCAGTAAGGGATATAAAAATATGTAAACGAAACATGAGTTCATATATACATAAGAATGAAATCATAATTTACCCATAAACATAGGCACTTTAACCTAACTCATCAAATCAGGAATAAATCATAGAAATCATAAGACATAAAGGTAAATTGAGGCATTCATAACATTATTACATAGGGAGTAACCCTCTTGGTTACGTTTGGAATACCCATCATAGTATATTCCCTAAAATATCTTCGGAGAAACCTTAACGTTTCACTCCTTCGCGTTACCCAATGCATTGGAGAGCTATATCGGGGTCACCCGCCCTTATTTTATCACGAAACCACCCGTTTTCATAACAATGCCAAAGAAACATAACATAAATGTATCACATAAAACAAGCATAAAGTAAACATAGCATTTCCACATTTCAATCACAATATAACATTTTAGTATATTGAAATAATGAATCCATTCAAAAAGAAACCATTTCCAAAACCATTTAAAACATTTAATAAAGAGATTTTTGAATCAAAGTGTCCCATACCACCTTGAAGCCTAAAATTTTAAACCATTAATATCCATATAAATAAATCCTTAAAACCATTTTGAAAACATGGATATTAATAAGAACAAATAATTAAAACATTTAAAGCGATATTTTGGTTAAAGTGGTTTTACCAAAATTAGAGACACTTGAATACAATAATTGAGGAATAATATTTAGTCTGAACTTTATAATATCATGAGAATAAATGGATTCATGATATAATACTCCAAAGGACAGTATATACACCATATAAGAGTGAGTTGGTGCATAACAACAATGAACCCTCAATAGAAATGTCAAATGTGATGAAATCCCTTATAAAGAAGGTATCCTTCAATTAAGGACAAATCAATCTCAAAAATATGTGTGACAAATATAAATACACCCAATATAAGTGGATATTAAGTGTAAAACAATAAAAGGTAATTCACACATATTCAATTGATGACATATTCAATGACTACATGTTGAACCCAATGAAATCGAAATTGGGTTAAAAAGTTCCCTTGACAGCCTAACGGCATCACATCAAAATGAGTTGATGAGAGATAAAAAGTGTATCTCATCACTTGGACATAAAATTTACATCAATAAGGATATATGAGAACATATCCCAACATATAAATATGTAAATTAAAAGACCCAACCAAAGAATTCTTTTAAAAAAAAGGAGGGTGAAAGGTTCCCTTACCGACTTGGGTATCTTTCAAAACCAACACCCCATGAAAGAAGGACAATAGATCATTGATGTAAATACTCATAAAAGAAAGTATATTACACAAAGAGTAGAATAATGGGCAGTAAATACACCACTCAATGTAATTTGTGGCAAATGTAGCATAAATCTCACAGGAATAAAAGTGAGATGAGAAATCCCTTACGAAAACACGGCAGCCTAACGGCGCCACATAAAACTTCAAAAAAGGATTGATGAGAGATAATAGGGTCTCTCATCACATGAACATAAAAATTACAGTAGAAGTAATATAAAATAACATCCCAATCATAAGAAAGATGAGCTTAAAAGAAATTACATAAATGAGTGTACTTAAAAAGAAAGAGAGTTGTAGGATCCCTTACCTCGGGTCCGACTTGACTCGATCGTTCTTTAACTTCCTTTAAAAGTGTAACTCCTTTTGATTTGAGCCTAAAGGCTTCCTTTGAAAGGATTCTGCCCAAAGGGAATCCTCTAGGATGAGGAGAGGGATGTGGAGAGATTAAATGGACAGGGGTTGTCCGAGCCAAAGGCTTGAGGAGTGTGGGAAAAGAGGTAGAGGTGGGGGCCTTTTATAAGAGGAGAGGAGGGGTACTTTTGGAAAGTAAGAAATATTACTTTATTTGAAAATGTGTTTCGGTTTAAAAAGGCCCCACATTGATATAATTCGTGGATAAGGTGATAAGGCTTCGAAATCTACTCATCCAATTGGTTTTTGACATGTGTAGTTCATAGATTTTACATTATCTATCGATTTTATTTAAATCGTCAAATAATGATGTCATCGCTGCATCATTATTATGTCACAAATAATTTATTTTATTTAATGTCTAAAAATTATAAACAAAATTAATATGATTTAGGAAATCCTTTTATCTTTCCAATGACTATTTATAATCTAAAATATGACTTGTATAACCCCACTTAAAAGTTATTTTAGTAAAACATATCATGTTTGTGTCACTTTTAATTTTAACATTAAATAAAAATATATTGTTGTCATTTTCCAACTAAAGTGGCTCCATGGGGTCCCCAAGTTGGGCCATGGCTTGTCGTGGTCGGCCATGATTCACCCAATAGATGTAGGACAAGTGTCATGGTGTTTTCACATTCTTATAATATCATTTTTACTTTAAACTACACTAATTACCACTAATCGTGATTAAAAACTTAATAAGTTACTATTCACCAAAAAATTATTTTTATCCCATTGAACCACATTTTACTTCTTAATGACAACCATGTATGTCGGATCTTTGAAAATCAAAACACAAAGATGGAAAAATTTCATTTAAATGGAAAATCAGTTCTTATAAGTACCACTTAGTGGTTTCACTATTCATCAAAAATTGAAGTTTTTCAGAAAAAACCCAAAAATTCACCCTAAGCTATATTTGATATTCCGAATTAAAAAATGAAGTCTATTTTACAAAATTCAAAACATATGAGCCACATTAATTAATTTAATAATTAATTCCCGCTGTCAGAGCAAATAGCATGTTTTTATAAAACAATAAGTATCAAAAGATTGACACTAGTTTAAGTCTGATTTCAAAGTGAAATTAATTCCAACAACCACTATTGGATTTAATGGTAAAAACATTTTCTAATTTAACTTTAAAACCAATTCAAAATATTATCTAATCATATAAATAAATTAGATTAAAAAGAGATTTTGAAATAAAACACAACATTTTACACTATTCATTAAAAAATGATCTTTATTGGAAAAATACCAAAAAAATTACACAAAGTAAAATTTGATGTCCCGATTCTTAATAAGAGTTTTATTTGGTCCAAAAAAATTTTTAAAAGTGAACAAAACTCTATTTAATGATGGTTCAACATCAAAAGGTGATAAGTGAACCTTTAGTGAAAACTAGGGCATATACGCCTAAAATTGAATTCTTTCTGTATTTTAAGCCTCTATCCATTATTGGATAAATGTAAAAACATTTAAAAATGTATATAGTCATATTTTAGTTATTTATATCCATTCCGGCTACATGTTAACTACCATTTAAAATAATATTATTTTATTATTAGAGTGAAACGTCAGATTCGCAAGAAACTCGTTGTTGCGTGTTGGGTACGCCATCGAGCATTGCATCCCCTTTAAAGTAATATTAATATTTTATTCACAAATATGGATAAATATGAAAATGTCTATTCTTTATTTACCTGGGGTGTTACACAATAGTTTTTTGAGCATCCAATATTGTGATCTCTACATAGATAATTGGTACTTTTTTCAGTTTATTTTTTCAATAATAGTTGATGTTTTATATATATTAATACATAAAATATCCATGGGAATCAATATTGAGTTCATAAGACACTACAGGAGTTGTCACTGTAGGAGATCCCTCATCACTTCTTATCTTGATGATGTGTACCTCTCCATCTAGATAGGAGGAATAACCTAATGTACTGAGGTCACTACATTATTCACTCTTATTGGATCATTTCTAACAACATTATCCATGGTTGTCCCTCCAACCTCTTCATCAATGTTCATTTATCTTCCCTGTTCTAATCCAGATGTTGGTTAACGGGGATGACCTTCCACTTCCATTAGTATATTTTGACCCCTACAGGGGAACTTTGTAACTGTCATCTCTGATTTTATCGTTAAAAAAGATGATTTTGGTCAGTGGATACGAATTTTTGAAATGGAAAGAACAATAGAGATAAATTTTGAGAATCCCCATGAGTTGTTCGGCCAGTTCCACATCAGAGCCAACAATTTTGCCGCTCTCACGTGGGCTTCCCTAGATGGCCATTATCCCTTGACCTCTCTCACTACCAAACCTCACACCTCTAGGTCTCTCACATCTATATTACCCTTCTTATTATTATTCTTCATCTTATTATTCTTCCCCTTTTCCCTCTTCTTCTTCTTGTTCTTCTTTGTCATCATTGTCATCCCCGGATGACATTTTCTCCAGTTCATGCTATTGGATGAGAATCACTTTCACCTAGAGATGTGGTTCTTCATAAACCTGATTATGTCTTGTATAAACGTCCTTAACCATTAGGTACATGTTTTAGTGATGAAATGCCACCCTATCATCCACCTAAATATGCCTTATTTCTTGAAGATCGATTCCAGTGAACATAAGTATATGCTATAGGGATTCCAAACTTAGAGTTTGTCACATAATCCTCCAAACCATCCGTAAGGATGGAATGATGGCATCATTGGTAACCTGTAGGAGATACCTTATTCAAATTCTATGGTGTTCTCTATATGATCCATGAGGTTGTCCGTGGGATCAATTCACATCAAAATGAGGAGCATTGGCTACACATTGTGATGCTCCTATCATAGTGGTTCTAGCTTGTACCAGCATAGCTGCCTGGAACACATTTTGTCTTGCATCCCCACTATCACCTATTATACCCATTATTCATGCACACCCTATGTTTTCCTCTTTGACCATCCAAATTCATTGCCACAGAATCACTTCGAGATACGCTGCTAACCAATAGTTAGCATACTGTGTTGATAGAAAAACATAAATATCAGTGGGGGAAAGGTAATGAATTCACTAATGTCAATATTTGTGAAAATTAAACATAATTGGTGAAGGATATAGGGATTCCACTACAAAAAAACCAATATATATATATTTTTAATATCCAATACATGCATATGAACTTCCTAGAAAACCTTGATGGCATGCATTGTTTGCAAATTATTTTCCCATTAATAAGGGCTACCAGCACCCCGCCGCTAATACCTTGAATGTATTCCCTCTGCTCTAGTGAGACTCTCCCATCATCCACTATCTTCCTAGTCAGGGTTCAAAATGTTTTAATGTTGGATTTTTCATGGTTAACGATCTTTAGATTTATCATTTCCTCTTTTAGCATCATTGGTCACATTACTACAATATTTGATAGGCACATTTGGATATTGTCACTAAGAGGGTGGATGGAATTCAGGAAGTCATACCCACCACAGTGGGATACAACCCATCCTTGATGAATCTAGAATGGTCCGTATATTTCTTTGGGCATACTGCCTCTTGAGATGCGCCCCACAACGTTGTTCAGATTGGCAAACATCAGCACCCCCATATTGACCTTGTTTATTGTTTCCATAATTTCGGCCATCACCAATGACATTGGTCTGACCCCCATTCATGTTTACCTCACTAGAAACATCCACCCACTCAGTAATTGAGCAAGGAACCCATCATATTATACATTCAGTTCACAACTTTTGTTTATAATGAAACCCCATTATTGTTACTCACCTCCCTCCAAAACAATCCAGTATTATCTTGCCTTAACCCTTTGTGATGTGTTCAACCACTACTTCTTCATCCAAGAATTATCACCACATTTTCCTACTGCAGAAACAAGATAAACCACCATGGATAGAATATATCCTTCAAGATATTCTTGATTCACATCTTATCCTTCTCTAGCTGCAACATATGCCATGTTAGAATATTGGTGTATGTACTATATAACTAGAAATTCTCTGTTGGTAGGACATTTTGATATTGCTCTCATTCTAGGAGGATTACTGCAATAAAATAGATATCCCAGGGCTAATACTGACAAAACCATTGTGAAGGTGGAGTGTATTTGTGTAATGGGACCAACATCAAAACATCTTCGGCACCAGGTCTTAGATACGGTTGTAATAGAACTGTGATGTCCACACAACCTCAAATAAATAGATGTGCCAAAGCTGTACCCCAAACTTCTCACACGTCTGGCATACCCAATACATAGATTCCAATTCACTCATGATGTTTCATATTGACCTACAGTCTCATTCTTGTCAGCCTTTGGTCTTGTTAGTGATACTTTTCCTAAAAGTGCTCGCATAGTGAGCTGGTGATTCCTCATGAAATAGATATCTCTGTATAATAGTCACAGTACTCACATTCTGTATATAAATATATATGTAAATAGTATACCTTGAATGGGTGACCATTGTTTGTTTTATTGTACTGCATAAGGTTATGTTTGCGCGTCACCCATGACTGCGGAGTATCAGTCTCAAAACCCTACATCAGTACTTCTTCCAGAATACTGATGTTCTATATCCGTAGACTATCTCTTAGAAAGTATTCCTTTTGATTATGCCTAAGCATACCAAAGTGCATCTGATTATTAGATATGATAATTTTTGAAGGATGAATTTGAGGGTTTGTGATCATCTATGTTCTCCAGACAACAACATTATCTTCTCACTTGGAATCAGTCTATTCAATAACACTTTCTATCAGATCTCAAAATTCACAAAGGAGATTCCATGAAAGAATAGAATTTTGTTTCCCAAGACAAGAAGTTTCATGAATTTTTGATATCTATATGGGAAAATCTTTCATGGACTGTTGTTCGCATGTATTGGTAACAAGAAAAAAGAACTGATGTGGCATGCAAAGCACCACCTGAATTCTAGATCATTTGCAGAGAATGGATGATCTTGGGTGCATGACTGAAAAATAAGATATCATGCATCAAATTTAAGGTATAGAGCCTTGGTATAACTACCTACTTATAGGTGTGGACTAGGTTGCCTGCCTGTGTTAAATCTTTTTGTATGTCGAAGAACCCTTTTTTCAGACACCTCCAGAACACAAATTTTTTCTTTTCCATTAACCTTGGAACCCATCCTTCTGGTACCCTTTCATCTCATATTCCTAGGGAAGGGGAATTTGTAGGTTTCGAATTTGACTTAAAGTGTTAAAACAACATACTTATGAATACTAATATAATATTTTGAATCAGCGAGGGATCTTGCGGTGCCCAAGGGAGATGCATGCATGATGTAAATTCACATGTATGAACTTGTCTGCCCAATGTGATTTGAAATGTATTATTATGTGGTGATATTCCAAAAAATAGCCATGTCAAATGTTCTAAAGAAATCGGGCCGACACGCAAGAAAATTGGCCACAAACAAGATCTTTTATTCACAATGTGAAATAAGATGACACTTTCAGGTGTGTCTCCTTGTGTTCCACTGCTGAAGTTGTTTCCCATAAATAGAATTATACCCCAATAATTAGGTATATGGTTCCTAAATACATCATTCCACTATCATGTGTGTAAGACCACCGCTTCCACGACCATATGAATAACATGAACTCAAGGTACCAGATCATGGGAAATAGGTCTCCCAAGGTTCCTCTCATGGGTGGGCCCACTATGGCTAGATACTCTACCATATCATTTTACCCCAATATATTTGAATTAAATGTAACCATTCTTGGTGAATTATTTTCCCTTATATAGTTCCTCTTTCACCCGTAACCCCTAATTTTGCGTGGAGATTCTAATCTTGTGTGTGCAACCTCATTTTCCGTGAATCATTCAATCTTGTGTGCATTATTTATTATGTGATCCATGTATTTTTATAACCCTGAGAAACCATTTCTGAATCCCTCTTGGGTGAAATACCCTTATCTCGTATGCACATCCTCGGTGCGGCCCTCCAGGCTTGCCTATAGTGATTTTTTAGTCCATAAAGTGGTGTTTCATGTTGTGTTGCCCTACCTCATACCTTCTAGAATAGGCACACAAATATTTATTTATTCATTGAATAGCCAAACTAACTTGGACCCCTAAATGAATCAATACACAACCTCATTAATCCATGGTCTTTCTTGAACCATACCATTGCCAAGTGTTGGATGGTGTAAGTTATGTAAGTCACAGGGGTGAGGAGCGAGTCATCATCATCCGAGATGGTGGATGTTAAACTGCCAATCCACCCCTTGTCCTCAATATAAAATGTTAAAATATTATCACTAAATGAGTGAAAATACTGATAGTACCATGAAGGGGATGGGAACCAACCCAAATCACTCCTCCTCTCCCACTACGCTTTTCCACCATGTACGTCTTGGGTAGCCTTTGTATATGCCCTGTAACACCCTGATATTTTATGAGAAGTATATATATATATATATTTTAATACATATGTCATATGAATCATCAAAGGAATATTTCACTGCACAAAACACTAGCTTGGCTTTCATTACACACAATCTTGACCCTCCTTGATAGCGTGTGTAGTACGCAATACCAAGTTTCACTAAACAACAATATATTTTTATAATATTATAAACTTGACATTATGAATAGTATTAACTAAAATTTGAATTTTATAACATTTTTATTCATCTTACATATTTTCTAGATCATGGTATGAGAACAAAATAATATTTTCAGGTAAAATAAGTATTTTTAAGAAAAAGGAAGTTTTGTCACCTTTTGATGGTGTACCAAAATTAAATCTAGTTTTTGACAACTTTATAAGTTCAATTTGACAAAATAAGAATTTTTGTTGGAATATGAATATAAATATTTACATTTGATAAATTTTTCATGTTATTCTGATAACTTTCATATTTTAATGAATAGTAAAAACACGCTATATTTTAATTAAAAACAAATTTTTTCATCCCAATAATTTATATGGGTAAATTATAATATATAATGGGTTTTAAGTATAAATAGAATACATTTTTACCATTTAATATAATACAATACATCATCATTAATTTTACATTGAATTCATAAGTAAAAACATTTCAATCTCGGGCAATGTTTTAACTTTAAAAACCCGTTTGCTTAATAATGGAATTAATTTTAAAATAATTACTGCAACTCATGTGTTTTGAATTTTTGAAAATAGAATCCATATTTTGATTCAGTGGCTCCAAATTATGTTAATAGGTTACTTTTTTTGATATTATGAATAGTAACTACGGTAAATGTTATTTACTACAGTTAAAGGTAAGTCTGGTAATTAAGTGTAAAAAAAAGATTATAAAATTACCCTAACACTTTCCAAAATCCTATTGGATGAATAAATGTCGACCCATATCACCTAAGGGTCGGAATAGATTCATTTCATGTACTTTTGACTATGAAATAAAATAATTGTTATTAAAACCAAAGAAAGTGAGAACATGTCACTCTCTTTAATCTTATAAGTATAATCATTTACATTTAGTTATAAACATCATGGAACTTCGAACATGAATAGTCTCCACAAATCTAATACAATTATCAACATCATATTAATTTATTTATAATTTTTAGGGATTAAATAAATATCATTAATTATGACACAATAGTGATGTTGAAATTATTTTATTGATTGAAATATCAAATAAATGATATTAAAATTATTAAAATAAATATTATATGAACTATTTAATGTTCTACACTAATTTTCATGGTAAAAATTCAATTTTATGAATCTATTAAATATTTTATTTTCAACATATCTTCTGAATATATTTTATTTAAACTCAAATAAATGAATAGTGTCAAAATTGACACTATTGTTAATTTATAGAAATTAGATATTATAAAATTGTTTAAAAATAAACTAAATGTTTCAAAATTAGAAATTAAAATTTATATGGTTGAAAATGTAATAAATTATACAATTATGGAAAATTAACAACATATAAGTAATTATTAATATTTATTTAAAATTTAGAATATTATTACCAAAAATAAAATTAAATAGATTATATAAGGATAAATCATGTTGATAATGTTTAAACTAAATTCCCAACATGTCTAAATTTTATTGGATGATGAGATTACAACCCTATATCATCTTATATTATGATTTGAGTCATTTTTTGTGGTATATAAGTGGGGTTGGAATTTATTATAAATTAATATTTCTTATAATTCCAATGGTGCCCCTCTCCTCCCTTATAAAAGGGCACCTCCTCCCTCTCCTCCTCCCACAACATTGAGCCTTAAATCTCATCAAAACCCAACCAATTTATCTTCTACAATTCCTTAGAATTATACTAGAGGTATTTTTCTTCTTCAAAGACCAATTTTAGTTCCCTAAGAGGAGGTTTCAAAGAGGCGCGTCGAAAGAAGATGTAATATCTGTTACCAATTATTTCAAATTTATTTCTTCTTCTACTTATTTTTCTTTAGTTGTTCCATTATGAAGTAATAACATCAGTATCACTAATATTATGATATGTTATTATAAATATGAAACAACCCTATTTCACCTTATATCCATCCTACGGAAAATGAAGTCACCGCACGTGCGTACATACGGAATACCGTCTCCACGCCGTGGCGTAATCTGTTTTCCACCACCACCATACTTGGATGGGTATAATGGTGTAATGAATAACTATATATGATTATTGTAAAGTGATGTTGATTCTGAAATAGTATACATACACTTCAATACATTTCCACGATCATGGTAACGATATCATCGCTCGTGCGTACGTATGACCAACCGTCTCCACGATCTGATGGGACTCATTCTACATGATCATAATTGTATAATGATTATATAAATGAATTGAATGAATAAATATGATATATATTACATTAATAACATTCCTTAAATGAGGTATCTATAACGTTAAATTAGTAATAATAATTTAATCGCCAAAACATGCATAAGAACATAAAGCAATGAACACCCGGATAACAAGTAGCAATGAAACATTACAAATAAGAAACTAAGAATATGGCCATATATGATATCATTACAATGAGTATTATTCTGGAATAATTAAATGAAATTATTTAAATTGTTATACAGGATGTTCGGACACGTATAAAGCATATCGGACCTAATGTAATGGAAAATCTCGCAATCTTATTTTTATCCGAGATTGTTTATACTTCAGAAATTACTGAGGAATATTTATCATCCACATCCATGTTTCCTAAATATGTAATATTATTTCTATCCTCTTACAATTTTTTAAATCTAATTATACCTATTGGTGAATTTTTATTAAAAGATATGAAAGAAATATATTGTCGTTTTCAGTATGAGAAACTTTTTGACTTTTCCAGCCAACGTACGAGAAGATTGATTTTTTAACTTATATGGCATGAATGGATTTTTATGATTCCATAAAAAATTGTTTCCATGAAGTGTCCTTTACATGTTTTCAAGTATATTTTTAATTAAATTATTTAAAATTTTATGACATGCTACAAAAGGAAAAATGTTTTTGAAGTAGAATGTATTTTTTCCTCAAGAATGGAGTTTAAGTGTTATATCAAAATTATTTCCCATATATGATAATAGAGGGTTCTGTTTCTATATTAATTATTACATTGATTTGATTATTTTGTGATGGAATTATTTTTATAAAGTCCTTTATCATATAATAATTGTTTTATGATGACACGATGTTTAAGAATCCCATTTTTATTACATGGGATATGCTATGATGTATGAATTTTGATTTTGTGGCACACAGAAGAATGTTTTCATTATGAGATGGGTGGGACCTATATCTCCATCCAATGCATTGGGTAATGATTTATATCTAATCAGATAGATATGGATGGAATGACAGGTTAATCCGGTTCAGTGATAAAGGACTGAAACGAGGAGTGAAATCGGTTCAGAAATGGACTATGTCCGCTAAGATAATCTTGGAAATGAGTCTTGACTACTAAGAAATGATTCTCTATGATTATGTGTTTATGACACAAAGTATCATGTTTTATGTTATTATTATTGGGATTACATTTCACCACTATGATTTATCCCATGTTATGATATTATGATTTCTTGTGCAGGTTAAGATATTCAAAATGTTATGTTCATATGAATATGATATGACTGATATTTATTTTCTTTTGTTTACCCTAACTGAGCATTTGAGATCACCCTTCTGTATGTTTTCTTTTCCCCAGGCCAGGAAGAGGGGTATTAAGTAGAATATTCCAAAAGGGACTCTAGATACGATGAAATAAAAGGGAGACAACGTAGATGATTTATGAACCAGTTGTTTATGTTTCCAAGTTTCAAAAGTCACTATACCTATACAGTCCTTTCATGGTTTTGTTATATGCTATAAAAACTATGCATCAATTTTGAAGTAATAATAATGTATTTAAAGTATGGGTCACAATAGTTGGTATCAGAGGCAAAGAAGGTAAGAATGAATCTGATCCTTGGGAACTCTCACATGTGAGCGTTGGAAGAAGCGTGGCTCTTCGCCCAAGGGATTCACGAGGAAATGGCTTCCACATGGGATGGTGGTGTGTCCCCCCAAGGGGGTGTAGCCACCCATGGAGTGCTCTGATAGGTATCAATTATAGTCCACTAGAAGTAATTCCAGACCGTTATAGTTTGTATCGGAGGAACGGTACAGTCAACCTTTGGAAACTAGGATGTGAATGCCGTAGTAAGAACCCTAAGGATATGTCAAAGCATAGAAAAAAATATTAGTGTTTCAGAAATGGCCATGAATAACCTATGATATTATATTAAGTGTAAAATTTTATTCTTGATTATGTGGTTTTCCTATTACGATTAGTGTTTCTCACACCATGCTTATCGATTATAGTCAATGGCTGGAACCTGAAGGAACTGGGTTAATGCTGAATGTGACGGGCAATGAAATGATTGTCCCACTGAGCAAACAAACATTATGGGAGCTGGAATGCAAAATATTTTAGCCATTCTCACACAACATTATAAAGCTATGAACCATACAGGACTTCCAAACGAAGAAAGGAAGGAGCAACATTCTATTGAATACTTCACGAGGCAGTGTCCACCTTCATTCAACGGGTATTCTGATCCATTAGTGGACGAACAATGGATTAGTACCACTGAAAAGATATTTTCAGTTCTACAATGTTCTGAACATGACAAAGTCATCTTAGCAGTGTATCGTTTGCAAGGTGATTCTGATCAATGGTGGAATCGTATCAAGAATACGAGGAAGAGAAATTAAATTGAGTCCATGGAATGGGACGAGTTCAAGAACATATTTTTCAATAGGTACTTCCCTCGTATTCATCAAACAACGATGGAGAATGAGTTTATTGATCTGAAGCAAAAGGATGATGAATTAGTTGGTACCTACAAACAAAATTTTACAAGATTTTCAAGGTATGATTCCGGAATTATTATCTAACCTGAGAGTAAAATAGATCGATTGTTTAGTGGCTTAAAACTAAGTATTCGAAGGGAATTATCCATAAGGGACTTCAATAGCTACGAGGAAATTTTTCAATGTGCTCTCAAGGTTGAGATGGAGATTGGAGTAATCCATCAGTCATATGGGTTTGATTAGAAGTGGAAAAAGGAATTCAATGGAAAATCTAAAGACCCCACTGAAAAGAAGATGAGTTTTCCTTTATGCTCAAATTGTGGAAAGAAACATGGAGGTAATTGCCTTAAAGGGACAAGAAAATGTTTTATGTGTGGAATAGAATGTCATCAGGAAATTGAATGTCGAAATAATGGTAAGAAGATGTCAAATGATGCGAACAAAGAAAGGGATACACATAATTCACCACGTACATATCAATTTTTCAAGTGCAAGGAGATGGGGCATTATTCCAATCAATTCCTAAATCTAAGGGTTGTTGATGATGATCTATGTAAACAAACTCTTAAGGCCAAAGAAAAAGGAAATTCACATGCAATTACTATCGGTGATATGGAGTAAGATAATGAAGTGGTGAAAGGTACACTTACCATCCACTCTAAAGTAGAAAATGATTTATTTGATTCTGGATCCACCCACTCTTTCATTTCTGAATAATTTTCAAGGGTATCGACGTACTACCTCAATAATTAGATGTTGTGTTAGCTGTGACAAATATTAATGACACAACTATTGCATCAAAAGTTTGAAAATCTTCTTCGATTGAAGTTTGTGGGAAAGTGCTTCCTGTAAATCTTTTGATCCTTCCTATAGTGGAATTTTATGTGATTCTTGGCATGAATTGGATTTCATTATATGGAGCTCATATCAATTTCCAAATATGGGAAATCACATTCAATATTCCTGATCAATATACAATAATCTATTGATGCAAGGATGAATATAACCTTCTAGTGGAAATTTCTTACATCTTATGGGTCTTGATTCCAATTAATGAAGGTTATTTATCTCAAATGGTTGGTGAGAAACTCACGATTAAAAATATTCCCATTGTACAAGAGTTTGATGATGTCTTTCCGGAGGAATTTGTAGGTCTTCCACCAAATCGTGAAGTTGAGTTTTCAATAGAACTCATACGAGGTGCTATGCCTATTTCAAAAACACCTTATAGAATGGACACAATTGAGTTGCAGGAATTGAAGAAGCAACTCCAAGAGAATCTTGATAAATGATTCATATGCCCTAGTGCGTCACCATTGGGAGCACCTATTCTATTTGTTATGAAGAAAGTTATATCAATGAGACTCTGCATTGATAATCAAGAACATAATAGGATCACTGTCAAGAACAAATATCCTCTCTCACACATTGATGACATATTTTACCAACTACGTGTAGATCAATACTTTTCCAAGATTGATCTTCGTTTAGGGTATCATCAATTAAGGGTAAAAAAAGAGGATATACAAAAGACGTCTTTCCGTACAAGGTATGGAAAATATGAATTTATAGTGATGCCATTTGGTCTTACTAATGCCCCTGCTATCATCATGGATCTAATGAATTGAGTCTTTAGAGACTACCTTTAACAGTTTGTGGTAATCTTTATAGACGATATTCTTGTTTATTCAAAGAGTCGGGAATAACATGAAAATCACTTGACAATTGTATTGATGGCCCTGAGAACGGAGAATATTTATTCCAAATTTACCAAGTGTGAATTTTGGCTTCAAAAATTATCATATTTAGGTCACATAATCTCAAAATAGGGGATATATGTGGATCCAGCAAAAATAGAGGTTATCGAAAGATGGTCGAGACCAACAATAGTAACTGAGATCTGATGTTTTCTTGGTTTGGATGGATATTTTCGATGTTCTGTGAATGATTTTTTACGATTATCTAATCCACACACCAGGTTGACTCAAAAAGGAGTAACGTTCATGTGGACGGAGGAGTGTGAAGAGAATTTCAAGGAGTTGAAAAGAAGGTTATCCAGTGCACCTGTGCTCACACTACCTTGTAGTGGAGAATGGTTTGTGATCTATAGTGATGCATCCAGGAAGGGATTGGGGTGTGTTATCAAGAAAAATGATATGGTGATAACTGATGCCTCATGACAGTTAAAAATCCATGAGAAAAATTACCCAACTCATGATTTGGAGTTAGCTGCAGTAGTCTTTGCATTAATGATTTGGAGGCATTATCTTTATGGTGAATGGTGTGATATTTATACTGATCATAAAAGTTTAAAGTATATTTTCACTCAAAAGGAACTGAATATGTGCCAAAGAAGATTGTTGGGGCTGATTAAGGATTATGACTGCTGAATTCATTTCCACCCTGGGAAAGCAAACAAGGTGGAAAACACATTAAGTTGGCAAGACCATGATAGATTATCAATGAGGAGGATCTCAAAATATCCAATATTTTTGGATTGACAATGGATGATTCGTGGAATTATAATGGAAGGGGAAAAATCATATCTTTCTCAAATGAATGTTCAACCATCTATGCATGTGAAGATTAAAGAGGCACAAAAAGAAGATGTTGAGTTACAAAAGAAGGTAAGAAATGTTCCTGAATTCAACCTTGATTGTGATGGGCTAATAAGGTTCAAGAATTGGGTTTGTGTTCCTCCCATCCCAGAATTAAAGAAGGAGCTACTGGATGATGCTCATAATTCATCATTCTTTATTCATTATGGAAGCACAAAGATGTATAGGGACCTGAAAGAGTACTTCTGGTGGGATGGCATGAAAAGAGATATTGCTGAATATGTCTCTCGATGCTTTTTTTTTCATCAAGTTAACACTGAGAGACTTAAGTCTAAAGGGACGTTACAACCATTACCCATACCCGAATAGAAATAGGAAAACATAACTATGGAATTTGTAACTGGAAATCCTAGAACATCCTATGGGAATAATGATATCTGGGTTATATTTGATGGTCTTACAAAGTCGGAACACCTCATTGCTATTAGAGAAGATTTCTCTCTGGATCAGCTTGCCAGGATATATGTAAAGGAAGTAGTAAGATTTCATGGAGTACCACTTTCCATTATATCTAATTGGGATCCGAGGTTTACCTTGAAGTTCTAGAAAATTCTTCCGCATACTCTAGATACAGAGTTCAGTTTCATCACTTCTTATCATCCTCAGATAGACGGTCAGTCTGGAATAACAATTCAAACTATAGAAGAAATTTTGAGAGCTTGATATATAAATTTCAAAGGAGATTGGGATCAACATCTACCTTTCGTGTAATTTTCTTATAATAATAGCTTTCACTCCAGTATTCAAATGGATCCTTATGAAGCTCTCTATGGAAAGAAATGTCAAACTCCAACTTGCTGGGATGAAGATGGGGAAAGAAATCTTTTAGGACCTGATCTTGTTGATGAGATGGAAGAAAAGGTCCGATCTATTCAACAACAAATAAAAGCAGCTTAGATTTGACAAAAAAGTTATGCCGACAACCGAAGAAAGGACCTGATTTGATGTAGGTGATAAAGTTTTCTGACGAATATATCCTTGGAAGAGAGTAATGAGATTTGGAAAGAAGGGAAAGCTGAGCCCAAGGTATATTGGTCATTTTGAAATACCGGATCATGTTGGGAAGGTATCTTACTGACTGACGCTTCCACCGAATCTCTCTCAAGTTCACGATGTGTTCCATGTATCTCTCCTTAGAATGTACATACCCCAATCCTTCACATATACTCAGCTCAGAAGTTGTACCACTGGGGAATGATCTTTCTTATGATGAACAACCGATGGAGATTCAGGATCGTAGTGAAAAAGTTCTATAGAACAAGACCACTCACATGGTGAAAGTTTTATGGAGGAACCACCAATTAGAAGAAGCTACATTGGTGCTTAAGGATATGATTAGGGAGAGGTATCCTCATCTATTTGTTAAGATGTGATGAATTTCGAGGGTGAAATTCATTTTATGGGGGGTCGAATGTAACACCCTGATATTTTATGAGAAGTATATATATATATTTTTATGAATTATGTTATTTGTAACATCAAAGGAATCATTCACTGCACACAACACTATCTTGTCTTGCATTACATGCAATCGTGACCTTCCTCGATAGCGTGTGTAGTACGCAATACTGAGTTTCACTAAACAAAGATATATTATTATAATATTATAAACTAGCTGTTATGAATAGTATTAACTTAATGTTTAATTTTATGACATTATTATTCATATTACATATTTTCTAGAACATGGTATGAGAACAAAATAAATTTTTCGTGTAAAATAAGTATTTTTCAAAAAAATGCAGTTTTGTCACCTTTTGATGGCGAACCAACAATAAATATAGTTTTTGACAAGTTTATAAGTTCAATTTTACTAAATAAAATTCTTTTTTGTAATTAGGATATTATAATTTACTTTGGATAAAATTTTCATGTTATACTGATAACTTTAATATTTTAATGAATAGTAGAAACACGATAGATTTTAATTAAAAACAACTTTTTTCATTGCAATAATTTATATTGTTAAATTATAATATTGAATGGTTTTAAAGTATAAATAGACTATATTTTTACCATTTAATATGATTTATGTCATTATCATTAATTTTACATTGAATTCAATGGTACAAACATTTCAATCTTTGACAATGTTTGAACTTTTAAAACCTGTTTGGTTGACAATGAGATTAATTTTAAATTAATTAATGCAACTATTGTGATTTGATTTTTGAAAAATGTATTTTATTTTTTGGATTTAGTGGGTCCAAATTATGTTAATAGGTTACTTTTAATTTTTTTGATATTATGAATAGTAACTATGATAATTTTTATTTACTACAGTTAATGGTAAATCGTGTAATTAAGGGTAAAAATAAGATTATAAAATTACCCTAAAAATTTCCAAAATACTATTTGATGAATAAAAGTCGATCCATATCACCTAAGGGTCGGACTAGATTAATTACATGGACTTTTGACCATGAAATAATATAATTATTATTAAAACCCAAGAAAGTGACAACATGTCACTATCTTAAATCTTATAAGTATAATAATTTTAATTTTGTGAAAAACTTCATGAAACATCAAACATAAATACTCTATAAAAATCAAATACAATTATCTACATCATATAAATTTATTTATAATTTTTAGGGATTGAATAAATATCATTAATTATGACACAATAGTGTTGTTGAAATTATTTTATTTATTGAAATATCAAATAAATGATATTAAAACTATTAAAATAAATATTATATGAACTATTTAATGTGATCCACTAATTTTATAGATAAAAATTACATGTTATGAATCTATTAAATATTTTTTTATAACATATCTCTTGTATATATTTTATTTAAAATCAAATAAATGAATAGTGTCAAAATTGACACCATTGTTAATTTATAGACATTACCTATTATAAAATTGTTTAAAAATCACAAAAATATTGAAAAATTATAAATTAAAATTTATATTGTCTACAATGTAATAAATTTTAAAATTATAGACAATTAAAAACATATAAGTAATTATTTATAATGATTTAAAATTTTGAATATTATTACCACAAAATAAAATTAAATAGATTATATGAGGATAAATCATGTTGATAATGTTTAAAATAAATTCTCAACAAGTCTAAATTTTATTTTCTGATGAGATTAAAACCCTATCTCATATAAGATTCGGATTTAAGTCTTTTTTGGTGGTTTTTATGTGGGTTTGGAATTTATTATAAATTAATATTTCTTATAATTCCAAAGGATCCCCTCTCCTCCCTTATAAAAGGGCACCTCCTCCCTCTCCTCCTCACACCACTTTGAGCCATCATGCTCTGCCAACCCCTACCAATTTATCTTATCCACTTCCTTAGAAACATACTATTAGTCCTGGTATTCTTTAAAGACCAAATTTAGGGCCCTAAGAGGAGGTTTCAAAGAGGCGTGTCGAAGAAGAGGTAATATCCGTTACCAATTATTTCAAATTTATTTATTATTATACTTCTTCTTCTTTAGTTTTTTAATTATGATGTAATAACATCAGTATAAATCATATACTGATATTTTTTTATAAAAAGGAAACAAGCCTATTTCACCTTATATCCATCCTATGGAAAATGAAGTCACCGCGTGTGCGTACGTACGGAATACCGTCTCCACGTTGTGGTGTAATGTGTTTTCCACCACCACCGTACATGGATGGGTATTATGGTGTAAAGAATATCTATATATGATTATTTTAAATTGATATTGATTCTGAAATAGTATACAAACAATTCAATACTATTACACGATAATGGGAACGATATCATCACTCGTGCGTACGTACGGCCTACCGTCTCCACGGTGTGATGCGACTCGTTCTACATGATCTTCATTTAATAATGATTATATAAATGAAATGAATGAATAAATATGATATATATTACACTAATACCACTCTATAAATGAGGTATCCATAACTTAAAAAGGAGAATAAGAATTTATTCGAGAAAACATGCATAAAAACAGAAAGCAATGAACACCTGAATAACAAGTAGCAATGAAAAATTACAAATAAGAAGCTGAAAATATGACCATATATGATATCATAAAAATGAGTATGATTATGGAATAAGTCAATGGCTTTATTTAAATCATTATTCAAGAGTTTCAGACACATACCAAGCATATCAGACCTATGGTAAGGGAAAATCTCGCAATCTTATTTTCATCCGAGATTGTTTGTACTTTAGAATTTACTATGGAATATTTTTCATCCACATCCATGTTTCCTCAATATGTAATATTATTTCTATCCTCCTACAATTGTTTAAATCCAAATTTACATATTTGTAAATTTTTATTAAACGATATGAAAAGAATATTTTTTCTTTTTTAGTACGAGAAACTTTTTGACTTTTCCGGCCAAAGTACGAGAAGAATGTTTTTTTAACTAATGCGACATGAATGGATTTTTATGATTCCATAGAACATTGTTTCCATGAAGTTTCCTTTACATGTTTTCATGATTATTTTTAATTAAATTCCTTAAAATTTTATGACATGTTAAGAAAGGAAAAAATGTTTTTGAAGTAGAATGGATGTTTTTTTCAAGAATGGAGTTCAAGTGTTATATCAAAATTAATTTCCATCTATGATAATATAACGTTATGTTCTTATCCCTATTATTACATTGATTTCATTATGTTGTGATGTAATTGTTTTTATGAAGTCCTTTATCTTATATGAATTGTTTTATGATGTCATGATGATTAAGAATCCCATTTTTATTACATGGGTTTTGCAGTGATGTATGAATTATGATTTTGTGGAACACATAAGAATGGTTTCATTATGAGATGGGTGGGAACTATATCTCCCTCAATTGAATTGGGTAATGATTTATATCTCATGAGATAGACATGACTGGAATGGTAGGTTAATTCAGTTTAGTGATACAGGACTGAAACGATGAGTGAACTCGGTTCAGAAATGGACTTTGTCCACTAAGATAGCCTTGGAAATGAGTCTTGACTACTAAGAAATGATTATCTATGATTATGTGTGTATGGAAAAAATTTTCATGTTTTAAGTTATGATTATTGGGATTACATGTCACCACTGTGATTTATCCCTTTTTATGATATTGTTATCTCTTGTGCAGGTTAAGATATTCAAAATGTTATGTTCTTATGAATATGATATGATTGATATTTCTTTTCTTTTATTTACCCTTACTGATCATTTGAGCTCACCCTTTTGTATTTTTTCTTTTCCCCAGGTCAGGAAGAAGGGTATTAAGTAGAATATTCCAAAAGGGACTATAGATATGATGAAATAAATGGGAGACAATGTAGAAATTTTATGTACGAGTTGTTTATGTTTACTAGTTTCTAAAGACACTATACCTATACGGTCTTTTCATGGTTTTGTTATATGATGTAATAATTATGCTTCAATTTTTACGTAATAACAATGTATGTAATGTATGGGTCGTTATATGCCCTAACACACCTTTGCTGGGGTTCCCCTTGAATGGTGGTCACATCATCTTAGTGCATCTAGGCACCCTCTTGGAGCTTCCCAATATTCCTCTCCTAGGGCCACAAACCCCAATTAATCCCCAATATCCTCTATGGGCCTCTAACCATGTGTAATCACCGCTCTACTCCTCACTGATGCTTCCTTGGCAATGTGATTATCAGGCCTATTGATGCCACTTGTTTCTCACACTAAGAATTACTTACATGGTCATAGAGTATGAATCAACCAGGAAATCCTCTTGGTCTTCCCCTTAGTTGTGTTAGAATATTCCCTTGGTCATATTAGTGCATAAGTCCTATACTCAATCTATACTCCACCAAACACGAGTGTCCCTCTTGTGATGGCATACAGACTACGTGTAAGCCCCAATATGACATCGAGTTTATATCCTTTGTGTACACCACAATTATGGGCTCCATTCTTCATCTACGTGGTCATTGATCATTTCCATTTTCATGAATTGGATTTAAGAAGCCTCAGTAATGTTCAAACCCGTCACCCATTGGTCTTCACCAGTTCATGTTTGTTCACCCTCATCCAACATGATGTTAAACCGTATTACCCTTTCATACCACATAAATGATTTTGAACAATGTCAGTTTTGATCCTTGACTCCTAGAAAAGGTACATAGGAAGCCTATGTATGGTTCACCCCCAAACACTGGTAAACATTGGGGTCCCCTTTTTTGGGACCCGCATCATTGTTCTGCCCATTAGTGGTGTCACACCAGTCCATGGGTGGTCTATATAAATAAGTCCCACACATAATCCATACTTCTCCAACCAAGAGTCTCCCTCTTGTGAGGTAATGATAACTACATGTAAGACCTAGAATGTATTCTGGTTTCAACATAATTTATACACCCTGATTTTGTTACACATTATTGAATGACATGGACTTTAACCTTTTAGCATTTTGATAAAGATACATAAGAAGCTTATCCGAGGTGTAATCCTAACATACTCATCATCCTGGTCTTTTCCTCAAGACTTTGTGTCTTCAAATGAACATCCCATAACCTGTTGGTCCAATTTCCTTCAGTTCCCCATCCACACATCCTTTATCACAAGTCTCTTCATCAGGTGACTCATCCCAACATTTCGAAACTACGTAGACTTTTATTCCCTATAATTTGGACAGATAGGTTACCACCATGAGGTTCAAGACAATATCATCACCTTCATATAGAGTTTGGATTATATTCCCATTCATTCCACCCTTTGACACTTCATCCATAAATAAACTACTTTCAGTGAGGCCTCCACTTCTAAGTAGAAACATTTTCTACATATGGGGAACTACCCATGTGTAATCCCAAATCATCTCATTTCCCTTTGTAGTACCCATACCGCTAGCCTTGTGTATGTCCCAACATACTTCTGGGTTTTTTTCCATTGCATACACCCCGATCCTTTGACCTAACCTTTCAAAATAGATGTGGATTGATCCTTTTGGTCTAAACATGGTACATAAGAAGACTCAAAGAGGTTCAATCCTAGCCAATTCTACACCTTTGTGTCCCCTTTTTTGGGAACCACCATAATCTAATCCTCCCTTTTAGGTGTCCAGATCATTCGTCGAAGTGTAAAACATTTCCCTTTGTGGACACACCACCCAGGGTCTGTTCTTATTGGGCATTCGGAAAAATCCATGATTTTTACATTCTAACATCTCCCTCCTTGGGATTTACACATATGATCTACTGTAATCAATGTTCCAATCAGTCTAATCCATCTCTTCTAGATGTTAAAATCATAGAATACACCCTTTAAAACATGGAAATACGAGGAAAAACTCGGAGATATTCCTCTAGAATATAATTACATGCATTATAAGTGGGATTCCATAGGCTTAAGTTCCATTGATAAGCCCTTTTATATGGGGAAAATTTAGGTGTACTAGTGTTTTAGTGTCCAGACACACCAATGTTTCCCAACACAACTACTCTTTTGACTGAACGTCACTTCCCTAACATGCCCCATATAAAATGTCAAGATAGAATCATTATATTAATCTAACATCCAAAAATATATGAAACTTGGAAGGGTTTCAATAACAAAATATTCTTATTTATGGGAGACCCATACTAGGTGATAAATTTTGAGGAGGAATCCATGGAAGGAGAGGCTGACACCCCATCATCCATTTCAATCAGAGAAAAATTATCTCTTAAGAGGTGATAGATGACACCAAACTTTAGAATGTGGGAATACAGGGGAAAAATGACCCTTCAAATTTAATCATCACACACACACATGGTACTATGTAGTGTGCCCCAACGAAAAGAATCAGAAATAGTAATAATTGCTGGTTATACATTAAAGATGTTCTAATGTTTCAAAAAGTACCACATTCTATTGTATATAATAGAGAGAAATGTTTTACCTTAATGTAATAGAGAATTATATAACAAGACGTGTATTTGTATATTTTTTCATGTGCTTCTTTGCATCATTATACAAATAGTTAGTTTTTTAGAACAATTAAAACCCAAGTGGATATGACAACATCTTTTTCTATGGATTCTATTTGTGGTTGGGAAAAACAAATTCCTCTGGATCATGTTCCCTATAAAAAATTCACTATACCAGTTAGATTTCTCATTTGTAATAAATCTTTGATAATAAATGAAAAACTCTAACATAGATAGGTGAATGTGGAGAATGAAATCTGTTAGGACCTGGGATTGTTGATTAGATTTCATAAAAAATAGATATATTTAGTATTACATAAGAGTAGCTCAAATTCGATAGAAGGGTCATGTTAAAAATCATCAATAAGATAAATAGTATTATTTAACTGAAATTGTTATTCTTATCAATCCAACCATGTACAGAGGTTATGATATTTTAAAATAAAAAAAACTAAATCAATGGATAAATTAGTCACTTTTTGATTGTTCATCATAGTGGGTAGGTATGTTATTTTCATCACATCAACAAAATCCATCCCATTATGATGTTTTGTTACAGGTATTTAACTAAAGGAATAACATAATTGACCTTTGACATATATTGTACATATAAGTTGTGCCGTTGGATAATGTAATTTTCTATTAAAAATCATCAAATTCTTGAATAATTGAAATAATGTTTTATACAACATGACTATTCACCTTGTTATTGATATCTAAAGGAATAAAAAATTCAAAAACGCTACTTGGGAACCTAAGTATGTAAAGAAACATAGTTATAATAATTTTTTGTTAAAGTGATTGAATTTCAATGGAGAAATTTATTATAACGGTGTAGAATTTAACCTATTAATAGTTTAAGATATATTAATATGTTTTATTTTTTTGATATCTTATAATAAATAAATCTATATGTCTTCATGATTCATAATATAGTGTACCATTATTACATAACCATTATATTTTTTGAATGAAATAGAATAACAACATTTTTTCTATATATGTATAATATTTTATGATAAAAAATATATACATTTAGTAAACTATTTATTTATTTTAAAAATGAAATTTTTCTAAAAATACATCTTTGATTTTTTATAAGAAATTTGAATAATTACTTTATTTTCAATTTATTAAATTTATATTAATTATGGAACATAATAATTAAAATATTCTTACTAATTTTAAAATAGAGTGAGTTATTTAGAATTTTATGAAATGATTTATTTTTAGATAAATATTAAAAAAATATATATTTATTATTAATTGTCTTTTTTTAATTTAATAATTTCTAATGTTCCATTATTTAAATTGAAATAAAATTAAAATAGTGGTATTTAATATTACAATTGATGATAAATGAATTAATTTTATTTTGGATTTCATTATAGAAATTTTATATTTCAGATTTTTTTGGAAAACTATTTCTTTGTCATATTTTTCATGGTTAATTTTAAATTAAATTATTACATTTTTTATGAATTTAATCATGAAAAAGGTATTCTATTTCTCATTCATGATGTTATAATTTTTTAAATTTGACCCCTTTGTTTTTGTAATGTGATTTGAAATCATTTTAAATATTTTCCCCATGATAAGGATAAAATCGTATGAAATGAGTTAGCAAATTTGGATAAGCATTTTAAATTTCTCTAACACATACCTTTATCTTATTTGATAATTTTTGTTTTCCCATTTATTTCTTGTTTTATAAAATTTGGAAATATGGTGGCGTTATTATTTTATTTTATGTATTATGATATTTAATTTAGTGATGATGTAAAAAATTTCACTATCTTGAATTTAATATCTTTAATAATCATTGATAATAATAACTACATGTTATGTATTATTATATTTTTTTATTTAAAAGAATTATTTTTTTAAATTAATTATTTTATAGTTTTTATTTACTTGATAATTAAATTAATTTATTACTTAATTTTGAAAAAGTATTCATTGAATTAATAGAGAAATAAAATAATTTTTCTCAAATATTTCTAATGAAATACAATTTTGATGAATAATTATGTTCTATGTATTATGAGGAAAAACAGATAATATTTGCAATGTGATAGAGGGATATATTACAATAATTCATTTATGTGTTGTTTTTCATTTCAAAATAAATGATCAGTTTAAAAAATCATAACAATGTTATTTTAAAATAATAAATATTTTATTAAATGATTTAAAATTTATATATTTCAAATATTATACCAATTGAAATTGATATAGTTAAAAACATCAAACAGGGATATTTATGAATGTCATTTCGTTTTATATTGACTATTATATCCTCTAAAAAATAAAAAATGACGATATCATGATAAATATCAAAAGTGATAATAAGTGGTTAAAGGAACATATTACTATTTAAATATGGCAATTTTTTTTCCATAATCTATTATTTGAGAGTTTATAGACACTAATAATCCTAATTTTATATATATGTCAAATTGGGTCCAATTTTCTTTGATATTTAATTTATATTACCTTGATTATTTATGATATTCCAAGAGTGCCCCACTCCTCCCTTTTAAATTAGCACCTTTTATCATCTCTTAATGACACTTATTTAGACATATATGATAGCCAATATCTATAATGTAACATTATATAATCCCTTCCATAATTTTTAAATATTTTATTCTTTCATATATATCATTATTCTATGGCCTATGGTATATTCCAATGAATATCGCTTAACGAAGAGGTTTAATTATTAACAGTGTACATTCAATTTTATATATACATCTAATACCTATATATTAGTTGAATTCATTACAAAATATTTTATCTATAATAATTAATAATATGAATTAATATTATGATAATTCAACAACCATTATCAAACTTCATCCTATCTATTGTAAAATGATAATGTCACTCATGTGTATGGGTGGTCTATCCACTCCATGAAGTTGTCTAGTTCATTTGTCACATAAGCATTACATGTATGGTAATAAATATATATATAGTTCGTATTTATGATATAAATTATATTAAATTTATTTTATAACTTTTATTTAATAATTATCCTTTATTTATTCCATCTTCAAAAATTGAGAATAGTGTTCATGAGTTCATACGACCTATACTCTTCTTGAACAAAAAAAATACATTTTTATGTAAAATAATTATAGATGAAATTAAATTTATATAAATTAGATATATATATGATATTTTTACAATAATTAAAATTATTGGGATAATGTAACTATAATAAAATTATATGTACCAATACTACAAAACTTACTCATCTATAAAAACAATACAGTAATCAACTAGAATGGTGGTTTTAATAATGAATTTCAAATAAATAGCTAATAATATATTATAATAAAATAATATACGGTTTGATTTATATAATTATTAATACGAAATAGATTTATAATATATTTATATATATTACAAATGTTTTATTACATTTACAATGCCTGATGGGACTTGAGGTAAGGGATTACCCTCTAAATCCCATTTTATTGGGGATTTTTTATGCATGAATCTACAATGAAGAAAGTATATAATACTTATCTAATAAATCCCTTTAGTTTTTATTCTTCATAATATATTCTTGATAATAAGTTCTTCCTTTCAATTTTGGTAAATTTATTTAATAATGTGACTGAAATAATTTTTTTGGGAAATCCTACTAGATTTTAATATTAGTTCAGGAATCATTTTCATTTATGTGCACCTGTTATTTAAAATGTTTTCATAATTCTTTTCTATATCATCCAATTAATTATAATATTTATTGTCACCCTTTTTAATTTATATTTTTATTATAAAATAATATGCATTTTTATATCTAAAATAGTCACTTATTATCGAATGTAGGAAAGGAATCATTATTTTAATGAATACATGATGAATAAAATTTCATTCCTACATGACAATAGACAAAATTCAAGCCTAAATTTAATGTTTCCATGAATATTTTTGATTCAAATAGTGTCTATAGTACTGAACAAATATTGTTATTTTAAAAATGAAATTTGAAAATGAATTGGTTATTTTCTTGATGAAATAATCTAGTGATCTTTGGAATACATTTTTCATCTATGATGACATAATTTTTTCTACCTTATGATTTTGTGGGGATGTGATCTAAAGATACCAAAGTTATTATTTCATATATGGTTTATTATTAATATGTTGAGATATCTATGAAACCAATTTATTTTACTTATCTTATACTATTATTAATTAATTAAATGTTAATGAAACCAATTTTACTATCATAATTTGTTGACATAATTATATGATGAATTTTTTAAGATATATTCAAATATATGTGTAGAGTTCATTACAAAATGGGTGAGCCTAAAATTTTATATTCCAATAATTCATTGGATAATGATTTATTTATCAATAGATAATTATAGAAATCAAGTCAATATTCTTGATCCACTTTGGGAAATATGTAGGGTTTACTAATCCATAATGCAAAACTAGTAGTGATGCCTGATCTGTTATGATATTTTAAATTAGTGTCATTTCTTTATCCCATATGATATGAGGGTCATAGTATCTAACCATGATATATGAAATGGTTTTTAAACCTAGTATTTTGTGAAATATTAATGACGTGGTTATGATCTAAAATTACAGGTCTTCGTTGATTTAATAATTTACTCTCTCTTATTATTCATGTCTTTTCAAATGATAATGTGGCTATAAATGTTTTATGTAATGATAATAGTATCATACCATTATTATTATATTATAATTTCATATTATCATTGAAAAATATATACCATGCTTACCCATATTGATAGTTTTAGTTCACCCTTTTTATGATTCATTTTCCTATGTTATGAATAATGGTTTTATGATGGTTATTTCATGATGTTTACAAAGTGAAAAGGACATTATGATCGACGATGATGAATGTAACTATATATAATGTTTATGAATACAGTTCCCAATGTCATTGAACCATTACGATTATATCATGGATAGTAGTTTAATATATGTAATATTGTTACAAATTGATTTTAAATTTATGTAAAAAAGCATGTGTAATTATAATAATAAAAAATGTAAAAAAAAATTAGTCTTTACTTATAAAAAAACCAAATATAATGACCCTAAAATAGCTAAGAATATCTAAAAAAGATGAATTTCCTATAAAAATGAACATTTAATTCATTTAAAACAATTTATATATGGTAACATATATTGGGAATTTTGGTATCATAAAAATCCCCCTAGAATATTTCACCTAGGCTTAGTAATTGTTCATTAAAATAATTGTTTGTAAAATCATTCAAAAAACAACTTTCATAACTGGTGGACCCTTTAATGTATATGAATAGAAAAAACATCAATTTAATTGACCAAAAACACCATTTAATCCCAATTATTTCCATTAAAAACAACTCTAAATGTCATATTATATTTTTAAATATTAAAATTATTTATTAATGACCATTGAAACAATTTTCCAACACTTATTGTGTGATGTCAAAAAAAAAGATATTTACCATGTTTCCAAATTGGTAAAATCTGTTAAATTAAAATTAAAATAAAATAAAATAATATTTTCCTTTAATTTTATTCCAATTTAAAATTAATAACATTATTTCAAATTCATAAAATAATGTTGAACATGATTCAAATATGAAATATAATATTTAATAGCCAATGTGTGGGAGGACTCCCTCAAATCAAAGATATAAGATCTGACACATCAACTACAAGATGAGTAAGTATAGATAGATTAATCTCACACCCTATGACTCTATACCACAATTTATTATAACCCAAAACCCCATCTATCATTCAGCTGGGGTGAATTTATTCACGCCAAAAAGAGATGTGGATAAAAGATGACAAAATGTAAATTGGATAGGAGAGGAACCATAACCTTGGGAGAATACACATTGAAATAAAAATAAAGAAGATAAATAAGTTATGGAGTATGGAGGTTAAATTTAATTGTTGTTCCAATAGGTAGTTCACAATGATTTTCATAGATTGAATAATAGATAAGGTTGTTTTGATATATTTTTTATATTTTAAACCTTCTAGGTAATGTGTATAATTTTTCCACATTGTCATCTAAACCATGGGATTTACCATAAAAAAATTGTGTTCAACATATTAAAAATATCTAAAACCCACATTGTTTTTAAATATACTTTTTATAATTGTGTTATAACAAGTTATGTGGATATTGTAAGCTTTAAACATGTAAGAACATGTTTATTATGGTTCCTACTACCTATTGAACAAATATTCTAAAATTCACAATAGAGAAACCAAAAATTTAATTCCAATATAAGAAATAATTAAATAAATAAAATAATATGTAAATCAAGGTCCATGGTGTAACATTTACCATCAATTTTTACCATTATCGTAGTTATATGGATCCATTGTCTTATATGCAGTCTATTAAAGACAGTAATTTTATATAGATGATTTCTACCTTTTGTAATAAAATGGTAAATATTAAGAAAAAACATTAATAGCATATAGTTAATAGGACATATAATGAAAAGTGATTAACTATAAGTGGAATAAAAAAAATAAAAGATAATATCAGAGAATGTAAAATTAAATATAAAGCAAGATTAGTGGATCATAATATCTATTAATGAAGAGTATATTTCATTTCTATTTTCTATAATGTGGTTAAAAATTCTACAATAAGGATTTCAATAGACATTTTTTATTTTGATCATCATCAAGAATAATTGAATATTAAAACAATTTTATTTGAAGGTGATCATGATGTAATGATATATATGTAGATTCTTGAATGTATATCAAAATAATATACTTTTAATATGGTCTATTTAATTCAAAAATATTTTTATACATTCATATATGATTTACGACATTAGTATATGAAACTTAATTATTTCATGTTATAATCAAAATATTAACTACAAAAAACTTGAAGGATGTATTTATATTAAATCAACTAAAAACCTTTCATTATATAATTCAATATGATTACGATATAATCACGATATGTTGTGACATGAAAAAAATCACTAATGATAAAACATAATTGAAAATAATTATATTAATGAAATTATTATGTAATTCTAAATAGACATCAGGTGTATAAATTATTAGGGACATAGATCAGAAAATATTTTATTTCTCTCAAAATTATTATCTTTTTTTGGTGAATAAAAGATATATGTTTAACACATTCAATATTTTTAGGGTTTTATTTTCACAAAATATAAACTGACCATTATCCATTTACACTACCACCATAACTTATTTTACGTAAATTCAGATAATTCTTGATTTTATTTTTTCTAGTTACATAATTTATCTGATGGTTTTCAGTAGATTAGATGTCACCTTTCATATTTTTCAATTTAATAGGCTCATGAAATTTTTTTTCATTCCACACTCACATGCACATATGTGGATATTAGTGTATCTATCTTCCACTAGATACCTTTTTTGACACCATTCTCTCACTGCTATATGTAATATTATATAATTATTGATTAAATTTGTTTATAAAAATTTTTCATTTTATATTTGAATTTTAAAAAACAAAATCATTGTTGCATAGTTATAACATGTATAATAGAAACCATACATTATAATAATACGTAAGGAAAATATTAAATCAATGTTTTCACAAAATTATATTATATATATATATATGTATCTAGGCATCCTTACCTTATGGTTGGTGAAATTATATCCATGGGATAACACATAATCTGAAAAATAAATATTAGAGAACCTGAGAGACCATATCATGCAATCATTTTATCATTTTTCTAGTTGTTTCTCTTTGATAGGCACATGATTTTTATAAATACTCTTGATAAACCATAAAATGTATAGAAAAAAAGACATTTCAGATTCTTCATTATGAACAATGTTTATTTAGTCCCTAATTAAGAACCCTCTATCCTCATATTATCATAGCTAATAGTGGGATATATCTAAGAGAGCCTCTTCCATATACTTTACGATTCCATGGCATTCACTCAATATTCATAAGTTCTTTTATAAGGTAAAACCTCATATATATTGTCTCATATTCTTCTTTATTTCATATTCCATTTCTTCATTTTTTTACTTTGTCCAAAGTACCCTATTTTCCAATGTTGTATGAATTGTGTTTTTGATGGTCTAATTTTGGTTATTTTGATGTTTTGTATTTTTAAGGTAGTTTTTATCAATGGAATTTCATCATCCATTGAATGTTAGTTTATTATTGAATTTTAAGTTAGGTGTTTTTGTGTAATTCCATTTAGGTTGAATTTCATTTGGTCCTTGAGTTTTATAAAGGACTTTAAATTAATCTATATCCATATGGGATATCCTTTTTTCGGTGTGAACAAATATTAATTTTTTATACACTGGATATGAATTTTTTTCAAGGTCTTATAGTTCCTATTGTTTGGGAACATTATTCAATAATTTTATATTTTTTTGAACAAACTCTAGATAACTTTTCAATTGAAATTAATAATTATTTATATTTAGTTTCAAATAATTCTATCCACGTTTTTTAATATTTATTTCCAATCAATTGGGAATTTTTTTATTTTTAGAAACTATCATTGATAATTTATAGTTTCTATTGTTTTTATGGTTATTATATCTTGATTAGTGTCATTATTTATTTTCTTGATCCATCTAAGAAATTTTTTTCAACGAGTTTCCTAACATTGATTCCATTGTATAATTTTGAGGAGCGGTTTTTATAAATTGGGTTTTCAAATTTGATTAAATATATCATTTTGAAAAAATAATAATTTTTTTTCATATGTTAATCACTCTCACATTTAATCCTTGAAGTATTGTGATTTAAAAAGTATTTTAAAATATAAGTGATAATCTAGACTAATACTATCTATATGTACAAATATAAAATGGGATGATACATATATGGGTGATTTTAGGTAAAAAATTTCATTTTTTATGTTATATTATTAATATGTTTTTTGATGATGTGAAACCTTATTTTCTCATCTACATTTTGATTCCTTCTATTGGAATGCAATGTGGATATGTGAGAAATAGATATATATTATATACTATCTTATATCACCATATTAGATGCTTTCTAATAATGTTGTTGATGGTATGACTATGGGAGTCCCTTTAGAGTGACTATAAATCAGAATGTAATTTTCAAGATTTTAATTTAGGTCAGTAGTTGGTTTAACATGGTCATTTGTTAGTTTATCTCACTTTATGAAATTATGTATTTACTTAAATTTTATTACATATGAAGAAAATATATTATTTTTATCCTTAATTTTATTTACTTTATGATTATTTCAATTTTTATTCGGATCCCATGGTTTAATTCCAATATTTATTATATTAATTATATAATTTTACCATGAGGTGTTGATATGTTCTATTGAGGATTTTATGAAAGTGGTTTAGGTATTTGTAAATATTTTTAATGGATATAGTTTTTAATAAAGAAATTATTTTTTTACATTCATTTTTTGTTAGTATAATGATATTGGAGACTAATTCAGATGATGAATGAGCTTATTTTTAGTGACAAAATTTAATGAAATGTGCATATAAAATAAGTAAAGTGAATTTATAAAACAATTTTAAGTAAAGAGTCCTCACAACCCAAAGCATGATAATATTCTATAGATGTTGATTCTAGAAAATTATCTAAATCATAAATTGGGAGCCATTTTATATTGGTTGAAGAGTCATCCATATAGTGGGACGAGATATTTTTGGACCTATATGTCATAATGAAGTACCAAAACACCTTAGATTGATTTGATTGGTTCTCCAAACATATTAATAGGTTCACATCATATAAGGATGACATTGTATATAAAATTTTCCAATAAATTTTGAAGTTAATATGAATTATTTAATATCAACACCAAATCTACATGATAAAACTATGTTTTTTTGGTAACCTAGGCTTATATGCCATAATGTAGAATTTTTAGAATATATTAGTTCTAGAAATTTTGATACATCAATTCAGTGTGAGCATTATATAATACATAAGAGGATGTGTTTTCTTATTGTGGACCTAGATAATTCGATAACTAGACACTGTAGTGGAATCCTTTGTTTTATAGTTTTTATATAGTAGAAAAATAATAGTATTTAATAGTAATACTACACTGAAATGAGAGTTTATATGTTGTTAAGACATGTTATCTTGATAGATTGAGAGGAATCATGACATTCTCCTATAAAAGATGCATTTTGATTGTCCGAGACATTAAAAGCTACCACTTTTACTACTTATAGATGATCTAGATTATGTATGAAGATGATCAATATGATTGGTTAGAAATTGATTTTCAAGGTTGTTGATGATTTTAAATTTAATTTTAAATTAGAATTTTTTTAGTATGAATACTTTTTTGAAATATACAATTCTATAGAAGAAAATATATTTGAGTATTTGCAAGTCGTAATGATTTAGAATTTTAGAGAGTGATTAATATGATGTTAAGGATTTGGTAAATGTAGTGTATATTATATTATTATCCAAATAATAATAATAATAATAATAATAATATCTAAGTGGTTGTTTGTGTGAGTTGTGAAAAAAAATTAGCTTCCAATTTTTCCAACTCATTTTTCGGATAATTTATTATTTTTCATCTTGTGAAAGTGGAGCAGATGAGGAAAAATTTAACACACTAAATGACATGGTAGATGTATATGTCACTAAATATTGATTGGTCTATAAAATCATTTATCTTTTTATATTGTAGGAATTACCTGAGTAGATGATTTACATAAGTGAAGGATGAACCAAATAAAATTATTACATATATAAGAATTAATTTCAATCTAATACTCTACCATTATGTACCCTCATGTATAATCTATTTGGTAGTGTAATATTAGTGGAATCTATGCCTTACATAGGACAGAACTTCTCACATTAATAGGATAACCATTTAAATTTTTTCCCATGTGATGGGGTATAATTGGTTTTGATGTTATATTTAATTAATACATATTAACATGTGGGTAAGTTTGAACCCATCATAATTTAATGATAACTACTTAACCCACCCTTAGTGATCTCCCACATATATCATTGTTGTATTGTCACTATACGGTCATCATTTGGAGTCAGGGTTATGTTATCTATTTCACGTCTCCTCTTTTTTATGTTGAATTTATACTATGTTAGAGAAATGATTATTTATGAGTCTATAAAAGATTAAAACAATATTATTTTGCCCATAATTTCATAATAATTTTTTAATGAGTTAAATATATTTATTTAAATTTAGTTTTTCTGTATTTAACTTACATAATTAGGGTAATTCATTCTCCATGCAAAATATTTATGTTAATTTTATTCATTACATTTCCCTGTTTAAAAAATGATTTTCAAATTTAATACAAACAAAAATTTATTATATGTTTTATGTAATGAAAATCGTAAAATCTATTGTGAAATCTTATAAGGATCATGTTTCTTACATATACATAAACACCTTCATGTGTATTTTTCTCTTATGATATTATTCAGGTTCATAGGTTATATATCTATTTTTCTATACTCATTGTTCTATTTATGGTTGTTTATATTGTGGTTTTTACATGAGTAAAATAGAGTTTATTGGGTTGATTTTTGAGTTTTGGGTTTATATTTGGATGAGCTCTCATCAAGAACATAAAAATTATATTAACTATTAAGTACTCTTTTTTTGTTTTTAATTTATTCCACAAATATTTATATTCATATGTAGTTATAGTCGTTTATTTTGATAAATATATGTTTTCTTTTTATTAATATTTGAAACTATAAATCTCTTGTGGATTGAATTCTTTTAAATAATAAGACAATGTTATATTCATGATATGATTCAACTCACTATATATTTTTATCTAATGGATAATGATTTAAAACTAGGTTTTGTTTAATTATATGTAACTTATCATAACATTATGGTGGTCTATAACACATTTTCTCCCTTCAGTTAATTATTTTTGTAACATGGATGATTTTCTCAATATGGTTTATTATATTACGTCGTTACGACCTTTTTTATTTGGGCCGTATCGTTATTATAGAGATAATATTTTTAAACCCATGACATATGACTTAATTAATTTCTTACATACCATGATTCATGAAGAGTTGTGATAGTAGGGATGTGATTCTTGAATCTATGTTTCATTTTCAGTTAGAATTTCAATATTTTTCATCTATATTGGTGGTGTTAAATCTCTAATTATTCCATATATGATTTTTTTTGGAATAGTGGTTTATATTTATAGTGAAATATGAGGATTGAATCCGTAAAACCATGTATGTGTATTGTAAATGGTTTTGGAAACATTATATCGACTTATACATTTTTAGGGAAGGGATTTCCAAGATATATGTCAAAAAAATGAATACACATGAAATCCTTTAGTTTTATTGCAATTTGAAACTCTATTAATCTTTAAATTGTTATGAACATCATTTTAATTTATCCTGGATGAAGCAAAAAGTAATTTTTGATGTGTTTGTTGGTATGATTTAAAAAAGATGGATGTTTTTTTGGAAACCATTTTCTTATTTGTATTAGATATATGTTTTATATTGGAAATAATAATATGAAAAATATTTATTTTTATGATTATATAATGTTTATATGTAGTGATATCTATAATATCAAGATTTTATTTTAAATGTTCCTTCTTTTACATAAAATCCTTGAGGTTTTCTTAAATAAATGTAAACAATATAAAAATTTCATGTGATTCCTTTAATGGCCTCTTGAAATCAATAATATTTTTTAAACTTATCATTAGAAATATATAAATAATAATATGGGGTTCTAAAAAATATTAGTTGGATTATGAAGTATTATGAATTTTAAAAAGTGATTGTTGTTTTATAGAAAATTTCAATGATTTTATTTTCCCAGTGTTGAAGATGAATAAAATTTCAATGTTCATGTTTTTCTAGAGAAATAAAATGTATTATTATTATATTTATAAATTACAGGAAATGAATTTTTTGTTCTCAATATTATTAATATGAGTTCTTATATTCTTGAAGAAATGTTTTTGGCAAGAAAACAAAATTATTCATGTACAATATTAATGTGTTTTATTTCACTCTGTTCATAATTTTTTTACCCTTTGGTTATATTGGGACTATGATATTTGAATTATAAAATACATGTATTGTTTGAGACTATGTTCTATTTAGATCGTGTTTCCCATAAATGTATTCTGAATTATGGGAAATCCATTTTACTTTATAATTCATACAGTAGTCACTTTATTAATCGAAGCATTTTTCACCCAACTCTTGAGAGTTTCAACAAATTGAATAATGTTGTGGATCCATAAACACTTATAAATAGTAATCATATTCCTGAAATTTTTAAATATTGTACCACTTACTTCGCAAGATGGTCAATGTAATTTTTTAATAGATTGGTTGGATAAGATTGATTTAATAATTAATTTCATTGAATATCATAAAATTGTAAATGTAAAATCAATTTTAGAATTTTTAATGAACCATGTGAAGTATGGTGGGAGACTATTGTCGGAACAAAGACTCGTTATAAAATGTCTTCAAGATTCGTCAATATATTTTCTATCTAGTGGTATTTTCTAAAGAGTAAAAAGTAATAGAATTCAATCAGAATACCTAGTCTCTAACATGATGAGAGAAAAAATAAAGAGTATTTCTATCCTTTCCATGAGATTATATTAGTTTTTTAATGATTGGTCTCTATGGTCTTCTTTAAAATAAATTATTTGAGTGATGACTATACCATGATCTTATAATAGTTATATTGGAATATGGTGAAACGTATTACATAGATGTATTTATAATAGTCATGTTGGTTTTATCTAGACACCTATGAATATTATGAATTATTTATCAGGATATAGAAATTTTTTTTGTCAGTGTTGTCAATATGTAAATCCAAAATGTTTTAAAAATTGACTTATCAATGGAAAAATAATCCTTTATCTGTCTTGAATTTGGGAATTAGGCTTATGTTAAATATTTTTATTTTATATTGGATAATTAGTGATAATATTTATTTAATATAATCCATATATATATCATCTATTCATATCAAATTATATTTAATAACTCTTTGGTCTAGTCCCATGTTATTTTGGGTATTTTTTGGTTTATACTAAATTTTATGAATTTTGAACAGTTTTCTCAATAGTTTTTATTGGGATTGTAGAAGATTATTATATTATTTATTTTTTATGGTATTATTTACATAGTAATGATGTAATATGGGAGAATATATTATTCTAATAAGCATAGAATGGTGAATTATAAATCTATAGTAATTTTTATTCAAAAAAATTATGCATAGTATAATCCTTCTTATATTAAACAGTTCATTTTTAATTTATACTATGAGCCCCATGACTTTTGATTATGATTTGGGTTATTATTTAGAGTATTTGATAATATTTTTATGAAAAAAAATAATAGATCATATGGGTTGATAATGCATCATTTTGATATTGAAATATGCTAGCATTCATATTTAAATGTTAGGTCAATGATATATGTTATGTGCTTAACTTAGTTTTTCTTTATACCACATTGAGATTAATTAAAGCACATACCATAAATATCCCATTAGGGGATGGTATTATTTAATATATGTATTTTTTGATATATGTATATATATTATGTTGATATAATGTTACATTAGTGTATGGATTATTTTTATCCTATTTCTAAATTGATTCCCATTTTTTTAATCAATATCCCTTTGTTTATATTAATTTTTATTATTCTCCTTTCTATTTAAATTTACCAATGAGTTGTTTTATGATAAAATGAAGGATATGAAAGAGATTTATTACACCCTAATTAAAATGTTTCATGATATATTATATGAATATGTGTTATTTAAAATTTTAGAAGTTTTTAAATTAATAATTATAATTTTAGAAAACATTTAAATGTAAAATATAGTGACATTTTTAGGGATCCTATGTTTTTTAATCATAGGTAGTGAATTATTTATCGATTATAGTTCAAAATTACATAGAAAAGAACCTGATACTCACTGTCTAAAAACATCCTTAAAAACCCTTATACTATAGGTATAGGCAATAAAGATGGTTTTGAGAACGGTGGCCATTTTGGGTGTCTATATAGGCCTATACCCACAACATGAATAGATACCATTGATATAGGTGTCCTAGATTTTGTTATATCTATAGTTTCAATAAACCATGATTATATTTCTATAACCAAGGTTTTCATACCTTGGGTATATGAATCCCCATTAGAGAGCCTATATCCAAGGTTCCAAAAACCTTGACTATAGGTTGTTTCCTGCATTTGGATGAATCCCTACAACCTTGTTCCCAAAATTACTCATCCTTAAAATCAAATAAACTAAAAATAATATTCAGTGCATTATTATTTTTTTACATTTATCATCCAATCAATTGGATGTAATAAATTTTAAACCATATAAAATACTAACATATACAAATACATACATAAAATAAATCCATCTAGGTCATTACAGAACTGTTACGTCTCATTGTTAATCCAAAAATGAAGGGGATAAATATCTCTACCATCTCTAACATCCTCATCCTCCTCCTCATCCACACAATAAGAAAGAACAACAACAGAATCACTATCATCATCAACATCCTCAACAACAACATCATTTGGAGCATCAACTTCATCAACAACATCATTTTAACCAACATTATCTCAATTTCCATTATGAAAATCATTGGCATAACGTGGGTTATAATTTTATTAATTCATATATATCATATATAAATCAATATTAGTAGTATCCTCTGAGGGAAGTTATTGATTAATAACTAACATGTCATTCATTATTTTTTGGCGATCATATAACTTATTTCACACTCATATTTACTTCATTCATGCTCCTCTAAAGCTATTTTTTTTGATTTAGCTGCCTCTACATAAGGGATTTATAGATTCGGGGGTCAAAGAGACTTGAGAGGAGCCATATAATGACCAAAAACTGTAGGGGAATATTTTATTCCATGGTTGACATCAGACTCTCCAATGGTGCTTGCCACCTAAGACCTAACTCAGATGATTATTTGGCCTAAATAGTTCATCTTTTTTTCATCAAGGGCCTCTAAGGAAATCTCTTTAAAATATAAACAAGATATTTAATTAAGAATTTAATAAATATATATTTTAAAAATAAATTAATAAACTAGCAAAAATTTCTTATGATTTTTCATTTACCAATCTTCCACCTTTTTTCTTTTTTAGATGGTAAATATAATGTAACTCGAGGTACACGAACAATGATGGCCAATATATCTTGCTATAAATGACATTGATTAGTATAATCTTTTTAACACGGTAAAAATTTTATAGTATTTAATAGTTATAAAATATAGTAACATCTACATAAATTAAAAATTAATAATTATTATGATAGTCCATTAGTCCTAGATGCTAATTTTCCATTAGACCTATATGCCAATTGCCAACATCATCATTATAATAGTATATATAGTAGTATTACATATATCTATTAGGGTTTAAATAGTCATCATGGTAGTAGGTTCTAGGGTAATTATTCATTTTGGTAGTGGAAGTAGTGTTATTGTTAATGGGAGCAGTTTTTGTATAAGTCATAGTAAATTTAATAATGTTGGTTCTCATATTAGTAGGAGAAAGATTATTATAGAATGGTGGAGGAGGTAAAGGAGGATAAGTATAGGTTCTATAATAATTATAGTTGTAGTTTTGGTATTATTATTATTTTTTGTTTTTTATATTTGAAGTAATAAAAGTAGAAAAATTATTGAAGTATCAATATAAGGATGAAAAATCAGGAAACAGAATGAGGAAGTAGAAAATTCCACAGTAAGAGTAGTAAAATGAGGAGTAGTAATATAGGAGTACTAGTAACTGTAAGTATCATCAACAATAGTGGTGATGGTTGTTGAGGTGGAAGAAACAATAGCTTCAACAGCAGAAATAAGAATACAAACAAATGGTGTGGATGTAACCATATTAATTGTATTAACATTAGTAGATAATGTTTTAGGAGGTGGATTAGTATGAGGATGAACAATATAAATAGTAGAATTATTAGTTAGCATCATTGTAGTAGTATTTTTTCTTATAGTCATCATCATTGTTGTTGTGTTTTGGTGGAACCTAGTGAATTGAAATTTTAAATGATTTTATATAATGATTTATATTTTAAATCCATGTTAATGAAGATGATTCCACAATTGGTAGGTTTCCCTAGGGTACCTATAACATCCACATATATATTCACTCCAATATCTGATAATATTGTTTAATTTAGTGTATTTATATTTCAATTTATTTATATATACATATTTTTGAAAAAGAATATGATTGATTAATAAATCAAATAATATATTATTTATTGAATTAATAAGGATTATAGAAGGCGGTGTCATATATCCATACATATATATAATGACTCCTTCAAAAGATAAATTTTTACATTTAAATATAAATTCTTTGATAAATTTATAAATTTTTAAAAATAAAGCCACAACTAAAAAACATATGTTCTAATTTTCATCACATAATAATTTCTAACTATAATATATTTTTTCTATGATCAATATTTTATTAAAAATCAATGGGTTACTATAATAGAAGAAAACAATGATAACAATGAAAAAAATAACCCAAAATAAGAATTTGTAAAATCCACTAAATATATTAGATTTCCTCCAAAGGATTACCAAAATATGGTGCTCAGATATACCATTTATATAGTGGGACATCCATAAAACCACTATGAAGTCCCCATGTGTGGGATTAAAATTCTTTTAAAACAATTTAATCTCCCTTTATGAATTAATGATTCAATATATATTAGTGATCTATGAAAAAAATGACAAGGTTTAACCATAATAAATGGAAAATGAAATTTTGGATAATATTTAGAGAACATGGTTAAAAAGACTCTTATAACACTATATAATATATGTGTTGATCATTGAGATGTTATTAATGACTAAAATAATGTACTTATTAGGTAACTGTTATTTCTATAAAACATTATGGTTGTTAGAGGTATTGAGTTAGTGGATGATTTTGAATAAAAATATTAAAGAAGAATACAATATGGCTTAAATGAAGTCAAGACATCCATGGAGTCCAAAATATAGACACAACTACATCAATTATTAAAGAATGTTTATATCAACGTTAAACATAATTTAGGATGATTAAGTAGTAATATTGATGGATTACTATAGATTTAGTTTGAATTTTTTATGGTATTAAATTTTTTTTGTTTAAAAGGTAAGATATCAATCAAGAAATGGAAGCCAATATATACATGAGTTAATACTAAAATTCAATGAGTCATTAAATAAATACGAAAAAAATATATCAAACTAAAATCCATCCATACTATTGAGAAGATAGTAAATCATAGGGATAGCCACCCAAGATCAAAATTTACTTCTACATAAGAGTGACTATATAATGAGATATGAGGCAACACAAATTAGTTATTGTTTGGGAGAATCATTGTGTGGAAAATAGATCACTATAATGTGAGTTGGAAGGGTGACATGGGTGAATTTAGTGGGGAATTATTATAGGAATAGATTGGATAGTGGAGAAAGACTATTGGTATTTAAATATCTCTTTCAAAAAATAATTTCAATTACAGGATCATGAAGCACTAAATTGTTCATATTTACTATTTTTTCGTGCTTTTCTTTTTCATTATGAATCTAATTGTTCCTTTTTATTTTTTCAATATATTATTCACAAGAAATCATTTCAATCTAAATATAATTTTATTATTAAATTGGATACCAATTTTATTTCATGTGTTCCTAATATATTTTATTCCAATATGATTAATCCTAAGCTATGTCACAATATAAATAGGAAGATTATTTGAATTCCAATTAATTTAACTTATGCTTCTCATGATCGACCATTGTAGTGTTCCCCAATTTGTGTTGATATGTTATTAAATCTTTTTTCATTATATTTTCCACCAATGATTCCAATAAAATTACACTACGAGTAATAAGAATTAAATTTTACATGCAAACCATTACTTATTTAGAATACCTTAAACTCATCCATTCACCGTTGTGTAATAATTTTTTGATAATGAGTTTTTTGATTGGCGATAAAAGTGGTTACACCCTATAGGTGAGAACTGAATCTTATAATCAAACTAACATATAACTCATTCTTGTAAGATCTCCATAACTCCCCAAAAAACATCAAACTTGTAGTACTAAAATCTTCTTCATCAGGAATGTTAAACCAACCCTTCAACAATGATTTTATTTAATATAAATGAAAATATATATATATATAGGTTTATAAAACTTTCTTACCCATATCTTATCACATTCTTTTTTCCATTATAAAGTTAATGATATTTCTCTAAGAGTGTAGTTCTACTAGTTTAATATTATGGTACATGGTTAATGTGTCCATGAAACTACTATATTTCCTTGAATTCTTACCTACTATGTAGTTTTTTGAAATGTAATTCACAATTAACTTTGTCTGGGGATTCCAGGACTCCTGATTACTTGTGGTCCCATATCACCTTGAAGAATATTAACCTCAGTAAGAAATATTGGGGGGAAATGAAGAATTAAGTCACAGTTCAGAAGGAAAATTATGAAGTGATATTATATGAAACAATTATAAAAAACATTTAAATTAATTTCAATATAATGTGATATATCCATGAACTATATGTGATCATCATACGATTATGGATGTGCCTTTTACTATTCATGCTCT
The DNA here is from genome assembly GCA_963277665.1 of Viscum album. Lineage (NCBI taxonomy): Eukaryota > Viridiplantae > Streptophyta > Magnoliopsida > Santalales > Viscaceae > Viscum > Viscum album. The sequence goes on from OY728155.1 coordinate 2,010,737,659, forward strand.
GGAAGGCCTTTATGCACTGGAGTAAAAGAAGAAGGAATTGACTAATCAAATACTGAATGGATTTTATGAATTGGATGAGGCATAGATATGGAATAATATGGGTTGTATGATGGATGATATATCATTTGACTAGGATAGGGTACATATGGAAACATCCTTATAGGTGGTAGACATGGTATGGAGAGAATAGGGAAACTGAAATGATAGAGGAATCAGTGGGATCATACATAGAGTTGTTTAAGACATGGTATGTGAAAAACAGGGTAGCTGAAAAGATGATGGAGGCATGGATAAGAACATAATTGGAGACTCATGAAAATAATGTAATGTTGTGGTATATGGGGGGTTATCTGGAAGATCAGTGTGGGAATGGGTACAAAGGGTGTTATATCTATATCTCGAAGCATCCCCACTCTGATATATGGTAGTGGGATAAAGAGTCCACTAGGGTTTAATTAAATTTCTATAAAAAAATTTATAATGAATACTAATATGACATTAAATGATATGTAGAAGAAAAATATTACAATTATTATACTCACTAAGGGAAGCGAAGGCGGAAACACAAGCTTGTGAGCTTGTCGATCGAGATGAAATTATTACATCTTTCAAAGATTGAATGTCTTTTTCCTAATCTACATAATAATGGAATGTAAATTTTTTATAAACATGTTTTACAAATCATTGAAAACCCTTACATATACCATCCATAAAATATAGAGTGTCCATTAAGTAGTTCTCATTCCTGAGGATGTAGAAAGGATTTAAAATATGTAAAAATCAAGAATTTCAATGTATTTTTTTTAAAATATGGGAATTTTATGAGTCAGTGAAAAATTGACGATGCGTGCTTTCGAGGCCCAGTATACCCAGAATGAATTTATGAGATTTTTCAGGTATGTTTAGTAATCATGTGAGTGAGTTTTTGTTAAATTTTGAACCGATGCATGGAATCGAAATATGAGGGTATCCATGAACTCATAGTGCTGATATTCGATTAAGGGGACCTTCACCTCGACCATAGTAGGTCTAGGGTGAAAGATAGAATATGGGTTTTTCATGGAAATAAAAAAAACTTTTTTTGTTGGAACCTCCCATGTGGATAGTTTAAAGGTGGGGACCACCTTAACTAAAGCCTCCCACATGTGATATGGTGGTGGGGACCACCCGAGACTAAAACACGCTTGAAATCCCCTCTAAATGGGAGAAACCCCTTGAACTCCCTCATTAATGAAGAGTTAACCCATGGACTTCCTCCCATTAATTAATTATGCATCATCTATTGATTAAGGTTGCCAACATGTTTTGTTCTAACAATTTAAAATTGGACAAATTTTTTTTATTTTGGTTGGCTATTCATTTGAGATAATTTGTTGGAAAAGGTAGAAACTTGGGGAGAACATTGGAGAATCATTGTCCAAAGAAGAACTCTTCTCCTTCTATGAATATTTCTCCAATGAAGAACACCGTCGAAGGATATCCATCGAAGAACAAACTGATGATCAGGGAAATAAAAAAAACACTAATTTTACCCCTTCCAACATCAATATGAAATCAAGGTAGGGTGGTTGTTTGAATTTCTTCAACTTACACCTTCTTGAGGATTCATCATAAATCCGGAAGAGATTATAGCCGCTTGCTACCGCTCTAATGTGGAGGGTGCAAGCCAAAAAAACCTGGCCCGACCTCTCCAGAATTCTCATGATAATTTTTTGTGTTCTTCGCGATGGAGAAGGATAGAAACCAACCGTGGTAGGGCATAAGAATGGTAGTTGGCACCACCACTAGCAATGAAGAAGGTGACAAATGGAGGGCGGCCGTTAAAGCCAGCCACCGAAGAAGGTACGACGTACGACCACGCCACATGTCCTACCCCGAAAGATCCCTATCCTGCGACCCCCACTGTCCCATGGCCCCTTTTCCACACGAACTTGCCTCCCCGTGGCCTTATTGCGTCACCCCACGACCTTCATCACCACCCCACGACCTCGCTGCCCTCCATGGCCTCACGGCCACCCGCGACTTCTGCGGCCACCTCATGACCCTCCGCGACCCTCTCAGCCTCCGCACCACCCTGAGCCACCTCGTGATGCCTCGAAGCCCCATTGTGCCACACAGGAGGGGCCGGACCTTTCAGGTCAGGCCAGGCTGGGTCTGTCTGACCGGGTCTAACCGGACCCAGACCCACATCGACTCATTTGCTTTCTTTTGGCCATAACATTAGCACCGAGCATCTATTTGAAAAACCGTCAATGACACTATAAACCTTTGATCTAGATGGTCCCTTTCATACACCCCACATTCATTTTGGATAATGTTGGGATATGGTCAGGTAGTATCGAGCACGAATTCAACCAGGCCATCGGGACTAAAAGACTAATAAATTACATACTGTGCATCTGATTGACGCATCGTCTATTGCGTTGAGACCCATTTTACATGACAGACATTTGGGATAATTATTATTGGGACTTCATTGTAGTTGGTGTATCAACCAGTGGCTTGATGCACAGACCCTCCCAGAGAGGAGAAAGGCTAGTGCAGAAACCTAGTAGTTGGATGTGACATGATGAATGAAGAGCATTCTTGTGTGGGTCAACACCGAGCGATCGTGTGTGGGTCAGAACTAAGCAATCGTGTGTGGGTCACCACCGAGCAATCATGTTTGGGTCATCACCTAGTGATCCTCTGTGGGTAAGCCCCAAGCGATCCTGTGTGGGACATCACCTAGCGATCACGTGTGGGTCAGCACTTAGGGATCCTTCGTGGGTCTACCTATTAACAGAGTAAGATGAATCTGTAGTCACATATAATCATCTCTACTAATATACTTAAGTTAAACCTGGTGTGAGGTGACTTCGTACCTGTGTGGTACTTTCCACCATGGTAATACCTTTGTGGTATTCTTCTATGTTGTTTACATGTGTGGTACTTACCTTAGTGGTATTCTTTTCTTTGTGGAAAAGTTGATCTTGGGGTTTTGAGTTGGACTCTGGGTTTCCTCATGATTGTGATGGGCATATTCGATAACTTAGGTAGATGTATGGGCATATACATAAGAAGGGTTGTCAGTTGATTTCATGGATTGTGGTTAATCTTTGGTGGATTTTTGTGAGACCATGACAGTCTTGGGGTCCTTAATAAGTATCATTATACTCACCCCAGCAGGAGCTATGTCCGCACCTTATTGTCTTTGGTGGAGACAACAAATAGCGTTGATTGAGGCTAAGGGTATCAGGGCATGACAGGCCACAGAGGTGGACCTTACGGCATGTTGGTACACAGTGGATATGCGTGGACATGGATTTTTGAGGAGGCGATATATACTTACCCATCAGGTAGGATCCTCAGAGGATGATCTAGTAGCTGCCTATCATTTTCTATAGTTGTATTGTATTTTAGTTGTACTTGTACTATTACTATTGGGCTTGTATTCTTGCCACAGTTTACTTTCAGCACTCTTTATTTATATATTTGACTTGTGTTAATATCTTGTTTGGTGCATGGTAGCGTGTTTTAAAATGTTATGAAGGCAATTATTTCCTGGTTATATGGAATATGCTTTTCGGAGCTATTCTCTAGCCCATGGCCTATGGGAAGTGGGCTTTCAGTAGTCATGGAACAGGCCCTGGGGGATGGGTCGTGACAAATTGTTATCATAGGATTCAGTTCTACCTCAAAAAATATGAATCTAATATTTCTAACAGCAACAGTAATATGTGTAGTGAGTATGGTTGTTAGTTTATGTCATATAGTGTTGGTGTGGAGGCTGACGTATCCATACACCAGGACCCTGACACCTGATTTTCAACTCTGTGCATGAAAACACTTATTCCGTGTGTGTTCTCAAGTGTTTTCTTTGTGATCACTTTGATTCAGCTAACGAGTTATAACTTACTCATAGTGGAGCACCTATTACTTTTCAGGATGCCTCCATGCAGACAGCCATGTAGGGTTTCAAATATAGTACGCATTGATAGCCGACCAAGCGATGAGGCCTCAGTACGAGGCCGTCTTCTAGTAGAGGCACCGGCGAAGGCACCAGTGGTACCATTACCCATTGGGCCACTGATGTGACTATCCCCAGCTGTAGAGGGTGCACACCACTTGATCGTGTTGCATGCGTTCCAGTGCCAGAGGCCACCTAGGTTCAGGGGAGTGATGGACCCACAGATAGCTGAGGAATGGCTGGAGGCCATGGTGAGAGTCTTTGGACCGTTAGGGACACCAGCGGATCTCATGGTGATCCTTGCGACCGATCTTCTACAGGAAGTACCAGACAAATGGTGAAGCTTGATGCTCTAGGCTCACTATGAGGTGACACTTCTCTGGGCAGACTTCGAGAGCTTGTCTCAGGCAGAGTTTGTCCCAGAGACTCTTTGTACAGTGCGCATATAAGAGCTTCTTCATCTGCAGCAGGGAATCATTACTGTAGCTTATTACTCAGCGAAGTTCATTGACCTCTCACACAACTCCAACAATATGGTGTGGGACCCATTCATTAGGGCCCAGACCTTCGAGCAGAGACTAAGGTGGTAGATCAGTCCTTCGATGGTCTCACTCATCATACCGGTGAAAAAAAGGGTGTTAGAGTGAGCCATTTTAGTGGAGAGTTTCTTTGTTGAGAAGTCACCAGTTTCGAGACCCACTACGAGTAATCAGGTAGCATAGGCTTCTATATATGGCATCAAAAAGATGACAAAGTGGTCCAAAAAGACCAGACCTATAGGTGGACAACCACATGATTCAGGGTTGGTTGTGTGGGGTACCCGAGGCAGAGCCCCTAATACTAGGAGCGGGCAGTGTTACAAATGTGGTGGGAAGGGTCACATGGCTTGTGACTGTCTGAACCGCCGTACGGATGATCAGTAGATGGTCGAAGGACTGCCCAAGCAGAGATAGAGGTTCGACTGAGATGGTCCACTGAGAGAAGGCAGACGTGGCAGAGGAGCTGGCCATGCAACTGGTGATAGGAAATGATTCAAGATGTTACCTCCACCACCACCAGGTGGTCCACCCCGACCACATGGATTAGGAGGAATGGGGAGACCTCATCTCTAGGTAGTTTAGGCCTATGATCACGGTGCTCCAGAGATGATTCGGGGTATGATGTGTTTCTAATATATATTAGCCGAAATAATTATAGACACAGGTGTTAGTAATTCATTCCTTGCCACTGCCCTCATTCGAAGCTTGGATATTTCGATGGAGCCATGGCTCAATATTTATGGATAGATACTCCTATAGGAGAAGACTCAATGATTATGCACTAGTGTCGGCAGTGTGAGATTACTCTAGGAGGTGAGAACTTCGGTTGGGATCTCTGATTATTGGCATCGATGCCATACGATGTCATCTTGGGTGTGAAATGGATATCAACATTCCATTCCATGATAGATAGTATTAGGCGCGAAGTGTGGTGTGTCCGCATAGATGGGACCAGATTTACCTTCACCGGCGAGAAGGGAGGCTTTGCAGCACAGGATGGACTTACCCAGAAGAGAGTGGAGCCGATCACTCATCAGTTGGCTTGTGTTACCCTTAGAGTGGTTGATGTGGAGAGTCTATGTTATCCTATAGTGGTGTACTAGTATGGGGATGTCTTACATGATGATGTTCTGGGTCTACCTCCTCGTAGAGATGTGGAATTCTACATTGACTTGTACACCGGGATGACACAGATATCTACACCAACATATCAGATGGCACCCATGGATCATTGTGAACCGCAGGTATAGCTAGAGGACTTATAGGGTAAAGGCATCATTAGGCGTAGTGTTTCTCCTTGGGTAGCCTTGATTATGTTCTCCAAGAAGGTGGATGGGTAATTGAGTCTTTATGTTGACTATCAGTGCCTGAACTAGGAGACCATGAAGAACAAGTACCCACATCTGAGGATTGACGACCTCTTTGATCAGATGAAAGGAGCATGGTGGTTTTGAAAGATAGGGATCAGATCAGGATATCATCAGCTCATAGTACGAGATGAGGATGTGCATAATAAATTTTTTTGATGTCGGTGCAGCCACTACGAGTTCTTGGTTATGTCATTCAGCATGACCAACGCTCCAGCAGTGTTCATGGGGATCATGAGCAAGATCATTCAGCCATACCTTGATCACGTAGTAGTAGTCTTCATCAATGACATTCTGATCTACTTAGCTACTGAGGAGGAGCATGCCTATCATTGGAGGTAGTACTGGACACAATCCGAGAGCAACAGCTTTATGGTAAGTTGTCGAAGTGATAGTTTTGGATCTGAGAGGTTCAATTTCTGGGACACATCATCTCAGAGGATGGAGTGGCAGTAGATACAGGTATGATTGAGGTGGTACTTTCTTGGGTTCCACCCTGGAGTGTGACAGAGGTACGATATTTGCTAGGTTTGGCTTAGTATTACATGATATTTGTGCCATATTTCTCCAGTGTTGTAGCACCTTTATCACGATTGATGAAGATGGGGCTACCCTTCGTGTGGTTGGAGCGATGCTAGTAGAGTTTCTAGAAGATGAGGCATGGGTTGACTAGTGCACACATCATGAGGCTTCTAGAGGAGGGTGTTGGGTACGTAGTCTACTGTGATGTATCCAGGACCGAGCTCGGATGTGTCCTGATGCAGGAGTAAGAAGTGATCACTTATGGTTCTCGACAACTAGGGCAACATGAGCAGAACTATGCTACCCATGACTTGGAGTTAGAAGCAGTGGTATTCGCCTTGAAGATGTGGAAAAATTACTTGACATGAGAGCATTTTACAATGTACTCTGATCACAAGAGTCTCAGGTATATCTTCTCTCAGAAGGACCTAAACCTAAGACTACGACACTAGCTTGACTCCTCATGGATTTATAAATGACGATATTCTACACTGTCCGGAAGGGGAAATTTATTGCAGATTCACTCAGCTGGAGGTCTGGTATACAACTACTATGAGAGGTGATTGATCAGCTTGCTGCTTTGCAGATATCCTTTCTGGATCCGAATGGTGAAGCTTTTATTTAATCTCTTACAGTCACTCCCCCACTTCTTCATCGATTTAGGGAGGTGAAGTGTGGGGACATTGACTTTGAGACACGACGTGCTCATATATCTATAGGACAGGAACCTGATAGATTTTCTAAAGGTGGGAAACATGTCATCTTCTTCAGAAGACGTACCATTGTACCAATATCACTTCGGGAGGAAGTGATGAGGGAGTTCCACACACCCCCTCTAGTGTTACATCCAAGAGAGGAGGAAATATACCAGGTTCTCCGACGATAACACTGGTGGCTGGGAATGAAGAAACCATTTGCCGAATTTATCCCTCAGTGCCTCACTTTTCAGCATGTGAAGGTGGAGCCTCAGGTACCAGTAGGCTTGGATCAACCCTTAGAGGCTCCAAAGTAGAAGTGGGATGGGATATCCATGGACTTCATGATAGGACTTCCAAGTAAATCCTGGGGACATGACCCAATTTGGGTGCTCGATGACCAAATCACCATGTCGGCCCAGTTCATACCAATAAGAGAGAAGGGTTTAGTTGAGAGCTTCAGACGAATCTATGTGAAGGATATTTTGGGGCTCCATGGAGTACCCTCGACGATTGTCTTCGATCTTGATGAATGTTTTACTTCCCTACTATGGAAGGGGTTGTTGGAGGCTTTTAGGATGCAGCTTATTTTGAACACCACCTTCTATCCTCAGACGGATGGCCAGACTGAGCGGACCATTCAGACCCTTGAGGACATGCCGTGTACTTGCATCCTCATATTTGGTTTCATTTGGAAGGACAACTTTTTTGTGTGGAGTTTTCATATGACAACAAATATCACTCCACCATTGGTATGACACCTTTTGAGTCTTTGTACAAACGACCTTGAAGATCACCTTTGTGCTGGACAGACCTAGTGAAGTCAGAATTTGTATGACCAAAGATTGTTCAGGCTACCACAGAGAAGGTGCAGATCATCCAAGAGCGGATGAATACTACACAGAGCATGCATAAGTTGTATGTCGATAGAAGACAACGAACACTAGAGTTTGATGATGGTGACCACATCTTTTTATGGGTCTCACCTCGATGAGGATTTCAGAGATTTGGCTGAGGTGGCATGTTATCTTCGAGATTAATTAGAACTTTTCAGGTCCTCAGCAGAGTTGGAGATGTGGCATACCACTTAACTCTACCACCTCAATTGCACTAAGTGTAAGACGTCTTCCACATATCCCAGCTGAGGATATATGTGCACAACCTTTCCCATGTCATCGACCATGGAGAGATGGAAATCAACGATGGGGTGAATCTTACAGAGGTTCCAGTTGAGATTGAGGATCGACAGGAGTGGGTCCTTTGTAGGCATTCGACACCTCTGGTACGCATTCATTTGCAGCACGGGATCCTCCAGGAGAGCACATGTGATCGGGAGGCTTAGATTCATGTTCAGTACCCCCACTTGTTTTATTAGTTTTGTGATGTGGATTTCGGGGATGCAAATCCTGGAGGTGGGGAGAATGTAAAGACCCCGAATTTATGTAACTTTTTTAAAAAAATATGTTAATTTTATGCGTCCGCAAAAATTGAAGGCACGTGATTTCAATGCCCTCTGTGCCTGAAATAAATTTCTGATTTTTTTTGGTTATGTTCAGTAAACGTGTGAGAAGGTTTTTGTAACTTTTGAACCGGTGCATAGAATTAAAATATGAGTGCACCGTTGAACTCGAAGCACCAGTATTTTCTTAAGGGGACCTTCACCTCGACCATAGTCGGTCGAGGGTGAAAGATAGAAATTTTATTTTTAGTGGAAATAGAAATAAAATAAAATGAACTTTTTTTTTGAAACCTCCCATGTGGATGGTTTAAAGGTGGGGACCACTTAAACTAAAACCTCCCACATGGGTTATGGTGGTGGGGACCACCTGAGGCTAAAACCCCCACGAACTCCCCTCTTAATGGGATACACCCCTTGAACTCTCTCATTAATGAAGTGTTAACCCACGGACTTCCTCCGATTAATTAATTATGCCTCGTATATTGTTTAATGTTGCCAACTTGTTTTGTTCCAACAATTTTAAATTGGACAATATTTTTTTTATTTAGGTAGGCTATTCTTTTTAGAGCATTCGTTGGAAAATTTAAAATCTTCAGAAGAAAATTGGAGAATCATTCTCCAACAATGAAATCTTCTCCTTTGACAATGATTTCTCTAATAAAGTACACCATAGATGAATTTACAATGATGATCAAACCGACGATCGAGGATACACCGACATCACCGACATCACCCCTTCCAACGTCAATAAGAAAAAAAGGTAAGGTGGTTGTTTGAACTACTTCCCCTTACACATTCTTGACTATTCATCACAAATCAGGAAGAGATTATAGCCGCTTGCTACCACATAAACATGGAGGGTGCATGCCAAAAAAATGTGGTTCGACCACTCTGAAATTCTCGTGATAATTAGTTGTGTTCTTCACGATAGAGGAGAACGACAACCGACCTCGGTGGGGCATCAGAACGGTGGTCGAAACCACCACCGACCGCGACGATGGTGAAAAATAGAGGGAGGTCTGTCAAGCCAGTCGTCAGCGAAATTATGGAGAGTGACCGCAATGCACGACCATCCACGACGGATCGCTGCCCCACAACCTCATCACGCCGCCACGCGACCTCACTTCCCACGACCCCCGCCACCCTGCGGCCTTGTCATGCCGCCCTGTAGCCTCGGCACCCCCAGTCACCACCACCCCTCGACCTTATGTGCTGCCCCATGACCTCACAGCCCTATACGGCACTCTGTGGCCACACGACCACCCGTGACTTCCGATTCCCCCTTGCGGCCCTCTGCAGTACTCTGTAGCCTCTACACCACCCAGTTCTGCCTCTTGCCTCCCCACGGACCCACCGCACCACCCATGCCCGGACACCCAGCACGGGCTGGGCCAAACCCATCAGGTCGGCCCAGGTCGAGTCGGGCCAGGTCGGTCTGACCGGGTCATGCCAGACCCAGACCCACATCAACCCATTTGTTCTGTTTTGGACATGGCATTGTCCTCAAGCATCAATTTGACAAACATTCAACACCATTGTAAACCTTGCAGTGAGACAGTCCCTTTAGTATACCCCACATTAGTTTTGGATAATATTGGGATACAGTCAGGTTGGATCGAGCACAAATCGATCCGGACCCTTGGGACTAAAATGCTAATAGCTTACAGACCAGACGTCCGATTGATGCACCGTCTATTATGCTGTGACCCCTTTTACATGGCATACCATTGGGATACTTTTTCATTGGATATCATTGTAGTTGGAGTATCGATCAGTGGCTTCAGGTGCGGATCCTCCTAGAGATGAGCAAGCCTAGTGCAGGAACCCAGTAGTTGGTTGTGATGTGAAGAATGAAGAGTGATCATTTTTTGGTAAGTATTGAAAGATGTTGTGTGGGTCAGCACTGAAAGATCATGGGTTGGTCATCACCGAGTGATCTAATGTGCGTCATCACCTAGCAGTCCTGTGTGGGTTAGCATCGAGCGATCCTATGTGGGTCAGCACTTAGGGATGCTTCATGGGTCTACCTCTTAACTGTAACATACCAAGTAAGTAGTGAATAATATATATAATTATCTATGTCTATTTATGAATTAGATAGTGTTTTAGAGGATTAATATGAGAATAAATCCAATCTTAAGCATAGAATTTTCTAATATTTTTAAAAGATTGGTTTACCACGTTTTGATGGCGAACCACTTTTAAATCTATCTTTTGACAATTTTATAAGCTCTAATTGTCAAAATAAACTTATTATTTATGAATGAGACATTGAAATTAACTTTGGATAATTTTTTGGTATTTTTCTGACCATGTTCATTTTTTAAAGAATAGTGAAAAATACTGCATTTTACATCAAAACTATATTTTCATGTAATTTAATTATATGGTTATATTAACTTTATAAATGGTTTTGAATTGTAATTAGAATATATTTTTACCATTTAATACAATGGGGTTCATTTGAATTAATTTCACTTTGGAATTGGGCATAAACAAGTGCCAAACATTTCATAGATATTGTTTAAAAAAACCGTTATTTGTTTTGACAACGAGAGTTATTATTAAATTCATTATTGCAATTTCTTTGTTTTTAATTTGGTAAAATGGATTCCATATTTTGAATCAGATGGTCCAAATTATGTAATTAAGACTCTTGTTTTTGGACATTATGAATTGTAAAGACGGTAATTATCTTTAATTATCTTGATTAATTGGTAATCGGGTAGTTAAGGATAATAAAATAATATCATAATAGTAAAAACAATGACCCCAACATGTGTCATAATGCTACTAGTTTTTTCATATCCAACCATGGGATTCCTTCTGCCAAACATAGGGACCCCATGGAATCATTTTTGGGTGACTGTAACACATTATAATTTTATTTTTAAAGAAAGGAGAATATCACTAAAGGATGTATCACCTGAGTAAAACATTTTTATTTTTTTCTACATAAATGATCATTTTGACTATAAACAGTCATTGGAAAGATAAAAAGATTTCATACATCATAGTAGTTTTTTTTATAATTTTTAGACATTAAATATATTAAATTATTTATGACATCATGATGATGCAGCGATTACCTCATTAATGAACGATTTAAATAAAATGAATCCATAATGTAACATCTAAGACATAAACTTGTCAAATACCTATTGGATGGGTATATTTAGAACCCTTATCACCTTATCCTGAAAATATATCAATGTGGGACCCTTTAAATCTGAGTCACATTTCAATATATAGTTACTTTTTATAACATTCCAAGAGTGCCCCACCTTTCCTCTTATAAAATACCCCCACCTCTACCTCCTTACCCACACTTCTCAAGCCATTGGATCAGCCAGGATCTGCTTATTTTATCTCTCCACATCCCTCTCTTCATTTTAAAAGCCTTACCTTAGTCAGAAATCACATTAAGAAACCCTTTTGGTTCAAACCAAGAGTAGTTACCCGATTTAAAGGTAATGTCTTAACTTGTCTTCTTTTGTTTTATTTTGCTTCTCCAACCCCCTAAACTCTTTTTATTCATTTATTTTGTAACAACACCCTTATATTAATTATACTAGGATGTTTTTATATGAATTATTCGTGCTTCACTTAAACAAACCTACATCTAATGATTAAAGAGAATACTGTTTCCATGGATGGAGAATTTCTACCTCACGAAATGATGATTGATCAATATTCTTCTAACACCTTAAAAGGTTTACATTAAGATGTCACTGTATTTATATATGATATAAAATATGTTTATGTTTTCCTTAAGCTTCTGTATTTTTCATTTATGGAATACCTTTATGGTTTCCATTATGGGTAAACACGATATCTTCATTTTAGGATGTGCGGACTACCGCCCCTCAAAGTGATTTGATTCGTTAATGCCATTTGTGGGACATATAAAGGATGGAGTTAATGATAATATATATAATACTATACTGTAATTATAATATACCTTTATGTTATTATTATTCCATTCCATAAAATATGAAATAGAAATGAAATTATCATTCATGCGTAAGTACGGCTTACCGTCTCCATGAACGGTGCATTTCATTTCTTACCTCTATATGTTATGTAATATTATAAATGCATGTATATACTAGATATATATGATATATGTGATATATAAATCATGAATAAAATTCTGGATATAATGGATTCATGAACAACTTGTAATTATAAAGAGTTTATTTTTGACTCAACTACCAATGATCGACAAAACAACCATTATTAACTTAAATTATTATGTAGTGTTCATAACATGGTAATAAGTGATATAAAAGGAATAATTAACTTGGAAAAGGTTCTTATGCAAGTATAAATTAACTCAAGTTTATTATTCATGATGTTAAAGAATGATCGAGTCAAGTCGGACCCAAGGTATGGGACTTATTCCCAATCTCCTTTCATTGAGGCATATTGTTTTATACACAACTTTCTTTTATACGGTGTATAAACCCATTTCACCTTTACTTTTATTCAAAATGAATCTTTTTTATACGAAGCGTTTACTAAATGAAAACATGGATTTTTTTGTCGTACGTATGCGGCGACAGTGACTTCTCCGCTGCTGTGACCATTATTTGAGTTTCTGCCTCCTCTACAAGCCATAACTTTTTTAAAAAATATGAAAAATAAATAAAATGTTTTACTTTTCTTTTATTTTGGTATTTAAAATGGTTTTCATAATGTTTTTATTATATCAATGTGTTTTATTGATATCTTGTGATTGAAATGATGAGATGTTATGTTTTATTTATGCATGTTTTATGTCATACGATTATGTTAAGGTTCTTGTGCACTGTTATGAAGATGAGTGGTTTCGTGATAAACTAAGCGCGGGTGATCCCGATATAGCTCTCCAATGCATTGGGTAATGCAAAGGGGTTAAATGTTAAGGTTTATCTAATAAGATTTATGGAATATACTGTGATGGGTTTTCCAGATGTAACCATTAGGGTTACTCCCTACGTAAGAATGTTATAAATGCCTCCAGTTACCTATATGTCTTATGTTTTCTATGAGTTATTCATAAATCTTATGATATCATGAGGTATGTTAATGTGCATATGATTAATGTGTAAAGCGTGATTTCATTGACTCTTATGTATACATGTACTAATGTTTCCATTACATATTTTTATATCCCTTACTTAGCTTTTTATGCTCATCCGAAGTCTTTGAAATGTTTTTCACCGGTCAAGTTAATGGTACATGATGTAATGATAGTGTCAATGAAGTGTCAGGAAAGAATCCATGTTTTATTTTCAATATGTTTCTATTGAATGGAAAAATGAGTACTATCTTTTATGTAACCTGTTTGTTTAAATGTGGAATGTAATGCACGATTTTTGATCTAATTCTCTAAAACTCTAAACCTGAAAAGATCCTCAACGTGTATTCTTGTAATAACTCAAGATTATGTAATATTTAAGGCTGGGGACTTATAGTTGGTATCATAGGTCGGTTTAGATAACATTAGGAGTTAGAATTAAAATAAATGATTATCTAAAATTTTTTTATGGTCAAATTGAAATTATATAGCGTTTGAATATTACCATGTTGCTTCATCTATGAAATGTTTTTTCAGAATGTTTTTTCGTAGGGGAAATAGGGAATAAGTTCTAGGAAGGCATACAGAGGGAAATGACCTTCCGAATCAGCATCCTGAGATGGTCGGAATTGGAACTGAACAGTTTGTTGTAGTAATGGGGCAGTTGACTCAAGCGATAAATAGTGGTGGTATCCATGAACAAGATCATCCAGATCAACCGTAGAGGAACATGTCTGTGGTGGAACATTTCATGAGGAAACATCTCCCATAATTTAGAGGATCATCTGACCTTGTTCTAGCTGAAGGGTGGATTAAAGTACTGGAGAGGATTTTAGATTTCATGGGGAGTTTAGACAATCAAATGGTTAGTCTTTTAATTTACCGTTTGGAGGGTGAAGCAGATCAGTGGTGGTCTACGGTTAAAAATATCAGGGACACTAATGAGATTGATGATCTATACTGGGATGAATTCAAAGGTATATTTCTTGAGAAGTATTTTCCTAAGGCTGTTCGACTTAGGATGGAAAAACAATTCATGGAATTGAGGCATGAGAATAACTCAGTGGCTGCTTATGAAGAAAGGTTCACTCGACTGGCAAGGTATGCTCCAAATTTTATCCGAGACCTTGATAGTAAAATCAAATATTTTTACTCAGGATTAAAGCCAAAATATTGACGGTCATTGTCTTCTCGTGAGTTCAATAGTTATGAAATTATTGTTCTATGTGATGAGAAGGTGTAGTTGGAGTTTTCTGATGATCAAGTGTTCTATAACAACCAACAGAAGAAGAGACCAAGGTGGTAGGAGAAAGGGAAGAATTCATCAAAAAGTTCTGATGGTAAGAAAACTAATTTTCTAGTTTGTGATAAATGTGGTAAAAGGCATGCTGGGGAATGTCTTCTGAATTCTCGAAAGGGCTACTGATGAGGAATGATGGGACATAAGGCTCGTGATTGCACTAAAAAAGATCAGGGTGATGGTAAGACCAAATTTTATTTATAGTTAGTGAAATGTTTTATGTACAATGAGATGGGTCACTATGCAAACGAGTGTTCGACAAAGGGCTCGAGTGATGGGAAGCAGTTAGAAAACAAGCAGAAAGGGGTGGTGCAATCCTCTGCAACTACTTCAGCAAACGTAGGGCCATAAAATGAAGTGGTATCAGGTACTTTGTTTGTTTTTTCAGATTATGCCAGTGTGTTGTTTGATTCAGGGTCTACACATTCTTTCATCTCTGATGACTTTTCTAGTAAAATGGGAATACCATCTCAGGAAATGACTCCTGAACTTATGGTAAAAACACATGGGGGAATGTTGAGGCAAAAAGAATTTATAAGAATCTTCCATTCCATATCCATGGAAAGAACCTACTTGAAAACCTTATAGTTTTACCTCTAGTAGAGTTTGATGTTATCCTGGGTATGGATTGGATCTCTATTTACCATGATAAATTGACTGTAGAGATAAAGAAGTTTCTTTTTAGATTGGGTTTCAGTTTTTGTACAAAAATGAACCCTTACTGTTGATAACATATCAAGAGGGTGAGAAACATGTAAAAGATGGAAATTAATGTTACCTTGAACATATTTTTTGAAAACAAGGGAACTATTCAGATTAATGATGCGCTAGTGGTAAATGAGTATCTTAATGTTTTTCCTGATGAGTTTCATAGAATAATACTAGATCGGGATGTTGAGTTCACTATTGACTTAGTTCCTGATGCTAAGCCAATTTCAAAACCCCCTTATCAAATGGATCAAATTGAACTTTTAGTGTTGAAGGAGCAATTGCAAGATTTATTAGAGAAAGATTTCATTCGACCTAGCACATCACCATGGGGTGCTTCTATTTTATTTGTTAAAAATAAAGATGGTTCAATGAGACTTTTCATTGATTATAGAGCCCTGAATAACATCACTGTTAAGAACAAATGTCCTTTTCCTCATATCGATGATTTTTTTGATCAGCTCCAGGGAGCTCAGTATTTTTCAAAGATTAACCTGAGATCGGGGTACCATCAGTTGAAGGTAAAGGAAGCATATATTCTGAAGACTTCCTTTCATACAAGATATGGCCATTATGAATATGTAGTTAAGCCTTTTGGGCTAACCGATGCATCTGTTGTATTCATGGACCTTATGAATAGAATTTTCCATGAGTTCATGGATAAGTTTGTGGTTGTTTTCATTGACGATATTTTGGTGTTTTATAAAAGTAAAGATGAGCATGAAAGTCATTTAATGGTTATTTTTCAAACCTTAAAAGAGGAGAAATTGTATGGGAAATTCAGTAAGTGTGAGTTTTGGTTGCAACAAATTTCTTTCCATGGTCATATTGTTTCTAATGATGGAATAACTGTTGATCCTGTAAAAACAAAGGTTGTCAAACAATGGCTATGACCCACAAATTTAACTGAGATTCATAGATTTCTTGGTTTGGTAGGCTATTACCAATGGTTTGTTAGAAATTTTCACAGTTATCTTGTCCAATGACTAAGCTAACTTGGAAGGGTGTTAAGTTTATATGGACAAAATAATTTGATGATAATTTTCAGGAATTGAAAAGAATATTGGTGAATTATCTAGTTTTGGTAGTACCTTCCACGAATGGTGAATTTGTTATCTACAATGATGCTTCATTGAATGGACTTGGTTGTGTCCTAATGCAGAATGATCAGGTAATTGCTTATGCATCACATCAGATGAAAACTCATGAGGTAAATTACATTACACATGATTTGGAATTAGCTGCTGTTGTTTTCACTTTAAAAATTTAGAGGCATCATTTGTATGGAGTAATGTGTGAATTATATACTGATCACAAAAGTATAATGTATATATTCACTCAGAATTTATTGAACATGAGTCAAAGGAGATGTATAGAATTAATCAAGGATTATGATTGTACAATTCATTACCATCTGAGAAAAGAAAATAAAGTGGTTGATGCTTTGAGCAGAAAAAGTAATGATTCATTAACAATGTTGTGTTTGGAAAGTGAACCGTTGGTTAAGGATTTGATGAAGTTTGGCATTGATGTTGTTGGTTCCAGATGTTATTCTGTTTTGTTTTAGGTATTAGTGAAATCGTCTCTATCAGTCAGAATTAAGCAAGCACAATAGCATGATAGTGAGTTGCATAAAAATGTAGAGTTGGTTTAGAAGGGAAAGCTTCCTGAATTCAACATTGATAATGATTGTGTTTTGAGATTTGGGAAGAGATTGTGTGTGCCTTGTGATTCACAGTTGAAGAGAGAGTTGTTATGTGAAGCTCATAGTTCTATGTTTTCAGTTTATCCAGTCAGTACTAAGATGTATAGAGATCTTTGGGAGTATTACTGGTGGGATAGAATGAAAAGAGATATTGCTGATTTTATAGTGAATTGTTTGACTTGTCAATAGGTTAAAGCAGAGCTGTAGTTACTGAAAGGGATGCTTCATCCTTTACCAGTAACATAGTGGAAATGGGTGAATATATCCATGGACCTCGTTGTGGGATTTCCCAAGACACCTCGAGGTAATAATGCAATCTGGGTTATTATTGATCACTTGACTAAATCTATTCATTTCCTTCCTATACGTGATACTTTTTTTCCCTAGATCAACTTTCTCATTTTTATCTTAAAGTGATAGTTAGGTTACACGGAATTCCCCTCTCCATTGTATCAGATCATGATCCCAGGTTCACTTCTAACTTTTCGAAAGTCCTTTAGAAGTCATTGGGTACTGAATTAAATTTTACTATATATTTTCATCCTCAATCAGATAAGAAGTCAGAACGAACGATTCAGACTCTGGAGGATATGCTACATGCTTGTTTGATGGATTATAAGGGATGTTGGGACCAACAACTTTATTTGGTTGAGTTTTTTTATAATAATAATTTTCATTACGATATACAGATGGCACCATTTGAGGCATTATATGGGAAGCGGTGTTGAACTCCAACTTTCAGGGATGAAGTGGGTGAAGGGAAGTTGATGGGACCAGAATTGGTAGAAGAGTTTGTAGAAATAGTTCAGCTGATACAAAAAAAAATGAGAACAGGTCAGAGTAGACAGAAGAGTTATGCAGACAATAGGAGGAAGGATCTCTCTTTTGAGGTAGGTGATCATGTTTTTCTCAAAGTATTACCATGGAAAAGTGTGATGCAATTAGGTAAGAAAGGAAAGCTGAGTCCAAGTTTCATTGGACCTTATGAAATTCTAGGGAGAGTTGGATCAGTTGCATACCAAGTATCTTTACCTCTGAGTTTATCTTAGGTACACAATGTTTTTCATGTTTCAATGTTAAGAAAGTACATGCCGGATCCATCACATGTTTGAGTCCAGAAGTAGTTCAGCTGGAAGTGAATATATCTTATGAGGAACAACCAGTACAAATTTTTGACCATAGGGAGCAAGTGTTGCAAAATAAGGCGATTCATCAAGTAAATGTTATGTGAAAAAACAACATGATTGAAGAGGCAACATGGGAATCTGAAAATGCAATGAGGGATAAATACCCCCACCTATTCTATAAGTAAATAAATTCCGGGGAAGAAATACTCTAAATGGGGAATGATAGAACATCCCATGTAAGTAATGAATAATAGATATTCGTATCTATGTCTATTTATGAATTAGATAGTGTTTTAGAGGCATAAAATCAGAATAAATCCAATCATAAGCATAAAATTCTCTAATATTTTTAAAAGATTGATTTACCGTCTTTTGATGTCGATCCATTTTTAAATCTATCTTTTGAAAATTTTATAAGCTATATTTTTCAAAATAAACTTATTATTTATGATTGGGACATTGAAATTTACTTTGGATAAATTTTTGGTATTTTTATGACCATGTTCATTTTTAATGAATAGTGATAAATACTACATTTTACATCAAAACTTATTTTTCATCTAATTTTATTATATGGTTATATTATCTTTTTAATTGGGTTTAAAGTGTAATTAGAATATATATTTCCCATTTAATACAATGTTGTTCATTAGAATTAATTTCACTTTGGAAGTGGTCATAAACAAGTGCCAAACTTTTCATAGATATTGTTTAAAAAAACCCCACTATTTGTTTTGACAATGGGAATTATTTTTAAATTCATTACAACAATTTCTATGTTTGTAATTTGGTAAAATTAATTCCATATTTGGAATCATAAGGTCCAAATTATGTAATTCCGACAATTTTGTTTTTGGACATTATTAATAGTAACAACCATAATTATCATTAATTATCCTAATTAATTAGCAATCGGGTAATTAAGGATAATAAAATAACATCATAATAATAATATAAATGACCCCAACATGTATCCTAATGCTACTAGTTGTGTCATGGCCGACCATGGGATGCCTTGTGCCAAACATTGGAACTCCATTGGATTAAATTTTGGGTGAAAGTGACACATTATCTTTTTATTTTTAAATAAAGGAGAATATCACTAAAGAATGTATCACCTGAGTAAAACAATTTTTATTTTGTCTAAATAAATTATCATTTGGACTATAAATAGTCATTGTAATGATATAAATATTTAATAAATAATAGTATTTTTTTGTAATTTTTAGAAATTATATAAATTAAATTATTTCTGACATCATGATGATGCAGTGATTACCTCATTAATGAACGATTTAGATAAAATGAAAAGATAATGTAAAATCTAAGACATACACTTGTCAAAGAAATATTTTATGAGTATATTTCGAACCCCCATCACCTTATCCTAGAAATATATCAATGTGGGACCTTTTAAATCCGAAACACATTTCAATATAAAGTATCATTTTATAACATTCCAAGAGTGCCCCTCCTCTCCTCTTATAAAAGGTCCCCACCACTACCTCCTTACCCGCACTTCTCAAGACATTGGCTCAGACGAGATCCACTCATTTTATCTCTCCATATCCCTTTCTTCATATGAGAAGCCTTAACATAGGCAGAAAGCTCCTCATGAAACCCTTTTGGTTCAAACCAAGAGGAGTTACCCGATTTAATTGTAATGTCTACACTTGTGTTATTTTGTATTATTTTGATTCTCCAACCCCTAACAAATTTTTATTCATTTAATTTGTAACAAAAACAGTATCTTTAATATACTAGGATGCTTTTATAAGAAATATTCGAGCTACACTTACACACACCTACATCTAATGGTTAAAGAGCATACTGTTTCTGTGGATGGCGAATTTCGGCCTCACGAAACGATGATTGTTCAATATTCATCTAACACCTTCAAAGGTGGCCATTAAGATGTCACTATATTTATATATGATATTAAATATGTTTATTTATTCCTTAAACTTTGGTATTTTTCATTTATGTCATACCTTTATGGTTTCCATTATGGGTAAACGTGATATCTTCATTTTAGGATGTGCAGACTACCGCCCCCTCAAAGTGATTTGATTCATTAATGCCATATGTGGGACATATAAAGGATGGAGTTAATGATATTAAATATAATATTATACAGGAATTATAATATAACTTTATGCCATTATTATTCCATTCCATAAAATTCAAAATAAAAATGAAAGTAGCATTCATGCGTACGTACGGCTGACCATCTCCATGAACGGTGCATTTCATTTATTACCTATAAATGTTATGTAATATTATAAATTCATTTATATACTAGATATATATGATATATGTGATATCTACATCATGAATATAAATCTGGATATAATGGATACATGAACAACTTTTAATTATAAAGAGTTTATTTTTGACTTATGTACCAATGATCGACAAAACGACCATTATTATCATAAATAATTACATAGTGTTAATAACATGGTAATAAGTTATATAAAAGGAATAATGAACTTGAAAAAGGTTCTTAGGCAAGAATAAATTAACTCAATTTCATTATTTAGGATGTTAAATAATGATTGAGTCAAGTTAGACCCGAGGTATGGGACTTCGTCTCAATCTCTTTTCATGGAGGCAAATTTTGTTTTATAAAAAACTTTCTTTCATACAGTGTATAATCCCCTTTGACATTTAGGTTTATTCAAAAGGAATCATTTTAATATGAAGCATTTACTAAATGACAAAAGGGAATATTTTTTTTCGTACGTATGCGGTGAAAATGACTTCCCCGCCGCCGTGACCATTATTTGAGTTTCAGCTTCCTCTACAAGCCATAACTTTTTTTTAAATGAAAAATAAATACCATGTTTTACTTTTCTTTTATTTTTTTACTGAAAATGGATTTCATAATTTTGTTATTATAATAATGTGTTGTATTGATATCTTTTGATTGAAATGTGGAAATGTTATGTTCCCTTTATGCATGTTTTATGTGATACAATTATGTTATGGTTCTTGGGCATTGTTATGAAGACGGATGGTTCCGTGACAAACTAAGGGAGGGTGAGCCCAATATATCTCTCCAATGCATTGGGTAATGTGAAGTTGTTAAACATTAAGGCTTCTCCGAATTGATTTAGGGAATATAGTGTGATGAGTATTCCAAATGTAACCGTGAGGGTTACTCCCTATGTAAGAATGTTATGAATGCCTCAAGTTACCTCTATGTCTTATGTTTTCTATGAGTTATTCATAAATCATATAGTTTCATGAGGTATGTTAATGTGATTATGTTTTTTGATTAATGTATGATTTCATTGACTCTTATGTATACATGTACTAATGTTTCCATTACGAATTTTTATATCCCTTACTGAGATTTTTATGCTCTTCCCATGTTTTTGAAATGTTTTTCAAAGCTCATGGGAAAGGAACATGATGTGATGATAGTGTCAAGGAAGTGTCAAGAATGAATCCATTTTCTAATTTAAATATGTTTCCGTTGATGGAAAAAATGAGTACTATCTTTTATGTAACAACTTTGTTTAAATGTGTAATGTAATGCATGATTTATGATCTAATTCTCTAAAACTCTAAACCTGAAAAGATCCTCAATATGTATTCTTGTAATAACTCAAGATTAAGTAATGTTTAATGTTGGGGAATTATATTAACAAAGTAATATGATTCAGTAGTTACATATAATTATCTCTACTACTGTACATAAGTTATACCCCGTGTCAGATAAGTTCATACCTGTGTTGTACCTTCTTTCATGGTAATACCTTGGTGGTATTCTTCTATGTTGAATAACGTAGTGGTACTTACCTTTGTGGTATTTCTTCCTTTGTGGAAAAGTTGAGAATGAGATTTTGAGTTTGACTCTATGTTTCCTCATGATTTTTATGGGCATATTTGATTACGTTGGTATATGTATGGGCATATATATAAGTTGGGTTGTCAGTTGATTCCATGCCTTTTGGTTAATCCTTGGTGGGTTTTTGGGAGACCTTGAGGGTGTCGGGGTCCCTACTATGTATTGTTATACTCACCCCTGCACGGGCTATGCCCACACCTTGTTGGGTTTGGTGCAGATGACATACATCGCTGGTCAAGGATGAAGGTACTAGTGCAAGATGGGGCCCAGAGATGGACCTTACGACATGTTGATACACAAAGGAGATGGGAAGACGTGGATTGCTGAGGAGGTGATCTGTACCTACCCTTCATATAGGAACCTCAGAGGACAATACATTAGCAACCTTTCATTTTCATCAGTTGTATTGTATTTCAATTGTAATTGTACTATTACTGTTGGGCTTGTATTCCGGCCACTTTTTACTTTCAACACTCTTTTTTCTATACATTTGACTTGTGTTCATATCGTTTTGTGTGATTGGTTGCATGTGTATAAAGGTTATAAAGGAAATTCCTTCTTGGTTATAGGGAATACGCCTTTCAGTGCTAGTCGCCAGCCCCTGGCCTATGGAAGGTCGGCTTGGGGTAGCCACTGCACTGGCCCTGGGGGATAGGTCTTGACAATGTATACTATTAATTATATACATTCGTGTAATATAATTTTTTTTGTAAAAGGGATAATAATTGTTTTCTATTTATTTGAATCAATTTATCTCAAATGGGTTTTCATTGATTTCACTATAATTATGAAACAGTTGGTTCAATTAAATTAATGTAATGTCACATAATTTCTTCTATAAATAGAATAAATCCACTCCTACAATTTATTGATCCCTACGACCATTACTATTAAATATTTTATTTAATTATATGTCGTTATCCATCAATAATTTTTATATATAACCCAACAAGTGAAATAATATCCATTAATTCAATCAATTTATATTTTTATAGAACAATATGGATAGGAATGACAACTAATATAACTAGATAAAACTTATATTTTGGGTAGTTAAATGAATAATAATAACAATAAATAATAGTTAATGAAGACTATGTGACAAGAGTGATTTCATCTATGGTCTAGTCTACCAATGATTTATGATATTATAATAACATTTTTTATTTTGAACTTAATAAACATGACTTATGCAGTTACATTACCATTTAAGATATTATAATACATGTGTATTTAATAATATATAGATGTGTTTACTAAAATATTACTGAATTTCAGGTTTATTGAATAAAATATAAATGAAATGGATTAAATTGTAATCCCATATGTTAATATAGACTCTATAATTCCCATTATAATAACATAGATAATATAATGTTGGCCATTATAATGATTGATAAGATAGAATATTATTAATAAAATATCATGGTGGAGATTTCCAAAATCTATTTTACCAAATATGTGATGAAAATATGTTATAATTGTAAGGATTTTAGGAAACTAAACAAAAAATAACTGATAACATTTTCTACTAATAATACAAAAAGAATTATAATCGATTGACCACTCGAATTACATAAACAATAGTCGTGTAGTAGATATCTAAAACTCAATAACTTCACATCCCCTCAAAAATGATTATGGAATGTTGAATGTCACTAAAACCTACCAACCAAATCATACCAAAATAACACACCTCTAAAAACACACTAAATGAATCAAGAAACAAGAAACCATTATACATGCAAAAAATATTTATAATATTGTTAATGACTATAGGATAATTAATAGTATTATTTTTTATACAAATTTTTTAGAGGATCCAATTTGAATTATTTTTATTAATAAATATACAAGTGATTTTAATGAATAGATTAATGTATTTTTTAATATTAAATTACCATGATATATATTTTTTAAACAATATTGAAACTAGGATTTCTAAGTTGAAATAAATCTTATTAAATGAAATGACTCTAAATAATACTGAAAAAAGAAATAATTCAAAACTAAAACTAAATTAATGTAATTACATTAATACAAACCCTGTAAACTCATATCAATTAAAATCGAATGAATAATGAACATTTATGGTTTCTTCTATATATTAGCCTCCACTACTACATGTTGAAAATAAACTATCATAATTGGACAATTTGATTCATCAAATGAAATATTCTAGGAACACCAATGGGGGTGTAAATTGTGGAAATATCCTTAAAAGTATCTTGGGAAATATATCTTGGTATTAAGTCTTTAATGACACTGTAATTGGAACTCAAATAATCATTCACATAGATATATTGTTTTCCATTGATTCCACACTGTATGGTTCATCGGTGTGAACGAATATACTCATGTCAATAACTCTAAAACCACAGTCATTAATAAATATACCTTGCTCCTCATTGAATAAATCTACTTATATTTTATCAAAGTGAAATGACATTTAGAGTATAAATTTAATAAAATATTTTCTCAACATGTCCATTATAACAGACATATTCATATAGAGGATAAATATCAAATAAAATTGAATAATAATACATTATAAAAGTTTATATAATTATTACTTTCTATGTTATTCTTTTAACAACATGATCAGTTGTAAAAAATTTATACCCATGGATTATTAATGATTTTCATTTTCTAACAGATGAAATATGGCCAAAATCAAATGCTTTGAATTCATAAGAAATAGATTCAATATGTAAAATCAATAATTGAAATATATATGAATAATAAAATTAAATGGATATTTACATTTTAAGATAATTAAGGTAATGGTCATACTAATTATTTCATCCACGAAAAAACCCCAAGGCTTTGTAAATCCTCTCTTCATCTATAAGGAAAAGATCGACGAGGTCTACATATATTTTTTTTGAGTTCCTTACATAAAATTATTATTAAAGTCTAATGTATATGTGAAAATATATAATATGAGATAAAATATAAATATCCATGTTTTTTATTTGATATAGTCATCAAATAAACCTTTTAAAAAATGACTGTGCGATGTGTAATCTCCCAAACTTCAAGGCTCAATGTTGCCATTTTATAAGAGACAACAATTACTCCTATTTGGGGAAGATATGGAAAATAGGGTTCATTTTTTTTATACTTGTCATCCTCGTTTCTAGTTATAAGGTTATGTGTTGTGCTCATATCAGAAAAATTCGTTGAACAACAATTCATATATTCTTGATCTTGATACCCTCTTATAATCGATTCTTTTGGATAATTATTGTTTTAGTGATCTGATTTAATTTTTATGATATTTATTTTTATTGGATACATCCATAAAATAGAAACTGATCCTCTAATAAGCGTTTTAGTTAAAAGATGAACTGTTAAATGTAGCATGTAGTTGAAAAAGTATGTAGGGAAAAAAAATTTATCTCACACAAAATCAATGGTGTCTTGTAAAATTTTTTTATCAACAATAACATGGATAAAAGTTTAGAAAAAATGTATCTAAAAAATGTCACAAATGAGTTGCTAACAGCCATAAATCACTGGATAATAAATTTATAATTTTAATTGGAATCAAATCATGATGATTGATGTGATATTCATGGGTTTTTTAGGGATTTTAGTTTTTCATCACTTCTATTGAATCATTTCAAGGAGTTATTCGGATAACCCTTATGCGCCTTTATATTATTTAATACTACCAGAAATTGATCATTTCATGATGTTGTCACCATATAATAATAACATGGATCATTCCAATTCTTTTCAATGATACTCATAGCATGCAATTCTAAATGAATACCCCAATCCAATAAGTCCCAAAGAGATCTCATGTTATCTTTGGTCATCCCCTAGATATTTATAGAAATTGAAATAAACCATTAACATATATTTTTCTCAATTTTCAATACATATAAATAATGATGTATCAAATTGGTAGAATAATATGAAAATTCATAAAAGATACTTCTCTTTTTCTAATTAATATTGGCTTCAGTGTCAACATTATTAGTCTTATATGATTTTATCTAACATTCCCCTAATGAAAAACTCAAATATTTCAATTCATTAAAAACATTACTACTGAACGTACGTTGAAGGGGTTGTTCATTATCAACGGTACTTTCAAAACTCTGATAAATCTTCTTGTATTTATTATAAATTTTAATTAATTATTGATTCCATATAAAACATAAAATACAAAGATATTTAATCATTATTGATCGTGTATTCTTCATATGTACTGGACATGATATTTTTCACTTCTATCTTCTACCATACAAAAATTTATAAGAAAATAAATCAATTATAGTTCATAGAAGGGTATCACACATCTGAAATATATTTTTGGAAGAAGCCATGAAATTATACACACCCATATATGAAAGATAGGTCTTGTCTCTTACTGATGGATATAAATAGTCATCTGTATCACTAAAGGGATTATATGTTCTAGATATATGTATACTCAAGAAAGTGAAATGTTTTTTCATACACATGCATGGAGTAATATTATAAACAAGAATAAAAATCAGAAAAATTCTATATGAAGTATGTATGTGAACAAATAGTATAAAACCATCACAAGATACTCCTAAACTAACCTTATACACATCAGCTAAAAATCAGGGTGTTTTATATCATATGTTTTCAATGATAATCTATATATAGGGTCAACCAATTCATCATTGAATTTAATTCTCTCAGCATCATGTCATTTCGTATTGGCTGATACATCTAGAAACATAAATAGATTTCTATGTCTGGGAATCAATGGAATGTGGCACATTACACTTTATACAACATGATATTGTGTTTAATATGTATTTTCCTTACATAATGATTTATCACATTCATTATCGTAATTATAGTCCCCTATTTTCTCCTAAATAAAACTACAATTTTCCAGACAAGACTAAAATTTATTAGTAGAAAATCCATGATTCTTGATTAACTTCCTAGACTTGTTATGATTTTAGGGAATAAATGCACCATCAAATAATAAATTACTTCAAAATGTTACGAATTTAAATAATGGAAGTATTTAAAATTCCATACATGGTTATTCCATGATATAACTATATTAAAAATTCGAATTTGTCTTTTTTAATACAATCTTGATATACTAGAGTTGTACTCTAATCCATTAGTATTTTCAATCTCTCAACATCATAATTATATGAATTTTCATCATGTGTGTTGATATTATTTCCTAATTGAAATGAAATACAATATCTCTTAGGAAAATTTAGAAATGGTAACTGATAAAATATGAAATTATCTATACCACTTATTTATTTTTATTCATGTACAATGGAATATTGTCCCATCACTCCATGGTGATAAAAAATATAATTTTTTTTCTAATCCATATTTTTTATATGATACATAACATCTTTTTAGCCTAACAATGGTCTTGTATCAAAATTATGAATGGATACTGTATAAAACCACCGTCTTAAAAATTATTAATTTAATAATCTAATGGAAATAAAAATTATTTTGAATCTCGATTAAAAAATGATCTAAATGATTCATATAGATACTATGTATACTATTACAAGAAAAAAAATATGTTTAAATCAAAAATATAAATCATAATTAGAAAATTTATTACAACCAATTTTAATATCAATTTCACTAAAGCATAATTGTACCAAAAAAATAATGAATAAGTGAAATACAGAATACTGTAAGTGATAAATACATATTACAAATCAAGTTGGATATATATGTGTGATAATAATTATAATATCTATTACATATCATATAAACAATATCAACAATAATTAAGAAACGAAAATATTGGTATAAAATGTGTTTTAGATCAATAACAGATATACGTTGAAAATAATCAATTGAAAATAAATTTTTTGCTTTGGAATTGATGATATCTATTATTTGTTTCTAAAAAGGAAAATTTAGAACCAAAATATCATAATTGACAGATAGTATCAAAATTATACTTGGGTAAAAAAAATATGTAAAATATATTTAAATATAATAATATATTTGATAAATATAGTAGTGTATATACTGATGATTATTAAATACAATGTAATTTTTAATTCTATGCATGATAATGAAAATAATTAATGATCATATATTGAAATTATCATCTTTTTTAGGAACCTATTGGATAATTTTAATTTCTTTCAACTAAGTTTTTCTGCTAAAATTTGAATGTTTTTATCCTAATTTAATAATAGTGGATTTATTTGATAAAGACTCTCTAACGAATTACATTGTGGAATCCAATTTATCAATATTTTGTAGAAATTAATGGGATTCCCTTCTAGGACTGTATTAGATTCATTAATATTTCTTAATTTTTTTTATAATATTATTGGTCATTAAAAACCCAATGTGTTACTCCTTATTCATTTTACTAATATTCATTTCTTCTTGAATTATTGTTTCTTTTGGTAAACAAGTGCATAAAAATGGACAATGGATTATCATTAATAGAATTTGTAATTCAAAAAATCATTAAGAAATTTTATTATATTTAAAATGTTATTACAAAAATGTAATTATTTTATTATTTTATTATCTTATTATAACTCCATCCAATATATTGTTTCCATTATTATTCATTTCCAAAAATTAAATTCATGGTAATGTTATGTTATAACTAGATTTTTTTTCATTATTTTCCTCATGTACAACATAGTGATCCTTATCGTATTAATGTTTAAATAATTTACATCCCAAATGGATGGCATTTATTACATTCCTTAACTTTTTAATTGAGACTCAAATTGATTTTATTTCTACTCTCATTTATCTATTATCATAAATCAACCCTACTATAATACATTCATTGTTAATAGTGTTGTCAGGTGTTCCCCCTAATTCATAACTCTAATTAGTTATGGGTTTGATACTTCCAATGATGTTATAAAAAATGTAATATATTAGACAATAACCACTTTAATCACTATAAAGGACGAAAATACACAAATCAACAAAAAACCACATGGATTAAATTAACATAATATATTCATCAAAATATAAATATCCACATAATATTATATAAACAAAACAAATCAATGAGGACACTACTAGATTCAAACTACTTCTATGGAAAAATTAAATCCTCCAATTTGCACTAATCTTTTATATTAAGCATGTGTATAGTCCGTAAAATCTCAATCACCTTTCTAAAAACTATACAAATAATATATAGAATGAGGGGTAATTATACAAGTATAATTAATAGGTACCTTTAAATATTATATGTTTTATAATTTGAAATTGTAATATCATATATATCAATATATATATATACTTCGTACCAACAATTTTATATATTTTATATATTTATTATAACCTATTGTAATTTATCTTCTAAATTCAAGTATGATAATTCCACAAAAATTATAACATTGATAAATGTTAAATAACATATCAAAATTTTTATATTAATTCATTTCATAAAAAATGATGAATTTCAATGATTAAAGTTCAAAATTATCAACATATTTTTCTTATGAACAATACCTTTCTAGGATAACGAAAATCATATTCTATATTAATGAATCAACCACTATATATATATATATATCCCCTAGTTGAAATAAAAGTGGAAAGGAGGGAAAAGAAGAAACTATTACCTAAAAAAAGAACTTAATAAAAAATAGTACAAAAAAGGAATCAGAAGGGTGAAATGTCATAGGGAGGAGGAAAATTATCTAGATAAGGGAAGGGGAGGTCAAAATAAACAGATTAGAGGAGGGGGAATCTCAGTCTCGTTGATTTGGTGAAGGAGGAGGCCAAAATAGTCAAAGGGTAGGGGAGAGAAGTACAGACATACATGGGTGGATTGGGAAGGCTTATGGTTCGAATGAGAAACATGCGAGGAAGAGCCTTAGCATCCTAGAAATATAGAGACCTCAAAAAAAAATTTTAAAGACTATATCTTTCAAAAATAATATACCAACTATTTTAAAAAAATGATATATCCCTAGACAAAAATCATATACCCATGTTTTTTCAAAACAAAGGGTATAAGACTATTTGGATAGATGGTTTTTCATGTAATTGTCTTTCCTTATATATGGGTAAATTTTCATCTAGTGTCTCTAGAATGGTTTGAATAGAATTTTAATATCCTATTGAAATTATCCTCAAGGTACTAAAAATCATTTCTAATGAACTATTTATGTTTTTTAATGGTTTATTGAACTATTAAACTAAAATATATGATCTTTATAGATTTTTTTACTATTATACCTTTTACTGAATGTATCTTTATTTATCATTCCTTATTGAATTTAACCATCTAATGGAGGAATTTAGGTTATCCTCTTTCTTCTCAAAGATTCTATACCATTAAATCATTATTTTATATGGATTCTTAATGTATACCCATCTCATCCATTGTTTATTAATCTCTAGTTCCCCATTCCTATATTTATATGTCACACCATCAATTCCCCTTAATTTTAGTGTCCATGTTGGCTAAATATAAAATATGGGATGGTATTGTCGTATGATTTTATATTTATGGAAATTTAGTCCATATTTTTCCATGGGGTTTCTCCATTTATTAATGATGACATGATTATGGTAATTTTAGGATTGATTTTTTGTGAGTTCCTTTTTATTTGGAATATCAGCAAATTAATATTTTTCTTAATTTTTTTTAATTATTTTATAACCATATTTGATATCCTTATTGGTTTAAAATATGTTTTCAATGATTCATACACAATATATAAAGGGTTTTCAATGGGTTTATAGTTCTAAAACAATAATAAAATTATCCATGTAATCCATATTATTTTGGAAATTTATAATATACCTATTTAAATAAATTTTAAATTGAATGATGTTATTGAAATGCTTATTTATTTTCAATGAGGGTAATTTATATTTTCATTGACTTGATTCCAATATAATGGTGGCTGTTTTGATTTATCTAAACTATCCCAGAGATTTATCAATTACTATTGTGTTTTCAAATTTATATGGGTTGATCAATTTCTCTCTTCAGGCTCATGATGTTTATGGAGATATTTTATTTAACAAATTGATTTTCAATTTTTTTTCATGGATTAGTATTCATGGGAGCCTTTAATAAAATGGATTCCCAAAATTTTTTCAGAGGCCCATTTGGAGGTTTCTTAATTATTTTTTCATATATGATCCATATATGGATTACATCCAAAATAATATTGTTCCCTATAAAATATATGATATACATGGGAAAATATGGATTACTAAATGTAATATGTATAATTATTAAAGGGGTATTTTATTGATTCGGGAGTGGTGGTGAGATAACATAGTAATTTAATTATTATTATTTTGATATGTATTGAAGGTCTAATTCATTTTTTCTCAATTATAGATTACTTATTTAATGGGAGACAAAGGTAGATATGTTAGAGGAATAAATTAATCACATACTAGATTATATTCATTCAATTACTATATGCAACCAGGGTAGTTCATTTATTATCTAGGGGATTTCACATGATGATGCTAGTGAATAGTATTTTAGTATGTATTTTTAATGATCCCAACATTGGCCTATATTTATATCAACAATATATTTTTAAGATATATCATATTAAGGAATAATTATCTTTCCATAATGATATTATATTATCTTGTGTACATATTATGGTGATCCATAATTTTTTTTGTGTTGTTCTTTTTTTATTATGATATCTTTATATCACATTTATAAAATTTTTATACATATACAATGTCAAATTAGATTTATGGTTATACTGTATATTTTTTTTTTCAATTTTTTTGGTTTCAATTAAATTTATACAAGGTATTAGAATAGGGGTTTGGTAAATATTTTAAAAATATAAAAATAAATTTTTTTTCTTGAAAAATGCATAAGTCCAATTACCAAGGTTTCAATGAATTTTCATTCCAATTAGTTGAACAATTTTTATTAAAACAAAAATGGTGTAATGATTTTTCAATGTATCAATTTATGAAAGTAGTTTTTATAAGAAAACTCATATAAAACCCTAAAATTTATAAGAAATTAAAACTATAATTTCTAAAATTTCATATAAAAGAAATATTATATGCACTTAGATGAAATCCAAAATGGAATTTGTTGCTCAAACCCTAAAAACACACATGCATGAGTCTCTGTCTCCTATGATTTCATTTAGGTTCTCTGGTTATTTTTTTCTTGTTGGTCTAATCAATATTTAATTTATGATTGTTTTTTGGTGCAAAGGTAAACTCGGGTAATATGATTTTCATTATATAGATCCTTGGGTTCACAGTTTGTCTTGGGATGTTTTATTATCATTGAATTTATCCTTTAATTTATTTTCTAGTTCTCTTGTATAAATTCTTATTTATAATTCAATGATATTTATATTCAAAAAATATTTAATTATTTTTAATTATTAGAACATGTTTGGTTCGTAATTCATTTTTTAATATAGATACACTATTCCATATTCTTAGAAGGATTGTGCTAAATATTTATTTCTATTCAAGGGTAAAATCATTACATAATGGTTTTTTTTGGATTCCATATCCCATGTTTTATCACATGGTGATCGAGAACACACATTTGAAATCATGGGATATGTATTCAAGGGATGTTTTTGGTCAACCTTGGTGTGTTCACCATCATTCCTATTTTTATGGTAGATAATTTAATTATGGAGAATTAGAGACAAAAAATATTGAATCTGATTATAATGGAAATATAGATACTCTATAATCTATAACTATACATTTCATTACTACTATTAAGTATTTTTTATTGATCTAAAATATTTAATATATAATAAACATTTATCATTATAGGATAAATACATTTCCGTGATAGTTATTATTATGAATTCAATATTAATCAATGAATTGGTATGAGAACTTGGTTTAAATAACATTTTTGTTAAAGTTTACATTGATTTAAAATATTCATTAAAACTCACAAAAAAATAGTATGACATGGTATGCCTAAGAATATAGTTAATAGTTATTATTTTATTAGATAATTCATTGAATTAGGTACATTATGTGCCAGAATGAGACATATCAATGATAAAACATATGATAGTTTTACTACGGTTAATTAATTATCCACATATATGACTTATTTAGATATTATTGATATAGTTACAATTCAATTAAATTATGTAAAATTATATATCCCTGTTAGATTTTTTAAATTAGTGGAGTATTTTTTCTCATAATTTCTTTAATGATTAAAAACTAATATAATTTTTGATATTTTATTGGATTCTATTTACATACAATTAAATAATTTCATCAAATTCAATTCAATATTATTTCTATTTTGATTATTATTATATACTTTAATGTTTTCATGGACTATATTTAAAATTATGTTTTGTTTTTTTAATCCCATGTTAACTAATAATCATTTCGATTAATTTTACATATATAATGTTTCAAATAACCTGATTTATTTTCATGGTGAGATGTTATTATGTGTTATATGGGTGGATTTTTTATTATCTTGTGATCAATGTGAGAATTAATTTCTAATATGATCTATTTTTAGGTTTACTCTAATATATTTAATTTATTCAAATAATTATAATCATAGTTTATATCTTTCTCCCATTCTATTTTCTACTAAAATTGTACATGGGTAGTTATTACCGATTTGATCATGGTAATCAACATTTTCTGAGACCAAAGGCCCAATTCTAATAAATTAACATCCTATTTCAATATAAATGAAACAAAATCCCTTTTGAAACATTATTATAGTTTAAATACACATTATTAAATTTCATTAACTATAATTATTGCAAATAATACAATATAAAATTTGAAATAAATGGAAACAAAATATTTGTTATTTAATGAGGATTTTACACTATAAAGAATTAATAACAAAAAGGAAACATAACTATTTTGGTAGAAATAATTAAAAATAGAAAATAAATTGTATAAAATATTAGATAAAGATATTAATGATTTATGATTTTATAATGAAGTGTATATATTTTTTGTGATTTGAAAATGAAAACAGTGAGGTGAAATCTATAATCTATGAATTATAAATCGAATCATTATAGTAGTAGTGTAACCATTATATATACAAGGGTTTTATAAAAAATAAAATTATATATACATATATATAACTAATTATTATAAAAAGTGTATAATGATTGATGAATAACATTTAATTTCTAATATCCATTTTAAAATAATAAAAAAATTTATTAAAATATACTTTTAATATTTTTAGTGCTAGATAAAAAATTATTGAACACCTCAGGAATTAATAATTAAAATTCTCATACATAAAAAAATTTAACAAAAAATAAAAAAATTAATATGTAAAATGTTAGAATTAGGAAGTGTTTATTATTCTAAAAGATTCTATAGAAGTCAATATTTTAATAATTATTAAAAAAATATATGTATTATGAGTTAATAATTATCTTAAAATTATTTAACAATTAATATAAGAAAATCTATTTGATATTTTGTTATTTTATTATAAAATTTAATTTACCTAACAAAAATAAAAATCTAATCTGAGAAATGATTTTCCATTTTTTAAAATATAAAATATTTCTCAAGAAATAATATTATTTCTTAAAATAACATTTAAATGGATAATGTTATATTAAAATTTTGATTCACATTCTTACATGAATAAAATACAATGTCTTAAAATTTTAAAACCATCTGTATGCAAAGGTATTTTTTGTATCTTTTACATCCTATATCTCATATTCCTATAATGATAAATTAATCTAAGATTTTCACTGATTTTCTATAAATACACATCCATCCTACCAATAATATTTACTCTTAAATTATTGGGCATGATTCTTATCTAATGTTTCCTTATAGGATTACTCAAAAAAAATTCTTAATGTTCTATGGTATTCTTTTTCAAGTATTAAGAAGCTATTTTTCAAGGTAATGTTTTCCAAAAATCTTTATCAATTCAATATTTATTATTTTTTATACACTTTTAAAAAATATCACATAATATACAATGAAAATCCATGACCAAAAATTCTTGGAGCTGGTGCATTACTTGAATAAATTGGCATGATTATATGGAATCATGTCTTGAAGAACCGATCAGTTTAACAGTCATGGAAAATATACTACTTAGATGAACACTGCAATAAAATTTCTAATATAAAACACATCATAGAAAATTCTTTAAGAATGTCATTATTCACCTAGCTTGACCTTGCATATCAATTATAAAACACATTATTGAATCCTGGTAAAATAAAACATAAGATCAAGGTGTTCTTAGATGCCCAGTATGGATAAAAAATATAATCAAAACTATCATAAATGTACATAATCTTTTAAGGAAACAAATAATACTGAAACACATGCCTTTTAAACATAATATTCAGAATAATATGTGAAAAATTTATAAAATAAATCCTTTTAAAATTTTACATGGATATTATACAATTAAAATAATCACATGTAATAAATAACATTATTAATAGGTAATAGATAATGTGTGTCATCTTAAACACACCCTCAAGGCTTTTTCCAATACACCATACATAATTGGGAAATAAATTAGCCAAAAACAAAACATAATTGTCTCGTGATACCTACCTATTCATCGAGGGGATATAGAAGGCCCCTCCCGATTCATACAAAGTCGAATGTATTCCTATTGTGAAAGGGGTAAATCAAAAACCAACATAAACATTCATATTAAAAGTATCATAAAAATGTCAATACAGAAACCATAAGATATGAATGATATCAAAATAGCAAATCAACATTCTGAAATTTTATAAAATAATCGATACAATATGCAAGATTGTATCATAATATATTACCCATAATTATGAATAAAATACAACAAAATATATTGACAAAGATCAAAGTGATCTCACAAATCACTAGAACTCTTTTTGAAATATGCATTTTTCTATATTAAAATAATTTCGAATCTTATGTAATTATAAATTAAATAATTCCATTGAAAAAAACCTTGAAATATTTTAAGAGAAGCTTCAAAATGTTATGGAATCGTAACAGTAGAAAAATATCCATTCGCACTGTATAAGTAAGAAAAATAGTCTTTCCTTAATTTGTTGAAAAGGTAATATAGTACCTTGTTTGGAAAATGGCAGAAAGATTCCTTTCAAAACATTTTATATAATGTCCAAAATGGGTATAAATAACATTAAAAAATATAATAGTAATATAAATATTAATTTTAAAAACATTTATATGAATCATGGATGTGGGTGACAAATATGACCTAGTAGATACTTACATATAAACAATATTGGATAATAATGAAATTTTGAAATTCACCCTTACAATGTACATTCATTTTTAAGAGGGTGTGTTTACCCATTATATAATGGTTAATGATATTTAATAGATTATATTATGACTATATACTTATTTATGATATCATATATGATCCTATAATCTCATTTTTTTGAAAATATTTTAGTATTATCATTATTTCATTTGTTAACTTCTTTGTTTTCATATTCATGTTTTGTTACGTAAGTCTTATTTTTTAGACATAGGATGTATTTTATTAATTATCAAATGATGAGAAAGTAGATGGTATATTTATTATAAAGAATCAAAAAAAATTTATAATAATTATTAATGTTTATTTTACTTATAATTATACCAATACAAATAATGTAATTATGAATAACAAACTACACCACAACGTGGAGATGATAAGTCGTATGTATAAATGCATGGTGATATTATTATTCGTAGTTCAAATAAAATGATAAATATAGTTGTGGAATGATTATAATAACAACTTAGTAAATGGATGATACTGGATTTATTTCATTGGTATAGAAACAACATATAAATATTAAGTAGAAGATGAAAATACATTTGAAAGAATGGATAAAACGATTACCTCTTCTTTGGTTGTGCTCTTTTTATTTTAACAAAAGGGCTCCTTAAGTTGGTTTTATTCCCATATAGTGGCATATA
Organism: Viscum album; assembly: GCA_963277665.1. NCBI lineage: Eukaryota > Viridiplantae > Streptophyta > Magnoliopsida > Santalales > Viscaceae > Viscum > Viscum album. Next base: position 2,010,774,864 of record OY728155.1, read on the forward strand.
TAATGGATTGATAGATTTATAGAGGATATGTGGGTAGAGGTTTTTCGAGCCAATGAAATTTTGAGGTGTGAATAAAATAGAAGGAGAAGTGCCCTTTTATAGGAGAGGTGATTGGCACTTTAGGAATGTCTGGAAATATTAATTTATTATAAATTGCTTTATGGTTTATAATGAATAAAATGTAAATTATTACAAATATAAGATTAGGATGGGTCAAAATCCTCTCAACCAATAGGTTTTAGACATGTTTAGGTAATGAATTTAACTTTATCTTTTGTCTTTAACCCTTCGTTAAATAGGTTAACACTTATCATGTCTTCTTGTATTTTTTTAATATATGGATAATATAGATACAATAAAATGACAATAGAACCTCGTGTGGATCATTAATAACATTTATAAAACTATATAAGTCAGTTGGCCAAATCATAGATTTTTAGGACAATATTATCATTAAATAAAATAGTATTTGTTTTAAAAATCCATATTTGTCAATTTTGACCTATTTAGTAATTCATTTCTGTTAATTTCATAATAACTTAATTCCAACCAAGGGAATTAACACATACCTAAAATATAAATTTCATCCATCAAATTTGTTGATGGAATCAAAAAGGTCAAATTAAATTTATTTTAATATTTATAAATCCATTTATTTGTATCATTAATCAATAAGGTAATCGATGCACCATCATTGTGTAATAAATAAATATATTTATTTAATGTTGAAAATTTATAAATAAAATTACATGATTTATGGAATATTTTTATTTTTATAATTACTATATAAATTTTAATTTATTGATTATATAACTCGAATTAAAATTTTTTAGTAATAAGTTACATGTTTATGTTATATTTTCCTTTACATTAAAATAAGTATTATAACATGTCATTTTGACACACAAGTGTATACATGGGATCCTAAAATCAACCTAAAATGATCATGGTATTCTTATTATCATCCAATTTTATTAGGACATGTCATTGGGTAGTTTTATATTATCATAATATTATTTTGTACCACTATATACCAGATTTTCCATTTAACCATGGTAAATAAAAATAATTATTTAAGATACTATTCATAATGTTCAAAAATAAAAGGTACCTATTTACACAATTTGTAACTTTTTATTCCCAAAATCTAATCCATTCAGAAAAATTCAAAACACATAATTGGCAGAAATTAATTTAAAAATAATTCCAATTGTCAATACCAGAAACCAGGTTTTTATAAAGTAAAATCATTCAAAAGATTGACATGTGTTTATGTCCAATTTCTATGTGAAATTACTTATAATGAAACAATTTATTAAATAATAAAAACATTATCCATTTAAATTTTAAAAAAATTTAAAAAGATAATTTATCAATTTAAATAATTTACATGGAAAATAAATTTTGAATTAATATGTAGTATTTTCACTATTAATTAAAATATGAAAGTTATCATAAAAACATCAAAAATTTATTAAAAAATAAATTTATATATACCACATATAAATAGTAATTTAATTTTATAAAATTGAGTATATAAAAGTGTTATATATTATATTTAAAAATTCTTTAGGATTAAAGGGTCGGAAAGCTGCATTATTTGAAAAAAAAATCATCTATATGAAAAATTGAAATTTTCATTATATTATGTATAATAAACAAATAAGATGTTTTTTAAAATTAAATATGATATATAAAATTCAATATGTGGTTAACACTATTAATTGACACTTTTTTAAATGGCATGATTGAATGTTCATGGTGTACTCGAACTCTATGTTGTGTGTAGCCCAAACTATTGAATTATTCAGAAGAAACACATCATGGAAGCATGAGGTGTTAAATTATCCCCTCCTTCAATAAATTTCATCCTCACAATATATTCTCAATATTTAAGACCATGGCTTTGAAATTTCAAAATATCTTACTTGAAATCCCACATCAAAAAAATTATTAATGAGTCTTCTATTTTAAAATAATGAAATCCAAGTATGAAGGTCACAAGAAATTACACATACTAGGTTTCCATGTTGGGAAAAATGGAAATAAATGAAAATTTTAACTATCATGTTCTGACACAGAATGATAGTGAATATTATTATGAGAATGCTAACAATCTAAAATCCATAAATCTGTGATGATCCCAAAGACCATTTGAATCATTGTAAAATAAATTACTAGAAAACCATTTTTGGATTTCAAGATCCTTTATTTAATTTTGAAGAACATTGGAGGAAATACATACTTAATTTCAGTACAATATCTTTATTGGACATGCCCTGAACAATTTCTACTTTATCTCTTATACAAGGAAATAAAGTTGAATTTCTCATTCTTGAAATGTTGGAAGATCATTTGATCCATACATAGAATGTTTGGTTATTCCATCGATTTCAAAATATTAGTTAGAACATGTTATCACATAGTAATAAGTCCACATATATCAGGATAATAAATTAATCTAACAAACATCAACTGGAGTATAACATATGCTATCCATAAATGGATTACCTTACAATCATTCCAATAACTAAAAATCTACAACTTTATAAAAAGGTGAACTAAAACGACTTAGTAATTATCCAACATAACTCATAGGGAAGTTCTTTGTTGTCACATTCCAAATATGTGAATAGCTTCATCATGTCATCTCTTGAGTCATTGTATCAACCTAAATTATCATATATCCTTATTGAAAACATGCATGTTTCCATGTTCCATAATATAGTGGATTATTCATTATGTCCTAAAAAGTTGTACACTCACCCATGATAGGATAACCCTCTTGTCAACAAATACATAATAAGTTTTTAAGAAATTATCATCATCCTATCAAATCCAACATATCTTTATCCAAAAAACATTATGTTAACAAAAAGAACATATTAAGAGTTAAATTTACATTAATAATATGTTATAAAAATATAATATTACACTTAAATAAGTTTTCTTATCCACTATAACTATTCATCAGATTCATGTAATTCCATAAAAAAATATAATGTGAATACTAATTATATAGTTAATTATTCATAAATCTTGGATCCAAATATATAAATACTTTAATCACTAAAATGTAATGGTTGGTATGGAATAGTTAATTATATGGTTTAGAGGTACATTCTTATGTCTATGAATTGAGTTGGGTAATGCCTACGATTTCCACATATGAGACATTGAAATCCATAGCAATTTGTCACATTATAACCCTTTTTTTCCCACAAATATATTTTTTCCCCTCATTTGAGGTTTTCTTGGAGATTTTTATTCCCTTCATCAAGATCTATAAGAAGCTGAATCTTTATTCCTCTATAGTCATTAAATTTTGAAAATTTATAAACGTTCATATTCCTCTTATAAGATTTGCTGGAAAAGTCATCAATGATCGCATTGGTAATCATATATCATGATACATGATTCGTCATATTCACAATATCTTTCTCTATAGTCAGTATCCATTTCATTTTCTCAAAATCTCAAGATTTTCCATCAAACTCAATGTTGTTATAATTCCTTTTGGTTTCCTACATTAAATAATTCCAGAAAGAACATGGTGAGAAACACATATCATTGAATAAAACCATAAAATGTTGGGAAGATACTATAAATCTATAACATCTTAGGTTTAATCCTAGTTTACCGATGATCATTACCAAAATTCATAGGGGTTCTTCTATACATATCCTCAATATATATCATATGGATTTTATCATTAATATATGTTTCAAAATCTATACAGGATTTATTATAAAAATTCTTTGACACCAACTGTAATGCCCCAACCCCAGAAGCCGGGAGCTGGTGCATTATTTTAATTCATTAACATGATTGCATATAGTCATGTCCTGAAGGACCGATCCGTTTTTCATTCTTGGAAAATAGAATATATAAATGAACATTTCATTAAAATTTCTAACATAAAACATATCATAGATAATACTTTGAGAAAACCATTATTTCACTAGCTTAACCTTGAATATCAATTATAAAATTCCTCTTGGAATACTGGGAATCTGAAACATATGAAATGGGTGAGCTCATATTCTCATTAAGGATAAGCTATATAGTAGAAGCTGTCATAAATAATCATAAAGATTAAAGGTAAGTTAAAATCTGAATCACAAGCCCTTCAAATATAATATTTAGTATAATATGGAATGTATAAATCGAATAATTCCATTTAAACATTCACATGGATATTCTAATAGTTGAATAATCACATGTAATAAATAACCTTATAAATAAGGAAAACATAATAATGGAAATTATAAACATACCATCATGGATTTAGCCAAGATACTATATATAATTGGGTAAAACATTAGCCAAAACCCCAAAATAATTGTCACATGAGACCTAACGATGCATCATGGGGCTATAGAAGGACCCACCCGACACATACAATATCCAATTCATTTCTCTTATAAAAGTTGTAAAACATAACCAACATAAATATTCATATCAAAACTAAAATATGAAATATCAATACATAAACAATAATCTATGAAGGATATCAAACTACAAAATCTATTGTAAAACATATCATAAAACCATAAATATAATATGGAATATTGTACCATCATATATTAACCTTAATTAATCCTAAAATCCAACAAAGGATGTTTAAATATTTAGAAAATGATCTACCAAAATCATTAAAACTCTTTTATAAATATCCATTTTTCATTAAAATCATAAGAAAAAAACTATAATGATAAAGAAAAATATTTTAATTTAAAAATAACAGAGTAATATTTTATGGGAATGTGTAAAATTTTCTGGCATCATAATGGAAAAATTATCTTCTCACGCTATATAAATTGGAAAATCATACTTTCCTTACTTTTTTGAAAAGGTCATATAGTACCTCATTTAGAAAATGATAGAACTATTACATTCAAAAGTTTTTATAAAAATTAAAATATGGGTATAAATTACATTCAACAATATTCATGGAAAATATATATAATTTTGAAATACATGTATAATAATCATGTATGTGGATGATAATGTGTTGCAATAGATACCTATGTATAAACAATCTCATATAATAATGAGATTGTAAAATTAACCCTTACATTATAAATTCCTTTTGTTGATGGTGTGTTAACCTATTGTATAATGGTTAACTCTATTTAATAAATTATACCAGTACCATATAAATATTAATGATATCATATATTATATTCTTATCTCAATTTTTTAATAATATTTAAATAGATTCATTATTTCGGGTGATAACTCCTTTGTTTTACAATTCATTGTTTATTAAGTCTGGTTTCATATGAATAAGACATATTTTATTCAAATCAATAATGATATAAAGTTAATAATTATTATATTAACTGAGAATATGATGCTAGTAATCATTTTTAATGGTTAATGATGAGAATTAATATTATCATGTTGTAGAGGTAGTGGGTCGTACGAACACACATTCAATGATATCATTATTTTAATGGTTAAATGATTAAGATAGGGATAATATATTCATTATAATGAATCATAATCATGTCATATTAATTATATATATCTATTATAATTATCTTTAGACCCATCCAAATAATATAATGTGGAATTACAAATTACCCCACAACGTGGAGACTGTAAGTCGTACGTACACATGCACGATGATATTATTATTCTAAGGATGTATAAAATGATAAATATATTTTTCCAATTATTATAATAATATATAAGTATATGGATGATAGTGAATTAATTACTTTGGTATTGAAACAACATAGAAAGTTGTAGTAGAAGAATGAAATAACTTTAAAAGAATGGATACAATGATTACATCTTCTTCAGGTGTCTCATTTTTATTTTCAAAAAATGTGTCATTAATTTGGTTTTCTACCCAAGGGTTGGCATCTAGGAATAAGTGATGGAATTTAAGAGGATATTTGGTCCAGGGGTTTTGGTGAAAAATGGATTTGGAGGTGTGAATAAAAGAGAAGTAGAAGTTCCCATTAATTACAGAACTGAGGGGAATTTTAGGAATGTACTGAAATATTAATATATTTTAAATTTAATTTCTATTATAATTGATAAAAAAGTAAATTATTTAAGGGATAATAATCTTTTACAAAAAAATAATTTAATTTAATAGGTTTAAGACAATTTTAGGTTATGAATTTAACCTTATCTTTTGGCATTAACACTTAGTTAAATAAGTATCTCTTACCATGTCATCTAGTATTTTTATACTATATGGTTAATATATTAACAAAAATATTTCAAGATAAACTCAAGTGGATCATTAATGTCATTTTTAATAATATATATACCTTTTTCTGAATCTTTAAATTTTAGGACTAATATATCATCTAATAAAAAGTATTTATTTTTAAAAAACATTATTTTCAATAATGACACTATTTAGTAATTGAATATTTTTAGGGTCATAAAATCATGATTCCTTCAAAAAAAAATTATTTATCTCTCATCTATCAATGTCATCCATAAAATTCTTTTATAAAAGCAAAATGTTAAAATTACAATTATTTTAATATTTTTAAATTCAATTTTGTGAATCTTTCATTAATACGGTAATCACTACATCATTATTGTGTCATAAATAAATATATTTTTATAATATATAAATATTATAAATAAAATACAATGACATTTGAAATATTTTTATCTTTCTATTGACTATTTATAGATTAAGATATCTATTATATAACATGAAATAAAATTATTTTAGTAAAAAGATATTTGTTTATTATATATTTCCATTTCCATTAAATTAATTATTATAACCGGTCACTTTCACACCCATGTGGTTACATGGGGTCCTAAAATAAACCTATGGATTTTCATAATCAATAATATATTATAAAATAGTATTAGGACATGTGTTAAGATTGTATTATATTATTATAATATTTTTTTTACCCATATTTTCTAGATTTATCCTTTAACCATGGTAAATAAAAATACTTAATGAAGTCACTATTCATAATGTCTGAAATTAAAAGGTACCTATTTCCAAAATTTTGTAATATTTATTACAAATATTGGATCCATTTTTCAAAATAAAAAACACATAATTGGGAGAAATTAATTTAAAATTCATTCCTGTTGTCAAAACCAGAAAAAGGGTTTTTATGAAGTAAAAAACTATAAAAATGTTAAAATGTGTTTATCTACAATATCAATGTGAAATTACTTAGAATGAAAATAATATTTTCATACCGTAAAATATAATCTAATTACTCTTCAAAAAAATTGAAAATATAATCTAAATATGTAAATAATTTAGATAAAAATGTTGTTTTGAATTAAAATGCTGTATTTTTTACTATTTAATAAAATACGAATGTTATTAGAAAAACAAAAAAATTAAAAGAAGTACATTTTTGGGACTCAATTATACATAAAAACATCATTTCATAAAATATAATATATAAAACTATCCAATATTGTATTTAAAAAGGGGTTTCCATTAAAAGGTTGAAAAACTACATTTTAAAAAAAATTACCTATTTTATCTAAAAATTATATTTGTTCATATATTATTTCTAAAAACACATATGATGAATGTTAAAATTATATGAGATATATAAAATTCAAAATGTGGTAAATATTATTCGTAATCCCTTTTTAAATAGCTGGTTTGATGGGTTATGGTGTTCTAAAACATGCTGTTGTGTGTAACACAGTCTATTAAATTATAAACAAGAATCGTTCCATGGAAGCATGGGGAGTTTCATACTATAATTATTAAACATACACAATATTATAATATATGTGACATGTTTTAAATGAGGGATAAATTAATTTATATGGATAGAAATATCTGGAAAACCATTTTTATTCCAATGTAATGATTCTAATAAATTCTCTTAATTAATTTTTATAATCTTTGTTTATTCTGTTTATTATTATTATTTTGTTTTTACAAGTGGTTTCAATTAGTGTTTTTATAATTTTTGTTAATTAATGTATATATTTAGTGAATCGGTTGAGGTTTGTGACTTTATTTTATGTTGGTGTGTTGTTTTCTCCAGTACGAATGAATTATATGTAATGAAACTGTGGTTATGGTAGTTATGGTGTTAAATAATCTTGTGATCGTCAATTAATTAATGAAAACCATAGGTTGTGTATCTTGGGATAACATTTAAAATTCAATTTTCATGGTCTCTCAATGTTTTTTATACCTATATGCTATATCCATGAAAAATTCTTTTTCAATTTTTTATTTTCCATATTGTTGAATTATTAAATTTCATTTCCCCTACCCTCAAGTCACTCAGAAAGGCCAAAAGTTATTTGTCTATCCCTCTCCCAATATATTTTTTATACATGTGTTGGGTTTTTTTGTTTTCGATCAACCGTAAAATATATTATCGTTAAATAAAATTGAAATCTAGTATTAACGAATAATTATCTACAAGTACATTCCATTTAAAATATAATATTTTTTGGATGATTATTATTAATTTTAGATTATATTGTCAATGAGATATTAACATTCCCTCTAATTGTAAATTCAATTTAATTAGTAAGATTTATCATTTTTATTAACTCTATTATATAATTTCCAATACAATCCATTTATTTTCTGTATTATGGATGTCTAACCTTAAAGAGATAGTAATTTTACATGTAAAGTCAATGATGGTGTATCCATGTGAACCACTATCATGTCCCATGTGGATTAAAAATAATTTTATAAACACTTTACATCTCCCATAAATTTACTATAACCTATATATATTTCCAAAAAGAAATTTTATATCAATAACGTGTATCACATTTTTTTTCCCAAACCCAAATTTTTTAAAGGGATTTTATATAATTTATTAGTAATGTAAACCATAAAAAATAGTGTATTCAATGACTATTTCCTATAAATACCACTATATGGTCAATTTATAATACTCGACAACTCTATTTTCATCCAATTAACAAGGATACATTTAATTGTAAAATTAATATATCATGGTGTTTAATTTGATTGATATTATTTCTCATAGAAAACTATATTTTTAAATTTAAAAAGAATATATTACTAATATATATATATATATCAATAATTTAAATTAATATGTATATATATATTAATTATATATAAATGAGCATGTGTGATGTTTTATAGGTATACATATTATATTTATGGTCAATTAATTTTTTTTATATGGATAATGCATTAGAATTATTGTATGAAAGTTGGGAATTAAAATCATATTTTTCCAGATGCATTGATAGATACCATGAGACATACTAGCTTGGATTTCTTTGCCTTACCCATTTATGGATGATTTCTTTGAATGAGGCATTGACGGTACAGTTTCACTATCTCGACTTATAAATAATATTACAATGATAGAGTTATTTATATCCATACAATTTACTTATTTCCATAATTATGTTTTCCATTGATATATTTTGAAAATTTAATATATCATATAATATTAATTTCATCAATTTTTCCATATATATTATTTATTAAATTTTTATATATTGTTATATTCGATTGGACACTGCCACTAAAAAGCATATGAAATCACCACTTTATATTATTTTATATATTCCCAATAAAACCTGATGATGACTATGTGCGGTATATATATTATAATGGATAAATAATAATAAAAATTAAGTGTTCCTTTGAATTAAAATATTTTAATCATGTAATGTTTTGATAATTTCTATATGTATTCTCAAATGACTAATAATGAATTGGATCAAACGTATTTTGAACTATGTATTCTGTACATTTCAAATCAAATAATCAATGGATATGGGTTGATATGGTCATTTTTGTTACTATTGGTATCAAAAATGTTTACTAGAGACAATTTTACCTATATTTATAATAATATTGTTAAGAAATTTTATCCCATGAAAATCTATTGTGATATTCTATAGTGGTTTTATATGAAATTAAATAAATTATTAATAAATTTAAAATAATAATATTTTAAAATTTATAATTAATGATATTTTTTATGATTTAATTGATTATATTCCATTGTTTGAAATAGATTTTCAATTATTTAATTTAAAACATTATAGCACCAATAATTAGTGTAACGTTTTTAAACCTAATCAAAATAATGAAGATTGTAATTTTTTTGTAAATATTATTAATATATTAGAACAATTATCATATGTTGTTAAAAATAACCCAGACTATGTGGAATAACCCAGTACACCTCTATTATGTTGTATAATGTTGTATAGTTTATTATGTGAAATTCCTTATACATCCAATGGAACCTCTAATCCATTATTTTGGGATACATGGATCAAGTCCTTATAAAATATATTACTCTACAATGGATTTCATGTAATATCGAAGATTCTCAGGGATATATATCATCTAAAAGGACATGTTGATTAAATGTTTTATATGGTATAATACCACAAAAATTTTGATTAAATTGAATGAATAAAGTGATATATGTTTTGAGTGACATTCCAGAAGAATATTACCCTTTATATACATTAGATTCCATTGAAACAGAATTATAAATATTAATAAAGTAGGAGGTAAAAATTGATACTTAGTTTGAATGTAATATTATAATATTAATAAAAAAACCCTTTGATTATGTAAGAAATACTAACTTCAATAATTATCCATTTGTTTAGGAATTAAATTGAATAATTAGTTAGGAACTAGTAACATAAAAATTTATATCTTTTGTAGAGATAATGATACGATACATCAAAATTTATTAAGGGTTAACTAGGTCATGTGTTTTCAAATGAATGAAGTAGAAAAAGATACTAAATGAGAAACATATAGTTATAAATGTGAATATAATGATTATTTGAAGGGTATAATTTATAATTCATAATAACTATAGGGAGATACAATATATGTAATATTTAAAGGGGTTAATAGTTTTTATTAAATATTTAGATTTTGACCATTAATATTTGGTGTTCAATTTCAACCGAGAAGCAAATTTTATCTAATACTTTAATTAAAAATATATGGGATATTATTATAATCAATTACCCAATCAAAAAATACATATACCTGAGAAGTATCTAAGAAAGTACAGATGGGATTATATGTTTACAGATGTGGATGTTGGAGTCCCAAATTATTTCCTCAAAGTGGGGTTCATAAAAAAAACTATGTTAGATAAAATATAATGTGATTATAGATCTGTGAAATATTTCATATAATTATTTTTTTCAAAACATTGTATCATCCATAAAATAATGAAAGAATTATTTATTTTACTAAAAATTAAATATATTTTGTTATCCCTAATAGCTCAATAGAGCTTTTATTATTGAATAAATAAATTTTATACAAATTGATGAGTTTTAAAAAAAATTGTTGGGATAGATTGGAATAAATAATATTATTGATCACATTATTATAGATAACGAGAAATTTCAAATTAATAGCTATCTATAATAATTCATGTTATAATAAAAATTAAAATATGAGAATGAGCCGCAAAAGGGTTTAAGAAAACGTATCCTTACACTGATATGAATGAGAGAACATTTCATTATGGGATTTCATATTAGGATACCTATGAAGTCTTAAAGTAATGAATATCTATGTGTTATTTTGGATCTCTTTATAATGTTTAGCCATTTGATACAACTAAGGTAGAATCTACCCCTTGATTTTCTTGCATTGATCGATAATAATTCTGTTTTTAGTCATCATGGTGTATCATTTTTAATTTTATCTGATTGAGACCATACATCCCCATTGATATTGTATTTGATTTTTTACTTCCCAAAAATATTTATAATGATATAGTTGTATTTTTTCAATATAATATTTATTTATACAATGTGTAATGAAAAGTCTGTGCATATATAATTTTAATAAATGAAATTATTTCTATTGTTAAAAAATAGCTCTATAGGTTCTGGGACAATAGCCATCATTTGTTAAAATTATTTAGCAATTCAATAAATTAAAGTCATGTTCAAAGGAATCATATATTATTAGAATAGTTTGGAATATGTGTTATATGAATCAATTTAATTTGGAGATTATAAAAAAATATTATTAAAGAAAACATAGATTCATTTTTATGAATTAATATATATTATATTTAAAGTTTCAATCTATATTTATTAGGGAGAATTATACCTTTATGTTGTTTATATGTGTTTAATAATTAATTTTTATGATTTATCATCAATTTATGGTTCTAGAAATAGATTGATTATAATTTGAGGTGAGATAAATCAAATCTTGATTTTTGGTGTTTATATTTTTATTGAACATTTATTAGACCCTATGTATTTCTATGGCATCTAGACTTCATAATGATTCAACACAAAAACTTTTTGAATCTTATAGAAAGTGCATAGAAAACATTACTTCATGAAAAGCAGGGATTGTGATATTTTTCCAATAATAGTTTGGAATTTGTAAGGATAATTATTTTTATAACATATAAGACAATACTATACTTCAGTTTAAAAAATTTTAATGGTTTATATCATTTTAAGGTTCATGATACTACGTAAGGATCCCATAATTATAAGGACTGAGTTAATTTTTATGTTTACTCAATATAATGTATATATAAACATCATAATTTTTGTCTATTCTATAAAATAAAATGCAGTGTCCACTAAACCATATGTGACATGGGGGGAATTGTTTAAGAAAATTGAGAGGTTCACTACTTTAGGACTTAAATCAAGTGGATCAACATCAAAAGGAATATTTCAAATAAAATTAATAAATTGTGATTTCAATAATGAAATTTTATAAATAAAATAATAAATCAGATAATGATCTATAATTCTATTCATTGATTCGATCATCAATATTAATCAAGATAACCATGATCTAAGCTGTAGTGAGGATACGTTTACCTTTCCATGGACCACAATGTCTTTTGATAATGAATTATTTAATGAAATTAAAGATAAATAATTTAAAACTAGTTAAAATAAATAGTATTTTTTAAAAATATATGAAACAATATATATTGAATATTATAGAGATTGAAATTTATGATCAACTAGAATTTTTAAAGAGAAAATTGTCAGTAACCAAACAAGAAAATATTTAATAATTTTACTGAAGATATCTCATATCAATATGAATAAAGGGAGTTTTCATATTTCAAAAATATAATTATTATTAAAATTATTCATGTAATATTCTATTGATATAATTTTTTTTGAGAATTTTGAATAATTGTACTCAATTATTGAGAAATAAATACTATATTTATTGAAGAATAAATAAATAATGATAAGTCTAGGAGTTATCATATTGAAATGAAAATACATAATGTTTTTTATAATTTAGTGTATTGGGGGAGAACCATGTAATATATGATCTATAAAAGTGAGAGATTCTAATTTATATGATGGTTATTATCAGAAATAAGAGCTCTTAAGAAAGTGATAATAGGAAGTTATGATGATCCATAAGGATCAAGTAAGATAATGTAAATCAACCTAGAGGAATCAAATAAAATAAAAGATTTAAAATTTTGTCTTTTGGTATTGATTGTTTTGTACAAGAAGTAAGAATTTATTATTCCCACTGAGAATCAGGGAAAAGAATAGTGATATTTTTTTGATGATGAGATCAAAATGAATCTTTTTGTAACCATATTTATCTGTATATGGGAATCAAGTATTGGGGTGGGGAAAATAATCAAATAATGGATTAGGATCTCACACTAATGGAAAATAATGTCAAAAATATTGTCGCAATTTTATTTATTTCATTATTCTTTTCAGTGAGGATGGGTTATTAAGTTGTGGTCGACCAAATCCTAACAAGTCATAATATATTTAAAAAAAAGAAAGTTAAATCATAATAAGGTAGCCGTAATTCACGCCCCTCTTAGTGTTACTCAACCAAAAAAATATTTACATTTGTAATAAAAGTCAACATTGTTCACTATAATATCTATGAAATTTATGGGATTTAATATTTTAAATTCCATTAATAAAAATATTGTCCCTAATTTGCTGAGAAAGTCTAATAATAGTAAGAAGAATATGATTAATCCTTCTATTATAACAATTTTTTGGAAGTAAAACATATAATAACAATTTTATTTTGATAAATTTCAGTTGTATATGACATTTAAATGTCTACCAATACAAATGTGGATGCTTACAGTTATGTAAAAAAATTTATTAAGCCACATCATTTATATAATTAGTACACAAATGTCATGGGGAATCATATTGGTAAGGAAATATATGAAGAATGGTAGAGAAATTTTTAAGGAAAGATAAATGTCAAGGATTATAAATTAATGATATGGGGAAGTGGGATTGATAATACTAGGATGATTGATGAATATTATACTAATGATAAATTTAATGGATTAAATGAAATTATTAGCAATATCTGATGATTTAGAAAAAAAGTGATTCAAAATTTTGATCATGATAAAGAGAACATTTATATATTGGTTTAATCATAATATTAATTAATTTATAGACAGATATAATATTTCCATTTATTAATTTTAAAACATTATTATTTCATATAGAATATGAAAAATAATAGTTGAAATAAATTATTTAAGAGGAATTGTATTTTGAACCCAGGAGAATGCTCAATGTAAAAAATGATGAAGTTAATAAATCTAGTTATATTTATAATTATGTTTTAAAAATAATTATTTCCATTATATCATATAAGTATTAATAGGTAGTATTTATAAGTACTAATAATTCATAAATGTTTTTTTATAAAAGTAATATAACAGAGAATTTTCAGATAAATCTTCTAAAGAGTAAGGATGATGCATATTAAATAGTCAAATGGAATAAAAAACATTAGTATAATAAATTAGGTGAAATATCAATGTATTAAAATAAATATATCTAAAAAGAGAAGAATATAATTAGTATAAAATAATAAATTTGATTAGAAATTGGTAAAAAAGATAGCATCTCATCAAATAACTAATCATAACATGAATAATTTAAGAGGTTCACCAACTTTATAGAACATATTTCAAAATTACTCATGACTTTAGTGAATAATGATGATGAAAAAACTCCAAAAGTGATAGGAAAGATTTTAGATAATAAATAAATATATTAAATTGTGGATAATAAAATGATCATGAATGAATAGTGGAATATGGTAAAATAATATGAAAATATGGATTAAAAAATGAGTTCTCAATAAATAATAATAATGTCTGATGATATAATGAAATATAAACTGAATGTGGATTATTTGAAAATATTGGGTGATATATGGAGGAAAAAATGTTCATGATATAATATTAATTCTCTCTGATTCAATCAATATTTATTTATCCTCATAATTATTTTTTATGTTTATTGATGTCTTGTACTAGTGAGTTGTGGTTATAATATAATCATATAAAGTATACGCAAAAGAAGGCTCCAAGGAGAAATTTAATATATTATCATAATTTATCAAAAATTAAACTTGTATATCTGGTTGCGTGGATTTCAGAAAAAAATGAAAAACCATTATTCTCATAGAATACTAATAGGATTTTATAGGGATGTGTCCAATAATGATGGTGTGGTGGGGGATAATCCATTATCATATATTTTTATAAAATTTAACTTTATTTCGTGTTACCTACATATTTTTATATAATTTATTTCATTATTAAATTACATGTATCAAAAAAATTATTTTTTATCTAGTTGGCATGAATATGAAGTAATATGGATGGTAAAGAACAAGAATACTAATATTTTCAGACATGGTTATCCACCCTAAGAATGAATACATCATTAATGGATAGAGGTTATTATATGACTCATACCCAACTTCACATATTTATACATAATAATATCAGGTAAGGATATGGCATCAAAACTATATGAACAATATCATCAACTAGTAATTTATATGACTCAACTTGTAGAATCTCATAAGAACAAGAATATTATTGAATCACCATAATATAAATCACCAATATAAGTATATTACTCTATTTGAAAGATGTTCTATCACTCCTCTAAATTCATTTATCATTATAGGTTCCTTAATACTGTATAAATAATGATGTCTACCTCCAACTCTAATCTTTATACTTATACAACATCAAATTACTATTTGTTAGAAAAACAAATTTATTTGAATAAAATAATCCTTATTATACAAGGCACAAGACCCCCACATATTCTTTAGATCATATAAAATAAAACAATTAATTATATATTCAATAGATAAATTATAGAGAATGGTTCATATTGGGTCTCATATATATGTAAATCACCATATTATATATAAGATGTTTGGTTATTTTTCTACAGTTTCTACATATTATTTTATCATATATATTGACCAAACCCACATGAATAATTTCCTTCATATTCCATGACACATAAAATATCTTAATGTTTTTGGATTATAACATTCACACAAATTTATATATAGAACAAGACATTATTTTCATTAGAAAAAATATACACATTTATATATCTGTATCTACATAATGATTTATTAAAAATTCTAATGTAATCGTAGAGCCCCGTGTTAAAACCCAATGTTCTCCACTAATTATTTCTTTATAACTCAATGATTATTTAATAAAAAAATCATAATATTTTTCACACTGAAGGAATATATTACCAGGAATAATTATATATTAATCCCCTACAGGGATCCTCTGATATGTGAATTCTCTTATGTCATTCATCTGTTGAAACTTCAGCTTATATTAATGATCCTGTCACGAATCCCATTACACAGATGATGATTTAGTGAATCCACTTATATGTATTACTATTACCTGAATATCAGTATTTAGATATATAATCTACTTAAAAAATAATTAAATGAAAATACACTTACATTAATGAATTAGATATGAATCTATTTTCACATATCACACTATTGTGGATTTGGTTACATGAATCATTCAACACGAACATAGGACATAGTGTTACATTCATGAATGAATAAATTGCCTTTAAAAAAATACAAACAATCTATGATTAAAACTAATCTAAGATCACATGGATGAGATCGCATTTATATAAGTCACTAGTTTTATGATTTGTGTTGATGTAGATTCCAGATTAACCATATGTATCCCCCTAGATTTTAGAAATTTGAGTAGTCTTGATGCATATCTCTTGAGTTTCCATTTCCCACATAGTGATATTTCTAGATGAAATTATATATATATATATATATATATTACATTACCCATATGAATGTTTTATATAACCTTTGAAAATATAGAAAAAGAATATTTCAGAGAATATAGAGTACTGTGAATTTTTTAGCAATACGAATTTTGTATAATGCATAAATTTTAATTTTTCTACATGTACTGGAAAAATATTTAATTTCATATATTAATATAACATTCACCTAAAATCACAATAGTGAAATAAAATACATTGAATTACATCAAATTATTTCAGAAATTATTAGAGTGATTTCATTATGTCTCAATTCAATTTCCAAGTCACTTAAAATATAAAAAATAATCACGATAAAAATTAATCCACAAGATGTTTATCACAACAAATAGAATCCTTCATGATCGTACATAATAGGGGGGAATATTCATCGCATTGTCTCAACAATCATTTATCTATATTATCCTCAGTTTTAGGATAAAAATCAAGAAATGTTTTCTAAATCCTATGATGTTTAATAAATTACAATTGAGTGCATTTATTTTAATTTTTAAATATCTCAACAATAATAACATATTATAATCTATTTTTTTTCATAAAACATCATAAAAACCATGAGTTATAGCATTATTTAGGGTAAATCTCATTTATTATTTAGTCTAAATCATCCATGTGTTCTTATTACATAATATAGAATATGTTAAATATAAGGATACTGTAAAAATTTAATTCAAATATACATGTATGATTTATAGAATCCATCATTCACCTCACTCAGTGGAAAAAACATATAAAAATCTGCATATATCAATGAAAATTTAAAAAAACTATTCTATCATGTTTTGGTATCATTATAATCTCTTTGAAAAACAGTTTTATTTGTTATATAAATATGAAATAACATAAAAAACATTTATTTATTACTCTAATCCACAAAGAATTAATTTTTTTAATCATAAATTTCTTTTATTATCAACAAATGTTGACATGGTATAACCTTCCACTTTCTAAATAAACTATATTGAGAAAAAATATAGCCTAAGAAAATGTGTGTTCAATAGTCTATCCTTTGGTATTTTTTTAAATAGAAATTAAAACTTGTTATGTCGAGTTTTTAAAATATTATTCTTCATTTTTCAAAATAGTTTCCCCTTCCATTTTCTCACATTGTCATTTCATGTTTTCATCGCTCTCATCAATTGAAACAAATACATGAGTATTGAATTTGACGATATCACCTAACACTTAAGAAAAGTGACATCAATCATCCCACTAAATCAAAACTTAATCCATGCACTATGTATAAAACATGTGTTTTTATCTACACATCAATGTTCTATACTGATTAATAACAAGGCAATACCCACTAAAACAACATATTATAATGACCCATTCAAGGTAAATTAGTTTTTTCTCTAGGTGAAATAAGTAGATTAAAAATGATAACAATATGTTTTCATTGGAATATTAAATCTAATTACAACACTTACCTCTATACAAATACTATATTCACTCAAACATACTTAGTGTATTATTGAAATTAACAATGATATCACTTATAAATATAAAAATTTATTATAATTAATTAAAATAATATTCTACACATAATATCAAATATTCCTTATTCTTAAATAGTAACTAGATAATCGTTAAACACATCTAATAAATGAATTTTATTGAAACATTGTAAAAAAATAAATATTTTTATAAAATAAATATGTACAGAGGATTATCAAGTGTGATCTCCCATAAATTATTCTCTCCATAATTACATTATCAAGGTGGATATTCAAATCATATTTTGTTTTGAATAATAAATTATTTAAAATTTATTTATTTTTTACTTCATTAATTTGTAGTCTAATTTTCATGGAATGGTTCTGTGTAATATTTCTACTCTAATTATAATGAATTACCTTATTTTCTCTACAGAAATATGAAACAAACTATTCAATACTAATTCGGTACATAATTTATCATAAATTATAGTATGGAGGTTGATTATTTCTTATCAACTAGATTTATCATTGTATAACATATATATACTTGTGAGAACAATTCATGATGTATTTTCTAGTTTTAAATATATGATTGGATAGTACGGTTCTTATTTTTATTTTAATAGCTTAATTATTTGGAGTTTTATTCTTATTGGATGACATCATGGCCCAATGATCAAGTGGTTCACTATTCATGATCTTTAGGATTAAATTCATAGATTATATGATTGATAGAAAATCCTATAAAATATGTCCAGCTTATATTCATCTTCTACAAAACTCTTGTGATTTTCTTGAGACCATTTAATGAATAAAAATCTTCAAATTAAGATTAATCATGTATTTTTATGAGGTGGAATTAATCTATCACATTTTCTTGTGCTTCTTCCTTTTTTATTGAATTTTTCTAATTACTAGAATTCCATGGTTGTGTTCATAACCATTTTAGATTTTCAACATGGTGTCATTAGTATGTTCTTTACTAAATTATTTCTTTATTTTTCATTATAAATTACACATATTTATTCATTCTTACATCATTCAATAACTATATTAATATAATTTTAATAGGTCTCCTCGATATAACCTTTTGACATCATTAATAGGATCTATTTGAATGATAAGGTCTTGAATTTCAATAAATGTTGGTTGACCACCAGAAAAAAAAATTCTGGATGAGAATTTTAAGGATATTACCTTATTGTCAGGTAATGATTTTCCCTCATATATGGATGAATAAATTATAACATATACAATTTTTTTTAAAATTCAAGTATATATAAAATTTATAACCAATATTGAAAACAAGACTTAGAATGAAAGAGAGGATGAAGTAAAACTATGGCACACCCCCATACACCAAAAAAACCACCACCAATCTCAATTTCTTGGGAGGAATATAATAATTCACCATAGCAGAAAATAAGAGGTGTTCCATTACCTCATTATTACTTAACAAATACAACACATGAACTGAGATGCATATATAGGGGTGGTGTATGAAACTTGTTATGAAATAAACCAAATACATCCTAGACATGCTACTTAAATAATAAAAATTTATCTAATATTTTATTCAAAATATATGAGAATTATTATATATTAAATAATTTAATTATATATATATATATATATCAAATTCATAAAATTCAATATTTTTTTACAACTGTCATTCAATAAATAATATCACAACACATCTCTCACAAAAATGTCATGCAAATAAGATCCCATTATATGCACCAGCCCAATATAACTCATTTAAAGATATTTTAAACTAGAAAACACATCTCAAAAGAATAATCCATTCCATCCATATCCATGCCATTACATGGAATCACATGATAGGGTTCCCCCAACATGTAATGATGATAATGTTTTACCTAAAATTAAAAATGCAATGAACTGTGAACACAAACCACTGACATTGTTTGTTGTTTGTCCATTTTGCCTTTGAACCCAAGTTCTGATCAAAATTTTACCTATGTCCGTATGAACCATAAACACATGAAACTCACCGAAATTATAAGTAACTATTCCATGATCATAATATTAAAAATATATTGTTTTTAATACCTAATAATAAAATTAAAAATTTAAAAAACATATTGTGGGCATCACCAACCAAAATAGATGTAAGTTTTATTCAATAAGAAAATGGTCAAGCATAGCATGTGTAATTATTTATCATAATGAAATAAAATAATTTTACATAAATTAATAAGATATTATTTTCCAAATAGAAATTAATTTTTATCAATATTGTGTTCTCATTCATGAATTCAGGAATGAAATCAAATAATCTACTCAGTGATTTTATAGTGACTAAAACCCATGTGCCTCGAATATGGTTCCTTACATTTTTAAAAAGGCATAATATACAAGGAATCTGATATTAACGTAATGAATAGTTTTATATTCCTATCAAAATAGACATATATATATTTCCCTTATCAAATTTGAAATACGAAATAAAGCATAATACATAACAAAAGAAAATGATCATAATCCTTGAAATCTCATTCAATGATAACTTCTTCATAAAATGGGGAAAGGAAATAAAATAAGGGTCAGATTAAATGATCAATAATGTTTAATAAATTAGTTTATATCATGATTAAATGAGCATAATCAACATATAAATTTTCATTACCATAACCAGATTCCAGTTAATAAATAATTTGTGAATGAAATACATCAACATATTTTGTCATAATTGAAATATAATGGATAATAATAACAAAACTCTAAATTAATGCGATGTATAATTATTATTTTTAATGTATCTATATCTTGAACCACTGCCATCAAGACACTTCACAAGATGGAATAAGGCTATTGGTGGAATCCCATCTAATTCTTCTTGGAAACAAAAACCTAGGGTTTGCGGCTAACAGATGATGTCTCATGATACTACTAATGAATCAAGGGGATACCTATAACTAGGACCCACCCATGTCTTCCAATACAAATCATTCCGAATTTATAGAAATGAAAAATTTAATTCATGAATCAAAAAATATCTATATTGATTAAATGATATCAATTTAACATTATTTCCATTATCACCAAAATTAATTTCAAAGAAAACGTCACATCTAAAGATATTACCTAACATAGGAAATAATGATACCCATGATACGATTAAAAATGATATTTAAATAAATCATCAAATAATTTAGACCATAAATTAAAGGGGTAGTATATACATCATAGGAAAGAAAAAATGTGTGAATAAATCATGTGTCCCCTAGAAATAAAAGTTAGGCAAATATCCCATTACATACGCTTTCTATAAATTGAAAATAATTTACCCAAGTTTTTAATGGTTTAAATCATGTTATTAATTTATATAATAACAATGTTCATATTTATCATATCATATATGATCCACTTATTTCATTTAATGCTCATTTTTAATAATATTACATTATTTACCTTTTTTGTTGTGTTAAATGCTTCATTTTCCTATGCATGTTACTTATGTAATTCTTATTTATTATGGAAAAGTTACTGTTACAATATCTCCATAAATATATTAAGATAATAGATTTCATAACTAGTCCATATTTTTATTTTATGAATAATTATTGAATGATGAACAAGTAAAATGAATCGCATTATGTCGAGGAGACAACAAGTCATTTATTCACCGAGGGGACAATATCATTCCCATAATAGTGAAATATTACGATATTGTATGGTATATTAATATTACCAGAATAAAAATAAATTTATAATTTTCATATATATATCTATTATTTATATCATTATACTCTTACATGTATGTTGTAAATGAAAAAAAATCACACAACATCGTGGATATTGTAAGTTGTAGGTATGTACATGAAATGCTTTCGTTTTACATTGGATTATAAATAGTAAAGTATCGTTTTCCCATAACCACAATGAAATATCAATGTAGACATGATTGTAGATTTATTATTTTAACACAGAAATTACCATTAAGATGATATATGAGAAGAGATAAACATGAAAGAGTGGATAAATAGGATTACATTTTGTTTGGTGGACATCTTTTGATCATCTTCCTAAGGGATATAATCATGGTTTTTTGGAAGACCATGAAATCCGAAACATATATATGGAATTATAGAAGATAGTTTTGTTGGATATTGTTGATCTATAATGATTTTGAAGGTGAAATTAAATGATGGATTGAGTTCTCATTTATAATTGAGGTGACACACACTTTAGGAATTCCCAAGAATTTTAATAATTAATTAATAGATTTATAGAGTAAAATACTTAAAAATGGCATTAAAGTACATGGGATAATTTATTCAAAAATATCATATCATATTTTTTACACAGTATTTTCTTCATTTTTATTTAATTAATAAAATATTATATTCAGAAAAAATTAATAGTGTCCAAATTAACATAATTTGTTAATATAACATTAAAGGAATAAAAAAAATTATTTTCAAACTAAATATTTCATTATATAAAAAATATTAATATTTAGCTATATAATTCATTGATAGTATAAATTATCTAAAATATTATTTATTATAATATTTTTAATATCATTTATTTTATTTCCATTAATTTAATAATTAAAACATCATTATTGTTAATGTTTTTAAGGAATTTATTACATCTATAAAATATAAAATAATTTAAATTAAGAAATAAAATATTTTAAATAAAGAAATATAATTTATGGTGTAACAGCCTGAGATTTTATGAAAAATATTCTTTTTAATTTCATTAATGTCTTTGTTGTATGCTACACCAAAAGGAGCTTTCTCAACACGCATCCTTAACTTGCGTTGTATTACACGCAATCGCGACCTTCCTTGATAGCGTGTGTAGTACGCAATACCGAGTTTCACTAAACAACGATATGATAATAAAATATTATTAAAACTCGCCGTTATGAATAGTAATAACAACTTTTTGAAATTTTATAAATTTTATTTTTCAAAATGGACTTCATTTTTTGATTTGTAATAATGAAATTAGCCTAGGGTGAAATTTTGGTATTTTTCTGAAAATTTTCAATTTTTGATGAATAGTGAAACCACTAAGTGGTAGTTAAAAAAACATAATTTTTCATAAAACATAATTTTACCGCTTCTTTGAGTGTAATTTTGAAAATCCAAGAGACACGGTTAATATCAAGGACAAAAATGTGGTCTAATGAGATGAAAATAATTTTTGGTGAATAGTAACGTTTTACTTTTTTTACCACGGTTAAAAGTAAATAGGGAAATTAATGGTAAAAATGATATTATTATTACCCTAACACATGTCCTAATTCTATTGGACAAGTGTAATTCGACCAAAAGCAACCTTAGGAATAATATATGGCCATTTAGGCCCACTTGGATTAGATTAGGACATTTATTATTAATTTATTTAAAGAAGGGTTAAAATAGTTAAAATCAAAGTTTAATAAGTAAATAATTTTTAATATGGGGTTATAAATAAGATAAATTCGACAATAAATATTCATTAGAAATATAAAAAGATTTCCTACATAATTGTAGTTTATTTGTAATTTTTATACTTTAAATAATTTAATTTATTTATGACCCAATGATGATGCAGTAATTACCATAATAGTGAAAAATTAGAATAATTGATATTATAAATACCTAAATAAGTATAATTTGAGACTTTTTATGAATTAAACTAATTTTATAGGTTAATATGACATGTTAGTATTAATTTAATTAACTTTTTTTGAAGTAATCATTCTGTTATGAGTTTCAAAAAAATCAACTATTGAATAGTGTCAAAATTGACATAAAATAGTTTTTAAAACAAATATTCTATTATTAATTGTTATTTTATTCCTAAAAATCTAAGGTTAGGAAAAATGACATATATAAGGTTATATATATTAATAAAACACAACATGGGGGTCTTTTGGATGTATATTGTAAGTTTATTAACTATATAATATAAAAATACAAAGTGACATGGTAAATGTCAATCTAATTAACTAAGAGTTAAAACTAAAAGATAAGGTTAATATAATGACCTAAACTTGTCTAAATTCTATTGGATGAGAGGATTTCGACCCATACCAACCTTATCTTAGAAATAACGCAATTTGGAGCTATTTAAAACCGAAGATGACTTTATAATAAAATAATATTTTTAGTTTTCCAAAGGAGCCCCTCTCCTCCCTTATAAAAGGGCACCTCCTCCCTCTCCTCCTCACACCAATTTGAGCCTTAAATCTCGGCCAACCCCTGCCAAATTATCTTATCCACTTCCCTAGAAACATCCCAGAGGTTCTGGTCTTCCTCAAAGACCAATTTTAGTGCCCTACCAGGAGATCTCAAGAGGCGCTTCAGAGAAGAGGTAATATCCGTTACCGATTCTTTCATCTTTATTTCTTCTTACACATCTTCTTCATTAGATGTTCCATTATGACATAATAACATCAGTATCACTCATATAATGATATGGTATTATAAATATTAAACAACCCTATTTCACCATCAATCCATCCTACGGAAAACAAAATCACCGCGCGTGCATACGTACGGAATACCGTCTCCACACCGTGGTGTAATCTATTTTCCACCACCACCATACTTGGATGGGTATAATGGTGTAAATAATAAATATATATAATTATTGTAAAGTGATATTGATTATATAATAGTATACATACACTCCAATAAAATCCCATGATCATTATAACGATATCATCGCTCGTGCGTACGTACGGACTACCGTCTCCACGACGCGATGAGATTCATTCTCCATGTTTACCATTTAAGAATGATTACAAAGTATATATAAGAAATAATAATGAAATATATGACATTATAAAGCTACTGGATTTATGTATATATGTATGTCATCTACTTAATTCCATTTAACTCAATGAGGAAACGAAAACAGCGTTCATGCGTACGTACGGCCTAACGTCTCCATGAACGGTGTATTTCTATCCATTTATCGATCTATTATATATATGTATATTATGAATATATATTATATATAAATCATGTTTTATATTCTGTAATTAAGTAACCATGATCTATGTAATCATATGAATAATTACAAGTTAAAACATGAACGACAAACGAGACGATTTTACCCAAAATGCTCTTTAACATGGAATTTACAAAAGAACGGGTAACATAAAGTCATAAGTGAACAATATATGATATCATAACAATGAGTATGATTCTGGAATAATTAAATGACATTATTTAAATCATTATACAGGAGGTTCATACACTTACGAAGAAAATCGGACCTAAGGTAAGGGAAATATCACAATCTCATTTTTATCCGAGATTGTTTATACTTTGGTATTTACTGGGGTGTATTTTATCATCCACATCCATGTTTCCTCAATATGTAATATTATTTCCATACACCTAAAAAAAAATTTAAATCCATTTTTACCCTTTGGTGGGTTTATAGTAAAAGATATGAAATGAATCTTTTGTCGTTTTTCGTAAGAGGTACTTTTTGACTTTTCCTACAAAAGTACGAGAAGAATGTTTTTTTAACTTATACAACATGAATGGATTTTTCAAACATTATTTCCAAGAAGCTTCCTTTACAAGTTTTCATGTTTATTTTTAATCAACATATTTTAGTTTAAAATTGTATGACATTTTATGAAAGGAAAAATGTTTTTGAAGTAGAAAGGATATTTCCCTCAAGAATAGTGTTCAAGTGTTTTATCAAAATTATTTTCCATCTAAGATAATAAAGGGTTCTGTTTCTATCCCTATTATTACATTGATTTGATTATGTTGTGATGGAATTATTTTTATGAATTCCTTTATCTTATATGAAATGTTTTATGATGTCACGATGTTTAAGATTCCCATTTTTATTACATGGGTTATGCAATGATGTATGATTTATGATTTTGTGGCACACATAAGAATGGTATCATTATGGGATGGGTGGGACCTATATCTCCCTCCAATGCATTGGGTACAGATTTTATATCTCATGAGATAGACATGGCTGGAACGGTAGGTTATACCAGTTCAGTGAAATAGGACTGAAACGAGGAGTGAACTCGGTTCAGAAAGGGACTTTGTCTACTAATATAATATTGGCAATGAGTCTTGACTAATAAGAAATGATTCTCTATGATTATGTGTGTATGAAACAAAGTATCATGTTTTATTTTATGATTATTGGGATTTCATTTCACTACTATGATTTATCCCATGTTATGAAATTATGATTTGTTTTGCAGGTTATGATTTCCAAAATGATATGTTATTTTGAAAATGATGTGATTGATATTTCATTTGTTTATCCTTACTGAACATTGAAGCTCACCCTTTTATGTTTTCTCTTCCCCAGGATATAAAGAAAGGTTTTAGGTCAAAGAAAGGAAGATCTTTATGGGAGATGTTTAAGATCTTTCACCACGATTAGAAGATTATATTCCGAGTTTCCAAAGACACTAAACTATTACGATCCTTGTGTGTGTGTTTTTGTTATGTACTATGTATTCCAAAAATGTAATGTAATGTCCATGTACGTAAAGCTTTGGGTCTCTACAGTTGGTATCAGAGGAAAAGTTTAGTCAACCTTTGGAAACTAGGATGCGAAAATGCTAGTGAGATCCCTAGAGATATTTCTAAGTTATGTCTAGGGATGTCCCTAAGGATAAATATACGTATAGGATACAATCCTAGAACTACGGTAACAATCATAGAATTTAATCTAAGATGATAGATATTGAGGATACTCCCCCTTTGTTATGTTCTTTTCCCTAGCATGATTTTTGCCTCTCACACTATTCTTTTTGGGTTATAGACGATGGCTGGAACCCGAAGGAACTGTGTTGATCAATGCAATGGACAATGCAATGATTGTCCTCTTGAACAAACAAATGGTATGGGAGATGGAGTGAAAAATCTTATTGCTATACTTACACAAGCTATGTATCATTATGGACTTCCACATTAGTAGAGAAGGGAACAATATTCTATTGAGTCCTTCATGAGGCAATGTCCACCTTCTTTCAGTGGGTGTTCTGATCCACTTGTTGCTGAATAATGGATTAGTACTACTGAAAAGATATTTTCAGTTCTTCAATGCTCTGAACATGATAAAGTCATCTTAGCAGTATATCGTTTGGAAGGTGAAGCTGATCAATGGTGGAATCTTATCAAGAATAAGAGGCCAAGAGATGAAATTGAGTCCATGGAATGGGACGAGTTCAAGAACTTATTTTTCAATAATTACTTCCCTCGTATTCTTCGAACAAATACGGAGAAGGAGTTTCTTGAACTAAAGAAAAAGGATGATGAATCTGTTGGTATATACGAAGCGAATTTTACAAGGCTTGCAAGGTATGCATCTGGATTTATCATCCAACCTGAATGTAAAGTTGATCGATTCTTCAGTGGCTTAAAAACAAATCTTCAAAGGGAATTAGCTATAAGAGACTTCAGTAGCTATGAAGAAATTGTGTGTTGTGCTATCAATGTAGAAATGGAAGTTGGTGTTACATATCCATCTCATAGTTTTGACAATAAACGAAAGATGGAGTTCAAGGAGAAATCTCATAATAATGGTGAAAAGAATATGAACGTTTCCTTATACTCAATGTGTGGAAAGAATCATGGTGAAGATTGTCTTAATGGGATATGTAAATGTTTCAAATGTGGAAAGGAAGGTCATCGGGAATTTGAATGCCACAATGATGGGAAGAAGATGTCTAATGATGCAAACAATGGAAGGGATACACATAATGAACCTATTACACTTCAATGCTTCAAGTGCAAGGAAATGGGGCATTATGCTAATAAATGCCCTAATCCAAGGGTTAGTGATGATCGACATGAGAAACCACTTAAGGAAAAGGACAAAGGGAAGTCACATGAAATCACCATTGGCGATGTTGAATATGAAAACGATGTGGTGGAATGATTAAGTGATTATGTAATGGGATTCCAAAATAATGTTGTATAGAGTATCGTGGAATATTGGAATATTTATGTATTGGTCTATTGTGGTTTTCAATAATTTTATGGTACCGAAAAATATGGAATGTGATTGAGATATTTTTGGAAAAAAAAGATGATATGTTCATAATTAAGGGAAAACGAGAAAATGAAATATTTTACAGTATTCATGAGCTCATGATTGATATAATGACTAAGTGATATCATGGTTTGAGTATATAGAATTTTGTGGATTTTGGTATGTGTAAAGTGTTAAATATTAACTACATTCAAGTTTTCAGTAAGGTTCAATGGGTATTAAATAGAATACATGATTAAGGCCTTTGAATGTTTGGAATGTGACCAACAAGACATATCTTATGATACATGGGGATCAACGACGGTATTAAATCTCTGGTAATCGTTTTCACTATATTATGAGAATGTACTGTAGTATTATGGATAAGCCTAAAGACTAGAATGGATTATGTTGGACATAAGTCAGTATTGTTTAAGGACAGAAGTTTTTTCGATATTATTGATGGGATGTTATTGTAATATAGTTTTACAAAAAGGACAACCTACAGGACGGGTGACAGCCCATCGCGTCGGACAAGGTCGTAGGAATTGAACCCACAACCGAAGTGCGACTGGCCTTTATCGCCTACAATTGGCCTACAGGAAGTCCCTGGTTAGTAGAAACTAGTTTTATTTTATTAAGCGGTTTGATATATGATGTATAAGGTCATTTTAGGAACCATATATGATTAATATCACTATAGATGGACTTATATATTTTTTTGATAACTTTTCTAACCTTTTGTTTGAGACAGATGGAATGACCCATCATTCTATCACATGATCTTCTAACACATCACGAATGACAAATTCAACTTCATTTATTTAAGAGATGATGTAGAAATTGTTCAAAGAACAACAAACGGTGAGACTATACCAAAATCATGAATGTATTTCTTCTAATTCCAAGTTCATCAACTTTAGGGAAATAATCTTGAAAAACAAAAATGTTGTCCTAGTGCTCTTATATCTGATGAATCAGATGGTACCTTAGATCATCACAAATTTATGGCTTTGTGATTGCTGGATTTTCCATAGCCATGTTCTCTACCACTCTCCACCAGAACATGATGGTTAGATTTCTCTACCATATCCATATTTTCACCTATGTGGAAACACAGTGATTGGTTTATTTGGGTAACCATTACGTTTCATACTTTTGTTTTTAAAAGATTGGTTTTGGTATTCCTTTTTACAATGTAAGTTTCTATTAATGAAAATTTCTAATAGTAAACTATTAATAACCCCGATGAATTTCGAGGGTGAAATTCATTTTAAGGGGGGTAGAATGTAACAGCCCGAGATTTTATGAAAAATATTCTTTTTAATTTTATTAATGTCTTGTGTTTTACACTACACCAAAAGGAGCTTGCTCAATACACATCCTTCACTTGCCTTGCATTACAAGCAATCGCGACCTTCTTCGATAGCGTGTGTAGTGCGCAATACCGAGTTTCACTAAACAACGATATGCTAATAAAATATTATTAAAACTAGCCGTTATGAATAGTAATAACCACTTTTTAAAATTTTATAAATTTTATTTTTCAAAATGGACTTTATATTTGGATTCGTAATATTGAAATTATCCTAGGGTGAAATTTTGGTATTTTTATGAAAACATTCAATTTTTGATGAATAGTGAAACCACTAAGTGGTAGTTTAAAAAAACTGAATTTTTCATAAAACATAATTTTACCGCTTTTGTGAGTAGAATATCGAAAATCGGAGAGACACGGTTAATATCAAGGACTAAAATGTGTTTCAATGAGATGAAGATAAGTTTTGGGGAATAGTAACTTTTTACTTTTTTTACCACGGTTAAAAGTAAATAGGGTAATTAAGGGTAAAAATGATATTATTATTACCCTAACACATGTCATAATTCTGTTGGACAAGTGTAATTCGACCAAAAACAACCTTAGGAATAAAATATGACCATTTAGGCCCACTTGGATTAGATTAGGACATTTATTATTAATTTATTTAAAGAAGGGTTAAAATAGTTAAAATCAATGTTTAATAAGTAAATAATTTTTAATATGGGGTTATACATAAGATAAATTCGACTATAAATATTCATTAGAAATATAAAAAGATTTAATATATAATCGTATTTTATTTGTAATTTTTAGACTTTATATAATTTAATTTATTTATGACACAATGATGATGCAGTAATTAACATAATAGTGAAAAATTAGAATAATCGATATTATAAATACCTAAATAAGTATAATTTGAGACTTTTTATGAATTAAACTAATTTTATAGGTTAATATGACATGTTAGGATTAATTTAATTAACTTTGGTCGAAGTAATCATACTATTATAAGTTTCAAAAAAATCAACTATTGAATAGTGTCAAAATTGACATAAAATAGTTTTTTAAACAAATATTATATTATTAATTGTTATTTTATTCCAAAAAATCTAAGGTTCGGCCAAATGACTTAGATAAGGTTATATATATTAATAAAACATAAATTGGGGTCTATTGGATGTATATGGTATGTTTATTAACTATATAATATAAAAATACAAAGTGACATGGTAAATGTCAATCTAATTAACTAAGAGTTAAAACTAAAAGATAAGGTTAATATAATGACCTAAACTTGTATAAATTCTATTGGATAAGAGGATTTCGACCCATCCCCACCTTATCTTCGAAATAACTAAATTTGGTGATATTTAAAACAGAACATTACTTTATAATAAAATAATATTTTTAGTTTTCCAAAGGAGCCCTCTCCTCCGTTATAAAAGGGAACCTCCTCCCTCTCCTCCTCACACCAATTTGAGCCTTCAATCTCGGCCAAACCCTGACAATTTATCTTCTCCACTTCACTAGAATCATCCTACAGGTTTTTGTCTTCCTTAAAGACCAATTTTATTGCAATACATGGAGATCTCCAAGAGGCACTTCAAAAAAGAGGTAATGTCCGTTACCGATTCTTTCATCTTTATTTCTTCTTCCACTTCTTCTTCTTTAGATGTTTCATTATGATGTAATAACATCAGTATCACTCATATACTGATATGTTATTATAAGTATGAAAAAACCCTATTTCACCATCTATCAATCCTACGGAAAATGAAATCACCGCGCGTGCGTACGTATAGAATACCGTCTCCACGCCGTGGTGTAATCTATTTTCCCCCACCAAATTACTTGGATGGTTATAATGGTGTAAATAATAACTATATATAATTATTGTATAGTGATATTTATTCTGTAAAAGTATACATACACTCCAATAAAATCCCATGATCATGAGAACGATATAATCGCTCGTGCGTACGTACGGACTACCGTCTCCACGACGCTATAAGATTCATTCTCCATGTTAACCATTTAAGAATGATTACAAATTATATATAAGCAATAATAATGAAATATATGACATTATAAAGCTACTGTATTTATGTATATATGTATGTTATCTACTTAATTCCATTCAACTCAATGAGGAAACAAAAACAACGTTCATGCGTACGTACGGCCTACCGTCTCCATGAACGGTGTATTTTTTTCCATTTATCGATCTATTATATATATATATATTCGGAATATATAATATATAAATCATGTTTTATATTCTATAATTAAGTAACCATGATTTAAGTAATCATATGAATAATTACAAGTTAAAACACGAACAACAAATGAGACGGTTTTACCTCAAATGCTCTTTAACATGGAATTTACAAAAGAACGGGTAATATAAAGTCATAAGTGAACCATATATGATATAATAACAATGAGTATGATTCTAGAAAAAATCAATGACATTATTTAAATCATTATACAGGAGGTTTGGACACTTACGAAGCAAATCAGACCTAAGGTAAGGGAAATATCACAACCTCATTTTTATCCGAGATTGTTTATACTTTGGTATTTATTGGGGTGTATTTTATCATCCACATCAATGTTTCCTAAATATGTAATATTATTTCCATCCACCTGAAATATTTTTTAAATCCATTTTTACCCTATGGTGAGTTTATAGTTAAAGATATGAAATGAATCTTTTGTCATTTTTCATACAAGGTACTTTTTGACTTTTCCGACAAAAGTACGGGAAAAATGTTTTTTTAACTTATACGGCATGAATGGATTTTTCAAACATTATTTCCAAGAATATTCCTTTTAATGTTTTCAAGTTTATTTTTAATCAACTTATTTTAGTTTAAAATTTTATGACATGTTAAGAAAGGAAAAGTGTTTTTGAAGTAGAATGGATATTTTCCTCATGAATAAAGTTAAAGTGTTTTATCAAAATTATTTTCCATCTAAGATAATAAAGTGTTCTGTTTCTGTCCCTATTATTACATTGATTTGATTATGTTGTGATGGAATTATTTTTATGAATTCCTTTATCTTATATGAGATGTTTTATGATGTCACAATGTTTAAGATTCCCATTTTTATTACATGGGTTATGCAATGATGTATGATTTATGATTTTGTGGCACACATAAGAAATGTATCATTATGAGATGGGTGGGACCTATATCTCCCTCCAATGCATTGGGTAAAGATTTTATATCTCATAAGATAGACATGTCTAGAACAGTAGGTTATACCGGTTCAGTGAAAGAGGACTGAAACGAGTAGTGAACTCGGTTCAGAAAGGGACTTTGTCCACTATGATAGTCTTGGAAATGAGTCTTGACTAATAAGAAATGATTCTCTATGATTATTTGTGTATGCCACAAAGTATCATATTTTATGTTATGATTATTGGGATTTCATTTCACTACTATGATTTATCCCATGTTATGAAATTATGCTCTCTTTTGCAGGTTAAGATTTCCAAAATGTTATGTTCTTATGAAAATGATGTGATTGATATTTCTTTTGTTTACCCTTACTAAGAATTTGAGCTCACCCTTTTATGTTTTCTTTTCCCCAGGATATAAATAAAGGATTTAGGAAAAAAAAGGAAGATCATTATTGGAGATTTTGATGATCTGTCACCATGATTGGAAGATTATATTCTAAGTTTCCAAAGACACTAAACTATTACGATCCTTGTGTGTGTGTTTTTGTTATGTGCTAAGTATTCCGCAAAAGTAATGTAATGTCCATGTACGTAAAGCTTCGGGTCTCTACATATGGTAAATCATCTCTTCTCAAAGAACATCAATTAAAATGATTTATGAATTAGAATCCATAGTGTGAACAACTTGACTTTCATTTAAATAAAATATTATGATGGGATTAAATTCACCTTAATGGATCCAAAAGGTATTAAGGTAGACCTAATGGGTTTTATGGTGGAGTACTAATAATAAAATAAAGTTTATCAAAAAATTTATGTAGCTTAATGTTTCATATAATTTTAATTAAAATTATTTTATTAAATTTTCATCTCAAATTATCAATGTATCAACACTTTATAAGATGTAAAATAATTTATTTCAAATAAAAAATTCAAAAATAAAGTAATATCATAAAAAAAAAATTCTATGTATAATCTTATATATTCATTATTTATGTTTAATTGAACATATAATTTTCCAGATAACTTATTTAATCTATTAATTTGACATTTCTTTCCATGAGAAAGCATTGCAAAAGAATTTGTATAATATTCAAGTTTAATAACAACAAAATACTAAAAAAACATTCAAAATAATAATCTATATAAGATAATATCTAAAAAATTCATGAATATTCTTTTTATTACTCAAATTTTCTATATATAGAATAATATTTTCTTTTTCTAGCATAGTACAATCACTACGTAGAGATTAATTTTTTTATATTTATCATGAAATAAATAATATTTTTTAATTTATGGATTATTTTTTTTATTTTTTCATTATATTATATTAATTCAGTCATTATAAAATTTTAATAAATTTATATATCATATTCATTTTTGAATGATATAAAAAGATACTGTTTTTCATAATAAACTGTATTTTTAAGATTCATCAAAAATAAAAACAACATAGAAAATTCAAATAAATATCACTCTATGATAATTTTAAAATAATGATTTAAAAAAGTAATATTATTTTTCAAATAAAATTTAAAAAAATTTCATAATAGTGTATTAAAAATGGTTCTTCATTAAAAAGCAGAAAAATTACCTTTTTCATTAATATGAATTTTTATGCCGAAAATTAGATTTATTCTTATCATAATCCTATAAATATTTTTGGATGAAAGTAAAATAATAAGATTGAATATATAGTGTATAAATTTTATTCATATCATTCAGTAAGAGTAATTAATTTAATTACTAAGATAAACTACCTTTTGACCAAAATATTATTTTTTTTTAAAAACATTTCCTTTTTATTTAATTGATTGTTATATTTATTTTTAATTAATTGGTAACTAATGAAAACATTAATTTATATTATCAAATTATTTAATACTATTAATAACTTCTAATATAAAATCTAATGGACTATTTTCATTTCAATTAGTATATAGTGGTTCGTCTAAGCTTGGTGTTGTGTACAACATCTAATATCAAATTAGTTAAATCTATAAAGAGACATATAAAAAATATGATGGTTTTATATTATCCAATCCTAAAATAAATTACATCCTTGAATGTTTTAATTTCACTATAGAAATAAAATGTTGATAATTGAAAATTACTTTGTGGGAAGTCAACCTTGTAAATATGGTTAGTTAAACATCATTTTAATAAGATGTGAAATGAAATAAAATTATCACCACAAAATAAAGCATTCAGAGAGGAGAACAGTAGTGGGAAGTAAAAACATGGACATATATAAATAATATTAAATCAATTTCTAAGGAAGAATGATAGAGATCATTATAATTATATTGTTGACCATAAACCCTGTAAATATTTGATTTGTTAAAATAAAATAGATTTCATTATATGAAAAGTAAACTGATAACATATTTTTGAAATATCATTGTCTTGCAGTTTATGGATGTATATAAGAACTTAAGTAATCAATCTTGAATTTACTCTATAAAATAAGCATAATATCATCATTTTAACGTGCCTTGATCTAATTATAGTTTTTCTCTTACACCTAAAAAGGATATGAATGAAGAATTGTTTTATGATTGAAACACTTTTAAGGAATCTTAATATCCAAAATCATTTCCTTAATCCTCTATGTATTTAATTAAACCATAATTTTAAGTATGTGTTATCAATATATAATATCAAAATATTAACCAAATAAATTCCATAAGTAGTTATTCATTGAAATAATCCAAAATATGTTTATCCACATTCAAATAAAAACATTTATAATAAAGGAAACTAAATTAAAATAATCCACATAACATCATATTTTTTCAAAAGGGAATAATTTATATCTTATTATCACATAAAACATATATTAACACCTTGATCTCTTTTAAACAATAATGAAAAAAATCATGCTTCTAATAATAATATTAATATGTATATGTCTTTTATACAAACATATAGTAAATCAAAGGAATATAAAATATGAAATCGAATCCCTAACCACTTTAATGGTAACCAATAATTCCCATAAACATATATTTAAATTTATTTCCTTCAAATATAGAACATATTAAGGTTATCTTTCCTCAAAATTTTGTTTTCAAAAAGATCAACGTGACATGGAATCATTTAACTTGTTTTATTGGACTATTCATCACATAATTCCAAATACTTAAAGAATATGTACTATAACACAATCCTTAAACGTTTCATTATTATTATAACCATAATGTCATTGATATAATACTAAACGTAATTGTTTACTCTAAATACAGAAGAACTTTAATCATTGTAGTTCATTATTAGACCATTAACTATTCTGAATTCTTCATTCCATCGTTCAATCATTTATATTCTCTTCATTATTAGCAGTATAACCATTACTAATATAACCTTTTTGATTATCATCATGAGGTTACCCCCATAGACAACAATTTTCATAATTCGCACACTATCGATATTTAAAACATTCAACTATCGATAATACCAGAGGGTTACCATTATTCTTGTCCATTATGTTGACATAAAAATAAATTATTATTAACTAATTTCATGGTTTATATCTTCCTTTTATACACCCAAAAAATGTTTTCATTCCACTAATTAAATCACATGAGTGTTTCTAGAAAAATTATTATCATATAGAAAACTGAATCCTCTTATATTCAAGATCACTAATACCCTATCTCTCAGGGAACTCTATCAGGCTCTACATTGGTGAGAATGACAGTTTGTGAAGGTATATAGTTTTTAATCATATCCCAAGATAATTTCTTCATAATAAACATGAAATCCTTTAGTTTAGTCATCATCCCATTTGGGTTCTTATGCAAACATTTTCAATATCATTCAATTTCAATATGGTACATTTTATTTCTCACCATAGCCTAATATCATAAATTACAGTGTGGGAAATAATAATCACAATTATAATTCCTAATGATACGATGAATCATTTATAGGATGTATATATCATAAAACATTCTCTATCTATGAGTATATATATTAATCATAGGTTAACCACTATCGATACAACATATATAAGACATTATCCAATTCATTCTATTCTCCTCATAGTCAGTCATAGGGTTGTATTCCCTAAAATATGTTTTCTTAAATCTAGTTCTCGTAGTTTATACTAAGCATCCTCTGATATCAACTATAAAAACCAGGACCCAAGTATCCCAAATCTAGTGACAAACTTTTTTACATTGTAAAAAGTTATATGGAATTAAATCCTAAAGGTATGTATAGCTTAGTAGTTTGGGAAAACCGATACATATTTGATTACTTATTACATTTGGAATATGAAATAAAACAAAATACCTAACAAAAGTAAATGCTCGGAATCCTTGAAATATGTTTGAAAAAAAGTCTTATTCAAAACTAATGAAAAGGGAAAACATAAGGGCGAGATAATGTTTTCAATAAGGTTTAACTATAATGTAATTTATCATGAACCAAAAAAAATCATAATAAAAATTGAATGGAGAATAAATGAAAACAAATTCTATTTAATAAATAAATTGATAATGAAATAAATCTATAGATTTTGTCATAGTGAAAATATATTGGAAATGAAAAACCAAAATTTGAATAAAAATTATGCTTACTTATTATAAATCATGTATTTGGTAGATGAACCACTAACATCAAGTCTATTCACAAGATGGTTTAAGTCTATGGGTAGAAACTTGTATAATTTTCATAGAGACAAATGTGATGGGTTTGTCTGCAACTGATTTTCTCTCACAAGACAATAAATTTATCAAATAGAAATATATAACATGTTCCCACCCATGTAATCTCGCCAAAAAAGTTCCCATAATAAAAATGATCAATTTAGTTCATTAATAAATAAATATTTGTGTTGAGTAAAAAATATGGATTTAAAAAAAATTCCACAGTTAATTAAATAACTCTACAAGTAATCACTGTATATAAATATGGTACACTTCATAGGGAATAATCATATATATGATAAATGAAATAATTATATTTACTGAAATATGTAATAAATGATGATAATTAATAAAATTTCTAGCATATACACCTTATAAAAGAAAAAATTTGTGAATAACGAATGTGTCCTATAAAAATAAAAGTGATATGAAAATCCATTACCTTCCACATTCTATTAGAATAACATTGTTTAAATTCCAATATAGTGGTTTAAATAATGTTATTTATTTATACCATAATTTTTTCATATTTATGATAACATATATGATCCAATTATATCATTTTATTACTCAATTGTTAATAATATTTTATTAGTACCTATTTCTGTGTAAATTTCTTAATTTATTGACGCACATTTTATTATGTATCTATCAATTATTTTTTATATGATAATGATCCATTATCATCATAAATATATTATGGTAATAGATATAATATTTATTCAATATATACATTTTGATAATCATTCTTGAATGGATAACATAGAAAATGAATCAGATCATGTCGTGGAGACAGTAGATCATATGTACACCTGTGAAATAGTACTGTTCCCTTAATAGTGAATTACAATTAAAGTGGATGGTATATAAATATTTCTATAATAAATATCATGTAATAATTATCATATATATATATACATTATTTTCATAATTATTCCAATACATGCAATGTGAACATGGAAATAAAATTACACCATGGCGTGGATAATGTAAGACGTATATACGCACAGGGGGTACATTTGTTTTTCAAAGGATTGATAAAAGTTGGAGTATGGTTGTCCCATAATAATAATTACATTTTTATAATATATTTTATACTATATTTGTTCTCCAATCATAGAAATAAAACATAAATAGTAAGTTCATGAAGAAATAAACTTGAAAGAGTCGAAAAATATGATTATCTCTTCTTCAACGAAGTTCCTTTAAATATCTTCTTATGGGATCTATATTGATAATTTTTTTAAGGTTGTGACCTTTAAAATAGGTATAATATATTTTATAACAAAATTTGTAACAGGATAATCAAGCTATATGATTTCGGGTGGTGAAATTAAATGATGGATGATGTTCCCATTTTAAATTGAGTTGAGGGAATGCTTATGAAAACCGTAAAATTTTAATATATAATAAGTTATATTCTAGTGGAAAATACTTAAAATTTGTTTATAAAGAAACGAGGTTAGTATTTTCAGCCATCTAGTATCACATTTTTCCTGATTTCTTATTTTTATGATTTTAATGTTATCTAATAAAATATTATATTCATGAAATGCTATTTCTGTCAAAATTAACATTATTAATTTTTATGAAACCGAAAACATCATAAAAAATATTCAATTTGGAATAAAAAATTTTTATATATCTTATAAATTTTATATTCATCTAGATAATTCATGAATCATTTTATTTTTTTTATTTTTTTTATTTTAATATATGTTATAGAACAATGTTTATTTTTCCATTAATTTAATAATTATTACATCATTGTTGTACTCACATTTTAAAAATTTATTTCTTCCCTATAATTTAAAAAAAATATTAAAAAAAAATATTTTAGATCTAATGTTTGTTATTTTATGTTCAATCAAATCTTATGGAAACCCATCTATTAAATAGTTATACTAATTAAAAACTACTGAGTGAACATCATGACATTCTTTTAAAAAAAATTATAAGGGGCTTAATGTCATTCATGTGGTTCCAAAAGGTCCTAAATTCGATCCAAGAATGATTAAATTCAAATTTTACTCATAAAATAATATTTATTCAATTTAATGGGTAATTTACTGCTTTTATAAATTTAATTGTAATTGTTTTGTTTTTTTTATAAATGAACGATAACTACATCCACATCCCATAAAAATTAAATTAAATTATTTCATATAGAGATATTAAAAATAATTTAATATAATAAAAATAAACTAATTCAGCTTAGTACTATCATTTATATACATTAACTTCGTATATTTACAAATATCCATGTCTAGACATATTATATTATTTGTTAATTTTTATTTTTCATGCTTTGCTTAAGAATTGAAAAATAATTCAGATTATAATCACTATATATAACAATAATACACAAATGTATCAAAAAAATTAAAAATATATAAATAATAATTAATAAAACTGTTATGACAAGTCATTTTAACACACAATAGTTATCTATAATGAACCAAATTTAACATTGCCAATGCTCCGCATGCACTATGTCAGAACTGACATTTTTTTTATATTTATAATTAAAAAATTATAATTTATATCATTGGATTATTTTTGTTTGATATTATTATTATTTTAACATACATTACTCATTATGTATGTCTATTAAATACTTTTATCAAAGTTATATTTTGGTGATATCACAAAAGATACTACATTTCATTTATAAATAGATTTTTTCTATTCATAAAAAAATTAAACTTCTCAAAAAAATACCAAATATTCTTCCAAATACAACAAGAATATTTTTTATTAAAAAATGAATATTTTTTTTTTAAAATAAATTTATAAAATTGTAAAAATTATGTATTAATGTAGTTATTCAATTTAAATATACTAAAATATCTTTTTAGAAAAATCCAGCTTTTATGCTTAAAAACGGATACATTCTTATCATAATCCCATCTATGTTGTCGGATATATTTTAATAAATCATTATAAATAATATATATATATATATATATTATCATTCACAAGATGTAATTAATTTAATTATTTGGATAAAAAACTTTTGGCCCATACTAATTTTTTAATGAAATTATTTTATACTGAATTGATTTATATAATCACTTATAATTAATTCGTAACCAATGAATTCAATCATATATTTTCATAAGTTAGTTATTCTTATTCATATCCTCTAACTATGTGTCATAGATATAATTTTTATTTAAATTAATAATATTAATAGTATATTGGTTTCATTTAGACTCAATGTTGCGTGCAGCGTATGTTAATAAAAAATATAAATTTAAAAACAAATATTTCATAAAATCTTACTGTGTTATAGATTAGGTATGTATATTGAAAAATTAACAGATTCGTAATAAAAACCACATTAAAAATTCATCTAATCATGAGTTTCCATCATGGATGTCACG
Organism: Viscum album; assembly: GCA_963277665.1. NCBI lineage: Eukaryota > Viridiplantae > Streptophyta > Magnoliopsida > Santalales > Viscaceae > Viscum > Viscum album. Next base: position 2,010,815,978 of record OY728155.1, read on the forward strand.
AACAAGAGTTTCCCTAAATAGAAATGTAGAAAAAAAAGAGATGAAAATGAGAAATAGGAGTGTCACATTTATCTCATGGTCAAACAATACAGAAAACCAAGTGGCAGATTTCTGGATAGAAGAGAATTTCTAAAATAACCCAAATATCTCTCTAGTATGATGTCTATAGAAACATGAATTAAAATTATTATTTTAAGGGATTAATCTATTTTAATAACTAATTTTTGTCAACCCTTAATGACACTCTCGATTTTGAGTGTAGTTTGAAGAACCAAATTCCAATTATTATAATCATCACTATACAAAAAAATGAATATTACACACTTACTAGATGGTTTTGAAAATCATTTCATCCCAACTTATTCTCTCTTTCCAACAAACATATTTACGCTTGGAAACTACTTGATTTTCCATAACTATGGACCAAAAGATAACTCTCTAAAACATCTCAAAAACCTCCAAAAACATTATAAAAACATTATGAAACTAGAATAATAAATTTCATAACATAATAATACATAATAATACATATAATTCCACAATCAATGGGTGTAAAATTATCAACACTATCAGGGTTTACATCCTCAAAATTCTGTAATTTATTGATGATCAGAGAAAATTATCAAGCATACGGTCTAGTTTAACAGTGTCACATTCTAAGCACTCAAAAAAACCAAAATACATTACTATGAAATACATATAAATTATATCTGTCATCCTAGAAATAATTTATACTGACTATCCAATTATATGATTCAGTATAAGAACCCAATGGGACATATGAATCAAGAGATACAATATTCTGAAGACCAATGTAACAGAGTCAATCTCACACCATTAGAGATTAGATATATAATGTATTTATGCATAAAAAATTAATTAGAGGATAATTTTCGTATAATCCACTAGAATAATGTTCTTAATAATACAAATCTTCCAAATGGACTATGATTCCAACTACCCATATATATATATATAGTAGCTCTAAATACAATGATATACCTTCCAAAACACATAATCCATTACTACAAATGATAATGGAGTACCATAATGATACAAGCACATTATTCTTGTAAATTAAGTGTCAAATTGAGGTATATACTTACCACCCTTATCTTGGGACCGATTTATTAATCTATGGATTTCCTAAAGAATAGAAAATTTACTAACAATAACAATAAGAGAAAATTAATGAAAATTTAAAATAGAAAACTAGAAACCATTATATAGGATTATACAATACTATTAATATCTTCATGATATGAATCATAGGAAAACCCAATGAAGGAAAAATATTGAATATAATAAATTAAATGAAAATTGGTACATTATTTCACTGTAACACTTTTTAGATAGAATGGTTACACCGACTATATATAGACTCAATCCAACAAAAATTGAAATATATTGAACATAATTGATATAATTTTCATGTACCACCTCTATTAAATCATTATTATTTAAGAATTTTTTTAATTAAAATTATTGTTTACTCAAAAAATCAGAATCATATAGGTAACAATCACACCTTTCCCACATGCCGGTTTACATTTTTTTCTACCATGTTAACCATACTGATATTAACATGGAAAAACCTTGTAAAACCCTCATAAAATAAAGAGGAAGCAAAATAAAATCCAAGAACACATAAAACTAATTCATTTATATTCCCACTAAGCAATTGATCCCCAATGTCAGGTATAAATTTAATGGTAAACATATAAGATTCCCCCATATAAATTCTTTGAACATTTTCACCCAAATAATAAATGGGAGCTAGTATCCTGAAATAAATTAACTTATTCTTGTTTTCATAACTGATGTTACTTTCATTGATTTATCACATAAATGATAAATTAAGTAAATCTAAAATTATTAATAACCCAAACACTAATGATTTAAGACATCCACATCCAAATTTTTAATGACATATCAACCCTTATCATAAAAATCCTGAGTGAGAAATGAAAGGATAATTAATATATAAAAACAAAAAATAAACACAATAAACAAAAACAATAAGAGTGATCAAGGTATCCAAAAAATAGCATTATCATTTCTAAATAAATGTTCTTGACCATATAGTCATTTATTATACAAAAAAATAAACCAGGTTACAATCATTAAATTACTCTTTATGAACAAAACCATACCTTGAAATATAATAGTATTTAGTTCTTGAGGAGGAAGAAAAAACTTATATAAAAATTAAATTATTTTGACCCCACTAGTTTACTTAGTTATGTTAGTAATTGATGAGATCAATCCCCAATTTCTAACTATTATGACGTTTCAACTTCCATATTTATGTCTCATACTATTGAAAATAATGAACAAAAACACAAAAGTAGTGAGGATGACTCATCAGGAATTGATAAAAATATGAAATATAATTATAAAAAATATTCAATTCTCTTTATCCCATAAACGAAACTTATAATACAATGAATTCCCCTAGTTCAGTACCATATCAATCGTATTTTACCTTGTTTTACACTATAGATCACCGAATATCCCATTACCTATTTGGGGACATACTTTTATTCCCTGTGATAATATCTCAACATGAAATCAGTATTTTTACCTTCTTGTTGTCATATATAACATATGAAAACAAAATATATCAATATGATCCATTTAACACAATAATATTGAATTATTTTTTACCACAAAAAGTACAAAACTAAAACATCCACAACAACGTCAATAAATATAATAATTTCTCCAAGAAAATGTACAAATGCATCAAAAAAACTTTAACTCAATACTACATAGTTTATAATTTATAATATGGGTTTCATCCACCACATCATTATGTTAGAAAATATCCCAGAATCAAAAATGAATGTTCTCATATTCCTTAAATAATTTCATGGTTTTCATCAAATACGCCCCCCCCCCAAATTCTACTTAAATAGTCTCATTATATCATTTTTTAAATTTCATCACCTTTAATGAAATTTATAAAATATGTTCTGTAAAGGCTATTTTAAAACTAAAATTCAATAATACTATATATTAAAAATAAAACATTATAAATACCATAAAATATTTTACTACATAACAATATAAGGTCACATTTCAGTAATTATTCCCCCTTGGTTCACTAAGGATTACTCATTAAATATTCCATTAATTTTAAACACCAAATAGCATTAGTAAAACATATTTGAAAATAGTTTTTGTAAAAAAAATTAAATCCAAAAATATATTTATAAATCACAACCTAAAAGAAAAAATATTTAATTTAAAATCCTCTTCAAAAAATAAACAATCCTCATCAAAGATGTTCACATAAATAGAATTAAACAGCCCATGTACATACCAATAAATTATAGTTTTAAAAAAAATAATTGTTCATTTCATATACATTTATATTTTAACACATACATTTTTAGAATATTTTCATTATTCTTGCTTAGTAAAATGACTTTTCACTTCATATTCTAGAAATATTTACCATGTGGATATTTTTCATCCAATAAATAAAACGTTTTCATGACACATTATTTTTTGCAATACATCATTATATTATGTTTTAATATTAATCATCATTCTGAAAAAATTACCATTAAAGAGTTCTTATTTACGAAAAAAATAAATAGATGCTGGTAATATGTTACATTGTTCAGTATTCTCTAATAACTAACAAACCTCATAATCATAAAAATGTAAATTCTAATTAATTATTACAACATTATATTCATTTTGACATGTAACTTAGTATTCTCTATGATGTTCATTATTCTAAAAAATATTTTCCACCTCTATACACATCATGTTTTTATATCACCACATTTTTTTATTATGTTTTCAAATTATCCAATTAAAATATAGTTCAACATCTACCATTATTTAATTTTAATTTCAGTATACATAGACTAACGTTCAAATCATTAAATTTAACGAAAACAAATAATTTCATAATAATGTTATTATATATGGATAAATAAAACTCAAACTATTGTAGTGGTTATATATGGTATATACCAAGATTCAATCATTTTTAAATAATAATAGTAAACATCTACAAATGGGTAGAATAAATTTTTTGAAAAATTGTAACATTTCAAGAAAATAACAGGGATTCTATTTACTATTTAATTAATTAAATATTGTTAGAGATGTTATATATTTCTATTATTTTTCAAAATAAGTTACATGTTCAATTAATATATGAGAAAAAATTATGTAATAATCAAAACACAGTGAGAATGAATTATCACACAACATAAAAGGATACCATCATTACAATGTTCTCAAAATCATCACATAGAAACAGCTTGTTTCATCAAATGAAAATTCATCCAATTATAGTAATCATGTATATAATTTACCATTAAAAATAAATAATTAATAATCCAATGTGCGATTGTTGTAATAATACTAGGATGACACTTTAATAATGAATAAAAAATGATATGAATGGATAAAACCATGATGACGAGGATACGACAATCCTAGAAGTTCTTCAAAATAAAATTTTTACTCAAAAATACATGGTAATATGATGTTCATCATTTAGAAACTTCATATTCTATTTTATTTGTTACATTTCATGTTTTGACACATCATATCCCTATTTATACAATCTCAAATAACAAACCATATCATACAACAATTATTTCTTACCTCACGAACCGAAAACGTTGGATTGTGAAGGACCATAATACCACTAACATTTGGTTCATCCCATATAAGTCCCTCATTTATGGTGAGAGGGTAATAAAGTAGAAAATTAAATATCTTGAAAGGGATCCCTTAGTGATTTGGTTACTTTCTTTTGGTTTAGGCCTTTTCCCACATGATGTTATTGGCCTTGTTTAAGAGGATGCTCTTGGGATTCTTTACATTAGCCCTTTTGTTTTGATTTCTCTTTCCTTTTAATTCATCTTATGTACATATTTTATTCATAAAATTATTATGGTGATGATAAAAGAATGAGACAAATAAAAACGGACTTAAAAATCGAGGACATTATATTCCATTACTTATATAATAACATACACATGGAATCTACATGATAATATATATATAATACAAGAAAAATAATTATAATTATGTAAAACCCATAAAATTTAAAAAATAGTAATATCCATAATTTATACAATATTAGTTTCTAGGATATTAAACATGACATGGAATCAAAAAAAATATTGAATTTTCAATAATATGTACTCCCATTATCCACCTAAAAACTATCTCAATGACACATCACATGAAGATGAAAAAAATACCCTCCTCTATAATGGTAAGTGTTATCCAAAAACCATCACCATACTGATAAAATATTTTATATACACTTAGATTTATTTAAAGGCATGAGTATGCATCTTATAAGGATATTTACCAAAGAAAACACATGAAATTTAATAATATAGAAACACATTATCTTGTAATTTATAAAAAAAATCTGATTTAGAGGATAAAGTAAATATGATAAAGAAAAAAATTAGCCTCTTAGGTCAAAGTCTATTTATCTTAAAAAATTATCTCATCAAAAAAACCACCGCATAAAAAATCATCTCATTAGTATACATTCCCATTCCATGCACTAATACAATGAAATTTCTATCAAAATAGTCATATCTCAGAAAACATTATCATGACTATAGAATAATCCCTCTATACACATTTCATCACTTAGGGGTACAAATTAGGGATCCATAAATTCAGTATGAGATCTATTTCTAATCTAACATGGACCCGTAATATGAATTTTCAACACACACCCCCAATCAATCTAGAGTTTTCCCATTTCATTGTGTAAAAAAAATATAGACCAAGATGAGGAAAATCTATATGAACCATGAAAACATTTAAATCTCTCCATGTGTATATTACTAAGAAAAAGTTTATAATATTATAAAATATTTATTTTAAATCCAAATAAACAAATAGAAATTTTATCAGGTATTTTTTGATATTCCCCTATTAATTTTTCATTAAAATTAATTTCAATAATATAAATTTTGAACATGGTTTCTACAATAATTAGTAATTTTTCATGAAAATAAACTATCTCAAAAGTAATACATCATGTTCTTAAGAAATGTAAAGTATCTGAAAAACCACCTACATCACATAAGGATTCAATGTTGATATAAACCCACACCCCTATAAATTAGCTCTGTAGAAAACCAACTATAATGATTCATATAGAAACATTCATTAATTAATACCATAACCACTAGACTATAGAATATATTCATTATACTGAGGTTTCTATGAATAGAAATCAAATAGTTAAAAATTAATATAATATTTAATAGTCTTACCATTTTTCTCTTGGTTGAATGATCAAAACAATCCAATAAAGAGATATTTAAATAAAATATAATCATAAAAATTTCCACGTAAGACCCTCTTGGTTGATAATAATATCCAAATGAGAAAACATTGTTGTTTTTGAAGAATATTTGGGTTAAAATCTTAATATCAAAACCCATTAATAATGCCCAAGGTTTCTAAAACCCTGTATCAAATGTGTGAATCCCTACAGTAAAAAAAATATTTATTGTAAAATGGTTTCTGTAGAGTTTAACCAGCCCATGAAATAATAATGTATGTAACACCCCAGCCCTAGAATCCCAGAGCTAGTTCATTATTTTAACACCTTCAAATAATTACAATGAATCATGTCTCGAAGTACCGATTAGTTTAGTAATCATGGAAAATTGTATACATATATGAAATTAATATTACAATTTCAAACAAAAAATAAAATAGATATAATCCTTTGATCATTATAATAATCTCCCAGATTAAACCTGCAAGTAAATCATAATAAAGTTCTTGGCATATAAGAAAAATAAAACATATGAAAAGGGAAATCTTAGATGCTCAGTAAGGATAAACAATATAGTGTGCGCTATTATAAATAGTCATAAACTTTTACAGAAAAATATAAAATTGAAACACAATACCTTTCAACATGAACTTCAACATTCTATAGAAATGTAAAATAAAATAATGACATTTACTTATTCACATGGATATTCCACTTGTCAAATAAACACATGTAACATTAATAATTAATCTCATAATAATTGAATTCATAATGTTGGACATCTTAACCACAAATTCAAGGCCTCATGCAAAAACCCAAAATATATTTTTTGTCAAGGCCTTTTGGTAATAAACTATTTTTTAACATGTAAATTTTTAATTCATGTATGCTTTATAGATGGCCCCAACCATCACATACTATGTCCATTGCATTTCTCATATATAAATGTTGAAACATAACATAAAAATTCGTATTAAAACTAAAAATGACAAGTCAATACTTTATCTATAAACCATGAAAGGTAAAAAAGAATATCCACATTCCAACATATCATAACTCATTCAATACAATATGAAATATTGTATTATAATAAATCAACCTCAATCAATAATAATATCCTATAAAGGATGGTGAAATTGTTGAAAATGATCATTAAAACTCATTGAGATAAATATCATTTTTTATAAAATAATTTAATATTCAAACATTTATAATGGGATTAATATAAAATATATTTTTTAATCAAACTATCACAAAACACTTTGAAACATTTTAAAGGAATTAACATTTTAAAATAATCATGTCCAAATAAATAAACACTTAAAATCATTTTGAAAACATGTACATTAATAAATAATATTTAGAAAATTAAATCATTAAAACTTTTAAAATGACAATATTGTCAAACAGTCCCTTCCACAAGACATTAAAATATTCCTGATGAAAAAAAATTATGAATCATTTACATAGATGATAAATATGTCCCAATACATACTTACACATAAACAATCTCTGATAATATTGAGATTGAGGCATTAACCCTTACTTTGTACATTCCTTTAGTCGAGGGTACGTTTAGCCTCCTGTATAATGACTATAGTATGTTATTAAATTATAAAAAACCATATTAATATTTTTAATATCATAAGTGATTCATTTACAACTATATACTAGCCATTTACTAATAATTTCCATGTTAAATTAACATTTTGGGTAATAATTGATTTCTTTATCTTACAAGTATTAACTCATTATTATTAATCATATCATTTACAACATGATTTAATTACATATCGAATATAAAACATGATTTATATAACATATATATTCAGAATATAAATATTTATAATAGATAGATATATGAAATGGAATCACTGTTCATGGATATGGAAGTTCGTACGTACGTATGAATGTTCATTTCGTTTTCTTATCGTATAGTATGGAAGTAAGTAAAAGAAATATATTTATATACATAAATATAGATTATTCTAGTAGAAATATTATTTCATATATGTCATTATTAATAAATATAGATATATATATTACTTATAAAAATTCATTAATGGAGATCATTGAAGATAAATCTCATCACGTCGTGCAGACGGTAATCCTTACATACGCACGAGTGACAATATCATTCCACCGTTGGTGAAATAGTGTTTAATTGGATGGTATATTATATATAAAAAATCATTAATATGTTATATTCATCATTTAAAATAGTTGTACTCATTATTATACTCATCCAAATAATGAAGTGTTGTCTAACAAACTACACAATGATGTGGATACAGAAAGTTGTACGTACACAGGTATAGTGACTATGCCATTCATAGGATGGATAAAATAATGAAAATGATTGTACCATATTTATAATAACATCTTAGTATGTAAGGGTACTAGAGTTATTATTTTTGTTTGGAAACACCAAAGAAATAGGAAGTGTTAGAAGAAAATATCATTGAAAGATGTGATAAAATAAATATCTCTTCTTCAGGGGATTCCTTTTTATTTATAAAAAAGGGAAACATCGTTTGGATTTATAATAAAAGTATGGACTCTAAAATAAATTGAGGGTAGTTGGGAGTATATTTTATCGGGTTTTTCCCAAGCCATATTGATTTGGAGGTGTGAATTTGAGAGAAGGGGAAGTACCCTTTTCAATGATACGTGAGGAGACCTTTACATAAAGCATGAAATATTAATTTATTATAAAAATAGTTTTTGTTTTATAATATCTAAAAGTGGATTTAATTTGAGGAAAAATTGGTTATGGGTATAAATCCTCTAAACCAATAGGTTTTAGATGTGTTTAGGTCATCATATTTACTTTATCATTTATATTTAAGACTTCGATAAATAGTTTAATTCTTACCATGTCTTCTTGTATTTTTATACTAAAAGGATAAAATAATTTCAATAAGTATTAAAAGGAACCTAAAGAAGGTCATTTATGAAATTTTAACACCATCCATGTTAGTTTTAAGAACATTATATTTTTATGACTGTTACATTATTTAACAAAATAGTATTTATTTTAAAATATCATTTTTGTCAATTTTGTTATTATTTAATACATGATTTTTGTAAAAGTCATAAAAAATTTACTACCTATTAGAAAAAGATTAAATCAATACTACCACGTCATATTAACCTATAAAATTAGTGGATGTCAATAGAAGATTGAAATTATATTTATTTTAATATTTATAATATCATTTGTTTTAATCATTCATTAATAAGATAATTACTGCATCATCATTGTGTCATAAATAAATTTCATTATTTAATTTCTAAATATTATAAATAAAATACCATGATGTAGGAAATAGTTTTTTCATTCTAATTAATATTTATAGTCGAATTTAACTTATGGAAAACATTATATTAAAAATTATTTCTTTATTAAAATTTTAATTTAACACTTTTAGCTCCTCTTTAAATATAATAAAATAAATTTCCTGATCTAACCCATGTGAATAATAAAGGATCATATTTTTCCCATATGGTCGATTTTTTTTCTAAAAAACTTATCCAATAAAATTTTAACATGTGTTGGGGTATTTTTATATTATTATAATATTCTTTTTACCTTTAATACCCTATTTACTTTTAACAGTGGTAAATATAGTTAAAAAGTTACTATTAACCTAAATTTATTTTCATCATATTAAACAAAATTTTACTTAATTATGTCAACTATTTCTCATGTATTTTTAAAATTTAATTCACATAAGTGGTAAAAATATGTTTTATATAAAATTAAAAATATGCCTAGAATTTGGGTAATATACGATAAAAAGTTCAATAATTTTTTATACATATAATGTTTTTATTAAATGGATCAAATGATTTAAATTGTAATAATATATGTAATATGTATATATTTTAACTTTATGATAAATTTTCAATTAAAAATTATAATTTTAATGAAAATTCAGTTTTTATGTTCTAGGCAATATTTTTTCAGTTTACATAAAAAATTGAATGTTTTAAGAAAAATACCAAAAATTAACCCTAATATAATTTTGAGACACTGAATTCAAAAATGAAGTCTATTTTACAAAATTCAATTTTTAAGAGTGTCTAAAACTATTATAATTATTGTTCACAAAATAACCTAAAGTATTTCTTTTAAGAAAATAGATTTTCTAATTATATAAATATTTTAACAAAACAAATACATGTCATTATATACAATGATTTCATTTTTTGAAAACATTATAAATAAAATTTAAAATTTACATGTTACAATTCATATTAAAATATTTAATTGATAAATAAATATATCATTTAAATAATTATAATTCTAATGCGTTGTTTCATAGAAACTCAATTATCTATAAACAACCATCCAAGTTGATTTTGCATAAAATATAAGATATTAAATGACAATATATATTTATCTTAATATGATATCTGTGGGTGTTACATTCTCCCCTCCTTCTATAAATTGTTTCCTCACAATTTGAAATTGTTTGTCGAAAATAAAAGTTTAAATATAGAAAACAACTTTGTGGAAAACCCACATCAGACATAGGGATAATAAAATTTAGTTTTAATAAGAGGGAATGGAAATGAAAAAGTCACAACTAAATATACACCTTAAATACAAAAATTTGGTAATATCCAACAATGATTGAAAAAACAAACCATAAATTATTTCCTAGGTAGTCAAAAATATCCAATATACATTATCCAGATCAATTATCTCTTATTCTAAATATCTCAATTTTAGAAACATATTAAGGGTTATAATTTCCCTAACCATATATTTTACATAATGTTTTACTTGAAACAATGTCACTTTACTTAGTAGCACACAATCAAAAATCCTTAAGGAAATAGTACTACTGTCCAATCCTTATATACTCTATAATTTATATAACTTTTAAATCATTAATAAAATACTAAAATGCCACAATTCGTTATTAACAACTTAAGAACACTAATCAATCATCTTTATTCGTGGTATTATCATAACATTTTTATTATCAAATAACATCATTTGGGGTATACTCTAAGGATTTGGACATTGATTCGCATTGTGTCCCAACACCGTGACGATTAAGCATTGTTCCTTTTTTAATTTTTTTTACCCTTAAAATCACGTATATGGTGTCATTTTTCCATACTTATTAAAAACTCCCTTTCCCTTCAACCATTTACCATGTGGATTCATTCCACAGTTTTCACTTGTGGCAAATCCTTCCTTCCCTTCTTCCCATTATCCATCAATTTGTCTGTCATCCTCTTCTTATTTTTGCTCACTAAAAATCCATTGGGATCATAAAATTCATTAGTCATATTATTAACACCTAATACTATTTTTCATATGATGAGAATATGTGGTAGACTACTTCCCTTATAAATGTTTTCCTAAGACCATGAAAGATATAATCCTTCTTACTCTTTGGATCATTCATATTGATAGAGTTTTCATTCCTTCTACTATGATCCATTTATAAATTACAGAATACTCTAGGTCAGATCATATCATTATTTATAATCCCAAAAACTAGAAAAATCCTAAACATTAGAAGAAGATTTTAACACATCTAGTATCATAATCATCAAAATTGTCTCGTTTCTGACATATTAACTCATAAATCATTCATAATCGGTTTTAAATAAAATTTGAATTATCCATAACATTTTTCCCAAATGTGTCAAACCCTGTTCCTAGTAATGCCCATTTTTGTGTACCAGGATACCCCATGTCAAGCCCAAAACACCTTGTCGGAGTTTTCACTCCTCGTTGCATTTGTGCCTGAACCACATCCAATTATAGTATCCACACAAGGATATATTTCATTTAAAACCCACATAATATCAACATTACCAAAATTTTAGAATGTTCTTCTACACTAATCCACAAAGTCTATCTTAGGGTAATCATTCCTAATTAGAGTTTATCTGAATCAATTTCCAAGAATGTTGCTAAATGTTTTCTAATACCAACTGTAATACAAAGACCCCAGAATCCCAGATCTGGATTATTATTTTAATGTAGTGGCATGATTACAAGGAATCAAGTCCCAAAGGACCGTCCAGTTTAAAAGCCTTGGAAAAGAGATTACATACATGAATATTAAATTACAATTTGCAACACAAAATAAAACAAAGATAATCTTTTGATAATTACATTATTCTCCAAGCATAAACCTACATGTAAATCATAATAAAGTACTTGGCAGCCTGGGAAAATAAATCATAAGAAAGGGGTGAGCTCAGATTCTCAGTAACGATGAACAATATAGGGTAATCTCTCATAAATAATCATAAACATTAATGGAAAGGTATAAAATTGAATCAAAATCCCATTAAACATAAACTTTAGCATAATATGGAAAATATAAATATAATAATTTCATTTAATTGTTCACATGGATATTCTACTAGGTGAATAATCACATTTAACATCAATAAATAATCTCATAATGATGGAATGCATACTTTTGGACATCTTAACCACAATGTCAAGGTCTTGTGACAAGACCCTAAATATTAGTTGTTTCGAGGCCTTGTGCAAAAACACTAGTTTGTCTCATGAGACCTACCGATGCATAGAGGGGCTATAACAATCCCCTCCTATCAATGACTATTTCCAATGCATTCTTCATATTAAAATGTTGAAACATAACATATATATTTGTATTAAATCTAGCATACGAAATTTCAATACTTTAACCATAAACCATGAATGGTATAAAAATAGTACATATACAGTAAAACATAAAATAACACATTCAATATAATATGGAAGATTGTATTATAATAAATCAAATTGAATAAAAAATAATATCCACTAAAATATGTTGTCATGGTTGAAAATGATCAGTAAAAATCATTGAGAGAAATATCCTTTGTTGTGAAATCATTTAAAATACTCCCATTTTTAATTTAATACATTTTATATAGATATTTGAAGCAATATTTCTTATACCACTTTTAAATTTTTTAAAGGAATTAGCATTTTAAAAAAATCATGTCCATATAAATAAACCCTTAAAATAATTTTGAAAACACTGAGTTTAATTAAAAATATTTAGAAAAATGAATCATTGAATCATTTAAAATGATGAAATTGAAAAAGAGACCATTCCAAAAAGCATTAAATTATTCCTTCTGAATTTTTTTAATGAATCATGGATCTAGATGATATATATGTTCCATTACAAACATAGAGATATGCAATCTCTGATAATAATGAGAATGAGGAATTAACCCTTACTTTGTAGTTTTTTTAGTAAAGGGTATGTTTTACCTACTATATAATGACCATATTATGTTATTATATTATAGAATAACAATATTAATATTTATGATATATTACATGATTCATTTATGAATTTATACGACTATTTTAATAATAATTTCCTTGTTAAATTAACATTTCGGGTAATAATCGATGTCTTTATTGTAAATGTTATAACTCGTTTTTCAAGATAATATCACTTATATTATGATTTAAATAATACCAGAATATAATACAATATTTATATATCATATATATTCAATATATAAATATGTATAATATATAGATATATGAAATGTAATCACTATTCATGGAGACAGTAGTCTGTATGTACACATGAATGTTGTTTTGGTTTTATTATCATATAAAACAGAAGTAAGTAAAGACATATATTTATATATATATATATTAAAATATATTATTAATGTAAAAAATATTATTTAATGTATTTCTCACCTAATAAATATATATATTTTTTATGAAAATTCTTAAATGGTGATCGTTGAAAATGAATTTCATCAGTTCATGGAGACGGTAAACTGTACATATGCACGAGTGACAATTTAATTCTACCAATGGTGGAAAGTTGTTTAATTGGATGGTATATTATATATTGAAAATATTTACCATTTTATATTACTCATTTACATTAATTATACTCATTATTATACGCATCCAAATAATGATTTTTTGAATAACAAACTACACCATAATGTGGAGACGGTAAGCCGTATGTACACACGTATGGTGACTATGTTCTACAAAGGATGGATATAATAATGAATATGGTTGTACCATATTTATGATAACGTCTCATAATGTATAGGGTAATGGAGTGCTTATTTTAGTATGGAAACAACAATGAAAGAGGATGTGTAAGAAGAAATAAACCTTGAAAGAGGTGATAAAATAATTACCTCTTCTTCGGGTGCTTCCTTTTGATTTGAAAAAAAGGGATCCTTAGTTAGGGTTTTTGATCAAATTAAGGCCTACATGATGAATTTAGGGTAGTTTTTAGGATATTTTCATAGGGTTTTACTGAGAAAATTGTCTTTGGGGGTGTGAATTTGAGAGAAAGGGAAGCAACCTTTTATAATATAGGTGAGAGACACATTAAGATGAGATTATAAACTTATTATAAAATCATATTTTTTATTCTAGAATATCCAAATGGATTTATATTGTGGATAAAGTGAATATGGGTCAAAATCATCTCATCCAATAGGTTTTATACATGTTTATGTCATCATATTAACCTTATCATTTAGATTTAACCATTAGTTAAATAGTTTCACTCTTACCATGTATTCTTGTATTTTTATACTACATTGGTAATATAATTACTATAAGTTCCTGAACGAACCTAAATTAGATCATTTATTGCTGGATTGGCCTCAAGGCCTTCATTTTTTTTATTATATTGACAATCCACCTTTCAAGGAATGAGGTGGAACCCTCACAAGGCCCGAAGACATAGAAGCAATTACATGACCCATAGGTCTTAGAGGGAATCACCTAGACAAGAAAACTTGGAACTGATCCTCCCCAACATATGTCATGATATCAGCACTCCACCTTCATAGGGCTGGTCGACTAGCTATCCTATGCAAGCCTGCCCAGGCCATGTTCTGATGGAAAATCCATACACTCTCATTCTTCCAATTCTGGTTATCTCTTCTCTAGTAAATTCCCAGGACATGAATATAAATCTAAATCCTTGTCCCTTGTAGTATGATTGGTATATCTTCATTTCATGTGGCTCTAAGACCTTGGGGTGGCTTTAAGGCCTTAAGGTGGACCGAAGGCCTTGAGAATCAACTCTCTTGAAGGCCTTGGGTGGCCTGAAAGCCTTGTAGGGCCCGAGGACCAAACAGGTGGCCGAAAGGCCCAGATGGAAGAATAGTTTCAGCTAAAATAGTATCTGATATAGTACATGATATAGTACCTTCTATAATACATACTACAATACTGCTACTGTAACAAGGAAATTCACCTCCTCCCGGATTTGATCTCCTATCTCTTGGATGCACCTACCATGTCCTAACCAACCGGGCTAAGGCTCATGTGCTGGATCATTTATGGTATTTTAACATATTAATGTTATTTGAAAAAAACTTATATTTTTATGACATAATTTTTTTTTAATAAAAGTGAATTTATTTTAAAATATCATTTATATAAATGTTGTTACAATTTAATATTCGATTTTTGTAAAAGTCATATCAACTTGATTCCTTCAAAAAAATACATTTAATTAATCCTAAAATTACACAGTCACCTAGAAAATTGTTGGATGAAATAAAAATATTCAAATTATACTTATTTTAATATTTATAGTATAATTTTTTAGTCATTCTTTAGTAGGGTAATTACTACATCATTATTGTGTCATAAATAAATTAAATTATATAATGCCTAAAAATTATAACTAAAATACCTTGATGTATGAAATTATTTTATCTTTATAATGAATATTTTTATTTTTACTTATCTTATGTATATCCCTATATTAAAAAATATTTATTTATAAAAATTTGAATTTAACACTTTTTACTCTACTTTAAAAAAAAAAATTATTGTTTGAATCTATCCCATGTGAATAAAAAAGGATCATGATTTTTTCCTAAGGATTATTTTGGTCGAAAAATACTTATCCAATCGAATTAGAACATATTTTGTGGTAATTTTATATTATTATATTACTATTTTTACCTTTAATTACCTTATTTACTTCTAACCGTGGTAAATGAAATTTAAAATTTACTATTCATCAAAAAATATTTTCATCCTATTGAACAATATTTTACCTTCTAATGTCATCCATGTCTCTCAGATTTTTGAAATTAAATTTATAGAATCAATATAATTATTTTTTATATACATTTGTAAATGTGCCTAAAATGTGGGTAATATACGTTAAAAATTTCAATAAAATTTTATAATTTTAATATTGTTATAAAATGAATCAAATGAATTTCATTGGATTAATATATGAATTATAAACATATTTCGACTTTAAGATAAATTTTTAATTAAAAAAATTATTTAAATGAAAATGTCGATTATTATGTACGATGCAATATTTTTTCCACAATTCATCAAAAATTGAATGTTTTCAAAAAAATACCAAAAATTCACTCTAAGTTAATTTTGATATTTTGAATTCTAAATTAATTCTATTTTACCTAATTTAATTTTTATGAGTGCCTGAAATTTATTTTATTGTTGTTTAAAAAAGGACATAAAAGTAGTTCATTTAAGAAAATAACTTTTCTAAACATATAACTATTTTAACAAAACATATAAATTTCAATATTAACAATGTTTTATATATGTGAAAAAAATATAAATAACATTTAATATTTATATTTTAATAAATTTGTTTCAATATTTAATAGACAAATAAATATATTGTTTAAATAATTATATTACTACTGTGTTGTTTCAGGGAAACACAATTTTGTGTATACAATAAGACAACTCAGTGTTAGTGAAATATAAGCAATTCAATTACATTAAAGATATAACATACTATGAAATCATGGGGTGTTACAATATACCTCCCCTTGAATCCCCATTCCACCTCACACGGTTATATAATGAAATTTTCATGTTTCTAAAAACAGTTAACAAACTGTTCACTGTTTAATAAATTCCAAAACCTCTTAAAACCATGATGAAACCGACCATAAAAAGTATGGGAAATCTCTTAAATTAATAATAAACAATGAAACACATAATTTTACAATCCAAGGGTTTCATATTCCCTCCACCAATGGTATTTAAATTATAAAATTGTTATATATTAATTATGTCATGTCAAAAGCTCTGGTTTCCAGTCAAATATAATAGTGTATACATCAAAAGACTCACACATACCGATATATGCTACTAAAATAGATGTACCAATGGAAAATTTCAACCAATAAATGTCTTATAATATTTTTCCCATGATATGTTGCATTGTGATAAGCTAATGGATCAGATGAGTCAAGAGCCACAAGATTCCAAAAACATACACAATAGAGTTAGGATCATACCTATAGAGTTGTGATATAAGATATAGGTGTGAATAAACAAATCAGAAGGTTAATATTATTAGATAAACCACATAACATATGAGATAGAATATCCTAAATATCATTATTCATATGAGATAATACTTTCCTCTCTAACAGATATGACAACACCCTAGTAATGGAAATACCCCCAATAACTCATGATCCCTTACTGCCAATGATAATTGATTACGACAGTGATCCCAACCAATTATTCAAGAAATGTCCCACATAAAATGTAGAGATAATTGACATCTAATATACTAGAAACATTTCTCTATTATGGAAAATTCTAGAAGGATATATTATTTTTTACCTATAATAATTGTTACAAAACATAAGAAAACAATATTCTAACATTGATGACCATTCAATAAATTGAATTGGACCTTAACAATCATCTATCACAAAAAATTACATGGGAAAACTAATGCCAATATAGGATTAATTAAAATTCAAAACTCTATTTTACTATAACACATTTTGAGAATTTTATATCTAATATTGACATAATTCCCACAGGTTAGTGTTAAATTTCATTATCATATATTATATTGCAATATTTTGATAGAAAACCCATATTAAACTACACTATAACAATTATTTACTATAATTGAAACACACAATTATTTATATGATTTTAATTATATTCCCATATAGTGATATATCCCAATAATTTAGGTACAATAAAATGGTTAGAGTACTATAGTTAAACGATTGATAATATAATGAATTGTTGACCTGAATTTGGAATGAGAGATAACTATCAAAAAGCTATGACATCATCCTTATTTTTGTAAACCATGTTCATGTTGTTGGTTTATAATATTAATAATTAATTATATAAAACTATACTAATGAATAACTAAGAGGCAATAAATTTAATATATCCACACAAAAAATTGATCATGAACTAAAATAAATATTTTTAAATGTCCTTAGCCAGAACCTGCATCAGAACACAAGAACAAGAAACATAAATAAATCTAAAATACCAAAGTGTAAATATTCTTTTTGTATATAATAAAATATCTCAGACATTTATAATGAAAATTTCATGAACATGTATATAACTATAATGTAAAAAACATCAATAGCGGTGAACCATCATAAAACTACTCCTAAAAAACTCCACCTAAACATGAAAACTATCCATGATTGGTTCATAAAAAGGAAGTTTGAGATTACCTCAGAATTCACCAAACTGGATCCATAGTTCAAATATTTTAGTTAGTGGAAGATGATATATTATTCCAAAAACTCCTCGTGAGGATCCATCTCCTACTATATTCTTGATCTATCCTAGTGAAAAATATGAAAATCACTATTAGATGTTTTGATGGTAACTATCAAAGAATATTAATCCATATGAAATTTAATTCTAGTGACCATTTTCTTCTTAATGTCCCAAAACATTAACTATAATTATGAAAAATTTATCTAAATCCTGACCATGTCAACGGTAATTGATCAAGGTGGACACTATATATCTTATTTCATCATGTTACCCTATAGGATTCTCAATGTTCATCCCCTAAGAAATCATTTCAATAATTAAACCATATCACCCCATATACATACCATATATACAAAAAAATAAAATAAAAACCATCATTATAAAAATAACACAACAAAAACCATGTAATTACTGATTCTTTAATCCAATAAGAATAATGATAACCATAAGAATTACCAAAACAGATTTTCCTAAAGAAAATATCCAACTACATCTTTAGATCACATATTAACTAACCATATGCCATTATAGTAACAAAGTATATGTTTTCAACCATCAACATCCCTATATGAAAATATTACATAGATAATGATTATGAATAACCATAAGATTAAAAAACAGAAAAGTTTTCATAAATAGAATTCACTACCCAAAATAAAGTAAAATTGATCATTAAATACTTTATAAAATTTAACCACGATTAAAACCATTCATAAAATAAACTGTATACTATTAATTCAAAAAAGACTATTAAATATTTAAATATTTATAATAAACTTTCTAATGATATAAAACTTTTATTTCAAACAAAATATATTTTTTTCCATTCAATAATTGTTTACCACTTTTTTATTAAATGAAATATATTTATATAATTTATCAAACCAAAATAAAAGAATATGTTCTGAGAAAATTGAGTTAAATAATTTTCTGAGAAATTTTTTAAATCAATAATCCTATTATATTATATGAGATGAAAATTAATGTATTTAGTATATGAACCTATTTATTTAATAATAATATAGCTCAACAATGTAAATAACATAAACACCAGAATAAAAATCATGTAGTTACATGTAAACATCGTTTGAAAAAAATGAACTAGTAATTTAATATACGTGAATATATTAATAACATAAGTATCAATTCATGGTTTTTAAACATGTTTTACCCTGAGAATAGTTACATAAATGTTCTAAATAATATTAACCCAAAATAATCATTATCATCCAAAAAATTAACATATTTTATTAATGCATACATTACCTCAATATTTCATGCCATTATTTTCCAAGGAAGGACTTTGTATGGAAAACATTATATTTCTAATAAAGGGTTATTAATTAAGGAAATATTACATAACCATCAACAATATCTCTTTATATTTAATCTTATATCATAATGAGTATAAGAATAGTTTTATAAATGGGAAATTATATTGAACCTTATAGATGATTATAACTTTTAACATATAAAAATATTATTCTCTATAGTACTGAAAATAGTAAATTTAAACATCAAACTATATTAATATTCAGAGAATAAAATAACGTTTTATTCTTTATTTTGTTCTCAAATTAACCAACAAAATAGTTTATCTTCTACCTTTTTTTAATTAATGTTAGACGACACTAAAATATTAATAATTTAATTTAATTAGCATGTAGAATTTCCTAAAAATAATAATATATAAGGATGAATGGAAAAAACTCTTACATGTGTACGGTTTCACTATAGTGTAAAAAATTATTTAATCAATATGAAACCCTGATGATAAACATGTAAATATGGTTTGAGTAGTTGTTCATAATTTTTTAAAATTTCAATAATGTAACATGTATCAAAATTACAATAAAATTAATTATTTCTCATTAGATATCATACTTTTTTATGTTACAGTTCATATGTAATTTCATGTTGCATTAAGATATGATACAGACAAAACCCATTAACAAAACTCATGTCCACCAAGAATCAGTAAATCCTACAATGATTAAAAAATCAATACCATGTTCAAAAAAGAATTTTGTAGAAACTATTTGTTACCTAAAAAAGAAAAGAAACAATTTATTATCTTCAAAGTCATATTTCTTCCATTTACTCACACATAGACAATAAAACACTATGTGAATAATGTAATCCTTGTAGGACATATCATTACTATAGTATAATATAAAACACTAATAACTAAAACCATAATAGGGGGAGGAAAAAAGTAAATGTATTTCATAAATACTTTCATACAAGTTAAAATAATTTATATTTAATTTCATTAGAGAGAGGTCATCTATGAATTTTTATTCCCATCAATCCATGTCTCGGCACAAAATATCCCCATTCTTACAATCTAAACAAACATACCATAGAGAAATAAAACCAGATGTAACTTTCAGACCCTCTATAATTTTTTTTGTAAAAAACCAAATTCTACATACCTTAGGTTCATCCCCAAGACACTCAAGGTTGGAAACAAATACCATGTGAATCTCCAACTCTTGTGGGTTATTTCAATTGTAATCAATGAAACCTATAAAATATATATTCAAGAAAAAAAAATATATCTATATATATATGTTTCATGAATAAAAACAAGAAAAAACTCCACAATAAAAATATAAATAAAGGTTAGAGTCACGGTGAGTAAAAATATATACAACCAAAAAAATACAATACCACGTCTCTAGATATGAATGAGGTTTGAAAATATCACACACACACAATCAATATGATTTATAACTCATTGATTCATCACTATGAACACTAAAAAAATATACACTCCGCTATAATGTTATGTGGTCTCCCCTTATATTTACAATTCCAAAAAAAGACTACATACCCATAGATATAGATATACATGGGTTGAGTATGCAACCTATTAGGAAATAAACTAAAAATTCCCACACTCATCATACAGATATGATTATGTAAAGGAAACATTTTATATATAAGTGGAGAGAATATGGGTACATTAAATAATAAATTGAAAACAACATAAATGAAATAAAAAATAAAAAAAATTAGTCCATTATTCTATCAAATGGCCCATACCATAAATCACACACTGAATTTATGTTCATACAAACCATTTCCATGAAATGACCTAATGAAATTCCCATTAATGTGATATAAAATGGATTTTAACAGCACTAAACTAACACTCATTTCTCCAATGGGAATAAAATGAAATTTCAACCCTGGATATAATATACATATATGATTACAAAATATTTCTCATATTTTGATCCATAGATAATTTTGTGTACTGTCTTGGGGAATTAGGAAAAATCAATAACTAATAAAACCCATGTATTCTACTCAAACATATATTTTTAATCTATATAAGAAGGGAATAAATTCATAAACAATCATCTATATAAAACCTAATTTCTCCATAAAAGATATTATTATAACATGAATATATATAATTCTTTTTTTTCATTGTTTATGTACTAGTAAACATAACAAAATGGAGATATGAAACACTTAATATGGGAAAATATAACAATAAATATTAACATGGGATACATTATGAATATAATTATATAATTATAAATATATAACCAATATGTATGATGTGATAAGATAAGATCATCAAAAAGGGAGATCATATTACAAGTTCATGGAATTGTATAAATATAGTAGAATCATAAACATGATATGAAAATACTAATTCAGCGGTACCTGACTCAATAAAATATCATATTATTATAGGCAATATTCCAACTACATATGTGCATAGGCTCAATATATATAGACCCATGATATTATATGTGATGGAAAAAAAATAATTAATTTTAGAGATATATAATTCTAGGACCAGAATTATAGTAAAAAAAACATACATATGTGTTAAAAATGGTTTTTATCCAAATATAATAAAAGATTAATGATGTACAAAATTGTTTTATATAATTTTCAAGTGTTTTCTTAAGGAATAATTTTGATTTCATCAATAAAAAATACATGATAAAACCATTGGAATAAATTGGTATCAATTAACATTAATCGTCATTACGAGTGAAAAAAACTAAAAAATAGGACAACTAATATGGTATTTATGTCATATAAGAAATTTATATACATTTTATAGAATACCTTTTCTTGTTAATCAATGTATTATGAACCTATTTGAACACCATTCAATCATGTAGTGGATTGTTGGGTATTAAAAGTGTAAATTAACTTGAAGTAAATCAAAAAATTTCATATAGTTGATTTGTAAGAAAATTATTTTTGATGGATCATACCATTGATGTAAAATATAAATTTATAAGGTATCCAAATAAATAAGGCGAATAATACCAATTGAATAATATCCATGACCTATCATATAACATAGACATTGAACGAAATTAGAATAATTAGTAAAATATAATCAAAAATTATATTTTCCCTTGTCCTTTATAAAAGAATAATCTGAATAATCTACATGAATTGTTATTCAACTTTTTTATAAAATGAAATCATAAACATGTTGTCCATTAAAAAATGAAAATGGAAGGTGAATGATACATTCAAAAGGATATGTGTCAAATAATTTCCTTTTTGTTGAAAATAACCCATAAAACATTTAAAAATATTTCCTCTTAATACTAATTATTAATAATGTTTTTTAATTTGATGATACACTATTTACTGAAATTTCAAAAATACATTTTTAAATATTTTAAACATTAATTGAGGATGAAATAATCTTGAAAATTAATCAATTTTTTAACATAAAAATTAAATTTAAAACATTATTAATTGCCCCAAATAGAAAAAATAATATTAAAATAATTTATTTATAATAGGCAAATTTATGTATAATGTTCACCTTGATATTAGACAGAATACTTTTCATTGATAAAACATGGATATGAAAAAGGGTTCTTTTCTTAAGATGGTAATGGTTCATTAGAGTGAGACATATTGGAATGGAACATGATCCCACTAAGAGATAAATTTTAACAAAATATATAAATTTCATAAAATGGGAACAAAATCAAACATATTTTGAATGAAATATGAGTATAAAATATACTTATATGATGAATTTCAAGAATCAAATTCTTGGATCATGGATGGAGAACATGATTATATACATTAGTAAATTTTTAAAAAACTACTTAAGTAGAAATAACATAAAAATAGACCTAAAATATCATGAATAGAAGATATTTTATGATTATAGAACAACTGGGTGGAATATAAACAATAAAATGTGAATTTGTCCATAATGTATAACACGTGTCATTGAACGATGTATTTGACCACAAATCTCATGACTTATTTCTTTTCATTGTTTATCAAAAAATATCATACTATAAAAAATATATATTTTTATTAATAATCTATTTAATAACCATATTCATTTGTATACTCCTTTAATATACTTTATTAATAATTATTTAAAATGGTGTCTCGTTACATATTATTTTTTATATTAGGTGTTAACAGATTTAATTAACTAGAATATGTATTGTAATTTACGTAGGGACAATTAATCATTGATACAATGACAATAAATCCATGACCTCATATGGTTTTCAAATTTATATCTCATGATTATTTATAATGTTCTGATAAAACCCATGATTGTTTAAAATATGAATCATACAGATGAAGATAACGATAATCATTTTTGCTAGTTTTTAATGAATATGGATTATATATAATTTACAAGATTATATATTAATATTAAAAAAACAGAATCATTATAAATTATTTTACAAAATATTATTATAATTTTATCAATATTATAGAATATTCCATTATCATTCACTATAGATACATTACAACTTCTATCAAGTATGCACGATTCAATCAAACCAATATTTTTTCATTATGACATAATGTGTGAGTAGTTTATATAAAAAAGTTAATATATAACTTAATGTATATTAAACATGTAATCTATATTATATATCTATATAAAATAAAATCATTGAACAATTAATGATTTTCGGTGTGGAAAAATGAAATTCTTCATTCATAGAAGAGGTAGTTTACACAAACACGTGATTTAATAACATATTTTGGTGTGAATTTTCATTTCGATTATATATGTATATTCATAATTTTATAATAATAAAATTTTGGAAAATATATAATTACTAGATTAAATAGTTTATTATGTCCATCCACATCTGGTGACTCTGATAAATATGATGTGTTGTTTATGGAGGCAGTAGTCTGCACATATGAATGATTAAGGATCTCGTTCAATAATTAATGGATTTGATGAAGTTTATTTTAAAAGGTGTTCATTTTTGAAATATGTATTTTACATAAAAAAATATTTGTTTACAAAATAATTCATCAACTATAACCTTAATATTTGGTGATTAAAAATGAACCAAACAATATAATTGACTTGGTAGTATGGACATACAGATGGTCGATGGGTTTTGTTGCCTTAGGGGATATGATTGAATTAATTAGTAATTATTCTGTAATTAATATAATAATATTTTAGAATATATATGATACTGAATTAATTATGTAAATTATTTTATGAAATATTAATTAGTGGAAAATATATAATAAAAACGAAGAGGATTATAATACTCAAGATGAGAAAATTTATTTTTGTTATATTAATCCATTGATGTGAAAAAATTAGTAAAATATTGGGTGAACAATTGATATATTTCCCGGGATAAGATTTTACTTTCAATAATTGGGATGTGTTTCACCAATTAATTCAAATAAATTTATGTTAATATAAGTGGTGAAATTGTGCCCATTTATAAGAGATAGGCAGTGCAGTTTTGGAAGAACCATAGATTATTAAAAATAGATAATAGTATTTGTTATGGTAGAAATATCTCATATTTCATTAATATGGAGAATGGTACATGAACTCGAAGATCCTAACAAAATGAACATCTATTGGGGAAACCTTTTCATGATTTAGGGGTTTACATTCTCACTAGTAAATATACACATGCATACTTTTTCAAATATATTTTTATTTTCACCCATGTTAGTTAATTAAAAAATTATATATTAATATTGATATTACCAATTAATTTCTGTAATAAAAACCTAGATATAATATTATGTTTTTCAGTTAAAATTTCAATGAATAATAAAATTACTTTAAAATCAATGTTATTTTCACTTAAAAACTATATTTTAGATAAATATATTTTATGCTTAAATTTTATATATTAGATAAAATTAATATTTTTAGTAATATTTCTGACCATAATTGATTTAGTAAAAAAATACTAAGTCTATTTGATTTTAAAATCAACCCATAACTTATTTTTACATAAATATTAATTAATTAAAATTAAATACATATAACTATTTTCATTATGAGAGCATCCTTTTACATTAGTTCAAAAAATGATTTCCATTAATTTTGTAGGATAAAATTATATTTTAATGTAAATAATATTATTACTAAATTAAATATTATAACAAATACAAGGAATTATTACATTCTTGGTCAATCTTATAATATAATAAAAATTGAATTAATGTAGAAAAAATACTTTCGAATAAAAATTATATTTTCATAAGATGTTAAAAAATTTGTACTAACTAAATTTTGTTTTCATAAATTAAAAATTTAAGGTAATATTTTATAATTATATTTTTTTACAATAATATTTTTAACTATTTGTAGAAAAAAATATAATCATAAAATAATTTTTAATAATTCTACCTAATATATTTAGTGTTACATATTTAATTCATTACTAATATTATAATTTAATAATTTTTAATATGTTTTTATCAAATATAAATATCACATATGTTATCATAATTATATTTCAAAGATGATTCCCAAAATATGATATTGAACCATAATTGTGTTACTAATTGTGAAGAATCATATCAATCTTAGTACTTTTCAAAGGAAAAATGCTATATAAACTAAAATCTCAGGAAGATACATCTTCCAAAAAAACTAATATATCACATTTTTTAAAAATAAATTAATTTATGAAGTAAAACACATAGGCACAACATAAGATAAAATTTCAAAGGCAATATATATATTACTATCTTAGGAAAAATAGGATGGAATATATTCATCCTCTATCAATTTTACTAAATTATTCAATTTTCATCAATATATAGATGATTTATATCCTACATATCCTCAAATAAATAATATTATAGTTCCATTGAGAAATTCCCCATTGTTTTTCTTCCAACATTTTTGAAATGAATGAGATTGCACATTTTTTTCTAAAATTTCATTATCACTTGATATTTCATGAGTCTCCATCCTTCATTTCATTTTTTTTGGAATTCAACTATGATCACATTAGTAATAATATTTCATGATAAATGATATGGAATAATAACATTATTTTCTAACCTAGTTTTCTTACAAATGATTTCTAGTGTAGAAAACCACCACATTTTCCATTGAATTTATTTTTATTTGTTTCCTTCTCTCTAGCCACTATATGAAAAGAATGTTTTTGGATGAAAATAAATAAATTATTAATTTTTAAAAGTAAAAATTAGGATTTTATTATTAATAATTCATAAATTGTTTGCACATCCTATATTATGACTCTTTAGCTTCAATTTTAGTAATACTTGGTAATTTTAATATTAATTTTATTTATCATGAAAGCATCCATAAAATCATATGTCATAGTCAATCATAATAGTTTCAAAAAAATGTGAATTAATATATGAATAACCCATTAGTAATTTTTTATAGGTGTGAAATAATGTTTCTTTAACCATTCAAATGAATAATGATTGTGATATACCTGGATTAATTTTTTTAGTTTTAATAAACATATATGAAACTATGTTAAAACCACATCCACTTGAAAATATCTAAATAAGGATATAATAATTTTGAAAAACACACAATTCTATTATATTATTTTTAGAAATTACAACAGAATAAACTAAAAATTTGATGTAAACTAACATCATCCTTCACTCATCAACCCTTAATTTGATCCAAATATTATAAATCACCCATTGAAAACAGCTTCTTAAAGTCTAACATGATATATAAACTGATCTAATAAAAACTATAGAATACCTATACCTTCACAACCACATCGAGTGACAATAATAGATATCATAAAACACTAGATTTTATTCACATGAATTATTAAAAACATTATCATATTTATAGTTCCAGGACCATTGGTTTATAATTTTTGAAAATTATGAAAAATCATCATCTAATAAATATTATGTATTCTCGTATAATGGTTTATTTTTAACACATTATAATAATATAATTGATATATAATTATCATTTAATCATGAAAATAAATTAGTGACATCTTACACCCTTCTAGTAACAACATAGATAGTATATATTCATATATTAAAGGGAAATGGAGTTGTAATAAAGTTGTGCGATAAACTACTCATTAATGGTAAAAAACTGAAATATAACAACATGAAAGATGTGAGTAATATCATTATAATATTATGGGCATAAAATCATGTCTTGGGAAATGATAACATAGGAATATTGAATAATAATTCTCATATTATAAGCTCATAACATCCTAAAAATTTGGAAGCAACATAAAATTACATCATTATTATATATCAAGGCTCCAAGAGTCATTACAAAATCATTGTTGGCTATACTAGACACCCACTTCCAATTTAGGATAGGCTCAAATCCCACACACCATGATATATTATAATATGGAAACATTATCAAATGAAATGGAGAAAAAATTAATTTCAGGCCCACGCAACATATAATGAAAGTCGTTTATTTTTTTTGGAATATTGTTTCAATAAATAATTCATTAAAACAAAAAGAATGAAAAATAAAATTCAAATCATTCTCATCAGGTTACCTTAGGATGAATTCATTACATCATAAATAATTATGATATTTGAAACCTATGGAATATAAATTGGTTTCCAATGACCTTATGAATCATTCAATGTATATACCACAACAAAAAGAAGACAATGAATTTTATTTTTACACCACATAATAAATCTAAATATTGTTCAGAAAAAACTTCACCAATTTGTTAATATACTTTTCTATCTAGCTGATAACACATCAATACATTATTGAAACATTGGGAGTCCCTCATATAAATGTATTTTGAAATAAATAATGATAATTATAGTGGATGTTTAGGAAATATAAAAAAATGGTAGTGGATCATAACCTAGATGTAAATGTGATCTTCATATCAAACTAGATAAATAAGGGGTTGCTATCATTGGAAGAATATATTTGATCAAATGTACAATAAATATGAAAAATATTGTTAGAATAATTAAAAAAATATCATTTCAAATATGATTTTCTTATTTCTGTTGGAAACATTAAAATAGAATATTTTATTAAACCATGTGAATAAATAATTTTTTTTAAATATATGAATGCGTAAAGGAGATGTCTCTTAGAAAATGAAATTTTTTTATGAAATATACATTCACATAGAAATATGTAATTAATATAATATTTAGTCATTGATGACCCAAATGGAATCCTTATGATTATTTCTTTCTTTTTTAATTTTAAATAAATTAAATATATATGAAAATTGAATTTTGAAAAAAAAACATGAAAATAATGCATTTATTAATATTATTAAAAAATATTTTAGAATAAATAATTTTTGATGTTAGGTGATGTTGAAAATGATTAATGTCTAATATACCCATTTAGGGAAACCCACATTATAAAAAGGATTCTAAATAAATTCATTTGTAAGTGGTGAAGAGAAGTATAAATTTAACATTTATACAAATAGAAAATACAATTTATAGGTAAAACACAAATATGTAATGAAAAGTGAAATATTATTAGGTAGGGAATAATTACTATGAATGTTTAGTTTTTTGAGATAATGTAATCCTTCCAATAGAATATTTTAATAAGATAGATTAATTTCCTTAAATATAATGGAAATAAAAAATATTTAAATGTAAATTGATCGATAAATGATAATTGTATTAGCATTTCCATGAAGAAAAGTCCTGACTCGTTAAAAGAGAACATAATTCAAGAAATATGAAACATTTTAAAAAAATACATTGATAGAGAAATATCATTAAAATAGACCTATAATACCATGAATTTGATATATATCATGATATCATAATAATTAGTCAATATATACAGTATGTAGAAGTAAATTTCTCTATAATGTAAACCATGTCTTTATGATTAGAGTTTATGACAAAATATACCAAACCTACACACATTGATCTCGTTCAATGTTCATAAACATTTAATTAATGTCATTAAAACTAATAAAAAAGATAAAATTTATACTATTGAATATATACAAAATAAAAAAAAATATTTTTGGTCCCTTATATATCAAATTGTCATTTGTTATTAATTTTATAGATATTTATGAAAACATATTATATAAAAATACTCATGTAATTTAGTGAATATTAATCCCACTATACATAGATTTTAAATTATGATATTATTTCATTTTAAATATTCATACACATCCTTATGACCCTACTAATAATATCATAAAAAATGGGTGATGCAAACAAATATTAAATATGATAATATAAAAAAATAAGAAACCCATTTTCCCAAGAACACACATAATAAAATGACATTTTTAAAAGAAAAATTGATCTCAAAATAAAATATTTCTTACCAGAAAAATCATTTTATATTATAATTCATTTCATAAATAATTTAAGAATAAATATTCAAGGAAAAATAATATACAGAATGGTTTCTTAAAACTCGTGATTTTTTTATTTTTTTACATTTCACCGTTGTGAATTATCAAACACTTCGATTTAGAAATAATAATGCCGATTACATTTTAGAAGTAATAATATTTTCATAACACACAATTCATATCATAGATATATCATACAGTGACTTAATGATTCATTTTTATATTAATATTGGAATCACTGTAATAAATTGAATAACCTTCAAGACTAAAAATTAAATATAATTCAAGGATACAAAGGGAATACCATTAATAATTACAAATGCAATAACCGTCAAAGATATGACTAGAATAACCATCATGCTTAAAATAAGATAATCTTCATTATTGAAAATGGAATATCCTTCACATAAAATTCCAATATTCTAGTTGGAGAAATATAGTCGGTTAACTCTTTCTCTTTGGCCAATACATTAGAGAGATATAATGAGATCACCCATCCATTGATTATAAAGAACCCACTAGTGATCAAAAATATTATCCATTAGCTATAATATAATCACAATAGAAATATTTTATCATGAATCATCTATGTGGGGCTCATACATAATATCCACATTCCCACCTTCAGTAGGCCATGGGCTAGATACTAGTTCGGAGTAGTCATATTACTTACATGGGAGGCTATAGCCTTTGTACCTATCCTGACCCGCACATATCTAAACAAATAAAATGCTGAAATGAAAAAAATAGAACAAAAATGCATGAATATATAAAAATCTTACGACTAGAGTACAATAAAATGTAACGAAATGTAAAAATGCCCAAATAAAATACCAACACAAATGTCAACAAATTCAAACTTCAAAGTATAGATATGGATTATTATCTAGAAAATGTAGGAACACACCTCAGTAAGACCAATATTAATAATAATAATTTTTCCTTGGTCTATTAAGGAATCTATCCAAAGGTCAATAATATTTACAATAAATTACACGTACAGTAAAAGCCCATGTTTGGTTTAGTTAATCAAAACCTATAAGGACTCCCCAAAATAAAAAAACATTCAAAAAGTAATATAGTTAGATTTAAACATGTATTTTTCTATAGAAAATATAACAAGAAAATTAAGATATACTCAACAAGTCACACAATCTAAAGATTCATGGATACCATAATTACACCTTATGATTAATGTTCTAAGGTTCCATATAGCACATGTTTGGGAGAACACACTCAATATGTCTGATAGCACTGCGGAAATCCTTCCAATATGAAAAATTTATCAGTTCTTCCTAATATAAGTAACTGACAAAATTCCTAAAAGATACGATACATAGATGAGGATCAATCATAAGGCCATGAAGTATACCAAAAATAAAATATGGATTAACTAGAGGAGTTTTTAATTTTCACCCATGAAGTGATGGTGATGACGATACCAAAAACTCCACATATGTCTTGATAATGAATATATGATCTCACTCGAGGACCCATCGATGGATTCAAACAAATCTATTCATAAATTCATTAAAATTTATTCATTAATTTATTTATAGGAGGTTATTCAATACTAATACATAGGAAACATATATTTGGAACACACTGTATTGAAACTTATCTAATATACAGAGTACAAGGGACCCAATCCTTGTTTTTAGGGAGTACACCACATTTAGTAGGGGTCCACGCCACATCACTTCAACCCCAAGTCCTTCCCCATGTGAAATAGTATGTGTCCATGTGGATGTACAATGTGTTTAGTTTCCCCTATACTTCTTCCCATGTACCAGTACATGGCTAAGGTAATGTATATTTATTATAGGCCATCCATTCTAAAATGAACAGGGTTCCTATGCCTGAGTACACCAACCTATGTTCATGTACCCTCCAAGGTACACATTAAGGTATTATAGAGAGTTCCCATGCCTTTTGACTGGGTATCACACCTTATGATAGGGTCACATGTTGTGTTATCCGCAACTATATCATATAATTGTTTTCTCTGTTAGGAGGTACCCACATGATGTGTAATCCTGATTTACAAACCATGTGGATTACTATTATCCAAAATCCAATATTTCTTTCAGGATATCATGTCATCAGATAAATCATAAAATCCAAAATAAATTAATAAAAATATACCCAAAAGTCATAACATAAGTCATAGAAATTGTGAAAAATACATAAGAATATAAAATAATTTCATATTAGTCAAGGCTAATTTAAAAGGCCATCACAGTATAAAATTTCCATTACCAAACCGAGCTCACTCCTCATTCTAGTACTGTATTGCTGAACCAATATTATTTCCATTATTTCCCTGTCTATTTAATGAGATATAAATATTTACCAAATGAATTGTAGGGAGATATAGGTCCAAACAACATCATTATAAAATCATTAACTTGTTCCATAAAATCCAAAATAATTCATCAGATCCTAACCCAAGGAAAAATTGGGGTTCTTAAGCATCATTCCATCATAAAATAATATCTGTAAAAAAATGGATTTCATAAATATCTCTCTGCAAATAAATACAATAAAAACATATTAATTATAGGGATATTTTTTTTCAAACATAATCCAACTAAAATATCTAATCATATATGGATATAATTTTTATTTGACACTTAAAATTAATTCTTGATGAAAATATACTTTCTTCTTCAAAAAAAATTTCTTTTCCCAAAATTACACAATATTTTAAGAGAAAATAATTTCTTTAAAAATAACAATTAAATAATGTAATGGAATATTCAAAGAAAAATGATGTTATTAAAATGTAATAACCCATCATGTCAAATAATTTAAATGATACATTTTTCTTTTATGTTTTTTGGTTAAGTCAATTAGTAACTTGTATCGAAAAAAAGAAAAAAAATTCATATCATACCATTTATTAAAAATAAAATAACTGGATAAAATGGACTTAAAAAAATTTTATAAGTATAGAAATAATATTTTGTAATATATATTTATGAAACATAGACATGGTTGATAAAAATACCGATGTATATACATATGAATTAACATTATCTGATAATAATGAGATTATGAAATTATCCATCACCATAGGTCTGATTTCGTTTGTATGTATTCAAAACTCTTATATAATGATTTAAATAATTTCGTTGTCTAATTCCAAAATCATATTAATTTTTATGATATCATATATGATCATATTATCATACTTTTAATAACAATTCATTATTACTCATTATTCCGGTATAAACATCTTCATTTGCATATGCATGTTTTATCGAATAAGTTTTTATTCTTATTCATAGGTTATAGTTATATCATTTACTTAATGACAATAATATAACATATACCATATTTATTCATTAAATACATTTCTTCATTAATTGATAGTATCTATAATGAATCAAAACGCATCATGGAGACAATATGATGTACGCACACATGATCAATGATATGATTCCTTTAATTTTGAAGTGATATAGATGTGGATGGTATATATATTATTCAAAAATAAAAATATTATTATAATAATATCTTATATTTATTATTTACATCATTTTATCCATCCTAGTAATGTGGTGTGGAAAAATATAATGCACCACTACGTGGAGATGGTAAGTTGTATGTACACACGTGTGGTGATTTAGTTTTTCATAGGATTGCTAAAATTTGGAATAAGGTTGTTCCATAACCATAATAATATATAAGAATATAGGTTACACTATATTTATGAATTATTATGGGATAAACATTTGAAGGGGAAGTATAAGAATAAATAATCTTGAGAAAATCGATAAACAAAATTACTTCTTCCTCAGCATGCTCCCTTTAAATATCCTCTTAGTTAAACTAATGTTTTGATTTTGATATGATAAGACATCATATATGTTACTAGTGATGTTTATAAGATAAATGGGCATGGTATGGAAGAATATGAAGGCACAATGAGTTATAATGAAATGAGGGAGGAGGATCCCTTTTATAATTGAGGTGAGGGGCACCTTTTGAATATCAAAAAATATTAATTTATAATAAAATAATATCTCAACCAAAAACTTCAAAAATTTATTACTATAAAATATTAGACGAGATAATGTTGTAATATATTAGAGAAATACTTTTTTGACATGTTTATATTTAATTTTGAACCTTATCATTTCATTTTACCCTTTATTATTCCCTATTTGTTTTAAGTAAGGTAAAAAACATTTTAAAATAAAAATAGTTTCATTTTTAATTATTTCATATAAATTTTTGAAAAAATGAAAAATATAGATAATTTGAGAGAAAAAAATTATTTTATTCTTTTTAAAATCTATTAGGAATTTTATATATTTTAATGATCTCTATTTTGAAATAATATCAATGCTGTGAATTTTAACATTATTCATTTAATGTATTTTTCTAAACATCAAGATAATATATTAACCGTGAATGAAATATTTCATTCTATCTACATGAGTTATAGTTCATCTATTAAATTTGTTGAACATATTAATTATAAAAAATTATATATATTTTTATATATTTAATAAATTTATTTGATATTTCTCTTAATAAAATAATTATAATATCCGTTTTGTGTAACTATTTAAAAATATTATTTGTAGAAGAAATATTAAAAATAAAATACTATGATAAAGATAAATATACTATATTATATAACAATTCTTGTAGTTGAATATATCTTCTGGAAAATCCATCATAAAAATTGTTAT
Source organism: Viscum album (assembly GCA_963277665.1). Taxonomy (NCBI): domain Eukaryota; kingdom Viridiplantae; phylum Streptophyta; class Magnoliopsida; order Santalales; family Viscaceae; genus Viscum; species Viscum album. The sequence continues at coordinate 2,010,851,138 of OY728155.1, forward strand.
AATTTATAAAACAATAATGTCCCAAGTTTAACATCACAATAATTAAAATAATATATATGTTATAATCTCTTAAATAAGGATAAAAATGGGAAATAAATAGAAACACTGATGAATAAGGTCGATATATACTAAAAAAATAACATTTTTTCATGTGTTATTGTCGTTTAATGGTTAATATCATTTTAATAAAAATTTGTTTATTATATTTTTTTCAATTAAATAATTTCTACATCGTCAATATATAAAACATTAAGTCAAAAATTTATTTCATAAAAATAAAAAATAAATTACCATGATAAATAAAAACATTTTATATTTTAAATGAGTATTTATAATCAAATTTATTATCTATATATCCTTATTTTACAAATTATTTCGTAATTAAATTTTGTGTAACTCATATTTAACATTGGTTTAAATAAAAGAAAAAAGCATATCCAAGTGTCTTCTAAGGGATATTATTTTTACCCAAGGATGGTTTAGTTTGAAAATAACTCATTAAATATAATTAATACAATTCCTAAAGTAATTTTATAATATTATATTTACCCTGAATTAATTAATTTACCCTTTTATAGTATTAATAAAAGCTATTTAATAAACCATCCAGAATGCCAAAAAATAACAAACTGATATTGAAATAATTTATACCTAATGATTCAATATATAGAATACATATTTAAAAATTCAAAACAAAGAATATATAGTAATTGAAATAAAATTAATCTAATTGTTGTAATGAAAAATGTGTTTTCAAAAGTTAAAACATTTCAATGGTTTGAAATGTTTTTAAATAAAAAATGTAGGTAAAATTAATATAAATTACATAAATGATATATAATGATAAAAGTATATTCTATACATAATTTAAACCAATTTAATAAAATAATTTAACTATTTATATTATTTCGATGGAAATTGTTTTTTCAATTAAAATTTATTCATTTTTATTTTTCATGAAAAAATAATGTTATGAGATAAATATAAAAAACTAATGAAAAAAAATTATATCCCTATTTAAAAGAAGATTTTTATTTTTTAAATAAAATATATAAAAGTGTCAAAAACCATATTTAAAATGGTTTCCCCATCAAATGGTGACAAAACAACATTTATTTTAAAATATAATTTTGTCCAAAAAATTGCAAGTGTTCTTATATCATTCCTATAAAACATATAAGATGAATATTCAACATTATATTAAATATATTATATATTTTTTACATTAATAAAATCCATAAATAGTAGTGTTATTAATTGCAAAATACACTTATTTTCATTTAAATAGTTTTTTAGAGATTTTTTTTTTATTTTAAAAAAATTATTTTCATGTATAATAAATTTATCAACAAAGGGTAAATAATTTATTCATAATATAGTTTATACTAGTCATAACTCTGCTATAATGGCAGGTAATAAAGTAACATTATAATATTTAGTTGTTCTATTTTGCTCGATCACGTGTGAAAATAATTCTATAAAATGTAAATGAAATTTGGAGTAACACAATCCAAGAATAGACTTGTGTATATCATAAGTTAAGAAGGTTTTGTGTTAAGTGAAGTATTATATTGGCGTTTCATAAAAGAAAAAACATCTATGAAATTAAATAATATAAATAAATATATAACTAAATGTAAAAAATATATATCCTTAAAATATCAGGTTACTATACATCTATAGGAATGGTAACTATTATTGTACCTGAACTCAAAAAATGGTAGGTGATCCTACCAACTATGAACAAATTCCTATATCTAATATAATCAATTTTCCTCTAAAATAGAAATCATATACTCTTTCTGGCCATTATTTTGGTGGTGAAACATTGTGGTCAAGTGTGACTAAGTCCCAAAAGCCTCCAAAATCCCTTATATAAACATTATTTGAAGGGAGAAAAATGGTTAGAAATAATCATTAAGAGAACTCAAAAGATTCAGACAATGCCCTTCACATAGAGACATCCCAGGATCTCTACTAAACTAATCTCCTAAATATATTAGAAGTTTTCTCACTTGGTGGGTTTTTCTATGGTCTCTTATATGTAATCATGTTTTATATACATATGTGGTAAGGACATAATGATTTCAAATGGTATTCCATCCCACTTCCACATTGTAACCTCAAGGGGGAAATACTAACCTACATGAACATGGTTATATGTACTCACTAGGAATTGAGGTAAAAATAGTACAACACCTATCTTCATCTACAGTTGAAAAAACTATCATCAGAGGTCTTGGCACATCGTTTTCTTAACTAAATGCACCTCCAAACGAGTTGTATGAAAATATCAATTAAACTCACCCTATAACATCACTATTTCCATCTTCTATCCATTAATAATAATAAAATTCTCCCACTTTTAAAAAGAACCATTATAAGGATGTCTAGTGTATTTATATGTATGTATTCTTACAATTGACATCCCCATGACGTACCTCCCTAATTCACTATAAAATCAATGGGTTAATAGAAATAGACATGTGATAAACAAATCTAACTACATCCATAAAGGATACACGTAGAGAGGCTAACATCTCTAATGGCACAATCAGCAAACTCGAACATGATCTCCTACTAAGACTATCTACTACCTTGTTCCATATACGATGTGTATAGATAATCTCAATGTGATAATCATTGAGACACTCCTTCAATCATCACTGTCTCATGTTATGATCAAACTAATATAAAATATTATTATTAATATTTATATTATAATATATTATAAACCACTAACCCATCAGGTACTTTCCCGATATCGTTAGTGAGAATACTACCACTACTAACTCCTGATATTTGGTCACACAGTTCTTATCATGTAGTCTAAACTGACCTAAACCATAGGACGCAACATTCTACCTATGCATCATTACACAACCAATACTACTTTTTGATGCATATTAGAACACTATGTACTCGACACTATCATATAACAATAACAATATGGGAGAACTCATCATTCTCTACCCGAATTACTAAAAACACCACTGGAATAATATATCAACATAAATGGATAACCAATTTAGTTCAAGGGTATAATTGGTGTTTATATCCTAGAGAAATCAAGTATGAAGCTCTGATAATAGCATCCCGACCCGCGGAGGCTCTGCAACACCATCATGATCTTGGGTGGATTCTAAACTAACACATCCTAACATTGGGTTAGTCCATTTCCAATACATTTTCTAAGAGAAAATTCTCTATAATGTCAATCCCTCCTTATATAATGAAAACTTAGATATATTTCCATAATTTTGTTTCTCTGTGAGTACATCTATAAAAATTCACAATTTTATATTATTCTCTTCCTCAGACCGCAATTACACAAGGATATCATCAATGAAGATTACTATATACCGGTGTAAGTCTGGAATAAAGATCTCAGTCATGAATCCCATGAACACTTCTTGTTAATTTACAATGACAGATCGAAACACCAAGTACTACTAGTGAACTTATATAAATTTTATTTCTATCTTCATTACATCCACATCCCATAATATAAATCGATGATAGACAAAATTGTTGTCTATATTTGAGAACCAAAATCTCCTAGCCACTAATCAAATATTTCATCAATCCTTTGTACTGGGTAATTTTCCTTCCATGTCACCACATTCAATAAACTATTCTACAAATATAATGTTAATATCCTCTCTCCTTATTGACCAACAAAACTACGGATTCCCAAATTGAAACACTATATTGTACAAATTACTTACTCTACAAATCCACCAACATCAAACTCAACTATTGATGCTATATGGGAGAAATTTGTTACACTGTCAATGATAGTAGTGTCATCCTAGGGTATTGATCAATGTTTAATTATATCTCCTATTAATGAGATAAAAATAGAATATTTTGTGGGAATACATCCTCATACTTTTCCACCTCATCATGGAACATAGAACTCTTAACTTCAATAAAACTAAGGGAAAAGAAACCAACTACTATTTATTTCGATACACACTCCAATTATAAGTCCCTAGCCTTAAACATTACATAATCTTGAGTTATTTCAATAATACACATTGATGATCTTTTCAGGTTTAGTGTTTTAGAGATTTAGATCATGAATCATGCATTAGGTTCCACATTTAATCAAGGTGGTTACATAAAAGACAATATTCACTTTTCCCATCAAAGGAAAAATATTTTAAACAAAACATGGATTTTTTTCTTGACAGTTCCTTGACACTATCATCACATCATGTACCATTACCTTGACCTATGAAAAACTTTTCAAAAACAATGGATGAGCATTAAATGCTCAGTATGGGATATAAAAATACGGAATGAAAACCTTAGACCATGTATACATAGGAATCTATGAAATCATACTTTATTCATAGAATATATGAACTTTAACATAACTCACGAAATCATAAAGTTTATGAATAACTCATAGAAATCATAAGACATAATGGTAACTTGAGGCATTAATAACATTCTTATGTAGGGAGTAACCCTCATGGTTACGTTTGGAATACCCAATACAGTATATTCCCTAAATCTCGTCGGATAAACCTTAGAGTTTAACTTCATTGCATTACCCAATGCATTGGAGAGATATCACGGGATCACCCTCCCTTAGTTTATCACAAAACCACCCGTCTTCAAAATGAATGACCAAGAACCATTACATAATCGTATCTCATAAAACATACATAAAGAAAACATAACATTTCCACATTTTAATCAAAATATAAAAAAACAAATTGATATAATCAAAAAATTATCAAAACCATTTTCAATAACAATATAAATGAAAAGTAAAACATGGTATTTATTTTTCCTTCAAAAAATTTTATGGCTTGTAGAGGAAGCGGAAACTCAAATAATGGACACAGCGGCGGAGAAGTCATTGTTGCCTCATACGTAAGACAAAAATATTCCTTTTTGTCGTTTAGTAAAATTATTTGTATAAAAATATTCTTTTAGAATAAAATTAAATTTCAAAGGGGTTTATACACCATATAAAAAAGTTGTGTATAAAACAAAATATGCCTCAATGAAAAGAGGTTGAGACGAAGTCCCATACCTCATGTACAACTTGACTCGATCATTATTTAATCTCTTGAATAATATACACGAGTTAATTTATACTTTCTTAAGAACCTTTTTCATTTTCATTGTTCCTTTTATATCACTTATTACCATTTTTTTAAAATTATGTAATTACTTAAGTGAATAACGGTCGTTTTGTCGATCTTTGGTACATGAGCCAAAAATAAACTTCTTATAATTAAAAGTTGATTATGTTGTAAAATATCCATTATATCCATAATTATATTCAGGATATAGATATCACAGATATCATACATATCTAGTATATACATGAATTTATAATATTACATAACATTTAGAGTTACGAAATGATATCCACCATTCATAGAGACGGTAAGTCGCATGTACACATGAACGCTACTTTCATTTATATTTCTATTTTAATGGAGTTAAATCATAATGATATAAAGGTATATTATAATTAGATTATAATATCATTTATAACATCATAAAATACATCCTTTATATGTCCCACATATGGCATTAACAAATCAAATCACTTTGAGGGGGCGGTGGTCCGCACATCCTAAAATGAAGATATCGTGTCTACCCATAATGGAAACCATAAAGGTATTCCATAAAAGAAAAATACAGAAGCTTATGGAAAACATAAACATAATATATATCATATATAAATATAGTGACATCTTAATGTCCCCCATGGAAGGTGTTAAAATAAAATTGAACAATCATCATTTCGTGAGGCAGAAATTCGCCAACCACAGAACCAGTATGTTCTTTAACCATTATACGGAGGTGTGTGTAAGTGTAAATAAAATACTTATAATAAAAACAACCTAGAATATTGTAAATAATGGTTTAGTTACAAAAGAAAATAATAAAAAGATTTTAGGGGGTTGGAGAAGAAAAATAAAACAAAAGAACATTAGAGAAGACTTTAACTTTAAATTGGGTAACTCCACTTGGTTTGAAACAAAAGGGTTTATTAAAGAGCTTTATTCCTATGGAAAGGCTTCAATGATGAAGATAGGTAAGTGGAGAGATAAAATGGGAACATCTTGGGTGAGCTAATGGCTTGAAAGGTGGGGTTAAGGTGGTAGAGGTGGAGGCCATTTATAAGAGGGAGGACATGCACTCTTGGAACGTCAAGAAATGTTATATTATTATATAATGAGTTTCAGATTTTAAAGGTCCCACAATGCTATATTTCTAGGATAAGGTGATAACGGTTCAATATACACCCATAAAATATGTCTTTGAAAAGTGTAATTCTTATATTTTACATAATCGTTTCATTTTATTTTAATAGTCAAATAATGAGGTAATCTCTCCATCATCATGGTGTCATAAAAAATTTAATTTATTTAATGTCTAAAAATTATACAAAAAATATCATGATGTAGGAAATATTTTTACCTTTAAGATGACTATTTATATTCTAAGATATCATTTACACAGAACAAACTAAAATTGTTTTACTTGGGTGATGCATACTTTGGTTAAACATTCCATTAAAAAAATAATATAAGAAAATGTCACTATCACCCAAAAGTGATTCCATATGGTCCCAAAGTTTAGAAAAAGGCATCCCATGGTCGGACATGACACAGACAGTAGCATTAGGACACATTTTTGTGTCATTTTTCATTATTATGATATTATTTTATTACCCTCAACTACATGATTACAAAGCAATCACCATAATTAAAGATAATTACCGTCGTTACTATTAATAATTTCCAAAAACAAAAATCATCTTAATTACATAATTTGGACCTTATGATTCCAAATATGGAATCCATTTTACCAGATTACAAACACAGAAACTGTAGTAATTAATTTAAAAATAATTCTTGTTGTCAAAACAAATAGCGGGTTTTTTTGAAACAATATCAATCAAAAGTTTGACAATTGTTTATGTCCAATTTCAAAGTGAAATTAATCCCAATGACCAATATTGGATTAAATGGTAAAAATATATTCTATTTAAACTTAAAAACCAATTAAAAAGATAATCTATATATATAATTAAATTACATGAAAAAGTAGTTTTGAAGTAAAATGCAATATCTTTCACTAATCATTAAAAAATGAACCTTGTTCGAATAATACCAAAAATTTATCCAATGTAAATTTCAATGTCCCAATACTAAATAATAATTTAATTTTGACAAATAGAGCTTATAAAGTTGTCAAAATATATATTTAAAAATGGTTCTCCATCAAAAGGTGATAAAACAATCATTTAAAAATATTAGAGTATTCTTTTCTTAAGATTGGATTTATTCTATTTTTCAGCCTCTATAACACTATCTAATTCATAAATAGACAGTGATATGAAAATACATAATTAATTAATCACTTGGGATGTTACATACTTCCCCCATTTATAAAATGTCGTTCTCACAATTGATTTACTTATCGAATAACTGGGGGTATTTATCTCTCATGACATTTTCAGATTCCCATGTTGCCTCTTCAATGATGTGGTTTTTTCCACAAAACATTTACTTGATGAATCCACTTATTCCGCAATACATGCTCCCTGTAGTTATGAATCTGGACCAGTTGTTCCTGATATGATAGCTTCTCTTCCATCTGAACTACCTTTGGAATCAAAACATGAGATGGATTTGGCATGTACCTCCTTAACATTGAGACCCGAAAAACATTGTGTACCTCCGATAAACTCATAGGTAAAGCCACTCGGTATGAAAATGATCCAACTCTCTCTATAATTTCATATATTCTAATGTACCTTGGACTCAACATTCATTTTTTACCAAATCGAATCACACTTTTCCATGCTGAAACGTTGAGAAAAACATGATCACCTACCTCAAAAGAGAGATCCATCCTCCTATTGTACGCATAACTTTTCTGCCTACTCTGAGCTGTTCTCATGTGTTTCTGTATCTGCTGAACTTTTTCTGCAAAATCTTCTACCAATTATGGTCCCATCAACTTCCTTTCACCCACTTCATCCCAAAAATCTAGAGTTCGACACCGCTTCCCATATAATGCTTCAAATGGTTCCATCTGTATAGTGGAATGAAAACTGTTATTATAAGAAAACTCATTCAAGAAATGACGTTGGTCCCAATTTCCTTGATAATCCATCGAACAAGCACGTAGAATAGCGTCATAAGTCTGAATTGTTCATTCTGACTACCCATCTGATTGAGGATAAAAATATGTACTAAAATTTTATTCAGTACCCAACGACTTATGGAGGCATTTCTAATAGTTAGAAGTAAACTTGGGATCATGATCTGATACAATGGAGAGGGGAATTCCATGTAACCTGAATATGTCTTTAAGATAAAAATGATAATGTTGATATTGGGAAAAAGTATCTCATATTGCAAGGAAATTAGCAGATTTAGTCAAGCGATCAACAATAACCCATATTGCATTATTACCTCGAGGTGTCCTTGGCAACCCCAAAATGAAGTCCATTGATATATTTTCCCATTTCCACTCTAGTAGTGGTAAAGGATGAAGCATCCCTTTTGGTAACTTCCACTCTGCTTTAACCTATTGACAAGTAAAACATTTCACAGTAAAATTAGCAATATCTCTTTTCATTCAATCCCACCAGTAATACTCCCCAAGACTCTATACATCTTAGTACTGCTAGGATGAACTGAAAATGGATAACTATGAGATTCACATAACAACTTTATCTTCAACAATGAATCACAAGGCACACACAATCTCTTCACAAATCTCAAAACACAATCATTATCAATGTTGAATTTTGGTAACATACCCTTCTGAACCAGCTAAACCATATTCTGCAACTCACTGTCTTTCTTCTGAGCTTGCCTAATTATGTCTGATAGAGATGATCTCACTGAAACCTAAAACAAAATAGAAGAACTTCCTGCTCCAAAAACTTATATACTAGATTTCATCAAATCCTTAACCGAAGGATCATGTTCTAAACATTACGTGGTTAATGAAGCATTACTTTTTCGACTCAAAGCATCAGCCACTTTATTTGCTTTTACCAGATGGTAATGAATTGTACAATCATAATACTTGATTAATTCTAGTTTTATCCTATGTCTCATGTTCAATTCATTCTTAGTAAATATATACATTAAACTTTTTTGATAAGTATATATTTCACACTTTAAACCATAAAAATGAAGCCTCCAAATATGTAAAGCGAAAACCACAGTAGCTAATTCCAAATCATGTGTAGGGTAATTCACCTCATGAGTTTTCAACTGACGTGAAGCATAAAAAATTACCTGATCATTATACATTAAGACACTACCAATTCCTTTCAATGAAGCATCACTGTAGATAAAAAAATCACCATTCTTGGATGGTAGTTCCAAAACTAGAACATTCATCAATCTTCTTTTCAATTGCTGAAAATAATCATCACTTTATTTTTTCCACATGAACTTAACACCCTTTCGAGTTAGCTTATTCATTAGACTAGATAACTGTGAAAATATTCTAACAAACCTTCGGTAATAGCTTGCCAAACTGAGAAAACTACAAATCTCAGTTACATTTGTGGGTCTTCGCCATTCTTCAACAACCTTTGTTTTTGCAGGATCAACAGTTATTCCATCCTTAGAAACAATGTGACCACGGAAAGAAATTTTTTACGACCAAAACTCACACTTATTGAATTTCCCATACAATTTTTTTATGGTTTGAAAAATAACCCCTAAATGACTTTCATGCTCTTCTTTAATTTTAGAAAACACAAAAATATCATCAATGAAAACAACCACAAACTTTTCAAAGAACTTATGGAAAATTCTATTTATAAGGTCCATGAATACAGCCGGATTATTGGTTAACCTAAAAGGAATTACTAAAAATTCATAAAGGCCATAACTTGTACGAAACATGGTCTTTGGAATATGTGCTTCCTTTACCTTTAACTGATGGTACCCCGATCTCAGGTCAATATTTGAAAAATACTAAGCACCCTGGATCTGATCAAACAAATCATTGGTATGAGTCAAAGGATATTTATTCATAATAGTGATGTTATTCATGGCTCTATAATCAATGCAAAGTCCCATTGAACCATTTTTCTTTTTATCAAATAAAATATGAGAACCTCACGGTGATGTTCTTGGTCGAATGAAACCATTCTCTATTAAATCATGTAATTTCTCCTTCAACTCTAAAAGTTCAATTTCAGCCATTCGATAAGGGGGTTTTGAAATTGGATTAGCATCAGGAACTAAGTCAATAGTAAATTCAACTTCCCGATCTGGTATTATTCCAGGAAACTCATCAGGATACTCATTTACCACTGGCACATCATTAATCTGAATGGTTCCTTTGTTTTCAACAATATGTGAAAGGTAACATTCATTTCCATATTTTAAAAGTTTCTCAGCCTATTGATATGTTATCAACCGTAAGTTTTCATTCATGTACACAAAATGAAAGTCTTTCTGAAAAGAAACTTCTTTAGCTCTACAATAAATCTTATCTTGGTAAAAAAAGATCCAATTCATACCCAGGATAACATCAATCTCTACTAGAGGTAAGATAATAATGTTTGAAAGTGGGTTATTTCCACGAATAAGGATAAGAAGATTCTTATAATTTTTTTTGGCCTTAACATTTCCCCGATATGTTTTTACCACAAGTTCTTGAGTCATCTCTTGATATGGAATTCCCAATTTACTAGAAAAATTTTCAGAGACAAAACAATGTGTAGACCCCGAATCAAACAACACATTGGCATAATCAAAAGAAACAAACAAAGTACCTGATACCACTTTATTTGATGGCCCAACATCCGCTGACGTAGTTGAAAAGGATTTCACCACACCTTTCTTCATGTAGTCTGACTGCTTCCCATAATTTGGGCTCTATGTTGAACACTTTTTTGTTAATGATCCATCTCATTGCACTTGAAATATTTCACTAACTGTAAATCAAATTTCATCTTACAATCACCCTGATCTTTTTCTGTTCAATCATGAGAATTATGTCCCATCTTACCACATCAGTAGCACTTTCCATAATTAAAAAGGCATTCCCCAAGATGATTTTTACCACATTTATCACAAACTGAAAACTTAGTTTTCTTACCATTAGACCTTTTTGAAGGATTCTTCCCTTCCTTCTGCCACCTCGGTCTCTTCTTTTTTTGGATCTTATAGAACTCTTGATCAATAGAAAACTCCATTTCCACCTTCTCAGCACATCGAACAATATTTTCATAACTTTTTAACTCGCAAGAAGCTAAATCCCTTCGATATATTGGCTTTAATCCTGAGTAAAAATGATTGATTTTACTATCAAGGACTCAGATAAAATTTGGAGCATACCTTTCCAATCGAGTGAACTTTTCTTCATAGGAATCCACTAAATCATCCTTTTTCCTCAATTCCATGATTTTTTTTCCATTCTAAGTCGAACAGCCTTAGGAAAATATTTCTCAAGTAACATACCTTTGAATTCATCCCACTCAAGAGCATCAATCTCATCTATGACCGTGATATTTTTAACCATCGACCACCCCTGATCTGCTTCACCATCCAAACGATAAACAAAAAGACTAACCTTTTGATTATCTGAAAACCCCATGACAAAAAAAATCTTCTCCAGTTCTTTAATCCATACATTATCTATCACAGGGTCAGATGATTCTCTAAATGATAGGGGATGTTTCCTTATGAAAATTTCCACCACTGACATGTTCCTCTGCGATTGATCTGGTTGATCTCGTGCATGTATACCACCATTATTTATCACTCGAGTCAACTGTGTCATTTCTGCAACAAAATGTTCAGTTCCAATTATTTCCATCTCAGGATGCAGATTCAGAAGGTTATTTCCTTCCACATGCCTTCCTAGAACTACTTCGCTATTTCCTCTATGGAAAATCATTCTGAAGAAACATTTCATATATTATGCAACATGGTAATCTTCTAATTTTATATCATTTCAATTTTACCATAAAAAAATATTTTTGGATAATCATTTAATAGAATTATAACTCCAAAAGTTATATAAACCGACCTTTGATACCAACAATAAGGCTCCAGCCTTAAACATTACATAATCTTGAGTTATTTCATGAATACACATTGAGGATCTTTTCTGGTATAGAGTTTTAGAGAATTAGATTATGAATCATGGTTTACATTCCACATTTAAATAATGTGGTTACATAAAAGACTATATTAAATTTTCCCATCAAAGGAAGCATATTTAATACAAAACATGTATTCTTTCTTAACACTTTCTCGACACTATCATCACATAATGTACCTCTCCCTTGACCTATGAAAAACATTTCAAAAACATGGGTGAGCATAAAAAACTCAGTATGGGATATAAAAATACGAAAAGAAAACTTTAGTCCATATATACATAAGAATCAATGAAATCATACTTTATTCATAGAATATAAGCACATTAATATAACTCACAAAATCATAATGTTTATGAATAACTCATAGAAATCATAATACATAAAGGAAACTAGATGTATTCATACCATTCTTACATAGGGAGTAACCCTCATGGTTACGTTTTGAATACCCATTACAGAATATTCCATAAATCATTTCGGAGAAACCTTAGTGTTTAACACCTTCATGTTACCCAATGCATTAGAGAGCTATCACTGGCTCACCCACACTTATTTTATCACAGAACCACCCTTCTTCATAAAGAATGTCCGAGAACCATTACATAATTGTATCACATAAAACATGAATAAAGAAAACATAACATTTCCACATTTCAATTGAAATATATATAAAAACACATTTATATAATCAAAACATTATCAAAACAATTTTCAATACCAAAAAAAATAAAAGTAAAACATGGTATTTATTTTTCATTAAAAAATGATATGTCTTGTATTGGAAGCCGAAACTCAAATAATGGTCACACGGTGGAGAAGTCGTTGTCTCTGCATAGGTTAGACAAAAACATTCCCTTTTGATATTTAGTAAAACGCTTCATATAAAAAGATTCCATTTGAATAAAAGGAAAATTCAAAGGGTTTTATACACCGTATAAAATAAAGTTATGTATAAAACAAAATATGCCTCAATGAAAGGAGATTGAGACCAATTCCCATTCCTCGTGTCCGACTTGACTTGATCATTTCTCAATCTCATGAATAATATTCTCGGGTTAATTTATACTTAATTAAGAACATTTTTCTTGTTAATTATTCCATTTATATCACTTATTAACATTTTATAAACATTATGTAATTACTTAAGTTAATAACGATCATTTTGTCGATCTTTGTTACGCGAGACAAAAATAAACTTCTTATAATTACAAGTTATTCATGTGGTAAAATATACATTATATACAAAATTATATTCATTATATAGATATCATATATATCATATATATCAATTATATACATTCATTTATAATATTACATAACATTTAGAGGTAAGAAATGAAATGCACCGTTCACGGGGACGGTAAGCCGTACGTACGCTTGAACGATACTTTCATTTCTATTTCATATTTAATTGGATGAAATCATAATGATATGAAGGTATATTATAATTCCAGTATAATATCATATATAAAATAATAAAATACATCCTTTATATGTCGCACATATGACATTAATGAATCAAATCACTTTGAGGGGGCGGTATTCTGCACTTCCTAAAATGAAGATATCATGTTTACCCATAATGGAAACCATAAAGTTATGACATAAAATAAAAATTCAGAATCATATGGAAACCATAAACATAATATATATCATATATAAATATATTTACATCTTAATGCACAATATGAAATTGTTAAAAGAATATTCAACAATCATCGTTTCATGAGGCAGAAATTCACCAACCACAGAAATAGTATGTTCGTTAACCATTAGACGGAGTTGTGTGTAAGTGTAACTAAAATCCTTCTTATAAAAAAATCCTATTATATTGGAGATACTTTTGTTTTTACAAATGAAAATAATAAAAAGAGTTTAGGGGGTTGGAGAAGTAAAATAAATCCAAAGAACATTAGAGAAGACTTTACTTTTAAATCGGGTAAGTCCTCTTGGTTTGAACCAAAAGGGTTTTTTGAAGAGATTTATGCCTAAGGTAAGGCTTATATGATGAAGAGATGGATGTGGAGAGATAAAATGGGCCGATCTTGGCTGAGACAATGGCTTGAGAGTTGTGGGTAAGGTGTTTGAGGTGGGGGCCTTTTATAAGATGGAGGAGGGTCACTCTTGGAATGTCAAGAAATGCTACAATATTATATAATGAGTTTTGGGTTTTAAAGGTCCTAAAATGATATATTTCTAGGATAAGGTGATAGGGGTTCTAAATACACCCATACAATAGATCTTTGACATGTGTAGGTCTTAGATTTGACATTATATTTTCATTTTATTTAAATTGTTAAATAACGAGGTAATCGATGCATCATCACGGTGTCATAAAAATTTTAATTTATTTAATGTCTAAATATTATAAAAAAATATCATGATGTAGGAAATATTTTTATCTTTCCAATTACTATTTATAGTCTAAGATATCATTTACACAGACAAAACTAATTTTTTTACTTGGGTGACGCATACTTTGGTTATACTTTCCCTTTAAAAAAATAATATAATAAAATGTCACTATCACACAAAAGTGATTCCATGGGGTCCTAAAGTTTGCCACAAGGAATCCCATGGTCTCCCACGACAAAACAAGTAGCATTAGGAAACATTTTGGGGTCATTTTATATTATTATGATATTATTTTATTACCCTTAACTACATGATTACTAATTAATCACGATAATTAATGATAATTATCGTCGTTACTATTCATAATTTCCAAAAACAAAAAAATCTTAATTAAATTATTTTGAAATTATGATTAAAAATATGGAATTCATTTTACAAAATTCCAAACACATAAATTTTTGTAATTAATTTAATAATAATTCCCATTGTCAAAACAAATAGCAGGTTTTTTTGAAACAATATCTTTCAAAAGGTTGACAATTGTTTATGTCAAATTTCAATGTTAAATTAATCCGAATGACCAGAATTGGATTAAATAGTAAAAATATATTCTATGTAAACTTTAAAATAAATTAAAAAGATAGTCTTTCTGTATTATTAAATTAAATGAAAAAGCAGTTTTGATGTAAAATGCATTATTTTTCACTATTCATTAAAAAATGAACACTGTCAGAAAAATACCAAAAATTTATCCAATGTAAATTTCAATGACTCAATAAAAAATTATAAGTTTATTTTGACAAATAGAGATTATGAAGTTGTCAAAATATAGATTTCAAATTGGTTCTCCATCAAAAGGGTGTAAAACAATCTTTTAAAAAATATTAGAGTATTTTATGCTTAAGATTGGTTTTATTCTCTTTTTAAGCCAATAAAACACTACCTAATTCATAAATTGACATAGATATGAAAATACATAATTTTTACTTACATTGGATGTTACACCAATACATGATTCCATATCATACATATTAGGTTTTCTTATCACCAAAAACGTAGAACCTATTTCCATCACTATGGACACACCATCATCTACACCAAAAATAGTCAATTTGGACATGATCTTTTGATAAAAATTCACAACTATTATGAAATAATAAGGCCTAATCATTACTACTAAGAGATTCCAACAAAAACTCTAACCTCCATGAGTTAGGTAACATTTTTTCATAAGTTTGTGATCATTAATTCCTCTCATGTTGGAGTCTCCAAGCGTAAGGGTGAAACAAAAATCTTAACCAAAATCACTAAATATTGAACATGATAAGTGGAATGAATGTATTCAAAATAAACTAGAACATTAAGTACCACATTAAAAGTTTAAATGACACATATCAAACCTCAAATAAATCCTACAACCTCTTTGTTGTAATCCTTGATCGTCTATGGTACCCCCCCATTCCTCTATCTCCCAGATCCTAGCGTAGACCACCTTGTGTTGATTATGGTTAAAAGTATTGTTTATACCACATAATTCTATAACCCATGATCCTTACCAAATCTACCACCCTTAGAACCATCCAACTCCTTCCACACCCTCTTCCTCGTCAGAGCATCAATATGGTCTATGTCAATATTACGAAGGGTTAAAAAATCTCGAGAAAGATTTATCATACCGTCACATGAATAGAACTTATTATCTCTAAGATGACTAGACATATCATGTTAGCCCTAAACTATTGAACCTCTATCCAAGGATCTCCTCATATTTTTTATCTCATGTATGATTCACTATGACAAACATCAGTTACCTACTACTGAGGTATCTACCATTGTGTGCCTATTACATGAAACTACTTGCTGTGTCTTCTTATCTTGGAATCTCTGACCAACCAAAGCTGAATCTGGAACATCAGCATAGGTAGGAGGGTATTAATAGATAAATATGGATCAAATTTATCTTTTTAAACCTTTCTTAAATGTACCATACTTGAGAAAATGATCACAATCCATATCTATAGAGTACATATAAAGGTTGTTAATCCTTGATGGGCACCTAACTACTATCTGGTGTCCCTAGTGGGGAAGTAGAATGTACATAATATGTACAACCATACACATAATAATAGAAAAATACAATAGAAATAGGAACTAAAACTCTAACTATTCTATATTCACCTCATCATAATATTGGTTTTGTAACCCACACAGAGATCCTACTTATCCATAGAAAAATATCACAACCACTTCCACCATCCGATTTGCTGGTTTCCTGACCAAAAAAAATGGGTCACTACATTAAGATAATCCTCAGCCTCTTAGGGGTTAGGATTTCTAAATAACTATAGGATTATTTATCACTAAATCTCATTAAGTGCAATTATACTATGAACATTGTACTCTAGTACTATAGCTACCATATTCTGCACTATATGTTGTTTTATAGATGGTCAACCACATGAAGGTAGAACCTTTATAACTAGTCATTGTATCGACACCCCACCACTAATGGGATCATCCACATGATACTCATGCGAAATATGATATGGAATAAATCATATAGGAATCTTGAAATAATCATGATATTCTACTTTTATTCAGTATACTTGATATCTGACTTAAGAAAGACATAAAAACAAAAACCCCTTATTATATTATGCATATATCATTGTGTTCCCTTAATCTTGTTTTCTAATGTACCACGTCAAATAGAAGGTGATAAGAGTAGTAGTATAAGGATAATTTAACTGTTTCTCGAACACTAGATTGACTAGCCAAAAATCTGAACTCAACATATTTATCACTATTAGCCCCCACCACATCTCTAGACGCCGATCCTATGGTAGAACTTGCGGTTCTAATTCCATTATTTTATGACCTACCCTAGTCAGTCCTAGGTCACAACTATCCAATCCCCACTCGAATAGAATAGGGGCGGGAGAATAGCACCAATTCGGTATATCACTTAGATGGGAGGTTTTATATATTTACTTGTACACACACACATATCCAAGATTATAAAATGATAAAAATAAAAACAATATAACAACCATGCATTCATATATCTACATTCCAAAAACAGAGTGTGAGAGGAGGTAAAGGAAAATTAACAAGTCTAAATAGAATCCCACCATTAATATTTGGAAATCATTTCCAACATAGATTTATATATAGATAATATTTAGAAAATACCATAGGAACACACCTCGATCTATCTAGTATCACTATTTACTCTCTAGTCCTGGTTCGTCAAGGACCATGTAAAATGATCGATCGTGTGAAAAAGAATAACCACATTTGGGAATAGACCATGTTGGGATGAGCATAATAGTACCTCATATGATACCTAGAAATCAAAAAGCATACAATAATATAATACAGTCAACTCTACATAAGTATATGTATATAATACATATAATATGAATTTCATGATATGCTCAACTAGACACACAGTCAAAATTTTAGTGACAACCATAATTCTATACTAGGATTCAATCATGAAGGTTTAATAGAGAAATATTTAAAGAGATTAAACACAATTATTTTAATAGCACTATCTATATATATACTTGAAGAACCAATTGTTATGGAACACCTATAAATATATACACTAGATGTACGAAGAGATATGATACAGTGATGGGGATCACTCCCAAGGCCATGTAGTATTCGAATAATTGTATATAGATTCACCTATTTTATAGAGGATCTATGCCCACACATTTTTGGTCACAACGATACAAATTACCCCACATAAAGAATGAATATAAATAGAGGTTCTTACTCCATGACTCACAGGATGATCATAAAACTCTATCCAAGATTTCATGTTAAAGGGATAACTAGCCTAAATATAGGAGGTGATTCTATACTAGTCCTAGGGGACTTCATATGGGGAATTCACCCTAATGAATCATGTCCATGATATGTCGAATAATAGCTCCATTCCATGTTTTTGGAAGTATATAACATAAAGTAGAGTTAAATGTTGGGTCCATTCAGCCTTAGGTCCTTGTGAACTAATTTTTTTTATATTTGGAAGTAAAAAATGTTTGGATAACTATGATCTTCTTCTAGTGTAAAAATACACAAATTATACCATAAATTTTTTTTCTAGATTGTCTGTGTGAGATTATATAGAATTATTGTGCATGTGTAATCCAGCCTATATTTTCATATCCTCCAAGGTGAAAGATGATCCACCAGGGAATTTCAAAATTAAATGTAGCATGGTCACACATTGTGTGGCCCTTAAATATAACATTAGACACTAGATGCTGCTAAGAGGGAACAAGAAACCAAGTAATCATTTATTACACATCATGTGGGTCAGGATTTTTCACAATACTATATATATTTATTTCATCATCAGTCACTACTCGATCCCCTGACTTGGCATTGTGTTCTGATGGAAAATCATGAATTAGGACATGATGAGCCATTCTATCAACAATGAACATCAATTGGACATTTGAATCATTCAAAAATAAACAATTTTCATCATTCATCATTTAATTAAGAAACAAAACTAAATAGGGTCTCCAAAACATCCCGATCTGGATGTGTTTCTATCATCACAATGATTTCATCTATTTCTAATCCAAGATCTAAAATATCAAATCATTTTTCTATGAAATTGGTGCACAACGATTGATTCAATAGTTGATGTGAAACCACAAGGAAATATAATAATGTATGTGGTCAACAAATATGCATGAAAGGAATTCAATACCACAAAAAATGAAGAATGAACTAAAACCAATGTTTTTGTTAGAATCTATGCTTCTCGAATAGAATTATATATAAAGAATCTTATTAAATAAAATTAAAATCCCAAATTAACAAGAAAAAATAAAACCATCTCACCAGACAATCATGACATGGAATAATCTATTGTTTTATTGATTAACATTAATTATAGGTGTTAATAAAAGTGAATAAATATAATAAAAACTAAACTCCTATATCAATTTGGATCCATCGCAGATAAAGAATAGTGTTAAGATGTGATCGTTGGTGACATAAAAATCAATTTATCATAAATATAATTTTATTTCTTTGGGAAAACATATATGTGTATATATATAATCTATATTATGTAATGATGAAAACTGAATCATCTCTCCTCATATAGGTAGTTTTCCAAACGAATGCTCGAACAATAGTAAGTTATTTCGGATAAATAGAAATATAAGATATTTGATGGTATATAATAATTTATAAATGATAGATATGATTTTAATATAATATATACAAATTAAATAAATCATTATATCCAGTTCTTAGAGGTGGTGATGGAAAATTAATTACATTGGTTGATGTGCAGGTTGTCTTATATACACACAAATATCATTTTTGTTTCACATTTTATGAAAAAAAAAGATTTATATAGGTTATTAAATTACAATAATAAAACCAATGTATATGTTTTATACTATATTTTTACATCCACATGGATAAATATGATTTAATGTACTGTGATTAAGAAAGAGTACTAAAAACATCTGTAAAAACCATTAAAACTTATTCATAAAATCGTCTCTTCCTTAATCCACAATCTATCTATTGTTTTTAGAATTCCTAAAAAATTCATTTATAACTAGTAATTTGAATTTTCCTTGGTAGTGATCGTTTATACCAAAAGACATTATAAATTTGCAGAAAAAAAGATAGGATGATCCCTTTATATGAGAAGGAAGGGGAGCTCTTGGAATTAGTTATTCTATTAAATTTATATATGGTACTTTTCATGGAAAAATGGACCCCATATAATATATTTAAATGATAATAATAGGATGGTTGAAACACTATCATAAAACAATTAAATGGTTTACAATATTTGTTTACAGAAATATTTTTCTTGTAATCCCAATCAACCCTTTTGACACATACAATCGTATCAATGGTTTTTTTCATTAAAGGATTCAATAAAGTCACTATAAAAAGAAAAATGAACCATAAATCAAATATGGTTGATATTATAATCCATACATAATTAAAATACCTAAATATAAAATTTTTAATAATTTAAAATGATTTCATTAAAAATTATTTATTATTTAATATTATTATTTCAATTTTGTAACTATCAATTTTATATAACTTTTAAAATGATGTGAAAGAAAATTAATTCTAATATAATAGTATAAAAAATATCTAATATATTATATTTATGTACAAAAATTATCCATCAAAATAATCTGTCAATGTTGTAAATTTTTTCATAATATTAAAACCTTTAATATTATAATTAAACTAATTGAATAAATGTTGTGTCAATGTGGCATAAGAATTTTGGTTTATTAGTTCATCTAAAAAATTTATCAATAAATTACCCTGATAAAAAAAGTATTTATCTCTCAAATTACAATTTATATATGAATGTATGTTCTTTGATCCATATCCCATAATATTATATATATATTTTATAAGAAAGAGAGTGATGTTATTTAAAATATCAATCACATTAATATTATAAGGATCAAATTCCTAGAAAAATGGAAACAAAAGTTTACATATTAAAAGACATGATGATGATAAAAAAATGAGGATAATACAATGAAATACATTAAAAAAATTTGGTTCATATGATGTCCTTATAATATTATTTTTAATTCTAAATACCAGATTTACCTATAGTATTGGCATAAAAATTATCTAAGGTTAATATTAAAAATAAAAAAGTCAAAGTATTTAAATAATATGGACCTCTTTATACATAATATGGAATTTATTTTCCACTATTTAATTTATATAATTGGAGGAAATTAATATAATATTTAAATTCAATATAATACAAATTTTGTTTTTCATAAAAACCCTTTTTATGTATTAAATTATTTTGAGTCCACATTTAATAATAAAATAGTTTACAATGAGTATAATTTTAATATTTATTATATAATAGAACTAATTTTAACCTAAATTTATTTTAAAAAAATATAACATTTTATGTTTATAAAATATATAGTTTTTAATAAAAAAATAAATTTTTTTGATACGCACAGAAAAAAAATCTTCGGAACACCCCAATACATCACTATCTGAAAATATTTATATTATGAATTCAAATATCGTGTCCTATTTATAATAAAAATGATAATATTTTTTAATACTTACTTCTAATTTTAACATGAAAAATAATGAATCATTTTTTTGAAGAAAATATATTTATGATAAATAAAAAAACATATTAAAAATCTGTGGCTTTCCTTTAGAATTATTCAATGATATTTTATTGATTTGGACCATTATATATATATATATCAAAATAAAATTAGTCATATTAATTTCCACCAATTCAACATCTAAGTTATAATGATCATATTTATATTAAAATAATTCACAATTTATTTATGCATGGATTTTCAAATATTATACAATTTCAATCATATTTTTTCTTCTAAAACCTTAATATATTATATACTCCCCATAATTAATGGTGTCCTCAAAATTATAACTTGATCTCCAAAATCAATATGATGATATTTTTATATACCATTGTTTGAATCCCACATCATAAAATTGGTTAATAAAATTTTGTATTGAAAAGTATGAAAGGGGTGTATAGTTGTAATACAAAAAATATATATAATAGGATTCTTGATATGATAATATTACTAGGAACTGAAGATATAGATGTGTATGAAATGATAATATCTAAAATTTTTATGGGGAGTGATAAGAAACATTTATCATAATAAAATAAATGATCCAATGAAATTTATCAAACATAAAACCATAAAACACATAGGTGTGGAAAATGGCAAAATTTCATCATTAATGATAATATTATGAAGGCAATTTTTATCCAAGACCATTTTTCAAGTATTGATGAATTCCTTTACAATAATGAATAACAACTGAAGGAAAATAACATACATTAAATGTATAATTTGTTAAAGTCATAAATATCCACAATAATCGCATCTGTATCTGCACACGATGATTATTAAAAATGGTTTTTTTTAATTTTTGAAGAGCTATAAATTATTGGTAACAAATCACAGAAAACCTTTAATATGATATTTTTTTTAATTAAAGAAATTATATTAAATAAAAATGGTTAACATAACTTAAGTTAATTCCAAAAATTAGTTTACCATCACATAAATAAATTATACATTAATCTACTGAATTCAATAATAATATATACATTTTAAACTTATTAAATATATTTTTAACTATCATTATAATTATTAAAAACATTCCTAACTAAAAAAGAAAACATATTATAAAAATAATTTGATCTCATATTCTTTAAAGATAAACTAATAATATAATTCTAAATAGTATCAAAATATCTTAAAAACATTATATGGATGTTATTTAATATCCATGAAATACAAATGATTTACCAAAATAAATATAATAACTATAAATACAAATTAAAATCATACATTATTCAAAATTAAGATCATCCTTTATTCATTAAATAAAATCCCATAATATTTTTTTCATAATCATACAATGATTCCATAATAGTGATCCCTTTATAAATAACATTAATTACTTAATTACTAAATCAATTTTCCAAACTGTGTTTATCTATATTAAAAAATATATGTTCCAAAATAATAATAACCTTTAATTACATTAATATTAGTGATATCATTTCATATTATTTTACTTTCTTGTGAAATAACCTTCATATACTATTAAGGAATTACCACTTTTCTGAAAACAAAGAAATCAAGAATTCACAAGAACAAAATAATTTACATGTTTTGTGACTAAATAAGAGTAGCTATATATAGCTGATTATATGGAAAAAAATTAATAATATAAAAACCCAATAGATAATAATGTTTTTTTGTGCATACAAAAAATTGGTAATACACATATAATTTTCTTTACTATGATAAATTATACAGAGAATGTTCTTCTTCTAACATGAATGATATAAATCATCTTTGAGAAAAATGTAATGAGACCTTCAATAGTTTGGTTTAAACATGTTATTGTGTATCCTTATCAGCATTAACATTTGAAAACCTTAGAAATAATTCCTCCCATTTCAAACCATTATAAAGTAATAAATTATATTGAAATCAATTTAGAACATAGTTTGATAGATTAGTCTGAATAATCTTTTTAATACATCAGTTAGGAAATAAAATAAGAAATGATTCCCTAGGAACAATTCTAAACCTCTTCAATCTTTTTACAAAAACCTATGTATGATGGATTGATCCGATCTGATTACACTTTATTAATATTCTAATTTCTAGAATTATTCCTCATGAATACTCTATTATGAATGTTCGTTATCATCAAACATTCAACACATTCTATCCCTATATTTTCTCATAAACATTCCTTGAGGACAAATAATAAAATGTATTATATACTATTTATATTTGTTACAATAGAGGGAAGGGAAGGAAACTAATTTCAAATTTTCTATTAACAAAATTTATAGATTTCAAACTTAATATTAATTTCAAATACATATTTTACTACTTAATGACTTCCTAACTCTTCTTGATTCCTCATGAAACTTCTTAAATCTAATTATAACTTCATCCATCTTTGAATTAGGAACAACTCATTAGTCCATTACTATTTTATGTTCTGATGAAATTATTCATTATGAATAAAAATAAATTTCAGTTCATTTTATTTATTATGATGAATACATATAGGAACTGAATATTTCTCCTTATGATGCTCTGTACTAGTTGAAAATAAACTAATCATTAGGATGCTCCATACCAACTTATAAATTTATAATTTTTCCATAAACAATGTTTTAAATTCTAAATAATTTAGAAACAACCATGTTCCAAAATTTTAAAGAAAATATTCATATAATATTCATTTAATCAGTTTGATTATATTTTATTTATAAATTATTCTATAAAGATCGGTTTTAGATGAGTTATTGGTGACATTCTGGATCTGATGGATCGGTATAAGTTTCATCCAATTAATAGGTTTCAATAATAATAATTAGTTACTTGAACTAATTGAAATAATCATAACATTTATTCACATAGAACCAATGAAAAAACATTAGAGTTCTATTTATTTTCACTCAATTGAAGACAACCAGCATTTATTTTGTTTTATGAATCTTATTGACTACATTGTTTATAATTATCAATTTAATTAGTATTATATTTATTCTACTTGATTGGTCACTATAATTCATAATTTTTTATCAATTCTTACAATGTTGGATCTATGTCACCCTACACCAGATGAGATGGAGGAAGCAACAACATCATTTCATACATTTATCTTCAATAAAATTCTTCTTGTATCATGATTATTTAGGTCTTTAAGAAAATAAGGTTCAACATAACATCATAAGACTTTATATACCCACCACATTTCTCCCCATTTTATGCATACTTATTTCATCAAAAGTTTCCAAAAAAATCTTATGATATTTTAAAAATAACAAAAAATATCTCATTTTCCAATTTAATATATAGAGATATAGACTCAGGTAATTCTCATACTGATTCATACAATATTATCAGACCAAAGGTGATTCTGATGAACAACATTAATAAGTAAACATTCATTGAAAATTAAACCAAAATTGATGCCTATTGTTATCCAAAATATATCTTAACATCTGATTAAAATGTTCCCTTTCATTCATATCTTCTGCTAACCAAAAAATACTATGGAACATGGTTAATGTTTCTTGATAATAAAAGATAAATTAATCAGCACAAAATTATTTCAGAAAAAAAATCTGACCAACTATATCCCAACAAAAACCTATGTTAACAAATGAATAATCTATAATGTTTATTATAATATTCATGGATAGTAACCATAAAAACCCCAAACTCTCACACCCATATCTGGTTGAAAAATATGAACATCCCATTTCATGAAATGATCATAAAAAATGAGACACAAATTCTCTAATTTAAAATGTACCACATCAGTGTAAGTATAAAATACCATACATACCCCTGGATCATTTGGTTTTATAGTTAAATATAAGTAGAAAATACTCATACATTACTACACTCATGCCTTTATGTGTTAATTATTCCCACTATATGAAAATTATCTTTTCATAATTTATGTCATCTTAATAATTACAACTCATAATTAAAACCTTACAAAATGCATTAAAAACAGTGGGATGAGCCCAAAAACAACTATAAAAGACATATGAAATGAATAAAGAAACCCATCAATCCTTTAATAGAAATCAATATTTTCCTTCTACAAAATAAATTATTATCTAAAAAACATTTTCTAATATGTAAAATCATTTTATCTACTCAAATTTCTATATAAAAAATTTCGTAATAAATATTAATGTAAAAAAATGTATTGTTTTCATGGAAATTATAAATATGAATCAAAATGTTTTTTATTTCACCATTATGAATTAGAATATACATCCTTTTAATAATATTTTAATTGAATATCTTTTGATATTATAAAAGTTCTATAAGAACCCATAGTTTTCATATAAAAAACATAAATTTAAGTTGAGGTATCATATTAATATCAACCATGAAATCACTCTTACAATTGGGAAACCCATCAGAGTTCAAAATGGAATAATCTTAATTTTTATAAATGGAATAACTCTCATTATTAAAACTGGAACAACATTCATGGAAAAAATTAGAATAATGTTCTAGGTTTAAATTGATTAATATTACTAGTAAATTACTTAAATTTCTTAGGGTAAACCATATTGGTCTACTCCACACATTTTCCCAATATATTAGAGGGAAATAACAGGATCAAAAATCCTTGGATTTTAATGAAATCTACCTTTATAAAAAATACTTCCCATGAACATTAACACGAACAATATGCAAAAATATTTCATCAAAAAAATTATTTTCACCCATAAGAAATATTTTTTGGATATTGATATATCCCATTCATTTAAAACGTAATTTTCAAGTCTATATTATATAAAATATAGGAAATGATGTTTTCTCATTAAATAAAAATGGAATCATATAATGAAATCATAAAAATTTAAATAATTATTTCTGTGATATTAAATTCTACTGTGGTCATATATCTTTAAATAGAAATTTCTTTTTGTTTGTTCCTAAAAACATTCTTTATAAAACCAATACAAATATTCTTTTTTCATAACCATTAAATTAAATTCAAATGTGGAATAAAGTATAAATTATAATATATTTATGTTCATATAAATACATTAGTAGATCAATTTTATAAATATTGATATTGATGAAAATAATTTTGAGAATTTATCATCAATACAATTAAAAGAGGTTTTAAATTTAGTTGATCCCATAACATTAGTCTGACTCATCAGGTGCATTCTCTATCATCCATCATAATAATCATACATTAATTTTTTAAATTATTATGAATATTTATCTTTTGTAGTATTCATTTTTTTATTGTTCATTATCCCCTTTAGTTCGATGATAAAATGGATTACATTATCATTATACTTCAAATTATAATTTTTCAACATTATTCTCATTTGTCAAAAATTGAATTTGTTAGGTAATATATAGATAAATGAGGCCAGTAAAAATATTATACAGAATAATAAAAATTTATTAATTATGAATTTTAGATATCAATTTTAAATCTAAAACCAACTATGAAATATGGTTATGAAAAATTAAATATCAAACACTCAGGGAGATGTTAGGTCATACGTTAGCATGATTAACACTTCCAGGTTTCAATGATCGTGATTGAATGAATGTAGGTTTGAAATTATATTTCTAAAATTACAATTATTTCATAAATATCATATTATATAATAAAATAAAATTATATATATCATCCACATGATGTGATCCTGAAAAATTAATTAGATACCATCTGGGTGGCGGGAGTCCACACAAACACATGAAGGACATTATCAATTTTAAATTATGGAATCCAAAGAAAGAATATGATATATTACAATTAAATAATTATAAAATACTAGTTAATATGAAATATATACAGCTAATCTATCATTTTATCAATTTTTTAGAGGTGGTGATAAAAATCAAATTAAATCAATTCATAAGGTATCAGACCACCACACACAGGTATGACTGTTTCATTTCTCATTTGATAAAACATGAAAATGTATAGAGGTTATTTCACTGACATAATAAAATATAAATATATGAGAGATAATTGTGTCATTATATAATCTTGGTTTAATATTATATTATTGATTTAAATTAATAAACAATAGAAAAATATCTAGTTAAAAGCTATACCTCATCTTTGGAAAGTCTCTATTGATTTAAAACTTTACCCTATAAGGATTGTATTCATCCAAAATAAATAATTCTAGAATGAGGGGAGGCAATAATTGAATATATTAGGGTATAGATTGTATGAAACAATTTCAATTTTTTTGTGATGAAAATCAGAGAGGTGGTTCCCTTCTATAAGACAGGGGAGTGTCACTCTTGGATCTATCTATAGTATTGAATTAAGGAAATATTCATCATTTAAATAATGATAAAAATGACATGTATTGTGGTTAGTATTATTAATGGTCTGAATAATCCAAATATATAAAATGTAGAAAAACAATTTCTTTGTTTTTATCAATAAAAACTGGTTTTAAAACCTTTTACACATTCAAAACATATTGTGGTATCAATTTTTTTCCACAATAATTGGTTCAAAATAGTTATTATGAATGGAAAATGAATTATAAATGGATCATGGTTAACAATAATGACTGTAACCAATTCAATTGCCTTAGTATATTTTTATCAATTTTAAACCTGTAACATATCAGATAAATAAGGAATAAGAGACATTTCATATTTATTAATATTTTTAAAAAGGGGATGCATTTTTCTATGGCATACCCGATATGCAATGCTGAGTTTCTTTGAAATCTTACGTTGCACAATAATAATATAATATTATTATTTTAAATGGTAGTTAAATCCTAGTCATTGTATTGGAAGGAATGAACAAAACAAACTAAAATATGACTATACATGTTTTTTAAATGTATTTACAATTGTCCAATAAAATTTTAGAGTCTTAAAATGTAAATGATTCTTATTTTAAGCATAATTTACATTAAAAGGTCGATTTACAACCTTTTAATAGACAACCCAATTTAAATATTTTTTTTTTCAAATTTAATACATCCAATTTGACCACATAAAATTCTTCTTATGAATGGGGACATTATAATTTACTTTGTGTAAATTTTTGGGATTTTTCCGATAATGTTCATTTTTTAATGAATAGTGAACAATATTGTATTTTAATTCAAAAATGTGCTTTATTCGAATTTATTTATATTGTTAGATTATCTTTTTATTTAGTTTTAATGTTTAACTAGAATATATTTTTACTATTTAATCCAATTTAGGCCATTGGAATTAATTTCAATTTAAAATTGTACATAAACAAGGGTCAATATTTTGATAGTTATTGTATCATAAAATCACGGTATCTGTTTTAACAACGAGAATTAATTCTTAAAATAATTAATGCCACTTTTATGTTTCGAATATTAAAAAATAGGCATCATTTTTGAATTTGGAATATCAAATAATGCTTAGTCTGAATTTGTTGTTATTAATCTGAAAAACTTCAGTTTTTGATGAATAGTGAAACAACTTAGTTGTAGTTAAAAAACTGACTTTTTATTGAAATGAAATTTTACCACTTCTGTAAATTGAATTTAGAAAATCTGACATACATGGTTGTTATTATTATGTAATATTTTATTCAATATGATGAAAATATTTTTTTGTGAATAGTAACTTTTGTCTTTTATTTACCGCGGTTAAATGTAAATAGTGTAATTCAAGGTAAAACGAATATTATAATAATTCAAAATTATCCTAACACTTGATAAACCTTCTTGGTTGAATAATTTACGACCATGGACTTATTTGGGTAAAGTTTGGGACCCCTTTGGACCACTTGGAAGTGATAATGACAATTTAGATTAATTAACTTAAAGTTAAGGCGAAAATGACAAAAACAAATATATTTTAGTAAATTAATTTTTACAAAAGGTTATATAAATTATCATATTGACTAATAATATTCATTTTAAATATAAAAAAATTTCCTACATCATGTTATTTTTTTTTATTTTTAGATTACAAATAATTTAAATTATTTAGGACACCATAATGATGTAGTGTTTTCCTCATTAATAAATCATTTAATTAAATAAGATAATTAAAATTAAATAACATCCAAACCCTGTATTATTCTTATTAACTGATTTTCTTTGACCATCAGTCATCTTATCTTCGACTCTAATGATTTTTGGATCTTTAGAAACTGAATATCATTATATAATAAAATATTATTATCACACTTTCTTAAAGAGCCCCTCATCCCCCTTATAAAAGGAGACCACATCTATCCAATTCCTCACACCTCTAAAGACTTTTGGATCATCCAAACTCTATCTAATTAAGCTCTGTACATCCTTATACTCCTCCTATAATCCTTAACTTAGGAATAAGGCACTTCAAGAAGTCCTTTGGTTCAAACCAAAGGGAGTTATACAAATTAAAGGTAAAAGTTCTCTTAAATTGTTTTCTTTTATTTTACTTCTCCAACACCTAAAATATTTTTATAACATTATTTTGTAACAACACCAGTATACTGAATATACTAGGATTTTGATTTGATAATTATTAGAAATACACTTACACACACCTCTATCTAATTAGTGAAGAACATAATGTTTTTATGGATGACAAACGAACGACAAATGAAATGATGATTATTTAAATATCTCCAAACACCTCTCATGGTGGACATTATGACGGCACTATATTTATATATGATATATATAATATTTTAATTTTTTCTTTATGCTTCTATATTATTATTTTATAGCATACCTTTATGGTTTCCATTATGGGTAAATGCGGTAATTTAATTTAAGGAAGTGAGAACTACCACCCCCTCAAAGTGATATGACTCGTTCATGCCATACATGGGACGTAAAAATAATAGAGTTAATTATATTATATGATATTATACTGTAATAATAATATATCTATGTATCATTATTTTTTAATTCTATTAAAATAGTATATTTAAATGGAAGTAGCTTTAATGCGTACGTAAAGCTTACCGTCTCAATGAATGGTGCATTTCATTTCTTACCTCCAAATGTTATGTACTATTATAAATACATGTATATACTGGATATATATGATATATATTATATCTAAATCATGAATATCATTCTGAATATAATTAAATTTTGACAATGTTAACAACTTGTAACTATATGGTGTTCATTTGTGATTCATGTTCCAAATATCAACAAAACATACATTATTAACTTAAATGATTACATAATGTTTATAACATGGTAATAAGTTATATAAAAGGAATAATAAACTTGATAATGTTTCTTAAGCAATTATAAATTAACTTAAGTCTATTATTCAGGATATTAAAGAATGAACGGGTCAATTCGAACACGAGGTAAGAGATTTTCTTATCTCACTTTTAATTCTGTGAGATTCGAATTTATCTCCACTTATTCATTGCCTATGGTGTATTGTGTACTTCCATTTGATTTATATTATCATGATTCTAATTATATTCATGGTATTATATGATTCATTTGGTGTTTATTATCTTTTGGTCATACGGCTCAGTTGATTTCAACATGGTAAAGTGTTTTATCTCACTTTTTATTCCCATGAGATTTAAGCAATATTTGCCACTATTTCCTTTTGGGTGGTGTATGTATTGCCCATGATGGTAATATTTGTGTAATATACTTTCATTTATGAGTATTTACATCTTCATTTTATGATCCTTATTTAATGATGCATATGTTTTGTAAGTTACCAAATCGGTAAGGGAACCTTTCACCCTCCTCTTTTTAAAAGACTTCTTTTTGTTATGTCTTTTAATTTACATCTAATTATGTTGGGATATTTTCTTCTATATTCTTATTTATGTAGAATTTATATCCAAGATATGAGATACCCTTTTTTTCTCATCAACCCATATTTCTGAATTTTAAAGTGACACCATTAGGCTGTCGAATTATTACCCAGGAACTTCTTAACCAAATTTCAATTCTTTGTGGCCAACCTGTACTTCATTAATATTTTATCCTATGAATATGTGTGAATGACCTATGATTTATTCACACCTAATATCCATTTATATTTGGTGTATTTATATTTTTCACACATAATTATTTCATTGATTTATCCTTATGTTAAGGATACCATCTTTAAAACGGATTTCATCTCAATTTACATTTACACTGAGACTTCATTGTTGTTATGCGCCAATTCACTTGTATATGTTTTATATACTGTCCTTTGACATGTTATATCATGAATAACTTTATTCTCATGATATTATAAAGTTCTGAAGAAATTTTATTCCTCAATTATCTATATTCAAGCATATTCCTTTTTGTTAATGAACTCTTTAACTAAAATATCATTTTAAATTTTTTAATGATTTATTCTTCTAAATATTTTTCATTAATGTCCTTGTTTTCAAAATGGGTTTTGGGATATAATTATATGGAAATAAATGTTTTCAAATGATAATTCATTTAAAATCGTCAATTTTTTATGGGAAACTTTGATTCAAAAATCACTTTTTAAATGGTTTTGATAAAGATTTGATAATGCCTTGTTTATGTCAATATCATGAATTTATATATTAGAATGTGGAAATTTTATATTTCTTTTATACTTGAGTTGTGCGTTATGATTATGTTATGGTTATTGGGAATTGTTTACATATACAGGTGGTTTTGTGATAAACCTAGGGTGGGTGAGCCTGAGATAGCTCTCCAATGCATTGGGTAACGTGACAGAGGTAAATGTGATGTTTCTCCTAAGAGATTTAGGGAATATACTGTATTGGGTATTCCAAGACTAACACTCTATCTAGTTGTGATAGCTACAATTTAAGTTTTATATGGATTCCATAATTAACATTTATTATTTATGATTTCTGTGTGTAATTCATAAATCTTATGATTTCGTACGATATGTTATGATTGGAAAGTATAGTTTCATTGAATAGTATTTATTGATGGTCTACTGTTTTACTTATTTATCATATAACCCTTAATGAGAATTTCATGCTCATACCAAGTTTTTAATATGTTTTCCATAGGAAATAAAGATTAATAAGATCAATGATGTGATCAAGGAAAATTCATGTTGTCTAAAATATGGAATTAGACATGATTCTTTTTAAGAGTTTTTATTTTATGAAAAAATGCATACTGAGTAGATGTGTCTACTTTGTAATCTTATGAGATGTAATTTTTATGTCCTAATTCTCTAAAACTCTAAACAAGATAAGATCCTCAATTTTAATTATTCAATTAATTCAATATTATATATTGTTTTAAGGTCGGGTCCTTAAAGTTGGTATCAGAGGTCGGTTTAGACAACTTTAGGGATTAGGAGTTTTGGTCGACACATGGTTAGTCCATATGTCTATTATTTTAGATACTTGATTAATAACTTTTTCAAATCAAGGAAATATAGTTTCAAATAGAAGGAGGAGGATCTATAACAACATTCATATCTTTTCCTGAGGACATGCTTGCAATAATTATTGCAAAGTCATGTTCGGATGATTGTGAATCTTTTTCTAGCAATGAAATCACTTGTAAGAAGTTGTTTGAGATATCGAACACCTCCACTATACCTTGTTATCATCATGGATCATGTGTTGTCTTTAGACAAATACTATTTTCACAATATTCTCATATTTTTAATAATGGTAAATACTATCAAGTAATTTTCAAATATTTTACCATATCATATGATTTTGAAGCATCATATGATTCTAAAAACATTGTTGAAGAAGGAGACCCTTGATCAACCTATTTATGTTTTCTTTTACAATATAGTATTTCAACACATACCTGTTGTATATTAAAATGACCATTAATTGAATATTTCAACTCATATTTGGTCCGACTATTTTATAGAAATCATGTTTTATCAAATGTTATGAAATTATATGTCATACTTGATTATTTTCCAAAACTATTTTTCTGTGAACACCCATATGACCCATTTTTTACAAGGTGAATTTATATGGAGGATGAAAATTATTTTTAAGGATCTCTAAATCATTGTTGCAATGTATGGACCTTCTACCTACGTGAACAAGATCACGATGAAACCAAGTGGATGCCATGATCAAGGTATGTTGTTATTTATTTTGGTGATCATATAATTTTATCATGTGGTGGTGAAATAAAAAAATGACAATATATATAAGACTTATAGAATTCAGATGTCGAGATCATAATGAATTGGGATGAAAATGGGTGGTATAAGGAAACCATTGAGGTTAATACATTTTAGGGTTATTTTTGAGCTTTATAAAAAGGGACAAACTATAGGATGGGTGACAACCCGTCACATCCAATAAGGCCGCATGAATCGAACCCAAAACCAAATGGCGACAAGGGCGCATCTCCTACAACTGGCCTACTTGAAGTCCCTGGTTAGTATGACTTACTATTTTAGTAAAATGATTTTATTGAACAAGAATAATTTAATTTTGGTAACATATATTTTATAAAATGGACATACTTAGTATAGGAAAATTATTTGGTGATTAAGTGATAAAGGTAATTGTGGAATATAAGGCCCCAGCCTTAAACATTACATAATCTTGAGTTATTACATGAATACATGATGAGGATCTTTTCAGGTTTAGAGTTTTAGAGAATTAGATCATAAATCATGCATTACATTCCACATTTAAACAAAGTGGTTACATAAAAGATAGTAATCATTTTCCCCATCAATGGAAACATATTTAAAATAGTACATGGATTCTTTCTTGACACATCCTGGACACTATCATCACAACATGTACCTTTCCCTTGACCTGTGAAAAACATTTAAAAAACTTGGGATGAATATAAAAATCTCAGTAAGGGATATAAAAATACGTAAAGGAAAAATTAGTGCCTGTATACATAACAGTCAATAAAATCATAATTTACTCATAAAACATACCCACATTGAAATACCTTATGAAATCATATGATTTATGAATAACTCATAGAAAACATAAGACATAGAGGTAACTTGAGATATTCATAACATTCTTACATTTGAGTAACCCTCATGGTTACGTTTGGAATACCCATCACAGTATATTCTCAAAATCTCTTCGGAGAAACCTTAACGTTTAACCCCTTCGAATTACCTAATACATTGGAGAGATATATCGTGCTCACCGACATTATTTTATCACGGAACTTCCCATCTTCATAACAATTCCCAAGAACCATAATATAATCGTATCACATAAAACATGCATAAAGGAAACATAACATTTCCACATTTCATTCACAAGATATCAATACAACACATTGATATAATAATAACATTATGAAAATCATTTTCAATACCAAAATAGAAAAAAAGTAAAACATGGTATTTATTTTTCATTTAAAAAAAAGTTATGGCTTGTAGAGGAAGCCGAAACTCAAATAATGATCATGGCAGCGGAGAAGTCATTGTCGCCGCATACGTACGACAAAAAAACATTCCATTTTGTCATTTAGTAAATGCTTCTTATAAAAAAGATTTCTTTTTTAATAAACGTAAATTTCAAATGGGTTTATACACCATTTAAAAGAATGTTGTGTATAAAACAAAATATGCCTCATTGAAAGGAGATTGACACGAAGTCCCATACCTTGGGTCCGACTTGACTCGATTGTTCTTTAACGTCCTGAATAATAAACACGAGTTAATTTATAATTGTCCAAGAACCTTTTTCATGTTCATTATTCCTTTTATATAACTTGTTACTATGTTATGAAAACTATGTAATAATTTAAGTTAATAATGGTCGTTTTGTCGATCATTGGTACTTGAGTCAAAAATAAACTCTTTATAATTACAAGTTGTTCATGTATCCATTATATCCAGAATTATATTCATCATTTAGATATCACATATATCATATATATCCAGTATATACATGCATTTATAATATTATATAACATTTAGAGGTAAGAAATGAAATGCATCATTCATAGAGATAGTAAGACGTACGTACGCATGAACGCTACTTTCATTTATATTTCATATTTTATGGAATGGAATCATAATGAAATAAAGATATAATTTAATTACAGTATAATATTATATATAATATCAATGACTCCATCCTTTATGTGTCCCACATATGTAATTAACGAATGAAATAACTCTGAGGGGGCGGTAGTCCGCACTTTCTAAAATGAAGATATAACATTTACCCATAATGGAAACCATAAAGGTATTCCGCAAATAAAAAATAATGAATCATAAGTAGAATATAAACATATTTTATATCATATATAAATATAGTGACATCTTAATGGACACATTTGAAGGTGTTTGAAGAATATTGAACAATCATCATTTCGTGAGGATGAAATTCGCCATCCACAGAAACAGTATGATTTTTAAACATTAGATGTAGGTTTGTGTATGTTTAGCTCGAATACTTCTTATAAAAACATCCTAGTATATTTAATATACTGTTTTTGTTACAAAAGAAATGAATAAAAAGAGTTTATGGGGTTGGAGAAGAAAAATAAAACAAAAGAACACAAGTGAAGACATTACCTTTAAATCGGGTAACTCCTCTTGGCTTGAACCAAAAGGGTTTCTTGAAAAGCTTTCTGCCTAAGGTAAGGCTTCTTGTATGAATATAGGGTTGTGGAGTGATACAATGAGTAGGGATTGGCCAAGCCAAAGGCTTGAGAAGTGTGGGTAAGAAGGTAGATGTGGGGGCCTTTTATAAGAGGAGAGGAGGGGCACTCTTGTAAAGTTATAAAATGTTACTTTATATTGAAATGTGTTTCGGATTTAAAAGGTCCCCCATTGAATTATCTCATTGATAAGTTGATAAGGGTTATAAATATACTCATCCAATAAGTCTTTTACAAGTGTAAGTCTTAGATTTTACATTATATTTTCATTTTATTTAAATCGTTCATTAAAGAGGTAATCGATGCATCATCATGATGTCATAAGTAATTTCATTTATTTAATGTCTAAAAATTATAAAAAAATTCTATGATGTAGGAACTCTTTTTAGAATTCCAATTACTATTTATAGTCCAAAAGATCATTTATTTAGACAAAATTAAAAATGTTTTACTCAGGTGATATATTATTTAGTGATATTCTCTATTCATTAAAACTAAAAAGATAAAGTGTCACTTTCACCCAAAAGTGATTCCATGGGGTCCCTAACGTCGGCACAAGGCATCAAATGGTCGGAAATGACACAAAAAGTAGCATTAGGACACATGTTGTGGTCATTTTTTTAATTATGATATTATTTTATTATCCTTAACTACCCGATTACTAATTAATCAAGATAATGAATGATAAATACCGTCATTACTATTCCTAATGTCCAAATACAAAAGGGTATTCATTACATAATTTGGACCCTATTATTCAAAATATGGAATCCATTTTACCAAATTACAAACATAGAAATTACTATTATCAATTTAGAAATAATTCCTGTTGTCAAAACAAATAGCGGGTTTTTTTAAAACAATATCTATGAAACGTTTGGCACTTGTTTATGCCCAATTCCAAAGTGAAATTAATTATAATGAATAAAATTGGATTAAATGGTAAAATTATATTCTAATTAAACATTTAAACCAATTAAAATGATATTCTAACCATATAATTAAATTAGATGAAAAAGCAGTTTTGATGTAAAATGAAGTATTTTTCACTATTCATGTAAAATATGAACATGGTCAGACAAATACCAAAAATTTATCCAAAGTAAATCTCAATGTCCCAATCATAAAGAATATGTTTATTTTGACAAATAGAGCTTATAAAATTGTCTAAAGATATATTTATAAATGGTTCACCATCAAAAGGCATTAAAACAATCTTTTAAAAATATTAGAAAATTCTATGCTTAAGATTGGATTTATTCTCATTTTAAGCCTCTAAAACACTATATAATTAATAAATAGACATAGATAAGAATATCTATTATTCATTACTTACTTGTGATGTTACATCCTTCCCCCCTTTAGAAAATTTCATCCCCGCAATTTATTTACATATCGAATAGGTGGGAGAATTTATCCTTCATTGCATTTTCAGATTACCATGTTGCCTCTTCACTCATGTTGTTTTTCCAAAAAACATTTACTTGATTAATAACCTTATTCCGCAACACTTTCTCCATGTGTTCATGAATCTGGACTGGTTGTTCCTCATAAGATAGATTCTCTTCCAACTGAACTACCTCTGGACTCAAAACATGAGATGGATCTGGCATGTACTTCCTTAACATTAAAACTTGAAAAACATTGTGTACTTGAGATAAACTCAAATGTAATGCCACTCGGTATGCAACTAATCCAACTCTCTCCAAAATTTAATATGGTCTAATTAACCTTTCACTTGGGTTTCCTTTCTTAGAAAATCACATCATACTTTTCCATGGTGATCCTTTGAGAAAAACATGATCACCTACCTCAAAAGAGAGATCCTTACTCCTATTGTCTACATAACTCTTCTACCTGCTTTGAGCTATTCTCATGTGTTTCTGTATCAGGTGAACTTTTTCTGCCAAATATTCTACCATTTCCAGTCCCATCAATGACATTTCACCCACTTCATCCCAGAAAGATAGAGTTTGACACTGCTTCCCATATAATGCCTCAAATGGTGCCATCTGAATACTAGAATGAAAAATGTTATTATAAGAAAACTCAACCAAAGAACGATGTTGGTCCCAACTTCCCTGATAATCCATCGAACAAGAACATAGCATATCCTCCAAATTCTGAATCGTTCGTTCTGACTGCCCATCTGATTGAGGATGAAAAGCTATACTAAAATTTAAGTCAGTACCCAACGACTTCTGAAGGCCAATCCAAAAGTTAGAAGTGAAACTGGGATCACGGTCTAATACAATGTAGATAGGAAATCCATGTAACCTGAGAATCTATTTATGATACAAAAGGGAAAGTTGATCTATGGGAAAAGTATCCCATATAGAAAGGAAATGAGCAGATTTAGTCAAGCGATCAACAATAACCCAGATTGCATTATTACCTCGAGGTGTCTTCGGTAATCCCAGAATGAAGTCCGTGGATATATTCTCCCATTTCCACTCTAGCACTGGTAAAGGCTGATGCATCCCTTTCGGTAACTTCCACTCTGATTTAACCTGTTGACAAGTTAAACACTTCACATTAAAATCAGAAATATCTCTTTTCATTCCATCCCACCAGTAATACTCTCAAAAATCTCTATACATCTTAGTACTTCCTGGATGAACTGAAAACGGAGAACTATGAGATTCACATAACAACTCTCTCTTCAACTATGAATCACAAGGAACACATAATCTCTTCCCAAATCTCAAAACACAATCATTATCAATGTTTAATTCAGGCAACTTACACTCCTGAACCAACTCTACCTTTTTCTGCAACTCACTATCTTACTTCTGTGCTTGCATAATTTTGTCTGATATAGAAGATTTCACAGATACCAAAAACAAAACAAAAGAACATCCAGCACCAATAACTTCAATGCCAAAGTTCATCAAATCCTTAACCAATGGATCACGTTCCAAATGAAACATTGTTAATGAATCATTACTTTTTTAACTCAAAGGATCAACCACTTTATTTTTTATCCCGGATGGTAATGAATTGTACAATCATAATACTTGATTAATTCTAGCAATCTCCTCTGTCTCATGTTCAATTCTTTCTGAGTGAATATATATTTTAAACTTTTGGGATCAATATATATTTCACACTTTACACCATACAAATGATGCCTTCAAATTATTAAAATGAAAAAAACAGCAGCTAATTCCAAATCATGTGTATGGTAATTTACCTCATTAGTTTTCAACTGACGTGATGCATAAGCAATTACCATATCATTCTGTATTTGGACGCAACCAAGTCCTTTCAATGAAGTATCACTGTAGATAACAAACTCACCATTCCTATAAGGTAGTGCCAAAACTGGAGCATTCACCAATCATCTTTTCAATTCTTGAAAACAATCATCACATTATTTTGTCTAGATAAACTTAACACCCTTACGAGTTAAATTAGTCAATATACTAGATAACCGTGAAAAGTTTCGGAAAAACCTTCAGTAATAGCCAGACAAACCAAGGAAGCTACGAATCCCAGTTACATTTGTGGGTCTTGGCCATTCTTCAACAACCATTGTTTTTGCAGGATCAATAGTTATCCCATATTTAGAAACAATATGACCAAGGAATGAAATTTGTTGCAACTCACACTTTCTAAATTTCCCATACAATTTCTTTTCATTTATGGATTTCAAAATAACCATTAAATGAATTTCATGACCCACTTTAATTTTAGAAAAAAAACCAAAATATTATAAATTAAAACAACCACTAACTTATCCAAGAACTCATGGAAAATTCTATTCATATGGTCCATGAATATAGCAGGTGCATTGGTTTACCCAAAAGGCATAACTAAAAATTCAGAATGGTCATATCTTGTACGAGATGCAGCCTTCAGAATATCAGATTCCTTTACCTTCAACTGATGGTACCCTGATCTCAGGTTAATCCTTTAAAAATACTGAGCTCCCTGGAGCTGATCAAACAAATCATTGATATGAGGAAAATGATATTTGTTCTTAACAGTGATGTTATTTAGGGCTCTCTAATCAATGAAAAGTCTCATTGTTCCATCTTTATTTTTAAAAAATAAAACAGTATCACCCCATGGTGAAGTCCTAGGTCGAATGAAACCTTTCTCTAATAAATCTTGCAATTTTTCCTTCAACTCTAAAAGATAAATTTGAGCCATTCGATAAGCGGGTTTTGAATTTGTCTTAGCATCAGGAACTAAGTCAACAGTAAATTCAACTTCCTGATCTGGTACTATAAGGCCCCAGCCTTAAACCTTACATAATCTTGAGTTATTACAAGATTACACATTGAGGATCTTTTCCGGTTTAGAGTTTTAGAGAATTAGATCATGAAACTTGCATTACATTCCACATTTAAACAAAGTGGTTACATAAAAGGCAACATTAATTCTTCCTATCAATGGAAACATATTTAAAATAAAACATGGATTCTTTCTTAACACATCCTTGACTCTATCATCTTATCATGTACCGTTCCCTTGACATGAATTTTTTTTTTCAAAAACTTGGGATGAGCATAAAAAGATCAGTAAGGGATATAAAAATATGGAAAGGAAACATGAGTTCATATATACATAAGAATGAAATCATAATTTACCCATAAAACATATGCACTTTAACCTACCTCGTCAAATCATGAATAAATCATAGAAATCATAAGACATAAAGGTAACTTGAGGAATTCATAACATTCTTATGTTGGGAGTAACCCACTTGGTTACGTTTGGAATACCCATCACAGCATATTCCCTAAAATCACTTCAGAGAAACCTTAACGTTTCACTCCTTCACGTTACCCAATGCATTGGAGAGCTCTATCGGGCTCACCCGCCCTTAGTTTATCACTGAACCACCCATTTTCATAACAATTCCCAAGAACCATAACATAAATGTATCACATAAAACATGCATAAAGGAAAACATAACATTTCCAAATTTCCAATCACAATATAACATTTTAGTATATTGAAATAATGAATCCATTCAAAAAGAAACCATTTTCAAAACCATTTAAAACATTTAATAAGGATATTTTTGAATCAAAGTGTCCCACACCACCTTGAAGCTTAAACTTTTAAACCATTAATATCCATATAAATAAATCCTTAACACCATTTTGAAAACATGTATATTAATAAGAACAAATAATTAAAACATTTAAAACGATATTTCGGTTAAAGGGGTTTTACCAAAATTAGAGACACTTGAATACAATAACTGAGGAATAAAATTTAGTCAAAACTTTGTAATATCATGAGAATAAAGGAATTCATGATATAATATTCCAAAGGACAGTATATACACCATATAAGAGTGAATTGGGGCATAACAACAATGAAGTCTCAATAGGGATTTAAAATGTGATGAAATCCCTTATAAAGAAGGTATCCTTAAACTAAGGACAAATCAATATCAAAAATATGTGTGAAAAATATAAATACACCCAATATAAGTGGATATTAAGTGTAAAACAATAAAATGTCATTCACACATATTCAATGAATGACATATTTAATGACTACATGTTGAACCCAAAGAAATCGAAATTGGGTTAAAAATTTCCCGTGACAGCCTAACGGAATCACATCAAAATGAGTTGATGAGAGATAAAAAGTGTATCTCATCACTTGGACATAAAATTTACATCAATAAGGATATATGAGAACATATCCCAACTTAACAATATTTAAATTAAAAGACCCAACAAAAGAATTCTTTTAAAAAAGGAGGAGGGTGAAAGGTTCCCTTACCGACTTGGGTATCTTTCCAAACATACACCCCATGAAAGAAGGACAATATATCATTGATGTAAATACTCATAAACGAAAGTATATTACACAAAGAGTAGAATAATGGGCATTACATACACCACTCAATGGAATTTGTGGCAAATGTATCATAAATCTCACGAGAATAAAAGTGAGATGAGAAATCCCTTATGAAAACTCGGCAGACTAACGGCGCCACCCAAAACTTCCAAAATGGATTGATGAGAGAGAATAGAGTCTCTCATCACATGAAAATAAAAATTACAGTAAGTGTACTATAAAAGATCATCCCAATAACATGAAATATGAGCTTTAAAAGGAATGGCATAAAAGTGTATACTTAAAAAGAAAGAGAGGTGTATGATCCCTTACCTCGGGTCCGACTTGACTCGATCGTTCTTTAACATCCTGAATAATAAACCTGAGTTAATTTACACTTTATTAATA
Source organism: Viscum album (assembly GCA_963277665.1). Classification (NCBI taxonomy): domain Eukaryota; kingdom Viridiplantae; phylum Streptophyta; class Magnoliopsida; order Santalales; family Viscaceae; genus Viscum; species Viscum album. The sequence goes on from OY728155.1 coordinate 2,010,893,488, forward strand.
ACCCTTTTTATAGTTCATTATTCCTTTTAGATCACTTATTTCAATGTTATAAACATTATTTAATCATTTAAGTTAATAATGCTTGTTTTGTCGATATTTGGTTCTTAAGTCGAAAGTGGACTTCTTACAATTACATGTTGTTCGTGTGGCCAAATGTTTATTATATCAAGAATTGTATTCATGATGTAGATATCATATATTTCATATATATCCAGTACATTCATGCATTTATAACATTACATAATCATTTAGAGGTAAGAAATGAAATGCACCGTTCATGGAGACGGTAAGCCGTACGTACGCATGAACGCTACTTTCATTTCTATCTCATACTTTAATGGAAAGAAATAATAATGATATAGAGGTATATAATAATTACAGTATAAAATCATATATAATAACATTAAATCCATCCTTTATACATCCCACGTATGGCATTAACGAATCACATCACTTTGAGGGGGCGGTAGTCCGCACTTCCTAAAATGAAGATATCGTGTATACCTATAATGGAAGCCATAAAGGTAAGACACAAATGAAAAATAAAGAAGCATAAGTAAAACATAAAAATATTATATATCATATATAAAAATAGTGACATCATAATGGCCACCTTTGAAGGTGTTAAATGAGTATTGAACAATCATTGTTTCGGGAGGCAGAATTTCGCCATCCACGGAAACTGTATGTTCTTTAACCATTTGATGTAGTTGTGTGATATTTTAGCATGAATAAATCTTATAACAACATCCTAGTATATATTGAAGATACTGTTGTTGTTACAAGAGAAGTAAATAAAAAGATTTTAGGGGGTTGGAGAAGCAAAATAAAACAAATGAACATGAGAGAATGAATTACCTTTAAAAGTGTAACTCCTTTTGATTTGAGCCTAAAGGTTTCCTTGGAAAGGATTATTCCCAAAGGGAATACTCTAGGATGATGAGAGGGATTTGGAGAGAGTAAATGGGTAGGGGTTGGCCGAGCCAAAGTCTTGAGGAGTGTGGGAAAAGAGGTAGAGGTGGGGCCCTTTTATAAGAGGAGAGAAGGGGCACTTTTGGAAAGTAAAGAAATACAACATTATTTGAAAATGTGTTTAGGTTTTCAAAGTTCCCAAATTGATATAATTCGTGGATAAGGTGATAAGGGTTCTAAATCCACCCATCCAATAAGTTTTGGACATGTTTAGTTCATATATATTACATTATCTTTCCATTTTACGTAAATCGTCAAATAATGATGTCATCGCTGCATCATTATTATGTCATAAATAATTTAATTTATTTAATGTCTAAAAATTATAAAAAAATACTATGATGTAGGAAATCGTTTTAGCTTTCTAATGAATACTTATAGTCAAAATTTGGACTTTTATAACCCCATTTAAGAATTGTTTTATTAAAACAACTCATGTTTGTGTCATTTTAATTTTAACATTAAATAAAAATATATTAATGTCATTTTCCAACTAAAGTGGCTCCATGGGGTCCCCAAGTTGGCCCATGGCTTTTCTTGGTCGGCCATGACTCACCCAATAGGTGTAGGACAAGTTTCATGGTGTTTTCACATTCTTATAATATCATTTTTACCTTAAACTACACTAATTAGCACTAATCGCGATTAAAAACTTAATAAGTTACTATTCACCAAAAAAATTATTTTTAACCCATTGAACCACATTTTACTTCTTAATTACAACCATGTATGTCAGATTTTTGAAAATCAAAACACAATGATGGCAACATTTCATTTAAATGGAAAATCAGTTCTTATAAGTACCACTTAGTGGTTTCACTATTCATCAAAAATTGAAGTTTTACAGAAAAATCCCAAAAATTCACCCTAATCTATATTTGATATTCCGAATTCAAAAATGAAGTCTATTTTACAAAATTCAAAACATATGATTCATATTAATTAATTTAATAATTAATTCCCGCTGTCAGAGCAAAAAGCATGTTTTTATAAAACAATAAGTATCAAAAGATTGACACTAGTTTAAGTCTGATTTCAAAGTGAAATTAATTCCAACGACAACTATTGGATTTAATGGTAAAAATATTTTCTAATTTCACTTTAAAAACAATTCAAAATATTATCTAATCATATAAATAAATTAGATTAAAAAGAGGTTTTGAATTAAAACACAACATTCTACACTATTCATTAAAAAAATGAACTTTATCGGAAAAATACCAAAAAATTACACAAAGTAAAATTTGATGTCCCGGTTCGTAATAAGAGTTTTATTTGGTCCAAAAGAATTTATAAGAGTGATCAAAACTATATTTAATGAAAATTCTCCATTAAAAGGCGATAAGTGAACCTTTAGTGAAAACTTGGGCATATACACCAAAAATTTAATTCTTTCCGTATTTTAAGCCTTTAGCTTTTATTGGATAAATGTAAAAACATTAAAAAACATATATAATCATATTTTAGTTATTTCTATCCATTCCCCCAATACAAAGTCTACATGTTAACTAACATTTGAAATAATATTATTTTCTTATTATAGTGCAACGTAAGATTCCCAAGAAACTCGTTGTTGCGTGTTGGGTACGCCATCGAGCATAGACTCCCCTTTATAGTCATATTAATATTTTATTCACAAATATGGATAAATATGAAAATGTCATATTCTTTATTTACCTGGGGTGTTACATCCTTCCCCCCTTTTGGGAATTGCGTCCTCGCAATTTTTTAAAATTGCGCTTGGAAACATCCTTGAAAGTCCCACATCGGAACAAGAGTCGGTAAAACAATCACTTTAAAAAAAAGAAAGATAAGTACAACGGTCACCCGAGTTAACCCATACTAGGACTCCATGTAGGAAAACATGGACATGGAGGAGAAAACATGGGGTCATGTTCTGATGGAGAGTGATAGAAAACATGTTTAGGAGAAAGTTAACCACGAGAAAATCACAAACTTTTGATGGGTTAAACGGTATTTGATTCCCCAGTAGGAAAAGTTAATAGACAACATTTTTGTTTTAAGATACTTTTTAATGAGGAATTTATTTTTAATCTTAAATAAAACATAAGGAAACATACTTACTTGTCATGTTGACTTTCAACTTTTACTAGATTCCTTAATCAAACTCATATTTTTTCCAAAAGACGAGTATTTAGGAAGACTTGTTCACATTAAGAGTACTATAAACAACTTCTAGAGGAGCACCTAATCCAAAATAGAGAACTATATACTTCCCTTGTCTTTAGGCTTTAACCAAAACCAAAACCAAAAAGGTTAGTACAAGGTTAGATAATCCAGAAAAGAATAACCCTTTCTAAAAAGAAAATCTATTCTTAATCTCCAAAATTTGTCCAACAAAACCCAAAGTTCAACGAGGACCATTAGATAAACAATTTGTCCATAAAATTCTTCAAGTTAAACCAATATAATATTGAAACCCAAATATTTGAAGGATTTAGTCACATAGTCTTCCAAGTTAAATCGTAACATTTATCTCCAAACAACATAAGTTGCTCCTAAAGTCTCGTATTGAAATGTAATTAACCTAATAACATATCCTCCATGATATGTTAATCATTTTCATAAATAACACAAAATCAACTTACTCTTAATTCATAAAATCATATAACTAAAAATAATCAGTCAAAATAACCAGGGACTTCACGTAGTCCAGTGGTAGATGATAAATACCAGTTGTAATTTGGTTGTGGGTTCGATTCCCGCAGCTTTGTCCGACGCGACGGGTAGTCACACAGTCAGTGTGTTGTCCTTTTTATAAAACTCCAAAAATAACCCTAACATGTTTTAACCCCAATTTTATCTTATGCCTTTCACTTCAATCATAACATATAGTAACCCATAATTACCTCAAAAGTAAGGATCATATAAACCCAAATGGTTCTTTATAACTATGTCCACAAAAGAAAAGATAACTATTCCATGGATAACATTTGCCTATATTAAACATCAGGGTTACACATAATATAAAAAGTCTTCTAAAGTAACCCCATCATCAAAAGAGACTTAATACTCTTAAGAATTTCACCATAACTCTTGAAGCCCTTATATGTGGACGTCTTACTCATTCAACATTCTTCACGATCCATTATCCATTCCTTTCCAACTTATTCCGAAATACCTCTTTCCTACAAACAAAATCATGAATCATATCCTAAGATTCCAAAATAAGAAAACAATAGTCATGAAATAGTACATACCTTTGATTGGTCATTGTCAGTTTCTCCATCCTCAATCGGAATGGCATTAGGTATTGGTAAATGAATATTGGTACGCACTTGGTGACCCCATTCACGAAACTTCTTCATAGGACATGTGTTTGCATAATGACCATGCACACCACATTTAAAACATTCAATTGATCCCTCAGAATGAACTTCGTTCCCTTTCCTCAAGTCAATTGGATGCTTCCTTTTTCCAGGGCAGGTTCTTGCTTTATGACCTTCATTTCCAGATCTATAGCATATTTCTGTCCCTTTGAAACATTTTCCTAGGTGTTTCTTTCCACATCTTTGACACATAGGTTTTTGAACACACTTACCTTTATGATTATTACCTATACTTATGTAGGGATTTGTTTCTTACATATATGATGCCTTAGAGAAATCTCCAAGGTTTAGGTGGTCAATCATGACTCCAGATAGTCGGTTGAGGATAATCAAAAGAGATCTCACTGCATCTCCCATATCATTCAGTTGCTTTCTCAAAAAACTGTCACAGTTTCCTTCACATCCACTGTTACTTTGGTGCCTGCTAGATCCAGCCATTTACTAAAACCAAAAAGGTTAGTGTGAGTATCAAAAAAACCATCATGTACTAATGAGTAAGATAAACACTAAGATATGCTTACTCATTCAATTTATCTAAAACTGGGACTCTTTCTGAAATCCTAACCATTATGGTAATGTCACTTATGCTTAAAGAATACCCTAACCTCTAAAGTTATCTAAACCGACCTTTGATACCAACTATTAGGCCCCAGCCTTAAAACTTTCTTAATCTTGAGTTATTACAAGATTACACATTGAGGATCTTTTCAGGTTTAGAGTTTTAGAGAATTAGATCATGAATCTTGCATTACATTCAAACATTTAAACAAAGTGGTTACATAAAAGACAACTTTCATTCTTCCCATCAATGGAAACATATTTAAAATAAAACATGGATTCTTTCTTAACACATCCTTGACTCTATCATCATATCATGTACCTTTCCCTTGGCATGAAATTTTTTTTCAAAAACTTGGGATGAGCATAAAAAGCTCATTAAGGGATATAAAAATATGGAAAGGAAACATGAGTTCGTATATACATAAGAATGAAATCATAATTTACCCATAAAACATAGGCACTTTAACCGACCTCGTCAAATCATGAATAAATCATAGAAATCATAAGACATAAAGGTAACTTGAGGCATTCATAACATTATTACGTAGGGAGTAACCCTCTTGGTTACGTTTGGAATACCCATCATAGTATATTTCCTAAAATCTCTTCGGAGAAACCATAACGTTTCACTCCTTCGCGTTACCCAATGCATTAGAGAGCTATATCGGGCTCACCCGCCCTTAGTTTATCACAGAACCCCATGTTTTCATAACAATGCCCAAGAACCATAACATAAATGTATCACATAAAACATGCATAAAGTAAAACATAACATTTCCACATTTCCAATCACAATATAACATTTTAGTATATTGAAATAATGAATCCATTCAAAAAGAAACCATTTTCAAAACCATTTAAAAAATTTAATAAGGATATTTTTGAATCAAAGTGTCCCATACCACCTTGAAGCTTAAAATTTTAAACCATTAATATCCATATAAATAAATTTTTAAAACCATTTTGAAAACATGGATATTAATAAGAACAAATAATTAAAACATTTAAAACGTTATTTCAGTTAAAGGGGTTTTACCAAAATTAGAGACACTTGAATACAATAACTGAGGAATAACATTTAGTCAAAACTTTGTAATATCATGAGAATAAAGGAATTCATGATATAAAATTCCAATGGACAGTATATACACCATATAATAGTGAATTGGTGCATAACAACAATGAAGTCTCAATAGTGATTTAAAATGTGATGAAATCCCTTATAAAGAAGGTATCCTTAAACTAAGGACAAATCAATCTCAAAAATATGTGTGAAAAATATAAATACACCCAATATAAGTGGATATTAAGTGTAAAACAATAAAAGGTCATTCACATATATTCAATGAATGACATATTCAAAGACTACATGTTGAACCCAAAGAAATCGAAATTGGCTTAAAAATTTCCCGTGACAGCCTAACGGCATCACATCAAAATGAGTTGATGAGAGATAAAAAGTGTATCTCATCACTTGGACATAAAATTTACATCAATAAGGATATGTGAGAACATATCCCAACATAACAATATGTAAATTAAAAGACCCAACAAAAGAAGTCTTTTAAAAAAGGAGGAGGGTGAAAGGTTCCCTTACCGACTTGGGTATCTTTCAAAACATACACCCCATGAAAGAAGGACAATAGATCAATGATTTAAATACTCATAAACGAAATTATATTACAAAAAGAGTAGAATAATGGGAATTACATGCACCACTCAATCTAATTTGTGGAAAATGTAGCATAAATCTCACGAGAATAAAAGTGAGATGAGAAATCCCTTATGAAAACTCGGCAGCCTAACGGCGCCACCCAAAACTTCAAAAATGGATTGATGAGATAGAATAGGGTCTCTTATCACATGAACATAAAAATTAAAGTAAGTGTAATATAATAGATCATCCCAATAACAAGAAATATGGGCTTTAAAAGGAATGGCATAAAAGTGTATACTTAAAAAGAAATAGAGGTGTAGGATCCCTTACCTCGGGTCCGACATGACTCGATCGTTCTTTAACGTCCTGAATAATAAACCTGAGTTAATTTCCACTTTATTAAGAACCATTTTTATAGTTCATTATTCCTTTTAGATCACTTATTTCAATGTTTTAAACATTATTTAATCATTTAAGTTAATAATGCTTGTTTTGTCGATATTTGGTTCTTAAGTCGAAAGTGGGCTTCTTACAATTACATGTTGTTCGTGTGGCAAAATTTTTATTATATCAAGAATTGTATTCATGATGTAGATATCATATATGTCATATATATCCAGTACATTCATTCATTTATAACATTACATAACCATTTAGAGGTAAGAAATGAAATGCACCGTTCATGGAGACGGTAAGCCGTACGTACGCATGAACGCTACATTCATTTCTATCTCATAGTTTAATGGAAAGAAATAATAATGATACAGAGGTATATAATAATTCCAGTATAACATCATATATAATAACATTAAATCCATCCTTTATACGTCCCACGTATGGCATTAACGAATCACATCACTTTGAGAGGGCGGTAGTCCGCACTTCCTAAAATGAAGATATCGCGTATACCCATAATGGAAGCCATAAAGGTAAGACACAAATGAAAAATACAGAACCATAAGTAAAACATAAAAATATTATATATCATATATAAAAATAGTGACATCATAATGGCCACCTTTGAAGGTGATAAATGAGTATTGAACAATCATCGTTTCAGGAGGCAGAATTTCGCCATCCACGGAAACTGTATGTTCTTTAACCATTTGATGTAGTTTTGTGATAGTGTAGCATGAATAAATCTTATAAAAACATCATAGTATATTTAATATACTTGTGTTGTTACAAGAGAAGTAAATAAAAAGAGATTAGGGGGTTGGAGAAGCAAAATAAAACAAATGAACATGAGAGAATGAATTACCTTTAAAAGTGTAACTCCTTTTGATTTGAGCCTAAATGCTTCCTTTGAAAGAATTCTGCCCAAAGGGAATCCTCTAGGATTAGGAGAGGGATGTGGAGAGAGTAAATGGGCAGGGGTTGGCCGAGCCAAAGGCTTGAGGAGTGTGGGAAAAGTGGTAGAGGTGGGGGCCTTTTATAAGAGGAGAGGAGGGGCACTTTTGGAAAGTAAAGAAATATTACTTTATTTGAAAATGTGTTTCGCTTTTCAAAGGTCCCACATTGATATAATTCGTGGATAAGGTGATAAGGGTTCGAAATCCACCCATCCAATAAGTTTTGGACATGTGTAGTTCATAGATATTACATTATCTTACAATTTTTTTAAATCGTCAAATAATGATGTCATCGCTGAATCATTATTATGTCATAAATAATTTAATTTATTTAATGTCTAAAAATTATAAAAAAATAATATGATGTAGGAAATCTTTTTAGATTCCTAATGAATATTTATAGTCAAAATCTGGACTTGTATAACCCCATTTAAAAATTGTTTTAGTAAAACTACTCATGTTTGTGTCATTTTAATTTTAACATTAAATAAAAATATATTAATGTCATTCTCCAACTAAAGTGGCTCCATGGGGTCCCCAAGTTGGCCCATGGCTTTTCCGGGTCGTCCATGACTCACCCAATAGGTGTAGGACAAGTGTCATGGTGTTTTCACATTCTTATAATATCATTTTTACCTTAAACTACACTAATTACCACTAATCGCGATTAAAAACTTAATAAGTTACTATTCACCAAAAAATTATTTTTATCCCATTGAACCACATTTTACTTCTTAATGACAACCATGTATGTCGGATTTTTGAAAATCAAAACACAATGATGGAAAAATTTCATTTAAATGGAAAATCAGTTCTTATAAGTACCACTTAGTGGTTTCACTATTCATCAAAAATTGAAGTTTTTCAGAAAAATCCCAAAAATTCACCCTAAGCTATATTTGATATTCCGAATTCAAAAATTAAGTCTATTTTAAAAAATTCAAAACATATGAGTCACATTAATTAATTTAATAATTAATTCCCGCTGTCAGAGCAAAAAGCGTGTTTTTATAAAACAATAAGTATCAAAAGATTGACACTAGTTTAAGTCTGATTTCAAAGTGAAATTAATTCAACGACCACTATTGGATTTAATGGTAAAAATATTTTCTAATTTCACTTTAAAACCAATTAAAAATATTATCTAATCATATAAATAAATTAGATTAAAAAGAGGTTTTGAATTAAAACACAACATTCTACAATATTCATTAAAAAAATGAACTTTATCAGAAAAATACCAAAACTTTACACAAAGTAAAATTTGATGTCCTGGTTCTTAATAAGAGTTTTATTTGGTCAAAAAGAATGTATAATAGTGATCAAAACTATATTTAATGATAGTTCTCGATTAAAAGGCGATAAGTGAACCTTTAGTGAAAACTAGGGCATATACACCTAAAATTTAATTCTTTCCGTATTTTAAGCCTTTAGCTTTTATTGGATAAATGTAAAAACATTGAAAACATATATAATCATATTTTAGTTATTTCTATCCATTCCCGCCAATACAATGGCTACATGTTAACTACCATTTGAAATAATATTATTTTATTATTATAGTGCAACGTAAGATTCCCAAGAAACTCGTTGTTGCGTATTGGGTACGCCATCGAGCATAGCGTCCCCTTTAAAGTCATATTAATATTTTATTCACAAATATGGATAACTATGAAAATTTCATATTCATTATTTACCTAGGGTGTTACAGGTACTATTCCAGGAAACTCATCAGGAAAAACATCAGGATACTCATTTACCACTGGCACATCATTAATCTGAACAGTTCCATTATTTTCAGCAATATGTGCAAGGTAACATTAATTCCCATCTTTTAGAAGTTTCTCAGCCTCTTGATATGTTATCAATAGTAAGTGTTCATTATTGTACAGAAACTCAAAGTCTTTCTAAAAAGAAACATCTTTAGCTCTATAGTCAATCATAACATGGTAAATGGAGAGCCAATCCATACCCAAGATAACATCAAACTCTACTAGAGGTAAAACAATATGGTTTCCAACGAGGTTCTTTCCACAGATAAGGATAAGAAGATTCTTATAAAATATTTTGGCCCCAACATTTCCCCTAGGTGTTTTACCACAAGTTCAAGAGTCATTTCTTGAGATGGTTTACCCATTTTACAAGAAATGTTTTTAGAGATGAAAAAATGGGTAGACCCTGAATCAAACAACACACTGGCATAATCTGAAAAAACAAACAAAGTACGTGATACCACTTCATTTGATGGCCCAACATCTGCTGAAGTAGTTGTGAAGGATTCCACCACACCTTTCTGCTTATAGTCTAACTACTTCCCATCACTTGAGCTCTTTGTCGAATTCTCGTTTGCATAGTGACCCATCTCATTGCACTTAAAACATTTCACTAACTGTAAATCTAATTTGGTCTTACCATCACCCTGATCTTTTTCTATACAATCACGAACCTTATGTCCCATGTTACCACATCGGTAGCACTTTCCGGAATTCTAAAGACATTACCCATGATGCATTTTACCACATTTATCACAAACTGGAAACATAGTTTTCATACCATCAGACCTTTTTGAATAATTCTTCCCTTTCTCCTACCACCTCGGTCTCTTATTCTATCAGTTGTTATAGGACAGTTGATCATCGGCAAACACTATTTCCACCTTCTCAGCACATCGAAAAAGCTTTTCATAAATTTTTAACTCACAAGAAGCTAATGCCCTTCAATATTTTGGATTTAATCCTGAGTAAAAACAATTGATTTTACTATCAAGGTCTCGGATAAAATTTGAAGCATTCCTTACCAACCGAATGAACCACTCTTCATAAGCAGCCACTGAGTCGTCCTCTTGCCTCAATTACAAGAATTGTTTTGCCATCCTATGTCAAACAACCTTAGTAAAATACTTCTCAAGAAACATAACATTGAATTCATCCCAGTCAGGAGCATCAATCTCATCAACGTCCCTGATATTATTAACCATCGACCAGAATTGATCTACTTCACCCTCCAAATGGTAAATAGCAAGACTAACATTTTGATTGTCTGAACACCCCATGACATCGAAAATCTTCTCCAGAGCTTTAATCCACCCTTCTTCTAGCACAGGGTCAGATGATCCTCTGAATGATGGGGGATGTTGCCTCATGAAATGTTCCCCCACTGACATGTTCCTCTGCGGTTTATCTGGCTGATCTCATGAATGGATACCACCACCATTTATCACTTGAGTCAACTGTGCCATTTCTGTAACAAACTATTCATTACCATTTCTGACCATCTTAGGATGCTTATTTGGAAGGTCATTTCTTTTTGTATTCCTTCGTAGCACTGCTTCCCTTTTTTCCTTGTCGGAAAACCATTCTTAAATAAACATGTCTTAGATGAAGTAACATGGTAATATTCAAATGCTATATCATTTGAATTTGACCATAAAAAAATATTATTGGATAATCATTTAATTAGAATTTTAACTCCTAAATTTATCTAAACCAACCTCTGATACAAACTAAAGGTCCCAGCCTTAAACATTACTTAATCTTGAGTTATTACAAGAATACATGATGAGTATCTTTTCAGGTTTAGAGTTTTAGATAGTTAGATCATAAATCATGCATTATATTACACATTTAAACAAAATTGTTACATAAAATATAGTACTCATTTTTCCCATCAACAAAAACATATTCGAATTATAACTTGGATTCTTTCTTGAAACTTTTTTGACACTATCATCACATCATGTACCTTTCCCTTGACCTGAGAAAAACATTTCAAAAACTTGGGATGAGCATAAAAATCTCAGTAAGGGATATAGAAATACGTAAAGGAAACATTAGTACATGTATACATTAGAGTCAACGAAATCATACTTTACTCATAAAACATATGCATGTTAACATACCTCACAAAATCATAAGATTTATGAAAAACTCATAGAAAACATAAGACATAGAGGTAACTTCATTCATTCATAATATTTTTTCGAAGGGTGTAACCCTCGTGGTTATGTTTGGAATACCCATCACTGTATATTCCCTAACTCTATTCGGAGAAACCTTAATGTTTAACCCCTTCGCATTACCCAATGCATTAGAGAGATATATCGGGCTCACATACCCTTAGTTTATCATGGAACCACCTGTCTTCATAACAATTCCCAAGAACCATAATAAAATCGTATCACATAAAACATGCATAAAGGAAACATAACATTTCCACATTTCAATCACAAGATATAAATAAAACACATTTATATAATAAAAACATTATGAAAACCATTTTCAATACCAAAATAACAGAAAATTAAAAGATGGCATTTATTTTTCATTTAAAAAAAGTTATGGCTTGTAGAAGAAGCCAAAACTCAAATAATGGCCATGGCGACAGAGAAGTCATTGTCGCCGCATACGTATGACAAAAAAACATTCCCATTTGTCATTTAGTAAATGCTTCATATAAAAAAGATTCCTTTTGAATAAAAATAAAATTAAAAGCGGTTTACACATCGTATAAAAGAATGATTTGTATAAAACAAAATATTCCTCAACGAAAGGAGATTGAGACGAAGTCCCATACCTCGGGTCCGACATGACTCGATCATTCTTTAACGTCTGGAATAATAAACTTGAGTTAATTTCTATTTTCTTAAGAACCTTTTTCACATTCATTATTACTTTTATATCACTTATTACCATGTTATGAATGCTACATAATTATTTAAGTTAATAATGGTCGTTTTGTCGATCGTTGGTATTTGAGACAAAAATAAAATCTTTGTAATTATAAGTTATTCATATCCATTATATCTAGAATTATATTCAAGATTTATATATCACATATATCACATATATCTAGTATATAAAATCATTTATAATATTACATAACATTTAGAGGTATGAAATGAAATGCACCGTTTATGGAGATGGTAAGCCGTACGTACGCATGAATGTTACTTTAATTTCAATTTCGTATTTTATGGAATTGAATAATAATGACATAAATGTATATTATAATTACAGTATAATATTATATATAATATAATTATCTACATCCTTTATATGTCCCACATATGTCATTAATGAATCAAATCACTTTGAGGGGGTGTTAGTCCACACTTCCTAAAATGAAGATATCGTGTTTACCCATAATTGAAACCATAAACGTATGAAATAAATGGAAAATACAAAAGCTTAAAGAAAAAATAAACATATTTTATATAATATATAAATATAGTGACATTTTAATGGCCACCTTTGAAGGTGTTAGAAGAATATTGAACAATCATCGTTTCGTGAGGCAGAAATTCACCATATAGGGAAACAGTATGCTATTTAACCATTAGATGTAGGTGTGTGTAAGTGTAGATCTAATAAATATTATAACAATATCCTTGTATATTGAATATACTGGTGTTGTTACAAAATAAATGAATAATGTGAGTATAGGGTGTTGGAGAAACAAAATAAAACAAAAGAACACAGGTGAAGACATTACCTTTAAATTGGGTAACTCCTCTTGGTTTGAACCAAAATGGTTTTCTGAATAGCATTCTTCATAAAGTAATCCTTCTAGGATGAATAGAGGTTTGTGTAGAGATACAATGATCATAGATTGTCTGAGCCAAAGGCTTGAGAAGTGTGGGTAAGGAGGTAGAAGTGGGTGCCTTTTATAAGAGGAGAGGAGGGGCACTCTTGGAATGTTATAAAATGTTACTTTAAATTGAAATGTGTTTCAGATTTAAAAGGTCCCACATTGATATGTTTCAAGGATAAGGTGATAAGGGTTCTAAATATACTCATCCAATAGTTCTTTTACAAGTTTATGTCTCAGTTTTTAGATTATCTTTTCAATTTATTTAAATCGTTCATTAATGAGGTAATCGCTGCATCGACATGATGTAATAAATAATTTAATTTATTTAATGTCTAAAAATTATAAAAAATACTATGATGTAGGAATTATTTTTAGATTTCCATTGACTATTTATAGTCCAATTGATCAGATTTTTAGACAAAATTAAAAATGATTTACTCATGTGATATATTCTTTAATGATATTCTCCTTTCTTTAAAAATAAAAAGATAAAGTGTCACTTTCACCCAAAAGTGATTCCATGGGGTCCTAAAGTTTGGATGAAGGCATCCCATCATTGACCATGACATAACCAATAGAATTAGGTCACATTTTTGGGTCATTTGTTTATTATGATATTATTTTATTATCATTAACTAACGAGTTACTCATTAATCAAGATAATTAAAGATAATTACCGTTGTTACTATTCATAATGTCCAAAAACAAAAGGGTCTTAATTACATAATTTAGACATTATGATTACAAATATGGAATCCATTTTACCAAATTCCAAACAAATAAATTGCAATAATTAATTTAAAAATAATTCCCGTTGTCAAAACAAATAGCGGGTTTTTTTGAAACAATATCTATAGAAAGTTTGGCACTTGTATATGCCCAATTCCAAAGTGAAATTAATTATAATTAACACCATTGGATTAAATGGTAAATATATATTTTAATTACACTTTTAACCCAATTAAAAATATAATCAAACCATATAATTAAATTACGTGAAAAAGCAGTTTTGATTTAAAATGTAGTATCTTACACTATTCATTAAAAGATGTACATGGTCTGAAAAATACAAAATATTTATCCAATGTAAATTTCAATGTCCCAAAAATAAATAATATGATTATTTGAAAAAATAGAGATAATAAAATTTTAAAAATATAGATTTAGAAATTGTTCGCCCTCAAAAGGTGGTAAGACAATCTTTTAAAAATATTAGAGAATCATATGCTTATGATTGGATTTATTCCCATTTTATGCTTTTAAACACTATATAATTCATAAATAGACATATATAATAATATATATTATTCATTAATTATTTGTTATGTTACATGGAAGATGTTCTCTCTTTTGAGGAAACAATACATGCTTAAGGAAGATAGAATAATCTGGGATTTAAATTGTATAATAATGGTTGAAATAGTAAGAATCTATGTTTTTATTATGGAAATATGATTATTTTATTTATTTATGAAAATTATTAACCTATAATGTAGAATATGTGATTAGGTTAATTACTTTTCAATATTAGACTTTATGAGTAACTAGTGTTATTTGGAGATAAATGTTAAGATGTGTCTTGGAAGTTTAAGTAATTAAATCCTTATGCGATTTGGGGTAAAATATTAATTTGGATTACATTTTAATATTTTTAGGGACAATTTTTTATTGAATGGTCTTTTTTGATCTTTGGGTTTTGTTTGAAAAATTTTGGAGATTAAGAGTAATTTTTATTCTTTTAAAAGATTGTCCTTTTTGGGTATTATTTGATCTCTCACTATCCATTTTGGTTTTAGTTGATATCTAAAGACGAATGAAATATATAGGTCTTCTTATATGGATTATTTAATTCTCAAAAATATGATTCTTGTGCTTTTTATGTGACCAAGTCTTTTTGAATGCTCTTAATTTGGAGAAAATATTAGTTTTTGGTATAAACTTATTAAAGGATGAATCTCTACTTGAAGGTAAGAATATTTCCTTATGTTCTTATTCTATGTAGTAAATGAATTCATCCAAATTATGAAAAATATTGTAAAACCAAAAACATTGTTGGTTTACATTTCATACAGGGTTATCAAAGACTCCTTAACGCATCATAATTTTTTGATTTTCCGGTGGTTAATATTCTCTTAATTGTGTTTTCTATCCCTCTCCATCATAACATGACCATTGGTTTTCTCAACCATATCCATTTTTTACTATATGTAATATTATTACGGGTTATCTCGAGTAAGAATTGTGCTTTTTGTTCTTTCTTTTAATGTTATAATTTTACTATCTCTTTTCTGATGTGGGAATTTTAATGAAGTTTCCAAGCCCATTTTTAAAATGTATAATTTTTAGCATAATTTACACTAAAATGTCTATTTACATCCTTTTAATGGAGAAACCTCTTTAAATATAGTTTTGGATACTTTAATAAATTTTATTTGACAAAAAAGTCATTCTTTAAAATGGGGACATTAAAATTTACTTTGTGTAATTTTTTGGGATTTTTCCAATAATGTTCATTTTTTAATGAACAGTGAAAAATATTGTATATTAATTCAAAACTGTGCTTTAATCTATTTTATTTTTATGGTTATATTATCTTTTTAATTGTATTTATAGTTTAACTAGAATATATTTTTACCATTTATTCCAATTCTGGTCATTGGAATTAAATTCACTTTAAAATTGTACATAAACAATTGTCAATATTTTGATAGTAATTGCTTCTTAAAAACACGAAATTTTTTTAACAACATGACTAAAATTCTAATTTAATTAATGCCACTTATATGTTTTGAATTATAAAATATAGACATAATTTTTGAATTTCTAATATCAAATAAATTTTAGGCTGAATATTTGGTATTTTTGTGAAAAACATCAATTTTTGATTAATAGTAAAACCACTTAGTAGTAGTTAAAAAACTGACTTTTTCATTTAAATAAAATTTTACCCCTTATGTAAATTGAATTTCGAAACTCCGACATACATGGTTGTTATTAGTATGTAAAATTATGGTTCAATAAGATGAAAATATTTTTTGAGGAATTGTAACTTTTGACTTTTATTTATCGCAGTTAAAGGTAAATAGGGTAATTCAAGGTAAAACAAAAACTATAATAATTTAAAATTACCTTAAAATTTGTACAAACCATATTGGATGAGTAATTTATGACAATGGTCATCTTTGGGTCAATATTGGGACCCATTTGAGCCACTTAAATGTGATAATGACAATTTAGATTAATTAACGTAAAGTAAAGGCAAAAATGACAAAAAAATAGCTTTAAGTAAATTAATTTTTACAAAGGGTTATATAAATTGTCTTTTCGACTGTAAATATTTATTGGATATCTAAAGATATTTCCATCATCATGGTATCTTTTTTATAATTTTTTATACAACAAAAAAAGTAAATTATTTATGACATAATAATGATACAGCGTTTACCTCATTAATAAATAATTTAATTAAATAAGATTATTAATATTAAAATAACTTCACAAACCTGTCAAATTCTTATTTTATGATTTTAGTTCGACCATGAATCATATTATCTTCAACTCTAATTATTTTTGGATCTTTATAAACCTAATATCATTATATAATAATATAATATTTTCACACATTCCTAAAGAGCCCCTTCTCTCCCTTAAAAAAAGAAACCACTTATAACCCATCCCTAACACCACTCAAGCCTTTTTTTCATGTCAAAAATCTGACCAATTAATCTACCAAAATCCCTATGCTCCTCCAAGAAACCTTACCTTAGGCAAAAGGAACTTAATGAAGTCCTTTGGTTCAAACCAAAGGGAGTTACCCAAATTAATGGTAACAGTTCTCTTAAATTGTTTTCTTTTATTTCTCTTCTCCAACATCTAAACTCTTTTTATTACATTATATTGTAACAAACAAAGTATCTTCAATATACTAGGATTTTGTTATGAGAGGTATTATAACTACACTTACACACACCACCATCTAATTGGTGAAAAAATAATGTTTCGGTGGTTGGCAAACTAACTCCTCACGAAACGATGATTGTTCAAATATCTCCAACCACCTCTCATGATGGCCATTATGATAGAACTGTATTTATATATGATATATATATATTATGTTTATTTTTTTTATGATTCTGTAATTATATTTTATATCATACATTTATGGTTTCCATTATGGGTAAACGTGATAATTTCCTTTGAGAAAGTGTGGACTACCGCCCCCTCAAAATGATATGACTCGTTCATACCATATGTGGGGGCGTATAATGGATTGATTTAATTATATTATATGATATTATACTTTAATTATAATATATTAATGTATTATTATTTTTTAATTCCATTAAAATAAGAAATTGAAATGGAAGTAGCGTTCATGCGTACGTAAGACTTACCGTCTCTATGAACAGTGTATTTCATTTCTTTCCACCAAATGTTATTTACTAGTATAAATACTTTTATATACATGATATATATGATATATATGATATTTAAATCATGAATATCATTCTGTATATAGTGACCTTATTACATTGATAACTGCTTGTAACAATATGGTGTTCATTTGTGACTCAAGTACCAAATATCGACAAAACAATCATTATTAACTTGAATGATTACATAATGTTTATAACATTGTAATAAGTGATATAAAAGGAATAATAAACTTGATAAATGTTCTTAAGAAAGTTTAAATTAACTTTATTTTATTATTTAGGATATTAAAGAACGAATGGGTCATGTCGGACACCGGGTAAGGGATTTTCTTATCACACTTTTAATTCTATGATATTTCCATTGTTTGCCACTTATTCATTGAATATGGTGTATTTTGTACTTAAATTTGATATATATTATCATTATTATAATTATATTCATGTTATTCTATGATTAATTTGGTTTTTATTAACTTTTAGTCATACAACTCAGTTGATTTCAACGTGGTAAAGGGTTTTATCTCACTTTTTATTCCCGTGAGATTCTTGCTAAGTTTGCCAATATTTCCTTTTGTGTGGTGTATGTACTTCCCATGATGGTACTCTTTGTGTAATATAATTTTAATTATAAGTATTTACATATTCATTATATGATCCTTCTTTCTTGTGGCATATGATTTGTATGATACCAAATCAGTAAGGGAACCTTTCACCCTCCTCTTTTTAAAAAACTTTTTTTGTTATGTCTTTTAATTTACATTTTATTATGTTTCGATATGTTCTTATATATCTTTATTTATGTATGCATTATGTCTAAGTGATGAGATACCTTTTTTGTATCACCAACCCATTTTCTGAATTTTAAAATGATGTTGTTAGGCTGTCAAATTTTTACAATGGAACTTCTTAACCCAATTTCAATTCTTTGGGGACAACTTGTACTTCTTGAATATTTCATCCTATGAAAATGTTTTAATGATGTATGATTGATTTACAATTAATATCCATTTATATTGGGTGTACTTATATTTTTCACACATAATTATGTGATTTAATTATCCTTAATTTAAGGATACCATATTTATAAAGGATGTCATCTCAATATACATTTCCATTGAGACTTCATTGGTGTTATGCACCAATTCACTCTTATATGGTGTATATACTCTCCTTTGACATATTATATCATGAATCCCTTTATTGTCATGGTATTATAAAGTTCCGATTAAATGTTATTTCTCAATTATTTGTATTCAAGCATCTCTCTTTTTGTTAAAAAACTCTTTACCTAAAATATCATTTTAAATGTATTAATGATTTATTATTCTAAATATTTCTCATTAATGCCCATGTTTTCAATATTGGATTTTAGGATTAATTTATATGGACATTAATGTTTTCATATGAAAATTCATTTAAAAGATTTAATGTGGTATGAGACACTTTGATTCCAAAATCTATTTTTAATTGGTTTTGAAAATGATTTATTAAAGCATTGTTTATGTCAATATCTTGATTTGATATATTGGAATGTTGAAATGTTATATTTCCTATACACTTGTGTTATGTGTTATGATTATGTTATGGTTATTGGGAATTGTTTACGTATACAGGGGGTTCCATGATAAACCTAGGGCAGGTGAGCCCGAGATAACTCTCTAATGCATTGGGTCATGTGACAGAGGTAAATGTGATATTTCTCCTAAGAAATTTAGGGAATATACTGTGATGGGTATTCCAAGTTTAACTCCCTATTTAGCTGTGATAGCTACAATATAAGTTTGATATGGATTCCAAAAGTAACCTTTATGATTTATGATTTGTGTGTGTTATTAATAAATCTTATGATTTCCAATGGTATGGTATAGTTTCATTGAATTGTATTTATTGATGGTCTAATGTTTTCCTTCGTTATATTATAACCCTTAATTAGATTTTTATGCTCATACCAAGTTTTTGAAATGTTTTACACTAGACGTAAAGATGAATAAGGTCAGGGATGGGATCTAGGAAAAGTCATGATGTCTAAAATATAGAAATAGACATGTTACCATTTTAGAGTTTTTATTTTATGAAAAAAATGGATACTGAGTAGAAGTGTCAAATTTTTCATCTTTTGAGATGTAATAGTAATTTTATAATTCTATAAAACTCTAAACTTGAAAAGATCCTTAATGTGAATTATTTGTTTAATTCAATATTATATAATTTTTTAAGGCCGGATCCTTATAAAACCATTTAATAAAATATTATTTATAATGATTTTAGAACTACCCATGTAATTGGGTTTTCAAAATTACTTAAAAGAAAATTAATTCAAATGTTTTCCATTCAAATACCCCGAACAAATTAAATGTACCTTCAAAATTCCTGGACCATTATAATTCCTGAAAATTATATTTCTTATAATATTCTTAATATCATATATTTTTCTATTAATTAAATATAAATCATGTTGGTTTTTCCTGACCCATAAAGGTTATTATTTTAAAAAAACATTTAAGTTAAATTGCCATGAAATAAATATTCAAAGTTAAAATAACTATTTATATTGAAATAGTGATTTAATAATTTATATCATTTAAAACAATATATATATATATAATAGTTCTATAAATTAATTGTAATATTCACCCACAATAGATGAAAAAAATCCATTTTTAAAAAATTAATTCTTGATTAATAAAATGACCTTACAAAAAATTTATATCTAATTTCTTAATAATAAATCAATACAATTTTATTTACTATTAAATTTATATATATTTATAAATATTTATATAAATATATATCATTACACAGTTAACCAGCTTCATTCAAGATTATTCAAAGATTATTTTATAATACTCTTATTTAAATAATAATATTTTATGGTAATTTTAAGCTTCGAGTAGGGTATCGTGAAAGCTATCATATATATTATTCCTTTCAAAATATCTATATATAACCAAAATATATACATTATTTACCTGATTAATTAATCACACTCTAAATTCCAATTAATAAATATTTATCATAATTATGTATTTTATAACCTCATTCTTTTCTATAAATCACACACTTCATTTATATTTATATACTTTAATGGTTAATTGTATCTTATTTTAATTAAAATTATTAAAACATTACATTTTCTACCACATCCATTACAATGTTAATTTTTGTTTTTGATTACTGATACCATGAAAATAATATTAAATTATAAACTTTATTATAATATATATCCCATTATTATTTATATTATTTCATTTTCATCCTATGAGAGTTTAAATTATGACTTGTGGAGATGATTTTGTTGGAAAAATTATTTCACTGGTTTCTATTTAATGAAGGTGATATATTATTTACATCTTTACATATTAAAATTATAACTCTATATAAATTATATAATATAAATTCCATACATTAAAATATAGATAATTGTATATCACATTTCTTAATCATTGGCTATATAAAAATACAACATCACTCAAGCAGGAGGTAGATCGACTAAAAATATCATATAGTAATGGTTGAATGAGTAAGAAAGTGAAATTACATAGTTCAAATATTATATTTAAATAAAAATAAAAATTATATATATATATATATACATACAGCCAATTCGTAGAACAATTAATTATTAGTGGTGTTAAAAAATGAAATATTTATTTATTAGTTGTTATAGTCTGCATGTTTTCAATATTAATGGACCCTTTTCTCATAGAATGGATAGAGCGAAGGCATATGAAAATTATTCATTTATTAATTATTATAATATAATAAACATAATATTATTTCATTAATCAAACACTCATGTTCAACCATGTTAGGTGATAATGAAAAACAAGACATATCTTTCATTGAAGTGGTAGTACACTCATATGCTGGATTGACGATATCATTACATAACTATAGGATAGAATAAAGGAAAATGAATTAGGTGATAATATATTTATTGAATATATGACATAACCACCCTAAATATCAACGTAATTCATACTTTATATATGACCTCTTATTAAAGTAGATTCAAAATGAACTATGTTTTCTCATAGATGTGGCAATCCACACATACACATGATCGATTATTTTTTTCCACTCAAGGATCCGAAAAAATGAATTAATAATTATTGTGACACTAATGTATTGAAATTTAAATGTATATATATATATTATATTTAATCACCTATATAAAATTTTTAATTGATGATTAGTAATAGAAAATTTAAAATTATAGAATATATGAATTTAATTGACACGTCAAAAACATTGATTTTATATGGATTTAAACATATAATTGAAGTGATTATGATAATAATTTTTGAAAAAAGGATTTGTTTCATAGGATTGGGTTATTAGGTTAAAAAAATGGAATTATTTTCACCATAAACACATGATCCATGGTTTGGGTGAGCCCGACACTAAAAAGGCATTTATATAAAAGTGGGATGATTTTCCCCCTGGTATTAGATGTGTGGGTATATAATGAAGGGGTGTTAGTGTGTAATTTTAAATGTGAAGTAAAAAGTAGTTTATTAATCTCCATAACATATTAATTATTTCCTTGAATTATTTAGGATCAAAATCTCACATATCATTTGGATATTTATCACGAGACATGATATGGTTAAACCAGCTTCAATAAACCATTTTTGGGATTCTATTGAGTTATTTAGATGATTTTATCGTCACTCTTCAATTTACCAATGGGTACATTTTCCATGGTATATTTTACATTCACCAATGTCAATTAATAAAAAATATATATCTAAATATTGATATTCCCAATTAAATTTACAATTATTATCTAGAATCTGATATAAGTTTTATTATTTAAATTTACTACATTAAATAAATAATAATTTAAAAATAATTTCTATAACTACATTAAAATAATTATGAGATTTTTAAATTTTTTAGGAATATATTATATATATGATTTAAAATTATAAATTTCAATAATTTTCATTACATAAATTTAATTTTTATAAATAAGATTAATGTTATTTGTCATTAAATTGAATCCATGACCTAATTATAAAAAATTATTAATTAACAAAAATAAAAGAAACGCTTTACTCCCTCTCCCCGGAGGTGGACGAGGGGATGAGTATCTGGATCCACCTGCTCCGGATTTGAAGAAACGCTTTACTCCCTTTTCTAACCCTAATCTCTTTCCTGATTTCCCGGCCATCTCGTTAAGCCCGAAGGTCCCTGATCTCCGATTTGGTGATCCTCATCTTGAAATTTCTACTTCGGAGTTCTCTGAAGCATCACATCTCCTCAAGTTCACACTTCTGGCTTGCTTCAATCACCGAAGGCCATCGGTGGATGAATTTGATCGTTTCATCTTCAACAGATGGGGATTGAAAGAGTGTGCGGTCGTGGGTCTTGATGACAATCATCATTTCATGATTCGCTTTGCATCGGAAGCGGATCTTAATTTTGCATGGTCTAGGGCTCCTCGCTGATGCACCAGATGCAAATTCCGGCTTCTTCGCTGGTTGTATGATGTGTATATGAATCGTGATTCTCCCTTTGTTGCAACATGGGTTAGTTTTCCTCAATTGCCTTTACCCTTTCAAAATCCCGCAATTTTGTGTATGCTGGGAAACCTTGTGGGTCGATACCTATGCTCTGACAGAAGAACTTCTACTGTGTGCCATCCGGTTAATCCAAGAATATGTGTTGAAGTGGATGTATCAAAGCCCCCTGTTGAATGGATTTGGATCACAGTTGGTGAAGAGTTTAGATGCAGGCAGCTTGTTGCGTTTGAGTCTTGGGTTGATTATTGCTCGGCTTGTCATCGGCTCGGTCATCTGGATGTCCATTATTATGGTGTCAAGCAAGGGAGGAAGAACAGGGATGATAAACCCATGAACGCCGGTGAACCAATTCTTCAAATAGATACTGAGGATCACGATGGAGGTATTTCTAGTACTGATGCTTCTGGTAGTGGACTCGCAGGTCCGTTGGATGGATGCAAGACCGACCCCCCCAATCCTCCTGGTGGTCCTACAGAAGTGCAGCATGTGCATGCTGTTCATACAGCCAATGTGGAGAATGAAGTTCAAAATTCTGATCCAGGGACGAATGTAGTGGAGGTTTTTGGGTAATTGAAAATGGATCTTGGTGTTCTGGCTGGTCATGAGAAGGTGGGAGCAGGTGACAAGATGATCATTGATGCTGATGAACTATCTTGCCTTGCCAAGAATGACACCCTTCTGCCAGGTATGGAATGCTTCCAATATACAGGAAGAGGTCAAATGTCGAATGGAGATCCGGAGGAAATGGAGAATGGTAAGTTATTTGAAAATTATATTAAAAATGGACCTTCTTTGTGCTTAAAAACAGCTTTGATATTCTTGAGAATGAGGAATCAATACAAGTTGAGGTGGATGAGAGTGCATGTCAGGTTGGTACTGAATCTCTTGCACTAGTGGTACATGATGGTTCTTCAAAGGACAGTAAGGTAGAGCCGTATGCCATGAATGACTCTAATCTCCTTGAGAAATGGGGAGAAGTTTTGGAAAGTTGAAAAGAAAATGTGATTCCCAGTTACAGTAATATTGTTCAGTGAGGGAGTATGAAGCCATCAGAAATAGCGATAGACGGGTCTACCAAAATTAAGCGACGACCTCAGAGAGATTACTCTGACTTGCCTAAACCAATGGCAACCAGGTCTGGCATGGGCAGAGCGGCAACGAAAAAAGCTCGTGAAGGGGATCTCCCAACCAAACCTAAGTTATCTCAAGAAATGTTATAGCGCAAGATGAAATATCTAGAGATTATGAGGAAGTACGAGTCCTCGGAATGGGAGTCAGCTGTACTGGATGATGAGTTTTCAGACTATAGAGGTATGAATGAATTTGGTTACGATGCGATGTAAGATGACTTGCGCTTTGCTCTACTTTTCTGCCTTTTATTTTTATTAATAAATTTGGGAATCGGGTTTTTCCTGGTTCGAACCTTCTTGCTATAATTACTAAAAAAAATAATTTTGATTAAAATTAATATAATGACGATATGATCAAAAGTTCATAATATTTAATAGATGATATTAAAAATTAAACAATACATAAAAATTATGCAACAATTTTTCAAAAAAAACGAATCTTTACATTTTACGTAAGTTAACTGTAAGAATAATTTATTTTAAAATATACATCTTAAAAAATAGGTGAATCTTATATGATTTAATACTAATTTCATTATTTAATTAAATTAATTTTTTTTAATATTTAGAGTACATATATATTTTCATAATGGTAATTTAAATATGATCATTCTAGTTTACTAATGAATCATTATCGTCATTTTATTGCAATTGAATAATGATATGAACTCAATATTATTTATGGAATATATATGTATATATTATGTAATTAAATAGTGAGATATTAAACAGAGATACCAACTAGAGGGTCGAAATCCAACCCTCAAAAAAACATTTCATCACCCGGAAATGCAGTCTAGAATTTCCCTAATTCTGTATAATGAACAAATTTGATACAAAAAGATCCCACATTGTGCATTATGGACACACACCACCCAAAAAATTAAGATTCTCCCGATTTCATCAAGATATTCATGTCTAAATGAACAGGACACAAAATCTATATTCACTATAAACACTTGAGAAGCCAACTAAAACTATTTTATAAATAAAGGATATTAATATTCAAAAATAGAATTTTAAAACCAAACCATAAAATAATAAATTCAACATCATGTTATGGGAATAAAAGTGCATTATTAGAATAAATTTTTAGAAATAGAATGTTTATGAAGTATTTTCTAAATAATATATCATTATTGAAGGGAATAATATATATTATAGAAATAATCCTTAATGTTCATAACAAATGTGGAGTTTGTGTGATCGCTTATTTCTCACTAGCCTTTATAGATGACATCTCACAAATCCTTCATAATTCAGGGCCCAAGAAATAAACCTATGAGGATTTATAATAATACCACAAGAAAATATACACTAACCACTAGTTAATTTAATTTCAACAATAGTCTACTGTTCCTTCCAATAAAAACAAATATGAGGTGATATGAAAGAGTGTAGTGAGAGTCTTACCTTCAATATCTAGGTATAACTCTCCTACAATCCATGTAATAAAGTTACATAGTGTAGATAAAACACAAAATCCATTAATGGACCCCTCTAGGATGATATATTTGGACTTATACAAAATAATTTGTTATTTAGTTAGATAAATTGGGTAAAAAATAGTTTTCATACTAATTTAATTACATGCATGTTTTTAAAAAAATTCACCAACTATTTGAATCAAAACAACCCAATTGTATTCAACATCACTTGTCAACAAAATAATTTATAAAAAAAATTATGAATTGTGTTCCACATCTTTGATGACCTTTCAACCACACATGGTAACTTAAAAAATTTACACAGTTTACCCTAACTATTTCCCAAATATAAAGTCATTTAACTAGATAAATAACCTGAAAAATAAATTTAAAAAAATATCTACAACAAAATAAAATAATTTCATAAAATAGAAAATAAATAATAAAAAAATAAAAAAATAAACTAGTGTTTTCCCAATTACATCCTTCTATAATAGAAATATATACTCCCTTTTTATGAGCCATTATGCTATGGATTCTTAAGTTTTCATTATTTAATGATTTTTTTGTTTACTAATACCACACTAAGACACACATTCATTATTTTAAAATATATTTGGAATATTATAATAAAAAAATTTCTTCAATTATTTCCTATAGTCATATTTCCTACATTCATTATATTATTTTTATTTATATTAAATATGATTACACATGACTTTTTGATTTCTAAAATAATGTACCAACTCATTGAATAGATTTATAGAAAGACCAACAATGGTTTTCATAATTATTAAATCTTTTAAACTTTTATAGGTCTTTTCTATTAATATATAGACTCGGCATTATCCTATCATCCCCCCTTGAAGTATTATTTATATGATATCCATAATTAGAAATATTGTTATTAAAAATCTTTTACTTATTCATACACTAATCATTTTGTAATGATAATTCAAAAAATATACTATATTATTATTCAAAATAGTCACGAAGGGTTTATATACATTAAATTTTAATTAATTTTTCAAAAATATATTATTATTTAGAGGAAATAAATTTTCTAAAATGTCTTATATCAACCACCAATATAGGGATGGGTTTATCAACATTTTTTTCATCTAAAATTTTATAAATTTTTAATCAGTCAATAAATAATACATTAAAAATCATTATTGAAAACAAAACATTTCATTGTGAATGGTATTTTATTTGATTCCTATTATTAATCATTTTATTATTTAATAATGTTTATCCAACATTATTGAGTTATTTTGACATAGTGTTGTTGCTCAAAATAATGTGTTATAATATAACCTTTTCTAGTTTGTTTTGGAAAATTGTATTTTCATATCTTGATTTGTTAATTTGGAACTCAACTAAAAAAATTTCATATTTTGTTTGATTTTATGATCCTAAAATAATTGTACACTTTTTAAGATTCATTCATGATATCTACAACATTGTTTTCAAAAATATTATTCTTTCTTTGATTTTTTTCACAATATATCATTATGTTATTTTACATTATTGGTCTTAATAATCCATTATAAAATCATGAAATTAATGAATACCTCTTTCACTTCCCCAATTCATAGATCATTATGTTAAAAATTCTTGTTAGATTAATCCTTTTCATGTATTTTATAAAACTAGTCCTTAAAAACAATAGATTTTTCTTTATTTGAGATTAATGATTATGTAAATTTTGGCATTGTATTTCTAGGTGACATAAATGGTCAATATAAAATTCAATTCTAGTTCATTATCTATCTCTATGGTAAATTATTCATTTCAGATAATCCCAACTTATAATATTATAATTCTGTTACAAATATAATTTACAATATATTGAGGAAATTATTCTAGATTCGTATTAACTGATAAATTAATTTATCTTAAGAAACATGATATGATTGACCATGAAACCAAATACTAGGTTCATATAGATGGTTGTTTTTGTGTGGAAGAGTTTGGATTTATTTCATGAAATGAATGCTTAAAATCATCATAGGTTTAAATATTATCTATATTGTAATTTTTGTATTCATACATATTATCTTCATACATGTTGGATGATTTTTTGTCAAGTCCATATCATGGGGGATGCTGGGAAACATTTATATTTAGTTAATACATATATATTCATCCTACCATTCTAATTTTATTTCATTATTTTTTTATTCTATTTCATTGATGAGATAATATTATAATCTATAAAAAAATTCCTAAAAAACATAACACAATTTTGAGTTATATGTGGAGAAAGAAAATTCATAAATTATCTATGAACATGTGATTATTGTAAATTAAATCATAGTCATTTCATAAAACTATAAAATTACATGATAATATCTAAAACAACCCATTAAATGTTTTATATAAAATTTTCAATGTTATTAAAAATCCCATCATGGTTCACCTTTATTTTCAAAAGCCTCCTTGATTAAAACTCCATAGATAAGCATTCTTGTCCTTGAGTAATGATGATGGTTGGTGTCCTTTGGGTATGTTTTCTACAATGTCTCTATGAGTGAGGAAAAATAACATAAAGAAAATTATTAACCTATTGGGAAATAATTAGTTAGATATGTGACCATGGTTGCTAACAAATTGTGATGTGATGAAAATGAAATCAAGGTAGTACAAGATACCAATGGGGTAAGTTGATCATGTTTATTACCACAAGTGGAGGGTTGCGAAAAAGGGTATAAAATGAAATACATTTTCATATGTTAAGTGGTATTTCATGGGTTCGTGGGTTGCATGTCCCAATTGAGGATTTTGAACATTAAAGGGATGGAGTGTGTAACAAACCAATAAACGTGGGACATAAAATATTATATTTCGCTACCATTTTCAATAAGGTCCAAAATTATTTTTTTAATCTTACTAGATAATAACTCTACATTTATGCATAATTTTACAAGATTAATAAATAGTACTGGTGACCTAAGTTGTTGAAAGTTTGTGAAAAATGTATCCGAACCTATACGTATCTGAAAGTGAAGAGGTTTTTCCTAGGATCAATGATTGCGGTTGATAATGTGGTGGATATACAATACAGGGTTGGGGTCTGGAACACCCATATATATGTGTGATTTTAGGGACTAATTATCTCCACCATTGTTACAAGGTTTGGGAATTATGTTTTCATTCCTACATTATTATAACCCCCACAATTAATCATTTTTACCCAGGATTAATAATGAGGATGGGGGAACTCTTCTGATGTTTCCAAGGGCGTGTGAGGGTGGGGAAAATATACACTAAAATTAAAAGATTCCACATATGGGTGCATTAATTAGTCCCATAAGAAACCCATGTTGGTAATAGGTAGTGGATGCGTATAATGAAATTACGGTATTACAGGTGACCCATGTAGTTAGGTTACTTGTTTCATAAACCTCAGAGGGAGTTCATGATAAGATCTTAGTGTTATTTTTAGAACCTTATAGTTGGAGGCATGATTTTTTTAATATTTTATAATCCTTGGGGAGTTATTTTTATTATAGGAGACTTGTGGGATCAGGTTATTGGTTCATGGCCTAAGGATGTGAGTAATGATAGGATTTTAATTAGACGATTCAAACATTAGGGGTGGGGGGTTAATTAGTGACAAAATGTTTTTGATTAGGACTACTTCTGTTGATACCTCCTCACTTCTTCTGTGAATTGATTTCTACCTGAAATATAAATTCTATTTATTTAATTATGTTTTCATTGGTTTCTATAAATATGATATAAACAAGAATTCACACAATATAAACACATGGATTTATTGATAAGGTTTTCCTTCCTAAGGATGACTATGTTTTAACTATTTCATAGTTATTATCCAAATGACACATAGTTTCTTATTTTCTATCAAATGATGTTTGAGAAAGTTCAGGTAATCAAAGATATAAAAACACTACAATAAATGTGTAACACAGTAAAAACAAAAATTTTAATCCAAGAAATATAATTTTGATATTATATCATCTTGAATAAAATAAATTATATAATTACATTTATCTTATTTAAAAACTATATTTTCTTCCTTAAATATATATAATAATTAAATTTTCCTATTTCATGTAGAAATATCAAAATATTTCTTATAATATATTCACTATAATTACACAATATCTAATGTCTGTAGAAGGAAATCAAAAATTACTCAACCTAAAATAATAAACAGATGGGAAGGCGCAATTCTCACACCATTTTTCATTTTCTTCAATGCATAAAAACTAAATTAAGTAATTACTTCATCTATATAAATATTCTTCACTTAGTGTTGTATTGTGTATTAAATATTTTTAAATAATTTAAAAATATATAAGAATAAATGATATCATATCAAACATTGTTAATCTTATTTTATCCAATATATTTTTAAAAAAAATTATCCACAGTTCTCAACACATCAATTCTAATAATGTATTCGGATCATTGGATCCAAAAAATATCAAAAATATTTCCTCTTTTGTTATCATTTAATTCATACACAAAACAAAAAGAAATTAATATTATATAAAATTAATGAATAAATAAAAGAGATCTTATTGTGATCGTGAAAACACATAGTACATCTTGAGATCCTCGAAAACACCATTCTTCGTAATCTACAAGAATCATGAATAAAAAAATCATGGAATATTAGTTTTTAAAAAAAAAATTAAATGGTAAAGATATATTTGATTCCTATAATTAGGCTAATTTTACATGACAACCACCCTACAAGTATGATATAGTGTTTGATACTATTATGTCAATTATCCTCTCACAGATTCATTTACCCTGATGATTCTCATCTGAATACCCTTAGATAGATTCACATTACATAAATGTGTATGACTAAATATTTAAACACCTTACTCCATTTCCATTTAATGTAGACCCCATTACACTGATGACTTAGGGATGGATCAATTTACATGGAACACTATTTGATTCAGTTATATTTTTCAATATATATATACCCTAAATTTATTATATGGTTAATATAATTATCCATGCACAATAAAAAAAATTAATGTTCCATTATAAATATGTTATTAATTGAATTATATAATAAAAATTCTTATAATAAAAAAATACTTTAATTGAAAATAACTCAAACTCAGAATACTAGAGTTAGTGGTTAAGTTATTAAATTTCCACTGCTTAAAAGAAATATCATTCTCAAGAAAATAATAGTTTTGTAGTCTTAGTAATCTAGATAAAATGATTAATCCCATATTATATTGAAAACCAAAAAATATAACATAGAATTTTCTTTGAGAACACCATTGTTTTTTTATAATCTCACTAAATATTTATCAAAATACATATCCTATCATTTCTGTAAAAGTAAATATGAGAAATGTTTTGGATACAATGTTTATTAATGGTTTTCATATGACAAAATATATCACGAATAAATACGAAATTGTCAATAAGATTGTGTAAATAATGGAATCACATTCCATTTAATGTGTATATTGAACATGAATAATAATATGGAAGGAACAAATGATGATCAAATAATACCATATATATAATCACACAATCATGAAACATATTTATGAATATTCTATGTAATTGAATAATCACTGAGAAATGCATAGCTAATATCATAATGAAGAACATAATAAGTCCTTATATCATAACAATATAATCAAGGCCTCTTTCCTGGCCATATTACTTAAATTGGTATGGAATAATCTGAAAGAATAATTCTGATTGTCTCATAAAATTTATTGATCCATTGAGGGAATTTTATCGTCCCAACTTATTAAATACTTATTCCAATTTATTACTTATTTAAATAAGAATAAGAATAATAACTGAATAACATACATATTGATATACTAACTATAGTAATCTTAATAATTTCCCCCATTAAAAAATAAATAGAAATATTCATATTTGTACAATATCAAGTGAATGTTAATACTTTCCCTATTAGATGAACATAATCATAAACCATCAGATTTTCTATAGAGAATGGTGTCACAATATTATATTCCAGAAAAGTTAATCTTAATCTATTAGTATAAATAATTATGAAAATATTATTTACAACCTATTCCCATTGTATAGGAATGAAAATTAATGTTGGTTTCAATTGATGAATAAAAATAAAATAAAAAATCAATTTAAATTTTATTTGGTACAGTAAGATTTTTTACATAGAAAGTCACTTTTGAAAAATAGACATTACAAAAATAATATAAAAAAATTATTTGAGAAGAACTATTTAAACATTTAATGGTTTATTCAAAACAATTAGTTTTTAATGGAAGGTAATTACATACATGATCTATAATTTAGTAAATTAATCATTTTATAGTATAGTAATAAAGGATAAAAAGAACATACATCAGAAAAAATAAATGATGTTTTATTTAAAACTATTATGTAAAATGTCAAACATGGATAATAACATCTTTAATAAAAAAATATTAGATAATATTAGAATTATTTTTTAAAATGTTTTTACAAAACCTTGTTATAGAAAATATTGTTTTTGACCAAATATATAAATAAATTCATTATTACAACACCTGCTCCAGTAACCCATAGTAGTTATCGTATATTGTTACCTTGTAATATGATATAGGTAATCAAAACTAGAAGGATAAAATATTTTACTAGTATTTCTTATCCATATATTAACATGAATCCCATATTACATTTGAAAACACTAATTACAATATTTTTTCTGTGGGAATCATAATTCACACTAAGAAATATTTGTATATAATTATTATTAATCTTCTTCTGTTACATGGACAGAAAAAAAATAAGTTTTAAGGGAAAATAAATCTATAGAAATTTTATTTAAATAATTTTATAAGAAAAATCAATATAGAATAGTAAACAAAATAAAACACATTACGTTTAATAAATAATATTACTATCATAATTTTCTAAATAATAATTAATATGGAATAATAAATAAATGATAAAACATTTAATTTAATCAATAAATGGAGAATTAAATGTATCTATAGACAATATCATTGTAAAAATATCATGCATAATAACAATTTAATTCTCATTTAAGGAAATGATTAATTATTAGACATCATGATATTATGATTTATGATACCTATACTATCAGGACCATCCTCAATATTGTTGAAAACTAATGGGTAACTATACAATAAAAAACCATTTAACATCAAATAACTAACTAGTTAGTATCATGATACTACCAAGGAATTGAGTGTAAATATATATATATATATATGTGTGTGTTTGTGTGTGTGTGTGACCTTCCATTTACTATATTTATATATCATCCCTCATATGATGATTAATCTATAATTAATAATAAATATTCCAAATCAACAAACATTAGTATTGATTATAGAATATAAATATATCAATATTTTCTCAGCCAATATAATAAATTTCATACTAATACAGACTATATAGAAATGAGATTTGGATTGATATATAATAAAATCCAACATAAATTATAATGAAATTTCGGGAAAAATTAATGTCTAATGATCATAAGAAAGAGAATATTTTTAGGGAAGGTTAATGACTATAAAAAAGGATCCTGTAAGGTGATTTGAATTCTTTATCTAATCAAACTAATTATAACCAATCTTGAAAAATAATAATGTGTTTATCTATAAAAAGATTCTTAGATTATAATAAGTACAATAGTGATCTAATTTCTTTTATGAACAGAAATATAATAAAATTTTATGAAAAACATTCATGAGGAAAATAATATTTCTACAGTGAAAATTATTTTTTGAAACTAAAAGTATATGAAATTTTAATATTATCATTTATTTGAATATAATTATTAAAATATAAAATCTATCTCTATATCATTGATTTTCATGATGTTGGTAAATTTTTTACTTATTATTCATGTTAAAACCAATATTATTTTATAATTTCTGTTAAAAGGGAAAATAAATTTTTTACAAAAAATAATGATTCATTTAAAACATAATTGATTAAAATTAAACATGGATAAAAATGTATTTAAAATATTATTTTTATTACTCTAAAAAACTAGTCTATTAAAAAAATTAGATTTAGAAAAAATAACTATCGATCAAAGTGAAAAATGATGTCAAATTTTCTAAGAAAATTATTGATCATATTATATAGAATAGAGGGGTAAATGGTATTGTCACATGGAAAAATCAAGAATAACATAAGGAGATCAAAATAAAATGTTTTTATCATCCAATGATCATTTAATTTCTTTTAATGGAAATTCATGTATAAGAAATACAGATTAAATTGAGATTGTGAAATAAACCCCTATAATGATCAAAACATTAATGATAGAATTAACCAAAGAATCGATTATGTGAATAAAAATTAAATCTACATATATAAATTATTAATACATCACAATATAGAACAAATTATTTATAGACATTATCTCAAAATTTCAAAAACTATGAATATGTAATAAAATATAATGAAAAAAAATTGAGCCCTGAATTTATTTACAACATGGTATAATTTAAGTCCCAATACACTTGGATTAATGAGTTAAAATTGAATAAAACAATAACATTATTTCTTAATTAATCATGATATTATCTATAAACTTTTATTTATATACACTATATAAATGAAATTTGGTTCATTACATTACAAAATGCCTTTATGACAAAACATTGAGATTATTTGCATGACCACATTTTTTCCATGTATTAAAAGTGATTTATCATCTTTTAGTTTGGGTTTAAGAACGATAAGAATTAATAATATATCACTATTCATATCTATAAAATAAAACACGTCATATACTAACATTTACTACATGTTTTTTTAAAATAATTACTTATTTTAATTGTTTCTAGTGTGAATTTCCATGTTTTCTCTTTCATAATTTTCTATGTAATATATTGTTTTACCATTAAAAATATAGTTCCATTATCATTAAAGTTATATTAATTTTTTAAATATAATTTCCCTATTTTATATATTATTATAATCATTATTGAAATATGAACATAGAGAATGAATCATGTTACTTTTTGCAGATGGTAGGCCATATGCACGTATGATAAACAATATCATTCCATTAATGTGTAAAATGAAAAAGATTTGATTAATATAATAATATTCAATAATACATATCATCACATAGAATTTATATATATTAATTAAATATTTCCTAATTAATTTTTATGTAATGCATAGGTCCATAATGAGTCACATCGCTTCTGGAGGATGTAGTCTACTATACACATGAGTGATGTTATCATATTATAAATGACATGGGAATTAATAACATATATGTGATATAATCATTCCATATGTATAGTTATATCATACTTATATTGTATATTTTTCAATCACATCAATATATCAATCCTTGGAAGTGGTGATGGAAGAAAAAATAATGCGGTTGATGAGGCTTTAGAGAAAAGTACACAAGATATAAAAATCCCAATTGATAAACCATGTGATACAAATAGGTCATAATCATAAAATAATAACTTATAAGACTATTAATATAAGGCCCCTGCCTTAAACCTTAATTAATATTGAATTAGATAAATAATTCACATTGAGTATCTTTTCAGTTTTAGAGTTTTAGAGAATTAGGACATAACTATTACATCTCAAAAGATTACAAAGTAGTCACTTATACTAAATTTCCATAAAATAAAAACTCTTAAAAAGAAACATGTCTAGTTCCATGTTTTATATAGCATGACTTTCCCTTGATCCCATCCTCGACCCTATTTCACCTTAAGTCCTGTGAAAAACATTTCAAAAAAACTTGGGGTGAGAAATAAAAGCTTAGTAAGGGATACACAACGAATGAAAACTGTTAGATTATCAAAACAACAAGTAAATCATGTATACTTTATCAAAGTAATACCTTTCACCTTTAGGAAGTAGTAAAAACTCTTCACTGAATAAAATATCATTACTTACCCTTTTGTAACCAAAAGATTACCATAAACCCCATATAAAGAACACATACATATAAAGGTAACTTGGGTAATAAACATACTTAAATGGAATAACCATACGATCGACTTCCACATATATCACTTAATGGAATAGCCATACGGCCAACTTCCATACCAAATGCATTGGAGGTTATAACATAACCACCCTTCCTTGTATTCACGGAACCACCCGTTATATGGTTTATCACATAATCACCCATCAAATGTCCAAGTACCATTACAAAATCATCAAACAAAAAACAAATATAATGGAATGAAAACATTTCCACACTTTGATCACAATATATCACTTAAATATATTGACATAACAAATCCATTATAAAAAAAAATTTCAATACCAAAATAAATAAAATATTATATGGTATTTATTTCATTTTAAAAACATTAATGCTAGTTGAGGAAGCTAAAGACCGAATAATACTCACGGCGTCGGAAAAGGACGTTGTCACCGCGTACGTAAAAAGAAACATTCGTTCTTTTCGTTTAGTAAAATTCATAATAGAAAAATATTCCTTTTGTATAAAAGTAAAATTAAAAGGGTTTTATACACTGTATAAAAGAAAGTTGTGTATAAAATGAAACATGCCTTAATGAAAAGAGATTCAGGAGAAGTCTCATACCTCGGGTCCGACTTGACTCGATCGTTCATTAACATCCTGAATAATAATCTTGAGTTAATTTCTACTTTCCTAAGAACCTTTTTCATGTTCATTATTTCTTTTATATTAATTATTACCATGTTATTAACACTAGGTAATTATTTAAGTTAATAATGGTCGTTTTGTCGATCCTTGGTACTTAAGTCAAAAATAAATTCATTATAATTACAAGTTGTTCATGTGGTATAATATCCATTATATCAAGAATTATATTCATGATTTAGATATCATATATATCATATATATCCAGTATATACATGCATTTATAATATTACATAATCATTTAGTGGTAAGAAATGAAATGCACCGTTCATGGAGACGGTAAGCCGTACGTACGCATGAACGTGACTTTCATTTCGATGTCATATTAATTGAATTTAAAAATAAATGATAGGCATGTATATATTAGTTCCATAATTATATTCATCACTTATATGTAACATACATCATATATATCCATTATATATATGTACTTATAATAGTACATCACATTTGGGGATAAGAAATGAAATGCATCGTTCATGGAGATGGTCAGCCGTACGTACGCATGAATGCTACTTTCATTTCTATATCATACTTTAATGGAAAGAAATAATAATGATATAAAGGTATATTATAATTCCAGTATAACATCATATATAATAAATTTAAATCCACCCTTTATATGTCCCACATATGGTATTAACGAATCAAATCACTTTGAGGGGGCGATAGTCCGCACTTCCTAAAATGAAGATATCGCGTATACCTATAATGGAATCCATAAAGGTATTCCATAAATGAAAAATAAAAAAGATTAATGAAATAATAAACATATTATATATCATATATAAATATAGTGACATCTTAATGGCCACCTTTGAAGGTGTTGGAAAAATATTGAACAATCATCGTTTCGTGAGGCAGAGTTTCGCCATCCACAAACACACTATATTTTTTAACCATTAGATGTATGTGTGTGTAATTTTAGCTCTAATAATTCTTATAAAAACATCCTAGTATATTGAACATACTGTAGTTGTTACAAAAGAAATGAATAAAAAGAGTTTAGGGGGTTGGAGAAGAAAAATAAAACAAAAGAACACAAGTGAAGATATTACCTTATAATCAGGTAACTCTCTTAGATTTGAGCTCAAAGGCATCCTTGGGAAGACTTCTGCCCAAATTGAGGGTTCTAGGAGTAAGAGAGGGATGTGGAGAGACAAAAAGAGCATATATTGGACGAACCAAAGGCTTGAGAGGTGTGGGTGAGGAGGTAGAGGTGGGGGACTTTTTTAAGAGGAGAGGAGGGGCACTCTTGGAAAGTTAAGAAAAGATACTTTATTATAAAATGAATTTTTGATAAAAAGGGTCCCAAAATTATATATTTAGAGGATAAGGTGATAAGGGTTCTAAATACACCCATCAAATATGTTTTTTCACATGTGTAGTTCTTAGATTTTACATTATCGTTTCATTTTATTTAAATCCTTAAATAATGAGGTAATCGCTCTTCATCATGGTGTCATAAATAATTTAATTTATTTAATGTATAAAAATTATAAAAAAAATATCATGATGTACGAAATATTTTTATATTTCTAATTAATATTTATAGTCAAAAATCTGACATGTATAACCCCATTTAAAAATTATTTTAGTAAAAAAACTCATGTTTGTGACATTTTTATTTTAACTTTAAATAAAAAGATATTAATGTCCTTTTCCTACCAAGGTGGCTCCATGGGGTCCCCATGTTGTCCTATGGATTTTAGTTGTTGGACATGACACATACAATAAGGTTAGGACATGTGTCGAGGTCATTTCATATTATTAAAACATTACTTTTAATTAAACTACACTAATTACCTCTAATCGTGATTAAGAACATAAAAGTTTCTATTCACCAAAAAATTATTTTAATCCTATTGAACCACATTTTACTTCTTAATGACAACCATGTATGTCGGATTTTTGAAATTCAAAACACATAGGTGGAAAATTTTCATTTAAATGAAATTTTTTTTTCTTTAACTACAAGTTAGTGGTTTCACTATTCATCGAAAATTGATGTTTTTCAGAAAAATACCAAAAATTCACCCTAATCGATATTTGATATTCCGAACTCAAAAATGATATCTATTTTACAAAATTCAAAACATATATGTTTCATTAATTAGTTTAATAATTAATTCCCGCTGTCAAAACAAATAGCGTGTTTTTAAGAAACAATATCTATTAAAAGATTGACACTAGTTTAAGTCCAATTTCATAGTGAAATTAATTCCAATGGCGAGTATTGGATTAATTGGTAAAAATATATTCTAATTTTACATTAAAAACAATTCAAAAAATAATCCAATCATATAAATAAATTATATTAAAAATAGTTTTTGAATTAAAATACAACATTTTTCAATATTAATTAAAAAAATGAACATTATCGGAAAGTTACCAAAATTTTACACAAAGTAAATTTTGATGTCTTGATTCTAATGAATAATTTTATTTTGTAAAATATAACACATAAAATTGTCAAAAAGGGGATTTAAAAGAGGTTCGCCATCAAAAGTCGGTTAATCGACCTTCTAAAGAATATTAGAATGTTTACACTGAAAATTGAATTCATTCACAATTTTAATCCTCTATAATTTATTGTAAAAAGTAAAAATATTTGACAAACATATATAATAATTTTGTAGTTAGTTCTGTTCATTCCCTCCATTACAACGGCTAGGTGTTAACTACCATTTAAAATAATATTATTTTATTATTATAGTGCAACGTAAGATTTCAAAGGAACTCGTTGTTGCGTATTGGGTAAGCCATCAAGAATAGTGTTCCCTTTAAATTAATATTAACATTTTATTCACAAATAGGGATAAATATAAAAATGTCATATTTTTTATTTACCTGGGGTGTTACATATGTCCCCCCTTTTGGGAATTGCGTCCTCGCAATTTTAAAATTGGTCTCGAAAATATCCTTGAAAGTCCCACATTGGAACAAGAGTCGGTAAAACAATCACTTTAAAATAAAGAAAGGGAAGTACAGAGGTCACCCGAGTTAACCCATACAAGGATTCCATGTAGGAAAATATCGACATGGAGGAGAAAACATAGGGTCATATTCTGATGGAGAGTGATAGAAAACATATTTAGGAGAAAGTTAACCACAAGAAAATCAAAAACATTTGATGGGTTAAAGGGTATTCGATTCCCCAGTAGGAAAATATAATAGAAATCATTTTTTAAGTTACTTTTTAATGAGGAATTTATCCATAAGGAATCATAATTACTTATCATGTTGACTTTCAACTTTTATTAGATTTCTTACACAAACTCATATTTTCTCCAAAAGATGAGTATTTAGGAGACATTTTCACATTAAGAGTACTATAATAAACTTCTAGAGAATCACCTAATCCACAAAAGAGAACTATATACTTCCCATGTCTTTAGACTTTACCAAAACCAAAACCAAAATGGTTAGTACAATATCAGATAATCCAGAAATGGAAAACCATTTATAAAAAGAAAATCTATTCATAATCTCCAAAATTTGTCCAACAAAACACAAAGTTCAATGTGGACCATTTGATAAACAATTTTTCCATAAAATTATTCAATGTAAACCAAACTAAGATTGAAAACCAAATATTTGAAGGATTTAGTCTCATAGTCTTCCAATGTAAAATCGTAATATTTATCTCCAAACAACAACAGTTGCTCTTAATGTATCGTAATGAAAATTAATTAACCTAATCACATATCCTCCATGATAGGTTAATAAATTTCCATAGATAACCCCAAATCAACATAATCTTAATTCATAAAATCATCTAACTAAAAAGAATCAGTCAAACTATCCAGGGACTTCACGTAGTCCAGTTGTAGGCGATAAATACCAGTTTCACTTTGGTTCTAGGATTGATTCCCACAGCTTTGTCCGACGTGACGGGTTGTCACACGGTCTTAATGTTGTCCTTTTTCCAAAACTATATAATTCTTAAAACATTCACCAACAACGAGATAAAATCTTCAAAAATAACCATAACATAATTTATCATCAATTTTATCTCATTCCTTTCACTTTCCTTCACAACATATAGAAACCCATAATTACCTCAAAATTAAGGATCATATATACCCAAATAGTTCTTTATAACTATGTACACAAAAGAACAGATAACTATTCCTTGAATAAAATTTTCATATATCAATCATCAGGGTTACACATACTATAAAAAGTCTTATAATGTAACCCCATCAACAAAATAGACTTAATACTCTTAAGAATTTCACCATAACTCTTTAATCCCTTATACATTGACTTCTTACTCATTCAAAATTCTTCATGATCCATTAACCATTCCTTTCCAACTTATTTTGAAATACATCTTTCCTACAAACAAAATCATGAATCTTATCCTAAGATTCCAAAATAGGAAAACAAAAGTTAAGAAATAATCCATACCTTTGACTGGTCATTGTCAGTTTCTTCATCCTCAATAGGAATGGTATTTGGTATTGGTAAATGAATATTTTTACGATCTTGGTGATCCCATTCCGGAAACTTCTTCATAAGAAATTTGTTTGCATAATGACCATGCACACCACATTAATGACATTCAATTGATCCCTCAGATAGAACTTCCTTCCCTTTCCACGAGTCAACAGGATGCTTCCTTTTTACACGGCAGGTTCATGCTTTATGACCTTCATTTCAACATCTATATCATATTTCTGACCCTTTGAAAAAATTTCCTAGGTGTTTCTTTCCACATCATTCACACATAGGTTTTTGAACACACTTACCTTTATGATTATTACATGTAGTTCCGTAGGGATTTGTTTCTCACATATATGATGCCTTATAGAAATCACAAAGGTTT
This sequence comes from Viscum album, assembly GCA_963277665.1. Classification (NCBI taxonomy): domain Eukaryota; kingdom Viridiplantae; phylum Streptophyta; class Magnoliopsida; order Santalales; family Viscaceae; genus Viscum; species Viscum album. Next base: position 2,010,934,963 of record OY728155.1, read on the forward strand.
AGGTGGTCAATCATGACTCCAGATAGTTGGTTGAGGATAAACACAAGAGTTCTCATTGCAGCTCCCATATCATTTAGTTTCTCACTCAGAAAACTATAACAGTTTCCTTCACATCCACTGTTACTTTGGTGCCTGCTAGATCCAGCCATTTACTAAAACCAACAAGGTCAGTGTGAGCATATCAACAATACTATCATGTACTAAAGAGGAAGACAAACACTAAGATTTACTTACCCATTCACTTTATCTAAAACTAGGACTCTTTCTAAAATCCTAACCCTTATGGTAATGTCACTTATGCTTAGAGAATACAATAACCTCTAAAGTTATCTAAACCGACCTCTGATACCAACTATAAGGCTCCGGCCTTAAGCCTTACTTAATATTGAATTAAATGAATAATTCACATTGAGGATCTTGTTAGGTTTAGAGGTTTATAGAATTAGGACATAACTATTACATCTCAAAAGATTACAAAGTAGTCACTTCTACTAAATTTCCATAAAATAAAAACTCTTTAAAATAAACATGTCTAGTTCCATGTTTTAGATAGCGTTACATTCCCTTGATCCCATCATTGACCCTATTCCACATTAAGTCCTATGAAAAAAATTTCAAAAAACATGGTGTGAGCATAAAAATCTCAGTAAGGGATACACAAAGAATGAAAACTGTTAGTTTTTCAAAACATCAAGTAAACCATGTATACTTTATCAAAGTAATAACTTTCACCTTTAGGAAGTAGTAAAACACTTCACTGAATTAAATATCATTACATACCCTTTTGTAACCAAAAGATTACCATAAACCCATATAAAGAAAACATACATATAAAGGTAACTTGGGACATAAACATACTTAAATGGATTAGCCATACGGCCGACTTCCATACATATCGCTTAATGGAATAGCCATACGTCCGACTTCCATACCCAATGCATTGGAGGATATAACGTAACCACCCGTCCTGTTATTCACTACACCACCTGTCATATGGTTAATCATGTAACCACCCATCAAATGTCCATGTACCATTTTAAAATCATAAGACATAAAACAAATATAATGGAATGAAAACATTTCCACACATTGATCACAATATATCACATAAATATATTGACATAACAAATCAATTATAAAAACCATTTTCAATACCAAAATACATAAAAGTGTATATGGTATTAATTTCATTTTTAAAACATTACGGCATGATGAGGAAACCAAAGAACAAATAATACTCGCGGCGGCGGAAAAGGTCGTTGTCACCGCGTACGTTAAAAGAAACATTCCTTTTTGTCGTTTAGTAAAATGATTCGTAGAAAATGATTCCTTTTGAATAAAAGTAAATATCAAAGGGGTTTATACACTGTATAAAAGATAGTTGCGTATAAAATGAAATATGACTTAATGAAAAGAGATTTAGACAAAGTCCCATACCTCAGGTCTGACTTGACTCGATCATTCTTTAACACCTGGAATAATAAACCTGGGTTACTTTCTACTTGCTTAAGAACCTTTTTCAAGTTCATTATTTCTTTTATATCACTTATTACCATGTTATGAAAACTATGTAATTATTTAAGTTAATATGGTCATTTTGTCAATCCTTGGTACATGAGTCAAAAATAAACTCTTTATAATTACAAGTTGTTCATGTGGTAAAATATACATTATATCAAGAATTATATTAATGATGTAGATATCATATATATCATATATATCCAGTATATACATGCATTTATAATATTACTTAATCATTTATAGGTAAGAAATTAAATTCACCATTCATGGAGATGGTAAGTCGTACGTACGCATTAACGCTACTTTCATTTCTATGTCATATTAATGGAATTAATACTAAATAAGAGGTATGTATATTTTAATTCCTGAATTATATTCATCACATATATGTAACATACATCATACATATCCATTATATATATGTATTTATAATAGTACATTACATTTGGGGATAAGAAATGAAATGCACCGTTCATGGAGACGGTTAGCCGTACGTACGCATGAACACTACTTTCATCTCTATCTCATACTTTAATGGAAAGAAATAATAATGATATAAAGGTATATTATAACTCCAGTTTAATATCTTATATAATAACTTTAAATCCATCCTTTATACATCCCACATATGGCATTAACGAATCAAATCACTTTGAGGGGGTTGTAGTCTGCATTTCCTAAAATGAAGATATCGCGTATACCCATAATGGAAGCCATAAAGGTATTTCATAAATGAAAAATAAATAATCTTAAGTAAAACATAAACATATTATATATCATATATAAATATATTGACATCTTAATGTCCACCTTTGAAGGTGTTAGAAAAATAATGAACAATCATCGTTTCGTGAGGCAGAAATTTGCCATCCACATAAACAATATGTTCTTTAACAATTAGATGTAGGTGTGTGTAACTGTAGCTCGAATTAATCTTATAACAACATCCTAGTATATTTAAGATACTGTATTTGTTACAAAATAAATGAATAAAAAGATTTTAGGGGGTTGGAGAAGCAAAATAAAATAGAAGAACACAAGTGAAGACCTTACATTAAAATCGGGTAACTCTCTTAGATTTGATCTCAAGGCTTCTTTGGGAAGACATATACCCAAAGTGAGGATACTAGGAGTAAGAGAGGGATGTGGAAATACAAAAAGATCAGATATTGGCCGAACCAAAGGCTTTAGAGGTGTGGGTAAGGAGGTAGAGGTGGGGGCCATTTATAAGAGGAGCGGAGGGGCACTCTTGGAAAGTTAAGATAACTTACTTTATTATAAAATTATTTTCGGATATAAAGGGTGACAAAATTATATATTTATAGGATAAGGTGATACGGGTTCGAAATCCACGCATCCAATAAGTTTTTTACATGTTTAGGTCATAGATTTTACATTATCTTTTCATTTTATTTAAATAGTTAAAAACTGAGGTAATCGATGCATCATCATAGTGTCATAAATAATTTAATTTATTTAATGTATAAAAATTATAAAAAAAACTATCATGATGTATGAAATTATTTTATATTTCTAATAAATATTTATAGTCAGAAATATGACTTGAATAACCTCATTTAAAAATTGTTTTAGTAAAACAACTCATGTTTGTGACATTTTTATTTTAACTTTAAATAAAAAGATATTAATGTCATTTTCCAACCAAGGTGGCTCCTTGGGGTCCCCAAGATGACCCATGGATTTTCCTGGTCGACCATGACACATCCAATAAGGGTAGGACATGTGTCTAGGTCATTTCTTATTATTAAAACGTTATTTTTACCATAAACTACATTAATGACCTCTAATCGCGATTAAGAACATAAAAGTTACTATTTACCAAAAAATTATTTTAATCCCATTGAACCACATTTTACTTCCTAATGAAAACCATGTATGTTGTATTTTTTAAATACAAAACACAATTGTGGCAATGTTTCATTTAAATGAAAAATCAGTTTCATTAACTACCACTTAGTGGTTTCACTATTCATCGAAAATTGACGTTTTTCAGAAGAATACCAAAAATTCACCCTAAGATATATTTGATATTCTGAACTCAAAAATGATTTCTATTTTACAAAATTAAAATCATATAATTTTAATTAATTAATTTAATAATTACTTCCCGCTTTCAAAACAAATAGCATTTTTTAAGAAACAATATCTATTAAAAGATTGACACTAGTTTAAGTCCAATTTCACAGTGACATTAATTCCAATGAACACTATTAGATTAAATGGTAAAAATATATTCTAATTTTAAATTAAATACAATTCAAATGATAATATAATCCTATAAATAAATTTTATTAAAAAGTGGGTTTGAATAAAAATACAACATTTTTCACTAATCATTAAAAAAGTGAACTTTATCGAAAAGATACCAAAAATGTACACAAAGTAAATTTTGATGACTCTATTCTAAATAAGAATTTTATTTTGTCAAATATAACAAATAAAATGGTCAAAAAGTGGATTTAAAAGAGGTTTTCCATCAAAAGGCGGTTAATGGACCTTCTAAAGAATATTAGAATGTTTACGCTTAAAATTGAATTCATTCACATTTTTAATCCTTTAACATTTATTGTAAAAAGTAAAAATATTTGAAAAACATATATAATAATTTTGTATTTAGTTCTGTTCATTCCCTCCATTAAAATGGCTAGGCATTAACTACCATTTAAAATAATATTATTTTATTATTATAGTGCAACGTAAGATTTCAAAGGAACTCGTTGTTGCGTATTGGGTAAGCCATCAAGCATAGCGTTCCCTTTAAATTAATATTAACATTTTATTCACAAATTGGGATAAATATAAAAATTTCATATTCTTTATTTACCTGGGGTGTTACAATGAATGATATATATGCTATTATATAATGATATATTAATTATATTTTGTGGATGTGTAATAGGAAGATAATAAAAACTATTATTTTAGCACATTATATATTATTTAGAAAAGTTTTTTATATTTGCAGTAAAATACATCTTGTATTGTATTTATGATATAATAGATAACTGATGGATGTGTTTATGAGTGTAGTATAGTAATTTAGTATGGTGTTTATAAATCCAAAATTCATTGGAAGTTTGGATAGTGTAGGAAAGGGGATGGCCTTTTATAAATTGGTTAATGGTTCAATATGGATTTTTTATAATGATTCAAATAAATCTTGTTTTTTTTATTTACAAAATCCTCCAAAATGGTTATTTCAATAACCTTACACGAGAGAAAATGGAAATATGTTCATAAAATGGACGTTGAACATGTTTCGAAGACATTTTGTACCATATTTTTTTAGTTTTATCTAGCATATTTGTGTTTACATCAACTATGATAATTAATTGTTACTGATGATAATATTCATAATAGTAGAAAATTTGGTTGTTCTTTTTAGATACTATTAATTATTAAGATTCATAATAGTGAATAATTTTTTTAAATTAAATTCAAATAATTTTCATAATCAACTATTATGTTATACTCATATATGCATTGATAATGTGGCGTTTCAATCAAAAAATTCCCTATCAGTAAAAACATTTTTAATATCATAAACACATTAAAACGTTTCATTTAACAGCACTAGAACTGTCTTATATCCACAATAAAAAATCAATAACTACCTTTTCATGATTAAAAGTCCATTTCATTTATCAGTCCGAAAAATTCATTAATAAAGGAGTGAATTATCAGTGCTAAAAAATGTGGATAATAAAATACATTTATAAGTACATTTAGTTATCTCTAATAAAGTGATATTTTATTATCACTATTAGAAGAGATAATAATGTCTTTATTGATAAACACATTAAAATCACTTTTAATGATACCCATTATCAATACATTAAAAATTATTGAAAAAGATAACCTTTATCGGTACTTCAATTATCACTGATAATGCAACCCTTTATGAGTGATTATGGAATCATTGATAAAGGGATCCATTATTATAACATTTAAAATAGATGGTAAAGTGGGAAAAAAAGAAATAGGGCATGCAATGTTCTAAAACAATAAACTACATCACTAGAAAAAACATCAAAAACATCATCATAAATTAGAACATTTAGATACAAATAAAACATATTTAAAATGAAATATTCATCCAATATGGATGAAAAAAGGAACTAATATAGTTTATAATAGTTTTTATTTTACTAAAATTAATGTAAATTTAAAATAAAAAGACACACTTGAAGTCATATCGGTCAATAAGTGTCAGATTGAAGTTTGGATGAATCTTATACATCACAAATGTCTTATGGATCATTTTCATACAGTACCAAATCAATCTTAATTTTTTTTCGCATATTTGAGTATGATGGTTGTTTTTATTAAACATAATTCTAATTTTGTATAAAATGATTCACATTGAGTCATAAAGGTGAATCCATGTGTTGGATTGGGGTACATTTGATTCGGTCACGTCTCAAATGACATATGGATCAATTTTCTAAACTATCAAAATTATCCAAATTAATTTCCTCACTTTTGAGAATTCTAAATGTGGTTTGTACTATAATTTCATTTTAAACTCGAAATAGGCATTTTGATTTATACATGTGGCATCATGTGTCTGTTTGACATGAGACTAATTCATACACATCATAAATGAATTATGAGTACTTTTCTCAAATTATGATGTTAATCCTCGATCATTTTCTTAGTTTTCATTGTGTGAAACTTTTTGTAGTAAAATATATATTTTAAACAAATAACGAAAAATCTGAGTCATATTGGGAACATTTTGTATTGGATTATTGTTTGTATAATTCCTACACATCACAAATTAATTATGTATAATTTTACCAAAGTACCAAAAAAATAACAATGTGTTTTCTAATTTTTTCAGTATGTTAGTGGTTTTTCATTTATATTAATTCGAAATTAAAAGAAAAAAATGTACTTGGAGTCATACCGGTCACAATATGCATTAGATTGAGGATCTATTGATTCCAAATCATCTGAAATTACATATGGATCATTATCCAAATTTTTTAAAATAATCCAATTGTGTTTCCCTGGTTTTGAGTATGCCGCAAGTGTTTTTTAGTAAAAATTAATTTAAAAGTTGAAAAATGTACTTTGAAACATGTATATGGAATCATGTGTGGGTGTGACCTGAGATTGATTCATACATGTCCAAAATTCATAAAGAATCATTATCATAAATTGTTAGGAAAATTCGATCATGTTTATTGGGATTTTAGTGAGTGAAACTTTTGTGTATTAAAATATCAATTTTAAACTAATAACTAACACTTTTTTTCATACTAAGCACATAGTATATCAAATTGAGATGCGACTGATTTCTACACGTAAAAAATGACTTATGGATTTTTTCCCTAATGTACCCAAAAAAATGAATTTTTTTCTTTTATTTGATAATTTCATTTGTTTTTCACTAAAATAATGTTTGTTTTGAATAAAAAGACTCAATTGGAGTCATAATGAGAACATCGTGCATTATATTAAGCTTTGGATGATTCCTACATGTTTAAAATGAAATATTGATCATTGAAATATAGTAACGAAACAATCTGAGTGTGTTTCCTTTGGTTTGAGTACTCCCCTTTTGTTTGTTTCAAAAATATAATTTTAAACTAGAAAGAAACACTATGAGTCATACATGTGGCATCATGTGTGGTTTTGGAATGATACAAATTAATAAACATCACAAATGACGTACTATACAGTTTCGTAATATATAATCATGATCTGACCCTTTTTTCACCTATTTTAGTGAGTGACACTTTATGTATTTAAATGCTAATTTTATACTGATAATGAACACTTTGAATCATACTGGGCATATAGGTTATACGATTGATGTGTTACTGAATCTTATACATCACAATTGACTTATTAATCATTTTCCTAATGTACCAAAATTATCCAAATGTGTTATCTTAGTTTGAAGGATGTCACATGTTTATTCTCCTAAAATTAATTTCAAATTTGAATACAAATACACACTTTGAGTCATACCTGTTACACCATTATTTGGATTGGGGTTAGGCTAAGTCTAAAACACCACAAATGAATAAGTGATTATTTTCCGAAAGTATCATAACAATGAGAATGTTTTTTCTGAATTTTAATTATATCAACTTCATTTTTTAATAAAATTAATTTTTAACTGGAAACAGGAACATTGATTCATATAGGTAACATCATTTGTGGGTCAGACATGAGACCGATTCATACATGTTAAAAATAAATTATGAGTCATTGTAATATTGTTAGGTCAATACAAGATGTTTTTCTCTATTTTTAGTCGTTGACACCATTTTGTATGAGAATTTCAACTCTATCCTGATAAAGACCACTATGATTCATATAGGGATCTTCCAACAATAGACTAGGGTGAGGATGATTCCCAACCCTTAAAAATGGCTTTTGGATCATTTTTCTAACGTACCAAATCAATTAGAAACCCTTTTACCTATTTTTTGTATGATATGTGTTTTTTTGAAAAAATTAATGTTAATTTTGAATAAATATAGGAACTTGGAGTTATACTGGTCACACTATGTGTCAGATCGAGCTATATTTGATTCTGACACATCTCAAATGACCTATGGATTATTGTCCTAAATTATGAAAATAATCTGAATGTTTTTACTAATGTTGGAGTACACCACTTGTGTTTTCTTTTAAAAAAAATTACATTTTAAACAAAAAAATAGCCACTTTGGGTCAAACATGTGGTACCATGTGAGGGTTTGACATTAGATTGATCATGCACATCAAAAATGAAGTATTAATCATAATGCTAAAATATGAGGAAAATATGATCAGTTTTACTTGGTTTCTAGTGAGTGACAATTTTTTATATTAAAATTTAAATTATATACTGATAATAGATGCTTTGAGTCATAGAGGGATCATCGTGTATCGAATTTGTGTGTGTATGATTCTTACACATAGAAAATTAATTTTAGATTATTTTACTATTCTACCAAAATAATATGAACCCCTTTATCAGTATTCAGTATGTTAGTTTTTTTCTAAAATTAATGTCAATTTTGAAAAAATCCACACTTGGAGTCATATCGGTCACACCGTGTGTCAGATGGAGGTGATGATTATTTTGACATTCCTTAAGTGATATATGATTATTTTTTCTAAAGTACCAAAATAATCCCAATGTCTTCCCTTAATTTTGAGTATTCCACCTTTTTTACTAATATATAATTTTAAATTAGAAATAAGCACTTTGAACAACATTATTTCAATAAGCCACCTTATAAAGTAGTAATAACGATCATAGATTAAGTAATAAGTGCTGGGGGTATTTTTCAACAATTTTCCTCAACCACAATATATGTATGATTCTCATTCTTATTAATTTCCCAATAATATTATTTTTTCCAAGACAGTTCTTTTTCTCCTCATCCACCTCAGTCACTACCTCGGCCTCCACCTTTTAATCCTCTTCTATGTCAATCTCCAACTCTGACACTGCATCGGCCTCCTCCTATATCCCCTCATCCACTAGTTCCAAACATTTGTATTCTTTATAGGAAAATGATTCTAAAAAAACTGATTTCCTCCCATATACATATCGTTGATAATTAGATAAAAAATAATACATAACAATTCTGACACAAGTTTTTCAAAATAAAAATTTATTTTTAATGATACAACACATAATAGATCAAAAATAGAGGTGGTAATCATCTAATTTTTTGTAGATATACATTATAAATAAATGTATTCTTAGTAATATTCTCTAAAAAATTAGTTATTATTCATAGTATCTAGGATGTCGGAAATCTTCATAGTATAGATCAAATAATTTCAAACAAATTATTATGAAATATATTTAATGAGATTGTAATTACCTTTAGAAAGTAAGATTTGGGGGATGTTGTAATTTTTATGGTTTAATATATTTCTCATAAATTTGAAAACATAATATCCAAAATTGATGTCATTATATTGTTTCAAACATTGAAAAAACATTGACCAATATAAATATATTGTTTTGAAATTTTTTATAGTTAAATATTTATATATATATATATATATAATAATTCGATTTAATTCTACGTAATTCATAGGCATTATATTTTTATCCACCAACATCATTTCATGATTTAGTGCATATTTAGTGACTCAGTTACAATAACAATTTTATTATTACATGTCAAACTAAAAACTATAATTACATTTTTATCTATAATGTGTTTAATATTCTACCTTAAATATTCATAATAGAGATCATGTGTATTCTGTTGGTTGGATATCCATGCATTGTATCGAATAAAAATAAAAATCCAGAGTGTATTGATTGACTATGAGCACCACCCAGTGTGCCTTAAAAAACAATGACAAATATGTAATGGAAAAAAGTAATAATATATTTTATTTGATTTTAATTAATAGTTTTACCTATAAATTGTAGTAATAAAAATTTTACTATTATTTAATACATTTTTTAAATTTTTTGAGTAAATCATCCTTTTTCTTCTTTATTTCTTCATCATCCAAAGTATGTTCTACTGCAGAAATGTTATAAGGATTAATGAATCCAAATCATGCTACACCGGATATACCTTTTATATAGTGGTAATATGAATTTCTATAGAATATAGGAATAGTTATTAAAATTAATAAACATTTTTCCTCACTACTTGGGGTGACATATTATGAAAATGTACCTTATGTATGTATTCACAACTGAGACGCCTAACCATTCATAATTGAGAATCACATTTATAGTCTTGAGATAAAATACACATATCAATGAATTTCTTTATATTTCATCATTATATTAAATGTAACATATCCTTTTATCTTTAAATGTAGTTTTTTCATGATGTTTTATGGATAGTAAATGTTTATCTAGAACTGGTAGGAAGAATAAACTCTCATATGGTTGTTTTTATTTATTTGTCGATTCACTTGATTATTATGATTCGACCTTCTGTTTCTCTATAGTTTTATCCATATGTAATATCATACCTCACTTGATACCTTTTATCATCAACTATTACATGTATTTCAATTGAAAAAAATTGGTTAAATACATAACTCATGTGTCTTTATATGATTATATATCTGGTATATGAATACTAAAATTGCATCATGGACAGTTGTAATATTTGGATCATCATGTGGAACATGAAACTTATCAGTAAACTCATTTTATACCTCAATCCACACTCTCATGTGATATTTTGTGTGGGATTAGAGGTGTATCCTTTCATCTAGTATATTATTTAATGTTCCCATCACTAAAAGACCATGTATATGAGTTGAAAGATTAAAATATCATAAAACTATTCCCTATATAATTTTATTAATATAATGTTATCAGGTTTTGTTCGATTCACATTAAAGAGAATGAGTAATTAAAAAATTTATTACCCCAGGTATGTTATGCAGTTGGAGGGAATAACTAGCAACAAAGATAATAGGATCATTTGGTTCATTTGTGGATCTTTACTCCAACACCAGTTCAATTTGATCCATTCTCATACCTTGGTCTACGAACATAGAACGAATAGTAATATCTTCTAGATAGTTTATTTTTGTATCAAATCATCTCTCCATGTTATATGATTCTTTATGTGGTTTTATCTTCTCAAAATATGGTCAAGGATAGACTTCTAATGAAATTTCTATAACATGACCAATTGTTCAAGCCACGTTAAAGAAAATTAAAGTATCATTTCTTCTAGTATGGTCATTTCTTAATCATTTTGTATATACCACATAAAAAATTATGAATGAAATTTGATATGTCTATTTCTTATTTTTATAGAGAATAGTGACTTACAATAATATCTTACATTCACATGTTTCCCACACTATTTTTTCATTATCTAATTTACCCCTTTTATTTACGTGAGACTCTTTCCATAGCACATGAATCATTAAATAAAATTATTAATATTTTTAAACATCAATCTATATATAAAAATGAATATATATTTTTTCATATCACATAATTAAACATTTATTTTTTATTTAAAATACAATCCAATTTCATCTCAAACAATACATACCCCAAACATGGTTTTCAATAAGGGTACATTGATTTTGATGCCTATTTTTTATTTTTCACACATGTTTTTCATTTTATAAATTAATAATTTTGAATCCTGTGGGTTAAAATATGTAATTTAAAATAATATATTATTAAATAAAATGCACATAAAATAGTTTTTCATTGTGATTATTGATGAATTATTTCCATGATTCCTGTATTATAAGGTGTTGATAAAATACTATTGGGTGGGGATTTCTTTTCCCTTTGCCATCCCCAATATTTAACATCATAATGAGATTTTGGGAGCCCTTATGGAATCTTTCATCATTCACTCAGACAAAATTTATACAAGTATATTATAAAATAAAAGAACTCTATTGGGAATAAATAAAATTAAATCAAAGTATCATTATAAAACATTTCAATAAAATAGATAATTTATATTGTAACATTACTATTATTTAATTAAAAATTATTTCCTTCATTACATGTTGGACATGGAACCATGAATCAATATCAATCAGCACATTCAACCTCATTGTGACCCAAGATCACTAATGAACATTGACTTATTGGGTTCAATAGGTTGGCCATATTAATTCCAAGCATCCTTTAATTTGTACCCTAGATTCGTTCCTTAACAATATTGATCAACAATGTATTGTTGATTTGTTGTTGTTTTTCTCATCAACGTGATTTTAATCCCCAAATAATTGTATAGTTTCCTCATTAAAAACCGTTTTTTCTAGATTGGTAAGATTATCATGTGAAATAGATATTTTATGTAGAAATAATCAAACATTTAATTTTCTATGAATAACAATAAGAAAATAAACTACATGCATAAATGACCACATTTTCATGAATCTAGCAAGAAAATTGTTACTATCCAGAAGAGAGATATAATAAATCAATAATATAGTACAACCGACCTCCACTACCATTATTTAATCTTTCCCCAGATGCTTGATTGTCATCTACATCTGGATGATGTGTGGGACTCCCTCATTAAAACTATCCTTCCTATAATAAACGTGGTTCAAATATTCATTGATGAAATATATCCCAAATAGTTATAATTGAAATTTTTTCTTGGTACCGATCCCCCATATTTCATGGACATCCACTAATGATTCTGGAACCCCTCTAAAAAAATCCATCTCATACCGATGACTACTGATCTTTTGGGATGCCTACTGCTCATAGTAGTTCAAAATGATATAAGATATGGGGGATGAGTCTCGAACATCAAAATGAAATAATAAATATTTCAGAGATGAATGGTCTATAACACTACCATGACAAAATCAACATCATTGAGCTTTACCAACTCTATCCTATGTTACTTGTTCTTTTATATCACCAGTATCTCAAATATAAGATCTATATATCCACTATGGTTCAAAAATAACATAACTGTAATTTTAATTATTGTTTTTAACGTATTATATTTCATGAATTAAGTAATTACTATTAAAATCCACATGACTTATACACGCAGTCATTTACACACACTATAAAACATTCACTATTTTCCATAGACATTTAAAAGTTTTTTTCATATAGGGATCAGAGGAAATACAGTCTTTGGTTGGAATTAGTGTGAGGAGAATCAGAGATATTGACAATGGTCAATTTATCCAAGCTTCTAGAGAATGCATCCTGATGTTGAAGATTGATTTGGGAGATATGGCATTCAATGTCGTGGAAACAGCTTGAACAGAGATTAATTAATAAAACTTGAGTGAGAGATATTAAATAAATGAACATTGGAACAACAATGATGGATGGAAGGCTAGTTTGATTGAGAAAGTTCAATAAATCATCATTATATTGAAGTAAGTCAAGTGTATGTGGCTGGATTAAATTGATTTACTAAAGGACAGTTCTAATAGTGTTTTGATGTATTATAGGTTGATTCATGGTAGTAAGAATTTTAATTCATTATTCATGGAAATGTGGCCTTTTATTCATAGAGTGTATTGAATTTTATATGTTTCAAACAAAATTTCATATATTTACACAACCATATATGTGAAACCTGTGGTCTATTTTTAGGAAACTTTATTTTTGCATATTTCGATTATTATGTGTCATATACTTCTTAAATTATAAAAATTTATAAATGTTTCCATAAATTAAAAATAAGATACATGGCTTATTGTTGATGACGATAGTGGAAAATCATCAGGGAAAACCTTCCTATTTACATTACTTAACCACTTTATGTTAATCTTGGTGCAGATTTAGTTGATATTTACTTGGGTTGATGGTTGTATGGATTGATTATTTATTAAAATGGATAGAGTGTCAAACTATAGTTGGTGGAGACTTGTGCAGTTTGTGTCATCAATGGTTGGATGGTTATTCATACAAGGTTTTTTAATAGTATTTATCATATTGTTATTTTTTTATTTATGTAGTAATTTATATTCATTTAATTATATTGTGTACAATTTTACATAGATTCACTAGTCATGTTAGTTGGCTTTTTATACCATTTATCATGGATCATGTTAAATGCATTAAATTTATTGTCTATACATTGTATGTTGGTTGATCCTTTCAAGGGTTGAGTATAATTTTATTTAGAAAATACTATGTTATGAATATTTGGAATATATAGAGATTTTCTGGATTTATAAAATAGAAATTTATTGATAGGATAACACACACACACACAAATAATGAAAATAAATTTTCGTTAATCTCACATAATTGAAAGACACTTAATTGTTAGAGAGGAATATAATTATAATTTATATTGATATGAATGAAATATCATATATTGAAACATCCCACCTTCCCCTCATCAGATTTTGAATGTGGGAGGATGCTACATGTCCTTAAACAACATCCCCAAGTATCCAAAGGCTGAAATAAATTTTCTTGGGCATCAATATGTGTGGGGTATGATTTTCCCTTTAAGAATAAATCAAATAACAACAAAATTGAATCCAAAAAAACCACTAAATGATGCATGATAACCAAGAAAAAAACCCCAATTTCATTTATCAAAATAAAACTAGAAACCAAGTACCATAGTGGATGTCTATAATAGAAAAGTAAAGAATATAAGAAAAACTAATAAAAATACTAGATAACCAAAAGAGATGATGCTCTACAGGCTCTTTGCTCCAATATAACCAAATAACCCACATATCACGAGTTAGTTCTAAAGAAATGTGATATGTTACCTTTTCCCAAGTACCAGTAGATGTCATCTAAAAAATCACCAAGGTACCAAAGTAGGGATGGGTACTAAAAAATAGCAGGTTTACCCTAATTAAATCCCAACTCATGATACTAGGATAGAAGTGTTACAATCATTTATAAAAAAATTTATATAAATAAATATCTAAAAATGTTCATAACTAAATAGTAAATACATCAAATATATGTTGTAACTAAATATAATCAAATATGATATTAACCAATTGTCCAATGAAATCTATTGTTAAAAAAAGGCAACAAAAAATTATTATAACCCATTCCACAAGTTCTATTTGGCATTACAATTCCATTACCAATAACCATACAACAAACCATGCATGTAATATTATGAAAGTTCCATACACATGTGTAGTTTATCATCGATCTATCATGTTCTCATAAGGTAATTATTTCCCATGCGTGATTATAACTTTAGCACCCAGAACAATAACTTATTTCATCCAAGCCTCGAAAATTCAGTATGAACACACAAACCATGTATCCCCAAAAACCATGAAAAACTCATTTTAATAAAATTCACTTTTTTATTGAAAACATTTTTCCTAGAAACCACTAAAAAATTTCATCATTTACAAATTTTAAATTCAATATTATAAAATCAAGAAACTAAATCATTTTCTCAAAAAATAACTACGATTAAATAATTTCACAAAAAATAATTTATCAAATCTAAAGGTGATTTATATAATTATTTGATCAAATATTTTACAATATATTTCAATTAAATAAACCAATTTGAAATAAATCCAATAAATTCAATCAAGATGAGGTTATAGTGAAGCTTCCCACATAGGGAGTTTTTAGAAAAATGATAACCGACACTAAAAACATCCCAAAACCTTGTTGAATCTCTACGAACCTTCCTTAAATATCATTCCATATCATAAACAATCCCATATACAATCATATTTTGAATTTGAACCCTAGATCTACCCATACCGGGCATAGATATAAGAAAACAAGAGAAGGGGTGAATATGATCAAAGAAGTACATTAAGAAAGTAGAAGAATAATCACATACTATATAGAATCAGCCTACAATCACCAAGGGAAGCCTTCAAATCACCTTCGAATCGATGGAAGAATATTGGATGATATTTGGGGAAGAAAAATCCTGAGTTAGGGCCTTATTAGAGTAAAATAATTTGGTTAATGTTAAAAAAATAGATATACATTTTAAGGATGTGGTTATTGATCTGCGCATGGTTTATGTCAAATAGATTAAAAACTTGTGCACTAACCAGGAGTTATTGACTTTCATAAGGGCGGAACTCACACGATCTTCTTGTAAGGTCTCCAAAACATGTTTCAAATGTGCCGAGGCCAATTCCTAAAAGTGATCAAAGCCTTTCTTTTCAAATTTTAAAGTTTCTCTCCTTATATTATGAATTGTTTGGATTTATCGTGCACAGACTGTGATCATCCTGTTTATCCCATTTCTCATTATACATAGTTTCTTAAAAATGTTTCATGGTTTCTACAAAATGTTCACTACCAGTGCACTTGAGAAAAGTCCCAAAAATCCATAAAAGGCCCGCAAACTCTCCCAATCATCACCCTTAAAAATTATGTATATAAAATCATAAAAAATGGTTACATTGATATAATTGGGGGTGATAGATTCTCCAAAAATTTTGTAATTCCATCCTCAAAAAGTAGAAAAGCATGGTTTAATTGGAAGTGATCCACTCATTTATCTTTCATTTCCTTATCACATTCCATATTCCCTTCTTAAGTCTAACCGTGTCTCAAAAAACATGCACCGGGATGATGATTTTTCTATGAAAGACATATTATTTCATATCCACATTCTATACTAGGATATGAACTAATGAATAATCCACCACTTGGTCAATGTGATCCCATCTGATCACATGGCCAGGATTAGGATGATACTTTTTCAACTGAGATATATTGAACACATTTTACATCTCACTAAAGTGTGGTGGCAATTCCATATGATATGACACCTCAAAAACTAATTCCATTATCTCAAATGTGCCTATATATCATGAAATTAACTTGAACTGAATACAAAAATGTCAATTAACAAGCCTTGGATAGATTCTCAAGAATAATTGGTCACTCATCACGAATAAAAATGGCCGTCAACAATGATACAAATACAATTTCGGAAGACACTACACTATATAATTTAAGTTCCAAACCAAATAAATATTTTTTGTTGTCCTTGTAAAAGGCTTGGCTCAACTATTGAATTACTATCTATGTCCACCAAATAAAGCATAGAATGAATATGAAGCCCATAAAATGCTTCAAACGGATCCATATGTTTCATGTCCATATAACTATTGTTAAATGATAATTCCACTAAGGGTATATGGTCTTACCATGAGCCACAAACATCCATTACACAAGTCCAGAATAGGTATTCAATCAATTTTACCTTTCTTTCATATTGTCCATCCATATGCTAATGAAAATCCATACACATAGTCAACAACATCTTACCAAATTTAGGTAAGGCTTTCTATAAATGAGACGTGTACCTCAGATATCTATTTGATAAAATCAAAAACAGGTTTCCATGTATCTTTAGAACATATTCACTATTGATCTTGGGAAGATATTCTATGATAATAGTTTCGTGAATGAGGATTAAATGAGACAAGTTGGTATGTTGTTCCACTATCACCCATATGGCATCGTGATTCTAAACTATTCATTGGTTACCTGTAACAAAATCCCTTGCTATCTTCTCCTATTTACAAACTAGGATAGTAAGTTCTACAATAGACCTTTAGGTCAATTATGATCGACTTCAACATAAGGGGAATATAAACATTTTGAAACAAACTAAACTACCATTCATTTTATATTAACCCACAAAAATTGAAAATTTAATTCCTTATATGTATTCTGTATTACCAGATAAACATTCTATCATGAATGGTGGTAAGCACGAAGAATTCACTATAGAAAACCCATATGTACCACCATCGTATTCTTGAACCACATCACTAAACTCTCATCTAGCCATCATCCCTCAATGGTCTCCCCACCATTGAGTTTCAACCTCATATCCATGCTTTCTAAATTGAATTCCTATGCCTCATTTTCCATTTTTATGAAATCAGGAACAATGGAAACTGAAAATGAAACCACTACATCACCTCAACTTTCACATTCCACAATCATATCATGTAGGACCAATATAAACTACAAATCATTTATAAATTATTTTTCCAACTTAGCATACAACTTTCCCCTTAATGAATCTCCCACTATGTTTTCTTCACCCGGTGTATACATCATGTAAATATAGAACATCTTGAGATACTGCATCATTCTCATATTAATTATATACAAATCATGTTGTCATAAAATGTTCTTCATTATAATATGACCCATAAACACAAAAAACTTCTCACTAAAGAGATAATGATGCCAGGTCTTCACAGTATAGACAACTGTAACTAACTCCAAATCATGTGTTGGGTTATTCATCTCATGAAATCTTAACATCCATGAGCCATAAGAAACAACATGGTCTATAGTACTTAGAACACACAGAAATATAGATCCCAAAGAATAACAATACACCATGTAGCCATGTCCTAATTCTTGGAAAATCATTATTGGGGAGGTGTAAGGAAAATATTTAGCTTTTGAAAATACATATGAAATTCCTCAACCTATTGGAATGGAACATTATTCTTTTTCAAATATATCATTGGGAATGCTAAACATTTAAATTAATGATCAATGAATCAGTAATAACAAACTAGATTAAATAATTTATGTAACTCAAAGACTTTTTTCAGTAGTTTATAAGAGACAATAGTTTTTATCTTCTCTGAATCAACTAAAACACATCATTCATAGATTACATGGCCTATAAAGCGTACCTCTTGTATCCAGAAAAAAAAAATTTAATATTTTACATACCAACTATGATATCTTAAGATAAAATTCCTAGAATTCTGGGGAATTTTGTTTTTCTTAAATACATGGGAATTTTTATGAGTTTGTGAAAACTAGCGGTGCTCGATTCTGAGGCCCAGTGTGGCCGGAATCAATTTCTTATGTTTTTTTGTGTACATTTAGTAAATGTATCAGCTTGTTTTTATAAATTATGAACTGGTGCTTGGAATTGAAATCTGAGGGAACCGTTGAACTCACAGTGCCATTATTCGCATAGGGATACTATCACCTCGACAGTAGTGGGTCGAGATTAAAAAATAGTTTTCAGGTTTTAGAGACTGAATTAAAAAAAAATTAAGTGTGTGGCTTAATTTTTATTTTTTGGTTAAAAAAACATTATGCCAGTTGGAGGTGGGACCGCCACACCATAACCTCCCATGAGAGGTTATGGTGGTGGGTCCCATCCAAATTAATCCTCCCATGTGGGGATTAATGTGGTGGGAACCACCCGAGGATAAAACCTCTTGAACTCCCCACTTAGTGGGGAGAAACCTCTTGAGCTCCCCACTTAATGGCACTAACCCTCTTTTTAAATTATTATTCCTACACAACATGAATTAATGGTGAATTAAAATTAAATTATTAAAATATAATTTAATTTATATTTGGCCATTTCATTGATCAGAGAAGGGTTGGAAGAGTACTTGGAGAAACTTATTCTCTCCATTGAAGAATGCTCCTCCCAACGAAGAGTGATCATCAAAGAATGATGAAAACTTCATCCACCAACGACAGATATATTTTTATTTGATCTTCAACTAGAACAAGGTAGGAAGCATTGTCCATGAACAACACCGACGACATCATCCTCGACTTCTTCATCTTTTTTCCAAACGTCAATGAATCGACGTCCACTTTATCGCGCCAATGTCGATGATCAGCGATCAAAGGTAGGGGTTCAAGTTTTGTTAATTTTTGCATGTTCTTAATTTTACGTCGAGTATTATACTTTGGAGCCAAATTTTATCACCCTAACATGGAGGGTGTGGGTCGAACAAACACGGTCTAACCCCTCCACCGTCTTTGTGGAATTTAATGCTAAGTGTGACATGAGGCAGGGATGAGCGACTGTCACCAACAATGATTGAGAATCTAATGTGACATCCTGAGGAGTGTGAAGATTATTATGGAATGAGAATCGGGCCACTAGAAGTCTTCTGGTGACCCATGGAATCATCGTCAGCGGATGGAACCGAAGAACGTCACCCCGTGGCTGTAGCGTCATAACCGCACTATCGGAGGACTAGCTAGCGGCCGACGGGCCATGAAGGTACAATGATGGTCAGCGCAACCACACTGTGTGGTGGAGAAAAAGAGGCCACGTCCCCTGTCCACAATGGTGCAGCGGCGGTCGGTGCATGGTCGCCCATGAGGAGGACCAACGACATGAGTCGTCGGCTTGCCGGAGGAGGCCTGGCGCAACCGCGTAGCGTTGGAAGGAGCTGGCCGCTCGACCAGCTGGGAGTAGCTGGACACCACCAGGTGGGTCATACATGCCATAGAACGGTTCCATGTGGTTCTATTTTTTGATCTCACCTGAACGACTAAGTTGTTCAGGAACCAGGGCGTGCGACCTCCCCCTAGACATGGCTAGAGTGGATCCCATGGGTTGTCGGGCCAGACACATCGCAGGCCGGACCCTGTGTAGGATGGGCCACCAGCGTGGTATGGGCCACCATCATGGTCCGGGTCAGACCCACAGATAGGGTCAGACCCTAGTACGGACTTAGGTCAGGCCAGGTCGGTCTGCCTAGGACAGACTGGACCCAGCCCTGTTTGGTCTGTTTTAACTCTTTTTCCCATAAAATGAGCTACGGGCATCCGATTTACGAACTATCTATGAAGACAGAAACCTTAGAAGGATAATTTTATTTTGTTATAAACCACTCGAGGTTTGGACATAGTTGGGGTATTTCCAGGTTGGATTTGAATGAAATTCCAACCAGGCCCTTGGGACAGAAATGCCAATAACTCTCAGATCGGGCGACGGATTGACACATCTTCTATCGCTTTGGGTTTCTTTTGGAAAGATATATAATTGGGATATATAAACATGGGACTTAGTGGAAATTTATGTATCGAAACATGGCAGGAGGAGCGGACCCTCCTGGAATCAAACATATTCCATGCGGAACTGTGTGGCTGGCTGTTCTCTGACGACTGTTCTCGGATCCTGTGTGGGTTCGAGAGCTCCGACTACTATTCCTAGATCTTGTGTGGGTTCAAGAGCTATGTTTTCTATTTCTGGATCTTGTGTAGGTTTGACAGTTCTAATTTCTGTTCGTGGATCCTATGTGGGTTCAACAGTTCTGATTTCTATTCCTAGATCAAGTGTGGGTTCAACAGAATAGATGATTTAGTGGCTACATCTAATCATATCTAACACTCTGCATGAGTTTTATACCTGTGTGAGCTGAGTTGGAGAAATTTTGTTTTCTTCATGATTGAGATGAGTTACTTTATAACTGATGTATATTTATGGTCATATACCGATGTAATGGATATTCATTGATTTCAAACTCTTTGATTTATTCATGGTGGATTTTGAGAGACCTTGGGGGTCTCGGGGTCCCTACTATGTTTTGTTATACTCACCCTTGCACGGGATATGCCTGCAACTCGTTGTTTTGAATGAAGACAACTGATATAGCTAACCATGGCTGACTGTATGAGGACTAGATGGTACCCATAGGGGGAACTCATGACGAGTCGGTACCTGGAGGAGACCGACATGTGCAGAGTGCTGAGGAGTCTATCTGTACCTACAATTCAATTAGGATCTGTTGTGGATGATCCAGGAGTTGCTCTTCACCTTTCAGTTGTTTTTGTCCTTTTCAGTTGTACTTGTACTTTACAGTTGGGCAAGAATTTACGGCCCCATTACTTTTCATTACTCACTTATTATAGAGTTTTTAATTAGTGTTTTGTTTCCATCTCATACTCTATTGCCTAAATTTACATGTTTTAAAGGAAATTACTTCCCAGTTTAGGGATCTATTCCTTTGGTGCTAGTCGCCAGCCACTGGCATATGGAATGCGGGATTTGGGTAGTCACGACACTAGCCCTAGGGGAGGAGTCATGAAAAATTGGTATCATAGGAGTCAGTTCTTCTGTAGAACTTAGAACTATGATATTTTCTATGATGTAATAGTGTTAATGGTATTGAGTGTGGTTTTCATTTCAGGGAGTCTTGTGTTGGTGCAGTGGCTAAAATATCCATACACCGGGACCCTAATTTATGATTTCAGACTTAGTTCATGAAAAAAACTGATTGTGTGTGTGTATTAAAGTGTATTCTTTGTGATTCCATTGAGTCTGCTCCTCGAGTATAACTTTTGACCATGTAGCACCTGTTTCTTTATAAGATGCATCCATTTAGACAACCAGCTAGGTTTCTAGATTTGTATGAGATGGCAGCCCACTGAGCGATGAGGCCTCAGTACAGGGCCTTATCATAGTGGAGGCACCAGCAGTACCACTACTCGTTGGGACACTAATGCCACCAGCCCCGAAATTAGAGAGTGCACACCGCCTGAGCGCATTGCACAAGTTACAGCTCCCGAGGCCACCTAAGTATCTGGGAGAGAAGGACTCTTAGGTATCCGAGGGTTGGCTAGAGGTTGTGGTGAGAGTCTTCGGGCTAGTAGGGACACCAGCAGACCTTATGGTGATCCTTGGTGCGAGTCTCCATCAGGAAGTAGAAGGAAAATAGTGGTGCCTGATGCTCCAGGTTCATGACGAGATGACACTTTTATGGGAAGATTTTGTGAGCCTGTTTTGGGAATATTTTTTCCCAAACACCCTACGTATAGTAAAGATACAAGAGGTACTGCATATATAGCAAGGTAGCATGACAGTGGCACAGTACTCAGCAAGGTTCACCGACCTATCGCGCTACTCCCTAGATATCGTATGAGACCCATGATTCAAGGCTTGGGCCTTAGAGTAGGGGCTCATGTGAGAGATCAAGGCTTCGATGATCTCCCTAAGCATCCCGACGTAGGTAGGGGTGTTGGATCGAGTCCACATAGTAGAGAGTTTCCTTACTGAGCAGCCACCAGTAGCGAGACCCACCACTAGGCGTCATGTAGAGGAGTATTCTGTAGCAGGCAGCAGATAGACGTCGCAGAGGTCCAAGCAGACCAGACCATCTGGTGGATAACCTCAGGATAGGGGTTCTGTTGTGCGAGGCACATGAGGCAGAGCCAATCATTCAAGGAAAATGCATTGTTTCACATGCTGCGGGTAAGGTCACATGGTTCATGACAGTCCAACCTGCCGTTCAGATGATCACCATATAGTTGAGGGACCTCTAAGGTAAAGAGAAAGGTTCAATTGAGGTGATCCGTTGGGCACAGGCAGATGTGGTAGAGGAGCTAGTCATGCAGCTAGTGGTGGATGAAGTTATGAGGTGTTATCGCCACCACCACCCGGAGGTCCACCCTGACCACAGGGAGCAGGTGGACATGGAGGAGCTCAGCTCGAAACAACTGAGGCATATGATCATGGTGCTCCAGAGATGATTCGAGGTACAATATATGTATAATCCACTATAGTTGCAGTTCTTATAGACACAGGTTCCATTCACTCTTTCATTTACACTTCCCTCATTCAGAGCTCAGAGATTCCGATGGTGTCGTTGGCTCGATCTTTTCGGCTAGTGACTCCTATAAGAGTAGACTCAATGATCAAGCACTTGTGCCAGCAGTGTGAGCTTACTCTAGGAGGTGAGAGGTTTGGATGGGATCTTCTCGTAGCAGTGTTGAGGCCTTATGAAGTTATCTTGGGTATGGACTGGTATTTACAGTCCATGCTCAGATCGACTGTATTAGACGCAAGGTGAAATGTTTCTTCATTGATGGGACCGTTTTTACCTTCACCAGTGATAAGGGATCCCTTATAGCATATAACGAACTTACTCAGCGGAGTGTGCAGCCAATCACTCATCAGTTGGCCTGCCATACCCTCGAAGATGTTGATGAAGAGAGTACGAGCTATCCTATACTAGAAGACCAGTACGCGGATGTTTTCTTTAATAATGTTCCAATACTACATCCTCATAGATAGGTGGAATTCTACATTGACATGTCTCTCATGACGACACCGATATCTACCCCAGTGTATCAGATGGCTCTCACGGAGCTTTTCAAGCTATGGGTATTGCTAGAGGACTTACAGGGGAAGGGATTCATTCGGACCAGTGTTTATCCCGGGGTAGCCCCGATTCTATTCATCAAGAAGGTGGATGTGATATTGAGTATTTGTGTCACTACCATCAATTGAATTCAATGACCGTGAAGAACTAGTACCCACTCCCGAGGATTGATGACCTCTTTGGTCAGCTGATTGGAGCTCAGTGGGTCTAAAAGATGGACCTCAGGCCAGGATATCGCCTGATCAAAGTTCGAGATGACGATGTGCATAAGATGGATTCTATGTGTCGATATTACCATTATGAGTTCTTGGTTATGCCATTCGGCGTAACCAACACTCCAATAGTGATCATGGGACTCATGAACAAGATTTTCCAGCCATACCTCGATCGGTTTGTCATAGTCTTCATCGATGACATTCTGATCTACTCGACTATTAAGGAGGAGCATGCCTACCATTTGCGGGTAGTACTGGACAAACTCTGAGAGCACCGGATTTATGGTAAGCCATCAAAGTGCCAGTTTGGGATCTGAGAGGTTCTCGTTTTGGGAAATGTCATCTCAGATGCTGCAGTTATAGTAGATCCAGCGATGATTGAGGCTGTACTTTCTTGGGAGCCACCCATGAGTGTGATGGAGGCACAAAGTTTCCTGGGTTTGGCTGGATATTACCGGAGGTTAGTACTAGAAGTTTCTAGAGTTTCAGCACTACAATCAACCTTGATGAAGAAAGGGCATCCCTTCGCGTGGTCTGGTAGATGCAGGCAGAGCTTTCAGAAGCAGAGGCAGAGGCTGACTAGTTCCCCCATCTCGAGGTTTCTAGAGGATGGTGTAGGGTACATAGTTTACTATGATGCATCAAGGATCAGACTCGGGTGTGTCCTGATGCAGGAGCAAGAAGTGATCCATATGGTTCTTGACATCTGAGATAGCATGAGCCAAACTACTTTACCCATGACCTAGAGTTTGCACCAGTGGGTTTCACCTTGAATATGTGGTGGCACTATCTAGTGGGAGAATATTTTACAGTGTACTATGATCACAAGAGTCTCAGGTATATCTTCTCCTAGAAGGACATGAACATATGAAAGCAATGTTGGATTGAGTTCTTCCAAGAATTTGACATCGAGATAGTCTATACTCTTTGGAAGGGGAATGTTGTTGTAGATTCACTCAGTAGGATATCTGGTATACAACTGCTAGGCGAGGTGAACAAGTAGTTGGATGCTTTGATGACATCCTTTATGGATAGAGATGGAACATCCTTCCTTTAGTCTCTTATATTCACTCCCCCACTTCATCCGCGATTTAGGGAGGCACATCATGGGGATGCTGACCGTGAGACACGACGTGCTCAGTTATCCACAGGGTAGGCACCTAATGAATTTTCTAAAGTTGGGGAGCACGTCATCATCTTCATAATATGTACTATGGTACCAGTGTCATTTCATGAGGAATTTTTGAGGGAGTTTCACACATCCCCTTTAGCGGTATATCCAGAAGTGGATAAGGTGTACAAGGACCTTTGACGGCCACAGCGGTGGATAGGTATGAAGAGGGAAGTAGCGGAGTTTGTCACTTGATGCCTCACTTTTCAGCAATTGAAGGTGAAGCACCAGGTTCCAGAAGGCTTGGTTTATCCTTTAGAGGTCCCAGAGTGGATGTGGGACGTGATATCCATGGTCTTTGTGACAGGAAATTAACATACATCTTAGGGTCACGACTCGATTTGGGTGATCATCCACTGACTCACCATGTACCCCCCACTTCCTACCAATAAGAGACAAGGGTTTAGTAGAGAGATTGGGATGCCTCTATGTGCAGGAGATTGTGTGGCTACATGGAGAACATTCTTCTATTGTCTCCAATCATGACTCACTGATTATTTACCGACTATGGAAGAGGTTATAGGAGAATTTTAGGATGCAACTTCGTCTGAGCACCACCTTTCATCCTCAGACAGATGGTCAGACTTAGCGGACCATTCAGACCCTCGAGGACTTGTTGCGTGCTTATGTCCTCAACTTCAGTTGCATTTGGGAAGATCACTTACCTATGGTGGAGAATTCATAAAACAAACTCTATCACTCCACCATTCGGATGGAACGTTTTTAGGCCTTGTATTATCGACCATTTACATCTCCACTGTGCTGGATAGCCCCGGGAGAGTCTGAACTGGTGGGACCAGAGATGGTACGAGCTACCAAAGAAAAGGTGCAGATTATCTAGGAGTGTATGAAGACTACATAGGGTATGAAGAATGCATATGCTGATTGGAGATAGAGACCTTTGTAGTTTGAGGATGGGGACCACATATTTCTATGGGTCTCAGCTCGACAAGGATTACTGAGATTTGGCCGAGGCGGAAAGTTTTCTCCAAGGTTCATTGGACCTTTCTAGGTCCTCGGCATAGTAGCCAAGGTAGCTTACCACCAGGTTCTTTAACCTCAGTTGCACTAGGTGCACGACATCTTCCACCCATCTCAACTGAGGAGATATGTGAACGAGCCTTCTCACATCATTGACCATGGAGAGCTGGACGTTGATGATGAGGCAACATTTATGGAGGTTCTAGTAGAGATCGAGGATCGACAGGAGCGGGTCCTACGTGGATGGTCGATAATTGGGGTGCACATTCGTTGGAAGCACAGAAACATCTAGGAGAGCACATGGGAGCGGGAAGCTCAAATGCGTGCTCGTACCCCGATTTTATCTCTTAGTTTGAGTTGTATCTTATGAGGATGTAAAGCCATTTGGTGGGGAGAATGTAAAGACCCGAAATTTCATTGGATATTTTTTTCTTAAATACATGGAAATTTTCTGAGTCCATGAAAACTAACGACCCATGATTCTAAGGCCCGGGGTGCCTAGAATAAATTTCTGATGTTTTGTCTTGGTACCCTCAGCAAACGTATGAGTAGGTTTTTATAACTTTTGAACTGGTGCTCATATGTGAAAACTGAGTGCACCATTGGACTCATAATGCTGGTATTCACTTAAAAATACAATGACCTTGATGGTAGTGGGTCAAAATTGAAAGATAGTTTTTGGGATTTATATAATTAATTAAATAAAAATTATGTGTGTGGCATAATTTTTATATGTTGGTTAAAACCTCCTCATGGAAGTTGGAGGTGGGACCACCACACCATAACCACCCATGAGAGGATATGGTGGTAGGGCCCACCCATACTCAACCTCCCATGTGAGGATTAATGTGGTGGGGACCACCCGAGGATAAAACATCTTGAACTCCACATTATGTGGGGAGAAAAATCTTGAACTCCCCAATTAATGGTGCCACCCCTCTTTTTAATTTATTATTCCAACACCTCATAAATTAATGGTGCAATTAAAATTTAATTATCAAAACAGAATTTAATTTATATTTTCCATTCCATTGTTGGGAGAGGGGTTGGGTGGGAACTTGGAGAAACTAATTCTCCCAAACGAAGAATGCTCCTCCCAATGAAGAGTGACCATCAAAGAACAAATAACAGTTCTTCCACCAATGACTAACATATTATTCTTTGATATTCTACTGGAAAAAGGGAGGAAGTTTTTTCCTTGAAGAACGCTGACGACGTCGTCATTGAGTTCTTCATCTTCTTTACTTATGTCAATGAATCGACGTCCGTATTCTTGCACCAATGTCGATGATCATTGATCAAAGGTAGGGGTTCAAGATTTTTTAATTATTTCATGTTCTTCGTTTTCTGTCGAGGATTATACGTCAAAGTCATATGTTATAACCATAATGCAGAGGGTGTGGGATGAACAAACGTGGACTAACCCCTCCACCTTCTTTGTGGAATTTATTTCTAAATGCGGCATGTGTTTGGGATGAGTGACTCTCACCAACAATTATTGTGGATCGAAGGAGTTATCCTTAGGAGTGTGCATCTTCTTCCGGAATGAGAATCAGGCCACCAGAACTCATCTGGTGACCCAAAGAAAGATCATAGGCTAATGGAACCAAGGAATGTCACTATGTGGCGGCGGCGGTGCAACCGTGCCACTGGAGGCGTAACCTGCGTCTTATGGGACATGGTAGTGCAATAGTGTCTGGCGCAAGCCTGACTGCGAATGAAACATTACTCTTGAGCCACCGGGTTGTTGGAGAAGGCACAGAGAAACAGCGCCACACGGTGGGGAAAAAGGGGTCGCGACCCTGTTTGTGGAAATGTAGAAGTGGCTGGTGAACGGCTAGCCGCGAGGAGGACCGGTGGCCCGAGCCTCCGGGTCACCGGAGGATCCGTGACACAACCACGCCCCACTGGAGGCGGTTGGACGCTCGGTCAGCAGAGAGTAGTGGGAACCCATGGCGTGGGTCCCATGTGACATGGCCCGGTGCTACGTGGCGCCTTTTTTGGATCTCACCTGAATGACTTAGCTGTTCGGGAACGAGGTGGCGTAGCCTCCCCCCTGGACACGGCTACGGAAGACCCCACAGTCCGTCAGGACGGATCTGGCACAGGACAAACCCAGCAGAGGCTGGACCCAGCGCAACCCAGACCCAACACGGGCTGAACCCAATGCAGGCCGAGCTGCCAGCTCGGGCCGGGCTGCCCTAGTGGGCCAAGAAGGACCTAAGGACCTAGTCAGACCCGAGGACTGGGTTAGGCCCGCGAACCGGGTCAGTCCCGCGGACCGGGTCAGACCATTGGACCGGGTCAGACCCGCCAAACGGGTCGACCCGCGGACTAGGTCGAACCAGACCCAGACCTGTTTTGACCATTTCCACCCTTTTGCCTGTAACTTGAGCTACTGGCGTCCAATTGATAAACCGTCTACGTAAACAAAAACCATTGAAGGAGACAGTTCTTTTGATATACCCCACATGAGGTTTGGACACAATTTTGGAATGGTTGGGTTGGATTTGAACGAAATTCTAATTGGGCCCTCGGAACGGAAATTCCAATAACTCGGGATTGGACGTCTGATTGATGCACCGTCTTTCGTGTTGGGTTTCTTTTGGAAAGATAGATCTTTTGAATAAATAGACATGGGACTTAGTGGCAGTTGATGTATCAACACTGGTTTTGAGGAGCGGAGCCTCCCAGAATCAAGCATGCTTCGTGCGGAACCCTATGGCTGGGTGCGCTCTGACAACTGTTCCTCAATCCTGTGTGGGTTTGACAGCTTCGACTACTGTTCCTGGATCTTGTGTGGGTTTGACAGCTCCGCTTACTATTCCTAGATCCTATGGGGGTTTGAAAATTCTTATTATTATTCTTGGTTCATGTGTGGGTTCGGCAGTTTTGATTTCTATTCCTGGATCCTGTGTGGGTTCGACAGAATAGATGATTTTGTGGCTACATCTAATCATCTGTAACATTCTGCATGAGTTGTAACTTGTGTGAGCTAATTAAGTGACTTCTGTGTTTTCCTCTTGATTGAGATGTTTTACTTGATAACCTAGGTATATTTATGGGCATAATGGATATATGTTGATTTCATACTCTGTGATTTATCCTTGGTGGATTTTGAGAGACAATGGTGGTCTTAGGGTCAATACTGAGTATTGTTATAATCACCCCTGCATGGGTTATGCCCGCACCTCCTTGTATTGAATGTAGACGACGGACAACACTATCCGAGGTTGAGTGTATGAAGACAGGACAATACCTAGAGGATGAACTCACGACAGGTCGGTACCTAGAGGAGACCGATAGAAGCGGAGTGTTGAAAAGGCTATTGGTTCCTACCATTCAGGTAGGATCTGTGGTGGGAAATCCATGAGCCTCTCTTCAACTTTCATCTCTTTTTGTCCTTTTCATTTGTACTTTTACGTTACATTTTAGCTTGTATTTCTTACCCTTTACATTTCAACACTCACTTATTATATAGTTTGTACTTTTTGTTTTATTTCCAGCACTTACTCTATTGTGTGCATTTTCATGTTTTAAAGACAATTCCTTCCCAGTTTCGGGATTTACGCCTTTGGTGCTAGTTCCCAGCCACTGGCCTATAGAAGGCGGTCTTGGGGTAGTCACAGAATAGGCCCCGTGGGACATGTTGTGACATTATGATTCCAAACATTGTAGCTATGTGTATCTCATGATGAGTCTTTATCCATGAATAAAATGAGATTTCCTCTATAAACAACACAACAAAAAAAATACATATATTTATAAAATATCTAATTCATCAATTTCATAGTAACTGGTTGTGAATTAGTAATACTTAAAGGTATTACCATATTTTTATAATGGACATAACTTCTCCTAAAGTCTATTTTAGAATATAATCCTTCCAAACATGCAATTGGTGATATCTTGATCACAAGTAATTTTTAGATAACTAGTGTAGTCCCCTAAATTGACCAAAATGATCATCAATTCATGGAATTAGATATCTATTATTCGTCATATCTTGGTTATTCATATGATAATTCACACTCAATCGTATAGTTCAATCATTGTTTTTCGCAAACAAGATCGGTTTTTCCCACAGAGATGTTCTTGTCTGAATGATACATTTTTTCTCATATCTTACAACTTCAATTTCTGTTTCCGTAATTATTTTTGTCCTATTCAATAAGATGAAAGTGAGATAGGACTAGTCCCTAGAATGAGATCAATCATAATCTATAATTCCCTAACCAATGGAAACCTAGATAAATTTTCAGAAATCACTTTACGAAACTGATCCACCACTAGTGGAAAACTACTATTCTAGATAACATCAATTGATCTCAAGGTCATATACAATATTTTATAGGATATCATTCCAACTATTGGTGCCAAAAAGTCTTTTCCACTAGTCCTTAAAACCCTTTATTCTCTAAATATATGATTAGTTCTGGCCTCAGGTGGGAAACTTACTATTTTGCAATAACAATCGATGTGAGCTGTGAAAATTATAAACCAATCCATCCCCAAGATTAAATTCTATAAATCCATATCCATAATAGATAAATCCCATTTCATCTTATCTCCATAAAGAGATATATAAGATCCTCTACAAAAAATTTCTCATCATTCTCTTTGACAAAGAGGAGTTTGAATTTTTTACATAGAAGGCATCATGTAAAGTTTTAATCATAGAAAATCAACAACATGAGAGATGATAAGGAATGATATTCACTATTATAAAAAAACATGCATAATGTTAGAATTCAAAAGAATCATACCTCTCACCTTATATGGTCAAACCTGATCATCCATAATCTCCTGCTCAGCTCTATATATTTACTTTTTCACTGTATTTTACTCCTTGTAAACTTTTGGTGATTGACCATGCTAAGGAGTCCTAGTATTCTTAGAATCACTATGGATTGCTCTTCCATACTATTGGGTTTTATTCTACTACCCTCAACCCCTCAAAGTATTCGATGCCTACAACACCTATGAAGTGTCTTGAGAAGCTCACCTCAGAGAAATGTGACAATAGAACCTATGATGTACCATCTTTTTGTAATTATAGAATTATCTTGTTGGTGTTGTAAACTATCACTTCATGTGGATGAAAGGACCACATTGTATGCATCCCACTTTTCTAGTGCGTCTTAGAGGAAGATTCACTGATCCAGATGTCTGATTCTGAATCCTGCTCCAACCCTAGAAGCATGTTTCCCATTTCAACTTACTCCTAGCAATAGAGTTCCCAATGGTTCTTATGTATATCATCATACATCCTCCACCAGTAGCTCCTGATAAGTCTCATTCATCATTTTTATCACTATTGACCATCTCTGTATAAATAAGAATACATAGAAAATAAATAATTTAGAGAATCTCATACCTTATCCCCAATTAAAGGATGAGTACCTTCAATGCCACACTCACAACACCATCGAGTGAAAAGAAAACGAAATTCATAAATTTAGTTTCATACTATGTGACAGAGATATGTTCCTAATTAATGATGATGTATTACATCATTCATTGAATCATAAACATTGGAGGATATAATTGTTTTTTTAATTCTTCAAAATCCTCCAACCTATGGCCTTGATCAACTTTTCCCAACATTGATAGATCCCACTACTAGCATGAAAGATCATTTAGAATATACATCACCAACTTCACTTTTATCTCAACTGGAGTGGTAATGAAATAAAAGATATGATTCATCATATTCATCCATTCCACTTCTATTTCTAGTTAAAAATCACCCTGGAATATGAATGGATTCTTTTTCTGAAACTAGGCAGAATGATCCACCTGTCTTGGCTCATCCCACCCATTCCATGAGTCCACATCCAGAAATTCATGGATGATACACTGAATTAGTTGTTCGTTCAAATACGGCTTAGGTGCAACCACTTTTTCTACGAATACTTCTCATTTGATTATATGACACCTAATGGGTTACATTTCTTATATGAAAAACGAACTCTATAAAATCTCACTCTCTATAAACTGAAGGCTTTCCATTTCAAATTTGAAGACATGAACTATCAAAAAATTTCATTCTAAAAATCATTTTTTCCACATTAAACGATTTTATTAAATAAATCCAACATCATTTTGAAAATTTTGTCTTATTTAAAACAACAAAACCATACTATTTTTCGACATCTTTTATTTGAAAATAATTTCCACATTTTTAAAAAATGAACATATTAAACCAAATCCTAAATTTTACACAAAATGATGTATGCATTCCTAGTGGTATGTCATTCCTCTAATGCATGGAATGTTCGTCTCATTGGATAAACCCATGAAAATGAGATTTAAAAATCTTATATGTGTCTCCAAAAAACTAATATACTTAAATCTCTGGTAAGATTATGTTAAGAATAAAAATATTAGCTAAGAATTTTGAGATCTATATTTTAGGTCAAAAAAATCCTACTCCTTCCTATGATTAAGTCCCAAGGATCATATAAGAATGAATTCAATACTATACCGACATGACTGATGACTACCTATTCCATAAAAAAATTAAGAAGCTGATACCATTTGACTCAATAGACATTTTGGACTGAAAAAACTTATACGATTTGGCTCAACATAATTTTTAGACCAAACAAAACTAATAACATTTGTAACATCCCTTGTTCTCTTTAATGGATTGAGAAGGTTAGAGGTTGATACGTTCCCTTAAGAGATATCCCCATGGGACCAAATTCAGGTTATAAATGTAGACATGATTCAACATAAGTGTGGGATAATTTTCCATTTATGATCAAACCAACTAACACAAAAAATTCAACCCAAACAATCCACTAAATGATGCATGGTAACCATGAAATAAAACCAAAAAAATACATTTATCAAAATCATACTAGAAACCCATTAAAATAGTTTATTTATACAATAAAAAAGTAAACATTGTAATTAAAACTAAAAAAACTCCACGATAACAACAATACACCATGCTCTACATGCTCCATGGTCCAAATTTACTAAATAACCCATGTATCATAAGGTAGTGAAAAAGTTGTGTGATACATTAACGTTTCCCCACTCAGGGTGGATGAAATTAGAAAAAATATCTATGGTTCCAAAGTAGGGATGAGTATACAAACTTAGTAGGTTTTCTCCAATTACATTCTTACACTTGGCACTAGGATTGAAGAGTTAGAAGAATTTATAAAAAATATTTTAGCTAAAAATATTTCTAAAATATTTCATAACTAAACATAAACAACTTAAAAGAAAATATTACTAAATATAAACACTTATGATATTAACAAATTTTACATTTCAAGACATTGATCACAAAAACAACCAATCAATGCTTAAAACCCATTACATATGTTCCATTTCGATAAAAATTCCATTCTACAAAACCACACAAATAACCATGCATGCTTCGTTATGACAGTTCAATACTCATGAGAAATAACTTTCCAATTTACCATGTCATCACAAGATAATTATTTACCATGTGACATTACTCCTTTGACATTGAGCAAAAGGTCATATTTCAACCAAACATCATAATTGTAATAAGAACACACACACACACACCATGTATGCCCCAAACCATTCCGAAACCATTTCAATAAATCAATTTTTTTTGAATTTTTTTCCAAGAAGCTAATTCAAAATTTCAACAAATCCATTTCATAGAATAAATATTTTAAAATTAATAAACCAAAACCATTTCACAACATATCACCCAAATTCCACAATTTCCCAAAAAACTATAAATCACCACTTGAAGGGATTTATATCATGATATTCAACATGATTTCATATTAAATTTAAATCAAGTAAAAAAAATATGAATAAAATAAAATAAATTAGAGAAACTATAGTTTAGAGTGAATCTACCCACCATGATATTATTGTCTAAAACAATAAATGGGAATAAAAATGTTACAAAGCCCGGTTGAATCTTCATGAAACCACCTTAGATCTCTTCCCTTATCACAAATAATGGAAAATATAAACATATTTGGAATCCAATAACATTGATCTACACTAACCAAGAGTAAATATTATAAATCAATATAAGGGATGAATTAGATCTATGTATAACATTATTAATGCTGAATAATGATTACATTCGGTGAAGAATCAACCTCTAATCACCAAGGGATGCTTTCAGATCGCTTCTGAATTTATGGGAGAACATTCTGTGACCTTGGGGGAAGAATAATACCATTTTAATATTCATAATAGGAAACATGGATGGGTTAAGTGATAAACATTTTAGATCCCCTTTTTAAGGAGGTGGCTTTTCACCCATGCTTGGTTTTTTAGCATAGTTTGGAAAACCGTGTCCTAATTGTGTGTTAGCCACTACCATGAGGATGACCCTCACATGGTTTATCTACATGGTATCCAAATTGTCTACCAACCATGTTGAATTATCAACAATAAATTGACCAAAACCCATATTCATAGTGCATAGTTTCTCTTTAGATTATGCACGATATTTTCAACCAATGTGCAGCCTGTGTGCATCCCCTTCATCCTATGACTTACTACACACGGTTTCCAACATGTCTTTCATGGTTTCTAAAAACTAGGAACAACACATGAACCTATATAAATTACCACAAAAATCCATAAAATTTTCCAAAACTCTCCCAAAATTCACCCTTATACTTTATGTACTTAAAAGCATAAATAAAGGTTTATATACCAAAAACGTTGGGTGTTACATATATAACATCTTTTTATAGATGATGTTGCTTGTGGACACTTTTCTAAATGAATATGATATAGTGTGTTGTGCTATAACATGTTTTAATTTTTAAATATAAAATATTTTAAATTGACAAAATATATTTACTATTATTTTATAAAAACAAAAACATTATTGTAACACATTATAAATTTAAATAACATGGGGAAGTATTTGAAATCATTCATTAATAAAATAAATAAGTGGTTTATCCTTTAATGATATACCTAACCCATTAACTATAATATTCTCTCATAACAATAATGTTTTAGTGAATTTATTTGTTTAGTAATTGTTCTTATATTAGGAAACTATAAATCAATTATAAACAAACCTCTTATTGATATTACATCTAAAATTATTAGTTGCGATGAAATAAAACACAGAAAAATTAGGCTTATTTTGAATTCAATGAAAACCAAAATAGTTTATCGTTTTTAAATAATATGTATATAAAATATTTCTATTGTTAGCCCACATAAAATTTGAAATTTAATCATTCATTCAATGAATTATATTAACACATTAACATTAAAACAATATATATATTAATTGAAATTATATTATTTATATAAAATAATATTTCCTCTATCATTAGTCCAATATAATGTTAATCATATTTTCATCTACATGTGCATTTTATAGTGTGGAAATATGAAAAAAAAACTCAAAAACCAAACTATCTAAAAGGTAATAATAAATAATATAATAGAAATATAAAAAATCACCATCAGTTCCAACAGCAGATAGAGATGCAGTTCACAGCAATATCATATAAAGCTAGAATGTGTTAATACAGTATATGTGGGATTTCATAGATATATGTAACTGAGAGAGAGAGAGATGAGATGTAGGGTTTTCCATGGTTAAGAATAGTGCAAAAAAGTAAACAATAGAACCAAAAAAATA
The DNA here is from genome assembly GCA_963277665.1 of Viscum album. NCBI lineage: Eukaryota > Viridiplantae > Streptophyta > Magnoliopsida > Santalales > Viscaceae > Viscum > Viscum album. The sequence continues at coordinate 2,010,970,826 of OY728155.1, forward strand.
AAACTACTATATAGGAAAAGAAGAAAAAAACATACAATGGACTCTATAATTGATTTGACTAAGTGAATGTAGGGGAGTATCACAAATATTAGGTGAGTTACGTTATATTTTTAAAGTCGTCACTAACTGAGTCACTATTAGGGATCTTTTATGTAGATCATGGACACATTTATCAACACTTTTACAAAAGCACTGATAAAGATCTCTTTTATCAGCACTAAAATGATAACATCTCATTAAAACATATTTATCAATGATAATGTTTTAGAGAAAAAAATTGATTCTTTTTTATAATGAATTTTAGAGCTGATAATGCTCAGTCTTTATTAGTGCTAAAAAGGGCTGATAGAATGAAAAAATATATATATTTATATCCTTATATATATAATTAATAAATATCAATAAATATAAATATAATAAATATATTAATTATTTTAATATATTTATTATAATTTTTTAATTAATTTTTAATAAAATAATTTATTTATAAATATATGAATAATACTTATGAAAAATAATATGTATATGTTTGTAACTTAATATAATTATATATATATCCCCTAATGTTTAGATTAGTGGTAGCTACCCCTATGGGACTTGTAGAGGTATCAACATGACGTATTGCAGAGTACATTATTTAATAAATTTATTATAATATAATAATTATTTAAATATACACAATTATTTATTTAAGGTTATATACACATTTTTTTTATATTATATTTATTTATTTATAGTCATTTTTAATATATAAATATATAAATAATGTATATATAAAATTTTAAATATATTTATTTATAAATAAATTTTTAAAATTATTAGAGGAGATATAATCTCAAATTAATGCATTTTAAAAAATATTGAAATTGAATAATACAAAAGGAATAAAATTTAAAACTATTGAAAAATGGATATTCTTTATCAATTAAATGTAAATTATCAAATAAATATTTACAGAAATATTTATTTACTCATTCATTTTTTTTAAATTATTTAATTGAAAAAATTAAAATTAATTTTTTAATTTATTCAATTTTATTTTTTATGTTTACTTATTACATTTTATTCTTTTTATATATCTATATATAATATATAATATTTATTAATATTTGTAATCTCTATATATGTATATTAAATTTGTTCATTTTTATCAACAATTCATTAACATCTAACATGTTCTAATTTATTTTGGTATTTTCTCATTTTTAATTTAATTTTTTTAAATTATTTTATTTCAATTAGATTAAATATCTATATATATATTATATCTTATTTACCAATTTTTATAATATATACATGTATATTCATTTTATTTATTTTATAAATTTTATTCATTTTTTAACAATAATTATTCAATTAATTAAATTGATAATATTTTTTAAGTGTTCAATTATATCATTTTATTTCCGACTTTATTAGTGATAAATGAGCACTGATAAAGGTTACCCATTATTAGCACTAAAAATAATGTATTGATAGTGTGTACTCTATATCAACCGTAAAATAAAGAGTTAATAAAGGTTACCCATTATTAGCATTAAAAAAACACTCATAAAGGGTGCCCTTTATATGTGCTTTATTTTAGCACTGATATGTGGTTCCCTTTATCAATGATTTATTTTTAGTGATGATAAGGATGGACTTTATTAGTATGTTTTCCTAGCATTGATAAATTCTAGTGTCGTCAAAGGATTATTTTATAGTCTTGGTAATTCAACATGAAATTATTTCCAATTACTTGAAGTAGCTAAAGTTTAAAAAAATAGAATAAATTATTCCCTAAAATAAATTAAATACTTAATTTATAATTGTTTATTATTTAAATGAAAATGTTATTTTCAATATGAATAATTATTAGACATTATTCTCCGAAAAATGAATCATTTGAAAGAAACTCTAATATTCTACAAATGATATTTTTTATGATTATTTTATAAATTGCATCTATTTTATAAATTCTATTACACAAAAATGGTAATTATTATTTTTAAATTATGTGCTCAAAGGGCGACTAAGCAGTCAATAAAAAATAGAGTTTATCATGTAAAATTTATATTACATTTTAATTTTTCTTATTTTATATCTAGTCAATAGGTAGATATAATTTTCATACTTTTTTTTATTTATATTCAAACACTCAATTCTAACATCTAGGTTATAATAGTATACTATATTATGGTTTATATAGACTCAGGGTTTGATGTTATGCTTTCTATCAAAGAAATCGAATTAAAAAAACAAATATATAATAGATTTCAGAAGTGTTACGTTCTCACATAATATTGGTGTTCGGTTTCATATAATCTATCCAATAGAATATTCTTATTTTAAAATATTTGGGTGCTACAATCCTGTCACCATCAATAACTTGTTTCCACAAAATTTTAGCATGATATCAGGAATAATGGGTTAGACATTTTGAAATATCATTTTTTAGAAACCCACATCATAAATAGTTTAATAGTAAATATTATTCATATTAGTGAAATTAAAATACAACGCTCTGTAGGAATAAAAAATAACTATGTCTCCTAGTCGGAGAACATAATTGAGAAGTGATGATATTGACAAGGAATAATAGTATAAATAATTAGAGTGATTGATAGATGTCATTGATCTAAATAAATTGACTGGTCAATTGAAATATAAGGACCTCAAAACCATATGAAATTAATTATTTTTAAGGAAATTTTAATCCACCGTTATAAAGGTAATAAGAATAATTTATTTAAATATTCATTCCCTAAGTTTGAGGAATTTTTTTACTATCAAGAAATATACTGTAAAATAATTATGTTGCATATATTTATTTAATAATCATAGTTTCGTCCTTTCATTGTGATTTAATAAATTTACCAATAAACTTAGACTCCATAAAATGACTATCCGAGAAAATTTATGTCATAAGAACTACAAATTACCGTTAGCAAATGATAAGATCTATATAAGTGAGGCTTGTCATTTCATCTATCACTAAACATATTACAAAACAATTATGGATAGAAACATTTTAACCATTAAAATTAAATAATATATAAACCTAAAAAATAACACCATTGGTTCAACATTAATATTCATCCTTCAAGTAGTTTAAGTAATAATAGCAACATATTTACATGAATATCATGTTGAGTAGTGGTACATTAAACCCCTGTATATCCATTAGTTCATGGGAAAAATACACAAATAATTTCTAAATTTTATAGGTTTTCACAGGCCGTGAGGGATAAGATGTTTCTAAAACTCAATTAATATATTCCCTATAATGTTTGAAAATAATGATTCCCCATATTTACTTAGGCATTTCTGATAAAATATATCTTAAAGATTACATATTACATTTATAATTATTTCATAAAAATTAGATTATTGTTTAATAAAATAATTATTTTATATACTAAACCAATTTTTTATATTCCCATAAATATTTTCAAAAAGTCTCATTAATAATGTTGTATTTCAATCCTAAATGTTGTCATAAAGGGGTGTCCAATACATGGAACCTACGATTAATCATGAAATCATAAACATATTATTTTATCTGTAACATCCCATGTAAGTAAAGAATAATATATTTTCATATCTATGTCTATTTATAAATTAGATAGTGTTTTAAGGTCTTAAAAATGAGAATAAATACAATCTTAAGCATAGAATACTCTATTATTTTTAAAAGATTGTTTTAAAGCCTTTTGATGGAAAATTTTTCTTTTAACAATTCAATAAGCTCTATTTTTCAAAATTAAATTATTATTTAGAATTGGGATATTGAAATTTACTTTGGATAAATTTTTGGTATTTTTCTGACAATGTTCATATTTTAATGAATAGTGAAAAATACTGCATTTTACTTCCAAATTTTTTTTCATCTAATTTAATTATATGGATAGATTATATTTTTAATTGGTTTTAATGTTTAATTAGAATTTATTTTTACAATTTAATCCAATGGCGGTCAATAAAATTAATTTCACTTTGAAATTGGACATAAACAAGTATTAATCTTTTGATAGATATTGTTTCTTAAAAACACCGTATTTGTTTTGACAGCGAGAATTAAATTTATAATTTATTAATGAAACATATATGTTTTGAATTTGTAAAAATGGAAATAATTTTTTAATTTGTAATTTCAAATATAGATTAGGGTGAATTTTTGGTATTTTTCTGATAATGTTCATTTTTTAATGAATAGTGAAAAATACAACATTTTAATTCAAAACTGCCTTTTCATCCAATTTATTTATATAGCTAGATTATAAAGTCAATTGGTTTTAAGGTGTAATTTAATTATTTTGTTATAATTTAATAAAATTTTGGTCATTTTATGTAATTAAATGTTTAAATTGGATGTAAAACCAAATCAATCTTTTGATAGATTTTACATCTTAAAAATCTGTCTTGGGTTTTGACAACATGAATTATTTTTAAATTAATTACATAAATTTATGTATCTAGAATTTGGTAAAATGGATTCCATATTTTGTAGCCTAAGGTCCAAATTATGTGATTAATACTTTTTTGTTTTTTGATATTATGAATTGTAATGAGGAAAATTATCTTTAATTATCAGGATTATTTAGAAATCGGGTAGTTAAGGGTAATAAAATAATATCATAATAATATAAAATGACCCCAACATTTTTACACATCAATAATTTGAGTCATGAACGACCATGGGAATCTTTTTATCGAACTTGAGGTCCCATGGAGTCACACTGGTGTAATAGTGTAATTTATGACCTTATTTTTTAAAAAGAAGTGAAATATAACAGAGGTGTGTATATCCTAAGAAAAACAATTTTAATTTCATTACAAAATTTATCACATATACTATAAATCTTAATTGAAAAGATAAAAATATTTTACAAATCATGGTATTTTTTTTAATTTTTAGATATTAAATAAATAAATTTTTCTATGACACCATGACGATGCAGTGATAACCTCATTAATGAACGATTAAAATAAAATGAAAAGTTAATGTAAAATATTAGACATAAACGTGTAGAAAACCTATTGTATTGATGGATTTCTAACCCTTGTCACCTTAAACTCAAAATATATCATTTTGGGACCTTTAAAATCCGAAAATCTCTTTATAATAAATTAACATTTCAAGACATTCCAAAAGTGACCCTCCACCCTCTTATAAAAGGCTCCCCACTCTACCCCCTTACCCACACCTCTAAAGACCTTGGATCATCCAACCTTCTACTCATATTATCTCTACACATCCCTCTCGCACTCATAGAATCATCACATTGGGATGAAGTGTATCCAAGGATGTCTTTGGTTCAAATCAAAAAGAGTTACAAGATTTATAGGTAATGTCTTCTCTTGAGTTTCTTTCTTTTATTATCATTCTTCAGTCACCAATATATTGATAATATTTTATGCCATAATAATAATATTATCGTAAATATACTAGGATGTGGTTATGATATGGATTCTACCTACACTTACACACACCCCAGTGTAATGGTAAAAGAACATACTATTTTTGTGTGTGGTGAATTACTAGCTCACGAAACGCTGTTTGTTAAATATTATTTTAACACCTTTAATGTGGTACATTATGGTGGAACTATATTTATATATTATATATATTATATTTATTTTCTCTATTTTATTCTATTTTTTATAGTTAAAACATACCTTTATCCTTAGCATGTCGTGCAAATGTGATAATGTCATATGAGGAAGGGTGGGCTACCGCCCCCTCAGGTGATGTGACTCATTCATTCCAAACATGGAATTTAAAAATAATTTAATTAATGAAATTATGTTACCTATATAACATATATATTATAATTTAATTATAATATATCTATTTATAATTTCGTATTAATTTCCATTAATATGGAAAAAATGAAAGTAGCATTCATGCGTACGTACAACTTACCGTCTCCATAAACGGTGCATTTTATTTCTTATCTCTAAAAATTATGGAATATTAATAAATACATATATACAAGATATATATGATATTGAAATCATTAACACCATTCTGAAGATGATGTACTTGTAACTACATGGAAAATTCTCTTCAAACAAGTTCTTTGCTGACTCATGTACCGAACATCGACAAAACGTATGACATGGACTCACATAATTAACTAATTATTATAAAATGATAATACGTGATATAAATTGAATAATAAACTTTTAATTATGTCACTAAGAAATTATAAATTGACCTATGTTTATTATTCAGGAATATAACGAACGAACAAGAACAAGTCAGACTTGAGGTAAGGTGATTTCTTATCTCACGTTTATTTCTGTGGGATTTCCACTGTTCATCAATTATTTGTTGCATGTGGTGTATTTTGTACTGAAATTTAATATATATTATCAGAATTCATTTTATATTCATGTTATTATGTGATTACTATGGTGTTTATTATCATTTTTTCAAGAAAATTTATTTATTACAACAAGGAAAGGTTTTTTTATCTCACATTTTATTCCCGTGAGATTCATGCTACATTTGACACTATTTCGTTTTGTGTGTAGTATGTACTACCCATTATTGTATTATTTGTGTAATATAATGTAATTTATGGGTATTTACATCATTATTGTATGATCCTTCTTTCATGGGGTGTACGTTTCGAAAGTTACCCAAATCGGTAAGGGGACCTCTCACCCTCCTCTTTTTAAAAGGATTTTTTGTTAGGTCTTTTAATTAACATATTATTATATTTGGATAGGTTATCATATATTATTATTTCTGTAAATTTTATGTCCAAGTGATGATATTCCCTTTTTATCTCCCATCAACTCATTTTATGAATTTTAAAGTGATGTTGTTAGTCTGTCGAATTTCTTTAAGGGGACTTCTTAACCCAATTTCTATTCTTTGGGTTAAACATATACCTCTTGATTATGTCGTGCTATGAATATGTATGGATTACCTCTGATATTTTAACACTTAATATCCACTTATATTTGGTTTATTTATTTTTTTCACACATAATTAAGTCATTGATTTATCATTAATATAAGGATGTCGTGTTTATAAAGGACTTCTTCTTAATATCTGTTCATTAAGGAATCTTTTGATTTCTACATGACTTTATTTTATATGGTGTTTAAAACCCTTTTGAATTTTCATTTCATTAAAAGGGAAAGTTTCTTTTTTCTATGAAGTATTTTTCAAAACGACGAAAAGGAATGTTTCTTTTTTTTACGTAAGCAGTGACTACGACCATTACCTCCTCCAAGAGTATTATTTGATCTATGGCTTCCTTAACAATCCATAAAGTTTTCAAAAGAAAAATAAAGAACATATAATCATTTTACATATTTTGGGATTGAAAATGGTTTTTAGAATGGATTTATTAGTTTAATATCATAAAATGTTATATTGTTTTTGCAATGTGGAAAAATTGTCTTTCCTTTATGCCTAAGTTATGTGTTATGATTATGTTATGGTTCTTTTTCATTGTTACGTATATGGGTGGTTCTTTGATAAACCTTGGGCAGGTGATCCTGAGATAGCTCTCCAATGCATTGGGTAACACGAAGGAGGTAAACGTGAATGTTTCTCCGAAGAGATTTAGGGAATATACTATGATGGGTATTCCCAATGTTACTCCCTATATAGCTGTGAAATCTACAATGTAAGTATGTTATATATTCCTTCATATATCTTAATGATTTATGATTTCTTTGTGTATTCTGAAAATATTATGATTTCATGAGGTATGAAAAAATCTTATTTTATGTATATATTGATGATCTAATGTTTTCTTTCCTTGTTATCTAACCCTTAATGAGAATTTTATGCTCATCCCATGTTTTTGAAATGTCTCCCACATGACTTAAAGATAAACAGGGTCAAGTATGGGATCAAGGAATGAAATTCTATCCAAAACATGGAACTAGTAATATATATTTTTTAGAGTTTTTATTTTATGAAAAAATAGAAACTGAGTAGAAGTGTCTACTTTTTAATCTTTAGAGATGTAATATTTATGTCCTAATTATCTAAAAATCTAAACCTGAAAAGATATTCAATGTAAATTTTCCATTTTATTCAATATTATGTAATTTTTTAAGGTTGAGGCTTTGTAGTTGGTATCAGAGGTCGGTTTAGATAACTTTAGAGGTTAGGATATTCTTTATGCATAAGTGACATTACCACAATGGTTAGGATTTTAGAAAGAGTCGTATTTTTTTAGATAAAGTGAATGAGTTTAAGATAACATGAATAATTATATCTTAGTATTATATGATGATTTTACTGATATACTCACACTATCCTTTTTGGTTTTAGTAAATGGTTGGATCTAGCAGGCACCAATGTAACAGTGGATATGATGAAAACTGTGACAGTTTTCTGAATGAGCAACTGAATGGCATGGAAGTTCTAATTATAACTCTTATGGTAATTGTCAACCAACTATCTGGAGTCATGATTGACCACCTAAACCTTAGTGATTTTTATAAGGCGTCATTTTTGTGAGAAACAAATCCTTACATAATTTTAGGTAATGATCACAAAGATAAGTGTGTTCAAAAACCTATGTGTCAATGATGTTGAAAGAAACACCTAGGAAAATGTATCAAAGGGACAGGATGATGCTATAGATGTATAAATGAAGGTTATTAAGCAAGAAACTTCCATGGAAAAAGGAAGCTTCTGGTTGACTCTAGGAATGATAAAAAAGTTATTTTTGAGGGATCAATTGAATGTTTTAAATGTGGTGGGCATGGTCATTATGCAAACACATGTCTTATGAATAAGTTTCAGGAATTGGTTCACTAGGATCATACCAAAATTCATTTACCAATACCTAATGTCATTCCTATTGAGGATGAAAAATTGAAAATGACCAATGAATGGTATGGATTATTTCTTAACATATGTTTTCCTATTATTTAAATCTTAAGATATGATTCATGATTTTGTTTGTAGGAAGGAAGTATTTCAGAATAATTTGGAAAGGAATGGTTAATGGATCAGGATGAATGTTGAATGTGTAAGAATTCAACATATAAGGGATTCAAGTGTTATAGTAGATTTTAGGATTGTGAAATTCTTAAAAGTATTATGGCACTTTTGATGAGGAGATTATAGTAGAAGACTTTTTATAGGATGTGTAACCCTGATGATTGATATTTGAAAATTTTATTCAAGGAATATTTATCCTTTATTTTTTGTATATAGTTATAAAGAACCATTTTGGGTTATATGATCCTTGAATTTGCAGTCATTACCGGTTAATAAATTTTGGGTTGAAAATAGAATATATTAGATAAACTTTGTGGTTAAATATATTATGGTTATTTTGGATGAATTTAACTCTTTTTTGGAAAGTTATAAAATTATATAGTTTTTGAAAAAAGAGAACGCGCAGACCATGTGACAACCCATCACGTCGGATGAATCTGCGGGAATCGAACCCACAACCAAAGTGCGGCAAGTATTTATCACCTATCACTGGACTACGTGAAGTCCCTGGTTAGTATGAAAAATTATATTTAGTTAGATTATTTTATGATTCAAGAATAAGTTGATTTTGGGTTATCTATGGAAATGATTGACCTATCATAGAGGATATGTGATTAGGTTAGTTACTTTTCAATATGAGACTTTAAGAGTAACTGATGTTATTTGGAGATAAATGTTAAGAGTTACCTTGGAAGACTATGTGATTAAATCCTTCAGAGATTTGGGTTTCAATATTAGTTTGGATTACTTTGATTAATTTTATGGATAATTGTTTATTTAATGGTCTTTCTTGAACCGTGGGTTCTTTCTGTTGAATTTTGGAGATTAATAGTAGTATTTCTTTTTATAAAGGATTATCCTTTTGGGGATTATCTAATCTGGTACTAAAAATTTTGGTTTTGGTTATGGTATAAAGTCACAGGGAATATATATTTCATCTTTTTTATGTTAGGTGAGTCTCAATAAGTTGATTATAGATCTCTTAATTTGAACAAGTCTTCCTAAATACTCATCTTTTGGAGAAAATATGAGTTTGTGTATGAAATCTAGTAAGAGATAAAAGTCTACCTAAAAAGTAAGTAAGTTACTTTATGTTTTAGTCAAGATGATACATAAATTATTAAATGGAAAGAAACATAAAACAAAATTTTTGTCTATTAACTTTTCCTACTGTGGAAATCAAATACCGTTTAACCCATCACAAGTTTGTGATTTTCTGGTGGTTAAATTTCTCCTAAACATGTTTTCTATCACTATCCATTAGAACATGACCCATTGTTTTCGCTTCCATATCTATATTTTCATACATTGAATCCTAGTATGGGTTAACTCATGTGACCTTTGTACTTCTCTATCTTTATTTTAAAGTGATATTTTTAGTGACCCTTTTTCCGATGTGGGACTTTCAATAAAGGTTCTGAGTACAATTTTAAAAATGAGGAGAAGAAATTTCCAAAAGGGGGGAATGATGTAACATCCAATGTAAGTAAAGAATAATATATTTTTATATCTAATTATATTTATGAATTAGATAGTGTTTTAGAGGCTTAAAAATGACAATAAATCCAATCTTAAGCATAAAATACTCTAATATTTTTAAGATATTGTTTTGCCGCCTTTGATGGAAAACAATTTTTAAATCTAACAATTAAAAATTTTATATTCTATATTTGTCAAAATAATCTTATTCTTTAGAATTGGAACATTGAAATTTACTTTGGATAATGTTTTGGTATTTTTCTGACAATGTTCATTTTTTAATGAATAGTGAAAAATACAGCATTTTACTTCAAAACTGCCTTTTCATCTAATTTAATTCAATGTTTTGATTATATTTTTAATTGATTTCAAAGCTTAATTAGAATATATTTTTACCATTTAATCCAATTGTGGTCATTATAATACATTTCTCTTTGAAAATTGACATAAACAAGTATAAATCTTTTGATAGATAATGTTTCATAAAAACACGCTATTTGTTTTGACAATGGGAATTAACTATATAATTTATTAATGAAACATCGATGTTTTTAATTTGGTAAAATAGACATAGTTTTTTAATTTTTTATATAAAATATATCATAGGGTGAATTTTTTGAATTTTTCTTCATAATGTTCATTTTTTAATGAATAGTGAAAAATACAGCATTTTAATTCAAAACCGCCTTTTCATCCAATTTATTTATATATTTATATTGTCATTTTAATTTTTTTTAAGGTGTAATTTAATTATTTTTTATCATTTAATACAATTTTGGTCATTGGATGTAATTTTATTTTTAAATTGGATGTAAAAACAAATAAATCTTTTGATAGATTTTACATCTTAAAACCCCGTCTTTGGTTTTGACAATGGGGATTATTTTTAAATTAATTACTTCATTTTCTATGTTTTGATATTTGTTAAAATGAATTTCATACTTTAAATCATAATTTCCAAATTATGTAATTAAAACACTTTTGTTTTTGGACATTATGAATAGCAACGTCGACAATTATAAATAATTATAATGATTATTTAGTAATCGGGTAGTTAAGGGTAATAAAATAATATCATAATAATATAAAAATACCCCAAAATGTTTCCATATCATCTCTTTTGAGTCCTGTATGATCATGGAAATACTATTACCGAACATGAGGGCCCCTGTATTCACATGGGTGTAACAGTCACATTTATGACATTATTTTTTAAAAAGTAGAAAAATATTACAGAGGGTTGTATATAATATGTAAAAAAAAATTACATTGGTTTACATAATTGATCTCTTAGACTAAAAATTTTCATTGGAAATATAAAAATATTTCCTAAATCATGGTATTTTTTTATAATTTTGAGAGATTAAATAAATAAATTTATTTATGACACTATGATGATGTAGTGATTACCTCATAAACAAACGATTTAAATAAAATTAAAAGATAAGGTAAAATATAAAACTTAAACTTATTGAAAAACAATTGGATGGGAGGATTTAGAAATATAATCACCTTATCCTCAAAATATATCATTATGGGTCCTTTAAAATCCTAAAATCACTTTATAAAAAAGTAACATTTCAAGACTTTCCAAAAGTGACCCTCCTCTCTCTTATAAAAGGCCCCCACCTCTACAACCTCACCCACACCTCTCAAGCCATTGGATCATCCAAGAACTACTAAAATTATCTCTCCACATCCTTCTATAACTCCTAGAACCCTCACATTGGGCATAAGTCTTTTCAAAGAAACCATTGGCTCAAATCAAAAAGAGTTACCCGATATAAAGGTAATGTATTCTCTCGAGTTTCTTGCTTTTATTATAATTTTTCACTGACCACTATCTTATTATTATTTGATCCCATAATAAAAACATTATCCTAAATATATTAGGATGTAGTTATGATAATTATTATACCTACACTTACACACACCCCCATCTAATGGTTAAAGAACATACTGTTTCAGTGGGTGGTGAATTACTACCTCACGAAACGATGATTGTTCAACCTTTTTTTAACACCTTTCCTGGTAACCATTATGATGTAACTATATTTATATATTATATATATTATATTTATGTCCACTATATTATTTGGGATTTTAGATTTAAAATCAATTTTTATGCTTTGCATGTTGTGAAAATGCGATAATGTCATATGAGGAAGTGTGGACTACCGCCCCCTCATGTGACGTGACTCATTCATTCCAAACATGGAATTTATGATGAATGTAGTTAATGAACTTACATTACCAATATATCATATATATTATACTGGACTTATAATATTTCTATGTCTAATTTTGTTTTAAAGTCCATTATTATGAAATAAAATGAAAGTAGCGTTCATGCGTACGTACAGCTTACCGTCTCCATGAATGATACATTTCATTTAATATCTCCAATCATTATGGAATATTATTAAATAAATATATACTGGATATATATGATATTTAAATCATGAACACCATTTTGGAGATGATTTACTTATAACTACATTTACAATTATCTTCAAACAAGTTCATTGTTGACTCATGTACCGAACATCGACAAAACGTATGATATGGACTCAAATATTTAACTAATTATTATAACATGATAATATGTTATATGAATTTAATAATAAACATTAAAGGAATTCCTTAAGCAATTATAAATTGAACTATTTTTATTATTCAATAATATAAAGAACTAATGAGAACAATTCGGACTTGAGGTAAGGGGATTTCTTATCTCACTTTTAATTCTGTGGGATTTCCATTGTTCGCCACTGATTTGTTGCATGTGGTGTATTGTGTAATTACATTTCATATATATTATCATAATTATATTTATATTCATGGTATTATGTGATTAATTTGGTGTTTATTAACCTTTTTCCATACAAATTGACTTATTACAATGAGGTAATGTTTTTTGTAACTTTTTATTCCCGTGAGATTCATGCTACATTTTCCACTATTTCCTTCTGTGTGGTGTATATACAACACATGATTTTATTATTTTTGCAATATAATTTAATTTATTTTTATTCAAATTCTCATTGTATGATCCTTCATTCAGGGGGTGTACGTTTCGAATGGTACCCAAATCGGTAAGGGGACCTTTCACCCTTTTCATTTTAAAAGACTTCTTTTTGTTAGGTATTTTAATTTATATATTCTTATATTGGGATATGTTCTTATATATCTTTATTGATGTAAATTTTATTTCCTATAATGAGATACCATTTTTATCTCTAATAAACTCATTTTATGAATTTTAATGTGACACCGTTAGGCTCTAGAATTTTTGTAAGGGAACATCTTAACCCAATTTCAATTATTTGGGTTAAAACTCTACTTCTTGATTATATTGTGATATGAATATGTGTGAATGACCTCTGATTGTTTTAAACATAATATCCACTTATATTGGGTGTATTTATTTTGGTCACACATAATTAAGTCAATGATTTATCTTTAATCAAAGGATTCCATCTTTATAAGGGTTGTAGTCTCAATCTCCATTCATCGAGGCATATTTTTATTTCTATACAACATTATTTTATACGGTGTATAAAACCCTTTTGACTTTTTATTTCATTCAAAGGGAATCATTTCTCTTTGAAGCGTTTTGCTTAATGATAAAAATGAATGTTTCTTTATTTTACATAAGTGGTGACTTTGACCTTTTCTACCGCCGTGAGAATTATTTGATCTATGGATTCCTTAACACGCTGTAATGTTTTCAAAAGAAAAATAAATACCATATACTATTTTTATGTATTTTTGTACTGAAATTTTTTTTAGAATGGATTGATTATTTTAATATCATAAAATGTTATATTGTTATTACAATGTGGAACCATTATCTTTCCTTTATGCCTAAGTTATGTGTTATTATTATGTAATGATCCATGGACATTGTTACGTATACAAGTGTTTCTGTGATGAAACTAGGGCGGGTGAGACCGAGATAGCTCTCCAATGGAGTTGTAAACATGAAAGAGGTAAACATGAATGATTCTCCAATGAGATTTATGGAATATACTATTATGGGTATTCCAAATGTGACTCCCTATGTAGTTGTGATACCCACAACGTATGTATGTTATGTATTCCTTAAGTTACCTTTATGATTTATGATTTCTATGTGTATTCCGCAAATCTTATGATTTCATTAGTCATGTTAAAAATATTATGTTATGTATATTTTGATGATCAAATATTTTATTTTATTTTTTTATAACCCTTAATGAGATTTTTATGCTCATCACATGTTTTTGAAATGTATCCCATAGGACGAAAAGATTAATAGCGTCAAGGATGGGATCAAGGAAAGACATGCTGTCTAAAACAAGGAACTAGTCATGTTTCTTTATTTATTGTTTTTATTTTATGAAAAAATAGAAACTGATTAGAAGTAATTACTTTGTAATCTTTTGAGATGGAATAGTTATGTCCTAATTCTCTTAAACTGTAAACCTGAAAAGATCCTCAATGTGAATTCTTCATTTAATTCAATATTATGTAATGTTTTAAGGCTGATTATTTATAGTATCATTAAATTTTAAGTTAATTAAGACATATATTCATTTAAAATTTTAAACAATCCTTATATTATTCTAAATTCTTATGATAAATATACCATTGTTAGAATAAAAACTTCTATAATTTAATTCATGAATAAATATAAATAAATAAAAAACTAATTTTATTTCAACAAAATCCATTCCATGGTATAAGGGTTAACTATTTAAAATATTATGGACATGAGAAACTCCTAGGTTCCCCACATTTAATACAATATACAAAAAATGGATCTCTAAGATGAAATTTATTTTATTCCATTATACTCTTCATTTTTCCAAACAAATACATTTATTTTTGGGCTTAATTAAACACATAATACATTTCGTCATACCTTTCATATAGTTTATTGTCTATCACTTTCAAAATTTTATCTTGAATAATATAGACCCTCTATTCCTCTATGGTCTCCATCACTTGATCTCTTATCAAAATACATCCTTCCCTTTTTTGGAGAGTATCAGAGTTTTTTAAGGTATTAGTTTCCAAAAGTATCTTTTTGATAAATTGTTTTAACAATGATTCATTTTTTTTGTAACTAAAATTATAAATTATAATGATTTATTTTTTAGAGATTCGAATCCATCAGCATCTTATTCAGATCATCATATCCAAAAAAAATTATGGTCTAATTTATTATTTTCTGGAAGACTATAATTTCTGTAATCAATGAATGAATCTATATGATAAATGGTTTTGAAAGAAGAGTGTGAATTCAGGAGAGAGAATGTTTCAATACTTTATAAAAGTAAATCAGACGACACATTTCTGATCAATAAGTTCTGATAGGTCATGATAACATTTTGGATAAAGGCTTTTGAAGAAGTGTTGAAGAGTATTAAATTATTTCAGAGTTAAAAAATGGATTTTCGTAATCAGATTTTCATAATCCTAATTTTTAATTATATTTTCATAATATGATTTTTATAATCAATTTTTTGTAATCATATTTTCATAATAATATTTTTGTAATCAGAGAATGAAATCATAGAATCGTAACTAGCATTCTAAGTAGAATGGTAATCGATATTCTAAGAGAATAATAACATATATTCTACTGATGATTAATAACCATATTTCTATGAGAATCGTAATCATGCATTCTAAGAGAATTGTAACCAGTATTCAGAAGAGAATCATAACCATCACTCGACGAAAATTGTAACCAACATTCTGTGAAAATCATAACTAGATGGAATGAGGAAGGGATAATGATAATTGTATCTTGGATAATCAAAATATTATAATGGGTTGAGAAAGGAATATATTGTAACAGGTTAAAATATATTTCATAATTAACTAATTACGATAAATAAATAATGTTTTCAAACATGAAATTTATTAGTGAAAAATCTCATAGAAATATAAGGTGTCTTGCTAATGTCAAAGAAGAAGTTTAAATGTTATATATTATCTATGTTTTGATATTTGATGAATCAAGAAATATTTACAATTTCTCACCTTTTTAAGTGATTTTTCTAGAAATACTTCCTCATATCATTAGTCCATTTTCAAACATTCAATACACACTTAAAACAAAGAGTACTGATGAAATTGATGTGTAAGTACTCATCCGATTGAAGGAAAATTGTTTTGATCATTCCTAAAGAGTTTGAGTTTTTTATAGATTGAGTTTGAATTCATTGTAATGAAATAAATTAGATCCAAAATACAACCTCATTGTATTGAAATAAGTCAGATCCAAATTGCAGCATGATTGTATTGAATGAAATCAGATCAAGATTACAATATCATTTTATTAAATCAAATCAGATCCAGATCACGACATCATTGTATTGATAGAAATTAGATCTAGATTATATCATCAGTGTATGGAAAGAAATAGGATTTATAATCTAGCATTATTCTATTGATAAAATTGGTTCTTTCAAATTAGACTGAGGATTTAGACTAAGAAATAATTTGATGGATCAATTGTTTTAAAATAAAATATTATAAACTTCTAGAAGTTAGTATTATCATCTCTATCTAGATATAGATGGTGTGTAACAGTAGTTTTCACATGTTTTATTCACTTTTTCATAATAGTGGATTTCTCTAGTCCCATGGGTGTGGAAATTGAAATGACGAAGGTTCTCACATTGAGGCCAAACCATGTAAAACTTGTGTGCTTTTATTTCAATCCAATTTTTATGAATGATTATTTACTAAAAGATTATATGGATTAAAATGTTAAAATGTTATAGGGGTTATGTTTCTAAAAGTTTGGAAACATATAAAAAGTGAAAACCTTAATCCACCCCCTTACTCAGTAGTTATTCAATCCTTAGAAGATCAATTGGTATTATAGTGTCATGTTCTTGTGTTAAACCCTTATCATGAATAATATCAATTTTTCAAACAGTAGTGGAATTACAAAATTAAATGGAAAGAATGTTTATGGATGGAAAAATAAAATGATTCTTTATCTCTTATCTCTTGTCTTATAAGTTGTTGATGATGATACTATTGGTTTTTAACCTATTGATAAAGATAATCCCATGAAATTTTCTTATAATAGAAACATAGAAGTTGATGGAAAGGGAAAAAATGGAATACTTTTTCCTTATCAAAGAATGTTTATCATAAAGTTAAGGGTTTTGAGACTTTAATCTGTTTGTGGGACTAGTTGTAAAGTTTTTTTAAAGGGAATTCAAAAATTACACAGAGTAATTCTAAAAATATGACGTAGTATGTATGAATATTAAATAATAAGAGATGATTAATCAATTAATGAATACTTCACCATAGTAAATGAAATATTTTAAAATATTAGAGGATTTATAGAAATACTAGAATATTCTACCATTTTGATGAAACACATGAGAAACATTCCATAAATGTTCAATTCTAAAATTTTTTCTTTAGAAGATAAGGATTATTTACCTCTTTATTGGTTTCATAAAGTTATTATTTCTTACTAAATAAAGAATAATATAATATTTAAAAATAATGTGAATGATGAAATAGATTTTTATTTTGGGAGAATTATAAAAATCCATGATGTTGATGCATCTGATCCTTATGATTATGATGATAAGGGAGATGATTAGTGGGATGAAATGTCAGGTCTCTTGGATCCAAGAACTATCGAAGAAGAAAAGTAATTATAGAGGAAATATTATTATATATTTTTTGAGTGTGGTGGAATTACACAAATTTATATGAATTTCACCAAGAATAATGTTTGAGAATAATGAGATTATTCATATGAACAAACATCATGGAATAAGTAGAACAAATATTATAATGAAGAAAAGTCCTCCTAAAATTTCAAGAAGATGATTTCTGAAAAGAAAATATGTATATTGAGTAATAAATATGAATCAAACTAAACTGAAAATGATTCTTATGAATAATAATGTTCATAAAAATACATAACCCTCACTGAAAAGGTTGATAAAACAAAATATTCCTCATAGATTGAAGAAGGTAGTGAAGAATCAAATAGACAGTATTTTCTCAGAACCAAACATGTTTCATGTATTGAGAAATAAAACTCTTATCAATGAAATTGGATAAATGATGAATGATCAGGAATAAGTTTTTGATGGATTAAAATATTTCATTAAGTAGGAGTATGAATAAATTGATGATATTTTATGTTACAAACATAGAATTTATGAATAGGGAAAGATGATTGAAGATTTTGGAAAGAAGTTTGAAGCTAAGAAATAAGTGGTTAACAAGTTGCAATAAAAAATTCATGTGTCTGAATCTTCCTTGATAGTGATTAATGAAAACTTCACCAATGATATTTATATAAAACATGACACTTCTAAAGTTTCAAGAATGGATCATTATGAGAATTATATTAAATATTCTCTTATCTGAAATAATTTTTAATCTGATTTTTTTAATATTTTAGGGTTCTAGAAAAGGTGTTAGGAAATATGGGGTGGAGAAATAATGTGAGAAGTATATAAATTATACAAAATTAGAAAACTAACTAAAAAGAAATTATGGTCAACATCATGATTACGTTAGAGTCGAAAGTTGTCACTAACATCAACCAAGTTTCTCTAGAGAAAGATTTTTCATGAATGAAAAATCAAGATTTTAATATTATTTATGGTGTTGTGGAATCTATGGTCATTGGGATTATAATTTTTGTCACAACATATCATTACCTAGAATAAGTTTTGAAGAATGCGAAACAATAAGTTAAGAAATAATGAAAAATTCTCCTAACTCATGGGAAAATGTATGTTGAATTATAAAGATGTTAGAATCTTTTAAACAAATAATCAATTTGAATGTTTGGAAGAAGTTTATGGAAGATGTGATCAGTATTATCATCATGCAGAAATATGTATGGAACTCTATCCAGAACAGGTTTCTTATGATAGAAAATAAAGTGAAACTAATGAGAATAAGGTTGAGGAAAGAACTTTGGTTATTGATATAACCTTTAAGGCAAGTAAGAGGAAAACCCCATGAATTCATGATAGTGGTTATTCTTAACAAATGGTTATTGATAAAAAAATAATGAAATGTGTTTATTTTCATGATAGAGGAGCAGTTATGTTTGGAAATGATAGTTCTTTAAAAATATGAGGAATTAGTATGGTAAATATTGAAGGGAAGAAAATGAAATCAAAGGATGTTTTACCTGGTGATGGGAAAAAACATAACCGACTTTGTGTAAGCCAAATTTTTTATTATGGAAATGATGAAATTTTTAAAATGTATTATTGTATTATTATAAGTGTGAATGAAATAAAAGTCATTAAAAAATTATAAAAAACCCAGTGGGAATCTGTTTCAAATAGTAGAATTCAAGAACTTGTGTTACTTGAGTACTAAAGATAAAAACAAATTGTGGCAATGAAGACTTGGAAACATTTGGCAGAAAAATTGATTTTTTTTGAATATTGAATTGTCAATATATTTATAGAATTGAAAGGAAGATATGAAGATGTAATTATTATATTCTAGAAATGAAATATGACTAAAAATGTCATGAGATAATTGAGATTCAATCTACAAGACCACTTATGCTTATTTATTCTGATCTATATAGACGATGAGACATAAATAAAAAATTGTATTTATACATTATCACTTTTATTGAATATTTCAATCAGATGAAAAACATCATGTTCATGAATCACAAGTTAGAGGGTATTTAAATGATCAAATTATTTAAAAAATATGTTAACAAATAATTCGCGGTTTCCATTAAGAAGCTATGAACAAATAATGGTTCTGAATTCAAAAAAAATACATTTGAGTACTATCTAACGAATCAATCATTGGTATAGTGATCCATATACTTCAAGACAATATGGAGTAGAAGAAATAATGAATAAAAAATTTGTTGAAAAGGGAAGAAGTATGTTGGCAAAATAATAACATTCAAAGTTGTACAAGAGAGAAGTTATTGGTACTATTGTACGTATTCCAAATAGATATTTTGGGGACCAAAAACCAACATGAATCCTTATGATTTGTTTTATAACCAAAAAACCCTTCATTTAAATACTTCAATGTTTTTTAATTTCCATGTTTTCTCAGAAACTAAAATCCGTACATTTCAAAGTCTGATGTGAAAGGTGAGGAACGAAATTCCATGTGTTAGAGAAGTTTCAATTATTGGAAAAAAATGTATAAAATTATTGGTGGAATCATATGATTTGAAGGTAATTGGAAATAAATTTTCCTTAGATTTTTTTTGATAAGAATGATAAACAGGATAAATTGGATATTTCCAACAATAGTGAAATTTATTCAAACCATTTTTATTTAGATTCGGATGAATCATTTGATGATTAAATTCCATCTGGGAAAGAAACATTGAGTTTTCATACCTTATGGAATCATGTTGAATCCAAAAAAAATATTGCAAATTATAAGGCTCTGTTTCAGACCAAAAGACTATTCATATTAGAAAATCAAACTTTACTAATCTCTAAAGTTGAACCAGAATCGGTTTCAGAGGCTATTCATCTTAAAGAATGTGTCGATGCTATGAATAAAGAGTTGGATTATATTTGTAAGAACAAAAAATTGGATTTTATTCCACTTACCACAAATAAAATGTTATCCAGACAAAGTGGGTTTTCAAAAACAAATAGAATGAGCATAAAGAAGTTTCAAGAAACATAGAATGACTAGTTTGTAAAGGATATTCTCAAGAGTAAGGTGAAGATTTTGAGAAACATTTTCCCTTATTGAATGATTGGAAAATATTAGAATGTTTTTTTAGTGGTCGGACATAGGAATTACAAAGTATATCAAATAGATGTAAATTTATAATTCTTAAATGGTGAGATTGAGGATGATGTTTACATTGAGAAACCTTCTGGATTTCTAAATGATGATATCAAAAAAAAGATACTAATGTGAAGAATGATTTGTATGGGTTCAAACAGGCTCCACAAAATTGGTATTAGAATCAAAAAAAAAATCATCGAAGTGATGAACTTTTCTAAACGAAAAGCATATAGAAACTTTAATATAAAAGTTGTTGACTCCGAAAGATTAATTGTTTTTATTTATGTGGACAATATAAATTTTTTCGGGGAAAAAGAAAATTTTTTAAGAGTTTTCTAAAGAAATGAAGAATAATTATGTAATGAAATTGTTAATAGAATTAAAATTATTCCTTAGATTACAAGTTCAAAAAAATTACCTCTTATAATCTAATTAAAAATATTCCATGGAATTGTTGATGATGTTTGAGATGGCTGAATCCAATGAAGTTTTGTCTCCTATTTCAGCGAGCACAATGATGAAAAAATATGAATCTGGAATAAGTGTGAATCAGATATACTGTCAAAATCTGATTAGAATCCATATTTAACATAAATATTCAAGTAATTATGTTATTAATGACGTGGTTTAGTATTCCAGTTACAAAATTAATCCAATGTAATCACATATGTTAGAATAAAAAAAATCAATGAAATGTCAATGGAATAAATTCACATAGGTTGTTATACAAAATAAATTACGAGATGATGTTTCATAGTTATACTGATTTTTATTGGGATGAAGATTTTAATGATAAAAAATAAACCATGGAGAAACATAGTTCTTAGTTGAATGTTGTGTGAGTTGGAATGGTAAAAAATAATGATTAGAAACATTTAGAACAACTGAATCTGAATATATTTTCGCTACTCCAGATTGTACTCAAATATTTGGATTAATGTTTATCTATAAAAGTATATGTTTCTAAACCATTAAAGATAATTTGTGACTATCTATGTGAAATTGATATTTCTTATAATCATTTCCAACATTCAATATCAAAAAACATTTATATAAATATTCAAAATTAGAAAATTAAATGTTCTTGATGGATATGTTTTAATAAAATCCATTTCAAGAAGGTATCTGATTGCCGATATCTTTACAAAAGTGATAAAGAATGAAATGTACGTGGAATAGAGGATACAATTACATTTTCAACCTCCTCTTGTGTATTCCTAAATCACATAAATAAGACTCTGCCACCGTGATTTGTATTAATTTTGAAAATGGGGGAGTGAAAGTAAACAACGTATAATTATTTTATAAATGTGAAGTTGTAGTAAAAATATAAAGGGGGAGAGTGAAAAGTAAACTGAGATAAAAATCATAGTGAATAAAAAAGAAAGTACGAAATGAAATATGAGGATAGGTTATCATTACATACCCAAAAAAATTTCTTCCCAATAAAACATATAATTCCATAAAAACATTATATTAACTAGTAGTGTGTTTTTATAAAACATCTTTTTTAGAATGTCTATATTCTAATAAAATTTAAAATACACGAGTTTGGAAAAATTATGAGTGTTGAAAAGTTGTTATGAGGGTTTTTATAAAATTGAATGGGGGATATTGAAGTATCTTTTTGATAAAATATTTTATGAAAGTTTGTTTATTTTTTGAAAAATATCATTTTAGTGTTAGAATACATTGTTTCTAAGAGAATTTTCCCCATCTTCATCATATCTAGACCATCAGATCTAAATTAATCAGTGGAAGAATTTATTATTTTCTAGAAGACTATATTTTTTTCTAATTATTGAAATAATGAAGCTGGTAAAGGGTTTTTAAAGTAGAGAGTGAATTATATAGATAAAACTCTCCATGCTTTCTAAAACAAAATCATATTATACTTTACTAAACACGAGTATCTCATAAGACCTGGTAAAACATTGATGACTAAAGCTTTTGGTGAAATGGTTAAAAGGATTGTGGAATTTTAGAGCTAGAAAATTGATGTTCTTAATCATTTTTCATAATAATTTTTTCATAATAATTTTTTTAATTAGTTTTTTGTAATCATATTTTTATAATTAGATTTTCGTAATCAAATTTTCATAGCCAAGATTTTGTAATCTATGAATAGTAATTACAGAATCGTAATCAGAATTTTTGGGAGAATCGTAAATGGAATTATGAGAGAATCATAACCTACATTCTGTAGAGAATTATAACCATATTAATTTGATAATAATAATAAAGAATTCTAAGAGAATCATAACAAGAATTTATTAGATAATCACAGCCTACATTATGTGAAAATCATTAACCCCATTTTGTGAAAATCAAAAGTAGATGGAATGGTGAAGGGATACTAACAATGGTATCCATGAAAATAAAAATATTCTAATGGGATTAGACATAAATAGATTATTACAAATTGAAAAATAATTTGTAAGGATTCTATTTTTAAGAAGAATTAATGTGGTAAAGTATGACAATAACTTTTTCAAAAATATTAGATAAATCTAAAGAGATTTGATGAAGTCAAAGAAGAAGTTTAAATGAGAGATATTTTTAGAGTTTTGATTTTGGTGGAAGAAAGAAATATTTAATGTTTCCCACCATTATTTCAAGAGTTTCTAATAAATACTTTGTCCGATCCTTAGTTAATTGACAAATTTTATATGCATTCATGAAAGGAGGAATGTTAGAGAAATTGATGTGGAAGTTCACCTCTGATTGAAGGATAATTGTTCTGAGAATTCCCGAAAAGTATGATTTTAATAAAGATTGAGTTTGAATTCATTACATTGAAATGAATAAGATCTATAAGAAATAATTATTGTATTGAATGAATTTGGATCTAGATTAAAAAATTATTCTATTATAAGAAATTATATCTAGATTACAGCAAATACTCATTCTTTTATATAGTTAAATTGTTTTAAAATAAAAAATTCTAAACTAACAGAAGTTGGTATAATATTTTTTATCCAGATAATGAAGGTATATCACATGATATTTCATAAGTTGTATTCACTTATTCATAATAGTGTATATATATAAACCCACGAGAGTGGTTATGGCAATGACATATGTCCACACATTGAGGTTGAACCGTGTTAAAATTGTGTGATTTTATTTTATACAACTTTTTCATTCATGAGTATTTACTAAAAGTTATAAGGATACAAATCATAACACGTTTTAGGGGTTATGTTTTGAAATGTTTTGAAAAATTTGAAAATTAAACACCTAATTCACCCCCCCCCCCTCTATATTGTTATCCTATCCTTGGAACTTAATTTTCAATCATAATATGGGATAATAATTTAGGCATAATCATGATATATTTCAATGCTATCATAATCCCAATTGGTCATTAAAGTTAGCCATATTGTCCTTAATATTTGATGTTATGAAAATCCTATTGCGATCCAGCAGTTTAATAAAACCAAAAATAATGGTATGAGAAACAATAATCTAAGCGGGAAACCGAAAAAACATTTATAGTATGTCTAAATAATGAAAAATTCTTTTCAATATACAATATATTAGGTATAACCTATTTTATTTATGGTCATAATAAATTCAAATCCTCTATAATGGATTGTAAATTAAATTTATATTATCTTAAGAATATCACCCAGGAGTGTTTAAACAGGTGTATAATAAGGCTCATTATCATGTACCAGTTGGTCATTGGGTCAAGAACAATTCACCTTTTCAGAGATAATGCCCCTTGGAACATCTATTCTAGAACCACATATAATTCATGTATCCATATATTGATATATTTCATGGAAAACCCATATAACATCTTCCTTAACAATACTTCATGATGTCTATCTATGCTTGTACACATTGTGTGTCATAGGGTCGGGATCCTTTTTTAATATATTATATAATCTAGATCTAAAGGATTATAATAAAAATTCCATGACTCTATCTATAATGAAAATGATTCTTGTAACCCATATCCCATATGTTTAATTATTATATTGGAATATGATATAGGGAATCACATCTAGGTGGAATAGATAGTTTAGTAGTCATGATAAACTATATACAAACATAGATCCCATACAATATTTGAAAACCGAAATTACAACAATTTTTATAATACCATTATTCGTTCGTGTATATTATTTCATGTAATTATTAATACACTATCTAGATGACAGGGAATTCAAAAAAAAATAATAGTGATTCCAAATTCTCAATAGTATATAAGTACAGTGGAAGATATAATTAATCAATAAGATAATAAACTTGAAAATATTATAAAATGTACAAACATTTTGTTTAATGGAAATAAAAATTATAATCAATATGAAAAGATAAATAACTAGAAACACATTACATTTTCATAATATCATTACTACTATAGCTGGATAAGAAAGAATCATTATGAAATGGTAAATAATTGAAAACACATACCATTTAATGAATATACTAATAATACAAATCATCCACAAATAACATCCTTGTGAAATTATCATGGATAATTGTAACCAAAATCTAAACGATGGAAATTTATAATTATATCACATCATGATCCCATGAATCATGATTCTTATAATGTAATACCATTCATGAAATATTGTAAAACTGATTAGTAAACTGATTACACTCATGTGAACATCAATGCATCAAGTGGATTTCTATAACTATGCCCTACCCATATCAGCATGTATAAATCATTTTTTATATATCAAATGATAAATTAGATTCATGAAAAATATTTTTTAACCATAAATATCTATATTGAGTGAAGCATATATATTTTTTGTATTTCCCCAGTGATTCAAAAAACATTCAATGTAAAATAACATATTTCAAGATGATAAATGGTTTAAATAGTAATCATTTAGAAGAAAAATAATATGGGTAATTATGTGGAATTTTATAAAATACATATATTATGAATGTGAATAATTTGTAGGAATAATAAGACAATAAAATGGAATAATGGAAGTGAATTTCAATACTTTCCCCCATAAATCTAATTATAAACTATCTAGTAAAATAATAAGGGTGATATTAATAAAATTCATCCTTAGTGGATTATATATAACATAATGGGATGAAATCATTAATTAATATGGATGAGATTAAAATTTCATTAATAACATTCTTATGTAAAATAACGTTTCCCATAATAAACTATTTTATTAAATAAATTTTGAAAAAATATAATGAAAATAATATTTATTCAAACAACATTTTACACATATAATGGAATTGTTAAAACATTATATTTATCATGGAGAGAAACTACACACATTTCATAAATGATAAAACAAAAAATAATTTCACATTTCTATTAAAATAAAGTCATTATGATTCCATTCATATTATTTTAAAAAGGTCTATCATAGGTAAAACAAATTTGAGGGCCTCATTTGGTGAATGAGAAAAAAAAAATTTAAAATATTTTTAAAGAACATGGATTTGGATGAAAAAGGATTACTAAATGAAGAGAGTAATGAATTGAAATTTTATTCAAAAAAATTTCTAAAAAATTTTATGTTTTAAATTGTGTAATTTTTAATAATTACATTAAAACATCATAAATAACAAAATAATATGAAAATTAAAGGTGTTTATTATCCATTATTAAAATAATTTTCTTTAATGTAAATTCAAACATAATAAATCCTAAGTAAAATGATATTTTGTTACAAACCCATATAAGTATCAAAACATTATAGTGAAAATTATCCAATTATTCAATTATGTGTATAAAATACGATTTACAATACGTAAATTTGAAGTATAACCTATGAATGAGAAATTTTCAGTACACATATAATAGTAAAATGTTATATATAATGAATAATAAATATAACCCATCTAAATGAAATTGAGTTATAAAATTCCTTACCAAATAGATAACATTTAATTGAAAATAAAATTGGGTAAAATAATTCGATTAGAAACATAAAAAAACTAAATAATTGATGAGTAATGATATTAGATGTCAAATGTAATGTATATATATAATATAAATAAAATTGGATTAAATCATTACATTAGGCCTCTATGAAGGTAAATTGATATGAAGTATGCTACCTCATGATTCCTTATATTTTAATGTTTTTTAAAATCATGTATAATGGACCTAATCTAGTAAAATTTTTATTCAAAAACTTTATTCATATTTATATAAACATACTGTATCCTCTTAAGAAATTTTTCCACCCATTTAATAAAATATTTCAATATTTTAGCTTTTTTATATGAAAATTATCATATATTCCTATACTAGTTTTGTTATGGAATTTTTTATTATTTTTCATATTATATAGTTACATAACATCAATAATGATATTAATTTTTTAAATATAATTTTTTAAATTTATAAAGTTCTATAGTCATTATTGAAAATTGAACATGGAGAATGGACCATATCACATTGTGTTGATGATAGGCCACACGTATGAAAGAGTGATGTTATTATTCACTTGATGAGTGAAAAGATATGAAATATAGTTATATATTAATATTAATGAATCCATATAATCTCATATATTTTATAAATATTCATCAAATATACACTTATTAATTTCTCTGTAATGAATGTGTGAATAATGAATCAGATTTCTTAGTGAGATGGTAGTCCGGTGTAGACATGAGAGACATCATCAAATTTCAAACATCTTGTAAAGTTAGATGGTATATGTGATATTATAATTCCATTTGTATAATTATATCTTAAATATCATATTAATACATTAAATATGTCATTATATACTTCTTTTCAAGTTGGTGATGGAAAATAAATTATATCAGTTCATTAGGCAGCAATCCGCTATATGTACGATAGACGGTTTCATTCTCAAATTGATTAATGTCTATATAGATATATGAAATTAAAAAACAAAATAACAACTCATAATATGGTATAAATTGAGTTTATTATGTAATAATGGATAAATAATATTTTAGGGATGTGGATGAACAAACAAAATAAATTAAATCATTTTCGAATGTTACCTCTTATCCAAAAAATATCTATAGGTTTTCACAAGAAAACCTATATAGTATATGATTTTATTCGTTAAAAGGACTATAAATATATTTAATTTTACAAGGGATGTTATTTGGAAGGTAATGGATAAAAAAATTAATTTGGATGTTTGACGATGGGAGAAAAGTGGACAACCTTTTATAACTTATGGAGAGAAAACACATAGAATTTTTTAAATGAATATATTAAAAACATCTGTTTACTTTAAAATATCGTAAAAATGGTTAATCATCAACACTTAGATATTATATGGATGAAATACATAGAACCAATTGGTTTTGAATTGTTTTAAGCTCAATTTAACAATTTATTTTTTTATCATAACCCTCAGTAAATATGATTGTATCATAACAGTGATATTTAACTATTACTGATTTATTATTCTTAATGGAAAAAATATATGTTAAAACTTTTAGATGTTATAAATTACACAGATTCAATATAAGTAATAAATTTCTAAAAAATTTATTCATAGATGTGGAGGAATCAGACTTAATATTATTCCAAAAAATACAATGAAAAAGATGACATTTGAAGGGAAAATCTAAATCAGTACAAGAGTATTTAATTTCATAATTTTCTACCCAATTGATCACAATGACCTAAAATAGTAAAATACTGACATAATTTAATTAATTTTACACTAAAAATATTAAATTTAATTTAATGTTATGAATTATTTAAACAAAAGGTTGTCTTATATAAAAAATAATATATTTTATTATTCATTAGAAAATAAAACATTTCAAAAAAATCCCAAAAATTAACTCTATGATAATTTGTATACAATGATTAAAAAATTTAAATTAATTTTAACATATATATTAAAAAATACTGGAAACAATTAATTTCAGTTTTTGTGCACAAAGAATAACTAATCCATCCAATAAATAAAATATATTTTTTAGAAAACATTTATTTTCTTTTTAAATGGATTTAATATTAAGACTAATCAAATATAAACACAAATTTTCTAATTTTGTTATTACTATTCATACCCTCTAATTTAATAACTATCTTATAATGATATACTATATTACAGTTCATTTTTACTTTGGTTTTTATATTCCATATTATTTCTTATAAATGAAATATATTAAAAATAAAATATAACATAATTTATCAGTGTGATACATTTTATCCTATTCTCAGTGTTTTTGTTCTATACTCTATAAAACCCAACATTATACTTCTAAAATAATAGGCTGTTACAATGGTATTTTCCATAAACAATCAAAATCATTTTAAACACCCAATAGAGTAAAATTGTACTATAACATGAATAGTTCTCAAATAATTAGAAAAGATGAAAACTCATGTTTTTCATGCGATTTATATATATCATAATATTTTATCATTATAAACATAATCATTAAAGATCCTAATAAATTATGAATTTGTAATGTAAAATAATACTACATTTGTAAATATTTAATCATAGGGATTATAAAATAATATTAAAGATTGAATAAATTTATTGAATTGAGACTCATGATATAACATAGGAATTGGGGATTATATACATGACACAAAATAAATTATTACTGAGAATGACACATGTCTCAAGGATATAAAAGTGATAAGGAAGAAATTTTTATAAAGATAAATTTCTTTTGTACCTATTTGAACCTAATGTATAAAAAATATAGTGTTGTTAAAAATATATTAAAAACTATAATAATATATTTTATACAATATATGTTTTTCATATAACATTTATCACTAATTTATTTACAACTTCATTTTTTTAATAACACTACTCTCGGTGATAACTGCTTTTATCCTGTATGTTTTTGTTTGGTTGTTTCAATACATATAATTTAATAAATTATCAATCCTCTCTATATTATTAACCATGATAAAATATAATATATATTCAATATATATGTATTTATCAAATTTCTAAACATTTACTAATTGAAAAATTAGTTACATTATTCATTGATATGGTAGGTCATACATATGCATGAACACTTATTTCATTATTTTGACAGATTAAATAAATAAATGTAAAAAAATTCACATTTCTATAATCATTATTATATAATATATATTTTATATATTAACTAAATATATCATTATTACAATCCATGATAAAATAAAATGAAAAATGATTCACATATATCCGTGGAGGTTGTAGTCCTCACTTGCACAGGCATGATGTAATCATTTACCAAAATCATGGAAGGTAAGAAAGTACATGTGAAATATATTATTATATGTTTTATTATTTTATAAATATAAAAGATATATGAATATATATATATATGTACATATCTATATATTTAATGTATATCATTACTTACATTAATTAAAAGTGTTGATAAAAAACAAATTAATCCATTTGTGATGTGGTACTTTGTCGTACACACAATCAATGGTTTTTTTCCCAATTAATAAGAGTGGGGAAGGATAAAGTTCAATACATTTAAATAAAAAAATCTTAGTATTTTTTTTTATTTTTTTTCTTTATATAATAATTTTTTATAGATATTTAATGGCGTTAATTAAGAATTAAATTGAAAAGACATGGTTAAAAACTATACCTCATATTCAGACAACCACTTTAGGTTTATACATGATGCATTACAATATTGGTTTTATGATAAAATATGTTATTCATTGTATGGGGAGGGATAAATGTATAATATTTGGGTATATATTTTCTACAGTAAATGTTATTTGTAGTGGTAATAGGAGAAGAGATGGGCTTTCCTTTTATTAGTGTGGGGGGAGGGCGCACTTATTATTTTTTAAATGAAAAAATTAAAACTATATTTTAATCATGAAAAAGGGCTTTATGAATTATAATTATCTAAAATATAATACTATAAGGTCATAAAATGTCCATAATATAGTAATTATTCATTTTTTCCAGTGATTTTAATCATTATATTCTTTGTTTTGGCCTTATTAATGTCATTTTAATGATAACTCAAGTAATTAATTTTTACTATTTTTACTATTTATGATGAAATTTTTTTTACTTATTATGAAATTTTAATTATTATTACTCAAATTATAGAAATCATTTTTTATTTTCATATATATAATTAGAGTAGTTTATTTTATTTACAATCCTAATGAAATGATGAGAAAATAATTTTTCAGTGGAAAATTGTTCATAATTATAAAATGTTTTTATATTAAAATTGATCATATAATTGACCACAATTACCTAAACTTGGTTAAATATTATATATTTTAAAAAAATTACATTTTAAATATTTTTAGAAAATTTACATTTTTATATATTTAGATAAAAAAAATTCAATAGTAATCTCTATTTTTTTATGTTCATTAAAAAATTAGTCTTTTGATAAAATTGCAAAAATTATCACTCTATGAGAATTTAGAAAATACTAATATCATAATTGATTTTAATTTTTTCAAATATGTTTTATATTTTTGTTAAAAATTTATTTTATTTTAATTTTGAAATATTCAATGAGCCTTCTATTTTAGAAAAAAACTGATTTTAGGAAACCATTTCTTTTTATAGAAAAATATTTCTATTTTAATCGATACATAATTGATAACAAATACATTTATTTATTTTTGTTCAAAACATAATAATTTCCAACTTTTTTTAGTCTTATCAATACCATATAATTTAATGGATATTTTATAATAATATACAATTATGTGGTTCTTTAAGAGCCAATGATTCATGTATCCCAACCTATCAAATAGATTGAATTTTATATAAGGGAAATATATATCCAAATGTATTTGGTTGTTACACTCTTCCCTCCTATAATAAAATCAATAATGAAACATTAAAAATGTCACATAATGAAATGATTATGGTAGTTCTTCATCAAATCATCTCTAGGAACCCATGTTTCCTATTTTATCTTTTGATTTCCCCAAAGTACCTTTAACATAAATGTCATATGATTCTCTAAAACTAGTTCTCTAATATCCTAAATGTATATATGATCTTCACAATTATGTAGATTAGTTTTATATTCAATTTATTCTGATTTGAGTATATGCTTTTGGGAAAGAATATACATCATTACCAATGACATATGGTAGAGATCATGTAATTTAAAGAGACATTGTGGCTTTTAAAAGGATAATACACCGTTAAAAAAATTATCATATTTCAAATGGAATGGTGTACCTAGGCCTTAGATTCCCTTTCCAACCAAAACATATAAAACAGTTCCATGGTTATCTATTCAGGAAGATGTGATCTCAAACATAAAATTCAAAATCATTAATTTGGTTAAAAACATATAAAATTTTCTACTTTGAGATACATGGAAATGTGTTTGAACAATATTTTACCTTTTCAATTGTATCCTCCATGATTTCTTGTAATACAAGATTATATTCAAAATATTCTTCCAACAATATAGAGTATAACATATCTTTCTATATAATCCTTTATAATACTCCATTTTGATTCTATTATAGAATAAACTGTTATCCTCACACATTAACAAATGTAGATACTTATCTCATTTACCTTGAAAGTTATGAGGTATCACCTCAATATGTCTTCTAATAGTAGTATTTTTGGATTATCTAACAGTTTAATGATGACATGTGATTCCCAAATAAATCTCATTATCAAGATATTTTTTATTTCTTTTGATGAATTTCAATATAAATCATGTGTAATTATCATAAAAATATTTTAATAGGTGGGAAATGAAGTAAAAAAAATCATTAAAATAGAATCTATTAATTAATTCTTCAGTTAAACTACTTCTTATTTATTGTAATTTTATATATTTTGTATGTAAATCTAAATAATAAATAATCCATCATTATTCCATTGAGTATTTGGTAATATAGGTAAAAGTTACATATTAATTTAATTCCATTTATTCATAGGAATAGATAAAGGATTTATTAATCTTATAGGATGTAGTCTCCCAACTATCACAAATTGGGAAAAAAACATCTTAACACATAATAAGTAATTTCCAGCTTTATATTATCCGATAATAATTGTTCCTTTAAATAACTATATATCGTAGAGGTACAGTAGTGTATATAAATATACATGCTATTAGTATCATCATATAATTACATTTTCTACTGAGTTATAAATATAACACACATATATTTTACAAATTTTCTAACTCCATCATCATATAAGTTGTTTACTGATTTGACATTTCTTGTAGCTTTAGTATTTTTTGAATATTCTCATCATTAGGTGGGAATTTATTGTCTTTTACAATAATGATGTTTTTTAAATAATTTTAAAATGGGGTGACGTAACCCATTAAATAATTAATCATATATCCATCATTACAAAATCCATTAACATATGATTTTTGTCGATCAACATTTTGGTCAGTACTCCACGGTATTTCTATCTCAATGCATCGACTACCATATTTTCCTACCAAAGTATGTAGCGTGTTTTGAAAACATTGTCCTTGTGTATCTCTTTAAACTAACATTGGATCATGTTAATCAACTTCTAGGAATCTTTATATTTCAAAATATAATGATGTAAATATATCTGACACTATCACTATAAAGATAATGTATGTATACATATCATTATTGAAAGGATTATATCTATCATATCAAGATAATGGGTTGGATAGGTTTTTTTCATGAATCATCAACTATTCTTATACATAACAAATAAATTTTTTATTCAATATAAAAGGCAATAATGTACCTTTGTTTCATAATTATATATCAAATATTCATTATTTCTTATTTGTAGTGTAAAAATCAGTTAATTTTTCAATCCCTTCATCATGATGTCAAAATATTATTCAAATTGAATTGCCCTTTCTTTTTTAACCACTTGTAACTTATTCTTGGGTAATAGGATAGAATATAAGGAATGATTTTGATCAAATTCTTGATTGTATCATACCAAACCAATGAAACTACATCCCAATGTTATGTTTATTATTTTAGACCATTTTTTGAATCGCATTGTCTTCATAATATTCACTAAGAATTTGTATGTGGAGACAATTTGGATAATAAAACAATCACTATGAATCCAGAAATGAATTTTTTTTTAAATTTCCCACATATCTATTTTTTTATAAGAGTCTGAGGATGGATACTCGTGAAATTCTCATATCAAATATAGATCTTATACTGAACTCAAATATAATAAAAATTTACAAGGAAAAATATAACATAGATTTATAGGAATACACTATTATGAAATTCTAATGAGTGAGAGGATTAATTAGTCAATACAAATTGATTTATTCGGAACATTTAATGCCCACCCCTATTTAATGATGTGGTATTCTGAGTATATTACATCACTAGTTTCAATTTATGTTACCCTAAAAGAATGTTATTCTTTTAAATATTTTGAGCTCTATGATGTTGATTAAATAATTAATCAATGAGTGGAATATAATAATTTTTCATTATTGGGAAAAAGTAATTTACCTATAATCAATTCACAACCTCATTGATCCATATATATTATTAATGAAATGCAGTAGGCTCACTATGGTGAAACACTAGGGTGTATAAATCTTCATCACCAAACTCTTGTAGTTGTCTCCTCAACTCCACTAATTCTATTATATCCATTTCATAGGGAATCATTGGTAAATCTCTTTTATTTGGGATTAAATTAATATAAAACTAAATATCACGATCGAGTTGGTATAAAGGTAATTACCTAGTAAATACATATATATATATTAATATTTATAGGCACAGTATAAATTTTATTATTAGATATTATGTCTATATATTTTTCCTCCCCTTATACCCTAAAGATATCATTCTTAATTTCCATTGGCTGTATATATAGACACGATTCAGATGATAAAATATCACCATTAAACATTATTAATTTCACCACTTCATGTTAAATAATAATTTCATTCTATTTACAATCAATTTTTATACCATATATTAAAACTATGTCAATACTAATGATTAAATAAATATAAAATATATGTATAATAATGAAGTCATAAAATAGGAACCATTTAAGATTGATGATGTGACCTAAATGGAAGATCCATGTCATAGTGATATTTTTTCTAGGAGTCTCAACTAAAATCTCCATTTAAATATCCAATTTTTAGGGAAAACTGATGTTATAAAGGAGTGAGATTATCAAATTTCATATGAATAATTATATCAACTTATGATATGATTCAATTAGCCTCAAAAAATTCATCATGGACATCATCCTCAATTATGGTGATTTTATAAGTGAGGCCTTGATCAGTTGGCCTTTGGAGGGGATTCCTATGAGTTTTAGGTAAATAGTTTTTATAGAGTAACATGTACTTAAAGTTGAAGTATTACACATTAGAATGTTCCTTATTATAATTGCAATCAAGATCATGGTTTCTTATCTCTCATAACATTTATAAAAAACCCATTTTGAGGATTATTGTTCCATGGTGTCTCATATCACATTTATTATAATATGGAAATTCAAAACATCCATTATTAAATATTTCCATATTTCCTTTTCCATAGTGCTCAAAAATTGTCATTTTCTACAGATCCAATTAAGTCAAAAGAAATGGAAAAATATTTCACTATTTCAAAACATATGATACTATATCCTTATATGATGAGATTATTTTGCAGACTTATTAAATTCAAAGGATTTCTATAATCGATTTGAATAAATAATAAATCTTAATATTTATATTAAATATGTATTTTTTAGAATGCATTGAGAATATATCAATGTTAATTTCATACAATTAAAAATTTTCACTTCCTTCTTCCTCAACCTCAAGAATTTTACATCATTATATTTTTATTTCTCATAATGAAAAGATTTTTCTTTGAATAAGTCCTTAAATTCTTTCCAAACATGATAATTATTTCATCTATAATATTTTTTATTTTAATCAACAATTATAAATTATAATCATACCCTAAAAGAGTTGATAAATTACTAAGAAAACCATTTCCATTTCATATATTTTCCAAGAGATAAAAATCATTTCTAATTAACATATCCATTCTTTAGCTATTAATGGATTTATTGTCCTTCAGAATGTCTGAGGTTGATGACTCATTATGTTTTATAACATTGTTAAACAACATTTTGGATATGTTTTCTCCTCCATATTGGTAGGTTCATTTGATATATGAGGATTATACTCCCCAAATATAGTTATAATTTGACAGTACATGTTAAAACTCTATCTTTAACTTCATTATCGTACATAGTTTGAAAAGATTAACATAGATTATATCTATTTATATATTCATAATTCCTTAAACTAATCCCCATTTAAATATAATTCCACGCACTATATTTGACCACAACATTATGAAACATATTTTATAATACTAGAACTATGTAAACATGAAAACATGTTTAATGTTTATGAATTTAAAATACGATAATATTAAAGAGGGTTTATTTGGGAATATAATAAAACTATTAAAATATTTCAGATGAATATTTAATATTTTGTATTTAATATGTGAAATAACTAAGGAATATCTTTTTGGTAGTAAAGCTAGTTGTGACAAAGTCCCATAATCGTGTACTTAGTGACGATGGTAGTAATGCCCAATATTTCATATTAGGATTTCTTTCCCCAAGGCATGACTTATCAAGATACACATCAATATGTAGTATTTAGATAGAATTTTATTATATTTAAATAAATAAAATATTTACCTTACTAATACATTTTTATATCATCCCATATATAAATTTATCCTCAATGTTAGTCATATAGTTATTTTCGATAACATTTTTTCCATAATATAGTTCTCAAGGTTTCTATGAAAATTAATCAAATAAAAACTATAAATAACCTTATCATGGGTTTTCAAAGTCATGGTTAACATTATTACATTTTTAGTAAATACAAGGAATCTCATCATGAATTATGGAAAAGTTTAATTTTCTTCGTAACTGTATTCATACACTAGTATCATATTAAAATAAAAACCATAAAATTAAATAAACAATATTCAATAAGAAAGCTATTATTTATCATATAATATCTCTATATTTCAATCATAATAGACTTCCTAAAATCCATGGTAAATGAAACATAACAAAGGGGTGACCTATACTACTAAGTAAGGGTATGTGTATAACATAATATATCGTGAATAAATAATGTATAATCAATATATACAATCAAATAACTGAAAAACATTAAATTAAATAAATAACATGAACAATAATAATAATATGGTCAGAATAAATGATGATCAAATAATTAAATGTAAATAATTACTTGATAATGAAACATATGTATGGATATTTTAAATTATCAAATGATCACATGGACATCAATAAATAATATCATAATGTAGAAATTCATAATTATGATCATCATAAACATAGAATCAATGCCTTTTCCCAAGAAATTATTCATAATTTTTTAACTCCTTGACCATAAAACCAAGCTATATTGCCTCAAAAGTCCAATATATCCATCGATGGGATATAAAATTCCCCTCCCATCACATACCACGTCTAATTCTTACCTCATATGAAAGGGTAGAAAAATAATCAATGAAAAAATTCATATTGAAAGAAAGAATAATAAATAATGAAAATATCTCCAAAAAAACATAACTAATATAAATAATATAATTGGATATTCCAAAATTTTATGAATACTTTCCCCAAAAATATAATCATAAAACAGCCAGAGTTCTACAAAAAATATTATTAGAATAATAAATACAATTAAAATTGATCATAAACCAATTACATAAATAATAAGGATTATATCAATAAAACATATTTCCAATGGAGAATGACAGAAATGTATTATTTTTTCATTAATTAATATAAACATAATGAAAATTACATGATAACATTATTAATGAAAAATATAATTTTTAGATAAAAAATCAATTTTAAAAACTAAAAATTTATCGAATGTTTATTAAAAGAATTATTTTAAACGATCCTCATAAACATTTATTGAATTCGTCAAAACAATTATTTGTAATGATAGTGGGTAATTTTATACATGTTGTATATATTAGAAAGTCACTATTTTCATTGAATTTTTGAAAGGGTAAAAAGTACCTTATTTTAAAAAATGATAAAAAGATTCAATTATAATAATTTTAAAAAAAATTTAAAATAGGTAAAAATACCCATAACAATCAATTATAAAATTTTATAATTAAATTTTATTTTATTTTTTTGATAGAACATGGTTATGGAATAAAATTCATATTTGGACCGAAAATAAAAATAATGATTTATATTTGTAAAACCATTTTTAAATCATTTACAATAACAGAGTGGTTAAAATTATAATATATCTTGATAGGGTCTCTATTAACCCAATAAGAATAAATTTCATGTGTCTTATTAAGATTTATTATATTATTTGATTATTGAAATCCCGGTCATATACTATCTAGATAAACGATCATATTGTAAATTAAACACTTACAGAATTTGTAAATATTAAATCATAGCCTCTATAAAACCATATAAAATTATAAGTACCATGAATTCAAAGAGATTAATTATATGAAATATAAATGAGGAAGTGTATATATCACAAAAAATAAAAATGTTTTGAATATGGAATATGTCTCATGGATGTAGAAGTTAGACGAGAAGGCCTTACATTAGGTTTGATATCCATATTATGTGTTCAAACATCTTATTTAATAAATATTTATTTATTCTATGTATATTATTGAACTATTATATTATATATTATACAATATATGGTTTTTATATATCATTTTATCACCCATTTATTAACAATTCTTTATTAATGACACTTTTTAAGGTGATAACAGCTTTGTTTTTCAGGTATGTTTCAATTTGATAACATTATACCATTTAGTTTATACATGGTTCCATCATCTATAAAAATATTTAAATAATATAAATATAATATATATTTCTTATATAATAATTACTATACTTCATATAAATAATAGATTGAAAAATGAGTTGTGTCATTAATAGAGATAGTTGGTTATATGTATGCATTAATAGTGTTTCCATTTATAGGAAGATGAATCAGAATAATGGTAAATAATATTTTTTATTTATATTATTATTATTATATCAAATACATAATATTTTTTAATTATATCTATCCTTATTTCAATATATTAAAAAATAAAATGAAAAACGTTTCAAATCACATCATAGAGGTGGTAATCCAAATGTACTCATAAGAAATGTTATCATTTTATAATGGATTTATAATTAAGAAGGTGTATGTGATATTAATGGATATGAAGACTAATTATTTTATTAGTATCATATATATGGTATATCAATAATAATATTCAGCGATGAAATATAATATATGGTAATGAATTAAATCAGTTCGCATGGTTGTAGTTTGTCGTACAAATGTTCAATGTTTTTCATTGTCATTTGACAGAAGAGTAGGTGAATATTGGTAAATCCCTTAACATAATAGAATCATTATATATGATAGACACATTTTATTGTTATTTTATTATATTTTTTGTATATTAAATATTTTAATATAATAATAAAATTAAAATACATTGTAATGAACTATACATTATCTTTGGACATCTTCATGATGTTTTTACAAAAATCCATCCGATATTAGATTTCTAACAAAAAACAAACTAGGTTATGGGTTGGATAAATGTAATAAATTTGGGACGGTATTAGGCAAACAAAAGGATTAGGGATATGTCTATGGGAGTGGATATGGGGTTCCATTTTATATGGGGTAAAACAAGGTAATTTTTTAAAGAATAAATTTTACCCATTTTAATATCATAGCACAAGCATCCAAAATAATATATCATAGCACCTAATTTGTGATAAAGTCACTATGTTTCCAGAAAAGAGTACTAGGAAATGTTTTTGTTTTATTTTAACAATTATCATCTTCATTTAACCCCATGTAATCTAATTTTAACCACAACCATGCTAATTAATATTTACAGTTTTTATTTTTCAATATGACCACAAATTAATTCATAAGTATTATATAATATTAAATATTTTTATTCCAAAATTTTAATCCATTTTTTAAATTGAATTCAATTATTTTTCAATACATAATTTAATATTAACCCTCTTAAGGAAATGAGAAAACGATTCTCCAAAGTAAAAGCTTCATAGGTAAAAAATATATTTATATTCAAGTTGAAAAAAGAATTCATAAAAATGTCTTTATTTATATTAATTATTATATAATTTAACTGATAATACTTTTAAAAGAATTTTATACTTTTTTTAAATTCTTTTAATAAATGGTCCTTTTCAAAAAAATCTATATTTTTTTAATAATTATTAAAAATTTAATATTTTGAGAAAATTATCAAAATTTAACACTATGAAAATGAAAGAATGGTTATATAAAAATTCAGTTAATTCAGCGATACAAATTTCCTGAAATTATAAAAACATGATTTCTTTTGTACGTGTAGAAAACATTATTTATCCTCTATTTTAGGAAAATATAAATTTTTTAGTAAACAATTAATTTCCATTAAAAAGATTATTTTTTCATATTTAGCTAATCTATAATAAATAAATTTAAATAAAAATTTATCAACCCTATAAAATTTTCATGCTAGTTATTCTTATTCATATCAACCAATTTAATAGCAATGTAATAAATTTAAAATACTTTATAATTATTTTAGGGTCAGGGTTGTGTCTATCAAATGATATCAAAGGAATTGAATTTTTTTAAATGAAATATATATTTTAAGTTCTTAGGGTATCACAACAATATATTATAAATGCAAATAAAATTATATTAAGAACTAAAAAAGTAAAAACATTTAATTATTTTTAATTAAAATACTTTTTCATTATGTACTTTATGAATATTTTAATGATAAATTTTTATGTTTTTAAATTTTAATTTTATATTAATTTATATTACTTCATATTAATATTTTCAATATTATCATTGGATAATTTTTACATGAATAGTGAAAAATACAACTTTCACCAAAAAGTTAATTTTATTTTTCTATCAATTAATGAGAATGTACTCTAAATTTTCCAAAAATATAATTATTTAAATATATAATTATTTATTATAATATTATAATTTAAAATTTCATTTAAAAATTATAAAACTGATTTTTATTTATTATTATCTATAAAATATTTTATTCCAATTTTTTTTTTAAAAAAAGTTTTCTTGTAATATAATATTATTTATTAATTATGAATCCAAATAAAATTATTTTTTATAATAAAATTATTTATATCATGTAAGTTAATAACACTTATCATTTTCTCAACCATGAAAATTTTAATATAAAAAACAATCTTTTCTATCATTTTGGATGCACGTTTAATATTAATTATGTAATTAAATATTTTATTCCTTATATATTATATAATTTTATTTAATATTTGATATTATTATTTTCAAAATATTATAGAAATTAATTTTAAAAGTATTTGATTTATATTAATTACAAAGGAAAAAAATTTGTTAGTAAAGTAAAATTTATTAGGGTTCTGATATAAAAAATCCATAATCACTCTGTGATGTATCCAAAATTATTTGAATAGAGTATTATGTGAGAAATAATTATATCTACATCTTATTGTACACTTTTAGAAACAATGATCATTGAATATTTTTATTTCACTATTAAAAGATAATGTGTTTTCACAAAAGTTCAATTTTCATTACTTGTAATGGATGATCAGATCCAATATATCAAATTTATAGATCCTGTAACACCAAAAGTTTTTATGAATCGTTTTCATACAATTTAATTTCATTTATAGATTGTGTTGCACATATTGCAATATATTCACAAAAAACGATATAAAATTAATATTATTATATTTACATATCCATTATAACCCACTTGTTAATGGTGGATTTATTAAGGGGAATTTGTTAATTTTGAAAATAAAGTTTAAGATTTTTATATAACAAAATTGTTACAAAAGTATTAATTTTTTAGTAATTTATTCATAT
Organism: Viscum album; assembly: GCA_963277665.1. NCBI lineage: Eukaryota > Viridiplantae > Streptophyta > Magnoliopsida > Santalales > Viscaceae > Viscum > Viscum album. Next base: position 2,011,012,959 of record OY728155.1, read on the forward strand.
GATTCAAAAATACAATTCTGTAAAAAATATTCAATTGATTTTTATGAATAAAATTTAAAATAAATATTTGACACATTTGTGGAATGAATTTGAAAAACATACCTTATATTTTTGGATTAATATTGAAAAATTATTTCAGGGTAAATTTTTTAAAACATTATGAAATGATTAATTTTTCAATGAAAAGTAATAAATTAATGATTTTTATGAAAAACTTCCCTTTAGTTCATAGAATTTATTGACTCCATTTTATTCCAATGATATTTTAAAAGAAAAAATAGTTTAATTGAATATTTATTAATCCCTATATGGTTATTTAAAAAAATTTATATTGAATTTTTATATTATAATCTTATATAAATTTGAAAATTTTTCATTGGAAAACCATGTTTTCATTTTCTCTACGGGATTAAATTTATATTTCATTTCGAAACAGTGATGGTAATTGTTTTATATAAATGGATTAATTGTTGGCACCAACATAATTTTATTATATAGTAAATTTAAATTAATTTATGTTTAAAAAAGAAAAATAAATATAATACAAATTAATTATCCTGATTAATTAGTGGTAAAAATTATATTTCATGGTTTTAATCAGTGGTAAAAATTTAAAAATAGAAATTATTTAAATTTTCAATTAATTTGGTAAATTACCTATATAGAAAAATAAGTTATCACGGTGAAAAATTAAATAGTATAATTAGTAAAAGAAGAAGGATAATGAATAACATGTTAAAAAAAAATTTTTGTTTGAGGTATATATCAACCATTTTCCCCTAAAATTTATTAATTTTAAATTTTGGAGACACTTGGGTTGAGAGTGACTATCCATTATCAAATAGCTTTGGGTATTTACAATAACGCCGCTCCTCCTCAATTTTAAAAGGGATCTTCCTCCCCTCATATATTCTCAACTATAAAAATTTTTGTCTCTTCCAAAACTAGAACAAATATCTCCCCTATATAATTTTTTATGTTATAAGGATCATGAAACTACTAGAAATGAAGGTTATACCAATGGCTTTAAAACATTGGTATAGGCTGGAAAACCGCTGGTATAGCCTATACCTACTACTTTCCAAACCATGGGGTATTAATCCGTGAGGAAAGCCCAATACCAACGGTTTGATCTAAAACATTTGTATATGCCATTATATATTGATTTAACAAGGTTTGTAGGCTATCCATTGGTATATGTTTATATTGAATTTTTACCAATGGTTTCATTTGAAACCTTTTGTATATATTGAAGAATAAACACTATACCAGTGGTTTTAAAACCATTGGGATAGTTTTTAAATTTCGCTCAATGTATACAAATGGTTTAAAATCGTTAGTATTGGGTATTTCCCGAACTATTGCACAATAGCCCCTCCAGTATACACCAGGATAAAAAATAGCACGAAAAACACATACAAACATACTTAAAACAGCATAAAAACACCCTAAATAGAACAAAAAACACATAAAAAATAAAACTCTTCCAACCATGCCATGTACTACAACTCCCTATTTCAATATTCATATAACAAAAATCTTCCAGTATAGTTTAATAATAGTTTTAATAACTAAAACATTATTTACACCCATTTCAATCTTCATATGACAACCACTCTTCCAGCAGTAATTCACCTCACCCCTACACAACCCCCTAACCATCACGACCCTCGACCTCCCCATCAAATTCTAATAGTTAGAATAGTCCTAGGAATACTTAATAGAGTTTAAAAATAGTTTAAAATTGGCTCAAATCAAAATTTTTTATTCTGATCCCAGCTTTGCGTATGTAATGATTTGTGATGCATTTTGCATTGAACTTGTTATTTTTATAATATGTGGTAAAAATGTATTTTTTTGGAGTTTCCCCACTTATGACCCCATGATTGAAACTACCCAACTCATGAAAAATAGTTTGCGACTATCATTGATTATTTTAAATTTTAGAGACACCACCTATTTGATTAGAGACAAGATAGATATACAAACTGAATGTCATAGTAATATAATTTATTCTAATGTGAACTAAATCGTTTTCAGATGTGTTGGATAAAATTCATGTAGATGTTCAAATTTGAAATGGAATATGTTATTTGTAACGGAAATGTCAGTTTTGATGGACTAAGAAAGAATATAAAGGAGGTAGGGGTGTTAATATCAGATATTGGTTGAATGGTAATGGCATTATTGGTAGACTCTATAGTGGAAATAACATAATATACTTGAGTATTATTTTTTATACGCTTACTGATCATGTCAAAATTGGTTGAATAAGTAGATGTTGATCATGTGTCTGATCCAGAGTGTGTTGTGATGCATATGTGGTTGACAAAAAACAGTACCCATTCGGGATGGGTTATAGTCATACATGGTGTACTACTGGTTTATATAAGGGTGAAACTTCATTATTGCAAGAAAAAAATAATTGCTGAGACCCTCTCATGATTAATAGTGAGAATAAATGTGATGAAACATAATATCATCAAAATAATTGGATCTAGCTGGATCATACCCCAAATACCCTCTTTAACCAAACCATCCTACCATAGGACTTTGAAAAGTGGTAGCATATTCCCTTGCTACACTTTCATGATGTTGCGAAATAAGACCCCTCAATTTTTGAAATTTTTATGTTTTTGAGGATCATAATAATATCTTTTGACATTGAAAGAACACCCAAATATAACCTATCCTCAATAAAACATTTATAGAAAATGAAAAACATCTGAAAATGGATTTTTCCTTGGAGTGGTTTTCTTCTTCTTAAATATAAAGAGAATGTTTGATGATGCATGCTATGAAACTAAATTTGAAAATTGGGTATGGAAATAGACCCATGGTTCTATGGTCGTTACAAAAGAAGTAAAGTATAGAACTCTTTACATGATTTAAAATTTTGGAAGAATTAAAATGATCATATGTTCAACTTGTGAGGGTCTAGAAAAATGGAACTTTAAGTTTATTAACCTTAGTGAGAATAATATTTATGTTCTCAAGGCTATGAACACTAAATTGTACAAGTATGGTGTGATCTATTGATCAAAGTAGGATTCCACCACATCGTGTCTCAGATTGTGGTGGGGTTGACTCGTACATGTAGAAAATGACCAATGTATCATTGTCCTAATGTATCAACACAACCCAAATACATTTGGTCAGTTTCCCACATGTCGGTTGTTGTCTTAAATTAAAATGATGTTCATTTTTAAAAAAAGTGAGACACTTAGAGTGATACCGGCTACACCGTGCCTCAGATGAAGGAGGGGTTGACTTGTAAACGTCAAAAATGACACATGTATCATTTTCCTAAAGTATTAATACACGCTGAAAGCATTTGGTATGTTATATGTATGCAAGTTGGTGTTTTCACTTAAAATCTTGTCTATTTCAAATAAAAGAGAGACAATTTGAGTGATACCGGCCACACCATTCCCCAGATCGAGTCAAGGTTGACTTTTACATGTCACAGATGACTCATGAATCATTGTTAAAAAGTATAAATAGATTATGAATGTGTTTGATTGGTTTCTGTATGCTAGTTTTTTTATCATTTAAAACGTTTTCCTTTTCAAATAATGGTGAGACACATTGAATTGTGTTAGCCACACCGTGCCACGTATTGAGGTAGGTTGACTCATATGCGTCACATATGACCCATGGATAGTAGTTCTAAAGTATCAACACAATCCAAATATGTTTGGTCTTTTTTCTATATTCCTGTTGTTTTTACTTCAAATGATGTCTATTTTAAACAAAAGAGAGACCGTTTGAGAGATACTGGCCACACAAAACCTTGGATTGAGGCAGGGATGAATCATACACATCACATATGGCCCATGGATTTCTTTTTCCTAAAGTTAAAACAAAATCCGAATGCGTTTGGTCAGTTTTCCGTATTTTAATTTTTGTTTTTACTTAAAATGATGTCCATTTAAAAAAAAATAGTGACACTTTGAGTGGTGTCGGCCACTTTGTGCCACAGATTGAGGAGAGGCTAACTGGTACACATCACATATGACCCATGGATAATTTTCCTAAATTCTCAACAGAATACAAATTCATTTTGTTGGTTTTCCGTATGTCAATTGTTCTTTTCACTTAAAATGATGTTCATTTTAAACAGAAGTGAGATGCTTTGAGTGGTTCCAGCAACACCGCACTTCCGATAGAGGTGTAGTTTATTCATTCACATCACACATGACCCATGGTTTATTTTCTTAATGTTTCAATAGAATTCAAATGCAGTTGTTCAGCTTTCAGTATGTGAGTTGTTGTTTTCACTTAAAATGATGTCCATTTTTATCAAATGACATACATTTTGAATGGTATTGACCACACCGTGCCATTGATTGAGGATTGGTTGACTCTCACATGTCATAAATGACCCATGGATCATTTTCTTAAAGTATCAACACAATCCAAATGCGTTTGGTCAGATTTCCAAGTGCCAGTTGTTTTTTTCACTTAAAATCATGTTCATTTCATATAAAAGTGAGACAGTTGGAGTTATGTTGGCCACACCGGCCCTTGGATTGAGGTAGGATTGACTTGTACAGAACAAAAATGACTCGTGGATCCTAGTTCAAAGTATCAATAGAATCTGAATGCATTTGTCGGTTTTCCGTATGACAGTTGTTGTTTTCACTTAAATGGTTTTCCATTTGAAAGAAAAGTGAGACACTTTGAGTGGTTCCGGCCACAATGCACCTCATATTGAAGTTGGGTTTACTTGTACATGTCAAAAATTCCCCATAGATCATATTAAAAAATATTTAATAGAATCCAAATGCGTCTGGTTGGTTTTCCGTATGTCAGTTGTTGTTTTCAATTGAAATGATGTCCATTTGAAATAAAGAGAGACACTCTGAGTGTTGTAGGCCACGCCGCGCCTTGTATTGAGGCGTGGATGACTTGTAACTGTAAAAAATGACTCATGGATTGTTTTGCTAAAGTATCAACACAATCCGAATGTGTTTGGTCGATTTTCCATATTCCAGTTGTTGTTTTCACTTAAAATCATGTCTATTTCAAATAAAAGTGAGACAATTTTAGTGGTGTCGGCCACACCGGACCTCGGATTGAAACAGGGTTAACTTATACACATTACATATGTCCCATGGATCATTTTCATAATGTTTCAATAGAATCTGAATGCCTTTGGTCAGTTTTCCGTATGTCAGTTGTCGTATTGACTTAAAATGAATGTCCTTTTGAAATAAAAGAGAGACAATTTGAGTGGTTTCGGCCTCACCACTTCTCGGATTGAGATGGGGTTGACTCGTACATGCCACAAGTGACACATGCATCATTTTCCTAAAGTATCAACACAATTTGAATGCATTTGGTCTGCTTTCCTTAAGCCAATTTTTTTACATAAAATCATATCCATTTAAAAAAATAAATACACCTTGAGTGGTACCAGCCACACTGTGCCTCAAGTTGAGGCGAAGTTTACTCGTATACATAAAAAATGACCTAGGGATCCTTTACTTAATGTATAAATAGAATCTGAATGCATTTGATCAGTTTTCCGTATGCTGGTTGTTATTTTCACTTAAAATGTTATCCATTTCAAAGAAAACTAAGACACCTTGAGTAGTGTCGGCCACACCATGCCTCGGATTGACTTTGACATGACCGCGTCATGACAGCGGCGTAATCGCGTAGTGACCACGGTATGAACGCGACATGTTCTCCCAGTCCAGCGACATTCGTGGGGCCACATATTTCGGCCATGAGAGAAGGGAGCAGGAGGAGTAGGGAAACATTCCAGTTTTTTCCTCCCTCCCCATTAACTATGGGTGGGTAATGTATCTCAATATATATCTAGGTATCATACATTGAATTCTAATAGGGCTGCGAACCACCATGGGGTGTCATCTAAGAGCAGGGCCAAATCACGACATTATTTTAGCATGACCGCGGCGTGACCACGACGTGACAGCGGCGTGACCGCTGCGTTACAACAACGTATTGGCCCGGTCAAGCGACATTCATGGGGAAGCATCTTCCATCCAGGAGTGAAGGGAGTTGGAAAAGTGGGGAAACATTCCAGCCGTCTCCTCCCTCCCCATTAACTATTTATGGGTAATGTATCTAAAACTCTATCTAGGTATCATACATCGAATTCTGATAGGACTACGAACTGTTGTGGGGTGTCGTCATAGAACAAGGCCAAATCACGGAATTATTGGGATGTGACCATGGTGTGACCGCAGTATGACTGCGGCATGTTTGCTCGGTCCAGCGACATCTGTGGGGCAGCATATTCCGGCCAGGATTCCAAATAAACCATATATAGTTTTCCTTCACATTATAGAAACTGATCTTATGTTATAAAAATAGACTCTTGATTCAAGAATTTGGTATGATAAAAATATATATTTTATATTCGTTGTATTTTAAAGTGTTACTAAGTAGTTAAAACTACTAATTGAGAGTCAAATTATGTTGGTGTATTACTTATCAATGGTTTATAAATTTCTGGGAACTCTAATAATAAAAATTCAGTCTCTTTGAGAACAATAGAATTTGAGTTTTTTTTAACATCTCCGGATGCAACACAAATCTTATAGGAGAATTCATATATGTAAAAAATTAGATGTGCATCGGGGCCAGGAAAACACCCCAAACAGTGTTAAGATGAATCTTATGGTGGGGAGAACCGTAAGACTAACAGGTGTTAAACAATGAAACCATCCGTGTTTTTAGACATATAGTCTCGTGTAAACACCATATGGGTTATCCAAGAGGCCAGACAGACACCCGAAATGTGGTTCTCCATAATATAAGGCCACAACAGACCTGATAGAATAAAATATACTATTTAATATGTTATAACAACAGATGGTTAGAAGGTTCTAGTGAGTGGCACAATGACCCAACTTCTAAAGGGAAACGAAACAACGGAAAATTGTCATACACCCTAAAATACCACTTTGTGTTTTCGCAGACAGCACATCTCTGTTGGAGGGGTTTTATTAAAATAACATGACTTTCTTTATCAAATGAATCAATTATATTAATGAAAACTTATACAAGATATGATATTCAATATAATTAAGAAGAATTATGAAAGAATCTAAATTCAATTTAATGCATTCTTAAATTAAAGAGGCAATGAGAGGGGCTCTACATCATGGTGGAACCAAGCCATCCACTTCAACTCTTGGATCATTCAAACATAAAGATGTTGCTCCTCCACTGCATATACACACCTTCACACACATGCAAGGACACATATCCCTTATACACAGACATGCATGACCATGAGCATGTGGAAGGGGATCCGTGAACATATTCTTATATTCATATATTAGTCACCACTCACATGTTTATGCATTTATATATATATACATGGTCACACATAGCCCTATATGTGTATAATCCTATCTATGGGTGACTATACATGTAACGGGGGAACCCAAATACATATAATTACTTACCTATGAACACCCAGGCAAGTCGCCATTGACTTGGGGACTCGAAACCAACGAGTAGGGATCAACGCACTACACAAAGGATGTTAAGAACAATAAAACATATGAATGATGCTACATAACCCATGAGAAACCAACCAATGGAATTAAAACCTTACCTAGATTGGAAACGGAGAACCAAATCCACTAGAACCAACATGAAATGATCTAACTCCCTACCCAAAACATAATATGGAGTAAAAAACACTAAATACCCAAATTCATGAGGTGGGAGACAAGTAATAACAATATAATCTTACCTTAGATCAAAGCCAGTGGACTGAATCAATCAATACTCCTTCTAGTGACCTTCAAAAAATATAACTACACTTTGTCCATAGAAAGTATTCAAAGATCTATGTGACCCATGCGGTAAAAAAATAAATTAAAAACTAAACTATAACATACATGTCTCCTATGGCTATACCTATCATCACCCAACATATATATACCACTGCGCCCCATGGGTCGAATCATGTTCCTGCAAGAAAATGGGAAATAGACCAATGTTTCAAAATTATACTATTAGACAGTACATTACTATTAATTAACAATTAATATTCCTATTAATGGTATATAATCAATTTGTCCCATGTTTCAACTTAGATTGGTTTTTTTGATACAAGGGATGAGGTCTTATTATTATTGGTGTTTATGTTTACGCTTGAGATATTTATTTAAAAATGATGCATGTATTTGGCATTATTATTTATTGAATTAGTTCTTAGCATGTTTCCATGGGGCCTGTCCACATGAATAATTCATGGAATGTAGGGTTTAGTTGACATTTATGGGCTTTAATGTGATTGATGTCACTAAAGATGGGGATTTGGATCAAGTAAAATATTCCTAAGAGGATTGGGCCTTGTTCTGATAAGTGTGGCAATTTTAAATCTAGCATTTTACGGGGATATACCTATGTGGATGGATTAGAATTATGGTTGGTTCTTATAGTGGTATGGTCCCTCTGAGTATAAAAAATGTTTTACGAAATGTTTTACTCCATTTAATGATTCAAAAGTTCAACTAAAGAGATTAAGGATGAGATGCTATTATTGTTATTGGGTATTATCTGACATATTGGCACTATAATTCCAAGAGGCATGGTGTGATTTAGCTTAGGATGGAACCTGTTTAATGGTGTTGGGTTATAATACTTGATTTTGATGAGGTTCTTGACCGGATAATTGAAAATATAATGTAGATGGGTTCATCATGGTGTGATTTTGTGACTAGGACAATCATAAGGTGAATAATCTTCTTTTTCTAGTTGGATGATGAGATGGGCATCGGGGCATGGGATAATCCTTGAGAGATGTGTCTAGACTATGTGACTTAGAGGATAGAATATGATATGTTTGATAGAATTGGGTGAGTAGCCAACCCATGCGAGGATGATAAGATGTATAGAGACACTTGGGGTTATTTATGCAATCTCATGGAGACAGTTGGGGTTATTTCATGATTCTAACATACTCTATAAATGTTACCACACAATGTTTTAGAAAAATAATTCCATCTCATGGAAGACACTAAGGCTACTCTATATTCCAATGTTTCCTCACAATCACACCTCATGGTATTATAGTATACAAGTGTAACGACCTGAGAAACTATGTTTGGAGTTTTGACAAGTTTGTTTTACAATGCCACCTGTTAAGTGAACAAACAATCAACTTATAAGATAATAATAATAAAATAGAAAAAAACATATCAAATGAATGAATGCTCCTTTTATTCAAAATAGTAACATCCCGGTGGCTAAAACTCACACTGATCGAACCAGAGGATAAACTAACCAAAAATCCCAACTAAAAACCTGATTATAATAGTTTAGAGACCGCTTAAAACCACCAGGACACCAAGAAGGCGGTAAGGGTTTCTGGTGTCCATCAGAATGTACATGAGGATGACCAATGCAACTGTAACTATGTTGAGCACCAAGAGAATCACAAGAACCATCTCTTCCTTTCTCCTTCAGTCACCTGGAGTGAGGGACACCCCGAGACCAGAATCTTTATAAGCACACTAATCCGACCGTTGAACCCAAACAGCTATAAATATGACCGTTGGATTCTCCTATCCTCTTTTTTTTTATTTTTGACCATTGGAGATAAGGATGGCTTAACCCCGAATGGTTCAAAATGTTAATTATGTATTTTTCTTTAATATTTAAAGAATGAAATCAATGATAATATAACTAAATTATTTCTTGTTTTCCCAAAATGAAAATTATATTTTTATGTTTCAAAACGATAAAAATAAATATTATTTCCACTATTTTATATACATATTTTAAACTTGAGCAGTTACACTTTTATCTTCTAATTATATTAAATCTGATGGATTTTACTTTATGAGTTATATATATTTATATTACATCAAACTTTAAATTAAATGATTTATTTTTATCTCTAAATTAAATATAAGTAATAAAAATAATGTAAATATTTATAATTTGAACTTTTAATTACTGTTTTGAAACATTGTCAAATTATGGTTTTATTTACATTACAAGTTTTGCGTCTTTATGTTAATGCTTACCTGAATACTCTTATTACTTTAAAAACAATGAAGATAATAGAATGATGGTAAAAATTTAAAATAATTAGTAATGTTATATGAGTTTGTGTTTTTGAAATTATGTTAAATATGGAATTAAGAAACCAAATATTTTTAAAAAATGTATTCAAATCATTCCATGTAATTATAAAAATAAGATAATTGTTTTTAGGTAAAATAATAATATATTTTTATGACTTAAATAGGGGTTTAATATTTTAATATATTTTTGTATTTATAGCTCTTGACTTCAGATAATAATAGTTTAGTAATATGGTTATATTAATAATAATAATGATTTTATAATAGGTTTAATAAAACAATAAAATAACAATTTTTATAAGATAAAAACGTTGAAAGAAAATAAATTTATATATTATGTTAATGCGTTAAAAAAATGAAGTCGCGTGTTTTAAAACACCGCGGAAATCTGGAGCCATCCGATCTGGTGCTCTCAATCATGGTCGTCTGTGATTTTAATGTCACTCTGCATCCGAGCCGTCTGATCATTTTCCATCTAATCATGGCCGTCCGTTTTTTTTTCGTGTCCCTCTGTCTTGCGGTTCTTCTTCTTCCTCACGCCCGTAGTACCAGTATAGGCAGCGTTTTCTTCTTCTTAGGCCGGCGAGTGGACCCGTTTTCTCTCCTCTTTTCCACAAGTTTGGCACCGTCTATTAAATACATGGCCTCAGTTCCATCGACGCCTCTCCACACTTGTTTTTTTTAACCGGGAGTTGCACCGAAGCAGGGGCAGTTCCTTCATGTTTCTCTCCAAGCACCTCCTACGGAAACCTCCGAGACCTCATCACCGCCTCTTGCTCTCCTCCTCCCCAAGCTGTTAAGGGACAAGCCATGTTGTGTTTATTTTTTTTAGCTTTGGTATTTATATTTTTATAGATGTTTATATATAAACATATACGTATATACACTTTTTTTCATACACATATGCTTGATTTTGAGGAATGTTCTAGTTCGCTTCAGTTTGGAGTCCCAAAACCGGGGTTTTTACAGTGAAGGGAAATCCCTTTGCTTCGTTTCCCTTCACTTCGATGGTTATATGTACGTATATATGTTTTTTATATATAAATATGTATAATTACATAAACCATATCTTTCTATAATCCATTTTTTTTCTTAAAAGGAATATTCTGAAATTGATAACCGGTTCTTTTATTTATATAAATAAAATAATTTTAACTTTTTACTTATTTTAGTTTCAGGTAGACTATATATATATATTCTTTTTGGTATGTATATGTGTACCTAAATGTATATAAATTCCTTTCAATTCATACACCTTTTTTCAGAATACATGATGAATGGGTATGATTATTATGTGTTAGTACATTTTGGTATAACGTGATGAGTTGCTAAAATTATATATACCCTTTAAAACAATTACTCCATGAACAATACCAAGAATATTTATATACATGGTTATATATATGATGATGTTTAAGGATTGGTTTAATGTCAAAATGACTTTTCCAATTGAAAATTTTCATTTATCATCCTTTTGACAATTCTTGCACTTTTTGTAAAAATGTGCGGTGTGAACCCCCCTTAAGCATTTATATGTGTGCAGGTGAATGTGTTTTCAAAAGTTCAGTTTCCAAAACAATTTTTTTCAATTAATTATTATCAGGACTTGGTTATATATATATATATATATATATATATATATTTATAGACACATAAGTTTCTAATAATTTTAGTGGATGCTAAGCCAACATGTATGTTGCACCGGTGGACTGGCTTAACCTGAAAATTTATGTACCCTCAATGAAATTTATACTTGTAAAAAATGATTTTTGCATTTTTAAAGAGATGAACTATGAATTTATGGTTTTATTTAATGAACATGACAAAATTTTACATGACAATTTATTATGTTCAGTGTTCTAGTTATTTTTTCTTGTACAAGAGTAAGTTGATTTAGTTTATTTACATCACTGCTTATTCTGAAGCCAACAGTCCAGTTATTTTTTTTTATATTTATGATATGATCCATATCATGTTATGAGTATGTATGCAAAAAAGGAAATTTTGATTAAGGATGTATGAATGAAACCCTATGAAAGAATGACCATGTCAAGATCTATGAGGGATGTTTTGAACATAAATGTTTATGGATGGGTGCGCCCGGAATTATACAGCGCTCCAATGCATTGGGTAAAGTAAGTGTCTCATGAGACGTCATGTGAGATGGTCTTGGCGAATAGCCTTGGCTTGTGCTTTCATGTGCGACGGTCTTGGTGGATATCCTTGGCTTGTGATTTCATGTGCGATGGTCTTGGCGAATAGCATTGGCTTGTGCATTCACGTGCGACGGTCATGGCGAATAGCCTTGGCTTGTGCTTTCATGTGTGACGGTCTTGGCGAATAGCCTTGGCTTGTGCTTTCATGTGAAATGGTCTCGACGAATAGCCTTGGCTTGTGCTTTCATTAGCGACGGTCTTGGTGGTTAGCCTTGACTTGTGCTACTATGGGAAACGGGATTGGCGATTGGCCTTGACCCATACTAAGTTATTTTTTAAGATAATGACACAAGGTCTTGACAAAAGCCCGACATTGTACATTCCCCCTACATGTAATGATAAATGGTCAAGCAGGGGTTAGTCCAACTAACAAGACATCCCCTAGTTGAAATTTTCCCTTGACTATGAGAATGAAATCACGAGATAAGAACTGTCATTCATATGGTAAGTTGTTATAAGACCATTATGCGCCCATGAATCATGTTATGAACATTTTCCCTGCTTACTCACAGATTTTTAGAACTGAAGTAATCTTGGTTGTAAATTATGCATCATTTATTATTCACATGCTTGCACTCTTTGATTTATGTCATCATTAAATCTTCTTTTAAGTAAGTACTCTTCACCATGAATCTGATTTTTAAAAAGGTAGGATTTACATGTTTTAAGAAAAGATGATGTTTTGTTTTAGTAAAGTGTTTTGATTCATTCAAAATGACTTCTTTAAGAAAGAGTTTTCTTAAATTTTTTTAAAACCCCTTACTGGGCATTTTTGCTCACCCTACGTTTTTGTTTAAAAATTTTCAGGCATAGTATGTACTGATGAAGTTTATCAAAGCAGCTGGTTTCCCAGAATCCTGAGCCTCGCGATCTTCTGTAGTAATGGGACAAGATATATATTAATTGTAAATGATGTAATGAAATGTTAGTATGTCACGTCTCATGAGGCACCTGAGGATAGGGGTCTCTACAGTTGGTATCAGAGGATAGGTTCAGGCAACTCTGGAAAACAAGGTGGTTTGAATGTAATACTATGATTGACTGAGTAAAAATGTTATGACTTTCAGATGGCTGATGAAAATGTACCTACCTACCTACTGTCACTTCCCACTGAGGCTCTAGTGAACATTGAATCTCTAGCTAGCCGTGAGAACTTTCTAAATTATTCCCGAATTTGCATGACGTGTATGCACCTGTATGACGTGTCAAACTCGCCTAGGGTGATTATTCTTCACCGGGGATTGGGGATGGATTATCTCCTAATGATGATGACCTAATTTCCCTCTTGCACACGTCGGTGAAAGTATCACAAGGGACTCTTCCAAATGTTCACGACTGGAGAGGAATTTGGTACGATTCTTGATAACCGCTTTCAAAAAGCTGCTGCTGCCGGAGACCTCCGAGCGGCTTACCTGTGCCAAATTTTTTACTTTGGCTTCTAGGGACAGTTAGTGGACTTTGGGGTGTTGGAAAGTCCACCCGATTGTCTCTTTGGAAAGAGGTGTATACTAATGTTTCCCAACTCCATACCCCTCATGCTAAACTCAGGAGGCGTCATAGATGTTCCCATGAGTTTAACCCCGTTTGTTCAGCGTGTGTGTGGTTTGAAGGGTTGGGGAGTTTTGCCACTCATTGTGGTGTACGTTTAGTAAACTCAGGCTTTGTCATGTAAACTGTTGCATAAATGGAAGTTTATTGTTTCCTTTCATGTTTCTACCTTATCAATGTTGTTATGATTTTCCTATCGAATGTTTTTTTCAGATGGCTAGTCATACGAACCTCTCATCACTACCCGATGAGTTAATAGATGTTATCTTGATCAGGGCATGCACGGTGGATTATCCATCCTTTCTCCACCTACCAAGGTCCTGCCAGCGTTTTCTTGATCTAGAAAATGGTCCTGAGATTCTTCGGTTGTGTCAAGAGGATGATCGTGTCTTTCACCTCATTGCCACTACTCAACTTCCCTGCTACAGCCGAAGGGGAAGATACTTTAAGGGGCTCTTTCAGTGTTTTACTCTGGCGCAAAACTTCTCTGCCAGAGTGTGCTTCCTCATAGCATCCTAGGATGGACATCTTAGTGCAGCATATATGTTCCAAGTCGTGAATCTCAGTCTCCTTAATCGCATCATTCCTCTCAACTACCTCGATCATGATGTGGCCCAAAGAGTTATGAGGGATTTTATCTACTCGGACGTTTCCGATCATTTCACCACACAAGCCTCCATTTGGAAGCCCATGTACAGTACGCATGAGCAAGAGTTCAAGACGTACTATTCGAGGTGCATCTGGTCTAGGGAAATGGAAGAACTATGTGCCAACTATGGTATTCTGTTAACCGAGCCAGATCCACTGTTTTGGTAATGTTGTACGTGTAGGGTTTCCGTTTTTCCATTTTTTGATAGAATTGTGAGGGAGCCATTCAATGAAAGGGGAAGTAATGTAACGACCCAAGAAACCGTGTTTTGAGTTTTGACAAGTTTTTTTACAATGCCACCTATTAAGTGAACAAACAATCAACTTATAAGATAATAATAATAAAATAGAAAAAAAAACATATCAAATGAATGATAGCTCCTTTTATTCAAAAGTGTAACATCCTGGTGGCTACAACTCACACTGATCGAACAAGAGGATAAACTAACCAAAAATCCAAACTAAAAACCCGATTACAATAATTGGGAGACCACTTAAAGCCACCAGGACACCAAGAAGGCGGTAAGGGTTTCTGGTGTCCATCAGAATGAACTTGAGGATGGCTGAAGCCACTGCAACCGTGCTGAGAACCATGGGAATCACATGAACCATCTCTTCCTTTCTCCATCAGTCACCTGGAGTGAAGGAAACGCCGAGACAAGAATCTTTATAAGCACACAAATCCAACCGTTGAACCCAAACAGCTAATAATATGACCGTTGGATTCTCCTATCCTCATTTTTTTATTCTTGACCATTGGATATAAGGATGGCTTAACCCCGAAAGTCTCGAAAAGTTAATTATGTATTTTGCATTAATATTTAAATAATGACATCAATGATAATATAATTAAATTATTTCTTGTTTTCCCAAAATGCGAATTATATTTTTATGTTTCAAAACGATAAAAATTAATATTATTTCCACTATTTGCTATACATATTTTTAACCTGAACAGTTAAACTTTTATCTTCTAATTATATTAAATCTGATGGATTTTACATTATGAGTTATATATATTTATATTACATCAAACATTAAATTAAATGATTTATTTTTATCTCTAAATTAAATATAAGTAATAAAAATAATGTAAATAATTATAATCTGAACTTTTAATAACTGTTTTGAATGTTTGTCAAATTATTGCTTTATTTACATTACAAATTTTCCGTCTTTATGTTAATGCTTACCTGAATACTCTTGTTACTTTCAAAACAATGAAGATAATAGAATGATGGTAAAAATTTAAAATAATTAGTAATGTTATATGAGTTTGTGTTTTTGAAATTATGTTAAATATGGAATTAAGCAACCAAATATTTATGACAAATGTATTCAATTCTTTTCAAGTAATTATAAAAATTAGATAATTGTTTTTTAGGAAAAATAATAATATATTTTTATGACTTAAATCGGGTTTTAATAGTTTAATATTTTGGTGTATTTATAACCCTTGACTTGGGATAATAATAATTTAGTAATAAGGTTATATTAATAATAATAATTATTTTATAATTGGTTTAATAAAACAATAAAATAACAGCTTTTATAAGATAAAAACGTTGTAATAAAATAAATAAATATATTATGTTAATGCGTTAAAAAAACGAAGCCGCGTGTTTTAAAACACCGCGGCAATATGGAGTTGTCCGATCCGGTGCTCTCAATCACGGCCATCCGTGATTTTAATGTTACTCTGCATTCGACCCGTCTGATCATTTTCCATCTAATCATGGCCGTCCGTTTTTTTTCACGTCCCTCTCTCCTACGGTTCTTCTTCTTCCTCGCGCCCGTAGTACCAGTATAAGCGGTGCTTTCTTCTTCTTAGGCCGGTGAGTGGACCCGTTTTCTCTCAACTTTTCCACGAGTTTGGCACCATCTATTAAATACCTGACCTCAGTTCCATTGATGCCTCTCCACTCTTGTTTTTTTAAACCGGGAGTTTCACCGAAGCTGGGGTTGTTCCTTCGGGTTTCTCTCCAAGAACCTCCTATATAAACCTCCAAGACCTCGTCGCCTCCTCTTGCTCTCCTCCTCTCCAAGCTGGTAAAGGACAAGCCATGTTGTGTTTATTTTTTTAGCATCGGAATTTATATTTATATAGATTTTTATATATAAACTTATAAATATATACACTTTTTTTCCTACACATATGCTTGATTTTGAGGAATGTTCTAGTTTGCTTCAGTTTGGAGTCCCAAAACCGGGGTCTTTATAGTGAAGGAAATCCTTTTTCTTCATTTCCATTCACCTCGATGGTTATATGTACGTATATATGTTTTCTATATATAAATATGTATAATTCCATAAACCATATCTTTTCATAATCCATTTTTTTATAAGGAATATTCTGAAATTGATAACAGGTTCTTTTCGTTATATAAGTAAAATAATATTAACGTTTTACTTGTTTTAGTTTCAGGTAGACTATATATATATATATTCTTTTTGGTATGTATATGTGTACCTAAATGTATATAAATACCATTGAATGAATACACCTTTTTTCAGAATACATGATGAATGGGTATGTTTATTATGTTTTATTACATTTTGGTATAACGTGATGAGTTACTAAAATTATATATACACTTTAAAACAATTACTCCAAGAACGATACCAAGACTATTTATATACATTGTTATATATATGATGATGTTTAAGGATTGGTTTAATGTCAAAATGACTTTTCCAATTGAAAATCTTCATTTATCAGTGTTTTGACAATTCTTGAACTTTTTGTAAAAATGTGTGGCATGAACCCCCCTTAAGCATTTATATGTGTGCATTTGAATGTGTTTTCAAAAGTTCAGTTCCCAAAACCATTTTTTTCAATTAATTATTTTTAGGACTTGGTTATATATATATATAGAGACACATAAGTTTCTAATAATTTTAATGGATGCTAAGCCAACATGTATGTTGCACCAGTGGACCGGCTTAACCTGAAAATATATGTACCCTCAATGAAATTTATACTTGTAAAAAATGATTTTTGCCTGTTTAAAGAGATGGACTATTAATTTATGGTTTTATTTAATGAACATGACGAAATTTTACATGACAATCCATTATGTTCAGTGTTCTAGTTATTTTTGCCTGTACAAGAGTAAGTTGATTTAGTTTATTTACATCAATGCTTATTCTGAAGCCAAAAGCCTCATTCTTTTTTTTTACATTTACGATATGATCCATATCATGTTATGATTATGTATGCAAAGAGGGGGTTTTATTAAGGATGTATGAATGAAACCCTATGAAAGAATGAGCATGTCAATATCTATAAGGGATGTTTTGAACTAAAATGTTTGTGGACGGGTGCGCCCAGAATTATACAGTGCTCCAATGCATTGGGTAAAGTAAGAGTCTCATGAGACGTCATGTGCGACGGTCTTGGCGAAGAGCCTTGGCTTGTGCATTCATGTGCGACGGTCTTGGATAATAGCCTTGTCTTGTGCTTTCATGTATGATGGTCTTGGCGAATAACCTTGTCTTGTGCTTTCATGTGCGACGGTCTTGGCGAATAGCCTTGGCTTGTGCTTTCATGTACGATAGTCTTGGTAAATAGCATTGGCTTGTGCTTTCATGTGCGACGGTCTCGACGAAGAGCCTTGGATTGTGCTTTCATGTGTGACGGTCTTGGCAGTTAGCCTTGACTTGTGCTACTATGGGAAATGGGATTGGTGATTGGCCTTGACCCGTACTAAGTTATGTTTTAAGATCAAGACACAAGGTCTTGACAAAAGCCCAACATTATACATTCCCCCTAAATGTAATGATAAAAGGTCAACCAGGGGTTA
The DNA here is from genome assembly GCA_963277665.1 of Viscum album. NCBI lineage: Eukaryota > Viridiplantae > Streptophyta > Magnoliopsida > Santalales > Viscaceae > Viscum > Viscum album. Next base: position 2,011,031,256 of record OY728155.1, read on the forward strand.
TTCCAACTAACAAGACTTCCCCTAGTTGAAATTTTTCCTTGACTATGAGAATGAAATCATGACATATGAATTGTAATTCATATGATAAGTTGTAATAAGACCTTTATGCGCCCATGAATCATGTTATGAACATTTTCACTACTTACTCATAGATTTTTAGAACTGAAGTAATCTTGGTTGTATATTATGCATCATTTATTCTTCACATGCTTGCGCTCTCTTATTTATGTCTTCTTTAAAGCTTCTTTTAAGTAAGTACTTCTTCACCATGCATGTGATTTACAAAAAGGTAGGATTTACATGTTTTAAGAAAAGATAATGTTTTTTTAGTAAAGTGTTTTGTTTCATTCAAAATAAATTCTTAGAGAAAGAGTTTTCTTAAAATGTTTTTAAAACCCCTTACAGGGCATTTTTTCTCACCCTACATTTTTGTTTAAAATTGTTCAGGCATAGTATGTACTGATGAAGTTTATCATAGCAGCTGGTTTCCTAGAATCCTGAGCCTCGCGATCATCTGTAGTAATGGGACATGATATATATTATTTGTAAATGATGTAATTAAATGTTAGTATATCATGTCTCATGAGGCACCTGGGGATATGGGTCTCTACAATAAGTGATACACATCAACTAGTTGGGATAACATCACTACCCTCCGTCTATAGAAAAAAGTAAAATAGCTAAGTGTCCAATTCGATAAAGAACATAAAATAAAAACTAAACAAAAACAAACTTGTATCTTATGACTATATATGTCACCTACCAATATATAAGAACCACAATGCCCCATGGGTCAAATCATGTTCATGTAAGAAATGGGTAATAGTTGCATTTAATAATCTCTTCATTTTTCATTATGTTATTTATATATCACGTTGTTTGAGACATCATACTTGTACATATATCCATTGAATTTGAACCTATGCTACATTAGTTGAGTTGAACATTATTCAAATAACCATATTATGCTCCATCCTTTGTCATGTGAGTAGTCATGCATTTTTAAGATGGTGATTACCATTATCTAAACATATAATCATGTAGTTTATCCGGGTAACCAATGGAATATCGATAAATGTGTGAGATACAATTCGTGTAGGTAACCACCGAGAGGTCTATAACTATCCTGTCTATTTATATAACATTTTAATATAATGATATCATAAATTAATGCAACAAATAACAAATCAAAGACGGTTTTCTATGGTTTGGGAGAAAAACCCCATTCTTCTTCAATGGAGGGTTAAATATTAAACTAATTAAATGAAATTTAATGAATAAATTCTAGGTTAAATCATGATAGAAACAAAAACATATATAAATCAAAATCAAAAATAAAAACTGAAATATTAGATACATTTCAATAAAAAGAAGGTACCACTTAAGAAAATACCTAATTTGGGATGGGTTGGATGGAGATTCACCTTGAGATTCAGCAGTTTGGATGGGATAGAGGAAGAGGAAGCCGAAGGAGCTCCAAGATCACTGAGAGAGAGGGGTAATTTGGGGGAAGTTCTCTGGTTTATGGTTCTACATCACGAATGGGGGAGAGGAGGGTCTGTTGTTAATTTTGGGGAAACATTACCAACGGTTTTTAAAAATCATTGGTAATAATTTTTGGGACACACTTATACCAAAGGTTCCTTAGAACCGTTGGTAAAAGGTCCCCTAAGCATTCCTTTTACCAACAGTTCTATTTAAACTGTTTGTAAAGCTTTCTTAGGAGGTAATTTACCAAAGGTTTTAGTAAATGGTTTGTAAAAATCATCTTTACCAATGGTTTTATGAAACCATTGTTATGGAAGTGTTGGGAAAAACCCACATTCCAGTGGCGTGGTTTTCTATAAAATCTAACCCTACGGTTTTTATTTAGGGATCTAAAGGTGGTTATTCTAAGAGAATGTAATTTCATCAATAATCTATATATTGTTTACTTATTATTTCACCAAAATGATTACTTTCCAAATATTTCCAATATAAAGGACTAGTATATACCATATACTATGTTTTTATTCCATTTATTCCATAACATATATTATTTTCATCACCTATCAAAGGAGACATGAAATCCGTTATCATTTCTTCGATGGATTACCACCTCACAAAATTATATAGTTTTCTTTACAAAATAAAATATCAAGGATGGATATAATTATTGATTTTATGTATATATATGATATTTACACTATTATTATAATTATGGGATAATAACATCACATATTCCTTATTATGTTTCATTATGTGAGAATATGATGTTGTAACTCATGTGTAAGGAGGACTACTGCCTCATGATGATATGTTATATTTTATCACATAAACATAAAATTGAACGTAATACAGAAAAAATTAAGGAATATATGTAATATATATTATATAATAATGACTCTATAATTTTGATATAATATTTACCTCTCTAGTATTTGATTATCTGAGAAAACAAAAACAACACTCATGATTACGTACAACCTACAGTCTCATGAATAGTGTAAATTTTTTTAGATGAATAAAAATACTTAGGTGAAAAATTTACATAAAATATATATCATTTATAATATTTATTAGATTTTGGGACAATGATCAATGAATAAGGGCTATAAATTACAAGCTAAAAACAAACATGAATACCAAAACAATTTTTACCTAAAACACAATTTTAGCATGGGATTTTTAATAAAAGGGTAATTAAAGTTCATATAAATACCATATATTGTATTAAATATCTAATTATGATTGTATAACTGATTTATAATAAACTATAATTATTATAATGTATTTTTAACCTATATGGAGGATGTCGGGTCTTTTTGTAAATGTTTTCTCTCTCAAATAGCCTTCTTTGGGATATATGTTATGTTATCCACCTATATAATATTATGATGTCTATCTAAAAATATTTTACATGTTATATAATACATATTTTTTCATTATTATATTAAAATTTTAATTTTATGTTATCATGTACTGGGGATTACAATTTATAAGATTACTTAGTGGTAAAGGATTATTATCTCCATTTTATTTTATTATGACACCAGCCATATAAACAAATTTTGTTCATTTGTGTGGATTAAATAATTATAGTGAATTTAATTATTGAATATTATCTTTAAAAATATTTGATATAATTAACCCTATAATTTTTTCACTTTCTTGGTTTTCATGATTTAGTAGTTACCAAATTTTTATGTGGTTGATATCTCACTGATAATAGTTATCCTAATTTTTTATGATTATGATATCTATGATGAAATCATATAATAAATTTTCTTAAACTACATAAAATATAATCACCTATATTTATATCATGTGGATATATATTTCCATATTTATTTTTCAAATTTATGTACAAGGGATTTGAAAATAAATTTTTTAATGAAATCCAATTTTATTTCTATCATTGGTTGAAAACCCCTTTTCATCAGTATCCATGATTTATAAAAAATATTTCATGATTTCATTAATGTTTATCTATGATTTCTAAATATAAATTTTAACATTATTTACTTTTTTAAGAAATTATTTAAAATAATCATTACATCATCCTTAAAATAACACATGTTTGGATTTTATAAAAAAATTGACAAAGGAATCATTTTTATTTAACGTCTATGGCATGAATAGAATATCCCATCATCATGAACAATAAATGTTTTAAATGTCATATTATAATTATAATTGGTTATTTTCAATGAATATTATTTTCAAAATTTTATATGAAATATTTTTTAAAAAAAATATCATTTTCAATGTGAAGAAGATATTATCCCTACGAAATGATCCAACTGATCTTCCAAAATAAATTTCTATCTATTATGAAATTCATTGATGTTAAATAATAATTCATGAGGGTATTATATCTTGATACCATCATTATTCTATTATATATTATTTATGTATCTAACGAAAATTTGTTTATGAACCCCATTTCTTTTCCATGGGTTATTCTATAATGGGATTTATTTAAACACATTTGTATTTGGGGGTGTTGATATGAAAAAAGTTTTATTAGGACAATTTATTTTTCATGGGTTCTAATATGGGGAATGTTTTATGATTTTATTGAACACATATGCATGACTCTGATTTTTTAATGTGCTGGTGACCCATGATTTGGCCTCTTCTCGACTCGCCTCAGATATACCTGTTATATATGTTGATGTGGAGCAAGAATCACAGTGTCCTAGTGATTCCCACAATCATTCGGTGAAAGAGCATCCTAATATATCTAATGACATGCTTCAAACCTAACCTCGTCCGAATGAAGATCCATTTTCTAGACCTGAAGATTCATCGCATCGGCTTGCTGATGGAGTGAAGCTAAACCGCGGTGACGCATGGATGAAGTCCGGTCTGAAGGAAAAGCAAGATAATAGGATGGACTCAACTTTTCCAGGTGGTAATGATTTTTTATCTTCCTCTTATGCTGATTCTTTAAAGAATATATATTCAGGACCGAAGATGAATGGAATTAGTTCACTGGGTATGTTTAAAGACTCATGTCATGGTTGGATCCTCTATAAAGGTTCCTCTACTCAAGTTGAAGCTGAACCCGTAGCTCTTGTTGAGAGATTTAAAATTGGAAAAAACTCTTTGATTGCCTATATTGTTTTACCTAATGGTCAAAAGCCTTGGATTCTTTAATATTTGAGTAGTCGAATTTCAATATTTTGATGTTTCTATAATTGGAAATGTGTTTCTCTTGGTCGAGGTTTTTTTCATTACCTATTTCCTTCGGATGACTTGAAACTTCGTTCATGGAGTATGTGGACCTTGCTATTAAATCCTGGTTGGTTTTACATAAATGAATGATATTTGGACTTCAATGTCTCGCATGCAATAAATGCATTTTCTCAGGTCTGGGTTCACTTGCATGGGATGAATTGGGTCCTTTGGAATCAGATGATTTTTCAAGGCATTGCCACAGAAATTAGGACCCCGATTCGTTTTGACAAGGAGACTGAAGATTTACAATTAGGTCACTTTTCTAGGATATTGGTGGAGGTTGACCTCAGTTCCACATTAGTTGACAAGGTGACTCATTCTACTCCTTATAATAACATTCAAATTGATGTTGAATATGTGAAGAAACCTCTCTTATGAAATGAATGTATGGCTCTTGGACACTCTTTACTGTCATGTCGGAAGCATGTGTAATGTGAGGAGTTTGGAATGAGGGGTCATCTAGCAAAACTTTGGTGAAGGAAATCAAAGCCCATTTTTCCTGGTGGTGATGCATTTAAGGAACTACATTCTACTATCACTGATGTAATGATTTCTGGGAAGTCTGATTCTCATGTGTCTAGTCTTAAAGGTAAAGGTATGTTCGAGGATGTATCTCCGAAGAAAGCTCATAGTGTCCCCTCTATCCCTTTGATTGATGTCTCTAAAGGTGATATTTTAGGTGGGGAACATCCTACATGGTCTCTAGGGTTAATGATCCTTGATCTCTCTCAATTGAATGTCTTTGATTAGGCTAATGCACATCAAGGTGTTGACTATCATCAGGAAATTCAGATGCTCTTTCAATCTTCAAATTTTTCTACGAAATGGGGGAATGTTTCTGAGGATGAAAGGGAGCATAATACTCCTATTCAGGATTTAAGTAGTGGTGGGTGAACCTCTTTCAAGGATGTGATTTTGAGTGTAAAGGAAAAGATGAATGCTGGTGAGGGTTTCACCTCTGTTCTCTCAAAGAGGAGACCACACAAGGATTAGTCTAACCTTACTAGGAACATTACTTCCAGATCATCTTCAAAGATGTCATGGAATGTAGACATAGATATTCTTAAGATTTTTAATCATGATAAATCTCAATCTGAGTGGCAGGTTTCTAGTGGATATAATTATGGAAATTATATGTCATATTATGATATCTAGGACTATTGTTAGGTTGATTAGGACATTACTTCTTATTTGATCCCACCCACCAATTATCTGTACTTTTTATTTCTTCTTAATAAATGGTCAGAATCATTTCTTCTGACTAAGAATTATTGGTATGGGTTCAATAACATTATCTCTTTGGGTATGCCATTCCTCTAGGATTTTCTCTAATTTATGGTTGTGGAATTATTTTTAGTCGGGATTAGTAATTTTATTATGTTTTCTATTAATTCATTTCAGCCTCTTGTCTTGCCTTTTCTTCCAAAGGAAGATCACGTGGTTTCCAACCCCCATTATCAAAGGAATTTAGGTTCTCTATTTCATTGTTGAAGGTGGATCTTTTTATGTGTTGTAATTTTATAAATTCCACATTGTTCTTAATGATTACTTGATATTTAAAATGAAATTTAATGCATTTAAAATGTAATGAGAATATTTGTGCATTTGGAAATGGATTTTTTTCACTAAATACTGGATTTCACTTTATTTGAAATAGATGATTCATTTTCAATCCCTAAATCATAACATCATTTTATTAAAGTAGTTGTTTATCAAAAAATAAGAATTGTTTTTTAAAAAATTAAAAAAAAATTCGTAGTGGTAACCTTAGATGTGTTGAGAAAGATACACAGGTAGACTTACTGTACTTGACATCACTATGAGGTAACCTTTGGTATGTAGAAAGTCTATAGAGGGCATCAATATTAGTTGGATCCAACAATATTTATTGGTTGTATTTTTAGTGTATAATATGAATTTTACCATTGACTAGAGATATGTTTTAGGTTTATTGTTGATTCTGGTTGTTCGTTATATGATAGATTATTTTTGGGATGTTGGATCACATGTATATTTATATTTGGTTTATTTACATGAACTATTTCTATATTTGGAAATCATTTTATGAAATTATTTATAACTAAAGAAAAGTTTGATAAAAGGTTTCAATTTTTTTCATTGAAACAATTATGGTAAAACTACTTTTTTTAAACCATGAACTTATGCATTATCATTATTATAACATTCATATATATCATGGTCGATTCTTAATGTTTTATATTTCCCACACCATACATAATTCTGTGGGTAGTTTTAGTCCTTGTTTTGAAGTATTAAGGTAATGTCGAGATAATTCTATATCATCCAAGCATTTATTAACTTTGATTTTTTTTGTTTTTGACGGTTTCAAGGTTATAATTAGTCACGTAATGGTTAGTATAGAAATTTTTATTTTACTTTTTAGTTTTAGTTTTTTGATATGTTCTATCTCCATCTATACACATCGTAAACTGGTTGTATATTTTATTACATTATATAAAAAACATATTTTTTATTATTTTTTACCTAAAAATATAATGGGATGACTTGGTCACCTCATTTCATTGACCAAACTTTCTCACCTTTTATTAGATATCTGTGGTTTACAAAGCTTGATGTGCGTCAACAATGCCTATGTTGGTTCTGTGTATTTGGTAGATTGGATTAAGACCATCAAAATTCAGATAGTATGTCTGGAAAGGGGTTCTAAGTAGCTCACTCCCTTGGCTGAATTCATGTTTCCATGGGTACTTGTACAAATATTTACTCAGTCTAAGTCTGAGTATTAATGCTTATTTAGAATTAATTTTTTGGTAAATCTAATTATTTTGATATATTTAATAAGTTTGATCTCATGGTATGTACATGGTAATTTGAATAACCTATGTGGGGAGATTATTTATATGGGTCTATTTCTTTTTAAAGAATTTTCCCTTTTGGATTAGAATTCTTAACTACTCAAACTTCATATTGTATTAATGTGTTGGTTTTGATTCTTGTATATGGATCAATGGTTTTGTAGATTCTACTGGCTAGTTGGTTGTATTATTTTGTTTAATAGACAATGCATCTAATAAGATCTTTTCTAAGTAAAAGCGGTGTATAAATGATCTAGGTTTTATATACAGATCCTACATTCTACACTCCATGGGTAGAATTTGTGATCTATACCATTCAGACTCTAGGTTCAGTGTGTAGGTTTAGTGATCCAATGACAAGTAGTGGATAATCTCATGGAATTTACAAATAACTGTCACCCTATAATCCATGGTATCAAAGGACCACAAGATTCAGAGGAGTTAATTTAAATGATTAAAAGGATTATTATCTTCTTGGTGAATCTCGAATATTATTTTGTGGATTTTTCTATGTATATGCTTGAGGGATTAAGAATGAGTTAATTTTATTCTACAGTGAAAGCTAAGTATGAAGATGGATATACATGGGTTTCATTCATGAAGATATTTATTCTATAGTATTATCCTAATAATTTGTATAAATTAATGAGAATGGAGTTTATAATGTTGAATAAATGGGATCATACCATTCTTGAGTTCTCTACTAACATTATTGAGTTAGTGCATATGGAATAAGATATTTTCACCAATTATTATCTAAAATATCGTAGGTTCAAGATGGGATTGAGGGATGATGTTTGGTCAATGCCAGTTATTTTTTCTATTATAAATATTATAGAGGTAGTGGATAAATGTTTATTTTGACTAGGCATTCATAGATGGTTGAATAGGTTTCGGCAGAGCAACTATAGGTAGAGTTGTTAGATAATGTGCATTTTCTGGTCATAATAAAAAACATGGGATTAGTTAGTTTTCTACATGACTACATTCCAAGGATACATAAGTGTAGAAACATATTTTTGTCTACTAGTTCAGGTGGTGTCTTCTAACAGGACATATTGTATGGAGGATCATACAACTTTTCCTCATTGTGAGTGATCATTCCATTTGAAATGTCTCTGTAATAAGATGTCCTAAAGGGAGTAATGAAGGATCCAATTTCCACACTGGATGATAGGTAAAGGTGGATTCCTCTATGTGTGATGTGTATTTTATTTGGAAATATGGGGTATCTTAGTGGATCTCTTGAGATGGCTATATGATATAGAGTGTGCACTAGTGGAATATGAAGTATAAGCATCTACTGTTAGATATATTTTATATATTTCATATTCAATAGAGCCTGATTTTTTCAATACACCTGATACTCCTTATTTTATATCTTTAGAGTAGATTTTCGTTATAGATTTTTATTTAGAGATAATTTATCTCTTATTATATATTTCAACGATATTGGAATAGAGTTATGAAAAATGTTTCAAGTGTCCCTCTTATCGGGTGGTTATAGGCGACATTGAGGTGATTTGGGGATTAAATGTGGTTTATAAAGAAATTATTGAATTGATTATCATCATAGATTTGATTATCAACATGAACGGTCATATATGTTGTTATCATTTTCGGGTAAATATCATATATATTGATGGGGTCACTCATGTTTTACAGGGAGTGAGTGGCTTTATATTTTTGAAGGGAGGGGCCTATTATTTTTTTTGCTAGTATGATATCATGCCAATTTTAAGAAATATATCATGACGATTTTTACCCATAAATGGGTGTTTTTATACCTTCTATTTCGAGTATGTACACTTTCGTATTTCTAAATGATTATTTTGGATTACTTCTATAGAGAGTGGTCGAGTTTACAATTTTCCTGCTCCTAGGAATGATACCAATTTCTAAGCCATCGTATTGTATGGAACATGCTATGTTAGTGGAACATAAGATGAATCTTGATGTCCTGCAAGTTGAAGTATTTATTTTTCCAAGAATGTCACTATGGTCTTTGCCTATACTATTTTCATAGAAGGTAGACATAAGTCTCATACATTTTATTGATTACCGAAAGTTGAATTGGGTGACTATTATGATCATGTATCCTTTACCAAAAAATGATGATCTATTTCACCATCTCAAAGGGGCTTGTTGGTTTCTAATATTTACATATGGTTGGGGTACCAACAGTTAATATTTCAAGGAGATGATATACTAGAGTAATTTTTTAGAGTCTATTCGTGTATTTTAGGTTCTTGGATATGAAATTAAGTATTTGTAATGCTGATATAGTATTTCAGGATTTCATGAGCTGTATCATTCATGTGTTATTGGGATGTTTTGTTATTTTAATCATAAATGATATCATAGTTTACTTAAAGACATATGAGGATCACCTCCACCATTTCGATTTCAATTTTTGCACCCTTATGGGACATTGTATGTATGGTAAACATTCCAATGGTGAGTTTTGGATAAAAAAGTTATAACATCCCACCATTTTATAACATAAACTTTCATTACATTACACGAAACTGAGGATCGTTAAGGTTTAGTGTCTTGGAAACAAGGATCATAAAACATAAAAAAAACATAAAACATTCTTCTTAAACACTTGCAAGGCGTCTCCTTAAGTTCATTCTAGGTTCATTACTGCATCTCATAACCTGGGGACATACATCAAAAGAAAGGGTGAGCAGAAGGCCCAGTAAGGGAAACAAGAGGAACAATTTACATGTGAACTTGAGATACTTCAATAAGGACATGAAAAGAACATTAAGGCATGAGAAAGAAATCATGAGGCATTTCTTAATAAAAATAACATTTTTCATAACTTGAAGATGTGGCTACATCATTTAACATAGACAATCATGAACATATCACCAAGGTCCATCCCCAAGGTGTCATTTGAAAATTACCAAGGTTATTCACCAAGGTATCGTGAAAATTGTAATCTCTAGTGGTTACATCATTACCCAATGCATTGGAGCGCTATCAGGGCGCACCCTTAAATTTGCCTTTATTATCATGTGAGCCACATATATCATCATAAAACATTTCATAAATAACCCACATATCATAAAATAAATGGGTTTCATTTCATAATCATAACGTTTTAAAAAACTGCTTTAAAGACATGATCTTTACGTCACTTTAAACCCACGGAAAGGGAAAGTGGGTCTCATGTATGTAAATACCAGAATTTAAAATGGAACATTTTGATATATATATGTGAATACCCTTGTTGAAATAAGAGCTTTGAGTATTCACTTTATAACATAAAATATTTTTGAGAAAAGAGAGAGGCATTTTGAGGGGAAAATTCTGCAGCATAACGGCTAAGTTTCGGGGTTTTAGAAAACATTGAAATGAGAGGGGACATGGGTCACCCACTCATAAATGATCCATAAAACAGTAGGGTGAAAGAATAAGAAGGACATATGGACATGGTAATGAAATTTTAGGGACATACCATTTGAAATGAAAAACATGGAAGGAAAAAGATTAGATTTCTCTTATGAAAATTCGGCAGCCTTACGGCGTCACTTAACTTCAAAAGAAAATGATTTGACAAGATAAAAAAAAGGGTCCCTCATCATATGATCATAAGAGATCAGTATGATTGATATAGAGATCATACCCCAACATAATAAAAAGGAACTTGAAAGACTTGACATGAAAATCGAACTTGAAAAATGAGAAGGGTGAAAGAATCCCTTAAAAATTCGGCAGCCTAACAGCGTCACTTAAACTTTCATAAAATGAAATGATGAGAGTAAGAGGGGATCTCTCATCATATAAACATGAAAGGGCAGTAAGATTAATATAAAAGAACATCCTCTCACATAAAAACTAGGAGCATAATAGGAATGACATAAAAGAAATTACATGAAAAGAAAGAGAGGGGTCAGATCCCTTACCTTAAAACGTGACTCTTGAAACTCAAAGGATTGGACCTTGAGGGCTTGGGGGCACCTTAGGAGGACTCTTTGGAAGGTATTAAGACCAGAACTTCGTTGGGGAAGAGTTGGGAGTGAAAACTAAGGGAGGAAAGGGTGGGTATTTATAGGGAAAGTGAGGAGACAAAGCATTAATGGCCAAAGGACACCTCACATGTGCTTTTCTCAAACCCATGGGCTCTCCCTTGGCATTTATCATGGAGTTAGGCCACATGGGGCCCCCAAAACAATAATTCATCACCCTTGGCCGGCCAACCCTCAAAAGATCTCATGACATCATCATGACATCATTATGATGTCATTAAACATACCGAAACCCTAAAACGGTATTTTTACTATTCACTGAAAATTCAACTTTCTCAGAATAATCCCAAAATTTCACCTTAACCAAATATCAATGCTATGATTTCAAAAATGAACTCCATTTTATAAAAATAATTTTCTAAATATTTTTAATTTTATTTTTAAATAAATACACTATTCATCGAAAATTTATTTTTTTAGAAAAATCCCCAAAAATTACCATAACATAATATCGATGCTCTGAGTTCAAAAATAAAGTCATTTTTATAAAAATAATTTTCTAATTATTTTTAATTAAATTTTTAATTAAAAAACACTATTCATCCGAAAAAACTAATACTTGATTAATAATTTATGAAACCGTTATTTACCCATTTTATTGAATCACATTACTTAACCAAGGTGCCTAGATTATTTTAAAACTTTCTTTAAGTGAAAATTACTAATCCATTTGGTCACATTACTAATCCTAAGCGTAAAATCACTATTCATTATTTACTATTCATCAAAAATTAAGTTGATCTTATTAGACTCCAAATTCCTTACTGAACACTTTTGTAGAAGACCATTTTTTGAAAATCATTACACATCATTAGTTATTTAGGGTTTACATAAATATTTCAAAATATCCCTTTTTCAAAATTCATCAATAAAATACATTCTAAAATTATCTAGACATTTGAAACTTCACAAACATCACTAAAGGAAGAAATCTCAATTTATTCATCTGAAAGGATTACACAAGGAAACTAGGGTCTCATCACATAGCCCCTTATAACACTGGCATAAGACCTAAGTGTAAGGTGTGCTATGGTGATAGAATCTGAGGGAGTCTCAGATAACATTGCCCTAGTAGCAATCTCCACTAACTTGAACTTCTCCTGGAAGCGTTTTCGTTCAAGCTTGACATGCTGGAGATCGGCTTGGGCTTGGTCCAAAGCGAAGCCCACAGATGCTACCTCCTTCCCAAGCTCTGATAAGTGGGCTTCGTAAGGGTTGAGTCTATTGGATGAAGCCATCGACTCCTCTTTCTGCATTAACCATTAACATCTTATTAAATCAATAAGAGTAAGTTAATATACTACTCAAAAGATTGGGTCGTTACATTCTTCCCCTCTTAAGAAATTTCGTCCCCGAAATTTACACTTGAGGCCTAGTCGAAAAGGTGAGGGTACTTTTGCTTCATTGTTTCCTCAGGCTCCCAAGTCGCTTCATCATATTTATGATTCCTCCACAACACTTTCACAAGGTGGGTAGTCTTGTTTCGTAGGACCTTGTCTCTACGGTCCAAGATCTCCACTGGCTGCTCCTCATAAGAGAGGTCATGTTCAAGTTGTACCACCTCTGGGTTCAGTACATGCGAAGGGTCGGGTATGTACTTCCTCAAGAGAGATACATGGAAGACATCATGAACTTGAGATAGGTTCGGTGGAAGTGCTAGACGATAGGCCACTGCTCCTATGCGATCAAGGATTTCATAGGGGCCAATGTACCTAGGGCTGAGCTTCCCTTTCTTCCCAAACCGCATGACTCTCTTCCATGGAGAAATTCGAAGGAAGACTTTGTCACCAACACCAAACTCCAAGTCCCTTCGACGATTGTCAGCATAGCTCTTCTTCCGACTCTGAGCAGCCTTTATGTGTTGTTGGATGGCATGAACCTGTTCTGTCATCTCTTGCACGAGATCAGGCCCAAGAAGCTTCCTCTCACCGGTTTCATCCCAACAAGTAGGAGTTCTACACCGCTTTCCATACAGAGCTTCATAGGGTGCCATCTGAATACTCGCATGGAAGCTGTTGTTATAAGAGAACTCCACTAATGGGAGGTGTTGATCCCATCCACCTTTAAATTCCATTGAGCATAATCTCAACATGTCTTCGAGTGTCTGAATAGTCCTTTCAGATTGGCCATCAGTTTGAGGATGATAGGCCGTACTAAAATTCAATTCAGTATTCAGAGCATGCTGAAGACTTCTCCAGAATTTTGATGTGAATCTTGGGTCACGATCAGATACGATGGATAGTGGTACCCCATGAAGCCTTACCACTTCCTTCACGTATATCTTGGCAAGCTGATCTAGAGAGAAATCTTCCCGAATAGAGATAAAATGGGCTGTCTTGGTGAGACGGTCCACAATAACCCATATCGCATTGTTTCCTTTGGATGTTTTCGGGAGACCAGTTACAAAGTCCATGGTGATATTATCCCACTTCCATACTGGTATGGGTAGCGGTTGTAATACCCCCTTAGGAAGTTGACTTTCTGCCTTTACTTTCTGACACACCAGGCACCTTGTAGTGTAATCGGCAATCTCCCTCTTCATGTTATCCCACCAATAATGATCACGAAGGTCTCTATACATCTTAGTGCTTCCCGGATGTATAGAGAAAGTAGAGCTATGAGCTTCATCCATCAGTTCTTTCATTATCTCCGGAATAGATGGAACACATAGTCTTGTACGAAATTTCAATACACCTTCTTGATCAATATTGAAATCAGGGAACTTCCCATCCTTTACAGCCTCGAACTTCTCCTGCAGTAAAGGATCTTCTTTTTGAGCCTTCTTGATCTTCTCTAGTAATGAAGGTTGAGAAATCATTTGGGATAGGGTTGATGATGTCCCTTTCCTTATAATCCCCATGTCCAGTTTTACTAGATCTTTAATCAAGGGATCTCCCAGGATCCTCATTGTTGCCAGAACAACAGGATCTTTCCTGATTAACGCATCTGCGACTTTGTTTGCTCTTCCAGGGTGATAATGAATTGAACAATCATAGTCTTTAATAAGCTCCAACCATCTCCTTTGTCTCATGTTCAATTCTTTCTGAGTGAAAATATACTTTAGACTTTGGTGGTCAGTGTATATATCACATTTCTCCCCATAAAGATAGTGCCTCCATATCTTTAGAGCAAAAACAACTGCCGCCAGCTCTAGATCATGCGTAGGATAATTCTGCTCATGAATCTTCAACTGTCGAGATGCATAAGCAATTACTTTGTCATTTTGCATGAGGACGCACCCAAGCCCTTTCATAGATGCATCGCTAAAAATAACGAATCCTTCTCCGATAGAGGGTAGTGTTAACACCGGTGCAGTAACCAATCTCTTCTTCAGCTCTTGGAAACTTTCCTCGCATTCCTTTGTCCAGATGAACTTAACCCCTTTTCGAGTCAACTTAGTTAGTGGATTAGAAAGCCGTGAAAAGTTTTTCACAAACCTCCTATAATATCCCGCTAAGCCAAGGAAACTACGAATCTCAGTTACTGTTGTGGGTTGAGGCCACTCCTCCACAACCATTGTCTTTGCAGGGTCAACCGAGATTCCTTCATTGGTTACGATGTGCCCCAAGAAAGCCACTTGTTGTAACCAAAACTCACACTTGCTGAACTTCCCAAAGAGCCTCTCCTTCCGTAGAGTTTTCAAAATAACCCTCAGATGATCTTCATGCTCCTCCCGACTTTTTGAATATATCAAAATATCATCAATAAAAACTACCACAAAGTTATCAAGGTAGTCCTTAAAGACTCTATTCATCAAATCCATGAAAATAGCAGGAGCATTAGTCAAGCCGAAGGGCATAACAGTAAACTCATAATGCCCATATCTTGATCGGAAGGCAGTCTTTGGAATATCTTCCTTCTTCACCCTCAGTTGATGATAACCAGATCGAAGGTCAATCTTAGAGAAGAATTGAGCCCCACGAAGTTGGTCAAATAAATCATCAATTCTTGGAAGAGGGTATCTGTTCTTCACTGTGATCCCGTTCAGTTCTCTATAATCAATGCATAGCCGCATTGATCCATCCTTCTTCTTCACAAAGAGAACTGGTGCTCCCCAAGGAGACACACTCAGTCGGATAAACCCCTTCTCCAACAAGTCTTGGAGTTGTTTCTTTAGCTCCTCTAGCTCCATATTTGCCATTCTATACGGAGTCTTTGATATCGGTTGAGACCCAGGTACGAGTTCAATGGAGAACTCTACCTCTCTTTCTGGGGGAGGTCCAGGTAACTCCTCAGGAAATACATCCATGTATTCTTGAACAATCGGAACATCTTCAATTTGTATGCTCCCTTTCCCTTCTTCCTCATCACCGATTAACTCCATAAAGAAAGCTATAGGAGGTGCTTCTAGATAGGGATCAGTTCGGGATATCTCTCCTCGGAAGATAACTGTAGGTCGTTCATTCAAGACTACTGAGATTTCCTTACTTCTGCATTTGATCTTAGCATTATACTTTGAGAGCCAGTCCATCCCTAGTATAATGTCAAATTCCATCATGGGAATGACTACTAGATTTGCGATAAGATTGTGCTCACCAAAGTAAACACTAGAGTCTCTAAACACTGTTGATGCATGGATAATCCCACTTGGAGTCTTGACTGACAACTCTACCTCAAGCAATTCGGGGATTGATTCTATATTCTTTGCAAACTTGGAAGAAATAAAGGAATGCGTAGAACCAGAATCAAATAAAGCACTTTCTAGTTTTGAGAGGACAACAAGAGTACCTGCTACCACATCGTTCGGAACTTCAACTTCAGTTGTTGTGATAGCGAAAGCACGACCTTGCTCCCTTGGCCTCTGCTGAGGTTGATGGTGATTCCCCTCCACCGCCCTCAGATTTGGACATTGATTAGAAAAGTGCCCAAGCTGTCCACACTTGAAGTATGTGACTTCGGGTAGGGCCAGAACCATCTTTCCTCTGTCGTTAGTGTTGGGAATTTGAGGCTTCACATCACCACGACAATTCCGAGAAATATGGCCTTCTTTTCCACACCTATAGCACTTGCCACTTCCGATCAAGCAGTTCCCCGGATGCTTCTTCCCACATTTATTGCATGTGGCATGTTGCATATGCTTTCCACCTCTTTCCTGATCAAAACTTCTTCCCATGCTTGGTTCTAGAGTTCTCTTCTTCTCATTAGATTTGTGAGACCACTGTGTCTCCCCAAACTCTAGTTCAACTTTCATAGCACTTCGAACTATT
Source organism: Viscum album (assembly GCA_963277665.1). Classification (NCBI taxonomy): domain Eukaryota; kingdom Viridiplantae; phylum Streptophyta; class Magnoliopsida; order Santalales; family Viscaceae; genus Viscum; species Viscum album. Next base: position 2,011,048,059 of record OY728155.1, read on the forward strand.
TCTTCATAGCTATCGTAGTCCATGTTGGCTAGATTCTTCCGCAGATGTGGTCGTAGTCCGCCAAAGAATCTATCAACCTTCCCATTAGGGTCCATGACAAAGCTTGAGGTATAACGGGAAATCCTTGTGAAGTTCATCTCATAGCTTCCAACAGATTCGTTCTCCTTCTGCTTCAGCTCGAGAAACTCTTTCTCCATTTTCGTTCTCATGGAACGAGGGAAATACTTGTTAAAGAAAATTCCCCGAAATTCTTCCCACTCCATAGCTTCCATCTCTCCTCGTGGCTTCGTGTTTTTGATCAGTGGCCACCACTGATCAGCTTCTCCCTCTAGGCGGTAAACAGCAAGGGTGACTTTTTCTTGTTCCGAACAATGAAGTACAGAAAAGATCTTTTCAATGGAGCTTATCCATTGTTCCGCAACCAATGGGTCAGTAGATCCACTGAATGTTGGCGGTCGTTGACGCATGAAAGACTCAACAGAAAGTTGTTCCCTTCGTGGTGAGGTCGGCCTCTCAGCTTGATTCAAGTTATTACTCATAACTTGAGTCAGTTGGTTCATCATCCGCATGAATGTTTCCATTCCGGCTTCCATCGGAGGGCCGTCAGCACATGGTGCATTGCGGTCACCATCGGCACGGTTTCTCCTATTCCCCGCCATTTTCTAAAAGAATAAAACCTTAGTGAGAAACTTATTTCATTTATGAATCTTTTAACTAAGACTTCGTGCTTAGACAATTATAGTTCTCTATAATTCCTTCATAATGATTCATAAAAAGCATGTGATTAACCAAACATATCCCCCGGGAGTGTCGTAACCAAGAGTTCAGCAAGGCCCGTTATCGTGCACCAGTTCCCGTTCGAGTCTAGCTCAAAGCGGTGTTTTCGGGTTTTACCCCTATGTACATCTGTGCCAGAGCCGCCTCTACCTGCTCGTATCCAGACAGGGATGTATTTGTTTGATAGACCACTTACTTAATACTTACCAAAATACCAGGAAGTTTTCCTATATTTAAACTTTTCTATATGGTTCTTCCTAAAGTTTTTATATCCTAATTCCCACAAATAACTAAACCATCCTTTGATACCAACTATAACATCCCACCATTTTATAACATAAACTTTCATTACATTACACGAAACTGAGGATCGTTAAGGTTTAGTGTCTTGGAAACAAGGATCATAAAACATAAAAAAAAACATAAAACATTCTTCTTAAACACTTGCAAGGCGTCTCCTTAAGTTCATTCTAGGTTCATTACTGCATCTCATAACCTGGGGACATACATCAAAAGAAAGGGTGAGAAGAAGGCCCAGTAAGGGAAACAAGAGGAACAATTTACATGTGAACTTGAGATACTTCAATAAGGACATGAAAAGAACATTAAGGCATGAGAAAGAAATCATGAGGCATTTCTTAATAAAAATAACATTTTTCATAACTTGAAGATGTGGCTACATCATTTAACATAGACAATCATGAACATATCACCAAGGTCCATCCCCAAGGTGTCATTTGAAAATTACCAAGGTTATTCACCAAGGTATCGTGAAAATTGTAATCTCTAGTGGTTACATCATTACCCAATGCATTGGAGCGCTATCAGGGCGCACCCTTAAATTTGCCTTTATTATCATGTGAGCCACATATATCATCATCAAACATTTCATAAATAACCCACATAGCATAAAATAAATGGGTTTCATTTCATAATCATAACGTTTTAAAAAACTGCTTTAAAGACATGATCTTTACGTCACTTTAAACCCACGGAAAGGGAAAGCGGGTCTCATGTATGTAAATCCCAGAATTTAAAATGGAACATTTTGATATATATATGTGAATACCCTTGTAGAAATAAGAGCTTTTAGTATTCACTTTATAACATAAAATATTTTTGAGAAAAGAGAGAGGCATTTTGAGGGGAAAATTCTGCAGCATAACGGCTAAGTTTCGGGGTTTTAGAAAACATTGAAATGAGAGGGGACATGGGTCACCCACTCATAAATGATCCATAAAACAGTAGGGTGAAAGAATAAGAAGGACATATGGACATGGTAATGAAATTTTAGGGACATACCATTTGAAATGAAAAACATGGAAGGAAAAAGATTAGATTTCTCTTATGAAAATTCGGCAGCCTTACGGCGTCACTTAACTTCAAAAGAAAATGATTTGACAAGATAAAAAAAAGGGTCCCTCATCATATGATCATAAGAGATCAGTATGATTGATATAGAGATCATACCCCAACATAATAAAAAGGAACTTGAAAGACTTGACATGAAAATCGAACTTGAAAAATGAGAAGGGTGAAAGAATCCCTAAAAATTCGGCAGCCTAACGGCGTCACTTAAACTTTCATAAAATGAAATGATGAGAGTAAGAGGGGATCTCTCATCATATAAACATGAAAGGGCAGTAAGAGGAATATAAAAGAACATCCTCTCACATAAAAACAAGGAGCATAATAGGAATGACATAAAAGAGATTACATGAAAAGAAAGAGAGGGGTCAGATCCCTTACCTTAAAACGTGACTCTTGAAACTCAAAGGATTGGACCTTGAGGGCTTGGGGGCACCTTGGGAGGACTCTTTGGAAGGTATTAAGACCAGAACTTCGTTGGGGAAGAGTTGGGAGTGAAAACCAAGGGAGGAAAGGGTGGGTATTTATAGGGAAAGTGAGGAGACAAAGCATTAATGGCCAAAGGACACCTCACATGTGCTTTTCTCAAACCCATGGGCTCTCCCTTGGCATTTATCATGGAGTTAGGCCACATGGGGCCCCCAAAACAATAATTCATCACCCTTGGCCGGCCAACCCTCAAAAGATCTCATGACATCATCATGACATCATTATGATGTCATTAAACATACCGAAACCCTAAAACGGTATTTTTACTATTCACTGAAAATTCAACTTTCTCAGAATAATCCCAAAATTTCACCTTAACCAAATATCAATGCTATGATTTCAAAAATTAACTCCATTTTATAAAAATAATTTTCTAAATATTTTTAATTTTATTTTTAAATAAATACACTATTCATCGAAAATTTATTTTTTTAGAAAAATCCCCAAAAATTACCATAACATAATATCGATGCTCTGAGTTCAAAAATAAAGTCATTTTTATAAAAATAATTTTCTAATTATTTTTAAATAAATTTTTAATTAAAAAACACTATTCATCCGAAAAAACTAATACTTGATTAATAATTTATGAAACCGTTATTTACCCATTTTATTGAATCACATTACTTAACCAAGGTGCCTAGATTATTTTAAAACTTTCTTTAAGTGAAAATTACTAATCCATTTGGTCACATTACTAATCCTAAGCGTAAAATCACTATTCATAATTTACTATTCATCAAAAATTAAGTTGATCTTATTAGACTCCAAATTCCTTACTGAACACTTTTGTAGAAGACCATTTTTTGAAAATCATTACACATCATTAGTTATTTAGGGTTTACATAAATATTTCAAAATATCCCTTTTTCAAAATTCATCAATAAAATACATTCTAAAATTATCTAGACATTTGAAACTTCACAAACATCACTAAAGGAAGAAATCTCAATTTATTCATCCGAAAGGATTACACAAGGAAACTAGGGTCTCATCACATAGCCCCTTATAACACTGGCATAAGACCTAAGTGTAAGGTGTGATATGGTGATAGAATCTGAGGGAGTCTCAGATAACATTGCCCTAGTAGCAATCTCCACTAACTTGAACTTCTCCTGCAAGCGTTTTCGTTCAAGCTTGACATGCTAGAGATCGGCTTGGGCTTGGTCCAAAGCGAAGCCCACAGATGCTACCTCCTTCCCAAGCTCTGATAAGTGGGCTTCGTAAGGGTTGAGTCTATTGGATGAAGCCATCGACTCCTCTTTCTGCATTAACCATTAACATCTTATTAAATCAATAAGAGTAAGTTAATATACTACTCAAAAGATTGGGTCGTTACAAAAGTGATATTTTTGGGGCATGTGATCTCAAAGAGGGAAATATCAAAAGATCATGAAAAGGTGTATAAAATTACTTCTGGGGAGTATCATAGTTTTTTTCTTGATATATATAAATAATTTGGTATGGATAGTTACTATAGATGATCTGTTCCGAAAATATCTGAGATGAAATCATAGATAATTGATTTTACCCATAAGGGAGTAAATTTTGAATGAAAAAAATTATTATTGATATTGTGAGGGACTGAATAAGAGGACGAAATAAAAACTAGTTTTGATTATTTTTGAACAAGGGTTGGTTATAATGTTTTATTCAATGCTTTTTGAATAGGTTTGGGTTGTGTCATGATGTAGATAAATAGGTTATGTCTTCTATCTGTCAACAGTTTTTTCATCTGGAGAAGAACAAATAACCCATGATCATGAGTTGGAATTTTTTACATAGAAACTAAAATAATATCGTCACTATCTATTTGGATAATTGTGTAAAGTATACGATGAAAAAAAAATTCCAAAGGTATATTTTTACTCAAAGGGATCTAACCATGTGATAAATACACTAGGTTGAGTATGTTTAGACCATTGACTTTACTAAATTATATACTCTTAATAGAAGATATATGGTAGTTGATTCATTGATTATAAAATGATCCACAAAATCCATGAGAGAATCTATTGAACAGTGTACTCTGATTAGTATGTTTTTTGAGGTGATCATGGGAGTAAAGGATGTTTTTAGACTAGTGTTTTTGTCTTTGGTAATGGTTAATTCATCTTTTGATTAGTGTGTTAAACCAAATGAAATGATAGACAGAAATAGAATATTCATATGCAAAATAATAATTGTTGGGGACATCGCATGTGCATGTTAGTTGTCTTCGTCTCCCAGTAGTTCCTTTTTCTTCTGTAGTAGGTTGGTTTTTTTGAATTCCCCTAAAATTGGAGTTTCTTGATAGTGGAAATCATTCTTGTTGTTTTTTGAAACCTGATGATATAATGACATACCATGATTTGAGACATCATTTTAAGTAGAAGGGGTTGAGGTGGATAGTTGAGGATTTCATATCATAGTGTCTCACATGGGAAAGGGTTTAGGAAAAAACACCAAATACCTATAGATCTATTGAATACATTACCCATTAAATAACATAAGTGGGATGGTATTTCAAGGTATTTTTTCCTTCGTTTGATATGGACACCTAGGTGGAAGGATTCATTTTGGATGAATATTGGAAGGCTTTTTAAATCAGTGCGTTTAATTCCAATAATAGAAGTTTTGAATGTGGAAGAGCATGGTGACTTGTATGTCTGAGTGATCCTATGACTTCATGGGGTTCCATATTCATTTTTTTCTGATAGGTACTAGAGGTTCACATACTAACTCTAGAAGTTTTGGTAAGAAAAAATGGGTATACATATAAAATTTATAATTGTTTTTAATTGATAGATGGAATTATATATGGAGATGGATATCCATGTTCTTTAGGATATGAACTAGTCTTGTGTGCTTGATTTTAACGGATCATTTGAAATGAATATCCACTTGGATGAATTTTATTATAATATTATTTATCATGAATTCATTAAAATAGATCCATTTGAGTAATAATATTTTTTTGTAATACTGATATTCCTTATGTTGTGATGATTTGGGAGGGTTTTCCTTGGTTGGGATGAGTTTTGCTTAGTAGACAACTGAGATAGTTTATCCAGAGGTGTTTGATCATGGTATAGAGTCATCCAAATCATTATGTCATCCATATTCATTAGTGTCTAGAGTTTGAGGTTTTTTCTGGACGCTCTCATAGTATATTCATTCATGGGACATCATTGGTTGGGAAAGTATGGTAAGTTGTCATCGAGGTATGTGGGGCCCTATGAAATCATTAAGTGACTAGGGTGGGTGGCCAATATGTTTCTTTTACATTTAATCATCACTTCTATATATAAGTTTCATTATTCTTTGATGAATAGATATATACTAGATCCTTCCAATGAGATTTAATAAGAGGATGATGATCTTGATAAAGATACTTAATTGGTTGTCAAGTCGGTTTAGATTATAGATTTCCATAAACAGGTGTTGTGATGTAAATTGATCCCCATTGTTTGGGTGTTGTGGTAGTGTGGAAATTTTATCCATGAGATGTGGGATAATGAGTCATTGATTAGGTATCCATGAACTTTTCTTTTGGGGGATCCAAGATCATGAGATCTTTCTAAGGATATAATTATTTTAAAGAGGGGATATTATAATTTCTTATTACCTTTATGTCGATTATGTTATAATCATTTATTTTTGTATCTTCATTACAGGGAGAGTTTTTTTAAATATTACTTGGGAGGATATATATAAGAGTAATGTCATATTTTTCATGGAATTTCTGCATAATAGGATTATATATTCTTCTTAGAGTGAAGTTAACTAACATTTAATAGTATTATGTGACATGTATTTTCTCCCATACACATCCTGTAAACTAAATACAAAGCATGAATTTTTACAAACCATGTAATGGTTACACATCCTGTATTGTAAAAAATATCATTTCTAATCATAAGATAGTCATTTTTCAATGTAACATTAAATAAAAGCATTTCATGTCATTTAAGGGTATTACACTTTTTGTATTCCCCCATCTTGCAGCTTTTTGGGTGTTATATGGGTATTTCAAGATTAATTATCTTTAATTAATTATCCTCTCTACTATAGATATAACCCTATGATTATTTTTGTGACTCCCTTCCCTCTTAATTCCATCTTTCAGTGATCATTAAGTGGTTCTAGTTTCTACATCTATTTATGTAAGCCTTCCCTCTCAACCTTTCTCTCATTTGTGGTTACAGAACAATTCATGGAAGGTATTTGTAATTGGATTGTGTTTTATACCATTTATTTTTAGTCTCTTTATATGTTTTCTTATTATGGTATATCTTTTTGTTTTCAACCACTATTATTAATGGATTTTAGGATCCTTAAATCGTTGAGGTAGGTGGATCTATTCAAGTACTCTAATATTTTTAATTTCTTATTTTTATTAATGATTACATTATATTTAGATATAATTGAATGTACTAAAACATAAAATGGAATATATTCCTCCTTGAATTATTTATTTAAAATTGATTTTTTATGATTTTTAATAGAAAATATGTTGTAAAATCCAAAATCATATTGTCATGGATTCAAAATTGTTTTTATAGAAAATTTCTTCTTTGGTTTTCAAAACTGGAATTGGAAAACAATTTATTGTGGGATCCTTATTGAGGTTGAGAAATATATATTTTTAACCTTAGTGAGTTTGAAACCACAAGGATTTATCCTCTTATATTTTTATGGTCTATGGAAGGATTGAGAGTTTTTATTGCATATTTACCCATAATCTAGAACGCAGATAGTAGGTGCATTGTTGTTTATGGATGTTTATTACATGATAGATTATTTCACGGATGTTTAATCACATTTATATTTATATTAGGTATCTTTACCTTTTTTCTATCATTGCATAACATGATATAAAATTTCGTAAAACATATTGATTATTTGAAGAAGACATTGATTTTTTTTAATTTAAAAAATTATTATAAAACACATTTCAATTAAATATTGAACTTTTGAAATATTTTTATGAAACAATTCATAGATATCATGGTTGTATGTCAATAAGATATATTTATTAGAACCAAGTACTTTATATGGGTGGATCTAGACATTTTTTAGTACACTTGTTTAAGGAATAGAATTTTGTAGCATTCAAGCTTCTCTTTGGGTTTCTGTTTCTATCAATGATCATTTGGAGGTGACAGTTGATCACATGGAGACTTGTTTGTATAGTTATTTTCATACATTATGGGTTTTTCTTTTTGAATACATTGTATCTATTTGATTATTCTTATTACTCTATTTTTATGTCTTTTTTTCCTTGTATATGAGATTTTATTTGTTATGTACGTTTATCTTCACCCCTTAATGGGATGACATGGATGATTGGTATTTTTGATCTTGATTGTTCTCTTACATTAATGTTGTCAAAAAACAACCAGTATGAATGAGATATGATGTCTTTTTGTTGTAAAACTTATTATAAAATTTTTATGAACAATTTAGCAACTCTATCTATTACCTTCATCATGTTTTCTGGGTTGGGATCCAGGTTCCTATAGACAAATAAATTTGAGTCCAATTTGTAGAAACATAATAGATAGTTATTTAATGAACCTAATATTGAATTACTTTATATTCGATAGGGTTATATAAAATATTAAGATGGATAAAATAAGGGATTAGGATTCATTCTCATGATTAATGGCATGGTTCTTGATCAGGCCTCATGAAAATTGATGTTTCTTGAGAGAAATTACCCAACTCATTATTATGAGTGTGATTTTGTAATTTTTTAATTAAATATATGGATCTATTATAATTTTATAGAAAAGTGTGATATTTATTATAATCATAAATGATTAAAGTACATAATCACACAAGAGTGAACAAAGATTTTGTAGAGAAGATAGTAGAAGCTGATTAAGGATTTTGACGACTTGAAAATTACCACCATGAGAATGTAAACAATGAGGTTGATGATTTGAGTATAAAGGATCATGATAACTTATCAATCATAAGGATCACAAAAGATCCATTATTTCTTATTTCTAAATGGATTATTCTAGAAATCCAGACCAAAGGGAATATGTATTATCATTCTTGAAAGTGGATTCATCTATCTATATAATTTGAGTATAAAGATTCAATGAAAAAAGATATGTATATTTATAAGAAAGGAAATTTTTTATTGATTTTCAGTTTCATTAACCGTGAATGCGTTCGACATGTACCTAAGATAAAGATTTATATTTTTGAAGTGGATCATAGTTTTTCATTCTCTTTTCACCACAAAATGACAAATTTATTTAGGGACTATAATGTGTATTTTTGACTGGATGGAATGAATTATGTTATCATAGAGTTGTTTCTTGGTGCATGGTATGTCAGAAAATTATGACTGAAATTAAATATTTTATGGGGATATTAAAAATATTTCTTATATGAGAATGAAAATTGGAAAATATCACATATGTTTTTTTCATTAAACATCAAAAAATGTATAAAGTGAGTAATGATATTTGGGTTATATTATACCTCATTACAAAGTCATCACACTTCTTCACAATCAATGAAAATTACTCCATGGAGAAGAATTAAAGGATATTCTTTCAGTATGTGGTAAGGTTTAATGAAGTGACACATTCCACTATATCTGATAGTGATTCGAGGATTACCATAGTTTTCATGGGTAGTCATATGAATGTTTATGATATAGATGAAATTATTTTTCACTAAATATCATCCTCAGATTTCAAATCATTTTTTCGATTTTTAAAAGCTGGTTTTTGGGTTTCCGGTGCCCAAAAGCCACCTTTTGGTAGGTGGGAACCAGAGTCCAAATTAAACATTCAAAATTCAAACATCAAATTCAAATTCACTGCCAAACATCTTGAGCCACGAACCACCACCACGCATCAGCCTTCAGGTGTCGGCCATGAAAATATGGTCATTGCGTCGACTTGGGCCAGGCGCAACAACCAAACAGCCGCATCACCTCATATCACCAAGGAACAACACCGACGACCGTCGTCACCATCACAAAACCACATTAAACCAAAACACCAGTGAGCAGCCTCGGTGTGCATCATTATTACCATACATGTGACAAAGAGAAGAGCTCAGAGCACACGCTATTCCAAAGAATCGGACAACTTGTCTTCCATCTTCACCCAGTCATCACTAAACATCTGACAGCGACGACGAACCACAAACATAAACACTTCACAGATAAAACCAGAATATAAAAACCGTGGAATCACCAAAAATGAAATCATCCCAAGCCATTATCTAACGAAGAACCACCGCTAGTGAGAAGCATGACGTGTCATCCCAGATTTTAGCCAAGACAGAAGGCAGGAGTCAAAACCACCAGCAAGAAAAGACAAAACCAAAATACTGGAAGAAAAATAACTGCAAACCCATTAGAATCCTGGCGCCACCCTCAATGAGTCCCGTAGAAGCCACATCCAACCACTGGATGACCATATTTGGTATTGAGGATATGCTCGTAAGACACATTAGCTAGGAATCGACCATCGTTAAAACAATGTATCCCATTGAAGCCCTATCCATCTAAGGGGAGTTGAGCAAGAGGAACAGATACAGGTGCGGAACGCTGCATGAATGATCTGAAACCACAAACCACCACAACAGAGAATCATATGCCTCGAACCACCGAGCAAGGAGGAAGGAGTAATGAAATCTGGGTAGGAGAGGAAGTCGGCATGAGAAAACCCTCGCAGCGCTACACTCCGCCCCTTACAAGCCCATCACCATCCTTAGATTGATGTTAAGACTGAGAAAATAATTCAAAATCCATAAGATATTTTGATATCTTATTCATTATATTCAAAAGATTGTTGGGATGAACATATTTATTTAGTTGTGTTTTCTTGATTCTAAATAATTTAACGGGTAATTGAGATGATTTCTTTTTGAAACCTCCTAAAATAAAATTTAGGACACAAGCCTAGTATCCTGATGTTTGAGAAAGAAATTTATTAGTACATTATTTAGCACATAAAATGGAGTAGACATTTATAGCCATTCAAAAACTTGAATTTTTAGCAAGTGGTTAATAGAAAAGTTCTACAAATAATCATTGACAAGAACTAGAATTTGATGTTGGTAATATGTTTTTTCATATACTTTATCAATTTTATAATGTAATATGACTTGGAAATAAAGAAAATCTTATCCCTAGGTATATTTGTCCCTTTAAAATTATTGACTGTATCAGGGTAGATGTTTATTCATTAGAACTTCTACCAAACATACCTCAAGTGCATGATTTGTAACATTTATCTATTAAGAAAGTATTAAATACCTAATACTCCAAATGTACTAAATTTAGATATTATACTGATGGTACATGACCATTCCTATAAAGGATATTTGGTGGATATTTCTGATCATAGAGATAATGTTCTATGAAAAAACACAACTCACCTAGACAATGTTCTGTAGAAAATCCAAGATAATGATGAAGGTTTATGGGAGCCTAAATATATGATGATGTATAATTATATTTATTTTATTATATCATAGTGGTGATTTTTTAGGGAGAGATTTATTTTATAGGGGATATAATATTACACCCTAAGAGTTTTGAAATATTTTCTCGAATAAATTAATTTTTTTGATACCTTCTATAACACCAAATAATGATTATTAACGAACTAAAATATACTATTAATAATATAATTTAAATATTATTGTTATAACATAAACATTAATCTTGGTGGTAAGGAAATTAATAAACAGATTTTAAAATATATGAATAATTGTTATATATGGATAATACATATAGGTATAGAGGTACATTTGTTTTTGTAATATATATATATATATATGTTTCTAAAATATTAGTTTCTCAAAATAAAATTTGGTACTTATTTAAAGAAATATTTTTTGGTATTTGAATTTTTTTTTAAAAATTAGCATCTTTATTGAGATAAAAATTTCAAATTTATATTGTTGTTAATATTTCTGAATTTTTTTAAAAGATTAATTTTTCTATTAATTTAAATAAAATAATAATTTTCATTAGAAATTAAATTTTCCTCTAAAGATTTTACAAGAACCATTTTATTTTAAGATGGGATTTAATGTAAACCAATATCAAATATATATTTATTAATCCAATTAATTCTATCTTAATAAATTTTATATTGTATTTTTATAAAAAATATTTCTATTAATTTGAAAACATTCATTTTGAAAAACCGCTTTTTCATCACTTTTACTATATTAATATTTAATTAAATTTATAAATGTAAATTATTTAAAAGTTATAAAATCTATGCTAAATTTTCAATAAATATAATTTATAATAATATAAATGTAATTTCTGGTAGTTAATATTAATAAAGGTAATAAAAATTAATTACTCTCAAGAATGTTAAAATGGTATTGTACAAGATATATGTGCTTGTGTTTAAAATATTCATCCAAACACATTTGATTTTATTTAATATTTTTTATTTACTATTTTTTAATAAATGTTTCAAAATTATCTAATAGGAATAATTTCAATTATATTTAAAATGGTTAACCTACCTAGGTAATTTAAAATATACAAGTTACCATGGGGAAAACTGAAATAGGAAAATTATGTAAACCTAAAGGAAAAATAATAACATGTTCAATTAATTGTTTTTTCTTAAATGGTGTAGTATTTTCATATAGATATCACCCCACCATTTTATTATTTATATATTTTCTAGGCTCGTTGGGTGAGTGTGACTTACCATTAGCAAATTGTTTTGTGTATTTTCCAAAAATGTGACTCCTCTTGAGTTAATATAGAGAAATTCCTCCCCCCATTATTTCTTCACACCTCTTAATCCAATTTGATAAAAATAAAATAAAATAAATATCACATAGATTCTTATCTGAATTCAGAGCAACTATTATTCAAAAAAAAATTCAATCATATAAATATTAATATGATATCCTCCAAGGGTTGTTCTCTTTGGGAGTAATCACATTCAATAGCCACTTCCTATTTAAATTATTTTATTTCTAACGCCATTATCGTAAAAATAATTGAAATATAATAAAACTAGAATATATTGTACAATAATGAATTTTTTTACAACCTAATGTATACCCATCTCCTATTTGATTATATGGGAAATGAAACTATTGATTGTTTGCATGATAGACTACCACATAGCGAAGGGATGTAATTAATTTTCTATCACAAACTCTCATAGACTAATATTATGATGGGATTATTTTTTATATATGATATTTATAATGTTATTATACTAATTGAGTTATAATACCACATATACCTTCATACAATTAATTCGGTGAGAATATGATAAAGTTGATAGTTTGTAGGATAGACTACCACCTAATGAAGTTATGTTATTTTATTCTAACATACACATTATATATAAGGAAATAAGGATAACTATAATGATTATATGTCACATATGTAAAATAATACTGAATCTAAAATGGGTATATTTTATTTACGTTCAATTTTTTATCCATCATGTTTATGGAAGCAACATTCCTCCAAACATATGATGCCTTGTATCCATGAATGGTGTCATTTTATTTCTATATATAACTTTATTAAATGAATGAAAATACAATTATAATGATTTTATATGATATTTAGATAATTGATAAAATTATTAATGTTATTGCACCATTTTCAATATAAATAGAACAAAATTACCGAACCAAAACTTACATTTAAACCAATATAGTTGTCACATTAAATGTGATTTGAAAAATAAAATGTTAATAAGAAGGTAATAAAACTTCAACATAAATAATACACATTTTTAGATATGTAACTTTTATTATGTAATATATTTTTATTAATCCTAAATTTATTATACTGGTGGGTTGAATGTGTATAAATGATTATGAACATCAGGTAAGGTATTTCTGTTTGAAATTTTCTTCCCAGTGACATATTTTATATTATAAAACTATTTTCTTTTATGAGGTGTGTATATATCCCATTAGACATGATATATCATAATTTTATTTTTTTTCATGATTTTTAATTTTTCATTCTTTTAAATCCATTAATTATGATAAGGATTCCAAATATTACTCAATATTGATGGGATTTTTGTCTCCCTTTTATTTTTGTGGAACAAATTCCTTATGAACCACTTGTTTCTTTTTTTGTATTAATACTCCGAATTAATAAATTTTATTATTATTATTATGAGAATTATGGAATAGATATGTCGATATATTTTTTTATACTTTATTGATCAAACACTTGAAATGTTTCAAAATTTGTAATGGATTGATGTTACAATCCCCTTATATATTGTTATTTTTTAGGAATATTATTTCGATGGTAAAATATTATGATATATATCCCAAAAAAATCATGAAAATTTATCTCCTATGATTATTCTTTTAGAAAAAATATTTTTATCAAATTTATCTATCTTTATAGACTAAACATTCAAAGAGAATATTTTCATGAAAACTATCTTTAGTACAGTCATTAATAGAAAACGCCTTTTCACTATATCTATAATTTATAAAGATATTTCCAAAAAAAGTTAATATTCTTCTATGATTACTAATTTTATTTAATCATTATTTCAATTTTCCAAAAAAAAGTTAAAAAGAAATATTTATGTCTTTTTGAAAACAATTCCATTTGGATTTTACCAAAAATAATTAAGGTACATTTATTTAAAAAGATCAAAATCGATTGTGTTTGATAATATGATGGAAAAATATTTTTTTAATTTTTCTTTTATAATATTCAAATATTATATTCAAATATAATGATTTCACAATGTTTTCAGAACAATTATTTTTAAAATTTTATAATTATTGTTAAATGTATTTCTTCTCATGAAATATTCAATGTAATTTTTAAAAACAATTTTCATTCAAATATTTAATCCTATTATGTTACATAATCTTTTCTGGTGATATGATCCAATGAAACATTAATTATTCTGTATTTGGATAATTTATTTTTATGTTGAAATGTTTTTTATGAAACTCATTTGTTTTACAAAGGCTATTTAGTTATGAGATTATAATAATACCAATTTATTTTTTAGTTTCAAATATGATAAATGTGTAATTAAGACCATTTATATTTATTGATTTAGATATTATAAATATTTAACTAATTAAATTTCATTTCAATGGTTCTAATATGAATAATGATATATGATATTGTGGAAAACATTTCATTGAATTTACTTTTTTGGTGGGTGGGTCCTTCATCACCCTCTAATTAATTTTGTATATATTGGGATCTCATTTAAAAAACAAGACTATAATATGGAGCGATCTTGGTTCTCTAAGTGACTTTTTCTGCTATTATTTTCATGGGACTGAACCATGAGTACTAAAATGGATTGGGGAGTGAAACCAATACAATATTATAGTCTTATGATTGATACATGATTACTACGATGGTGTGGATGTAAACATGGCCCACTAGGATACTCTTGAAAATGTGTTATAACTACAAAGGAAATAATTTCACATTCTTACGTTTATGCTAAAAATATAGATCTTATTCAAATGATATATTTTTTATGGATTTTGTTATTTTATTCTTATACGATTCATGTCTAATGTTCAATAATGATTTATGAAGTTTCTAACATTTATGATCTATCATATTTATGTTATGGTTTAAAAATGTTGTTATTATTTTCTCAATCCTTAATGCTCTTGTTATGTTGATATCTCCTTTTTTACACTTATATAGCATCTAATCCCAAATTTTATCATGTTTCATTTCCCTATTTTATGAAGAATGGAATTATGTATAAAATTTCTAATAAGGGTTATAGATACGAAGAACGTATTTTTAGATGATATAGTTCACATTAGAACACGTTATTTATACATACATGTATACAATGGCACTAGACATATTCAATTATATCTTGGATTGTTATGTTTTGTAAAGAATATTCATCTAATAAGATATATTATTAATAAATTAATTGTGTCAGTTTATATATAATAATAAAAATTACTTTGAAATCTATATGAATTTGGATTTCTTATAATTTCCATACATGACATAAAGCCTTATGTCACCTTATGTTTTTTATAGACCTTCATTCTTAAGGAGACATCTAAGAGAATATATAATTTATAAATGTGAGTGTTACATTATCCATCCCTCTTTTTCTCAATATTCATATTCTAAACCAATCCCAAACCATGTAATATAATAATTTCAGTATTACTAGAATATTGACGATTATTTAATTAATGAAAAACACGTATTTAATATTCTCTACATACTAATAATATTAAATTAATGTTGATCATGTGTATGTGTTGGCTACATAATACATGATGTGGATCCCATCCATCATCACTACAAAACATAGATGATTTAAAAAAAGTTTTTTAGGTCAAAATTGAATAATAATGTGACTATAAATATTTTAAATAGATAATATTTAAAATTATATAACTCATATTTATATTAATTAATATTATTAAACTTAAATAACTAAAATTAAAATATCATATTACATTTCATAATAAATGTTCATTTAATAAATTTATATATATTTCATGATAAAAAATAACATTCTACTTGTAACCATAATAATATGAATATCATAAATTCATTATTCTACACAATTAAGCATATTAAATATATCGAAAGAGTTTCATATAAAATGGGAGAACCACCTCAAACAATAATTTTTTTTAAAATTATATTGTAAATAAATAATATATTATATTAAATGGTCTATAATAAATTTAATATATATATATATATATCTATTATTAAGGATTCAATAATAGTATTTAATTAAATTAATTTGATTATTCAGGATGATAGGTGCATGTGTACAGTGAATCATATCCCGAGTAAGGGTTTCTTGTACCAAATTTTCACCCCTTTAAACATATTTATTTTTATTAGAAATGTTTTATTTTGAAATACTATTCATATTCCACATTAATAATTTTATCTTGATAATTTAAATATTCATGATATTTAATGTTTCATTTGAAATCAGATCATTAATGGGGGGTTTTATTACAATAATTATAATGTTGTAACTAATTTAATGACTGATATTTTATTCCCTGATAAATATTTCTTATTGAGAAATGTTATATCACTTTTATGATTTTATAACTACTTAATGGATATATTTGGCCATATTTAAGAAATTAATGGGGGTTAAATAGAAATATTGTGTTCTTTATTTAAATAGATTTTATTTCAAATGAGAAATAATATATAGGTATTTATTAATCTTTTCTCACTTTTCTGATTTATAATGATTTTTATTGAACATAATTATTCAAATATTGGATTCTTCAACACAATTATTTTATTCCATGGTATATTCACTACCTCTCAATGGAAAATTTATATTGAATGGGGCATGAAGAATTATCATTAAAAATTAATGTATAATGTACTTCTAAAAACAATAATATGGTTTCCATTATAACATTTGAACTCTTCTTAATAAAGCATCCCTAAAATATTTTAAAAGGTTTTTTCTATTAGTTTTAAATATATATATCTTTGGAAAGAAAAGGAAATAATCTTATAGTTTATTGAAGTAGATGATTTATAGTTATAAACAAATATATATTTTAAAATGGATTATAAAGGCACATTTTCATTAAAACAAATTCTTTATGGGTATTTTATATCTTCTCAATGATTCTTTTGATGAAAATATTTTTACTATAAAATTTATTTTATTAAAGTCATGATTTTAATTTATATGATATTTTTATATGATTTATTAGGATTATATAGTTGTTTTTAATTAAATCATTTTAATAGATTTTTATAACCATTAAAATGGGGTATTCCCTATAATTTGTAGTGTGAATTATCAATATATATTTTATTGTAGTTTTTATTATATGAATAAAACATTAATTATAGATATATTATAATTGGGAATCTTATAATATATTATCCATGTTCATTTTAGAGAAATGTTATGTATTTTTCAAGGAATATTTTTTCAGATCCCACCAATCATATATGGGTAAATTATGTGAAAATTGAAATATAGATGAATACATTTTAAAAATAATGGATTTTTATGAACAATAATTATTTGATGGGTGGGTCCCCATATCTCCTTGAAATGATTTACTTAAGGATGTATATCTCATGATAAGACTATGGGAATAAAGATGTGGTTCGAACTCTGAAATATTTATTGGAATCATGTAGTGTTTGGTACTCTACTATGAATATGTTTACCAACTTGTCCATGATGATAGCACATACACCCCATCGTAACATGGACTTTGGGTACTAACTCACCATGTACCACCAGTTTCCCCCAAGACAGGTGGTCTTTCCCTAAGGCCCACCCACATTTCAAAATGGGACATTATACTAATGAGTGTCCCCACATGAAAACACATTTTCTTTGTATTGGGATTAGTCCTCACTCACACACACCCTGATAAACATACAATAGGGTCACCCAACCTGATTACTACTCCAAGCTAAGCATGCATAACTGTGGAGTTATAATCAGGTAGGATCCAGAAAAAAAGGACCACCTTATTAACATGTGTCATAACATTTAATCATTTACTATATTATTCTGATGTGGTATACTTACCCCTACCCATAGAGCCCAACATCTTCATTGTGGACATTTTATTAGAACCCAGTTAGTGACATGGCACTTAAGGATTGGTTACTTCTCTGATACCAAATGTAAGAACTAGGCTTCACTAACGGAATAGACACCCATCCATAACATGGATTTTAGGCTCTAGTCTTCCGAGGACCACCAGTTTCCTCGAAGACATGTGTTCCCCTCCCTAGGGCCCACCAACCCACCTGAATGGGTAATTACACTAATAAGGATACATATAAGACAACACATGTTCTTTCTGCAAGGATTTTTCCACACTCGCACAGACACTATGAATCATTCCAGAAGGTCACCCATACTGATTGGTAATCCATTTCAAGAACACTTAACTAGGTATTTCAGATCAAGAAGGCTCGCAAAAAGAAAGGTGATGCTTGTTTATATGACTCATACCATTTATTCATTAAACCCATTATCATTCTGGGGTGTTATTATATTTGAATCACAATGTTATTGCTTCTTATAATTGTTTATTTGAATAATGTACTAATTCATTTGATAATTCATTTATAAGAAATAGTAATTGATTCTAGATCTATTATTGGAATTAGTTTCTGATGCATACTCCCTGATATTTTAAAAAATTATTATTGATTATCCTCCTCTATTTTATTATTTTAACAACTATAACAGTTAAATACTTAATTCTAAAGATACATTTCCAGGATATACGATATCTTTATTGATATTTTTATACTCCATGGATCATGTTTATTATCTTATGTTTTCTTACATATATTTAATTCTATATCTATTCTGTAATGAGAAAAAATTAATTTTTATCTTGTGTCAAGTACAACTTCTATTGTTCAATATTCTTTCTAATATAATATTTTATTATTCATTTTTATTATATTCTTAGGAGATAATTCTAAATTAAATATAGATAATTATTTCTCAATATGTACCATTTAATTTCAACTATTTTTTATATTCCCATACATTATGATACAAAGATTGGAATAACCTATGAGGATTCCATAATGGATTCTAGTTTAATTTGATTGTTGAAAAAAATTCATTTGTATCATAAAATATGTTTCTTTTATAAGAGATAATAATATAGACTACACCATCCATTCCAAGGATTGTGTCATTATTATGATATGTAATGTTTAAATATCATTATCTTTAAAAATAAACATATTCTTATCTAACATTGAATAAATGGATGTGTTTAGCGAAATTATTATTAATCAATGAAATCCGGATTATTGGTCTAGGCGTCCTTATTTTGTACCATATTATTCTTTAGTTGTTTTAACATTTAGTTAAGCTCTTTTTATTTATTAAAATAAAAAACATTAGTGAAAACATGTGTTGTATGTCAAATTTATAAGTATATATATATGATAACATCCTAATGTTTTGGAAATGTAAATATTTTATGATTATCCTATGAATTTCATCTCTATGTTGATACTATAATCCGTCTATAAATGTGGAAAAAATACAACTATGGCTAATATCTAAGAAAATTGGATGGATGAGCATTAAATAAAACATCACATTAGTGAATTTTAGTGTCCATAAGAAGGTAAAATTATTTATAATCACCTATAGAATATTATTTAGTTAATTACATTCAGTTTACATGATATTTTAATGAATTTATTATGCCATTTAGTAATTTTATTAAAATAAATATCCCATAATAAATAAACATGGATATAATGAACAACTATTTTACTTGTACTGATTGGTTATGTAATATTTACAACAAAAAGACATTTTGAGATTGAATCAATCATCTAAAAAATTTCTAATATTGTGTTAATTTTCGATCACTCACATTAACTGCTTATTATTTATTAAATTAATCATTCCAAAAACAATTATGTTAATAATTTATATGATGGACAATACAATAATTTTTTTAATATCATATTATGTAATATAGAAGGTACTATTGAAAATATTGTTGTCAATATATACCTATTATCTCCAATTAATATTAATAAAATGAATACTTCTAAACAGCATAATAAAACAAATAAGTTAAGAATTTAGTTTCATAGGCAATCGTATGAAGAATATTTTAAAGGAAGGAATATATAACATCCCATGTTTAATGAATATGGATGAGAAAACCAAAGTAATGTCTCAAGGATATAATAAAATGACTCAACTGTGGATGGATTGTCCAGTAATCTCATGATTGTCAAGATGGGGTGAATAAGACACCCATTGAAATGAATAAAAAGAATAAACAATGATTATAATGTTCCAACATTAGGAATAAATAAAATTGGTTAGCTAAAATAAGGGATAAAAAGTATTATAAATGATAACATCCTCGTAAACTAATAAATGAATATAAATCCTATTTAATATATGTTGTCAATGTCGATTTATTTATTATGTGGATTTAGATATTCTTCTCTCAATATTTTTGGATTCCCTGTGTCATTTATGTTCTAATGACTACTATCTATTGAATTAGAAATGTAAAATGGACGATGTTATTATCATCATATGAATTATAAATTAATTTATATTATTTTTTATTATATTATGATTCATGTAATTCATATAAATTTTCTTAATTGTAGAATTTGATGTGATTATGTAAATACATTTTCTATATTTATATCGACACTATATAAATATCCCAGGTAAGGATATAATATTTCAAAACAAACTATGAACATTCCTTAGTGGAAGGGTGATTATTTTTTTATGAGAAAATAATTCTATTATGAGATTTACGATACAATAACATGATTGATATTAAAAACAATTTATTTTGGGAAAAATCAATATTAAGAAAAATCCAATTCGAATTGAAAATGTATGTTCTGTAGGTTTTTAATATTCACATTCCTTGTGAAATTATTCACATAGACTTGAATAAATTTTGACAATATTATATTTTTTCAACATTATGTGATAACTAAATTCTATTGGAAAATAATTTGATTTGGGGTTAGAATGTAAGAACCCATAATTTCTTAATATATATGTATATATCAAAATTTATAAAATGTTTCATATTTTTCTCCAAACATAACACAAAACAATATCAGGATTCTACATATTTATTAGAATGAAAATTTAATTATAATAATAGTTTCTGTAACGAAAAACATTATAATCAGTTGGAAATGAATAAAAATTAGAATTATGAATACTTAAAATATATAAAAGACTTTTTATGAAACATGTTTTATTTATATATTGTAGTTTATGGAAGATAATTATATAAATTAAAGAAATTGAATTGGAAAAAATAAATTCATTTTCATAATAACCATTTCAATATTATGTCATAATATTTTCTTATAATTTATTTAAAAATAATAATATATTTGTATGTAAATAGTGAAAAATACAATGTTTACCAAAATATTACATTTTATTAATGTGGTCAAAGATGAGAAAGAACGAGAGGATTATAAATGTTTTTAATTGATCAAATATATATTTATATAGTAAAACTATGTATATTATAGTAATTTTAATATATATGAAATACTATGTTTAATTTTTAAATATTATTTGAAATTTTATACAAAATAAAAAATAGATCATGATAATTTATTTTTATAAAAAAAATTCTGGGAAAATATGTTTTTACATTTTTTTGAATAGAAAAAATAATTTTTTTTTTTAATAATTTTTTTTTTTAGTTTTAAAAAATTAAAAAGTTTAACATTCACAAAAATTTTAATCCTAAAAAAACCCTTTTTCTAGTAACACAATTTACATATCATGCACATTATTATGATATTAAAATTTCCAAACCATAATTTATTTAAAATTGTTTTAAATTTTGAAATAAGTCTTATCATATTTTATAAAAATTTATTTTTTAATTTTTTTAATGAAATGGATTTCATATGAAAAATTTTATTGTCAAGTTGAAATTATATTTTGGTATTAATTAAAAAATTAATAATAAACATTATTATATAAATCCATATTGTCTCCAATTCTAGTGAAATGGATGAGGATTAGCCCAATAACTATTATCACTTCACATTTCCCATATTTGGAACCTTAAATTATTAATATTATAATTAAATATCTGAAAAAATGGGTGTTCCCAAATTTTACCTTTTCTGTATTTTTAAAAGTGGATCACTTCTACCATCTCCAAGCTATACATCCAGTAAAAAAATTCATTGATCATGTTCCCAATATTCCATTCTTATAAGTCCATTTCTTTTCATAAATCCATTTCCACTATAATTTATCCAAATTCCTTCTTTATCATTGAGCCGTTCTTGAGAGTCTTCGAGGTCCCTAGGTGAGTATTAATTAATCTTTATCCTTTTATTCTTTATAAATATCTTAAATACCTATCTTAAAAATAGTAATATTATTACATCAATATCATTAGTATACCTAAGAGTTATTATAATAAAGGGAAATAAATTTTTATTCCTTTCCCTTCACTAATAAAAAACAACATCAATTGTGTTTAAATGATGACTATAATTATAATTTTGTGGACTGTTTTGTTGTTAATCCCCACCTAACATATAAGAACATAAATGAATGCATTTAAAAGTAAAAAATTATGATAAAAAAATAATACTTTTAACATATGTATAATATTGGACATTCGATGGATGATATTAACAATAAAAGGTTAATCTAATCTTATCCACCTAGAATGGACATATCATAGTACAATTCATACGACTTGTTTATTTTATAAAAATCAATATATCAATATATATTTTATAAAAATATAAAATAGGATCATATATAACTCTAAAATTCTCTAGATTATTATTTTATTCTAGAACACGACAAAACATGGTGAACATAATAAAACATTTAGATATAAATTTTCAAAATGACCTCATGTAACCAATAATAGAAAAATAATTAAAATAAATTGATTTCATATAAATAACATGATCCATAGTAAATAAAATATTGAATAATATTTTTCTTGATAATGAATATAATACATAATTTTTTTAGAATTTTATGAACATGACCATAGTGATTCAAAAACAAGTTAACTGTTTCATGACTCAAACTATCAGCCCTTTGGATATATTTACTATTATATAACATGTTTCTTTTTAATTGTGTTCTACAACCCCTTCAGTCATTTATATCTTGATACTATCATTATTAATTTAATTGAGTGATTTATCTAAACTCATTCCCTTCAATAAAGATTTGAATTGAAAATTTATAATTTTGAATGGGTTTCCTTATCTTGAAATTAAATCTTGTGATAAATATTTCTTATTATTCACCTTGAAATCATTATTATGGTGTGATTTCTAAAAAATGAAAATATTTTACCATATTCATGAAATTTATGTGGTTTAAATTTTTACTTCGTAATAATAAAAAAGATGAAAATTATATTAAATAGTATATATAACACACAACACTATGTTTATCTTTTGTTATATGAAACAATGATTATTTCAGTATCTTTCATTCCCTGAATAGACAAGATTCACCTAACAATAATATATAATTTTAATTATTATATAGTTATCAAAAATCTATTGGAATAAAAAATATCAATATTAATATCAATACTATGTAATATATATTGTTAAAAATCACACATTGATTATATATTCATTAAAAATAAAATAAAAAATCATTAAAATTGAAATAATGTTTTTCTGACAAATTGAATTTTTTCTTATTATAGGTTTAGTCGTGCTTTGTGAACATAAATTAAAATTAAATTTTTACTATTTTATAAATAATAAATCAGAAAATTAAATTAAATTTTAAAATTTGAGTAAAATAATTAATTGAGGTTGATTTTTTGGATTTGTTGTAATAATGATTAATTTTTTATGTGTATTGAAAAAGACTACATTTTAATTGAAAACTGGCTTTTCGTTTAAATAGTTTATAACATAATTGTCTTTTTTTAATATTTATAAAAAAAATTAGTCAAATTTCATATATTTAAATTCTAATTAAGAAATTTGAATAATTTTCATACTAAATTTTTATATAGTAAATTAGTAAATATTCAAACAGAAACTTTTTATGAAAAACATTTTCATCCCATTTGCCGGATTAATTTTTCAATTTTGTTAGGTATATGAATTGAAATTGGAAAAATGAATCCAATATCTTGAATCATAATAATTGAAAATTTAAAACAACATAAACTAAATTCTTCAACAAAATTAATTGTGAAAACAATACAAAACATTTATCATAGTTAATGTAAAATTAGATTTACCTAGGGGTTAAGATACGTCAGTACCTGTTAAAATGAACAAATAATCTTTCCAACAATAATATAATCGCCTTTTGTATATAATTTTAACATTATAATTGTAACACACCAACCCCAGTTATGCAATGTCTGTGCATTATTACATAACATTATCATGATACAAGGAAATCTTGTCCCGAAAGACTGATCGGTTTAGTAGCATTAGAAATAATAGATACATTCATATGGTTAACATTACATCATAAAATAGAAAACTTCAACATCATTGTTTCCATAGAAAACCCTGAGATCCCATAGACTATCCCTGTATATGATTCATAATATACTTCTTCTCATTCTGGGAAAAATAAAATATAGAAAGGGGTGATCTCAGATGTTCAGTAAGGATAACAATATAGTAAAAACTTTTATAAATAAGCATAAACATTTAAGGCAATGTATAGAAATAAAATATTACTTTTCAACGTTATCTTCATTATAATATTGAAAAATATAAATCAAAATAATTTTATTTACTTACTCACATGGATATTCTACTAGTCGAATAATCACATGCAATATCAATAGACACTTTTATAATGATGGAATGCATAATGCCAGACTTCAAAACCACATAGTCAACGCCTTGTTCCAAGACTAAACATAATATTACTTGAAGGCCATTTTCCAATAGACATGTTTGTCTCATGAGACCTATCGATACATCGAGGAGCTATAGCAGGCTCCACCAGTCACTTACTAAGTCGAATGCATTCCTCATATGTAATGGTTTAAACATAACATAAACATTCATATTAAAACTGACATAATAAATTTCAATACTTTATCTTTAAACCATGAATGGTATAAAATAACACATCCACATTCAAACATATCACAAAACCTTCAATGCAATATGGATATTTTATATCAAAATAAATAAACTACAATTACACTTAAAATCCATCAAAGGATGTTTACATAGATGAAATCAAAACTATTTAATAGAAATATATCTTTCTATTTTGAAATCATTTTAAAGTCATATAATTATAAATGAAAAAAATTTATTTGAAGATTTTATTATAAAATTGTATGGTAATCTTTGACGATGTTATAACGGCAGAAAATAGACGCACCCTCCATATAAGTTAAAAAACGTTCATACCTTAATTTTTTTCAAAAAGGTCATAAGGTGCCTTGTTTGGAAAATGATGGAAAGATTCCTTTCAAAACATATAAGGACAAATAATGGTATAAAATAATTTAACCCATATTCTAGTAAATATTACAAATGTTTTAAAAAACATTTTTAAGAAACATGTATGTGGATGATAATGAGGCCTCAGTAGATACTTATGTAAAAACAACCTCCGATAATAAAGAGATTGTGAAATTAACCCTTACCTTGTACTTTTACTTGGTAGAGGGTAAGTTAAACTCCTATATAGTGGTAAAATAATTTTTATTAATTTATACATGAATCATATACATTAATATGATATTATATATGATCTTTTAACATTGATTTGTTAATAATATGTTTGTATTATCATCGTTTTGGGTTTTAACTGATTCGTTTTCCATTATATGCTTTGTTATGTAAGTAATTTTTTTTATGGATAGGATGTATATTATTTATATTCAGAATGATATTATGTCTTTACACATTATTTTTAACCATCTAATAGATATTATTATTGAATGGATATGATGGGTAATGAATCTCATCGCGTACGAGGAGACGGTAATCCATACGTACACACGAGCGACAATATCATTATTTTGATATTATAATAATATATAATTGGATGGTATATAATATATACAGAGTCATTATCATGTTATATTTTTTATTTATAGAAATTACACATCATTATTATACCAATCCAAATAATAATGTATTGAATAACAATTACACCACTATGTGGAGACAGTAAGCAGTACGTATGCCTGTATGGTGACATGTCGTTGAAAGGATGGATTGAATAGTGAATATAGTTGTACCATATTTATATTAACATCATATTATATATAAGATAATGGATTTATTATTTTATAATAGAAACAACAAAGAATGCGGATGTGGAAGAATAAAGGAACCTGAAAGAGGTGATTAAATATTTACCTCTTCTTCGGGTTCTTCCTTTTGATTTGATCAAAAGGGATCCATAGGTTGGATTTATGACTAAAGGAAGGCCTATAGGATGAACGGAGGATAGTTGGGAGGATATTTGGGTAGGTTTTTGTTGAGACAAATGGATTTAAATGTGTGAATTAGGGAGAGGGGGGTTCCCTATTATAAGTGGGGTAAGGGGCACCATAGGAAAAGCTAGAAATATTATTTTATAATAAAATATTATTCGTTTTTAATGACTATAAAATGAAATATTTAAATAATAAGGTGGGTATGGTTTAGAAACCAATCAACCAATATGTTTTAGACAGGTTTGGGTCACTATATTAAATTTATCTTTTAGATTTAACTCCTAGTTAAATATTTTGACATTTACCATGTCCATTTGTATTTTTATATTATATGGCTTATAAATGTACAATAAACATACGATATAACCCCAAGTGGTTGATTAATAATACAAATATAATTATATATATCTTTTTACATATCCTTAAATTTTTATGAATATAATATAAATTAATAATATAATATTTTAAAAAAAACTATTTTACGTCAATTTTGACACTATTTGGTATTTTGTTTTTCCTCAATTTATATCAGCATTATTACTTAAAAAATAATTCATCTAACCAACCCAAACATGTCATATTAACTTATAAAATCAGTGGAATTCAAAAAATGTTTCAAATTACATTTATTTGGATATTTATAACATCAATTATTTTAATATTTCATTAATTACCGTATTACTGCATCATTATTGTGTCATAAATAAATTAAATTATTTAATGTATAAAAAATATATATATAATATCACTATGTAGGAAATATTTTTTTCTTTATATTTAATATGTATAGTCTAAATTATCTAATGTCTAACCCTATATTAAAGATGGGTTAGTTATTAAACATTGAATTTTACACTTTTAACTCTTTATTGTATTAAATAATAATAGATGTCCTAATCTTATCCATGTTGACCTAAAGGATCATATTTTATTCCTAAAGCTTTATTTGGTCTAATAATACTTATATAATATAATTAGAACAAGTTTTAGGGTAATAATAATATCATTTTTACCCTTAAATACCCTATTTACTTTTAACCGTGGTAAATAAAAGTAAAAGGTTACTATTCAAAAAAAATTATTTTTATCTTACTGAATGAAATTTTACTGATTGATAACAATTGCGTCTCTTGGATTTTTGAAATTCAACTCACATAAGTGGTAAAATTATGTTTTATTTAAATTTTCAAATGCTCTTAAGAGGTGGGTAAAAGACAGTAAAAAGTTCGATAAAATTTTTATATATCTAAAATTATTAAAAACTGACTCCAATGAATTAAATTGAATTTATATAGGTGTTATGTATCTATTTATACCAACAATAAATTTAAATAAAATAAATAATTATATAAATAAAAAGTCCATTTTGAACAATAACTTAGTGTTTTCACTATTCACCATAAATTGAATGTTTTAAAAAAATACCGAAAATTTACCCTAAGCTAATTTTGATATTCAAAATTCATAAATGAATTCTATTGTATCAATTTGGAAACATAAACGTTTCATTAATTAATTTAAATTTATTTCCCATTGTCAAAACAAAAAATTTTATTTTTAAGAAATAATAACTGTCAAAAGATTGACACTTATTTATGTCCAATTTCGAAGTGAAATTACTTACAAAGACCATTATTGGATTTAATGGAAAAATATAATCTAATTATTCGTTCAAACCATTAAAATGTATAATTCAACGCAATAAATTATTTTTGTTAAAAAAATTTCTTTGTTAAAATATATTATCTTGCACTATTCGCCCAAAAATGAATGTTTTCAGAAAAAGCACCAAAAATTTATTGAAACTAAATTCTTATGTCATGATTATAAAGAAGAAGTATATTTTGTCAAATTGAAATTATAAAAGTTTCAAAAATTTGATTTAAAAATGGTTCACCATTAAAAGGTGGTAAAATTTCATTTTTTTTAAAGTACTTTTTTCATTTGAAAAAAATATATGTGTTCTTACATAATGTCTAAGAAACTCATAATATAGATTCTAAAATTATTAGGATATTATAAAGTTCAAAATTCAATTAATATATTCACAACAGTTTTTGAACGGCTATTTTGGTAGGTCGTGTTGTGCTTGAACTTAGTGTAGTGTGTAGTGCATGTTATTTAATTACTTGGAGGAAATAACGTACTATTAAATCTTGGTGTGTTACATTATTACCTCATTAAATAAATTGTGTCCTAAAAATTTGAAATTATTCTTCAAAAATTAATGGTTGAAAATAGAAAATACCCTTGTGGGAAAACCCACATCAAAAATTGGTTTACTAAAATTTAGTCTTTATAAAGGGAAAAGGAAAATGAAAAAGTTACCACCAAATTATGATCTCGATTATTTGGTGGAAATTAGAGACATATAATTGGAGGACAAATGTAAATATTAATAGGGGTGATTGAGGTCATCAGTCACAAACAATTGTATAATTTAGGGCTTCAATTCCACCAATCTATGATGATTTAAAATGTCATCAGTTCAACAAAACATAAGGTATTAGAATAACACATTTTTAGTTTTATGATCCATTAACTAAAGTTTAATAATTAATTTCTTCATAGAATAAGATAAGATAAAAATATATACTTGTCAAGTAGATATCCATCCTTTAATTACTTTCTACTATAAACTCATCTTTCATTATAAAAGATAATAGAACTTTAAAAAATATTTTATTTATCCTATTCATATAGGGTTCCAAAAATATGAATT
Source organism: Viscum album (assembly GCA_963277665.1). Taxonomy (NCBI): domain Eukaryota; kingdom Viridiplantae; phylum Streptophyta; class Magnoliopsida; order Santalales; family Viscaceae; genus Viscum; species Viscum album. The sequence continues at coordinate 2,011,077,361 of OY728155.1, forward strand.
TATAATTAATCTACCAGAACTTTTAAGAAAGCTTTATTATTCAATCCGAGACATCACATGGGATAGTGTTAGTTTATATACCCTCGACGACCTTCAGTTGTGGGTTCAAGTCTTGCGGCCTTACCATAAATGATGAGTTTCCGCCTAACCTCCTGGTCATCCTATTTTTGGAAATCCAAAAATAATCTCAAACAAGAATTATCCAAAATACTTCTTCCCAAACTCACTGTCCGAAATTTATACGGAAGGTAAACACAATAATGATCCTTTTTGACATGTAATAACATGTGGACACATTAATCATTTATTCTTTTAAAACACTGCAACATCTTGAATTACAATAAAACAATATTTATTACATTCATACTCCCTTATACCTTATAGAATACTAGACATACTCCTTCTATGAAAAAATGTTGTAAACTCCAACAATGATGGAATATACAAATCATTAATCAGTTTCAAGGTAGTCAAGAATATCCAATATAATTTATCCAAATCAATCATGTATTATTCCCAAAAGCACTACCTTGGTATTAGAAAAATATTATGTTCTATCTTTCTCTAAAACATATATTTACAAAAAAATATAACCTGCTATTGAGTCACTTTTCTTGGTTCCACACAATCTCAAGTGCTTAATAAAATAGTACTGCAGTACAATCCATATATACTCTATAATCCTTATAACATGTACATCATTAATACAATACTCAAATGAAACAATAATTTAATAAAAAATTATTTGATCTAATCATTCCTCTTCATATTTGGTAGTATCATAACTTTATTATTATCGAATATCAGCATTTGGGATATACTATGATCATTTGGATGTTGATTCGCATAGGGTACCAACTCCTGGAGAGGAAGCATTGTACATTTGAAACATTTTTCTTACCCTTGAAATCACGTACATGGTGTCCTTTTTCTCTACACTTATAACAAACTCCAATTCCCTTTAAGAATTTTCCAAGGTGACTCATTCCACATTTAACACATATGGGAAAATATTTCTTTTCCCTCTTCCCTTTATCCATATTTCTCTCTTCTATTCTTTTCTTCTATTTCTTACCTTCAAAGCCACAAGACTCAGAGAATTATTTAATTATCTTATTAACACATGATACTATTTCTTCATATGTTGATAATACATGGGAGAATATTTACCTTTTAAGTGTTGGATTCATACCATGAAAGATATGATCCTTTCTTCACTTTAGATCATACGTATTGCTGGAGTTCACGTTCCTTCTACCGGGAACCATTTCTATACAATGGAATACACTAGGTCAGCTCATGAATTACAATGAATAATTCCAAACATGTAAAATACCAAACGTAAATTGAACAGTTTATGGATATAATCCATAATCATAAAAATATTTTCATTCAGGAGGTATATACTTGTAAATCCTTCATAACGATTTTTATAGAAAATTAGTGTTTTCCTAAGTATTTCCTCTGGTAGAGTCATAACCAAGAGAGAAGAAAGGCCCATTATCATGCACCAGTTCTCGTTCAAGTCTATCTCAATGTGGTGTATTTGGGTTTCACCCCTTGGTACATTTGTGTCAGAGCCACCTCTGCCTACTTGTATCTATATGGGGATGCATTGCTTGGAAAACACACAAAATATCTGAAATATGAAAATTCAATGAAGTTATTCTATACTAATCCTAAAATTCTATCTTAGGGTTATGTGTTATAACAAGATTTTATCTAAATATAGTTTCCAAGGTTTGTACTAAACTTCCTCTGATACCAACTCTAACGCCCCCACCCCAATTACCTGGAGTCGGTGCATTATTACATAACATTGGGATGATACAAGTAAACCATGTCCCGAAAGACCAATCAGTTTAGTAGCCTTGGAAATAATAGATACATTCATAATAAATCAACTTTAAACAAACATAAAATACATAAAATGATGGGTACATTGTGAAATCATAACCATTTTAGAAAAATATATCTTTCTATTTTGAAATCATTTAAAATTAATATAATTATAAAACAAAACATTTATATTTGAATATATTCTTATAATATTGTATGGAAAGCTTCGACGATGTTATAACGACAAAAAATAGTCGCACCTGCCGTATAAGATAAAAAAACATTCTTACCTTAATTTTGTCGAAAAGGACATAAGGTACCTTTTTTGGAAAACGACGGAAATATTCCTTTCACAACATATAAGGACAAATAAGTGTATAAATTAATTTAACCCATAGTCTAGTAAATAGTAAAAATGTTTTGGAATACATTTTTATGAATCATGGATGCGGATGATAAAGTGGTCCCAGTAGATACATAAAAACAACTTCGGATAATAAAGAGATTGTGAAATTAACCCTTACCTAGTACATCTCCATGGTCGAGGGAAGATTAACCTCTTGTATAATGGTAAAATAATTGTTATTAAATTATACAAGAATCATGTACATTAATATGATATCGTATATGATCTTTTAACATTGCTTTGTTTATAATATCTTAGTATTATCGTCATTTTTGGTGTTAACTGATTCGTTTTCCATTATATGATATGTTACATAAGTAATGATTGTCATGTATAGGATGTATTTTATTCATATTCAGAATTATATTAAGTCTTTAAACATTATTTCAAATAATCTAATGAAAATTAGTCTTTAATGGATACGATGGTGAATGAATCTCATCGCGTTCGTGGAGATGGTAATCCGTAAGTACGCATGAGTGACACTATCATTATTTTGATATTAAAATAATATATAATTTAATGACATATCATATATAAAGAATTATAATCATGTTATATTTATTATTTACATCAATTACACATCATTATTATAACCATCCAAATAATAATGTATTGAATAAAAATTACACCACGATGTGGAGACGGTAAGCCGTACGTACGCACGTATGGTGATATGTCATTCAAAGGATAGATATAAAAATGAATTTGGTTGTACCATATTTATAAAAACATAATATTATATAGAAGATACTTGATTTATTATTGTATAATTAAAAAAAACAAAGAACGGGGAAGTGGAAGAATAGGGGAACTTGAAAGAGGTGGTGAAATATTTACCTCTTCTTCGGGTTCTTCCTTTTGATTTTATCTAATGGGCTCCATAGGTGTCATTTATGACTAAAGGAATGACATTACGGTGAAGGGATGACTGTTGGGAGGATATTTGGGCAGGGTTTGGTGGAGTAAAATGGTATTGAAGTTGTCAATTATAAAGAAGGGGGATCCCTTTTATAAGAGGGTGAGGGGCACCATAAGAAAAGATAGATATATTATTTCATAATAATTTTTTTTCATTTTCTAATGGATCAAAAATGAATTATTTAAAGGATAATATAGGGATGGGTTAAAAACCATTCAACCAATAGGCTTTAGAAAGCTTTGGGTCACCATATTAACTTTATCTTTTAGATTTAACTCTTAGTTAAATGGTTTGAAATTTACCATGTCTCTTTGTATTTTTATATTATATGGTTAATAAACATACTATACACTACTAAGAGAATCCAAAGTTGCCCATTAGTGATACAACTATCATTATATATTTATTTTGGATGATCCATATATTTTTAGGAATATAATATCAATTAATAATATAATATTTGTTTTAAAAACTCTTTTATGTCAATTTTGACACTATTTGGTATTTTGTTTTTCTCTAAATTCATAACAGCATTATTACGTAAGAAAATTCATCTTAAAAATCCTAACATGTCATATTATCCTAGAAAATAAGTGGAATTTATAAAAAGTCTCAAATTACATTTATTTGGATATTTTTCATATCGAGTATTTTAATATTTCATTAATTAGGTAATTATTGCGTCATTATTATGTCATAAATAAATTATATTATTTAATTTCTACAAAATATTAATAAAATTCCATTACGTAGGAAATATTTTTATCTTTCTAATAAATATTTTCAGTTGAATTTATCTTATGTGTAACCCTATATTAAAAATGGTTTAGTTATTAAACTTTGAATTTAACACTTTTAACTCTACTTTGAATTAAATAATAATAAATGTCCTAATCTAATACAAGTGGACCTATAGGATCATATTTTATTCCAAATTCTGTTTTTTGGTCAAATTATACTTATCCAATAGAATTAGGACATGTGTTAGGGTAATAATTTTTTTGTCACGACCCGTCCTCGGGGCCCGTGTCGTGACTACCCCAAGACCGCCTTCCATAGGCCAGGGGCTGGTGACTAGCACCAAGGCGTAAATACCAGTAAAAAGAGAAGGCATTACCTTTGAAAAGTAAACAAACACCATAGAGTAAGCAAGCGGAAAGGTAAACACTAAGTAAAAACAGAGTACAACTGAAAGTGCAGAAATGTAAATGGGCCAGTATACAAAACCAAACTGAAAGTAAAGTACAACTCGAAAGGGAAAACAACAACTGTAAAGTAAAATCCGCTTCACCGAGCTGTCCACTGGAAATCCCACCTGAAGGGTGGGTACAGATAACTCCACTACTCCATGGGTCCCGTCGTCCGCTCCGAGCACGTCTCGCCCAGTGGTCCACCTCCTGGTACCGTCCTGCTCAGCAAGCCTCAACTACGATCAACGATGTCCGTCGTCTGCAACCAACACAACGTAGTGCGGGCATAGCCCGTGCAGGGGTGAGTATAAGCTACTCAGTAGGGACCCCGATACCCCCGAAGGTCTCCCAAAATCCATAGAGGATAAACCACAGAAGAAAGATACAATCATGAAGTAACAACTAACACTGCTTAGGTATATGCCCATACATATACCTAAGTCATCAATTCCAATACGCTCCAACCTCTGAGCCCAAGTACAACTCAGTCCAAACAGGAAGGTATTCGTATTCCACACAGGAAAGCAAAACGAAATCCACACAGGAAAACAACAGGATTCAGCTCACACAGGTATACATCATCGATAAGGTGAAAGAGATGATCAGACATAGATACTGAATCATCTAAGCTGGGACCCACATAGGATACAAGACCAGTTGTCTTCATTGATTCATCTATACTGGGACCCACATAGGATACAAGACCAGTATTGAATCATCTAAGCTGGGACCCACATAGGATACAAAACCAGCACAGCTAGGACCCACATAGGATACAAGACCAGCTATCTTCATTGATTCAACTATACTGGGACCCACATAGGATACAAGACCAGTATTGAATCATCTAAGCTGGGACCTACATAGGATACAAGACCAGCACAGCTAGGACCCACATAGGATACAGGACCAGCTGTCTTCATTGATTCAACTATACTGGGACCCACATAGGATACAAGACCAGTATGGAATCATCTAAGCTGGGACCCACATAGGATACAAGACCAGCACAGCTAGGACCCACATAGGATACAAGACCAACTGTCTTCATTGATTCAACTATACTGGGTCCAACATAAGATACAAGACCAGTATTAAATCATCTAAGCTGGGACCTACATAGGATACAAGACCAGTACAGCTCGGACCCACATAGGATACGTGACGACATCGCTTCCTTGAAATCTTTCCACGGCGCGGTGCGACGGCGCCGTGCAATAATTGCTGTGCGATTTCTGCGTGGTGCGAAGGCACCACGCCATCTCGTTCCATCCGCAAGAAAAGATCAGAGTTCGCGGTAGAACCGAACTCCTATGATACCAATTTGTCACAACCCGTCCTCAGGGCCCGTGTCGTGACTACCCCAACCCCGCCTTCCATAGGCCAGGGTCTGGCGACTAGCACCAAGGCGTAAATCCCAGTAAAAAGGGAAGACATTACCTTTGAAAAGTAAACAAACACCACAGAGTAAGCAAGCGGAAAGGTAAACACTAAGTAAAAACAGAGTACAACTGAAAGTGCGGAAAAGTAAATGGGCCAGTATACAAACCCAAACTGAAAGTAAAGTACAACTCGAAAGGGAAAACAGCAACTGTATAGTAAAAGCCTCTTCACCGATCTATCCACTAGAAATCCCACCTCAAGGGTGGGTACAGATAGCTCCACTGCTCCACGGGTCCCGCCGTCCGCTCCGAGCACGTCTCGCCCAGTGGTCCACCTCCTGGTACAGTTGTGCTCAGCAAGCCTCAACTACGATCAACGCTGTCTGTCGTCTGCAACCAACACAACGTAGTGCGTGCATAGCCCGTGCAGGGGTGAGTATAAGCTACTCAGTAGGGACCCCGAGACCCCCGAAGGTCTCCCAAAATCCACAAAGGATAAACCACAAAAGAAAGATAAAATCATGAAGTAACAACCAACACTGCTTAGGTATATGCCCATACATATACCTAAGTCATCAATTCCAATATGCTCCAACCTCCGAGCCCAAGTACAACTCAGTCCACACAGGAAGGTATTCGTATTCCACAGAGGAAAGCAAAACGAAATCCACACAGGAAAGCAATAGGATTCAGCTCACACAGGTATACATCATCGATAAGGTGAAAGAGATGATCAGACATAGATACTGAATCATCTAAGCTAGGACCCACATAGGATACAAGACCAGTATTGAATCATCTAAGCTGGGACCCACATAGGATACAAGACCAGCACAGCTAGGACCCACATAGGATACAAGACCAGCTGTCTTCATTGATTCAACTATACTGGGACCCACATAGGATACAAGACCAGTATTGAATCATCTAAGCTGAGACTTAAATAGGATACAAGACCAGCACAGCTAGGACCCACATAGGATACAAGACCAGCTGTCTTCATTGATTCAACTATACTGGGACCCACATAGGATACAAGACCAGTATTGAATCATCTAAGTTGGGACCCACATAGGATACAAGACCATCTGTCTTCATTGATTCAACTATACTGGGACCCACATAGGATTCAACTATACTGGGACCCATATAGGATACAAAATATGAGCGTTTCCGCTTCGAGGGCCCGGTTGGTTTCGTGTACGAACCAACCCAGCCGAACTCAAAATATTCCGAAACTTTGAGTGCGATATACCGAATCAACCGTCTCAATCCAAGGATCGCATCGCCACTGACGGTTCGTCGATCGGAGGTCCGTAGCTCATGTTATGGGCAAAAGACTGAAGCCTGTCTGAGACTGGGGGTTTGGGCCCGGTCCGACCCGGCCAAGTACCCCCTGGGGCTGGCCCGAACCGGGTCGACCCGGTTCGGGTCTGGGTCTGGCCTGGCTTGGGGCGGCCCGGCCGGTCTGTGGGTCACCGCCCACGCACAACACGCTCAGCCAAAAGGGCCGAGCAGGAGGGGAACGGGGGGGCGCAGCCCCCCCGTGTTTTCTTTTGAAACAACGGCCTCCCCACATGGGGGGGGGGGGGCGCTCCAAATCACCGGGGGTTCAACCCCCGGGTTTTGTGGATCTCGGCCGGCCTTAGGACGTCCGTTTTCCTTTCACATGCGGGACACGCGGGTCCCGCCTCCTAACCCTTCCGCCGCGGCCGGTCGGCACGACCGGCCGCCTTCCATCCTTCCACCGCGGACCGATGGCCGCAGCTCTTCTGATCTACGGCGGCCGGCGAGGCCGGGCACCTCTGGTTGCTCCACCGCGGCCGTAGGGCCGCGGCCCTACATGTTCTCCAGCGGCCGGCGAGGCCGGCCGCCTCTGTGTGCTCCGCCACGGCCGCACGGACGCGGCTCTTCTTTATCCGCCGGCAGCCGGTTTTCCGGCCGCCCCTTCCAGCTCTTCCGCGGCTCAAGCCGCGGGCCTTCTTCGATTGGCACGGTGCGACGGCGCCGCGCCTCTCCGTCGTGGCCCGACTCCGGCCACGGTCTCTATGACTACCTTCGACGGGACGTGACTGCATCGCTTCCTTGAAATCATTCCACGGCGCGGCGCGACGGCGCCGCGCAATAATTGTCGTGCGATTTCTGTGTGGTGCGACGGCACCACGCCATCTTGTTCCATCCGCAAGAAACAATCAAGAACAAGGAAGGGGGTTCGGCCGGGTTCGTGCGGTCTGCACCCCCCCCCCCCCCTCGCGTTATTTGCTAATAATTGAACAAATTCCACGAAGAAATAAACACGGGTAAATATTCATGAACAAAGAATAAAATAAACCCCTACATATTTCAAGTACGATGTTCGTCAACGACCCACGGAAGACAAACGTCGCGGAGGTCGGGCGTCGCAGTAATCGTACGTCATTTCCGTTGACGAAGAGGTACATCCAAAGAGGTACGTCGTTGGTGAATCTTTGTAAGCTGACGAAGGAAGTCCGAGGAGGAAGTGGCATTCACTTTCGTTGACACGGAAGGCGTCATCGATCTTCGGAACAAACCGGCTACGAAGAAGAGAGGAGCGGCGTTCTTCGTCGGAGCTTGAGTGTTATTCGTGTTCTTCATCAAAGTTTGAAGAAGAAGAAGGAGCTCTCAAATCCTCTCAAGATGGCTAACCAAAATAAAATAAGCTAAGGCTTATTTTATTACACAACATTCCTCTTAGAATTTCAATGGTTTGAAATTCAAATTAACCTTCCTCAATTAATTAATCCAAGTTGTCAAACATTAATTGAAAAGGGTTAAAGGGGAGTTTTTGAGAGAATTTGAGGAGTTGGGGTTCGTGTGGGCCCCACCACACTTAATCCTCCCAAGGGAGGTTAAGTGGTTGTGGGTCCCACCCCCATCTCCCTTTGGGAGGTTTTTTAAAAGAAACAACAAGTTAAAATAAAAATTTGTATTCCACAAATTTTATTTAACTTATTCTAAAAACCCAAAAACTAACTTTCAACCCGCAAAAAACACAACCTCGGAAAAGGTCCCCTTAAGCGAATATCGGTGCTGCGAGTTCATTGGTGCCCTCGGAATTTGATTCCAGGCACCGGTTCAAATGTTAGAAATTCCCGCTCGTTCGTTCACTGAACGCACCCGAGCCAAACTTCGGAAATTGATCTCTGGCACTCCGGGCCTCGGAATTAGGTGCCGTCAGAAACCGCGTTCTTGTAAAATTCCAAAGAAAGTTATTAAAAAAATTCTCTTGAATTTTACCAGTCTTTACATTTATAAATTTTACATTTAATTACCCAATTAACTTTTAACCGTGATAAATAAAAGTAAATAGTTACGATTCACCAAAAATTATTTTCATCTTATTGAAAAAAATTTCACTTAATTATATCAACCATGTCTCTTAGATTTTTGAAATCCAAATCACAAAAGTGGTAAAATTATGTTTTTTGTAAATTTGCAATTGCGTCTAGGGGGTGGGTAAAATACTGTACAAATTTCGGTAATATTTTTATATATCTAGAATTATTATAAATTGACTCCAATAAATTATATTGAATTTATATAGGTATTATGAATCTATATTTATCTAAAATGAATTGAAATAAAATAAATAATTTTTTAAATAAAGAGCTGGTTTTAAATAATAACTCAGTGTTTTTTAATATTCATCAAAAATTTAATGTTTTCAAAAAAAATGACAAAAATTTACCCTAAGTTAGTTTTTATATTCCAAATTCAAAAATGAATTATCTTTTATCATTTTCGAAACATAAATGTTTCATTAATTAATTTAAAATTAATTCCCGTTGTCAAAACCAACATCTGTATTTTTAGGAAATCATAACTATCAAATAATTGACACTTGATTTTGTCCAATTTAAATGTGAATTTACATACAATGACCATCATTGGATTAAAGGGTAAAAATATAATATAATAATACTTACAAACCATTAAAATTTATAATTCAACACTTTATATTATTTTTATTAAAAAAAGTTTCTTTCAGATAAAATATAGTATATTTCACTATTCTCCCAAATATAAATGTTATCAGAAAAAACCAATTTTTTAAACTAAATTATTAGGTCCCAATTCTAAATAACATGTTTATTTTGTCAAATTGAGTATATAAATGTTTCAAATATTGGATTTAAATAGGTTACTCCATTAAAAGGCAGTAAAATTGCATTTTTTGAAAAATACTTGTCTCATCTGAAAAAAATGATTTTGTTCTTACATTATTTATAACCCATAATATGGATTCTAAAATTATAAGGATTATATAATGTTTAAAAGTCAGTTAATAATATTTATAACTACTTTTGAATGGCCAGTTTTATCAGTCGTGGTGCACTTGAACTCAGTGTTACTTGTAGTGCAAGATATTGAATTACTTTGAAGAAATAACGTACTATGAAATTTTGGGGTGTTAAAATAATATATTTTCTGAGAATTAGGGTCACATTATCATGAGTTATTCATATATAATATAGATAAATAAAATTACAAAAATGTTTCTGCTTTTCTTTTAATATATATAATCTTTTAGGATTGGGAATAAAGAAACATTGTTCAATTATAAATAATATTTTTTGAAATAGATGGGTTTTATTATCATAATTATTTTTTTTACTTTTTAGATCTTAAATAATTATTTGAATTCATAAAAAATATAGATATAATAATTATTTAATTAATTAGTAAATAAAATAAATGGCACAGAAAATATTAAAAGGGATGTATATTGAATGAATTATTATATCGCATTAATTTTTCAGATGAATATATATTTTCACATACTTTTAATCATAAGATATTCTAATTATATCATTTTCATGATATTTTTTGAATTTAAATTAAATAAATAGTGTTAGAATTTTAATGAAATATATTTAATAAAAAAAATTATTTTATTAAACAATATGAAATTAAGAAACGTATTACAAGTGATTTTCATATATTAATAAATATAAACTATTTTTCTTTAATGAATCATTTTTTTATAATTTTTAAATTAATCCCATATATGTAAATACTATATCGATTTGGTTGATGTTAAACAGTGTTTTTTCACATTAATTGTTATTGTGTTAAATTTAATTTCAAACACTTGTATGATTAATATTTTATAAATTATATATAATATTTATATTCTTTAAATCCAAATTATATAAAAATTCTCATTTTATGTTCGAATTAATATATAAATAACATAAGTTTAAAATACTAGTTACTCGTGTGTCAATCCAAAATGGAAGAAGTAGTGAAATTTATATATTAATGAAACAATTATGAATAAAAGTTTCTTTTCTGAGGTAATATTTAAATATAATCCCTAAACACAATTAATTTTTAATTTTAGATCCTCATGTAGTAAAATATATCTCCCAATAGTCAATACCTTTGAGTATTTACCAAAATTTCACTTTTCCCGAGCTATGAAAGTGCACTCACTCCACTCACTTAATCTCACCTCCAAAGAAATTTGGGATGAACAAATCCTAAAAATCATGTTAAATATTACTTAAACATATCCTATAATCCTTATTATGATAGAAATAAATTTATTAAAGCTCAGTGGAATCATAAAGAAGATACCTGAAGAATCAGTAATGTTTATCAATGAGCATCTTAATTTTCTTATTTTTCATATGTATTAAATAATTCATAAAAAATAATTATGTTATCCCATTAGTTTATTATAAATACTATGATGTTTTTATAACAAGGTTATGACATAAAAACATCTTCACCTTCATCAAATGGGTTAAGAAACCATTTTTTATGTGAATTGTTAGACTACCAACTAGAGGTTCAATGCCATTATTTCTTCCATTAAAATATTTCATGGATGGGTATGATGATGGATAAAATGTATATATATTTTATTTATAAAATAGTTATACCTATTTAGTCGTATTATTATAAATAAATTTTTTACTTATGTTGTATATGAGATATGACAAATTGGATCATGTGTACGGTGAACTGCTACTTCAGAAAGAGTTGTGAATTTTCATTCACTAATGCTTCAAATGGATGGTGACATTGATACTTTTAATGATTATATTGGATATAAATGAAATAATTATGATATTAATGACATATTAAGTGTTTTAAATATATAATATATAATTTTATTTCTTCCCTTTTACCTCACATAAATATGATAACATCATTTATGTATGTGTGGACTACCGTGTTCGCAAAGTAATATGACTCTTTTTAATCACCACACTATAAGGTTGACATATATAATTATATTTAAAGTAATAATAATTTATATTTTATAAAATGATGATTTTTTAATGATATCATATTACCTTCCTATTTTCCATAATTATCATTGAAAATTAAAATGTTATTGATGTGTATGTATGGCCCACCATCTCCATGATCATAACGTACTTTATTTATTAGACAATTATTTTATTAATAGTTTTTAAAATATAATTAATGTAAAAAAAATTATTATTATGACATTATTATTATTCTTGTTATGATAAAACTATGTAAGATGAGTTAAAAAATCATTTATCATGACGAAACACTCATGATAAAATGATGATATTAATACCTGAAACAACGAAAATAATGAATGATTATTAATAAAAAAGTGATAATATGTTATAAAAGGTTAATATATATTATTATAAATATTAATATGGTTATTGAATAAGTTAATAGAATTTTTAAAGTCCATATTAATGATATTAAAGCATGTTAAACCAAAAGGATGTGTGGGGTAACATATTTCATCTCAATTAAAATTTCATTAAGACGTGATAGAAATAATGAACCATTCCTATTATATATAGTGTATATTGTATCGATTTTTTCATATAATATAATGATTCATCAATACTTCATGGTATTTTATTTTTTAATTCAAATCAATTCATCAAATTCAATTGAAATGAATATTTATATGTGGTAAAAGTTATAGTATAATATCACTTTTCTGATTGTTATATTTATCAAGAAATAATCATATTATTATGATAAATATTCATTTGTCATTTAATTGGAATTACATATACATATTCTTGGATGTTGTAAATTAATATTTCCTAAACCATAAAACAATTTTACATAGGGTGTATACTTTATTTTTATTTAATTAATAGGGTAAATATCGATAAATACATATCTTTTTTCAACACAGATATTTATTGATAAGGCACCTTGTTTATGAACAAAATCTATTATATGATATTTAAGGAATTATTTGGATATGGAATATATGTGTTGGGACCATTTATTGAAATCACCATGACGCATTAGTTGGTTTCAGGAGATAAAATTATCTTTAAAATCTCGATGAGTATGTTCACAGTTGTTTTAATATAACTTTTTAAATGTATTCCTAGTGGATATGTAGTTATAAAAACAAAATAGATATTTACCCAGAATTATCTGACTCTTTTGTGATTGGTTTTGAAGGTATAGTTATCATGTTCATGAGGCCTAACATCAAATAATTAATAATTACCATAATTAAGAATTCAGTTATTATTATCCATGAGATATTAAAAATTATATTATCTCTGGATGCATTTCATTTTTTGTTCATGGATTATCCTACATATATTTTTATTTATTTACATTTCCATATTTATTATTCTTTATCTAATCATTCAATTATGTTTTTAAAAGTTAATGTGAGTTTTGTTATTTATTATTCCATGTTAATTATAATTAACGATTTAATATGCCTTCTTTTGTAATTTGACCTTACTTTTAATTTGAACTCACCCTTATTTTGATTGCATTACATAGGATTTGTTGAAGATATAATTACATGAGTTTTCATGTTTACAATTAATTTTATGTTGTTATGTTTTATATTTAATTTTTTTAGAAAAATATAACATTTATATCATGGATATATCTATTTCACGAGAACTAATAAACTAATAAGAAATTTGGGATTTTATAATTTTTGTATAATACAATGAAATAAAACAAACACTGGCTCTAGGGTATTTTAGTCTGGGCCATTAGAGTTGGTATTAGACAAGGTTTGTTTGGAACAATGTGAACTTGATTTAGGAAAACACTGATTAGATAATAAAACCCTATAATATAAATTTAGGATAATTATATAAGAACATCATAATGATTTTAAGGAAGATATTATTTTTTAACTAGAAATATTTCCCTTTTATGATTCTACATGATAATGTGTTTTTGGAAAATAAGATCATTTAGTTAATAAATCTGAAAAGGCAAAATTGGGATAAACCTAATCATCACATTTTACAAGAAAATAGGCCTTAATGAACTCTTACTTTGACACTCTTAGAAGATATTATCAGGATAAAACACATTTTCCTTATAAATCATTATGAAGGATTTGGAAAATAGAGATATCAACAATGCATCCAGTTTTATGATTATAAGATTAGATATGCACAAATTTGTAAAATTGTGTTATTTATTTCACTAGTTTAAGGATCATAAATTACTTTTGACAATGATATGATCTATTATAGTATATTTCATGATTTAGAAATGGTACCTATAATAATGAATTAGAACCAAAAATATGAATGTAATCCATAGTGTAATAATGATCATTTATTTGAGATGATAATGAAGTTCTTCCAAAGAAAACTAGTCTGTCAATCATTCTCATCATATAGGAATTTTATATCATGTGCTAACAAGATAGAGATGGACTAATCTCTGAATTATGGATTTTAAGTAATTTAGTATAATAATTGTTATATAGGGAAAAATGTTGATAAAGTAAAGAAGAGAATGAAAAATTTCCCCACATGTGATAATTTTGGAAGCAAATGCCATGTTATATTCTTAATATGTTAATATTTTTTCTTCACGTCAAATTAAAAATGATATCATGATCATGAATGAATGAGTAAGGGATAATATATAAAATTTTCTTCCATAATCTATAAGGAGACGAGGAACTATTAAAACTAATTATTTAACTGTTAAGTAAATTTATCTTAATAAAAGAGAAGGGATAAAGGACAACCTTTTTTATTGATAAAACTGAGGTGGATTGATTTATAAACATGTGTATTTGAATGAGAGAAAAATATTGTAAAATTATTTAATTGATGATATTCTCTTAAAATGAATAATGATATATACAGGGATTTTTCTTCAAGACAATTTAATTAAGGGTTTGGGAGCCTATATCAAATGTACTAGTGATCAATAAATAATATTTAGTAGAATGTTGATATTCATGGAAAACACATGAGTAATTACGAGATACCCCATAATATTTTCCTAATATTGAGATAATAATGTTTTCATAATAAGATGATTGATATGAATAAATTATTTTAGATAATACTGAATTCCTTTGAAAAAATTAATGATTTTATGACATAGTTTTTTTTATGAACAATATATTTAACAACATTCTAGTATTTAATTAATTTATATAATAATATGTGTTTTATAAGATGATGAAGTAAGGATTAATTTTGTCAGTAATTTTTTATAGTAAATAAAGATATTAAAATAATTAAATAGAATATATGATGAATTTATTCACATTTTTGGAATATGATATTTATGTTATAATTCATGTTTTTTGGGGGATAAATGGAATGTTCATTTTTAAAATTCAGTGAATTTATTTTTAATATATTAGATCATGATATTTAAGAAGGGTCGTAAGTTTTACAATTTATTATTTTGTTTATGTTTAACATTGGAAGAGTTTTCAAATATTAATTTATTATATCTCTATATGAATATTTATGAATATTGGATAACATACACTAACCATACAATTTTTAACAAATATATTGAGATAGAAAGATATTATTTTTACTCTATTATTGATCTTATGATCCACTAAAAGTGAGTTTTTTGTGTTTAGGAATAAATGTTTTTTTTGAAATTTATATCTTGGATTAAGTGATTAATTTGAAAATTTTCAATGCATAAGTAAGGGATGAGATTATTCTCATTAAATATAATGAAATCAATTAAGTATATCTTCTCATGAAAGTTCATAATATGTAAGATTAATGTATTGAAAGAAAATGTAATCTTGGGACTATAAATTGATCTGATATAAATGATAATTTTCAAACATACATTTTTTATTGTTATATTACCATTTAGAATCTCTAGATGACTAACTTTCTTGTGATAAATGATCGAAATCACTCTCTATTATTCATTAGGCATTAGTTTTGTCCTCCATATCCTTATCTACAATACCTAGATATGTTCTCCAAAATGGAATCCTATTCATATGATTATTCAATATGACCCTCATAGTATTCATTATATATTATTAATATGATGAACTATTAACCTTATAGTGCGGGCTTTTCCACAATGGTATTTCCAAATGTCAATCCCTAGATTACTTAGATAATGATTAAATTCTAATGATATATTTTGTTTATGTTTGGGAGAATTTAAAACCCAAAAACATTACATGTGAACATTATATATGATATATAATGTGAAATGAAACAATGAGTTTAGCATGTTTTACATGAAACAATAAGTTTCACCATTTGCCTTTGTCACACATAATAAATAGTTTTTCCAAACAACAACAACATAATAATATTATTTTTTAATACTTGTCACATCTATATTAAAATGATGTGTATACATAGTACAGAACAAATTATGAAAAATATATTTTTCACACATTTTTATTGTTTTTTAATTAATTATAAATAAAATAAAGAATTATTTAAAAGAAAAATAAATTCTTTCTGCAAAATTTATTTTATCTAAATGATGGTTTACTCATGATTTGAACAGTTTAATTAAAATTATGTTTTACCTTTTTTAGAAAATTTATTGGAAAAAATAAGATTATATTTTTAATCTGATATACGAAAATTATATTAATGATAATATTTTGAAATTTATTGAGTAGTTATATTTTTTGATGAATAGTTAATAATAATATGTTCTGATTGGAAAAAACGTTTTCATTTAATTTTTTTATATTGTAAAATTATATTTTTAATTTTTTTAAAGGTAAGATTAGTTATAATTTATATAATTTAATCCAAAGTACTTCATGGGTTTAATTTTTATATTGAATTGCGATCTAAGAACATATTAAGCTTTTGACTATTTTTTTCTTTAAGATCCCATTTTCTTGTTGTGTTTGTAAGATTTAATTTTAAATTAAATATGGAAATTATGTTATTTGAAATTGTAAAAATGATTTATATATTTTCCATCAACAGAATTTATAATTTATAAGAAGGACAGATTATTTTTTGAACAAAATGAATAATGATAAAAATAAATAATAATTACTACTGTTAAGTAAAAAATGGATTTAATGAGGGGTTAAAATAATAATATAAGGGTTAAAAAGACTAAATATTTTTTAAAACACCCAATAACATGAAATAGTTCTACTATTATAAACTTATTTCCCTATTTTTATTATTTTTTTAGACATATTTCCATGAAAATAACATATATAATAATATAAAGAAAAACATAAAAAGGTAACATTATTTATTATTAATATATATAATGCTTTGAGATAGAGAATATATATATATTTGTGTGTTTGGTTATAAATTTAATTTTTAATGGTAAATAATTTTATTTATTATTTTTAATTAATTTTACATTTTAGATATGATATATTTAATTAAAACCTTATGAAACAATTATGTGTTAATTAATTAATTAATAAAAAAATAAATTGATTGGTACAAAAAATATTTAATATGTAGTTATTTGAATTAATTAATTTATTTCATTAAAATTTTATATGAATATACCATTTTAGAAAATTTTTTACGTAATGTATTTTAAATACCCAATTGTCTATATATTTTTTAAATTCAAAATAAATGAATAATGTCAAAATTGATATTATTGTTATTTTATATAATTTTTTTTTAAAATGATTTAAAATTACTAAAAACATATCCCTTGAAAAGTGATTTTAATATATTAATAAATATCATCTCTTTTCAATTTTTGGACTAATAATTCTTTTATAAATAATATATTACCCCAAAAATAGTAAAAGTTTAGGTAGAATAGTTATTATAAAAGTGTTGTTTTTTCACGTTACATGGACTCGCGTTAAAAATAATTTCGAACAAAAATATGATTTATATTTTAGAAATATTATATCATATTCTTTATAATTTTTTATAGATTATCAATTATGTCTAATTTTTTTTGAATTTGTAAAGTACATTGTTAAAAACACATGTTACCATAGTGAAAAACAAACATGGTAAATGAAATGAAATGTAGAAGTTAAGGGAAAAAATTTCAAAGTTGTTGATTTATTATTTTATAGAGATTTTTATCTACCATTTCATCCATAAAAAAAATTTATTTTTCAATTTTTGAACTACATTGGATAATAAAAAATTACCAATTATGAATACTTTTTGGTATATACAAAATTGTCACTACTCCTCAACTATAAAAGTGGACTCACTCCCCTCAATTCCTCAATGGTCTCTATCAATTTTTATTGAATAAACCCTAACAAAATAAAATTTCATATTAACTAACCTTATACTATAATATTTATATTGGGGAAAAATATGAATTATTTAGTGATAACCAACAAGGACACCCGATGTAGAGGAATGGTTCCTTAACGCATGTCATTATTTTATTTCCCTATCCACCTCCTTTAATTATTATTAAAAAAATTTATATAATAACTCCCATATATATCATATATAGAGATGTTATTATAAATATATAATAATATAAAACCATATCAACTTCCATTAAATGGGTTTTGATATTGTCGTTCGTTTTTAGGGTAGACTACCGACCCATGAACTTATGTTGTTCGTTCTTCCATTACTACTTTTCATGGTTGGGTATGATGATTGGTATTCAATTATATATATATATATATATAATATTTATACATATATATTCAGTATATCATATTTATCTTTATTACCTTCGATTCCCTAGGGGATATGACAACATCCCTTATGTGTATGGTATTCTACTTCCCAAGGAAGTGATGTGATTAACCGTTCACTAATGATTCTCATAGAAAGTTAGAAATATAAATTTAATGATTATATGTGATAAATATTATATAATTATGATATTTTTGAAAAATTTATCATTTTGTATGGGTAATATTTCATTTTCATTCTTGTTATTTCTCTCACATAAAGATGAAAACATCATTCATGTATGTGTGGACAACAACCTTCAAAAAGAGATGCAACTCTCTTTTCATCACCTAAAAAATATTTATTATATATATAAATATATTTAATGATATGATATGTAATTAAATATATTTTAAAAATTCGTGAATAATAATAAATTTTTTACCACTTTTCTATATTGATCATTGAAAAATGGAAACATTACTCATGCATTTATATGACCTTCTATCTTCATGAATGTAAGATACATCATCTCTGAAAACAATATACCATGATTAGATTTAAAAACATTATATAAAAAAATGATAAATATTTATTTATTATTATTTTATAAATTATAAAACTATATAATATGCTAAATACCTGGATATTTCATGATGTAACACACATGAAGAAATATGAAATTAACACTTTAAATAATGAATATAATAAATTATTATTACCAAAAATGATAATTTTTCAAAAAAGGATCATACATAACATTTTAAATATTAATTTTATACTATAATAACATAAACAATTCTTTAGAGCCACCATACATGAGGTTAAAATACGTTCCACCAGATGAAAGTGTGAGGTAAGGGGTCACATCTCAATTTACACTCCATTAACTCTTAGTTTTTATTTTACTCTGATTCATATTTATATGGTGTATATACTTCCTTTTTGCCATATATTATCATTAATTATTCCTGGTTCAATGTATTTTACTATTCACATTTAATTATTTCAGCCAATTTATTTGACATTAATATTAACAATTTTTCAATGTTATTGTAAAATATCACATTACTTTTTGATTATTAATATTATGTTGAAACAATCACTTAATTGTGATCATTTTTCATTGGTTATTAAATATCTTTAAATATGAATAACATTTAATTTTTGATATTATATGATTATTTTATGAACCATAAACCATTTTTACGTATGGTGTATACTTTAAATGTGATTTTATTAGATTGGAATATTTTAAAACGTGCATATCATTTCGTCAATATAATATTTTTATGATAATGAACATTTTTTATGTATTAATTAAATTATTTTGTATACAAATAATTCATTAAACCTAGAATTTAGAGGTAGGATCATTTATATAAATCCATAAATTCATGTAAGGTATTACTAAATAAAATGAGTTGGCCAAACCCTATGAGTATACACTGTGTAGTTTTAAAATATCATGTTAAAGTTATAAACAATAATGATATAGTTGTCCAAAATAAATCCGTTATTACACAATAATTTTAAACCACCTTTTGAATGATGTTGGAAGTTGATGTATCATGTTCTTGAGACATGACATCTAATAAATATGTATTTACTTCATAAAAAATTCTATTATTATCATTACTTATATTTTTAAAATTTTATTCATTTCAGTTTATATTTATCAATTAGATAAAATGTATTTTTAGTTATTTACTATACAATAATTATTTTAACCATTCTATTCATAATTTTTCACTTTTAAAATGGAAATTTTGTTTAGTTATTTACCTTTCTATTTTGATTTTGATTCTTAATTCATGATTTCTTCCACTACCCAAAATCCTTACTAGCATTTGAGCTCACCCATTTATTTCCATTCCATATGATATGATGAAAAGATATTTAAAATTGTTTTCAAGGATGAAATTTATTTAATATTTCTATTTAATGAGTTTTATTTTCATTCCATAATATATGATGGGTATTATGTATGTATATGGTTACCTAAAAAACAAAATTTATTAATAATTCAAAATTTGATACTTTTTATATTTGAAAATATAATAAAACAAACAACGACACTATGCTACTGAGGATGAGGTCGTCACATAAAGAGAAATATTGTGTTATCTATTTAACTATATTTTGTTTCATGGGATAATAAATTTGTAAGGGTCTTTGTTTACTCAACTTCATTACCACATAATATTTTATTTAATGGAAATTTATATATCATTTTTTGAAAAATAATTTTGAATGTAACCCATGACATCCCATTTTATCATAAAAAGACACGTATTTTTGAAAATTTTTTGGTGATTTCTATCATCACATGAATTTTCCTATTTATGAATCTTCAATTAGTTTTTTTAAATTTTTTTGAAAATGTTTTAATTTATATTTTATTTTATAATAATGAAATATTAGTGTATTTTAATGATTTAATCATTTTATATTAAAATGGATATATTTATTTTAAATTTGAATTCAATTGATAGTTATTTTAAAATTGTTTTTACTTTTTTTTATATTTTAAATTAATCCTCTTGAAAAAACTTATATTATAATTTTTTATTCAAAAATCCATCTTAAATTTCTAATTTGTGAGTTATAATTTTTTTGTCCTGATAATGTTATTAATTTTAATGAAACCAATTTTCAATAGATTTCACAAACATTTCAGAAAGGTATACCCTCTCTATTTTTTCAATTGGTTTAGAAAAAGTCTATAAAATGTTTTTTATCTATGAAATAATATTTATTGATCCATTTGTTACAATGGGTTTATTCATTATCCATCATCTATTTTCTTTCTCTATATGTCTTGTGGGATTCGATAGAAATTATTTACAGTGATCCCTATACATTTCCATGGGATAGTTAAGTGATGATTGATATAATGATATTTTCATATTTTAATGGAACATATATATTTAGAAGATTATTTTATAGTGAAAAAGGTCATATATCATCCTCTAATGAACTTCATAAGGATTATTGTCTCTTGATATGATTATAGTAATCAGAATGTGTTTATAGATCCACTATGATTAGGATATTATTGTTTCAAAGGATTCTCTACAATGTTCAGGGGAATTAGTTAGTTATGCCTATTACACTATGTTTATCAAAATATGGTGGTAATTCTTAGTCCACAATGAAAAATGAAATCAATAAGTGTTTCCTATTCTATTATGGTGCCTGATCCACCACATTATGGGAAATGGGTAGTGATTATCACTCATCTATTTTATAATTAATGTGCCAATGTTAGTTCCATAGGTTGATGTTTTCTTCCTAACCATGACATTCCATATAATTATGTGTTATGTAATATTTTATTATCTCTTTTTTATATATATTTTTATCCATTTTATATGTTTTAAATTTTAATATTACATGACCTTATATCACTGATTATCGAAAACCCTTAAAATTCAATATTCTTCTTAATAATATATTTCCCCCTTATCATGTTTTATCATATTCTAATAATCTCACCCTTAATGAAATTTTATTCCATTTGTACCATTACATTTAATTATAGTTGATCCCTTTATTATGTTTCCAATCCTTTGGATATGGATCTGACTATAAACTATGTGAAATACTGAAGGGATTCAAGTGTTTTTAAATTGTAGAGAAATGTTTACATGTATCATAACATATGATTCATATGTTTTTTATCATCATTAAAACAAAAAAATACATTCTTGATATTTTTTTGTACTATGAATCATAGTGTATAATAATTTTTATTGATTTATAACAATGATACGTTAATACGCCTATATTTTAAAATCGAATTTTTAGAGAAATATTATTTAGCCCAAGAAATGGGCATGTAGGTCCAGGGATCCTCACACTCTACCATTTATTTTATTTGATGAATCCATTTATGTTAATTATTAAATCATAGTTTCTTTTAAACATGAATCATATTTCACTTATATGTTGATAAAATTCTATTTCAGTCATTACAAAACATAAAAAAATATTTAGTGACCAATAACCAATTCAAAGGTGTTTTGATTTAGCATATTTTGGAGTCTAGATGACCCTTATGTATCCTTTTAGATTAAATAATTACCTTTACAAGTGATTAAAATATTTGAAGTGGTCTTTATGTACATAAATAATTGAATGAAATCTCGTTCATGGGTAAATTTTTTATTCATTTTGGTTTATCAATTTGGTTATTCTAGAAGTTTATAGGAGTACATGTTTTATAACATGGATTTTTTTAACAAAAAGACCAGGCACACGGTTAGGGACTATCAATATACCTAACCCTTTTTTATTTATGAGTTGTTTCACTATAGGGATATAGAATCATTTTCATGGGTTGTGGATGGTTAGTCAGACTATGTGACTTTGTAAGGGGAATGTAGAGGTTTGTATGTCGATTTCTAGGGAAGTCACACAGTTTGGGAAATTATTTCTCAAACTGTGTGTTTCATTAATAAAAATCCAAACACCCTATTTCTCAATGTATAGAGGCCACACATGGTTGAAACACAGTTTTTATAATTGTGGGTCCTAACAGTTTCCCCATTATAATCCTCTAAAAACATGTAATTTTCATATTTCCCAACATAAATTTATATATCTATTATCTAATGAGTCACTATTAGGATCAAACCAAAATTTACCCGATACTCTACAAGATTCTCTTTTGGGATTCATGAAGTTTACCAATCTTTATTGATGGATCTATTTGATTTATATTATGTTATTATCTGTTTTTTCTTCATATTCTTGGATCCTTTGTCGATATTATCTCCCCTTGTCATATTACTCCATGATTGGGATGTGGATGTAAAATATATGGTTTTTAAATGCAGTTTATTGTCCATCTATTGGATCTAATATGATGATGACCTAATCTACTTGTTCTTGATATTTAATATTTAATGTAATTAGTTTACAATAGTTTATGAATATTGTGTATCTATATAAATGACTGAATTCAAATAATAATTGATTTTCTTATGAAATTACTTTGTTTTGTGTAATAAAAAGGAAATATTTTAAATCAAGGTGTATTTTCATTATGTAATACAAAATTTTAATGTTGGGTTAAAATAAATATGGCTTTTCAAACACAATGTGTTTGTGAAATTTATTATTGATGGGTTTGATTATAATATTAAATTTCAAGTGTGGGAGCCATAAAGAATGATTGTGATTTTATAAATCATGATAATGGTTTTCAAATATTTTTTAACAAGTATTGAATATTGGGAATCATGTGTGTGTCTAGACATATACATTTCCCATTAAATTTTGTAGCATAACTAGATGTTTTGATAAAAATAGACTACTAAAGGACATGATATCTGATGGATTAATGAGATTCCAAGCATAGTGAATTATGTTTACTTTATTATTTCAATGTGAATATTTTAATATGATACACACAATGATTTATGATTTTTTATTTATTCATAGTTTTATTCATGATGGAATATTTCATGGTTTCCCCATCATATTATTATCATAATGTGCATCCTTTATTAATTATTATTATAAAATAATGAACCCTTTATTGTACATTTCGTACTCTTTATTTGTGTGAATCTGAAATAATTTTAATTAAAAAAAATGTTATAGAAAATGGATTTAACTTTCAAAGGTACTGTATAAAATTATTGTTTATAAACCTAGAGATAAGTTTCCAAGGTATTATAATTTTTATATATTCATTTATGAAATACTTTTAAGCATAGTACTCACACCATTATATTGAATTTAAAAGTATTTAGATATTGTTTTTACGAATTATGTAATTGTAAAGGTGTTATACAATTCTCTAATCTCTCTTGTTTTCCATCACCATTCATGTGGGATTTTTTTGTGGTGACCGATGGTCACATAGTCTATCATCTTATGGTTTGTATCATTTTAATATTGAACTTTAGACTATTGTGATCTATGTTATATGGATCATTTATTTTTAATCATTCTTATTATATATTATCTTCTAATTTTATTTTTCATAATTATATATGAGTCTTTTTTTTTGTTCCATTATTTCTCTCTACAATGTAGAAGGCCTACATGGGTGATTAGTCTGGTTTACTCAGAATGGATCATTAAAAAATGTTATTCTATGAATTACATAACATGAAGTGTTATGAATATTAATAGGTATTGTTTATGTAAAATAGTATAGTATAGTTATTTCTATCAAAAAAATTTAGTATATAAGAAAGGGTTCATGGCCTACTCACATCCATGTTGAAATAAAGATTACATTGTTGGTTAGATAATTTTTCCTCAATATAAGAATATGGATTTGAGGTTATTTGAATAAAAATTATTAGGTTGTTATTAAAAAGGTCCATATCCTTTTTAATGTATTACAATTTATTTATAGAGTCAATTATATAATTGATTTCTTGTTTTCTAAAGTAATTAAAGTGGATTTTTTAGTTTGATCTAACATTTTTGGATTTCTCTATGATTCTAATCGATTTTTTTTATTTTATATATTATGAAATCCATCCTATAATATCTCTTCTAAATATGAGTACAAGAAGCTACAGGTCATGTTCTATGGGAAAATCATCTTTTTTACCCTTTTTTATGGAAGTTATTTTCCCACAATATATTATATTATGAAAAAACATGACTCCAATAATGAACAACTACCAATATATCTGAGTCCACTATGAATAATCTATCTATATACAATGGTGATAAAGGACCCTAGTAATATGATAACTTTCATGGAATGAATGAATGTATTTAATATTTCCTAAATTATTTAAGTAATATTATTTTTGTTTTAGAACTTGTATGTTTGAGAGACTAAGAATATGATGGGGGACTCTATTATTCAGCTACGGTGGCACAAGGATATTAAATGTACATATTTCAATAAAATTAGTAAACTTATATTTTTTCATAAAACATATAATCTATAAAATATCAATGAATATATAAACTTATAGTATGTGGATAATATGATTTTTGATTTTTCCACCCATTTTATAAAGCTTGTGACCATGTTATCTAATCTTGTTACTAATGATAACCATAACACTTAGGTGATTGAGATGGTCCCAAGGGATGCTTTTTTGCTAACATTGAGTCTATTATATCATAAAATAGTTTTAGATATAGTCTAAAATACAATATTAAATATGTATATATAGATAGTAAAATGGGTTTAGCTGTAGTTTCAATAGCTATAGGTTTTATCCATGGTTTTTCTGTTTGCTAGAGAAGGCAATTCAAAGATGTTTAGTTCTCACCATAATCATTTTCTGGGGGTTTTAGGACATCAGCTAGTTATTTGTTATCAGTGTCGAATTATTTCTCATATTAATCCTACTAGTATGTAATTCTCCATATTAAGTCAACATTTTGATTTATCTATAATTATTATATGATATTGTGGAAGGATTCCACATGGTAGTAGTGATGGATCTATACACACCATGGGTTTGTTTGTTTTTGGATACATCCATCTGTGGTGGGTATTAACCTTATTCCAAGTGTGAATTTCATATTTTTTTGAATGAAGAGGGAGATTCTAAGACTTGATATATTTATTAATTAGTGTATACATTAGAGGAATCTATTTAAGGGTCGACCACTATTAGAGGTACAATTCCTATTTCATCATATATGGTGAAAACTAAATTATTCATAGAATAAAATAATTATATTATATGATCAATTTAAATTAATGTAGTGGTATTCTATTAGAAACTTAATTAAGTCTTTTTTTTCATTTCATTCCATTTGGAACGTTGTCTAAAAAAGGTTTCAAATTTGCAACACATTTATAGAAAATGGAAATATTTTATATTATATTTAATTTATAGGTTCTTGATCATGATGTATTAATGATGATTATTGGAATGGAATAAGTAATAATTTTTAGGTCCTATATTTAAAATTATAAATTTTGAGATCAATTTTTATCATTGGATGTGGTCTCTTGTGTTTTTAGGTTGATTGTGTTTCTAGATCACGGAGGGTAGGGCATGGTTCTCTTTATATTGGAGTTATCCCGTTACAGTTTTCATCTATATTCCTTGTTCATTTTTATCTTTCATCGTAAGTCTAATTCCTTTATTTTTTTTCAATATAAAAAAATATTTCAAGAGGGTATTATTGGTTACCACCTCAGAGAGATATTTTTTTCACTATTGACCTAAATCATAGTATTGCTCCCATTTCTATGACATATTTTTATATATAAATAACTGACTGAATTTCATTTAAATTATATATTTATGATAATTAGACAAATGTATTTATTAAATCTATATTTTAAACAAGGTATTTACTAGTAAACATATCAAATAATAAAGAAAAATCCATAGACATTATATTTTTAATACAAAGATGATTGAAGATACCATTAGGAACAAGTGTCCTTTGCCATGAATTAATGATATTTTGGAAAAAAATCAGAGGGAATCACCAGTTTCAAAATATTGAAATCTAGTTGGGGAACCCCTAGATGATAGTCCAGGTAAAGTAATTAACAAAGAAAATGTTTAAGATATGGTATAGGTATTTAGAGTATCTGGTTACAACATCTGATTATAGGTACACTCTAGTAGTGTTTATGAAATTGATAATACTCATCTTCAATAAGTTCATGGACTCTTTCATAGTCATGTTCATGTTTATAATTTATATGTAATACTAGTCATGGAAGTTGAACATATATCATTTAGGTACTTATTTGGATTATTTATGGAGATATCAATTGTATGGTAACCCCTCCAATTATGAATTCTAGATCAATGAGGTGATGATCGGGGGGAATTTTATATCTAAGAGAGGAATCATAGTATAACCTAATAATATGTATATGGTAATTTCATGGGATAATACTATAAATGTGTTTGATATCATTGTCTTATTATGTTTGGTCTGTTATTATTGGATGTTTATATCAAGACATATCACAGAGCACATCTTTAATGAACTATTTGACATATATGTGTATGAATTTTTAATAGAATGAATAATATGAGAAATATTCTGAGGATTTGAATTTATTATTGACTTGAGAACAATTTTTTTATTGTTTTGGAACTGGGTTATGGTTATTATGTTTTTTCAAATAGTTTAGTCATAGTACCTTAGTGTTTCATTATATAGGGGACTTATGTTATGGGATATAGTTCTCACTAATTTCACACCCATGAGATGAACATCCATACATGTAAGATAATGTTCACTAGGGTTATTCATTAAATCAAAACATGGTTCTATTAGCTCATTTGGGAGTGGTTTTCGGTATGTTCTAATCATTATTGAAGGATATTTTTAAACATATGGATCAAAATTTTTTGAGATTGATGACTTCTTGAGTATATCTAGACATTTTATTTTTATAATTTTGACACCATAAACAAATTTAATATGGAGGAAAATAATTTGGGTATAGATTTACCAACTAAGGCCTTGATATAAACTATAGAGGAATAATAATTGATCATTTTTATTAGATTATATAAGGAGTGGAAGAATCTGAATGAAATTTTTTATTTTCATCGATGAAGGATGAATCCCCATTTTATAAGAGAGTTCAACATTGGAAGTTATTATAGAATGATTTTTAGTGATACTATAAAATATAAAATGGGGAATATTTCTTTGGTGAGTTGTCTTAAAATACCATTAATTTTATGTGTTTATAGTGAAGGTTACTTCTTTATATATATATGAGTTTGTAGTTGATGGGTGAAGGAAATCAGTCTTCATGGTCTATACACTGTAGTAATACCAAGATTTATTATGATGTGATACATCAATAAGTATTTCTTGGGATGATACATTTGATCATAGAATTTATATCACATTGTATTATTTGATAGAAAATTAAGGGGGAATATTTATTTCCTTTTGATTTTCTTAACCCTTATCCATTATAGTATAAACGTAGAATTTGATTTATATTTAGTTCCTTATTAGTATACCAGGGAATCCTAGTTTGATTGTTCTAACTTGGTTGGTCATTGATTTGATTTCTATATATTTTCATCCTCTCTATATAAAATATTTGATTAAGGTTTATAATCTCATTTACATTTATATTCTATAGTTCTTAAGGCTCAAGGGGTTTCCCTCTTGGATTGTTTCTGAATGTGGGAAAAATTGACATCCATGTTTTGGAAAGGATTGAATGAATCCATTGGATCCCATTTTTAATTAATCATTAATTATCATCCATAAATGTATTTTTAGATATATATATATATGATCAAAATATATAGGGGTTTCAATTAAATTGTTTGTGCTACATTGGTGGTTTCGGTAAACATAATATTACATAAAATAAATCACATAAAAATAGTTATATTGCTTCAATTAATATAGATACACATGAATAGTTGTGTATAGATTTGTGTTAATATCTATAGTGTTATTATTTTTTAGACAATATTCTTTTGTTGGACCAATGGTTGTAAAAGGGATGCTGAAAATGATAGAGATTATCCAACAGTGATTGATCAGGAAACATAGAAATTTGAAATATTATGTGGATATTTGGTATTTAAGACATGATTTTTATTTTCTAAATGTGATTTTCATAGTATTTGAACCTACATGGGACATTGTTATTTGGGTAAGAAGGCTAGGTGGGCACTAATGTTTATCAACCCCTTTGATATTTTTTAATTTTTATAAGTAGTTGCATAATGGTTGGACATTCTATATCATATACATTGATTCATGATGTGTATCATGATTCCTAAATATGTGGGTATCTATTGGACCATTCCCAAGTGATTAAATGGGCTGATGTTTATCTTGATGTTGCCTCACTGTGGTGGATAAAAAAAATTTGATTATGGATCTCTGTGAAATGGTACTACAAAGTGAAACCACTCCCCTAGTTCTTGTATTTTGGTAGTGATTCTGGTAAAAACATGAGATGTTGGAGAAGGAATCGGTGATGACGTAGTAAATTCCATTCACTATTTGAGATTTTAGGACAATGAGAACATTTTGAGGATATAATGATTTCATTTTGTGGAATATTTAGATGCACTATAGGCTATATGTATCCTTTATTTTGATATTGGTTTTCCATGAGGTAGGTTAATATTATTCTTGGAGAAAGAGGTTGAAAATATAGATTTTATGATGAAAAATAATATTCACACATGAAGGACACAACAATAGTACAAATAGTGTTGTAACCATGTGGTACAACACTATAGGATCCATTGGGGTTTTCTCCATTTTAGCAGGGTTAAGAAAACCAAGCATCTAGAAACATATGCTTTGTGGGTTTCATGGTGTTTTCCAAGTGTTAAACATGATTTTGTCATAGTTTACCTAAATCTTGAGGGTTAACTATTGGATTCCATAGTCCTTGTTTTTTACTGTATATGGGCCGCAAAAAATTTGGCAAATCGTTGTTCTAACCATGTGTCTTAACTGTTTCTCCCGATATGATTATTTAAAAAGATTTAGTTTACTTATTTTCCGTTGGCCTTTTATTTTCATAATCACCTAATAATTCCCTTTAATATAAAAGTAAACATGCCCCCATTTTCTAGAGTCTTATCACTATGGATTATTCATGGATTCTATTCATTAATAATGTATATCATAAAGGTATGTTTCATTTTTGTGTTGTTTTATATAATTTTTCTTTGATAATATCTTAATATAATCCACCTTGTCTCATATGAATGCAATTGGGATTTTTATATGATATGTATTGTGTTTTATGGTTTTCTAAGGTTCTTTCATTGCAATCATGGCTCATGTGTACATGATCTACTCATTCCCAATCACTGTTCTCAATAGAGATTTCATTATCTCCATTAATATGGAAAGTGTATCTTTATAGATGTCTTAATTCATGAAAAAATTAATGATATTGAAAAATTCAATTAGTATGTATTATAAAAAAATTGATTTGATATCAAAGTGTATTCTAATCATGAAATCAATGTTTTCAAGGAGTTAATATTAAACAGTTTTGTTCACACCGTGTGTTTATGGAAATTCTATAAGGGTGGTTTTGATTCTAAAAAACTATTTAAAACAAGGGAGAAATAAGAGTTAATTATAATTACATTTTATCAACTTTATTCATTATATTCAATTGTATTTTTATAAACATAGAATATTGGGAACCATTGGTTCTTCAAGAAATAGATATGTTACATTATTGTGAGTAAAACTAATAGTAGATTTTATATGTACATAATATGATATAGTTTGATATCATTTGGACTCACATGATAACTAGCATAATGAAAATTATTTTATCGATTATGTTTTTTGTTTTCATTCCCATATTATTGATCCCAAATCATGTTCACTTTTTTTTATGTTTGGTTTTACACAAGATCTTATATGCCATGGCTGGTTTCTCGCATGTTTATATTATGGTGAATCATTTTTACATTTTATATATAATATCATTAATTAAAATATTTAATTATCACAATCCATGTTTTTATGAATATTAAAATCTTTTTATGAAATCCAATGTATATTGTTTATAATTTTTTACCTTTTAAATTTTAATTATAACTATATTTATTAAAATACCATAGGTCACATCATTAGTAAATCATATTTTTTATAAATTCATTTGTTAAATAATTCTATTATTTTTTATCACACAATCCAATTACCTTTTAGAAATTATATATATGGTTTTGTAGGACTTAGGTGAAGGGAAAGGCATAATACAATTTGATGAATTCTCTTGGTTGTATTCACGGTTGTAGTGGGATTTTTTTCTAGATGGATGTCCATATAGTGATTTATATTATCAATTTTATTTTTATACATTATCAATTAACCATTAGTTATTGAAATTTTATATATCATGGATCTGTACACTACCTTCCACTATGTACTATATTGGTTTTCTTTGATCTAGTTAAACATGATACTTTTTTTTCTTTTTTAATTTCTCTATACCTTGTGTCGGGTGTACATAGGGGACGTGTCTAGTTGAATAGGGTTCTTTAATATAGTAAAATATATCAATATCATTTTCAAATAATTGATATTTATTATTTTACTTATATATAGTTTGGATATGTTCTTTACTCAATTTGGAAAAACATTACGCAGCACCTAAATTACATTAACATGGAAAGAATACTAACCTTTATGTAGATCAAACCTTGAAAAAAATTTGTATAATAATTAAAAATATATATTTAATTATTTATCCTTAAATTTAAATTATATATTTATAAGATATTATAAAATTCTTATAATATCTAAAAATTAATTTAGAAGTTATCATATTAATTTCATGGTGTTACAATGATATTTCAAATTGTATTATAGTGTGTAAAATAATCGATTATTGTATTTCTTATCACACCTACCTTTTCACATATAAATAAATATAGTTCTCTACCATCCTTCATAAAAATAATATTCACTATAATAAATTAAATACTTTACGATAGTTCTTCATGGGACTATTCCTCTATAACAATGTGCTAGATAGATTTTAATTTAATTACACATATTTTTTTAAGCATAACATACAAATAACATCTCAATATCCTCTAAACTATTGTAGACATCATATTAGTTTTTGTATTTATATGTAATAATATCTCTATAATAATCACATATCTTCATCTATTGAAGTTATAAATGAGTAGTCAAAACAACTCTGACTGTTAGAATTCATTTGGTTTTTTCTAAAATGATAATTCCAATAACTACTTTAATAGGTATTTACATTTAATATAGTATCATATAATCTAAAGGATATAACACTATGACTCATAGTTGAATAGATTTTATAAGATATATAATCAAACTAAACAAACTCGTATACGTCATCAAATCATATAAAAATTTCATTCATATTTTGCATCCTGTGAATAAATCTATGTCATCCCAATGGAGGAATCATTCATTATCATATGAATATGATTATATCTTTCAACACATAGATTCCATAATCTAATGAATATACCTGGTCACTCAATCAATCATTCTAGAAATTCATTATAAAAAATATTAACAAGGTAAAACATTCTCTCATGCTATTTAATATTTAATAACAAAAAATAAAACACAAATAAATATGTCTTTGAAAAATACAAGTAAGAAACCATATTATACATTAATATAGAGGACTTATATCATTATTATGTTACTAGCCCAAAGAAAATATATGTAGGATTTATAAAATAATATCATCTATATTGTTATGGATAGATTTATCATTCATATGAGAGGTTAATGTTCAGAGGATAATGTTGGTGTTATGGAGTGTTAATAAATAAATACGATTTTTTCCTTAATATAAGATTTCTTTGTATGTTTCATGAACCAAGTGGGTCTATAATGAGATTATTAGAATGTATTATCATATCAATATGCATAAGACAATGAATTTATCTAATATACCAATATAATATAGATATTATTGTTTTGAAGAAAATTGTGGGGGATGTGGTGAGAAATGTCAAATATTTGTCTGAGGAATAAATTTCAAACCTTGAAATATTCCACATAATGTGAAATTCAAGAGAATTATGATTGTAAAAAATAAAAAATTGTCTTTTTCTATGACTAAAAATTATCCATGCAACCAAAAATGGAATTATGATAATGGTAAAAAATATTGATTATTTATTTAACCTTCTATATCAGAAATACTAATCCCTATCATGAAATCATAATAAGATTTGACATGTAAGGATAAATGTGTTATTTCCCTTGAAGACATAAAATCTCAAGATAATATACATGGAACATAATGATTTTCCTATCATATAATGAAGGATTGTATTACAGATTAATATTTCTATTTTATTTTTATAATATATTTTTTGATAGTTTTTTTGCTATGTCAATATTTATAGCTTGTTTGATGAGAAAATTAATGATAAATCCCATGCAAAATAGATTAATAAAAATATTGTTTTAATGATTTTTTATGATTTTTTATTTGTTAGTTTTTTATATATATTATTAAATTTGAAAACAGATTCCTCATGTATATGAATCATGTGTTATTATCACTCTATAATAATTAGTATAATTCCATGATC
This sequence comes from Viscum album, assembly GCA_963277665.1. Lineage (NCBI taxonomy): Eukaryota > Viridiplantae > Streptophyta > Magnoliopsida > Santalales > Viscaceae > Viscum > Viscum album. Next base: position 2,011,110,995 of record OY728155.1, read on the forward strand.
ATGAATATAAAGGGGAAGAATAAATTATTTTCTATAATCATATAAGAAGTAGTAAGATTAAATAGGAATCCTTTTCTATATAATATTAATTGTAATTTTAATCATTAATTTAGACATCTAGTTTATTATAGATGATTATATATCATTTTTTATTGATGAATAAGGTTACAGAAGATAATATATAGTTCCATGTCAAAATGCATGAGCCAATGAACATGTAGATGAATAATTTTGAAATAAAATAAAATTGTGGATTTTATAGAACAATTATAGAATAACATATCTTTTTAATGATTGAGATTTGAATAGAAGATTGAAGGGAAATCAGAAAGAGGATATTATGTAATTTAAATTGAAAAAATATTACTATTTTGAATTAACATATTTATTTCCATTAATATAATGTGAGTTACCATATTATATATATTGAAACACTGTTTATAATATCCATATAAGATTAAATATATTTAAATGTGAAAAAAATTTAAGGAAAATTTTAATCTAATACTAAAAAGATGATAATTTTATTTATATAATATATAAATATGAAGAATGTATTTTTTTTCTCATAGAGTAAGTAGAGGTTATTAATTTCCCATGAATTTAGTTATTGAGGATGAACCAAATCATTGATTATCAATAAAGGTGAGAAAGATATTTTGATCATAATTTTATTATTTAAAAATAATTTTCATAATGATTCAAGAATATGAATTTTTTTGATTATGAAGGGTTATGTAAGAATAAATTCATCATTGTGATATTAAAAAAATAATTCTCAAATTTAACTTTCTCAATTTTGTTCGAATTTTTTATGGTGATAGTGAGAAATTATTATTCTTATCAGAAGATGGAAATAACTTATTATAACTATATTATAAATGGATAAAATGTATTTTTTATGAAATAAATTAAATTTATTGTGTCGAATATATGACTTTTAATAAGAATTTATCAAATTGTGTACGATCTCATATTGTTGCCAAATTAGAAAAATATTTTTTGATCCTGTGTTATATATGTATTTCATAATTCCGGTTAGGATGTGTTTTCATATATGATTTGATCAGGTCATCAAAGGTAAATATAGATTGATTTAAAATAAACAGAAATTATAATATTTACCACTATTTCAACCATACACTCAGTGTTACTCAATCAATCGAACTTCTATAGACGTTTCGTAATGTCTTGAACACTAGTGAACTTGAGAACACCTTATCATACTAATAATAAAGTATACTAGTTAAAAATTTATATTACATATAATAGATGAATATTCATCACATAAAATAATTTTCTAAACTAAAATCCTAAATGAATTGTGACATTGGAACCATGGAATCAAAAAATGGAATCATAAAAAATATACATCATATAACACTTATTTATTCCTAAATATAACTAATGTTAGACATATCATACTTAATACCTTACATTGTATCCCATGGAATGGACACATAAGAAATGGGTAAGATTATATGATATTTATGGGTAAAAAATTGATATATCAATGATTACATAAGAATTACATGTACATTGAAGAGTAAGAACATGAAATTAACATTTCGAAAATATATTCTAAATAAAATAGATCACAATATTAATTCATATAAGAAAACATGAAATTTCATAATATATGTATCCAAATGTAACTAATGATCGTGATCCAAGAGAGTATAGAAATGTCACAATATATGGACATGTAGAGTACACAGAAGTATAAAAAACTACTTTGTATTCTAGTATCTTTGAAAAGACTCACATTGTTTAATTGTTTCTCTATTAGAACCATCATAATACTCATGGGTCACTCTAAATACTATCATAGTGGAAAAGTATCTTAATGAACATTATTCACTCCTCATTCAAGTCATGTTTACCCATTGAGATATAAATCATTACCCAATGCATTGGAGCGAGATATAAGCCTCACACATCACACAATAGAAATAATATATATGTGTACCAATATATAATAAATAATTCATCATACCATAACCTTGGAAAATAAATGATTTTCATAAACATTACTTTATAGAAAAACTTATGGAAAAGAAAACGGTTCCATAAACATTTGATTATGTAATATCCCATCGAAAAAAATAATTTCATAAACATTTACTCATCTTAATAATAAATCATCATTAAGAAGAATATTATTTTTATTCGTGGTTCATGTCCTCAATAATGAAAAGTTACATCAAAGGATCTCATCTTATATTATAATAATTTTTAAAAATGACTTGTAATAGTTCATTAAAAAATTCCTGGTCCATTATTAAATCACTTTCTTTAAATGTGGAAGACTTATAAACAAAAACATATTATTTTAATATATCCTTTTAAATAAGTAATGGAAGATTCAGATAAAATATTTTTTTTGATGGCTGAAAATTAAATCCATTCTGTATAAGTTAAGAAAATATTATTTATGTGTTTTATTAGAAATGTCAGAATGTACCTAATTTAACAAATGATAAAAAGATTCATTTAAAAAAATTTATAAAAATAAAAACATGGTGAATACTGAAAATAAAAATCGTTAGAGAATAATAAAAAAATGATAATTTTTTTTGAAAAAATGATATTTAAGGAAAATATTCCCCAGTGGGAAACTAAACATATGATATTCTAAATATTAAAGAGGTTGTGAAATAAAACCCTTGAAACATGTTCACCATGAAATGAAACAACTCTAAAATCATATTTAATATATTTAAAATTATTATATTTATATTCTACAGTCGTTTTCGTTCTTATAATATCATATATTGTTACACCCCAATACGTTACACTATTTTCATAAATAATTTTCTTTTTGGAATAATTTTAATTTTGTTTTTATACCAATTTATATTTACTAAAAAGTTAATATTATGTTCCATGGAGCATAATTTTTATCTTTATCTACATGGAACACCATGTTTAACAAGTGTTATACTCAACAAAAACTATGTTTGAGAGTTCATGTTACATGCATGATCAAGTTTTACCGAACAATAATATATTATCCAAATATTATTATTTAATATTAAAAAATATTACCTATCTATTAAATTATTTATTATGAATATAATACATTATATAATGAAACTATATGGTTTACACATATATAAAATTATATCATTGGTTAATGATTAATTATAAATGAATTTATAAATTTATAGAATATGATGGAAATGTTTTTATTCTTATACTCACAAATGTTTTGTATCCTAATAAATTACAATAATTAATGTCATTTAATTATATTAATTAAATTTATATATTATATATTATCTAAAATATTTTTACATTCATACAATAGATTTCAAATTCATAAAATAAGACTGTATCCAATTTAATACATCATAACCATTATTTCGTTAAATGTGATTTTAATACATTTGCATGTTGCACCATTTATAAAAATAATTTTTTTAATTTATAAAGTTACTTTATATAATAATATACATAAATGTTTAAAAATATTCATAAAAATTATCTTATGGTGAAATATTTTTTTCTTTGCCTATAAAGATTAATTTTTTCATGAATAGTTAACATACTAAATTTTAATTAAAAACTATTTTTTGTATAGATAATTTAGAGTGTCAAATTATATTATCAATAATTTTTTAAGGAAATAATAGTTAAATAATTCATATAAATAATTTTTACCTTGATATTTGGTATAAAAACAACCTAATCCATTGAATAGTTATACTTTAAAACCCCATTTTCCCATCCCATATATAGTATTAAATATGAATTAACTTATTCCATGTCTCTGATTTGAAAAAGTAAATATGGATTCCGTATTTTAACACATAATTATTTATAATTTTTAATATTTCATTGTTATTTTTAGACTATAATAATTTGTAAATGTATTTAAAATTTATTACAGTGTCTAATAAAATTGCATAATAATTGAGTAAACCATAATATTAATGGATGAAATAACCAATAAACATTTCATAAATCAATTTTATAGACTTATTTAGACTCCACCATCCCCTATATAAAATATTTATCATTATTGGATCCAATTTAAAAGTACAAAACATCGGTGGAATACACTTTTAAAAAAATTAAAAATGATCTTACTCCTCCTCCAATATAAAAAGGCACTCAGAACTCCCACTTATTAACACAAATTAACCAATTTTTCTCATAAAAAATCCTGAAAATTAATAACCCAACATTGGTATAATAATACCAGAATACTTAATTTGTTCATAAATCTAATCAAGGATGAATTTTGGTTTAAACTAAAAAAAGTTGACTGAAAATTAGGTAGAATATTTAAACTATCACTTTCATTTTATATAATTATCATACTATTAAGTTGTTATAAATTCATTACTATTAAAATAAATTATTCTAAATACACTTATTTGATTTTATGTAAATTTTTTGACTTACACCTAAACTCACATCCATCACATGCAATATGAAATTACCGTACGCATGTATGGCGAACTACCACCTCGAAAAATGATATCATTCATTTTTTTTCTTTACCACCTCTCATGGTTTGTAATTATGATATAAATAATTTTTTTATATGATATGTATTATATATATGTTTTTTTCATAAATATCTAATGTTTATATAACCCATACCTTTGTATTCTTAATTTTCTTATATACGATCACATCGTTTGTGGACGTGTGGACTACCACCTCCTCAATGTGATGTCATATAATAAAACATTTCAAGGTATTTATTAAAAATTGGTCTAATTAAAAAGATGTAAAGTAGACTAAATATATAATTTAATCATAAAATAATTACCTTTCTATTATTATAATATATCATTTTCATTGTTACCCATTTCACTCACTAAAAATTTGTAACGTCATTCGTGGGCTTCTGGACTAGAACCTACTCGACGGGATGTGATTATTTTTTAAACAAGATATTTATATATATATATAATAATATAAGATTAAATTTCATGTTATTTATGATAAAATTATCATTAAATAATTAAAATAATTATTTATCTTATTTAAAAAATGATCATTGAAAAATTTGAACGGTGCTCATTCGTAAGTGCGGCCTACCATCTCCATTATTGAAACGTTGATTGATTTTTCATAATCATAATTAATGATTTGTTTTAAATATATAATTTATGTATAAATATTATTAATTTAAATTATTAATATTCTAATGATGTATATATTACAATCTGTTGGACTATATTTAAAATACCAATGTTATTTTTGACACATGAATAAAATTTGGTCAAAAAACCTCACACAAACGTTATAGATTTAGTAGTTTTATACGAAATAGTAATAAGTGAATTTAATGAAATAATAAAATATGAAATTATTTTCAATAAATAAGATAATTATCATTTGTTTATTATTATGGAAGATAAAGTTAAATGTAATATACCGTACTCAATGTAAAGGATTCTTGTCACACATTTACTTTTGTGAGGTATTTGTCATCTTCACCACATATCTCTTTATTTTTATGTATATACATCCCTTGTTTAATTTAATATCATGATTCTCTTATAATTGAATTTATTTTTTGTTTCACATTGAATTAACTAATACCTAGGGTATTAAAATGAAAATTACCAATAGTTAAAAGTTATCTTTTCAAATCTATATTCATTTGGATTGTTAAAATTTAATTTAATCAAATAATACCATATGATAATGTTTATTATATATTAAATTTATCATAAATATATATTTTATTCATTAATGGATTTGAGTATGTCCTCAATTTTATACCATTTTTTGGAATGGTTTTTACTAGGAATGTTATTTTTTTTAGTTGGGGAAATGTTAATAAATCTATATTCTCTAATAAATATAGATATTTGATAAGGAATAATTTTAATGAATTAAACTAATTATTTCATGTATGAGTAATGATTTATACTGAAATGGAATGTGTTAGGATCATGTAGAGTAATTACCTAGATGAATTATTAGTCTAAGGGGATGAATTCAGTTGAATAATCATGTTTCGTTCATAACCAGTATTTTTTAAATTGTCTTGTGAAAGGTATTGACAGTAGAGATATGGTTGGGAAAACAATGTTAGTTGGTACTCATCATGTTTTAAACTACCTTGTGAATGTTTTTTATGGAAAAGGATACATTTTCCAGGGAATTAAGATGTCTACTATTTAATTGTTTACTTTATTTCAAATATTATTATCGAGAATATTTTAAATTTGATATTATTTATGGATGTATTTCATTCTTTGAATATTGATTAAATAAAATGTTTGTTCAGCTATTTATCTTTAAATATTTATTATTTTTTACCAAGTTGATTAAATGGATTTTTTTTAGTTATTTATCATTGTATAATAATTGTTGTTATTTATTCTTGATTACTTCTGATTTACGCATACCATTTTTTGAGTATTTTAGATAAACCTAATTTTTTTCCTTCCCACAGGATATTAACATGAATAATTGTTATGAGTTTCAAGGAAAATATTATTAGTACTTGTTATATGTTTTATTTTATTTTTTATTTCAAATATAAAATTGGTATCATGTATGTAATCGGGTTTGAAAAAATACAAAATTAATCCGTCATTAAGGAATTAATTTAATGTAATCTTGCCAATGTAATAATTTAATTTATAGGATCCATTCTTATGATGTTATAGATGTACATTTATGATAAAATTATAAGATTTTAACTCAATATTTTACCAATAATTAATTATTATAATCATTATCTTTGGTTGTTAACTATTACATTTTTCCTAAAAATATCATTTTAGCAGTTCCTATCCTCATACTGATGGCGTGATTACATCATTGAAAAAATATTGATAATGATATAAATATCAAATATATTCATTATATACATATATAGAGTCATAAATTAAATTTATAAATTGAAATATGATTTAATCCATTCATTGAGAATGTAGATTGTATGTTTGTATGAACACAGCTTAAAATTTTCTATGGATAGAAAAAAAATATAAATAATAATTCACCTATAAAAAATTATTATTCCATAATAAAAAAATTATTTAAATTTATCCTTAATACATTTAATGTGATTCTTAAATTCTAAAAGTAAATCACATTACTTTGTGAGGAGGTATTCCCTTACACATGAAAAAAACTATCATTATCCTATAGAATATTATGTAAGAATGCATGTCTAAAATTATATTTTTAGAGGTATCGTTTTCTCATAAATATAATTTATAAACCTTAAACCAATCATATTACTCGTCCAAAAATTATGGTATTGAAAAATGAATTTTTGACAACATGGTGAATATAAGACGTATGTTGGTAAAAGTGCTACTTTTACTAACGGTTTGATGACTTAGAGAATGTATAATTTTGTTTTAGTAATCATATTAAAACATAAGAAATCATTGGATGTGTGATATGTTTAATGGAAGAGAATGTTAACTGTTGGAAACTGATTACTGGGTATCAAACTATTATAATATTATTTACACTATTATACATGAAAATATCCACTAAAATTAATTAAAACATTTTTTAATTTTAAAATAAATAATTATAATTAATTAATATTTATTAATTATTACTTGAATAATCAGAAACATGGGTTCTAGAAATTAAATAAAAATTAATGAAAATGTGTTTTTTAATTTTTAGTGAAAAACAATTGATATAATATTATTACAAAGGAATAATAGAATAATTAAATGTATCTTTTTTGGGATTTTTTTTTCAAAAAATGACTATGAATTAAGAATCATCGTGTTAATGTTCTCCACTGGTGACATTTAATCAATTCTCACATGTGGTGTAGTTATTCAGTAAATATTACTATAAAATATCTATAAATTGTATATATTATGTTATAATTATGATAAAAATGATTTAATAATTAATTCAATTAAAAAAATTCCTAAGCATTTGTTACATTCAAATATATTTTATTCTATTAAATTAATATCAATTACAAACCAAATAAATTGCTACAAACATTAAAAAAATTTACTAAGGTTCAAAAAAAATATTACCTAAAGAAATGATATTTACCTATAAAATTTAAGATATAGATTTATATTCTAATTATCACTTGAATAAACTAAAAAAACGAGAGATAAATATCAAAATTCATGACATAAAATCATGCTGAGCTAATTTTTTTCTATTTTCCCCAAATAATTTTTTTGTATATTAATTCCAAAAAATAATAAACAATTTAACTTCTATTCCTAAAAATTCTCATATATCCTCCCATGAAATATCAATCAAAAATTATTCAGCATGTTTGTCCTCTTATTTTACCTTTCATGTGTCCTTCTTGTATTTTATTATGTTTCTAACAATCCCTTTCTCATGTATTTCATTGTTATATTTCAACATAAGGGAACATACTTTAATGTTCATTTTTTAACCAAAAACTAATTTAATGGTTTATTTAGAACCACACAATTTTGAAACACCATATTAAAAATTAAAAAAATTAGTGAAAAAATCAATGACTCTTACTGTGGTACAAAAAAAAATAAATTTAATGAAAATCACTATGAGAGAGAAAAAATTTAATAAATACCATGATGTTGAATCTACCAATCATATTAACCCATAAAATATTAAAAAATTAATCTCACAAATTGAATTATATAATGTTAACTTTCTATTATTGTTACACATCATTTCTGATCACACACCACTAAACCATACTTAAGCATGTCACTAATGATTAAACATCACCAGAGAGAAATTAACCTCTATGAAAGAACAACCAATTCCAATTTCAAACTTCACACAATAATGAATATGTATTTTATTGAATCACCCCATGAAGTATCACCATAAGAGATATTGATTCATTTGAAGCCATCTAAAAACACCATAATCCTTGAACTATCGAAATGTCATGACCTGTCCCCCAGGGATCATGCAGTGACATACACCAAGACGTCCTCCCAGAGGGTAGGTGTTGGTGACTAGTGCTGAAGGCATTAACCTGCTTTTGGGAGGAATTTTATTGATTTCATGTATGCACGCACACACATCAATGTCCCAAAGAAATAAAAGTAAACATGCATGCCAATAAACATCCATTGAGTAAAACTACAAACTAAAGGTAAAATGGGCCGGAATACAATCCCATCAAAAGAAAAACTGAAAACTGGAACGTACAAGGAAATCTATGAAAGTCTTCTGCTGTAAACCCCACCTGATGGGTAGGTATATAGAAGCTTCTAGAAGCCGTAGATGTATTCCATGCCTGCCTGGTCTCACTGGGAACCATCGAGCCCTTGGACACCCAGTCCTCTGTCAAGGTAGCAGTCATCTGCACCAGACACAACACGTGCGGGCGAAGCCCATGTAGGGGTTAGTAACAATATACTCAGTAGTGACCCCGAAACAAAAAATAAATACCACAAATCAATCCTATGATAAAACCACAAAAAATGATCACAAATCATGATCACGACTCAATATAGCTCACACTAGGTATAATTTAGAGAAAGAAAGTAGGACCATTAGTCACATCCACGAATAAACTGGGTTGTTGGAGAACTCCTCCTCAATGAGTACAGTGGGCCTACCAGGTCACACAGAAGTCACTGCCCACTAACATTGGATTGTTTGGGTACTCATATTTGATTAATAATATGAGTATGTTGGGTCAGATACGAAGCCACTCCCTAGCATGGGCATGTTTGGTCACACAGAAGCTGCTTCCCACCTTGACCATACTGAGGTACTCCTCCTGTTGAGTATTGTGAGTCTGTCTTGTCACACATAAGTTGATCCCCTCCTAGGGCCAACCATGTCACATAGAATCCACGTCCCACTAAGCTGTAGTAGCTAATCCTCATAGGGTCTATTATCAGCAGTTTTTAGGTCTTATCCAACCACTAGGTTTTTGCACATAGTGCACTTGATTCCAGAAGAACTGCTCATTAATCCATTCATCAAAATTCAAATTCCATGAAATTATTCATAGATTATACCAAAATATCTTCTATGTTGCGAGGGATCCATGTACTCAAATAAAACTTCAATCAGACACCTGATATGAATGATATTGGAGTTTTCTATGAAGGGGACGGTTGGGTTCAGGTCTGCTCCGACCCGGTTGGACTGATCCAACCAAACCCAGCATGGGTCTAGCCTATTGGGTCATGCGTCCGACCCCAAAGAATAGGGAGGGTATGGCCCACACCCTTCCCAGATGTACGGTGCTTCCAGGGGTGTCACCTCATGGCCGGTAAAGAGGGCCGCCAATTTCTCCTTGCGCGTTGTTGGTGACCGCGTGCCACCTGGAGCCACAAACAACGATTATAGTTCTTTCCACTGATGTGGTCAAGGGGCCTCATCCTTCCATTTGTCACAAGCCTAGATTGTGGCTTCTTATGCACCACAACAGCATGAGCTAGTTGCAGCCCTTCTCCCTGCACATCATCGTGGCATGCCGCCTCCAGCCCACGGCTGCAGCGAGCTCTTCCGCGGACCACAAGATCTGCACAAGTTGTCAATTATTCTCACCGCTTGCGCCATTGGCCTCATAAGGTCTAGCATGATCTTCATTTTCATAATTATTATCCCATACCAACTCTTGACCCATGAGTAGTGTCTCCTTGGTGTCTGTCCATTATAGAGGTTATCTGAATGGCCGCCCATAAAAGGCCTCAAACGGTGCCATACCAATGGTGGAGTGATAGTTTTTATTGTATGAAAATTCTACCATTGCTAGTTGGTCCTACCAACTGCATCCAACATCAAGGACACAAGCATGAATAATTTCCACAAGGTTCTATACGGTCTACTCCTATTGACCATCTGTTTGGGGGTGAAAAGATATGCGCAAGGGCAGCTGAGTCCCAAATGCCTATTGCAATTCATTCAACAAACAGGATGTAAAGAGTGTGTCATGGTATGAGACAATCATTGATGGAAAAAACTTTAGTCACACTATCTCTTATATTTATTGTAATCATATTCCCTCTAATGATCCCTGCTCTCAGATGGGTAGAAATTGAGCCACCATGGTGTGTCGGTCAACGACCACTGAGATAGATTCATGGCTCCTCGATGTGTGTGGTAACCCTGTCACGAAGTCTATCTAGAAACCAGCCCACATTAATTACGTTACCTCTATTAGATATGTCAAAATTGTTCTGACCTGATGCTCATCCTCCACTTGCTAATATTAAGGCACCATGAAATGAAATCTGCCACCTATTTCTTCATCCCTGGCCACCAATACTGATGTTGGAGGTCTAGATACATCGTCTCCACACCAGGACGTACTGCCAAAGTTTATGTACATAAATCCCTCAACAACTCTCCCATAATTTTACAAGTACTATGGTGATTCCTCTGAAAAGGATAATGTGCTTTCTAACTATCAATAATCTATCAGTAGATTTTCTTGAGGATAACTAAGGACGTCCGGCCTTGCAGTCAACATCCACAGGTTGTGCCTCCCTGACTCTCAATAAGAGTGAGGGAGTGATAGTTATTTACTAAATATAAGATTCTCCATCGTCATCAATGAGGAATATCTACATCATGGATAACTGCTCTGTCAATTCACTCAATAACTATACACTAGGCCTCTTTCTGGTCATATCTTCCACATCGTTCCCCATCCCAGGAGTGTGGACTATCTCAAAGTCATAGTCCTGGAGGATATACAACCATCTCTAATGTGTCATGTTCAGGTACTTATATGAGAAGATTTAACTGAGAATCTTGAGGTCAGAGTAAATGGAAAACTGTTCACCCCTCAAGTAAGGTCACCACATCTTCAAGGAAAATACCCCTCCTACTAACTCTAGGTCATGGGTCACATGGTTATACTCATGGTGCCTCAACATCATAGAGGCTTAGGCAATAACTTCTCACTCCTACAATAGAACACAACCTAGAACAGTCCCTAATGCATCACAGATGACTACATTCCCAACGTCCTCTTCAGTTAGTATCAAGATAGGGTAACTTGTTAGTCTTCTCTTCAGCTCTTGGAAACTTACTGGATCTTCTCCTTCCACAAAAAGGGATTTCCCTTCCATGTCAAGGCTGATTAATGTGTTTCTACTCTATAAAAGTCAAGAATGAACCTTTTGTAGTATCCATAAAAACCTAAGAAACTCTGCACCTCAGCCACACTTTTGGGTGTCTCCAAAGAAATCAATCCCTTCATCTATGATGTATCCAATGCAACTCCAACCCTTGAGATGACAAGTCTAAGAAAGTGGACCCCCTGAATCTATTATTGGTATTTCTAGATCTTACCGTAATTCTGGTGCTCTCAGAGTATATCCAGGACTATCTATATGCGTGTAGCATTCTTTTATAGTGATGTTCAGTACACCAAGATTTCATCAACATAGACCACCATGAAAAGATCGAGGTATGTCTGGATGATCCTATTCATGAGTCCCATGAACACTAATGGGGCACTATTAAATCCAAAAGGCATCACCAAAAAATCATAGAGGCCATACCAGTATATGATGTCTATCCTCGGTACATCCTCATCCCGTAACCAAAGCTGATGAAAGTTTGATATGAGGTCGATCTTTGAGAACCACCTGGCTCCATATAATTGGTCAAAGTGGTCATCAATCATTGACAGTGGATACTTGTTCTTCACAGTCACCTGGTTCAGGCACCGAATGTCTACACACAGCCTCAAGCTCCCATCTGGCTTATTAGAAAACAAAACTGGTGAATCCCACAGTGAAATGTTCGGCCTCACGAAGCCCTTCTCTTATAAGTACTCCAACTGTACCCTCAATTCACGATGCTCTAATGAAGCATCTGATATACCGGACTGGATATCAGTCTCATCTCATGGTATAGGTCAATACAAAATTCAACCTCCCTTGAGTAGGTAGTCTAGGAACATCTTTAGTAATGAAATCCTCATACTCTTCCACCACTATAAGAATGCTCACACTCCACTCGTTATCTACACCAAGGGTGAGGCTCGCCAACTTTTGAGTGAGCAGTTTCACCCTCCTCCAAGAAATTTCATCATGTGTTGCAAAAGTACCCTTCTAACCAGTGTAGGAAAACATGGCCTCGTCCTTGTAGACACCTAGCATATTGCACCTAAAATATTTTATCTGAGCATGGACTGTATATAACAAATCCATACCCAAGATGATTTCATAAGGCCTCTATGGCACTATTATGATATCCCAGTCGATGCTCTCTCCTCCTGGAGTAGTCTCACACTACTGCCGCCAGTGTGTAATCATTAAATCCAATCATGTAGGAGTTTCTAATCAGTGTAATTGAGCCAACATATCCACCAAAATATTCAAGGCTTGAACAAGGTCCATGGAATTGAAAGTGTAACTAGAACATATGCCTTTATGAACTGTTGTTAATGCCTAGAAGTCATATATTGTACCTATAATCATCTTTATAGCACCATTATTATAGGCCTTCGGCACCTAAATCTGGACTCACCCCTGTCTTCTGGCTCTGTGAGCTCATGGTAAACCACCTGGGGTCGTGGTGGTAGCACCTTGAACTGTCATCCACCTCCTGCCACTTGGACAAAAACACTTACATGTTCTTCATCAAGAAAAACTCCTCGATTGAACCACTGCCTTTACCTTGGAGGCCCTTAAGCCATCTGTTGATCATTTATATGGCGGGTCGGGGAATCATGAGTCATGTTTCCCTGCTCTCCGCACATGAAAAACATATTGGTTCCCTACTGACTCCCACTTCTCTGAGATCCCTGCACAACTGACCACCATGTTGTGGGGTCATCCCCTAAAATATTGGACCTACATGGGTCCCCTTATCTACTGCATGCTACTCACCACTAATGAATATGCTACCTGATGTCTGCTTGTGGCTCTGACTGTTGGCACCTTCTCTTCTAAAAATCTCTCCATAAGAAAGGTTTTCATCAGCACTATAGCCTGAGTGGAGATGCGAAGAGACAACATGGATGCCCTGATCACCCATTTGAGTCCCAACTCAAATATCCAGGGTCTAGTGAAATGGTCTTGCACCATGTATATGGTGTAGTGAGAGAGGTCTATAAACCTCACCGAGTACTCAGCCACTGACATGATTCCCTATTATTGGGGAGGCAGCTCGTGTATGCACATAGAGTGAAAATTCATAGGGAAAACTCCTAGAAAATCCTCTTAAAGTCTTTAAATGTGATGGTCGAATCATCATGTGTCTACATGGTCAAGCTCTACAATCTCCCTAATGATTGTTCCAAAACCCTCACAACCAAGATATCCATCTGGTCAAGTGGTGTACTCACATAGAAGAAGACCTATGTCACTACCTTCATCCAGTCCTTGACAACCTCAGGATCTATCTCTCCCCTGAACATGGGAGGGCTCTTTCTCTGAAATTCATGCAAGGTACTGAGTTTACATATGTCCTTTACTGGTAATTCTAGTAGTAGCTACTAATGAACAGGTAGTGGAAACACTAGTTCACCACATGGTGGGGAAATCTCCAGCACATGTCCCTAAACTGATGCCATATATATAAGGGCTATCATCAAGGAATTGCATCAGAATCTAAGCTGGACTTCTGTGTGGAGGCATCTTAATACAGATCATGATGTACCATAGTCAGATGATTATACACAGTGAGCTGACTCTTATTCAATATTATCATAAGAAGACACTTGTAAAACTAGTTTATTCATTTATAGATCCAAAATGAAGAATTTAGGGTCCTGGTGTATGGATACATAGGTCATTGCACCTACGCTGGAATCCCAGAATCTAGTAGTCAAACTCGAAATATTCAATATTTTTTCCTCAAATACAAAACAACTAACACCTAGAATTTGAGGTAGAACTGACCACCTAAAATACAACATTGTCATGACCCATCCCCTAGGGCATGTGTTATGACATACCCTAATCCCACCACCTGATGTCCATGGGGTGGTCACTAGTACAGAAGGTGTCAACCCACAATGGGGTGGAATATTTCTGTGTACCTATACGAACACACACAATACCACATACCAAATATATAAAAGTAAAAATAAATTTCACACAATATTCACTGATTAAAAGTACAACATGTTGGTGAATTGTGCCAAAATACATACCCAACAAAAGATAAACTGAAAAATTAAAAGTATTAGGAAAACATTGAAAGTTGTCTGTTAGAAACCCCACCAGATGTGTAAGTACAAAGTAGCTACTGGAAGCTATAGATGTACGCCATGCCTACCTGGTCTCACTGCAGAGCATCATGTTGTGAGACACATTTCCATCCATCAAGGTGCTGATCATCTGTAGCATACATAACACATGCGGATGACGCCCTTACAGGGGTGAGCAACAGTATACTATGTAGGGACCCCAAAACACAAAGGAAATACAACAAATAAAACATGAAAACATGATCATGAAGCATGATCATGACACAAGATATCTCACATCATGTATAATTTAGAGTAGGAAAGTAGGACCATTGGTCACATCATCAAAAACCGTTGGATGCTGGAGAACTCCTGCTAAATGAGAATAGTGGGCCTACCGGGTCACACAAAAGATGCTTTCTACTAACCATGGAAAGTTGTATTACTGATTCATAATTAGTACCATGGGAATTCTAGGTCACACAGAAGCCTCCTCCCATTGTTGTCATCCATAGTCACACAAAAGAAGCTTCATACCTTGGCCACACTGAGGTACTCCTCCTTTAAGTATCTTGGGTTTACTGGGTTACACATATGTCCCTCCCACCATGGACCTATTTGGTCACATAGAATCTGTTCCCCACATGTCTATTGTATCTGATCCACACAAGGTAACTTGTTATCAATCTATAGGTCACATCCAGGCATGGAGTTTCTCGCACGTAGTTCTCTTGATTCTAGGAGAATCACACCTCAAGCCATTCATCGAAATTCAAATTCCATAAATGTCACCATATATTATTCCAGAATATACTCCCTGTTGTTATGGATCCAACGCTGATAAAAAATCAACAATTAGATGCCCGTTTTAAAATATATTACAATTTTCCCATAAAGGGATAGGTGGGGTTCGTTTCTGGTCTCACATGAGTGAGATAACCCAACCCGACCCATCTTGGGGTCCAACAACTTAACCCAGGTCAGCCAAAGTGACCTGATGTTATGTTTCCAGCCTACTAGGGTTGCTCTGGCTCATCGGGGGGGTGGGGGGGGGGGGGGGGGCTGGTACCCTTCTCTGAAAAGAGGTGCAGTTCAGACTATCACCCCAAGACCATAAAATTTGGCCATCCTTTTCTCATCATACGCAGTCGGAGACTGTGTGTGACCTAGATCCACGGCCTTCAATTGTGGGGTGTTCCACCGATGCTGCCGATGGTCCGTGTTAATCCACAAATCATCGGCATGGCCGATGGCTTCTACTGTGACACCTACAGCCAATGAACACCACCGCTAGGCTCTTTTGTGGACCACCGGGTTCGTACTGGTTTACCATTATTCAAGCCTCATGCGCCTCTTGCCTCCAGGGGGTGTCTCTTTTCTTACAAAGTCCTTGAATTTGACTTTTGTCCAATTTTAATACCTGGACACAAAGAACACCCAAGAGGAGGGGCTCGTACCTTGTTCATGTAGGCCTGCTCCCTCCACATTAGAGTTATAAAAATGGGGAGATGATTAGATTTTTATTTCAACATATAATAATCAATCTCGTCTCAAAACACCAAGAAAAACACCCACCTATAAGAACAAATGATCTTTGGATCATCTTGCTTGTGGGATGATCCACATTTATTGTTTTAGAATAATAAAGGGGAAAAAATAAAACAATTAAACCACTAACTCGAAGTAGTTCAGCGTTGAAGTTGTTTGCCTATGAAGATTCATGACATTGGAGGAATTCTTCACTCACCAGTCCCATTCTTCGAGATGCATTGATGTCGTTCACGATCCACTAGCATTCGTTGTTCATAATTGGAGAGAGTTGTCTCTATCGTTTCATCAGAGAAATATATACCCATTGATTATTGACACTCTAACACATTAAACCATTAAAATAAATCAAATATCATTGTTTCTGTTATGCTGTGATGTTACATAATTATGTGGTTTCATTTATGAAATAGCATATATTTTATGCTTCAATTAACGCATTGTTATGCTACAAAAAAATCAGAAATTAATTAGTCATATTTAATGTACCTTGTCGTAGTACCCCAACACCTATGTTCATCTCTCAATGGTGAAGGAAGAAAATAAAATAAATTTTTACATTATTTTATTATTTTTCAAATAGTCCAAAAACTATCATTTCTAGTCGACCCTCACCGGTCGAAGTTACATCCTTTATAGTATAATCCCTACGTTCCATGTTCAATGGTGCCCTATTATTTTTAATTTGAGCACTGGTTTAAATGATAGAAATCCCTACATTCACTTTTACTTAAACAAAAATAAAAAAGTTCAAAATCCCATTCTCGGGTTACTGGGTCTCAAAATCACAAGCCTTCAATGCATCTTACCTCGAAGTAATTCTATATAATTTTAAAATATTATTACATAGAAAATATGGTATATTAGAAAATAATTACCATATCATCCAAAATATTATAATACATTCATCATAATAATGGATGATCACTATAAACCTTGTTCACTAACTCCCCATCACCAAGAATAAAAAAATAAGAATAAAGAATCAATTAAATAATGATGAAAAAAATATGGAACCCTCTTCACCATCCTAGGGAAAACTCTAGGTTTTTTATTCTAGACCAGTAGGTCAATTAAAAAAATTACTATAAAATACCATTAGATTCCTTAAAAAATGAATGAAGCCTTCTAGTCACACCTTCTAGAACACTATTTTTAAAAAAAAATAACTCATCAATAAAACACCAAAGAACAAACAAATTATTCCTATATAATGTCACATATTTAATATGATGAAAGTGTATAATTAAATGGTAAAATGACACAATATAGAGTCATTATATTTGATTATATCATCAAACCCTTCCTTCATACACTATGAACCCTAAAAAATCTACCATTGTAAAAAAGTAATTAATCTAGAATTATATATAAGTAAAAATAAAATAAAATAGAGATATTATCTAAGAAACATGTTAATGGTATGATGTAGTGTAAATAGACATACAAAAATTTATGATGGTTGGAAAAAACATATCCTTATAGAGAATATAATAAGTAAAATTTATGCCTCTCAAAAAGAATTCTTCCACTAGATTTCTTACCTTTGATTCAGGAACTTTAATAAAACAAATAAAATAAGTATAGTTCCCCAAAAAATTAAATATATGTTATGATATATATGTTATAGTCCATATACTAAACCTGCTGAAGGATAAGATTAATGATACATTTAAATAAATTTGATAATTATAGAAAATAAATCAATGAGAAGAGAAAATAATCTATAGAAGTGGGGGAGGGGAATGGAACATGAGAAATAGGTGAAGAATTAACAATTTTAAGATTCCCTAAAATTATGAAGAAGAATGATATTATGTTTTTAGGGGAGTTACTAGCCATGAGATAGGGTCGTTTTCAATATATTATCATTCCATATTTTTAATTTATTATTATTCTTTTTTGTATTCCTATTTAATATATTTCTAATACTATAAATCCATTTTAGATTCATCCATATGAATCATTTTCAATGATATTTTACATAATCCTTATCATTATATTTCTATTAAGCCATTATTATATTGATGTAAGGGTTCCTAAACTTATATATAAATGAATTTTTAATAATCCTTTTACGATAAATTTTTTTACAATATATGAACTTTTCATTCATCACTAATATAAATTCATTATATTATTTTCAATGAGAAATTAGTATTTTGTCCCACTATTCCACCAATATAGAACATTAAATTTCATAAACATTATTTCATATATGTACATAACATGAAAAACATATTTTTATTAATGTATTCATGTTATTATGGATATATCAATTAAAATAGGTGATATATATCAATATATGGATGATGGTAAAGCTATTGGTTGAGTTTCTATCAACTCCCTTGTGTAATAACCTTGATTTTTGCAATATTATTCCATTGAAATAAATATTTTAATACCTAAAAATTAGTACGCATAGAAATTCTATGTCAATATTACATATCAAATATGTTTGTCACATAATAATGATTTTCAAAAAGGTATTATTTTATTAATGTGGTCTCCTATCCTGTAAAAAATAAAATTTTAATGAGTAATTATTCAAGGAATCCTTATAAAAATATTTTCTCTTAGTAAATAATAATATTAAAATCCCTTTAATAATGATACTTTATATTACATTTTAAAAATCCCATTGATTCTATTTTTATTGATGGATAATCATTTACATCAATATATTATTTTAACAATTTGGTATTAATTGAAATCTATATATCCATTATTTTTATATTGAAAAATATTTACTGTGTGATAATGATTATTAATATGTTTCCTTAGTGAGAATTTTGATATTTATTATTAAATATTCTCTTCATATGATATATGCACTAAATGTTTTAAATGATTAATGGTGCCATGAATTATATGAAAAATAAATTCATTGGTATATTTTATTAGAAAAAAAATATTAGGAATTTTGTGCAAAATAACAATATATGTATTATGTCTCTTCTTGATTCCTTGAAACTTAGTGATTAGTTATTTTTATCAGTTTTATTTATTTATTTCCATTTCTATTTTGTGAATATATATTGGGTTAATGTTTTGAGTCACATGAAATTAATTTTGATTATTTTTCCTTCCAAAATATGAATTTCATATATATGATACGTTATATTCAATTTTATGCATCTAATTTCTTAGTGTGTAGTCATACACCTATATGTTTATATAATTTCACCTGGAAACAATGAATATTGCAACATGTGTGATATAGGATTTCAATATTAAATAATAGAGTTTTATGTATTCAAATGTTGTAATTTAGTTTTTTGTTTATGTGTAATTTTAATTTCTATATCGCACCATTTCGGACATCTATTATTTTAGATCCAATGAATTTTTATCTTTTTATTATATACCATTATAAGAATATAACCATCATCAGTGGGTATTTAGAATCTTTACTCGGGGTTTACATGACAACATTAATGTTTGGGCTTCCATGGTTAACCTAGGGACTTGTTTCCCTAAATGTATGAATTATTCTAGCTATTTGATTTATTTTAATGAATAATGGAGTGCATGACAGTAATAACTATAGTTCAAGATTCTCATTCCATAAAGGTTTATATTTATAGCCTCACATATATTTTTGAAGATCATTCGGGGGTTAAAATATTGTAGAGACTTAGAGGGTATTTATGTTGAACTTATTATTCATTATGTTATCTTTGTAGAAATCAAGGTGATGGAATATAGTATATTTAGAATCATTGAAATCAAATTATATATGGTAGCGGGATTGGCATATTAGTAATATCACATTATACTATTATTAATGTTCTTTATGTTCACGTATTAAGTGTTTTTAAGATGTATTTTCTTATTATTACCCACAAACAACCATAAAATCATTATTTATTTGAGCAACAATAAAATATATATAGGGTGATGATATTTTTTGAAATGTAAAATCAATCTTTCCAACACAATGAAATTTTTTTTGATAATTTTTTTAAAATATTCTAATTCACATCTTGGATCATTACTCACTTTAATTTATAAATAATATACTTCTTGACTATGAGTTTCTAACAATAAGTAATCATTCAGAATAATTATTATTATATAGGCCATTTCATGGGGTTCATGACTATAGTTTTTCTTAATAGGTCATTGACCAGAATTCCCTAGTGGTAATCCCCACTAATATAAACATGTGTTCTTCAATGGAATGTGTGGAATATTGAACCTGGTTTTAGAAATATTAATTCAATATATATACATAATTTTATTTTTCTAATACAAATATAGAATATTCAATTTGTGGTGGATTGAGGAGAGGTCATGGAATATTTTTTTTATTGCTATCATTTAATGTACAATCCCCACAATATATATATATATATAATTATTTTATAATGTTTAATCCCACTATTTTTTTCTCTATCTCTATATGTATTATATTGATAGATTATAAATTAAAATAAAATTCTTTAATTTTTGGTTGGGTAACATTATTAATCATAAGATAAAAAAGAATACTGATATAGTTCCCAATACACCTCGATCCATAGTGAATAATGTGTTGGGAAAGGGGTGCGAAATTCAAATCACATACATGATCATCATAATTGTCTCGAAATAGACAAAAAATATATATATATTTATATATATATAATAATTATAGCAGATAGAGAGTGATACGGTTTTCATAAATGGATATTACTACATTTTTTATGAATGTTCGTTTCATTACATAGAAACAAGCCTTAGAATTGTAATAGTTTAGGGTGTTTATAAACCTATAAACTTAATCTCCTAATATTTGAAATGATATTAAATGTTTCACATAATTATCATCCCATTTATTAATCTTCAAAGACATACCCTGCATCATAACATTTTTTATAAACTAGGGAATGGAAACATAAGAAGGTGAGAGATCAAATGACCAGTAAGGGTAAACCCAAGAGATAAAAATATATGATAAAAGGATATAATAATATAATAAAAAGGGAACATGATAATGATAATAACAATTTATATTCTTACACAATCTATCATAGATCATAATAATGATTCATTGAATATAATCATTATCATTTTAGAGAGTATGGGTTATAATAATGAGAAATTATCATAAGTCAATCATGAACCATCTGATTATGTAATTAATATTTTTCAAAATCATAAATATTTAAAATCATTCATAGTTTCAAGGTTAACTAAAAATACAATTAATAATGTTTATCAGGATACACGTGTTTCCCATAATGGTTTTAGATACTCCTATTTTTTATTGTGGTTCTAGACACACATATTCACCAATGTGGATCAAGACACACATATTCCCCACTATAAATCAGGACATACCTCATTCCCCTTGTGAATTATTCACATTTTCTTATTTCCCATGTTTATCTCATGAGATATAAAATCGTTAACCAATTCATTAGAGAGAGATATAGGTCCCACCCTTAATATAACAAAAAACATATTAATATTTTAAACTAGATCATAAAAATTCATCAAATCATATCCTATGAAATGAAACATGTATCATAAATATTTCATTCTATCATATCCTATGTAAATGAGATAGGTGTACTCATATTTTATTCATAAAATAGATAGTGAAAAATGTAGGTTTTCTATGATTTTTACCATGGTATAACCCCTTAAAGTGAAACTAGTTTTACTAACAAAATATCATCATACATATCATAGAAAAAATAATATTTATATTTTTTATCACACATTTAGTAAGTCAAGGGTAACATAAAATAATTTTATGTCGAACGGAAAACAAATAAATACATGGTGAACATAACTCGTGGTTCACAGGGAAAAAATGTGAGGCGGAAATTCATTACCTTATGTCTTGATTCCCATCATACACATTAAGTCATCCAATATAATAAATAAAAATTTACTATATATATATATTACTGACCCATAATCATATATATTATCTCATATATGATGTACATATGCACTTTTATTACTTTTTTAATAACAACTCTATGCTGGAGTTACGTTTCTCGTACTAACTGATTTGTTTTTATTATATATATTGATTTTATGTTTGTTTGGTTCTCTTAAATTGGTCATGATTTTATTATATCCAATATATATTTAATTATAATAAGATCATATATATTCTATATATATGTACTTCTGTCAATTAAAAAAATATTGTTATATGAAAATAAATGAGTCGTTCATAGAGACGATAGGGCATACATATGCGTGAATGATTATTTTTCTTTTCTTGTTTATTTAATTGAAGATCAGTAAATTTTATTTTTTAATTATATAATTATTTCTATTTCATATATATCACATATTTTTATAAAACTAATAATTAATATATTCCTTATAAAGCGGGACCGAATCACATCGCTTCACAAAGTGGTAGTCCACAATGCTCATGAATGACATTATTATATTCCTACAAAATAGAACGAACAACTATATTTGTGATATAAAATTTCCATAAAGATAATAAAATATTTAATATTTTGTAATATGATATATTTTCATTATTATCATCACTATTCTCATCCACAAGGGTTGGTAATGTAAAAAATGAATGACATCAGTTTGGGAGGCGGTTGTTCATTATACATATGAATGATGATTTCATAATTAATTTCATGGATGTGTCTAAAGTTATATGTTGTGACCATATCATAGAAACATTTTAGTATATTTAAGATATTTATTTTACTACATAATAATGAAATAAAAAAATTAATGGGTTTGGGGATGAAATAAAAAATCATTAATGAATGTTACCTCTTATTTAGTTATATCCTTTTGGTTTGCATGAAATGCATTCCATTATTGTCATTCCTCTAAATTTAAGGTTCATATGATGACAATATGTAATTTTTTAAGTGATTTTGGAAATTATTTCCCAGACCAATTGGTTTTGAGTGTATAAAGCATATAAGATAGGGGTGGTATTTTATAAGTGGAGTGTGTAAAAAAATTAAAATTTTTGAATGATAGAATTCCACCTACTTTTTTCCTATGTAATAAGTGTAAAAATTTTAATAAATATATATTTAGACAAGATAATTTCTAAATATGGCCAGAAAATTGGTTTCGGAAACATTCTGATAATTTCATACATTATATTCTATGTTTAATCACTATGTAATATTGTTTTTTCCTTGTTTACTATAATTAATTTAAATTTATTTCAGAAATCACATTGAATAAATTAATATGTCCTTATTGTGAATAGAATGTTTTCTAATTCCAAATTTAGAATCTATTTCTCTAAATTCCAATAACACAAGTTCAAAAAACTATTATAAAACCAATCCTAAGGACATGACATAAATGATGTTATTTAATGAAAAAATGATTTTACAATGATTTTATATTCAATTTAAATATAAATCTGATTTCAGTAACCTAAATTTTATTAGAATATGTTTAAATGAACTAATTATACATTAAAACTAATTTAAAATATAATTTAGCTATATAAATAAATTAAAATAGGTAATTTGTCAGTTAAAATCCCTTATTATTTAAAATTCGTAAAATAATAGATGCTTCTCAGAGAAATAAAAAAAATGAACCATATGATAATATGATCATTCCAATTTCAAATTAATATTTTTCAAAATAAAATTTATAAATTAGAAACAAATGATTTTCAAATTAATTTCTCCATTAAAAGGCGGTGAAAGCACCTTTTAAAAAAATGTCATATTTGGGAAAAAATGACTTATTCTAATTTCTTGTCTCGAAACACATCTATAAATATTGTGTAGATGATTAAATATATATTAGTTAAAATTAATATAAATCATTCACAAAAAAATGTTTTTTAATATATATTTATAAAACGTTTTTCTCCATAGATAAAAAAACATTTTCATGAAATAAAATTTATTTATATTCAAATAGAACCTAATTTCATTAATAATTTATTATTTACCAAAGAATTCAATTTATGAACATGTTTAAAAAATATTTTCATTTTTTATTTGATATTTTTCAGAGGCTCCATTCTTTCAGTTAGGTGATGACTATAATAATATTTTAATAGTAATTCAAATTTTGTTTAATTTAAGTGTTTTTTGTAACACAAGATAAATATAGTGCATCATATAACACATGATATACATAATATTACACAAAATATTGAAAATAATTATTTAATTAGAAAAATATATATTTCACAAAATATCTTGATGTTTCATTCTACCACAATAAAATTAATTCCACCCTCAAAATTCACCATTATGAAAATAAAATTAGTATAATTTGGGCTCATCATTTCATTATGTTCCAACATAGCATTCTCAAACAATTGGGTTTTTCAGAATATTTTAATAGGAGAGTGGTATTATCTTTCGAAATGTTTTTGCATGATCCAAAATCTTTAAGGGTTATTAGTCTTAACAAATATCATTATCCAGTGGTATGAGTTATATTTTTAGTAAATTTGAAGGATTGGGAATGTTATTCCCCCATATAGATATATGGAACACATTGTGATCCTCAGAGAGGTTTCGTGGAAGTTCCAAAATATTAAATATTATCCAAGTATGATCGTGTATTTTAATGAGGATGATATACCTAGGGATTAGTTTTCCCTTCTTTCTGCGATGGAATAATTCATAGAAATAGGTTGTCAGTAATTTAAAACTATATACTATGTACATGATAATAATAATCATATCATGGTCGACATTATACAGTACATTCATTATTTTGAATGGATTTTTGTATCTACTATATCTCGTTATCTTCCTTTGGTATAAATATATTTCTTGCTACATCTCTATTCTTGTACATTGGGGTTCAACACATACTTCCATAAAGGGCTTCATAAAGTGACGTAGTGAATGATATTGTTGTATGAAAACTCTACATTAGTAAGGTGTTGAATGTAAAAACCTTTTAAATCAAATTGATGATATCTTAGTGTATCCACAAAACATATTTCTATAAGATGTAAGGGAATTCCTCCTTAGATAACTTTTTTAGTACATATAATACTATATCGTTCCATTTCCAAAAAACATCTCATAAAATATACTTAGTATTGATAAACTCCCACTACATAAATCCGTTGAATGAGGAGTTAATAACTATGAACTTATGAGAATCCATTAACTCATAAACCTATAATTTTATCCATAACTCTTATGTTAATCATACTTGGATATATAAATTCATCACAAAATAATTCACCAGTTATTCCTTAAATTATCTATTATCTTATACAAAAAAATCATGTGAAACATGGATTTATCCTTATATTGATATAATTTTAAATGTTTTTTTGTTATTCATGATTCTATATAGAGGGAAATAATAACATGAAATTTCACTAATTGATGAAAAATAATTTTTTCATAGGGTTTATTCCTACAAAATCATGCATGAAATTATAAACTAAGGAGGAGATGATAAATATGCCCTAATAATAATTAATCACTTCAAACATTATGATTTCATAAGTAATAACTTTTTCCATTATCCCTAGAGGTTTTTGTGGCCTTTCATACACATTTTCCCTTGTATTGGTTCTTTGATTTTCATAATTCTCAATCTCGCTGAACATGAAACCATAGAGTGTTGGTTTTTCATTAGTTAGAATTCTCTTATCCTCTATTGAATTAACCTACCCATTAAAAATATTTAATCATTAAAAAATTATTACCTACCATTCCAAATTTAAATCATCACCCATATCCATTCAATAAATTTCATTAAGGCATCCTCCAACAAGTATGGGACCAAGATTCCTTGAATTTTATTCCACTATTTGAGTTTTCATGAGACTCTGTCTTATGATTCTTATTAAACCGAAGGAAAAGTGGGAATGTCCCATTTCTATTCATCATTCAGTTAAAAAAAATGAATTATTTGTAGTTACTAATGTATCTTATATATATACCCTTTCTAATATATGGTTTTATACCACCAAATAACTGATTAATTTGTCTTCTTGGGCATATGAGTAAAATAGAATCAAACCATGGAAGTCTTTAAAATTTATATCATTGGTAGCTATATATTTATTATATTTTTTCATATGATTATGTAAATCCTTCTCCAAAATTATTCCTAAAATATGAGAAAATAAATTGCTAAATAATATCTCATTAATCTCACTCATTCCATGTATTCAATTTCTTTTGACCCCTAATTTTTTTAATAGGATTCCACCACTAATTTACTTCACATTCCAAACAACTAGAAGCCAAAGTAAATTACTCATGATCTAAACATAGAAGGATAAAAAATAAAATTTCAATGTTATTGATTTACTATTTGAAAACTAGTGGATTAGATGACCCATGTGTATATGGTGGATGTTGGATCACCAAAGGAACCAACGGAATATTTTCCACATTTTATCAGTTAGAGGTTCAATATGATTCAATGTTTGATAAATATGTTAGATAAATATATTTGATAATATAATTAATTTTTTTAATTCATGTTTTCATATAGTTTGGTTTATCATGATTTATGAAAACCGGGCCACGATGATAGCACAGACACCCCGCTTTAACATGGTCATCGGGTCCTGGCCCACCAAGTACCTCCAATTGCCCCGCAGACACGAGGGTCCCACCCTAGGGTCCTCCCACATACCTGAACGGGTCATTTGACTAATGATAGTCACCACAGGAAATCACTTGTCCTTTCCAGTGTGCTTTGTCCTCACTCACACACATCCTGGGAAACTTCCCAGAAGGTCACCCATCCTGATCACTACTCCAGGACAAGCACGCCTAACTGTGGAGTTCTATTCAGGTAGACTCCCGAAAAGGAAGGTGCACCTTGTTGACATGAGTCATATCTTTTTAATCATTTAACCCTTTTTCATTTTGGGGATGTAACAATCACCCTCCCCCCCCCCTTTAGAGAACAACACCGTCATTGTGGGAGCTACATCTCAACCCTGGTAGTGCGCCGCACTTAAGGCTGGGTTCCCCCTCTGATACCAAATGT
The DNA here is from genome assembly GCA_963277665.1 of Viscum album. Lineage (NCBI taxonomy): Eukaryota > Viridiplantae > Streptophyta > Magnoliopsida > Santalales > Viscaceae > Viscum > Viscum album. Next base: position 2,011,138,572 of record OY728155.1, read on the forward strand.
GACAACCAGGCCCCGAGGACAGCACATACACCCCGCCTTAACATGGTCGTCGGGTCCTAGCCCACCAGGTACCACCAGTTTCCCCGCAGACACGTGGGGCACACCCCAGGGTCCACCCACATGCCTGAACGGGTCATTTGACTATTGACAGTCCCCACATGCCAACACTTGTCCTTTCCAGTGTGTTGTGTCCTCACACACATCCTGGGAAACTTCCCAGATGGTCACACATCCTGAGCACTACTCCAGGCAAAGCACGCTTAACTGTGGAGTTCTAATCAGGTAGGCTCCCGAAAAGGAAGGTGCACCTTGTTGACATGAGTCATATCCTTTTAGTCATTTAACCCTGTATCATTTTGGGGATGTTACATGATTAATTCTTTCATTTCAATTTTATTCAATAATAACATGATTTTTTTGTTCCTTCTATTTTCTAAAATAAGAAATCATCATGTGAGAAACAATAATCATGATGGGAAACCACATAATCATCAAATGTAACTTATAATATGTCTATTAAATAAAAATTTCTTTAATCTATGAAACCATCGGTTTATCCTAGGATATTAATCCTCCTCTTCTATTGAAATATATAATGATGGTTCATTATGAGTTCGGGAATTTCCAAAGAATATCACATCAGAGTGTCAAACCAGGTGTACAGTAAGGCCCATTATCATGGACCAATTCCTGATAAATTCTAGATCAATACATTGTATTTGGGTTCATTATCACTAGATACATATGTTCTAGTTCCACCTCCACTTATAGTATCTATACTTGTTTTTAAATTTTTTAAAACCAATTTCTCAATCTTGTTACAAAAGTATAAGAAATTTCCATATAATTAAACTCATCCATGTGCATATCCTTGGTGACTTCAAAATAAATACCCATAGAAATATGAATTGTATTCACACTAAATATATTTCTACATAGTTTCTTATGGATAAATAATCATTTTATACTATCTATAGTGACCAAATATTTTCATACATGGATATTACATCATATTTAATGAATATTTATATAATTACACAATCATAAGCTTGAGGATTATTACAGTATAGTGCCTTTGGAAACATGGTGAAATAATATTATAATCATTTGAAAGATCTTCAGTGTTTCCAAATAATATCATCCTCTTCTGTTCACTTTATAGATATACCCTACATAAAACCTCTCTTTATAAACTCAGGAGAAAAATAACAAGGGAAACACTCATTTTTTCAATGAGGGAGAATATAGAAGATATAAATTAATTATAATATGAACAAATAAGATAATCATAAGGATAGATGGTAATTTTAATTAAATAAAATGTTAGTACCCAACCATTTATATATTATAATCATGATTCATTGATAAAACATTGTCATTTAAAAGAACATGGTACATAATTGTGATAAATTTTCATAATCCCATTATAAAACATAATCTCATATCATTAAAGACTGTCATCATCATAAATTTAGAATATAATTTATTGTTTCAAGGTAAAATACCAGTACCATCATCATATTGGATCATGATGCACCTATTTCCCCATATGGATCAGGATGCATCTATTTTTCCTTTTAGATTTGGACACAACTCTTTCGCATATGGATCACAAATTGCCAATTACCCAATACAGATCATGAGACACCAGTTTCCCATTATAGATCAATCCTATAGACATTTTTCCCATTTTAATACCATGATATAAATATATTTTCCTAATGTACCAATGGGAGAAATAATTCCCACCCATTACACAATAAAAATTGTATTTATATGCGACAGAAGATCACAAACATTCGTCATATCAAAACCCATGAAATGAAAGGATATCATTAATATTTCATAATATCATAACCTGTTTAAAATATATAGGTTTAATAAAAAAAAATTCATTCAATATCTTATTAAATGAACCAAACTTCGTAAGAATTTTATCATGGTATGACTTATGGAAGAAAAACATGTTTCTTAAACAAATTATTATCATTTCATTAAAATAATAATATGAATGTAATCCAAAGAAAATATATATACAAAAAATGGGTATCATAAATGAATATTATATTAGATGGAAAATAATTTTTAAATATCATTTATACCATTTCTAAAAAACATATCCATTACACATTGAGATAAACATTTATAAAATAAAAAACATTGGGAAAATTATTTTTCCTTAAAAATAAACCTGAAAAAATATTATAGAATCATTGATTTTTTTAAAAAAAATTCTATATTGAAAATATCCTTGAATACATATGAATAAATAATATATGAAATTATTACTCATGATGACATAAACTTGTTCTAATGTCAAATACGTTAAAAGGATTGTTTGTTCACATTTTTAGTAAAATCAAAATTGGCATTTTTTAGAAAATCAGTAGAGGAATCATTTCACAAAAAAAAATTAAATTTAAACTAAAGATAAAAAATTTATTCAAAAATAATAAGATTGTAGAAATGTATTTTTGATTTTTTTGGGAAACCGGGTTTTGGATGAAATCAAATTTTTGACCGAAGAAGGGATTAAATTCAGATATTAGTAAGAAAAATTACATATTATTTCTTGAACCTAAGATTTTATAATGGGATTATTAACTCAATATATCATTAATAATCATATGAGAATAAAATAAATGTGATTTTTGATATATGTATCATATTATTTTTTCATGGACGCATTATTTAAAATAATCCTCATAAACATTGATATTGTAACATGAAATAATTACCACATTGGAAACATTTAATCATAAACCCCATTAAAGAATATTATAATATGAAACATAAAATATACTGAGGAATAATTAATATATTATATAACATATTAAATATTATTTATATAAAAATCCTTAAGTAATTTAGGTTCTTAGCATTACATACATCACAATGAAAGAAAAATTGAGGTAAAAATCCCTTAATGCTTTGATAACATTGAAACTGTATAACCGCCTGAATGAGAGTTATTATAATGGATTTTTAAATACACATAAATTTTAAAATAAAATTCATATTATTCATTAACTGTTCTTATATATACCACTTCCTTGAAATTTTTTATGAAAATGGAATGTGTCCTACATAAAATAAAAGTTAGACGAAAATCATTTTCCTAAAGCTTGGAAATCAATTATACTTATTGATAATTCCACTATATTATTTATATGATTATTATAAATACAATAAAGAAAAAAATTCATATATATATTACCATATATTTTTTAATTATTATTATTTATTACCCATTTATTAACAAATCTATTTTTGAGTTATGTTTCCGGAAATGACATCTTTGTTTTTCATATATTCTTGATTTTGTTTATTTTTTTCATCTTATATAGAAAATGGTATAATAACATTCCGAATAAATCTATTTATATTAATATCATATATTTTCAATATATATTTTTTCATATTAATTAATTAAATTAAGTGACAGGAACTAAAATACACCATTTATTTTGACTGTAGTATATAATTACACATGCATGAATGTTGTTTTTCCATTATCCTGCCAGTTTGAAAGGAGTAGTAAATTATATATTATAATTACCGGGTCATTTATAATTTATATATAATAAATATTTTTATTTAACCCATCCATAATAACTTCAATATAAACTATGAATGAAACACATTGCTTCATGAGGTCGTAGTCCCTCGTTGACACGAATGACATTATCGATTTCGATCAAAATGGAATCAATGAAGTTACATGTTATATAAAAATTAATGAAGGGTAATAATATAATTAACTAAATAATTAATATATAAGAATTATATACATCATTATTTATTATTCTGAATGGTGGTAATTGAAAAACGAATGTCATCAGTTCATTAGGCTATAATCATTCATACACATAACTAATTAATTTATAACCTTTTTAAAATATGTTTGTGTGGTTTGGGTTTTAAACATATCATGAAAACATATTTTATTTGGATGATACTGATTTCAATATATAATCATAATATAAAATTACTTGATGTTTTTTATGAAGAAATAAAAGAACATACTCCGATGAGTGTTACCTCTTCTTTTGGTATCTCATTTTGGTTAACAGCAATGGCCTTCCATTGTTAAATTTATACACAATGTATGTTCTATAGGATGAGATAATATATTTTTAGAATTATTTTAGTCATTAATTTTTTGAAAAACATGTTTATTATGTTTTTAAGTTAGTGAGATATGGGGTTTTTTATGTGGGGTGAATGGGAATCATGTAGTTGTTGGAAATTGATATGAGCCAGTAAGGGGATCTGCGTCTAGGTTTTCCACTCGTTGTCACCTTCCACTCTCATACTGGTTGATCTTCTCCTGTCTCTCTCGCTGGCGCGCTTGTGATGTACTCTCTCTGAGTATCAATGTTTCACAGGCTTGTCAATATCCTCAGTTATTTTCACTTCTTCGCGATCTTCTCTCCACTCTAACTTCAGATTCGGCTTGGGTTTCCTAAGGTGGTAAGATGCTGGCTAGGGTGCAATTTTTAGGTGATGTGATATGGGTTTTCTGTCGTTTTCAGCATAGTCCGTGCGAGATTCGGGTAGATTTGGCCTTTGGGTGTAGATCTGATGGTGGCAACGGGATTTTCTCCTAGTTCTTCATCTAGGATGTTGTCTACTGGAGATCTGATGATGTTATTTTGATGTTTGTATTGTTTTGATTTATTTTTGGATGGTTTCTGGAATGGTTTTTTCAGTGTCGAGAGTTTGATTCGACGGCAGTGCTTGGATGTGGATGGTGATTTATACTCTAGCGTGTTCGATTTGGTGATGGAGCTTCGTCGGAGGCATGCATGTTGGTTTTTCATTCACTCCTTGCATCTTATATACAAGGGTTTGATGATTTCTACGAATTGTTTTGGTTTTCTACTATGTTGGTATGAAGTGTTTCAGAGATGACGACAGGTGATGGTTCTTCCATCTTCCAATTGTGAATGGTTACGCATGGTAATGGATCACGGTCCAAGGCGTGGCTTGATGGTTGGTGTGCGGAAGGTGCGCTGATTGGTGTGTGGTACACTGGAAGGTGTGCGGCTCGAAGGCCTATCGCCTTGATTTTGGTTTTTGAAAACAAGATGTTCAAATTGGAGCTTGATGTTTTGATGTGGTGGGTGGAAGTGGTGTAATTGTCTATTGGGTACTGGAAACCCCCAAACTGGATTTTAGAAAATGAAGAAAAAAAAAATGATTTTCCTGAATAAAAATCATAGAAATTTTTTAAAGAGTGAACCCCACCAATATTTTTTAAGTAAAATGTTTTTAAAATTGAAACAATTATATACTTAGAAATTATATGGTCTATATATGTCCATATAATGGGTTTTTAGAAGTTTTCATTCATTGTTAGACCATATATTATATTTTTAATCATTAAGTAATCCACTTTTTTACATTAATCATTATAATTAATTTAAATTTAATTTACTAATCACATTATTTGAAATTAATATTTAGAAAATCAGAAATGTCAAATTAGTATTATTTTGAATATATAATCTATTTTTCAAATTTTGGTCATATATGTGGAGAAAATTAATTTAAATTATTCTTCCAGTCATGGCGAGAAGGCATGTTTTTTAAATCCAAAATTATAAAATGTTTGAGAGTTCTTATATTCAATGTTAATATGAAATGTATTCTAATGAAATAAATTGTATTAATATATATATAATTGAAATAATTTGTATTATAAATTGATTTAAAATATAATACATCTATTTAAATAAAATAATAAAAAGGTAGAATTTAATTAAAAGTTTCTTATTTTTCCATTTTCATCAAAAAATGAAAGTTTTCTAAAAATATTAAGAAAATTCAAACTAAAATAATTTTGTCATTCCAATTTAAAAAAATTATATTTATTTTGTAAAATAAAATTTATAAAACTCTCAAAAAATTATTTTATAATAATTTTTCAATTAAAAGGTAAAAAAATATCCATTTAGAAAATACATCATTTTACATTAAATTGTATTTATTCTTATACTATTTAAATAAATAACATAATATTAATGATAGATAAGGGAATACATTTACATTCTATATAAAATTAATCAAAATAAATTATTAAAATTTAATTTTTTAATTTATTGAGATAAAATGTGTTTTTGCATGGAAAAAAGGTATCATATATGAAAATTTGAGAGTTTACAATAAATTTGGAGCACCTAAAGTATATATAGAACCACCATCACGTGCACAACATGCTCATCCTTTGATGTAGAATAGATGAGTATGTCTTTGTTGAATACAATCGTGAATAGTTCTTTGTAATACTAGAAGATATGGATTTTTAATACCATAAACATGTAATGGGAGATCATCACACCAATGTGAATTAGTATGAAATAATAATTTCTATAGTGTCATTAAAATGCCAAATTTGGAATATCAGTCTCATGAACACTAAAATAGTTATATAAATACCTCGTATCAGACTTTGAGAACCATCTCTCACATTGCAACTGGTCAAATATGTCATCATTCCTCGATAAGGGGTACATTTTATTTATCATATCTTGGTTCATGTGATGATAATAAATGTAGAGTTTCATTCCCACATCCATATTTTTCAACAACAACACTGGAGATTCTGAGGGTGATGTAGATGTCCTAAGGAAATCCTTTTCTTAATAGAAGTACAAGTGAAACCATAGATCAAAGATTTCCATTCGAGACATTCAATATTGTGTAGATAAAATTTTTGATTTCCCAGGATACAATTCGATACAAAAATCCTTCTCCTTCCTTAGAGGTAATCCTAAAAATTCTTTGGGGGAGACATCAATGAAATACTCTGTAACTGAAAGAATATAGATGCCTTAAGAGTCCGTTTTACCATGGGATACACTTTCCCCCTGATGTGTGATGTTTCAAAGAATTAATGTCACAAAAACCACTCTCTCTACAATGAAATATCACTATCCACAAAAAGAGAATCTCGTCCCATTATGGTTGAAGAACCTTACTCGCCTTTTGTGATAGTAAATATGGTATTGGACTATGGTAAATAAATACATACCTAAGATTATGTCATTGGATTCGATAATGATGTCTAAAATAAACCACATGATCCTTTATCCATAAATTAATAGCTATAAATGATAGCATATAAATGATTTAGAAGAACCATTCCATGTAAAAATTTCAAGGAGAAGCTAATGAGATTTCACATCAACTATGTGATCACTATCTCATAATAGGATTATAGAGATGATGTAATGACTAGAACCACTATATAATAATAAATATAAAATTGTATAATATATATATATCGTTACTATAATCATCTCATGGTACATGGGGTCATAAGGCTCAATATCATGCAACTTTCAACAACCAGATCGCCACCTCTTAGAGCCTCATGTGGGAAGCCTGGTGGTGGTGGTGGAAGGATCTAATGGCATCACCCACCTCCCATATCTCCCCCTAATCATCTTGATATTCTTCCCTTGGGACCACTATTTCTCCTCTAAGGAGATCTTTGATCAAGGCTTTGCTTTTTCCATTGTGTTCCATAAGGATCCTTTCTCTGATCCTTAGTAAGTCTTGTTAGGTTATCTCCCACAATGTATCATCTCCAATAAAAATCATATAAATGACCCTCTCTAGGAATATTTTTCCATTTATGTTTCACCTTATAATGTTCCTACATCTCATCATGGGGTGGTCTCATACATCAAGATATTCTCATATAATGTCTTATATATGATGTAGACAGTTCAATCCCCGGACTCCGACTAATAGATCCTTATTCTTTGTATCTCTAGAATAGAAATATTTTCCAACTCCCACACCCTATCATTGGAGTGTATTCACAAGTGAACCACTCTAAAAAATATCTCTGAAAGTACCTACTCAAACTTATATGCTCGGATGTAGCAATCATGGATCCTATCTATTGATTATCATGCAAGGTATATGCACCTACCAGTGCACACATCCACTATCAATCCTCCCAGTTAAATTTCTCGAATCTCTTGAATCCAAAATGGTTATATGAAGAAGGGATATTACTCTTCACAAAATAGCTTCCAGAAGTTGGGTTGTGGCATTGTCGACTCACCATGCATATGGGTAACAAGACTATAGTAGTGTCCAGCTGCTCCATGAAAAAGGCTAGTTAGTAGTGAGAAAACCAATATTTGTTGTGTAAATATGTGCATGAACACATGGACCAAAAAATCATCTTAATCCTCTATATCATGAGCTTCTTGATCACCATAGAAACTCTGTAGCCTCTATTTCTAGAACTCATAGAGTGCGCTATGCTTGCGTGAACCCTCATCCTTTTATATGAAGATGAGATGTTTCTCGATTGGTGTAGGTTTATATACTCATCCACCTATAGGATTAATAACATAGGATGGAATAGAAACTGAGGCCTCATCACCCATTGTATCATCATTATGATTCAAATCTAGTATAATTGTTTGCTATTGTGACAGATAAATCATGAAATTTCATTGTGACATTCCATGGTCAAATTAGCATATATATATATATATATTTGTGTGTGTGTAGAAAAGGGGATATGATTTAAAAATGACTTTCAATTAATAAATATTATATGATTCATGTACCATTGATTAACATAAACAATGTCTTAGTATAGTGAGCCAAAAAGAAGGTTGTAATGGCTCGAGTGAATAGATATACAAGCATCCCCTACCAACACTCGGTTCATTCCTCTAAGATCCATACTAGACACACTTTGACACTATTTAATAAAAACAATCCAAATCATCCTAATGGGAATACATGAAACACCTCCCAAGGATTGAACAAGTTTTGATATAAATCTTTAATGATCCAACCCTAATCGGGGCTCGATCTATAACAACTCAAAGCCCACCTCTATAGGCTAGGGGATAGATATATGTGCTAAAGGTATAACTAATGTGGGGATGCCTTTTACTAGGTTCACGCATGAAAAAAAATGAACATATCAATGAAAATGTGCTATTAAATAAAAATAGAAGACAAAAAACTCTTGAGGAACTACACTGTATGATAACCCTCTAGATAGAATAAGAGCACAATACTGATAACTAAAATCCATATGGAAAAATACATTCCCAAAAATATAGATGTCTCAACATTAAAAAATGGGATTGTAAAGTACCGACAGATCCTGACTCCTAATCTCAAATTTGTGACAACTGTACACAGTCCTATGTACTAGGTATCACTGAGATCATTTATAGTCACAGAAAACATGTCCTTCTTCTTCATAAGAAATGGCACATTTCGGATGAAACAATAGCATGGATGAGTTTATATAATCCCATTATCACATACTAAATGAAAATGGTGGATAATAAGAGATACAATAGGAATATAAAGATAGTGGGTAGTAAACATGATAAAGACATCGGTGAAAGAGAGTAGCACAAACAAAACCCTGAGAGAGTGCAAGTAACCTTGTCCAATCAAAAGGGGCTCAACACATTGTGTCAATAAACTATAAATTGATACTTTTTTACCCATAAATGGAGAGTATCTTCATCCAACCATGATAATCTAAACACAGAAAGCATGAGGCATACCCAATGTGTCATTGCAACACATGGAAGGAGAGTAAAAAATACAAATGTGTGGATATATATATATATATGATCATAAAATAAAATTAAAAATGATACAAAAAGTGGCTATCCATATTACATATTTTCATAGAAGAAAGAGTTATCAATAGTCCCAAAAGTCAATCAATTATTCCCATTATCTCATTCATCTTCCCAAATGAAGCTATGTGAAGTCCCATGTCTCTTCATTTCATAGCACAACTGAGGGGGCACAAACTCCCAATATATGACATATTCCCAATTACTCTAGGGGTTTTCACTCTATATATAACCATGGTGGACATGATCCAAAAATAATGGGGGTCTCCAATATAGTGTAATTAAAACTAGTGCCCTATCTACTATGGAATATCCCCTCAGTGTGTATCTATTGTGGACCTATGCCCTGATGTGCTAGGGGGTCCCATTCTTTTGTCAATAGGACCTTCAACCTATCTGATAGAAGGTTCCACATTTTTGTATTGGACCTATGACCAAGTTGATGGGGGGGTTCCACTATATAGGTCAAGGACCATCACAAATATAGGACATGGGGTTTCAACATTGTATTTGATACCACATGTCATATTTGAAATAAGGGTTCCACTTAGTAGATATAGTACTCATTCCCTAAATTATGGCTGTTACAATCAATTATCTATAGTGATCCTCTTCCATATCACTACCATCATTGGTCATCACATAAATATATTCCATTTCTATAACATTATAAATTATTTCACAAAAGACACTATTGATATCACTATATTGTTCTATGTAGAAAATAACTCAGGAAAGGCTACCCACATTCAAAAATATGGATTCAATTGTGAGAGATAAAAAATGTTTATGTTTTCTCAAAAGGAGATGACAGGTACACAATGCTGGAAGGGACCCACATGGAATGTGGTCCTGATCTATCACATGGTCATGTCATATGGGGTAAACGGATCACTAACTGTATAGGGATATATGTTATGTGTGTGGATCTACACGACATTCCCATTCCATAGGTGGTCCCTCGTTGTGCTTTTCTATGTCCATGTATTACATCTTATGTTGATATACATTAGTTTTCATCATGATTTTTGATATGAGGTGTCTTGTAGTTGTTTATCTCTGTGTATTTACATTGTAACATGGCGTGGTCCTAGTCATCTTTTCTATCACATGGATTTCCCATTTAGGTAAGTGGTACATAGTTTTTAGGGATACTACATAATGTTTCATCCTTATAAATTCCCAAAACCCTTTCCATCATTAAATAGGGGTTACACACCTTATGTTCATCATGATACACTATGAGTAGTCATATCCTTTATATAAATATGTATCTAAACTCCACACTTTACATTTGGTTATTCCACTGTTGATGTTACCTCTTTATTATCTGCAAAAGGAGGATCTTGTCCGGATTTTTTGTAACTATCCAACTTGTGTCCACAAATCAATTTACATTAGAATTAATAGGTTCATTTCAGGCCCTACAGACCATTGGTACTTTTTACATCCAATATTTTATCTCCAATAATCCAAAAAATCATCAACATGTGGTAATATATCTGTAAACACCCTTGTTTTTTCGATTCGACCCACACTCATGGATTCGTTAGGATTATAGGGGTTTGAACAGGTATGGGACCACATTATAATTTATAATAGGGATAGTGGGCTCCAAATGGTGATTTACAGGAAAAAATATTGGGGTAAAAGCACAAGAAGAAGTTTTTAATAATCTATACAAGAATTATTGGCCAACGACTTAGAATAGAGATATCTGGGGTTAGAAAAACAATCAATAATCAATTAAACCATTACACAAGATCATAAAAGGGATCTAATTTATACATATCAAAGATGGATATTCATATACTCAATCAATTTAATATGTATAGGAAAAAAAATTTAGCCCTACATTTTTTTTCTTTCATTCATCATTAAAGAACACTATATCCAATGATTGAAGGAATCAGTTGTGCTTATTGCACTCTAATAAATTATAATTTAGATATTCATTATCGTCTAAGGCGATTATGTTGATGAAAGAAGAGGTGGAGAATCCCTTGATGGTCTCAGGGTTTTGCGTGTATCCTTAGAAAAATCCACATCATTGTATATTTAATGGATTGGGTTATTCATTTAGTGTAATTAAATTAATCATTTATTTAATTCACCGAACATAGGGCCAGTAGGTGAGATGTCTGAACGCCACAAGAAGACCTATTTTAGGTCACTCCTAGGGTAAAAAATGAATTTTACACTCTATTTGGGTCTCATATTTCTAATATGAGCATACTTTTAATTGTTATCCCATTTTCCATAAGAGACTATACACATGTAATATAAAAATGTATTTAATGTTTATATAAAATTATGTCCAGGAACACTGAGCCATAATATCATAGGTCATCTCCTCAACTAGATTTTAAAATAAATTTGGAGATATTTCAAATTATTAAAATTTATAAATTATGTCTCTAAATATTTTACCCGATATATAATTTTTATATGATCTTTTATTACATTTTTCTTAATAATTCCATCTGATGATCACATTTCAGGCAATAGCTATTTTTAGGTTTTGTTTTGACATGATATTTTTGGAGAACATAAATCATCCATACTATAATATTCTCTATAATTTAATGTATTATATGAATATATTATATATTCACTATATATACAGTTATCAATGAAATCTATTTATTGAAAATGAAATACATCAGTCGTGGAGATGGTAGGCCATACATTTGCATGAATATTGTATCCCTTTTCGAATAAAACCTAATGAAAGATAAATTATATATAATCAATAAATAATATTTTCTGTGTATTATATATCACTTAAATTCAATAAAATCATCTGTATTACCCTCCATGTCGAGCATTAATGAATCACTTCGGTTCACAATTAGGTATTCTTCCACACACAAGAGATACATTATTGTATTTTGAAAAATAATAATTTATGAATGTATGTGTGATATAATAAATATTAATGTATACTAAATTTAAAAAATATCATATATAAACTTTTAATCCATCATTATATCCATCCATGAGAGGTTGTAATGAAAAAATTGACGACCATGGTTTGTAAGGTCGTAGTTTGTCATATACATGGAAATAGTCTTCAGAATCCATTTGATGAATGTGGAAATGGTTATTTGTAATGGTATAAACATAATAAAATATAATTATATTTATTGTAATATGGATATTATATCATCATTATATAAAATTTATTGAAGGATTTGTATGAATAAATTAAAAAAATGATTATTGAATAACATTAAATCTTTTTTGAGAATCATCCTTAGGTTTTCACTAAAATAATTACTAGGTCTAATTTATGGCCAAACATTGTTTTATAGTATGAGAGGTGAAATTTTGGGAAGTCATTTTTTAGTTATGTTTCAATAAAATGGGGTTTAAATATTTTATTTTTAGTAGATAGGGGTGGACTTTTATAAGTGATGTCACTGTCAAACATGTAATGATTTGAAAATAAAATGGTTTACCCACATTTTTAATTATCAATGTGAATCCAAAATGGATAACTATCGATTCTTAGACATGATAGGGTCTAAATATGACAATAAAATATATTTTTGGTAATTCTTTCTGTCATTTGAACGATTATAATTTTATATTAACCTTATATAAACCTACTTTTACATCAACTGTGAGAAATAATTTTTACTATATTCACCATTAGTTTTGGCAAAACATTAGGTTGAACATGTTAGATAATATATATTATGCTGATTCATAATTTCAATTCAATTTTTTTTTAATTAAATCGATTTAATTTGAAAATATAAATATTAAATTAATCCCACAAACATCAAAAAAAGGTTATCAAAGAGAAAGCATCAAAAGATCAAAAAACATTTAAATTAAAATTAAATGTAAAAAAGATTAAAATTTATCAAATTGTATTAGTTGATATGTAATTAAAATTTTTTTATTTTAACCACATTATTATATAATTTATCTTTATAAATAATTTAAATGAAATCAAACATTTCAATTAAAATTCAGTATTCCCCTCTCTTCATTAAAAAGATAATAATTTCATAAAATTCTAAAACAATTTACTCTAAGATAAATTTGAAATGATTATCCAAAAAAATAATATTTATTCTTTAAAATTAATTTTTAGATGTTATAAAAAATAATTTTATCAATTTCCACATAATGGATCAAAAAAATCTTTTTTTGAAAAATTGTATTTTTGAAAAACATATAATTATTTTGAAAAAATAATCTTTATTAAATGAATAATTTATATAAAATAGTTATGAATAATTTTTAATAAATTCATTATCAATATTTTACTATTAATTTTAACATGTATGTTATAATATTTTAGATCAAATAATAACATAAATAATATGTCTCTATTTTTTAACATTCAGTGTTCCATGTAAAATAAGCTATTAATAAAATTCAATTTATTCAAAAAAAATTAATACATAAAACCATGGGGTGATAAATTATACCCACATTTAAATAATTTTATTCCTCTAATTTTTTTTATCTAATAAAAAAATTATGATACATCTACCTCACTATTTTCTCATATTCGCTAGTAACTCCTTAAAACGAGAGATTTCATAGAAAACCTAGGCTAGGTGAGTGGTTTTTTTTTCAATGAACATTATCTGTATCATACATAATTTTTAATGGTTGTTTAACATAATAAATATTAAAATTAAGTGGTATTACATGTATGTTTAGAAAATTTTATTACGCATGTTGGTACATCCTCAAGAGTGATACATGGAACACATCATGAAATTGAGTGTAGTTTGGTGGATGCATCATCTGATAGGTTATTGCCCCAATATGAACATGAATTTGAATGGTACTGATATAACCCGTTATTATTTTTTCATTCTTTCCAAATCCAATTTTCTTCTTCTATGGAAATGTTTTTAGAAACACCTTGTCACACACTTAAAATTCTAGATCGCATAAATGATTATATGCAATGCTTTTATATATACGTTGTCTTTCCTTGATGTCATTCTGAATGAATATAACATTACCTTAAATTCCATTAGTTGTATAACAACCTAATAACATTTTTCCCTTATCATTATTCCATAATGATAGTTGTCTAATGTTCATTTCATATAGGTCTTAATAAAGACCCATCTAAATTCCCGAGTGAAATATATTGTTGTAATAAACTAAACTAGCTGAATGTGTTTATATCAACACACTAGGAAAATCAAATAACATTATCTCAATATATACCATTGGGTAAGAAGATTTATCTCAGAAATAACATCATTATATGGATGATATGAAATGTTAAAACTAAAATCTGTATCAAATGATATATGAAGACTTCACTATAACATTTAGGTTAACCTCATATCTTGATCAGAAACAATGGAATGTGGTACTCCCTATAAACTTACCAATTCAATAATATATATGTAAAAATAAAAATCCTAATAGAATCCTTATTTTATGGATATGATGCATTGTGAATTTTCATAGCCATCAATTTTAACCTTCATAGCATTTTCCCCTTATATTGTTTGGGGAGTCTAGTGATAAAATCATTGGCGAGGTTATCCCATTTTGATTCTAGAATAGGCAATGGATATAAAAACCCCATAGAATATTTTATTTTATATATAACATGTTAACAATCCAAGAACCATGATACAAACTATTGGTATCTCTCTTCCATCTTCTCTATTACATTAACTCATTCAAAAATCTATACATCTTCATACTTACAGGATTAAGATAAAATGAAAAAAAATTAGATTCATCTAATTAATCCTTATTTAAATGTCACTTGGATAGTAAATATACAGTATTTTTAAAATTTATCATTTCATCATGATTAGGGTTACACTAAGAAATATTTCTAAACATTTAGATCAGATAAAAATCATCCTTCTGTGCTTATTTAATCATTAAATGGATAGATGTTTGAATATTTAATTTATAAAGATAATATTTCTCGCCTTAATTTAATATATCTAGTTTTATCATGTGGATACATAGGAATATTAAATTACTTTTGATCCTCATCCAATACAATATATCATAATCATTTTCACTGAAATCATTAACCACCCTTTTTTACTTTCCTATGGTTGTGATGTATTGATTTTTCATGTTCCTTAATAATCTTGAACCATCATTTATAGAGCATATTCAACAAATTATGTGTGGATATATACATAATAGATTTAATATTAGTATATATATCATATTTTATCTAATAATATAATACATCCATATCATTAATTAAATTATTAATGAATCTATATGAAAATCATTCAATGGTTTTTTTCCTAAATCTTATTTTTTCATGATGCAGAATTTGTAACTATTTAATTCAGCAACATAACGCACTAATATATCTAAAGTGATGTGCTAGAATAGATTAAAAACCATTCTCTATGATCGGTTAATATAATAAATATTTCACTAACTAATATTCTCATCACTTCCACGAAATTTTTATCACATTCATTTGTCTAGAGAAACATTGCTCCTTTTTTATTAAACTTGGATAATAGATTAGATATTCATGATAAATTCTCAAAAAAACATATATAATATTTAAATAAACAAATAAAACTATTGATATCACTCAACATGTTTTGTAAAGGTCAATATATAGAAGCCTCTATCTTTAATGGGTCTACCTATTCACCCAATCATGGAATTATATAAACTATTAATTAAAAATCTAGTATAAAAAATTATCACTTTAAAAAAATTTCATGTTGTGTCCCCTTAAAATAGTATTTTGTACAATTATCCATTGATTTTAATGATCTTAAATTATCTTATGATAGATAATATTACCATATAAAAAATAATAACATAATTTTAAATATTAAATCTCTAAAGACTATATTCATTAATTTTATGGAAATAGTAAGGTAATTAGTATGACTGAATGACATCACAATATATTCATATTTATCATTCAATATATATATTTATTTCTTTGTTAAATCCTTTTTCTTGAACCTCAATTGTAGTTATAAAGTAAAAATTTCTATTAGGGGAAATTGTTGATCTCTATGTAGTTGATCAAACAAGTCATCAATACGGGGAAAATGATACTTGTTCTATATTATGGTCTTTTTCACCTCTCCATAATCAATAAAAAACATATTTCCCAATAAATAATTAAAAAAAATAATAGGTTCAATCTAAGGTGACACACATGGTTGAATGAATCCCTTGTTATGGGTTTCATGGTTTTTCTTGTTTTATTCATGTAACTCAATTGGGCCATTATATAGTGTTTTTTGAAATTAATTTGGAACCATGTATTTGTTCTATCAAAAAATCAAATTTTCTATTTTGTGGAAGACTTTTATTAAATTATGGAAAAACAAAAAAAATCTCATACAATAGGTATATAACATTTTTCATTTCTCACCACAACTATTTGAGAAAAACACACCATGCTAATAAGAATTGAGAGATATAAAATGTATGTCATATTAAAGGGTAGTTTCTTATTTAAATAAGAAATTAGTAGTTCTTTAGTGGATATTAAGAGTACCTTTCAACATCATTATCACACCCCTTTTCAGAAAGAGTGATCACATTATATTTACATTTGTCTCTTGGTTTATGTGTTTTATTACATAAATGATGATCATTAACCTTCAGATTTGGGAACTCGTCTGAATATTAATCTTTTGATTTCATACACTATAGTGTAGGTGGTCCATTATGTGTAATTTTATATATATTTTCATCGTTATATAACTTTTTACAATCAAATCATAAATTAATTACCCGATTAAATTCTCTTTAAAATATTAAAAAATTACTAGTCCCATGAAAAAAAATTACTCTATGTTTCTTCTCACACATTTAGAGTTATTGAAATATCATGTTCTTCTCTCCAATATTTTATACATTCCTTTGTATTTCATATTTCACTTCTTATCAATACCATGAGATTTAAATGTAACTCCAAACTGCATTTACACATTTTTATCAAATATAAAAATATCATCCTAGATACTAATGTATATTCTTTATAACATTTAATGGAGACTATATTTTAATCCATAGAATAATAAAGAAAACATACTCTCATGTTAGATGATAACACCAGAAGTGTACCTCACAGTTATTGTGTAGTTTTCCTTATAGGTACCAACTAGTTCATTATCCAATTTCATTATATCAAGTAACTCCTTATCAATATTTTTATGTTTAATAAATTTAAATCACTTATTGAATAAATATGTTCAGGAACTCATCCTAATACAATGAGTTAATTTCATACTGTCACCTCTTATTCTAGATAACAATACAATATTAATTTTTATCAACTTTCAAATGGTAGATATCTGAAATGAATGTTTAATGTTCTAAAAACTGGAAAAAAAATTATAAATTTTTTAGTTTTGGCATATTGTTCATAAAATATTTTATTAAAAGATGCACTCAAAGAAGGTGTATATTTTCTATTCAAGGACTCAACAAAATTTCGATCCGTTATTTGTTTATCTGAATGTCCAAAATTAATAATAGCATGAGAATGTTTTATGATCAATGAAAAATGAATTTTCATTCCATATCCCATAACATTTCGATTTATAGGTATAAAATAATTTCTTTTTCATCATATTCAGCATTAACAAAGTTCTTTCTAGTTCTTTCTTTTGACTAAAACTAGGAAGAACAATTTGAATAATAATAATTGTATTGGGTATCACAATAATCATGAAAACATAATTATATGATTTCTAAATCTTGAAAAACTTTTTAGTCTATGACACTGTAGGTTTAACCTTATATATTCATAATTGTTGTCTATTTAAATCCTTCATGAAGTTTCATAATGACTTTTCTAATTTCCAACACATAAACCCCTGGAATGTTAAACCAGGTGTGTAGTTATGATTTTTTTCATGCCCTATGTGATGATTGAGTTTATCTCAGTACAACCTTATCAATGAATTTACTGCTAAGTACCTCTATTATTGACCAAATCAAGTTGTATTGCCCAGATAGGGAAGAAATTTCCAAGAAAAGAACTCCATCTATACTTTACCAATATTCCAGGCCATGTTATGATAGTTTGACTAATCTATACACTTATCCTTAAGCATGTACTTAGGAATCTCACTAAAGTATTCAAAAACTAGTTTCCAGTGGATAAATAAACATATCTTACAATTCCAGTAATGGAAACCCATAATTATCATACATAGATATAACATATATTTTGGATGAATATTCAATACATTATACAAAAAAAAATCTTAATGATCATTACTTTATAGTGCCTTTAGAATCTACCACACACTATCAACTATGTTATAGATAAAATAAATTATCAACCACTATATTATATATGACTGAATCTATTTCTATATGTATCATACATAATTAATTTCGTCAAAACATGTGGAAATTAAAAATAATAATGCTGACCTCATATGCTTATTAATGGAAAAAAGTGAAAATACAAGAATAACATGAACACACGAGTATTGGAACATGATCATAAAAATTTAAATTCATATTGAACATATGAACAATCAAGATCTTGAGTCATGTAATAAGTATTGGTATCTGAAAATAAATGAATCATATGTAAATCAATGTACATGTTCTATAAGGAAAAAACATTGGAATAATAATTGGAATATGCGGAATATAGAAAATCTTAGGAAATCTTCTCCATAATAGTAAATTCAAACAGCAAAGGATATCATAGTGGAATGGTTTCATTCCCCAAACCATCATAGTTGTCACGGCTAACTTCCAAGTCTATCATAGTAAACAAACTCACTTATGGAATCTACTTCACTCCCCATTATATACAAGTCTATCTCATGAGATATAATTCATTACCCAATGCATTGGAGGGTGATATAGGTGCCACTTATAAAACAATGAAAATCATGAATATGGGCTCTACATAATCATAATATAATTATCATAACATAAAAAATAAAATGAAATTATAATCCTAAATATTTATCATCTCATTACTTAGAAAAGAGACCCATTTCATAATGAATTCATCATTTGAATATATTGAAATTATTGTGATGTAAATGTTGATTTAAATATAATTTTATCATGTTATAACCCATGGATGATAAGTAGTTTTCATAAACATAATTTCATCTAAAACCATTAAGATTACTAATAATAATGGTTTCATTTGTTTATATCCCCACCAATGAATAAATTATTATAATAGATTCCATCTTAGAGAGAAATAGATTTTATAAGAAAAATCACTTAGAACAATTCATGTAACATCTCAGGTAAATATAAAATAGAACATTACATATTATTAATATTTATGAATTAAATATAAATTTTACATTAAAAGGGATGTTATGTTTGATAGCATACCTAACATGAAATAATAGGTTTATTCTAAATCTTATATTTCACACAAGACTTAGTTATTATAAAAAGTATAATATCTTAATAATATTATTATTTTATGTTATAGTTATCGCATACCCATTAAAATCAATGGAACAAATGATATTAACTACAATATGAAAATTGGGTTTACACATGTTTATATAATGATTTTTTGTTTAGAAAATAAATTACAAATGAAAATAAAAACTAATTGAATATAAAGGAAGTGTTTTTATGAAAAACTAATTATGTGTGAAGAATTATTTTTATAAAATAATCAAATAAATATTGTTAGATTATATTAATGAAATATAAATTCTATATGAAGTTTAAAAATCAACTTATATGTTTTCTAGACATTATATATGATGAAATTCAATTTTAGGCATAAAATTTGTATTTTTTTTAAAAAAAGGCATTTTCACAGCCTTTGGTTGGTGAACCCATTTTAAAAATAAATTTATTCACTTTTATCTTTTTTATTAGTTGAAATAAATATTTCAATTGGACATTTGATAAAAAAAATTTCCTGAATTTTATGTATTTTTCTAATAAATTTCATAATTTAATGAATAGTAAAAAAGTTGCATTTTAAATTAAAAATTCTTTTTCATCTTAATTTTGTATTGTTATATTATCATTTTTCCTAGTTTTAAGTTATATAAAATTAGTTTTTTATCAGTTAATCGAATTCATGACATTGGAATCAATTAGAAATTGAAATTGGATGTAATAACATTGTGATCATTTGAACATTTTACTTTAAAAATAAATTTCCTCGATCTGTCAATAAGATTAATTTTAAATTAATTTTACACAATTATGTGGATTGAATATTTAAAAATTTTCATAAATGGTTGTAATCATTATAAAAATATTTATTTAATAGGATCAAATTGATTTTTTGATGAATAGTATCTTTGGTAATTAATTTCATTACCAAGATTAAGTGTAAATCGTGTAATTAAATATGAAAATAATATTTTAAAATTTTAAATTTACCCTAAATCGTGCCATTATTTCATTCAATTAGTTATTGTAGACCAAGAAAAACCTTTGTACTGAAATTTTTTCCTCTAAAATCCTCATGAGTGTGAATATGACATATATAACTTTTTATTTAAAGTAAAGACGACGATGTCATAAACAAGACCATTATTACTACAGAAAATTTAATATGGAGCTATATAAGAGATATATTCGACTATAAATAGTCATTATAAAGATAAATATATTAAATAAATGAAGTTAATTTATTAATAACTTTTAGTTATAAAAAATTATAGTAAATATTGACACAATGAGGAAACAATAATTGATTTATTAAAGAAAAAATCAAATAAATTATATTTAAAAAGTATTGATTGAAATACATAATGTCACCCATGAATTTTAATGATGATTTTGACATGTTATGGATTAATTAATTTAAATTTTTCTAAGGAATCGGGTTTTTATGATATTTCAAAAAATTCAATTAATTAATAGTAATAAAACTACCAGTTATGAGATTTTAAAATAATATACATTTTATTAATGGAAATAAATTTTTTAAAACCCCTTGATTAATCCAAATAGTTAGGATATTTTATATATTTCAAAAAATGACTCATTTTTTATTCTTCTAGAATGGTATTTTAGTTATTTTATCTATAAATTATAAATTATTTCTTAAAATGGTAATAATTAAAAAGGTTAAATTATGTTAAAAACAAAAAGGTGTGTTTCAAAATAAAACAAATATATGTCAAAAACATTTTTTTTAAATTATTTAAAAATATAAACATTTTATCTTCTATATAACAGAATTTAGTGTTATTTGGAGTTAAAAATCTATTTATATTAATTAAATATATTAAGGGTTTTAAAGGGTGCCCCTCTCATCCCCTATAAAAATTCACACATTCCTCTCTATAAAACACAAATAAAAACCAATTTTATTCAGATTTGATATGCACAAAATCCATGCTAGAATACATCCCCAAATTATTGGGGCCACATTATAGGTTTATCTTCTTTATTATAGTGGATATGGTGTTAAAAATGGTGACCATCTTAATGAAAGGTAATGTTTTAATTTTAGTGTTTCTATTTTATTTCTTATTAAAAATACATAAAATTTCCTCCAACTATGATTATATAATAAATATAATATAATTATATATTTGAATATTATTATCTTAACATCATCACATAAATCCATCTCCACATTCATCGAATTGTAATGAAATTAATTGTTCGTATGTCTGTGTGAACTATCATCTCCACGAACCGATATAATTTGTTTTCCATAACTGTCTCTCATGAATTTTTATAAGTATGAAATTATTGAAAAAATTTTATATAAATATTAGTCATTATAAGACAATAATATATCAATTATGATCTTTCATTCCATGAATATAAAAATTATAACATCATTCGTTCATACGTGTGAATTATCACCTCCATGAACTGAAGTGTTTCGTTTTTATTCACTACGTCACATGTATGATATATATTAGTATATTTAAATAATTAACATGATATTAATGATGTTATTATATTTATAGAAATGTAAAATAATAATTACTTTATTTATATGATGTTAAATAAAAAGTAAAAAGGATACCCATAATTGTGTATGGCCCACCATATCTATGATTATAATATTTTTCTCTTTTCATAACCAATATTAATGGATTGATTCAATAATATCATGAAATAATGTGATTATTAAATTATTATTATTATTCTAAATATGATGAACTTATAATTTTATGGACATCTTTATATCATAAAAAGTTCATTATTTAATTCAAGTACTAAATATTGAAAAAATGCTAGAGGCAACCATAAATAATTATGTAATTTTTATAAAATTAAAAATAAGTGATATAAAGGTAATAATAAACATGAAAACTTTTCACATGTAAGTATAAATTAACCTATTTTTATTATTTACTAATGTAAACAACATACGAGACATGTCAGACTCTAGGATAAAGACATTGTATCAATATCCTTTAATTGAGGCATATTTTCAAGTTATAAAACACCTTATCTTAAATGGTGTATAATCAACCCCTATGAATTTTAATTTCATTCGAATGATTTCAAAAAAAATATTTTTAAAAGAAATTTGGTTTACTAAATGAAAAAATGTTGTTTTTCATTGTATATAGGGACAATGACTTCTCTACTGCCTTGACGATTATTTGATATTTGGCCTCCTATACAAGCCTTAACGTCTTTAAAATAAAAATATAAACCATATTCCCATTTTAGGAATGTTTGTATTGAAAATTATTTTTATGATGGTTTATTTTATATATATCTTGATATTTTATCTTATTATTTCAATGTTGGATAGGTATTATTATTTTCTGTGCGATTTATGTTTTATTATTATGTTTTGGTTCTCTTGAATTTTTTATGTATATTGGTGGTTCCTAGATAAACTGAGGGAGGGTGTTCCCATAATAGATCTATAATTCATTGGGTAATTAAATGTAGTAAAATTACAAGGTTTCTCCTAAGGGATTTATGGAATATGTTGTGATGGGTAATCCAAACTTCTTCATCATGGTTACTCCAAATGTAACTGTGAATGCTACAATATATGTTTCATATAGATTCCACTAGTTACCTTTATGTTTTATGATTTATAATTAATTTTTATGAATCTTATGATTTTATGGTGGATTTTAAATAACAAATGATATATGGGTAAAAAATATTATTTTGGGAAATCGTTTTCATGAGTTCAAAATTTTCATGGACTAATGGTTTAGTTTCTTTATTTTATATCCCTTATTGAGATTTTTGTGATCATACAATGTTTTTGAAATGTTTTCCGTAGGGTATACATATTGGTAAGAGAAAGGTGGATTTTAATAGGAGCTCTATGAATATTTTTATCAAGTAAAATAACTCATGTTTTATTTTGGAATGGTTTACTTTCTAAAAAATAGAGAATGAGTATAATAGCATACTATGCAATATTTTATTTCTTATGTAATTGTTATGATCTAATTATCTATAGCTCCAAAAAATAAAAATATCCCCAATGTTAAATAATGTATATTTATTGACATAACTCATGATTATGTAATGTTTAAGTCTGGTGACTAATTGTTGGTGTCAAAGTGAAGGATTAGACAACATTTGAGATTGGGATGTTTTCTAAAGAGTTTGGGATATCATCATGAGTTTTTAATTTTAAGGTTGATTATAATATTAATGTCTTAAAATAGCTTTTAAGGATATATTTATTGTACTTTTATTGTGACTAATGGTATTTTTGCAGACATTCACCTATAAGGTAATTAAGGGTTATTACTTTTTGGGATACAAAAATGAGAGGTATGAAATATCATTTTAGGTTAAATCATTATTATTTTTATGATATTATCTCAAATTGGGAATGTTATAAAAATTATATAGGTTTATATAAAGTACATTACTTAGTATTGGTGACAATTCATCAGGTCTGGAAAGACTATGGGTATCAAACCCACAATTTAAGGGAGACCATGGTATATCTCCCACCACTAGCCTTTTTAAAGTATCAGGTTAGTATTAATTCATTATTTTTTAATTAACCAATATGATTTATTGGGAATAGATTTATTTTTGGAACACATGTTTTGTCAAATAGATCATATTATGATTGTAAAACAATTTTTTGATTAGGTGATAAATGTTTTTTTGGAAAACATTCACTATTTTTTAGAAAATTATATGATTATGGTAAATAAAATATTATAGGATTTTATTTTAGGAGTAATGGTTAAATTATTTTGTTGTGGAAAAATCTATGTTTTAATTACAGAATTATGGATATTTGGGTTATTGATGGAAATGATTAATATATCTTAGAGAATATCTGACTATGTTAATTACTTTTTATTATGAGACATTACGAGTGATTTTTTTTTATTTTGATAAAAATATTAAAATTTATCATGGGAGACTATATGACCAATTCTTTTTTAATTTTAGGTTTCAATCATAGTTTGGATTGTTTTGAGGAATATTTCAGATAATTTTTTTTGAATGATCTATGTTGAACAATGGGTATTATAGTTTAATTTTCATGAATAAATGTAGTTTTTATACATTTGGTGGTTAATTATTTTTAAATAATTATTTTATCTTATCCTACCAATAATAATTTTTGTTAATGTTTCAGGACAATGGAAATAAATAGTAACCCTTTTTTGGATTATGTAATTCTATAAAATTTGATTAATCTTGAAAAATAATCATTTGGAGAAACATATGACATTGTGGTGGAAATTGGGTAATGATGAAACTCTAATTCTCATGTAAGTATATTTTATTATGTTCTTAGACAAAGAGGTAAATGAATTCCACATTTGTATGAAATGTTTTTAAAAAAACATTATCTATTTACATTTCATAATAAGGAATCAATGATCTTTTAACTAATTACAATCATATGGTTTTTTAATGTTTTTCATTCTCCTAATCATGTTTTCTTTCACTCTCTATGAGAACATTATGGTTAGTTTTACTTACATATCAATGTTTTCATACATAGAATCCTAGTATTTGTTATATTAGATAACCTTTTTAATTAACTTTATTTATTTAAAATTGCTGGGTTTATTGACTATTTTACTAATATGGGGTTTAATTAAGTAATTTTAAAATGTGAAACCTTAGTTACTGAGCCCGAATTTAAAATAAATAGGATGTAACTTACAAAAGGGGTAAGGATGTAAGAGACCAGTTAATTATTGAATAATAATATTACATATTAATTAATATTTATGAATTAGATAGTAATTTTTCTTTAAAAGGGATGCTATGACAAATATAATACCCGACACACAACAAATGGGTGTCTCTGAAATACTATGTCGCACACAAAACTGAGTTATACCAAAAGAATATTATGTTATTAATATTATTATTTTATGTTATAGTTATCACATAGTTGGTCGAATGGAAATAATGAATGACCTTAACTAAATTATGATAATGGGGTTCACAAAATATTATTTAATGATTGTTTGGTCATAAAATTATTTAGAAATAAAAATAATAACCAATTGAATATAAATGATGTTTTTTTACATAAAACTATTTTATTGTCAAAAATTGTGTTAATAAAATAATAAAATAACTCGTTCTAGATTAAATAAATGAAAAAAAATTCAATCTAATGTTTAAAATTTATCTTATATGTTATTGAAAAATTATATAAGAATAAATTCAATATTATACAAAAAAGAAGTATTTTTCAAAAAGATACTTCTCACCATCTTTTGATTGTAAAATTATTTTAAATATAGTTCTTTTCTCGTTTATAAACTATATTTTAGAAAATATCCTTATTATTTGGAATTGTGATATAAAAATTTACTTTGGATTAATATTGTGTATTTTTTAAATAAATTTCATATTTTAATGAATAGTGATTAATACAACATTTTAATACAATACTTTTTTTGTGTAATTTTATTATATTTTGAGATTATATGTTTACAAATTTATAAGGTATAATTAAGTAATATTATAATTTTTTAATCCAATATATGTAATTGGAATCGATTTCAAATAGAAATTGATTTGAGAACATTATGAACTATTGAATTATTTACTATAAAAACTAGTTTCTACGATCTATCAAGAGAATTAATTTTTGAATAATTTTTTCTAATTGTGTGCATTGAGTTTTTAAAATTTGAAATATATGGTTGTAATCTATATTAAGATACAGATATAATATAATCAAATTAATTTTTTTCGAATTTTATCATTCGTAAATTTTATTACCATGGTTATGGGTAAATAAAATAATTAATGGTAAATAAAATATTATAATATTTTAAAATTAAACTAAAAAATTTCCTAATATCATTGAATGAGTTATTTTAGATGAGTAACATCCTTTGGATGATACTTTTTCCTTGTAAGACACTTGGGTGTTAATGTGACATTTATAACATTGTATTTAAAGTAAAGACAAAGATGTCATAAACATGCCCCTTATTACTAACGTAATTTTATTATGGGGAAATATAAGATATATCCTCAACTATAAATATTAAATAGATATTTAAAAATATCACCTAAATCATTGTAATATATTTATCATTTTTTAAAATAAATTATTAAATAGTGACACAATGATGATACATTAATTGATTAATTAAAGAAAGAATCAAACAAACGATATTAATAATATTAAAATAAATATAATTTTAAATATATCATACCATATAATATTTCTTAGGATTATTTTTAAATGATTGGTATTATTTAATTTATTTATTAAAAGAATATAGTTGATATGATATTTTTGAAATGTCAATTAGTGAATAGTGTCAAAATTGACACTTATGAAAATTTTAAATAATTTATGTTTCATTAAAGGATGTTGAATTTATTAAAAACCTAGATTTGGCCAACTAGATTTTATAAGTAATTTAATATCATAAATTACACATTTAGGTGAATTTTGGAATTCTATGGTAATTATTGTCCTTTAAAGTATAAATTACATTATAATACAGTAAGAATTAAAAAGGTTTCAGAAGTATTAATACAAAAAAGATAAGGATTAAAATAAAACCAATACTTGAAAAAAATTTATTGGTTGAGATTATTTAAAACCATATTTTTTTTTCTAATTAATATAATATTTAATCCTTTATTGTTCAAAATCAATTTATATTAATTTAATGTCGTTAGTGTTTCCACGAGTTCCCCTCACCTCTACTATAAAAGGATATCATTCCTCTCTATAACTTGCACTTAAAAAAGAATTTTGTTTGGATGAGATCATCCAAAATTTCTTCATAGAATACATACAAATATTATTTAGTCTTTATTTTATGTACAAACCCCATCTTATATGTGCTATGGTGTTAGGAAATATTGTCCTTTGAGAGAAAAGAATTGTTTTTATTTAACTCTTTCTATTTTATTTCTTCTTCTGGTTCCTTCAAATCGCTTACATCCATTATGAGATAATAAATATATTATATCCAGTATGATAAGATTTTTTCATCTTAAAATAATCATTATAATTCATTCCCACATCAATCAAATGGGATGGGAATTAATCACTTATGCGTACATTTAATCTATCACCTCTACGAACTGATATAATTCATTTTTCATAACTGATTCTTACGACTGGTTATAATAATGTAATTAATGATAATATATGATTTTAATGAAATATTTATCATTTTTAAATAATAATATTTCAATTATTATCTTTCTTTCCATTCACATAAATATGATAGCATCATTCGTCTGTACGTGTAAAGTATCACCTCCACGAAGCAATTTTATTTGTTTTACTCAATACATAACATTTATTATACATATATGTATACATAAAATATTTATATCATATTAATTATATAATTATCATTCTGTAATGATAAAATAATAATTATCTTGTTTGAATAATGATCAATGAAAAATAAAAATGATATACATGCATACGTACGACCTAACATCTCTATTATTATAACGTTGTTCACTATTCATAAACATGATTAAAAATTATAATTAATGTAATAAAGTGATAATTATGTAATTAATATTATTATTGAGATTATGTAAACATGACCAGATGGAAAAATTTACATCATACCATGTTCATTATTTATCTTAAGTACCCGATATTGAGAAAACATCTGATGTGAACGTAAATAATTATGTAACTGTTATAAATTTATAAAAAGGTGGTATAAATGCAATAATGAACATTAATAAGGTTCTAAATAAATATTATATTAAACAAAATTTATTATTTATGAATATAAACAATGTATGAGACAAATCAGACTCGAAGTAAGGGACTTCGGCTTAATCTCCTTTCATTGAGGCATATTTGGATGTTTTACACCACATTATTTGATAAGGTGTATAATCACCCCCATTTACATTTAATTTCATTAAAATTCTTTAAAAATAATAATTTTTATATGATATTTTTTAATAAATTCCAAAATTAATATTTTTTTAACATATATGATGACAAATACATTCACCAT
Source organism: Viscum album (assembly GCA_963277665.1). NCBI lineage: Eukaryota > Viridiplantae > Streptophyta > Magnoliopsida > Santalales > Viscaceae > Viscum > Viscum album. The sequence continues at coordinate 2,011,167,580 of OY728155.1, forward strand.
GCTGTAAAAATTATTTGATCATTGGATTCCTCTAAAAGCTATAATATTTTTAAAAGAAAAATAAATTTCATATTCCCTATTTAGGTATTTTGGTATTAAACGTTATTTTGATATTTGATTAATTGTATCGATATCTTTAACTTTGATCTTGCGACTTCATGGTGGGAATGTTATTATTCTATTATACATGCTATATGTGTTGTGATTTTGTTTTAGTTATTTGGAATTTTTCATGTATACGTGTGATTCCCTAAAAAACTGAGGGCTTGTGTGCCCTTGATATCCCTCCAATTCATTGTGTAATGAGACGTAGTTGAACTATTAAGTTTCTCCAATGTGAATTAAGGAATATCAAATAATGGGTATTCCAAATATAACAATGATGTTTACTCACTATGATGTTGTGAAATATACATTGTAATTATGATATGGATTCCACAAGTAACTTTTATGATTTAAATTTCATAAGAAATGTTTTAGGAATATTATTATTTCATGGTGTATGTTAAAGAACTTATTATTTTTTTCTTGAAAAGTATGCTTCAGTGAAAATATTTTCTTATGTTTAAAATTATTCTAGATTAATAGTTTCATTCCTTATTTTCTATCCCTAATTATGCTTTTTTTTCTCATATGCTGTTATTCTTATTTTTCTACAGTTTATAAGGATGTGTAAAAAAAATTGGGATGTTAAGTTGAATGTTATGATGATTTTGATCATGAAATAAAAGTCATGTTTAACTTTTTAATGTTTTACTTTGTGAAAAAAATAGAAACTCAATAGAAGTGTATAATTTTTAATATTGGAGTTGATGTATTATAAATATATAATAATTCTATAAATCTGTAAATATGAAAATAACATAAATATGAAATAAAGTATAATCAATGACATAACTCAAGATTGTTAAATTTTTATGTATGGGGCCTTATAATTTAGGTGGAAAATATAATTTCACATAATAATTTTCTTATCCTTTTATTTGAAAATAAACCTCAAACATATAAAGAAATATTACAAAATAATTTACAAAAATATTGAAGAAATATTCTATCCACATTAAAGAATATTTTTAATAAATAAAAAAATTGAAAAAAAAATCATTGAAAATAATCATGAAATATTATAAGGGAATCATAAACTTAAATAATGGTCATGATAGTACAAAATTCAATTCTTTTCATACGTAATTAAAAAATATTCCTTTAACATTTTTGGTTAAATCCATTTCTTGATTGGTAGGAAAATGACATGAATATTTCTATAAATAATGTATCATTAAAAAATAAAAAAATATTTTAATATTTAATTTAAAAATAACAAGATAATATTAAAAAAATTAAATCATTTATAGAAAACAATTTTTTAGAAGCAGATATATTTTTGACCAAATAGAGAAATAGAGAAAATTTTTCTTAAAAACATTTTAACAGTTATTATAAGTGAAAAAGAGTAGGAAATGGTATTATCACCAAAATATATGATTTATAAATATAAGATAATAAAATTCATCTATTTAGTATAAGATCCATCATGATATTTAATAATCAGAAACATAATCCTACAAAATCCCATCAAATGATAGAATTGTGATGTAGAATCCTTACCAATTTAATGGCATTGAATCATATGAGCCATTAAAAAATAAAACAATACAAATTTAAATATAATGTGGATAAATAAATTATTCATATTACATATATAATAGGATGTAAATATGCCTCATAAAATAATATTGGTTAATAACATAACATATACCTCAAAGGAGGAAAATTGAGACAAAAATCAGGTACCTTAAGTGTTCACATCTAATATTCAATTTCAAACATCCTATATAATAAAAAAATTATACATATATTATAGAACCATATTAATATATATCATATTATATATGATATTATTATGACCTTTTATTACTTGTTTATTAAAAATTCGATTTTAATGTTCTTTTTATTTTCAAAAATTTCTTTTTATTAATATAAATTTTACCTGTTATTTTTATTTTTATAAATCAGATAATTATTTCATAATATAATTATTTTATAAATTAAATAAATTTAATATTTTATTCATCATATTTTTATTTTGAATAATCTATAAAATTCTTTGATAGAAAAAATACATTATTTGTGGAGAAAGTATGATGTAGAAACAAATGAAAGTTAATTCCATTTTATCATTAGATTGAAAGTAATTTATGTGATATATTATCATTAAAGATTATTTTTTTCATTTATTTTTTATAGAGTCATTAATATAATCCTTATTTCATTCCATTTAAATCATGAAGAGATCACATCTCTTTGTGAGGCAGTACTCTGACGTAAGCACATGCAACGTTATCATATTAACAAAAAATTTAATGAATGTATATGTGATATATAATTTAATTTATTAATAATTTCAAAAATAATAAAATAATAAATTTATTCTATCATTATAACCTTTCGTGAGAGTTTTTAACTGAAAAACGTTTTACATCTGATCGCAAGGTGATGGTCCGCGTTACACAGTAATAGTGATTTCATGACCCATTTGATAGAAATGGATAGTATTTTAGGTCATACACATAACATAAAAACATCTTAATTTGTGAAATATAAATACTTTTATCTCATCAAGATATAATAATAAGATGTGTATGAGGATGTAGAAATAAAACAAAAATACATAGTGAATAATGTTACCACTTCATCCAATGTCAACCTTAGATTTGCATCAAAAGCCTTCCGAGATAGTATTTTTTAATAAAATATGGCTTATAGAATGATTGTAGGGAATATTGGAAGAAATTCAGAAATATATTGTCTAAAATGGCTTTAATGTGTGAAGAGGATAGGATAATCAGTGGACTTTTACAAGTGAGTATAGTGACACACATTTAATTATTTTGAAATCGAAATGTTTTACATTCATTTTTTTATTAACAAATGTCAAACAAGGTATTATTATCAATAATTAAACATTTCAAGTAATAAATATGGAAATAAAATAAAATTTATACATCTTCTTAGATCATTTTAACTCATATCTTCGTGGATTAACCCATAATTTACCAATTTTTTCCTTAATCGCTGTTATTTATTTTTACTATTTTCACTATTCATTTTGGTCAAATATTAAAATGATCATTGGAGATATTATATATTACCCAAATTCAAAATATTGAATAAATTTTTATAAATACAATTCGTAGTAGTATAATAATATAATTTAAAATTAATCCCATAGATATGATGAGAAAGTTGGTTTTCAATGAGAAATTGTTCAAAAGATCAAAATGTTATTATAAAAATATTTAATATGAAATAGTCTCTAACAAATTATTTTTTATTTATAAATATATAATTAAAATAATGTATCCTCATAACAAATTTAATATATTATTTATCTTCAAAATTAATTTTGAGGAAATTTAACTATTTTGTTAAAATTTAGTATTTTTTGATAATCATAAACAAATTAACCATTTAATAAAATTTCCTAAAAATTACACCATAATATAGTTTTTTAAACTATTATTCAAATAAATATTTTTTCCACAAATTAATTTTATACATTTGTGAAAATTTTGTTTCATTATTATTCATAAAAATGATGGAAAAATATTTTTTTTTGAAAATATTATTTTTAAATCATATAATAAATTAAGGAAAATAAATTAAATCTTTATAAATATTATTTATTTAAATTAAAAATTATATATAATATTTTAAATATAATTATTAAAATTCATACCTCTAATTTTTGTTGCTTAGTTTTTATAAACAAGTTTATATAATATTATCAATAATAAATCTTGGTTTGTTAAAACATGGGGTTGTGTATAATATAAGATATCAAAGAAATATAAATTAATCTAATGATTGTTTTAATAAAACATATTGTGTTAAAATTAAAAAGATAATTTTTTGTAATTATATGACTATTGGATATGGTGAAATACACTATGAGATATTCAATATATTAATTTTATTACATATATATGATTTTTTTTATTAAATAATAAAAGGGTCATAAATTTTCTCATATTTTAAAATATAAAGGGGTTTATATTAAATTAATAGAAATTATTCAATGAAATTTTCATATTGGAATAATGTTTAATGTCCATATTTTTATTTTCTTAAATTATTTTATGTTTTTATTTTTTTATAAATTACTCATAAATTGTGTATCTCATGTTTAATTATATTATTTTTTAAATTATATGTTTTTTCTATAATTTTTCATCACTATGTATGTTGTATTTTTAATATTGACATGTGATCATGTATAAAAATTTATACTACTTCTAAATTATCAACATTCTATTAAGAAGTTACATTCTAGGTATGATAAATTATTTTTCTTTCTGCTAACATTAATTAGGAATATTTCTATACTATATGTATAAATGAATATATTTATAAAACATTTAATCATATTATTTTTTAGAAATATAATTAAATATAATTAAATAATTGGAATTTTATCCCTAGGTCATGAGAGATTAGGTTGGAATTATTTCTATCCGGGATACTTATACATTATTTAGAAAAGTGATCATTGGATGCCTCACACATTCAGAAGAATTTTGTCTGTATTATTGAAAATATTTTATTTGAAAAAAATTATTAAATTATTTTAAAATACATTGTGCATGGGATTCATTTGGACATATACAAATATAGTAATAATTTTATACTGATTAGTAAAAAATATAGAAGTTTGATAAAATGTTTCACAACAATATCGTTTAAAAATATTGTTTCAATAGAAATAATTGGATTCTATAATTAATTTTTACACACAATAATAAATTTAAATATAATAAAAATGGGTAATATGGTGAAATGAAACACCATTAAAAATAATATGTCCATGATTCCTTCTAACGAAATAAATCTTCATGACAATGATCATATGACTTGGTAGACAATTTCGAATTAATGTTCCGTGGTATTATACTATAAAAGGAAGATAATAAATTGGTTGACTAACCATATTGTCTCTTTTTTGGTGTATGATTTGGTTTACACATAGCTAGGAAACCATAAATGTCATTATAATGGAGAAATAGGGTTGAGGTAATCTATTTTTTATATTAGATAATGAATTTTACAATCAACTAACCAATATTTATTTGTTATATTATACACAGGATTGTCTACAAAAATTATTCACCATTATTTTATGACCACAATTGGGATTAGTCATAATGAATATTGATGTTTAACAACTAATGGATAAAGTGAACTTTAAATGGCGAAACCATTTTGGTCAGATCAAAATTAATAAAATTTCTTATTAAATTAATGTAAGAAATGATACTCAAATTATGGAATATTATATTATAGAATAATTGAATCATCATCATAAAAAAATTACTTTTATACAAATAATATTGAATTAAAAACACAATGGAATTAATTTCTTTTAGTATTGTACCATGTTATTAATCATTCCTATGGGAAATAATTCTATATATTAGAAAAAACCATCATCAATAACCTAAATTTTATTCTACTAAATATGGTAAAATATATTTGTATTGGAATAATAAAATGATTCAACTATGGTTTCAATGGAATTAGATACAAGTTGATAGGAAAAAATATCATCCGCTAACCATGTACTTTATATGTTTGGGTATATATAGAATCAATGACAATGAAGGTATCTTCTATGTATTGGTATAAATATTTAAACCATTCTATATCATAATTGTATGTGTTCTTTCAATGTGAATGAATTATAGATATATTTAACTTATTTTCTAAAATTAATGACGATAGAAGATCATATCATGTATTGTCTATGACTTTTCATTCGATTCATAGTATAATATTGTAAAATATAAAATTTATAGACGAAAATAAAGTAAGAAATTATTCAATGTTTCTTCGAATATCAAGTCATGGTAATTGAAACCAAAATGATTTATTAAGAAGGAGGAACATTGTTCCCTTATGATGGAACTATACAAGAGATCTTAAGGGGATTAGTGAGCTCAATGTAACATTTATGTTTGTTATCAATGTTAAAAAAAATTCTTTGATTTTTATTGGTATATAATTTGTAACGCTCTGGCATGGGTACTACACATCGGTGTCCCATGCCAGACAACCACATAACCTTAGGAATGCCTCCTCATATGCCAGAGGCTCTTAACTAGTAACGAGTTTCTAATATGTTGATCATGGTGAGATAATACCCTCTTTTATCAGAATAATACACCATAATAAATAAATAAACAATAGAGGAAAACATCTAATCAAAAACAATACAAATATTACCTATAAATCAATGTAGTAAATATAATATATATCTAATGAACAAAGTGTGCCATACTAATGTACTAATCAATTTTATAAAATTAAAAAACAAACTAGAGACACTTCAAACTCCCACAAGAGGGTGATGAATGATATTTGGTTCCCTCATCCATGATCCAGCCCAAATCTTCTATCTAACAAAGGTCCATTTCCCATAATCTATCCTACAACCATAAAATCTATTTGGTTACCAATCATGCATCCCAACTAGGGTGTGAGTATAACTCAATATTCCACCACTAATATCTTCGAAAAAATTAATTCAATAACATTGTATTCAATTTTATAAGTAAATAAGTACAATACATAAAAAAAAAGTTATAATATTATCAAAGAAATTGATTATTTTACCACAAAACATCCTAGGTTCTTGAAGAAACCCATTCCTCACTACCTACTTAGACTCATACTAAGTCTCATTGTATCTACAAGGGATATCATATATCATATGTACATTGTTAACATTCTTTAATTAAAACTTTATAATGACCATATTCCCAATAATTAATTAATTCATGAATTCCCATGTTACCAATCATACATCGCACATTAAATGACCATGTCCACATTCTGTAATTAATAATTTAATTAACATGTTACTATTAAAACATCACACATTATAATGACCATGTTCCTATTATTTAATTCGTTATATAATGATCATGTTATCATTCATACATCACACATTACAATGACCATGTTCCCATTCTTATTTTCAAACTTGAATGACTATATTACCATTCATAAACATATAATTAATTTAACAATTAATTATCCACATAAATTCTATTACTAATTCTACAATTACATTATCAAAATTTTCCCCTTAATTTATCCACTAATTAATTAAGTTATCAAATCCATTAATTAACTTAACAACTAAATAATTAGTATTCAAAATCCAAAAACCCCATAATTAATTTTCAGAATTAATTATATCATTCACAAATTCAATTCATAATAATTAATTCTATAATTAATAATATAAATAATATATATATATATATATCAGATAATTAATCACACAATGAATTATCATAATTCATAATATCAAATCACATAATTAATTCCACTATTATCTATCTAAATTTAACAAATTCAATATCTGCTAATTAATTCTACAATTAATTACCTCAATCAATAATAACAATATTATATAATTAATCCTAATATTTTTTATCCCCAAGACCCAAAATTTAAAAATACTATAATATATTAATTCACATTAATTAATTAATCTATTAAAAACATAAATTCTTAATCAAATATAGAAATTATACAATTTTTATACACATAACCAAAATCATGAAAGTGCTATTTTATTTTTTGACCACCTACCACGATTCATTGATGAATGATCACAAAATAGAAATCCATAATTTGTAGCTGATAAATCCTGGACATGGAAAAACATGATGAAGATCTGAATCCAAAACCAGAAATCATGATTAAATAAATTTTGATCTCCTAAATCTAGACATAGATCAACAATCCTAGATATATATATATATATATATATATATATGTTAATAAAAAATAGAGTAAAAACCACATTCTTTAATGGGAGAAGAGTGAGGAAGCAATTTGAAACCAAACAAGATGAAATCCACTGACTAGGAGGGGAGAAAATCTTTGATCTTGGCTTCATATCACAAATAATGGATGCTAGGAAGGCTTGTAATTCATCAAAATATCTCAAAAAATATAATAGGTATTAGGGTTGAATGGGAGACTATTTGTGATTAATTAGAGTGCTCTAGTAATAAAATAAACTATTTTTTTGAGAATTTAATTCCCACGTGTTGTTTTTTGGATAGGGGCACACTTTTTCCCCACAGTCCACCTAAAACATGCACATATTTTATAGGGGTGGACTGTTTCTCCAAATATGGTTCATCATTTGAAGAATTGTGCACGAACTACAAAATTCTCCTCTGTATAGGGTTTCACAGTTTTCTAGGATAGGTTGTATATTTCTCCATAACTCTGTTCCAACTATTCACAACCCATTTTTTATTCATTTTTCTCAGAATTCAACCCAAGAATAGCCCAAGGTAAAACCTAAATGAAAACAACTTAATAATTATCAAATGAGTGCCTATAAATGATCTTTGGAGAACATTAAAAATTCTTGGATCTTATAATCTCCCACACCTCATAAAATATTATCCTCTAGTTCCATTCCCAGTATTCTTTAAGATTTAATGTCTAGAATATTTTTCCATTGGGCCTAGATATCTACTTCCCTTTCTCACATTTCCTCCTTCACACACATTGATTTCTACAATACAATATCTATCAATATGGTATTTACCCACAACACCTTGTCAATTCAATCCAATACATGTCTCTGATGCTCCTCAAATGATGCAACTATCTCTATCTCAACCTAATCCACATCGATCACGTGAGAAGGGTTCTGTTGATACTGCTGAACTTTTGATACAATGAAATCATCGTGAATAATAATTTATTTTTGTTGAAGAGCTAACTGATATAACACCAACCAGATTCTCTCTAAATCCTCGAACAGTCTGGTGATCCTAGGCACCAACATGCCCTATCTTCGCATCATATATTGACCATACCTATTTGAAAAACAAAATAATACATGACCGCCCTTTGTAAACACTATAGGTCATCAGAATGTATCATAAAATAACATAGGTCTACTCTAAGACATATCCATACAATTTTAAATTAGTAGTATCTTCTCTGATGACTACTGCACCAGACTCAGTCCAAATAAATCTTACTCATCTACATCAATCTAGCATATTGGTGATCTACATGGCCTACCATTAAGTTCATCATATGGTTTCGTCTATATAATTTTCTTCCTAACTATTGTTTTATGAAAACATCACTAAAACCAAAATCTTCCCCCAATACCCATCAATGTCTAGAAAACCCACCCATACATATCTTTAATAATCAGTATAGTATGTTATGATTTCATATCTATCTATGGGTGAATGGACATAATAAATAATACATTTATACTGAGTTCCTTCTGCACTCCCTCCCAAAATCATGAAGCTAAACATGAGTTGTGTTCTGAAATTATAGTTCAAGGAACCCCATTCAAATGAAAAGTATACACTACATACAAATCTCCTAGTTGATCCATGGAGAAATATTTCAATATTAGAAAGAAATGAGCTACATTCTTCAGTTGATCCACATTAACCAAATAGTTTCATTTAACCTTGCCATTTTCAAGAGACCAACCATAAAATCATGTATAATATCATCTATGTTCTATTCTAGAATGGGAAAAAAAGTTCAAAAAACTTCAGGTTGTTGATACTCTACCTTCACCTACTAATAGGTGTAGATTCCTGTCAAAAACCTAAATTTATCATTTATCATGCATGGCCACTATAACCATCATCATAGGTGTTGGTAATTTTTTTCACACCTATATGTACTAACCACTTTGAGGAATTAAATTCTCGATTCAACTTTTATCGCATGTGTGTAGGCACAACAACACTACTCATGGTGTAGATGATCTCATATTCATGTATTCTTTAATCTCACGGTGACTCCCCACCTTTATGTATTTTAATAAATTTGAAAAACTCAGGATCTTGATATGTAATGTCCATTATCCATCTCAAAAGTGTATCCTCCACTAAAAATAATAAGAGTGTACTCATCACCTAACACTCCTTAACCACCTTATGTATCTCATCCAATATGGTCAACATATTCAACTCACTGGTAGACTCTTGAACTACCTGAGAATTTTTTCCCTTCCCATAGCATTATCAACACAATCTCCCTTCCATGGTGCATATTGTTGATAAAAATACATTATTTACATGTTGTTATTCCATCTCTACTACAGCAGAATAAAATCTTGTCGTGAGAAGATATAACTCAAATTCTTATGATTGGTAAACACTATAAACATCTCCCCTAAAATATAATTTCACTAACACATCAAATAATTAACCACAATTGATATATAGAGGTTGTTATTAGGGTAGTTTTGTTATTGTGGCCTCAACTGTTGAGACCCATCATCCCCAACTCGGTCTCCCTACATCATCAAAACTCCATGTTTGATCCTTAATGTATCAAAATACACCGTGTACTCCTCACCTTGATTGTGTAGGATCAATATCGGGGCTGATATCAAATTCTTATTCAACTCCTAGAGGGCCTTCTCACATTCTTATGACCAATCAAAATGTATCCCCTCTTTTTTAAGCCCAAAAGTGGTGCTACCAAACAAGAAAATACTTGGATGAATCTTTGATAATATCCCACTAACCACAGAAGTCTATGTATATCGAATACATTATTTGGACACACCAAAGAAAAAACTACATGAATATTCTCTGGGTCCACTAACACTACTTACTCAGAGATGATGTGTCCTAAGAAGTGTATATGATTGATACAAAACTAGAACTAAGATTTCTTGTCTTATAGGTGATGCTCTCTCCTTATACTCAGGATGATGTCAAGGTGCCAGAATGATCATCATGATTCTTGGAGTACACCAAGATGTCATCCAAAAATACTCCAACAAACTAATCTAGGTATAGGTGGAGGATTCTCTTCTTTATGCTCATAAACACATCAGGTGCATTCTCTATCCCAAATGGAATTACGATTAACTCTTTGAGTCCTTACCAACTACTAAAATCATCCCTCAATATGTAAATAGTCCGAACTCATAGCTGATGATACTCAGTTCTCAAGTCAATTCTTAAGAACACATAAGCTCATCTCAACTAGTCAAATAGATCATCAATATGTGAAAGCAGAAATCATTTTTTTATAGTCATTCGGTTTAAATTTCAATAAACAATGCACATGCGCAGAGTCCTATTATCCTTCTTAGAAAACATCCTTGAATAACAAAAAATTGATATACTTAGATTGATAAATCCCATATCCTCTGAATCCTATATCTGATTATTGATCTCTTTAAACACTTTTGGTCTAATTATATATAGTAAAATAGAATCTAACGCAACCCTCATCATGAGATAAATAGTGAATTCCACATCTCTCTCTAGTGGAAACACTAAGAAGTATTCAGGTAACACATCTTAAAATTGTACAACTATAGGTGGAAGGTTATCATGATTTACACATCTGTCATCTAGAACTAATCTAGAAACCTAGGCTATTATCTCTTATAGTTTTAGAGTAACTAGCCCTACTCGGCAATCAATGATATCCCACTCCTCGTGGTTAATGTAATGGTCACCCTTATGAGATGTAACCATCACTCTCTTATGTTAATGGTCAATGTTGGATTGATATTTGACTAGCCTATCAATACCCATAAATAGATAAAATCATAACATATCAATAATATAGACACCCCAAAGAAAATAGTACTCCCTGATCTAGGGTGAACATCCCCTAGACAAGTATATGTTGTTAATCCATAATCTCAATGGTGTATAAATATTTATTATCACTTGCAAAAACTCCACTACCAGGCTCAAACTATTGAAAAGAATTGTAGATAAAATGGAATAAGATCCAAAAATATCATATATGAAACATGTTACAGTGGAGGCTAAAGTAATAGTACATCTCACTATCGATGGTCTATCCTTGTGATCCACAAGTGTAGGTTTCACTGTAGGTAGTTTTTCTATCCAACTTCATTATGATGTAGTCTAAATCAATGAGTTTCACCACTCTTCTAATATTGCAACTCTTTAAAAAAATAACTAGGTTCACTACCTTTACTGCCTCGGCTAGTAGATCTTCTTCTTTCATACTGATATGGTGCAGAGGATACCCTCCCTTTACCCTGGTTATGTCTAGATCCACCATCGTTGACTGCATAGTGTTGTGTCCAATGCAATTTCTAATGATGTCAGATCTTGCCAAAAGTCTGAAACTCTAAAATTGGTGATGTATAGTTTATATGGTAATAGACTGGCCTACCACATAGATGATATGTCACTCTAGTAAGGTCATGTGTAATCGGCCCTCCTTTCTAATCACTCAACTTTCTTTTACCCTGGAAAAAGTTATCATAATGACCCTCTTGCTCTCCAAATTTACACCTCCATGTTTTCCATTAGCAACTATATGTTTATAATTGGAAACATCCTTCATCGTTACCTTGGCTATGAGAGCCTAACTCACCAACTCATCTATCATCATTAACAAAAATACCTTAACATGGTAATTAATGTTGCTTTTAATTTCATCCCTAAAGCATTTCACCATATTTATCTCATCTCCTTCAAATCATGATCAAAGCACTATATCAATGTAAAGAGCCTTTCATAGTCCATCACGAGCATACACCCCTGAGTTAGCTACATAAACTACGATTCTCTCTCTTGTTTAAATTTTCATAGGTAGAAGAGCGCCAAGAACATATCTAAGAAGACCTCTCACAACACACCGTTATTCTATCCATTCAATATTTGAATGTCCCACCAGCGCATCATTGATCCTCATAGTATTTAAGTATCCTGCATGACCCTCCACTCAGTAAGAGTCACCAAATGGTCAAGTATCATCCTAATGGACTCCTCCCTGAACAAATTTCTTTAATGTCTACCCTCTCTAGTAAAAGTCATAGGGTGTTGTGGCTAAAACTATATCTTCAGGTCATATATTCTATTATCAACACTTCTAACGTCTCTTTATATGAGTTCTATAATACGGGAAATCTCACTCAGACATCTCCCAACATTTTCCCCTAGCACTACAAGTGCCTCTGGATCCACTACTAAAAGATCATTTTCATCCATGTTCTCTAGTCGTCCTCTAAATAAGAGCCTCCATGGAGGAATATGAATAAATTCCAAACATAAATCATAGGACACATAACCCCACTTTAACACAATTGTGTAACATGAAAATCATAACAAACCACAAAAATCCATCTCCCCCAACCTCTCTACATGGTCAGATCCAAGGTAATGTCACTACCCTTAACCATCCTACATCTAGGCCATGGTTAACAATAGGTAACTCATTTTCATATTCATTTTTCTCATTTAGAAACTAAATTCTTCATATTTTAAATAATTTATCAATTCTCAATTTACATTTGGAACAATTTTCATTTTACATTCAGAAGCATGTAAAAATAGTTTATGTTTAACAATAGATGAAAATAAAAATTTGTCATGAATCCTTAAAATGATGCATGTCGCAAAATGAACCTGACTTCCTACAATGATTCTTGCAAACAAAAATGTCATGCCAATTTTGGCCATGATTCAATTATCATAAAATATCAAGAAAAGTTTTTACATCACCCCAATTGTGAGTCATCTAAAGTGAAATGATATTCAATTTTAACAAATTTAAATAATAAAAACAATTCCATGCCTATTACATGGGTTTTCTATAGTATGTGGGTTTGAAACTCTCATTAACAATCTCATGTCCAAGTTTCGACTCATTCTAGTCTACCATACACCTTTATTAAATTATAATATAAATGAAATGAAAATAATATTGAGCTATGATACCACTTTGTTACATTTGGGCTCAAGTGCCACAAACCGGTCCCCAATCATTAACACCACATTATATTCGGTGTGCATCCCCGTATGCCAGAGGCTTTTGACTAGCAGTGAAGGTCAATTTTGTCGATCATAGGGAGACTATAAACAATTTTATCATAGAAATACCCCCTCAGGAATAAATGAACAATAGAAGAAAATATATAATCATAAACAATACCAATATCTCATGGTAATCCAAGAATGAAATAAAATATCCATTTAATGCAGAAAACATGTCATACTAATGTACATTTCAACTATCAAAAATGAAAAATAAAAATAAAGACACTGAAAACTACCCCAACATGGTCATAAATCATATATGAATCCCTCAGGTGTTCCCCATCTAAACATAGAAAGATAAAATATAGAATTTTCCCTTAACCATTCCTTCAACCATGAAATGTTTTTGGGTAGTGATAATGTATCCTAAGTAGGGTGTGAGTATAACGTAGTATGCCATAAAAAAATGGTGTATAAAAAATCTAGTCAATAAAAGTGTATGTATTTTCATAAATAAGAAATTACAGTGAATATATAAATAGTAACAACATTATAAAACTATTGTTTATTTAACCACTTACACTCCCAAGGATCAAATAGACACACATACCTAAATACCTTCTTCAGCTTATACCAGTGCCTGATGTATTTATAAGGGATATCCTATCTCAAAATTCCATTGTTACCCTTCCTCAACATACACTCTAGAATTACCATGTTCGTATTCCTTAATTCAAACATGGATTCTCATGTTACGATTCATACATCAGAAATTATAATGACCATGGTACCATTCCACAAATCATACATGAATGAACATTTTACCATTCATACATCACACTTTAGAATTACCATTTTCTCGTTCTTTAATTTATAGTTGAACGACCATGTTACTATTCATCCTTCACACATTATAATAACCATGATACCATTATTTAATTCATACATTAATTAACTTGTTAACATTTATATACACATAATTAATTCAAAAATTAATTATCCAGATAAATTACATTAATAATCCTACAATTAGATTATCAAATAATTACCCTTCAATTAATTTACTAATTAATTATGTTATCAAACCCATTAATTAATTTATCGACAAATTAATTAGTATTGACAAAAATAGATTACCTTAATTAATTTTTTGAATTTATTACATCATTCATAGCCTCAGTTTTTCATAATTATCTTCAAAATTAATTATCTCGATCTATAATATAATTATCATATAATTAATGCCTCAATTAATTATATCAATTCATAATATCATATCAAATAATTAATTCCACAAACAATTATTCAAATTCAATAGATTTAATATCTCAAAATTAATTATATAATTAATTGACTCAATCTATAATATTAATATCACATAATTAATCTCTCAATTAATTATCCCCAAGTCCCAAAATTTCGGAATTCTCTCAATAATTAATTCACTGTAATTGATTAATATAATAAAGAACATAAACTATTAAAAAACTCTATAAATTGTACATTTTTTATATACTTAATAAAAAACATGTCAATTGGATTTGATTATTATAACACCTAACATGACACATTGGTGATCGATCTCATAACATAAATCCACAATTTGATGCATATAAATCATGTATATGGAAAGAATAAGATCATTATCTAAATCTAAAACCGTAAAAAATATTTAATTAATGAAGATATCATTAATATAAATATAGATCTGAAACTAAAATTTTAAGGCCTCAGCCTTAAACCTTACTTAATATTGAGTTATTACAAGATTACACATTAAGGATCTTTTCAGGTTTAGAGTTTTAGAGTTTTAGAGAATTAGATCATAAAACTTTCATTACATTCCACTTTTAAACAAAGTGGTTATATAAAAGATATTATTCAATTCTCCCATCAACAGAAACATATTTAAAATAAAACATGAATTCTTTCTTGACACTTCCTTGACAATATCATCATATCATGTACCATTCCCTTGACCTGTGAAAAACATTTCAAAAACATGGGATGAGCATAAAAAGCTCAGTAAGGGATATAAAAGTATGAAATGAAAACATTATTCCATGTATGAAATCGTACTTCACTCATAAAACATAATCACTTTAACATACCTCATCAAATCATGAATAAATCATAGAAATCATAAGACATAAAGGTAACTTGGGGAATTAATAACATTCTTACATAGGGTGTAAACCTCTTGGTTACGTTTGGAATACCCGTCGCCTTATATTCCCTAAATCTCTTCGGATAAACCTTCACATTTAACCCCTTAGCGTTACCCAATGCATTGGAGAGCTATATCGGGCTCACCCGCCCTTAGTTTATCACGGAACCACCTGTCTTCATAAACAATGCCGTAGAACCATAACATAATCATAGCACATAACATAAGCATAAATTAAAGATAACATTCCCACATTACAATAACAGTATAACATTTTAATATAATGAATCCATTCTAAAAATCATTTTCAAAACCATTTAAAACATTTATAAAAGTGATTTTTGAATCAAAGTGTCCCATAACACTTTGAAGTTTTTAACATTTTAAACCACTAATATCCATATAATTAAATCCTTAAAACCATTTTGAAAACATTTATATTAATGAGAAATATTTATAAGAATAAATCATTAAAACATTTAAAACGATATTTTAGTTAAAGGGTTTTTAACAAAATTAGAGGCACATGAATAACATAATTGAGGAATATCATTTAATCAAAACTTTATAATATCATGAGATTAAATGGATTCATGATATAATATTCCAAGGGACAAAATATACACCATATAATAGTGAATTGGTTCTTAACAACAATGATGTCTCAATAGAAATGTAAAATGAGATGAAATCCCTTATAAAGAATGTATCCTTAAATTAAAGATAAATCAATCTCATAATTATGTGTGAAAAATATAAATACACCCTATATAAGTGGATATTAAGTGTAAAACAATCAAATGTCATTCACACATATTCAAAGGATGACATATTCAATAACTACATGTTGAACCCAAATAATTCAAAACTGGTTTAAGAAGTTCCCATGGTAAATTCGACATCCTAACGTCGTCACTTTAAAATTCATAAAATTAGTTGATGAGAGAGAAAATGGTATCTATTCACTTAGACATAAAATTTACATCAATAAGGATATATAATAACATATCCCAACATTACAATATGTAAATTAAAAAACCCAACAAAAGAAGTCTTTTAAAAAGAGGAGGGTGAAAGGTTTCCTTACCGACTTGGGTATCTTTCGAAAAATACAACTCATGAAGGAAAGACAATACAACATTGATGTAAATACTCATAAATTAAAGTATATTACACAAATAGTATAATAATTGGTAGTACATATAACACTACAAGGAAATGGTGGAAAATGTAGCATAAATCTCACGATAATAAAAGTGAGATGAAAAATCTATTACGAAAACTCGGCAGCCTAACAGCGCCACTTAAAACATCCAAAAATGGATTAATGAGATCATCTAGGGTCTCTCATCATATTAACAGAAAATTTACATCAATATGAATATAAAATAACATCCCCCAAAATAACAAATAGGAGCATAGAAAAGTGACATAAAGGAGAGTACTTAGAAAAAGAGAGAGGTTGGATCTCTTACGAAAATTCGATAGCCTAACGGTGCCACTCAAAACTTCCAAAATGGATTGATGAGAGAAAATATGGTCTCTAATAATATGAACATAAAAACTTACATCAAAAGTAATATAAAAGTACATCCCAATCATTAGAAAGATGAGCTTAAAAGGAATGACATAAAAGAGTATACTTAAAAAGAAAGAGGGGTAGGATCTCGTACCTCAGGTCCGACATGACTCGCTCATTCTTTAACCGTCTGAATAATAAACTTGAATTATTTTCTACTTGCATAATAAAATTTTTCATGTTCATTATTCGTTTTATATCACTTATTACAATGTTATGAACAATATGTAATTATTTGAGTAAATAATGGTCGTTTTGTCGATCATTGCTACTTGAGTCAAAAATAAACTCTTTATAAATACATGTTTGTTCATGGGGTAAAATATCCATTATATGAAGAATTATATTCATTATTTAGATATCATATATATCATATATATCATATATATCCATTATATTCATGCATTTATAATATTACATAACATTTAGAGATAAGAAATGAAATGCACCGTTCAAGGAGACGGTAAGCCGTACGTACGCATTGACGCTACTTGCATTTATATTTCATATTTAATGGAATTAAAACATTATGATACATAATAGAATTATAATTACAGTATGGTATCATATATAATATCATTAAATATATTCTTTATACATACCACATATGGTATTAACGAATCAAATCACTTTGAGGGGGCGGTAGTCCGAACTTCCATAAATGAAGATATCGCGTTTACCCATAATGGAAACCATAAAGTTATGCCATAAATGAAAAATACAGAAGCTTAAAGAAAACATAAACATATTATATATCATATATAAATATAGTGACATCTTAATGGCCACCTTTGAAGGTGCTAAAATAATATTGAACAATCATCGTTTCGTGAGGCAGAAATTCACCATCCACAGAAACAGTATGATCTTTAACCATTAGATGTAGCTGTGTGTAAGTGTAGCTAGAATACTTCTTATAAAAACATTTTAGTATATTTATGATACTGTATTTGTTAAAAAATAAATGAATAAAATGAGTTTATGGGTTTGGAGAAGCTAAATAAAACAAAAGAACACAAGTGAAGACTTTACCTTAAAATCGGGTAACTCCCTTTGGTTTGACCAAAAGGGTTTCTTGAAAAGCTTCCTGACTAAGGTAATGCTTCTAGGATTAGGAGAGTGATTTGGAGAGATGATATGGTCAGGTTTTATCCGATCCAAAGGCTTGAGTGGTGTGGGTATGGTGGTAGAGGTGGGGGCCTTTTATAAGAGAAGAGGAGAGGCACTCTTGGAAACTTAAAAAATGTTACTTTATTTTCAAATGGGTTTTGGATTTTAAATGTCCCACATTGATTTAGTTTTAGGATAAGGTGATAAGGGTTCTAAATATACTCATCCAATATGTTTTTGACATGTTTAGGTCTTAGATTTTACATTATCTTTTCATTTTATTTAAATCGTTAAATAACGAGGTAATCGCTGCATCATCATGATGTCATAAATAATTTAATTTATTTATTGTATAAAAATTATAAAAAAACACTATGATTTAGGAAATCTTCTTACCTTTCTAATGACTATTTGTAGTCCAAAATATGACTTGTATATACAAATTTAATGATTGTTTTAGTAAAACAATACATGTTTGTGTCATTTTTACTTTTACATTAAAAAAAGGAATTAATGTCATTATCTTACCCAAGTGGAACCATGGGGTCCCAAAAATAGACCCATGTGTTGTATTGGTCTGCCATGACACATCCAATAAGAGTAGAACATTTTTCAAGATCATTTCATATTATTAGAACATTATTTTTACTTTAAACTAGACTAATTACCTCTAATCTCGATTGAAAACTTAAAAGTTACTATTCACCAACAAATTATTTTAATCCCATTGAACCACATTTTACTTCATAATTACAACCATGTATGTCGGATTTTTTAAATTCAAAACACAGAGGTGGTAACATTTCATTTAAACGAAAAATCAGTTTTTTAAGTACCACTTAGTGGTTTCACTCTTCATAAAAAATCGATGTTTTTCAGAAATATATCAAAACATCACACTAAGATATATTTGATATTCCAGATTCAAAAATGATGTCTATTTAAAAAAATTAAAAACATATAAGTTAAATAATTAATTTAATAATTAATTCCCGTTGTCAGAACAAATAGCATGTTATTAAGAGACAATATCAATCAAAAGATTGACACTCGTTTAGGTCCAATCTCAAAGTGATATTAATTTAAATGACCACCATTATATTAAATGGTAAATATATATTTTAATTTATCTTTAAAACCAATTAAAAAGATAATATAACTATATAAATAAATTAGATTAAAAAGAGGTTTTGAATTAAAATACAACACTTTTCACTATTCATTAAAAATGAACATTATTATAAAAATACCAGAAATTTATCCAAAGTAAATTTCAATGTCCCAATACTAAATAATAAGTTTATTTTGACAAATATAGCTTATAAAATTTTCAAAAGACAGATTTAAAAATGGTTCACTATCAAAAGGCGGTAAACCAATCTTTTAAAAATATTAGAGTATTTATTCTTAAAATTGGATTCATTTGGATTTTAAGCCTCTAACATTTATTGGATAAATGTAAAAATATTTAAAAAACATATGTAATCATTTTTTTAGTTATTTCTGTTCATTACCTCCATTACAATGGCTAGGCGTTAACTATTACAATATTATTATATTATTAGTGTGCAACATAAGATTTCAAAGAAACTCATTGTTGTGTATTTTGTATGCCATCGAGCATAGAATTCCCTTTAAAGTAGTATTAACATTTTATTCACAAATATTAAAAAACATTATAATGTAATATTATTTATTTACCTGGGATGTTACATCCTTCCCCCCTTTTAGGAATTTCCTCCTCTCAATTTCAAAATTGGGCTTGGAAACTCAATTGAAAGTCCCACATCGGAACAAGAGTCGGTAAAACAATCACATAAAAATAATGGGAGAGAAGTACAAAGGTCACCTGAGTTAACCCATACTAAGATTACAAGTATGAAAATATGGATATGGAGGGAAAAAGGGTCATATTCTAATAGAGAGTGATAGTAAACATGTCTAGGAGAATGTTAACCATAATAAAATCACATGCTCGTGATGGGTTAAACGGTATTCGATTCCCCAGTAGGAAAAGTTAACAGAAAACATTTTTGTTTTAACGTACTCTTAATTGAGTAATTTATTTTTGAGCTTAACTGAAAAAAAATTACTTGTCACATAAACTTTCAACTTTTACTAGATTCCTTAATCGAGCTCATATTTTCTCCAAAAGAAGAGTATTTAGGAAGACTTGTTCGCATTAAGAGTAAAATAATCAACAAAAACCAAACCAACAAGGTTAGTACGAGATCAGATAATACCCAAAAAGGATATTTTTTTTACAAAAAGGAAAACTACTCCTAATCTCCAAAAAAAATTCAAACAAAACCCAAAGTTCAACAAAGACCATTTGATAAACCATTTGTCCACAAAATTATTCAATGTAAACCCAACTAATATTGAAACCCAAATATTTGAAGGATTTATTCACATAGTCTCCCAAGGTACAAATTAACATTTATCTCCAAATAACATCAGTTGCTCTTAAAGTCTCATACTGAAAAGTAATTAACCTAATCACATATCCTCTATGATAGGTTAATAATTTCCCTAGATAACCTAAAATCAACTTATTATTGATTCATAAAATCATCTAACTAATTTATTTTGTCAAACTAACCAGGGACTTCACGTAGTCCATTGGTAGGCGATAAACACCAGTCGCACTTTGGTTGTGGGTTCGATTCCTGCAGCTTCGTCCGACGCGATGGGTTGTCACACGTTCTGTGTGTTGTCCATTTTCCAAAACTATATAAATCTTAAAACATCCCCCCCACAAAAGAGATAAAATCTTCAAAAATAACCATAACATAATTTAACTTCAATTTTACATCATGCCTTTCATCTTCCATCATAACATAGAGTAACCCATAATTAACTCAAATGTAAGGATCATATAAACCCTAATGGTTACCTTTATAATTATCAAAGGAGCTTCCATATCGAGTTGGTTCTCTCGTAAAAGATGCATTAGAGAACTCACCAGGGATCAAGTGGTTGATCATGACTTCTGATAGTTGGTTTAGTATAACCACGAGATATCTCATTGAATCCCCCATTTCATCCATTCTCTTAATCAGAGAACCACCACAGTTTCCTTCAATCCCATTGTCACTTTGGTGCATGCTAGATCCATCCATTTACTGAAACCAAAAAGGTCAGTGTGAGTATATCAATAAAATCCTCATGTACTAAAAAGGAAGATAAACACTAAGATATACTTATCCAAGTTATCTCAAACTCATTCCAACCTTCTAAAATAACAATGACTCTATCCAATATAATAACCATTGTGGTCATACACAACTTTTCACTTATGCTAAAACAACACTCTAACCTCTAATGTTATCTAAACCGACCTATGATACCAACTATAAGGCCCCAAACTTAAACCTTAATCTTGAGTTATTACACGATTACACATTGGGGATCTTTTTAGGTTTAGAGTTTTAGAGAATTAGATCATAAAACATGCATTAGATTCCACATTTAAACAAAGTGGTTACATTAAAGATATTATTCATTTTTCCCATCAATGGAAACATATTTAAAATAAAACATGGATTCTTTCCTGAAACTTCCTTGACACTATCATCATATATTGTACCATTCCCTTGACCTGTGAAAAATGATTTCAAAAACTTGGGATGAGCATAAAAAGCATAGTAAGGGATATAAAAGTACGAACTGAAAACATTAGTCCATGTATGAAATCATACATCACTCATAAAACATAATCACATTAACATACCTCATCAAATCATGAATAAATCATAGATGTTATAAGACATAAAGGTAACTTGATGAATTCATAAAATTCTTACATAGGGAGTAACCCTCTTGGTTACGTTTGGAATACCCATCACATTATATCCCCTAAATCTCTTCGGAGAAACCTTAAATGTTATCCCCTTCGCGTTACCCAATGCATTGGAGAGCTATATCGGGCTCACCCACCATTAATTTATCACGAAACCACCCGTCTTCATAAACAATTCCCAAGAACCATAAAATAATCATAGCACATAACTTAAGAATAATGGAAAGATAATATTCCCACATTGCAATAACAATATAACATTTTAAGATAATTAATCCATTCTAAAAACCATTTTCAAAACCATTTAAAACATTTAATAAAGTGATTTTTGAATCAAAGTGTCCCATACCACTTTGAAGTTTTTAGCTTTTTAAACCATTAATATCCATATAATTAAATTCGTAAAACCATTTTGAAAACATGGATATTAATGAGAAATATTTATAAGAATAAATCATTAAAACATTTAAAACAATATTTTTGTTAAAGGGTTTTTAACAAAATTAGAGACACTTGAATACCATAATTGAAGAATAACATTTAATCAAAACATTATATTATCATGTGAATAAATGGATTCATGATATAATATTCCAAGGCACATTATATACACCATATAAGAGTGAATTGGTGCATCACAACAATGAAGTCTCAATAGAAATGTAAAATGAGATGAAATCCCTTATAAAGAATGTAACCTTAAATTAATGAAAATTAAATCTCATAAATATGTATGGAAAATATAAATACACCAAATATAATTGGATATTAAGTGTAAAACAATCAAAGGTCATTCACACATATTCAAATGATGACATATTCAATAACTAAATATTGAGCCCAAAGAAATCGATATCGGGTTAAGAAGTTCCCTTGGTAAAATTCGACAGCCTAACGACGTCACTTTAAAATTTATAAAATTAGTTGATTAGAGAGAAAATGGTATCTCATCACTTGGACATAAAATTTACATCAATAAGGATATATATGAACATATTACAACATTACAATATGTAAATTAAAAGACCCAACAAAAGAATTCTTTTAAAAAGAGGAGGCTAAAAGATACCCTTACTAACATTGGTATCTTTCGAAACATACTCCCCATGAAAGAAGAACAATACAACGTTGATGTAAATACTCATAAACGAAATTATATTACATAAAGAGTAGAATAATGGGTAGTAAATATTCCACTAAATGGAAATGCTGGAAAATGTAGCATAAATCTCACGGGAATAAAAATGAGATGAAAAATCCCTTACGAAAACTCAGCAGCCAAACGGCGCTACATAAAACTTCCAAAAATGGATTGATGAGATCAAATAGGGTATCTCATCATATTAACATAAAATATACAAAAATATTAATATAAAATATCATAACCCATCATAAAAAAGAGGAGCATAAAAGAAGTGATGTAAAGGAGAGTACTTAAAAAGAAAGAGAGAGGTTGGATCTATTATGAAAATTCGGCAGCCTAACGGCGCCACTCAAAACATCCAAAATTGATTGATGAGAGAAAATAGGGTCTCTCATAATAAGAAAATATCAAATTACAGTAATAGTAATATAAAAATAACATCACAATCATTAGAAAGATGAGCTTAAAATTAATTACATAAATGAGTATACTTAAAAAGAAAGAGAGGGGTAGGATCCCTTTCCTCAGGCCCGACTTGACTCGATCGTTCTTCAACCTCCTGAATAATAAACATGAGTTAATTTCTACTTTCCTAAGAACCTTTTTAAGTTAATTATTTCTTTTATATCACTTATTACCATGTTATGAACACTATGTAATTATTGGAGTTAATAATGGTCGTTTTGTCGATCATTGCTACTTGAGTCAAAAATAAACTCTTTATAAGTACATGTTTGTTCATGGGGTAAAATATCGATTATATCTAGAATTATATTAATTATTTATATATCATATATATAATATATATCCATTATATTTATGCATTTATAATATTACATAACATTTAGACGTGAGAAATGAAATGCACCATTCATGGAGACGGTAAGTGGTACGTACGCATGAACGCTACTTCCATTTCCATTTCATATTTAATGGAACTAAAACATAATGATACAAAATAGTATTATAATTCCACATTGGTATCATATATAATATCATTAAATCAATCCTTTATATGTACCACATATGGTATTAATGAATCAAATCACTTTGAGGGGGTGGTAGTCCGCACTTCCTAAAATGAAGATATCACGTTTATCCATAATGGAAACCTTAAAGGTATGGCATAAATGAAAAATACAAAAGCTTAAGGAAAACATAAACATATTGTATATCATATATAAATATAGTGACATCTTAATGGACCCCTTTGAAAGTGTTAGATGAATATTGAATAATCATCGTTTCATGAGGCAAAAATTCACCATCCACAGAAACAGTATGTTCTTTATAATTAGATGTAGGTGTGTGTAAGTGTAGCTCGAATAATTATAATAATAACATCCTAGTATATTGAATATACAGTAGTTGTTACAAAATAAAGGAATAAAAAGTGTTTAGGGGGTTTTAGAAGAAAAATAAAATAAATGAACACAAGTGAAGACATTAACATAAAATCAGGTAATACCCTTTGGTTTGATCCAAAAGGGTTTCTTGAAAAGTTTCCTGCCTTAGGTAAGGATTGTAGGATGAGTAGAGGGATTTTTAGTGATGATATGGGCAGGGTTTGGCCAAGACAGAGGCTTGAGAGGTGTGGGTAAGGTGGTAGAGGTGGGGGCCTTTTATAAGAGAAGAGGAGGGGCACTATTGGAAAGTTATAAAATGTTGCATTATTTTCAATTGAGTTTCGGAATTTAAAGGTCCCACATTTATGTATTTTTAGGATAATGTGATAAGGGTTTGAAATATACTCATCCAATAGGTTTTTTACATGTTTAGGTCTTATATTTTACATTATCTTTTCATTTTATTTAAATCGTTAAATAATGAGGTAATCGCTGAATCATCATGATTTCATAAATAATTTAATTTATTTAATGTCTAAAAATTATTTAAAAAAATACTATGATATAGGAAATATTTTTATAATTCCAATGAATATTTATAATAAAAAATATGACTTGTATAACCCCATGTAAAATTTTTTTTATTAAAACAATACATGTTTTTGTCATTTTTACTTTTACTTTAAAAAAAGGCATTAATGTCATTATCTTACCCATGTGGATCCATGGGGTCCCAAAAATCAACCCATGGGTTGTCTTGGTCAGCCATTAAACATACAATAAGATTAGGACATGTGTGAAGGTCATTTCATATTATTAAAACATTATTTTTACCTTAAACTACACTAATTACCTCTAATCGCGATTAAAAACTTAAAAGCTACTATTCACCAAAAAATTATTTTAATCCCAATGAACCAAATTTTAATTCCTAATGAAAACCATGTATGTCGGATTTTTAAAATTCAAAACACAGAGGTGGTAAAGTTTCATTTAAAATAAAAATCAGTTTTTTAAGTATCACTTAGTGGTTTCACTATTCATCAAAAATTGAAGTTTTTCAGAAAAATACCAATACATCACCCTAAGATATATTTTATATTCCAGATTCAAAAATGATCTCTATTTTACAAAATTCAAATCATATAAGTTACAATAATTAATTTAATAATTAATTCTCATTGTGAGAACAAATAGCATGTTTTTAATAAACAATATCTATCAAAAGATTGACACTCGTTTATGTCCAATCTCAAAGTGATAATAATTTAAATGACCACCATTATATCAAATGGTAAATATATATTTTAATTTCACTTTAAAACCAATTAAAAAGATAATCTAACTATATAAATAAATTATATTAAAAAGAGGTTTTGATTTAAAATACAACACTTTTCACTATTCATTAAAAATGAACATTATCAGAAAAATACCAGAAATTTATCCAAAGTAAATTTCAATGTCCCTGGTTGCGCCCAAATATACCCTACTGGTAAAAGCGGTCATTGATGTACAAGTAGGGATCGAATCCACAGGGACCGAAGAAGTAACCTTGAGACGCTATGATTTATTGATGGATTGGCTATGAAGTGGCCAACATTGAGGTAGATTTTAATTGAAGAAGTAAAGATATAATTTAAATAAGATATAATAAAAAATGATGTGAACTAAACAATTATTGATGGTGGGTTGATCTTAGGGTTTTGCTTGGCGTGGATTCGATGAATTTCTTTTCTTAGAAAATTTCATGTCATTAATTCAAGACATATCCAAACAATGAGATAATTCTTCCAAATCATTCACCAATTTAATCCCTACACAATTCCAAGGCTAATCACTAATTAACTTTAAGGATCACTTTAATGAGCACTCAAAGGAAATAGATCGTACTAGCACTCAAAATGTGTCATCGTTAAAGTTGGCAAAGATGAGAATGAATGTAACTCATCAAATGGAAATCCTAAAATAACGAATAGATTTAAATATTAATTACATGAAATAACATTCAATCCATGACCTTGCTACTCCCTTGGATCAACCCTTAAAAGGTTAGCCCTCCATTGATGCTATTATACCAATGGAAGCGGGATGTAGACTTATGGGGGTGGAATTGAAGAAGAAGAAAATTATTAAAAGAACGAACACTCCACCGTTGTGTGATGAATTCACAAGTGCGGGTGTGAATAAATTCACACATAGATTCAACGGTATCAACGTGAGAAAAAAATAAAATGAAAAAATAAAGAAGAAGAACAAATGTTTTTAAGATACTCAACGTGAAAGAATAACTTACATGGGAAAAATTGACGATACGATTACAAAAGGAAAGCAGAAAATTACAATTGAAAGGAAAATATGGATTCAAAGAAAAATGTTAGATTCAAGGAAAAATGTTAGATGATTATTCACATCACCACCAGCTCCTTATATAGGCATATTAGGAGCCTTATGTCCACCCCCAACAATAAATTCACCCTCCAACAATTAAGAGAGTCAAAAGGAGGGTGATGAATCAAAAAGAAATTGACGTTTCAAAGTTGATCCGGAAAACTGTCCCGATTCGTCCTCCATTTTGACGTGTGCGTTTGACACTTCATATGGCAGAATTAGAAGGTGTCATAAATATAAAATATCTTCTTCAATGTGTCTTCTAGAAGATCTCAAAATTTCAGGACATTTGGATTATCCTTTTGAATGTTATGGTCGAAATGGTGGGACGGATTTCTGTGCATTAATGACGAGTCCACCATTTAAATCTCAACTTTAGATCCCTTTATCATCATGAAAACATCAGAATTAGCTCCGGACACAGTTGAATAAAATGATCCTCATATTATTATCTTTCTACTGTATAAATGTGAGCTTCATTGGGCTTGGTGTATGGGCCCCACATTTGTTTGATGGGCCTTAGGCCCATTATGCTTTTTCCAGCAAGTTTCTGGATTCAGGCGCAACATTCTCCATCTTCCTTTGGGATTCATCTATCAGACCTAAAGGATAAAATGTTCCAAACATAGTAATCAATCATATCGCAAAATTGAAAATTAAAATGATGAATATTGTAATTTTCACAAGCAAATTATTGAGTGGGCCCAAATTGACATTTTAAGCATTAATTGCACAATGATGGGAAATGAAGTTCAATTTCTGAATTGGACTAAAATTGATGTTTATGAACTTTTAAACACATTAATATTAAGAACTTAACAATGAATATTAGCTACTTTCAGTGACTAATCACACCCCCCAACTTGAGTTTTGCTAGTCCCGAGAAAAATAAATTACAAATATGAAATCCAAATCCCCTTTTCCAAAAACATTTAAATACACATTGCTCACTCAAAAGATCTCATACCAAAAAAATTATGGAACCCATCAAAATAATTTAAAACAAGATAGGTCCATAAGCATATCCCAAGCCCAAGCCCATTACTTTGTTCAAATTCATTGCCACATTTCATCCAATTCCAATTAAGCATGATAAAGTGTTGTGCATCATAAAAGATTTGGGGCCCATTTTATTGTTCAAGGGGAAAAAATGGAAGCGCTAGGTGGGAATCACATTAAACCTTAAGAAGAGTATCCTTTTTTTTATTTTTTATTTTTTTTGATTTTATTTTTTTTAACCACAATAGATATGAAAAGACTAACTCTGGGCAAGACAACTATGGAGTCACGATCCCCAAGTGCCGGACGCCACACATATTATCAATTTCATTCTCTACAATAGAGATATAAAGCCTAACTCTGGCCAAGACAACTATGGAGTCACGATCCCCAAGTGCCGGACGCCACGCATTTGGACGAAACATTGCTCTATGTGGTCATTATTATTTTTTTCAACTTTTTTTTGTTTTTTTTTTGTTTTTTTTTGTTTTTTTTTTGTTTTTTGTTTTGGTTTTTTTTTGTTTTTTTTTGGATACTCAAATTAAACTAAAAGTGACCCCAGAACCCTATGCTATAATGAAAGGGACCCAAGAACTCAAATTTACACCCAGGATCCAGTAGACGTGCTTTGTGACATTTTTATTAATAGGATGGAAATGTAAACATTGAAAAATCACATCGGACAACCACACTTTCCAAAAACTATGCTCATGAACTTAAACTTGCATTAAAATCAGAATCAAGGCATGAAATAATTTTTTGATATTCAATTTTAGATTTTGCAATGTGTGTTTATCATGTTTATGGTTAATGGAATTTTTCTTTTCATGCATGTTTTTATTCACAAAAAGAAATAATTTTTTATGTCCCCCCAACTTAGAATGACACTGTCCCCAGTGTTTAAAGAAAAGAAAAGTTAGAAGGGGGTAGGAGAGGAGTTCAATGAAGAAATTTAAAATGAAAATCATGGAATGAAGTCACCTGGTGGTTGATGATGATAGCACATGCCATAGTCTCCCTTAAATCCTGGATTTGAGTCTCAGCGGCTTGGATGGTGGTGAATGGATTTTCCTTATGTATTTCAACATGTCATTTTATTTTTTTTTAACCTATAAAAAAATAAAACAAAACAAAATAAACTGATGATACATTGTCTTCTTTATATTTTATGGGTAATGTATTACTCAGAGATCACACCACGTGACACGGATGAATATGGTGCTCCCCTTTCATACCCATCCTTACTCATAAAAGAAGAACATGTCAACAACTTATGGTAATTTATTATATGAAAAATAAAATGATTCAAAATTATTAGAAACATGAAAACCATGGGTTGCCTCCCATGCAGCACTTTTGTTTAACGTCGTTGGCTCAACATTTACCCCCCAACTTATCCAATTCCAACTTTCAGCATTTTAATTAACCCATCTTTGCCCACTTCAACATTATTCATATTGATTTTATTATAATTTGATTCATTTGAAATCATATTTTCTACAATGATAGGAAAAATCCAAGGAATATATAAAATGGTTGATCGTGTTTTATCTGGAGTATTTCCTAAGATTTCAAGGTTCATTCCAACATTATTGGTTTCATGAGATGGATGAATGATAACTGAGAGGTCTTGTTTGTACCCTATGATGGGATGCCTGAGTGGGGAAGTAAGGACATTGATTTTAAGTTCAGGTTGGATAGGACATTAAAAAATAGATAAGGAATTAGAATCAATATCAATTTCATTTTCAAAATTTCCAAACACAATTGGTTCCATTTGAATTGAAGATTCAACCCCAAAGTTTTCTAGATGAGTTTCATAAATGGGTATGGGTTTGATGTTTGTGATTTCTCCTAATGGTTCAGTGATTGGTGTATCTGAAAAATCATCATTGTATTAATATTCCGAACATTCAATCTCTGAAGAAAAATTTCCCTCTTGTGAATTCATGAAATCAATTTCATCCTGATTTAAACACTTGTTAACAATTCCCTCATGTTCATTAGCTTGACTTTCAAAATTACCTGACCAATTCACTTCATTATCCAACTCTGTTTTCCAAGATTCTAAAGTGGGTTCATCACTAAATTCAAATAAGTTATGTGGGTAACAAGATTCTTCTATAAGTGATGTGGAAGGGATATCCTGAGTGGGAATGGGTTCTTCATAAGTCTCAATGTTTTGTATTTCTAATCTCAGTGATGAAACTTCTGAATTCATTTTAACCATTTTTTCACATAAATGTTCAAGAATTTTTTCAGAATTAGGATTTATTGTTGTTTGTACATCATCATCATCATTAAGTTTGATCTCTTCAATCATCCTTGAGAGGTATGGAAATTTAACCTTCAAAAAATCAGCATCCCATTGATCGTTCATGTTATCGGGTGTGGGGTATTCATTTAAAGGTTGATCAAAGTAATTTCCTAAGTGAGGGGATTCCCAATGTTGATTTTCTATTCGATTCCAGCCCGATTTTATGAAATGAAATTGTTGATGATACTCCATTGGAGTATAATGAAATTTGGATTTGGATTTGTTTTTTTTTTGGAAAAACAGAAAGGGGAAAAGAAAAGAGAAATAGAGGTGAGAAAAGAGAGGTTAGGTGAGAATAGAAGGTGGGTGTCTAAGAAAACTTACTAGGGTCCCCAGCAATGGCGCCAAAATTTGGTTGTGCCCAAATTTACCCTACTAGTAAAAGCAGTCGTTGAAGTACAAGTAGGGATCGAATCCACAGAGACCAAAGAAGTAACCTTGAGACGCTATGATTTATTGATGGATTGGCTATGAAGTGGCCAACTTTGAGGTTGATTTTAATTGAAGAAGTAAAGATATAATTTAAATAATATATAATAAAAAATGATGTGAACTAAACAATTATTGATGGTTGGTTGATCTTAGGGTTTTTCTTGGGGTGGATTGGATGAATTTCTTTTCTTAGAAAATTTCATGTCATTAATTCAAGACATATCCAAACAATGAGATAATTCTTCCAAATCATTCACCAATTTAATCCCTACACAATTCCAAGTCTAATCACTAATTCAATTTAAGGATCACTTTAATGAGCACTCAAAGGAAATAGATCATACTAGCACTCAAAATGTTTCATCGTTAAAGTTGGCAAAGATGAGAAAGAATGTAACTCATCAAATGGAAATCCTAAAATAACGAATAGATTTAAATATTAATTACATGAAATAACATTCAATCCATGACCTTGCTAATCCCTTGGATCAACCCTTAAGAGTTTATCCCTCCATTGATGCTATTCTACCAATGGAAGCGGGATGTAGACTTATGGGGGTGCAATTGAAGAAGAAGAAAATTATTAAAAGAACGAACACTACACCGTTGTGTGATGAATTCACAAGTGCGGGTGTGAATAAATTCACACCTAGATTCAACAGTATCAACGTGAGAATAAAATAAAAAGAAAAAATAAAGAAGAAGAACAAATTTCTTTAAGATACTCAACGTGAAAGAAAAACTTACATGGGAAAAATTGACGATACGATTACAAAAGGAAAGCAGAAAATTACAATTGAAAGGAAAATATGGATTCAAAGAAAAATGTTAGATTCAAGGAAAACTGTTATATGATTATTCCCATCACCACCAGATCCTTATATAAGCATATTAGGAGCCTTATGTCCACCCCCAAAAATAAATTCACCCCCCAACAATTAAGAGAGTCAAAAGGATGGTAATGAATCAAAAGGAAATTGACGTTTCAAAGTTGACCCGGAAAACTGTCCAGATTCGTCCTCCATTTTGACGTGTGCGTTTGACACTTCATATGGCCGAATTCGAAGGGGTCATAAATATTAAATATCTTCGTCCATGTGTCTTCTAGAAGATCTCAAAATATCATGACATTTGGCTTATCAGTTTGAATGTTATGGTCGAAATTGTGGGACGAATTTCTGTGCATTAATGACGAGTCCACCATTTAAATCTCAACTTCAGATCCCTTTATCATCATGAAAACATCAGAATTAGCTCTGGACAAAGTTGAAAAAAGTGCTCCTAATACTTTTATCTTTCTACTGTATAAATTGGAGCTTCATTGGGCTTGGTGTCTGGGCCCCACATTTGTTTGATGGGCCCTAGGCCCATTATGATTTTTCCAGAAAGTTTCTGGCTTCAGGCGCAAATTTCCCCATCTTATTTTGGGATTCATCCATCAGACCTAAAAGATAAAATGTTCCAAACAAAGTAATAAATCATATCCCAAAATTTCAAATTAAAATGATGAATATTGTAATTTCCACAAGCAAATTATTGAGTGGGCCCAAATTGACATTTTAAGCATGAATTGCACAATGATGGGAAATGAAGTTCAATTTCTGAATTGGACTAAAATTGATGTTTTTGATCTTTTAAACACATTAATATTAAGAAATTAACAATGAATATTAGCAACTTTCAGTGACTAATCAGTCCCAATAATAAATAATATGATTATTTTGACAAATATAGCTTATGAAATTTTCAATAGATAGATTTAAAAATGGTTCACCATCAGAAGTTGGTAAAACAATCTTTTAAAAATATTAGAGTATTTATTCTTAAAATTGGATTCATTTGGATTTTAAGCCTCTAACATTTATTAGATAAATGTAAATATATTTAACAAACATATGTAATCATTTTTTTAGTTATTTATGTTCATTCCCTCCATTATAATGGCTAGGCGTTAACTATTACAATATTTTTATATTATTAGTGTGCAACGTAAGATTTCAACGAAACTCGTTGTTGTGTATTGCGTACGCCATCGAGCATATAATTCCCTTTAAAGTAGTATTAACATTTTATTCACAAATATTAAAAAACATTATAATGTAATATTATTTATTTACCAGGTATGTTACAAAAATCCAAAATATATATCTTAAAAAATTGGATGAACAACCCATTTCATTAATGGGAGAAGAGTGATGAAATAACATAAACTATATAGGATGATGTTCTCTTACTATGAGGGGTGCAGGCCTTCGAGCCGTGCTTTGAGTTGTGAAGAATGGTGGTTAGGAATACTCGGAATTCCTTCGGAGAGCTCAAAAATTGTGAACTATGATATATGGAATAATGTTGCTTAATTTGGGGTTAATTAGGGGGTTCGAGTAATTAAAAAACTAATTTTTATTAGACATTAATTCCCACATACTATTTTCTTGGTAGGGGATCACAATTTTCCCAAACCATGCACCTAAATCATGCCCCTCTTTTATATGGATGCATTCATACAACTAAGAGGGGACACCATTTGAAAAACCATGCACCTACCACACAATTCCCCTCTTTTTAGGGTTGCAAGTTTAGCTGGGATAGGGTTCATAGTTTTTCCTAAACATGTTCCAACCATGGACAACCTCATTTTTATAAAATTTTCTCAAAATTACACCGAAGCACACCACAAGGTGAAAGACCAACAATATGTACATGACAATAAACAAATGATTACCTTTAAATGAGTATGAGACAACTCCATAAATTGATTGTATCATAAATAATGAAAAATGAATATTTAAATAATCATGTAATTATAGAATATTTTGAAATGCATGTGAGAATTTAGGTAATTGTAATTTCTTATTCAATTTTGGGAAAAAATCTTTCTAACATTGATTTTCGGAATGTAAAAAACTCTTTTATGATCAGGTGAATCAAAGTAATGGGTATGAATTCTCATCTTATTTCTTATATACTATAAAATAAATTGTTTGTCTGAAGAAATATGTTATTAAAAATATGATTTTTTTGTTATAAGAAAATTTTTAAAATATATATATTAATTTTTTTTAAAATGACAAAAGTATAAAAATATTTTTTAGATAAAATATATTACGTAATATATTTTTTGAAATCTATGGGATTTAATCCTACCACCCATTAATGTATTTTATTTAATGTATATTTAATTATCTTTTAGATAATTCTCCAAATATATATATTAACATATAATAAATGGTATGAAAACAAATTATTTGATTAAATTTTCATCTAACTGAAATAATTAATATTTCATAAAAAATATATATGTTTTTTGATCCATAAAATGATATTATTATGAGAATATGATTTCTAAGAGGATAGTGGGAGTATGTTTTACACATATAAAAGTTCAGTGTTAATAAAAAACAAATTATTTTATCTTGTCATTACTATCAATATCACCTACTATACTAAATGTTTTAGGTTGTTTTTATGAAATGAAATCCAAAAGAGTTACATTTATTGACAATAAAATGGTGAATATCACATTATATTCTAAATGGATTTAATAATTTTTTAATAAATATAATAGTTAATGAGTTTCATATTTTATAGTAATTATCCTAAAATAAGAGTTTTATTAAATTTCTCTAAAAATAATAATGATGAAAAAATTGAAAAGTGACATGTATTGACAAAATATGGTATTAACATCTTAAAATGAATATTTTTTATCAGGGAGTTTTTTTACTATTTTCAATTAATTAAAACCATGAATATGATTCTAAAATATCTACATTATTAAAATTGGTTGTTTCATATTTTTTAACCACTAAAATAGTTTATTTTGATGGATCTATTGGATTGTACCGTGGTCATTTGGTATAAATTATATAGAAATATAATGTGCTTTAAACCTAAAATGCTGAACATCCATATACATGGACTATAATATTAACATATTTTAATTTCTAGGTAAGAATATATCTATGGGTTTTTATTCATAAAAAGATTATGAATATAAAATGAATCATGTTATATATCAGGTAGTGTCTATAATATCATTATATCACATTAGATACATATACTAAGTAGTTTGTAATAACAATAAACCTCTAAAAGTTTGAATTTATATTTTCTATAACAAATGGTCATCAAGGAGTGTTATAGTTTTTATAAATATGTTAATCTTAGAATGTATTAGATTTAATATTTCGATATTAAATATTCTCATTCTTCACAAAATTTGTACTGGGTACTATATTACCCACCAAGTATATAACAAATAGTATTTTCAGTACCTATTTTGTATGAGATGGCAGGATGTTTAATTTTTTATTCATATACATATGGTCGGTAAGATACATAAAATTATAAATTTCATACATCGATACCTTTCGAACATAATCATCCATACCATTATATTTGGGGGATGGTAGGGTATGTTGTGAATGATGTCTTCAGTTAGTATATAACCAAGATCGGATTTTAATCTTGTATAATGTGTATGACATCCAAACTATCTATTTTGAAAGAGTGAGGTTATGTATTTAAATAATTACATAGTGAATATGATGTGGTGGCATACTTGGGTGTGGGGAATGTGTTGATCTTATTCACTATAATGAGTGATATTTGATGTATTCATCAACTGTCTTATTCCATACTTAGATAATGAAGATCATATGAATTGGCTATTTGATACTGACATACAATTGGTATAATATCCACGTGATGAAATTCATTATGATGTTTTATATTATTTAGACTTTCATATTATGTATCTAGTGGACCCAATTAAAAATATACATGTGTTTAATAGATATCACACAATATCCCTTGATAGCTTGAATAAAATTTATGCTTTCCAAGAAGCCTATATTTTATTACCATTATTAATTTGGTAATTGATTAACGATTCCAATAATTTAAATGACTCTCTAGTAAGTCAGTATGTTTGGTCAATAAGTATTTACTTTTTGAAACATTTAGCACTACACCAAAAATATTTTTTTTGATATAGAAGAAATTATGGTTGGACTGTCTCTATTTTTTTATGATGTAACATGTGGTAAAAATGATATATAGAATTTCTAAAATAGAATTTGGAAATATAAAATATAGACTTTTTAATATGGTTCTATAAACTATTCATTAAATTTCAATGTGAGGTTGTAGTGAATAAATTCTTTTATTTTTTATTATATCATAGATTTTGATTGATAGGGTTAGTAAAATAACAATTTGCAATGACAAAATATATGTTAAATTATTTTAAAGGGTTCTACATTTTATAATGTGTGTCACTATTTCATGGTCCGCATTCATTAAAATTTTATACCATGTTATAATGAGAAATATTATTTGATCTTCCATTTCAAAAAATATCATATTATGTAATTCAATATATGGTGATCTATTTATAAAGTTTGATCATACAATATAAATACATTGTTATTGGATTTTAATTATTTTAATTGGGATATATTTTTAAAACTATCTAAAATGTTTGAATTTTTTATGAAACATACCAAAAATATATCAAAGTTTATTGAGTTCCCTAAGTTCAATATAAATCATTTAATACCTCAAGTAATCCATTTTATTTGTGATATCTTCCTTAGTATGAAATTATGATTCTCATATATTATTCCACAATTAAATAAAGTATTATAATACTATGGTGTTTTTTTATATCATTTATGAATAATTATATATTTTAATGGTTTTGTATAATATCTATATGAAATATCCCTTCATATGGTTTCCCTCAATTTCGATCAACTTATTCATAAAATATTCAAGAGGATAGATCGATAGGTAGATGTTATATATTTAATTAGTTAGTAGATAATATTTAATTCGAATGAAAAGAAAAATTATAGTATTAAATGGGTTTTATAGTATTTTATACTCAATTTAGATGAAGGAAATACATTGTAAAAAATCACTTGGAGAATCATGGGCCATATAAAAACATAATTTTGTTAATATTGTTTTGTGTTTATATTTTAAATAAATTAGTATACTTTATTTTTATGTTTTTCATAAATTTTATGCAAAATTTATATATCCATTCTCATTTTAATATTAATTATTATCTTAATTTATATTATTTTGGGGATTATTCATTGATTTATTGATTAGTGAAAATATATTTTACTAAATAAGTATACACCTTAAAGACACTAATGGCCTTAAAACCATTATATTACCCAAAAAATAATAGTGTTTTTTTTCAATTACGAACTCTTGGAGTCAATAACTATAATGAAGACGAATTAATAGATTTGACTCCAGTTACAGTAGAAAAATGTGAATGTAATGTTTATTGGATGATAGTAGTTTCAATATAATGTTTATTTGAGATGGATATAATGTGAAAATACTTGAATATAGAATAGTTGTAATTTTATGATACTCATTAATAAAAAACATATGGGACATATATTCTTTGTAATGAAACAAAAATTTTGCATACCATGTCTTCTGGACTCATTTCTTTCATTCAGGTTAGTGTCAAGTGTTGGTGAATAAATCATCTACATAAATTTATATAATTTTTATTTTCTTCATTTTTCTATTCATGGAATATAACAAATATAAGTTGAACAGATGGATAATTTATCTTACACATCTATATCATGGAATAATTTAGTAATTAAATATCTATTACACTTTCTATGGAAATAATTTTATACAATATAATAGATGTATCGAGGTAGGCTATCCTGATATTGGACCTTTATAATTAGTGATTAGTTATTGTAAAATATTAATTTAGTTCATATAATTTTAATCATTCAATAAAAGGTGGATTATGTCATTGAGTATGTTGGGGAGTGTAATGATTATTTAGTTTTTAAAATAATACTTTTTTGTGATTCTAATGTAAATTTTCAAAACATGTAATAAATAAGTGGTTATATGAGTTATTTATGAATATTCATGTATTTCAAATAAAAAATGATTTTCAAGAGTATTTATTTTTAATTATCATTATGGTGTATTGAGATATAGATATTTAATTTATAAACATTGTAAAATTTTATGTTTTATTTTTAATTTTTTGTAAATCAATATGGAAAATTCCATACATTATTAATTCAAAATATCATTTTGAGTTAACGATTTTTCTCAAAAAAAGGTTTATTATGATGATGAGTGAGTTTGGTGGGAATTTTATTTTTAAGAAGAATTATTAGGGGGTATAGAAGTATATATGTTAAATAAAAGTGAATATATAACTATGAATAAACTAATAAATTTAATAAAAATTGGGATGTGGGTGATGTATGGTTGACTATATAATTAAATAATCCTCCCAAATAACTTGTAATTTGAGACATTATATTATTGTAATGAATGTGTTGTAAAATGAAACATTAAATAACCATGAAACATAATTGTGAACATTAAACAAATAATTATTAATAATTTAAAACATTAAATACCCCTCAATTAACCCTCCAAATAAACCATAAAAATTAAATTTCTCCTCTGAGGATTCGGTAGGGTTTATTTAGATATCCACATCAAGGTTTTAAAATATTAATTGGGGGTTTTTTTATTAATCAGCAATTAAAATATAAAACTTTTATTGACTTATTTACATATTATTTTTTCTATTTCACCGTCTTGGGAATAAATAAAAATAGGATTTTATATATTTTTAATTATCCTCAAATGTAATTTATTAGGGGATTTATTACAAGGAAATGGTAATTTGTGTCCTAGATATCATTTGAAAAAATAAAATAATTTAGGTTCTAGATCAAGGAATAACTGATTCCACCTTTAGATTTTTTTCATTGGAATTATTTATAAAATATTCTAGAAATCATAATAATAGATCCATTATAAAATAATTATATTAATAAAATAATATGTGACATTATAAGATTTTATATGTTAAGTGATATGGATTTTTTATGATTCTTTTCGATGTAGTGGATAATGAAAAAATTTAATTTTAAATTGTATATTAATTTCATTTCAAAAGCTTGTTGTCTATAAAGATTTAAAATTAAATTTTTATATTCACATAGACAATATGATATATGTCTTTATTGAAATTTTTATTCAATGATTAAATAATATTTTTTATATTAAATATTAAAATAGAGAATAATTACTTTTATGTTCGAATAATATTTCGTGTGTGGAAATAAGAATAATTGAATTTTTGAAATTGTAACCGTGATTATGTGTGATTTTTTATTTCATTATTTATTTATAATTATGACTCATTATAAAAAAAGTTTTTTTCCATGATTATAAAAATCATTGATTGGGATTTATTCCTGGAAGAATTAATTTAGAAGATAATTGATATATATTATATATATAAAGCCATTATTCAAAAATGATGATAAATTTTTATATATTAAATATTTTAATAATGGTATTTGAATTTTGGTATTTATTTTTTCTACCTATTGGGAATTGGACAATGGGTATAATATGCGTTTTATGATGGGGTAATATGATTAGTGGATGACATTTGATTTATGTTATTTGAAAATAAAATTTTCATTATATTTTATGTTTTCAAAGGGATATCCAATATGTGTGTTAGTTTTTGTATAGATTCATTAGTAATATTTGTATTATTTTTTTGTCAAATAAAAAATAATGTTTTTTTAATAACTATATTACTTACCTGTAAATATTTTGGATATTTTTAAGAAATATTTATGAAGATAACTATTATATCAATTCACAATTCAGTTTCCATGAGAATATCAAAATTTATATACATTAAATATTAAAAAATATTGTCATGTCAGATCAATATTTATGAAAAAATATAATAACTTCTAGATGGGGTCTCAAATAGAAAATATGAGACTAAAATTAGATCTGGAATGATGGTTTTACCCTAACATCAAAATATCATTTTTTATGTAGGTTATTTTATTTATGTCATGGTGTGGGTGAATTAAAAATTTAATACGTAAATAAATTAACATATTAATTATTATATGTAAATGAAATAATCACCTCTATATAAGAACTATTATAAAAAACCGAGGCGTAACCACAAAACAATCGGTATTGACAGAGAAGCTGTTGGAAGGGTATTTGTGGTTTATCAATGAAAACAACTGCTTTTTTGATCGATGTTCTTAAGGATCTCATGGATCTGATAAAAAACAATGGTTTCGAACCATTCTTCAACAATGATTGATCCAGATAGATGGTATCATATCTTTATTCAATAGTTTTATAAAAAAAATTCATCCATATTGATAGTAAATAAATTCCCATGAAAATTAATTTGTAAGAGAAACATTGAATAAAAGTATTTCATTATTTTAAAAGAACTAGAAAATTATTAATGATAATTTATATGGTTATTGATTCATAGTTATAAAAATATTAATCGAGGAAAATCTAAACAAAATTCCAGTTTTGGTCTTGTAGTTTTGTAGTATTATTTTTCCAACCATTCATTTTTTTATTCATCAATATCATTACATTTGGATGGTGATTTGAAAAATGCATAATGGATGACCATTGCACAATAATTACTAAGAATATCATGTCACTATTGTGGGATCAATAATTTTAATGTTACAATGTTCATGGTGTAGAGATAACCAGGGTAAATCATGTTCTTGATCAAATACTCATTGTTCAGGGTCTAGGAAGCAAATATAGTGATGTGTGATGATAATATTATTGAGTCGATCATATTACTGGAATGTTTCCACTAGTGATGGTGTGGCTTAGTCAACATAGATTAATAATATTGGAGTGAAATTGGAAGAAGAATTAATGGTTATCACTATGTGATAAGACTCATGAAGACCATGTGTGTTCTTGAAAAGTCATGATTGAATATATATATTTTTGAAGAACACAGAAAATGTGGTCCCTCTATTGAATTATAGTTTAACCATGAAATAATATATTACACATAGTGTGACACAGGTGAAATGTTTTGTAACCATTGGTTTTTAGATCAGCATGAAATCAATAGTTACACAGGAATGAACATTACTAAGAACATGAGAAAAACTATAGTATATGGGAATATCCACAGTACACATGCATGAACTAGTACTCAAGAATAGACAAGTACAATGGAAGGACAAAAGTACACTGGTGCATCGAATGCGGACAGGCATGGCCCAAAGTGCATAGTTATAAGGAAGAGTACATGGGAAGACATAGGGTTGGAATGACTCACAACATAGGCATATTATATGGGATGTAGTTTCTTCAACATAGTTTTAGGCCCTAGTTCTCTTAAATGATTAAATGTTTTCAATGTATATGTTCCATCGCTCCATCCCTTGTGAGGGTAGAGTGAGCCTACATTTCATAAGAATTGGATGTCATAAAATCTATTGGATCAGTCACATATATAGTTTTATGAATCCCATGTGAGGAATAGGGTGGGATCCTCTATAATATCTTGTTCATTAGGTGGGGTGTTACGAATCAGTGCTAATAAAACTCATGAAAGTTGAATAACAATTAGTAGGTTATTCAATATATTGTCTAGTATACCCCAAATAGTTGATATAGTTCCCATACTAGTGATTAGATATCTTATATATTCAATTATATAAATCTTCATGGAGACACCCTATGAGAATGACCTCATAGATTATTTCCATTAGTTTTATCATTCTAGCATAGTTATTTCACCTGGACATGTATGAGATATAAGCTAGAAGTAGGAATGTTGTTATGGATTTATATTTGTGACCTTATCATGATATTTAATATCTATCATGACAGTATATGGTGTTTTTATTAAATTTATAATATTAAGTTTCAAATTCCCATTGATGATGACATGGATGCATTCATGATACTTTATTTCAATGTGATTTCATAGTGTCCTAATGGATACTGTTAAACTCACCCTTACATAACATCTACATGAAAATATCTTATCATACATTGATATTGTGACATTTCATGGGGTCCATAGTGAACCATGAGTAGATATAGAATATTTTTCATATATTTACTATGGTCTGTACTGTTTTATTCATTATAATTCATTCACCACCTTCTAGAAGGTTATACATATTTTAAATTTCATTTGGGGTTGTATTTCACAATTTCTATTTTCCAAAAAATCCATCATACTTTAATAGTGGGATATTGAGGTATTATTTAATTTTAATTAGTTAAAAATTGAAATTAATAATTGTATGTTTACATTGAGAAGAATTCGTTTTTGATTAGCAACTTCTAATGCTAATCATCTATTGGTTTTTATAATTACTTCAACTCATCATTCATTGTTATCTAATAAATTTTTAAGTGTTTCATATTTAATATTTCAAATTATCTCTTTTATATAAAGAGAAGTATTGATCTGTTTCTTATAGAGTATGTTTTTAAAAAAATATAAGATGATTTTATTCATTTTGTTTTTTATGTCTAAAGAAAATTTAGTTTTTTCAATGGTGAAATTTTTCACTGAAAGTGTTACTCGATGTTCAAGTGACATTAAAATTTTGAGTAGAATGTCACCTTTGAATAATGATTATATCATAATACAAATTGAGTAGATTCATTATATCTGTATTTAATTAGTTATATAATAAATTTATCTTAAAATAGTTATTTTATTTAGAAGAATAACAATGTTGTTTTGTTTCTCTAAAAATTCACTGAAGTTGCTGAAGCAAGTTTTCAAATCTAGAGTGAACATATTTGAAAAGATATAGTATTTTATTTTCAACAAGTTATATAGATTGTGTAATTGCTCGAAAACTAATTGGATTAAAATACATTATTTTTATATTGATTTCAGTAGTTTATAAAAAATTCAAAAACGTCGTTTGAATGGGGAATAAATTAATTCAATTTATATGATGAATTTTTATAACTACATTTTTCTACAAAGTTATTTATTATGTTTTTAAAGATATCCAGAGCTGTAGAAGTCAGATAGATTATATTCATGATCAATTAGAAACATATTTATTTTTGATAAATATAATTCTTCTATGATATAGCCTAAATATATTTTGAAAGACCTCTAAAAACCATTAAATTATTTAAATGATGTTTTTTTATTTAATGACGGTTTAGTGAACCCTACATTCAAAAACGAGCAACCCAACATTCTTAAAAGTGAAAACCTACATTCAAAAATATTGAAATCCTAATATTGATTCAAAATTATGATTCATGAACCATACATTAGTAATGAACCACACACTATGCTGGTAATTATCTTTACGTTCAAGAATCCTACATTCAATAAACCATACACTATATTGGTAATGAACCATACATTCATTCGATCCTATGGTACGTCAACAATGATCCCAACAATCATGAATTCTAATTTTAGTGAACCATAATTTTAATAAAACGTACATTCTTGTTATAATGTACTGCATTTCTTCTTTTGTCATACTTTGATTTCCTGGATATTTTTCTACTATTTGAAGCCTAAAAAACCTAAAATGTTGGAAAAC
This sequence comes from Viscum album, assembly GCA_963277665.1. Taxonomy (NCBI): domain Eukaryota; kingdom Viridiplantae; phylum Streptophyta; class Magnoliopsida; order Santalales; family Viscaceae; genus Viscum; species Viscum album. The sequence continues at coordinate 2,011,211,127 of OY728155.1, forward strand.
ATTTTCATCCCATGTGTAGTAGTTTATATAATGAAATGTAGATAAATTATTTGTAGAAAAAATTAATTTTAAATCAAATATATATTTATGAAACTAATTTTCATCATCAACATGTATGTTTTGAAGTTCTGTATAGTGATGTATCCTCTCAAGTACACAATTGTTGTTCCCTGCATGAATTGACACATGAAAAAGATAAACAATACAAAAAATTTGGAAAATAATATATGCAGAATTATTCTGAAAGTTTGAAACATTCATAAGATTCTGTACATAGGAACATGAGCTATTTTATTTTGAAATATAAACAAATTTAAATCGAATTATAAAAAGTTTTACACTAAAAAATAGAAAGTTGACCTGCTGCACAAAAGTGCTTAATGAGAATTCCTACTAAACAATTTCAATGAAACTGAGGTTTTAAGTAGATAAACATTACATGTGACCTAGAAATATATATATATATATTCTCTTTTATACATAAATTTAAGGATTTAATCATATAGTTATCATGATAAACCATTCTAAAAACAAGTAAGTGGGAACTAGAATCCTTCTACATTACAACCAGATAAACATGAACTTGTTAATGGTGGAGATTATGAAATACAGTACCACTCATTGTAAAAAAACCATTCTGATGTCACATGTCATAGAAATCATATCATGGGGAGATTTAATATCAAATAATTCTCTTATAGGAAATTAAAATATAATATATTCTAGATATTTCTGGATTAGCTTATAATACTCTGTTTTATATGTTTCTTGGTATTACCATATTTTACATTTTTATGTGGATGAATTTCATGTGTTTATTTATTGGATAAATCCTAATAAATATAAATTATCATATACCAAGATATTATATTTTTTTGGAATAGTATTTATAGAGGAAAATATAGATTTTATTCTAATATCAATTTTTCAGAAATGTTTGATTACACATGTTATTCAAATTTGAATATTTGAATTTACATTCTGAATGCGTTGTTATTTTTTAAGATCTATTTTGACTATAATTAAGTATCTTTGGATTTATTCAAAAGTATTCATAAATTATTAATCACTTCTATTATTATGAATATTTTATTAGAATATTTATTTAACCTATATTGATTTCTTTTAAGTTGATTGATTATATAATATGAATCAAACTATGATATACTATTATTGGGATATTTATGAAAAATTTTATATATACAAAGGTAGTGTAATTATGTAGTCACTACTAGATATTTATTCCCAATATATATATCTCTCTCTTTTACAAGTAATGAAAACGTATGAATAATATAATATACATGTAAAATATAACAGAAAAAAGTCCTGAAAAATTCTTCTTCTCATCATTTTAAATAAGAGTGAAATATTTTTTTAAAATATTTATTATCATAGGATTTAAAAGTTATAGAATCATATGCAGCATTATTAAATATTTCTTCTGTTATTTAATGAAAAAGAAGAATACTCGACATTGAAGATTATTTTGTTGATTTTATTTGTATTTTTATGTAGAAAATATATTTTTATCAATTACTACATCAACTATATACTAAACCTATTTCACAAAAAAATCCCATCTATTTTATTTTGAGTATATTCTGCTCTCAATTAGTTATGGTGGAGTGTTAGCTTCATAGACTAAGTAGTAGATTGTTGGATACATGTAAAAGAACAATAAGGCCTTGTAAAATCATTGTAATGTGTTACGTATTGGCACTCAGATGTGGAGTTTTTTTTGGAAAAGAGTACCTTCTACTTAAATCATTATGATCATGGAGTATAGTATTGGTGGAGTGAACTAGGGGGGGTTTTCCCCAAACCACTATACATCAAAATGTAATTTTCCATTATTTATTTTTGATGCTCGGTAATCATAGAGATAAAAGGAAGGGAACACTTCATATCAAGATGGATGTTTTAAATTTGTTATGATTTTTAAAAGGTCACAATTCAACCCTCCCTCTTATGTCTTATTCATAGCCATTTCAACCCAAAAAAGATATATCAAAGGAGTTCCATTTTTCTATATTTATCATTTTAGAGATCCTTTATAAATTTTTGTTTCTACTCGATACAAATGAGTGGTATCAAAGGCAAGAATATATTAGATATATTTTTTGTTCTAGATATATATTTCTACATGATACCAATAAATGTTATTAGATAAAGTTCTCTATTTCTATAATTCACATTTTCGAAATCCATGAAAATTATTTTGATTCTATCAAATAGAAAACAAGTAATATTAAATATTGGAATAATTTGAAATATTTAAGATTTACATTGGCTCTAACATGCTTCTGTAAAATGTTGGTATGAAGAAAAATATTAATGGATGATCTTAGAGAATTAATTTTGATTATCCATGATATTTATTTTAATGGAAATAATTATGGATACTGTAATGCTTGAATTACTATATATTTTTTGAAAATTTGATTCAATGTTTACATGAGTATTGTTAAACCTTATTAAATCCATAGAGAACTAGAAAACTAGGATGGTGTGATGGAAGATGAATATGGTATTAATATAAGAGATATGAATGATATCATATATGGTGTTGGTTAGGATGAATTTAATCATGTTTCTTAATGAGATTCTTTTAATGAGATTTGGTAGAAATTTTTTTTTCTTATGAATGAACTGATATATTGATAGAAGTTATCAATGATGCTGTCAACTTTAGGACTCCATTTTTTGAAACAAATCTGGCACTAACAGAGATGATTGATATGTGTGAAGCTGAGATTCATGAAAAAATTGTTAATATTATATCTATCAAAGAGGAAATTGTTTCACTCAATCTTCTAATGGATGAACATTAAGATTTTAGAAATTATACTTCAAATGATGAATCTAAAACAATATTTAAAGATGAGAAACAAAATATTTGGTAAATAAAAGTCATAGGACCTACATTATTGTTGTACAATTAAGTTACATTAAAAATTTAGATTCATAGAATTCCACTCTTAATGAATGTGATAAATATTAGTTTATTCTTTAAGAAAAATTTAATTCTTTAATGATAGAGAAGAGAAAACATATGAAATCATATGATTCTCTTCCAATTGATAATGAATGTTTTCTAAAATATATTTTCTAATTCATATTATATTCTTCCAAACATTTATGGGGTCTACATGAACCTAAAATTAAATAATTATTGGAAAAAGTTGATAATTTAAAAAAGATTCTAGTATGCTTATTTATGAGGAAAATTATATGAATAATATTCTTAGTACAAATAAAATCCACAAAAGTAAAACATGGTATTAGTAGTAATAGAGAAAATATGAAATTGTATAAAAATTGTTTTCTTATAAGTAAAAATAGAAAAATTATGTCTATTGTCAGATATTTTCATTGTGGTATTAATGGACATTATTGTAATTACTGTTGTTTTATAAAACCTCAGTATTTTGGATTCAATTATGCTCATTATTTTAACTAATAATTTTACTTTAATTATAAAAACATTGATCGAAATAAACATATTTGTTTACCTAAATAATTAATTTTTAACACTGTTAGACCCAAATGCATACATGTATCAAAAGGAAATTGTATTGGATATTTTGTAGGTATGAGTTACTATAATTCATTGTCACATCATTATTTGGATTCTTGGAAATTATGTTAATTTATTATATTACTCTTTCTAAATATTTTAAATATAAAAATCATTAGAGTTGTATTAGTTAATCCATGAAGTATTTTATTTTAAATTTTAATAATCATTTATATAACAATTTTTTACAAGGGGAGAAAAAATTTAAATGTTTTATCTTTTTATTACTAATCATTTAATTACTTCTATTAATTTATTGTTAAATCATTTTCTCACACTATTATTTTATAAATTAATTTTTCTGATTTATTTTATTAAATAAAGACTATTAATAACACTACTAATATTTTTTAAATGGTTACCCAATGTGTAAGAATGTGTTTAAATAATTTATATTTAAATTAATTAAATGTGAAAATTAATATCTTTATATACTTGATAAATTGTTCTATTATGAGATAATTTTTTTACCAACTATAACATCCAAAAAAATATATTTTAAAAATTCATTAATTGTGTTATTTAGAAATATTGTATTTTAAAATCTATGAAAATCATTTCTTTTACAAAAAATTGCTCAAAATACTTTATTTAAGTAATTGAATATCTTTTATAACAAATTGTTTTATTATTCGGAATTATTTTAATATTTAGCATGTTTTCAAATATTGTATTATTTTCGTATGAATTAAATGGTTTAATACATTAATTTCAAATACTTTTTATTAATTAAATAATATTATATATGTTTTCATGTAACCTTGATTATATTATATTATCTTTTTGAATGAATAATCAATTTAGGGGGTATGTATTAATTCATTTATTGAGAAAATATTTGTAAATAAATAATATATTTGTTATTTTAAAAAAATGTTGAAGAAATTTTTAATTTAAAATTTAGAATATTTTTGATATTGCTACTTAAATTTAAAAATAACATTCCTTACACCAAAGGGTAAATATAATATATTATTTAATATACTCAGGAACTCATATTTTTTATTATTAAAAAATGGCGAGAAAAAGATGGTAAAAAATAGTATTTTATAATATAAAAAAGAGATTATTCCTAGTTTCTAAATGTAATTCTCATCTTGATTTAGATTTGATAATTACTTTAACCCATAATTATCTATTTTCTAATAATTGTTTTGTGTTTCATTTTCAATATATCATGGTATTTCATTTATATCGGAATAAATATTTATCATATTATAATTTTATTTTATTCCTTGGAAGTACTGAAATATTATTTTCATTTCATATATATATGTATAATTCCATTTCAGTTATTTCAACGGTAGAAATTTTCTCCGATGATATTGCAACCTGTTCAAGTGACATCTCATTTTTGATATAAAGTATCCTATAAATTATGATCATATCTCAGTATACATTGAAGATATTCATGGGTGAATTATATGACAATATAGATAATACATTTATCAAACATAAATATTTTATTTGGATGTATGAAATTTAATTTTTGTTACTATAAAAAATAATAGAAGTTGATTATTCCTTTTTTCAACACTATAATAATCAAATTTTAAAAATAAAATTTATTTGATTTTTTGACAATTATTTAGATATCATAATTTTTTGAAATCTAGTGGGATGAAAATCCAATAAATTTATATTTTTCTCATGAATTTACATCAAATTATAATAATTTCATCTGGATGGTGAATAAATTTTCAAAACTTAAGTGATGATTTCTAATAACTACTATTTTTCCTAAAGGTCATTGCATTTATTTTTCAAAGATATTAAGATATATAGAAATCAGATTCATTTTATTCCTAATCCATTAAAAATATCATTAACTTTTAAAAAATTTAGTATTCTAGGATGAAGAATGAATATATTATTATTTGACCTATAAAACATGATGATGTTTCTAAATGAAATATTTTCATTTTTTGATGGTTTAGTAAACCCTACTTTCATAATTGTAATGCCCCGACCCCAGTTACCCAGAGTCGGTGCATTATTGCATAACATTGGTATGATCAGAAAAGATCAAGTCTTGAAAGACCAATTAGTTTAGCAGCCTTGGAAACACTAGATACATTTATAAATGATACATTGCATCATAAAGTGAAAAACTACAATAACATAGTCTCCATAGTCCACACCCATATCCCCTTCAGACTATCCCTGCAGGTCAGTCATAAAACATTTCTTCACATCCTGAGAAAAATAAAACATTGAAAGGGGTGAGATCAAATGCTCAGTAAGGATAAAAATTTAGCGGAAGATTTCATAAATAAATAAAAACAATTAAGGCTATATATAACTTAAAAAATCCTTTTAAACTTGAACTCCAACATAATATGGCAAAATAAAAATGAGATAATGCCATTTACATATTCATGTGGATATTCTACTGGTCGAATAATCACATGCAATATCAAAAACCAATTTCATAATGATGGAATGCATAATTCCAGTCTATCATAACCCCTTATCCAAGGCCTCGTGCCAAGACTACAAATAAGATTTTGTCAATGCCTCGTGCCAAGACACTAGTTTGTCTCATGAGACCTGCTGATGCATCGAGGAGCTATAGCAGGCTCCACCTCGTGTCCGACATGAATCGTTCATTCCTTAACCTCCAAGATAATAAACTAGAGTTAATTTATACTTTCTAAAGAACCTTTTTCAAGTTCATTATTCCCCTTATATTACTTATTACCATGTTATGAACATTATGTAATTATTTAAGTTAATAACAGTCGTTCTGTCGATCTCTGCTACTTGAGTCAAAAGTAAACATATTATAATTACAAGTTGTTCATGTGGTAAAATATCCATTACATACAGTATTATATTCTTGATTTAGATATCATATATATCATATATATCCAGTATATACATTCCATTATAATATTACATAACATTTAGAGGTAAGAAATGAAATGCACCGTTCATGGAGACGGTAAGTCGTACGTTCGCATGAACGCTACTTTCATTTATATTTCGTATTTTAATGGAATGAAACATAATTATATAAATTTGTATTATAATTCAATTATAATATCATATATAACTTCACTTACTCCATCCTTTATATGTCCCACATATGGCATTAATGATTCAAATCACTTTGAGGGGGTGGTTGTCCGCACTTCCTCAAATGAAATTATCGCATTTTCACAACATGCAAAGCATATAGATATGTTTTAAATGTAAAATACAGAAGCATAGAGAGGAAATAAATATAATATATATCATAAATAAATATAGTTCTATAATAATGAACACCATTAGAGGTGGTAGGAGAAGATAGAACAATCATCGTTTCATGAGGCAGTAATTCGCCATCCACGGAAACAGTATGTTCTTTAACCATCAGACAGAGGTGTGTGTATGTGTAGCTGAAAAAGTTATCATAAAAACATCCTAATATATTTAAGATACTGTTTTTGTTACAATAGAAAGGAATAAAAAGAGTTTAGGGGGTAGGAGAAGCAAAATAAAACAAAAGAACATAAAAGAAGACATTACCTCAAAATCGGGTAGCTCTTTTTGATTTGAGAAAAAGGCTTCCTTGGGAAGACTTCTGCCCAAATTGAGGCTTCTAGGAGTAAGGGAGGGACGTTTAAAGAGTATTTGGGCAGAGTGTTGTTGAGCTAAATGGCTTTGAATGTGTAAATAAGGTGGTAGTGGTGGAGGGCTTTTATAAGTGTAGAGGAGGGGCACTCTTGGAACGTCATGAAATGTTACTTTATTATATAATGTGTTTCAGATATTAAAGGTCCCAGAATTACATATTTCAAGGATAAGGTGATAAGGGTTCTAAATATACTCATCCAATAGTTTTTTTTAGAAATTTAAGTCTTATATTTTACATTTTATTTTCATTTTATTTAAATTGTTAATTAATGAGGTAATCGTTACATCATCATGGTGTCATAAAAAACGTAATTTATTTAATGTCTAAAAATTATAAAAAAATTATCATGATGTAGGAAATATTTTTATATTTCCAATGAATATTTATAGACTAAAATATAACTTACATAACCCCATTTAATAATTTTTTTAGTAAAATAACACATGTTTGTGACAATTTTATTTTTATTTTAAATTAAAATTTATTAAAGTCATTTTCTTACCGAAGTGGCTCCATGGGGTCCCAAAGTTGACCCATGGATTTTCTGGGTCGGCCATGACTCATACAATATGGGTAGGACAAGGGTAAGGGTATTTTCACATTTTTATAATATCATTTTTACCTTAAATTTCACTAATTACCTTTAATCGTGATTAATTAAACTTAAAAGTTACTATTCACCAAAAAATTATTTTAATCCCATTGAAATACATTTTACATCCTAATGAATAGCATGTATGTTGTATTTTTGAAAATAAAATTGCAGAAGTGGTAATGTTTCATTTAAAAAAAAATCAGTTTTTTAACTACCACTTAGTGGTTTCACAATTCATCAAAAATTGATGTTTTTCAGAACAATGCCAAAGTTTCCCCTAAGCTATAATTGATATTCCGTATTCACAAATTCTTTATATTTTACAAAATTCCAAACATATAAGTTGAATTAATTAATTTTATAATTAATTCCCGCTGTCACAACAAATAGCGTGTTTTTAAGAAACAATATATATCAAAATATGGACAATTGTTTATGTACAATTTCAATGTGAAATTAATTTAATGACCAGCATTGGATAAAATGGTGAAAATATATTCTAATTATAATTTAAAACCACTCAATAGTATAATTTATCACTATAAATTATTTTGGTGAAAAAAGTTGTTTTTAAATATTTTTCACTATTCATAAAAAATTGGATGTTCTCAGAAAAATTCCAAAAAATCAACATAGGCTAATTTTGATATTCCAAATTCAAAAATGAAGTCCATTTTGAAATATAAATTATATATAATTTCAAAAGGTGGGTATTACTATTCATAAGATCTATTTTCATTGGTCGCGGTGTGTTAGAATCTCAAACGTGCGTACAATGAAAGCTATTGTATTATTGAAAGAGAAGTGTATCGTGGAAGCTCGGAGTGTTACATTCTCCCCTCCATCAATAAATTTTGTCCTCACAATTTGAAATTTTTCTTTCAAAATAAAAGGTTGAAAATAGAAAATACCTTTGTGGAAAACCCACATTGGAAAAATGGTTAATAAAAATATAACATTAAAAGAAAGAAAGAGAAGTACAAAGGTCAACCGAGATAGCCCATCATATGATTCTATGAAAATATGGATATGGAGGAAAAATAGACCATCAAGGTCTGATGGAGAGTTGTAGATAACAAGTTTAGGAGGAAGTTAACTATATGAAAATAATAAACTTGTGATTGGTTAAACGATCATTGATTCCCCAGTAAGAAAAGTTAACCGAAAACGTTTTTGTTTTATGTAACCTTTTATAAAGTTAAGGAGTTTATTTAGGAGATTTACTAAGGATTTAAGGTAATATACATACATGTCATATAGGCTTTCATTCTTTAATAAATTTTTACCACAAAGACATCTTTCACTCAAAAAGATAATAGAACTCAAAAATATTATATTTATCCTAATTGTACAAGGTTCCAAATATTAACACATACCATTTAGATTAAGAAAACAATTTTTTTATAACCAGGGACTTCTGGTAGGCTAGTGGTAGGTAATAAAGGCCTGTCGCACTATGGTTGTGGGTTCGATTCCTACAGCTTTGTCCGACGCGACAGGTTATCCCCCGACCTACAGGTTGTCCTTTTCCTAAAACTATAGTATTATAATATTCCAAAAAAAAATATTTAGAAATGTTCTAACCTTAAACAATACTATCCAATGTTCAACTTAATCCATTCCAACCTTTATAGTTATCCAAAATACTTATGTCCAAATCACAGTCCAAATTTTATAAGGAAGGTAAACATACTAAAGATCCTTTTTTCCACGTAACAACATGTGAACTCCTTCATCATGTATTCATTTAAAACACTACAACATACTGAATGACCATAAATAATTATTGATTACATTCATGATACCATATTCCTTATAGAATACTAGATATAATTTTATCCAAAAATGTATACAAATCATTAATCAGTTTCGAGGAAGTTAAGAATATCCAATATAATTTATCCAAATCAATCATGTATTATTCCAAAATCACTATCTTGGTATCATAACCATATTATGGATTATCTTTTTCTCAACCATATATTTTCCAAAAATTTATCCTGCTGTGGAGTTACTTTTCTTGGTTCCACACAATCTCAATTCCTTGATGAAATTGTACTGTTGTACAATCCTTATATACTCCATAATTATTTTAACCAGTACATCATTGATACAACACTCAAATGACAAAATTCTTTAATAACAACATAAGAAATCTAGTCATTCCTCCTCATCTGTGGTAGTATCATAACTTGATTATTATCCAATAATATCATTTGGGGCATACTCAGATTATTTGGACATTGGTTTGCGTAGTGCCCCCACTACTTGAAGATGAAGCATTGTACATTTGAAACCTTTTTCTTGCCCTTGCTGCCATGCACATGGTGTCCTTTTTCTCCACACTTATTAAAAACTCCCATTCCTTTCAGGCAAGTTACAAGGTGTTTCTTCCCACAGTTATCACATATTGGAAAATTCTTAATTTCCCTTGTCCCTTTATCCATCATTCTCTCTTCCATCCTTTTCTTTTCTTTCTTCCCTTCAAATCCATAAGACTCGGAAAATTATTTACTGATCTTATTAACACATGATATTATTTATTCATATGTTGATGACACATGGGAGACTATTTCCCTTCTAAATATTGGCTTAATACCATGAAAGATATGATACTTCTTACTCTTTGGATCATATGTATTGATGGAGTTCAAATTCCATCTACTGGGTTCCATTTCTATACAATGGCATAAACTAGGTTAGTTTATGAATTGTAATGAATTACTCCAAACTTGTAAAATACTTAATGTAAATTGAACGGTTTATGGATATAATCCATTATCATAAAAAATGTTTTCTTTGAGGAATTATATACTCACAAACCCTTCATAATGGTTTGTAAAAAATGAGAATTATCCTAAGCATATCCCCTGGGAGTGTCGTAACCAAGAGTGAAGCAAGGCCTATTATTATGAACTAGTTCCCATTCGAGTCTAGCTCAAAGCGATGTTTTCAGGTTTTACCCTTAGGTACATCTGTGCCAGAGCCGCCTCTAACTGCACATATCCATACAGGGATGTATTGCTCAGAAAACTCAAAAAATCCCTATAATACCAATATTCTAGGAAGTTCTTATATACTAATCCTCAAAGTCTATCTTTAGGATATGTGCTCTAATCAGAGTTTATCTAAATCTAGCTTCCATGGTTAGTACTAAACTGCCTCTGGTACTAACTATAATGCCCTGACCCCAGTTATCCAGAGTCTGTTCATTATTGCGTAACATTGTCATGATCACAAAAGATCAAGTCTCGAAAGAACGATTAGTTTAGTAGCCTTGGAAACAGTAGATACATTCATAAATGTTACATTACATCATAAAGATAAATATACTACAATAAAATATTCTCCATAGTCCACACCCATATCCCCTTCAGTCTATCCCTGCAGGTCAGTCATAAAATATTTCTTCACATCCTGAGAAAAATAAACAATGAAAGGGGTGAGCTCAGATGATCAGTAAGGATACAATTTAGCAGATTCATTCATAAATAAACAAAAACATTTAAGGCAATGTATAACTAAAACAAAATCATTTTAAACGTGTACTTCAACATAATATGGAAAAATTATAATTAGATAATTCCATTAACTTATTCACATGGATATTCTACTGGTCGAATAATTACATGCAATATCAATAACCACTTTCATAATGATTGAATGCATAATGCCAGTCTATCATAACCACGTAGCCAAGGCCTCGTGCCAAGAATACAAATAATATATTGTCGAGGCCTCATGTCAAGACACTAGTTTGTCTCATGAGACATGCCGATGCATCGAGGAGCTATAGTGAGCTCCACCAGTCACTTATTAAGTCGAAATCATTCCTCACATGAACATGTTTAAACATATTATAAACCATAACATAATAGTATCACATAAAACATGCATAAAAGAAACATAAAATTTCCACATTTCAATCAGAAGATATCAATACAACACATTGATATAATAAAACATTATGAAAACCATTTTCAATACCAAAATAAATGAAAATTAAATCTTGGTATTTATTTTTCATTTAAAAAAATGTTAAGTCATGTAGAGGAAGCTGAAAATCAAATAATGGTCATGATGGCAGAGAAGTATTTGTCGCCACATACATACGAAAAAAAAATTCCCTTTTGTTGTTTAGTAATACTCTTTGTATAAAAAATATTCCTTCTGAATAAACATAAAATTCAAAGGTGTTTATACATCGTATAAAAGAATGTTTTGTATAAAACAAAATATGACTCAATGAAAGGAGATTGAGATGAAGTCTCTTACAATGATAATTTTTAAATAAAATAGATATATTATCTGTATTCACTATAATTACACATAAATATTGTAAAAATACAATATAGTACATAATAATATCATGGCATAATTTGAAAGTATGAGATTAACACAAAGAATGGAAATTGGGTTAAGAAGTTCCCTTACCTTGTGTCCGACTTGAATCGATCGTTATTTAACCTCCTGGATAATAAACTAGAGTTAATTTATACTTGTTTAAGAACCTTTTTCATGTTAATTATTCCTATTATATCACTTATTACAATGTTATGAACATTATGTAATTATTTAAGTTAAAAACGGTCGTTTTGTCGATCTTTGGTACTTGAGTCACAAATAAACATATTATAATTACATGGTGTTCATGTGGTAAAATATACATTACATCCAGAATTATATTCATGATGTAGATATAATATATATTATATATATCCAGTATATACTTTCCTTTATAGTTTTACATAACATTTAGAGGTACGAAATGAAATGCACCGTTCATGGAGACTGTCAGCCGTACGTACGCATGAACGCTACTTTCATTTCTATTTCATATTTTAATGGAATGAAACATAATTATATAAAGTTATATTATAATTCCAGTATAATTTAATATATAATATCACTTACTCCATCCTTTATACGTCCCACATATGGCATTAATGATTTAAATCACTTTGAGGGGGCGGTAGTCCGCACTTCCTCAAATGAAATTATCGCATTTGGAAATCATGAAAATCATAATGATATGTTTTAAATGTAAAATACAGAAGCATATAGGGGAAATAAATATAATAGATATCATAAATAAATATAGTTCCATCATAATGGCCACCATGATAGGTGGTAGTAGAAGATAGAATAATCATCGTTTCATGAGGCAGTAATTCGCCATCCACGGAAACAGTATGTTTTTAACCATTAGACAGAGGTGTGTGTAAGTGTAGCTCAAATACTTATCATAAAAAAATCCTATAATATTTAAGATACTGGTGTTTTTACAAATTAATGGAATAAAAATATTTTAGGGGGTTGGAGAAGCAGAATAAAACAAAAGAACATAAAATAATACATTACCTTAAAATCATGTAACTCTTTTTGATTTGAGCCAAAGGCTTCCTTGGGAAGACCTATTCCCAATGTGAGGATTATAGGAGTAAGAGGGGGAATTTGAGAGAGTATTTGGGCTGATTTTGGCCAATCCAAATGGCTTGGATGGTGTGAATAAGGTGGTAGTGGTGGGGGCCTTTTATAAGAGGAGAGGAAGGGCACTCTTGGAAAGTAATGAAATGTTACTTTATTATATAATGAGTTTCAGATTTGAAATGTCCCACACTTATATATTTCATGTATAAGGTGTTTATGGTTCGAAATTTACTCATCAAATAGGTTTTTGAGAAATTTATGTCTTAGAGTTTACATTATCTTTCCATTTTATTTAAATCGTTAATTAATGAGGTAATCAATGCATCATCATAGTGTCATAAAAAATTTAATTTATTTAATGTCTAAAATTTATAAAAAAATATCATAATGTTGGAAATCTTTTTATATTTCCAATGAATATTTATAGTCTGAATTTTATCTTATATAACCCCATGAAATAATTGTTTTAGTAAAACAACACATGTATGTGACAATTTTATTTTTACTTTAAATAAAAAGTTATTAATGTCATTTTCTTACCCAAGTGGCTCCATGGGGTCCCCACATTGACCCATGGATTTTCTTGGTCGGAAACGACTCTTCCAATAAAGTTAGGACAAGTGTAAGGGTATTTTCATATTTTTATAATATCATTTTTACCATAAATTTCACTAATTACCTTTAATCGCAATTAATTAAACATAAAAGATAATATTCACCAAAAAATTATTTTATTGCCATTGAACCACATTTTACTTCCTAATGAAAACCATGTATGTTAGATTTTTGAAAATGAAATCACAGAAGTGGTAATGTTTCATTTAAACGAAAAATCTGTTTTTTAACTACCACGTAGTGGTTTCACTATTCATCAAAAAATTGAAGTTTTTCAGAACAATGCCAAAATTTAACCCTAAGCTATAATTGATATTACGAATTCAAAAATGATGTATATTTTAAAAAATTTCAATCATATCAGTTGCATTAAATAATTTTATAATTAATTCACATTATCACAACAAATACCGTGTTTTTAAGAAACAATATATATCAAAAGATTGACAATTGTTTATGTCCAATCTCAAAGTGAAATTAATTATAATGACAACCATTAGATAAAATTGTAAAAATATATTCTAATTATACTTTAAAACCACTAAATAGTATAATTTATCACTATAAATAACTTTGGTTAAAAAAGTTGTTTTTATGTATTTTTCACTATTCATAAAAAATTGGAAGTTCTCAGAAAAATACCAAAAATTCCACATAGGCTAATTTCGATATTCAAATCCAAAAATGATGTCCTTTTTGAAATATAAAATATATATAATTTCAAAAAGTGGATTTTACTATTCAGAATGGCTATTTTGATTGGTCGCGTTGTGTTAGAATCTCGAGCTTGCGTACAATGCAAGCTATTGCATTATTGTGATAGAAGTGTATCATGGAAGCGTGGGGTGTTACATTCTCCAATCCTTAAATAAATTTCATCCTCACGATTTGAAATTTTTTATTGAAAATAAAAGGTGAAAATATAAAATACCTTTGTGGAAAACCCACATTAGAAATAAGGTTAATAAAAATATAACATTAAAAGAAAGAAAGAGAAGTACAAAGGTCACCCGAGATAGCCCACACTAAGATTCTATGAAAATATGGATATGGAGGAAAAAACCATCAAGGTCTGATGGAGAGTTGTAGAAAACAAGTTTAGGAGAAAGTTAACTATAATAAAATCACAAACTTGTTATCGGTTAAACGATCATTGATTCCCCGGTAGGAAAAGTTAACCGACAACATTTTTGTTTTAAGTTACCATTTATAATGTTGAGGAATTTATTTATGAGATTTACTAAGGATGTAAGGGAATATACATACTTGTCATGTAGACTTTCATTCATTAATAAATTTTTTCCACAAACCCATCTTTCACTCAAAAAGATAATAGAACTCAAAAATATTATATTTATCCTAATCGTACAGGGTTCCAATTATTAAAACATACCATTTAGATTAGGAAAACTACTTTGTAATAACCAGGTACTTCCTGTAGGCTATTTGTAGGTGATAAATCCATGTCACACTATGGTTGTGTGTTCGATTCTACAGCTTTTTCCAACGCGACGGGTTATCACCCGACCTATAGGTTGTCCTTTTCCTAAAACTATAGTATTATAATATTCCAAAAATAATATTCAAAAAAAATTTAACCATAAGCAATACTATCCAAGGTTCAACTTAATCCATTCCAACCTTTATAGTTATCCAAAATACTTCAGTCCAACTCACAATGAAAATTTTATAAGGAAGGTAAACATAATGAAGATCTTTTTTTCCGCGTAACAACATGTGAACACATTCATCATGTATTCTATTAAAACACTACAACATCATGAATTACCCTAAATCCTTATTGATTACATTCATGATACCATATTCCTTATAGAATACTAGATATACTACTTCTATCCAAAAATGTATACAATTCATTAATCATTTTCATGGATGTTAAGAATATCAAATATAATTTATCCAAATCACTCATGTACTATTCTAAAATCACTATCTTGTTATCATAACCATATTATGGTTTATCATTCTCTCAACCATATATTTCCCAAAAATTTAACTTGCTGTGGAGTCACTTTTCTTTGTTCCACACAATCTCAAATCCTTGATGAAATACTACTGCAGTACAATCCTTATATACTCCATAATTATTATAACCAGTACATCATTGAAACAACACTCAAATGACAAAATTATTTAATAACAACATAAGTACTCTAGTCATTCCTCCTCATATGTGGTAGTATCATAACTTGATTATTATCCAATAATATCATTTGTGGCATACTCTGATGATTTGTACATTGGTTTGCGTAGTGTCCCCACTCCTTGCAGATGAAGCATTGTACATTTGAAACCTTTTTCTTACACTTGCAACCATGCACTTTGTGTCCTTTTTCTCCACACATATAAGAAACTCAAGATCCCTTCAGGAAAGTTCCAAGGTGTTCCTTCCCACGGTTATCACATATTGGAAAATTATCCTTTTCCCTTGTCCATTTATCCATCATTCTCTCATCAATACTTTTCTTCTCATTCTTACCTTCAAATCCATAAGACTCAAGGAATTCATTACTTATCTTATTGATACATGATACTATTTATGCATATGTTGAGAACACATGAGAGACTATTTATCTTCTAAATGTTGGCTTAATACCAGGAAACATATGATCCTTTATACTCTTTGGATCATACGTATTGATGGAGTTCACATTCCTTCTACTGGGCACCCTTTCTATACAATGGCATAAACTAAGTTAGTTTATGAATTGTAATGAATAATTCCAAACATGTAAAATACTTAATGTAAATTAAACGGTATATGGATATAATCCATAATCATAAAAAATGTTTTCTTTGAGAAATTATATACTCACAAACCCTTCATAAAGGTTTGTAAAAAATGACACTTATCCTAAACATATCCCTCGGGAGTGTCGTAACCAAGAGTGCAGCAATTCCTGTTCTCGTGCACCAGTTCCCGTTCGAGTCTAGCTCAAAGCAGTGTTTTTGGTTTTACCCTTAGGTACATCTATGCCAGAGTCGCCTCTACCTGCTCGTATCCAGACAGTGATGTATTGCTCGGAAAACTCACAAAATCCCTATAATACCAAAATTCTAGGAAGTTATTCTATACTAATCCTCAAATCTATCTTTGGGATATGTGCTCTAATCAGATTTTATCTATATCTAGCTTCCAAGGTTAGTACTAAAATTCCTATGATACCAACTATAATGCCCTGACACCAGTTATCCAGAGTCGGTTCATTATTTCTTAACATTGGCATGATAAAAAAAGATCATGTCTCGAAATACCGATTAGTTTAGTAGCCTTGGAAACACTAGATACATTCAAAAATGTTACATTATATCATAAAGTTAAAAACTATAATAACATAGTCTTCATAGTCCACACCCATATCCCCTTCATACTATCCCTGTAGGTCAGTCATAAAATATTTCTTCACATCCTGAGAAAAAATAAAACATTGAAAGGGGTGAGCTCAGATGCTCAGTAAGGATACAATTTAGCGGAAGCTTTCATAAATAAACAAAAACATTTAAGGAAATGTATAACTAAAACAAAATCCTTTTAAAATTGAACTTCAACATAATAGGGCAAAATTAAAATTAGATAATGCTATTTACTTATTCACATGGATATTCTACTGGTCGAATAATCCCATGCAATATCAATAACCACTTTCATAATGATGGAATGCATAATGCCAGACTATCATAACAACGTAGCCAAGGCCTAGTGCCCAGACTAAAAATAAGAGTTTTTCAAAGCCTCATGACAAGAAACTAGTTTGTCTCATGAGACCCACCGATGCATCAAGGAGCTATAGTGAGGTCCACCCATCACTTATTATGTCCAATTCATTCTTCATATGAACAAGTGTAAACATATCATAAAACATAACATAATTGTATCACATAAAACATGCATAAATGAAACATAACATTTCCGCATTTCAACCACAAGATATCAATACAACACATTGATATAATAAAACATTATCAAAACCATTTTCAATGCCAAAATAAATGAAAATTAAACCTTGTTATTTATTTTTCATTTAAAAAAATGTTCTGTCTTGTGGAGGAAGCCGAAACTCAAATAATGGTCACGGCAGCAGAGAAGTCATTGTTGCTGCATACGTACGAAAAAAACATTCCATTTTTTCATTTAGTAAAACTATTCATATAAAAAATATCCCTTTTGAATAAAAATAAAATTTAAAGGGGTTTATACACCGTATAAAAGAAATTTGTGTATAAAACAAAATATGCCTCAATGAAAGGAGATTGAGACGAAGTCCCTTACAAAGATCATTTTTTAAATAAAATATATCTATTATTTGTATTCACTATAAGTACACATAAATAATGTGAAAATACAATATTGAACATAATAATATCATGACATAATTTGAAAGTAGGAGATTAACCCAAAGAATGGAAATTGGGTTAAGAAGTTTCCTTACCTTGTGTCCGAATTGACTCGATCATTCATTAACCTCCTGGATAATAAACTAGAGTTACATTATACATTATTAAGAACCTTTTTCAAGTTCATTATTCCTCTTATATCACCTATTACCATGTTATTAACAATATGTAATTATTTATGTTAATAACGGTCGTTTTGTCTTTCTTTTGTACTTGAGTCAAAAATAAACTTATTATAATTACAAGTTTTTTCTTGTGGTAAAATATCACATACATCCAGAATTATATTCATGATTTAGATATCATATATATCATATATATCTATTATATACTTTCCTTTATAATATTACATAACATTTAGAGGTAAGAAATGAAATGCACCGTTCATGGAGACGGTAAGTCGTACGTACGCATGAACGCTACTTTCATTTATATTTCGTATTTTAATGGAATGAAACATAATTAAATAAAGTTATATTATAATTCAATTATAATATCATATATAATATCACTTACTCCATCCTTTATACATTCCACATATGGAATTAACGATTCAAATCACTTTGAAGGGGGCCGTAGTCAATACTTCCTCAAATGAAATTATCACATTTGCACAACATGAAAAGCATAATGATATGTTTTAAATGTAAAATACAGAAGCATATAGACGAAATAAATATAATATATTTCATAAATAAATATATTTCCATCATAATGGCCACCATTAGAGGTTGTAGGAGAAGATAGAACAATAATCTTTTCATGAGGCAGTAATTCGCCATCGACAGAAACAGTATGTACTTTGACCATTAAAAAGTGGTGTGTGTAAGTGTATCTCAAATACACAACATAACAACATACTAGTATATTGAAGATACTGGTGTTATTAAAAAATAAAGGAATAAATATATTTTAGGGGGTTGGAGAAGAAAAATAATACAAAAGAACATAAAAGAAGACAATTCCTTAAAATCGGGGTAACTGTTTTTGATTTGATCCAAAGGCTTCCTTGGAAAGACTTATGCCCAAAGTGAGGGTTCTAGGAGTAATAGAGGGGAAGTTGAGAGAGTATCTTGTGAGAGTTTTTTTGAGCCAAATGGCTTGGATGGTGTGAATAAGGTGGAAGTGGTGGGGGCCTTTTATAAGAGGAGAGGAGGGGCACTCTTGGAAAGTCATGAAATGTTACTTTATTATATAATTATATTCGGATTTTAAAGGTCCCACAATTATATATTTCTAGAATAAGGTGATAAGGGTTCTAAATATACTCATCCAATAGGTTTTTGAGAAATTTATGTCTTAGAGTATACATTCTCTTTTCATTTTTTTAAATCTTTAATTAATGAGGTAATCGCTACATCATCAGGGTGTCATAAAAAATTAATTTATTTAATGTCTAAAAATTATAATCAAAATATAACGATGTAGTAAATCTTTTTATCTTTCCAATGAATATTTATAGTCTAAACATTAACGTATATAACCCCATGAAATAATTGTTTTAAAAAATAACACATGTTTGTGACAATTTTATTTTCACTTTAAAGAAAAAGTTATTAATGTCATCTTCTTATCCAAGTGGATCAATGGGGTCCCCAATTTGACCAATGGATTGTCTTGGTCGGCCATGACTCATCCAATAAGGGTAGGACAAGTGTATGGGTATTTTCATATTTTTATAATATCATTTTTACCTTAAATTTCACTAATTACCTTTAATCGTGATTAATTAAACATAAAAGATACTATTCACCAAAAAATAATTTTAATCCCATTGAAAAACATTTTAATTCCTAATGATAACCATGTATGTCAGATTTATGAAAATTAAATCACAGAAGTGGTAATGTTTCATTTAAATGAAAAATCAGTTTTTGAACTACCACTTATTGGTTTCACTATTCATCAAAAATTGAAGTTTTTCAGAACAATGCCAAAATTTAACCCTAAGCTATAATTGATTTTCCAAATTAAAAAATGATGTCTATTTTACAAAATTATAAAAATATAATTTGAATTAATTAATTTTATAATTAATTTTGGTCGTCACAACAAATAGTGTGTTTTAAGAAACAATATATATCAAAAGATTGACAATTGTTTATGTCCAATTTCAAAGTGAATTTAATTATAATGACCACCATTGGATAAAATGGTAAAAATATATTATAATTATAATTTAAAACCACTCAATATTTTAATTTATCAATATTAATTATTTTGTTTAAAAAATATGTTTTTAAGTACTTTTCACTATTCATAAAAAATTGGAAGTACTCAGAAAAATACCAAAAATTAAACATAGGCTAATTTCGATATTCCAATTCCAAAAATGAAGTCCATTTTGAAATATAAAATATATATAATTTCAAAATGTTGGTATTACTATTCATAGTGGCTATTTTGATTGGTCACAGTGTGTTAGAATCTCGGACATGCGTACAATGCAAGCTATTGCATTATTTAAAGAGATGCGTATCATGGAAGCTCGAGGTGTTACATTCTACCCTCCTTGAATAAATTGCGTCCTCGCAATTTGAAATTTTTCTTTGAAAGTAAAAGGTTGAAAATAGAAAATACCTTTGTGGAAAACCCACATCAGAAATATGGTTAATAAAAATATAACATTAAAAGAAAGAAAGTGAAGTACAAAGGAACTTGAGATAGCCCATACTAAGATTCTATGAAAAATATGGATATAGAGGAAAAACAGACCATCAAGGTCTGATGGAGAGTTGTAGAAAACAGGGTTAGGATAAAGTTAACTATATGAAAATCAGAAACTTGTGATTGGTTAAACAATCATTGGTTCCCCAGTAGGAAAAATTAACCGACAAACTTTTTGTTTTATGTTAACTTTTATAATGTTGAGGAGTTTATTTAGGAGATTTACTAAGGACGTAAGGGTATATACATACTTGTCATGTAGACTTTCATTCTTTAATAAATTTTTACCACAAACCCATCTTTCACTCAAAAAGATAATAGGAATCAAAAATAATATATTTATCCTAATCGTAAAATGTTCAAAATAATTACAAATACCATTTAGAATTGAAAAACTATTTGGTAATAACTAGGGACTTCCTGTAGGCTAGTGGTAGGTAATAAAGACATGTCGCACTATGGTTGTGGGTTCGATTCCTATAGCTTTGTACGACACGACGGGTTATCCCCTGACCTACAGGTTGTCCTTTTCCTAAAACTATAGTATTATAATATTCCAAAAACAATATTCAGAAATGTTTTAACCTTAAACAATAATATCCAAGGTTAAACAAAATCTATTCAAACCTTTATAGTTATCTAAAATACTTCTATCCAACACATAGTCCAAATTTTATAAGGAAGGTAAACATAATGCAGATCCTTTTTTCCGCGTAACAACATGTGAACACCTTCATCATGTATTCTTTTAAAACACTGCAACATCCTGAATTACCATAAATCCTTATTGATTACATTCATGATACCGTATTCCTTATAGAATACTAGATATACTCCTTCTACCCAAAATTTTATACAAATCATTAATCAGTTTCAAGGATGTCAAGAATATCCAATATAATTTATCCAAATCAATCATGTATTATAACAAAATCACTATATTGGTATCAGAACTATATTATGATTTATCTTTCTTTCAAACATATATTTTCCCACAAATTAACCTGTGGTGGAGTCACTTTTCTTGGTTCCACACAATCTCAAGTCATTGATGAAATAGTACCGCAGTATAATGCTTATACATTCCATAATTATTATAACCAGTACATCATTGATACAACACTAAAATGACAAAATTCTTTAATGACAACATAAGAACTCTATTCATTCCTCCTCATATGTGGTAGTATTATAACTTGATTATTATCTAATAATATCATTTGGGGCATACTCTGATTATTTTGACATTGGTTTGTGTAGTGTCCGCACTCCTTGCAGATGAAGCATTGTACATTTGAAACCTTTTTCTTACCCATGCAGCCACGAACATGGTGTCTTTTTTCTCCCCACTTATAACAAACTCTCATTCCCTTCCGGCAAGTTCCAAGGTGTTTCTTCCCACATTTATCACATATTTGAAAATTCTTCTTTTCCCTTGTCCCTTTATCCATCATTCTCTCTTCCATCCTTTTCTTCTCTTTCTTACCTTCAAAGTCATAAGACTTAGAGAATTCTTTATTTATCTTATTAACACATGATACTATTTATTCATATGTAGAGAACACATGGGATACTTTTTCCCCTTTTAATGTTGGCTTAATACTGTGAAATATATGATCCTTCTTACTCATTGGATAATACGTATTGATGGAGTTCACATTACTTCTACTGGGTGCCATTTCTATACAATGTCATAAACTAGGTTAGTTTATGAATTGTAATGAATATTTCCAAACTTGTAAAATACATAATGAAAATTGAACGGTTTATGGATATAATCCATAATCATAAAAAATGTTTTCTTAGAGGAAGTATATACTCACAAACCCTTCATAATGGTTTGTAAAAAACTGAGAATTATCCTAAGCATATCCCCCGGGAGTGTCGTAGCCAAGAGTGCAGCAAGGCCTATTGTCGTGCACCAGTTCCCGTTCGAGTCTAGCTCAAAGAGGTGTTTTCAAGTTTTACCCTTAGGTACATCTGTGCCAGAGCTGCCTATACCTGATCATATCCAAAAAAGGATGTATTGCTCAGAAAACTCAAAAATCTCTATAATACTTTAATTCTAGGAAGTTATTCTATACTAATCCTCAATGTATATCTTTGGGCTATGTTCTATAATCAGAGTTTATCTAAATCTAGCTTCCAAGGTTTGTACTAAACTTCCTCTGATACCTACTATAATGCCCCGACCCCAGTTATCCATAGTCGGTGCATTATTGCGTAACACTGGCATGATCACAAATGATCATGTCTCAAAATAATGATTAGTTTAGTATCCTTGGAAACTCTAAATAAATTCATAAATGTTACATTACATCATAAATTGAAAAACTACAATAACATAGTATCCATAGTCCACACCCATGTCCCCTTCAGACTATCCCTGCAGGTCAGTCATAAAATATTTATTCACATCCTATGAAAAATAAAAAATTGAAAGGGGTGAGCTGAGTTGCATAGTAAGGATACAATTTAGCCAAAGCTTTCATAAATAAACAAAAACATTTAAGGTAATGTATAACTAAAAAATTCCTTTTAAACTTGAACATCATCATATTATGGAAAAATTAAAATGAGATAATGCGATTTACTTATTCACATGAATATTCTACTGGTCTAATAATCACATGTAATATCAATAATCACTTTCATAATGATGGAATGAATAATGCTAGACTATCATAACCACGTAGCCAAGGCCTCGTGCCAAGAATACAAATATGATTTTTTCAAGGCCTCATTCCAAAACACTAGTTTGTCTCATGAGACCTGCCAATGCATCGAGGAGCTATAGCGAGCTCCACCCGTCACTTATTAAGTCCAATGCAATTCTCATATGAACAGCTTTAAACATATCAAAAACCATAACATAATCGTATCACATAAAACATGCATAAAGGAAACATAACATTTCGACATTTCATTCACAATATATCAATACAACACATTGATATAATAAAACATTATCAAAACCATTTTCAATACCAAAATAATTTAAAATTAAAACATGGTATTTATTTTTCATTTTAAAAAATGTTAAGTCTTGTGGAGGACGCCGAAACTCAAATAATGGTCACGGTGGCAGAGAAGTTTTTTTCACCGCATACGTACGAAAAAAAACATTCCCTTTTTTCATTTAGGAAAACTCTTCATATACAAAATATTCCTTTTTGATAAACATAAAAGTTAAATGGGTTTATACACCGTATAAAAGAAAGTTGTGTATAAAACAAAATATGCCACAATGAAAGGAGATTGAGACAAAGTCCCTTACAAAGATAATTTCTAAAATAAAATATATCTATTATGTGTATTCACTATAAGTACACATAAATAATGTAAAAATACAAGATAGGACAAAATAATATCATGACATAATTTGAAAGTAGGAGATTAACCCAAATAATGAAAATTAGGTTAAGAAGTTCCCCTACCTCGTGTCTGACTTGACTCGATCGTTCTTTAACCTCCTTGATAATAAACTAGAGTTAATTTATACTACCTTAAGAACCTTTTTCAAGATAATTATTTCTATTATATCACTTATTACCATGTTATAAAAATTATGTAATTTTTAAGTTAATAACTGTCGTTTTGTCGATCTTTGGTACTTGAGTCAAAAATAAACTTATTATAATTACAAGTTGTTCATGTGGTAAAATATCCAATACATCCAGAATTATAACCATGATTTATATATCATATATATCATATATAACCAGTATATACTTGCCTTTATAATATTGCATAACGTATATAGATAAGAAATGAAATGCACCGTTCATGGCGACGGTAAGTCGTACGTACGCATGAACTCTACTTTCATTTCTATTTCGTATATTAATGGAAGGAAACATAACTATATAATGTTATATTTAAATTACAGTATAATATCATATATAATATCACTTAATACAGCCTTTATATGTCCCACATATGTCCATTACGATTCAAATCACTTTGAGGAGGCGGTAGTCCGCACTTCCTCAAATGAAATTATCACATTTGCACAACATGAAAAGAATAATGATATGTTTTAAATGTAAAATACAGAAGCATATAAAGGAAATAAATATAATATATATTATAAATATATATTTCTATCATAATGTCCACCATGATAGGTGGTAGGAGAAGATAGAAAAATCATCGTTTCGTGAGGCAGTAATTCGCCATCCACGGAAACAGTATGTTCTTTAACCATTAGAGAGATGTGTGTGTAAGTGTAGCTCAAATACATATCATAAAGAAAATCCTAGTATATTAATGATACTGGTGTTGTTACAAAATAAAGGAATGAAAAGAGTTTAGGGGGTTGGAGAAACAAAATAAAACAAAAGAACATAAAAGAAGACATTACCTTAAAATCAGGTAACTGTTTTTGATTTGAGCCAAAGGCTTCCTTGGGAAGTCTTCATCCCAAATTGAGGCTTCTAAGAGTAAGAGAGGGATTTTTAGAGATTATTTGGTCCATGTTTATTAGAGCCAAATGGATTGGAAGGTGTGAATAAGGTGGTAGTGCTAGGGGCCTTTTATAAGAGGAGAGGAGGGGCACTCTTGGAAAGTCATGAAATGTTACTTTATTCTTTAATTAGATTCGGATTTTAGAGGTCCCACACTTATATATATCGAGTATAAGGTGATAAGGGTTCGCAATATACTCATACAATAGGATTTTCATAAATATAATTCTTAGAGTTTACATTATCGTTTCATTTTATTTAAATCATTAATTAATGAGGTAATTGCTGCATCATCATGGTGTCATAAAAAATTTAATTTATTTAATATCTAAAAATTATAAAAAAATATCATGATGTAGGAAATATTTTTATATTTCCATTTAATATTTATACTCTAAATTTTAACCTATATAACACCATGAAATAATTGTTTTAGTAAAACAACACATGTTTGTGACAATTTTATTTTTACTTTAAATAAAAAGTTATTAATGTCATTTTCTTACCCAAGTGGCTCCATGGGGTCCCAAAGTTGACCCATGGATTTTTGTGGTCTTCCATGAATCTTCCAATAAGGTTAGGTCAAGTGTAAGGGTATTTTAATATTTTTATAATATCATTTTTACCTTAAATTTCACTAATTACCTTTAATCGAGATTAATTAAACTTAAAAGATACTATTCACCAAAAAATATATTAATCACCATGAACAAAAATTACTTCATAATGACAACCATGTATGACAGATTTTTGAAAATAAAATCACAGAAGTGGTAATGCCTCATTTAAATGAAAAATCATTTTTTTAACTACCACATATTGGTTTCACTATTCATCAAAAATTGAAGTTTTTCAGAACAATGCCAAAATTTCACTCTAAGCTATAATTGATATTCTGAATTCAAAAATGATGTATATTTTTAAAAATTCAACAAATATATGTTGCATTAATTAATTTTATAATTAATTCCCATTGTCACAACAAATAGCGTGTTTTTAAGAAATAATATATATCAAAAGATTGACAATTGTTTTTGTCCAATTTCAAAGTGAAATTAATTCTAACGACCACTATTGAATAAAATGGTAAAAATATATTCTAATTATACTTTAAAACCACTCATTAGTATAATTTATCACTATAAATTATTTTGGTTAAAAAAGTTGTTTTTAAATATTTTTCACTATTCATAAAAAATTGGAAGTTCTCAGAAAAATATAAAAAATTCATCATAGGCTAATTTTGATATTCCAAATCCAAAAATGAAGTCCATTATGAAATATAAAATATATATAATTTCGAAAAGTGGATATTACTATTCATAATGGTTATTTTTATTGGCCGCGGTGTGTTAGAATCTTGAACTTGCGTACAATGCAAACGATTTCATTATTGAAAGAGAAGCGTATCATTGAAGCTCGGGGTGCTACAATAATAATGATACTCAAATATTATAAAAGTTTAACCCTTAATTCATAATATGGAAACCCTAATTTTAATTCAAAATTATCTTCCATGAACCATATGTTGTTAATGAAACCTGCACTATGCTAGAAATGATCGCTACATTCTTGAAAACTACTTTCATTGAACTATATGCTATGTTGGTAATGAAACCTATGTTCAGGAACCCTACATTAAATGAATGCTACAATACATTGGTAATGAACACAACATCAATTAATGAATTTTCAAGAGAATCCTAATTTCAGGGAACCCTATGTTTCAGTGAGAATGTACCCAACATTGCTACAACTATCATGTTTTATTCGATTAGATATTTTTCTACTATTTGAATGCACAAAAATAATGAAATGTTGGATGACATATTCATCCCATGTGCATCAGATTATATTATGAAATAGTGATTTTTTAAATCCATAAAAATGATGCATTAAATGTAATATATATGTCTTCAACAAACATCTAATATCAGCATATATGTTTTATAGTTCTTAATTATGATTTATCCTCCCGAGAACACCATTTTTATTTGTTTCATGAACTAAAGGATGATGAAAAAAATACCTTAAATATATAAAATTATAAATACATAATTATTATGAAATTTTTTATCATTCATAGGATTTTTTAAAATGTAAAATAACCCACTATATTCTCAACTATACAATGTTGTATGTTGAAATATAGAATGTTTTATATTAAAAGATTCAATGTTGACCTTCTGTATCAAAATGCATGAGGATTTTTCCTACTAAAATGTTTCACTGAAATATAATGTTGATGAATCTTAAAAGTACCTAAGACCAATAATTTTCTATATTTTATTCATTACATCATTTAGAGGAATTCATCACATATTTATCATGATAAACCATTTTGAAAATAATGACTTGTGAAGGGGAAGTCATCTACATCGATGTTGGATGTATATTAACTTATTAATGTTTGAGATTATGAAATGTAGGACCAATACATAGATAACATCCATCTTATGACACGTGTTACAAAAATAAGATCTTGAGGAGTTTGAGTAGTAAAGAATGCATTTATCATAAAGGAAAATTCCCAATATTCTAGATATTTCTTGACCAGGTTATGATACCTTGTTTTATATGTTTCTGGGTATTTCTATATACTATGTGTTTAAATAAAAAAATCCATTATTTTATTAGTTAGATAAATTCTAATAAATTCAGAGGATTATTTAGGAATAGATGAAAGTTATTTGGTATAGTATTTATAGATAAAAATGGTATGTTTAATATAATTTTATTTTTTCCAGAAATTCATAGATTATGAAGTTACTCAAAATAAAAATTTTGAATTTACATTTTTATTGTGCTACAAGTATTCATGAACGGTTTTGAACATATTTAAGCAGTTTCTGGTGGATTCAATTGTGAGTTTTAAATTATTGAATACATATTTTAATTTGGAGATTTATAGGAAGATTTATTCAAACTATATTGAATGGTTTTATTATAGACTTATTATACAAGAATAATCCAATGACGCTGTGCTATTAGTTTAATATTAATAATGTATTTTATTTTTAATAAATAATAGGTCTGATCAATTTAATAATTGATATTTATTCTTTATAAATATCTCTAATATGTGGAAAAATAAAACAATAAATTAAGTGAAAATATATAGAAGATCTGTTTGAAAGAAAGTGTTTTAATATTCTATTTCTCATAATTTCAAAGAAGAACTAAATATTATTTTTACATCCTTATTCATGAATGATTTAGATAAGAAAACCCCTTTGAAACATTGTGTAATATATTTTATTCTTTTTAAAGAAGTAGAAGCTTCCTCTAAATTGATGATTATTTGTCTTGGGATGCTATTAATTATTGAATATAATCAATATCTTTAAATTTATACTACAACTATGAGATCAATATTTCTTAATATTAACAACAAATTATATATTTTATTTAGATTATGGGATGCATAAAGTTATGTCTTGTTGGTGTTTCAGATTCTTAAAATATGTTGTGAATTTTTGTTTCTTTGTAATTCAACCATATGGGCCTATAAAATCCTTATAAGTCTTCAACATCGTGTACTCGGTTTTAGTAGTCTCCAAATAAGAGGACCTACTAGTTAAAATCAACAAGACTGTGGAGTAGAGAGTTTGGTGAGTGGATTAGGTGATTTTTTTTCTTAACCAACTAAACATAATTTTGTTTCTTTATTATATCTATTTATTCTACTCTCATTACTTTGATAGAGAAGGAAATGAATGCTTCATTTCAAGAGGGTTGTTTTACGTTTTTCAATATTTTACAAGGACACTATTCACCCCCTATTTTGTCTTCACCATAGCCATTCTTACCCAACATGCATTTATATAGGTAACATTGGCTATTTGTAAAATCTAGTTACTAGTTTTTAGGTACTACTTGAGGCTTTTTTTTCATTCTTTTGTTTGGCCTTTATTAGGGGACCTTATGTTGAAATTTGGAAAATATTAGATTTTTTTTTGTTGTGAATAGTTATAGCATGGTTTTACAAAACTATATTCCCCACAAGTGAAAATAATAGAACCCTGTAAATTGATGGTTTTTATAGTTGGTGCACAATATGAAAAAACATTCACCCTATTTAGAGAAATATATTATCTCTGATAGTGATTCTAGAGGGGGGTTTCAATTTTTATAACAATTCGACCCTTCCCAACAAACTATTAAGGTAATTTTTAATATTCTATTTTTTAAAATTTTAATTTTATCCATCATTTACGGTAACTAAACTACCCCACATGGACACATTCGATTTATAGGGTTTAGAAGGCTCCCTAGAAACAATTTGGGCTCCTTTAAACCTATGCTTTGGTGAATCGAAGTGATGATAGAAGATGAGATCCCTCTCTATTATGTTTATCTCCTCCCTATATCTTTCAACTGATATCTCCATCCTTGCTCCTTCGAGATGCATAGATAATCATGTGTTATATATATCTAAAATCTATTTCTTTGGACATTGATTCTTGGTTTGGTTTTTATATCTCATTATCTTTCATTATTCATTGAAAAAATTCATGATGCAGTTGTTGATTCATGATCTTTAGTTAATGTTTGGTGGTTCTGCGAGACATTATCTATATAATTGAATCCAGGATTTTCCTAAAAAATTTTAATATCTGTAATTTTTTTAAAAAAAACCCAATTCGATATAATTTGGAATTTAAATTTGGAATGGAATATATTTTTGGACACCCCCAATATTCAAGGGAATTGGAAAAGGAGCATATTTTAAAATGATGAAATTTATTACATGGATTAAGAACTAATTTTAGAAAATTTATTAAATTGATATGATGAAGAAATAAGATTTAATAATTTAAAATACATTAATTGATGAAAAATGCATGTTTTGGTTTTTTATTTGAATTAGAATATTGGAAAAAAAAATTGGCCAATAATGAGTTTCCCAATAGTTATTAATTGATTAGTCATGTGTGATCTTAGGTAGATAGAGGGTTGTTTCAAATAAGATCTCTTGGATATTGATTTCCAAGCTCTGTATTGACAATGAAAAAAATAACATAATATTAGTTTGAAAAATATTATACCTGATGAGTTGTTGATTTTTCATATTCACGCATATCCTGATGGAGGTTTGAACGCGTATTTCACCGATCAAAGATGTGATATATTTTATAATCCCACAACTAGAAACTATTTCACATCATGGTAGATGATCATGATTCTTTTTTTTATTTTTTCGACTATATATTACATTGACTATAATTTTTTTTAATTCATATAAATTGATTTATATAATCTTTTTTACATTAAATAATTATTTAATTAGTGTTTGCAATAATTTTTCATCCTTTGAAAATAATAATTTTTTTAATATGAAAAATACATATTATTTTATTCCATGTTTTATTTAAATATATATAATTAATTGGTTATTTAATAGGAAATCTATTAAGAAACAGTTGGTGATACCCTACTAGGATTTATAGCACAGTCACTACCAATACATTAATGAATTAATAGATTTTATTGTTCCATTTCTGAGAAAATGGAAATTGCATCATATAAAAGGTGGATATTCTTGATCCAATGGGATTGGATTGATATTAAATTTGAGATGCATAAGTTTTATCTTTCCAGTAATTTATTTCTTTTATGGATTAGTTCTCTGTGTTATTCAAACTTGTTATGTTTTTTGTATTTTCCACATTTATAATGATTGAAAAATTATTTGTATCTTTTATCATATGGTGACATATTATTTTGGAAAATTCATTTTGAATTTTTTCTTATATGAAACATGGTTCTAGAATTCATTACATGTGGATCTGGTGTTCCCTTCAGTCAATATTTTTTCTGGCTAAGGATTTAGAATAACAATGAATACATGTTTTTTCATGACAAGTTTGTATCAGAGGTAGAGGTTTAGCATCATTCCATGATGTCGTTATGCAATTTTTGATATCTTTTTAGGACATAATAGGTTATTAAGTGTGAATTCCTTGAGAGATATCCTTGTAACGAGACATACGTTACCATGGGTTTTTTGGGAAATATATATGGGGTGATAATTGGATATAATTCTAGTAATTTATCTTATTATGGTCTAGATATGTTTATATCAAAATAATGATTTATTTTCTAATGGGGTGAAATTTTCCCTATTTTACTCATTTACGTTGTTTATCTGATAAATTTTTTTGATGTATTCAATGATGGTTTATAATGATTTCTTAATAATTAATTCAAGAAGACATATTAATTGTACATAAAAGGAATATTCTCATTGACCATTTCAAGAGGATCCTTTTATTGGAAAACATCATGTTGAGGTTCTTATGCATGTGGTCTAATATCTAAGATACTGACCCTCAATAATTACCATTCAATATTTTTTTGTGTAATACTATAGGGATGAATCTTAGAATCATGCTAAAGTGTTACTTATCGATAATAAACAAGTTTCACAAGGGTCAAATGATACTAAAGAGACTAACTATTAGTTTATAATGATATATATTATATATATTTTCATATAATCACTATAATAAATTATGGTGAAATATGACACCATCATGTTGGATGCACTTGGATGGAGATAGAGATATTTTATTGTAATTTTAAAGAAGTACAAGGGTTTATATTGGAATTAAATTAAATTTATATTCAACTGTCTATTCTATCCATATTCAATTGGGATACAAATGTATACATAGATTTTCAAACACAAATAGTTTAGTATTACCATGATGTAAAATGTGATCCTCTTTTCTAGGCATGTCAAATTTATCCTCATATAATATCTAATGGGAAGTTGGAGAATCAAAGAGTGAAGATGAGTATTCAACCTTATATCCATTTGTAGGATTTTTAACTAAAGATCAATTATTATTTTTATAGGAAGGATATAGATTTCATGGTTAATCTTGATCAATCTGGAATGTAAACATTTATGTGGGTTACTTTTTCACACAACAGTAGTTCTTTGAGTTCTGTTAAATGGAAGATGTTGTCTGATTAGTTTCAAGGAAGATCCTGAGAGTAGGATTCTCCAAGAACTCCTCATGTTCCTAAAAGAGGACCATTCACTTCCTTCTATTGTGGCATGATTTGGTATTCAAAACACATTATCACTAAGAAACCCATGAGATTCAATTCTTGTAGACTCTCAAGTCACATGTAATAAAATTCTATTTTATTATTTCTATACTACATTGTGACAAATGCACATAAATAGCTGAAATTATTATGGGTCAATCTTATGATTCATATACAAATTTTTTCTATCAACATGCATCTAAAATTAAACTTCATCATTCAGTTGAAGAGTTTGCAATTGAAGCTTAAACGAGTCAATGAAAGTGAGAGGTACCATAACTATAAATTCATTTTTTATGTTTTCTTTATTTTATATTGGTGCTTCTCACATGTTTTTATCAACTCATATTGTCAACTTACTAAATCATTATATGGATATTTTTTCTTATGTGATATATATTACCATTTCCATTAGAACAAATAGAGATAAGGGTCTCCATTAATGTTCTTGTGTCTTCTCTTTATTTATTATTGAGCTAACTTGGGATTTTATAGTTCTCATCATGAATTCTCTTTAATTAAATTTCGGGATGGATTTTATAATTCTTAATAAGAGATAAATAGAATTATATCATTGATGGGTTTTATTTAATACACATGATTGAGTTTGTTGTGTCATCTATGGAGAATGGGACCTGAGGTCAATTAGAGTCAGAACTTATTTTATAGAGTTGGGGAAAATATTATTAGTGTTCTATTTCGATGTTGAGTGGGATTATTTGAGTGATTATATCCCTCCAATTTTTATTGAGTTTCTTGATTTTTTCTTCTGATTTATATAGTTATACACTAGTAATGAATGTATATTTTTCAACTTATTTAGTTTTTTGTAATCTGACAATGTAAATTTCTTTTTAGCACATGGAATGTGATGAAATGAATGATTTTAAGACTCATTTGGTTGATCTTTTAGATAAAAATTTATACACCTGGCTATGTCACCTTGGGTGGTGACTATTCTCTTCATTACAAACTATTTATACCAAGATGTTTAATATTAATTTTTATATTAAATAAGTAATGTTTTTGGGACATTTGGTATCAGAACATGATATCTATGATAATCTTGAGAAGATGAATTCTATTATTAATTGAGAACATTCATTACTTTTTTTGAGATTGTGATATTTTTATTTAAGATGGCGTATTATCCCGGGTCAGTAATGGATTTCATAAAGTTGTCTTTTACAATTACTGCTCTCACTAATATTGAAGTGATTTATATATAAGATGGAAAATGTGAGAGGTATTTTCTTGAGTTTAATAAACCTTTCAATTCTATGAAAATGATAATTCTTCTCCCAAAAGGGAAGGTATATGGGGTCTTTTATTATTCATTTTGTTAGTTTTTTGTCTTTTTTCTTATGTGGTGTGATCACATTGTACCATATGGATATCGATATCTTAGGCCACATGAGAATGATTAACTAACCCATGACTTTGATCATGGATCCATTATTCATGTGGTTTTGTTTGGGTGGAATTACCTTTTCATAAAAAGCTTCAACTCGTAATGTAACTACAAAAGAATGATTTTGATCCTCTCTTCTAATGATTTCAATCTCAGTCACAGGTTCTAGGTGGAGTACTTATAGTGTTCCATTATCAATATAGACTATACCCCAGGTAAAGTTAATATCACTACTAATGTGTTTTGTAAGAATCTTCTTACCCACATTAGGAATGAATCATTAAAAAATTGTAATGTGATGGATATGTTTTCACATTTTCATATAAGAGTCTAGGAAGTAGAGGATGAGGTTTTATAATTATGTTTTTTGTCGACCTACACTCTTCTCAGTAATATTTTTTTGGAACACAATCTTGATGATGAAATTTTTATTATTATGAACTCTCTTTCTGGTAGGGAGACTATTGATAAGTGGTCATTCTTCACAGAGGGTATCCAATGTATTCTGAACTATTACATTTTTGTTTTCTGATGAGAAAATATGTGATGGGGGTTCCCAAAATTTCTCAAGGGTTGTGAAACCAAGAACCACAAAAATGTTCTATGACATGAAACATTAATTCTAGTGGCCCTGAATGAGATAGGTCGATGATTATTTTTTATATAGTTATTGTAATTACTAATAGGGTAAGGTATGAAACCAAATACATTCAAGTTTACATAATCCACTTGTAGTGCCAACATGGAAGTGGGATGTTATTTCAAGGACATTGTTTTGTGGTTTCGATGATCCTATTGAATTATAAAGGTTATACGGATTGTGGTCAATAAATGAAAATAATAACCTCTCTATATACTAAATAATAACCTCGCTATATACTATTCATAAAAAACTAATCAAATCAACAATATTAGGTTATTTTCACATATTGAAATCATTGAAATATTCCAAAAATCATTTTACTAATATTACAACCATGGTTTTGATAAACTGAGTTCCCTATTACATTGTCATAGGGTCCAGTTACGACCATGGTTTAAACGATAATAGAATGTCATGTATTTCTATGTTATAAATGATGGTAATAACCTAATATAGATATGGCCTAACTATAACTGTTAAAGATTAGTTCCACTGTTTAAATCATGGAAATAGGTCATCTCCTACCATGTTTTTAACCATGGAAATAAACTAATATAGGTGTGGTTTAACCCTTTTAGTAGGTCAATTTTTCCATAATTTTAACCATGAAATTATCCTAATATTTCTTCAGTTAAACAATTTCCCTTGAATCATATGTCCATATTATAAATATTTGATGTATTCCATATGTTTCCATGGATTAAACCATGTCAATATGATACCAAAATTTCATGAAACACACCCCATGTAGAACACCAAATTCACCACCTATAACCACATAAAGCATCAAATATCTACTAAAACATAAATAATGATACAAATAAAACAAATATATAACATTTTGAAATTATATATATATTATTAAAATATTAAAATTTGAAAAATACCAATAATGACACTTAAAAAATTCATGTGAATCCTCGTCATCTTTAGCACTAATATCAACCTCATCGACCTGTGTGCGTCCACCACCAACATCATCATCATCATCATTAGTCTCTGAACAATAATTGGTCACTACATCACCATAAGTCTTTCCAAAAAAAGAGACTTCATTTCCTTCAAAAAAAATTGATCGCATACTTGATAAACATCCATCCACTATTGATTCACCCTCTAGAGGATGTGAATATCACATTGTTGATACCACAATGGGAAATTTTTCATTTTGATTTTTTTTCTTCTATTGAGACTCTTGTTAATCTTTTGGTTTTCATTTCTTAATGGAGACATTGAATTATTATTTTGTGACCATTGTTTTAGAGTTTCTAGAATATTCAATATAAGGAGACTAATATTTAGATTATGTGACTTTCTTTCCATGTTTCCAATGAACTCTACCATCATGATGATCACCTAGAACATAGTGTAAATGATATTTTTGTTCAAAAGTGTTCTATTCCATTTTAACCAGAATTTGATGATCATCAAATAAATGTGTGATAACATTTTTAATATAATAAAAATAACCATAAAAAATAAATTTATAACGTAAAATATAAACAAACTAAAAAATTATACTAAAAATTTAATCAGGTTCGACAAATTCTTATAAAAAATATTGAAATATGATAATGGAGTTTCAATAGAATTCCAAAAAAAAGAAAATATATAATCAATATTATATTAACATTTAGGAAATTTATATACACAATCCAATAATTTAGTATTTCACATAATATGACCCAAAAATTCAACTTTTACTATGCTGATATTTTTCAATAATCATATCATATAGTGAATTTATTATCATTTTGAATTTATAATAAAAAATTTTATTCTACATGGTTATTTGAAATGGTATTTATCAAGTTCAAGAGGTGTTGGTAAGAGGATATAATTTATGATTCACACTCATGGAAGAAAATGTTTCAGATGGATTTATTATCATTTCCGTATCAACCATTCAATCCACCTTCCTATAGGATATACTTGAAAGTGTCATACTCTAGGCCATGCCTTAGTGATAATTATAAAAAGGATAAAATTTCTTTACAATATTTTTTATCTATATATAAAAAATATTAGAATCAATACAATTATTATTATTATTTCTTAATTAATGATATATCACACTGAAAGTAAAAGTAAAAGATAATTTTGGATGTTCCCTATACAAGCATAAGACACATAATACCAAAGATATTGGAAGGATGTTAATTGGAATTAAAAAACTTATTTAATAAATTCTA
Organism: Viscum album; assembly: GCA_963277665.1. Taxonomy (NCBI): domain Eukaryota; kingdom Viridiplantae; phylum Streptophyta; class Magnoliopsida; order Santalales; family Viscaceae; genus Viscum; species Viscum album. Next base: position 2,011,247,823 of record OY728155.1, read on the forward strand.
AAAAATATAGTAATAAAGAATATACAATTACTATAAATGTTATCATAATAATCAAAGGGATAAACATCTATCAGATCTCTACATTCATTCCATGACTTAAAAAAGTATACGAGGTTAAAAAATTGATGTCCCAGCCATGAAATTGAGTTTTCTATTTCTATAAAAAAATACGAAATTTGTATCATTACCCATTCACATTGTCGAACATATCTAGAATCAATTCTCCATAGATGCAACAATTCATCATTAATTAATTGAAAAAAAATCAATCTAACCTAAAATAATAATTTCTAGGTCTATAAACAATGTACTTGAAATACATTCAAATCAATAAGGTGTAGAGGGTCATAATGGTTCCTCAATTTTACTGGAACATTGTTCACAAATTAAATATTGTTGGAATTAGGTAATTTTATTAATTTCATAAGGATGTAGGCATGATATTAAACGACTCAAAATCTTTCAAAATATCAAACGATGTTAAAAACATCATTAATTAAGTGGGTAAAAAATCATACACTATAATATATTCAAATAATATGTTGTGTTATCCAATTCGTTTAGTAGAATTAAAGTGGAATAATCATGTCATAATGCTGATTGTGAATCATATGTTGTGATATATGTTGGTTTCTATGCTTTTATACCTTTAGATTACGACTACATGTTAATGCCTCCTTAAATATTAATTATGTACACTCACCCTATATCGATATTCCATACAATATCATGTTTTTTCATATATCATTATTTCATTCATTATATTATTTTTACATTTATGAATATAGATACTGTTAACTAGTGGTGGAAACTAATATGGTATATAATTGTAATGAGATGGACTAGTTTTTAAACTATATTTTTATCACTGATTTATTGTATTCTATTAGATGAAACAGAGATTATTTCTACATGGTGAAACAAATTTCTATGGTGTTTCTACTTTTTGCTGTGAATATAGATATAAATCACTACAATGATAGTTTGTATATAATACGGAAAATATAGTGTATGTTTCAACAAATCTCACACAACTTTTCAACGTGATGTTGGGGAGGATTGTGAAATATAATTTTAAAATTACATCTCATATTTTATATTAAAAACTAAAATTATTTAATTTAAATATATGGTAAAAAATTTAGGCATTAATTAAATAATCATTTTATATAAAAGGATTTATATTAATCATTTGTAATCAAAAAAGTAGTTCTACAGTAAATGAAGTATTTAGTAATATCATACACAACATGAACCACAATCGTCTGTCGTAATATATGTTATTTTATAGCTATAGGATCCTCAATCATCTAAAATTAGTCATCACGAGTTAGCATTTGTGCACACCTCCATCAGGATGAGGCTGAATTGAACTGATCAATATCCCATCAAGGATAATCAAGCTGAACTATGACTTTTTTAGTGTTATCACAGTCAATCAATTTATTTGGGATCAATATCCTAGCATGCATCTCAGAAATAACACAATAACTATTTAGGCTCTAATGAGATCATTTAGTGAATATATAATGGGTAAATAATCTCACTTAAAAATAGATATAATTTAATATTTTATTTTACAAATTTTCATTTTCAATATACTAATTTAATTTCAAAATTAAAAAAATATGTTTTTCTTCATTCTATGCCTTTTAAATTAATAACTAGAAATAGGTTTTCATCATATCCATTTAATCAATTTCCGAAATATAAATCTAGAATCATTTCTTCAATTTAAATAATTTTTAAAATTCATCTAATGATTCTAATTACATTGGATTTGTGTTTTTTTAAAATATATTCTATTTGAATTTCATTAATTAAATTGTTTTAAAAATGAATTAAAAGTTACTCAAACAAATCATGAAAATAAAGTTTTAAATTACATGGAATATCTAAAATATAATCAATTAAAATTAAATAATATAAATATAATGATAAAAACCTATAGTGGGACACGCCATCAAATAACAGTGATGTTAAAGATATAGGATCAAAAACAACAAACAAGATCCAAATAAAAAAATTCTAGATAAATCAATTTTGTGTTGACATATTAAAATAGTAAAGAGGACAGAAAGAGAGGAAGAGCATGATTGGATATTCACATTCTTCTTTAGATGAACTATAAAAAGAATGATGATGAATCAAAAAATGAATGATCTGGAAGGAGTGGATGTTCAAGAGGAATGGATTTGGATTGAATGAAGTAAAAATTATTTGTTTAACCCATTTAGAACATATTTCATTTACAATTACATGTCGTGTAATTCTATTCAATTTAATATAATTCCTAAAGGCCACTAACACCAAAAAACCCAACTTCTTTTTTATGAATACAAGATTTTCGACCATTTATGTTGTGATCCTTACATACAGTGTGTATGTAACACCATAACGTATAAATAGTAGAAAATTATATTTGATATAATAAAGGACATTCAAAACTAAAATTATCTTTTGTTATATGGAACACTTAGTTTATCTTGAATTACACAAAACCCAGATATTTTAATTTTCAATAGAATAGTCAACACACAACCCCAAACATAGACGACTCATAATATTTATAAGAGTAACAAGGGTCATTAAATTTGAGCATATTAATAGTATTAAAAATATGTGAAATATATATATGTATATTATAATCAATATTATTTTTTAAAAAAAATTTAATTATATCATCAATCAATTTTTAGTAATGTTATTTTATTTATAAAATATTGGTTTTCTTCAAAAATAATTTTCATTGTTATTCATGAAAAAAACATCTTATAATAAATATTTTTAAATTATATAAATTATTTTATTGATAAAATTAAAATCATTTTGGGGACATCAATTCCAAAATTTACTCTCATTGAAATTTGGGGACATTTTTAGAAAAAAAAATTTTCAATGAATAGAGAAAAATAATATTTTTTGTAAAAAGTTATTTAAATTCAATATATTAAGTAATTATAAATTCCAAATGATTTTTAAATATTTATTCAATTAATTAAATTATTTTTTCTTTTATACACAATAAAGATAGTTTATTTTAATCAGCTATAATTTTTTTCAGTGTAATATCTTTTATGTTTATGAAATAGGATTCTCTAAAAAATGTATTAAAATGCATAATGTTTCACCATTATAATTAATAAAAATAATAGATAATTTGGAATATTTTTAATGATATTTATATAATATAAATCAATAATTTTTTATTTATTTTCCAACAATGATTATTATTAGTCATAGTTTTATTATAGAACCTTCCTTTTCTAAAAAATACTATTTTTAATAAACCGTTATCTCATCGACTTGGAAAGAATAAATATTAAATTAAAATTTTCACATTAGTGAATTTAATTGGGAAAAAATTATTTTATATTTTTAATAATATTTATTTTTAATTTCTAATGAGGAAAAAATAATTTTTTGCTATAATAAATAATGAATGTAGTTAAAATTAATAAAATTGAATATGGTAAAAAATATGTTTACTAAGTTATTAGTCTTTAACCAGAAGGGGGAATGACTTATAAAATATTCCAAACCAATTTAATTGCCATGTTTAGAAAATTTTCTTTCGATGATATATAAAGGTCCATTATTGGTTCCTTCTGACATGAAAAAAATGTTGGAGGAATTCACTCTTTCAAAACTATTACATGTGTTCTACCCACTTCACCTATAAATGTTCATGATATATCCTCACATACTCACACCTTCAAACAAATTCCTAAAAAACAAAACCAAATAACATCCCAACTCAACTAAAAGCATTAAATAACACATAATTTTCATAGAAATCTAACCAAGGAAGGACTTTAATGAAAACCAGATGGAGTATCTGGAATAAGATGTAACATTCATCAATGAGTATTTTTGTTAAATTTTATTCACCAACCAATTCAATTCATCTTATAAATTCTTGATATAATAACATCTATGTCATACACAAGATTTTATTTTTTTCTTTATGGGTACAACCAATAACCCCACACACATCCATAAAATGGATTACAAAATCATAAACTTTGGTAGAATGAACTGCCGCTATGAAAAACGATGTCATTTTTATTCCATTACCACCTCTCATGGTTGGGAATAATAATAGTTAAAAATTTTATATATGATATTTATAAAATAAATATAACTATATTATCTTACTATAATATATTTCCATTTATGTTCTATTTTATAAGATATTTGATAACGTCTGTCATTTGTATTGTGGACTACCTCTTCCCAAAGTGATGTGGTTAATTTTTCACTAACATGTTTCATTTATGGTAATATGGGTAAATATAAAAAAAATCTATACATTAAATAGTTTTTATATTCATAAAATTTTTATAATTATGTAATGATAAATTTACATTTTCCCTTAACATTTTCTCTCAACAAAAAAAATGAAAACATCATTCATGGATGCGTGGACTATCGCCTCTTCAGAGCAATATGATTCAAATTTTCACTGCCACATCAATAGAGTGATATATATAAATATATTTATAGAATAATATAATAATTTATTTTAATAATTATAGAGTTGTTATTTTTTGTTCAACTTTCTCTAATAGATTCTTGTCCTGTGAGTTTAGGTAAAGCAGTTAAGGAGATGTTGAAAGTTTTGGATCTTCCACCTAATATGAAGGTTACAAATACTTTTGAAATGTTGAAACATAACCTGATTGCGGTAACCTCTACTAGATCACTGACGAACCTGGGCACTGTGTTAGAATTAGGTGAGAGTTGTGAAATAACATATAATCCCCACACAAATGCAGTTATTTTAATTGACAATGAGGCGACAAGGTATACACATACTAGGGAAATGGTGGATGATAATGTAGATATACAGAGGGGTTCTTTTATCCAAGATGAGGGTGATGAAATAAATAAGGAATCATCTTCTAGTAAAATTTCTTCTGATGACACTCAATGTTTTATTTTTTAGGACACTAATACACAACCCCGATTTATAGGGTGAGGATTTATATAACTGATATATTCTAAAATGATGGGATATGGACCAACAAAGGGTGATTCTAGCACTGATCCCAAAAACACAAATTTTAATAAATATACTCAAAATGTTTAAAACCCCCTATAAATGTATGAATAGTGGGGTATGTTCTTCCATGATGAATGGTCAATAGAAATCACTCATCTTCAAGTGTTGGGTTGTGATAAATTCTTTTTCAGAGATATTGACACACATGGAAGGAACTATCTATTTTACAATGAGGGATTCATCTCCCCCCAATGAGAAGGTCGAGGAAAGAGTACTCCAATATGGAAAAGACTGTGTACATTAGATCCTCACATAAGGTGTCAAGATTGGTCATTACTAATATTCTAATGATCTTAAATTAAGATAATTCTCAACCACAATGGGAAACTATGGATGAGTATTCTTATGTAATTAACATGTCATACTATGAATTATATATTCATTTTTCCTGTAAGTGGGTAATCATGTTATACCATGTTACTTATTTTTGATGACTTTGTCCTATTATATTATATATGGATAGAAGTTTCAACCACTTATTGGACTTTCCTTGTAATGTTTCTTAAAAAAATTAACTTATTTTCAATGATGAATGTATATTTCCTCAAGGAATGTCATAAATAACTTTTAAATATTCAATTATAATTATTATCATTATTTTCATATAAATATATTTTCAATAAAAATTATGTTTTATAAAAAATTTCAAAATGGAAATGATATCTTCCTAATGTAATGTTTTTATTTATATTTTAATGGTTTTTCTATTCATCAAGTATAACAAACCATGTTTTCAATTATGTCTAATAAAGATATTCTTCAGTGACATCATCTTAATTTATTGTCCAGATGAACCAAAATTGTTTTAAATAGATTGTAATGAACCTTATAATCACATGGGTGAATTAGGATACATTGATATTCTTATAAAAACTATTTATTTTCCATGGGTTAACAATTCTTAAAAGTGGTTATTATAAAAAATATTTCATTTTTATACTTTATTAATTTTTAAATAGGTTGTTATGGAAACCATTTATCATCAATGATTTAATCATATTTGTAAAATATATACATGAAACCCATTTCATTTGAAAGGGTTAATAATTTTTTTGGATAATAACGATTATTTTTAGTAGTTTTAAAATTACATCTATATGTAAATTATTCATTTTCTGGTTCATAGACATCTTATAAAATGGGCTTACCTAGAATGGACTGTGTTATCCCATTATATCAGATATGATGTGGTGACTCTAGTAGTGTTGGGTGAGACATTACAGATTACATGAAGGGGTGTCATAGATACTACGAAGTGAGAACATCACAGGTTATATGACTAGGTATCCTAATAAGAGATGGGTGATCCCATTTTAGATTAAATGATGTGTGCATCCTAATAGAACATCAATGCATTTAGTTATATTCCTTGTCTTGAGATAAAAGTCGATTGTTATACACTTGTTTCTCTAATGGAGTTAATATGGTTCTGGTCATATATTACATGGGTTATAGAGAAAAATGTTCCAAGACTCCAACACATCTTTTTTATTCTTATTATGGGTTTATAATTTTTTATTGATCAATATTGATATATAATGGCTCAAGATAATTTATTTTAATGACTCTTCCAATATAAATGTTTTCATATTTTATAATCAATGTATTGATGGGTATATGTTCTTTAATGATTACCATATAAACTATGATTATTGTTTCATAACCTTATTCACTATTATACACTTTGTGACATTCAATTGTTAATGATTATGTTCCCCATTTGTAATCTTTTGATCTCCATTTTCTTATGCATAATATTTATATGATATTAAAAAATTATGTGGAAAGGATTGTTTCTAAAAAAGGATTTCATATTGATAATTATGACGACTTAATTGAAAACATGAATAGATAGGTAGATTATGATAAATAAATATTTATTTACATGGGAATTGTTAATGTAGGATATTTTCATTATACTATAAAACTATAAACCTAAAAGGCACTTATAAATGTATGTTATCTAGTATTTTATTTTTATGTGGTTATGAATTGAAAAAAATTGTGCCAAAAATATCTGTATATATTTCAAAATTGTAAATATCTATGATATCCACTCAGAATCTGAGAGTGTAGGTTCTGGATAATTTTATTTTGTATTAATTTAATTGGTTACATAAATTAGATTTTAGGATATTTTCATGTGAGGCTACCATATGTTTTTTTTGATACCATTGTAGTATATATGCAATAGGATGATCATTTTTTCAAAGTCTTACAATCCCATTTGAGGTTTTAAGTAATGATATCTTAAAGTGGTCAATTTAATTTTTGGATACATTTCAAAAGGTTGAATTATTTTTCATTCAATGGTTTAACCTGAATATTTTATTTTACTTTTTCTAAAATAAGATTTAATATATTAATAAGCTTTCATATTTATATCATCGTTTATTTTGAGAACACATGCCTTATTGTATAGATAACAACATGACTGAAATGTGATTTGGTGACTATGAGATTAATGTTACCTCAAAATAATATCACCATATTTATTGGGTTTAAATATTTTGAAGGATGAAATTATACCCCTCTTGTACATATATTTCTATATTTTCTTAGTTTATATGTTAAAGGAATTATGAATCACTAGGAAGACAATCTTGAAAAAAATTATCCTTCTTCCTTTAATTATAAAAATACTATGTTCTATCCAATCATCATATATTTATGGTTATGAGTCCCATAAAATGAAATTTTTTATCCTTTTCCTTGTGATCAATAACCAAAATCTGACTCTATAATTATTTACACTTTTCTCCCACTCCCACATATTTTCTCCTATTTTGAAACCTTGTTATTTGTTATTCCATACTTTTTTTCTAACTAAATTTATATCTTATTAAAAATATTTTTTATTATCCATTTTTATGATATCATTTCAAAAAAAAATTCAAATGTGAATCATTTGATTATCCAAATAATGTTCAAATTGATAGGATGTAATTTATTATATAGGTGAAGATGTAACACCGTAATATTTTATAACAATAAAATTATATTTGATAGCATAAAGGAAATTAAATAGTAATTTTATTTTTTTTTACAAAAAGCCTCATATAACATCCATTAGACACAACATTGAGTTTTATATGTTTGATAGCACATTTTGTGTACATCAATTAACTGAATGGACCAATGATATATATTACTATTATAACCAATCTATTAAATTCGCATGTATTGATAGTATCAAAACATTTATGATATATATATGTATATATGTTTTGGTATTAATAAATACAAGTTATTGATATTATTTTTCAAAATAATAAATTAATTTTTAATAAATTAATTATATTCATCAAAAATATGTTATCTTTACAAAGTATTTTAATTAATTTTCATGAAAATCAATTTAGAATAAATTTTTAAAATTTAAATATATATATATATATAATTATATTCATATATAAATTTTTAATACCAAAATTTACTTTTAGTAAAATTTTGGGAATTTTTAGAAACTATACATTTTTTAGTAAATAGTGATAATAATGCTTTTTTTAAAAAAAATTTCTTTTCAAAAAATATTTTAATTAAAATTTTCAAAATGATTGGAATAATTTTTTAGGTAATATAAGTATTTTTAGTTACATTTAATCCACCTAATTAAATTGAGAAAACATTATAGTTTATTCGTATTATTTTGTTTTTTGTTTAAAACTGGATTTTTCTTAAAACATTTTTAAAATTTATAATTCTTATAAAATATAATTCATAGAAATAATATCTATTGGTAAATGTTTTAAATTAAATTTTTAAAAAATATATCATTGAATAATATTTTAAATTAACATATATATTATTATTTTTTATTGAGTAATAAAAAATAATTTTTCATAAAAAAAATATATTTTCTTAAAAAGTGATGTCTCACTTCATCTATGGGATTAAAATTATATTATATTTTTTCAATTTTATGATTTTAATTTATTAAAAATGAATACATATTTTTAATAAAATTAAAATATTATGTATACTCAGTCCAGAATAATATTTTAGCATAATTATTAGAGAAAACAGAAAATAATTAATCACATTGGTTATGGGAAAAATGAGTTTACCGATAGATTAGACATAAATCATATGAGATAATGACCTATAAAAATTTACAATATAAATTTAATAGATATAAATAGAAAATGTAAATTATAGATTCTATAATTAACTATTATTTGGTAGTTGTGACTTGATGAAAAAGTCAGTGGAATACACTCTTTCAAGAAACATAAGAGTTTGTCACTCACCACACTTATAAAAGGCCACTAACACTCATCCCCTCTTCAAATATTAAATCCACCTAGGTTAATCCAAGAACATAATATTGAATTTAAACTTCCACAATATCATTCTATATGCCATCATTTGGGCATAAATCAATCTAGGTAGGGCCTTTCGTAAAAACTAAAAGGACTTACTTGAATAAGAGATAACGCCCATTAATGACCATTACTGTTTTTTTATCAACCCATTAAATACTTATTGTATGCTGATTATATAATAAATTTAGTAACATTCATATAATTATATGTTAATTAGTTATGGTTATGAGCTATAATAAAAAACACTTCAATCAAATGAGTTATGAAATCATTATTTTTGTCTACGATGGACTACCACCTCGCAAAATGATTTCATTATTTATTACATTACCACATATAATGGTTGGAGATGATAATGTATATAATGTTAAAAAATTATATTAATAAAATAAATATACTTACTAAGTAATTATAAAATATATACACTTTTATGGTTCATTTCATAAGAGATATAATAAAATCACTCGTGTGTAAGGCAGCCTCCCAACTCCCGAAGTAATGTGACAATGAATTCATTAATGCATGGCATGGAAGAGAATCAGGTTGAAGAAAAAATGTGATTTTAATTAAATATTTTTGAGGTAAATGAAATACTTATCATTTTATAATTATAAAATTTTATTTTATTATTACATTTTCTGTCACAGAAAAAAAATGATTAGATTATTTGTGAACATGTGGACTACCACCTTCTGGATGTGATGTGGATCCTTTTTTATCCACCACATCACAAGAGAGATAAATATAATTGTATAAAATGTTTTAATATAGTATTTTTTATTTTATTATAATTATTTGAATGTATAATATTACTTACATTCATCCCTGATGGTTTTTTTAAAAAAATTGATTTATAAATATGATAACTATTTTATTATTGCTATTATTTAGAAGTTTAAATAATGACTTCTTTCACAATATTCAACCAACATAATGAATATGGTTGAAACACCCGATGTAGATGTAGGTGATTAAGTAATTCCATATCCAATGTTAATAACATAAATAAAAAATTAACAATAAACATAAAAAGGTTTCTCAATCAATTAAATAAATTAAATTAGTTTATTATACAGGATGATAATGTCACACATGATAATTAATACTCAATTTATGTTTTTTCTCATCATATATATATTTCTGTGAGATATATTACATATTCTTCAGAAATTTTTGTAGTGCGGTGTATATAACCAAATTGAATGTATTTTAGGATTATAATAATAAAATATACAAATATTTACATTTCAATAGTAGTATCAACTATTTCTGGGGGTTTACAGTTTCATTATTACCGAAGCAGTGAGAGATTTTTATCTCAATTCGACATCTATGAGAAATTTCCTCTATTATACACCTATCTTATTTTATGATGTTTATATAATGATCCCTTGATATATGATATCACCAAAAACCTTATATTAATGAGATTATGTGTTTAATTTAATTACATTCATTATTCGGGACTATGATTCAGTGTTACTAAATTGGTATGTGTTTTATGTCACAATCACATTGTTTATAGGGATTCTTTATGAATTAGAATAAAATGAGGAATCCATATCATGAATATCTCTAAAATCACATGAATGTATTTTCCTCTAGTTATTTCAAGAGAATTAAAGTTTTTTCCTTTTTTATCTCACTATTTACTCTAGAGATTGAAGTAATGTTTTTATTGATAGTGATTTTTTTTGTTAAAAATTAATTTTCCTCCAAAGAAATGTTTTCTAAAAATATTTTAGAATATATTATAAAATTAGTTTTCAAAGATAAAAGGTTATTTCCAATATAAAAAGATATAAATAATTTTAAATAATACTTCAGAAGTTTTAATTGTTATTATAAAATAATATTATTTTGATAAATTATAATTTTGGAAATGTGTTTTCCAAAATTGAATGGTTATTTTACCAAAGAAATGTTTTTAATGTTATTTTAATTGTATTTCCACACATCAAATTAAAAAACATTATATTTGATTATTCTCAAATTTTTATAATTTTTAATGATACCATATGAATTATTTGTCGAGATGTACTAATATTTTTTCAAATATATTATTATGAAAACATTTTTTTTCACAATTTATTGATATTGTAAATGGATTATTTTAAAATAAATTAATTTTACACAAGTTAATCATGATGGAATGTGAATTTTATGACACCCATTTCTTTTTCAATGGTTGATAATGTTTAAATGTTTTTGGTATAGAACACATTTCATTTAAATTTGTTAATTTTATTGCAAATAAAATTACATGAAACCAATTTTATTTACAAATATTAATCAGGTTATAGAAGAATAATGAAAATTTATATGATTTATATGATGTATTTTCAATTTATTCATGTTTTGTTTCATGGAAATATTATAATATTGGGTGGCTTAAATAGTTTCATGTGATCATGTTACACATTATGTGTTAGGGTTTCCATGATTGTTTCAGTTGAGACACTAAAATCTTATATGATGGGGTGGCCCGAATAGTGTTATGTGAGCCCATTATAGACTATAAGATGGGGAAGCCCAGATAACACCAAGTTACACCATTGTATCGTCAATGATGTGTGTTCCTAGATATCACTCTAAATCATTATTCAATGTAACTTTTATTGAGAGGTAAGATAAATAGAGTTATCTAAGGTTTTCCCCTATGGATTTAACATGGATCCAATTATTGCAATTATGGGCTTCACAGGGGTTATGAAAAATATGTTTTGAGATACCAATTTTTTTGTTCTTATTATGGGATAATAATGTATCTTATGATCAATATTTATATTATGGATCTTGTGATTATTTATTATGATGATTATTTCGAATATCAAATTTTCATATTTAATCAACCAGTTATTTATGGGTATGAGTTCTTTTATGATTCTCTCATAAAATCTTATTTGTTCATCATACCTATATGAAATTATTATTCTCTTTAATGAAACTAAATTGTTCATGCTTATGTATACCCTTAATGGTAATTTTATATCAATATTATAATTTTATCGTTTCACAAGGATATTAGAAAATGATGAAGAATTACTTATTTCCTGAAAGAGTTTTATATGGATGATGAAACTAACTTATTTTGAAATATCAAAAGATAGGTTATGTGTGAAAATTTTTCCATTAATGACATGGGTGTTATTTGTGTATGATTTTTTATTAATTCAATAGATATAAAAATAAATCAGTTCCTTGGTAATAACAGTGATACAATATTTTATTTTGATGCCATATGGTTTGGTAAAAAACAATTTGTCACCATTATCGGTATTAATGAAGAGATTGTAATGTTTAATGATTTCAAAAATGGATCAAGGAGTGTGTGTTATATATTTTTATAGTATAAATATATCATTCCTTATATCAATTAATGAAATCTATCCTGAAATTAATACACACCCTAAAACTCCTTTAATTGTAATGTAAATCCCCTGAAGACTTTAGAAAGTGTACATTGATGAAAAAGAACTAAAAAACTTCTAAAAAATGAAGGGAGTACTTAAAATGATAATTGGTGGTTACATGTTCTGTGAACACCCATTCTACCATTTAAATAACAAGTTGTGTTTTATAATTGATCAGTTTAATTTCTTATAAATATTCATAACCTATATTTTCTTGAATTATATTAACTATAATAATATTATTTAAATTTTCAATCAAAATGGAAATAGTTTTCTTTGTACAATATTAGTTTAATTGAATTATATATTATTATTTAAAATTAGTTTTTTCTATATTTTATAATTATAAATTTATTTAATAATTTTCATTTATTAAATCATTAATGAAAATTTGTTTTCTAGTAACTTTTTTTCGGAATTTCAGAGAAACATTTCCTTGGGTGAATAATTAAATAAGCCAAATATTTAATTAAATTGTACATTATATTCATGTATTCACTACATCACATTATATATTTTTTTGGTTTTATATTTAAAAATTTTATTTTTATTATTGATAATTCAATCATTTTCATTAAGATCAATGTTACACAATATTTTTGAATAGATACATTTTTATTCTTAAAAAATGTATTATTTGGATAACAATTTTTCTTTCTGTTTTGTGCTATGATTTTAAAAATATTTTAAACTATATATTTAGATTAGAAATTTATAAATTGATTCCATATTTTAAATCATTAGGTATAAAAATGGTTAATTGGGGGTCCGTCAATTTTTTCATTCTAAATATTTTCAATAGAAGACAATTCTATTTATAAGTGTAAGAGTTAAAAAAGGTTATAATTGTTATAACTATGATGATAAAGGTTAAAATGACTTAATAACCGGTAAAAGTAAATTCTTTAATTTATATTTAGATGGTATCATATCCCTAATATAAATATTATCAATTTTTTAGACATTTCATTGAGTAATATTTTATTATATTTCAATAAGTTGAAAAATTACATATGTGTCCTCTAGTTCACATATAAAATGAACCCCCTCTCATCTCCACCAAAACAAATAGCATCTTCTCACTTATTATACCCACCCAAATACCTTCTTAATATCCCTCATTAATCCCATGTGGTCATGGTCTAATCATAAGTACATCCATGAATGACCTTAGGTAAAAACCTATGGATGGTATTCGAAGAATATTTTTTGTTCTTATGGGAGTGTTTAATTCATATATATTTTACCTCCTTAAAAAATTAATTATATTTTTTTGTATAATGAAAAATATTAATCCCATATACAACAATTTTATTTATTATACTGTATAAATATTTTTAATCTACTTATCATACTAATAAAAAATAAGAAAACATCGCACATAAATACATGTAGAATACTAACTTGTGAGATTGAGTATTTAATTTTCTATTAACATTGGTTATATCTTTTCATAATAGTAGGTCAAAGTGTTGTAATATGAAATTTATTAATTAAATTTGTTTCTATATATTTAATTGAATATTGTAAAACAATTTTTCCAACCTAAATTTTTTAAAAAGATTACTCTTTTTTTGTGTGGTCTACAACATCTTTTACTTATCTATTTTATTTTTTATCACTACCTCACATATAAGTAATAAAAAAGAGTATTTAACAAATAATTTTTATATTTTATAATTAAAATTATCCATATTTTTTTCTGATAATACATAACTTATTTCGCTCAATTTTTTTGAATAATAAAAACAAGAAACATGTACATGTAGGGACAATTATCTCTACGATTGTAACACAAAACCTATTTTATAACTACCGTACATGGTCGATCATTAATGTATAACTAATGTATAAAAATTGTAATTAAAAAATCATTATAATTCTAGAAATGATATAATTGTGATCCAATTTCTCATAGCCATCCTACCAATTCCATTTCCTAAATTTTTATCTAATTTTCTAAAAATTTATTATATGAACACAATTTAATCATTAAAATGTAAAAATGTATTTAAATTATATAAAATGAATAATAAAATTTTAAAAATTTAATAAATTATTTAATTACCATCACAATATTTTTCATTATGAAAAAGAATGTACATGAATATTCAAACTCAAGGATACTGATTTCTATTCAAAATTCATTTTCATAGGGAGTTAAACTATTTTCACCACAAGTTTTTCTGTGTAACTCTTGTATTGTGAATGTATTTTATAATATTTATCTAAAAGTATTTTTTTTAAATACATTATATTTTTTCCCTACATGTTTTCATTGGATAAAGAGTTATCAATTCAAAAGTGATATTCTATTAAAAATCCTTACTTTAAAATGTTTTGAAGATTTCATTCAATATTTTTTTATTCAATTTATATACTATTTCACACGTGGATAATTAATTATATAAATAAATTAAAAATGTGATTTTACCTATAAAATGGCCTTATTATTAATGCAATTAAATGAATTCTTCTTTCATTTCTTATGTGGAATGATTGGGTATATATAAATTATTAAATTTGTGTTTCTTTAATAATATAATGTCAAAGTGATTTCCCACAATGACAATAGTTATATAATATTTATTTTTATATAAAATAATATATTTATTTGTAACTATATATACACATTCCATTTGTATTTTTTTAATGTGATTTATGAGGAAGGGTTATACCAATATTTAAACTTTTTTAATTCTGATCTCAAGAGTGTATTTTTCATATTTTAGTTATATAAATGAGTGATTTTATGTTTTTTATGTATGTTATGGTCTTTGAATAAATTTATAATGATGTATAATACTAATATAGGTGTCCGATTATTTGGGCAATGGCCACATATTCTGAAGAATAATGTTTGAAATAACTAAGTATGTTATTCCACTTATAAGGGTTTTGATAAGGGTTAAATCAGGTCGATTTCTAATGGAACCAACATGACATTTATATTCATAATATTTAGTTTTAATGGAAATATATTTATATCATAAGGTAAACTAATTATATTTTATTTAATATAATTAAAAGAAAAAATGTATGTTTTTAAAAATTATTTTTCCATGGGTTGTCATGTTTTCTAAGATAAATTCATAATTGTGATTTTTTCTTTATAGATTTTTATGAAGTGTTTTGTAAAAAAAATTTGAAGAAAATAATAATTAATGTTTAATTATGTAAATTTTTATGGATAAATATTATATGTTAAAATAAAACACACTTATATAATCGCATTGTCATGAAATGGTGTAATGATTTTTTCTATGCATTTAAATATGACACTTAATGAATTTTTTGATTTAATAAAAAATTTATTTATGTATTTATATATTTTTTATGAATTGTTAAAATGATGAACATGTGTGGAAGATCATTAAAATTTTCCATGAAAAAAAATATTTTTCTTTATAAAATAATTATATTTGTGGAAAAAATATAAATTAATGTAAAGAAAATTATTTGAAATGTAATAATTTTTTATGTAAGGGTAATGAAAAAATTATCACAATATCATAACCTAATAAGGTAATTTGGAATTCTAGTGAATAAATTCATTATTTATAAATAAATATATGATATTTTTTAGGTATGGTTCTATATAGGTTTTATCTAGGGAATGATTTAAATAAATTATGCTGATATGATAATATTCGTATAATCCCCGGGAGAGATTTTAATATTTGTTTATTATAAAAGTAAAGACAATTGTATGATATCCACATTTTCATTAATCTAATGAATTTCAATTTATCATTTGTTTTTTGTAGATGAAATAATGAAGATGATCTATACGGGCACATAGTGGACAATATCCTTCGAAATTATTAACATATAATTTAAATAATCATAAACATGAAGTTTTTTTATCAATATTTCACAAAAAGTGTAAAATCATATTTTTTTATTATATATATATTTTTTAAAAGAAGATTATTTTTAATATCTTTTGATGCATGAGACCCCTGGTTTAGATGAATTGTAATGTAGTATATCATTATAACCTATATGTTACATTGGTAGAATAAATTTTAATACATTTAATGAAAATGTGAATATTTGATTTTGATAAATGAAATTTGTTGATAAATATTCACTAAATATATAATAAAATAAATGTATGTTGTGAAAATATATTTTTCCCCAAAATTTATTTTTATTTATTATTCTGAGAAAATAATATTGTTATTTTTTCCACAATTGTAGAGGTTATTTAAAAAAATCAAATAATTTTTAAAACCATAATATCAAAATTATCATAGAGTAATTTTTTTTGAATTTTCTGAAATGATTAATTTTTCATTATATAGTGAAATATACTAATAAAAATTGGAAACATTCAATTCATTCAATAAATTTTTAAAATAATTTTTTTTAAAATGAAATGATATGTTATTATATTAATGTTGTTAATAAACGAGTTAGGGCCATGGTAATTTATTTTATGTTTATTTTGGAACAAAATCCTTTTATACTTGAAAACTTTTTTTAAGAAAATATTTTATCATCTTGTTTTGTTAGATTATTTTTAATGTAATTTCAAGAACTATTAAATATTGAAATTTATAAAATGGATTATATATTTTGAAACATCATATAAAATATCTTAATAATGGAACAATATTTTTTTCTTAATGAATTCTTGAAAAATAAAAATTGTGTAACTACGATTAATGTTAAATTGTGTTTTCTGAGGATTTTAAACCCTGTGATATGTGTGAATTTTCCAATGAATCTTGTCTAAATCTTATTGTATCTCAATATTTTTCCCTTATAAAAGCCCACCTTAAATTATATATATATATTTGTAAAAAAATCTTGAGATATACATTATTATATTTTAATCTGTTAAATAATTTCTAGGGTGTCCCCATTACACTAATAAAAGAAATCCCTTCATTTCTCTTCTTTACCCCACTAAAAGACATATCCCTCAATAAATCCCTACCAAAATAAATTCTAAAATTCTGTATCCAATGTTATGTGGTTACCTTATTATGAAATGTTAGTGCTAGTGGTTTTAATGAAATAGTCAAAATAAGGCCAACCTAATGATATATAATAGTCTTATATGAACCCTTTAAAATTAAATCTTCATAAACCTCCTTTAGACATTTATTATTCATCATAAAATAGTAAATTAATTATCATATATTTAATTCAATGTTATTTTGATCATTCAACCACACATATACATACTCTATTCTATCAAATATAATATGAAAGTATTGATGATACGTAAGTGTGGACTATTGTCTCGACGTAGATATATAATTACTTTTCAATCGTAATCACTCATGATTATATATTATATTTCCAACAAATATTTAAAATTATAATTTATAAATAATTATTATTCTACAATTTTTTATCATATATACATTAATACATTCGAGTCTCTAGTAAAACAATAACGCCGCATGTACGTACATCTGTACAACCAACTCCATGAAGTAATGTGGATAATTTTTTATTTAAAATATAATGTATGGTAATAAGAATATATTAAATGAATAATATATATATATATATATATATTATAAATAAGATATTTTAAATATGATTTTTTTACTATTAGTTCATTCCATCCATATAAATGTTAAAACAACGTTCTTGTGCTGGTAAGGACTACAGCCTCCTCAAACAGTGTTATTAATTTTTATTAATATACATTATGGAGGAATATATATATATATATATATATATTACTTTTATTTAATGATAAAAATAAATATATGATGGAAAAAAGTTCAAATTGGAGAAACCAGAACAACTAGAAAAACTTTGAAAAAGAAATAGTAAGACACCTAAAGATGATGATTTTGAAAAGAAATTAAAAATAAATTGTTATTAAATTTTATAATTGGGTAATATGTGATATAATAAGTAATAAAATTATTTTTGTAAGTATTTATAATAAATTTATAATTATTATACATGATATTAGAGTGCTTTTTAAGCAAGTGGTATTTTTAGTATGTGATATATGTTTTAATCTCATTTGTATAGTAATTGATTATGATCATGTTTATAATTATGAAATTGTATGATATAACATTAAATAAACTACATAATTTTATTCCCTAATAGTTTTCCATAGAAAATAAATACATTTCATTCAACTTCCTCACAATAAAAACTAACAAGACTAAAATAATATTTTTAATAAAATATGACATTATTTTAGTTATTCATAGAAAAAAAATAATCATAAATTTACATATTTTCATTAAAATATTTTTAATAATGTATTTTAAAATATGATATAAATTTATAAATTAATTTTTTAACACTATATTAATTTTTATGGAAAAATAAAATTTCATATTATTTTCATTTATGAATATCTTAGTTTTCACTTTTTCAGAAAATATTAATAGAAACTTTGTTTTATTTTATATGACCTTAGTAGATATCCCAACCAAATTAATGATAAATGTTAAAATAATCCCCTAAATATTTCCATATTTATTTGAAATAAATATTTTACGAAATCATTTTTTAAATTATTTTATTTTAACGAATTAATTTCAAAAGGGAAAGTGTTTTTTCTTTACCAATGTTTTTAATGATCATTTAGGGAAATTATATGATTGAAAAACCAAAAAGACTAAGGTTTACTAAGGATTAATAGGCATATTTTCCAATGATACCATCATTATTTTTTCTATGTATAGTGTTTCTTTATGACGAAATGATGTTTATGAAACTTGTTCATTTCAACATCTTATGAAATTATGAAATATTGGAATTATTTTTAAACACGTTCACATTCCATGGAAACTGATATGATGAATGTTTCATGATAATTTTTCCAACATATGTATGAATTTTATTAGATTATGGGAGGGTCTATAATTATATATCCTTCCAATAAATTATATAATAGTTGATATCTCATTTGATTTTAATGAATGGAATGTAGAGTGAACCATGTTTAGTAAGATAATTTTTCTACATTAAAAATATAATGATAAAAACCCGAATAATTTTATATAATGAAGTGTGTAACTGATCAAATATAATAGTCCTAGAAGCATGCCTTAAATCTTAATAAAATATTTTCTTTGCTTATTTGTAAGGTCCCAACTTATGTCATGTACTAATGATATGCTCTCATGTCTAAAATTATTTGATTCCATTATGAATCATATCATATGAAATTTCATGTTTTATTCCATGACTCAAAATTATAATCTAATATGTTAAAGGAGAGGTTGTAAAATTATATGAACATTTCATTATACACCAATGATTAGGTTATGATTACATGATCATAAAATACCTCCCATAAATGGCCTTACTGAACTTTAGAGGTCACCCTTTCCTTTTTTCCTTTACCCCATGTTATGTAAAATATATTATGTCTGAAATGTTTTAAAAGTTTTCATGTCATAATGACCATATTGGTAAATATTTTCATTCAATTATGAAATTGTTGTTTATATATAAAAGTTCAAAAATATAATAACCCCATTAAATTATGGTCTTTGAAATTATTTTTTATTTTTTATATTTAAAGATTAATATGTAACATCAATGTAATGAAATCATAAGTAAATATAGATGTAATTAGACAAAGTTTTAGTTTCCATGGAAGTTAGTATGATTGAACTTTAGTAATAACACTTCATATGGACTTTTTAATATGAGAATATATTAAGTTGTGATAATGGAGGGAGTCTTGTTTTCATATTAAACATACCTATCATAATACTACATGTGGATGTAGCTTTTCAATAGATGAATCTAGGGGTATTAGTCCAAAAAAATAAGTCATGTTTAACGTGCCCATAATTATAGTTCATTTTCTGTGTTCCCATACTATTTACCTATTTTAAATCATTTTGGGGATATTTTTTGGTTAATTAAATTTTTTATGAGCCATTCTTATGGTATCAAAAATAGGATGTCCATCAATTTCATAGGTCAATAGTAAGGTTTCATAGATTAAATATAATGTTTTGTGATATAGACATCCTATTAATGTTTTTTCATTATTATGTGGTTTTTAACATTGATTATTGTTGCTTAAACTATGCTTTGTAATATTTTTCATTCTATGGAACACAAAATAGCCATGTTAATGTTTAATGAAATGAATAATGAAATCATTATACACCTGAAATACCAAATATTATAGGATATGTAGTAAAAAATAATGATTATATAATTACCTAAAAATCTCAATACATGAATAAAACATTGAATCAAGATGAGATAAAGATGTAACATCATTATATCAATTCTTTCATGAGGAAACATCCACATAATATTAGTCAATCAAAGGATCCCCTAGTTTCTCTGAAATGGATCAATACTTCCTAAAATATATTTTTCATTTAATAGTGTTCAGAATCAAAAATATATTTTATATTCTTAATTACTTTTGAGGAGAATTGGATCGACTATGTACCCTTATTAATAATTTCATGCTAAGGGGATAAATTTAATACATAGAGTGTGATGTGCTAATTTGAATATTCTTAACTAATTACATTCTTAAAATCATTCATAAAAATATTAAAAGTAGTTATTTATGAAAATATAGAACTATAGTGAATTTTTTAGTACCTATATTGAAAATTTTATAATAATTTCATGATATGCATCTAGTTTTATAATACATCATAAATATATAGTTGGTTAATTAAATAGTTTCATAAAATCATTTTTTTAAATAGAATTATCCAGAATTGAATTTAGTATCTATAATGAAATATTTGGATTATCTATCAAAATATAAATGATAATAAAAAATTACCATCAATCTTGTGATTTTTATAAATAATGATATATGGAATTTAAATGAAATTACAAAAACTACATAGATATAAATATGAGATTTCCTTTATGATTAATCTTTTGATGAAAAACATGGATAACATTTTATTTAAGTTACTAGAAAATGTTTTAAGTGTGTAAAGGAATATGATCAATAAATTTAATGTTGATGTAATTGGAAAAATACTGATAGTTATTTGAATAGAGTGAAATATCTATATAATTCACCACCGATAGAATGTGGTTTCAAATTAAAGGTGTATAGGTTTCCTTCTAATTAGTAATAAAATTTTATGGTTAATTACGATGATTAATTTTAGAAACCTGTTAATCTTATACAAAAAAGTAAATCTCACGTGACAACGATTATAGATTAGGTTTAGAATAAAAACATCTTGAATGATAAATTTTCAATTAATCATAGAAATTGTACTTTATTATTTTATTCATGAAGTACCAAATTGTTTATATATGATGAATTTTAAACGGGTATCACATAACCATATCAATGAATAGATGGTAAATTAGGTGTTAACACCCACAATAGTAAGAAAATGACATCTCATGTTTATCAATAATATAAAACTAAATTTTTTGGAATTTTATTCTTAATCTTGAATAATTTGATCGTATATACTTCAAGGATGGGATTTATTGACATGAAACACACAAAAATTATAGTGGAATTGATTCCATGTTAGATATTTTGAAAATACATATGATATTTTATCCAAGTAATGATAAATATGAATTTCTTATAGAAATCCCATATTTTAAATGATTAGTCATTCCTATATAAAATTTGTGGATTATCTTATAAGGTTTTGAAAAACTCAACATCATGGATTCCTTTATTATGTTGAAGTTTTTTATTGTCTTTTTAAAATAAATCCCTTATTTTCTAGGATATCATGAAGTTTAATTTTTAATATAACACATAATGGGTGATATTACTATTTTAAAAACACTATGTATAATATCCTTGATTGAGATTTATGAATTATATATGAAACACGATGATAGTCATTAAAATGGATTAATCTTTAAATGTAAAATACCTTGGAATGAACATATTTTTTTTATAATAATACATTAGTAAATGAAACTATAATTGATTATCTAGATCCCAATAAGAGAATTATCACTGAAAAAAACCTTATAACCCATATTGATGACTATTTTCATCCACTGGGTGAATCTTAATTCATATACAGAATTAACATTCATTATAGATATCATCAATTCAAGATCCAAAGTTAGATATTCTCGACATAAAATTAAATAAAAGTTATGGACACTATTAATTAATAGTGATTAAATTTTATTCATAAAAATCACACTATTATCATCATGTATTTAATGAATATAGTATTTATAGATGATCATTATCAGTTAGTGCTATTATTTATAGAAAATTTTCTTATATATTCAATGTTTATGGAATCAAATAAAGATCACTTGAGAATTGTACTGAAGACCGAAAGGAGTAATCTATTTTATGAAACATTTACCCAAAAATGAATTTTAGATATTATTTTAGAAATTAACTATTTTTCCATAAATTATTAAATTTTTATTAATCATGAAAATCCAATAATTATAAAACATGGATTATCAATTACTAATGTATTTGGAAGTCTATGTTGATAATATATATAAGGAAATAAAATCATTGCATCCTTATTTTAATTTCCATTATGATCTATTAAATCCATTTGAGCACCTAAAAACCATGGGATAACATGGTAAATACAATAAATAATTGGGTGATCTAAAAAACCTATTTTGTGTTACAAACATGGGGGGAGGAAAAATATGTTTGTCAATGTTATGACATTATATAATATAAGGTAAGGAACATGAGAAATCAAAGGAATCATAGAATAAGGTTCATGTTATCATATGATCATGGAAACCTATGAAAGTTGAAATGACATAAAGCATAGCGTAAAAGTAATTCAAGCCTTTATACCAAGACAAAATCACATGTTGGATAGATCCCCATAGTGGATTAAGTTTACTCTATAATCTCATTCATGAAGACTCATTCCACTAAAGTAATACCTAATTCATTGGAGGTGAATATAATAGTATTCCCATATATGATATTCATTTCATGTAAATTTATATGTATTACACATAACTATATAAATCATGGCCATAAATTTTATAATTTCACATTGAAATAAATCTTTTGTGTAATTATGTCTCATAACATAACAATAAGATATTCGTTAAAGATAGATTTTTAGATATGACCACACAGAATGTATTTACCCATCAAAGGAAGAGAGAATAATATAAGTATACATGTGAGATAAATATATATATAATTTATAAATATCCATAACAAAATAGAGTGAAAGGAAGTAATATAAATAGAGAATGGCCATAAATAAAAGAAACTGGTGGTTAAATATATACCTTACCTTCATTTTCATTCATCAAGTGAGCTCAATGTATACATGAATGATAAATCTATTTAATTGTATAAATACTTATAGATATTTTAAAAATTGTTATTCATGTTAATTTACTCAATAAGTTGACATATTAAATTAATTATTGAATTAATGAAATGGTGGATGATTTAATGATAAATAGTTCATATGTCCAAAATCACTTTGGTATGTTGACTAATGTCAAATGTAATATGAACTAAAAATCTCCAAGATGGTAGAAATTACAAAATTATATTTTTATTATGTATATTATACTTTTTAAACAATCTATATATATGTTTTTAAAAAATGAAATACGTTATAAACATGGAGACGGTAAGTCGTACGTGTGCATGTGTAACAATTCAATTATTTGATGATCATAATGGAAGTATTTTAAGTTATGTTTTATCAAATAATTATGATAACTATATAATAAATATAATATTAATTGTTTGAATATTATTACACATACCATACATGTGATGCTACAAAAAATTAATTACATGGCTTTATGAGGTGATAGTCCTCCTTATATATGGACTATGTTATAATGTATTCAATTAGTGATAGGGAAAATTTTATATTACAAATATTTTATAAATAATGGTTTATATTCCATGAATATCGTATATTGAAATCAAAATAATCCTTATTATCTTCAATGTAAATCATATGTGAAAAATGAACCACATCACTTCATAAGGATGTGGTTCACTGTTCACACATGAGAGGTTATCATATTCTCTATGAAATGGTATGAAATGTGGTATATATGAATTTATAATTAAGAAGGTATAAAAATATAATTAATATATTATATTTAAATTATATAAATCATTATTAATAGTTGTATGAAGTGGTGGAAGAAAACAAATTATGTTGGCTTGTGAGTTGGTAGAATGTCATGCACACAGTTAAATGTTTTGGTTTCAATTTGATGGTTATGGTGATGGTATTAGATCATACCATAAATTAAAAAAATAACATAATATAGAAGATTAATAGTTAATTATTTCACTATGTTTTAATAATATCTGTATTTGGTGGAGATAGAAATAAAGTAAAACACTCGGTTAAGGATGGTACATCTTCGTTAGAGAGCTTCTTTTGGGTTGCACTGAATACATTAATAGGTTAGGTTTTTTTATCAAAAAATGATTATATGATGATGTAATTAATGTAGGTATGTTATTTTTATATGTTTTTTTCAAAACAATTATTTTTTGACATGTGTAAAGGATATGATATTTCAGTGACTTTTATAGGAAAGGGAGAGGACACACTAGAATGCATTAAAAGAGAGAATTCCACCAGCAATTTTCTTTATACACAATGATCAAAAATTGAAAATTTTTAAACTTTATAAGACATATGTAAAAAATATATACATAAAAATGTTAATGATAAGTGTTCTGGGGAATTTTAAAACAATGTCTCTTATTATAACCCACAGTAAATGTTTTTTACATTAATCACAGTAAATATTTTTTTATTGGTTTAACTATTTATGAAGATTAAAAATATATTTTAAATATTTAGAAAATATATAATATTATAATTACCAATATAGAATCCAATTTTCAAAATTTAACTAACAAAACTATCATAAATCAATTTAATATGTCACAAATGACGTGTCAAAACCAATTTTTTAGGAAATGAGTTTTTTAAGAAAAATATAATCTCAAATTAACTATATGAAATTTAATAATAATTTAATGAATATAAATTAATATTTATATACTTATAATTTATAAATGTAATTAATATATTTCATTATTATGTTCTATTTTAATAATTAAAAATTGATAGCAATTATTAACAATAGAAATGTTTTTAGAAAAGAGAGTTTTATATCCAAAAAATAAACTTATACTAATGTCTTGAGGAATATGATTTCAATTTAATATAACAAAAAAATAATTATGTTCATTATATTTTAAATTATAATAATATTATGACTTAATTTATTATATAAATTGAAAATTTGTAAAAAAAAATTATTTTTCAATAATTACTGAAAAAATGATATTTTACGAAGAATAAAAAACATTAACATAATGTTAATATTGATACAATTATTTCAAAAAAAAATTTGACATAATATTTATAAATTATTTAAAACATAAAAATTAATTCTGTCAAAAAAAGTGCAATTATTCCACATTTTAGAAAAAATAAAAAAAATTGAGAAAAAGATTCTTTTTGTTTCAAATGGTGGTTATTTTATTTATAATTATTATACAATCATTGAATTTATTTTATTCATTTTTAAGCCAAATAATGGTTCATAATATACATATTATAACTCCTAATAGACAATTTAACTACTAGGTCATAATGTCCATGTTTAAATAATTGAGCATCACCTTAAATTTGAACCATGTTTTCTGTGCATCATAACCTATCAAAGAAATTAGATTTATTTAAAATGAAATACTTTATAAAGTATTATGGTGATACATTCTTCCCCACATAAATAATTTCACCCATTAAGTATCATATTACAAATATTTGTAAATATATGTGGGAAAGCATTGATTCATCCCCTCTTCTGGTCCCATAGATTCTTCTATAATACTGCGTTCTCACTATAACACATTTGACCAGGGGAGTTATAATGTTTCATAGGAAACTGTTTTTACAATTCAATATCTTCATTAACTAATACTCAAATGACATGTTTTCTCCCATAGTGTCACCTAAATACTTATTATATGTGTGGGTATATTACGTAATTTTTTAATAGGTATGCATAGAACACATCATGTACATGAGAAAGGTTAGGATGGAGTTATAGTTAGTTTGCCAACACTCTGATATGATAAAGGATCTAAATCAGCACAATGTTTCATGGAATAGTCATTCCTTATAACTAAACCACATTAATTTCTTCCGTGATGAAATATAATGGAACACCTAATCATTGTTGTAAGACTATAGGTATTGTTTATAGTGTTCTACATTTCATTTCTATCAAAATTTCATAGATTTCTTATCCTTGTGAATGGATTAGAACATCTATGACATATATTGGGAATGATTAGGTCCCACCAATTTCCTCTCTCCAACTTCAACCCAGCATGTTAGAGTCTAACATTTCTTCCCAGCAAAAGAATCATATCCTATAATTTTATATCTAGAATTAATGTTGTTGTTATATGATAACCCTACTATGGTAAGGTGTTAATCCTAACATTCATGAGAATCCATTGAACAATACCTCAACCAATCCTCATTATTTTGGATAGCTCTATCAGACGAAACATATATTTGATGGTGATAAGTAGTACTAAAATCATATTCTATATCAAAAATCTTCTTTTTATTTCTCAAGAATATTGATCTAAACCATGAATTTTGATTTAAAAAAAATTGAAAATTGTACCCCATGAGATGATAGCAATTCATTTATGTATATATTATACAATCTTCCAAGTGTGAAATCTTAATTGATTGAAATGTAATTTTATTAATTTTAATATTGATTTACTACCATCCATGTAGAGTAATTATATTTAGGTTTCATAGGGAGTATTATGATGAAATGTATGGGTTTTACACCCACTTCCATACTGGTAAGGTAAATTGTTAAATCATTCCATTAGACCTCTTTTATTCAACCTTGATTTGTCGGCATACCATGAAACAAGATACAAGTTCTAGAATCTCCCACTTCTTGTTATCCCATAAAAATATTACCTTTAGATCTCAATACATCATTGTGAATCTAAGATGAATAAATAATTGTGAAATATTTTAATAATCTAGAATCACTCTATTTATCCCTTTGTATTTAGGGGAAAAATTTCCATGTTCCAAACCATATAACCCCATTTTAGGCAACCCAAACATTATAGAATTATACACCACTGGGAACCACCTCCTACATCATCTGGTCCTCCATGACCCTCTCAAGAATTTATGGTTGATTTGTTATTAGAAAAAATTAAAATTAAATAAATTTACAATTTTTATATACATCCTCAGAAAATTTAAGATGATTGGATGCTTCTCAATTATCATCATTGATATAATCACTTGAAACTTTATATTGAGTGAATATAGAACATAGTTTTATTTCTTTGGATGGTAATGAATTAAGAAGTTGCAGTCCTTGATCACATATAACAATATTTTCTAGTAAATGATAATCTCCATCTATGAGAATTTATATATTAGGCTCATATAATTCTTATATATTTCACTCTTTTTCCAATAGTGAAAATTTCTCTAGATCATTAACACAAAAATAACTATATCCAATAAAAAAATGTGTTGGATGATTTTGATCGTTATCATCCATCTACATTAAACAATAGCATACCATTTTATCATTTTGAGTTTGTATACATCCCAAACACATAGTTGATGTATTAGTGAAAACCACAAAATGTACCCCACTTTAGGGTAGCCTAACTAAGCGTAATGTGATTATCATTTTATTTAATATAATAAAACAATCTTCATATTCATAGTTCAGAGAAAATTTTACCCCTTCTATATTATCCTTGTCTTCAAGTCTGAAAATTGTGAAAACATATTCAATGATCATTAGCAATACCCATGTAATCCCATAAAACTATGAATACCCAATAGAGATACTAGAATCATCTAGACATCAATGGTCTTTCTCTTACAAAGGTCTATATATGTCTCTTTAGTCAGGATATAATTCATTATGAATGATAATTCCTTTATCTACAACTCAAATTTATGATACATTACATATAGATTCTTATTTATCATTTATTTATAACTACATTAAAATTATCCTCATGACCTTCCTCGAATTTCAATTACATTAGAATGTCATCTATAAAGACGAATAAAATTGTTTCCTCAATCCTTGTAGTTATAACATTTGATAATAGGATGATGGTTGGTTGGATCATTCCTTTTATTTATATCATTGGCGGGATTCTCCCATTGAGAATCTACCATTATGTTCCCTTTACATCTTGCACCTTATCCTTTTACTCATTCATTTCTGAAAATTTAGAGGTTGTTTTCCCCTTATTTTTGACAACAGGGATATGGGAACTTAATACCAACAATATATTTCTCCACCATACTACTAGAATTAGACTTAATTTTCTACTGATTATCCTCATGAGAGCCATGATATTCACTAATCTCCATCATGGCCTTGAGTCACATAAATAATTTTCTACACCGCTTTCAATGCCTTTTATAGAAAAATAATTTCTAAGACATTAATTTAACTCACTATAAAATGAGTCAACATTATTTTTTAAGGATATGGGAAAACTATAAGTGTACCCTAAAAGTCATATGATTAATTATTCACACACCCCAATGGATTATTCAAAAATAATTTAATGATTTTGAAATCCACTTACATTTTATGTCAGGGTGTCTGAGGAAAATATTTTCCAAAAAATCTGAAATTTTCTCTGATAAAACTCATTAATATATTTATCACACTTCATGTTTTCTTATAAACAAACACCATTGATCAGATTCTCCACCTATAAGATGAACTATCAATGAAACATTCTCTTTATGAGAGAATTTAATGATTCATAATATCTTACAAATTACGTTTATAAACTATTCAATAATTATAGGATTAGAAAATCCACTAAATTTGGGAGGCCATCATTTCATAGATGATTCAATTGAAACGTTATATTTCATGGGGGGATTAGAGACTTCCACTTACATAATGTATCTTTTAAAAATATGAATTATCAAAAAAAAGTTATTGTGATGAAGATACCATCTTCTACATCTATAGGGTATGTACCTAATTTTGATAGTCATCACGTTTCCACTCACAAAAGTTATTGACTCAGTTTCTCTAATTTCAAGCCATAACAGAAATAAAATAAGAATTAAGGATGAGTATATTAAATTTATTACACACATGTACGATAAAAGATATACATTAATTGGTTAAATAATATTTTCCTTAAAGTATGAATTTCAATGATTCAACCTCTTTTATCAATGATAATTTTTATAATGTCCAGACTCTCTGACCAAGGTACGGTTCGTTAGTTTTTTTTTGAATTATTTAAATGGTCCTAATAAATTCACCTAATAAAGATAAGGTGGTAATGGAAATTTCTTGGGGCAGAAACAGATCCTAGTGCACTGAAAAAGGGTAAAATAGGACGGGCTTCATGATTAGGAGAAATTGTGTAGGCCAGATGCACAATTGTGTGACCTATTGTAGAGAGATACTGAAGTTGCAAAACCATTTCACCGGGTGTGTGCATGGTCTGGGAAACCATGCGCTGAGACTATGCAAGATTTTTTTTAAGGTGATAGAATCTTGTATACAATTTGCGCACAGTTTCCCAAATTGTGTGAAGAAACCATGTATGACAGATTTAAGGGAACAGTTACCATTTTACCTAGTTTCTTTTATGTTCTAATTTTCATCTTTCATCTCCCTTGTGTGCATAGAATTCCCTAAAAGTAACCTTGAGATTCAAAGTGTTCTCCTATTTTATTATCTTTTAAATCCTTCATATGATGTTCAATCAACAATTTTTCAGTGGCTTTAGATCCATAAAGGTAAGGCTAACCTCATTCTCTCTTATTCCCTCGTTATATTCCACCATTAGTTACGCTATTTAGTTGCAGGCTCATTCATTCTATTTTCAATGAATTGGATTGGTACCCAAATATACTCTAACCTGCTCAAAAAATGAGGTCGATACATTTCTAATCATTATCTATGGCCCTAAGGTAGGAGGTCTTGTAGATTTCCTCTTGATTTTTGGACGTTTCGTATTTAATCTAGTGGTGTTGGGATTCATCCATTTTCAAAGACCCCTATAGTCTTAATTTCATAATATCTAATTCAATATAGTGTGTGTACAAAGGTTAATTGACTCAATTTTAGGGGATTCTTTATCTACCATGCTCTATAAAGACTCCCATGGGGTATTCCACCTTAATTGTTCATTTTAGCCCAATTTAACGAAATTGATGAATTATTGTTTATGATTTCATGCATGGTTTTAAATTTAATTGCCCATCTACCATGTTTATTTGACTTATATAATGGTTTCTTGATTATGTTTTTCCACCTTTTAATTGGAATTGGATAATTGACCATGTTAGTATATGACATGACACTTTGGGCTTGACCACTTACCATGGAATGAAATTTCCATGTTAGGAAATTTATATAGGTTGGATAGGATGAGATGGACTATACCTAAATAATAAATTGGTATCAAATGAAATAGATTTAATGGGTTTCATGTCCTTTCCCTTTACTAGAGTTATTTAGGAAGGATTTGTGTATTGGTTGTCTTGTTTAAATTAAAATGATGTAAGATAGTTTTTTGTAGAGTATATAATATATATCTTTTTCCTTATGGTTTTGGACACAAGGATAATGAGAGCCTTGAGGTGTAGAAGATTTTGTTAGTTTTTATATTTGGACCCAAGGACCGTTAGATCCTTGAGTTTGGGGTGACCATGAGAGCACCCTCATGTATTGCCAAGAGACCGTGAGAGCTCTTGTAGTTGGGCCAAGGGTTAGACTCTGAGAGCTACCTTAGTATTGGATAACTAAGAGGTACGTCTAGATCCACCCAACATATATCTACACACACAAACACACACACACACACATATATATATAACTATCTAAACTATATATATATTTATATTTAAGGTGACATGGTTAGACTTACCATCATCGAGTTGAAGCAAGTAGACCATCCATGTGTCCATTAGGAACCTGAGAGGGAGGTTATTTTTTAATTCTACATTATCTAAATTTTTTATTACCAACGCACTATTTACTTATGATAAACTAATCATATTACATGTAGACACCATTGTTTTTTGGCCTATTGAGATTTATCTCACACCCTATTTGGGCTACATTCAGCACCCTAGCAGTTTGTTCACCTGCTTTTATGGATAAGGACAAGAATAACTCTTCTAGATATTGATCATTTTTATTTAGATGGTGCACAGGATAAGAGGACTGAGCTTAGGCTCAAGATTATATGGATCAGCTATTCTTTTTTCTCAATTTTGTATCTTGTACCTGTAGGTTTGGTTCCTACATTTTGTTCCCTTTTTTTACTAGCATTCCATGCATGCATACTTTTATCATACACTACCTACGAGGCCTTATAATTTATTCTTTGGATTTTCCACTTTTTACTTATTCTATATTTTCATTATGCTTCCTATATTTCATGTTTATATTACACTATTTACTAATCTAACATGTGGTTGATATCTCCACTCTTTAATGTTAAACCCCCCACTGCTAGTCGGGATCTCTTAGTATATGGGGAGACACTCCAAGGGTCATGTGTCCAATTCAGTTTGGGGAATAGGTTAAATGGAATCAAGGTATGGGATATAAAAAATTGGTAACAAATGTTAATCCATTCTTGATTTAATATTAAGTGATTCCAGATTGGAGATTAGGAAACCTTGTTACTTGGACACTAGTTGTGCTTGGGCATCGGGAACCCATGTATGGGGTAAGGACCAACTTGTTTGATTCATTGTTGTTATTAATTCTGTTGTTATTGTTGATATCATATCCACATTGGGTGTTTCACAGTTTTTTCGATGTTGTTGATATTGATTATATTGGAATTGTGATTTCATTATTCAACCTGATGAAATGAGGGTTATGTTTTAGAAAATGCATCATAATAGGAACAATATGAGTAGGCCATGTATTTTTCTATGTCATGTTTAAATTTTCATCTATCATTTCCTATTGTATATTTTTGTTCCTTTTACATGGATATAATTATTCGAACATCTTTATGTGTGTATTGGATCATTATATGGTGTTAGTTTAGTAGGTTCCACTCTTTGATTAATAAGGTGTATGGGACCACATGGATCATAAAATGGAATTCATACTGCCTCAACCATTTGGGGGATGATATAATTACATGTATAAGGACAATTTAATCTGAACATGAAATTCATGTGAGTGCCATATTTTGACTCATAAGTTGTATGGGCCCTTATAGGCCGAAAAATGACATATAATTGGACTCAACTGTTTGAAATGACATATAATTTGAGAACATCATTTTCACACATGTCTAATGTAGAAATATGACTTGAACCAAACCATTGTAGTGGGTAGGGGTGTTCTTCATTGTTATGGCCTATTACAATCTATTACAATGACTAGACTGGGCATTAGAAGTTGGAAGAGATGCATGTTTTTTCATTTAAGAAGGATTTCATTCCATCCCTAGTTGCCTAAATGCTTTTATCTAAAGTGGTAAATATATTATGAGACGTTATTTTGGAATTGTAGAATTATGATACCACAACATCCTCCAGTCGTGTGCCCTAAAGGCAGAAATGACCATGTTCTTGAGGTGTCAATCCCTAATCCACTGATCAATCATCCAGATGATCCACTTATGGTTCCTCCTCCTTTAACTTAGTTGGGTGTTGACGCCCATTTTTTAGGAGTATTCTTGAGTATGATCTAGAATATTCAAGGAGGAGCGCGACCTGCATCGAGAATGCCAGAGTGAACTCATGAGATTGAGCAGTAGCATCCTCTAACTTTCTCAGGGATGGCAGGCCTTTTGTTGTGGATTCCAAGATTGAGGTGATCAATTCTATCTTTGATCACCAAGATATGCCTCCATAGAAGAGGGCCAAGATAGTTTCCAACATGCTACATGGTATAGAGAAGAGGTGGTGGGATGTCCTCACCCAAGAAATCCAGAATAAATAGATAGTTTTATCTAACTTTTGGACTATGTTCTTCGACTTCTGATTTCCCCATACATTGATTCTTGACATACCTAGAGAGTTTATGAATTTACATAAGGGAATTATGATAGTTATAGATTATTTTTACCACTCCACTGAGTTATAGATTTTTTATCCTTTCTACGGTTGATGATCTTATGGCATTGAGGATATTTGAGGATGGGTTGTGTTACGTCATTTGGTCACAGGTCAATGTTTTTAGGCTGAAGAATATTTCCAAAACCGCCACAAAATTCACTAATTATGGAATGAAATATTAGAGATGTATATATAGTGAGATAATGTTTTTTGGCACCTAAATCTCCCAATTTATTATCTTATGGGAAGAAACTATGTTTTGACATTTCTCATAGGGGAAGAAATAATCAGGATCTTATGGCTAAAAAATATAATTGTTGTCATCAGTATGGGAAGACATAGAGATTTAAAGTTCATTGCCCATGAGATCTAGTAGAGTGTAGAGGTTGTGGGAGGACGGGTCACTTACACCATTTCTTCAGAAGCTTCCCTTCAGTTCCTAGTGATTAATGATATATACCTACTCCAAAATCACCAGAAGGTTAGGCAGGATCACAATAGTTAGGAAGCTAGAACACCACCGTCCTATAAGGCCAATGTGGTGGTCTAGGTAGAAGCAACCCAACTTATTATTCACAGCAACCACAGTGCGGGCCGTGTAACATCACATTATGTTTCCATGTTTTTTTAATGTTTCCAAGAACCTCGGTTTTGGAGTAGTGACTCAGGGTGTGCATTGGGGTGAACATTTAAGTAAAAAAAGGGCAATGGCTTGTGCATGGTTTGCAGATGGTTTGACAAATCGTGCAATAAAACTGGGCCAACCACGCAGCACTGGATAGAGAGGTACACACGGTGTGTGTACAGTTTGACAAACAGTGTGACCAAACTGTTCAGACTGTGTATCTCTGGACAGTGAGGTCTGCACAGTTTGCGCACGATTTGACAAACTGTGCGTCTATGCCCAAGTAAATTGTGCATGCACTTCTCAATTCTGAATTTTTCTTTTAAAACCACCTGAACCCCCGGGACTTCCATATTTTCGACCATGGCTTAGTCTTGACTCATTTTAGGTCATTCCAAATCCTATTATAGAGATTCCAAGGAGATCTGAACGTCATTCTTCGAGATTGAGGGCTTGGATTGAAGATCTGCTCTCCTCCTGGTAAGTGGATATCATCCCGTTGTGTATCTCATTCATTCCTCTATCTTTCCATGATCATTTCAGGGAATAATTCCTTTTCTTCAATGGATTTAAACCTATGAGTTGAGTTATAGATCTAGGATTGTGAATCTAGATCTAGTTTTGCAAGATTATGATTCCTTTGATCTTAATTTTGGAATTAAGGATTTTGATCCAGTTTTTGATCGACATCATTGTGCCACTCGGTTTTGGGGTTTCTGGTTGGGCTAACTCGCGTCAATAAATCGATTAAGGTGGTTCCGTACCGATTTTCCAAATTGATTAACAATGTATTTGCTTTATTTGTTTCAATTATTGATTTGAATACAATTGCTCAAGTTTGATTTCAATTAAATTGATAAAAACTCGATTCCAATGAATAAAGGTATTTGAAATGGTTTTGGAAGGAAAATTTGGAATGAAATACCAATTCCATTGAATTAGGTATTTTTATGAAAAATGGCCAATTTAAATTGTTGGTTTTAAATTGTGGATTTGATGGAAATGATTTCAGTTTAATTGTTGAATTTAATTTTGAAATAAATTGTGTAATTATAGAATTGGTTTTAAATGGATTTCAAACATATGAAAATGGATAAAAAAGGATTTGAATGAAAACCATTGGTTTTATCTTCTAGAAGGGCATGTTTTGAATAAAATACTTTTTTGGTTTTAAATGGAATGAAAATAGCACTTTTTGAAATGGGAGAATGGGATTGATCGTATTTAAGCATTCTTAAAATAGTTCACCCATCATTTAAGAGAGCATGAAAGCCATAGGTAGTTAGTGATTTATTTGGATACACTATACTCTATGACAATGTTCTAAAACATACATGCAACAGGTCACATCCTCGATGGGTTGGTGACAAGTCTCCTTTGGCCAATGTCATAGGAACGTGTATATACACATTTTGCTGAGTTCACATAGAGAGTGTGGAATCCAATAACTGTTTAATACTATCGTACCTTTTGGAAGATGGACATGTTTCTCACTTGTTTATTTATATTTGAGATATAATTGTATGCCAATGCTTTTGAACTGCTTACGTGCCTGATAAATTTATATAAACTGTTTTATTTAAATGTTTTACTTAAGGTATTGTTTTAGAAATATTCCATCATTTGTAAAGCCTTTTCTTGAAATATTTATTTCCATCATGTGTAAATGTTCCGCATATTTTGTTAGAATATGCTTTTGATTTGACAAACCTGTTAATTTGAAAATTGAAATCTTTTCCTTTGGATAATCTATATTTGGCATCTGTTACAAAATTTTTGGTTGTTTCCTACCGGGCTTAGGCTCACACCCTACTTTTGGCTTCGGGTGATTGTAGTCTTTCTTCATCCAGGATCGAGCAAAGTGAAGGGATCTCTTTGAGGTGGATTCAGTTGTTGATCTATGGTCTTGGTGAGTTGTGTCCTTAAGGACCTTGGGGCTATTTTACCATTTTTAGTACTTGGGTTGTAGTACTTTGTGTTTTTATTCCTCTTTATATTCTGGTACATTATTCCCGGTGGAGTTTCTTTTGTAATGCATATTGTTATGTTATCTACTGCTTCCGCATTCTTGTGGAAAAAACCATTCCCACTAGCTAGTTGTGTGATGACAGGTGCTATTCGCTGACCCGTGGGGATCGAGAATGCACTTCGGGCTATGTCAGGGCCCTCTCGGTTATCGGGTAACCAGGGTACCCGGGCTGGTTTGTGACAAAATGCTATCAAAGAGAGGATGAGCATCTTGCCTTGATGAGTGTATGTAGTTGAGTATTCTTGTCAGCAGTTGGGAGGTAGTTGTGATTGTGTGCCTGACCAGATCTCACCACAATGAACCTTAAGTCGCCAAGGTTGGATTGGGAAATTCGACTTGTGGATTAGTTCTAGTATCTTCCATGTTTTAATTTGGATATAGTAGAATCCAAATCTTGTAGTACCTTATTTTAAGGATAGTTTTCCTTGTTACTCAATCTGGGTGTTAATATATGTCTTTATATACTTTGTAGCATCATGCCTCTGAGAAGACGTGGAAATAAGATCCAAAAAGAGGCTAATTTTGAATCTCAGAAAGCGTGTCCTATTGTGGATTTGAGTCTGGTTGAGGTGATTTTTCGCACTATCCATGCTCTGGGATAGGCACCACCTCTATTTCTTGTTCAGGCTCCAGCTATAGATCCTCATAGTGAGATTCTCTTAAGTCATTCTCAAGAGTTCCTATGCTAGAATCCACCTGTTTTAAAATGCTACACTGACCATCAACATGCCATGGAATGGTTGAGTAAGATTGAGCATCTATTTGGGTTCTTGGAGACACATGATGTGATCAAGGTGAAGTGTTACACCTTCGTGCTGGAGGGGACAAGTAGGAGATGGTGGGACATAATGGTGATGACTGGGAAACATGAGGGTTTGGAGTGGAAAGACTTTAGATCCCTTTTTACTAACAAGTTCTATCTAGAATCAATGGTGTTGGCCAAGGCTGTGGAGTTTTTCAAGCTTGAGCAGGCCATCAAAATCTCGACTGAGTACTCAAATCTCTTTTCTGAGCTGGTACAGTTTGCTCTTGAGATTGTATCTAATGAGAGGATGAAGGCCCGATGATTTGAGTTGGGACTTCGATCAGATATCTGTTCTCAGGTTTTCCAACTAAAGTTACCCACTTATGATAATGTGTTGGATAGGGCGATGATGGTTTAAATGGACATGGCAGGAATGTCAGGGTTGAATGATGTTCTTTTCCCTCCTAGTGGCAATGTTGATTCTATTAAAGGAAAGCATATTTGAGACATTTCATATGGTAGTTCTCGACGGTAGAGTCATACCAGAACTCTGGAAGCACCAGGAGGGGCTTCATTGACTTGATATTGATGTGGGAAGCTAGGAAATTCTAAGAGGGTTTTCACTGAGGCACCCAAGAACTGTAGCTCCTGCAGACGTTTAGGGAACTTACATAGATTATGCCATCACTTCTCTACTCCACATAGTGTAACAGGATCATCATCACCTCCAAATACTTCGTGGAAATATAATTATTCACATATAAAATGGTTCCAGCCATAGGAATCCGGAACGAAGCTTCTTCATGTAGTGGATGAGTCTCCAGAGGTACCTGATTCAGGTCATGAAACTATGAGAGGTACCATTACTATAGCTTCATCTTTAGTGAAATCTCTTTTTGATATAGGTGAATCTCACTCTTTTATTTCAACCCATGTTGTTAATATTCTTAATATACCTATGGAACATTTATCTTATGCGATCGATATAACTACACCCCTTGGTACGATGAGAGAAAAGGGTCTCCGTAGTCCTGCTTGTGTCTTCTCTCTATCAGATGTCAAGCTTGTTTTGAATTTTCTGGTTCTCAACATGAAATCTTTTGACATCATATTTGGGATGGATTTATCTTTTCCAATAAAGCCCAAATCGTTTTTTATCTTCAATGGGTCTACCTTACTACACCTAGTGGTGTGCCTCTTGTTTTTCAAGGAGAATGGGACCCATGGTCAAGCAGAGTCATACACTCTTATCAAGAGTTGGGAAAAGTTATATCAGTGTTTGATTTTGATCTAGAGAGTGATTCAATGTGTGGTGTCCTTCCTTTAGTCGTCGTTGAGTTTCCCAACGTGTTTTCTTCTGACTTCTCCTATTTACCATCGGTAAGAGAGGTTGATTACTCTATTGACGTAATGCCTGGTACTCAACCGGTTTATATTCCCTCCTACCGAATGGTTCCATCTAATCTAAAAGAACTGAAATATCTGTTATAAGATCTTCTTGAGAATGGTTTTATACGCCAGAGTGTGTCACCTTAGGCAGCACCTGTTCTCTTCGCCTAGAAGGCTGATGGTTCTCTTCGCTTATGTGTTGATTATCGAAAGCTCAATAGAGTAACGATAAAGAAAAAATATCCACTGCCATGAATTGATGATTTGTTTGATCAATTGAAAGGGGAAAAGTGGTTTTCAAAAATTTATCTTCGATCTGGTTTTCATCAGTTGACGATAAAAGAATCGGACATTCCTAAAACCACATTTCGGAGTAGGTATGGTCATTATGAGTACCTTGTTATGCCCTTTGGTCTAACAAACGCTGCTACAGTTTTTATGGATTTGATGAACATGGTTTTCCGTCAGTATCTCAATACATTAGTGGTGGTATTTAAGGATGATATTCTTGTTTATTCCATGTCTGAGGAGGATCATGTGCATCATCTGAGAATAGTTGTGAGTCTTCTAAGGAATCACCGACATTATTCCAAGTTTCGAAGTGCAGTTTCAAGATTCAGGATGTGAAATTATTGGGACATGTGTTGTCAGAACAAGGAATATCAGTTTACCATGAGAATGCGAGGGATGTTATGACTTGGGAACAAGCACGAAACATTTTTGAGATTCAGAGCTTCTTGGGAATAGCAGGATATTATCGCCAGTTTCTTAAATACTTCTCCAAGTTAGCTTCTCCAATGACAGCGCTGACTCGAAAGGGGGTGATGTTTTCCTGGAGTGATAAATTCCAGAGTTCTTTTTTTTGAGCTAAAGCATCTTTTGACTACTATGCCGATGTTAACTCTTCCTGAGGCTAGGATAGGTTATGTGGCCTTCTTTGATGCATCGGGTTCAGGTTTGGGATGTGTTCTCATGCAGGTTAATCATGTTGTTTCTTATGGCTCTCATCAACTTAAGCCTCATGAGAAGAATTATCCTACCCATGACTATGAACTTATAGCTATAATGCACACACTTATGTGCTAGAGGCATTACATTTATGGAGAATGGTTTACTGCGTATTCAGACCACAAGAGCTTGTGTTATATCTTCTCTCAAAAGGATTTGAATGTCCACCAAATGCGTTGGGTGGAGTACCTGCAATCTTTCAATTTTTACATTGCCTATACCCTGGGAAAAGAGAATCTAGTTGTAAATGTGTTAAGCATGAAACTTCTATCAGGGGCTGTGAATGAATCTTCAGAAGAGTGGAGTTCGATGGCTCTTTTGTCACAGTTACATATTGGAGTTCAGTGGAAGGGGAAAGAAGTTTCTTTAGCCAGTGTTCATTTGACTTCTTCTCTTCTCGAGTTAATTCGTCAGAAACAGAAACTTGATGATGAATTCCATAACATTAGGGACTCTTTTAATGGTGGGGAGGCCGACGCCAAATGGTCATTCTCCAAAGAGGTTGTTCTGTGTTATCGAAATCATTACATTGTTCCCTTAGCGGTAAGGAAAGGTGTGATGGGGGTTTCCATAACACTCAGTGGGTTGTGCACCTAGGAACTAAAAATATTTTATATGATATGCGGCGACAGTTTTGGTGGCCATGTATGAGACGAGACATTGATGAGTTTGTATCTCGTTGCTATACATGCCAGCAGGTGAATGCTGAGCACCAGAGACCTCCAAGTTTTCTTCAACCACTTCCAGTACCTAAATGGTAGTGGGATGAAATCTCTATGGACTTTGTGTTTTGGTTATCTAAAACCCAGAGAAAGCAGAACACGATATGGGTTGTGATCGACAGACTGACCAAGTCGGCTCACATTATACCTATTCTAGATACATCCAATGTTGAGATGTTTAGAAATATCTATGTGAAAGAGATTGTTCGTTTGTACAGAGTTTCATTTGCTATAGTCTCTGATAGGGATCCCCGGTTTACTTCTCAATTTTGGAGAGGCCTTAAAGAGGAACTAGGATCTCAAGTCCGTTTGAGCATGAACTATCATCCACATTCATATGGCCAGATAGAGAGAGCTATTTAGATCCATGAGGATACGATCTGCGCATGTGTTCTCAACATTGGTGGGAGTTCGTATGATCATCTAGGGATAATTGAGTTTTCTTATAACAACAATTACCAGTTTGAGATCAAATGGCTCCTTTTGAGGCTTTGTATGGTAATCCATGTAAATATCCTTTGTGTTGGTTGGAGATTGGTGAATGCTCTTTGGTTGTACCGAGTTTGGTCCAAGAGACAACAGCTAATATCTATTGAATTCATCAGAGAATATTGATAGCACATAGCCAGTATAAGTCTTATGCTGATCGTCACCGTAAATATTTAGAGTTCTCGGTTGGTGACCAGGTGTTCTTGAAAGTTTCACCCCGATTGGGTCATCGATGACTTGGAAGGAAAGGGAAGATTGCTCCTCGTTTTGTGGGACCTTTAGAGGTTGTTTGTATTATAAGGAATGTTTCTTACCATCTAGCTCAAACACCACAGTTGACGTTGATACATAACGTCTTCCATGTATCTCAGCTATGAAAGTATCTCTTTGATCCATCACATGTTGTGAGCTGGATTGATCTTGATATTAACCGGATTTATCTGTTACTGAACAACCAGTTAGGGTTGTTGATTCTGAGAGAAAGGTACATCATGGGAAAATGATACCTCTGGTTCGTGTACATTGGCGGCATGGTTCTGTTTCTCATGAGACGTGGGAAAGGGAGGCACTAATGAGAGAGCAATGGATTCATCATTTTGACGTGGAGGCTTCTTCAAAGGATTTCTGGGGGCATAAAGGTCATACGGTGGGGAGGTTGTAACATCACATTTTGTTTCCGGGTACTTTTAATGTTTCTATGCTCCTCTATTTCAGAGTAGTGACTCGGGGGTGCGTTTGGGTGAACTTTTAAGTAAGAAAAAGGGCAATGGATTGTGCACGGTTTGACAAACTGTGCGACGAAACCGTGCCAACCAAACAACACTGGACAAAGAGGTATGCACAGTGTGCACAAGGTTTGATAAACCGTGTGACCAAACTGTGCTAACCGTGTATCTCTTGACAATGAGGTCTGCACGGTGTGCACACGGTTTGACAAACCATGCATCTTTGCCTATGTAAACTGTGCATGCGGTTTTTATTTCCAAATTTTTCTTTTAAAACCACCCGAACCCCCAGCACTTCCAAATCTTCATCCTTGGCTAGGGAATGACTCATTTTAGGACTTTCCAAAGACTCCAAGAGAGATTCCAAGGTGATCCAAACATATTTCTTCGAGATTGAGGGATCGTATTAAAGATCATCTCTCCTCTTGGTAAGTGGATTTCATCCTGTTGTGTATCTCATTTATTCCTCTATCTTTCCTTGATCTTTTCAGGGAAGGTTTCCATTGCTTCCATGGATTTAAAACAATGAGTTAAGGTATAGATCTAGGATTGGGAATCTAGATCTTTTATTACAAGATCTTATTCCATTGATCTTAATTTTGGTTTTAAGGATTTAGATCCAGTTTTGGTTTGACATTGTTGTGCCGCTTGGTTTTTGGGGTTTCTCATTGGAATAACTCCCATCAATAAATCAAGGTAGGTGGTTCCATCCTGATTTTCCAAATTGATTAACATTTTATTTGCCTGATTTATTTCAATTATTGATTTAAATTCAATTGCTCATTATTGCTTTAAATTAAATTGATAAAAACCCGATCCCAATGAATCGAGGTATTTGAAATGGTTTTGGCAAGGAAATTTGGAAAGAAACCCCAATTCCATTGAATTGGGTATGTTTATGGAAAATGGATAGATTAAATTTTTGGATTTAAATTGTGGATTTGATAGAAATGATTTCAGTTAAATTGTTGAATTTAATTGTGAAATGAATTGTGTAATGATGTAATTGGTTCTAAATGGATTTCAAACTTATGAAAATGGCTTAAAAAGGATTTGATAGAAACCCATTGGTTTTATCTTGTGGAAGGGAATGTTTTGAATAAAACCTGTTTTGGTTTTAAATGGAAGGAAATTGGAACTTTTTTAAATGGAAGAATGGGATTGATCATATTTTAAGCATTCTTAAAATACATCACCCATAATTTAAGAGCGTGTGCAAGCCTTAGGTAGTTAGTGAGTTATTTGGATACACTCTATGGTACGAAAACATTCTAAAACATAATTGCAGCAAGTCACATCTCTGACTGGGGACGAGTCTCTTTTGGCCATTTTCATTAGGATGTGTGTATACACATTTTTATGAGTACACATAAAGAGTGTGGAATCCTATAACTAGTTAATACTATCGTACCTTTTGGCAGATGACCATGTTTCATTCCTTTTTATTTATATTTGAGATATAAATGTATGACAATACTTTTGAACTGCTTACATGCCCGCTGAATTTATATAAAATGTTTTATATAAATGTTTTACTTAAGCCATTGTTTTAGAAATATTTCACCATTTGTAAAGCCTTTGATTGAAATATTTATTTCCATCATTTGAAAATGTTTAGAATATTTTTTTAGAATATGATTTTAAATTGACAAACCAGTTTATTTGAAAATTGAAAGATTTTCATTTGGACAATCTATATTTGGCATCTGTTACGGAATCTTTGGTGGTATCCTTCTGGGTTTAGGATCCAACCCTACTTTTTCCTTCGAGTGTTTGTAGGCATTCTTCTTCTATGATCATGAAGTGGTAAGGGATCTATTTGAGGTGGATTGAGTTATTGATCTCTGGTCTTGTTGAGTTGTGTCCTTAGGGACCTTGGGGTTGTTTTCCCCATTTTTAGTACTTGGGTTGTAGTACTTTGGGATTTATATGCCTCTTTGTATTCTGGTACAATACTCCCAGTAGAGTTTATTTTGTAATGCATACTTTTTTGTTATCTACTGCTTCCACATTCTTGTGGAAAAACCTATTCCCACTTGCATGTTGTGTGATGTCAGGTGCTAGTCACTGAACCCTGGGGATCGGGAATGACCTTCAGGATATGTTAGGGATGGCTCGGTTATTGGGTTACCATGGTACCCAATCTGGTTTGGGACAGGCCGACATAGGGCAGTCAGGTAGTGACTCAAGGCCATGATACATGCCAGGTACATGCAGTTCAACCTATTTCATAGGACAAAAGCGTTAAACCATCTGATGTATAAGGTACTATTCTAGTAGGCTCTACATTAGTATCTACTTTGTTTGATACAGGAACTTTTCACTCGTTCAGGTATATAGTAATTATGAGAGTTTGGGTCTTGATGTTGAGTGTTACCATGGAATTAAGGTAGTAGATACATCCTTAGGGATCTATTCAAATTGTGTTTGTCATTTTTAAAACTATCCCCTTGAGCTAGGTGGTTACCTTTTCGAATGGATCCTATGCGTTCTAGGTATGACTGGCTTTGATGTAATCCTCTATATAGATTAGTTGGTTCCCTACATAGCCCATAATGACTACTACCATCAGAGGGTGATGTTTACTGTAATGACCTAGACCCAATCAGCCACCCGAACAATGCTAAATGGGTCGGGTGCTACTACCTTAGGTGCACCTCCCTAAACGCCAAATGTAGCCGACTAGTAGCGAGGGTCTTATAGGTATAGTGGGGAGGCTATAGCCTCTTGGAGGATAATAATAAAGGCATTGGACCAAGTATAATAGTAAAGATGCAGCGGATTAAATGACTCAGCAGACTCGAACCAGACACGTAGAACGGAAGCACATTCAATATCAATAA
Organism: Viscum album; assembly: GCA_963277665.1. Lineage (NCBI taxonomy): Eukaryota > Viridiplantae > Streptophyta > Magnoliopsida > Santalales > Viscaceae > Viscum > Viscum album. Next base: position 2,011,292,266 of record OY728155.1, read on the forward strand.
ACAACGATAGATATAAATATAAACAACAGCAGAAGAAAGTAAACACAACAGCATGCTAAAAACTACATGTAACTACTAAACAAACAAAAAAATCATCTTTAGCACGTCAATATACAAAAGGGCGCCAATGGATATCCAACTGTAGCTAAAATAATGCAAGCATGATGATACAGGAAAGAAAAAAACAAGACAACTCTAGCTAGGAAAGACATCAAGGTCCACACCATATCCATGCAATAGCTAATGTAGCACAACTCTTAATGTTGTCCTCTTTCTTGCACGTTAATCCATAAAGTCTGCACACATCCCGAAGGGCCCATGCAAGGTGTGAGAAAAATCTTAGTAGGATACCACCCAACGGTGCAAACCTAATATAAGTGTTTAAGCATACATGCATTTATAAGGAAAATGGTAAATAGTGTGATGTAAAATTAAACACAAACTCCACTGGTGCTCATAAACCACCATGGAGTGTCACCTTCTTCAGCCAATGTCAGAATCTCTATCATGTAACCCGACACCATGTGCCCCCCCTGATAACACGTGTCTCATGTACCGACATCCCAAAGGCACGCCCATGAAGTAACCCGGAGGAACAATGACGTCTATCCTCAAATAAATAACCGGAGGGATAGCGATGTACACCCTCAAATAAATAGCCATAGGGACAGTGATACCTACCCTCAAATCAAGTAACCGGAGAGATGACGATATCCTCTCTCAGATAAGTAATGAGTGGGACAACGATAGCTACCCTCAAATCATGGAGAGCCTTATCCCCCAACCTGATGGCCTCCAGGCTATCCCCTGGAGGCTCCTCACCTCCCATGTGGCCTCCTACGACAAGCACCCCCAACCAAAGTACCTAAACTGCATCTATGGGGGCATCTACCAAAAAGAGTGGTCAAAAAAACCTCATCACAGAGTATCTCTGTGTGTACACTACTCAATGTACCATGTGAGTGGTAATCACCAACATAGAACCTAAGCCACCACACATCTGACACCTCATGTCCCTATGACTAGGCCGCTCATGTCCGATGGCCTCACCATCCCAGTAACCCTGGCAATGCCCAACCAGACGATCTTGCAACCTCAAGCCGACATCCATGACACCCAATCCCATGGTCAAATCCACCCATCATTACATGGGCCAAGCCAAACTTGTGATCAACATCACTCAATAGTACCAAGAACAACCTGAAGGTTCCAGTATATGCAATATTACACATCACATATACAATCAAGGGAAAATACTTAAAATAAGAAAAACAGTCTAACCAGTTGCATACCCTAACCAAAAACAGTCCCATAACTGCATTTAGGTTTTGGGAACCTCTAACAACTCATATCAAGGTTTAATCAACAAAACTCAACAGTTTAAAATAATATAGTTCATTAAAAACCATTTTGGCACCCCGACCAAAACACCCCATATGAGAAATGACCTCTTGCTCGGCCCTGCTCAATCAAAACAAGACCAAGGGAATACCATAATGTATCTCATTGGTCTAATAAGCATCTTAATATGCAATAGCAGATAAATTATGGTCTCTCTCCAAATACCCGAAAACACGCCATAGGTCTTGCCACCCAAATGTCCATGAAAACACGAAAGAAGGTATGAACCACCTACCTCGTCCTAGAATGATGTTACTACATCGATAACAGCCTCCAATTAGGTCTAAAATGCGGCTGATCTACAAAATAATCAAAACCACTCAAACCCATATAACTCATTCTATAACATGAATCAAGAAGAAGGTCTCAAGAGGAGTCAACGCCTTACCGAGGGGGATCAAATAGAACAAATGACGTTCAAAACAGAGTTCAGATGAAGATTCATGAATTATTTGAAGGTCTGACAGGTTCTCCCCGTGTTAGCCATGAATGTGAGGAAGAAAAGAAAAAGAATGGGAAATCCTGAGTGGCTTGGAAATTAAAAACCCTTACTTGGTCATATGGTTACCCTGCACGGTTTGGAAAACCATGCACCAAACGTGCGATTGCTACTGCCTCAACCAGGAACTTCGCACGACCATCCTGCATGGTTTAATATGCCTTGAGCCGGTCGTGCGGATCCCACTATCTCACCTAGAGAAATCACATGGCTTGTCCGCACGGTCTATTTAGACCATGTGCTAACCATGAAAACCTGCATTACAACCCCAAAATTTTAAAAGATTTTCCCCAGAAACAGTCCTAAAATTTCAAACAGGGTCAGGAATTGACCTGTTCTAAAAACACGGGTTCTTATAAACTCCCCACCTTAACATAGCTCATCCTCGAGCTATCAAGTGGAACTTAGAGATAGAATAGAACATACCACCCCAATCATTGTAACCCAGACTTCCCCGATCTCAAAGGTCCTGGATAAATTCTTCAAGGGATTCCCCACCTTAGGAATCACCTATCTCAATCTCAACCCGACAAAATTTTTAACAAGCAAAAGTTTTTCTAACCTGTTTTTAGACTCAAGGTCCTCTAGTGAGGCATCATCACCCATGCGCCTCATTGGTACCCCCGTGTCATTTCTGACACCCAAAAGCATCCCGCACCACATCAATGTCTGCCTCCACGAGGTCCTGCATCCCATTGATGCTCAAAATGTACCTGGTTCCTAGAACCTCATGTAACCCACATCTCTGATTCCCAGATTCCCATGGTACCTCAAATAACCCACATACTCGATGCCCCGATGCCAATGCCACCTCATGTAACCTGCATATTCAATTCCATGATGCCCATGGATCCTCAAGTAACCTATATCGTCGATTCCCCAATTCCCATGGCACCTCATACATACATATATATATATATATCACACACCTAAGATGGCGCCAAACCCAATAACCAGCATCTAGTTAGTCCACATAAATCATGTGCACCTCATGCACTCAAAACAGACATGAATCTTTAGGTCATACCAATAGAGAACAAGGAAATCATGGCCACCCTCATGGTGTACCTCTAACAGTCATCAGCTCACCAGCTTGCTTAGCCTCTGGCAGCTCCACAACGTGCACCTGGACTGATGTACGGCTGCCTAATGCCTGACCTCCCTGCGGTGCTACTCCAGCCACCAGCCACTGACCCCTCAGCTGGATCCTGCTATCTCTGTCATGTCCTCAACCTGCTGCTGAACCTCAGCAACCCTCTCCTGATACCGAACATGAACCAAATAAAGATTTCATCGTCTGTCCTGGTCCATGATTGACGGCTGTCTAAGAGGTCTACCAAAAAAACCTCTCAAGTTGTATGACCTTTCTACATGCTCGGCACTCCTTTGGAGGCCTATCACACTGAGTCTAGAAATTCCCTGACTATCCACACTGAAATAAAACCACTGAAGGTCTACTACTATGTGATCTAGCTATGTCCTTGGCCTAATTTCCCTCATGGAACTCATCTTGTCCTCGCTTCCTGCTATTCGAACCATCACTTGAGGCTGCCGCCCGACCAGCATGGGGCCTATCCCCTGATTGCCCACCGCTATGAAGGTATGATTCACCGCCTCTAAAAAATAAACCAGCATGAAAATATTCACCTGGACCCAAATGGTGTGTCATAATCCATCCTCGATTCACCGAACCCTAGCCATGTCATTGGTTACCATACCCGATGTAAAGAAAGACAACTCAGTTAAAGTAGTTTCATAGTCCATGACAGACATGTCTCCCTGGTGAAGACTCAAGAACAGTCAATCTCTCTCTACCCATAGTGTATCTGGTTAAAAGTGCTCGAAGAACCTGTCCTCGAAGTCCTTCTATGCTAGCCACTCATGCCTGAAAGCCTGAACATGCAAATCCTTCCAACGATTTTCCGGTACTCTCAGCATGTACGTCGCTAGCTTGACCCTCTGCCATGGAGGCATCTTGAGCTGCTCGAAGATCATCTGCATGCTCTCTATCTGCTTCTCACCTGCCTGTGGATCACCCTCACCATGAAAAAGAAGTGGGTGCGGAAATAGGAACACTCACGTCAGGTATGCCATGGATGGATCTATACCCTGCGCGCCTCTGTCGATCCCCTGCAAGACACACACTAGGCTAGCTTGGAGCTGATTTTCGAGCCATGGCCTGAACACTGCCAAACCCGGCTGCTATCCTACCTACACTTGATCCTGAACCTAATCCTGTCCATGAGCCTATACCTGCAGCTCCTGCTTTGCTTGCACCAGATCTTGAACCTGATCTGGTACTTTCGACACTGTAACATCTCCCATCTGATGCTCCATCTGAGTCACCAAAAAAGGAACCCGTTGAATACCAAAAATGGGCAGACAACCCCTAAAATATATATATAAATATATATTCAATGTAGATAAGAAATAAGTAAAAGACCGCACACAACTACCATCCTTAATCTCCCCCTCTACAAACATGCCCCATGGATTCCTGGCCTAATGGCGTCCTTACCCTCCCCTAATAGAGCCAAGTATCAAAAATATATCGGGCCATGCCCATCCTGATAACCATCATTGCCTCAAACCGACGACCGAGTCACCAAATCCTGGTGATCAGAATCACATCAAATGACAATACCTGAAGGCTCTCATAAGAGGCAGACCCAAATATCATGTCACATGCAATTATGCAAAATATACAACATGACATACACATTTCAACAACACAAGCAATTTTATCAGGAATTTTACCTTTTAACGTTTCAAGAAGAAAAATTATGGCAGTTGATATTTTCTTCACATGGTATTATCACTTCACAAAGCATGCATGCAGTTATGAAAATGAAATACCCAAAAAATGTGCCTATAAAAAGCCAAAAAACAAACATTTCCATACTAGGTCAATGTCTAATTCTCCCTTACCACACCGGGTCAAGGGTCACATATAAAAATTAATAACATCACATGCCAAGTGAGGCACCAAGGTGGAAATCAGATAAATGTTAATCTGAGAAAAAATGAAAAAAAAATTCCCACCCATGGAAACATGGTCTATCCCTCATACCTGGGGATGCAGGCACCAAAGGACAAGCTAGAAACCCAATTCTAGTAACATCATATCTCAAGTCTAACATATCCCAAATAGTAAACCCAAAAAAATAAAAGATATGTCTCAATCTCATCTGTATCTTGTAAATTGATGTTACTAAATCCCTATCAAGAACTCCTCTATACCACTTTGTAACTACCCGGACCCGATCAGCCACCCGAATAGTGAAAAACGGGTCAGGTACTACTACCTTAGGTGAACCTCCCCGAATTCCAAGGCTACCGACAAGCAGCAAGGGTATTATAGGTATAGTGGGGAGGTTATACCCATATAGAGGATAATAATAAAGGTACTGGTCCAAGTATAACAGTAAAGATGCAGCGGAATAAATGACTCAGCAGACTCAAACCAGATCAACAGAGCGGAAGCACGTTCAATATAAATAAACAACAGAAGTAATAAATATAAACAACAGCAGTAGAGAGTAAACACAACAACATACTGAAAACCACTTATAACTACTAAACAATCAACAAAGCATCCATTGCGAGTCAATATTCAAAAGGGAACCAATGGATAACAAACTATAGCTACAATTAAGAAAGAATTATGTTACAAGAAATAAAGAAAAACAAGATAACTCCAGCTAGGCAAGACCTCATGGTCCATACCATCTCCATGCAACAACTAATGTAGCCCAGCTCTTAAAGCTTGCCTCTTTCCTACATGTAATTCCATAAAGTCTGCACGTGTCTTGAAGGACCTGTTTAGGGTATAAGACAAATCTTAGTAGGATACCTCTCAATAGTGAATACCTAATATATGTGTTTAAGAAGACATTCATTTATAAGGAAAACAGTAATTAGTACAATGAACAATTAAACACAAACTCCACTAGTGCTTAGCAGCCACCATGGAGTGTCACCTTCTTCGGCCAATGTGTGAATCTATTTCATGTAACCCGGCACCATGTGCCCCCCTAACACTGTGTGTCTCAAGTACTGATGTCCCGAAGGCACACCCAAGATATAACATGGAGGAACAATGATGTCTATCCTCAAATAAATAACCAGAGGGAAAGCAATGTATGCCCTTAAATAAATAGTATTAGGGATAGTGATAACTTCCTTCAAATTAAGTAACTGGAGGGACGGTGATATCCACCCTCAAATAAGTAACCGAAGTAATAGTGATACCTGCCCTCAAATCATGGCGAGCCTTACCCCCATCCCAATGGACTCAAGGATATCCCCTGGAGGCTCCTCACCACCCACGTGGATTCCTACGATAAGCACCCCCAACCAAAGTACCTAAACCACATATATGGGGGCCTCTACCCAAATGATTGGTCAAAACCACCTCATCACGGAGTATCTCTGTGTGCACACTACTCAATGTTCCTGGTGAGTGGTAATCATCAAAATATTACCTAAGCCACCATACATCTAACACATCATGTCCTTACGACCATACCGCACAAGTCCAATGGCCTCACCATCCTAGTAACCCGGGCCATACCCAAACTGAAAATTGTACTGTCTAAAGCTGGCGTCCATGACGCCCAATCACATTGTCAAAACCACCCAACATAACCTGGTCCAAGTCCAATCTGTGATCAATATCACTCAACAGTACTATCCACAACCCAGAGGTTCTTGTATATGAAATATTACACATCACATATAAAATAAAGGGAAAATACTTAAAACATGAAAAACAAACTAACCAGTGGAATTCCCTAAACAAAAACAGTCCCATACCAGTATTTAGGTATTGAAAACCTCTAAAAATTCATATCAAGGTTTAATAAAAAAAAATCAACATTTTAAAATAAGACATTTCAATTAAAACCATTTTCGCACCTGGCCAAAACACACCATATGAGCAACGACCTCTCGCCCAGCCCTTCCCAATAAAAAGAGGAAAAAGGGAATACTCAAATGTATTCCATAGGTCTAATAAGAAAATTAATATGCAATAGAAAATAAATTAGGGTCTCTCTCAAAATACCCAAAAACGCGCAATAGGTCGCATCACCCAAATGTCCACAAAAACATGAAAGAAGGTATGCACTGCCTACATCATAATAGTATGATGTTACTCCTATGATAAAATCCTCCAATTAGGTCTCAATCGTGGTAGATCGACAAAATAATCAAAACCTCTCAAACCCCTATAACTCATTCTAGAACATAAGTCAAGTATAACAACTCAAGAGGAATCAAGCCCATACTAAGGGGGTTCCAACGGATCAAACGACATTCAAAACGGAGTTTGGAAAAATATCCAGGAAGGATTTGATGGTCTGGTTGTCTCTCATCATGTGAGCCATGAATGGGAGGAAGGAAGGAGGAAATATTGGGATATCCCGAGTGGCCTGGAACGTAAAATCCCTAATTTTAAGTGGTCACAAGGTTAACCCCAAGTGGTTTGGAAAACCATGCGCCAATTGTGTGGTACCACTGACTCACCCATGAACATCGCACGTCCATCCCGCATGGTTTGAAAAAGCGGGCGCCTCCTATACGGAGCCCACTGTCTCACCCAGAGGCATCGCACGACTTGTCTTCACGGTTTGTTCAGATTGTGCTCCAACCGTACGCACCTGCATTACCTACCCACATTTTTAAATTTGTTTCCCCAGAAACAAGTCAAAAATTTCAAACAGGGTAGGGATTTGACCTGTTCTAAAAACTCGGGTTCTTACATTTACATCACCCGAGGGTGTAACACATGTGCATAATGGATAATGGGATTCTTTTGTCACATGGAGAAGACCCAAATAATAGATTTTTGGTGGTGATATTTCATATGTTTCTAGTGTTTACCTCAATGATCAAGGTTTGTGGCCCGCTATTTTTTCTCCCATAGTGAAGCTCATCAGAGACGTTTTTTTCTGAAAAATTCTCTTGTCTACCTAAAAAGAGATAGTTAGAGTTTTCTTTTGAGATTATACAAGGAACGGAACCTATGAACATTCCTCTATGTAGGATGAAACATAAGGAGATTTTGGAGAAACAAAATCAATTAGGGGATCTAGAGATAAAAGGTTATATATTCCTCAGTACTTATCCATGGGGTTCACCTATACTCTTTTACAAGAAAGAAAAAATTACACATAGGATTTGAGTGAATTATCATCGGTTGAATCAGCTGACTATCAAGACTGATATCCATTTCCTATAATTGGCAGCCTCTCTGATCACCTTCTAGGATCATAGGTTCTTTCAATTATAGAATTGAGGTTAGGCTATCATCAGTTTTGTTTCCCGACTTCCAAAATACCAGACATAACATTGAGGAGAATGTATGGTCTTTATGAGTACCATGATATGTCGTTCAGATATACAAACACACATGTTGTCATTTATGTCTCTCATTAATCATATTTTCCACTCGTATCTGGATTCATTTGTGGTTTTATTTGTAAATGATTTCATAGTGTATTCTCTCTCCATACACGAACATGAAACCCATCTTGAGATCATGTTGAATACACCTAGAGAGCAGTAGTTCTATGATAATAACTGTAAATGCCACATCTGGATCGATAGAGTCCACTTCCAATGTCATATCATCATGGAGTCCAGAGTTTATGTTATCCCCATGAAATTGAGTGTTGTGGTTTCATGGGATCATCCCAAGAACATATTTGATATCTAGAGATTCATTAGGATTACCAGATACTATAGACTCTTCATTCTAGATATCTCATACCTTGCATCATAGCATATAGGTTTAACAAAAAATGGTGAGAAATGCAAATGGTCATGAACATATGAATCAACCTTTCATGATCAAAGGTTAGACTTACTTCAGTACTGATACTAATTCTTCCAGATCCAGGTAGTGCTAATACAGTATACTATAATGGATCATCCATCAAGAATGGAGCTGTTCTGATGCAGGATGAGGGAGTCATTACATGTAGTTCTTGTCAGTTGAATCCTCACGAGGTAAATTTTCTGATGCGCGACCTCAATCTCACTATAGTTGTTCATGCCTTACATTGTTGGTGAAACTATTTATTAGGAGAGAATTTTGTGGTGTTCATAGACCACTAAATACTCAAAAACATCTTCACATAGTGGGATCTAAAACTCAGGTAGCGTTGGTTGTTCAAATACTTGGAATCATTTGATATCAAAAATGAATACACTCTAGGGAAATGGAATTCCTTAGCCGATTCTCTAAGCTGAACAACTCAGACACTGGCAGTTCAGGATTCCATTGATTAATTGAAGCTTATGGAATTATTCAAAAAGATGCACATTGAGGTTCAATATGACCATAATCAAACTATCCTCCCATTCTTAGCGGTGACATCTACTCTTCTATAATGAGTAAGGTCAAGACAACTATCTAATCATGAAAGGTCTTGTCCTATAGGAGAGTGTCTCATATGACAACACATCGTCTAGTTATACAGTCTAATGGGATGATACTCTTATTCTTCATTGGTGTCTTTGGGTCCTAGCAGGCATCAAAGAGAAGCAGAGGATGTATTTCAACACCTCATCATGGGCAGTTTTCCATGGTGTTACCAAAATGTACCAAGATCTACTATGTTAGTATTGGGGGCCCAACATGAAATGTGAGATAGATGGCTTCATTATGTGGTGCTTCACTAATTAGTTGGTGAACTCTTAACAACTGTGTTTGACATGGTATATATAGCCATTCTTTATTCATAATTGGAAATGGGGCGACGTTTTGGTGGACATCATGACTGGTTTACCCAGATCACCTCATGGAAATGATGCAGTGTTGGTTGGTTTTGATTTTCTGACTAAGCCCTCACTCATTTAACCTGCGTGGGGGACTAGTTTAGTTGATGAGCTGGGAACACTATACATTAAAGAGGTGGTACCTATTCATGGAGCACAATGTTCTATTCTTTTTGATAGATATGTTTGTTTTACATCCAGGTTCTTGGAGGGGTTGCTGAAGGCCTTGGGTATGAAGGTAATTTTGAGGACATCTACCACCCTTATACTGATGGTCAGATGGAGTGTATAATTCATGTACTTGAGGATATTGTTTGGGCGTGCATTTTTGAATTTTTTGGATGGTAGAATAATTACACTCCCCACATACAGTTTCCTTATAAAAATGCCTTTCAGGATACCGTTGACATAACTCCTTATTAATCTTTGTATGGTAGGCCTTTTCCCTCACCTCTATGATTGTTAGATTTAGGGGAAGTATCATTACTTGGGCCTCATCCCATACAAGAGACTTCAGAGCAAGTCCAATGGATTCTGAAGTGTGTGTTGATATCTTAGTCTACAAAATAGTCTTATGCCAACAAGCATCAGTGACCTCTTTAGTTTTAGGTTGGTGATTGGGTTTTCTATGAAGTCTCACATATGATAGGGAATAAACATATATAGAAGCATGTTTAGATATCATTTAGACTCTTTCGACTCTTTGAGGTCATGAAGATTATTGAAACAATGTCATAAACGTTGGCACTTCTTCAGAGATATCGGTCCATGCATGGCATATTTCATATATATCAGCTTCAACAGTATTATCCAAACTCAACTGATGTATTACATCCTAATGAGGTTGAGCTAGATATGTATTCTTCCTTTGAGGATTATCTAGTTCGTATCGTTGATTGGGGTGTGATGAATCTCCAAGGAAGGTCTGTTCCCCTTGTACGAGTGTTACGGTAGCACGACCTGGTGTAAGATGAGACATGGGAGTGGGGAAACTTATGTGCAATCACAGTTGCCAGAAAACATTTCCAATAGTACCTCTTTACCCCCAGAAGGGAAAATCAAGGATTAGTTAAATTAAATATTGGAGGTTGTAATGACCCTCTCTTTGACAAAGGTATAGATCATTAGTTTTTCTTTTTGAATGACTTAAATGGTAATAATAAAGTCACCTAATCATGATAAATAGGTCACAAGAGTATCTGGGGAACTTTCAAAGGCTAGATATCTGAAAAAGGGGGGTAAAGGGCGGGCCACATGGTTAGGAGAAACCATACATGGCTAGATTCATGGTCATATGACCTGAAAAATAGTGTTGGGGAAGTTACATAACCATTTCACACAATTTGTGCATGGTATATATTCTATGCATAGATACCATGTGAGCAAGGTATAAGGGGGAAAAACCTTGTGCATGGTTTTCACATGGTTTTTGAAACATTGTATAGAAACCATATGAGCGATATTTTATGGTAAAATTACCATTTTCTCCTAATTCCTTTTAATATTATAATTTTTTTCTTTCTCCTCCATGAATCACACAATATGCCCTACAAATACCCCTGAGCATCCAAGTGATATCCTCCTTCAATATATTTCTACTCCTACATCTGGTGTCTGATATTCAGTCCTTTAGTGGCGTTGGATCCCTCAAGTTAATGGTAACCTCATACTCTCTTCTTCCTTTACTAAATTCAACCACTAGTGGAGCTATTTAGATGAAGGATCATTCAACCTATATTTAGGTAATTGGATGTAAACATAGATCTAATCCAACCTAGTTGAATCTGAGGTTAATACTAAGTCCGTCATTATCTACGGCCTTATGTTATGTGATCACATGGTTTAACTTTTTATTTTTGGTCATTTCTTGTTTAATCTAGTTGTTTTGAGATTTTTCCTTTACAGAGCTCCCCTGTAGTGTTGATTCCCTCATGTCTAATTGACCTTAGTGTGTGTGTAGGTTTATTGACTCAGGTTTAGTGGTTTTTTTAAATACATTTCTATATATGGAATCCCATGTGTTGTTCAACCTAAATTCGTCATTTTTGGCCAATTTTACCAAATTGATGAATTATGGTCTATGCTTCCAAGCATGGTTTTAACTAGAATTGATCCTTGTCTAATGAGTATTTTAACTATATGATGGTCTATCAATTATTATTTTACTCCTTTTAATTGGAATTACCAAATTAACCATGTTTTTATTTGACTTTTCACTCGGGCCTTGACAACATTCATTGGAATTAAATTTTCATTTGAGGAAATTTATATAGGTTGACTGGGATGAGATGGCCCAAATCTAAATGACGAATTGATATCATATGAAATGGATTCAAGGGATTTCATAGGCTTTCCCTTGAATATAGTTATTTATGAAGGCTTTTTAAATTGGTTTTCCTGATTAATCTAAAATGATGTCAGATGGTTTTCCTTATAATGTATAATATAAATGTTGTGCCTTATGGTTATGGACCCAAGGACCGTGAGAGCCTTGAGGTGAAGAAGACCTTCTGAGCATATATATGTGTACCCAAGGACTATTAGGGACTTTAGGTAGGGATGACTGTGAGAGCTCCCTTGTGTATTTCCAACAGACCGTGAGAGCTCTTGGAATTGGGCCAGGGGTTAGAATGTGAGAGCTACCCTGATATTGGATTTTTGAGACTTGCATATAGATCCACCGCAATATATATATATATATATATATATAGATATATATATATATTATTATCTGAAATATATATATGTGTGTGTGTGTGTGTGGTCACTTGGTCAGACTTACCAGCCTTCACTTGAAGCAGGTATACCCACCAGGTGTCCTATAGGGTACTGAGTTGGGGGTTATTTATTAATTCTATAATGTGTACACTTTTTTTTCCTTCACACTATTTACATATGATAAAATACTTAGAGTACATGCAAGAACCATTGGTGGTGGACTACTCAGATTTATCTCACTCCCTATTCGAGCTTCCTTCACCACCCAATAATATTGTAATTTTATAGTTATAGATAGGGGAATCTATCACTCTTCTAGCGGTTGATCATTTCTATTTATATAAAGATAAGGAGAAGAGGAATCATATTAGGCTCGAGAAGATATAGAGAAACTTTTGATTCATATTTTCTGTGATATATTTTTTGTTTATGTATGCTTTGTAATTTCGTTCCCTTTTTGTACTAGCATACCATAAAGGTATACTTGTATCAAAAACTACATATGAGGACCTAGTATTTATTGATTAGTTTTTTTAAAAATATACTTATTCTGTCTTTGGATTATTCTTACATTATTTAATGTTTCTATTAAACTAATGTGTACTATGGAATGAGGGTAATGTCTCCATGCTGTTCCATTAAAACCCCCACATCTATTCTATATCCCCTGGTTTATGCTGAGATGCACCAGGGGTCATGTGGCTAATCAGGCTCAGGGAATGGGTTACGTGGAAGCTAGGTCCAAGGAAAAACAATTTTTCTAATATGAAATATTATTAGCATTTTTTATCAGTCATCACGGTTTATAATGTATTTTTTAAATTTCTAAATCATACCACTTGGGAGTGTCACACTAGTTTTTCAGTAATCCCCATTATCATGTACCATGTAATTCTTTACTAAATTGAAGATACCTTTATCTAAATTTTTACTCCTTGATAAATCTATTCCAGAACCACTTCCCCCTATACAATCAAGGGAGTGATGTAATTTCGTGGAAAATAATCTCTCTATACTTCCCAAAAATCATGGGATATATTTCCATACTAATCTCTTCAATATAATTATCCTAAAAAATAACCCCAATTTTGTCACTAAGGTTTATTTATTCTAGTTTCAATTGTTTAACTTTACAATGCCTCTTATAACATCTATGCTCTTTATTACTTATTAATAATTGATTTATTACATAAATTAATACATAATATAACCTAATAGATCTATATTTATAGTGCCCTTGGTAATTATGAACATTACATAAAAACTTAAAATAGGAAATAAATTATCTTTAATAAAATATTCTTTAACGTGATCGTATATAAAATTGCAAGGGACAACCTGGGGACATACATTAGAAAGGGGTGAGGTATAAAGCCCTATAAGGGAATAAACATGGAAAAACATGAAAAAATTAATACAGTCTATAAAATAGTTATATAAATGGGGCATAAAATGAGTGATAATTATAAACATGAACATTGATACATGATATAATAGTATAACATAAATGCAACATGGAAAATTTGGCAACAACATAAAAAACTGCAACACAACATAGGCCAAGGATAATTTCCAAGACATCATGGTGGGAAAATTACCATTATGGAATAAGGTTCACTCCATATTACAACATCATGCATCAAGATACTAAACATTACCCAATTCATTACAGCGATGTATAATTTTCGGTGTACTATTCACATTCACTAAATTCTCATGCTTATGTGTGCCACATAGATCAATGAACAAGGTTTTTTTAATCATCAAAATTTATAAATTTTTTAATAAATTTGTAATAAATACATCTAATCACTAATTCTAAGATGTATAGGTGTATATTAGTGAAGAACCTTGAAAGACAATGGGTATGGTATTCACTACAAAATTGTTTTTAATTGAAAAAATTGTGGTGAAATTTTAGTAGCGTAATGGTGTAAAATAATAATTCATAAATTGTGTTGATGAGAGAAAAATGGGTCAATAATCATTTATTCATAAAATTTATAGATATTGTGATATGAAAATATTTATCCCAAAACTATTAATTGTAAATATAAGGCACAAATTAATAAAGAAACTTAAATAAAGAAGTGGAAGTAATTAACTATTACTAAATTTCAGCATGGTAACTAGTGTATATAAATAATAAGGGGTTTATTAATGAAATTTAAATAGTTTTAATGACCATTTATAAATAAAATTGATAGTAGGTGGAATATGGAACTAATATCCCAACATGGACAAATGGAATCTATGAATCATAACATAAAACACGTGCTTTAATGTAAATGAGAAGGGGAAATCCCTTACTTGAGTCTATGACCTGAAATGATTTGGAGGGGCTTCTTGAGAGCTTGGGAGAGCCTTTATATGACTTTAGATAGTGGATGGAAGATTAATGATGTGCTATGAGTAATTTCAGTGTTGATAAATTTGATCATAGGTGGGTTTATATTGAAAATCAGGGGGATTTATTAATAAAATAGGTTTTGGACTCCACATAATAAAGTAACAAAAACCAAAAAACCTTAAAAATTTTATTCCATTAGTTTATACCAAATTTTAATTATTAAAATAATTCTATTATTAAAAGGAAAAACTATATTAAAATAATTTATTTTCTTATGTGGAATTGAGTAATGCACCTAACGAAATGATTTTAAAACTAGAAAATATATTAATAGCATTAGAGGATTCATAAAAGAATTATAAAATTAATAAACTAATCATAAAAAAAATATTTTAAAGTAAAAATATGTATTTTTTCTTGGACATCCTTTATAGTATTTATTATATCACTTTTGTTTCATTATGATGTCATAATAAAAAATTCATATTTATATGGTATTTAAATTTTTACCTGAAAATTTGACTATCTAATAAAATTATGAAAAATTCACCATTGGAGAATTTCTACCTTAAAATTCAAAAAATAATTTCAATTTTATTTAAATAATAGTTTTAATTATCTATATTTTCACTTTTAAAATAATAATTAAAACTTATTCAGAAATGATGTTTTTTGGATAATAACATTTCTCTAAACCAAATAATAATTTTACATGATATCATAAATAATATATGATAATTTATATTTAATAAAAAATATAAATAATAATATTGTAATAAAATATTAATTATTTCAAATATACATTAATTCATCATATTTAAAAATTTATTGAATATAAATGTTAACCCAAAATAGTGAATGTCATTTATCCAGTGACAATAATAGGATAAAAATATATCCATTACCAAAATTATTGTATATTCTAACATTTTTTTGGGAATTATTAAAATTAAATTTAATACACTATAAAATTCCATAAGAGTATGGTGTGCAATAGTGAGGCTTTGATGGGGTAGTGTAATGAACATGGTTTGGGTGTGCTCTTAACCAGCTTGAACTTCTCCCATAACTGGTTTCAATCATTATTTTGTTGTTAGTTATCATCATGGACATGGTCAATGGGAAATGTTATTGATGATATATCCCTCAGAATATCCAATAAATTGGATTCATATGGTATGATCATAGTATTAGAGGCCATCACTTCCTTAGTGTCAATTGGATTTTTTTAAAACCCTATATTTTTACTAATCTTGTGATCATGGTTCAATGACTATATTTTCAATAGTAATAATTATTAATAATCTATTAAATTGGATATAATAAAATAAAAGGTGTTCATGTTGTTTTTATAACCTTATTACATAATAATAAATTTAATTGAATCAAAATAAATATTTTATTTATCACATTTCATATTGTTACAATCATCCCCCATTTTGAAATTTTTCCCTTCTAAATTTCCATTTCCAATAATAAAAAAATGAGGCTAAATCTATTTCATCACCTCCCCTAGTTCCCACATCACATCTTCAATCGTGTATTTTCTCCACAACCCATTGGCCAGGTGCATTTTATTGTTCCATAGAACATTATCTCTATGATATAACATTTTCACATGTTTCTATTCATAGGAAATATTATTATCCAATGGTAACACATCATGATTAGGTATATGTGAGAGGTTTATTATGTACTTACTCAAGATGGATACGTGGAATACGTAACGTACTTTAGATAGTTTTGGTGGGAGTTCTAGTAGGTAGGCCACTACTCCTATTCGATCAAGGATCTAAAAGGAGAAGAAGTATATTATACAAAGCTTTTACTTATCCCAAATATCATCTCATTTCCTCTTGATTTCTTCAAAAGTATTTTTATAAATTCCATGGTGATTTTCTCCAATTTCCATGTAGATATGGATAATGGTGGCATCATCCCCATAAAAGTTTCTCATTATGTCTTCAATTTCTGACATATAAGACATCTTCATATATAATATGTGATCTCCTTTTTCATATTGTCTCACCAACAATGTTCTTGTTGATCAGGATACATCTTTATGCTTCCAGTATGAACAGAGAAGGTTGAGCTATGTACATCATCCAACAAAACTCTCTTTAACTATAAATTTGATTGTACACATAGTCATGACCCAATTCTTACAACACCATCTTCATTAACATTGAACTATATGGATTTCTCATCCTTATGGTTCCCACATTATTCTAAAATCCCACATTTCTGTTTGTGAATCCTTTATCATCTCTATAAGGGACCATTAAAAAATAATTTTTGAAATGATTAATGATGTTCTTTACTTTATGATTCACGTTTACTTGCATTCCAAATCCAATAAGATCATATCCTTCTTAATTATCATCATCCATATAGTTTCTAGATACTTTCAACTTAGATCATGTACCAATATATTCATTTTACTAGTATGGTAAGGAATTGATTAGCCATAGTCCTTTATCATCTCTAACCATCGTCATTGGAAAATATTCATATCTTTCTATGATAAATATATTGAATGGTTCTATGATCGATATATAACTGAATCATCTCCCAATGTAGATAATGAAGAAATGTTTTCAACGAATGATCATTGAAACTAACTTTAGATCTTTTGATTTGTTGTTTTTTTCATGAACATTCAACTTCCTTGAGGCATAATCTCTCACTTTATCATTCAATGTTAACACACAACCCAATCACTTTTTTTAAGCATCACTAAATAACAAAAAAACATCTCCACATGTGGGTTGTGTATGTACATGTGCAGTGCTAGGACTCTAATACAATTCCTTTAATCTCTCTCTACCTTAATCATTCCAATAAAACATTACTCTATTTGGAGTTAACTTGGTTAAAGGTTTTGAAAAGTGCAATAAAATTATGACAAATCGATGATAGTACCTAGATAATTCAAGGAAACAACATATAACTATCACAGATGTTTTCCTTAGCCATATTTCAACTGAATCTTTCATTTATGGGCCCACATATATCTCATTTCTAGTAATTATATGACAAAATGAATGATACTTCTTTCTACTAGAACTCTAATTTTATTTAATTAGAAAAAATCGTCTCTTTTTATAAGTGTTTTAGAAAAGTGCTTAGGTTCCCCTTATGCCCTCTTTGATTTTAGAGTAACTGAGAATATCATCTATTAAAACTATTAAATATTTTTTGAGGTAATCCCTAAAGATATTATTCATCTTGTCTATGAAAATTTATAGAGAATTATTGAGTCTGAATGGCATTACTATGAACTTTTACTGCTTGTACCTTATACAAAAAAAAGGTCTTGAGGATATCATACTTCTCCAACCTAAATTGGTAATATCCCGGCCATATATCCACCATGGGGAAGTATTTCTATGCACATATATAATAAAAAGAGTCATAAATATATGTAATAGGATAATTTTTCATTATCATGATCTTGTTGAGATCACGATTATCAATGAAAATGTGTATGGAACTATCCTTATTCTTGAAGAAGGGGAAATGAGCACCCCATGGTAAAGAACATTGGAGTATGAACCCTTTTTCCATATTCTTCTTTAATTTTTTTGTTATCTCCCAATCTTCTAAAACTACATTTTTATAAGGAGTCTTGTATAATGTTTGTATCCCATGTATATGCTCAATTGAAAATTGAACCACTCAGCTATGAGGAAGATAATGAAATTCATTGGGAAATATACCAGTGTCTTTTTCCACAATTAGAATGTATTAAATGATGATTTTCTCCATAAACTCAATCATTTTGGATAGATACACTTGATCATAGGGAAATAGTATCCATTCATGAAATTTTGGGGCTACAGAATATTCATCCTCCTCCTTGTACTAGTACATAATTGGTGTTTGATTCACAATAGAAATATTTATTTACTTATCACCGAATCATATTGTTTGTTCTATATAGGGAAAGCCAATATATACCTATAATTTCATCAAAATCCACCTAAAAGAGTATGAAAAGGTTTTATAAGATGTTAAACCAACATATTTTTAAAGGGGAGGAATTATATACTTTGAATGCAATAATTTCCCATTTTCATCAATGAAATATATATTCCAATTATTTGTGATAGTGTATGGATAGTTCTACTGAAATTTTTTGATATGAAAGAATTAATATAACTAGAATCAGTAACTAAATTGTATATTATTGAATTAATAACTAGCAAAGCTCTCACCACTTCTTTTTCTGGATCTACCTTGGGATTTGTAATTAGAAAATATCTCTCTTTCTACCTTGGAGGTTGTTGGTTGTCTCTGAAAACACATGGATTAGTGCATTGGTTTGAAAATTTCTCTAGTTTCATGAATTTAAAACAATGAACAACACGTTGAGGTTGACCAAATAATTCTATTCCTATATCTCATTAGTGTGTTTCTCCCATTGGCAGTAACTAGTGTGGTTTCATTCATTCCCATACCCATATAATTGCTCCATACCCATTAGTAAATTTAGTGGGTGATTATTTCTACCCCTTTCATAAGTGGTATGATGAAATTTCTTATCACCTTGAGATTTGAGAATTGAAATTATCATATTAAACTCCACTTTCACCTTCTTATTCTCCTGATACTCTTGATATTTTCTAATCTTTATTTCAATTTTGAGGGAATAGTGGAATATTTTATTGTATCTATCAATGTCTCGGATCTCTGGGTATTTTCTATTATAGTTTTTATCCCACAATAGTAGTAGTAAGCCTTGAAATTATGAGTAATTAAAAAACTAGAGGCATATCATTCAAGTCTTGTGTTGTTTTCCTCATACTTCCAAATATATTCATCAATTTTTTCCTCGAGGTAAGAGTAACAACATTTACATTTTAATTTTTACAGTGTAAGAAAAATAGATATCAATATTTTTTAAAAAACATCTCCCAATCCATTACTTTGATCTATTCCTTAGGATTTATATTTTTGATCAATGTCCACAACTAATTATCTTCTCCCTTCATTTAAACAATTTACAATATATCCTTCTCCAGTTCAGAATATTGAAAGAAGGTGAAGATCTTATATATAGAGTTTATTAATTATTCTTTAATTAAGGGGTCAGATGATCCATTTAATATAAGAGGTCATTGCCTCATAAATCGCAGGATGGCATCTTGTTCTCTCTTTAAGTGATTTGGATTATCCTATTGATAAAATTTCATATTTTAAACATGAATAATTTTAAAGAGTATCATCATAATGTTTGTGATTCCATATCTCATCAGTTTGGGCATCTGGTTGGGGAATTCATCTCATTGCCCATCACATTGATTTCTTACCTAATTCCTCATATTTCAGGACATTAAATAAAATAAAATAAAAATTTGAGATTAGTAT
This sequence comes from Viscum album, assembly GCA_963277665.1. Taxonomy (NCBI): domain Eukaryota; kingdom Viridiplantae; phylum Streptophyta; class Magnoliopsida; order Santalales; family Viscaceae; genus Viscum; species Viscum album. Next base: position 2,011,312,386 of record OY728155.1, read on the forward strand.
TTTAAAAATAATAAACACATAAAGGGGATCCCAATGAAATAAAATAGATAACTTATAAATTACATCTATTTCTTATCGTATAAATTTATATCCTAAAATCATTAATTTCATGTGATCTATTTACTATCATATAATCATATATGCATTTTTTTAGTTACCTTAACAATGGATTTTTGTGATATTACAAATTATCCAAATTGTATCCCTTGAGAGTGTCAAAAAATATGTCCAGTAAGGCCCATTTCTGTGTAACATGTTACATCAAGTAAGGCCAGATAAAAATTTTCGAAGTTGTTACACCTAAGAACATCTACGCCAGAACCACATCTACTTGCAGTATCCAAATAGGTATATATTTTCCTGATAAATCATTTACACTATACTTAACAAAATTTATGGTCTTTTTCTTATATTTAGTCTTATCCCTAAGGTATTCTCTTTGTTTCTACCCAAAATGCAAAAAATAACTTACTTTTCCTCTGATACCAACTAGAACCACATTGATATTTATTACAAATTAATTTGGGATTTATGAAATCATATTACACATAATACAACCCAAATGATCATGAATTATAGTGAATTTTTGAAATATTTACATTTTATAATAACATAAAATAGAAAATACATCACTGTTGTAGGAAACTTCTTTAACATGGTTGTACATAAAACTGCATGAGATAACCTAGTGACATACATTTAAAAGGGTCGATCTATAAATCCCTATAATGGAAAAACATTGAATAAAATGCAGAAATTGATACGTGCTAGAAAATTGGTATATCATTGGTATATAATAGGAGTGAGAATCATAAATAATAATATTAAGGCATCATATATCTTGGTAACATAATGAAAACATGGGAAATGTGAAAACAACATAAAACACTATATCATAAACATGGGTAAAGGATAAATACCAATATTTAAAGATGGAACAAATACAATAAATCATTAAGGTTCACCTACTATCCCAAATGGTTTATTATGATACTAATCATTACCCAGTGCATTGGAGAATTATATCATTTTAATTGAACCATCACATTTGTTTGATTATAATGCATAGTTATGCCACACAGATCACACAACATGAATTAATTAATAATCATAGATTATTCCAAGATCATGGTGTGTGGAATAAATACATGTAATTACCAAGTAAAATATGAATAGGTTTATAAATTTGAATGAAATTTATATTAATGGTTATGGTATTGACTACATAAATTTTTTGAATGGAAACTTTACTGGGAAATTTTGGCAGCATAACAGTATCACATAAAAATTCATAAAATGGGCTGATGAGAGGGAAATTTGTATCTATATTTTTAGTAATAAAATGGGTATTAATGAGGAAATGGAAATATATATCACAAAAATATGAATTGCTAATACATGTAATATGGTAATAAATAAACATGAATAATGAAGAGAATGTGATGGTCCTTTACTATTTTTTCCATGGTTATGGCTGTACAAAAAGGATCATGGGTGGGTTAATAATTGAGAAAAGAGGGATCTCATCATTTATAAATAAAAATTAACAACAATATGGAAGAAAATATCACTAAATGGATAAGTGTAATCTATGACTTATAACATAAAAGGAGTTCTCAAAGAGAAATGAGAAGATAGAAATCAATTACATGATTTTGTGACTCCAAATGCTTAGGATGTGATTTTTGATAGCTTAGGGTGCCCTGTTAGGATGATATAGAGTGTGTGTAAGATTGTGTATGTGTTACAAGGAGTTTTAGTGAACATAAATGGGATATTTTGTGGGTTTATATAAGAAATAAGAAACTTTTCATTACTATTTAGGTTCTAGACTCTACATAATAAAATAACCAAACCTACAAACCTTCCAAATGTTTTTTCATACAGTCTCCACAAAAAGTGGTTGGTTTAAATTATTTTATTAATAAATTTGAATAAATTATTAAAATAATTCCCAAAATTATGTGGAGGATATTCATAATCATAATGAAATGATTTTAAAACATGAAAATTTATCAATGGTTTCAGAGAAATAATTAAGGATTTATAAACAGTAATAAAATGAACATAAAATCAAATTATTATAAATTAAAATATATATATTTGATCATGGATAAACTTTATATCATTTATTACCAAAATTTAAAGTCATTATGATGTCATAATACAGAAATTATATTAATATAGTATATAATTTTTCACCAAAAAAAGTTATCTACTTAAAAAGTTATGATAAATTCACTAACGGATAACTTAAATGTTATAATTCCAAATAAAATATTCATTTTATTTGAAGAATTTTATAAATATTTATATTTTAACATATAAAATAATAAATGAAACTAATTGATAAATAATGTGTTTTTTTTATAATAACAGTATTTAAACCCATATAAAAATCACATTTGTCTTCTTAAAAAATATATGGTAATTTATATTTGATAAATATTATTTAATAATATTTTTTTTATTTAAATAATATTTATTTCAAAAATCCATTAATTCATGGAAATAAATTTCCTCAATATAATTTAATTATTAACCAAAAATACAAAAAGTCATATATACATTAACAAATATAGGATAAAATATATTAATTATTCAATATAGAAAATAAGGTAAATACTCATATTTTTGGGTCTTCAAAAATATCCATTTAATTAAACAAAAAAATTCCAATATTAATGTGTGTGATGGTTAGATTATAATATGGTGGTTCAACGAATATGGTTTGGGTCATGATCTAGATGAGCTTGAACGTCTCCAACAAACAGTTTCGCTCATTCTGAGGTTGTAGGATCTCATATTGGGATTTTTCAATGGAAAATCCCCTTGATGCTATCTCCCACAAATGCACTAATAAATGGGATTTATAGGGTATGGTCATACTGGTTGAAACCATCAATTCTTTTCTCTATGTCAATTGGATTTTTTAAAACCCTATATTTATATTAATAATGAAGTCACTATTAAATGATTGTATTATTAAAATAAATAAAGATTAACTGCCTTTAAAATCTTATTGAATAAAATTTGTGGAGTTCATGTGTTTTCTATGACCATATTCTATAATAATACATTTAATTAAAGAAAAAAGAAAATTTAATTTATTAAATTTCTTTTCGTTACACCTCTGATACCAACTGTAGGGACAAATTCATTTTTAGATATTATTAAGTGAAGTTTCAATATAAATATCCAATAATTACAACACTGATTGTAAGGTCATAATTTCTTCAAAAGACTATATTCAGAACACATAGAAGAAAACTAAAACATGGAATACTAAATTTATATTCCATTTTGAAATCCTAAATCCACTCAAGCTCCAAATACTACATTTCAAAACATAGGGAATACATGAAATTAAGGGGTGATCTACAAATCAAATTTAGGGAAGAATCATGATAAGGAGGTATAACATATGAGTCAAACGTAAAATTTGTTATCATAAAAGACAACTCACATGAGAACTAGATAGAATTATAACAGAAAGATCATGGTATTATATGATCATGAAATCATGTAAATATGGAAACAACATGAAAAATGATATAAATTTATGTGCAGGCTAACTACTAAGACAACATCACATGGTGGACATATTCTAATTATGAATTATGTTCACTCCATAATCCCATACATGATGTCTCATGAGACTAAAATATAACCCAATGAATTTTAGGAATATATAATTTTTTTCCACCTATCACATTCATATAATGTATATTCACATTCATTCTATATAAGTATATAATTCCTAATGATTAATCAAAACATTTAACCATGGAATGAAATGGGTTTCATGATCTTATATAATAAGAAAATCGAAAGTGATTACTTAATGATGTAATTTTAGAGATTATCATATGGAATGAATTATCCCATAAATATAAGGGATAATAATAATGTTATACATGTGATATGTATATATATATTGTTTATAATTATTACATACATTTAATGAGAAAGGGTGTTATTTAGGAAATGAATCATCGTAACCCAAAAAAATGGTTGGTCAGAAAAATTCTATAGTATGATCCCAATTTGTCATGTGTGTTATTTATCACCCTAAATATTGAACATAGTTAAAATATCTATTTATTTATGAATATTTTTAATGATTATAATTTGATTTATTTTATACACATCCATGTTATATTAAATTTATTATATAATTAATTTAATATGTAATGTTTTAAAGATAAATAGTTCATATATCTAAAATCCAATTTTTAAGTTGAATAATATCAATGAAATTATTAATTAATTATCTACAAAATGGGAAATAGGGCCCAAATATCATTTTTATACATAAATTGAACATTCTAACCCTTCCATTGAATATTTTTATCAAAAATAAAATATGTTACAATCATGGGCAAAGCAGTTCGTACACAAGCGTGAGTATTGTATCCTTTTTTTATTATAATGATAGAAATAATATACCATTAATTTCATTCTTCAAATGAAATAATATATCAGATATATAAAATTTTTTCATTATATACCCTTACATATTCCTTTAATGTGATATAGTGATCAAAACATTTCACACCACTTCCTAAAATAGTAGTCCTCCATACACATGAATAACAATATCATTTATTCAATGAATGGTAAGGTAAAAATATTTATGATATATATGTTTTAAATAATGTTTCATATATAAAAAATCATATGTAAATTTAAAAATAAATTCATAGTACATTTAATATAAATAACAACTGAAAAATGAATCACATAGCTTTGTGAGGTGGTAGTTCATCATATAGATAAGCAAGGATATTGTATTCTATATTGAATGGAAAGTGAAAAGTTATATGTTATATTATTATTAAAAAAGAATAATTATATCATGAGTATAATAAATTTTAATAATATATATCATTTTATCCATTTGTGAGATGTAGTGATGGAAAACGAATTACATCGTTTCATGGGGTGGTAGTCTGTCACACGCATGATCAACGGGTTCATTCCACATTTAAGGGAAGAATATATGGTTTATATCAATAAAATAACATAAAAAATCCATATGTTAATTATAATAAAGAAATTATATAATCATGTTTTAACAATATTTCGATGAGTTAGTGGAAGAAACAAAATAAAATGCTGGGTCAAGGATGTTACAACATTTTCACTAAATTGGTATTAGTTTAAAAAAACTGAATAGAATTTCTTTCTAACAAAATTAAGAAATATAATATGACATCAGGAATTATGATATGTGATATAGGAGGTTTTCTTTATACAATGTTTTTTTAATTATATAAATGAGACAAGTGGTGGCCTTTTATAGGCGGGGGAGAGGATGCACTTGGAGTTTTTGGAGATAATCAATTTAACAAATTATTATATCATGAAAAATTCTACATAATGGACTATAATAGAGAATTATAAGATATATGTTCTTGATATTACTATTAAATAACAATGAGTTTTATTTTAGGCCATTTTTAATCAATATATTTCAGTTTAACCCCCAGTAAACCCATTTTCCCCTTTTCAACGGTAAATAATTATTATTATTTTCACAATTATTTATGGTCAAATATTATGTTGAACCTCTTAGATAATATAATTTACTATAATTACAAACATGGAATCTATTTTTCATTATTAAATAGTCAAAATTGTCAGATGAAAATTAAAATATTAACATATAGACATGATGGAAGAATGTTTATTCGATAAACGCATTTTTTAAGAAAAAGAAGTTCTCATATTAACTATGTGATAGGTAACCATAATCATATTAATTAATATTCATATTAATAGACATATAATTTATTTATTTCATTTAAGTAATTCTTAATTGTGGGTTATTTTAGTTGTTTGGGATGGGATGAAATTATTCACATTGAAAAGTTTTAAGAAAAAATGAGTTTTTAAGACTAAAAATATTCTTATACTAAAATCAATTATAGATATTATATATATTTAATATAAATAAATATAAAATATATAAATTAATAAAATATTATAATAAAATTCAGTCTAAATTTATAATATTAAATTTAAATTATATAAAAATATGTATTTTTTATTATTCAATTAAAAAATAATAATTTCCTAAAAATACAAAAATTTATCGTTTAGTTAATATCGATATTATGATGTAAAAAATAATTTTTTTTAACTAATTTATTGAAATTTAATTTTATAATATTTACTCATAGCCTGAATAAATAATCATTTAGAAAAAAATTCAAAATTCAAATCTTTTTATTTTAAATTCTTCTTTTTTATTCCTACTCAATATAAAACCATTGAATTTATTTGATAAATATTTTAAAAAATATAATTTTTCAAAATCATTTTTTTAATATATATACCTTAAAACAAAATGGAAATGTTATAAGGGCCATTTTTAAAGAACATATTATTATATATCATTTAAACCTATTAATATGTACATCACAAGCTATCAAAGAGACTGAATTTATTTAATAATAAATATATATTAAAGCCTTAGTATATTAAAATATATAGTTTTTTGGGGTCATATAATATCATTTTAGTGTATATTACATGATCCATCAAAGATGGATATTATTTAATATTAGTATAGAACAACCATAGTGATTGCAATGAATAATTTTCACTGTTTTGTGGGACATTATCGACAATTAGTAAAAATATATCTGGTAGTTGTCTAATACACTCACCATGTCAAATAACAAGTGATATGAATTATTTTTTACATATAAATGTGAGGAAAATTTTATTGAACTAAATAAAAGGTTATTAAATGAAACTATTCATATAAATCCTTATAATGTAGATGGTTTTGTGATATATAGTGATGCATCAAAAAAGGAATGAGGATTAATCTTTATGTAAAATGATATAGTCATAGATTATGTATCATAATAATTGAGAATTTTTGAGAAAAATTACCCAAACCATTATTTTGAGTAAGCTATAATATTTATTATTATAGTTATGAATACATTATCCATACAGATAAATGTTTGATATATATACTAATCATAAATGGTTGAAGTATATATTCATTATGAAAGTGTTTAATATGAACAGTATAATATGGTTAGAGTTTATTAATGATTATGAGTACTCAACACATTACAAACATAGGAAAGAGAAAAATCTGGATGATGCATTGAGTCAAAATGATAATGTTAGATTATTTATGATGGGAATCACAAAATATCCAAATTTCATGATTTAAAAATGATATATCTAGAAATATAGGATAGAGGGGGAAAATATTTTCATACTAAATTAGTGTTTAACTACATATCTGTGTAAATTTTAATAAATTGAAATGGAAACAATTAGAAATTGAAATGAATGTGAGAAATCATCTTATATTTAAACATGATTATTATGGAGTGACAAGGTTCCTCAAATTTTATTCTTATTTCATCCATACCATATTTGAAGGATCTATTGGATGGTGCTCATAGTTATTCATTCTAAAAACATACATAATATATGGAGATATATAGAGATATAAATTAGTATTTCTATTGGTAAAATATGAAGAGTGATATCAAAGAGTATGTATATCAATAAATCTGATGTTAGTTACTCAATTAGAAGTGAAATAATATTAATGGATATCACAACAATTATCAATACATAAAAAAAGAAAAAACTATATCCATTTATTTCTCTACCTAACCCCCTAAGGAACATATAGGGGATAATTCAATTAGCCTGGTCATTTATATAAATTATAATTCATCACACATAATTTTTATTATAAATTATTTCCCCATCTATGATATATCCAAAATATACATTAAGGATGTGTTAAGTCTGAAGGGATTACCATGTTCAATTATATCATATCAAGATCTAAGGTTTACATTAATGTCTTAGTGAAATTCTAATGAAAACACTTAATTAATATTCTTAAATTAGTACTACATTCCATCCTCAAATTGATGTCATGTCTAAATGAACAATCCAAAACCTAGTTGATATACTGATATATTGTTCCATGGATTCAACAGTTGTTGGGATCAAAACCATCCTCTATTTGAGCTTTCATTCAATAATAATTTTAAATCAATCATTAAAATGGGTCCTTATAAATAAATATATGGAATTATTTGAATAAATAAAATTTTATGGGATGAAATGTGAGAATGAAATATATTGGAACCTTAGATCATTGAGGAAATGGGATAGAATGTAAAAACCCATTCAAAAATATAATAAGGTGCCTCAGTGTTGAATGAAAGGTTATGATGACAATCATCATAATAATATAGTATTAAATGTTACTGAGAAGGTATTTTTTTGTAATTTATCTTTTAAATATGGTAATTATATTTTTAATGAATTTTAAAATGAGCTCTTGGCATGTGATAACCTTTGAAATTATTGATCGAGTTGGGATGGATTCCTATCTCTTGGTGCTTCTACTGAACCTCTCCAATGATCTTGATGTGTCCAATTTTTATTTGATATAAAATAACACACCTAATTATTCTCATTTACTAAAATCATATGATATACCACTAGATCATGATATTTTATATATTAAAAAATGATTAAAAATCATGCATTATTGTTATAATGTGGTACGAAACAAGACTATATACCATGTTAACTTTTTTGAAAAAAAAATCTATGATGCTAAATTTGATCGTAAGGATGGGATAAAAAAGTGATATCCCTATTTTCTTATATTATATAAATATAATTTACGTAGAGAATTTCTCATAAAGGGGGTATATGTTTTAATTATGAGATATTATGATATTTATTTTTTAAAGAAATATACTTTCTTCACATGCTGCAATACAACCCACCCTAAGTATAATTTAACTATTATATAATACACAACTATTACCAATTCATTAATTTTTTTTTACATAAATAGGAATAGTAAATTTTTTTAAAACAAATTCTTAATTTTTAATTATAATTATATATATGTTGATAAATAAGTACACATCTGTTATTTATAAAATAATCATATGTTTTAATAAAATATTCTTCCAGAAAAATTGGTTTCATTTATTTTTATTATAAAATACTATTATAATTTTAAGCAATAAGAGAAGATTTATTTAGTAAAATAGTCATAAATTTTAAAATCCACATGTTAAAATTACCATTGATTGTGTTTTGGACATTTTCCGAATTGATTTATGTTTTCATTAATTGTTAAAAACATAGATTTTAATTGAAAGCTAACATTTTATTTAAATAATTTGAATGGATTCATTTTATAAAAATTTTATTAATATATAATGATTTCATTTAAATTATTAATATTCAAATTATGGTAACTGGAATTATTATTATGTGTATTTTTATAAAATTTCTTAATCTACTTAACAAATTATTTTTTATTAAAAATCATTTTTTCATCACATATTTTGATAATATTTTAAAAGTAATTTGGATTTATTTAGTTATTTAGTTGATAAATTTTATTAAATATATGGATAATCCCATATACTAATTTAAATTACTTTATATCTATTTTTTCGTAATATATAGTAAAAATAGTAAATTTGGGTCACCCTAGTTGATGAGAAAATGTGTTTACCACAATTGGTTTCTAAACCAACATATCTAAGAAAATTTTATATTTATAATTTTATAAATCCTATTTTTGAGAAATATTTTATCCAAATAATGTTAAAACATTGAATCTCTTTCCATTTTTAAGCATTTGGGTTGATAATTATTTTATTATATTTAAACCATTTACTAAATTCCAAGTGTGTCCTCTAACCTACTTATAAAAGGTTACCCATCATTTCTCGTATTTACACATATTTTAACCTTATAGCTTGAGTAAAAAAATTTGAAATAAAATTGTAACTACTGTATACATGAATTTGATGAACTGGTAGTCTTAAAAGACAATTAAAATGATAATTATTAATGTATAAAATAAAGGATAAACTGTTGGTAGGTAATAACCATACCTGAACTCTTTCAATTTCATTCTTTTTCAACCTCCTCTAAATCTATGGTATTAATTCAAAAAATATTTTTTTCGTTATCATCAATAAAATTAAATGTTATTGAGATTATTTGGCCTCTAATATCCATTATCTAATCCATCAAATGAGATTCAAAAGTTTTTATTGTGTTTATCTATGTGTTACACCTCCACATTGTGATCTAGCTATTTTTCAATGAACATCATTAATTTATGGTTATTATATATTTCAAAAGATTACATATGTCACTTATTATTAATTATTAAAATTTTATTTTCATTTTATACCATCATTATTATATTCAAATTCATTAGATATTTATAATTTCTCTCATTTTTACATTTGGACTACTGCCTCCACAAAGAGATTTCCTACATTTTTCATTTCTTATTTAAGTGGATTTTATTAAGGATATATTTAATGAATATATATGGTATATATGATATATTAATGATCCAATAAATTGGAATTATTATTTACCATTAATTTTCTCTATCCGTCAAAATAAGGCAACATCAGTCATGTTCACAAATAGTATGGTGTCTTTATGAATTTTCTAATTAATTTTTTATCTCTATACTTTAAAGATGAATCTATATTTATAAATTAAGAATAAATAAAATATTTTTATCATTATTTAAAGTCTAGAGATTATATTAACATTTCCAATTAATAAGATTGTAAACCACCAAACAAAAACTCTCTGGATAAGTGAAACAATTAGACACAAAAAAATGATGATTTTATTGAGAAATTATTGAAAAATCAGTGTTGCGATGTTATATGGTGATAATATATGATATTATATGTATGTTTGTGTTTATGGTATGGAATTATAATAAATTTAAATTTTTTATTTATTAATATTTTTTCAGTGATGAAATTTTATGATCTTCTTTTTATGAAACTCATGAAGTTATTTTATCCATTAGTTATTTCTATAGAATACATACATTCCATTAATTTTGACATATTTAATAACTCATCGGATTAGAAAAATGTTTTTGAGGAAAAATTACATTATTTAACTATTCAAAAAAATCTTCTTCAATTTCCATGTTATCTTCAAATTTTTGTCAATATTTTTATTAATAATACCTAATAAATGTTTAGAGCCATTTTTTACCCATGAGTTATTTTAAATAAAATTATTTAAAAGGGATATTTTTATCATTTTCGTAATGTGTCTCTTTTTACTTTCACAATAAATTTGAAAGAAACCCTTATCTTAAACTATATGGAATGACTTTAATATTTTATTTTTATGAATGCTTAATTATTTTTAACTTCCTTTAAATTTTTACATAATTATTTTCAATAAAAAATTCCAATGAAATATTACAATTTTTTATATTTTAAAGATGTAATTTTAAAATAAAAATGTTATTTTCCTAGAAATAATTCTAAATGATATTTTAGGTCACTTAAACTCATCATAAATAACAATGATTGATGTTTTTATTATTGAAACGAGATTCTATCCAATAAAAACATTATTTTTATTTTTCTTGATAGTTTCTTGATATTATGAAAATATTATTATTAAACAAATTGATATTCCATGGGTTATAATATGATGAAATGTTAAATTTTTTATTAAAAAAATCCCTTTACATGAGTTATTATATGATGAATTTTTTATGATCATGGGGAATATATATGTATCATTTTAATTATTTGATTGGTGGTCCTAAAATTATATATCACCCCAATGAAATCAGTATATATAAATATTGGATGATATAATAAGGACATCTATGGGAAGTGAACCTAGTTCAATAAGTAGATTGTTCCAAAATGATAGTAGTATAAGAAAACCTTAACTAATATTATAGATTGGGGATTTAACCCAATCCACCATGATTGTTTTGGCAGTGATCCATGACCAATAAAGAAATTATTTTCAGGGATTTTGTTTATTCCACAATAATAATTCTCTTATAGATTTTATGCTCTCATTGATCATGTTATTTGATTCCCTTAAGATTAATTTCTTATGAAATATAATTTTTTATTCCTTGACTCATTATAAGGATCTACAAAATATAAAGTATGGTTTTGAAATGATATGCTCATATTATCATACCCCTATACTAATATTATTTTTATATGATCACTGATATTTCCATTTAATATCATTATTAAGAATCAAATATCACCATTTCTTTTGTTTCCTTTCCCCCAAGTAATAAAGAAATGTATAATATATGATATTTTTAAGTAGGGTTGTAATTATAAATAACTCAGTGGGAGATGATATAGTCTACAGATGAACATGTTTTTTATGTATCCATGTTTTGAATGGGACAAAAAATATACTGTTTTTTCATAGTATGTCATTTGATTATTGAATATTTATTATAAATTTGTAATTTCTACATATGAAGTGTATTGTTTTCTATTCGTGGGGTATATATGGTTGTGGTATCAATGTGATATTTCAACCACATTCATAATAGATTAACATTCCCATTGTAGATAATTTCACAGAATAATTCCCTCCATTATTCAGTTGGTCATCAATCATAGTGATAATTAATGGATTGGAAAAATCCTTATAGAATATATTTTGAGTCGTGGTTTGTTTAGAATATCAGAAGGTAACATTTTATACTTACTATTTTTAAGGTTATTTTGACTGGTTTTTGACAATTATTTCTAATATTAGAGAATAATAATATATGGATTCTATGTAATAATGTAATTTTAATAGTATCTTAGTTTATTATAATATTTATACTATTTTTTGTGATATAATTAAATATTATTATTAGAATTTACATAGAAGTATGATTATTCAGTATTATTGTTTCAGATAATTTCACTAAATTTACAAGGGTTAACCAAATTTTATTTAGTAACATGATAGTTAAATTAAAACGTTTCACTCTCGATTGAAGAAAATATACTAAAGTGTGACTCGTTCTAATTAATTAAAATTTTATGAGGATCCTATTAAATATAATGAGATGGTGTAAATGTATTTTGATAATTATTATATATTTTTTGGAAAACTATAGAGTCTCACCAATTAATTGTATAATATTTAATTATTTGTAACATAGCTTTCTAATAATACATGGAATCGATTAAGATGTTTAGTATGTGTGGAATATGTGAATGAAAATTACATAATAATAAACAAAAAAACATCGTTATAAATAAATCTACATAGTTATCTAAACTCTCAATGCACATATAATACTATATAGGATATCCTGGAGAAAAGTATATATGGGAAATGATGAGTTAGAAAACCCACTCCATGAATGACATGAAAATTAAAAAAACAAGAAAATACAATAGAAAAACTTGATAACATATAGAATGTGATCATAAGAGTAGAAATATTGAATTTGAAAAAGATTATATAATGTAATGGTATAATAAAAATGTTGAAAAATATAAAGAAATTAGACCATATACATAACACAATGTTCACCCTATGAAAATCATTATAAAGTCAAAAAGGTTTCACAGTGTCTTAGGTTCACATCCAAATCCCTTACATAAGATCTCAAGGAATTTAATTCTTTGTCAAATTCATAAGATGGATATATAATTTTGGGGACACTAGTCACATATATGAAATTCATATATTTTTCTTCTAAATATGGATAGTAGACCATACAAAAATCATTAGAATGATCAAACCCTTGAGAAGGAAGTGGACTTCATTTTTCTTATTCATGAAATAAAAAATGTCTAAATAATTATTATTTCTCATAGATTGAGTAATTAAATCATTTAAACATTCAAAATTGAAAAACTGATATAGTTTATAAATTTTGAGGTTCAATGTAGAAAATTCATGAGAAGTTTCATTGAGAATAATGTATAAAAACTAACCACTTGGGTGGTGGATTGTGAAATAAATATAGGATATTTTAAAATATTGAAAGAGGCTATTATTTTCTATACCATTGTAATTCAAACAATATGATTATCTACAAAATAACAAGGGTTTATACAATCTATATTGGGATTCAAATCATTTGGTAGGGGACATTTTTTATGTGACATGTGAAATAAGAAATATCCTTTAAACCATGTTTACAAAGAAGTGGGAAGTTATAAGGGATATATAAAATTATATAACCCCATAAAATAAATGCATATATAACTATATTTTTTATGTAATCTGAGTATGTACAAAAAAATAATTAGTACATCATAATAATTTTTATTAATAAGAAGAATGTCACAAATCGGCCCAGACACCCTGGAGTTATGATACCTAGGCTAATCCTAACATGGCCTGAAGGGTAATTACTATTCATTGTGGTTTGGTGACTAGTATCGTGATTTATAAAACATAAATTGTGAATAATTTATCCAAATATATAATATATGAAACAATTACAAGACAGTATGCTCAAAAGAAAACTTCACAATGGGAATATTACCAGAAGTCAAACATGTATATGAAAAAATGTATAACAAAAAATTACAAGAAAGATTGATAAATAACCCATGCACCAATAAGGAAAGTAGCTCAGATTCCAAGGATCAACATCAACTACCACCTCTAAGTGGTTCATTCCACATGCTCAATCATAGCAGGAAGAAATATACAAATTCTCAAAAGAGTAGGTAGGGTGTGAGTTGAAATACTTTTAGGGTCTCACTAAGGGTTCCATAATAATAATACAATATAGATAAGCTAAATATTTAATTCAATTTTCTATAAAACGGGCATGTAAATGCATGATAATATTTACAAAAAATTATTTTAATTTTAATTGATGTAAAAATTTCAGAAACATCTTAATATACATTTAATATATTTAATTTGATATAAATTCAAGAAGTCATGTGTAAATAATTTTTACAAAAAATGAATAATTTGACAAAATTATCAATGACAAGAAATATGGTTATCTGATAAGATACATGATTTTTCTTTTCCATGGTATCCTCACACACTTATATATTAAAAACTATAATGTTCCCACACATCCCTTTGACATTGTACAATTAGGACTTACCAACATCCCATAGTGGGTAAGATCTACCAATTAGGTTAAGTTAGAGATTTAGTGCACCAATACATTGCTAGATAATTTCCATCCTATATTGTTTTTAAATAATCACTCACTAACTACCAAGGATTACATGATCTCAGACAACAACCAATAACATGAAAATTATTTCAATACTATTCAAAACAATATTGAAAAATTTTCCATGTCAATATTTCTATTTCCCTTAATAAAATAATACATGGTTTTTTTATAAATTCATTCCCTTTTTCAGGATAAAAACAAGTGGGTCGTCCAAAAAAAATTTAAACAATTTTATGAAAATAAATTTTACGATTCAATTTTACTAAATAAAATTTCATAATTACAATGAAATCCAAAAAAACAAAAACATTTGATTGAATTTTTAGTTTCCTCAATTTATCATGCCAATTCAAAATCAAATTCCATGTTAGTGGAATTGGGTTATTCAAAATTTAAAAATAAATCAATCAAAAAAATCAAGCAATATAGGGTTAAATTAATTGTATAATCATAAAAAGAACCACCTACCAAAACAAAGAGATCACATCTCATAACACCCAAAATGAGTATCTCTAAAAAAACATCAATAATAGAGATCTGAGAATCACACAGAGATTCATGATTTAAAAAAGGATGTTAGATCCTCCAATAACAAAGATATCTAGAAAACCATACGGAGAAGAGAATAAGAGAGTGTGAAATAGATATAGGGAGAAAATCACTTACCAAGAAGTGATTGAATTAAATTTTCATAACTATGATCAACCTTGGAGATGATTTTGAGGAGCCAGAAATTGTACTTGAGAGCCCTCCCAATCCTCAAAATCAAGATATTACATATTAGGGTTAGGTGGGGCATAAAAAGGGGGGTTTTTTAGACATTTTTGGAAAATAAAATTTTCTTATCTACATAGTTAACTAGAAAGGGACTCATGGTTAGAAAATCAATGCACAATAACCATGAACCCCTCTAGTGTGGTTTATGATTTATACTTCTTGTATGCATTTTTTGTAAAACCACTCACCAACTGTGAAAACCATCATTACTTGTATTTCAATAGGTTCAACAAACAGGGAAACAGTTTTGGAAAACCATGTGCCAATTACACATATCCCAAGATCTATAAAAAAATTTAAAAACATTTCTCAAAATACCACTAAACAAGACCCAACAAAATAATTACTAAAATAATGGTAAATTTATACCAAAAAATAATTACAGTATGTTCCAAAATACCAACCATTGAATCCTTTTTTCCCTAAAATTACTGCATGGAGTCTCCATGTCAAAAACATAAGGCCACTTCTATCTAATCAGTTATTCTCACTCCCATACCTCATGAGTATCAAAACCATACTTCCATAGCCCTTGAAACAATGTTATCATCCTCCCATGATGTACCTTGTTTTCAGAATCAATTATCATCATTGGATGTTAAGTCAAGGATAATTCAGGTTCAACAACAAGATCTCTCTATCTCAAAACATGAGATAGATTAGAAGGATAAGTATATAGCTTAGATGCATGGAACACATAATTTATGGGAATACACTATGGTGGAAGATATAAATAGTAAAAAAAATTACCCAACCCTATCAAAAACATCTTAAAGGTCACCAAAAATGAGGATAATGATTCCCTTGATACCAAGTCCATCCATGTCCCAAATTATGTAAAAATATTAAGAAAATATGATAAAAATTCCACATTCCAATGGTTTATGGAATCAATCAGCATAAGATTTATTCCAGATATTTTTCATCATCATCCTTAAAAGAATCAAATGAATATTTGATGTTTTCTTTTGAACCAATATCTATCCAAAAATTTAATTTCCATCAATTTATGGCCAACATGATAGATATTTTCAATGATGACCATACAAGGCCTTAATGTGAGCCATTCTGATCACTAACTAGTTACTATTGATATAAAAAAGATCAACCATTCCTAGATGAACATCCCAGGCTCCACCCAAGTCAATAAAATTGGCACAATGCATATCCTCATGAATATGTATATCTTCTTTTTTCTGTCCATTACAGTGCAGATGGTATTCCATACTCAAAAGAACGTGAGATCTGAGTAATTATTCAAGGTCGTTTCAAAAGAATAAAGTAAACATGGAATCTCTATCATAATCTACAACAGATGAAGCTCAATAAAAGTTAATAATATATTTCACATTGATATTTCTGAACTCCTCAACTTTGGCTGTATAAAAAATGGGCCCAGAGATCATATTTGGCCAGCCTTTCAATCATAACAAATACTAAATTATCCTTTCAGAATGTACGATGAAACAAAACCATAAACCCTATAGATATCACATCCAATTACCAAGTCGGAATTAGGTGTGGATGAAAAAACACAATGGACTTTGGATTTCATCCTTGACCGGTTCAAATGTATAATAATGAGATAAAAATAAGAAATTTCGCATCACAAAATCTTGCACCAGAATAATAACAACATTTCATAGAATATATTCATGGTTATTGGGTTCACATCCCCCTATAAAATATGGAATTCCCCCATTAAATACCTCTTGAATTATAAAAGTAAAACAATAAATTTTTATAATATAGAATTTGCTTCCTGGAAAATGAATACTTCGTAATGGTATCTCCACCAGAAAGACAGTGTTTAATGCCACAGAACCCATCATCAAGAAGTAGTTCCTAAAGAATCATCTAGATAAGATTGTAAGTCATCAAAAAACTTTCCAAATAAAACATTCCCCCTGATACATAAGTACCGATATAAAACTGTGAAAAAAATTCACTGATATTCCCCAATTCCTTTGTTCCCTTCACCGCCTAGGTTATAATTTTCTTGCTCAAATAGTCTGCAATTAAATTCCCTTTCCCCATGGTATAGGTGATTTTGAAGTCAAAATATTATAACTATATAAACAAATAACTATAGTAGAGATTCAAATATTTTTTTAAAAAGACATAACTCAAGAACTTATAATATAAAAGCAAGCTAAACCATTATCCAAAAATTAAATAAAGCTAAATCATTAGTGCAGGCATCCTGAATACTAGTTTAGTGTCATGGGTTGGATGATTATTCTCATGTGGCTTAACATTCCTAGAACTATAATAAATGACATGATAAACATGTATAATAACACAACCCAAACCTAATCATGATCCATTATAAAATATAACATATGACTTCTTATACTATATAATAGTCAACACCATAACGGAATTCAAAATATGTTTTAGAAAGAAAATTGACTTCATAAATATCTCATAATAAAAAAATATTTACTACATTAAAATATATTTAAGTCATCTAAGAATCCAACTTTGATAATTCCGTTACCAACTAATGGTACTACTCATTTAAACCCAAGAAGTTCTGAATCATAAAAACATTCTGCCATTATTCCCATTTCATAAAATCATTCACCCTCTCAAGAACAAATAATATTCCTTATTCTAACACAAAATTCCCCATTAAAAGCACTTCCAAAATACAATAAACACTTTTTTATAGCTTCACATAAACATGGTGATTTATCAAGAAATCCATAACATCTCTTAAATGACTCACATGATCTTCCTCAGACAATGATTAAATAAGGATTCCATCCACAGTGACCATTGTGAAAGTATCTTGATTCTCATGGATAATAATGTTTATTAAATCCATTATGACTGAAAGAACATTGGTTAGACCTAATGGAATGACAATGTACTAAAAATGGTTATGCCTGTTCTGAATAGTGTTTTTTGGAATGTCATATTGTTTTATTCTCAACTAATATTAACCAAACATAAGATAAATAATTGGGAACCACATCACTACTTTCAACTGGTCAAATAAATCATCAATTCATTGAAATTGGTACCGGTTAAATACCATAACTCAATAAATTTTCTAATATTCAACACAAAGGTTAAGTGACACATCATCTTTCTTTGAAAAGATAACAACCACTTCCCTAGGAGACACACATTGGTGTATAAATCTTTTCCCTAAAATATCATCCAACTAGGTCTTCAACTATATCATTTTAGCCGGTTCCATTCAATAAGAAGGAATATATAGTGGGTCAGTACCCAACACTAAAACAACAATGAAATATACCCCCATACTAGTTATAAACTAGAGATGTCAGAAGGGAAAACATCAAGAAACATGATGAAAATTGGGGGGACATCTTACATTGTGGATTATCTGTCTGACTAAAAAGTAACCAATAATATTACATTACTTAAGTCGGTATAAGAAGTTCCATATCTTCTTGACCTCATGTCTGATTCTCCCTAAAAGATAAAAGACACCCCCTCAATCATAGAAAAAAAGACACATTGAAGATGAAAATCAATTCAGAATTTATTAGGAATGATCCAATCCATAATAGAAATGGCTTAAGGAGGTTTTAGGTTGATAACTAGAAAATTACAAGTAAGCATGAAATCTAATAAAGGGAAAACATAGGCGGGGTTATGGAGACCCTTCCATCAATTAATTTTAAGGGTTGTAGTAATATCCCTCAAAAAAAGGTAAAATATCAATATAAATAACTTGCATATTCAAAAAAAGATTAAATGAATGAATGAGATGCACTATTGTCAAATTAAGTAGTCACCAATGATGAATGAATAGTGATGATACCTATCACACCTGTTGTACTCATATCTATTTACTTTAGGGACTCCTCCACTCCATGAGGAAGCTTCATTCAATATTTCTTTCGATAGAACCCCTTTATTCATGAAGAATCTAAATTCATCTTAATTTTATTTGGAACTAATAACCTCATTCCACAAAATGGAGTAGAATATATCTGGATGAACTTATGCATGTGAATAGAGAATCTATAATAACAACATATTTTTGGTTCCTCAAGAAAAATCCACATTGAGAGCCCTCATAGCTGTGCCGATAGAAAAAAAAGCCATATTCATAGAAATAAAGTACATCAAGAAAAACCATACTATCGATTACCACCGTTAGAACCAACACTCTTCCTTTTCCCTTTGTAGGAACTCCAAAAACATTCATTATTAGATATAGGAACTCTCGTCAACCCTTACATACCTTCTTTGTCCACTTCAACCATCAATGATCTATTAAGAACATTAGTATAAGAAGAAATATTCATCAAGAAGACCTAACATTGAATAAATGATGGAATTCACCTCTTGAACTGTCAAGTATTCATCTTCTAATTCAATACTATATCAGGTAAAAATTTCACAAGGTTTAAAAATTGATTAGAATACTCTATCACAATCTTTTTAGCATGCTCATGTATGAAAAACTCAATAGCCATCTCCAAATACCATTGACTCTTGATAGAAATGGTCAATGAAAGTAATTCTAAATTCATTCCACTCTAATACCCCATTAGTATTGATCATCACCATCATATTCCACTATCTACTTCTATGTTACTCGAGCTTGAATGAGGAAAATATCACCTTGATTACATTATGCATCTCCAATAACATAAACTAAAGCTTAATATTTATGAACCAATCCACATCAAGTTGATGAATATTTGATTCCTAGAACACATGAGGATTTTAGTGATGGAACACCTGAGTGAAAATCCTAAAGTCATCTATCTGAGGTTCTATAGCTGCAACCTAAATAAGAATTAGTGTAGGTGCTTATCCCATAGCTTGGAAAGAACTCTTAATATCCTCAACCAAATTATCTTCCCTGGGACGATTTCCTTACTCTGGTTTATCAACATATTCCTCCTATATCCAAATAACATGTCTTCTTAGAGTTATAACAATACAAAACATCCATGTCAAATATTTATGGCATCAAATAGATAGTCCAAAAGTGAAATAAGGGAAATTAATCCAAAGAGGCCAGAATAATTGATTTTGATTTCATCCTATCCAAATAAAAAGTTGGGTAAATACTACAAATAAGCCCTAATATGGATTTCTCAAAAGCACCCCCAGTGACATAAATTTATTTATGGTGGGAGATGGATAATCACTCCATCATAACAACCTATTATGTCCCAATAAGATAAAATAACTGCACACTAACATTAAGGAAAGATGAAAGACTAACACCATTGGTAGAAATTTTCCTTGAACTAGATCAAATACCCTAGTACTGTAATACCCAATATGGACCTAGAATGCCTCAATGGGAATTCCCAATCATCATCAGTTAGAGACTAGAAACTAAAATTATACAATATATTTTGGTAAAATGTTTTACACATAAACAACAAAATAAACACTTACAAATCTATATTCTCAAATTAAACTCCAAAGGGAGAACAATACTTGAATTCGAACATGTATATAAACCCATGGAACAACGAAAATGTATAGTAAAAATGGATAATCAACCCATGTACCCGTAGAAAAATCACCTTAAAGCTCGAATATCAATAATAATTTCCACCTCCATGTGGTGACTTCCCATTGATCAAACACTATAGGAGGAAAAATAATAACTCTTGAATGTACAAGTAGGGTGTGATCTAAAATCCCCAGTATGGTATAACCAAGGATTCCATAATATGAATCCATTGAAAATAATACAAAAAATTATTTTAATTTTAAAAAAACATGCATTGAAATAAAAGATAATATTAAAAAACATTCCTTGAATTTGAATGGATAGAAACATTATAACAGTTTATTAATAACTATTTTATATAAAATAGTTTATATAAATTCATATTTCATCTGTAAATATGTTTTTACCAAAAATGGTATATATTTAAAAATAATAACAATTGAGAAACATGTTAATATTCTAAACGGTATCCTAGTTATAGGTTGTTGGATCCTCACACACTTATAAAATGAAAGAAGAAATGTGAGCACGCGTCCCTCTGACACTAGCCAATTGGGACTAACCAAAATTCAACTAGGGATAAAATCACCCAATATGTTTATTTTAGAGTTTTAAAGAATAAATTTGTTTCTTGTGCATTCCCATCATAATTAGTTTTTACATAATATTCATTAACTACCATGTCCTACATGCTCTAAAACAATAATCAATGATTGGAAAATTATTTCAAAATTGTTCAAAATACAATTTCCCCATATTGCATTTCAATATTAAAAATTCTCTTTAAAAATCAATACTTTTATTTTTAATCAATTCATGAATATTTCCATGAAAACCCCTATTTGTTATTATGATAAAAAAATTAATCATTTTTCAAAAATCAATTTCATTATTCTATTTAACAAAATCATGATTCAAAATATTTAATAAATAACCCCCCCCCCCCCCCATTATTTGGAATTGTGGGTGTTCTTAAATTTATCATGTCAAATAAAATTCAAATCCCCGTTCAAGAAAATTAGATTTTCCACAATTTAAATTGAAAAAAATATATAGAATTCACGTAATTTAGTGTTAATTTTTTTTGAAAATATTAAATGGAATCACCTACAGAAATAATGATATTATGTCTCTGAAATCCCAAAATGGGAAACTCCAATAAGAACATCGGTATTGGTGATCAGATAATCAAACCAAGATTTAGGATCCAATAAAAAAGATATTAGTTTCTCAAATAATAAAGATATGTAATAAACCCTAAGGATAAGATAATAATAGAGTTAGACATTGAGAATGGGAGAAGAACATATAATGGGAAATGATCGAGTGACATTCACCAGGCTTTGATATTCCATAGGGAGGGTCTGGACAAGCCAAAAAAGGTCCTTGTGATCCATAACATCCTCGGAAATTGATATATGGTGAGTTAGGGTCAATAATGTTATAAAAATGGGTTTCAATATTTCAAAACAACTATATTTTCTCTCCCATATGGATATGTGGGAAGGGTCACAATGTTATATAAACTGTACACCCTAAACATGCACCACTCTAGTGGGATGCATGATTTCTACAAGGTGGGTGCATGGTATTTTAAACCATGAGCCTACCTTAAAACCCATCATGGCTTAGTTTTTCATATTTATCACTATCAAGGGGCACAGTTTTGTAAAATCATGCGCCAACCATGAACAGCTAAAGATCCATAAAAAATTTTCAAAATCTCTACCTAAAACCCCTAAATAAGACCAAACTAAAGAATGATTAGAATAGGTGTCAATGAGTACCTAAAAATAGTAACATGATGTTATAGATAAATATAAAGTGAATTTATAAAAGAATCAAAATGAAGGATATTTAATAGATACTTTATTATGTTTTGAAATAAAATTATTGGAAATGTTAAATCATAAAAAAGATAGCAATAAATTTATTTTGAAAATATTGTAATGTAGATACTAAATTCACAAAAGACAAAGCATAATTTTTTCCCATTAAAAAGATTGAAATTTATGAAAATAATAATTATAAACAAGTATGTGAGAATATCATTTAAATAGTTGGTAAATATTCTTAACAATGGTGTATTTTCAAAATATATTATTTCTTACTAGAAAATATTTTTTAAATAAATGTGGTAACCAAAAATAAAAATAATTTATACGATATGAAATTAAATAATAAACCCTTGTAGAATCAATATATCTCAATAAATCATGTTTATTTATATAATACCATTGTGTTTTAGGTAATGCATACATTGTATCCCATAATAGGGAAGATCATGAATGTATGCGAGGTTTCAAAAATCCTAAATTATTTAGTATATGTTATTTTATCATTGTAGTATATACACCACCAAATTTAATATTCATGAATAATATCGAATGATTCCTTAATGAATTGTGATTTATATGGAACCCTCCTCACATATATAATTTTTTCATCCAACATCATTGGATGCATGAAAAAAATATATATTCTAAATAAATTGAATTAATTCTTTTAGAATTTCAAAATAAATTATTCTAGTGAATATACAACGTATAAATAAAAAATTGGTTCTAAACATTAAATCATGAATCAATGATGATGAATTTAGATGAAACACCATACATCTTGTGAAAATGTTTTTTTTACAGTTGGTCTTGAATTTTAGAAAAATTAAATTGTGTTCATTAAATATATACCCCACAAAAATATTTATCTATATTTTATATTTAATATGTTATTAATTTATAATATATATTTCACTTATTCATTATTTACATGATATTTTTTGGACCATTTTCCCAAAATTGTATTTTCATGTTAATATTGGTTGAAAGAAGTGTTAATTAATTTCAAAATATAAAGAATATTAACATTGTTATATAAATAATATTTATAAATAAAATATATTTTTATTTCTAAAAATTATGGCTTTCAATGATAGGAGAACCCCACTTTTTTGAGGTGATAGTTAACATGTGTGTGAAATTAATGTTTCCATATATCAAAAACAAAAAATGGGAAAATATTATTTTGAAATTTAGAATCAATGTTATATTATGAATATTTAATTTATTGATCCACTAAATCATTTTTATCATACATTAATGGTGGTGATGAAAAAGTTATGTTGTTTCTTTTTTAGAGGAAGTAGTCCACACATCAAAATAAACCAATTTATATTAGAGAATAGAGAGGAAAAATTAATTTTTATTGCATTAATATAATAAAATATTAGTAAAATAATGTTCCTTATGTCATAATGTTTGTGGAAAATAAATATTTATAAAAGATATAATATTGTTAAAAAGTCATGGAGATGGTAATAAATTTTTTAGAGACAATATCTTTTCTTAGATATTTCCTTGGAATTGTAGACCATTAGAATAATTTTGGTGACCAGGTGATTATAGATGTGGAAATGGATTCTAATATATTTATTTATGTTATATTTTCAAGTGAAATTAGAATGTATATTATAACCATCGATGGGTGAAGTGATTCCCCTTTATATGTGTTGAAAACAACACTTTTGGGAATACAATTTACACATCCATGATATCAATGCACTATTCCAGCATCAATAACTCCAAATTATAATAATAATGGATTTTTTGTGATATTTTTTATAATAATGCAAATATGTTTGTCAACGTTTTTTTAACATGTTTCTTGTCTTCTAATATTGGTTTTTAAATTTCTAAAATCTGATTTTTACCGTGGTATCTACATTTACACTAATTAATTAGAATATTATATAAAAATATAAGTTAACATAAATTAGAAAATTTTGATGTTGTGGACCAATATTTAATATCTATTTATTCTAATTAAATTTATAAATATTTTATAGTTTTCATTTAAATTATAATATATAATAAAAAAAATTGGTAGAAGAATTAATTTTCCCAATTATGTGTCCTTAGTATCATTTTTTATTGATTTAAAAATGAATAAGTATTTATAATCATAAAATTTAATTTTATATGAAATATCAGAGTTATAATTTAAATTATATTTTTTTTATAAAATTAAATATTATAGTATATAAATAAAACATTTATATAAATAATTTTTTAACCATTATAATCCTAATTAAATCCGATCTAACTAATATTATCATTATTAATAGAATATAAATTTTAATTTCAATATAATATTGAAAATTTTGAACTAAAATTGGAAATTATTTTTTTTTATATTTAATTTCTAAAATGGATATTTTATAATTTCTATTACAAGTATATAAAGTCATTTTTTAGTGTAAAATATAACCCTAGTTTCAAAAATGTCGAATATCGGTTTTATAAATTCATAATAGTATCATATTAATACTTATACTACATATTAGTAATAATATTTTATGTTAAAATGGGTTCTTAATATTTTTGGTCATTATTGTAATATAAAAGTGCTTGTCTTTAGTAAAAAAAAGTTATTTTTCTACTTAGTAAAAAATTATATATTCAAAAATCCATAAATATTAATAATTAAATATTTATCTAATTAACGAAAAATTAATGTTTATTTTTTAAAAAATTAAATACAAAAAATAGTTTTGTGTCTAAAAAAATATTTATAAATAATACAATTTTTATTTGAAAATAGTAAATGTAAGTATTATGTGTTTTTGATATTATTTTTTGTTAATTAATTACTTGAATAATGTCAACATAATAGTTTATATATAATATTACTTATGGTATCTTTTAAATTTATTAGGAAAATATATTCAATATATAACAAAATATTTCATTGAAAATAAATATTACATTTATAGTAAATACAGTTTAACAAAAACAACTAATAAATTATATATATTCTAAAAATTACATTTTTATACTAAATTGATTTTTCAATATTTTTATTAATTTCAAACACTCAATATATAAAATATTAGTAATAATAACATTTATAAGAAGCACATATATATACTAATAATATTTTAATATAAAATATTTATGACTTTTTGCATTATATTACTTTAAATTAAATATTTAAATAACCTGACATTATTTTAAATATATCATATATGATGAGTTACTATAAATGAAATTTATATGTTTTCAATGACCATATTTTAAATGATTAAATTTCATTCCAATATTTTCAATTACAAAAAAAATTATTCAATCCACTCTCACTGAATAAAGAACATCTCATAATTCATATTTTGTGTAATTCTTTTTCACTTCCATGGTGTACATCATCATTATAGCTATTATTCATCTATTGGTGATCACTAAGGATGAATATGACCAAAAATATTTCCCAATGGTGAAGAATTTATTCCTTTTTTCCATTTTCACCAATTTATTTTTTCACTTTTAATTAGTGTACTTCATTCAGGGTGAGTAAATATACTTGGCCTTCAGTACTAATTTTTATATCACTTTTTTTGTTATGTGACACTAATAAATTGTTAAAGGGAATTTATTTTTGTTCATATCATGTTGGGAACATATTCTAATGATTTTCCAATCCATCTCGAAGAATTATAAATTGATTTGTAAATTAATAGGAATAAATAATATTAGTAATAATAATAAATAAATAACTCATATAAACGTAGGGTATATAGCCCACAATAAATAAATTTTGCACCCAAAATTTTAATTTTATATTTAATTAACTAAATTTTTTATAAGGGTGTCATTGTGTTTTATAAAAACATTTGAGAAAAGATTTTATCATTATTTGGTATTGTGACTCATGTTGTGAAATTTCCTAATAAAGGGTGTTTATAATAATCCTTCTATAGTATATAATGGATTGGACCTCATCAGTCCTTTTCTTTTTTGAAAATAGAGTTTTTCCAATGTTCTCGGATTTCACTGTGGCCCATTCCAATATTTTTATAGTTTTCAGTTTTCCAACGATAGCTCACTGAATGGAACAATGGATTATTGAATGATGGATCACCGAAAAAGGGAAAACTGAATGGGGGCTCACCAAACTACAACTCACTAAATCGTAGCTCACTGAACAAAGTCCCACTAAACCTCCACCCACCAAACAATGAGCCACTGAATGGTGACTCTCCCAACGGTGAGTAATTTCCAGTTTTCCAGTTCCTCCCCTCTTTAACATTAAATTAGATACCTAACTTTTTTATACATTTCTGAATTCATTTTCACCATCTATGAGGATAATTATTATATATTTAATATCTTAATGCCTTCCCCAGACCACTAAATATCCATGCTTTATGTTCAAACCAAGATAAAAAATTTAATTACTTTGAAACGGTCTCCCTAATTTTGATATAGGATTCAACACTTCTAACCCAAAATATTATCTTCCACATTGTTTCCATTTAATCATGGTGCACCCAAAACCTTTCTTCATGAGGAGTCATGTGTCCTTGTTTTACTATCCTATTTGGTTTTTCCTTGGATTCTCTTACTCATGTGATCCCCTATTTTGTCACAAGAAATGATCATTGGCCACCTATTGTTCTAAGATAGGATTTCCTTCATTTCTATTTTGTTTGTGTATCATGTGGGTTGGGTATAGTCTTGTAAAATCTTGATCCTATTTGGAACCAAATATATTGGGTGTTATAATATAATCATCTTATTACAAAATTCAGAAATAGGTATAGGGAATATGATTATGATCACTTGTCTTTATTTATTATATTTAGGTTATAATGAAAACTCAATGGGTTGTATCCCTCAGAAAATCATGGATTCTGGTGGCCTTTTCTTGCACACCCATGAAGTTTTATATATATTTTTTACCCTATGTTAAGATGACAGTAAACATAAAATATGATTAACCAAATACATATAGTTTAATAAAATGGATTCATGGGGATTGAACGTGTTGTGTGATCACCAATTAATTTATGAAAGTTGAATTAATGAAAAGTGTTGAACAAATCAGAATAAACTTCTCTTTCTAGTGTAGTTTTGTGTTGTGTGGTGTTTTTTTGGATTGTTCCTTGTGTGGGTTTTAAGGTTTTAATGTTGGTATCATGGTTGTGGGTACAATAGTTGATAGAGGGATTGAATCCCTGTGTATTGTGTGGTATGTGTGGCAATGGGTCTATGGTTTTGGTGGTGGTTATTATGGGCTTTGTGTATGGGGTGGTTCAGGTGGTTTGATAGAATCTCATATTTAGAGATTTATTTATTGTGGAATGGATGAATTTTTTTTGTTTTGGGACTGTATCTGGGTTATATTATTTTTTTGGAATAGATTTGTGCAGTGGGACTGCAATCAGAGGGTGCTACTAAATGTTTTGGGTATGGTTATGGTTAACAATTATTTGGGGACTACGAGAATGAAATAATTAAAGTGATTAATGATGAATGAATATTGCATAAATTAAATGTGTGGTTTTAGGTTATGGTTGTATTTTTTTGTGCATGTTCTTGTTGGGGTAGTAGTAAGGGTAGTTTTTGGGGTCAGGTTTTTTGTATGTGAACCCATAGGTTGGGTTGGGTCATTGTTTGCCTATATGGATAAACATGTAGTTTC
Source organism: Viscum album (assembly GCA_963277665.1). Classification (NCBI taxonomy): domain Eukaryota; kingdom Viridiplantae; phylum Streptophyta; class Magnoliopsida; order Santalales; family Viscaceae; genus Viscum; species Viscum album. The sequence goes on from OY728155.1 coordinate 2,011,341,107, forward strand.
TTGTTATTTCTATATGAAACCAACCCATGTTGAGAAGTATATTCAGAACACCTCCATTTTTATAGGGGAGGGTGTTTTCCCCCACCATACTAGTGGGAGGATGAATGGATGGTTATTGAATCCCCTTCTCCCTCTTCATGGAATTGATCACCCAAGACTCTTTGGTATGCTATAATGGATTTAGGTTTACTACCAAATCTATTATACCAGTTGTGTGAGAGGTGGTTTGACTCCCATGTTTCTTACAAATGAGTCCCAACTATTTTCATGTGAGATGTGTGGTGGTTGTGGCCAAATTTTCTGTGGGTAGGATGAGATTTGGTATTGGACCAGTGTGTTTGCAGGAAAGTTGTGACAATGGGGCATGTGGAAATGTGGTAACGCCAGGAAGTTCACCATTAGGGATGAGTAGTTAACCATTGGGAAGTGGTGTGGGGTACCCTATCATCAACATGGTTATATTATTACTTTACAAGACTTGACTTTTTTTATTGGTGTACCTTAGTGAGGTTGGAATGGTTAGTATTCATGGTTAGGTGCTTTTGAAATTATGTTGTTTTCTCACAGAGAAATTAGTATGTTTACCCCACTTCTACATGAGTGGCTTGAGTGTTCCTACTAAGTATACTTGTATGTTAAGATTACAAATATAAAACTTATTTCAGGTTTCCATGAGGACTTTGAGGGCCATGTTGGACCTTGCTAGCTCAGGCATCGGGATAGTTGTTATGTTGCTACTTAGCCTTGCCTTTTGTACTGTACATTTGTTTTATTGTACTTTGTAGTAGTTTTTTCATAACAGTCATATATTTTTTTCAATTTCCTTTCCTATAATGTTGTTTGGGATTTCTTTGGATTAACAAAATTATCTCTCGATATTTTTTTCCTTAAAAAGGGTAAGGCCTACCAGCTAGTGTGAATAATTACCGACCCTTGGTGTTATTCAATACACTGGGCATGTTGGAGGCGAAACTCAGGGATTATTATTCCTCATGCATCTTGTGGAAGGAAGGTATTGAAATATTGATATCCTTTCCCTCATCTTGAAGAAGGTGAATCGTGACATTGACTATTATTACTCAATGTATATTCTAGTATCCATATTCGAAGTAATGTTTTTCTAAAAGGGGTGAGAACAAATCCATTTTGAAAATCCTTATAAATATAACATGAATAGATAATTTTTTAGAATCCTATTTCCTAAAAAAACATTAGATATTTTAATTATACAACTAGAATATTTAATTAGTAATTCATTATATAGATATTTAGATGTGTATTTAATGTTCTATGAATACAAACTATTTATTAATGAGTGCTTTGAAAAAATAGAAATATAATTATCATTTTTATTTTTTGGATGATTAGTGTTCTTTAATACATATTATTTGAATAACTCCCATCCATATTTGTGATTTAATTTTAATTCTATTATTCAATTTTCCTTTGTATTTTACTATTATTATAAAAATTATTAGCATTTAATTTTGGGAATTGACTCGGATAATTCCCATGGTATCCAAAACTATGTAATTTTTAGGTTAGAGGAGATTTTGGATTCTTTTAGTACTCCATCATAATTATTACTAGCCTTTATATATTCGTATAATTTTTTAATACATGATTAACCCCTATTACACATGTAATACATTTTCTAGTCCCCTTGATTAAATTTCTTTTGCTCTTATTCACACATTTTTTGAATTAATGAAATTGAGCCTTTTTTCCTTAATATACGTTATTACATTTTATTAGTGAGCCCCTATACTTATCTTCCATGGAAATATAGATTTAAAATATATCTTATTCATTTTTCATGCATCTCCATAATTTGTTTTTTAATATAACCATATTTCTCATTCCATATCCAATTCTATTGAATTTATTATTGAATTAATCATCATAATTTCCATCACACCAAATGTTAATTCGGTTTCATCTAGTTATAGAAATAACAAAAAAAAGTTTTAAAAATAGTGATTACCATCATACTTCATCAGGGTATTATCAAAATCAATATCATTAAATTGATCCATCGTTTAAACAATTTAACACTTTTCGTCATAATATCTACCTTTAACCTCATTAATTTAATCTATATAAATAGATATTTATCAAACATAAATTTATATTGGGTTATTTTATACTTTTCAACTTAGTCCCTGGTTTTAAATTGAATATCAATACATTGTATAAAATTATAAATTGTTTATATCCAAACATATAAAATCTCCCAAGAGTGTCTAGAATAGTGTGTAGTCATCGGCCCACTATTCTGGTATCCGATAAAATATTGATTAAATCTGAATCTAATATTATTTTTCATGATACCCACTAGGTTCATATGTGTTAAAAAATGCACATTATAGTATAAATATTGGGATTTATTCCTCAAAAAATCACAGAAGATCTAATTTAGAAATATATTATTATGTTATATTTTTCATATTATTAACCTTTAGACATGTACCTTGTCTTTTATGTAATGTTCAGTAATTTAAAACACCAAAAATAATTTGAACTATTTCTAATTCAATCTATTGACACACATGCCTCAAACATACTCTCGTTTTGGATTCTTAACTTATATTTACATTAATACATGATAATGATCTACATTTATAATTTCAATGAATGATTATGCCTAAATATTCATCACATTAAAAATAAATACTTAATTATTATTAAAAACATTAAAAATATCCCCTATCTCAAACTAATCATATAAGACTACAGAAGATATCTTGGGAAAAAATACATAACTAATTTTCTAGCTAAAAACCCATTATGGGGGTAAACATGAGAATCAAATGGAATAACATGATATCATAATCATGATGATAATAAGTGTTGAAAAATTTCATAAGGATATAATATCATAATATAATGGAAACATAAACATGTGGTAAAAATTTAAAACATGGCCTAATAAATATTAGTAATGGTTCACCCCCTTAATCATCATCAAAAAAATGGTGAATGTCTAATGGTGGATTATGTTCACTCCATTATCCCATAAAAATTTATCTTGATATATAAGGAATTAAAAAATTGATTATAGTTATATATAATTATGGGATCACCCATCCAAATGACTAAATTCATATATATTCATGATAAATTATGAAAATATACAATATATAAATCATATGTATGGTCCAACCCATGTGAAGAAATTGGGATTAGTATTCTGATTCTTGGAAAAACTAAAGGATAAATCATAATGATTCCATAGAGAAGAAATAATTAAATAATTTTCACTATCATTGGGCAATATGGGACATATTTCTTGAATATAGTGATTGAGTGTCTAATATTCATTTGAAGAATATTGTAGAAAAATTACTACAAATGAAGAATTTATGTGATGATTTTTGAATTTTTAATGGATCATTTTAAATAATTAATTTTCATATTTGTTTTCCATTAATATAGAAATGATCTATGAGGTTTCTTCATAAGTTGGTTATTGTTTGAGAAGTTAACATGTTTAGAAAACATTTATAGGGGAAATACTCAACATATTAAAATAAATAATAATGTTCCATTAAATTGGATTCAATTAAATTCATGATTATTTAAGGGAAATAAAAAATTATATAAACCTAAAAAGGTAATTTTAAATTACATTATAAATATGAATGGGAAATAAAAAATGAAAATAGGTACACGAAATGAAAAGGATATTAATGGGATTAAAAGAATGAAATTTTTTAGAAAACAAGTCATGATGGTGTTTCATAAGATTAGTTACGTTTATTTGAAACATATTTGTTGAAAATACTGAATAATATAAAATATATTAAAAATTACATATGAAAATATTTAATGGTAGATAAAAAATCAGATGAACAAATAATTAATTATTTTTCTAATTAAAAAAATATCATTTATAGGAAGGGAAATTATGTTAAATGGAAGGAAAACAGCATTAAAATCCATATGGTAATACTAATAACGTTGTTGAATTAAATTTTTTTAAACAAAATTAAATTATATTTTAGTCACTTTTATATGAAGAAATACAAATATTGTAAATTGTATTAAATAAAATAAAACACTCAAGGAGAAACATTATAACTCAATAAATCAAATTGATTTATAAAATACCATTATATTTTTGGGAAGACATCAATCAAATACTATGATAAGAATTATAAATTAAAAATGTAACATTTCATTTTACAATAATAATTTATAATATTATAATATCTATGGACAATATATATACCAAAAAAATTAATATTTTAAAATATAATCAAATCATTATTCAATGAAGTGTGATTGAGATGAAACCATCTCGAAAATAATAATTTTTCAATAAAAAATCATTAGAAGGATGAAAATAATATTTTTATTTAAATCCCATTAATTAAATAAAATATTATTCCAATATACAATATTGGGAAGTAAATAAAATCTAGAAATAATAAATTGTTGTATAGAATTACAAAAATTCTCAATGAAGGGAAATTAAGAAGGAAATGGTTACCACTTATCCAAAAGAACAAATCACAAGCACAAAACCTCATAATTTTTTTTAATTAGGTTCATTAGATATATATCTAAAAACCATATTCATCTATATTCCATTTGATAAGTTCATATTACTCTCAGATGTTATTTATTTATAATATATGGTTGTTGTCTATGTTGGTTACTTGGCTTTGTTTGGAAAATTTCCACATAATTAATTATGTTCGTTAATATTGGTCAATATAATTATAAAAAAGTTTCGTAATTTATAAAATATTAATATTTTTATTGAAAAATTTTTTTTATAATAAATAATTTTTTGTGACAACTATAATTGGTTGGGATAAAAATTAAAACTCATTTATTGTGGTGGTGACAATTCACACGTATGGAAGATCAATGTTCTCTTTTCTCAACGAATGTGAGGTACATAATGTAAACTATAATATGAGAATAAAGAATAATAAAATTATACATATAAAATTTATTCATTGATTAAATATTTTTTATCTACCATGAATTTAAGTGATGAAATTGGTGGATGTCACCTTGTGGAGGTGTAATCCACCCAGTGTACAAATGCCACTTGTGTTTTTTACTGGATGCATAGTAATAAGTAATTATTCATAAATTAATATTAAAACATAATAGTATAATAATAATATATATGTAATTATGATTTTATTTGTATAATAAATTTTTAAAATATCATTAAGGATAAAAAGTTACAAAGTAGGTAATACTTACTTTGGGCACACGACCATCTCTTAATGATTTGTCTAGAAGTGAATTTCTTAAGAATTATTCTAGAGGCCAAGGAAATAATGAAAGAAAATGGATTGTTTGGGAATAATTTTTGAATAATTTTCAAGGGAAATTAAATTTTGTAGTGTAACCATGTACGGGGTAGAAGTCAGTCCCTTTTATAAGTGAAGAAAATGAATCTTTTGGGAATACAATTTATACTTCCATGATATCAATGAAATTTCAATTGTTTTTCATCTCAAATATTTCATAATTTTAGACATTGTGGTGATATATTGATATTAAATGACTATTGAAAACATTTCACATACTTTATAAACATGTTTTAAGTATTTTACCATAGGCATTTCAAAATTAATAATCTTATTTTTACATTGGTAACCACTCTTTCAATATGTAAATTATATTTTATATAAAAATATGTGGTAAAAAAATTTAAAAAATTTAACAATATAGAAAATAATTAATCACCAATTATTATAACTCAATTTATAAATATTAGAAAATTTAATTTTAAATTAATATATACAACATTAGAATATAATATTTTATGAAAAGGGGATTTTAGCCATTGTGTTTTTATAATTACATTCTATAATGGTTACCAATTGAATGATTGTAGAGAAAAATATATAATTTTTTTAAATATATTATTAGATTCATAATTTATATAAGATAAAATAGAATGATTAATGTGAAAATGATAGTATATTTACAAAAAAATTCTTCTAAAAACAGCATTTCCATTATCTCATTAATTACATTAATCTTACTATTTTTATATCTATACATAAAAAATTAATCGAAATTTTTTCAAATACTATAATTTTTAACAAAAAAATTGAATTAATATTGTATGATATAATTTCTAAAGGTAATTATGTTTAATTTTTTAATAAGCACATAAATGTATTTTTAGTGTGAAATATTACTTGTGTGTCAAATTTGTAAAGCTTGTGTTTTATAAAATCATCATAATATTTTTCAAATGATTTATATTACATATTAAGTATATATTTTTGAATAAATATTGTTTCTTAATCATTTAGGTCATTCTTTTATGATAAAATTTATAATTTTTTACTAAAAGTTTATATTATTACTATTCAATATAAAATTTACTTTTTCAGAAAACATTGAAAAAAACATCATTAGTAATAATTTATATTATGAATTAAAAACTGAAATTTATTTTAAAAAATGTAAAATAAATAAATAAATATATATATATTAAGAGAATGATATAAATTATAAATAAGTATACTATTATTGGAAACATGCATTTTTTAGAAGAATGTCTCTTTAATATTATTTAATTAGATTTATGATTAGTGTTATTCTAATATATTAGACAATAAATATTTTTATTTTATGGTATTATTTTTTTTAAATGTAAAAAATATAAAATGAATAGTAAAATAATTCTTTGACGATAAATATAACATTTTCATTAAATATTCTTCAACAAATATAATGAATTAATTAATTATGTTATAAAATTTATTTTTTAATACTGCATTTATAGGAAAATATTTTTTTAATTTTATATATACATCACATCACATTTTAATAACAGTAGTAATAATATTTATATGTGGCACATTGAAATATATATATATATATATACATATTTATAATAATTAAATATTACACATTAGTTTCATTTTATGTTGTTTAATTTTAAAATTACAACATAAAGAGAACTAAATTCAGTATAAATATATGATATATAACCAATGGAAACAATTTGAATTACAATATATGTAATGACCATAATTACATTGTCTATATTTACAAATGATTAATTTCATTCTTTTATATATACTAACTAAATCATTCAATAATTCCCATCTCACATCATAAAGGGAAAATCTTATTTCTTATTTTGGATAATGATTTCTTATTTCATTATGGTCTTTAAAATTGTTTTTTTGGTTTGGAAAATGGTGATCACAATAGATGGGGATGATATAGAAAATTGTATCGTCAAGAATATTTAATTAGTTTTTATCAAATAAACCCTATTGAATTTTTATCTTTTAATATATGTACATCATCCATTGTGAGTAATAATTCATTATAGGAAACATATAAATTTATATGTTTTCTTGTAACGTACAACATATTAAGATATAAATTATATTAATAGTAAGTAATATCTTGTAGGGAAAATTTTTATTCTCATCTCAATCATTTTTGAATAAATAGGGAAACATCCATTAAAATTATCAACGTAATTATTACTACTAATAATACTAATGAAATCAAAAAAACCTTATACATTACAAAAACAAGAATAAAATATTGTTCTTATGGAAGATAATTGGAAAACATCCATCAAATAAATCTACATATATGAAAAAATATTATATTATGAGAATAGGGTGGTAAAAACATATTAAATAATGTCTCTAAAAGACTAAATGTGTTTTCATTGCGGAATTTTTGATACTCATACACTTGACAGTAAAGAAAATCATCATAAAAATAATAAAATTCCAAGATTTATATGCTTTAATTCTAATGTGATGGGTCAATACGTGAGTAGTTTTATGAATATTTGAATAAAGGTTGGTATTCATCAAGATTAGAGAAATATTTGTATTCCTAAATCCTTTTCTATTACATTGGAATATATTAGACCACCTAGTGATGTGGTGTGAGTTACGTTAGTAGTGTATTCCTATTGTATTAGTGCCTTATTTTATACATGATATATAAGTTCATTCATTTCTAAAAAAATTGAGATCATAGAAATTTTAAATTTTAAAATGATGACATCAATGATGTTAAAAACACCTTTTTAGTATTATGATAAATATAAATTACAATAATTTTCATCTTATATTATATGGATCGTATTTACATTGTAATTTACTTGTAGCACACATTATACAGTCCATTGTTATTTTGGAAATTGATTGGATTTCATGTTATCATCCAAAAATATATTAAATATCCAATTTAGTTAATGAATGTTAGTTTATATAAAATAATGAATTCATACCTTTGATAATATATAAATATATGAGAATATGATAAAAGATAAAAATCAACATTATCTTGCATGTATTTTTGTGAGTAAGGAATGTAATAAAATTACTGACAATGCAATAGAAAATGAATATTTGGATGAATATTCTAATGAGTTACTTAGTATAATACTTGATTAGATTATTGAATTTACATATGAAATAGTACATAAGGGAAGTCCAATTTCAAAACCTCCTTGTTAAATGGATCATGTAAAACTTTCTGAATTTAATAATAAATTACAATTATTTCACCATAATATTTTTTTTTGTCGTATCACATCATTATAGTGTTTACCTGTATTGTATAAAAATAATTATGGTTATATAAGGCCCCTCATTTATTATAGATAGTCAGATAACATCACAGTTTAGAATAAATATTTTTTCCCTGGTCTCAATGATTTTATTGATTATATCCATGGAGCTCTGTGTTTTTAGAATGTTAATCTCATGTCCCTTTACCATCATCTAAATGTGATGAGGGATGAATTAATAAATATGTATTCTCATTATCAGTATATACATTATGAGTTTTTGGTTATAACCATTGGGTTGAAAAATGATAAAAATATTTTTATAGTACTTTTTAATAGAGTTTACAATGATTTATTTGATAAATTTATGGAAATGATCACTGATATAGTTTTGGTATATTCTAATTATTATGAAAATCATGAAAAAAAATTGTGTATTATCCTTTAATACTTTAATGAAAATATGTTATATAGAAAACAATGAAAATTTAGAGTATTATTTTAAAAAATACATTTCCAGGGACATATTATAAATAATTATTTAATAATACACAGTCATGATAAAACCAATGTGGTTGAAGAGTGTATATGACATACCAATGTATCTAATATTCATTGTTTTCCTATATTATAATATTATTATCGATGATTTTTCACATTTTTTCTCATTTATTCATCACATAATCTATGTTACCTTAAATGGAATAGAATATTCAATTCGAATAATGTTTGTAATGAATGTTTCTAGGAACTAAAAATAATATTGGTGAATGATCTAGTTTTGGACTTTCCATATAATAATGGTTATTTTTTCTTCTAAAATTATAAACATTTTAAGTGAATTGGATTCCATATGTTTCAATATTAATCATGAAATTTCTTATGATTCACGTGAACTGAAATATCAAGAGCTAAATTATTGTACATCTCATATGGAAAAAACTACTATTTTTCTCATTCAAAATATAGTGAAATAATTCCTTTGGAGTATAGTATAAAATATATAATAATCATAAAATATTAATGTATATAATCACCCAAAAATAGTTGAACACGTTATAGAGAGGAAATAAATGTCTGAATAATTATTTTTTTGGAATGATTTATTAGCATCAGAAAGGAGTCAATACATTATAATGCTTTGATTAAAAATGATGAAGCATTCTTATTTATTATTTTTTTAGAATGTAATCATTTGGAAAATCATTTGTTGAATATTTTTCTAGAAATTTTTTGTGAAGGATTATATTTAATTTAGTCATATGTATCAATATAGTCATCAATGTTTTATGTTATTAATAAGTATAAAAAAGTTGGTCATGTTTTATGAAAAAACTTATAATTTATTAGGACAATGTGTCTTTCTTGAAATTAACAATGAAAAATTCTATATTTTGTGATTTAGAAAAGTATTTTGTGTTCCCTTTGGTTCCCTTTATTATAAATAATTCTTTATTCCACCTCAATATTTTCCATATTTTCTTCATTATTGTAGAAAAACGATTATTGTAGACTATGTGATATATTTGTTTCTATAAATAATATCATCATAATTCGAATTCAGTTATCTTCACTCAATGTTTTCACAAGTCATTTGTCTCAAGTATTCAACACTCTACACTCTATTAGGGAAATCATTAATCAGTATAATTATGTAAATTTTTCATCATCAAATCATTCCAATCGTGAATGATCCTACCATCTTATCTTATTTACCCAATAACTAACATGGCTCACATGTTGTTCAATAAACCAATCAATCAGTCATAAGGAAATCATTCCGTTCAACTGAATTCGAAATAGAATTTTCCAATTTTATTTTTCAACATTTTTTTCTCATTTGAAAACCAAATCATAGGATTTCATCAATTCATGCCTTGTAAAATCATTTTTTAATTTATTCCATTTATCATGGGGATCAACATAAATAAATTTCATAATATAAATTTCCAAATACTGTAATCAAATTTTCTAGAATCCACTATACATTATCAGTATCACTGAAAATGTGATTTTTACCAATTTCAATTCAATTTTAAAAATCAATCATTAATCATGAAAAATATAGTTTTTAAAATTATCTAAAAACCCATTTAAAAATAATTTAAAAAATTTGGATATGAATTGTAGAAAAATAATATATAACCACCTATAATTAATCAATTATACAATTCAACACTATTGTGGGAACACCAAGGAAGAATAAAGGTGACCAGGATAAAAAAATCTAATGTAGAATAAATATAAATTGAAATTGAAATTAAAACCTTCATTTACATGGTGATATATCAATATTAAAATGAGAGATGATATTATATCAAAAGAAACAATATAATTATATATTCACATATTGGAAGGAGATCAAATGATATCACCAATAAATTGATTCACAAAGGGGATGGTACTGAGATCCAAGGAATCCTCTAGAGAGCATCCAAAATCAAGGAAAATAAATTAATTTTTAGGGGATGTGTAAGGCCTCTTAAACAGGGGTCCTAAGATGTTTGTTTAATTTTTTTGACAAATTCATAACCCACAGGAAATGTATTTAGAGAGGTTACATGGTTAGAATTTCTTATGAACCTTAATTGTTCTCCCTATAGGAATTCAATATAGGGTGCACAGTTTGGACACACGATTAAAATAAACAAGAACCAACCACAAAAACCCGTATTTTCAAAGGGCGAATAATTATTAGTGTATAGGCACAGTCTATAAATCTGTCCCCCCCTTTACAAAGGCTTATAAAACGGTGAATGGTTTTCTAGGACTAACCACATGGTTTACTTGAAAAACCCCATTTGGATTCCCTAACCATGAACCCTCAATAACTGCTGCATGGGATTCTATAACACTCAAAAAACGCTAATTAAAAATATAATTTAAACCTCAATTAAAGAATGATATAAATAAAGGTTTTAGAAGAGACAAAATTAAGGTAATGGAATGCTACAATTTCCCCACCATAGACAATTTATTCCCCCATAAATCTTTCATAAAATAATCCATCTTGAAGAGATGAGGAAACTTATATATGGTTAGTTCCTCGCACTACCTTGTATCATGTGAATCTAATCCATAAATCCTATCACATTCACTAAATGTATTATACATCCAAGAATAAATTATTTTTATAAATAAAAAATATGGATTGTATGCTCAGTCATAGAAAATTAAGATTCGATATCAACATTATCCCAAATCAGGGAATGAGAATGGTCAAAAAGATACTTACTGATAAGTGATACATAAAACAAGATGTGGAACAAATTAAAATAAGGTGTAAGTTATAAATATTAATCCACATTATTGAATAGATCAAAAATATAAAAAGAAACCACAACCCTTGACCAATGATTTATATTAATTTACCAATTCACTAATGGCCCAAATTAGGTAAAACTATTATGTACACCATGTTAGCAACTAAATTTTTTAAATATCTATGTCAATGATCAACATGATTTTTATTTAATCTTTATTCCATCACCATTCTCTAATGTATAAACCAAATATTTTTAATTTTCTCTTGAACCAAATTCAGACAATCCATGGTTCCATCCCCCATATCTGAACAACACAACAGTCTTCTATAGGTCCTACTACACCATGAATCAAAAAGATCCATTTTGATATAATACGTGTAGTTATTATTGTTGGTGGACTCAACCAGTGAAAAGTGGTTATCTAAAGCTCATCCAAATTCATTAATGGATGCATGAAGAATTCAACTAAGGAATCTGTATAGATTTTTTGGTTTGACCATCCATTTATGGATGATTTGACATGAACATATGTAACTACGAACCCGTTACCCCCTGGAGGCCTCTACAAGCTATATAATTTTAAATTTGAACCCAATAAGAGACTATAGTATAAAAAATTGTATGAAAATAGAATATAAATTTAACATTGAGACATTTAAATCACTTACATTTGGTTTTTTCTCAAATTGTTATAATGTGAGCAAATTTGGCTATCCAGTCATTCTAAACACCTATTGTAAGATCCCGGTTTTTGGAATGGTATGCGTTGTTGTGTTTTGAGTCGAACCCTTTTATTTTGGGGCTTTTAAAGGTTTCTTGAAAGTGTGACAGGACTTGGGTGTGTTTTGGGGGCTCAGGGCACAGAAGAAGGGGAGTCTGGGCAAAGCAAACAATGGTGCACGGCCTGCGCATGGTCAGCCAAATCATGCGGCCTGCCCAGAAAAAGTCATACGATCCTCCCTCCTCTGGACTGAAGCGAGTGCATGGTTTGTGCACGACTGGCCAAACTGTGTGGCTAAATCCTGAGACTCCCCCTCCATGGAGCAGTGATGTGCGCACGGTTTGCCAAACCGTGTGGCTAAACCATGCGGCCACTTAATGTTGTGAAAATTACAAGTTTGCCACTCTTGGATTTTAAAACCACACTCGGTAATTTCCTCCTTTCCTCCCCTCTCAACCCTAGCAACGAACTTGGCCAATCAAATCCTCCCAAGGGTGGATATCCTTCGATTCATGGCCGTTTAGAGTGACGTTGGTTGCGGATCGAAGCTCTGGGTAAGGCTAATCTCATCCTTGGTTCCCTTTTTGGGTTTAGGGTTTTCATCTTCTCTTCCTCTCGTTCCAAAGCTCTAAAGCCCTAACTTTTGGGTCAGTTTTAGGTTGAAGCTCCCAAGGTTTGTTGAATTGAAGTCCAATGGCTCGATTAACGGTACGTTCAACCGCAGATTCGAGGTAGGTGGTCTACAAGTTATGTCCCATGTTTATTTAGGGTTTTGTTCATATTTATTTGTGTTCTTGATTTCCTTTGGTTATGTTTTGGATAACCATGGCATGTTTGGTAATAATGGTGTTTAGAATGGAAAATGAGAACCCTCACGATACTCGTGGGATGTGTTGGGATATACTTGACCTAATTGGAGCCATCCAAGGGATGTGCCGGCTTTTCCCGGATTTAGGGTTTGATATTAAACAAGTGACCTTTTTATAATGAATTGTAGTGCCCTTGATAACTATGTTGGCATGATTGGTTGAACATGTAATAGAGGTTAAGTGATTCACCCAGACTTGGAAATAACCTAGGGGTTATTTTAAATGGGTTAAATATTGATTCGTGGGAATGATAAATGGGTTAAATGGGTTGATGTATAAACAGATTAAAGACCATAATTGGTTAGATTATGAGTCTAGTATGGAATGCTTATTGAGATAGGCATAAAAATGAGAATTGTGTGAATGGTGAAATTAAGTGAAATGGTAATGTGTTAATGGGTTAAGGCATAATGTGGTTTCCCATGTGTGTTGTTGTGAATGATGGATACCGCTGGGAAATGGTTGGAAGGATGATGGTTACTTATATTTAAGCATGTGCACATGGCTTGGTAGTATGGGTTATGACTGAGGCTCCATGCCCACGGGTCGAGTGAAGATTGATGCTCTGAACTCCACCCTAAATGCATGGGGTAGGGATAGGATTGATGCTCTTTTTCCCTATCGGTTGCATCCACCTGGACTGAGTCTCCGAGGTGAGGATATGGTTGCATCCACCTGGACTGAGGCTTCGAGGTGAGGATGTGGTTACTATGAGGGGGGGGGGGGTCCTAGTGAGATAAGAAAATGAGGTGTTTACCCTCTTTCATGTGATTGTTGGCCTTAGACCCATGTAACATGATGAATTTTATTGACCCATGGAAATGTGATGAAATGGTAAGTGATGGTAATTGTTAGGAAATGAATGATAATGAATGTGGTTATGGATAGATTTTAACTAGATAATGGAACCTTAAATAATTACATGGAATTTATCATTCATTTTCCTTTTCCATGAACAACTATTTATATTGGATGTTTTGTAGACACTGTTGGTGGTGGCCTACTATGTTGTACTCACACCCTGCTCGGGCCGTTGTTGGGTACCCAGGGAGACTTCATGTTTGCAGGTCAGGACAAGGGCAAGGGTCCCTGCTAGTTAGCTGAGTGGACATGGGTAGCACTTGGTGGAGGATCTGGACATGGATTCCGGACCATTTAGGGATTTTGGTCGTTGTCCTTATTTTTGGGCTTTTTTCACTCTTGCACTATAGTATGACGTGGAATATTTATTTTTGGAAATGGTTGTTATACATGTTCCTTGTTTATTGGTTATTGTTTTCGCTATTTGGTTATTCTATTATGGATTACTCTGATAAAAAGGGGTTATAGTCTCCCCACTTGACCCCATAGACCCCCGCTTCTAGTTGGCGGCCTTTGGCATAGGGGAGGAGCACTTAAGGTCATGTAACCACCCAGCTTGGAGAGCCGGTTTAGTGGCTTCCGGGTTGGGGACGTTACAAAGTGGTATTAGAGTAGGTCTTTCTTCTCCATCTCTAGGGTCTTGTTATTTGGGATTGGTAGCCAAGGGTTAAGATGTGTAGGGCCATGGTAATGAGCTCGTGCTTGGGAGTATCTAACCCAGGTATGGGGGAAACCCCAAGTCACCGTGGGTGGGAAATTTTTTTCTTGGTTATGTGTTGTTACAATTGATGATATTTCACCACTGGGTGATCCACAAGTGGTTTGATGTGATTGTTTTATGATATTTGGATTTTGGCCTTAACGGAATGAGGATTGGCATTCATGCATCATTATAGGAACCTAGGTAGATAGGTGACAGGCATTATATGAGACACAACACACAGGGTGGGTGTGTGAGGTAGGAAAGTAGGATGCATTATGCATTTCATGAAACCAAGAAATATTGAGAAAAATAAACTAAAACAAGTGGGTAAAGGATGTTTAATGAAACCTAAAGGTTTTAAATGAAGTGGAAAATGTCTTATAAAATTTTGTGTGAGTTGGTGATAGTGCATGGTTGTTTTCCCCATATGGACCATGGTCGCGGTAGGGATAGTTGGGGTGGCTGTAGCTAGTAAAGAGCTTTTGCTGCAGTTGTGATGTTTTAAGGTACGCATTCCAAATCTCATGTTGGGAATTATAGAGAGATGCCACCACGACATCAATTACTAGTTGGGAAACAATAGAATGTTTCTGGGAATACTCCTCCAGTAGAGGAGCAATAAAATGTGGTGATCAATGAAGATGGAGAAGACCAGTTCCGAGGGAACTTGGATCGCCTTATGAAGATGATGGATTGGGACCCAGGGAGGGGTGCACTGAGTATGTTTGAGCTGATCAGGGATTTCTAGCTGCAGAACCCTTCAACCTTCACCAGAGAGGGTGGGCCAGAGGTAGCGGAGTTCTGGTTGGAGTCTATCCAAACGATACTGTATCATTTCAAGACCCCTGTCGAGAAGTGGGTAAAGATAAACTCTTATATGTTGCGAGTTTAGGCTAGGCGTTGGTGGGACATTCATGCTCAAATCGAGAAGGATGATGGAATGTCATGGAAGGTTTTTTCAGGAGATTTTTCTAGAGCGTTTCAACCCATATACTTTGAGCAAGGAGCGGGCTATAGAGTTTATGAGCCTGACTTAGGGATCGTTGTACGTTAGGTACTATGGTAGTCTCTTCACTAAACTACGACGGTTCATCCTATTGTTAGCCGGGGTTGAGGTAGCGGTATCAAGGTGTTTCTAGGATGGGATGAGACATGAGATAAGGTCTCAAGTAAATAGCTTTCTCTTGAAGAGGTTTGTAGAGGTGATGGATCAGACACTCATCTCTAAAGGGAATCTGAGGGAAGCTTCGGGTGGTGGGCTTGTCATTCTATCAGTGCGGACATGTGGTAGATCTTCCGAAGGTCGGAAGCGTCGTTTGGAAGGTTTTCATCATGGTGGTCAGAAGAGAGGGTCAACCTCTCAGAGTGGGAATCAGGTGTTCTGCTATCAGTGTGGTAGGCTGGGGCATGTGTGTGGTCAATGTGCTCGACCTCCAGTTGAGTGTCATTAGTGCAGCAGGATGGGACATGTGCAGAGGTTCTGCAGGAACCCATGGCAGGTGTTCGAGTATGATGGCAGAAGGCAGGTACCAGATATGGGAAGGGGATCATTTTCCCCATATTAGGTAGGTAGTTGGAGATCCACAGGCCATACTAGAAGGGGCGGTGGATGTGGAACTCTCAATCAAGATCGCTCATGCCAATAGGGTAGTGCAGCACAGGGTGTTCAGGCTGGATCACAGGGTAGAGGGGAAAGTCATTTTTAGGTAGTTTTGTTTGCAACTGGTGATGGTGAAGCCGGACTGTCGACTGCTCGAGGTACGATACTTGTAGCTTCAATGTTTTCTAGTGCGTTGTTTGACACAGATGCCACACACTCCTTTATCTCTGCACAAATTGTGGTGGTGCTGGGTTTACCGGCAGAGACGGTGTGTGGAGTTATGTCAATTGACACTCTGTTGGGAGTACGGGTTGAGGATATCAATCAGTGCAAGGGATGTGCCTTGGATGTTGGTGGGTAGTGTTCTCTATGGAACTTCTTTGTTCTCGAGATGTTAGGGTTTGACCTAATATTGGGAATGGATTGGTTGGTGTTGTATCAGGCGTACATAGACAGTTGTCTTCAGAGAGTATCATTCAAGTCACTTGAGGGTGACTCTTATGTCCACCATGGTCAATGAGATGTTCGAGCTGGGCGTACGGGGCCGTTTTGTCAACTTATGAGTGGACTCATGACCTAAGTGGCATGTCTCATGCTCGATGATGATGAAATAAGGGAACATATTATTTTCCCTCCTGTGGTGGAATGGTTCTAGGATGTGTTTCCTAAGGATTTCTCAGGGATACCACCCAAGAAGTATGTTGAGTTCACAATCAAGTTGTTGCCAAGAGCGGAGCCAGTTTCTATTCCACCATACCGAATGGCACTGGAAGAACTCCATGAACTAAAGGATCTGCTTGAGGAGTTGGAGCATAAGGGGTTTATCGTTCCCAGTACGTCTCCATGGGGATCTCCTGTGCTTTTTGAAAATAAGGCCGATGGGTCATTGAGGTTGTGTGTGGACTATCAAAAGTTGAATCAGATGATAGTGATGAAATGGTACCCTTTTCCCGGAATTGATGACCTGTTTGATCAGTTGAGGGGAGAATCAATGTTCTGTACGATTGATCTGATGTCGGGTTATCACCAGGTAAGGGTGAGGCCTTCTGACATACCGCGGATGGCTTTCTAGAGTTGGTAGGGTTGTTTGAGTTTGTAGTGATGCCTTTCAGCTTGACCAATGCACTGGCAGTGTTTATGGCCTTGATGAACCGGATCATTCATCCCTATCTAGATCAGTTTGTGGTTTAATTTTTTGACGATATGTTATTGTAATTGAAAACTCACGACGATCATGCCAAACATCTTGACATCGTCTTGGGTTCACTAAGAGAGCACCGGTTATACGCCAAGCTATCAAAGTGTCAATTATGGATAGGTGAAGTGCATTTTATTGGTCACATCATCTTAGAAGAAGGTGTGACAGTGGATCCAGAGAAAGTTCAGGTAGTTATGACTAGGGAGTAGCCCAAGAGTGTTTCTAATGTTCAGAGTTTTCTAGGTTTGGCCGAGTATTACCGAAGGTTCATTCAGGATTTCTCTAGCTTGGAAGCACCACTCTCGGGCTTGACCAAGAAAGGAATTAGGTTCAAGTGGTCTGGGGCTTGTGATAATTCCTTTCAAGATTTAAAAAATCTATTGATGACCGCACCTATCTTGATCTTACATGAGTTGGGTAAGAAGTATATCATGTTTTGTGATGCGTTTGGAATCGGACTTGGGGCTGTGTTGATGTAGGATGATTGGGTTGTGGCTTATGGGTTGAGGCAGTTGAGACACCGTGATTGGAAATACCCCACTCATGATATTGAGTTAGATGCATTGGTGTATGCCTAGAAGTGCTGGAGTCACTATCAGTTGGGGGAACAATTTATGGTGTTTATGGACCATAAGAGTTTAAAGTACATATTCTCATAGCGGGATCTAAATCTTCTGCATCGAAGATGGGTTGAATATCTCCAGTCTTCTGACTTTGAGATGGTGTACATGCAAGGAAATGGAAACAGTGTTGCTTATGGTCTGAGCAGGAAGGTTCAGAATTAGGTGGTTCTGGAGTCCAGCACCAACTAGAAGGTGATGTATTTGTTTACAAAGATGCACCTGGAGGTGCAAGAAGAGAGTGGTTAAGTAACTCTTGCTTCCTTAAAGATGGAGTTGCCGCTCTTGAGTCATGTTAAGGAAAGTCAGCTTGATGATCTTGAGTTTTTGGCCATGAAGTAAGAGCTTAAAGGTTGGGAGCTACCTTCTAGATGGGCCATCGGTGTGGACAATGTTTTTCATGTTCATGAGGGTGTGGTTGTGCCAAAGTGTGTGCGAAAAGAGTTGATGCGTGAGTTATATGCATCAAAGTGGGCAGTGCATCCTGGTTTGACCAAGATGTACTGTGATCTCCGATTGCAGTTTTGGTGGCCTGGAATGAAGAAGGAAGTTGTAGAATTTGTGGCACGGTGCCTTACCTATCAGTTGGTGAAGGCTGAGCATCATCTCCCAGGTGGTTTGTTTCATCCATTGTCCATTCCGGAGTGGAAGTGGGATTATGTAACAATGGATTTTTTTGTGGGTATTCTGAGGATGTTGTGGAAGAATAATTTAATCTGGGTAGTTTTGGATCGGTTAATGAAAGCGGCTCATTTATTACCGATTCAGGAGACCTATACAGTTGACCAGCTGGGTGAGCTGTATGTTCTAGATATCATGCGGTTACATGGGGTTCCGTAGACCATAGTTTAGGACCGAGATCCACATTTCACATCGCGCTTCTGGAATGGGTTGCAGAAGGCTCTTGGTATGCTGGTGTTTTTTAGTATAGCTTTCCACTCGCAGACGGACGGGCAGTCGGAGCATACGATCCAAGTGATGGAAGACATGTTGAGAGCTTGTGTCTTGAACTTTGGTGGTTCTTAAGAGAGGCACATATTGTTGTTTGAGTTGCCTACAATAATATTTTTCAGGCTACAATTCAGATGGCACCGTTTGAGGAGCTTTATGGGAGACCATGTAGATCTCCATTGTGTTGGCTAGAGGCCGGTCAATCTGAGTTTTTGGGGCCAAGTCACATGCAAGAGACTACGGAGAGAGTGATGTTGATCAAGAATCGAATGGCTACAGCTCAGAGTAGGATGAATTCGTATGCATATCAGAGTCATAGACCTCTTGAGTTTGGGGTGGGTGATAATTTATTCCTTCGGTTGTCTCCAAGGTTGGTTCACCGTCGGATTCAGAAGCTGGGTAAGTTGGTGCCCCGGTATGTGGGACCTTTTGAGATTGTGGAGAGGATTGGACTAGTGTCTTACCAATTGGATCTTCCATATCGGTATGGTGGGATGCATGATGTGTTTCATGTGTGGCAGCTTTGACGGTATCACCCTGACCTATCTCATATTCTTGATGTTGATGATGTGGAGCTTGAGGTTGATGCGTCCTTTGAGGATCATCTAGTTCGTGTGGTAGATCATAGTGAAAATGTCTTGCAAATAAAGGTTGTTCCATTAGGGAGAGTACTATAGCAGCATGGGAATGTTCAGGAACAAACTTGGGAGAGGGAACCGGATATGCGGGCTTAGTGTCCCGAACTCTTCTCTTCAGTGGATCAATGAGGCTTGGAAGCTCATCTCGAGGACAAACCGTTATATGGTGTGGAGGTTGTAAGTTACCGATTTTTGGAAAGGTATGTTTTGTTATGTTTTGGGTTTAACCCTTTGCATTTGGGGATTTGAAAGGTTTCTTGGAAGTGTGAGAGCCTTGGGGGTGTTACAGGGGCTCGGGGCAGGGAAGAAGGGGAGTCTGGGCAAAGCATACCAAGGTGCACAACCTACGCATGGTCAGCCAAAACATGTGGCCTGCCCAGACTAAGTTGTGCGACCCCCCCCCCTCCTCTAAACAGAAGAGAGCGCATAGTTTGCGCAAGGTTTTCCAAACCGTGTGGCTAAATCATGCGACTCCCCCTCCTCTAGAAAGTGGCGTGCACATTGTTTGTGCACGATTTTCCAAATTTCGCGGCTAAACCGTGCGGCCACTTAATGTAGGGAAAATTACAAGTTTTCCACTCTGGGCTTTAAAACACCCACTCGTGATTTTCCTCCTCTCATACCCTCTCAATCCCAGTGACGAACTTTGCCGACCCAAGCATCCCAAGGGTGGTTCTCCTTCAATTCTTCGCCGTTTAGAGTGTCGTTGGATATGGATCAAAGCTCCAGGTAAGGCTAATCTCATCCTTGGTTCTCCTTTTGGGTTTAGGGTTTGTATCTTCTCTTCCTCTCATTCTGAAGCTCTAAAGCCCTAACTTTTGGATGAGTTTCAGTTTGAAGCTCCCATGGTTGGTTGGATTGAAGTCTAAGGGCTAGATTAAGGTTGTGTTTAACTGTCGATTTGAGGTAGGTGGTCTACAAGTTATATCCCATGGTTATTTAGGGTTTTGTGCATGTTTAGTTGTGTTCTTAATTTCCTTTGGTTATCTTTTGTATAGCCTTGGAATTTTTTGTAATAATGGTGTTTAGAATGGAAAATGGGAACCCTCTCGATCCCTGTGGGATGTTTTGGGATTGAGTTGACCTAATTGGGTCCATCCATGGGAAGTTCAGGCTATTCCCGGATTTATGGTTTCATATTAAACAAGTGACCTTATTGTAATGAATTGTAGAGCCCTTGATAACTAGGTCGGTGTGATTGGTTGAACTTGGAATAGATGATAGGTGATTAACCTAGACTTGAAAATAACCTAGGGGTTATTTGAAATAGGTTAATTTTGATTCATGGGAATGATGAACGGGTTAAATGGGTTAATGTGTAAACTGATTATAGATTATAATGGGATAGATTATGAGTGTAGTGTTGAATGCTTAGTGAGACAGGCATAACACATGGGAATTGGGTGACTGGTTAAATGATGTGAAATGGTAATGTGTTAATGGGTTAAGGCATAATGTGGTTTCCCATGTGGGTTGTTTTGAATGATGGTTGTCGCTGGGTAATGGTTGGAAGCTTCATGGTAATTTATATATAAGATTTTGAAAATGTCTTGGTAGTATGGGGTATGACTGAGGCTCTATGCCCACGGGTCGAGTGAAGACTGCTTCTCTAAACTCCACCCTAAATGCACAGGTTAGGGATAGGACGGATGCTCTGTTTCCCTATCGGTTTCATCCACCCGGACTGAGGCTTCGAGGTGAGGATATGGTTACATCCACCAGAACTGAGGCTTCGAGGTGATAATATGGTTTCTATGAGGGGTGGTTGGTCCTAGTGAGATAGGAGAATGAGGTGTTTCCCCTCTTGCATGTGATTGTTGGACATAGACCCATGTAACATGATGAATGTGATTGACCCAAGGAAATGTGATGAAATGGTAAGTGATGATAATTGTTGGGAAATGAATGGTAATGAATGTGGTAATGGCTGACTTTGAACTAGATAATGGAACCTTAAATAATTACATGGCATTTATCATTCATTTTCCTTTTTCATGCACAACTGTTTATACGGGATGTTTTGTAGACACCGTTGGTGGTGGCAAACTGAGTTGTACTCACACCATACTCGGGTCGTCGTTGGGTACCCGAGTAGACTTCATGTTTGCAGGTCAGGACAAGGGCGAGGGTCCCTACTAGTTAGCTGCGTGGACATGGGTAGCACTTGGTGGAGGATCCGGACTTGGAGACAGGGCCATTTTGGGATTTTGGTTGTTGTCCTTATATTTGGGATTTTGTTCACTCTTGCACTATTGTATGACATGGCATATTTATTTTTTGTAAATGGTTGTTATACATGTTCCTTTTTTATTAGTTATTGTTTCCGCTATTTGGTTATTCTGTTGTGTCTTACTCTGATAAAAAGGGGATTTAGTCTCCCCACATGACCTCATAGACCCCCACTACTAGTTAGCAGCCTTTGGCGTACAAGGAGGCATGCTTATGGTCATGTAGCCACCTGGCTCGGAGCACCAGTTTAGTAGCTTCCGGGTCGGGGAAGTTACACATATCACATTCCTCCTTCAAGTGGTACATTGGAGTCTAACCACAAAATCCATTGAAATATCATCCTACATTCAAGGGGGAAGTATAAGAGGATAATGAAACCCCAAGTGTTTTTGGTTCTCATCCTTGACTTTTTGGATGTTATAACAATGAGAAACTATTTTAATGATGTCTCACCTAATACCTCTCATACAGAAACTTCACCACATATAATATAACAACTCTTTAGTATCGTGGTTCACATCTCACTATTAATAAAGGAAATATTCCATCATATCCTTCCTCACATGAATATACACAAAAAGTGACTTCAGAAAAATAATTAACCCTCCAAATAAATTTTTCACCCACTCACAGTATCCCTGCTATGAAGAAAGTACCTAATAAAAAAGAATTATTCACCATGTTTTTACTCAGGAAAAATCATCTCTATATAATAATAGGTAAACTATATTCTTTCCAAATAAAAATTAGTCTCGTTCTTTCATGATCGAAAATAAATTTAAAAAAAATCAATAAAACAAATTCCACTTTTTGAAAATCTATTCACAGCCCGGTTTGAATGTTTCTATTTTAATGAATCAGGAATGACATTCCTTATGCTATAGGTGTATGAAATTTTGAAATAAAAAGAATGAATGTACACCACCAACTGCCTGTGTTGGTTATTTAGTTAATTTTTATAAAAGATATAACCATTTATCTTATGATATGAATAATGGGTAAACATTTATCTAAATATATAATGCATCCCACTCTTGAGAGTATTCATTATAGCAGAATGGTCAAGATCATTAGTCAGATAATTTTTCACATTTGGACTAAGAGGTCTGGAACCATAGACTAGCAATTGATGACCCAATATAAAGACACCGCCCAAACCCAAAACACAATTCAACTAGAAAAATAACTTCAACATTTTCTATCCCATATAAAATCACTTTTTAACATGTGAGAGTAGTCATTGGAGAATCTGTCCCTGAGAAATATTTAACCAAACTATGTTAATATCTCACCAAATCCAATAATCTATAAATCTAACAAAAATTACATGATTGTTCTCATGTCTAAATAGATATTCCCTTCTTCAGGGTCAACTAAATTATCATTTTCCAAAACCATTAGTCCTAATAAATTTATAGAAATTTTATTTTGAATGCTTTGCATAATGTTTTTGATTTCTCACAATTTTATATAACTACACTCAAATGATGAACATATTTTTCCTCAAACAAAATGAAAAATGAAATTTCATCCACAAATACCATCATTAATGAATCAATGTACTCATGTAATAACATATAAATAGTTTCCATAAAAATTTTATGAGTATTGCAGAGATAAAATGTAATATAAATATAACCATATTGGAACTACCTAATTTTGATTGTGGTATTTTGATTAATAGATTCTTTAAATATTAAATAGTTATTACCAGATAGAATAAAAATATATGAGAACCACATTACACCTTTAATCTGAACAAACTAATCATCAATCCATGGAATCAAAAAAATGTTTTTTATAATAACTTTTTTGAGATATTAGTAATAAACACAAAAGTGAATGGTAACATTATATATATTTTCAGAAAACATAAGATCCTCCCAGTGTGACACACTTGACCATATAAATGAATTACCTACAATTTCATGCAATAGTGTTTCAACACATTATGTTTAGCATGTTAAATAATATAAGGGGGAATAGTCAATTTTTCAGTACCCGATACTAAATAAATATTAAAAACCACCTCTCATATCACTGGAAATCTAGATTAATTTGAATAAATCATTTTGGAAAACATGAAAAATCTACAGGGAGGTCATCAATCAAATATTCACACTCTATTTCCAAATAAAATTAAAATACAGACTTTCCCATTCGAATGATAAGGCCTAGTTTAATCAACCCTTGATCTCATTCTCTATGAAAAAACAAATTCCCTCGAGAATAGTAAATGTTAGTCACCAATGATAATAATCAATCAGGTAATTTTGATAAATTAGACAATCCATCCCAAAAATGATGTCATGTGGCTTCGTGTTTAGAACCATAAAATTACAGTCAAACACAATATCTTATTGAGATTAAACACAAGAAGGACATTGAATACCCTACTCTCTCTTCTTTCCTATAGGTATTCTACTATCTATCACATGTGGAAAAATATCCATAGGACGGTTAAGAATGATGACTAAATGAGTCAAAATAAATGATTGAGATGAATCAATAACAAATAAAGTAGTTTCTAAATATTAATCTATATTGATAGTACATCTCAATATTAGATGACCCACATCATCTTCCTCTGGAGACACTTCCCCAGCATGAATAGTATTCATTAATGTTTCTCATGAATGTGATCCTCTGGGAATTGAAGCATCTGATTTCACTATAGTACTTTTTGGTGTTGAAAAGACCATTTCACAGTATGAAGTAGAAAATATATTACATATCTACTACATGTGGCATGATCTTCTACATGTGGCATGATCTTCTACATGAACATTTGATCTTGGATGTCTTAGTGAAACCCTATTTTGAATTAACAACCTTATAATACTAGTATAAAGTTAATGCGAGTCTTACTAAAAATCAATTAGGTCTAAAAGATCCATTCAGTTGAGATACAATATGCCACTAATAAATATTTCTCCTTCAAATAATTGAAGTCATATAATATCTACTATGAGAAAAAAGGAACTCCATATAACACTGAATTACTAGAATGTTCAGTCTAATCCATCAACTCCCTTTCAGTTAAATCAATATATGATGTGATATTTAAAAAAATAGTAGATATTGGGTCCCAGAACAACAATCCATATAAAATATGTGGGATTTAAGTTTCTAATCAGTCACTACCTCCATCTAAAACTACAAAACAAATATAAAAGAGGAATGAATATTCCATCACAATCCTATCACCCCACTAATGGATGATAACCTTAATGGATTCCACCAATACCAAAGATTATGGATAAAACTGATTAATGGAAGGAACACTAATGTCTTTCCACTCAAGGCCCATATGATTGTTCACTATCATCATTGAATATCACCATCTCTCAATAGGTCCCTTAGACATGAAGATAACACATTTACCATTAAATGATCAAATAGGTTCTGAGAACATAAAATGTGGATCTACATTTTTCAAAACAATCACCAAACTCTTGTGGATCATTAAATACATGTAATGATGGTTGTTTTTGGTAATGAAACTCTTCATCAAGATTATGATATTCATCTCTTTAAGTTTCCATAACTAGAGATTGAATGATAAGGGGGGTAGTTACCTAAAAAAATTATGGAAAACCCACACCATTATCACAACAATAATATTGTCAAATAGAGGATTCAATCACTATAGTTTACTAGTGGTTTTCTCATGTCTCCTATTAAAATATACTCTGAATGTCCAGATGATAGACGAAATCAAAAAATATTAATGAAACATAAGAAGTGATAAAATGTTCAATAAATTAGTCATGATTTATTACAGGACAATATTTATCATATAAAGTTCAACACTGGGATTTTCAAATATAATCATATCAAAGGTAATAAAATTGTATAATCATATCAAAAAATTTTCTATGATAGTTTTTCAAAAAACCCCATGGTGACTTAATGCTAATTATGATGGGAACTTGCGAGATATTATCTCACAACAACCGAACATATCTTAAAATTCAAATAACATATTTAGTAGGACAACCCAAAATATATAAAAACATCAAGGAATAATTAAAAATATACACCTATAATAACAAATTTTCATAAAATAGACTAATATTCTAGCACTATGATAGTTGAGCTAGTTCGGACATATACTAATGTGTGTTCTTAGTCCCCACATATAGAAGACTAGAACCTGGTATCATATAAAAAAAAGGTAACAATATTTATACTAAATAGTTTCCAAAAAACTACAACTCGGTATTTTAAGCACCCATCAAAGAGAATGTACCATAATCATAAAGGTATATAAACCAAATTAGAACACCATAAAGGGACACTACATATAAGAAGAAAAAATAATAAAAACCATATAATATGTTCATCAAATCTTCTCCAGTAACCTCCATCACTCCAGGTTTCAGGGATCATAAACATCCCCTACCAACATATAGTGATTTCATGTTTCATGTACCAGGAATCAAAAAATATGCAAATGGATGTGTGAAATGTTAGGGTGTGAGATATAATGAAAATTTGGGTCTCACCAACTATCCCAAAATCAATTCTATAAAAATTAAACCATCTATAATTTTTAATTACATATAACATGGAATGATATGTTATTTAAAAAATTTATAAAAATAATTTCATCAATTCAAAATGATGGTAGATAAATCAAAATATGATTAAATGATCATTTTATATAAAAAATTTTAAAATCATTTTTAATTAACAAAAAAATCAGAATCAATGGATTCTAACAATAAAATTTTAAAA
The DNA here is from genome assembly GCA_963277665.1 of Viscum album. Classification (NCBI taxonomy): domain Eukaryota; kingdom Viridiplantae; phylum Streptophyta; class Magnoliopsida; order Santalales; family Viscaceae; genus Viscum; species Viscum album. The sequence goes on from OY728155.1 coordinate 2,011,368,033, forward strand.
TAACATAGAACCATGTTATAATCCATGTGGTATGTTATTTTTTTGAATTATTACCCTCAAAATAATTAATGAGTTATCTTAGTTCAATGTGTGAACATGTCCCATTGATCAAGTCACTAGGAATCAACTCCCCATCGGTGAAGGCATGTCCCAATATGTTTAATTCAATGTTCACATAATTAATCCATTTTTATGGGATTATATCCTTATTTTAATTTCATAATTTCCCACTAGCTATCTAGAATCTCATGTTCTTCAATAATTTATAATAAAATGAATCATTTCAAATCATTTAAAAAAATAGTTTCCCAATTTCAGTTTAAAACATACCTCTATCATTTTAAAACTAAATTTTACGATGTCATGATTTAATTACATTTAAAATAATCATTAAAATTAATCCATTCATCTCATGGTTCAACATAACATTATTTCATCCAATCAAAAACTAAATTAAGACATAATTTTTTCCAAATCCACTGATGAATTTAAATTCCATTAAAATTGGTGGTATTTTACAATGTCAATGTCTTTATCAAAATCATACAACAACCATCCCATATACTGGGTTTTAAAATATTTAAAAACTCATTTTAAACCAATTATGAAAATTTGAGTTTCAATTTTACAAAAATCAATATGGAACAACAAACCATTAATCCTGAAAACAAGTCAGCATACGCGATAAAAACACCAATGAAGAACAAATATGATAAAAATAACTAAATAGAACATTGAATATAGAATTATTAAAATAGATATAAGATCAATTAATCCATAATGACATATCAATATCCAAATTCCATATAAGATAAAATTTAGAGAAATCAGAGCAAAATAGATTCAAATTCCAGAAATATTTCCAAACCGATCACAAGTACTTAGATTTGAAAAGAGTAGTGGTTAGAGTGTCAAATAATACTCTAGAGAGACTTCAGAAATAGGGACACCCAATTTAGGTTGACTAGGGGTGTTTATAATATTAAATAGTGGTATGATATTTTTTTAACTAAATTTCCTTTCGATTAAAAACCACCACAATGTTTTTTCTTGACTAGCCTCATTGTTAGGAATAAGCAGGCACCCTAATGGTGAAACCTATAGGTCTTCTCTATGAGATAAAAAATGTGGTGGAATGGTAAAACATATAATTCTCTAACCGTAAAAAATATGAATGTCCAAGGGTGCTTCGTTTTCATGGGAAGCCAAAATTTTCGGATATAGTATAAACTCAATTCTTGTGGAATCCAACAGATAGAACGGTTATTATGCCAAACCACATGGTTTTTCTTAATAACATACCAAAAATTACTAGCCTTAGAGGTTTCCATTTTTTTGAGAACTCCCAAAATTGCACAAAATAAAGATCCAATCAAAAATTGATTAAAACATGGGTCAAGGGAAAAATAAAATAAGGTAAAGTGATATTACAGATTACCCATAACATAATAAAGGAACATGATTTGTTTCATGATTCCTTGTTAGGAAATGATTCACCAAATGAATCTTATGTTCATATTCCTGAATTAGAACAGGTGGAAGAGAATAATCCATAAGATGAATAAGCTATTAACATTATTATACATTGGTATAGTTTTTATATAAAATATGAATCACTACCTATGGTATTTTGAAAAAACAATATGATTTGACAAAAAAACATGGAAATCAAGAAATTATATGATGTAATAATATTTACACCTAAAATATCTAATCAATCAACTTTCTGGGATTCCAATTCAAAAAGGTGAAAATATTTAACAACATCTATAATTGTGGTAGTAGATAAATTTCAAATCAAATGTATATTTATAATTTATATTTTATCATATTATATTCATTATAAAAATATTATTTAAATTATATATAAGAAAGTAAATTGTTTTATTCATAAAATATTATATATATATATATATATTATATAGCTTTTTTAAATCACTTGGTATCTTTTACAACCCCATTTAATCATATGTTTTGTGTTTATATAATTCCCAAATTTAATTTTAGATGATTTTGAGGGTTTCTATCTTATTTTGTAGGAATTTAAAGTGTTTTATACTTTATTTACGAATTTTATAAACCATGCACCACTTATATGATCCTTTTCAAGGGAAGATAGTGGAAACATTGAATTTGAATATTTGAAGTATGGTAAATAAAAAACAAGATACATTCTATGGGAAGCATTCCACCTCCAAACATGAGGAAAAAAAATTGGCACACAACTTATCTAGATGATTGATCCTACCATGTGAGGTGTCCCCTTATGATAGTAGGACTTTTTTGGTTAGAACACAATTTTTCAATCCTTGAAAGCTAACTATGAGATTTTCATTTTCCCTCCATAAAATGTGTATCTAATATTAATAAAGCCTCCATACTCCCAATAATCACTATTTCACCACAAAATCTGATTTTATATTTTCCAAGGATTGAAAAACCTTTATTTTATTCTTTGAGTAATTCATAGGTGAATAAAAGTGAATTTGAGGCTAAGATTAATTTTTATGTCATCATTTATCATAGTTCTTCTCTGATTTAGCCTTCTTAACTCACCCGGGATATTATATCTAAATTTTGGTTGTTAAAATCATTTTCCTTTATTGGAACCATGATGATTTATCGTTGTATTGATTTATGGAAGTTACATCAAAGTATGGATTCATAAAACCATAATTATTTTATTCATTTATTACTACCATTGTGAGGTAGGTGGAATTTTTATTATCATCAATTGAAATAGTACTTTAAGTATTAGTTTTAATTAAATGTATAATTGAGACAGTGGTTAAACCCTTCTTTTATTATTGTCTGAAATCATGAAAAATATTATAATTGAAATATTTTGGTAAAATGGATGGATTTTGGAAGACCCGTATGGTTTAAAATTTTATAATGTGGATTTCAAAATTACAATTTTCTTTTATGGATGAAAATTTATTTCTTGTAATTTTTAACGAATGCACTCTTTTTGGAATGGTTTTTCGTGGAAGTTGGTATCCATGGTTGGCATGATTTCATTTGGGTTATACATTATGTTGTGGAAGAGGAATGAGTCATCAGGTTACTTGGTGCTGGTCACCTAGTGATGATTTGGTTGATCAATGGAATATTTCCCGTATGTATGAAACTGTCACTTAAGAATACATGGTTTGTGTGCGGATATCATTATGGAAATGATAAATGGTTGTAATAAAATGTACTATGAATTGTTATCTCCTTCCATCGAATATTTTTTTTTTGTATTTCATGTATTATTTTTACTATATTAAACTATTTTATAAATTTTTATGGCATTATTTTTCTTAGTGGTGTGATTTGGGACATCATTTGGTAAATACTACTATGTTAATACTGACCCCTTCTTGGGAAATTTTGTCCGCTTATAAATTCCATATATTAAGAAAAACAGAAATACATAGTGTCTTAGTTATTTAGTGATAATTCTTGATACCATGGGTATGGAATATAGAGTTGGAGATTAATTTTGGTTGGGTATTTTTGGTTGATGTCACTTGGGTGTTTTGAGTTTAGTGATCATTTTTTCTCTTCGAGTAAATCATGTGGTTTCTTCATGTAATCTAATATAGTTTATTTATTTGGTTATATTTTGTTATTTATTTAGTACGCATTCATCATATGGAGGTATGTTTGGTTATTGTTTATGTAATTTAGATGTTTTATCTTTTAAATGGAAAATAATCCTCTATTTTTTTTGGCACTCAAGTATTTATTACTAACTATTGGTGTCTTCGAGATGTCAACTATGGTCTATTAGCACACCAATGATATATCAAGAAAGTTATGAGGGTTGATATGTTATAAAAGGTATCACCATGTTTTTTCATTGAAATTAAATATTGTATCAGCATGTTCAGTCCTTGACATAGGATATGGTATCTTCTTTGGTCAGTCAATCAATATTTTAAGGACAAATGGTGTATGTTTTATTTTTTTATGTAGGTAGAAATAGTATCAATAAATATATTAGGATGGTAGAAATGTGATAGGATTTTCAGGAGTTGAAATTTTAATCATTAAAAATGTAATATGAATGATGAACTTCGATAAGTGTACAATTAATTATTTTTCAAAAACAATGTACACCCATATTTTGAAGGGGTTATAAAATCAAAAAATAATAAGACTGTTTGATTAGGATGGATCATGTATTGATTTCCACTAGACATTAACAGAGATGAATGAATTTCTATAAATTTTCTATTGTATAGTATTTTTTATTCCAACAGTGGGAATTAGAAATTCATGTTAAATTAGTATAAGTTGTGAATTGGATGGATTTTGATGAATTGATTTAGATGAAATTATATCCTCACAACATTTAGAATTCTATAATAATTTAATTATTCATATTAAAGCTATATATCCTCATGGTGATAGAGTTTGCATCTATAATTATGATTTTTGAAATCTTTTCTATATAATTTTCTACATGTACATCCCTGAAGGCATTCAATTTTGGATCAGTATTATTGTCAGATATTAATGAAAATATTTAAATTATATAAATAATCAATTATATATAAATGGTTAATAACTAAATATTTGAATAGAGGATACCATGGGATATATGGTTGTGGGGAGTTTGTAAATTCCTATGGGAATAGGTGGGAACTCAATTGCGGGGGGGGGGATTAGTAGAAGAGGGACACATATTTCCAGAGTTGTGAGACACCTCAGAATTATAAATTTGGATTAGTAAAAAGCCATCATTGACTAAATTTATGATGATCTGTTTTAAATGGGGTTCTATTGACCATATGAAGCTAAATTTAATTGAACCATTACCATCTATTAAAAATTGATGATATATGAGACTTCTATAGTGCTATTGTTGTAGTGCACCATGGTCAGGTGCTAGAGAAAAATCTTATGCTAATCAGGTTTCATTTGATTAGATTAGAAGAGTGTAGTATAATAATTATAATCATTATAATCAAGATATCTATGGTGATTTTGTAAAAAATAGTACCCAATATTTTGTTTAATCATTATATGGTAAAAAATCAATGTGTAGTGGGTTAACATTTGTATGGAGATAAGAAAGTAATCATTGATGGTAAATTTATTCCTTTGATGGTGAGAGGTACGATTAATCTAAATTATAAAATTAAAATTGTTATTTGAATATAAGTATTCAAATTTAATATATTTCTTAACCTGTGATTGATCATATGAGTTTCCCTAATGATTATATTCATACTCTGTTGAATCATCAATATTTTGTGGCTCAAAGAGAATTTAAATACATTATGTGTAATGCTTGTTCTATAATAGTATATGGTTATGAGATTATTTTCTATTTCTATATTAATGGGATATATTTCTATGAATTTATTTTTGATATACATTTGTGTAGACTATTCAAGGCCCACATCGACTGTTATGTATAAATGCTCAATTTAACTTCTCTGGATGTTATCAAACAAGTCATTAGATGATTTTTGTAGTAATAGAAGGTAGAGAATTAAATTTAGTACTAGTGGTTAGAAAAATATATTTTCATTTTTTGGTTATCATCTTAGAATATATTGATGATATTGGGAATATATGTTTTTCATTTTATTGTTGACATGTTTCCTAGCATTTTTAATACATTTTCTTAGGGTTTCCACCTATAAGATAAGTGGAGTATAATATCATCCTATTCTAGCGACCACACCAATCTCAATTTCCTAGTATAATTAAAAATATCAAAATTAATGGAATTGAACTATAAGTTTTAATAGATGTAAAGTAAGGGGTTTATTTTTTCAACAATACCATTGTTCATAGTATCAATTCTATATTTCAAAAAGGTTGATAAAACTATTATACATTATGTGAATTATTATAAGGTAAACCAAGTTATTATAATGAATCCGTATTATCTTCTAGGAATTGATTATATCTTTGTTTCATTAATGGTGTATATAACAACTCTATAGTTGAATTATGTTTTTTACATCACCAACTATGAGTTTGGATGAATTATATTACTATGAAAACATCCAAAATAAGATACAACAACTATGAATTTTATAATTTTTCCTTTTGGTCTTAATAATCCACCATATTTATTTATGGAATTAATGAATAGAATAATTTAGAGATATATAGATACCTTTATGTTGTTGTTTATTAAATATATAATTCTATATTCTAATAAAACATTGTATTATGAGGATTAATTAGTTAGAGTATTGGGTATCATGTGTGAGCATCATCTTCCTGCCATGTTATCAATGTGTGTTTTATGGATATATGAGGTCTATTTCCTTATTTTCATCATTTATAAAAAAAATTATTGTTGTTCATGATATAATATATGTTTTTACTACATAAGAAAGAATAAAAAAATTCTTCTATCTATGTTGTTTTCTATGATATGTTGGATACTAAAATTGTTTTGTATATGGATTTTTTCATTTTTAATCAATAGTAAAATTATTTACATGGAAAATATATTTCTTTCATTAAAATAATGAATATTTGAAATACTTTTAGGAACTTAATTTTAGATTAACATACCCACTTTCCTAGTTTTTTAAGGGTATGGATATTTATATTTATTCTATTTTGAAGAATTGAGATTAGTTTTGGGATGTTTTGTCGTGTAGGGATATCAGGTTTTTTCTAATGGATAAAAACACTTATCATTTCATTATAATAACTACCCATCACATGATTTATAATTTTATATTTTGGATCTTGCTTTGAGTACATAACATTATTAAATCTTCGGTCAGAAATTCATAGTGTTTATGAATTACACGAGTTGAAAAAAAATTATATAAGAAATAGATTTTAATTTAAGGAATTGTATTTGGATAGAGTATATGAAGATGTTTTACATCAACATGATGCATACAATGGGTAATGGAAACTCAATGGTGGATATATTGAGCAACAAGTCATAGGTCCAGTTGGGAAAGAAGGCTTCAGCCTTGTATAAACTAATGTTATTCATAATAGATTTGCATCTATAATTCACATAAAAAGGTGATGTTGTATTTTTATTTCATATTAATTTTCATGGTGATTTAGTTAATAATGTTATAGTTACCAGGAATCTGATCCTAAATATATTAATACAAGCTCAAAAATCAATAGTGGGGAGACCATTAAGGTTTAAAAGTTGAATGGGAGTTTAGTGTTGTAGTTTTCAAATCAAATTTTCAATGTTTTTTAATAGGAACATCATATTATTGCTACTTCCATTCATGATTGGCTATTAATGATTGAATATTGAATATTTTTAAAGCATTGAAATTAATATTTTTTTGGGTTTTCATGAAATGTTTCATAGTTGTGTATCTCTTGAGATGCCTCACCTATCTACATTTTATCGAATAAAAACAATGAATATCAAGTATGTCACATTATTTGTAGTTTCCCAGGTGTAAATTTGAGTTTATAGCCTAGTATTTTGTACCAAGTCTACCAAGGATAGATAGAACACATGATTCATATGGTAAATATTCGATCAACTCACAAATTCAACTCAATTTATCCTTATTCATAAAACTACTATTATTGAAGACATATAAAAAATCTACATTCAAGAAATTGTAATGATGAATGAAATTCTAGTTTATATTGTATCTAATAGAGACCTTAGGTTTACATCTCATTTTAAGAAATCCTTAACATAATCCCTTGGTACCCAGCTGAGTAAGAAAATGGATTATTAGCGAAAAATGGATAGAGAATCTAAATAGACTATCCAAAAATTCGAATATATTCTTAGGGAATCAAAATTAGAATTTTATTGCTCATAGGATTCACATTTACATTTAGAAATGTTATCATTCAATAATAGTTATATGGCCACAATAAATATCGATCTACTTGAAGCATTATATGGGTATCCATGTTGTTCTCAACTTTTTTGGGTAGAAAGAGGTGAGACCTCTCTAATAGAAGAATCCTTGTGAAAGAGACAACATTATAAATTAGATTGAAGTGAAAGTGGATAGAGATGGAATATAGTCATAATAAATTGTTTAGGGGTCATAATCATTGAAAATTTTCATTTTATTGGTGTGATAATGATTTTTGAATAATCTCTCCAAGGATTGGGAATCATCGTTATGATAAATAGGGAATGTTTTTTTCTTCAATACTTTGGTACTTTTATGATACTAGAATGACGTGGTGTTGTGGTTTATTGATTTCATTTTTCACCATGTTTTAGTTCAGAAAATGATGTGTTTCATGTATTTAAGTTGAATAAGTACAATCCTAATCTTTACTATGTGATTTTATGGGATCATGGAGACATAGAGTTGGATTATATTTTGATTCGTGTTCCAGTATTGATTGTGGATAGGAATGGGATTATCATGCATGGGAGAATCATTAGTAAATTGTGGGGTATATAGAAAAAAAGGATAGATTTAGGACTAACAAGGCATCTTGAGAGTGAAATAATGGATTAATGGGATGTTATTGTATAGAAATACAAATAATTTCTACATAATAGTGATGGAAAGGAAAAAACATTGGAATATTTAACACCAATATTTTCTGGTAAATCACTATATATTCATTTATTTATAGTCATTATAATTATCAATTGGTTTTTTGGTAGGTTCCATGGGTTATTTATATTCTTTGGAGGTATGAATAGGGTTTCAAAGATTCTTCGTGGCTTGTAGAAACTATGAACTACATCCATAAAACCCTTCCGTAGAAGACAGTGGGAAATATGAAGGGCTTGGTTTGGCCAAATCATGCCACTGTATTGGGGAAAACACACATCTTAAAATATATGTAAAATCACAATGGAATGATCAATTTTTTAAATTTATAATCCAACCATTCTAGATGTTTAATTAACATAACAGCACCACACTGTTGGCAAACAGTTTTCCAAAATGTGCAGTTAACCACGCATCATATAGTTGGACATCCATAAAATGATGATATAATCATAATTAATCCTAAATACCCCCTCTAATATCATATTCTATCCATAACATGATTTCATTTTTCTCAAAATGATTTAAGGACTTTTCTTGCCAATATTTAAATGATTATTAGGCAAATAAATTTCTGTTAAATTGCTTGATTCTTGATTAATTAATCATTTTTTATCTTTATTTAGAAATATGGAACACTTTTCTACCCTAGAATTTTATATATAATCCATGGTTGAGATATATAGGTTAATATTAGTGTTTTATTATTTTATTGTTTTAATTAAATATTCTCCAATTATATATCTGGTGTTTATTAGTGTTATTGATTGTTTTCACTGACTATTATGAGGTAGGTGGCTCCTCTTTTATCTCCAAATGATATATAACTTTATTATTTAATTTGAATTAAATTTTTCTATTAAAATTATGTTGATAATGTTATTTGATTTTAATTTCTAATCTAACTTGTACTTTCATTAGAGAATTTTTGGAATATTGGTTTGATTTCATAAAACCTATTTGGTTTATAATTTTTAAATAATGAATGTAAAATCATTGTTCTTTATTTAATGTAATTTTTCAGTAGAAATGATTTAAATAATGAATGGTTTGAGGAAAATTATTACATTTATTTTGGAATACAAGGTTTGAATGAGTCAATTTCCATTAGATGTGGACTTATTGAAGGGGTGTGTGCTATTAGAGAACGTGATATTAGTAATCCAATGTGATATGTGGATTGCTGAGAGACCACACATGAGTATGGTACTGTAACCAAAACATGCACATTGTGGGTGGATACATGGTTATGGGTATTCCAGATGATTTCAAAATACAGTTTTCTTCTTTTTTATAAATTTCCATTTAAAATTACATATAAATTTTATATTAAAAAATTTCTACTTAAAACTATTTTAAAAATTGATCTACTTTTATTTTCAAAGTGGAATGAGTTGGGATGTCATTCGTGAAATTATATTGACATTATACTCACTACTACATTTCGGATATTCTTTATTTTAAAATTTTAAAAATTGTAAAATAGGTATATGAATGGTATCTTAGTTCTTTAGTGATTCTTCTTAATACTATTGGTATGGAATGTGTACTTGGTGTTTGGGGTGGCTTTTGTTTTACTGGTAAGTGTCACATTGGATTTTTAATTTGTGTGGTATTTAGTTCCTCTTTGATTATATCTTTTGTTTTATTCTTATTATCAAATATATATTATTGGTTTGGTTATCTTTTTAGATTTAATTTTTATTCTATTAAAATATTCTGTTTTAATTGGTTATAGTTTATATGGATTTGATATTTTATATTTTAAATTAAAAATAATCTCCAATATATTCAATATCCAAAAATAATTTAGTTATACCCTTTTCTTTTTTGAATATGTCCCGTAGGTTCTAGTAGAACACCCACCACTTCTGAAAAAAATGTGGTGGGGCGGGATGTTACATTCTTATTTAAAATTTTGTAATTTTTAAATATTATAACTTATATTTGAAAAATTGAACATCATTTTTGAATTAATTATTATATAATTATAAAAGATTTATTTTTTGGTAATTTTATTCAAAATGTGTTTTTTTTGGATAGTAAGAATTTATGTTTCTTTAAGAAAAATTATTTTTCATTTAATAAATTTAAAAATTAAAATTATAAATTATATTCATTATTAAATTTAATTACTTCTGTTTTATAAATAATCTATTCGATTAAATTTAAATAAAATTTACACATGAGTTTTTTATAATGACATTTTTATAACGATGACAACATTTCTTTAAAAAATATATATTTATCATTTTACATGTTCTTAATTATAAAAATATTAAAAAAAAATTATTTAATAACATATAATTTATTTCATATTTGGAATCATGTTTTATATATTGGGAAAATAGTTTTACCTCATTTTATGTCTTTATAAATAGTTATGATTATAAAAAAACTAGCTAACACTATAAGTGTTAAGAAATGTTAAAATAGGTAATAGTAAAATGGTTTTGTTTAAAATGAAATTAAATCATTTGTAATTCATATTTTTAATTCATATTTTTATCTAATCCCCTCACCTATTAGAAAATTTTCCATTTTTAATCCATTAATAGAATGTAAGATAATAAAATATTTTAATCTTCTAAAAAAGTCATTGTGTTCCCTCTCCCTAACTTATATCATGAAACCCCTCTCCTATGTTATCCATACATAAAAACCATATTATCTCATAAAATCACAACCAATATCCCTTTATAACATCCATATCCAAATCCTAGAGGTCCATGTATGACCATTATAATATAATAGATAGGATTTAGGTATAAACAAAAGGAGTTTATCTGAAGAAGCGATAAAGTTCCTAACAAAATGTTTTCATTTTATTTCTTATTTTACCTCTATAAATACTCTCTTAACCATTTCAATATAGTAAAATAATTTTCATCCAAATTATTAATTTCTATTATTTTTATGGTGTAACCCTCTTTCTCTACATGTCTATGTAACAAGAAAATCATTTCTATGTATCTACGGTCGAACTTCTCTTGACATAATCTGTTACATTTTCCAGAACCACCTCATAATGATTGTCATAATTATAGATCAAAATGATATGAGACTCCAAATATGATATTCTTTACATTTTCTAATGATAAATGATTATTATATATGTTTCATTAGAATCTAATGAAACCTAAAAACATCACTTGTGTGTATGTGCAGACCATCACTTAATGAAACAAGGAATTTTATTTTTCATCACCACCTCATATGGATGGTATATATAAGATTATTTATTGAAAGAAAATCATAATTATTATATAATTTTAATTATTTAAATTCATAATAATAATTTCCCTCATTCCCTCACATTGGTTAAAAAATTATAATCATTTATCATGTATATACATAGACTACCATTTCCTATATTGTAATATAATTTCATTTTCATACAAACCATACATGGTTGGTTATGAATGTTAAAAATAATGCATAAAAATTGAAATTAAAACATATATAATAACCTTGTTTATATTTAATCATGATCTATTTTACAATTTCCAACTCTGAAAAGTAATTTCATATCTATATGTCTAATGTTATCCAAAGGAATGAAGTGAAATTAATTTACTATGTAATAAATTATAAAAGGGATATAACTAAAATAAAAGGAATAATAAGTTGGAAATATACAATTTATCAGGTAAATATTTTTAATATATTTATTTTTTAGGATTATAATTAAAGTATGTGACAAGTTGTACTCTATAATATCTCAAGTTCCTCTATGGGCATCAGTCTTTTTGTTTCGTGTCCAAAATATTGTTTAAGATATATTATTGTACTAGACCCTTAATTCATTCCCATTGGATGGTTGGGTAGTTTTTTAATGGAAGAGGCATGAGGGTTTTCTGTTAGATGAATTCCAACTACATAATGTGAAATTGGACTACATTATGTGTATCAATTGCATTAAATGTAATGGTATAGCCCGAACCAATTACCATGGTTAAATATGATTTTCATGGGAGGACTAAATTGAGATTGAAGTGACATGTAATGCATTGATAAACCATGTAAATTACAGGGGGAATATTTTTGGAGAAGGATTTTGGGCATATATTTTTTAGAAAACCTATCAACATCTCTTATCACTTATGCATGAGTACCCAAGGAATCCAAAAACTAGAAATTGGTTTCATTTTCCAATTCATACTACATTTCAAGTGTTTCTAATCGCATCATCTGTTCACTGGTGAGTTAAATATTCTTAATGTACTGTTCTTTGTTTCTCTAATCCTTAGTAGAGTTATTTTTGTAAAAGATATTTTATCTTTATTTCAGGTTTTTCACTATTTTATCTTATCTAAACCGATATGGACTGAACCAAAGGTTGATATTTGATTAGTGATCTACAACGGACCTATGGTAAGTGGTATATGAGATTTCCTAGAATATTGGAGTTTTGTATTAAAATATTTTCTTTGTCATTCACAAAAAAATATTCAGCACCACCCCTAAAATTAATTTAATACTTTGTTTAGATGGTTTGAAATCTTTTTGGGATTCCTAGTAGATCATTTGATATTTGGGAGGTGTTTATCAAAAACCTAGTCTACCCATGGGGTGTTATTATGTATAAAGAATGTTTTATACCACCCTATTTAGTGTAGGTGAACTATCCCTTATAGAGGAAACCTTTATAAAATAAAATGAACATAATTGAGATTATATGTGAGGGTTTGTTCCTACCTTTCATGTGTTGAAATTATGTGGAATGGTGAATTTATTTATTTTATTTTATAAAAATGCTGAATATGATTTGGATGAAATCACAGATTGTGATTAATTATGAAATGATGAATGAATGTGATATTAGTATGATTATGTTTTTGGATTACTTTATTGGTATTCCTTTGATCCTAATTCCATAGCACATCATAAATATTTCTACTCCATGGGTCATGATTACATTAATTGATTCACTGGACCTGTATACTCCTTGGACAGTGGATATATCATATTTCAAGGCCTTGTTACCACATGAACATGGCTTCTTTGGACTCGCATAGGAAATAGTCTACTAAAAAGCTTCTATGAGTCCACCCAGGTCTTCATCGGGTGACCACCGAGATTGTCCCGCGACTCAATGTGGATTCCTTTGTCTTCTATAACTTGGATCTAGCCCTTCATGATCATATAATTTTGATTACATGAAACAATGGTTTAGAAAGTGATATACTATATTATAAATCTTGGACCTGATGGTATTAAACCCTATATTATACTACATAGATATGATGTTTATATAGAAAATTAAATAGATATCCTTTCTATGGGTATAATATTATGTGGTTTGAAATGACTATATTACAGAATCTTATTTCATATTTAATGATTTAGATGTTTATGGGATATTGACTATTGTTTATAGATGTACATTGTTGGATGATTGTATGACACATCTATCATCATATTACATTCAATACTGATATACCTGTTATCTATATTTCACACTTCATAACATGTTATTACACAGAACAGACTTGTTATAGACACCATTTTTGGTGGCCTACTAAGTGTTAAATAACACCCTATTTGGGCGGTCGTTGGTTACAAGTGTAGACATCATTGATGTGGGAAGGGACCAGGGAAAGTTCGTGACTTATGATGCCAGAATTTTCATTAGTTAGGTGTGGAGGAGAGGAAGACCAAGCATCGTTAATTATGCTATATGAATATATTTCTTTTTTAATTTTTGTAACTTTCATTCATTTATTGTACTTTATTCTTAAATACTTGTTTTCCTAATTTTCTAGATACTTGAAATGAAACATAATTTTGTACATCAGAACATATTTTACATTGTTTATATATTTCTATCCTTGATGTTTTTCTTATGACTGGTTGATTTACAGCTTCCTCTATTGACTTGTATCATTATTAAAGATTTCTTACACTAAAAAATGGGAGAATAGTCTCCCCAATAACTCGCCATAGGCCCTCACTACTAATAAGAAGCCTCTCAGATATGGGGAGTCACACATGAGTCCTTGTGACCCATAGGTGTGGGGAACCAGATTATGGATCCTAAGTCGGGATGTTACAAAGAGGTATTAAAAATGTTTTTCTATTATTTCCTCATTTAATATTTTGATTCATTAGATAAGATACTAATAAATAATTGTAATTTATATAATGAGTTGTTTCTAGGAGTAGCTAACCTCTGTATTGAAAAAAACAAAATTTCCTTGAATGATGATTGTTATTTTCTAGATTTTTTCTATCACAATTGATTTAATTCCACTGATGGGTGGCAAGCATGAATTGTGTTTTTATAATTGGTATGATTGAGGATCTATATTACTATTTCCTGTTGAGAAAAGGCTATTCATATCATCCATCATTTTCTAAACTGGTTAAAATTCACATGCCATGAGTTACACTGCGGCATATAGGATGCATTTCTTGATTACATCTAATTTATGATGTGTCACATGCATGGTTTTTTTTGATTTGATAGGATATTTTTTAAAGGGATTGAGAAACAAAATATTTACATAAATGAATTTCCATAACCTAAACTATTATTTCCTTCATAGGTTATAGAAGTCCATTTAAGCATTCAATTATGGTACATTAATCTGAGAAACTTTTTTTATTTTGGGCTAGAATTATTATGGCAATGATTAAATAGATTCTAGAGTACAAGATATAAGGTTTAGGTCCCTTATTAATTAGAAAATGTAATATATATAATTCAAATATTAAAGATAAATAATAAAAAATGTTAAATCAAAATGAAAGTGATTATACGAAACATGGAACTTGTCCTAGGATTGACTTTTGAGTTAGAAGTAGGCACTATCTCTACTTATGTCTACATCTATTTATCTATACCATGTCCTAGAGTTAAGAGAAAGAAGAGTGGCGTGGTCCATTAATAAAAAGTCTTCAGCGTATCCTATGTGTTTATAACTGTGAATATTTTGATATTGATTGTTACTGGTCTTTTCGGGGTATTACTGACACATTCTACTACCATGACCTCTAGTCGTATGCCAAGATGGTGGAGACAATAACACCATAATATTTTTTTAGTTTTTTTGAAGTAATTTAATATTATTGATATTTTTAATTTAATTAAACACTAAATATAAAATTTATTATATGAAAATAATATATTTTCCTCATGTTATATGCAACACTAAGTTAATCTTGAAATACATACAACTCTATGTTTGGCATGTTTTACTCAAAATATAGAGTTCCTTTGGTAGATTTCATTACATATAAGACAGAGAATCACAAAATTACAACGTACTATTAATATTATTATATTTATCACCTAGATGTTAGAATGAATAAAAAAAGAGATTAACTAAATTATGATATTTTAATTTACACATGATTATAATATGTATTTATTATTTACAAATTAATTGAATATAAAGGATTTATGATCCCAGATAATATTATAATATGAATTTTTATTATTTTTTAATATTTATAAATTAGAAAGTAATTTTTTCATGAATTAATACACTATATACAATAGTGTATGTGACAAACCAGAACTATTATCCATTAAGACTTATGCCTGAACAAGTATATGGAAAAGCCCGAGGGGCCTTCCCTAATCCCCACAGGCTCTCACATGTTTATGGGTTTTTTTAAAAAAGGTATGGGAACAATTTACCTGAATTTAGAAGAATTTAAATCCAAATATAAATTAATAAACAGAATCTGAAAATTTAATCCAAATAATACTTTTATAAATTTCAAAACTGATATATAAGGTCTTAGATAAAGTCCAAGATGGCCACAACTCAAAAGTATCATAAATAAGAACTCAAGGGCCACCACACTACAATGGTTATTCATCCCCAAGACTTCACCACAACACCACACCAATAAAGGATTCTAACAACCCAAACCACCAGCACTAAAAGTTGTGTACATACCTGCAACAAGAATTACCAATAATACATACACCCAAGGGTGTATGGAGGGTGTAAGCCTAAGCACAATATTATTCCATATAAAATGAAAACAGTTTTCAAGGGGGGTATTTTAAATAATGACATTTCTAAGAAAAATACAAGATACTGAATTTTCTAGCCAAACACATTGTATTCCAATGGTGAATATCATATGGTAAATGTGAACTATTCATGGGAATAGCCCTAGGCACTAGCTATGTGTGGTCCCTAGGTACCTCGTATATGGGTGAAAAGTGACCATATTATATATTTTTTTTTCATGAATGATCCACTAGTATGTAACATACCCTAACCCAATGGTCCCCAACCACATCATTATAGTTTAGTTAGTGTTTTCATCATTAAATATGCTATGTGAAATGGAGACAAAACCACTCCATATCACTAGAATACTAGTACCCATCCACCACCTAGATACTCAGGTTTCCCTTTTGTGCTCAATCAAGTTCCACATCTCATAAAATACCATTTCAACATGAAAACGCCATTTCCAAAACACACACGCCAAACAGCCCACAAGCATGTCAAATTACAATCCATTCATATTGAAATTAATTTTTACATCATACTAAAACAAAATATTTTGTAAACTTGTTTCAAACCCTTATTACAATTTAATAAAATATTTCAATTATTTATAAAATTTTCAAAAAATGTTTGACATCACCAATCATCATTTTCTCTTTAAAAAACACATTTTAATAGCATACGCCCACCAAAACAGTATATAAACATCCTTTCACACTTTTCATGACTCAATAAACTATTTACAATTTTCATAAAACACTTCATATAAATATTACAATGTTTTCACATAAAACCCATTCAAAAACCCTCTTTCAAGGACAAAATCACACCAGGACCCAACCAAAATGGATTTGGAACCCCAGATAACATTTAATAAACCATTTACATATGTTATAAAATTAACCCAAATGATACCACAAGAGTTACACAATAAAAACACAACATTTCAATAAAAATGGAAATTTTAAAATTAAATGCAGAACTAATTCAATAAAAATAAGATTTCACACCACACAAAATATATGAGGAACATGCTAAATAATTAAATCAAGAAAGATAATTCGTCAAATATTGTTAACACATAAAATCACTGACCTTTTGTGTCAAAACCCCCATATCATTGTGTGAAACTTCTACTATAGCACAACTGCACTATATGGGTGTGGAAACAAACCTAAATCAATAATATTGGACCATGACACCCCTAAAAATCCCTAGTTATGAAACAATAATTTCTATAAATTCGGAAATCTAAGGAGGGGAGAAACCCTAAAGAAATTAAAGGAATAATATAGGAATTAACTTATTTAAGAAACATTGAATAAGCCTCCCAAAATACACCAATTGTTGAATTTTAAAATAGCCAAAATTTGAAGGGAAGTATGAATAAGGATGAGTATGTCGAGTGGGAACTAAAATTAAGTGAAAATGTAAAAAATTAAATGATTTATGAAAAAAAGAAATTCACATTACAAATATAAACTATTTTAGAAACCTTGAAGAAAGTCTCCCTAATCCATGACGAAGATAAGCTAAAAAGAGGTAAAATGTAACACGGGGGGGTGATTCTAGGGTATTTGGGAGCGAGTGAGAGGTGTACTGACCAAAAAAATTTAAAAAAAAGTATGTGATATAAAAGAAATTAATTATTTCTTTAAATCTGGAAATGGGATAACATGTTTGAAAATGCCTAAAAATCACCCAAACCAACAATGATTATGAGTCCTAATGGGTCTAAATGGATATAGGGTTTTATATAGGTTAGGGGAGGACATATGGAAAGTCGAATGGGAGAAAAAAATTTAAAAGTGATTGAGTTATAAAGAAATAAAATTGTTTTTAAATCTGAAAATCAGATCACAATTTCGCCTAAATAATGAAGAAACCACCCCAGTAAACACACACCGAAAAAGGTTCCACTAGCAGTGTCACAAATTCAATTCCAAGCCACCTCATCCTTATACCTTCTCCTTAAAAAGGGAAAATTCCAAATACCATCCAACACATCCAATACTAATGAAATAGATAAAGTACACTAGAGACACCAAATATAGTCCCAGAACACCCAAAAACCAAGTGAAAAGTATGATCCAAAATAAGATTCAAAACAAAGAATGGAATTGATTATCCGGGTGTGAAAAATCTCCACACCATTAGGCTTTCCTCCAACAGAAATCCATAGAAATTCCATATGAAAAAAAAATCACAACTGATAGTTCATGATGGAATCCTATGCAAAGTTCACCCACCCCTAAAAGGCTAAAACACCTCTAGTTGATTAATCAAAAGAAGGGATACTATAACTGACCAAAATGTTCCCCATCAACCTCAAATAATCAAACATATTCAAACCAAACCACATTGGGAATTATATAACTCCATGTTTACCCAAGGATGAAATTGGTTGTTTGATATCTTTGAACGAGACCACCTACCACCATGCCCACTCCAATAACAAAATAGAATTACTGATACGGGGAGACCTAAATGGACTCCCCACCATAAGATCTAACATAATTTCCTGAGACAGAACTAAGACACCCTCAAGGAGAGAGAAAATGAAAACCTTGCCATAAGGGATATACTAACATTAGACTTATTCAAAAGAACATATATGAGACACATTGTGTGTATCCCCACCATAATAACAAACCATTTTGACTAACAAGAAGGGTCCAACATGAAGAATACCCTATAAGATATAATCCCCGATGTAAAAAAGGGGGGTCGGTCAACGAAACTGAAAACCAGAAAATAGGCTCCATGGTTCACCACTTCCACATGCATCACCATCCTAGGCAATTCCAAACCATGAATGATATCAAAAATACCATACTAGGTTATTCATACATGAACTACTGCACTGATTATTGCAACCACAAGGATTCAAGAACTGGTTTTGAGGAAACAAAACCACACTTCCCTCCCAAAAAATTAAGGAATTCACCACCAGCATGGATTACAACCCTAAGGGTTAGGGGCCCCACATCCCTTTCCACCACACAGGACCACTTGAAATGAAACAGCTGCATTGAAACTTCAAATTGTCTCCACATTCCACATAAGAGACAAAAGATAAACCAAGATCCCTTACAAACTTGGCAATTTCTAGACACCATGAAAAGATTCACTCTAATTCATATGTTTGTAGCCCGGATGTTTCAAGAATCTTTTGTGCTGCAGTTAGGATCTAATGATCACAACTTTCCCCAATAATCACCAACTCAAACAAAACAACTTTACCTGAAAAGGGACATGGTTGATTCACAAGCATCACCTCTTTCATCCTGAAAAAATAAATAGAATAATGAAAACAAACATAATACATCTTCACTTAGAATAAGGAATTCAAAATTCTTAGAATACAAACAAGCTCTCACTTAAGCAGAAGCCCACGAAAGGTTCTGCTCTATCCACATTTTCCCTAAATAGAAAAAACAACACAAAAAGACAACAACAAACATGACACTTGAATGTGACAAGGTAATTACCAATCCTGAAACCATGAACAGAGTTCCATGTATCATGAGATTTCTGGATGAATTCATAACAAACTCGAAGGACCCAATTTTTTCACACTAGTTTCCCAACATGAACTCGTGCCTTGATGAGACTAATCAAAGTCACAAATTCCCTTTTGAAAATCATTCTACAATAATGACCCAAGATTGTTTTCACCTTTATCACTAGAATCCACCTACACCACTTCCAATAAAACTTATAGACATAATGGCTTTAAAAATCACCATTGACTATTTTTTAAACTATAGAAACCTATGGAACCATGGTGTATTTCAACCATCAACAACCCCTTCACATCATCACAAGGATCTACATACCCAAAAAATAAATCGGGTAGACTCAACCCTAAAACTCATAAAGAGAGTCTATAAATTGATCAACTGGAGGGCCTGCCAAAGGTGAATCACCTGTTTCTGCACTTAAATTATGCATTAACACTTTATGGGGGAATACCCTAGCCATGAAGAAAATCCTAGAACCTAACCAAGTTGGTCCTTTGGAAAAAATGAACCATAAACTAACCCCGAACACATGATTAGGGCAACCATAAGGGCTTCCTAAGACATTTCTCACAAAGGGCCACCATTCCAAACATCAACCAAACGTACTAACATAAGATAAACCCAAAAAACCATTCAAATAAGAGGGATTATTGAACTAAATACAACCCACCAAAACATTACCAAAAAAATATAAGAAACACCACCCAAACTAGTCATCAAGACAACAAATAATTATTTTAAAATCTTTTCATTGAAAATAAACGATTCGGTGATTGGTAAATCCACCAATGGTTCCCCATGTCCCTCACACTTGCATGTTTATATGCCACAATAGGAACCCTCCTATTATCCACACTGGTACTCATCTATTCATGCCCTTAACCATCAACATTACCATGTAAATCTATGCATGTGGTCACTCACAAAAATACCCAAGGTTAAAACAAACATTCTATCCACATTTCAAAACCATGACATTCAACCAACACGTTCTTTTTCTAAAAACTGTGAGCCACAAAATCAAAACCCAATTGAAATCATACAAGAATTTTTAGAAAAAAAATCAAACATAAATTAAAATCACTTTCCTGTCATACAAATTACATTAAAAATATCTCATCCCATTTGAAAACACTTCCAATTTTATGAAAAACTCTATTTCATCAAAACCCATTATTTTTGAAACTCATTTGTCCCCATTCAAAAAAATTTCTTATAAATTCATGAAATTTTTTCAATGCCCTACCTTTTCCAAATCAAAATTCCTCATGAAACTCCACACATAAATTCCAAAACACTTTATTCCATTCAAAAAACCTTCCAACAACTTTGAAAAATCAATTTCAAATAGATTTTCAGAACCCATCTTAACATAATTCATACTTTCAATAGATGTGTAAAAAATATTTTACACTTTCAAAACCATGATGAAATTTCATTTCTACCCTTTTAGAAAAAACTGTTTTCAATTTCTAGAATATCTTTTCACAAAAAATCATACTTTATAAAATCAAGTTATCAATTTTTTACTGTAAAACCATGTTTTAAAAATTCAAAAAAAAAAGAGATAATGAGAACGGAAATTAGTGATAGAGGGTGTCTTGGACATATAAATGGTGGTCATATGACAATCACTTCACCATCACAGAGAGTTTTCAAGGGAAATATCCCTTCCTCTAGATGGCTTACCATGCACTGTGAGCTCATTGAGACCATTAACCTAACTTTTTTTACATATCCCGAATCATCGATAAACTATGAGAGCAAAAACAATTAGATAAAACCCATCATTCCTGTGGAGACATTAATCCAATAATGAGGTGTTATAGCCTGGAAATCAACTTGTAATCATAATTTGATGTCCCAAAAATCATAGCTCTAGTATACCCATATTCTTTTCCAGAAGAACATTACCCAAAAAGAATGAACCTCTTCTGATAACATTTTTTCACAAACCATATCTAGCCACCATCAAGACTGACCCTGACCTAGTCCATGGAATGTCTTGATGGGTGTTCCCTGATCCCCATAGGCTAGAACAAGTGGAATCATAAAAATGGTTTTGGAAAAAATTTACATGAATTTAGAAGCATTAAACAACAAAAAACAATAAATATCGTGAATTTGAAAATTTAATGCAAAAAAAGAATTTTATAAAATTTAGAACTGATATACATGGTTTTAGATAAAGCATGAGAGGGCCAAAACTCAAAAGTAGTAGTAGAAATAACTCAGGGGCCACCATATGGAAAGGTTTCATCATCCCCATTCCTTCTTCTTAACACCACACCAAGAAAGAAAGATAAAAACTCAAACTATCAGTATTAATATATTTTTCTATACCTGCAATAAATATTACCATGTCTAGTTACACATAAGGGTATTTGTAGGGTGTGAGCCTAAGCCCAATAGGACGTTACTTTAAAAGAAAACAGTTTTAAAGGGGAAATTTTAAATAATTACCACTTTTTAAAAATTGAAAAATCTACTAAATTTTCAATCCAATAATAGTGTATACCAATGGTGAGTATCATATAGTCAATGGGCACTAGTCACGGTAACAGCCCTAAGAACTAGTTAACTGTGGGTCCCAAGTACCACATGTCTTTATGAAATATAACCATAATAAAAATTTGTTCCCATATTCGTGCCATTAGTAGGGAATATACAAATAACCTAGTAGTCCCCAACATCATCATTATAGTTTTTTTGGGGGTTTCATCGTTAAACTTTCCACATGAAATGTGGATGACACCACTCCATATCACTAGAATTAGTACACGTACTCCCACTTAGATACCTGGGTATCCCTTTTGTGATAAATTTAGATCCAAATCTCATAAGAAACCATTTTCAAATGAAAATTCTATTTCCATAACACACACACCAAACATCCCAAAATCATGTCACATAACACACCATTCACCTTAAATTTTATTTTAACATCATAACCACAAAAAATAGCCAATAAGTATGATTCACACCCCTCGTACAATTTAAGAAAACATTTCAAAAATTCATAAATTTTTACAAAACTTTTTTACATAACCAATCATCATTTTACCATTCCAAAACCCATTTTAATAATATACACCCCCCAAAAAATAGAACATTAACATATTTTTCACACTTTGTATAACTCCATAAACCATTTACAATTGTCATAAAATGCTTCTATGAAGTATAAAAATGTATTTTACATAAAACTTATTAAAATCCACTTTCATGGATAAAATATCATCAAAACCCTACCAATCTAGTTTTGGTAGCCCAAACCACAATTAATAAAACATTTTCATATGTTATAAAATAACCCCAAATGATACCACAATAGTTAAAAAATAATGACACACCATTTTAAGAAAAAATGCAATAATAAAATTAAAATCACAACCTATTCCCTAAAAAATACATTTCATGCCACATGAAACATATGAAGAATATGGTAAATTAGTAAATAAGACATGTATCTCATCAAAGAATGCTTAAACATGGAATCACTTACCTTTTGTGTGAAACCCCCAAATCATTATGTGAACCTTCAACTACACCATTTCCAGATGACAAGAGGGTGAAAAAAGAACCTAAATCCAACATATTGGACCATGAAACCCAAAATTAAACCCTAGGTATGAAACCACAGTTATTAGAAATTTGGAGCATCAAAAAATAGGGGAGAAACCCTAAAAAATGGAAGGAACAAGAGAGGAATTCACATACATGAGAAACTTTGAATAAATCACCAAAAATACAGAAATACATAAATCTCCAAGCAGTCAAAAGTGGAACGGAGGGTGGGATAGGTTTTAGGAAGATGAGTAGGAATTTAATGGGGGGAGAGTAAAAAATGAATGATTTATGAAAGAAACAAATTCCCTTTGAAAATCAGGGTGATTTGAGAAACATTGAGAAAATTCACCTAATCCACAATGAAAATGAACTCCAATGAAGTAAAATGGAACATGGGGGGTGCACCTAGGGTTCGTGGGCTCGAGTAAGAGGTCTAATGACTAAAAAATGATAAAAAATTGAATAAGATATATAAAAAACCGACTATTTCCTTAAAATGGGAAATGGGATAACAGGTTGGCCCAATGTCCAAATAAATCGCCCAAATCCACCATCATTATATGTTTATAGAGGGGTATAAATGGATATGATGGTTTTAATAAGTCAGTGAAGTCCAATTGGGAAGTGGAATAAGTGAAAAATGTTGAAAAATGAAGGAGTTATAAAGAAACAATTTTTGAATTTAAATTTTGAAATGGGCTCATGGTTTACCCCAAATCTTGATGAACCCACCCCAATAAACATACCCCACTACGAGGAGTATCCCAAATTAAATTACAAACCACATTATCCTTATACCTTCCCTTTAAAAAATACAAGGCCAAATACCATCCAAGACTTCCAAGACTATTGACTTAGATCAAAAATACCTAAGACAAAAAATATAATTCTCGAACACCCAGAAACCAAGAGAAAAAATATGAACCAAAATATGATTCGAAACAAAGCATGGAATTGATGATCTGGGTGTGAAAATGTACATGACACACAATAATGAGTTTCATCATAATCTTTCATTATATACAACACAGAGTTTCTATGAAAGATGACTTCCTTATTATAATTATTTAATTGAGATAGTTATAACCTAATAAGTAAAATATGTAATATGAATGGTAAAAACTAATTTTAAAATTTTATTTATGATGGTTTAATTAAAATAAAAAATATTGATAGTGGAATATATAATTTTTTATAAAGTCATAATATGTTTAGAAATATATTTTATTAAAGGAACTTCTTTTTATGTCCTTTTAGAAATAATAATAAAATTAAATAAATAAATTTTAATAAGTTTAATTTTATAAAATTAAAATAATTTTTGAATTTATAATGTCAAAATTATCTTAGTGTATGTTTTTAGGACTATTTTAAAAAATTCATTTTTTGCGAATTGTGAAAATTATTGAATTTTAATTCCAAACTTCTTTTTAGTCAAATTTATTTATATCATAAAATTATTTTCTAGGTTGGTTTAAAATTCAAAATAGATAAATCATGAACCTACTAATCCAAATTAGTTCATTTTAATCATTTTTATATTTAAATTAGTTATGAAATATTAATGAACTTTTGAACATTCCCACCTCATAAACTTGTTTCCTCTCCATGTCTGTGAGATTAGAATTAAACAAAAAAATTCTTATGTGATTTTAATTTATAAAAACTAAAATAATATATTTTAATCAATATAATATTTTTATTTTAGTAATATCAACCTAATTTTTTACCAAAAAAAGATAAGTGAAAGTGGTTAAGATTAAATACAAGGGTTACGGTAATATTAATCATAATAATGGAATAATACATAAAACTAAGGTCCCAAATGACCTTTCCACTTATCTAAACCCCATTTTATGATGATATTTAGGTTATAAACCATAAATTATTGAGTTTTTTTAGTTTTATATGTCTTTTCTTCGGAAAAAATTTCTGTACTTCTTACTTGTTTTAAAAAAATGCCAAGTGTATCCTTTCCCTCCCCTATAAAAGGTCAAAACATCCCCCTCTTCTTCATATATATCAAAAATCCAAAGCTTATCTAAAACATACTAAATCCAATTCCAAAAACTCTTTCCCTACTACTTCAATCCTTCCTTCTGTAATAACACTATCCAAGGAAGACCATTGGTTCCAACTAAAAGGAGTTACCCAAAGAAGGGATATCATCTTTCTTCGTACCCCATTCTTTTTTTTAATTTCCAAAAAAAATAAAGTTATCTTATTCCATGAACACATAATATAATCAGTACCCTAAATATACATATTTGTTTTTATTTTATGGGTTTTACATAAATTTGTGGACACTTCCATTTAATGGGTAATGAACATACCATTCTTGGGTACGTTGGACTACCGCCTCAGGAAATAATGTTGTTCGTTTTACCATTACCACAACATACGGTTGAAAATTATGAATGAAAATATAATATTATTAGATAAAAATTATATTTATGATATATTAACTCTTTAGTATTTATTATATAATCCATACATTCATTCTTTCCATTTTTTGTAAATACAATAATATTGTTTGTCAAAGTGTAGACTACAACCTCCTCAAAGTGATGTTATTCATTTAAATTTTACATGGAATGTATTAAGGATGGGATTATTAAACCTATATGATATATATGAAATAAAAATTATAATATTACTATATCATATGAAAATATACATATATGAGATTTCACTTCTTTCTTTTAACACATCTTGAAAATGGATACAGTGTTCATACGTACGTACGGCCTACCATCTCCATGAATGGTGAATTTCATTTCATATATATATCTATTATAGATTAATATATATGTTTATAGACTAAAGATACATGATATATAATTCAGGTTTTATATTCATTAAATAATTAAATCTTCGTATATTTCAGATGATCAAGAATGAAAATTCAAAACACATATAATAAACAAAGCGGCTATTACCCGAAACGATACATTAACATGGAATTATTAAAAAAAGGGTAATATAGGGTCATAAGAACATATTATATTGTATTATATATATAAATATGGTTTTTTGATATATGTATAGTGATAATATACCTATTATACCTGAGGGTTGTATGTATATAAATAATTTCAAGAAATAAGGTATGGGAATTATCATCATACTTTTTATTCATATGAGATACATGCCTTACTCAACAAGCAATTATTTGTGTGTTTTTTATAGTGAACATGAAAGTATTATATAATTAATATACATATATTTTTTGGGTATTTACATATCCATTATAGTATAATTATTTAATGGGGTTTATGTTTCAAAAGTTACAAAATCTATAAGATAGTTTTGTCTCTATTTTCTTTTTTTCAGTGACATGTTTTGTTATGCACCTGCATTCCTTTACGAGGTCTATATACTACCATTTTTAATGTGATATCATGAATATTATTTTTTTTAAGGATACTTTAAGATTTATTTAATTTCATTTTATTCTTTGTATAGTATGGTTCAACGTTACCAAGTTGTAAGAGTTTATTTAAACAATCTCGTTATTTTTTGATATTGTTTATTATTAAGCTACTATTGAAGAAATCTTGTCATACTACTCTCAAGAACACTCATTAATTTTTTCATCCTAGGTTTATTCAGTTTATATTAAATTTAAGGTATAATTTTTATTCTCTTTGGTAATTAAGATAATTAATAAAAATTTTATTAAAATATGAATTTATTTTTCTTATCAGTCAAAAATATGTGTTCTTTCAGAATCATTTAAAAAAAATTAAAATTTATTTAACTATTAACCATTTTTTATAAGAAATTATAACCCCAATTTTCATTTTACAACATGTTTTTAAAAAATAATCTTATTTTTATTTTCTTATCAAGGTACTTTTCTTAAATTTTAAGGTATAAAAGGATTGTTCTACATGTACAGACATACTCGTCATTATGAACTTCGTTTCCATTATTATTTACATGGTATATTTAAAATATTATATTTGAAAAAATATTTCCTAATATTCTTGAAGTTTTTTTAATATAAAAATGTTTTCAATGAAAATGGGTTTTCAAAAATCGTTTTAATATTCCAGAGGTTTTTTTATTTTAGGTTTTTTTTTCTTCCGTAGATTTTATGCTTTTATAGTCTACCTATTTTCGTGGTTTATGAATTTAATTAATTATTATGAAACCTTTACCTCCATATAGGTTATGATATGATTTCATTTTTAAAAAAACCATTTTATTTCATGGGTTATGAAAGGATTATTTATGGTCGTGTGGGAGACATATGTATGATTTCATTATAAGATGGGTTGGACCAATAATTCAACCCAATGAATTGGTTAAAGATTCATATCTCATGATATTGACTAAGAATGTATTTTGAGTAAAACATGAATACTAGGATTGCCATGTGATTGAACCATGACAACCAAGATGGAATGTGGAATGAACTCATGCAACTAAGAAGGAAATGGGAGTGAACCATTTCTACCAAGATGGTATGGGGAGATAACTCATGAAACAAAGATTACCATGGGAGTAAAAATTACTTACAATATGGTATGGGTAGTAAACCTATAATTATAATATGGCCTTTTGTGTGATACCTTTACTACTATTGAAATCATTTTTATATAATTATTATTCTATAACCAATTTCTGTTATTATTCATATGTTATGGTTTTATGGAGTCAGATCTTGTTTACCTTATAATAAAAGTCTTATGAACTATAAATATTTATTCCATGATTTAATTTTATGATCTTTTATATGAAGGGTATGATTTTTAAAGGTTTTTCTCATGTTTTCAAACACTTATATTTATATAATTCTAACGTATTTCCTTTATTTACCCCTACTGTGGATTTGAGCTAACCCCTTTTTTTGATTTCTTTCCCCTGGTTATAAAGAAAGGTTTTAAGTATAATTACTAAGGAGTAATATATTTTTTGGTAAAATTCAATATATTTCATTAATTTATAAGATTTATGTTCTGTGTTTACAAAGTAACTAAACTAACACTCTTTTTAGGCATCGGTTTTTGAACATTTTTTATGTTTTTTGAAAAATAGATGTAATTATAATGTTTGCAATATAAGGGTCTAAATTGTTGTTAACAGAGTGAAAGTTTAGTTAGTATTTAGAAACTATTATGATAACACTTTACTGAGATCTCTGAGAATATATCTAAGGATATATTTAGGGATATATCTATGGATACGCCTAAGAATAAGTAAAATTAAGGAAATTATCATGTAATTTTTGTAAAAGATAGAGCGAGTGGTTTCCATGAAATACATCTCCATTTGGATATTATAAGTGGATGTGGATCTAGAATAGATGTACCTAGGGGTAATAACTCTGACAAAGTGTATCAGTCTCAACTTTGTGTAACATGGGACATGAAAATGGGCCATACTACACAATTATTTTGATACTACTAGGGGATATGCATTAGGAATTCACAAACTTTTTAAAAACCATCATGAAGTATTTTTGTAGAATATGTCTTTGAATAACCTAGGATAACCCTAAGGTGTCATTGTTTAAGGAAGTCGGATCCGTGATTTAGGAATCCAATAATTATTTTTTCATTAATATATGGTAATTTATTTTGAAAATTTCTACTCACACTGTGCTTTATGGTTTTATTTAATGGAGGAAACAAGAAGGAACTAGGTTAATATTGAATGTGATTAATAATTTTCTGATGAGTATTCAAATGGGATAGTCAGTGGATTAATAGATGTTATGATCAGGCCTAATCAGTTTTCATGGAAAATTATTGACAATGTGTAATTTATCTATGTCTCAAACTCATTAAAGAAGGGAAAATTGTGTGTTGATATTTTGGGAAATGGGGAACATATAAGAAAGAATATTCAGTTTCCTTTGTGTCATAAATGTGAAAAAAGTTATCTGAGTGAATGTATTAGTGGAACTGGAAGATATATTGATTGTCATAAAGGATGCAAAGTAAGTGACTGTAGGGTAAAATGATGATTTTGTTTAAAAAATGGATTAGAATATTAGACATGATATGAACCCACCAATGGTTAAATGTTTTTTGAGTGGTATGAATGGTAATTATGAATATCAATGTCCCAAGTGGAAATTTCAAGAGGAGAATCCACAAGGTGGTATGAGTAATTGTTGTATTTCTAATGTTGATGAGACTATCAATGAATGTGAAATGAAATTTGTATTATTTAATAGGATGATGTATCCATGTTAATGGATTAAGGGTGAAGTGGAATAATCAAATAATTTATGTATTTGTATTCATCAATTATGAAAGGTGAAATATATAAGGATTGTTTAGTTTTTTTTGCTAATGATTTATTATAGTACATTTAATGGATATGATGGAATAGAAATGTGATTAATTGGAAAAGTAATCATAAACAAATGATTAATGAAAATATAACCTTTATTATGTTTCTTGTGTTATGATTATTTTGTTTCGATGACGATGTTTTGGATATCAATAAGTAAATTAGATGGTACTTGTAACCATGGAAATAATTAAGGACTTTGTGACTAGTACTTTATTCTATCATTGATGTAGTTTACAACATTTTTGGATTTAATAAATATATCTAATAAACATTGTAATAATTGAAGATGCAGGCTTTCAATATTTTTTAAAAAAATTAGGTTGTTACCATGTTTCAAGGAAATATCTGATGAATGTATCCACATGTTGTGTATACGGAAACCATTTTCTACTTCATGATATATGGGGTATCAATGCTAATATGTTTTTTTGGGAAGTTTACTATCATTGTTTATAAATTTCTGTACTTCCATATTTTAAAAAGGTTTTAATGTGATCCACTTATGGATTATTTTCTGGTAAATCGTTATCTTTACACAGAATAATTTATGTATATCTGATTACTTGTGATAACCCTTTTATTTCGATAAAAAATATTAGAATTAATTATCCTTCAATTTATGGATCACACAATCTGTTAATGATATGAGAATGACAAATTGACCTTCATTTCATTGAATTAGGGATGAAGTAAAAGTTTATCAATGAAAAAAGGGTATGGTTGTCCTAAAATCATGTGAGTATATCTTTTCATGTTAATTATTAGACTTTATGAAAAAGGTAAATGATACCAAAATATTTATCATAGTACCTTCATTTTCGATGAATCAAATATTACCTTAGGTCATCAAATATTTTTGGTTTTGTGATCACCTGCTTCTACTGAACAATTTTCTCTATCACTCTCCATCATAACATGAAGATTGTATCTTTATTCCATGTCTATGTTTTTATTTCCCACCTATATTCTCATATATGAGAATCTAGTTATGAGTTACATTGGAAACTGTTATGGTTCCAACTTTTATTTTTAAAATGAATTTTTATTGTTAATTTTTTCAATCATGGTTTCTTTTAAATGGTCATTAATGTACTAAACCTTTCATAACGCCGATTTAATGTGGGGGTGAAATTCATTTTGAGGTGGTAGAAAGTGACACCCATATATTTTTTTTATTTTTTTATTTAATTAAATCAATTTGATATTTTTTATTTAATTAAACACATAATAAAGATTTTATTATTTAAAAACAATATTTTTTTCTTGAGTTATACACAACACCAATTTAAGAATGCAGTATACACAACATTATGTTTTTCATTTGTTATTCAAATTGTTGAATTCCCTTAATAGATTTTATTAAATAAAAGACTGATACCTAAGAAATTAAAATGTACTATTAAAATTATTAAAGATAATACATAAATGTTGAAATTATATTAATGTAATATGTTAACTAAATTATGAAATAATAATTTACAAATGTTTTTAATATCAATTCATTACTTACATATTAATAGAATATAAAGTATATACCAGATCAGGTAATGCTAGAATATATATTTTTATTATTTTTAAATATTTATTAATTATATAGTAATTTTATCTCAAACGCATATGCTCTTTAAAATAGTGTACCGGATATGTAATACTAAGTTTCTTCAGAATATTATGTTTTATGCAACATTGAGTTTCCATGAAACTTCAAATTATTATAATAACTGTTTAATCTATATAGTTTTAAAATATTTATTAAAAATGTTAATATGAATAATAATAACTAATTTATAAATTTTATTTATTATTTTTCATATCAATAAAATATATTGATAATGAAATATATAATTTTTGATAATGAAATTATATGTTTAAAAATACTATTTTATTAAATGAATTTCTATTTATGTCCTTATATAAACAATAATAAAATAAATTCTAGAAAAAATTATAAATTTCATAATATAAATTCATCATTAGTTATTAATTCTTAATTTCAAAATTATTTTAGGGTGAATTTTTTGGTTTTTTTAGAAACATCATTTTGGGGGGAATAGTGAAAAATACTGAACTTGAATTCAAAACTACTTTTTCATTTAATTTATTTATATATTTAAATTATACATTATGTTGAGTTTAAATTAAAAATAGACCCATTTTCAAAATATTAATACAATTTATTTCATTTTTATCATTTTTAGGTTGAATGTATATATATACAAACTTAATGAACTTTTGAGCGTACCCACCTTAAAAACTGCTTCATCGCCATGTTTTTGAGATTTTCATTAAAGACAATTTTTCATCTTATGTGAATTAAATATATAAAAACATAGATAAATATTTTAGTCAATATTATATTTATCATCTAATAATATTAATTTATTTTTTGACTAAAACTATTAGTGAAGGTGATTAAGATTAAATACAACTATTAAGGTAAAATTTTTCTTTAAAAAAATAAACAATAGACTTAAGGGCCCAAATGACCTATAAACATTTAGAAAACCCATTTTATGGCCATATGTTGGTCATAAACCTCAAATTATTTAGTTTTTTTGGTTTTGGATGAATATTATTATGTTAAAATCATGGTACACCTAATTTTTTCTCAAAAAAATCCAACTGTGTCCTTTCCCTCCCCTATAAAAGGTCACCACCCCTCCTTTTTCTTCACACCTCTCAAAGTGAATAGGCTTGGACAATTAATTCAAAATAAACTTTAAAAAATCCCTAAATTCTGCCATTAATAATACATGTTTGAATAAATCAATACAAAGAATCCATTTGGTGTAAACCAAAAGGAGTTACCCAAAGAATATGTAACATTCTCCCTCAAGCTCCTTTCTTTTATTTTCTATCTCCTCCACCTAAATTAATATTATTACATGAAAACAAAATATCTTCATTATATTTTATATACTGATATTTTTTTACTTTAAGTATTTTGTCCAATACTTACACAAGCTTTCATCTAATAGGTAATGAAGTTACCTTTATTGTGTACGGAGAACTACCGCCTCACGAAACAATATTGTTTTTTGACCTTTACCACCTCTTATTGTTCATAATTATGATGGATATATGTTTTCATATGATACATATGATATTTAGGAATAATTTATAATTCATTATTTATTATATAAAAATTTCCTTTATGATTTCCACTTTCTGTAAATATGAAAACCTTGTTTGTGGAAGTGTATAGTTCTGCCTCTTCAATGCGGTGTGACTAGTTCAAAATTTACATTCAATGTATTAAGGGTGTGTTTAGTTATTTTATATCATATATTTGAAAATAATAATTATAATTTTATTATATCATATTCACATATATAAGTATTTCATTTACTTTCTTTCTTTGAATACACCGTGAAAATGGAAGCAACATTCATGCATGTGTATGGCCTACCTTCTCCATGATCAGTGTCTTAATTTTCATATAAATATATTTTATATATTATAATATATGTTTAAATACTGATTATATATGATATATAAGTCATATTTTACATTATATAAATAATTAAATCATTATTTATGTAAGAGGATCCAGAAGAAA
The DNA here is from genome assembly GCA_963277665.1 of Viscum album. Classification (NCBI taxonomy): domain Eukaryota; kingdom Viridiplantae; phylum Streptophyta; class Magnoliopsida; order Santalales; family Viscaceae; genus Viscum; species Viscum album. Next base: position 2,011,401,454 of record OY728155.1, read on the forward strand.
AGTAAAAACATATTCGATAAACAAGGTGGTTATTACCCAAAATATTAATTTAACATTGAATTATTAAAAAAAGGTTAATATAAGGTAATATGAAAATATTATATGGTATCATATAAAAATATTAATGGTTATTTGATAGATTTATAATAAACTTATACTTATTATACATGAGGGTTTTACGTGTGTGTTGATATTCAAGACATAAGTTAAGGGTATTTCATATCACATATTATTTCTATGACATGCATTCATTATTCAGCACTCATTTCATTTAGGTGGTATATATACATCCCATGAATGAATTATATGATTATTATAAAAAAATATTATGGTTATTTACATATACATACTTTTAACTTTCTTTTATGTGGTTTATGATTCAAAAGCTACCAAATATTTAATATAGTTTTGTTTCAATTTTCCTTTTTTGAGACACATGTTTTTCTGTGCACCTATATTCTTTTTCTAGGTATATATATAAACATTAAAATGTAATAACTGGAATATAATTATTTTAATTACATTTTATGATTCATTTAATTTCATTTTCATACATGTAGAGTATGATTCAATGTTACCAAGTGTAAGAGTCTTTTGAAACAATTTCATTATTTATCAAGATTGTTTATGATTATTCTTATATTATTGAAATGTTATTATCAATATATCATGAATGTTCAGTAATTTTCCTACCCTCAGTTTATTCATGGTATATCCAGATAATGGTACCATTTTTCTACTATTGTGTATATATGGTAATTAATCATATGATTTCATGAAAATACATCATTATTTTTTTATTTCAATCAAAAATATGTATTCTTTTAAAAATATATTTATAAAACTTATTTCCAAAAATGATTTAATAATTTTATATTATGATTAAAGGAAATACATACACATGTTTTACATTTTATATAATAGTTTTAAAATTTAATCTTCTTTTCATATTCTAATCATGGAACTTTTCTAAAATTTTAATATACAAAATATTGTTCACCATGTAAATCCTAATTTATCATCAAGACTATCACTTCTTTGGTGATTCCTTTGTATGTTTAAAAGATTATATATTTTTATAAGTATTAATATTCTGCTTTTTTCATGGTTTTAAAAGAAAATTATTTTTTGAAAAAATACTATTTTTAAAATGTGTTTTAAATAATTTTCAATGATTCCATTATATTTTATAAAAGGGTTTATTCTCAGAGGAATGGATATCAATGGTCTCAAATATTTGTTTCTGATTTTTCAAATTATATGCAAAGAAACAAAAATTCATGATTTTTTCTAGATTGTTTTATATGTTTTCTAGGAAAATGGTTTTCAAAATTTTATCAGGATTATTTTATATGTTTTTAATGATAATTGTTTCCAAAAATTTTCAATATTTTTTTATTAGTTTTAAAGGAAAAATATTATCAAAATTATTTCGAGCCTTCATTCTATGTTTTCAAAATATTTTCAAGGAAAATTCTTTTCAAAATGAATTTTGTATTAAAAGAATTGTATTATGAAATGAATAATATTTATTCATGAATTTTTTTTCAAAGTATATTTCCAAATTATTTACATTTAATATTATATCTATTGGTGTTACTCATTACATTTAGGGAAATTATCCAATGGTTTGATTAATATTCATTCTCTGAATAGTTTATGCTTTTATGGCATGGTGTTTATGAAACATGTTTCTCTTTCACGGGTTATATGTTAATGAATATTTTTCCTCTTCCATTGGTTTTATGCTCATGACACCTACTTCATTTCATATGTAATTCTTTGATGAAATGATTATGAAACCTGTATTTTATCATAGCTTAATATATAATTATGTGATTGTAAAACCCATTTCGTTTCACGGGTTTTGATATGATTGTTTTTTATGTGGTGTCACATTTATGTGTGATATAATTAATAAATTGGTCGGACTAATATCTCCCTCCAATGAATTGGGAAATGATTTATATGTTATAATATAGACTGAGATTTTCTTGGGAGTAATCCTTGTCAACTAATATTTCCATGGGAGTTAACTATTACTTTGAATATGGCATGTGGAGTGAAATAATTAAACAAACATAGCCATGGGAGTGGTCCATGCCTAGCATGATGGTATGGGAAGAGTACTCATATAACTAATACGGTTATGGGAGAGAACCATGAGGACCAAGATGGTATAGAAAGTAAACCTTTACTACTAATATTCCCTTTGCAGCGATGCTTTGACTAAAATATAAATTATTTTTATATTATTATGTGTTTACCACAACTTACTAGCCTTATTCCTACGTTAGGGATTCATGCTTTAAGATCTTGTTTCCTTTATGATTCATGTCTTATGAGCATCCAATATTAATCCAATTATTCATGTTTATGGTCTTTGATATTAAGGTTATGATCATTCAATGTTATGATCATGTTTTCATACCTTTATATACATGTTATGCTTATTTATTACTTTATTTACCCTTATTAAAAATTCAATATCACCCCTTTATTATGTTTCCTTTACACATGTTATGAATAATGGTATATGTAGAATTACTAATGGGGATGATATTTATTGGTAACATTGAATATATTTCACTGAGAAATAATTTTTTTTTCTATATTTCAAAACGTGCTAGACTGACATGTTCTCTTGGAATATATTTTTTAAATATTTTATGTTTTCTAAAAAGGTGATGAGATGTTAATGTTTTAATCTGACAATATCTTTATAAATGACCATGCTCTAGAGGTGGCAGTCCATGAGCCTCCATCAGATCTTCTAGTTGCTCATGTTGTATCACCAGTGGTTTTACCCGAAAAAGCTAATGAAGAATTATTCAACGAGAGTTTTATACACATTATGCTTATCGTCTAGGGAGAACTGTAGGATGACTCATCTATGGGATAGTTCATGTGTTTGTTCCAATAGCAGCATCCACCTACTTTATTTGAGGATGAGGGTCCACATGATGCTAAGATATGGATCGAGACTATGTTGTCTTTTTTAGAGAATCTAGAGAAAACATTTGAGAAGGGATTACATCTCAGGAATTATATTCATTAAAAAGGATCCATGATCTGGTGGGATGTTAATAAACTATATGATACATTGCAATACATGGTTTGGAGGGATTTAAAAACCATGTTTTATGATAAATTTTTTCCCTAGACACTAAGTGGAGAGAGGTCCAGTGAGTTTATGTATCTGGTGTAGGGAGTTTTTTCAGTAATTGAGTATTCAATATTCTATATAGGGATTTAGTATTTTGTTATTATAAATACTTTTGATGAGGCATCGAGTGTGTGATTCTTTGAGAAATGTCTCATGTATGTTTTTTTATTGGGGTTAAATGTGTTCGGGATGACTATTATTTCTGAGATTGTAAATTAGGTGAATATTATTGAGAAGAACATGAGGGAAGATATGGGTAAAAACCCTAAAGTTTCAGTCTCTTGACTAAGTGGTTCAGATTCCTATGGAAGGAAGTTCCATTTTTAGGATTCCCCTAAGAGGAGTAACTTCCAGGTTGTAAGTGTTGGTAGCTCTATTTTTTCCATCATTGTGGAAAAAGGGGACACATGAAGATTCAATATGATATAGACCCAATCAAGTGTCGATCATCGAGCAGGATGAGACATATACATTTTTTCAGGACCCTCCCTCTAATGGTCATTGGAAGGGGATTTAATAGGACACTAGGTTGAGAAGCGGGATTCACAACTCCATATCATGTTGGGATATGGAGTATTACAAATCATTCAGGGCAAGGTGGTGGTCATGATCGAGGCATCCCCGAACTAGTTGTACCTAGATTTCATAGTGGGCCTAATCCAGGTAACGTGGTTGTTTTCACAGGGTCAGAGTTCTAGAATGGTATATTATTTAAAACAAACACCTGAGGAGAAGAGTTATGGGATTTCTACCATGGGAGGTATGATATTAGTAGCCATTATGATAGTATCGACTCTTTTTTATATAGTATCATCTTATAGTTTTATAAATTAACCAATTATGGGGAGACTTGTGGTCCTTGTCTAGCGTTCTAATTGGGTTATAACCTTGGATAGTATGTTATGGATCAATACAAAGAGATTAGGTCAGTTCATGTAGTGCCCCATGAGAGTGGTGGGTGTCACCAACTATAGAGTAATTTTTCCCTAAAGATGAAATTGTTTTACACAATACATCAGATACATATTCTAGTTTATTATTGATATAATGTCGATTTTTGTCACCCATGGTTTATATTCACTTAAACAGAGGGTGAATATATTTTCATTTGGGTGAATGGGATGTCCCTGACATCTGAGTTAGACAAAAAAATCATGGAATGGGTGGGATGATAGCTTAGATGGATATTTTTTATATGGATGATCAACAATCACTATAAGATAATTTCTCTCAAGTGGTTGATCATTTCATAAATGATTCCCATATGAATTTTCGATTTTACCTCATGAGGGAGTGGTAGACTTCTCCACTGAGCTAGTTTTAGGAGTTGATCCACTATCCACTCTTCATTATAACATGGGTAATATAGAGTTTTTAGGTTATCAAGAATAACCTAGAGGATTTTGAGTCATAGGGGTTTATACGAACCAATAAATCATTATGGGGTTTGCCGATCTTTTTTAGGAAAAGGTGGTTGATTCACATATTCTATGCATGGTTTTTCTGAAATTGATTGAGTTTATTGTTAAGATATAGTATCACTTTCCGTGGATAGATTATCTCTTTAACCAGATATAAGGTGATTGGAGTTTATAAAAAAATTACTCCTGGAAGGGTTATCAAATGGTGTGTGTTAGACCGACAGGCTTACCATGTATTTAATTCCATAGAAGTCATGGTCTATATTTTATCCTTGTTTTGTTGTATGGTCTTACAAACATGACCACAATTTTCATGGCACTGATGAATTGAGTTTTCCATTCTTATCTGGATTTATTTGGTGGTTTTCATTGATGATATTTTGGTTTACTATCACAATCAACAGAACCATGGAAATAAAATAAAAGGACATTTTGGATACACTGATAGAGAATATTTTATGTTATATGCTTATATTGTGACACTTTTGGATGGGGAGGAATCACTTAATATGTGTTATTATCTCTTAGATAAGAGTATCAGTTCCCCTGATAAGGTGATACATGGAGTTTCCTAGATGTAAAACAAGGTTGACTTTGACATATGTACACTTATTGGGATATCATGATATCAAGGGATTTACATAAAGGACTTATCACATATAGAAGAACATTTAACAAACTTGACTAAGAAGGGTGTCTAGTTTTTATGGTTAGATAACTATGAGACATTCACTCAAGGTATGAAAGGTGTACTGACATTAGTGTAAGTCATGATTTTGATAGACATGGGCTTGAGATTTAATGTATAGTATGATTCATTAGTAATTGATATTGGGAATGTTCTCATGAAGGCAGATATAGTCATGGAATATGGGTATCGTTTGATGATTCCACATGATAGTAATTAAATAATGTAGGATACTGAGTTAGCTATAGCTTTTCATAGATTGTTCTATTGGAGATTCTATTTATTACGATAGTATATCATGGTGTACAAAGACAAAAAATAGTCCAATATATATTTACATAGCACGATATGAATTTGAGGTAGTGAAGGAGGATTGAGTACCAATAGTATTTTAACTTCAACCATGCACATATTCTTGTAATGGGAATGTGGTTTGCGATTCACTAATAAGGTTGAATTGGATATTGGCGGTTCGAGAGGCCAGTAGGAAATAGAATATTGTGGCCATGTTTTCAAATATTCACATTATAGCCTGTAATATTATAGAATAGACAATTGTTTTTTATTTATTTATGACCTATACTCTTATGGATATAGTTAGTATTGGAAATATTTTTTATGTTGAGGTCATAATTTTATTGGAGACTGTGGCAGGTATGGAAACATCTCTTATGTAGAATGTCGGAAAGACTAAAATCTTGTGTATACATGGTCATGTTTTAGATCCAGTAGACATACGTGAGTTGTTGAAATTGGAGTTTCATGCCTTGGTTTTGGTAGTACATCTCTTTATTTCTAAAATGTATCTTTATTTACATCACTAGTATTGGTGGTCCAGGATTGAATGAGAGGTAGCTTGTTTTTTATGAGTTGTTCCACATGTTTATATGTGAAGGTAAATATATAGTGAACAACTAGACATTAATCAATGTTAACTATTACCAAGTGATAATTTGATGATATCGTGATTGATTTCATGATGGGTTTCTAATTTTTCCTTGAAGTAGTTATGTTGTATGGTTTGTTGTTAGCCGAATAATAAAGGTTACACATTTCATATATATTTGGATACTTTCATAGTTGATGATATCTTGATGACGTATATCTGTGAGATAGTATGACTTCATGGGGTCCCTAATACCCTTGTATCAGATGTGGATTAGTAATTTATATCTTGTTTTTGCAGATTTTTTAGTTGGAGTTAGGAATACACATGTTTTTGATCATGACATACCACCCTCAGACTAATCGATAATCAGAATTCACAATTCATGTTTTTGAGGACATGCTAAGATCATGAAAAATTGATTTCGGGGTTTATTTGGAGAGTTATATACTTCTAAATGTGCACTCCTAGAATAATAAATATCAGGAGACTATAAAGATAGAACATTATGAATATTGGTATGGTGGGACATTCTAGTCACCCCTGTGATGTTTAGAGGTAGTTGAGGTAGCATTATATAGATTTTGTGTCATACATGTGTAACGTCCCGGTTCGGGAAGCCATCAAAGGTGCCCCATACCTGGTTGGTCACATGGCCTCAAACGCATTTCCACAAACATCGGAGGCTACTGACTAGCAGCGAGGGCCTTGGGTGTGACAGTGGGGAAACTATGCCCTCATTGGTAGAGTACACATCAGAAGATACACAAAAACAATAATAGAAATAGTAAATATCCAACAGCAGTTTACAGTAGAAGGCTGATAAAGAAACAACTAGTGCGTAAATATATATAAATGACGAATGATACATATATTTCTAGGAATGTAGTCAGACAAGTCACAATGTTGAAAATAGTACTAACCCAAGGTACAAAAGGAAAATAGAAAAACTCCTCAACATCACAATCTATAGCTTTGTCCCATTCTCTCTATCTCCATAAAAATCATGTACCAGAAGTCTAAGGGTTCTTTCCATTATATATACCTGCCATAGTGTACTCTTTTTGGGGCCAAAAGCATGACCCAAATAGGGTGTGTGACTAAATCCCAGTAGTCGACCACCACAAGATTTGTGCCTAACAGTCAGTGAATATATGGCATGTAAAAGTACAGAAAATAATAAATAAGAAGATACTAAACAGTAAGAAATCCACTGTCTCAAGCATCGAATCGGTAAATAGGTAAAATAGCTACTCAAGCAAGAAAGAACAAAAAGGTAACCCTCTGGGTAATATTCACAACCTAACCTCTCTGGTCCAACCAATAAGAACTAGCAACCCTATGGGAGGCACACACAGTCTCACCCCTCTGGTTCAGGTAAGAAATACTCTCTCGGGAAGCACTTACTGTCAATTCCCACTTTAGTCTCCTATCGTACTAAAGGCACTCTGGGGAATCATTGAACGTCCAATTCCCCCTATGGGCCACATCGAGGAACTAGAGACACTCTAAGGAAAAAATCAATGTCAATTCCCCATGTGGTCTTACATCGTAATTTATAAGACACTCTAGAGAAGCCCTTACGTCCATTCTCCCGGTGGTAAACTACACTAGGTTGTCATGGCCCTGTGTAAATAAAAAAAAATTAGAACCCGTAATGGCCAAGGTAAACCTCAAGAACTACTTTTATAGAATTTTATGGCATATCATCACTTTATAACTGCACTCATACCATCCTACAATACTAGGCATGGAATGTAAATAGAAGCCTAACAGGCAAATAGGACCCAAAGGTCAAAACAGGTAAAACTTGCAAGGGAAATACATCCAAATCACAACAAATTTACCCAAATCACAATCAACATTATCTAATCAAGAATATAAGAAAAGTAGGTAAACGATTGGGAAAAAGTTAAACACACAATACCCTATTCTAGGGAATTGGTGGAATTTGAAAAAAATATTTATTGACTTTCAACAGAAAGGCACAAAACACCTTCCTGAGGGTTAGGATATCAATATACTTGAACTACCGACATTGAATCTCCTTAGAACATCATAGATATACGAAAAAACATAAAACGTTCAACCCACGATAACAGGGAAAAGATGAGTAATTGGAAAACAAATCTCAAGAAGAAGGAAGAGCATACCTCTGCGGTTCCAACAAAATCAATGACAGTCGATTCGAAGAATAGAAGGAGGATCGAGGGCTTGGAGAAGATCCATGGACATATAGACTCTCTCTGACAAAGAACATCTAGATGAAGATGGTTATGTTCTTCATATGCGACCCGGGTGTGTTTAATGAAAAAAAAACAAAATACACGGTGTGTACTTTTAGAGTTCACATCGTGTACTTTCATTTTCCGTACTCGTCTTTAAGTGGCCTCTAAACACCCTTACACGGCTGTGTGCTTGGCCGCTACGTGGCCAACACATGGATGCCTCTGGAAAAGAAGTACACGACGTGTACTCATAAAGTACATGTTGTGTACGTTGAAAATTTCCATAATTCCCTCATTTTCCGAAAAATGCCCAGAAAAGAAAAAACATACCTGAAAAGAAGATATGGGTTCTTACAACTTTACCCCCTTAAAGAAATTCATCCCCGAATTTCCTTAGCACATAGTAGAAGAAGAAACTTTAAACTAATCTGGTCATTGTGCGCATACATAAGCCTCCCTCTCCCAAGTCTCATCCTGTACACACCTGTGCTGACATAGCACTCATACTAGAGAAAAAGACCAGCCACAGATAACCTTTGTACTGTAATCGACAATACGGATAGGATGCTCCTCAAAAGATTCATCCACCTCCAAATTGACTTCCTCAGGTTGGATAGCATGAGATGGGTCTGAAAAGTAACGTCGAAGTTGAGAAATTTGGAAAACATCGTGCATAGCCTCGTACCTCTGAGGTAACTAAAACTGATAGGTCACTGGCCCAACTCTCTCCAACACCTCAAATGGCCTGATATACCTTGGTGAAAGCTTAACCTGCCTTCTAATCCTCTTGTTCACCAACCTCAGTGGGACACGTAGGAAAACCTGAACTCCGTCCTCGAACTCCAGAGGTTGTCTCTTCTGATCAGCAGAAGTCTTCTGTCGAGACTGTGCAGTATCCATCCTTCTCAAAATCATCTCTATCTTCTATGTGGTATGCTGAACAAGGCAAGGTCCCAATAAAGCTTCCACTCTTACCTCCAACCAACAAAAGGGTGATCGGTATGGTCTACCAAACAAGGACTTATATGGTGCCATTTTAATAGTTTCCTGACAAATATTGTTGTAGGAAAACTCCACTAGTGTTATATGTTTCTCCCAAGAACCTCCAATGTCCAGAATGCATGATTGCAGCATTTCCTCAAGCACCTGAATCGTATGCTTGGACTGTCCATCAGTTTGGGGATGTTATGTTGTAATCAAAAGTACCTGTGTACCCAAATCCTTCTAAAGCCTCTGCCAGACCCAAGAAGTAAAACATGCATCCCTATCTGTAACAACGGAGTGTGGAAACCCATGCAGATGTACAATCTATCGGATGTATATTCATCCTAGCTCATCAACACTGAAGGTCTCCTTGATCGGAACGAAATGAGCAACCTTCGTAATCTTGTCAATGAAAATCCACACTACATCATTCCCTCGAGTCGATCTTGGTAAACCTATTATGAAGTCCATCGATACATCATTCTATTTCCACTCAGGAATGGGTAACTATTGTAAAAGTCCAGCTGGTCGCTGATGTTCCACCTTCAATTGCTGACAAGTAGAACATATCATGACAAATCCAGCAACATCACTCTTCATACCTGGCCACGAATACTAGCTGTGAAGATCTTGATACATCTTGGTGACACTAGGATGAACTACCAAAACTGACCAATGAAAGTCCCACATCAACTCCTCGTGTATATCCGTTGGCACCCATACGCATCCCTAGAAATTCATGATCTCATCCTCGCCTACGATCCATCCAAGAATATGGCCCTCTCTTAACATGCTTTCCCATTAGACTAGGATTTCTGAGTCTGATAGCTACCTTATCCGTACTCGATCAAGATGGGTAGAGGTAACAGCTACAGACGATAGAAAAGTCTGCCCATCTCTGTCATGCACCTCCAAATGAATCTCGGAGAACATGGCCATAAGCTACCACTCACTGCTAGCCTTCTGAACTGCCTGTATCTGAGTCCTCCTATTCTATGCATCAGCCACAGCATTGAATTTACCCAGCATATATGAAAACTAAAATTCGAAGGATTTTAGGTACTCAACCCACATTCGTTATCTCGAATTCAAATTACCCTAAGTTAAAATGTAGTTGATAATTTTATTGTCAGTGAAAACCAAAAAATGATTTCCCAGAAGGTAATGTCCCCAACAGTGTAAGGCATGAACAATAACTGTTAACTCCAGATTTTGTGTTGGGTAGTTCCTCTCATGTGGCCTCAACTGCCGAGACACATACACAACAAATCCATCTCCATACTTAAGCACACCTCCTAGCCTGATACTTGAAGCGTCACAATAAATAGTATATCTATTTCCCGGATCTGGAAAGACTAGTATCAGTGCTGAAGTCAGCCTCCCATTCATCTTCTAAAAGGATGAATCTCAAGAATCTGGGAATAAATACTTCGAACCCTTCTTGGTCAGACATGCTAGCGCTGTTTCTCTGCTTGAAAAGTCTTCTATGAAGAACCTGTAGCATCCAGCCATCCCTAGAAAACTCTGCACCTCAAAGACGTTCCTTGGATGCTCCTAAGAAACTACAGCTCTCACCTTCTCTGGGTCTACTGATACTCCGGTCTCTATGAGTACATGACCTAAGAAGTAAATTCAATCCATCCAAAAGTGGCATTTCGAGAGCATAGAATATAACTAATTCACCCTCAATGTACTCAAAACTATCTCAAGATGTGTGGCATGGCCGTGTAGAGTGCAAGAGTACACCAAGATATCATCCACAAAGACCACTATGCACAAATCCAAAAATGGATGGAACACTTGGTTCATCAGTTCCATCAAATCTTCTGGAATGTTCATGAGACCAAATGGCATAACTGTATACTAATATAGTCCATACCTGCTCCTGAAGGCTGTAAGAGGTATATCTGATGGACTAACACGCAATTTATGATAACCGGACCTCAAGTCAATCATCGAGAATACTTGGGCTCCACGAAGCTGGTCAAAAACATTATTGGTCCTTGGCAAAAGATATCGGTTCTTGACTATCAACTGGTTCAACATCTGATAATCCACACAATGTATAAGAGTACCATCTACTTTCATCACAAACAGGACAAGTGAACCTCAGGGAGAAGTCCTAGGTCAGATGATACCCTTTGCCTGCAACTCCTCTAACTGCTTCTTGAGCTCCTGTAACTCAGGTGTAGCCATTCTATTATGAGGAATACACCCAGTGCCACTCCTGGCACGAGCTAAATCAAAAATTCTTCTTGAATCTCTAGAGGAAACCCAGTAAAGTCCACTGGAAAGACATCACGGAAATGATCCACCACTGAAAGAAAGTCTAACTGTGAAGTCCCCTGGTAATCTGGATATAGACTGTAAATATGGGCTATAACTCCTCCTAGACCATGATGCTCAGGTCCTGCTCTACATGTCTAAAAATCCCACTCGCCCTTATGAAGAAAAGTTCCACCCTCTATTGATATGAAACTCACCCTACGAAGATAACAGTTGACGACTGCCTGGAAGGGAACTAGCCAGTCCATCCATAAAATGACATCATAGCCTGTCATCTCTAGGACATAGAGGTCCCATAAGAAGTGACACCCTACACCCTCTTGAGGGCACTCCCTGCATTGACGTACACCAGTCATCCTAGCCCCCAACGGTGTATCTACCATCACGATATTGATAGAGGAAAAGATGCAGAGCTCAAGGATATCCAAAACAGCAATAGAGATAATGCTATAGGAAGCACTCGTATCAAAAAGAGCAGAAGAAAAAACTGATGCCACTATGATCGTACCTCAAACTGTAGAGGGTTCAGTATCCTACTTCTGCTAGGTCTGATCCACAACAAAAGTCTGACCTGTTCCACGGCCATGTGACCCTCACTATTTGCTCTGAGCTGATCTGTCGTGCTGACGCTAATAGACCAGCGACTGACCACCACTGCCTCGTCCTCCACCTCGGGCCGAATGGCAGGAAGAACTCCAATTCCCAGACTAATGAGAAACTATTGGTGCTGATCCCGGACGTGGAGTGATAGAAGAACCGTTGTCACCAGCTGCCAGTGAGAAAACATGAAAGAAAGGCTGAAGGTAACACATCTTTCCACAAGATCGGAACTCAACTGAATCCCTGAGGCACTACGACCTTGTATTCCCAGCCCTTCCACACTGTAAGCATACCACTGGGCTACCTAGATTTGTTTCTCTCCTCCTTGGATCATAGCATGAAGACTCGCTACAGCGCTTCCTGTTGTTAGCAGGCTGGGCACTAACTCTAGAAGTGGAACCACCCTGTCCTTCAGTTCCAGAATCTCTCAGATTGCACTATGCAATCAGTTTCTGGTTGATGATGGAAGTGATAGAATTCAACCCAAATATATTCACCTATGAGAGGATCTCACATTTGAGACCATACTCAAAGTTCCTTTCCAAGAACAACCCTTCTCATCCCAGGAGCAGTGCGAAACACTAAAGCTCGGTGAAATGAGAGGAATACTCCCTAACCGAAAGAGTACCCTGCTCCACACTCATGAACCCTTGGGATCGGTCATCCCTCAAGGTATTCAGATATAATTAGTCATATAAGATGTGCTGAAACTCCTCCCAAACCATAACATGTTGGTGACCCACTTGTGAGAGCACGTACCACCACCTATTGGAAGACTCTTGTAACATGTTGGTCACAAGCTTCAAACTACTCTCTAGTGGTACCGCGAGATGCTCACTGATCGTTAGCATGGCTTTGAACCACGACTCTGCATCCTGAGGTTCTTATTCCCCTGAGAAGGTGGGAGGATGATGCTGTTGGAAAACCTGCATCAAGTCTTCCATAGACGAGGTAGGAGGTGGTAATCCCTGTATGTTCTGCATCATCCACATAAATCCTTCCCTAAAATGTGCATCAGTGCCTATAACAGGTATCACTGCTGGTGACAAGACTATCACAAAAGGAGGATCTGTAGGAAGTCCCTGCTCAGCCATGTCTGGTGCCTGATCAATGCCTAGAAACTAGTGTACAACTGGAGGACTTCTCGGTGGCATGACTCTATAAGACCAAATGAACACCTTAGATCAGAAATTTCAAGGACTAAAAATAAAGACTATAATAGGGGAAAATAAGAATAAAACATTAAAGTTTTACAAAACATGACTACACGTCCTGTATAAAGACTACATGGTATATTCCCTAAAGTCATTTACATGGGCATGTACTTCTGCCACAACTGATCGTGTAATTCCCCAATTACACGGCGTGTTATCCCAACACACAATGTGTACCTGAACCATCTTCCCCTGACCGGGATCTTCAACACGGCTAAGCCACGTGGCTCACCTAAGACAAAATGACATGGCATGTTTAAGTTAAACACTGCGTGTACTAGACACACTGTACCTGGCCCGTGTTGTTCGTGACACGGACTTTGAACCCAGGTTACACTACATGGCATGTTCCAGAAGGACACAGTGTGTACTAAAATTTCCCAACAGATCATGTGGTTAGCTACACGGCTGGATACATAGCTGACACTACACAGCATGTTCCTGGAGGACACGGGGTGTATGTTAAAGGATGACACCAACCCGTATTTTTCGTGACACGTCCGGGTACCTATATAAGACTACACAGCGTGTCAAAATTCAGACAATGCATGTATATGAAATGATAATTCAACCTGTGTTGTTTGTGACATGATCGGTGTATATATTTTATTCTACACGGCATGATAAAATAGTACACGACATGTTCCTACAATATTGTTTACATCACTGTGTCCCTGTTCGCACAATCAGTGGCATGACTATAGACTACACAGCATGTATTCATAAATTAAACGCTTTGTATTCTTGGTTTTACTGGATAGTATCCTTAGAAACTGCTCTGGAGCCCAGAAAACATAGAATACCAGCATTAAGGTGCCAAATTCTGATCTAAGAGGGCCCATACTCCACGCGAATCAATGTTTGGAATTTATACAAGTTATAAAAATGCAAAAAAAGAGATGATCCACAAAGTTCCGGTCCATGAGGGACCCTATAACCTCATAACCAAAGCATGGCATTCATCCAACCAAGCACTACTCAAACAATCCTTATCAAAAAGCATGTATTCTATCACACATCTATCACAACATCATGCATAGTCTACACAACGTCTATCACAACAGTATGCAAGCTAATGCATCCTAGATGGCATGGAAATAATGCTGACATGTTATTTCTAACAAGTGACTATATGATGCCTGATATGGAATACCCTTATCTCATCGAGTTGTGACAGAAATAGAACAACAATAACAACAGTGGTAAGAGAAAAAACTCTGAATCAACCAACAGTGAAATCAAATCAACTGTAAAATTGAAAACCAGTAAAACAGCAATTAAACGAGGCAGTATGGCTTTTCCCAGTACACAGGTTAGATACTCTTGGACACAGCTTATTACCAAGTACCTATTCCATCATGTCCCTGGATATAGGCTCGAAATAGTAATTCAATAGAAAAGAAATCCAAGGATAACGGTTTATAATGTCTCGGTTCCGGAATGCACCAAAGGCACCCCGTACCCGATTGGTCACATGGCCTCAAGCACTTTTGCACAAATTCCAGAGGCTGCCGACTAGCATTGAGGTCCTTGGGTGTGATAGTGGGGAAACTATGCCCTCATTATCAGAGTACACAACAGAAGATACACAAAAAAAATAATAGAAGCAGTAAATATCCAACAGTAGTAAACAGTTGAAGACTGATAAAGAAACAACTAGAGCATAAATATATATAAATGATGCATGATACATATATTTATAGGAATGTAAACAAACAAGTCACAATGCTGAAAATAGTACTAAACCAAGGTAATAAATCAAAACAGATAAACTCCTCATCTTCACAAGCCATATCTTGGTCCCATGCTCTCCAGCTCCACAGAAAATCAAGTGCCAGAAGTTGAATGGTGGTTGACCTTATCTATACCTACAACAAAATAATCTATTTGGGCAAAAAATCATGGCCCAAAAAGGGTGTGAGACTAAATCACAGTAGGCAACCACCATAAGATTTGTGCCTAACAGTTACTGAATATATGATAGGTAAAACTACAAAAAACAACAAACAGGAAGATACTGAATAGTAAGCAATCCACAGTCTCAAGCATCTAATATGAAAATAGGTAAAACAACTACTCAAGTAAGAAATAACAAATAGGTATCACTCTGGTAAGTTCTCACAACCTAACCCCTCTGGTTCAACCAACAAGCACTGGAAACCCTATGGGAGGCACACACAGTATCACCCCTCTGGTTCAGCTAAATAATTGACTCTCTAGGGAAGCACTCATCATCAATTCCCCCTATAGTCTTGTATCGTACTAAAGGCGCTTAGGGGAAGCACTCAACATCTGATTCCCCTGTGGCCCATGCTAAGGAACTAGATACACTCTGAGGAAGCACTCAATGTCAATTCCCATGTGTTATTTCATCGTAATTTATAAGACACTCTGGAGAAGCCCTTACGTCCATTCTCCGGGTGGCCAACTACACTAAGTTCTCACGGCCCAGTGTAAATCAAAAAAATATAGCATGCGTAATGGCCAAGGTAAACCTCAAGAACTACTTGGCTAGCATTCTATGGCATATCAACACTTTAGAACTACACTCATACCATCCTATAATTCCAGGCATGGAAAGTAAACATAAGCCTAATGGGAAAACATGATACAATGGTCCAAACAGGTAAAACATGCAAGGGAAATACATCCAAATCATAACAAAATTACCCTAATCGCAATCAACATTTTCTACTATAGAATATAATAAAATAAGGAAAACGATAGGGAAAAAAAGGTAAACACGCAATACCCCGTTCAAGGGTATTGGTGGAATTTGCACTAAATATTAAATGACTTTTAACGAAAAGGCACAAACCACCTACCTAGGTGTTAGGAGTTCTATATACTTGAACCACGAGGCTTGAATCTACTTATAACATCATAGATATACGAAAACACATAAAACATTTAACCCACTATATCTTGGAAAAGAGGCATAATTGGAAAACAAAGCTCAAGCAGAAGGAAGAGCTTACCACTACAGTTACAATGCAATTGATGATGGTTGATTCAGAGAACAGATGGAGGCTCAGGGGCTTGGAGATGATCTGCGGCCATACGAACTCTCTCGGATGAAGAACACTGAGAAGAATATGGTTTTGTCCATTAGACGTGACCCGGTGCGTTTAATGAAAAAAAAACTAAATACATGGCATGTATATTTTGGAGTACACGACGTGTACATGCCTTTTATGTACTCCACTTTATGCGGCCTCCAAACACCCTTACACGGTCGTGTTCATGGCCGCTACATGGCCAACACCAGGCTAACTGCGGTAAAGAAATACACAATGTGTACTCATAAAGTACACAGCGTGTACTCTAAAAATTTCCAGAAATTTCTGCTTTTTCCCAAGAAAGACAAGAAAAGGAAAAACATACCTGAAAGAAGATTTGGGTTCTTACAACAGGGGACTTCAAATATGGTCCATTTGATCTGAAATCACATGAATATGGAAAAGCATCGAAACCAATTTTATGGTTATTACTGTCGATGAACACTGGAGTTTGAGTTCAGGGATTGTGTCTTTTTACATATCCCATCAGGGTTGGGACACAGACAAATCATGATACAGTATTATATTTAACCATGTTTTTTCAGGCCATTCATGATTTTAATAAGAGTCCATGCAGTATCATATCAATTTTGGTAGCCTTATAGGCATTTTTCAATTCATGATGTCTTCCATGTAACTCATTTGCACCATTATCACTTAGACATGTCTCATAATTTTTAGCAGGATGATGTTGAGTTACAGGTACATGGGTCCTATAAGGCCCCAGCCTTAAACCATACTAAATCTTGAGTTATTACAAGATTACACATTGAGGATCTTTTCGGATTTAGAGTTTTAGAGAATTATATCATAAAACTTGCATTACATTCAACATATAAACAAAGTGGTTACATAAAGATAGTATTCTTCATTACCATCAATGGAAACATATTTAAAATAAACATGGATTCTTTCTTGACACTTCCTTGACACTATCATCATATCATGTAACTTTCCCTTGACCTGTGAAAAACATTTCAAAAAAACTTGGGATGAACATAAAAAGCTCAGTAAGGGATATAAAAATATGTAAAGGAAACATGGGTACATATATACATAAGGATGAGATCATACTTTACCCATAAAACATAAGCACTTTAACATACCTCATCTAATCATGAATAAATCATAGAAATCATAAGACATAAAGGTAACTTGAGGCATTGATAACATTCTTACGTAGGGAGTAACCCTCTTGGTTACGTTTGGAATACCCATCACAGTATATTCCCTAAATATCTTCGGAGAAACCTTAACGTTTCACTCCTTCACGTTACCCAATGCATTGGAGAGCTATATCAGGCTCACCCGCCCTTAGTTTATAACGGAACCACCCATTTTCATAATAATGCCCAAGAACCTCAACATAATCATATCACATAAAACATGCATAAAGGAAACATAACATTCCCACATTTCAATTACAAGATATCAATACAACACATTGATATAAAAACATTATGAAAACCATTTTCAATACCAAAATAAAAGAAAAGTAAAACATGGTATTTATTTTTCTTTTAAAAAGAAGGTATGGCTTGTAGAGGAAGCCGAAACTCAAATAATGGTCACGGCGGCGGAGAAGTCGTTGTCGCAGCATACGTACATTGAAAACATTCCATTTTGTCATTTAGTAAACGCTTCGTATAAAAATGATTTCTTTTGAATAAACGTAAAAGTCAATGGGGTTTATACACCATATAAAAGAAGGTTGTGTATAAAACAAAATATGCCTCAATGAAAGGAGATTGAGACGAAGTCCCATACCTCGGGTCTGACTTGACTCAGTCGTTCTTTAATCTCCTGAATAATAAACTTGAGTTAATTTCTACTTGTTTAAGAACCTTTTTCAAGTTCATTATTCCTTTTATATCA
Source organism: Viscum album (assembly GCA_963277665.1). Classification (NCBI taxonomy): domain Eukaryota; kingdom Viridiplantae; phylum Streptophyta; class Magnoliopsida; order Santalales; family Viscaceae; genus Viscum; species Viscum album. The sequence continues at coordinate 2,011,419,861 of OY728155.1, forward strand.
CTTATTTCCATGTCATGAACACTATGTAATTATTTAAGTTAATAACTGTTGTTTTAACGATCATTGGTACTTGAGTCCAAAATAAACCCTTTATAATTACATGTTGTTCATGAATCCATTATATCCATAATTATAATAATTATGTATATATCATATATATCTTGTATATACATCCATTTATAATATTACATATTCATTTAGAGATAAGAAATGAAATGCACCGTTCATGGAGACGGTAAGCCATACGTACGCATGAACGCTACTTTCATTTCTATTTCGTATATTATAGAATGGAATCATAATGATATAAAGGTATATTATAATTCCAGTATAATATCATATATAATATCATAGTTCAATCCTTTATACGTCCCACATATGGTATTTAACGAATCAAATCACTTTGAGGGGGCGGTAGTCCGCACTTCCTTAAATGAAGATATCGCGTTTACCCATAATAGAAACCATAAAGGTGTGTGTAAGTGTAGATAAATTCCATACTATAACAACATCCTAGTATATTGAGGATATTGGAGTTGTTACAAAAGAAAAGAATAAAAAGAGTTTAGGGGGTTAGAGAAGCAAAATAAAACAAAAGGACTCAAAAGAAGACATTACCTTAAAATCGGGTAACTCCCTTTGGTTTGAGCTCAAAGGCTTCCTTGGGAAGACTTCTACCCAAATTGAGGCTTCAAGGAGTAAGAGAGGGAAGTGGAGAGTGATCATGGGCAGGGGTTGGCAGAGCCAAAGGCTTTGGAAGTGTGGGTAAGGAGGTAGAGGTGGGGGGCCTTTTATAAGAGGAGAGGAGGGGCACTCTTGGAAAGTAAAGAAACATTACTTTATTTGAAAATGAGTTTTGGATTTAAATGGTCCCAAATTGATATAATTCTAGTATAAGGTGATAAGGGTTAGAAATCCACTCATCCAATAGGTTTTGGACATGTGTAGGTCTTAGATTTTACATTATCATTCCATTTTATTTAAATCGTTAAATAATGAGGTCATCGCTGCATCATCATGATGTCATAAATAATTTAATTTATTTAAAGTCTAAAAATTATAAAAAAACTAATATGATGTAGGAACTCGTTTTATATTTCTAATGAATATTTATAGTCAAAAATATGACTTGTATAACCCCATGTAAAAATTGTTTTAGTAAAATAACTCATGTTTGTGTCATTTATACTTTAACATTAAAAAAGGTTATTTATGTCATTTCCCAAACAAAGTGGCTCCATGGGGTCCCCATGTTGACCCATGGATTGTCTTGGTCGGACATGACACATCCAATATGGTTATGACATGTGTCTAGGTCATGTTATATTATTAAAGCATTTTTTTACCTAAAACTACACTAATTACCAATAATCGCGATTAAAAACTTAATAAGTTCCTATTCACCAAAAAATTATTTTAATCTCATTGAACCAAATTTTACTTCTTAATGAAAACCATGTATGTAAGATTTTTGAAATTCAAAACAAAAAGGTGGCAAAATTTCATTTAAACGAAAAATCAGTTTCTTTAACTACCACTTAGTGATTTCACTTATTCATCAAAAATTGCTGTTTTTCACAAAAATACCAAAACGTCACCCTAAGCTATATTTGATATTCTGAATTCAAAAATGAAGTCTATTTTACAAAATTCAAAACATATAAGTCACATTAATTAATTTATTAATTAATTCCCGCTGTCAGAGCAAATAGTGTGTTTTATGAAACAATAAGTATCAAAAGATTGACACCAGTTTAAGTCCAATTTCAAAGTAAAATTGATTCCAATGACCACCATTGGATTAAATGGTAAAAATATATTCAAATTTCACTTCAAAACCAATTCAAAACATAATCTAATCATATAAATAAATTAGATTAAAAAGCAATTTTGATGTAAAATGCAGTATTTTTCACTATTCATTATAAAATGAACATTGTCAGAAAAATACCAAAAATTCACACAAAGTAAATTTTGATGTCCCAATAATAAACAATAAGTTTATTTTGACAAACATAGCTTATAAAATTTTCAAAAGATAGATTTAAAAATGTTTTCCCATCAAAAGGCAGTAAAATAATCTTTTAAAAATATTAGTGTATTCCATGCTTAAGATTGGATTTATTTTCATTTTAAGCCTCTAAAACACTATATAATTCATTAATAGACATAGATAAAAATATTTATTATTCATTACTTACTTGGGATTTTACATCCTTCCCCCCTTTAGAAAATTGCGTCCCCGCAATTTATTTACTTATCAAATAAATGGGGGTATTTATCCCTCATTGCATTTTCAGATTCCCATGTTGCCTCTTCAATCATGTGGTTTTTCCACAAAACCTTTACCTGGTGAATCATCTTATTCCGTAACACCTGCTCCCTGTGGTCAAGAATCTGGACCAGTTGTTCCTCATAAGATAGGTTCTCTTCCATCTGAACTACCTCTAGACTCAAAACATGAGATGGATCTGGCATGTACTTTCTCAACATCGAAACATGAAAAACATTGTGTACCTGAGATAAACTCGGAGGTAAAGCCACTCGATAAGCAACTGATCCAACTCTCTCTAGAATTTCATATGTTCCAATAACCCTTGGACTTAGCTATCCTTTCTTACCAAATCTCATCACACCTTTCCAAGGAGAAACCTTGAGAAAAACATGATCACCTACCTTGAAAGATAGATCCTTCCTTCGGTTATCCGCATAACTCTTCTGCCTGCTCTGAGCTGTTCTCATGTGCTTCTGAATCAGCGGAACTTGTTCTTCCATCTCTTCTACCAATTCTGGTCCCATCAACTTCCTTTCACCCACTTCATCCCAGAGAGCTGGAGTTCGACACCGCTTCCCATATAATGCCTGAAATGGTTCCATTTGTATACTGGAATGAAAACTGTTATTATACCAAAATTCAACCAAAGAAAGATGTTGGTCCCAACTTCCCTGATAATCCATAGAGATAGAACGTAGCATATCCTCCAAGGTCTGAATTGTTCGTTCTGACTGCCCATCTGATTGAGGATGAAAAGCTGTACTAAAATTTAATTCAATACCCAACGACTTCTGAAGGCCTTTCCAAAAGTTAGAAGTGAACCTGGGATCACGGTCAGATACAATGGAGAGAGGAACTCCATGTAACCTGACTACCTCTTTAGATACAAACGAGAAAGTAGATCCAGGGAAAAAGTATCTCGTATAGCAAGGAAATGAGCATATTTGGTCAAGCGATCAACAATAACCCAGATTGCATTATTACCTCGAGATGTCATCGGTAATCCCACAACAAAGTCCATGGATATATTCTCCCATTTCCACTCTGGCACTGGTAATGGCTGAAGCATCCCTTTCGGTAACTGCTGCTCTGCTTTAACCTGCTGACAAGTCAAACACTTCACAATAAAATCAGCAATATCTCTTTTCATTCCATCCCACCAGTAATACTCCTGCAGATCTCTATACATCTTAGTACTGCCAGGATGAACTGAAAACGGAGAACTATGAGCTTCACATAATAACTCTCTCTTCAACTGTGAATCACAAGGCACACACAGTCTCTTCCCAAATCTCAAAACACAATCATTATCAATGTTGAATTCAGGCAACTTACCCTTCTGAACCAGCTCTACATTTTCCTGCAACTCACTATCTTGCTTCTGTGCTTGCTTGATTCTATCTGATAGAGATGATCTCACTGATACCTGAAACAAAACAGAATAACTTCCTGCACCAACAACTTCTATTCCAAAGTTCATCAAATCCTTAACCAAAGGATCATGTTTCAAGTGCAATATTGCTAATGAAACATTACTTTTTCGACTCAAAGCATCAGCCACTTTATTTGCTTTTCCCGGATGGTAATGAATTGTACAATCATAATCCTTGATTAATTCTAGTCATCTCCTCTGTCTCATGTTTAACTCCTTCTAAGTGAATATATACTTTAAACATTTGTGATCGGTATATATTTCACACTTTACTCCATACAAATGATGCCTTGAAATTTTTAAAGCGAAAAAAACAGCAGCTAATTCCAGATCATGTGTAGGGTAATTTACCTCATGAGTCTTCAACTGTTGTGAAGCATAAGCAATTACCTGATCATTCTGTATTAGGACGCAACCAAGTCCTTTCAATGAAACATAACTGTTTATAACAAACTCACCATTCCTGGAAGGTAGTTCCAAAACTGGAGCATTCACCAATCTTTTTTTCAATTCCTGAAGACAATCATCACACTCTTTTGTCCAGATAAACTAAACGCCCTTCCGAGTTAGCTTAGTCATTGGACTAGATAACCATGAAAAATTTCTAATGAACTTTCGGTAATATCCTGCCAAACCAAGGAAGCTACGAATATCGGTTACATTTGTGGGTCTTGGCCATTCTTCCACAACTTTTGTTTTTGCAGGATCAACAGTTATTCCATCTTTACAAACAATATGACCAAGGAAAGAAATTTGTTGCAACCAAAACTCACACTTGCTGAATTTCCCATACAATTTATTTTCTTTTAAGGTTTTCAAGATAACCCTTAAATTTCTTTCATGCTCCTCTTTACTTTTAGAAAACACCAAAATATCATCAATGAAAACCACCACAAACTTATCCAAGAACTCATGTAAAATTCTATTCATTAAGTCCATGAATACAGCAGGTGCATTTGTTAGACCAAAAGGTATTACTACAAATTCATAATGGCCATATCTCATATGGAACGCGGTCTTCGAAATATCAACCTCCGTTACCTTCAGCTGATGGTACCCCGATCTCAAGTCAATCTTTGAAAAAAACTGAGCTCCCTGGAGCTGATCAAACAAATCATCGATATGAGGCAAAGGATATTTGTTCTTAATAGTGATGTTATTCAAGGCTCTATAATCAGTGCAAAGTCTCATTGAACCATCTTTCTTTTTAACAAACAACAGAGGAGCACCCCATGGTGATGTGCTAGGTCGAATGAAACCTTTCTCTAATAAATCATTCAATTGCTCCTTCAACTCTAAAAGTTCAATTGGAGCCATTCGATAAGGGGGTTTTGAAATTGGCTTAGCATCAGGAACTAAGTCAACAGTAAATTCAACTTCCCGATCTAGTATTATTCCAGGAAACTCATCAGGAAAAACATCAGGATAATCATTTACCACTGGCACATCATTAATATGAACAGTTCCTTTATTTTCAACGATGTGTGGAAGGTAACATTCATTTCCATCTTTTAAAAGTTTCTTGGACTCTTGATAAGTTATCAACAGTAAGGGTTCATTCTTGTACACAAACTGAAAGTATTTCTGAAAAGAAACTTCTTTAGCTCTACAGTCAATCTGAGCATGGTAAATAGAGAGCCAATCCATACCCAAGATAACATCAAACTCTACTAGGGGTAGAACAATAAGGTTTGCAAGTAGGTTCTTTCCACAGATAAGGATATGAAGATTCTTATAAATTCTTTTTGCCTCAACATTTCCCCCAGGTGTTTTTACCACAAGTTCAGAAGTCATTTCTTGAGATGGTATTCCCATTTTACTAGAAAAGGTTTCAGAGATGAAAGAATGTGTAGAACCCGAATCAAACAACACACTGGAATAATCTGAAAAAACAGACAAAGTACCTGATACAACTTCATTTGATGGCCCGACATCTGCCGAAGTAGTTGAAAAGGATTTCACCACCCCTTTCTGCTTGTAGTCTAACTGCTTCCCATCACTCAAGCTCTTTGTCGGACACTCGTTTTCATTGTGACCCATCTCATTGCACTTATAACATTTCACTAACTGTAAATCAAAATTGGTCTTACCTTCACCTTGATCCTTTTCAGTGAAATCACAAGCCTTATGTACCATCTTACCACATCAGTAGCACTTTCTAGAATTCAGAAGACATTCCCCAGCATGCCTTTTGCCACATTTATCACAAACTGGAAACTTAGTTTTCTTACCATCAGAATTTTTTGAAGAATTCTTACCTTTCTCATGCCACCTCAGTCACTTCTTCTGTTGGTTGTTATAGAACACTTGATCATCGGCAAACTCCATTTCCACCTTCTTAGCACATCGAACAAGCTTTTCATAACTTTTAAGCTCACGAGAAGCTAATGCCCTTTGATATTTTGGCTTTAATCCTGAGTAAAAACGATTTATTTTACTATCAAGGTCTTGGATAAAATTTGGAGCATACCTTGCCAATCGAGTGAACCTTTCTTCATAGGTATCCACTGAGTCTTCCTCTTGCCTCAATTCCAAGAATTTTTTTTCCATCCTAAGTCGAACAGCCTTAGGAAAATACTTCTCAAGAAACATACCTTTGAATTCATCCCAGTCAAGAGAATCAATCTCATCGGCGTCCCTGATATTTTTAACCATAGACCACCACTGATCTTCCTCACCCTCCAAACGGTAAATAGCAAGACTAACCTTTTGATTGTCTGGACACCCCATGACATCAAAAATCTTCTCCAGTGCTTTAATCCACCCTTAATCTAGCACAGGGTCAGATGATCCTTTGAATGATGGGGGATGTTGCCTCATGAAATGTTCCACCACTTACATGTTCCTCTGCGGTTAATCTGGCTGATCTCATGCATGGATACCACCACCATTTATAGCCTGAGTCAACTGTGCCATCAATGCAACAAACTGTTCAGTTCCAATTCTGACCATCTCAGGATGCTAATTCGGAAGGTTATTTCCTTCTGCATGCCTTCCTATCACTGCTTCCCAGTTTCCTCTGCGGAAAACCATTCTGAACAAACATGTCTTAGATGAAGCAACATGGTAGTATTCAAATACTATATCACTTCAATTTGAACAGAAAAAAAATATTTTTGGATAATCATTTAATAGAATTCTAACTCCTAAAGTTATCTAAACCGACATTTGATACCAACTATAAGGCCCCAACCTTAAACCTTACTTAATCTTGAGTTATTACAAGATTACACATTGAGGATCTTTTCGGGTTTAGAGTTTTAGAGAATTAGATCATAAAACTTGCATTACATTCCACATATAAACAAAGTGGTTACATAAAGATAGTATTCTTCATTCCCATCAATGGAAACATATTTAAAATAAACATGGATTCTTTCTAGACACTTCCTTGACACTATCATCATATAATTTAACTTTCCCTTGACCAGTGAAAAACATTTCAAAAAAACTTGGGATGAGCATAAAAAGCTCAGTAAGGGATATAAAAATATGTAAAGGAAACATGGGTACAAATATACATAAGGATGAGATCATACTTTACACATAAAACATAAGCACTTTAACATACCTCATCAAATCATGAATAAATCATAGAAATCATAATACATAAAGGTAACTTGAGGCATTCATAACATTCTTACGTAGGGAGTAACCCTCTTGGTTATGTTTGGAATACCCATCACAGTATATTCCCTAAATCTCTTCGGAGAAACCTTAAATTTTCACTCCTTCATGTTACCCAATGCATTGGAGAGCTATATAGGGCTCACTCGCCCTTAGTTTATCACGGAACCACCTGTTTTCATAAAAATGCCCAAGAACCTCAACATAATCATATCACATAAAACATGCATAAAGGAAACATAACATTCCCACCTTTCAATCACAAGATATCAATACAACACATTGATATAAAAACATTATGAAAACCATTTTCGATACCAAAATAAAAGAAAAGTAAAACATGGTATTTATTTTTCTTTTAAAAAGAAGGTATGACTTGTAGAGGAAGCCGCAACTCAAATAATGGTCACGGCGGCCGAGAAGTCATTGTCGCCGCATATGTACGACAAAAACATTCCCTTTTGTCATTTAGTAAACGCTTCGTATAAAAAATATTCCTTTTGAATAAAGCTAAAAGTCAAAGGGGTTTATACACCATATAAATGAAGGTTGTGTATAAAACAAAATATGCCTCAATGAAAGGAGATTGAGACGAAGTCCCATACCTCAGGTCCGACTTGACTCGGTCGTTCTTTAATCTCCTGAATAATAAACCCGAGTTAATTTCTACTTGTTTAAGAACCTTTTTCAATTCATTATTCCTTTTATATCACTTATTACCATGTCATGAACACTATGTAATTATTTAAGTTAATAACGGTTGTTTTAACGATCATTGGTACTTGAGTCAAAAATAAACCCATTATAATTACATGTTGTTCATGAATCCATTATATCCAGAATTATAATCATTATGTATATATCATATATATCCTGTATATAAATCCATTTATAATATTACATAATCATTTAGAGGTAATAAATGAAATGCACCGTTCATGGAGACGGTAAGCCGTACGTACGCATGAACGCTACTTTCATTTCTATTTCATATTTTATAGAATGGAATCATAATGATATAAAGGTATATTATAATTACAGTATAATATAATATATAATATCATAGTTCCATCTTTTATACGTCCCACATATGGTATTTAACGAATCAAATCACTTTGAGGGGGCGGTAGTCCGCACTTCCTTAAATGAAGATATCGCGTTTACCCATAATGGAAACCATAAAGTTATGACCAAAAAGAAAAAAATATAAGCTTAAGGAAAACCTAAACATATCATATATCATATATAAATATAGTGACATCTTAATGGCCACCTTTTAAGGTGTTAAAAGAATGTTGAACAATCATCGTTTCGGGAGGCATAAATTCACCATCCTCGGAAACAATATGTTCGTTAACCATTAGATGTAGGTGTGTCTAAGTGTATCTCGAATCCATATTATAAAAATATCCTAGTATATTGAGGATACTGGAGTTTTTACAAAATAAAAGAATAAAAAGATTTTAGGGGGTTGGAGAAGCAAAATAAAACAAAAGGACTCAAAAGAAGACATTACCTTAAAATCGGGTAACTCCCTTTGGTTTGAGCTCAATGGCTTCCTTGGGAAGACTTCTGCCCAAATTGAGGCTTCAAAGAGTAAGAGAGGGAAGTGTAGAGACAAAATGGGATGGGGTTGGTAGGGCCAAAGGCTTTGTGAGTGTGGGTAAGGAGGTAGAGGTGGGGGCCTTTTATAAGAGGAGAGGAGGGGCACTCTTGGAAAGTAAAGAAACATTACATTATTTGAAAATGAGTTTCGGATTTAAATGGTCCCACATTGAAATAATTCTAGGATAAGGTGATAAGGGTTCGAAATAAACTCATCAAATAGGTTTTGAACATGTTTAGGGCTTAGATTTTACATTATCATTCCATTTTATTTAAATCGTTAAATAATGAGGTCATCGCTACATCATCATGATGTCATAAATAATTTAATTTATTTAAAGTCTAAAAATTATAAAAAAATACTATGATGTAGGAACTCGCTTCATCTTTCTAATTAATATTTATAGTAAAAAATATGACTTGTATAACTCCATGTAAAAATTGTTTTAGTAAAACAACTCATGTTTGTGTCATTTTTACTTTAACATTAAAAAAAGTTATTTATGTCATTTCCCAACAAAAGTGGGTACATGGGGTCCCCAAGTTGACCCATGGCTTGTATTGGTCGTCCATGACACATACAATAAGGTTATGACATGTTTCTAGGTCATTTTATATTATTAAAGCATTATTTTTACCTAAAACTACACAAATAACCACTAATCGCGATTAAAAACTTAATAAGTTCCTATTCACCAAAAAATTATTTTAATCTCATTGAACCACATTTTACTTCTTAATGACAACCATGTATGTCAGATTTTTTAAATTCAAAACACAAAGGTGGCTAAATTTCATTTAAACAAAAAATCAGTTTCTTTAACTACCACTTAGTGATTTCACTTATTCATCAAAAATAGAAATTTTTCAGAAAAATACCAAAACTTCACCCTAAGCTATATTTGATATTCTGAATTCACAAATGAAGTCTATTTTACAAAATTCAAAACATATAAGTCACATTGATTAATTTAATAGTTAATTCCCACTGTCAGAGCAAATAGCGTGTTTTATGAAACAATAAGTATCAAAAGATTGACACCTGTTTAATTCCAATTTCAAAGTATAATTGATTCCAATGACCACCATGGGATTAAATGGTAAAAATATATTCTAATTTCACTTCAAAACCAATTCAAAACATAATATAATAATATAAATAGATTAGATCAAAAAGCAGTTTTGATGTAAAATGCAGTATTTTTCACTATTCATTAAAAAATGAACATTGTCAGAAAAATACCAAAAATTCAAAAAAAGTAAACTTTGATGTCCCAATCATAAATAATAAGTTTATTTTGACAAAAATAGCTTATAAAATTTTCAAAAGATAGATTTAAAAATGGTTTTCCATTAAAAGGCAGTAAAACAATCTTTTAAAAATATTACTGTATTCCATGCTTAAGACTGGATTTATTTTCATTTTAAGCCTCTAAAACACTATATAATTCATTAATAGACATAGATAAAAATATCTATTATTCATTACATACTTGGGATGTTACAGGTACTTTGAGGAGAATCATTTCCATATCATTTACAGCAGCATGAAGTTAGTTATAGACATTCTATTTTTTTCTATTGTGGGTTCTATTATAGCACGATCAATTAAAATATGAGACATAAGTGTGTATGAATTATATAAATTTTCAATGGCTAGATTTATTCTCAAATGGCTCTTGAAACCACTTATAATAGAATATTAGTGATGAATTTATTTAAAGGGATAGATTGTAACATCTCGATTTTCCCTTAAGGAATGTATTTTTTTGTTTCCAAGTAAAACTCTTATTTAAGTTATCTTTTTGTTATAGACTCTGATGTCAGACCTGTGGTCTAGTTGGGTAGTTTCTGAATGGAAGAGTTATGTGGGTCATAAGTTTCCTATTGGACCACTACATGTAGTGTAATTGAGCTCTATGAAATTTAACAATTACAGGACATGTGATTGTCTGGCTAGAACCATTCATAACGTATAATTGTTTTTTTTCTTGGGTGGAAGGCCTCGAGCATTAAAATATGTTTAAATCATTGAAAACCAATATAAATACATGAGGGTAGTTTTTTAAAAAAGGGATGTAGAATCCTTATATTCGATTGAACCTCACCACCCTCCCTTATCTATCATGTAAGAGAACCCATTGAAGTGAAGACCTTGATCATGGTTCCATTTCACAATCCAGACTTCTTTTTTAATGTTGATTATCTGGTTGGATGTGATTCTTTAATTTTTTTCTTTATATTATGTCAATATTCATTTATCCTCTACTCAATGGAGTTATTTTTTAGGCTTATCTTCGCTATTTTCAGGTATTTTTCCATTATTCCAGTTTCTATAAATATTTACTAAATCAAAAGTCATTACTAGATGAGTGATCTAATACATGACTATAGTAGGTGTTACATATCTTTTCTCAAATATTTGGTGTTTAATAAATCTTGATGTCATTATTCCACATGATAGACTTTCTAGAAGTGTCCCTAAAATTAATTTAATGACTTTATTAAATGGTTTGGAACCTTATTATGATTCCCACTAGTACCATTGAGATTGTTTTAAAATGTTAGCCTCATCTTATCCTACTAAAGGGGAGAGACCCTACATCATCCATGTGTTATAACACCCTTTTGGGTGCATGTGAGATCTCCCTTCTAGAGGGATCCTTTATAAATATAATTGAACTAAATTGAGATGATATGAGGGAGTCTATTCCTCCTTTATGTATATTTACATGATCTGAGATGTTTAATTTGTTCACTACATTCTAGAGAAATTTTGAAAATGAGATAAAAGAACGCGTGTAATGTGATAAATTATGAAATAACATTTAAATGTGATAATGGGATGAATATGTTATTGGATTCATTAGATGGAATTACATGGATCATGATTCTATATGAGTCCATTGACATTTCTACTACATGGGCCTTTACTATGGAAGTGGATCCCTTGAACATTTTTACTATATGGAACCTTAATCTATAGGAATCCATGTGCCTTGATAACCCATGGGTTTATCTTTCTTTGACTCGCATTGGACATGGTATAATAACATGATCCTAGGATTCAACATAGTTTTTAATGAGTTTCCCTTGATATGCTCCTCGAACTCGACATAGATGCCTTGGTCTAATATAACTTGGTTCCAGTCTTTCATGGTTCGCCACCTTTGATTACATGGCACAAATTTTGTGGATTTGATAAACCAAATTATACAGTATGGTCAGGATGGTATTATACATGGGATTATATGGCGTGTCCTTGATGGTTATTATGAATTTTTTAAAGATAACCCTAGTTTGGGTATGACATTTGATTGTTAGAATAAACTATAATACAAAGGTGTATTTATTATTTACTACTATAGTTTTTTCTGAGAGAATTACTTGTGTTTATATAGATCCTTGGCATGGTGATTGTACCACATTACTTGATTCACTTTACATTTAGATTGATAATAATTTGATATACATTTCATACTGCCTAGGTTGTTATTACACACACTGGACTTGTTATTAACATCATTGGTGTTGTCCTACTGAGTGTTATCCCACACCATATTTGGGACATCATTGGGAACATAGAAAGACTACATGGATATAGGTAGAATTCATGGAAATCACCCACTATATGATGCTTCATAGTTTATTGATTAAAAGAATAGGAGAACAGACCCATTCATCACTCATGATTCTATCAGGTGATTATTCTTTTATCATTTTTTTACTTTTGATTCATGTATTTTACCAGTTGTGTGTCTACCTATTTTCCTACATTGTAGAGACCTGAGAATACAAATAATTCTATATACGATATTACATTTTTCATTGTTTATATATTTTCTATCCTCAATATTTGTCTTATATTTTTTTATTTATTACTTCTATTATTGAATGATATGATTACTACCAATGCATTACACACTACGATAAGTGTATAGTATCCCTACTGACTCACACAAGGCCTTCGATACTAGTCATAAACATTGAGAATATTAGGAGGCACACTTGAGTCTATATGACTACTATTTTTGGGCACCATATTGTGGTACCTAGGTCGGGATGTTACAAACTTGATGTAAGGGATTTCTAGTCTCAATTCCATATATTTAATACTTAATCTATCTTGACCAAATTTTTTTATTTTTTTGGTTCATAAATATCTTAATGGATGTATTTTATCAATCACTTCAACAATTAATATGACTAAAAATCACTTCAATAATGTTTCATTCAATGTCTTAGTGATTCCAAAGTCATTAAGAGGTATCAAATATTCTATCTTAAAATCTAATTTTTAACTGTTTTGAAGAATTATTTATAATATTTTTGTTCTTGACAATATTTTATGATTTATGACTAAATAAATAAGAGAAATAAAAATGGAAATGTTGCATCTCCTTTTACATATCATCACCCTTCCTTCTGGGGACCATGTCATGACTCCCCATACACACCTCTAATAGCCCCCAAGATATAGACTATCAATGAGAATGAATAACAATAACATGGTGGGCCTTAGCCTATATACATGTACTATGAAACACATCTCCAAGCCTATAAAATGATTAAATGTGAATATAAATGAAAAACCATCCATGAATACATCTAAATTCTATAACAAGAGTATGATAGAAATAAAAGAAATTTAAACATGGAAAAATTCAATCCCACCATGAAGAGTTTGTAACATAAGTACAACTTAAAAGAAATGAGACAATTATTTGAAAACTAGAGAAACACACCACGGTATTTCTAGTCTCACTAAGCACCTTCTGTTCCTAGTCCCTCTCGGACACTTTCAAATAGTCGATCTTCGGCACAAGACATTACATGTGTGGGAAAATCCCGTACAGGGGTTAGTATAACAATACTCAGTATAAACCCCAAAAAGCAAAAAAATATGAATATTTTTATCTCTATTTAGGTGTATGTCTACAACACATATAATAAAAACATTTAGATATACTCTACAATGACACACACTCTAAATTTATCCCACACACATAGTATATCATCAATAGGATTTTATCTCAAAGGATCCACAAAGCCCTAATCTGGGAAAAACACTTTTGATAACAATAAAACTGATGAATTCCATCCAAGAGGTGCTTCTCATTAGGACTTTTCATTAAACGTACATTTGGATAGTCCAAAAAGATATGATACATAGATGAGAATCACTACGAAAGAGATAGGGTTATCGCAACAACACAATCTGGTTTAACCCACTATGTAGAGGATCAAAGCCCACATACTATTGGTCATGATGATTCCACGAACTCTACCTAAGGCTTGATTATTAACAGAGGATCTCACTCTGGGCCTCATGGTGGGCTTCCAATGGCTCTATCTAATAAATTATACTAAATGGATCAATTTCCTATAATTAGGATCTAATTCTATATCAACCCAAAGATAAATGATAAAAGATACTAACCCTAAAGAAACTAGTCCATGAAATTGATTAAAAGAGCTCTAAGATATGTATGAAAGTACCCTACATGTGAAAGGGGTTACATGTTATGTCCCTTGATCTCAGGACCAACCCTTTTAAATGGCCCATTTCTCATGTTTTTTCAATTTGGGGGAGTAAACACCATGTAGGAATCCTGTGTACTCTACCTAGGTGCTACTATATAGTTCATCCCATCTACTTGGTATGACCCATGTTTTGTAGGTGAGTACATGAGATGCTCTAAATCAGTGTCCTCCGCCCCATGTCCTTGTACCCTCGAAGGAACACAATAAATATATAGGGAAACACCACATGTTGTGTGATAGGGTTCCCACTCGGTGTGATATTTAACTTACTCCCAAATCCCATGAATCCACTCAGGGGGGAACAAAAGGCATATATATCAGGTTTACACATATATTATTGTGGGATTTTCAAGAATCCAATATGTTTTTTTATATTCATTTTGGAACATTCTTCATTCAATACGGTAATCATTTCTCCATTAGAACAAAGGTCCAAACTCACCCAAGCCTCATCATCGATGAACAACACATTATTCTCCTAGATCATCTTATAAAATGGATCAAATCATCATTCGTCGTTATGCATAGGAGAAAACTAATGATATCAAAATTGGGTATCATATTTCATATGAATTATTCCATATTTTTCATCACACATCCATCATTCCATTCCAATCCTAGATTTATGATATTAGACAATTCACCATGAAATGTGTGTGTAATGATCGATCAATTGGGATAAGTCAAGTTGTGAGACAAATAATGAATGCTCATGACTAACCATGAGTGGGGAGAGAGATGAACAATAACATATTGACAAAATGAACCTTGATAAATGTGTGTGTTGATATCATTTCATCGTTTTTATAATGAAAAATAAAATTATCAAATCACAATGATATTCTGTAATTGACACCCTTCAAAATAAATCAACACGCATAACGATTGAACAAAGGATCAATATGTTCATTGATTTAGTTGTGGTAATCGTAAAAAATAAATAATGTCAAAGAATATAATCAAAATGCACACCCTACATAGGTTTATATCAATCACTAAATAATATTTTACCTATTTCATAGTTTTTTGCAATATCCTTCAATTCTGTTTCATGTCGACTGTTGATACACCCTTAGGTCATCGATCATCTAATAGAATTTTATAGTTGTCACTATAGGAGTTTTCTAATGGTTTTAGGGTTATGTAGATAAAAATTTATTTCCATAATAATAATATACATAATTATTTTTAATTTCAATGTCAAAAAAATTAATTGAAATAATTTTACTTAATTATTATATTAATTTCTACACCCGCGATAACTTTTACTCAAATTTCTTGCTCTGACGATGTTTAAGTCAGGAGTAAGGTAAAAAAACACATTTTTATTTCAATTATTCCCTCTAATTATTGATTTGTGATTCCATTCATATATTATTCTACTATTTGGAGAGAGCTGCATGCACATGCTATGTAATATATTTTGTATATTTCAAACATTTATTATGGACACACATGGCCTCATAATTGCACCCCATCTTAGAACCTAGTTTTATAAATAATCCTTATAATATAAAAATAATAATACATGTAAATTCCATGATGATACGTTCTCCATAACATAGGTATTTACATCCCAAAAAATCCAAAATAAAGGCTAGTAAAAAAGATGTGGTTCTGAAGCACGAATTTTAGCCTATCATTCCCTTGTTCTCTCCTAAAGACATTAATGAAAAAACTAGATAGGATCTAATGGAATCCTTTTCCCACAATGGATCCTCCCATGCTAATCCCCAATCTCTAAGGGGTACTTAGTAAATGCTTCTTCATCCTTGATGCCCATATCGTCCTTGTCGATAACGTGTGATGGGTCATGCATGTGCCTCATCAGTTGTGAACTGTGGAAGATTTTGTTCACATAGACTATCTATGGAGTGAGATATATGTCGCACTCTACCTCACCAACTCTTCATAGTTTATGGAAAGAGATAATGATTCTAGGATATAGCTTATCATCCAACCAAATAACCATATGTCAAGTTGAAACCTAGAGAAACACATGGTCACCTTCCTCAAACTCCAAATCCATTCATCATACTTCTAGATAAGACTAATGATAGATATGTATAGTATACATCTACTACAGAATGATATAAACTTTATTAGTAGTTTCCGTCACCAACTCGGGTCCCATGGGTTTTGATTGTCTTGGGTTAGTTTATCACGGTGCTTACAAGCAGGGTCTCCTGAAGTAAGACCCAAATGGTTCTATACCGTTTGTAGAATTGTAGTTGTTGTTGTACACAAACTCCACTAGAGGTAAGAGATCACCCCAAATACATATTAAGTCCAACATTAAATATCCTAGCATGTCTTCCAAAACCTAAATGGTCTTCTTTATCTGGTCATCAGTTTAATAGTGAAACATTATTCTCAAGTGTAAATTAGTCTGAATTGCCCAGTATAATCCCTTCTGCAAATAAGATTTTAAGAGAGTATCACAGTATGAAAACATCATCAATGGAACTCCATGGACAGAGTCCATCTACTATATGTATAGGTGTTCAAATCTCCCTAGTGAACTCTGCTCCATAATAGCTAGAAATTGGGTCGAAATGGTAGTCATTCATTGGTCACCTAGATAAAATCATATCCCATGTACATATGTGGTAAGTAAATAATTAATACCATGGATATCGTATCCCACATACACTTTGAAGCCTCCAAGTGTTAAGCTAACCCCATTAGAACATGGTTCTCATCCATCACATGCATGCTAGTAAGGTGTTAAGAGAAAACATCAGCAACTCCTTTATTTGTCTGTGGCCACAAAAAAAATGAAATTGATGGTCATCGTATATATGTTACAAACATGTATATAATGATAAATTTGATTTAGGAAACTATCTTAGAATATCCTCTATTAATACCCCCAGTACCATTGTGCATCCTTGAAACAGAAGGGAATACTCCCCAAATTCATAATATCTATCTGGAGCATGAGTAGTGGACATCTAAGAACGCATGGTCTCATAGTCAGTATCCCCATGTTGTTTATCCTAGAATAACTACAAAATATGAGGTGTAACAATCATCGACTGGATGTATGCTTCTCTATCTCCATCCACCAAGTATAATTGCAATAATTCCAACTGCTCTTACACGTCTTTCATTATCTGTGTACAAGATCTCATGTTGAGATAATCTACTACCACATTCCCCTTACCAAGAGTATAGAAAATATCTAAGTCATAATCATAGAAGAACACTAGCCATTTCCTTGTCCTCATGATAAGATATTTTTTCTGAGAAGATTTACATAGTACTCTTGTGATCAGATTACATGATAAATATCCTTCTCAATAGGTGGTCTCACCATGTCTTTAGTGCGATGAAAACTATTGTTAACTTAAAATCATGGGCTTTCATGTTATTCTCATGTGGTATCAAATAGAATATAATATAGTTAATCATTTCCTACCCCTTCATCATAACCAAACCAAGCCCAATTCTTGATGCATCGAAGAACACTGCATAGTTGATACCAAACTATTGAAATCTAAATTAGAGACCGCTCATCAAACTCTGCCTCATTTTATGAAAATACCACTTGAACATCTCTTCCAACATGAAATGTTTCCCCTTTAGAGTCAAATATGCCATTGGTTCTGATATCCTATAGAAATAAAATATGAATCTCTAGTAATAACTTAAAACCCAAGGAAACCCATCATCTCTGTCGCACTCTTGGTGGCTCACAATCTAACAATACCTCAGACATGGTAGGGTCAACTACCACTTGTTCTACTGAGAAAACATTTCCTAGAAAGTGGTTCTCCACTATCCAGAATAGGTAGTT
The DNA here is from genome assembly GCA_963277665.1 of Viscum album. Lineage (NCBI taxonomy): Eukaryota > Viridiplantae > Streptophyta > Magnoliopsida > Santalales > Viscaceae > Viscum > Viscum album. The sequence goes on from OY728155.1 coordinate 2,011,438,143, forward strand.
TGAGAGATCTGCGTAAAGGTGGTTCTCTCAGTTTATATCTAGACCTTTCCTCAAGTGTGTCACATGAACCTCCTAAGACACCAAGTAATTAATTATATATTCAATTAAGGCTAAAAAAACATTCTACGAAAGGATGGAAGATCCATTTCATGAGTCTTATTAACACTATACGGGTGTTAGTCATGACCAAGGGAATCACCATGTACTCATAGTGATTGTAGTGGTATCTGAATGTCATCATCAGTATACCACCACCCCGTAATCACAACAGGTGTCATGCTGACCTAAGGTCAACCATTGTGAACCATTACACCCATCTCAACTGATCAAATAGGTCATTGATACATGTTAGGGGATACTTGGTCTTTATGGTGACATGATTTAAGCACCAGTAATCCACATACAACTTGAACCTCAATCTGCCTTTTTGGAAAGCAAAAATGGAGTCTCCTAGAGTAAAACACATGGTCTTACCAAGACCTTCTTATAAAAGTCCTCCAAGTACACCATCATTTCACAATGATTTGCGGGATCTATCTATTATATGCTGGTGTAGATATCAGTGTCATCTCAGGTTATAGATCAATATGGTAGTATGTCACTAGGTGGAGAGGTATCCTAGAACATACTCATGAGTGAAATTTTCAAACTCCTCCTCCACTACAAGAAAATGGAAACCCATAACATCCACTACACTAAGGTTCAGGATAGCCAACTGATGAGAAATTAGATACACCCTCCTATGCACAAGTCCATAATATGATTCCTCGGTCACCTTTTCTCTAAAAAAAGTATGACAATATTCTATCATTATGATCACACAATACCATTCCCTTAAAACATTCAATGTTGGAATGGAATACAGATAACCAGTCCATATCAAGGTTGATGTAGTAACACCTAGATGATGCTACTAAGAAATCTAATGAGAAACTCTCTCCTCAAAGAGTCATTTCATACTATCAACATAGATATCTTAACATATAATCATTTCTAGTAGGAGTCTAAATGTACAAGGGTCAAGATAAGAGCTTAATTGGACTCTCTATGTCTCATAAAAGGAACGTGGATAGAAAGGAATCATTAACAGCTATGTCAATATTTAATAAAAAAAGGTAAAAAATACATATCATACTGAGATTCATTTATGGAGACTCTTGGTCAAAACATAGACCACCTGAAACTATCCCTTTTCATTTCCTCTAGCTCCCTATAACTGGTGTGAACCACCTGGGGGTAGTGGTGGTAACATGTTAAGGCATCGACCACCTACTTATACCCTCCCAAATCTTCTTCCATGTTATCCATCCTATGGACCATCATAAATATACTAATGACTCTACCTTGGTGGCCCATATATGGTTTCTCTATTAGTTTTATGCTGGTTTGGACATTGTAAATAAAGATTTCCCCAACCTCCACATGAGTAGAACGACTTCTCATGGGGCTTTGGACCCCCTATGTGATTCCTAAACCGAAGATCCTTAGTATTTTGATATACTCCTAAAATGTATGATCTATATAGGTGCCTTGGATTTATGTTGTCTCCTTACTAAAAAATTTTATGCTCCTTCTTTCCTCGGCTAACAACTTCCAGTTGTAAATACATAGCCAATAACCTCTCAACAACCAAAGTGCTCTCTATCATCCCCAGCATAGGTAAGAATGCATAGAGGGATAAAAATGTCTTGTATATCACTACAAATATCTCCTTTGATGGTATGATCCACGAAGAAATAATCATAAACCATATCGATCGAGTACCAATAAAGGTGGGTAAACCCCTATGAACACTATGCTACTATCATGTTGTCCTATAGGAGTTGCAGAAGCTCCTGGATATGTATATATAATAGAATATATGGATTGAACTCCTCTCTGATGATACTCTCAAACTATTACCATGACAGAGTCACCTCATCATAAGACTATGTAATTAATCCCCACCATAATCCTCCTGATAGTTGATGAAGTTTCGCTTCCAAGACCACCAACTACTCTTATGGTGTCCTAAATAGATGAAAAACATGGGCCCCCACCTCAATCCAGTCCTCATCCACTTATGCGTTGGGCCTTCCTTAGAACCTGAGGGGTCTCTATCTCTAAAACTCATGAAGTGTACTCATTCTTCACCCATCAACTTATGGTACTATAGGTACCACCTACTTCTCTACAAGTGGTGGTATAACTTATGCACCACCTTGTGGTAACAAATTCATAACTGGTCCCCATATCGAGGCCTCATCACTGATTAGATTATCCTTCTGATCATAAACCTTAACCCTAGCCAGTATATGTTTTGGAGACATCCTGAATGTGAACATGACATACCATTTTAAATGAGTATATCATGGGTTCTTGCTCAAGAAGGACATGGAAAACATATCTCATTCTCATATGATAAATTTAATAGTGTTTTCCATGAATTTTTTTTCTCATGTATTAAGTCAAAAAGGAGTTGATCAGAGTCCTAGTGTATTGATATGTTGGCCACCAAACCCACACTTGAGTACCTATCTTGAAAGCTGAACTCAAAATTCTTAACACTATTTTCCCAATCCAAAATCAAATACTCTTAGTCCTCAAGTGAAACTAACCCCCTTTGATACCACTATGTCATGACCCGTCCTGGTGGGGCTCCTGTTGTGACTCCCCAAGCACACCTCTAATTGGCCAAGTGCTTCTGACTAGAACTGATAAATAATATCACTCCCATTTTAGGTCTTGTCCTATGAACATGTACACACACACATATCCAAGACTAAAAAATGATAAAATGTAAAAACAACTCAACAACCATGCACGCATATATCTAAATACCACAACTATGGTATAATATGATGTAATGGAAATAGAAAGTGAAAAATAAGACCCCACTATAAAGATTATGTAACACATGTCCAACCTATAAGTAAAGGGATAATCGTCTGAAATCTGCTGGAAAACACCTCATTCATTCTAGTATCACTAATCACCACCTAGTCATGGTTTATCTAGAACTATACGAAAAGGTTCATCTTATACATAAGACATGACAAAAATAAGAAAATACTATGTCGGGGTGAGTATAAAAATGCTCAATAGGACACCCTGAAACCACAAATCAAACAATAAAGGAATACTTTCAAATCTACATAGGTATATGTCTATATCAAATATAACATGAATATCCAGATATACTCAACAAAGACGGACATTATAATTGTAATTCACAATGGTAGTATACCATCATTAGGATTTTATCTCAAAGTATCAATGGAGGACTCATATGGGAGAAGGCACTCTTGAGTTTGATAGCACTGATGGCATCCATCAGAGTGGTTCTACTTGTTGGGTATCATCATTAGAAGTACACAGAGGAAGTCCAAAGAGATAAGATATACATATGAGAATCACTACCAAGTCCATGGGGTAATACCGAAAACTCAATCATGAATAACCCACTATGTAGAAGATCTATGCCCCTGTATTTTTGTTCATGAAGATTAAAATAACTCTACCAAGGGAATAAATATTAATATAGGCTAATAATTGGGGCCTCATGGTGGTATTCCAACTACTCTATCTATGATGTCTTGTTTAAGGAATCATTTTCCTAGTGGTAGGAGATGATTCTATATCAACCATCAAGGAATAAATAACAGAAACACACCTAAACAAATCTTTTCTAATACACTGAGGAAAAGAGTTCTATCCCATACAAAAAATAGTACACAGTATGTAGAAGGGGTTACATGTCGTGTCCCTTAATCTTGAGTCATTCCCATATTAATTAATCAGGTCTAATGATGTGTCTTTGTTGGGTAGTACACATCATGTAGCCATCCCATGTACTCTACCCATGTACCGGTACATAGATCATCCCATGTACTTGGTCCAACCAATATTTTTTGTGGGATGACATGGTGTTCTCCCAACCTATGTACTCCACCCCATGTTCATGTACCCTTCGAGGTACATGCCGAGTATTCAGGGAGAGAACACATTCCATGATACATGGATCACAGACTTTGTGATGTCTTACATCCTCTAAAAACTCTAGCCTCTGACTGGGGGTCCCACATGTTCTATAGATCCAGTTTATATGCCATGTATCATGGGATTTTCTAGAATCCCAGATTTGTTGTCCGCGTTCATTCTAGCATCACCTCCATTCGATCTAATGATTTTTTTCTACACTATATTGATGTTACTAACATGTTGAATCCTCTTAATCACTGATCAATGTGTTTCGCTATCATATCTACTTGAAAGAATAGATTAAATAAACATTCTTCATTATATGTTTTATAACATTTAAGATTACGATATCAGGTATCCTCCTTCTGAATTTATCTGTTCCCAAGTCGCAACTCAAATGTGATGTTCCAATCCCAGATCTATTTTATCAGATCATTTCTTAAAGAAATAGGTTCACAATCACCAATTTATTGAGATATGTCAATCCACAATCCAAAAAAAATAATTCCCACAATGAACAATGAACAAGGGTGAAAAGAAAATAACAAAATCATTGCATGTCAGAGAATGAAGAAGAATGTGATATCAAGTACCCTCCATCATTCAAACTACTCAATCTCTATCATATCACCTATGTCGTTTTTTTCAGTCTCTTTAGAATAATTCATCCAATATAACAATCAAATAGTGGATCAATTTGTTACCTTATTGATTCGAGTTTGTCATAGAAATAATTAACAATGAAGAATAATATCCATACACACACCCTACCAAGGTTTGGATCAATTTTTTATTAAGAAAAATCCATCATTATAGTCATTGGTGAGATCATTTAATTCTATTGTTCCTTGATCATCAATCCATGGTCTGGTCGTCGGTCGCCTGAGATAATTCACCAAAGGACCCACGAAGGGATTACCAATGGTTCTTGGTTTATGCGGCTAAACATGAATTTACAAAAAAAAATTAAATATTTTTAATTAGTTCATCAAAAATAATGAAATGAAATAATTTGACATAATTATTTAATTCATATTTGTTCTCATGATAAAATGTCCACAAACGAACCACTCCGACAATGGTTATATCGCACCTAGGGTGTAAACCACATTTTAAATTTAACGGTGTCCTCCAATTTCTGATATGATATTCCTTTTTTATGTTATTATAAATTTTAGGAAAATTGAATGCATGTTCTATTTAATATATTTATTATATTTCAATCATTACTTCAAGGATCATCGGACCTCGTAATTGAAAATAGTCTCAGTGTATGGTCTCAAAAATAATCCATATAATATCCATCTATAATAAATTGATAATTAAAGACATTACATTACATTCTTATAGTCCATTTGAATGATATCATCATTTACATTTAATACAGAATAGTTGAATTTCAATAAAATTTTCAAAATGTAATGTTTTTTTTATATATAAAACTTTATTGGATTTTCCCTATACTACAACAATTATTTTATATTTAGATTCATTTATATGATTATATTTTTTTTTCCAAAAATTCCCATAGTTTCATTTATATATATATATATATATATTTAAAATTTAATTTTAATGGAATGGTATATCTCAATATTGAAATGTGTTTTACTTATGGTTTTCATAATATATAACTATGAATTTGATAATGGGAATAAAATATTTTTTGTGATATATTTATGTTATGGTCCTTGTAAATTGGTTATGTTATTGGGTGATCCTTGTAGTACCCCTATTTTCTATTATATTACCCTTAATATATTTTTTTAATCTGTATTAATATTAAATATGATGTATGATATAGTTGGGAAAACTTTCAATATTTTTTTGGGGACATGTAGCGCACGGGCTGCGCACGGTTTGTCCAAAACATGCAGAAAGCCTAGTAGATACTATGTAAAGTAAAATATTCTAGGTATTCTCTTACACATGGTTTGAAAATAGTTATGGATTCCATATGACGAGTCCAGGTATGGTAATTTTTTCAATAGTATATAATTAACGGTTAGCACACCATTTTCTTAACCGTGTGAACTAACTGTGCGCGAGCTAGTACTATTTGTGGGCAAGCAAAGTTTCAACTCGCAATCCATTTCTACAGAATGGAGATAGGTTATGTAGGCAGGTGTTCATTTGTAGTTGCTGGTCGGGGCCATGGGGATGGAAAGAAAGATGAAGAGTTTAGTCGGCCTTGGCCGGAGATGGAGACACAGGTGGGTAGGTAGAGAATACCTAGATACAACTCTCTCTAAGCCCTGGGGGATGCTTGATGCGGGTTTCTACCTAGCCTTCTCCTCTGCTCTGACTCCGGTTGATGTGACTTCTCTAGTTTCAATGAAGATAAAACAAAATCCAAAAAAAGTGGATCTAGGTTTTCCTGACCTTTAATCCACTCGTTTCTCTCCCAAACCAGCTCTAACTCTAGATTTTGCTTATTATAAGTTCATATAAGGGTTTACCATCAATTTTGAGGCAATATAATGGCTTCCCTTAGTGATATGAAGATGGATTGTTGAGTTATTTGATTGTTCTTCATCGTTCTTGATCGGTTTCTAAGATCTACAAAGATATGTGTCTGCCCTTCTCTTTATTTCTCATATCTAAGCATTTTATGGGTAGATATAAGAAGGTGGATTCCAAATATGATGATATTTTGTCTTTTTTTTATAATACAAGGGATCTATGGTAATTTTGTTTGAATTAACATAGTTTCCAGAGCATTCTATGTCCATTCTCAGTTACCTCCAAAACCTTGGAGGTTGGTGGCCTCACCATAATATCCTATTTCAATAATTTATTGGATTATTTTCAAATTAATTAAATTTATTGAAATTTATTTTCAAATCTTGGTTCACTTTTTGGAATAAATAATTATTAATGATGATTAATCAATTTTGTTGAATTGGGTAATCATAATGAATTATTATAGAAATTGTTTTAGTTTCTTGATTTTAAAAAGGTGATTTTAAATTTTGGATTTTTTTTAATATCTAAATGGTGTTTTATTAATGGGTTTTTAAAAATCAGAGGGCCATTTATTGAAATTTTTTGGATTCAAACTAGTTTTGAAGGAAAGGTGGGTTTCAATAAGTAGTGGTTTCTTTGAAAAGGAGTTTTGGCATGATCCTTGGGAATATTGGTGTGTGAGTCCTTATTCCATTTCTAGTGCTTGGTTGAAATAAGACCTTATGATTAGTGCTAAAGGTAAAATATCCCACATGATATAATTAACTTATTATGACTTGGTAGATCTATGAGAAACCACTCATGAGTACAGAACTGTCATAACGAAGCATGAATGGTTACTAGCATGGATAAGTGTAATGGTTTGGGTATATCAAATATATTAAGAAATTGTTTTCAAGATTTCCTAGTGATTTTTCATGAAATAATAAATTTCTAGAAAATTGGTCCCAATTACACCTATTTACTTATGGTTAATAATGGTTTTGGAACCTATTAATATTTAGTTAAAAACTATTTTGGTAAATTTTTTTATATAAAATGTTATATATATATTTGTTAATAACTCTTATATCCCAATGGTGTGTATAGGGAAGTCATTAGGGAAAGCCTTTTGGGTATAATACTCCTCGCTTATTTGGAACTTTGGTTATTTTCCAAATGCTATATTCTGAGATAGTGGTAAAGGTAATGTATCACATATTTTTAGAACCACTTCATGATACATGGGTGGATTGATGAACTTGGAGCATGTATATAGGGGAGTATGGACTCTTATGGTCTTCATAGTGTCATTTGTTGTTTATATGTTGTTTACTTTTCATGTTTATTTGTCTTCCACTATGGTACACTTTAGTGTGGTTTGGAAATAAATGAAGTGGTTGTATTTTTGTTGATTTATTCATGCATCATATAGTGAGGTGTTTGGTTTGGGATTTCTGGGATAATGGTTATATTTATTAATTGATAAACCATCCCCCACATGTATTTAAAAACCTTAGGCATCTATTTCCAGCCATTGGCATCATGGGAATGTCGCCTTAGGCCTTGTAATGACATTCTGTTCTCTAAATCCAATAATAATTAGCATGTCATTTCAAATAGTATTAGTTTGTTCGGTCCTTGCCTAACAATTAGTTCTTATTTTATTGGTATTGGAGTTTAATTCGTTCTTTTCCATTCTTTAGTTTGTGATATAAAAAAGTTGTATGAATCTAGGGACATGAAACATAGAGCATAAAAAGAATTAGCTAACCATTTTATGTTGAACTTCATGTTTCCAGGGAGTGGGCACATAAGTGTTTTGAAGCCACTTATATGATTTTGGAGTCTCATTGTCATGGGTATAGCCAATGAGAAGAACATGAAATTCATTATAGAGGAATGAACTACCACTAGGATTTCATACATTATTTTTGATATATGATTTATGATTTTTTGAAAGATGTAATTTATTTAAATATGTAGAATTTTTTTTCAAAAAAATTATTTTGAAAAGACCATGATAGATGTATTATGAAAATGTTTTGATTTTTAAAATTGAAAAGGGAGATTTTTTATAGATGGTTGGGAGTTGGAAATTTTGTTTTTAGAAAACAATGTTGTGATATTTGATGTGATAGAATTTGAAATTCTATGAAAATTAGTTTCTAGGGAGTGAGACTTACAAAGATTTTTTTGTTTAGAAATGGCACCTGGTAGGTGTTAATTAAACTTGTCGGAAGAGGCCACAAAGAATGTGGTTGCACCTGAGCCACAAGTGAACCAGAAGTTGGTCAAAAGTATTACTCAGGCATATAAAACCATTGAGTAGGGATTGTAACTAGATAATTTGTTTATGATATCTATCACGGATAAAAATAATAGAGGAGAAAGTACAATTGTCTTAAATAGAGGAGTTGAGGAATGTATCACTAAGATGAAAAAGAGGAGGTAGTACACATCATAATCATACCATAGATGAAACATACATTCCTCCATGACCCAAGAGCAAGGTTGGATGTTTTCAGTGTGGTTCAATGAGTAATATCATGTGGGAGGTTGCAGGAGCACCAAGATCATTCCATAATTGAAACAAGATGGGACATCGTAAGTGCTTTTGTCATAGTGCTCCAAGGTCAGTTGCTCAAGACACTTCTCAGGTGTTGCAAGCTTCAAATGCTTTGATAGGGAGAGGATATCAGAATGAGTCTCATTTTTAGGGAAGGTATATCCATGGTTATTCTTTCAACACCATGTATACTCAGTAAGGAAAATATATACAAGGAAATAGGGTGCTTAATGTAGAGATGGAGAAATTTTTTGTAGCTCTATAGATCATTTTAGATGATCCAGTTGGACCATTTATGGTGATAGGTATAATATTTTTTACCTCTGCCCTTATGAATGTGTTGTTTTATATTGGTGTATCACACTCCTTCGTTGATTCTCATGTTGTTGAACTCCTATGTTAAAAATTATAAATGATGCCTTCAGTGATATAACTACAAATTCCTCTTAGTAAAATAGAATGTTGAGCCTTTTGTGTAGAGATTATTCTATAAATGTGGATATAGCTGAGCTGATGTGGGACTTATCAATGTAGTACATATATGTCTAAGATATAATCATGGGTATGGATTGGATGACATCATTTAAATCTCACATTGACTATTATATAAGGATATTTAGTTTCGGAATAAGGAAAAAATTGAGAATCGCTTTAAAGAAGAATAAGTTGTGATGTTAGGTGAAATTGGCTTGTTGGCACCTACAGTGGGAACAAAATACCATCAATTAGTTTTACTAACTTTGGAATCGATGGAAGAGATTGATAATACCAGTTTTCATGTAGGTGTGGATCAATTTCCATATGTATTTCCCAAGAACTCCTTAGAATTACCAACATTAAGGGTAGTGTAGATTATGATTGATCTCCTTCTAGGGACAAGTCATATTTCCTTTCTGTCAAATATGATTTTACAAATAGAGTCAAGGGAACTGAAAGTGAAATTGGTGGAAATGGAAAGAAAATGTTTCTTTTGGACATGTATGTCTCCATGGGTAGCAATGATATTGTTTATAAGGATGTTGATGGATCCTTTTAATTTTATTTGATTATCATAATGAGTATTTAACCACTGCCACATATTGATGACATGTTCGTTCAATTAAGGGGATCCTAGTGGTTCTCAAAAATTTACTTACTATCGGGATATCACCAATTGTGAGTTCAGAAGGAAGATATTCTTAAGACAGCCTTCAAAAGAAGATATGAAAACTATGAATATGTAGTCATGGATTGCGGTCTTATGAATTCACCATAATTCTTTATAACATTGATTAATTTTATATTTCAGATATATCTGTATTCTTTTTAATGTTGTGTTTTTGGAAAAAATCTTGGTGTATTCCAATACAAGGGACAAACATGAGAAACACTTGGAAAAAATATTGGAAATCTTGAGAGATAATCATTTTTATTCCAAATTATCTAAGTGATTTTTGGATATAAGAGGTATTCTTTAATGTCTATGTGATTTAAAAAAATGTGTTTCAGTGGACCTTGAAAATATAGAAGTTGTTATCTCATGGAAACCACTGAAAAATTCCTTTGAGATACGAAGCTTTATTTTTCTAGCTGGCTACTATTGACACTTTCTTTATGACTTCTCATGACTACAGTCATAAATTTTAGCTCTAGAAAATAATAATTATCTATTAAAATGGATGAACAGATTACATAATTCTTTCAAATAGATGAATGTTTGTCTTACATCGGCCCCTATTTTTATTTTTCTAGAATCAAGATAGGGGTATGTGGTGTACTATGATTCTTATCAATCTAGGTTGGGATATGTGTTAATTCCATGATACGATGTGGTATCTTATGGTTCAAGATAGTTGAGAGTTCTTGAGAAGAATTACCCAACACAATATTTGGAGTTACCTACCTTTGTCCATGCATTGAAGACCTAGCATCATTATCTATTTAGTGAGAAATTTACTGTGTTCACAGACCCCAAAAGCAAGAAAAATATTATCTCACAATGTGAGTTAAATTTGAGGAAATGGATATGTTTAGAGTGTCTCAAAATGATAAAGTATAACATGATGTATAAATCGATAAAGGGTAATTTAGTCACTAGTGAATTAAGAAGGAAGTCTGATGCTCTGTTGGTGAATGAAGCCTCATATGTATAGAAGTTGATATCGGTCCTAGCCAACATGGATATTTAATTTTAAGACCGAGGGAATGTGGAAATATTCTTTTTAGTCTCTATGGTTCCATATTTTTTAAATATGGTCAAAGAGGCACAGACATCCGATGTAGAATTCAGGGTTATGAGTTTAAAACTCAATTGGGGGGAGACCATTATGGGTGGAATATTTATGGGAGTTTGATTTTATCATTCAAATATCAGTTGGTTAAACCTACTACTTTTCAGAAACAAATTATTCAGGAATACCATCATTCCAGATGGGATTTAATTCCATGAACATAGAATATTTAAAAAAAAATTAAAGCACAGGTTTGGTGGAGCTACATAAAAAAGAAAGTGGATGAGTTTGCTTCAAAGTGCCCAACGTGTCAGAATGTTAAGGCATAGATTCAGTACTAGTGGGTATATTGTAGGATTTACCTATCATTGTATTTTAATAGGATTAGATTTCTATATTTTTTTTTTCAGGTCTCCCATGAAAGGTCTAAAAAAAGATGTCATATGGGTGATAGTGGATCGGCTCACAAAGTCATCCCATTTCATTTCTATTAGTTAATACCATATAGTGGAGGATCTATCTAAATCATTAATCCAATAGGTGGTAAAGATACATAGAATACATGTTCTAATAATCTCCGAATGATATATGAGGTTCATGTTTCATTTCTGTAAATCCTTACAGAATGATCAGGGAACTCAGTTGACTATGAGTATGATGTATCATCCTTAGACGAACAGCCAATCCAGAAGGATGATACTAATGTTAGAAGACATGTTTTGGGCTTATGTAATGGATTTTGGTGGCTCATGGGAGGAGTATGTACCCTTAGTGGAGTTCTTGTATAATAAAATCTACCATTCCTCGATACATGTGGCTTTATTTGAAGCATTGAATGGATGTCCTTGCCTTTCTACACTATATTGGGTGGAAACATGTGAGACTTCACTAGTTGGGCCTAGTCTTGTCTAAGAATCAATGAAGAAGATTTAGATGATCTGAAAGATTCTGGAGACATCTCAGATTCATAAAAAATCTTATGTGTGTCATCATCGATGACCGTTGTCATTTTTCGTGAGTGGTCTTGTATTCTTGAGGATCTCTCTAGGGCTTGACATTGTTTTTTTTGAGATGCAGTTCACGTTATCTATTCATCAAATTAAATCATTCAAGATAATGTATGGGTTGGAGATGTGGAATAACGTTTAGCATTACTACCATGGTTCAGTGTGGAGCGTAATGTGTTCCACATATCATTGTTGAAAAAGTATTACTCTGAACCTGACCATGCGATCAGATGGGATCACAATGACCTAGATTTGGAATTTTTGATAGTACATATACTGGTGTGTATTCTTTTATAATAAATATAAAGTCTTTCATGGAAGAAGAATCATTCTAGTTAATTTTTATGTTATCATGTTTAGATTTGGGAAGAGTCTTTGGAATGTGATAAGGAAATGAAAGATCAATGGACAAAACACTTTCAGGGCAACAATGGTTTTCTAATTTCAGCAAATAGAAAGCCCAATGGTGGGGAGAATATAGTATCCCTTGTTTCTGTTATTTAACCCTTATGATATAATATTTATGTTTTTAAAGTTTAAGGGTTATGGATGGGAGATTTGGGGTAACTTTTAATATGTTTTGGGGGGAAATGATGGTTTCACAGGTTGCACACGTTTTGTCCAATCCATGTGGAATGAATAGTAGAAACCATGAGAAGTTTCATAAACTAGATAGTAGCTTTAGCATAGTGTGCGCAAAATTAGGGATACCATGTGAGGAGGATGTGTGGGGTGATATGTAAGGAATTGTCTAATGAACATTTAGTTCACGGTTTTCTTAACCATGAAAACTAGTGTGCGTGTGGTTAAAAGAAGATCTTAAAAAAGTGAATTAATGTTAGTATTGACATTAATACACATATTTTTTGGACAAATAAACTCTATCTTGTTATTTTTCTTCTAATATTCCGTTATATGGGTCTCCTATTGATCTGGAGGCAATCCCAAGGATTCCCTTGGTGGCTGGAAATTGTATTCTTGATGTTTATAACCATTTATCATCATTGTTGATTGGTTTCTTAAATATAGTTAGATTTACTTCTCCTATTTTCATTCATTCTCAGATCTACACCTATTTTGGGTAGATCTAAGATGTTGGATTCCAAATATGATTATATTTTGTTTTTTTGTGATAGTAGAAGAATTCTATGTCCATTTTTGGAAAGAATCAACTCGATTTCTAGACCGTTATTCATCTGTTGTCTGTTTTCGCAAAAACCATAAAGTTAGGAGGCTTCAATATCATCTACTCATTCTTGAATTGACCAGATTAGATTCAAATTGATTAAATTGAATGAAATTTATTGTGAAATATATTTTCAATTCATTGTATAAATATTTTTTAGTAATGAGTTATCATTTTTTGGAATTGGGTAATCTCTGTGAATTTTTGTGAATTTTTTTAGTTTTTAAAATTTATAATTGTGATTTTGAATTGTATATATTTTTTAATATCTATATTGGTTTTTGGGAATGGGTTTTTAAATAACAAATGGAACTTTATTTAAAGGGTTTGGAATTAAATGGTTTTTGATAGAAATGATGTTTTTAATAAAAAGGGGATTTTATTAAAAATGTCTTTTTCATGATCCTTGGGAATATTGGTCTGTGTTTTCATATTTCATTTCTAGGGATTGGTTGGAATATGACCTTGTGCTTAGTTCCAAAGTTCCAATGGCACATGGGATATAACTACCTTGTGATGACATGGTAAATCGATGAGAAACCAGTCATGAGTATGTAATTATCATAATAGAGCATGCACGGTTAGTATCATGGATATGTGGAATGGTTTGGGTAAGCCAAAGGAATATTGGGAAATGGATATGAAGGTTTTTTAGTAATTTTTCTGGAAAATTAACATACTAAAAAATTGGTCCCAATTTCACATATATACATTTTGTTACAAATGGTTTTGTAAACTGTTTATATTTAGTTACCAAATGTTTTTGGAATTTATTTATATAAATTTTTTTATATAAATGTTTATAACTATTATATCCTTTTGGAATGAGTAGGTAAGTCATTGGGTAAAGTCTGTTGAGGTTTATACTCACCCCTTCTTTGGAATTTTGATTCTTTTTCTAATTCTATATTTTGAGATAGGGGAAAAGGTAATGTATCACACATTTTAGCACCACGTTGTGATACATGGGTTTTTTGGTGTTCTTATAGCATGGATTTAGGGGAGCATGGAGTGTTATGGTATTCTTGGAGTCATTAGTTATTTATCCACTATTTAATTTTATATTTTATTTTTCTTCTGTTGGGGTACAAATTAGTGTGGTTTTGAAATAAATGATGTGGTTGTGTTGTCCTCATTTATTCATGCATCATATAGTGATTTGTTTGGTTATGGTTTTCTAGGTTAATATTTGTATTTTTTAAAAGGTTAAATCATCCCCCACATGTATCTGAATCCCTTTAGCATTTATTTCTAGCCTTTTTCATATTATAGATGTCCCCTAAGTCCAAGTAATGAATTTTTGTACTCTCAAGCTAATGAAAATTAGTGGGTCATTAAAATCCTGATATATTACCCCATTTAATTTGGTAATGATTATTGTTTCTATAGAATTATGTTGGAATTAACTTTTAATGTTTTCCCACTTATACGGGGTATGTGATGATTATCTTCCAAGACACTTATTGAATTTTATATAATTTATAATTTTTTTTAAATAGCTCAATTGATTTCATGAGATAACATAATCATTTCTGATTTTTGGAATTATTATGTGTGTTAATGTAAAATAGGTGGGTTTCATGGTAAATATTTTTAATGGGTTATCATTTATTCTAAGAATCCCTTTAGAAGTTTATTTTTTTTATAATTTCATATAGTGTTTTATGAAAAACATTGTGTAGTAATGATGAATACATGAGTTATTAAAAAACTATTTAAGATCAATGTTTGTCATGTTAATGGAAAAATATCTATTATTATCTAATGGTTTTGAAATGGGCGTACCAGTTTCCTTATTCTTTTCCATACAACCCTTATTAATATTTTTTGTTCTTATTCTCAAAATTAAAATATTTTTCTTATTTTTTATGGATTTTTAGAACTATTATGAGGTTGTGTTCGAAATTGTATTGATTATCTAGCAAAGATATTGTGTTCATTTTAAAATTATAGTATCATGGAATAAATTGGCACTATGTGGATATAACCACATTGTAATACATGTGTTTTTAATGTTGGAGTTATGAACTAACCCTCTAAAAAAATAATCCAAAAAAATTACACCCTGGTGAATTAAAATAAATTCTATATTTAAAACTCAATTTAGGTAATTTTTTAAGGCTATGTCCTTATACTCATTCTCATCTTAATATTGAAACTTAATTTAAAATTATCACTTTTTATATGGATGAAAAAAGAACAATAATTTACCTCATTTATCAGAAAAGGATTAACTTTCCAATTTTAACATTAGATTATGTTGGAATATATATTTAATAAGGTGGTTATTGATACTACCATTAAAACAAATTTGGTATATTTATGATATGTTTTATAATATTTTATATATTAAATGAACCATTATAATGATAGTGTAATTTAGGTGTACCATAATTTTTTTCTAACTAATTTTTATTTATTATACCATACATATGAATTTTTTTGTTAACAAAAACATCATCAAAAGCTGTATTGGTAAGGGAAATGGACATACGATAAATGAGGGATAATGGTTTTTGGAAACAAATCAAGAAACATGAATAAATAGATCCTAAAACCTAGATGTTTTGTAAATGTATCTATTATCTAGAAAATTTTAATTTAGTTATCTATAGGATCAACCAATCAAAAAATAATAATCTTATTTTTGCCTTAATTTAGATTATTATTTGTCTACATTCTATTTTTGCAAGATATGTTTTTATTATTTCTGTTGTATAAAAATTGATTTCTATATTATATTGTGAATTGTTGATTTAACGTTTTATTATTTATGATATTTTTTGTCATCTAAGAGAGGGTATAGTATCCTTATGATTTTATTATTCCTCACCATAAGTCTATAACAAATGGAAATATGGGGTGGAGCTCTTAATTTAATAAGTCTCTCTAGAACATCATTATTTTGGATGACCATACAAGTGATGTAATAATGTAGTATCAAAATGATTTTTCATCATTCATTTTAAGTCATGGATATAAAATATAGGATAATTTATAACATGATATGGACCCATACCTATATGTATTAAACAGATATATGGGGAAAGTAAATTTTACCAGAGATATTATTATAATTAGTAATTTTTAAAAATTGCTATATAAGTATTTCTAGGAATATAGTGTTTGATTTATGATATGTTAATTAATATTGGCATTGTTTAAAAAAAGGTCATGTGTTCATGCATAATATTCAAAATATATTTTAACACACCAATAATTTTTTTTAGTAATTTAAAATAATTTAAAAATAGGTTTTTTAATTAATAATAATACATATAGAAAATTATAAATTATAGAAATCAAATTAATTAATGTTCTAAAAACCAATTATTCTTTAATATTGATTTTTTTTTCTAAAATAATAAATTAATATGAATATATGTATTTAATTAGTTTTATAAAATTCATTTTTATCAATATTTTATTTAATTAAATATAATATATATTGACTGTTATAATAATTTTGATAAATAAAAAATTATGTCACGAATATATTCACTATTGATATGAAACTCTAAGATTTTAAGGTAAATTTATCCTTAAATAATTTAAATTAATTAGATGTATTATATTAATACATCATTGAGTTACTGTGAAACAACACTTTTTTATAGTTATAACCTAGCCATGAAACATAATTTTTCCAATTTTGTGATTTGAAATTCGAAAAATGGATATACACCATTGCAATAGGTATGTATTTTAGAGTCTAATAGGATCAACATAATTTTTTGGTGAATAATAATTTAACCCTTGTGAATAGTAATGTACCCTTATGAATAGTAA
The DNA here is from genome assembly GCA_963277665.1 of Viscum album. Taxonomy (NCBI): domain Eukaryota; kingdom Viridiplantae; phylum Streptophyta; class Magnoliopsida; order Santalales; family Viscaceae; genus Viscum; species Viscum album. Next base: position 2,011,455,309 of record OY728155.1, read on the forward strand.
TGTTTCCCTTATGAAAAGTAACATGAACCACATGTTTAGTAACCTCACCCATAAAGTATAAATTAAATTTCGGCACCTTATAAATGATACTGAATGTTTTAAAAATAAATAATTAAGTGTTTGTATTTTTAAAAGTAATAAAAATTTATATACAATTTTAAATTAAAAAATTTATTTAAAATAAAGATCATTTCAATAAAATGTATTCATAAATTAATATTTTGTTGCACTACGATTTTAAGATAATTTTATGTGACCTCTGTTAATTTTTTAATGTGTTATCAATTCAGTTTTAAAATTAAAATCCGTACAATTCACGTAAATATTGAATTGATTTAAAAATAATAATTTTTCATATTTTTAAATTTAGTTTGATAAAATGAAGAACATTTATTAATTCAAAAGATTTAAATGTTATTAGGATGAATTTTTGGGATTTTTCTGACAATCATTAATTTTGTGAATAGTGAAATTTAATAATTTAAGAAATATTCTAAATAAATGAATCTATGCATCATTTTTGAGTCATGGATGTTGTAAATGGACATTGGTTCAAACTCATGTTAAATTAGTAATATTTTTCATCAAAAGAGTCAATACTATTCATATTCTTTAGCCCAAATAATGATTAAAATAATAAAAAAACCCATACATTCCTCTATAAAACCCACCCCTCACTCCATCTTCCCTTCCATTCTCTAATCCATGATGCATACCAAAGTTCTTGCCAAACACTATTCCATAGTTCCTACCCACCTCCATGAGCCCTTGGTCTTTCCAAAATACCAGAACTTTCTCTCTTAAAGAGGTTCTCAAGGAGGATATTTCAAGAGATAAACTCTCTCCCTTTTTCTTTTAATTTCGTTTTCAATTTGTTTTATATTCTTATTTTCTAATAAATTCCTCTATCTATATGATCATCATAACTATAGTATCAAAAACATACTGTAATTATATCAAATTAATGGATTAAAAATCATCAATATCTTTTCTTTCTCTCTCCCTTTTATTTTAAAAATGAAATCATAATCCGAGAGGTTCCAATTTATGACCTTTGTGGACGATGAACCATCATTCATCATATTCTTTTTTATTGTTGTTCATGAAACCATTTTTACAGTCAAGAAATTTCTAAAATATTTATTATATTTAATTAAATGATTCTGGAAGCATCATTTGTATATGATACTAAATAATATAACAAAACTGTTTTGTCGTGATAAAAAACCCACCGTAAAAATGTAAATGAATATCACTAAATGACAAATATAATGATTCATCCTCAAACCATGTAATGGAATGATATATAAAAAATTTTAAAAAAATTTATGTTCATTAATAATATATAAATTCAACCCTAGAGAATTATTTCCATTCTACGTGATCTTTTAGAATTATAATCAAGCAAGCCGGTCATGAATATCAAGAAACAATCACCCTGGAACGACATAATTCAATATTATAACTTAACAAAATCTAATAAATGAACTTAATAAAATTATAATAAATTATAAACTTGTATTATAGGTTCTTAATTAACATATTAATGTGTATAATTTCATATTCCAGGAACTTATAGTCACGTGGAGATCATATTTGGACATAAGGTAAGGGTTTTCTCATCTTACTTCTATTTTTCTGAGATATTCTTTATTCACCACTATTTCTTATGAATGGTGTATTTATAATTACCATTGATTTATAATAAGATGAATATATTTATTTTCAAGGTATTATATGTATTATTTTATGATTTTAATGTTTGGGTAATATGATTCGATTGATTACAAAGTGGTAAGGGTTTACACCCAAACTGTCATTTTTTCTTTCAGGTTATTCATTCACTATCCATACCCAAATGAAATTATTATTTATTTGTTTTTTAAATCTTATATATTCTATTTTTATGTTCCGATATAATATATTCAGGTCATTTCACCTTTATTTTATTGTATTATATTTTTTAAAACAGTTCCCTTCAAAAAAATTCTCAATAAACGGGCCCAATTTAAGAGAACGTCTTGAATTATTACCCATTATAAAGTGCACAATATAATCTATTTTAAGCCATAAATTTTTTTAAGAAAATAAATAATTTATCAACAAAATCTATAATGGTTCATTTCTCTTTTTATTACAAAAAACATTCAATTCCTCTTTGACATCTCATTAATGTTTTCCATAGACCATACTAAAAATATTTATTTCTAAAGATTCATTAAAAACACATTCAATATGATTTCACATCAGTGGGAAATATTTTATGCCTAAAACGTAATTTAAATGTATTTGAATTTTATATTATGCTATTAAAATCTATACTATATGATTTTACAACAAATGAAAATGTTTTTCTAAAATAACACTTCCTTCCAAAAGAAACCGGTTTTTTCTTGTCTCACTTTTAATTCAATCATATTTACAACTTGTTCACCACTTATTACTTATATGTGGTTTAAGTAATTCCCTTTGATATATCAAATCATGTGCCTTATAATTCTTAGGATATTATATTGAATTATGAATTAAATGATTCAAAGGGGTATGAGACACTTTCAAATGTTTAATGATAATTTTCCTCAATAGTTTATCAATGATTTAATTAGATTATTTTCATTTATGATTATTATTAAAATATTTCAAAGTGGTAAGGGAAACATTGGTATAATTATAAGGCCTCGGCCTTAAACCTTACTTAATATTGAATTAAATGAATAATTCACATTGAGGATATTTTCAGGTTTAGAGTTTTAGAAAATTAGATCATAATTATTACATCTCAAAAGATTTCACAGAAGACACTTCTACAAAGATTCCTTTTTTTAAAAAACATGAACTCTTAAAAAGAGTAATATCTAGTTCCATGTTTAATACAGGATGAATTTTCCTTGATCCCATCCTTGACATTATTCCGCATTATTTCATGTGAAAAACATTTCAAAAAAACTTGGTGTGAGCATAAAAATCTCAGTAAGGGATACACAAAGAAGGAAAACTGTTTGTTTTTCAAAACATCAAGTAAACCATGAATAATTTATCAAAGTAACAATTTTTCCCATTAAGAATTAGAAAATACTCTTCAATGAATAAAAGATCATTACTTACCTTTTTTAAACCAAAATAATTCCATAAAACCCATATAAAGAACACATAACATATAAAGGTAACTTGGGACATAAACATACTTAAATGGAATAACCATACGATCAACTTCCACACATATCACTAAATGGAATAGCCATACGGCCGACATCCATACCTAATGCATTGGAGGTTATAATCTAACCACTAGTCTTGGTATTCATGGCACCACCAGTCATATGGTTTATCACATAACCACCCGTCAAATGTCCAAGTACCATTATAAAATCATAAGATATAAAAAAATATAATGGAAAGAAAACACTTCCACATTTCGATCACAATATATCACATAAATATATTGACATAACTAGTATATAATAAAAACCATTTTCAATACCAAAATACATAAAAGATTATATGCTACTTATTTCATTTTAAAAACATTACGATTTGTTGAGGAAGCGAAAGACCAAATAATACTCGCAGCGGCAGAAAAGATCATTGTCACCGCGTGCATTAAAATAAAAATTCTTTTTTTAGTTTAGTAAAACGCTTTGAAGAAAAATATTACCTTTGAATGAAATGATAATTCAACGGTGTTTTACACAGCATATAAAAGAAATTCTTGGATTAGAACAAAATATTCCTCAATGAATGGAGATTGAGATGAACTCCCTTACCTCGTCTCTAACTTGACTCGATCGATCTTTAATCTCCTGAATAATAAACTAGTGTTAATTTCTACTTTCTTAAGAACCTTTTTCAAGTTTATTATTCATTTTATATCACCTATTTCCATGTTATAAACATTATGTAATCATTTATGTTAATAATGTCTGTTTTGTCGATATTTGGTACTTAAGTCAAAAATGGACTTCTTACAATTACATGATGATCATGTGGTCAAAGGTTCATTATATCCAGAATGATATTCATGATTTTTATATCATATATATCATATATATCCAGAATATAGATGTATTTATAATAGTACATAACATTTAGAGGTAAGAAATGAAATGCACCGTTCATGGAGATGGTAAGCTGTATGTACGCATGAACGCTACTTTCATTTCTATTTCATATTTAATGGAGTGAAATCATAATGATATAAATTTATACTATAATTCCATTATAATATCATATATAATATCATTAACTTTATCCTTTATACATCCTACATATGGCATTAACAAATCAAATCACTTTGAGGGGCCGGTAGTCCGCACTTCTTAAAATGAAGATATCGTGTTTACCCATAATGGAAACCGTAAAGGTATTCCATAAATTAAAGACACAGAAGAATAAGTAAAACATAAAAATAATATATACCATATATAAATAGAGTGAAATATTAATGTCCACCATGAAATGTGTTAAAATAAAATTGAACAATCATCATTTCGTGAGGCAGAAATTCGCCAACCACAAAAAAGAGTATGTTCTTTAACCATTAGACGGAGGTGTGTGTAAGTGTAAATCAAATACTTCTCAAACAAAAATCCTAGTATATTTAGGATACTGGTTTTGTTACAAAATAATGTAACAAAACGAGTTTAGGGGGTTGGAGAAGAAAAACAAAAAAAAGAACACAAGTGAAGACATTACCTTTAAATCGGGTAACTCCTCTTGGTTTGAGCCAAAATGGTTTCTTGAAGAGATTTATGCCTAAGGTAAGGCTTCTAGGATGAGGATAGGGATGTGGAGAGATAAAATGAGCCGAGATTGGGTGAGAAAATGTCTTGATTTGTGTGGGTAAGGTGGTAGAGGTGGGGCCTTTTTTAAGAGAGAGGAGGGGCAGTCTTGGAAAGTTATAAAATGTTACATTATTATACAATGAGTTTTGGATTTTAAAGGTCCCAAAATTATATATTTTGATGATAAGGAGATAATTGTTTGAAATACACAAATACAATAGGTTTTTGACAAGTGTAGGTCTTAGATTTTACATTATCTTTTCATTTTATTTAAATCATTAAATCATGAAGTAATCGTTGCATCATCATAGTGTCAAAAATAATTTAATTGATTTATTGGATAAAAATTAAAAAAAAAATAATAATGTTGGAAATATTTTTGGCTTTATAATGATTATTTATAGTAATAAATTTGACTTTTATAACCCCATTTAAAAATTTATTTATTAAAACAATACAAGTTTGTGACATTTTTATATTAACTTTAAATAAAAAGTTATTAATGTCATTTTCTAACCCAAGGGGATCCATGGGGTCCCCATGTTGACCCATGGATTTTATTATTCGGCCATGACAAATAAAATAATGGTAGGACATGTTTCAAGGTCATTTCATATTATTAAAACATTATTTTTACCTTAAATTACAAAAATTACATCTAATCGCGACTGATAAAACATAAAAGTTACTATTCACCAAAAAAATTATTTTAATCCCATTGAACCAAATTCTACATTTTATGGACAACCATGTATGTCAGATTTTTGAAATTCAATTCACAAAAGTGGAAAAGTTCCATTTAAACGAAAAATCTGTCTTTTTAACTACCACTTACTGAATTCACTATTCATCAAAAATTGATGATTTTTTCAGAAAAATACCGAAAATTCACCCTAAGCTATATTTGATATTCTGAATTCAAAAATGATATCTATTTTAAAAATTCAAAACATATAAGTTGCATTAGTTAATTTAATAATTAATTCCCGTTGTTAAAAAGAATACCGTGTTTTTATGAAACAATATATATCAAAAGATTGACACTAGTTTAAGTCTAATTTCAAAGTGAAATAAATTCCAATGAACACCATTGGATTAAATGGTAAAAATTTATTCTAATTTCACTTTAAAACCAATTCAAATGATAATCTAATCATATAAATAAATTATATTAAAAAGAGGTTTTGAATTAAAATACAACATTTTTCACTATTTATTAAAAATGAACTTTCTCAGAAAAATACCAAAAATTTACACAAAGTAAATTTTGATGTCCCGATTCTAATAAAGAATTTTATTTGGTCCAATAGAATGTATAAGAGTGACCAAAACTATATTTTACGATGGTTCACCATCAAAAAGCGATAATTCGACATTTTAGGGAATATCAGAGTATCTATGCCTAAAATTGAATTCTTTTCTTATTTTAAGCATTTATCTTTTATTGGATAAATGTAAAATCATTTAACAAACATATAAAATAATATTTTAGTTATTTCTATTCATTCCCGCCAATACAACAGCTACATGCTAATTACCATTTAAAATAATATTATTATATTACTAGTGTGCAACGTAAGATTTCGAAGAAACTCGTTGTTGTGTATCGGGTACACTATCAAACATAGAAACCCCTTTAATGTAAAATTAATATTTAATTCAAAAATATTAATAAATATGAAAATGTATTATTCTTTATTTACCAAGGATGTTACATCCTTCCCCCCTTTTGAGAATTGCGTCCTCGCAATTTTATTCGCTTATCAAAATAAATGGGGGTATTTATCCCTTATAGCATTTTCAGACTCCCATGTTGCCTCTTCACCCATATGGTTTTTCAACAAAACCTTTACTTGGTGAATTACCATATTCTGCAACACTTTCTCTCTACGGTCAAGAATCTGGACTGGTTGTTCTTCATAAGAGAGATTCTCTTCCAACTGAACTACCTCTGGGCTCAAAACAAGAGATGGATCAGGAATATAAATTCTCAACATCGAAACATGAAAAACATTGTGTACCTAAGATAAATTAGGAGGTAAAGCCACTCGGTAAGCTACTGATCCAACTTTCTCTAGAATTTCATATGGTCCAATGATCCTTGGACTCAGCCTTCCTTTCCTACCAAATCACATCACACTTTTCGATGATGAAACATTGAAAAAAACATGATCACCAACCTCAAAAGATAGATCCTTCCTCCGGTTATCAACATAAATTTTCTCTCTGCTCTGAGTTGTTCTCATGTCCTTCTAAATCAACTGAACTTTCTCTGCGATCTTTTCTACCAATTCTGGTCCTATCAACTTCCTTTCACCCACTTCATCCCAAAAATCTTGAGTTCGACACCGCTTCCCATATAATGATTCAAACGGAGCCATCTGTATACTGGAATGAAAACTATTATTATATGAAAATTCAACCAAAGAAAGATGTTGGTCCCAACTTCACTGATAATCCATCGAGAAAGCACGTAGCATGTCCTCCATGGTCTGAATGGATCATTCTGACTACCCATCTGATTATAGATGAAAATTTGTACTAAAATTTAATTTAGTACCCAATGACTTCTGATGGCCTTTCCAAATGAAATAATTGAACCTAGGATCACGATCAGATACAATGGAGAGGGGAACTCCATGTAACCTGACTATCTCTTTAACATACAAACAAGCAAGTTTATATAAAAAAAAGTACCTATAATGGTAAGGAAATGAGAATATATAGTCAATCGATCAACTATAACCCTTATTGCATTGTTACCTCGAGATGTCTTTGGTAATCCGACAATGAAGTCCATGGATAAATTTTCCCAGTTCCACTCTAGCACAGGTAAAAACTCCAGCATCCCTTTCAGTAACTACCACTCTACTTTAACCTGCTGAAAAATCAAACACTTCACAATAAAATTAGAAATATCTCTTTTTATACCATCCCACCAGTAATACTCCTGTAGATCTTTGTACATCTTAGTACTACCTAGATGAACTGAAAACAGGGAACTATGAGCCTCAAATGACAACTCATTCTTCAACTGTGAATCACAATCCACACATAATATCTTCCAAAACCTCAAAACACATTCATTATCAATGTTAAATTCAAGAAACATACCCTTCTGAACCAGTTCTACCTTTTTCTACAACCCACTATCGTTCTTCTGCACTTACTTAATTCTGTCAAATAGAGACGATCTCACTGACACCCAAAAAAACAGAATAACTTCCTGCACCAACAAATTCTACGCCAAAGTTCATCAAATCAAAAATCAAAGGATCTCGTTCCAAGCATAGCATGGTTAATGAAGCATTACTTTTTCGACTCAAAGCATCAACCACTTTATTTTCTTTTCTCGGATGGTAATGAATTGTAAAATCGTAATCTTTTATTAATTCCAGCCATCTCCTCTATCTCATGTTCAATTATTTCTTAGTTAATATATACATTACATTTTTGTGATCAGTACATATTTCACACTTTACTCCATAAAAATGATTCCTCCATATTTTTAGAGCAAAAACAACAACATCTAATTCCAAATCATGTGTAGGGTAATTTACCTCATGATTTTTCAACTGACGTGAAGCATAAGAAATTACCTGATCATTCTGCATAAGGAAAAAACCAAGTCCTTTCAATGAATCATCACTGTATATAACAAAATCACCATTCCTGGAAGGAAGTACCAAAACTGAAGCATTTATCAATCTTCTTTTCAACCCCTGAAAACAATCATCACATTCTTTTGTCCAGATAAATTTAACACCCTTCCGAGTTAGCTTAGTCATTGTACTAGATAACTATGAAAAGGTTTCAAAAAACCATCAGTATTAACCTTCCAAACCAAGAAAACTACGAATCTCAGTTACATTTGTGGGTCTTGGCCATTCTTCAACAACTTTTCTTTTATCAGGATCAACAGTTATGCTATTTTTTTGAAACAATGTGACCAAGGAAATAAATTTGTTGTAACCAAAACTCACACTTGCTGAATTTTCCATACAGTTTCTTTTCTTTTAAGGTATGCAAGATAACTCTTAAAAGACATTCATGATCCTATTTACATTTAGAAAACACCAAAATGTCATCAATGAAAAAAACCACAAACTTATCCAAGAGGTCGTGGATAATTCTACTAATAATGTCAATGAATACAACAGGTGCATTGGTTAACCCAAAAGGCATAACTAGAAATTCATAATGGCCATATCTAGTATGAAACGATGACTTTGGAATGTCTTCTTCTTTTACTTTCAACTGATGGCTCCCTGACCTCAAGTCAAACTTCCAAAAATACTGAGCTCCCTGGAGCTGATCAAACAAATCATCGATATGAGGCAAAGGATACTTGTTCTTAACAGTGATATTATACAAGGATCTATAATCAATGCAATGTCTCGTTGAACCATATTTATTTTTAACAAACAATACAGGAGCACCCCATGGTGATGTGCTAGGTTGAATGAAACATTTATCTCATAACTACTACAATTTCTTCTTTAACTCTAAAAGTTCAACTTGAGCCATTCTATAAGGGGGTTTTGAAATTAGCTTAGAATCATGAACTAAGTCTATAGTAAATTCAACTTCCTGATCATGAATAATACCTGGAAACTCCTCATAAAAAACCTCAAGATACTCATTTACCACTAGCACATCATTAATCTTAACAGTTCCCTTATTTTCAAAAATATGTGCAAGGTCACGTTCATTTCCATATTTTACAAGTTTCTCAACATCCAGATGTATTATCAAAAGAAATGGTTCATTCATGTACACAAACTGAAAATCATTCTGAAAAGAAACCTCTTTAGCTCGGTAGTCAATCTTATCATGATAAAAAGAAAGCCAATCCATGACCAAAATAACATCAAACTCTACTAAAGGAAAAACAATAAGGTTTGCAGGTAGATTCCTTCCGCACACAAGGAGAGGAAGGTTCTTATAATTTCTTTTTGTCTTAACGTTCCCTCTGGGTGTTTTTACCATAAGTTAAGGATTCATATCTTGAGTTGGAATTCCCAATTCACTAGAAAACTTCTCTGAAATGAATGAATGTGTAGACCCTGAATCAAACAACACATTGGCATAATCTGAAAAAAACAATGTACCTGATACTACTTCATTTGATGCCCCAACATCCGCTGAAGTAGTTGAAAAGGATTTCACCACCCCCCTTATGCTTATAGTCTGGCTACTTTCCCCCAGTTGAGTTCTTTGTTAGACACTAATTTGCATAATGACCCATTTTATTAAACTCAAAAAATCTTACAGCAAGATTTTCATTGCCTGCTTGATCATCTTCCTTACAGTTACGAGCAATATGACCAGACTTACCACACCAAAAGCACTTTCCATACTTGGATAATCATTCTCCCAGATGCATTTTACCACACTTCTCATTGGATGGATATTTGGTTTTCTTACCTTCTTGATTATTTGAGGAATTATTCCCCTTTGCCTTCCAACTAGAACTCTTATTCTGTTGATTTTCAAAGAACACCTGATCATCGGTAAACACCATTTCCACCTTCTCCACACATCGAACATGTTTTTCATATCTTTTGAACTCACGAGATGCTAAACCCCTTCGATACATTGGATTTAACCCTGAGTAAAATCAGTTGGTTTTACAATCAATATCTCGTATGAAATTTGGAGCACACCTTTCTAGTCGAGTGAACTTTGCTCCATAAGAAGCTACTGAGTCATCCTCCTGCCGCAACTCTAGGAATTTTCATTCCATCATAAGATGAACCACATTAAGAAAATATTTATCAAGAAACATACCTTTGAATTATTCCCATTGAAGATCATCAATCTCATCACTATCCCTGATATTTTTCATCATCGACCACCACTGATCTGCTTCACCATCAAAATGGTAAACAACAAGACTAACCTTTTGATGTTCTGAACACCCCATGACATCAAAAATATTCTCCAGTCCTTTAATCCACCAATCTGCTAGAACATGGTTAAATGATCCTCTGAATGATGGGGGATGTTTCCTCATGAAATGTTCCACCACTGACATGTTCTTCTACAGTTGATCTGGCTGATCTCGTGCATGGATACCACCACCATTTAGAGTCTGAGTCAACTATACCATCACTGTAACAAACTGTTCAGTTCCAATTCCGACCATCTCAGGTTACTTATTTGGAAATTTGTCTTCCTCATGATGTCATCACAGCATAGCTTCCTTCCCCACTAGAAAAACAGGTATTTGTGACTGGATCCCGTCGCAAATGGCTTTTTGCGACGGGGGCCCATCGCAAATCGCCCGTTGCGGAAAACACCGTCGCAACAACAACTATTTGCGACGGGCCCGTCGCTAAAGCTAGTAGTTGCAACAGGGATACTTCCCGTCGCAAATATTACTTCGTATTTTTTGTAAAAAACTTTTCAATGAGTAATTGCGACGGGCCCCGTCGCAAATACGGTTTTTTAGAAAAAAATAAAAAATTATTATTAAATTATTTTAATGAATATAATAATAAGAATATTTGCGACGGGATACTATGCCCGTCGCAAATACTATAAAATAAATAAAATAAATAAATTATTAATAAATTATTTTAATTAATATAATAATAATCCAATTATAATTCAAAAATAAAAAAATATTAATAAATTATTTTAATTATTATAATAATAGAATTATAATTCACAAATAAAAATAATAAATTATTTTAATTAATATAATAATAATAGAATTATAATTCAAAAAAATAATAGAATATTAATAAATGATTTAATTAATATAATAATATTAGAATTATAATTCATAAATAAAAAAATATTAATAAGTTATTTTAATTAATATAAAAATAATAGAATTATTTTACATTCAAATATTAAAATAGTTCAAATATTACAAAAAAATATAATTAAATTATAATATTATAAAATTTTAATATATATATATATAATTTAATATTATAAAATATAAATAATATTATTATTCATATTAATATTTTATAATGAGACAGAAACTACAAATAGAAAAAAAATCATATTTGATTTTACAAACTTTATAACATAAAAACAAACTCTAATCTAAAGGAGGGGGGAGGGGGGATCTGCATATGCCGGTGGAGGAAACTATATCCCTAAAGCATGAGTTAGTCAGCGCATGTAGTACATCTGCTCCTGGTGCTGCTGCTGTCACCGACTCATCTGCTCCTCGTACAGCTGCTGCTGGCGTTGATGCTACTCCTCATGCTGCTGCTGCTGCTGACGCATCTGCTCCTGCTCCTGTCGGAGACTCTCTATCAGTACAGTCTGAGATCGCAACTGATCCTCATACTGTATTGGAGAAGAAGATGCATGATCTCCTCTCGAGCTAGACGCCGACATCGCAGCACTGCCATAATAATCTCCGGGAGTCAGTCGAGAGCTAATACCAACTACCCGGCCCTTCACGAAGGCATACTGGGTGGCGTGCATCCATGCCGCCTCATCAAACTGACAGCCAGTGGTCTGATGACTTGGCCTGACTCTCAGGCCGGGTCTGTGACGCTGCGGCCTCATATGACTCCTGTAGTTGCAATTTAAAATTAAAATTTTGAATATATTATATGCAGTTAATTTTTAAACTTGAAAAGAAATAATACTTACCACGATGTGATGATGACGATCACCTCTGGGCTCCCCAGTAGCAGGATCACTATACATCCTCTGATATACGTCGTACTCTGTAATATCGGGGGTGCTCGACAGCCTATAAGAATAAAAAATAAAATGTTAATATTTATAGTTATATAAAATATTTATAAATAATGTACATACCAGATGCTGTCTATGAGTACTGAAAGAATGACTCCCAGCTCGATGAGTCACCTCCTGTCTCCCCCGATTCTACCTCCCCACTGATGATCTCCTCTGAAAGGCACCACTCAACCAGTACGCACATAATCCATCCCATACATGGGATGAAATGTACTCAGGTCGGTGTTCTCTACATGACTCGTCAAACTCTGACACTCCTGCTTTCTTCATGGCGGCTTTTCTTAAATTGTGCAAAAACTGACGAAAGCGATCACGCATGGCCACGTCTCATGCCTTTTGGATGGCGTTACGCATGGTATCCTCGATCGGATACCATAAACCCTACAAAAAAATCAAAATATCAAGTTAGAAATGAAATAATTTTCAAAATAAAAATTATTTATTTACGTATGAACCAACCAATGGCCGAACATGGCCTGCTGCACATCAATGGGAATATGCTCCCATGTGGTCCATAGCTGAGAGAAATAGTTACGCAAAATAGCGCTGCCCTATCCGACTGCTATATGCGGAAAACTGTAAAAATAATAAACATTTATTATGTGAATAGATTAATAAAATCTTAGTCAAATCCACAGATTATCACACAGGTTACCACACCTCTGTGTGCGTGGATCAAACCCAAGATGTGGACGTCGCTCGGGGACGGGGTCAGGAATCATCAATCATGCAAGACCGCGCCCCCTCCGCGTACTCCCTAGAGCGCCTACAGGCTGAGGGTCATCTGCCAGCAACTCATCCGCATCGAAAGACAGTTCAGCATCCGCCAACTCACGAAATGCGGCATCGTCCATCTGAAACATAAAATGTTAATGTTGTTAGCAAATAATTGATAATTACTATTATATATAAATATATACATATTATGATTGTATATAAATACCATGTAATTCTATCAGTGTTCATCTTCATCATCATCTTCATATATGTCAATGTCATCTTCATATTCCTCCTCAACATCATTGATATCCATTCGAGTTACAGTTGCTTCATATCTTACCATTTCAAATTCATATGTGACATCATTAACATCATCATCATCACCGACTCTTAAATGTGGGGTGTCGTCATCGATACTCATATATCTTTGTAAAAAAGATTGATTTTGAGTACTCTCTTGAAAAAATTCAATTCTTTGTACATCAGTGAAAGCACATTCACTTTGACTAAACTGATTGTCTCGAATTTTGATTTTTATTACACTCCACCAATCAGTCAATTCTCTTGATGTAGCACAGTACTTTGCGTAATAAACATGAAGTGCCTGTTGAGCCAATAAGAATGGTTCATTTACTGTGAGAACACTTTTACATTTAATATCGATGATTCCATGAGTCAGATGAACACGCACGCCTCTCTCTGTATCCAACCACCGACATTTGATCATGGTTATGTAATGTTGTCCAAGATAACAGAGTTCAATGATTTCATCACGTATTCCATAAAAGTCAACTTCATTTTCTCGATGATGAGATCCTCTCAAGCTAACTCCACTGTTCATTGTTTTTTTCGATTCCCCATATGCATGTGTGTGAAATCGAAATCCATTCACCACATATGCATTATAAGTTTTAACAAGTTTGGAAGGTCGGTTACTCAATATACACAGCCGTTTGTCAATTTTATCATCATGTCAAGACACCTGAAAATTTGTGAAATAATTATCAATATAGTAAACTATACATTGAATGTGTTGCTAAAAGATAAAGAATTTATGTTACCAGTTTTTGAAACCTCTGATTGAAATTTTTCAGTCGACGTTCTTCGAGAGCAGCTGCTGTAATTTGTGGGATTTGTTTCATGATATGATTATCATACAACCTATAAAAACCAAAGTTATTTAATGTAACATAAATGATAGAATAAGTGATATAAACACCTACAGTACAACTGATGTCATTTCTTCACAGTTGAGCAGAACATACGTATGAGCTCTATGATGTTCATCATCTGAAAGCCAGCATTCATAAACTCCGCCAAAACCAAGCTCTGGCTGGTTGAAAACATATAATTGATTGTCGATTTCATCAATATTCCTCTCGTTCCGTCCCATTCAGTTGTGTTTTGAAGGATACTCAGATTCAAAATAATGGGAGCAGAAAAAAGATATTTCCTCTTGCAAATAAGCTACTGTAATAGATCCTTCAACAGATGCTTTGTTACGTACTTTTCTTTTCAATTTTTTCATGCATCTTTCAAATATGTACATCCATCGAAACTGTACTGGACCTCCACATTTGGCTTCATATGGCAATTGTAACATCAAATGTTCCATTGAGTCAAAGAAAGACGGCAGAAATATTTTTTCTAGTTTACATATAATTACAACAACATATTTTTCAAGTTTTCGAAGAGAATCATAATCTGTTGTAGCTGCACAAATTTCCTGAAAAAATGAGACATGTCTGATATGGAATCCCAAATCACAAAATTCAATAGACCTCTTAATCCAATGGGTAGATGTCTTTCCATTATAACATGACAATCATGACTTTTTAATCCAGTAATATGACCATTCTTTACACATCTGCCCAAATTGAAAGCAAAGCCATCTGGAAGTCTCAAATCTGCAATCCACTGACAAAATAATAAATGGTTTTCTTTAGATAGTGTATAAGCTACTTTTGGTTTCAGTAACCTTTCTGTTCTGACATTCTCAAACAGTTCCAATTCTGGACGCCTGCATATTTGGGCAAGATCTAAACGTGCATTTACATTGTCTTTTCTCATTCCTGGCATATCCAAAACTGTATGAAATAAATTATTAAAATAGTTCTTCTCAATATGCATGACATCTAACATGTGTCGGACCAACAAATCAGACCAATATGGCAAATCCCAAATTATGTTACGTTTAATCCAATTGTGTTCTTTCCCAAAACCAGAAATTTTCTGCTAGTTTATTGTGGGACCAAAAGTGATGGGAGGTAATGAAAATACAACTGATTTTAACTCTGAACCTGATAGCATTTTTGGAGGTCCATCCCTTTCAACTGTTCCTTTTCTGAAATGAGATCTGTTTCTGCGAAAAGGATGATCAGCTGGAAGAAATCTGCGATGACAGTCAAAATAACAAGGTTTCTTTCCATGAATGGGCATAAATGCTTTGTTCTCTCCCATACAGTAAGTACATGATTTTTGACCATGTGTACTCCAGCCATATAACATCCAATAAGTTGGGAAGTCACTAATTGTCCACATCAATGCTGCTCTCAGTATGAAATTCTGTTTCATTGCAACATCATATGTACTGACACCAGCACTCCACAATAAACTTAATTCATCAATCAATGGTTTCAAATAAACAACAATATTTTTCTTCGGATGTCCTGGAATTAGTAATGACAAAAAGATATATGGCTCCTTCATCAACATCCATGGACGTAAATTGTACGGAGATAAAAAAACAGGCCAACATAAATATTGACTACCATAAGATCCGAACAGACAGAAACCATTAGTGGAAAGGCCCAGTCAAACATTTCTAGCATCTAATGCAAAGGATGGATGAAGTCTATCAACATGTTTCCATGAATCACCATCAGATAGATGATTCAAGCTTTTATCGGTTGGAATATTCTCTTTATGCCATGACATCATTTTTGTTGTATTCCTAGACGTGAATAAATGCTGAAGTCTGGATGTAAGCGAAAAATATCTCAACTATTTTACAAGAATCAAACCAGACATCCCATGTTTTCCTTCTTTATATCTCAGTTTCCCACATGTGGGACAACTATCCAACGACTAATTTTCCCCAGAATATAAAATGCAGTCATTTGAACATGCATGAATCATCTGACAAGTCCCAGATTTCGAACCAGCCTCTTACTCTAATAGTAATTTGTAGGCAAAACATTTCCTTCGGGTAACAGTGTTTTAAGCAAAGAAAATATCTGGTCAAAACAGGTGTTTGACATTCCGTTATCTGATTTGATAGCCATAAAATTTGAAACTGCTTCTAATTTGCTCATCTTGCTGCCAGGATATAATGCATCCTCAGCAGACCTCAGCACCTCATAAAATTCAGACGGTGCCAACTCCGGATTTGAAGCAATATCAGCCGGAGTTTCTGTATGTTGAACAGATGAACCTACAATATCATGTACTAAATCTTGAAACCTGGATGGATCCAGAATCAAGTTGGTATCACCTCCTCTGGAACTGCGTTCACCGTGTTGATACCAAAAAACATAATCTGGTTGAAAACCAAAACGCAAGAGATGTCCCCCCACTTTGTCAAACGTGTCAAACGTTCTCAATGCACATTTTCTACAACGGCATTTTATTTTGTCTTCTGAAACAAATTCTGGATTTGATGCTGCAAATGATAAAAAAGTCTCCACACCCTCTACATATACTGGATTTAAACCAGAACCGTTTGGATTTCTACATTGATTTATCCATATGAGGTCACCTAATAATGATTGTTGAACACCTCGTTGTTCCATATTTTTCTATAAAAAATAAAAGCATTACTGGTTTTGAATAATTTGTTAGAAAAAACACTCAAGCAATGATAATTATAGAGTTTACATCATACACAACTGACGCAAACTTTTTATTGAGATAGACCTAAAAATTGACCCTTTAAGAATTGAATATGTTGAGAATAAAGAAAAACCTGTTACAAATATTGATAATTTTAATATTATATAATTTTTTTATTATTTTCATAGTACTAATATTATTGGTAATTATTCATAATTATTGGTAATTATTCCTAATTATTGGTAATTATTCCTAATTATTGATAATTATTATTAATTATTACTAATTATTGGTAATTATTACTAATTATTGGTAATTATTACTAATTATTGTCAATTATTACTAATTATTATTAATTATTTATAATTATTGATAATTATTACTAATTATTGGTAATTATTACAAATTATTGGTAATTATTACTAATTATTGGTAATTATTACTAATTATTTCTAATTATTACTAATTATTGGTAATTATTACTAATTATTACTAATTGTTACTAATTATTGGTAATTATTACTAATTATTACTAATTATTGGTAATTATTCCTAATTATTACTAATTATTACTAATTACCGGTAATTATTGGTAATTATTGGTAATTACTCCTAATTATTGGTAATTATTACTAATTATTGGTAATTATTACTAATTATTTGTAATTATTACTAATTATTACTAATTATTGGTAATTATTAATAATTATTGGTAATTATTATTAATTATTACTAATTATTGGTAATTATTCCGAATTATTACTAATTATTACTAATTACTGGTAATTATTCCTAATTTTTTGTAATTATTCCTAATTATTGGTAATTATAGATAATTATTGGTAATTATTGGTAATTATTGGTAATTATTGGTAATTATTACTAATTATTGGTAATTATTACTAATTATTACTAATTATTGGTAATTATTCTTAATTATTACTAATTATTACTAATTATCGGTAATTATTGGTAATTATTGGTAATTATTACGAATTATTGGTAATTATTACTAATTATTGGTAATTATTGGTAATTATTCCTAATTATTGGTAATTATTCCTAATTATTGGTAATTGTCGGTAATTATTGGTAATTATTGGTAATTATTACTAATTATTGGTAATTATTACTAATTATTGGTAATTATTACTACTTATTACTAATTATTGGTAATTATTCCTAATTATCGGTAATTATTACTAATTATCGGTAATTATTGGTAATTATTGGTAATTATTACTAATTATTGATAATTATTACTAATTATTGGTAATTATTGGTAATTATTCCTAATTATTGGTAATTATTCCTAATTATAGGTAATTATTGGTAATTTTTGGTAATTATTGATAATTATTGGTAATTTTTACTAATTATTACTAATTATTGGTAATTATTACTAATTATTACTAATTATTGATAATTATTCCTAATTATTACTAATTTTTACTAATTATCGGTAATTATTGGTAATTATTGGGAATTATTGGTAATTATTTGTAATTATTACTAATTATTGGTAATTATTACTAATTATTAATAATTAATGGTAATTATTCCTAATTATTGGTAATTATCGGTAATTATTGGTAATTATTGGTAATTATTACTAATTATTACTAATTATTGATAATTATTCATAATTATTACTAATTATTCCTAATTATTGGTAATTATTCCTAATTATTGGTAATTATTCCTAATTATTGGTAATTATTCCTAATTATTGGTAATTATTACTAATTATTACTAATTATTACTAATTATTTGTAATTATTACTAATTATTGGTAATTATTACTAATTATTGATAATTATTACTAATTATAGGTAATTGTTACTAATTATTACTAATTATTACTAATTATTGGTAATTATTACTAATTATTACTAATTATTGATAATTATTCCTAATTATTTTTAATTATTACTAATTATTGGTAATTATTCCTAATTATTGGTAATTATTCCTAATTATTGGTAATTATTCCTAATTATTGGTAATTATCTGTAATTATTGATAATTATTGGTAATTATTACTAATTATTGGTAATTATTACTAATTATTGATAATTATTACTAATTATTCCTAATTATTACTAATTATTACTAATTATTACTAATTATTACTAATTATTGTTAATTATTCCTAATTATTACTAATTATTACAAATTAGTGGTAATTATTAGTAATTATTACTATTTATTACTAATTATTAATAATTATTGACAATTATTGATAATTATTACTAATTATTGCTAATTATTGCTAATTATTGGTAATTATTCCTAATTATTGATAATTATATGAATAATTACCAATAATTAGGAATAATTACCAATAATTAGGAATAATAACATTATTAGTATATTTTATTATTAATATTAAAATAATATAATTTATTATATTATATACAATTTTTCTTTCATCTGTGTGTTTTCTGTCTCCACATACAAATATTACATGTGGAGACAGAAAACACACAGATGAAAGGAGAATTGTATATAATATAAAAGATTACATTATTTTAATATTAATAATAAAATATACTAATAATGTAATAATGTTATTATTCCTAATTATTGGTATTTATTACTAATTATTAGCATTTATTCTTTATTATTGAAAATTATTACTAATTATTCCTAATTACCATTAACTATAAACAATACTAATAATTTAAATTTATTAAGTAACAAAACAATGTAAACATAATTAAATTACAACTAATTAAGAATAATTGAAATTAATAAAAAATTTAAAATAAATATTAAATTAAAATGAACATAAATACCTTTAAAATTGATCTGAGGTTGATCTCTGATCGTTCTTGAAAACTTCAATATCAACTCCGGAGAAAAAAAATCAAACTTAAGAAACGCTAAACTATAGATATAGAATTTTGAGAGAAAGAGAAGATGGAGTTTGAGAATTAATTGAAAAAAACGGATGGAGGTATTTATAGGTTATATTATTTGCGACGGGTCCATTTGCGTCGGGATACCCGTCGCAAATAATATTAATTGCGACCGTACCCGTCGCAAATACCTTAGCTATCATTTATTACGGTCAACGGTTAACTAGTTATTTGCGACGGGTCCCGTCGCAAATAATAACCTGCCGACATACTATTTGTGACGGGGGAATATTCCCGTCGCAAATACCTTTTACCGCCTCCGGTTATTTGCGACGGGCAATAACCGCCCGTCGCAAATACGTTTCCTGCGATTTTGCGCGCAAAGCGCGCCAGTTCTTTTGTGACGGGGAAAGCTAACCCGTCGCAAAAGACTACTTATTTGCGACGGGCAAATACCCCCGTCGCAAATAACTTTTTAACGGGGCTATTTGCGACGGGATTTATCCCCGTCGCAAATAACCCGTCACAAATACCCATTTTTCCCATAGTGCTTGTTTCCTCTGTGGAAAAACATACTGAACAAACATGTCTTTGATGAAGAAACATGGTAATCTTCAAATGATATATCATTTCAATTTTACCATTTGAAAAAATATTTTTGGATAATCATTTAATTGAATTTGAACTCCTAAAGTTATCTAAACGGACCTCTGATACAAACTCTAAGGCCCCGGGCATAAACCTCACTTAATATTGAATTAAATGAATAATTCTTATTGAGGATCTTTTTAGGTTTAGATTTTTAGAGAATTATATCATAACTATTACATCTCAAAATATTACACATAATACACTTCTACAAAGTTTCATTTTTTACAAAACAAGTACTCTTAAAAAGAGTCATGTCTAGTTCCATGTTTAAGACCAGATGACATTTCCTTGATCCCATCCTTGACCCTATTCAACATTATGTCCTATGAAAAACATTTAAAAAAACCTGGGGTGAGCATAAAAAGCTCAGTAAAAGATACACAAAGAAGGAAAATTGTTAGTTTTTCAAAACATCAAGTAAACCATGAATTCTTTATCAAAGTAACACTTTTCACCTTTAAGAAGTAGTAAAAACACTTCACTGAATTAAAGATCATTACTTACCCTTTTGTGACCAAAATATTTCCATAAAACCCCTATAATGACCACATAACATATAAAGGTAACTTGGGACAAAAACATACTTAAATGGACTAACCATACGGTCAAATTCCACACATATCAGTAAATGGAATAGCCATACGGATGACTTCCATACCCAATGCATTGGAGGTTATAACGTAACCACCCATCCTGGTATTCACGGAACCACCCGTCTTATGGTTTACCAAGTAACCACCCGTCAAATTTCCAAGTACCATTGTAAAATCATAAGATATAAAACAAATATAAGGGAATGAAATAATTTCCACATTTCGATCACAATATATCACTTAAATATACTGACAAAACGATTCCATCATAAAAACCATTTTCAATACCAAAATACATAAAAGAGTATATGCTATTTATTTCATTTTAAAAACATTACGGCTTGTTGAGGAAGCCAAAGAACAAATAATACTCGCGGCAGCAAAAATGGTCATTATCACAATGTGCGTTAAAATAAACATTCCTTTTTATCATTTAGTAAAATGCTTCATAGAAACAAGTTCCCTTTGAATGAAATAAAAAGTAAAAGGTGTTTTATACAGCGTATGAAAAAAAGTCTTGTATTAAAACAAAATTTGCCTCAATGAATGGAGATTGAGACGAAATCTCTTACCTCGTGTCCGTCTTGACTCGATCGCTCATTAATCTCCTGAATAATAAACGACTGTTAATTTATAATTTCTTAAGAACCTTTTTCAAGTTTATTATTCCTTTTATATCACTTATTTCCATGTTATAAACATTATTTAATCATTTAAGTTAATAATGTTCGTTTTGTCGATATTTGGTACTAAAGTCAAAAATAGACTTCTTACAATTACATGTTATTCATGTGGTCAAAGGTTCATTATATACAGAAGTATATTCATCATTTGGATATCATATATATCATATATATCCATCATATAAATGTATTTATAATAGTATATAACATTTAGAGGTAAGAAATGAAATGCACCGTTCATGGAGACGGTAAGCCGTACGTACGCATGAACACTACTTTCATTTCTATTTCATATTTAATGGAGTGAAATAATAATGATATAAAGGTATATTATAATTCCTGTATAATATCATATATAATATCATTAACTCCATCCTTTATACATCCCACATATGGCATTAATGAATCAAATCACTTTGAGGGGGTGGTAGTCCACACTTCATAAAATAATGATATCATGTTTACCCATAATGGAAACCATAAAGGTATGCCATAAATTAAAAACACAGAAGCATAAAGAAAGCATAAACATAATATATATCATATATAAATATTGTGACTTCTTAATGGCCACAATTAAAGGTGTTAAAAGAAGATTGAACAATCATCGTTTCGTGAGGCCGAAATTTTCCAACCATAGAAACATTATGTTCTTCAACCATTAGACGGAGGTGTGTGTAAGTGTAAGTCAAATAATTCTCAAAACAAAATCTTAGTATATTTAAGATACTGGTGTTGTTACAAAATAAAGGAATAAAAAGTGTTTGGGGGGATGGAGAAGCAAAATAAAAAAAAATAACACAAGTAAAGACATTACCTTTAAATCGTGTAACTCTTCATGGTTTGAACCAAAAGGGTTTCTTGAAAAGATTTTTTCCAAAGGAAAGGATTCTAGGATTAGTAGAGGGATGTGGAGAGATAAAATTAGTAGAGCTTGGCCAATCCAATGTCTTGAGAGGTGCGGGTAAGGTGGTAGATGTGGGGGCCTTTTATAAGAGGGAGGAGGGGCACTCTTGGAAAGTTATAAAATGTTACTTTATTATACAATGAGTTTCGGATTTTAAAGGTCCCAAAATTATATATTTCGAGGATAAGAAGATAATTGTTCTAAATACACCCATCCAATAGGTTTTTGACAAATTTAGGTCGTATATTTTTCATTATCTTTTCATTTTATTTAAATCTTTAAATAATGAGGTAATCGCTGCATCATCATGGTGTCATAAATAATTTAATTTATTTAATGTAAAAAATATATTATGATAATTATGATGTAGGAAATATTTTTATCTTTATAATGAATATTTATAGTCAAAAATATAACTTGTATAACCCCATGTAAAAATTGTTTTATTAAAACAATACATGTTTGTGACATTTTTATTTTATCTTAAGGTAAAAAGTTATTAATGTCATTTTCTTACCAAAGTGGATCCATGGGGTCCCCATGTTGACCCATGTATTTTCTTGGTCGGCCATGACACATCCAATAAGGGTAGTACATGTTTCAAGGTCATTTCATATTATTAAAACATTATTTTTACCTTAAATTACACTAATAACCTCTAATCGCGATTAATTAAAATTAAAAGTTATTATTCACAAAAAAAAATTATTTTAATCACATTGAACCACATTTTACATCTAATTAAAACCATGTATGTAGTATTTTTGAAATTAAATTCAAAAAAGTGGTAAAGTTTCATTTAAATGAAAAATTAGTTTTTCTAACTACCACTTAGTGGTTTCACTATTCATAAAAAATTGAAGTATTTCAAAAAAATACCAAAAATTCACCTCAAGATATATTTGATATTATGAATTAAAAAATGATTTATATTTAAAAAAATTAAAAACATATAAGTTTCATTAATTAATTTAATAATTAATTCCCGTTGTCAAAACAAATAGCGTGTTTTTATGAAAAAATATATATCAAAATATTGACACTAGTTTAAGTCCAATTTCAAAGTGAAATTAATTCCAATGAACACCATTGGATTAAATGGTACAAATATATTATAATTTCACTTTAAATCAAATTCAAATTTTAATCTAATCATATAAATAAATTTGATTAAAAATATCTTTTGAATTAAAATACAACATTTTTCACTATTCATTAAAAATGAACTTTATCGAAAAAATACCAAAAATTTACACAAAGTAAATTTTGATGTCCTGATTCTAAAGAAGAATTTTATTTGGACTAATAGAATGTATAAGAGTGACCAAAACTATATTTAAATATGGTTCTCAAGAAAAATGCAATAATTCGACCTTTTAGTGAATATCATAGTATCTATGCCTGAAATTGAATCCTTTTCTTATTTTAAGCCTTTATTTTTTATTAGATAAATATAAAAGCATTTAACAAACATATATAATCATATTTTATTTATTTCTATTCATTCCATCTGATACAACGGCTTCGTGCAAACTACAATTTAAAATAATATTATTATATTACTAGTGTGCAACGTAAGATTTCAATGAAACTCGTTGTTGCGTATCAGGTACGCTATCGAACATAGCAACCCCTTTAGAGTAAAATTAATATTTAATTCGAAAAAATTAATAAATATGAAAATTCATTATTCTTTATTTACCTGGGATGTTACAATAATGATATATTTTATTATAAATATGAGTAATTCATTGGACATAAAATGTTATTGGCAGGGCCTGCTGTAGCCCATCGATGTATCGGTATGTCTTATGATACAAAACAGAGTAGTGTTTTGGTCGAGGCCTTCCCTAGTATTTTTAGAACTCTTGGATGAGGGCTTAATGATTGCTTTATGATTTTGGACATATGCATTCCCTAATTATGATATTAGTAATAGATAAATTTTGTGATTATTTGACTATCATAATCTACATGGTAACATTTCACGTGATTATTTATATGGAATTATTCATTCAGTTTTTATTCCTGCCATTTTTTTCTCTGTATTATGCTTTAGTAGCATGAGTAATTCACTTTTCATTACTATTTTTGATATCTTCGGATGTATCACTTACCCTTACAGAGCATCTTATCTCACTCATTTCATATATTTCATTTCCCTAGGTTATGCAGAAGAAAACATTGAATAAGCTTTATAGGACATCATTTGTTTCATATTGTATCATTTTTTTGTTTTAAAATGTATTATATGTATCATGACTATCATATAGTTTTCCAATACTATTAATCTTATTAGTACTTTAGGATTTAATTCCTTGTAATCATACCAATGTATTAAAATAATGCACAGGCTCCTGGATTTTGGAGTCGGGGCATTACGACTGGTATCAAAAGAAGTTTAAGAGAATCCATGGAAACTAAATTTTGAAAACATAGGTTAAGGAAGATAAACCTAAGATTAAATTCGAGAATTATTATATAGTAACATATTATAATTTTGGTAAGGTATAGATTATTTGGATCTTCATAGAAAATAAATCCATGTTTGGATACTACTAATTGATGTGGATCTCGGACAGATGTACCTAGGGTTAAAAACTTTGAGAATGTGTTACAATATTAACATGTGGTAACAAGATAGATGAAAATGGGCCTTAATGTGCACCTCTTTTGACACTCCCAGGGGATATGCTTATTATAATTCACATTTTTCTTACATACAATCACAATGGATTTATGTTTCCTACGTAACCAAAGTATAAGGTTCTAGGATTTACGATGCATAAATTTATGTTATGTACTATAACATGATTCAAGTTATTTAAAGATCATTTTTTATAAGCTAAAATATTATTTAGAATTGTTTATAAATGGTTCCTAGCTTAAGGAATAGGAACTACACCAATACATGTGATGAAATGTGTAAGAAGTATGATATTTTTCATGGTATTTAGTCAAATTTTAGATGGTAAATAGTCTCCAAGCTATCCTCATCATATGAGGAAATAATATCATATGAGAACAAGATAATTACTGAATTTTATGAGTCCTATGTCTTCGAATGGAATCAAAAGAATAAATAATTGGAAGAAGAAAATATGGATATATGGATGAAGGGAATGAAGGGTTTCCCACATCTGATATTTGTGGAAGGAATCACCCTATAAAATTCTTGAAGTTAATGGGAGTCTGTAATATGTTCGGATAAAAAGGACACCAAGTTCATGATTGAAAAGGTATGAAAATGTTTTCCAATGTACAAAGCTTCAACTATGAGGATATGGTACACTATGTGAATCAATGTCCCAAGCCTTAGAGAAATATACCTCAAATGATATTATTGGATAATGATAATGTTATTAGACTACCGAATTTGAACAAGAATTATAAATATGTATATTCAGGAATTATTTCGTTTGAATATTTTATCATCAATATACATGGTATAAGAATTATGGAATTTATTATGACTATACATTAGTAATTTTTATTTATTTATTTGAGCCCATATGTTGAATGGTACCAAGAAAAGATATTCAATAGAATGTTAAACTATTTGAAAAACACATGATTGAAGAAAATACAACCATTAATATATTTCTGATGATGAGGTAATAATGAAGACATGATTGACTTTGATATCTATTGGCTACCACGGAACTGATTATTGATTTATCTATTAGTGGTATATGCAATCATTGATTTCATTTAAACACGTTTTGATTTAAGGAATACATAAAATAACATGTATATTACTTAAGTAATATGTAATAATTCATGTTTTTATTAAGGTTTTATGGTAATTGTAGTTATTACCATACTTCAAGAGGATACATGTTGATGTTATTCAAATGTTTTTAATGTAAATATTTAGAGCATATTCATGACTAAGTTCATCTTGGAAATTGAGTGACCTTATTTATGAAGTATTGAATAATTGTACTTAAAAAAGTTTAACCATTAAGGAATGGTTTAAGTTGATAGTTATAATATTATTTTCGTGGTGAATATATTACTTCACCACATGATGCACCTATAATAAGAGATGATGTATAGATAGTTCAAGCTGAAATCAAAGTATAAGATTGTGTTTATGAAATATAAATGAATATATATACTCTTATAGAGTGGAATTATTCCTCATCTCATGGAATGGAGTATTAAATAAAATAGTTCCCTATTATGATAATCTTTGATGATATCATTAAATATTTTAAGACTATTTTATAGTGTTATAGTAATCACATTTCTCCTAAACATGTTCTCTAAAACTTTCTACGAGAACATCATAGATTTATTTTCTTCCATAATCTAGTTTTTTCTTTCATATAATTGCACCCCATTAGAAACCATAATATTTGTATAAACCACCTCATTTCCTTTAAACTCTTTTTAAGATGATATTTTTTTAACCCTATTTCAAATGAGGGTTAAACACAAAATAATTTTCAAGCAACAACCTTTAACCTTCAAAGTGGAGTTTTGAATTGAAAATGCACTATTATATTGAGGGGGTAATAATGTAACAACTTAGTAATTTTTTTAATAATTTTTAATAATATTAAATTAAGTGTGATGCCTCGTAAAACATAAAAATGATCCTTGTATTCTATATTGCGTATGAAACACAACACCAAGCATGTAATGTAATATAATATCTAGATACTTTACAACATATTTACTGTTTTAAATTTAATCTAGGTATTTCAATGTATGAAATACCGAGTTGTATTGAATTAAATGCAAGATAGAGATTCTTCTATAGCTTATGGTTCATACAAAAGAGACCATATTTGATGTCTTTCTCTATACACAGTATCGAGTGTTATCGAGAAACAATCTGTAATTAAAGAATTATTAATTAAGAAAAAAATATATAAACTAGATGTTATATTAGTGGTTATTAATAGTATTAAAAACTTATAAACATATATGTTTTATAATAATATATTATTAATTCATTGTTTGAAAAATAATTATAAATGAATATAAGAACCAATTGAATATAAAAAATAATATTTTTATAGAAAACTTTTTTTAGGTTCACAATGCTATTTTCCCTAATAGATTAAATTAACTATAATTATTGAGAGATATTATGGTAATAAATATGATATATATTAAATAAAATTTTTATTATATTCAGCCAATATATTTGGTGAGCATAAGATAATATCAAACCCAATATTGCACATAAAAATATCTTTTTATTAACTCATTTTTACCGCCATTTAAAGTCGAAACTATTTTAAATATCAATTTTGAAACTTTCATGAATTTAATTTTTATAAATAATATTTATTTATTAATTTAAAATGTCAAAAATATTTTAGGATTAATATTTTGGTTTTTCTGAGAAATATCATTTTCAAGTGAACAGTAAAAAATACTGCATTTTTGTTAAAATATATCTTTTCATTTAAATAAATATTAATGATAAATTATATTATAAATTTCCTTTCATGTCACAATAGATCAATTATATAACTATTAATACAATTTAGTTCATTATAATAAATTTACCTTTTTTAGATTAATATAATAACATAACAATCTTTTGAACATTTTTCTACTCAAACATGTTAATCCGTCTATATGAGATATTAGAATTATTCCTATTTTTTCTAGTAATGTGATTTTAATTTAAAAATATCAAATAAAAATTATAATATAGATATTTTTTCTAAAAATTTAAACTTATTTTTTGACAAAAAAATATTAGTGAATGTGATTAAAATTAATTACACTGAGTAAGGGGTAATTAGGCTTAAAATGGACTAAACCCCCAAGTTTAATGGGACCAAATGACCTAGAATGTTGTAAAAGACTATTTTATTGGAATTATTTCGTCCATTAAACTTCCATTCATGAGTTATAGTGGTTTGGTAAGACATTTATTAGGTAATAACATGTGCACACCTAACTTCTTTTCAAGAATACCATGTGAGTGTTTTCCTTTCCTATAAAAGGTCACCACATCTACCCTTCCCTCGTGCCTATAAAAACTCTTAGTTTTGGCCAAGACATTTAAAAATTTCCCCAAAACAACCATACCATTAACCTAGAAGCATCACTTTTGTTATAATACCTTCCATGGATTCCTTTTGGTTCAAACCAAAAGAAGTTGCCCGATTAAAAGGTAATGTCTTTTCCCAATCTCTCTAGTTTTGTTTCCATTATACAACCCCTAAAATATATGTATTCCATTATTGTATAATTACACCAGTATCCTCAAATATATGAGTTTTTTTATTCTGATAGTTTTATCTACACTTACACACACCACCAATTAATGGGTAATGAACATAATGATTCTGTGGACGGTGAACTACTACCTCACAAGACAGTAATTGTTCGTTCTTCCATTACCACCTCTCATGATAGAAATTATGATGGGAAAACATTATTTATATATATTATATGTGATATTTATTGTGTCATTATACTTATTTAATCATTTTATCACACCTACCCTTAATAAATTCCATTTTATGTTAGTACGAGAACATTGTTTGAGGAAGTGTAGACTACCGCCCCATCAAAGAATTGTGATTCGTTCACACTAAACATGGAATGTATAAATTTTGATTTTAAATAAAAATAAGAGGAATAAAAACATATATATGATATTTATGAAATAATTACCTTTCTGTAAATATATATATATAAATATATATATAATTTTTTTATTAACCTTCCACACACTTAAAAAGTTATAACATTATTCGCAGATGTGTGGAATACCACCTCCTCAACGTGATTTGATTCCTTTTTCATCATAATAATTCTACATATAAGTATTTATGGTTAAAAAATATTGTATTTATTATATAATTCTCATTATGGAATGATATGGTGTTGTTTAACTTTTATCCATAATGACCACTGAATAATATAAACATTACATATTCATATGTATGGCCTACCATCTCAATGATTGTAAAAATAATTCATTTTTCATAACAACTCTAATGAATTATTTTAAAATTATAATTTATGTATAAATATAATAAATATTTCATGGTTATTATTATGGTGATATTTTATAAATTTCCCTTTGATCATAGTTGACCTAAGTAATTTGTTTTTGACATATAAACTGAATTTGATCAACACACTAGACGTAAACAAAATAATTTAAGTAGTTGTACACAAAAAGGTAATGAGTGAAATAAAAGAAATTATAAACATGAAAAATTTTATTAATCATGTATAAAATTTATATAATTTTATAATATAGGAAGTTAAATTACGTTCACAAGAAAAGAAATTCAATACAATGAAATGTTTTCTCACTTTTCATTCTGTGAGGAATAATTTATTGTTGTGCACCTAATTTCTTATATATATTTATATATGGTGTACACACTTACAAATTGACATATAATATCATGAATAATATTATATTCATGGTATTTAGATGTTTCATTTGATAAGTATTGATTTTTGGTCCTTCAGTTCATATGTAATGGATTTCATCTCAATTTCATTTCATTAAGACACATTCTATTGTAATGGACCAAATTTCATTTATATGGTGTATAAATTTATATTGACATTATAAATAGGGAATTAGTTTTCCTTCATGGTATTTTATAATTTTATTTTATATTATTATTTAATGTAGTTTATTATTTAAAAATGTTTCAATGTCGTATGGGACACTTTGGAATGTTTTAAGATTATTTTACTCAAGACTAATCCTAATGATGTTTCAATGGATTTTCCATTTAAGGAAATATATAAAAATTGTTAAATAATCCCATCCATTTCTATCTAGTTATTCACGAAAATTTTTATGTATTAGTACCAATTTCTAACTCTTTGGTACACAATATTTTTTAGAAGATATTTTTAATAAAACCTACCTTTATTTCTCCCTTTAGTTGGAGAACCTATTTTATTCTAAAAACAATGTTTTATTAAAAAATATTTAATAATGAATTCAAAATGATTTTGTAAATATAATTTTACCCGTTTTTTATTTTTCCAATCTATTTGAAAGAATCTTCTTGTTTCATTCCAAATGAGGAATTTTATGACCTTTTTCCATACAAAAGTAATATTCTTTTTACCTTATATGACATTTAAGGATTTACCTGCTATCATTTCATAGATGCCTCAGTCTCAATTTCAAATGGTTTATTTTTATATAAAATGTTTTTAAATGGGGTTTTCCATGATATGTATATTCAAAAGGTTTTTCAAAAGCAAAGGATATTTTCATCAAGAATATTATTAAATGTTAATATTTTATTTCATTAATGTCAAAAACCCTCTATTTTACTCCACATAGGTGTGTTGTATTGATACCATCCTTATTTATCCTCTCGATGGTTTGTTATTGATATATACAAGGATAGTATTAATATTTAATTCTGTGAAATTTATTTGAATATTTGAGGAAATATTGGTAAATATGCGTACTTCATTCAATACAGATATCTGATAAGACATGTTTTTTATTTTAATTATTCAACACGAAGAATTCATTGGATATTCCCTGATGGATTGAGTCTGGACTTTATATAGATCCTCAATGTGTCGATAGTTTCTCATGAGACAAACTAGTTGCGTAAATAAAATAAAGGATAGATCTGTAGTTCTAAACAATCCTAAGTATATATATTAGCAGTATAGGTCCTCATGTTCCTTAGACATGACATCCATTAATAAGTCATTACCATAATAATAGTTTCATGTATTATTCATCCATGAGATTTTTTTGTAAAAATATATATGGATACATTTCATTTTAGTTCATTGATTAATGGCACGTGTTTGAGTTTCATACGTTGTGATATTTATTTTACACTATCTAGTTACTTTAATGGAATGGGTTTCCTGTAATCAAATTTCCATATTTCTAATATACTTTCATTTAGTTTTTTGGTTACATAGAATGTGTGTTCAGTTATTTAGCTTTCCATATTGACTATTTACATTAATTGATTATTACTTATACTCTATTATTTTCTTCTGATAATTTGAGCTCACCCTCATTATATTTATTTCTGCAGGAATCCAATAATTTTACTATAAAAGATATGCATGGATTTAATATATTGATTAGAATTATCCTCAGGGGTATTTATTTTTTAAAAATAAAAATAACATTGTTGTAGTCAATGTATTCAGTTGTAATAAAATAAACATTTATGTATATTGATTACCAAGATGAATAAACTGATTAGTCCTTTGATGCTTGATTCCTTGAAATCATACCAATTTAATTAATATAAAACATCATCTTCGGACTATCTGTCTTTGGGTCACCACAAATAGAATCAGAGGACATTTAGTAGCAACATTGGGAACTAGATTTTGGAAAACCTAGATTAGAAAACATTACAATATAGTAGAATTTGAGTAAGTATAAATGAAAAACCTATAATTTTGGTAAAGTGTAGAATATGTGGGTCTCCCTAGAAATAAATATTTTTATGGATTTTCACGACCCATCCTCGGGGCCCGTGCCATGACTACCCCAAGCCCGCCTTCCATAGGCCATTGGCTGGCGACTAGGACCAATGGTGTAAATCCTGTTAAAAGGGAAGGAATTGCCTTTATATAAGTAAAAAAACACAATAGAGTACGCAAGATGAAGTAAACAATAAGTAAACTAAGTACAAAAGTAATTGCAAGAAAGTAAATAGGCCAGTATACAAAACCTAGTGAAAGTATAGTACAACTGAGAATGAGAGTACAACAACATAAAATTAAAGCAGCAACTACCAAGTCATCCTCCTGAAATCCCACCTGAAGGGTGGGTACAGATGGTCTCCTCAGCTCCTCGATTCCGTCTGTCTGCTCTGTGTATGTCCCGCTTGATAGTCCACCTATGGATATCGTCCCGCTCCAGAAGCGTCAACCACGATCAACGTTGTCTGTCGTCTGCAACCAACACAACGTAGTGTGGGCATAGCCCATGCAGGGGTGAGTATACGATACTCAGTATGGACCCCAAGACCCCTGAAAGACTCCTAAAATCCATAATGGATAAACCACAAAGGAAAGATACAAACACGAAGTGTCAACCAACTCTACTTAGGAATATCCCCATACATATACCTAAGTCATCAATTCCAGTTCGGCTCCAACTCACGAGCCCAAGAACAACCCAGTCCACACAGGAAAGCACAACCCAGTCCACACAAGAATGAATTATATCACATCAATGATATTGATTAAAGATCAAGACTCAGCTCACATAGGTATACTACTCATGATGAGGGGTGGAGATGATAGATGTAGCCTCGGAATCATCTCCCCTGTCGAACCCACGTAGGATCCAAGTACAAAAGTCGTCATTGTCGAACCCACATAGGATCTAAGTACAGTAACCATCGCTCCTGAATCCACATAGGATCCACGTATAGTCCTCATCGCTGTCGAAACCATGGAAGATCCACGTACAGTCGTCCATGCTGCTCAACCCACATAGCATCCAAGTATAGTCGTCATCGTCATCGTAGTCACAGCCAGCTCTAGGGTTCCGGCATACCGAACGCTCATTTCTGGGAGGGTCCCCTCATTGAGTCAAGGAGGTCGATACATCAACTGTCACGAAGTCCAGAGTTGATTTATCCCGAAGTTTCGTCTCATCAAAAGGAACTCAACGCAACAGATGACCCGTCAATTGGACTCCCAGTCTGAGAGATAATGGCTTTTCTGTCCTAGGGGCCCGGTTAGAAATACGCTCATTTTTAACCCGGCTGATATCCAAATTCATCCGAAACTAAGTTAGAGTATCACAAAAGGGCTGTCTCATCGAAGGAGTCCCAGTTCTGTAGACGGCATGTCGATCAGACACGCAGTCCTTAAGTTATTCACGTTTAAGTGAAAAACAGGCCCAACCCGTTTAGCCTAGTAACCCAGTTTGACGGGTCCGACCCAGCAGGGGTGTCAGACCTGTCTGAAGAAATACACAACTCAACCCAAAGGGATGCGGCCTGGCCTGATGTGGCGTGGCTCGGCCCAGCACGACCCGACATGGCGGGGCACGGCTTGGCGCGTGGCGTGGCTAGCTTGTCCGGTTGGCCGAGCGGGTTCCAGGGGGTGGGGGCACCCCCCCCCCCCCCAGTTTTCTGCACTGGCGGCGCAAGGCGACGCAGCCCTTCCCCAAACTGGCAGGCTCGACTGGTCGGTATTCTGCGCACGCGGCCCTCATGGGCCGGCCGATGGTCTTCCAGTGCGCCGCCCTCCTAGCATCGCGGTCCAGCTCCACCCCGCCGGTCCTCAAGAACAGCACCCTCCTGGCGTCGTGGCTCCTCTTCGCCCGGTAGGCCGATGGGCCAGCCGGTTCATCCGCTGAAGTGGCCCATGTAGCGGTACTTGGTTCTTCCTGCACATCCGGCTTCACAACACCAGTTCCCTTCGCCACATTCCCGTCATGGTACAACGGCGCCCTGCTTCCTTCACCGCCAATTGCCTATTCCAAAATAATAAACGAGAACAACTCAGGGCTTTCAGTCCGTGTTCGTTTGGCCCGCACACTCCATGCAAAACAATATCAATCAGTCATATTTAACAATGATTTCCAATGAGTACGGGGTACGTAAACATCCACTTTTAAGAATAAACCCCTAGCTCAACCAAAGATGAAAAAGGTCGGTGTCGTGGTTGATGGCATCGCGAGATAAGGATTTTTAGACATCAAGGGAGAGCATCTAAGGAGGAAGCTGTGTCTCCCCTTTTTATCACGGATAGAAGAAAACAAGGCATGGAGTCATTGGCCAGTTCCTGCATCGGTGTCTCCTCCCTTGTCGTGCAGGAAGAATAGGATGGAGAATTCGGGGTCACCGAGTCGAAGTTCTTCATCTCTGAGTTGGTGTTCATCAACAAAGGAGACGAATCATTTCTCAAAACTCAAGAGCTCCCTCCCCAAAATCTCAACACAAAAAACCAACTAAAAATAAAATAAGGTTTCTCCTTATTTTATTAAATCATGCCATGCATTCAAAATTTAAAATTCTAATTCTAATTCACATAATTAATTAAACAATGACTTGTTTTATTAATTAAGTTATAGGTTGGAAAACTTTAATGGAGTGAGAGAGGGAGAGGAAGAGTCCTCATTAAGAGGAGTTAACATGTTTAAAGGGGGAGTTTAAGAAGTTTTAGGGAATGTGAAGGGTTGGGGCTCGTGTGGGCCCCACCTCACAAATATCCTCACATGGGTAGTTAGGGGGCCACCCCAACTCCCCCATGTAGGATATAACCACTTAGATATAGAATAAAAATTGTTCCACATTTTTATTCACTTCGGGTTTAATACACAAATATTAACATCTCCTCCCGCACTAACGCAACTATGGTAAGGGTCCCCTTAAGCAATTACCAACATTTTGAGTTCATCGGTGCCCTCAGACTCCAATTCTGAGCACCAGTTCAAAATATAGAAAAACTCACTCGTTTTTTTACTGAACATACCCGAGATAAACTTTGAAAAAATGATTCTGAGCACACTAGGCCTCGAAATCAATTTCCGTCAGAAGCCACAGACTCGTAAAATTCCAAAGTATTTATGAAAAAAGTTACCTTGAAATTTCTAGGTATTTACGTGGATAATACATATGGATGAGGCACTGTAACAGAAGTACCTCAGAGCAACAACTCCAACACCGTGTTCTAGGCTTGACTTAGGGTAACCTGGCAGACAACCAGAGGCCTTACTGCGCACTAGGTTTGACACTCCTTGGGGATATGGAAATGATAATTCACTTTTTCATTACAAACAATTATAGTATATTTCAATACATAATAAGTGACCTTGGTTAAACCGGATATGTTCTAGATTGATGATAATATTTCATGATTTATAAATACAACTAATGATATTATAGATAAATCCTTGACCAAGGAAAGACCAATGTGGAAATAAAATGGGGGAGGTAATTATGTATTGTGGTTGAATTGAAAACTTCAGTTAAATTTCTATTTAGATATTATCCAAATTTCAAGGATTCCTATCATATTTAGATTTATAATTTATATTAATATTGTTTTAGAAAAGGATAAACTATAAGCCAGGTGATAACCAATCAAATCAGTCAAGGCCATGGGACATGAACCCATGACTGAAGGACTATATGGTTTTCACACCAATCACTTACCTAAGCAATTTACTTGTTAAATTTAATTGTTTTAATTTAAAAAATTTAATTAATAAATATAAATGGAGAACTAGTAGTAACAATTTTGAGGATTAGAAATTAATCTAGTAACAATATTTTCTTAGGAGATAGTTAAATTAAATAGTTATATTTTTCAATCTTTTATAGGTCATGTGATCCCTTAAATGTGTTTTAGTGCTTCAGGCATAAAAAATATATTGTTTATTATTATAATTTTATGAATAAAGGGAAGAATTAGAATTTGATCGATGCACAACCAAAAGTTATTATTGTTCATAAGAGATTGAAACATATCAAGTAAAGATATTTTTATACTCTTAGTCAATAAAAAAATTACCCAACATTAGTAAAATGGCATTGAAATTAAATTTTGTCTTAATGCCTTTATTTCTTTTGAACCAATGGTCTTCTAAATCATAGAAAATTTATGGATTTGTGGCCCAAAACATTCTAGTTACCAATCACTTATTTTTGATTGTTGACCTATTTCACTATTTAAAAATATTTCAGTTTTCCTACAAGTATGTATAAATACATCCCAATAATATTCTCATAATTATAAACATAGTTACATGGCATTCCATGTGACCATTTTACATTACATTCTCACTTTTATATAGAATTACCTATGAACCCTCCTCAAGATGTGGGATTTCAATGTAGGAATTATCTGACAATATATCACCATAATTAGGTTGCAATTGAAATGAAACAATTTAAATAAGGTGGGGAGAGTTTTACACCCTGAAAAACTTAAGTATGAACCTTGTATTAGATAGAGTGAATCACATGTGTAACCAAGCTTGTAAGGTAATATAATATCTCGATACATTATAATATATTTACTATTTAGAGTATATTATACATATTTCAATGCACACAACACTGAGTTGGCTTATGTTAGACACATGAGATAACCTTCTCTATATCTTACATTACATGCAAAAGCGACCTTATTCGATGGATTTTTCTATACGCAATATCGAGTCTTATGGGAAAAAATCTATAATTACATCTTTATTAATTAATATAAAAATATATAAACCAGCTATTATATTAGAGGTTATGAATAGTATTAAATAACTTATAAACATATGTGGTTTATAATTATATATTTTTAATTCATAGTTTGAAAATTAATTATAAATTAATATAAGAACCTATTGAATATAAAAAGATTATTTTTATAGAAAACTATTTTTATGTTCACAAATATTTTTTACATGAATTGATTAAATTAATAATAATTAGTGAGTGATATTAAAGTAATAAATATCATACAAAAACAATCAATTATTTTTTTATATCCATCAAATATATTTCATATGCATATGATAATAAAAATCTCAATATTTCACATAAACACCAATCTTTTTATTATGGAATTTTTACCACCTTTTAATGGCGAGACTATTTTAAATAATAATTTTCAGAATTTTATGAATTTAATTCCATAAAATAAACATTATTTTTCAATTAAAAATTTCAAAATTATCTTAGGATGAATTTTTGGTATCTTTCAGAGAAACACAATTTTTTTAGTGAATAGTGAAAATTGTTGTGTTATAGTTAAACAGTTCAATTTCATTTAAATAGTTTTTAATGATAAATTATATTATAAATTGGTATTAAAGTAACATTTTATAAATAATAAATAATTAATATAATGTATTTCATTATAATAAATTTATGTTTTGAAATTGAATATACAAACATTACAATTTTTTGAACATTTTTCTACTAAAATGAGTTAATCCGTCTGTATGCGGGATTACTATTAATCCAAATTTTTATTATTCTAAGATTTTTATTTTAAAAATTTGAGATAAAACATTTTAATAATGGTAATATTTTTGGTCTAATAAGATCATATCTATTTTTGACATAAAATATTAGTGAAATTTATTAAAATTAATTATAATGATTTTGGTGAAATTATGCCCAAAATTAGACTAAAACCCAAAGTTTAAGGGCCCAAATGACCTAAAAAATTTTCAAAAAGTAATTGGATCAACGTATTTCATCCATTATACATCCATTAATGATTTTTGGTAGTTATTTATTACTTTTATTAGGTAAGAACATGTTCACACCTAATTTCTTTTCAATAATACCAAGTGAGTCATCTACCTTACCAATAAAAGGTCATCAACTCTACCATTTCTTCACACCTCTCTAACCTATTAATTCCTTCCGAGATCATCCAAAATAGAATCTTAACATCCATTCCCATTACTTATAATCTATTATTTGGTCATAATACATTCAATGTATTCCTTTTGGTTTAAACCATAATAACTTATTGATTAAAAGGTAACGTCTTTTCTCAATCTATCTAGTTTAATTTACATTCACTCCTTGAAAACAATGTTATATCAACAGACATATATCCATTTTTTTCCAAAACCATGGCTATAAGTTTTTATACCAACTGTATAAAATGGTTTTACATAAAAACATATCTATATGGTATAAATTTAAAGGATATAGCCCTAGTTTAATTAAATAGTGCCTATAAGATTTTTTTTCGAGAGCTGTAGCAATGTTTTTAGTACACCATAAATATAAGTTCATTTTACCAGGTCTGTTGTAATGGATTGGGAAAAAATGTGGCTATAAGGTCTTTTTCCATGTGTTATATCCATGTTTTTGGTAAACTATGGCTATAGGGTCTTCTTCTAGGGGTTATAGCCATGGTTTTGGTAAACTGTGTCTATAGGGTCTTTTTCCATGAGCTATAGCCACAGATTTTGTAAAACCATGGATGTATTTTATTATTTGGTCTATAGGAATGGATTTTGTAAAACTAAGGCTATAACATATTATTTTCATTTTATATATCCACAGTTCATCAAAATTGTTCCTATTTGTCTTGAGAAAAAAATTAACCTGTGAAAAAATGGCGGGAAGGGTTATAGCCATGGTTTATATGCTATATGAATGGTTTTTAATAATATATACAACAATATCTATTTATATACCCAATGGTGTTTGTGTTTTAGTTAATAGGTGTCTGGTGCACATAACATAGTTATAGGGATCGAATATGGGCAGGTGCACATTATTTTTGGGCTATAGCCACGGTTTATTTGGGTTATAGCCATGGTTGAAAATTGTGGTTATAAAACTATTTCCAAGGTAAAAAAACATGGACATAAACCAACTTGCATGGTAGAAATATATGGGCCTATATCCACTCCAATATTTTCCATGGCTAGCTGGAACCGTGGCTATAGATTATAGCCATCGTTCTGACCCCTATAGCCACATTTTTTGACCGTGGCTATTTCTTGATTTTCCAGTTGTGATTATCCAACCCCTAAAATCACATTATTCTATTATTCAATT
Source organism: Viscum album (assembly GCA_963277665.1). NCBI lineage: Eukaryota > Viridiplantae > Streptophyta > Magnoliopsida > Santalales > Viscaceae > Viscum > Viscum album. Next base: position 2,011,494,557 of record OY728155.1, read on the forward strand.
AAAATAAATGTACCATCAACATAAATATATTTTTTTACACATACCACCATATAATGGGTAATGAACATAATGTTTCTCTGGATGGTGAACTACTGCCTCAAGAAATGACGAGTGTTCATTCTTCGATTACCACCTATCGTGGTGGCCATTATAATGGAAAATATATTTTTTAGTATTATATATGATATTGATTATTTCTTTATATTTGTTTAATCCTTTTATTTCACCTACATTTAAATATTTCCATTTTATAATAATATGATAACATCGTTTGTGGAAGTGTGGACTACCAACCCTCAAAGCATTGTGATTCATTCACACTAAATATGGAAGGTATAAATGATGGTTTTAATTAAAAAAAATTTACATGAAAAAAATCTATATTATATTAATTACATAATTAAATTTCTCTCTCTCTCTCTATATATATATCATTTTCATTATTTCCCATTCACACACTTGAAAAGTGATAACGTTATTCGTAGACATGTGAACTATGGCCTCCTCCACATGACGTGATTCCTTTTTCCTCAAAATAATTATATATATAATTATATATGATTAAAAAATATGGTATTTATTATATAATTATAATTCTTGAATTATATGGTGTTACTTACCTTCTTTCCATAACAACCATTGAAAATGGTAATGTTACTCATGCGTACGTATGGCCTACCATATCTATGATTGTAACGTTAATTCATTTTCATAACCATATTAAATGATTGATTTTAAAAGTATAATTTATTTATAAATATTATAATTATTTCATGGTTTTTATTCTGGTTATGTTATATAATGACCCCTTTCACCATAATTGACTTATATATGTTGTTTTTTGATACTTAAACCGAATTTAGTCAAAACACCTAACGTAAACTTAATTGTTTAAGTAATTATACAAAACATGGTAATATATGAAATAAAATTAATTATAATGATAAATAAAGTTATTATTAAATTAAAAAAATTAACATAAGTTTATTATAAAATAATTTTAAGAATGTTCACCCCGAAAGGAAACACAGGGTATGGAATTCTTATCTCACAAATCATTCTGTGAGGCATAATTTATTGTTGTGCACCTAATTTATTATATATATATGGTGTACATACAAAAAAATTGAAATATAATATCCTGAAACCTATTATATTCATGTTATTAAATGTTTCAACATATTATTTTCACTTTTGGGTCTTTCGGTTCATATGTAATGGATTTCATCTCAATTTCATTTCATTGAGATACATTATATTGTTATGCACCTAGATTATTACATATGGTGTATAAAACTCCATTAAAATTATATATAATGAATTAATTTTCCTTAAGCATGTTTAATAAATTCATTAAATATTATTACTTCATGAGGTTTATGATTTAAAAATGTTTCAAAGTTGTATGGGTAACGTTCGAAGGTTTGAATATTATTTTCCTCAAGAAAAATCATAATTATTTTTTAATGTAATTTTTATTATATTAAATTAAATAACAATTGGTTAATAATCCCATTAATTATTCCCTAGTTATTTATGACCATATTCAATTACAAATGTAATCTTCACTCTTTTCTACACAACGAGTTTTGGAAAATGTTTTTAAGAAAACACTACTTTATTTCTTTCTTTAGTTAGAGAACTAGTTTTCTTCAAAAAACCATGTTTTATTAAAAAGATTTCAATAATTATTTTAAAGTGATTTGGTAAACACACTTTTGTAATTTTTTATTTTAAAAATCCCCTAGATGTTTGCTTCTTATCGCTTTCTAGAAGAGGCATTTTTTTTCCTTTTTCGTACAAATGGAATATTATTTTTTACCTATTATGACATGTAAGGATTTATCCGCCTTCATTTCATTAGAGCCTCATTATCAATTTCAAAAGGATTATTTCAAATTAAAATTCTTTTAAATGGATTTTTCAATGAAATTTTTTTTCAAATGGTTTACCAAAATATAAATATATTTTCCTAAAAAATATTTTTAAAATTCAATCTTTAATTTCATCAATGGAAACAACCCTCAATTTTACTTCACATGGGTTTGTTGTATTAGTGCCATTATTATTATTTATCTGTATAGTTTAATATTGATTTTTACAATGACATTATTCAGATTCTCTACGTTGATTTATTTGTTAGTCCTCTAGAAATATTCAATCTCCTATGATCATTGAACATTGAATTTCCCTAAATTATCTCTTTCATTTATCATGGATATTAGAATTTCCTAAACCATAATCAATTTTATATACGGTGTCTAATTTGACATTTATTTCATTATTTGGGGAACTATAGATAAATTTTTTTACTTTATTCAATACAGATAATTGATAAAACACATTATTTATTTTGATTATTCAATATGTATAATCCTTTGGAAAAGTAATTATGGGTTGATCTCAGACATTATATAGCTCTCTGATTCATTTATAGGTTCTCATGAGATGAACCAGTTGTGAAAATTAAATGGAGGATAGTTCCATAGATTTAGACTAGCCAAAGGATAAATATTGATGGTATAGGTCCTCATGATCCTAACATATAACTTCCATTAAGAAAGAATTTCCCTCATTGAAGTTTCATATGTTATTCATCCATGATATTTTTCAACGACATATCTGTGGATACATTTCATTTCAGTTCATTGATCAATGGCATATTTTTTAGTATCATACCATGCCATATTTATTTTTCCTTATCTTTTTATTTCAATGGAATGTGTTTATAGTTAATACCATTCCATATTGCTTATATATTTTCTTTTAGTTTATCAATTACATGGAATTTGTGTTCAGTTATTTACCTTTCCATATTGACTATTCACATTGATTAATTATTTCCCCTACGGTATTTTTTCCTTTTTAGAAATTTGATCTCACTTTAATTATTCTTCATTCCCAAGAAATCCAAGAAGATTAATGCGAAAGATATATAGAGATTTACTAGATGGGTTAGAGTTATCCTCAGAGTTTCATATGTGTTTAGAAGAAAACAATATGATGTTTTCAATGTATTAATTTGTAATTCAATATGAATTAATGTATCTGGTATCCCAAAACTACTGAACTGATCATTCCTTCGAGGCATGATTCATTGTAATAATTCCAAGGTAATTGGTAGCAGACACCGACTCTGGTCTATCTGAGGATGGTTTACTACATTAAGTGTTTTAATCCATAATAATACGTAAAAATAAATATAATTACTATATTTCAAATTTATTAATGATCTAAAAACAAAATTACTATTTTATGATATTATTTTTGTGCAAAAGAATATTTTAATATGAATACATGTATTTTATTTTCTTTAGAAAATTCATTTTATTCATTAGATTATTTAATTAAATATAATTTATTAATTTTCTATTATAAATATATTATTAGATACTAAATTATTTTATGAATATAAAAGAATAAATATGAAACCCCAATATCTAATGGTATATTTCTTCATAATTAATTGAAAATCATTAGATAGATTATATGTACACAACCCTAAGACTCTATGAAAAAACACTTTTTTAATTTTATAACCTATCCCTTAAACATAATTTCACAACTTCTATTATTTGAATTTTGGAAAATAATCATACACCATTGTGAAGAGTATGTTTTTTAGAGTTTTATAGGATGAACATAATTTTTTAGTGAATACTAACTTAACCCTTATAAATACTAATGTACCCTTATGAATAGTAATGATACCCTTATGAATTGTAACATCACCCTTATGAATATTGACCTCACCCCTGACATTATAAATAAAATTTAGGCACCTTATAAATGAGTGTGAATTTTTTAAAAATATATAATTAATTGTTGATTTTTTTGTGAGTAATAAATATTTATTTAGAATTTAAAATTAATAAATTTATATAAAAGTGTTTTCATTTTCATAAATTTATTACTAAATTAATATATATTTTTCCAATTATTTTATGATAATTTTATGAGACCCTAGTTACATTTTAAAGTATTATAAAATCAGTTTAAAAATTAAAATCGATATTTTTAATGTAAAAATTGATTTTATTTAAAAACTAAATTTCACATATTTATATAATAATTTAGTTATAATACATTCTATTTTATAATTCTACACATCAAAAAATCATTAGGGTGAATTTTTGGGATTTTTCTAAATTACTTGAATTTTTTTGAATAGTGAAATTCGATCATTTGTAAAATATTCAGAATAAATGAATATGTGCATCATTCATGAGTCATGGATGATGTATAAGGACATTTTTTCTAACACACATGCACTTATTATTATTATTTTTCACATGAATCAAAAATATTCGTAGTCTATAGCCAAAATAAGAAAATAATGATTAAAATAATGGAAACCCCCTCCTCCCCTCCACTATGAAAAGCACCCCTCACCCCCTCTTCTCATCACTCCTATAATCCTTTAGGATTATCAAATTTATGCCAAAATTCTATTCCCTAGTCCTTCCCCACATCTAGGAGCTCTTTTTCTTTCCAAAATACATAAACCACTTCTCTTAAATAGGTTCTCAAGGAGGATATTTCAAGAGGTAAACCCTCTCCCTTTTTCGTTTAGTTTCATTTTTAATTTGTTTTATATTCATATCATTACCTCATCTAATATGTCCAAATTATCATGATAACATAGGTATCATATATATAATTAAATTATATCATGTTAAAGTAAGATAAATTCTCAATCTTTTGACTCCCCCACTTTTATTTTAAAAACAAGTTCATCATCTGGAAGGTGCCTATTTAAAACCAATGTTGATGATGAACCTTCCTTCTTCATTTTCTCTTTAATTTATGCTCATGAAACCATTTTTATGGTTCGAACAGAAAAGAATATTCATTATATCATATTAAATTAATTTTGAACCATCATTTGTACATGATACTATATAATATAACAAAACTAATTAACTGTGATTGAAATCCAGTAGTAACAATCTAAATTTTTATCACTGAATGACTTATATAATGATTCATCCTCATATAATGTAACTAAATTATATATAAAACCATTTAATCTTATGTATTTTCAGTAATAATATATAAATTAAATCAGGGTGAATTATATCCATTCCATAGGAACTTCCTTACTTATAATAAATTGAACCAGTCCGGATTATCAAGAAATGAACACTCCGGAACCACAAAATTTAGTATTTTATATTATAAAAAGTCCTTAAATGAAATTTATAATATTATCATAAATTATATACGTGTATAATTCATTATGAATTAATTTATAAATTGCAATAATTTTATATTCCAGGACCTCATGGTCATGTATAAAACATATTCAGACATAAGGTAAGGGTTTTCTCATCTTAGTTCCATTTTTTTGAGATATTCCTTATTCATAAATATTTTTTATGTATGTTGTATGTATACTGACCATTTATGTAAATTATCATGAATCAAAATATTTAAATTATATTCAATGTACCATTTTATTATTATTAATTTTGGGGCATATGAGTCGATTGATTACATGTGGTTAGCGATTCCACGTGAACCTTCATTTTTTCCCTCAGGTTATTCCTCACTATTATTACCGAAATGTAATAAATTTTAATTTTTTAAATATTATATATTCTGTTTTAATGTTACAAAATCATATATTCAAATCATTTCATCTTTTTTATATGGATATTATATGTTCTAAAATAGTTCCCTTCTTTATTCTTCCTGATAAACAGGCCCAATTCATGGGAACTTCTCGAATTATTACACAGTTTTAAGTTCACTATATAATATATTTTAATCCATCACTATTTTTGTAAAATCAAAAAAAAAATTCATGAAAAAATATCATCGTTCATTTCTAGTTTTATAAAAACAAACATGATATTCGACTTTAAAATCTCATTAATATTTTCCTGAAAACCACACCAAAATGTTTTATTTATAAAGCTTCATTAAAAACACTTTTTAACTGTTTTCAATTTTTTGGGATAAATATTTTTAAAATCTTAGTTTTCGAAAAATAAAAGTTATTTTTCAAAAGAACTCTTCTTACCATAATATAATAGTTTTTCTCATCTTACTTTTAATTCTCAGAGATTTTCGAATTGTTCACCACTTATTACTTACATGTGATGTATGTAATTCCCTTTTTATATATAAAATAATGTGTGTAATTATTTATATGATATTATATTTAATTAATAATTAAATTTTACATATTGGAATGGGACACTTTGGAATGTTTAGTGATCATTTTTCTCAAGAGTTTATCAAAGATTTAATCAGAGTATTTTCTTCTATGAATATGATTCGAATATTCCAACGTGGTATGGAACACATTGATATAAATATATATTATATTAGAAATTATTGGAATGTATTGGACTTATGAAGTGATGGATGGGGACCAATATATCCTCTTGATGAATCAGTAGGTCTCATGGGACAAAACAAAATTGGGTATTGGCTGAGGCCTTACCCTAGTATTTTCAAAAGACTTCGAAAAGGCCTCAGAAATAGGTTTATGATGTCTAGAATATGAATTACAAATATATGATACTAGTAATAGATAAATAATGTTATTATTCACCAAGTATAATATCCCCGAGGAATTTTCATGTGATTATTTATAAAGAATTATTCATTGAGTATTTATTCCTACCATATTATGTTCAAGATTATGTTTTACTGGTATGGGTAACTTTCCCTTATTTTTTATGATATCTTTTACTGTATCACTTTACCTTACTGATTATATAATCTCACCAAATTCTTATGTTTCCATTAACCAGTTTATAAAGAAGAGAATATTGAATAAGATTTAAAGGATGATTTTTGTTTCATATTTTATCATGTTTTATTTTCTTTTTATAGTGTATTATGGGTATCATTACTCTAATCTGGTCATCAAAGACTGTTAAACTAATAATTTCTTTGGGATTTTATTCCTTGTAATCATTCCAATTTATTAAAATAATTTACTGGCTCTAGGATTCTTGGGTCGGGGAATTACAGATATTATTCAAGTTGTTTTTTATGATTATACATTATTGATAGAATAGTTATTGAAGAGTTTTAGTTATTTATTCTGGTATAAATAATATATAATTTTTTTCCTACCTTAGTTAATAATGTATGGTTAATTGATTGAAGGTTGGGTTATTGGTTCTCCTGTTGTATTTGGTAATTAATTATATGAATTATATATGATTTTTTACAAAATCCTATTAGTATTTAGATTGGTCTTGGGGATGAATGATTGGGTGAGAAAATTTATCAATGGGTGTATATATAGTTGTTGGTATTGTTTATAATTTATGGTTTTACTAAATTATGATATCAAGAACTGTGATATGAATATTATGAGCATTTTTAATATAATTTAATTGATATTTATGTATGGTGACCTTTGAGAGAGTTCTCAAATGGCATAAAAAATCATACCCCACATTTTTTTTGGTTTTAGAGAGTATAAATTCAATTATAGATACTATAGATTATAAACTCCTAGTGAGTTAATTTTAGTTAGTAAAAGTGATGTTTTATGTACATTTGAGAGTTGATTCATCCATACCTAAATGGGTAAGGGGTTACTCATATAAAATCAATGACCCTTTATTAGGTAGTTTGTATATCATTCTATGATGTTATATATATATATATATATTCATGATTATATTCATCATGATAAGTAAACCCTCTTAGCGGATTTTTAAGCATACAATGATAATATTTTGTGGACTAGTAAAAAAAAAATGAGAGGTACATCTCAATGAGAAGCAACAGGGTAATATATCCATAAAGAACATCTTGGATATGTTTTTCAATCGGTCCATATTTGAGACATTGAAAATGTTTTAATATCATTATTTTATATAAATTGATTATTGATACATATCATTGATGGAATATGTAGCTTTCTATATATATTTAATTCATTTTTATTCAATTTTACTCAGGGATGAGCCTATAGTATGGAAATGTTTTAATGATATGTTGAATTATACTATCAAAGATTAATTGATTATGTTTATCAAAACATATTCTATTGATTTCATGAATAAATACATTATATCAATAATGAAATTTGTTAAGTGAACTATTTTGTGGAAGTTTAATTTATCCACTGGAATCTATACTTTGTCATCTATTTTTATGAAATAGAGGAATGAATGTTATCCCAAAGGTATATGCATATAAAACTAAAAAGGTTGAGGTTTTTTTCTTCCACCAAGTGGAATATTTATTTATATTAATATATCTATTATTGGTTAGTGATCATTTGTTTTATATTAATAAAACATTGAAGGAATGAGGTCTCTATTCTAAGATGAGATTTTTACAAATATTCTATTTGGGTGTACCATATCAATCATCCAGAAATGGTTCATGTTAGACATGGGGAATAAAATCTCATATATAGAGTCTAATTAACTTATACATAAATTCAAATACTTTTATTGATTATAGAGATGGGTAAAAATCAATAGGATGTATGATTCAAGAGGAAATCACCCCATATTTACTATTATTTGACTCAAGTGAGACCTATTAGTTAACTTCTATCAGATATTTTGGTTTTTTGGGTTTAGTTTTGGAATAACTGATAGGGGTGATTTCCATTAAAAACCAATTAGGGGTGTAATACAATGGTGTTAAAAGGAATTTTTGATTTTAAATTATGTTTACATATTACTTAAATATCTTAAAATTAATTATATTATAGATGCATAGTTTAGGTGTGACCCTTGTGATAGATTGGTTTGCTCATATCAAACATAGATCAAATGATTACACAGGTGGGCGTATTTTACATCCCTTATAAGTCAATGGGATACCATTATTGGAGGAGAAACATTATTGAATATATTACATGAAATCAACCTATGTATCTTGGGATAACAATAACATAGTTTTCTAGTATCTCTTTAAATAAGGTGGATAAGATAAAACTAGATTTACTTCCTATTGTTGAAAAATTTTAAAACATCAATTTAGTTGAATTATTGTGAATTTCATATCATTCAAATTCCATGATTAAAATTTATTGAATAATACATTTGGATTCCATATAAATTTCACTATAAAAAATCATTTTGTGTTGAGTGAGATGAAAGTCTACTGGATCATCCTATAGGTGAAGGAATTTATTGGCCCAAGTACTACCTTATGGGGTGATAAAGTATGGATCCCAAAGATGAGTGATCCTAGTTTATGTTTATTGTTGTATTATAAAAATTTAAATCTTGTAATAATGATGAAATGATATCATATTCTAGGTAAAAAATATCATCATCATAATATAAGGGGATCTAAGTGATTAATCATAATCAACATGAGTTTTTGATATCCTCACATCTACATGAATATTGATAGAATTAATTAAACATCATTAGGATAACATAAGTCCAATATTGGGTTCTTATAATGATTTTCAATCTAAATAATATGGAAATGGTGTTTTTGTTCTAGATGAATGGGGTATTCCATCTATATTTGGATTCCATAGTGGTCATGTTTATCTGTGTTATCATGGTATACTCTCAAACACTATAAAATCATAGATTTTATAGGGATATTATATTTTCAATAGTAAAAAAACATCATATCTATTTCAATATTTAATGTCTCATTTATATATTAGGGATGTGTGCTTCTTTGAGGGCATGATATCTAATTTTTCATGTTAGTAGGACCTATTAATGTTAGAATTTTGGATTGGTAGCTTCGTTAAAAGAATAATTTTTATATTTTCATTCTCTTGGGATTGACTAAATAAAATAATATATTTTATTGGGAATTATTGAAATTGGAAGTGTCGATAATAACATAGACTATGAATACTGTGAAATTTGACTGGTTTTGGTCCTTCTAAGAGAGACTTCCATGATTAAAAAATGTGTTTAAAACTATAATGTGTTTTTCATACAGGAGAAGGGTATGTAGTATAACTTATACTATGATGCATTAAGAATTGGTTTGTAATAAATTTCCCTCAATGATGGCCATTTTTTTTCTGGGACTATGAATAAGAAGAAGGAAAATGATCAATATTATCTAAGTGAGGATCATGAGTTTTTTATTGTTTTTTATAATCTAATGTTTTTTTGACTATCAATTAAATTAATGATATATAGAAGAAACAAATTGTAAGAATCTATTGTGCATATTGACCTAGGATTTAATAAAAAAAGAAAAAAAAATTGGTTGAGTATATTTGTAACACCCTGATATTTTGATAAATATATTTTTTAAAATATATTTAATCATTTCAACATATTATGTTATATGAAACATTGATTTTAATATGTGTTATACACATCACTATGTTTATAAAAAATGTGATATATAAATAAAATATTAGTATTTTATATTATATTAGTATATGTCAATCGGATTGGGGTCTATTAATATATTTAAATAAATTATTAATATATTTTTATATAAGTATATATAATTAATTCCCTATACACTTGTTATTTACTTGTGAAAATAAAAATATTGGAAAATAATGGAATGATTTTTTCAAAAAAAAACAATATTTGATGTAAATAAATGGGTTTTAAATAAATAAAATAATACACATTTGAGAATATTTTAATTATATATATATATTATATATTTATTATACTATTTAACATTCATCTTATGTTTTTTCTATTAAATTGTTATCAAAAGTGATCCTCTATGATTAAAAATAGTATTTTTTTAGAAGAATTTTTTTTGCATTTTAATAAAACAATTTTTGTAAAACTATTTACTAAATATTTTATAAATTATATTTTATAAATAAAATGAATTTTTTAATAGTCATACCAACATTATATTTGGGTGAGGTTTTAGGATTTTTCTGAAAAATCTCATTTTTTGTGGTGAAAAATAATGAATTTTAATTTAAAACCTCCTTTTCGATTAAATAAATTATCAAGTTATATTATATTTTTTATTTTTAAAATTAAAATTAGTTAATTTAAAAAAAACTAATCTAATTTATTTCACTAGAATCATTTTCATATTTTATTCAGATATAAAAATATTACAATATTTTGAACATTTTTTTTTCTTTTAAACCAGCTTCTTTATTGCATTTGCCATATTAATTTTACATTAAAATTTTCCAATTGTGTGAATTTATTTATGAAAAATGGTTTACATGTTCTGAATTAGAATAATTTATTATTTAAAATAAGGCTATCTTTTTTATTGAACAAAATGAATATTGAAAACATTTTAACTTATTTACCATAGTTAATGTAAAATCTGATTTATCGGGGGTTAAACAAACAATATAATGGTGAAAAATGACCTAAAAACATGTAAAAACCCTATTATCTAGGAATATATGAATATTAACTGATCTATATTTGATAAAATATCATTTTTGATCCTTTTGGAATTATAAAAACGTTGGTTTGATTTAATATTTTCAAAAATGTACAACTGTGCCACTCACCTCACTTATGAAATGTAATAGACTCTACTCTATCTTATATGTACTAATATGTTATAGTGTTATGTTCTGACCTGCATCCATCTCTACTTCCATAAAATTGGTTATGTAATCATCATTTGTCTGTATGGCATATTACTACCCCACGAACTGATGTTGTTTGTCACCCCATTAACACCTCTTGAAGATGGATATATTGATGGATATATATATATATATATTATTTCTATTTATTTTATTTTATTTAATATATTAAACATACATTCATATTTTTCATTTTATGGGAATATGATAATTTCGTTCATGTGTACGATGACCTACAGCCTTGAGAAGATATGTGATTTGTTCGTGATTCATATTGAAGATATTATGGATAGGAGTAAAAAATTAATTTATATAAATGTAATAAAAATTACCCTCTAAATATAATATATATCACTTAATGTTTTTATTTCAATTGGATAATGATATAGAAATAGCATTCATGCGTACATATGACCTCCTGTCTCCATGAAGGTGTATTTCATTCCCTGTCATTAAATTTTCTAGATAACTATAAATAAATATATAATTAGTATATATGGTATTTAAATCAATTTTTACATAATTTAGATGATGAATCCAATATCTACATAATGGATGATGAAATATCTTGTTAAAACATATGGGAAAAACAAAGCAATTACACCCCGAAACGTGACTTTAACGTGGAATTGTTGACAAAAGAGTGATAAAAGGTCATAAGAAAATAATATATGATATTATACATGTCTATTTTTATTTTCATTATTTAAAATAAACATATTCTTATTATATATTATGATTTAATATGAATTATATATTTCAATACATAGGTTAAGGGATTTGTGTGTCACTTTTATTGTCTATGAGAAAATTTTCATATCCTCCAAATGTTTCTTTTATGTGGTGTATATAATAACTTTGAATTTTTTTAATTATTAATCTACAAAAAAAATAATTTTATTTATATAGTCATTTTATGAACTCTATTTTATGGGGTTATGATATAAAATTTAACAAATTGATAAGAGATTTCTTATATATTTTTTATTTTTGGGATACCTATGAAAATTCACCACTCATTTATATTGTGTGGTGTATATACTATCTGATTGAAATTTTATTTCATTAATTCCATTATATTAATTATATTTATTTTTTATTTTTTTGTTATGTTATTTTAGGTATTAATACTCAAAGGATTTCTAAATCTATAGGGGATGTGTGATCCAATTTTCGTTCATCGAGACTTATGTCATGTTATGAAGCTATATTATTTTATGTGGTGTATATACGGACCCTTCCACACAATAATATATTGAATTTATTTTTTCTCATTATATTTTTTTCATTTAATTTTATTAATTATTGGGGATTAAAATTAAAATTCATCAAAGTGGTAAATATTTTATGTTGCAATCTCATTGTTTACCAAGATTGTATATGATTATGTTTCTAATGATAAAATATTATGATCCATATCACAATAAAATGATGAATTTTATTCTCCTCTATTCATATAAAGAGATTAAATGTTATCCTTTCATTTTCCTCTATTCATTTAATCATGGGTTCAAAAAAATGTTTTTAGGAAAAATTGTTTCTTCGGTCAAAAACCATTTTCATCCATAACCACATTTTCTAAAAATATTTTCAATTTTTTTTTAAAAAAATATTTTTAAACTAGAAGGGAATTTTTCTCAACAAGATTTTTATGTGATTTTTAAATATTCATTTCTAGTTTTTCTAGGTTATTTTCAATGATACTGATTTCCATAATTTTTTATAATGGTTTGTCTTTACAACATGATTTTAAAAGATACATTATTTTCCTCATGAAGTATTTCATTTTATTTATTTTTATAAATAATTTTCAATCTACGATGTCATAATTTTATGTTACATATTCTTTACATCAGATATGAGACATTTATTACATTCTTATTGTTTTTATCAATGGTGTATGTTTAGGATGAGAATATATGCATTCATCCTGTTTGTCTTTCATAGGTTATAGTATGATAAAATGCTTATGAAACTCACTTATTTATCAATGGGTTATCCATTGATGAAATGATGAAATGATTACGAAACCATTCTATTTTCCATAGGTTATGATATGATGAAATTTTTATAAAACCCAATTTCATTTCAGGTTTTATGATATGATAAATTTATTCATTATCTTGTGGAAAAAATATGTGCGATTTTCATTTTGTGATGGTGGATACATTATAACTAACAATGGTGGTCATGTTAAAACTAAGGATGGTGGTTAGGTTATAACCAAATTTGGGTGGGACCTATATCTCCTACCAATGCATTGGGTAAATATTTATATCTCGTCAGATATATAGGACATGAATGAGGTGTTATCCTATTTTAGTATGGGTCGTTATCTACTATGATGGATTTGGGAGTGGACCTTTATAATTATCATGGTTTAAGGAGTGATCTTATTCCACTGTAAGGAAATTAATTACATTTGGGATGTGTCCGAAACAAAAAGTGTATCCACCAATGGAGTTCCTTGAATATATTTTGAAATGGGCCTTGAATATTAAATAATAGATATTATATTTTTATTTGTATGACACAATTTATTTTCTTTATAAATTTTACTATATCGTGGCCCATGTTATTTGATTTCATTATGAGTCAAGTATTATGAACTTTAAAAATTTATTACATGTCTCATTTTTATATATATAATGGTTTAGGTATTAACTTCCCAAATTATGTTCACTATCAAATAACCTTATTATTGTTATAGTTATCCATATGATCATAGATTTAAATATCCTTTTTAACACTTTCTAAGCACATGTGCTGACACTTTATTAGGTTCCCTTCCCCCAGAATATTAAAATTGGTTTTATATAGGGTATGTATATGATGATATGTCATGATGAGTATTAAAAGGGAATATATTTTTTTTACAAAAATTATGATAAGTCACCAGATTAAAATACTTTCCCTCAAGATTCTAATGGCATTATACCATTATAGTGTTTAGGGATGTTTTTTTGTAACTTAATGGGTATTTATATAAAAATATGTAATTTCCATGTATGATACTCCTCAGCCACTATAATTAATGTTATAAGAAATATTTATTCAAACATTGTAAACTATGATGAGAAAATTTTAGTGATAACCCTATGGATTTCTATAAGGACATGTCACTGGAAGTATCTATAGATACTTTAAAGGATGATCCAATAAATTAGAAAATGGCCTATAATTTTGGTAAAGGATATATAGAGTGGTTTCCATGAAATTACTGACCTGTATAGATACAAATGGTGGATATGACTCTATAATAATGTTACATAGAGGTTATAAATCTAAATTTATTTATTGATATGCACTCAACCATTACCTAGTGCATGAAAACTAGCATAGCTACACACATGGTTTGACACTAGCCTGAATGGCCTGAAGGCATTCAATTTTTATTCATTTTTTATAATCCCTCTTTTATGGGTTTAAGGGGAAGCATTACATGGGACATAGGCTTTTGTGACATTACATGACATGAAGGAGTTAGAGGAATCAACCCATAATGTGTATATATTGAACTGCCCTCCCCCACATCTGTATTGTGAATAGCTCTCCAACATTACATGTTTGTTTGGATATCTTTCTTATGAATATATGCAGAGGCCCAGTACTGATGGCAATGACCTGACCTCTCGTTCTTCTTAATTAGATATCTCTGATCTGGTGAATTTACATTACTTTAAACCTCCTCGGGTGCTGGTCTTTGTAGAATATATCTCATATGTATCTACACATCATGTGGTCCCAAGCCCTTGAGGTGCCCTGAAGGCCTTGAGGTGGCCAAGATGCCTCACTGACCAGAAGGAATGGGTGGGCCGAAGGCTTGAAGGACTCTAAGAACACTTGACAGACCATATATGAATAGTTCTAACTACTACTGAACCAAACAGTACAAAACAGTTCATGCTATAACACATGATTCAATACTACCACAGTGCCTGGAAATATTCCTTTCCCCAGATTTGAACCTGGGTCTTATGGATGTACTTGAAGAGTCTCCACCAACCGAGATGAGTGTCGTGTGCTGGTTTGATAGTCTTTGGTAAATTATTTGGAAATTTACAGACTCATTACAAACCATTATAAAAGATTTAAATTAAATATGACTATGAATTACCTATGATAAACATAAGGTGTCATTGATTAAAAAAAATATTTATTTTGAACTCACAAATTATTTTTTATACTATGTGGTTTTACACTATAATTAGTGTTTCTCACGCTATGTTGTTGGCAATATTTTATAGATGTAACTCTAAGTAAATGTGTTATTTATTAGTTTTATGGAAAATGTAATAATTTTCCTAATGAGAATATAAATGATATGGGAGTTAAAATGAATAATAATCTCTCTATTCTCATACAAACGTTTCATGATATGAATCAAGGAATACTTCCAAACAAGAAAAAGAGGGGAAAAAATTCATTTGATTCTTTCATGAGGAAACTCCCAACATATTTTAGTGGTTCTTCTGATCCTCTAATTTTTTTAAAATTTACCACTACCACTGAAATTACATTTTCCCTCCTACAGTGTTTGGAGAGTGAGAAATTCATTCTAGTTGTCTATAGTTTTTGATTAGAAGTAGATAAATAGTGGTTCCTTATCAAGAATATGAGGAAGTAGGATGAATTTAATACATTCATTGGGAAGAGTATAATAACTTATTTTTTAACAAGTATATTCCACGTATTCTTCATATAGTGATAGATAACGGGTCCAAGGAGATAAATAAAATGGAGACATTATTAGTTATAAATGGATTATTTACTGTGTTATCAAGGTAGAAATGGACAATAGATTTATGCATCAATCTCGTGGATTTGAAAATAAAATTATTATTGAATTCAAACAAAAATCAAAAAACAATAGAGATAAGAAGATGATAATTCCTTTATAGTAAATGTGTGGAATGAAATAGGGAGGATATGATATTATTATAAATTGGAAATTTTTTATGTGTGTAATGGATTTTTATCAGAAAATTGATTTATAGGTTTATATTAAGACGTTATCTAACGATATGAATAGAGACAAATTGTCATAGAATTCACCAAAAAATCTAGCGTTTAAAATTCCAAGAGTATGTCCATTATGAAAATGAATTACATATTACATGGGATGACATTAATGACGAGACACAACACCCTTGAGAAAATTTTAAATTCTTAGGATTATACAATCATAACAAATGACGTGAATCATGGTAATTAAAGACACAGTTATCGTCCCTCCTTAGTATGGAATTTCATTTTTTACATTGTATTAATATGAACAATAAATGTCATATTACGAAATTTAATGTGGTTATCTCCCACTAAATGGATTCTAGAGTAATTAAATATTATTTTATATTCTATCTGTACATATATAAACCCATTATTCTAATGAAAATGATTTTTTATAAGATAAAAACATATATATTGAATAAATGGTGTATTAACATTTGAATGTGTTTATGTATCCATGTATGATTAACATAAGAGCTATAGATATAATTAAGGGTTTATGATTTCATTTTTGATCATATGTTAAATTTCATTGTCACCCCTTTTGAGGTTTTATGTAATTGATGTTTTTCATGATTAATGATTTTTAAGAAAAATTTATGAAAATTGAACCCTTTGTTGTTTTATATAGTTACAACGTTATTTTGGAAGAGATTTCATTACACTTTTTATACATATGGTTAAAGGAACTAGTAAAATTTATGTTTACATATCATTGATTTTTAGATTATTATAGGTTTTAGTCATTCACCTAGAGTTGTCATCACAATTCATGTCCATCAAAAAAGTCTTCTATTTGTATCTTCATCCAGAATATACATTGTGGAAGTGGTATGTTTGCATGTAGTACCACATTCAACTATATTTTATCAGAATATAGATTTTAGCTCAATGTTTAAGAACACTATTCATCCAGATCTTGAGAAAGTTTATAGTTTCAACACACTTACCATCACAAGACAGATGGTGAATTTGATAAAATAATTCATACCCTAGGGAATATATAAATACAATATTCTATGGATTTTAATGCTGTTTGGGATCAACGCATTCCTTAATTTGAGTTTTTGTTAAATAGTATCATTCACTGTATCATTTAAATAGATACTTATAAATCCAATTATGGTATGATGTGTGGAACTCTATAAAACTATATTGATGTTGGAATAGTAAATTCAGCTCGACTTGAGAATGCTTATGAGATTAAAATGAACATTATATTCATTTAAAAACATGTAAAGACATAAAAAATATAAGAGAATTTTTTTATGATAACCATTAATATATATTTGAATTTGTAGTTGGTGAGATAATCTTTCTATGTAAATCATCTTTCATAAAAGAAGTGAAAATTAATCCATATGTGTATCAATCCCATTACAATACATGATTTTATTAGGATTATAGCTTATCATTTCCACTAAACCGATCCCAGGTTCATGATGTGTTTCATTTATCACTCTTGATGGTGTACATACCTGATATATAACATGTATTGAACTCATAGGTTATACCACTAGATCATGATATCTCGTAGAAGGAATAAAAAAAATAGATACTTTCGATCAAATAGAAAAGGTTCAATTAAAAAACCACTCACCTGGTAAATGTTTTGTATTGAGTCCACCAACTTCAGTGTGCTATGAGGGAACCTGTGGATTTAATATGGTAGAAGTATCTTCAGTTATTGATACTATTTTGGTGAATTTTGAGGGAGAAACTCATTTTAATCAGGGCTAGATTGTAACCTCCTCATTTATATTGAAATATATTTTTTCAAATATATTTAATATTCATGATATTTTATGTTACACACAACATGAATTTTATCTTGACTTAAATGCAACATCGAGTTTAAAAAAATGTGTTGTACAATTAAATTAATATTATTTAATATGATAATCACCACTTAATCATTGGAATAGAGGGTAAGAATATGATAAAACAAATTATGAAAATATTTTTTACACATTTATTGGTGATTAATTCCCTGATGAAAAATTCATCAGTAATGAAATTAAAAAAAATAAAAATATTAAACATCATTTTATGAAATAATTTTTTTATGATTTTTTTTCTAAATTAATAAAATAAAAAAACCATTGCTGGAATTATATTAATAAAATTTATATATTATATATTAATTAAATTATTTTACATTCTTCTTATTTTTATTATAGATAATATATTTAAAAAATAATATTTTATAATTAAAAGTTGTATTTTTCTAAAAATATTTTTTTCACCATTTTATGGAGAACTTATTTTCAAAAAAAATTTACACTTGAATATAATTTATTTTCAATGATAATCCATTTTTTTGAAATTGGAATATAAACATTATCATATGGTAAATTTTTTAGATTTTTTTAAAAATTTTAATTTTTTCCATAGTGAATAATACAGAATTTAAATAGGAAAACAAATTTTTACTAAATATTTTATAAAGTTGAGTTATATTTTTAAATTGGTTTAAATTAAATTTGGTTATATTTTATATCCGTTAATCTAATTTAAGTCATTTCAATCATTTTAATAATGAAATTAAAAATAAAACCTAGGTATTCTTTTGAACATTTATCTTATAAAAAACTCATGTAATCAACATGTCTGTGAGATTAATTTTAAACTAAAATTTTCAACTTATATAAAATTAATTTTCCAAAAATCGATTCTATATTTGTGATTATAGAGACCATATCCTTTTAAATATAACATTGCATGATTTTAAGCATTATTATACATTAAAGTACAAGCCATGAATCATGAAGTCTAGTTTCTTTGAAGACTAAGTGCATAAAACTGAAAACATGGGACTAAAAACACTTATTTATTTAATCTTCAAATAGATCTCATATCTTCTATGGTGATCAAACATCTATATAGGATTCCTTGGGGTACACATGAACAATGGTGGGAGCTGAATAACCTAGTAACAGAATAAACATATTAATAATGAATTAGCACAAGGAATAGAAGGCATGGCATGATGATATAAAAAGGAATGTTACATATTGAACCTTAACATATAAACATGGAATAATATAAACATGGAGTCATAGAAATCTGGCAGAAACATAAAACGTGACTTTAGTACGAGTCAAGGCTAACTTCCAAGATTGTTTAACATAGTACCACAAGCCAAGGCTAAATGCCAAGACTCTTGAACATAACATCTAACAAGAATTAACATTACCTAATTCATTAGAGAACTATCTGGGTGCACCTATATTACCTTTTCATGAATATGTCTTCCACATATTGAATCATGCATAATCAATCATATATAAACATAAGGGTTGCTCGTGGAATGAATTGGGTACCATAATCATGTCATAAAGCATAACAAATGGGTGTATCAAAAATGTTTCCATGAAAGAAAGGAAGTAAAATATAAATGGATATTCATATGGTAAAATAGGCATATAACATGGTTTTTGATGTTAAACAGAAGTAACAACATGTAATAACAATATTTATGAAATTATTTTCTTTAAATCATTTTAGTGCGATTTTAAGGAAATTACTAAAGGGCATTTAAAAATAAAAGGGAATAATAATTTATATAAAACTATAATTGAAATAGTAAGGTATTAAGAACAAAATAATTATTTTATAAAAACAATGGTGTCTTGAAAAAATAGTGGAGTGCACTTGAAATTGGGTAAATTTTTTGGAAGTTCACTTAAAACAAGTTTGCTTATTGGGAAGTATCGAGGAGGGACTCACTTAAAAGAATGTATATTCCCATAAGATAATGAGATATGGATCTTGAAACTTGATTTTGGATAATATATATAGTATTTATAAGTGGTACATAAAAAGATAACACAATGTCATTTGGGTAAAAATAACGATAGAATAACCCGAAATAATAAAGTTGGTGTGTGTGAAATCTCTTATGGAATATCAACATGGTATCGGGTGTACCTAAATCGGATTTAATGAGATAGAAAATAATTTATAACCTTTTATACAATATGGCTTACGTATGGGTAGGGTGATAAATTATACTCTGTCATTAGGAATTACACATTAAATGACATATCATAGAGGACAATCATGAATAAAAGTGGAATATAGTGGATCCATAACCATTGGACCGATGGTGTTCTCCACTAGATAATAATGACCAGAAAAATCAAATTAGGTTTATTAATTAATGATTAAATAACATATTATATTTGTAAAATATTTAGTATTTCCTTTTTAAGTTCACTCATAATCTTTTTGATTGGTTGTGAGGTCAAGTTCATTATTCGGGTCCGTTTCTTTCCTGGGATTTAATGATCAGTTCACTTATATTCATGAATGGATAAACATGTAAGATGAGAGTGGTAATCTAAAATTTAATTTATATTTTTTTATTTAACATATATAAGGTTACATGGATTTAAATTTCATTTGGTTACTTGTATTGAGTATTAATCTTTATGTAAAACATTAGTGATAACCTTTGGGGTTAATTGGTGGTTTTCCCCCAAAGAACATGTTTGGTTTTATAGTTAAAACCAAAAAGTTAAAAATGATTACATAAAAATATATGAGACATAATAAATTTATTATAGTCTAGTTTAACCATTAAAATTGTGTCATGGCCAAAATTAAAGATGGTAACAGAAATAGAAAACGTGTCGTCCTTGAATGAGCTAAATTAACACATCTCAAACTGTGTTTTCATTTCATTCAAATAAAATGTGGGGAAAAGAGAGATAATAATTAATTATACAATTAGAATAAAAAAAATCCCATTATATGTATGTTATTGGGGATTTCATACAATTTTAATGAGTAGAGTTTTGAAAATAAAATATAACAAAAGAAATTAAAATAATGAAAGAAAAGAAAAGAGAAATTTAACTTTTTGAATCAACCTTCATTACGAGCCTCTTAATGGGAAAGGATTTGATATTTTTAGGAGAAAATTGATTTTGTAAATGGGTATGGAGCTTTTGGAGAGATTATGGAAGAATTTAGGTATGTCAAAATGCTTGAGAAGAGTGAAGAGAAGAGGGTGGAAGATGTGGTATCTACAGTGGAGGGGAGGACAATTTTCATAATATTTAATTCTGTAGATTATTATTTTCCCTAAAAAATATAAATTGTGATGATTACAAGATAAAAAATAGTAATAGATGTTTTTGAGTTTGAACCAAAGGCCATTTACTCCATCTATGTCTCAAGCATGAGGTAGAAATTTAGGTTTAATCATTTATTGTGAATTATCATATTTTATTATTGATCAAAAATTCAAGTATTTAAGGATAATACCAAAAATTCACCCTAACTATTTTTTAATGTGTAGAATCCAAAAATTAAATTCATTTTACAAAACTAATTTTCTAAATACTATTAATTTAATATTCAATTAAAATCACAATTTACTGAAAAAATGACAGATTTAAAACATTTATTTTCTTATTCCAAGATATAGATACATCATACTTTCACATAAATCTTATTGATGTACTATCATATGCAAGGTTACTATTTTTTGGGTATATAACTATTCATAAAGTTAACATTACTATTTATAAGGGTGTGTTACTATTCACCAAAAATCGTGTTTTCATTATTAAACTCCAAACATCTTACTAATCGCAACCATGAATATTAGATTTTCAAAATTCAAATCCCAGATGTCTCAAAATTATGCTTAATGGTCACATAGTACTTATTTATTCATTGTGATATAATTTCATGTGGTTATATGACATTATCAGAACAAGTAAATTTCTATTTTAAAACATTGGGTCGTTACATTCTTCCCCACTTATAAAATTTCACTATTAAATTTTTGATTTAAATTACAGGCCATAAACAGGTGTGGGTACTTTTCCTTAATTCCTTCCTACAGTTCCCATTTTTTCTCTTTGTAATTGTGATTCCTCCATAGTACCTTGACCGGGTGAGTAGCCTTGTTATGTAGAAATATTTCTCTATGATCCAAGAACTTCACTGGCTTCTCCTTGTAAAAAATATCATCCTCCAACTATACCACCATTGAAGAGAGTACATGTGAAAGATCTGTTATGTACTTTCTTAAGAGGAATACATGGAAGACATCATATACAATAGACACGATAGGCAGATGTTCCACTCGATAGGCCACAACCCCTATATGATCAAGATTTTTTAAGGGGTTGATGTTCCTGGGACATAGCTTTCCTTTCTTCTTAAATATCATTACCCTCTTCCATGGAGACATGTGAAGAAATACCATGTGTACAACTTTGATCTCAAGGTATCATTGAAGATTGTTTGCATAACTCTTCTATTGACATTGGGATACCTTGATGTGCTACTAAAGGGTTTCCATATTCTCTACAATTTCTTTGACCATTTCAGGTCCTAGCATATTATGCTCACCAACTTCATTCTAACAAGGTGGTGTTTTCACCTTTTCCCATAAAGGGATTCATATAGTTCCATTTGGATGATTGAGTGGAAACTATTATTGTAGGAAACTTCAACCCGTGGAAGATATTGTCCCTTCCTCCTTTTAAGTCTATATAACATGCTCTAAACATATCTTTCAGTTCCTAAATAGTTTACTCATATTGGTCATCAGTTTGAGGATGATAGGTCATACTGAATTTCAGCTGAATTCTTCTAGCATGTTAGAGACTTTTCCATAACATCAAGGAGAATCTCAGATCATGATTGGATACAATTTATAGTGGCAATCCATGAATCCTTACCACATTTTTGATGTATATATATTCATGTTTATCCAATTATAAGTCCTATAAAATTTTGATAAATTGATCAGTCTTCGTAATATGATCCATAAAGACACATATAGAATTGTTTCCGTTGTAAATCCTAAGAAGTGGGTTGAAAAAGTACTTGGTATTGTTCTCCCACATCCATGTTGGTATGGGTAGTGGTTGCATAGTCCTATTATACTTATGTCCTTCATCCTTCACTTGTTTACAAACCACACATTTTGATGTATACTCTTCAATATCCTTCTTCATATTGTCACACCAAATGTTCTCTTAGAGATATCGATACATCACTGTGCTCCCTGGGTGAATAGAGAAGGTTGAGCTATGTGAATCATTCAGAAGACCTTTCTTTATCTCAATAACTGATGGTACACATAATCATGATCCAAATCTTACAAATCCTTCTCAATTTTGAAATTGGAGGATTTACCAATTCTGATAGCTTCCACAATGTTTTGAATTTCAACATTTTTTCTTTGAGCATCCATTATTTTTACCTTTATGGATGGTTAATCAATCATTCAAGAAAGGATGTATGATATTCAACCCTTAAGTATTCCCATGTCAATCCCCAATAAATCTAATAATATCAGATTTTTTTAATAGTCATCATTGATAAAGATTCATGATTTTTTACACTTAGAGCATCTGCCACCTTATTTGCCATACTATGATGGTAGTGGATTGAGAAGTCATAATACTTTATGAGAAATATACATATTCTTTGGAGCATATTAATCTTTTTTCGGGTAAATATCTATTTGATACTCTTATAGTTAGTAAATATCTCACACTTCTCCCCACAGAGATAATACTGCCAGATTTTTAACCCAACGATCATTGCCGCCAACTCCATATCATGCATAGGATAGTTTTAATCGGGTATTTTCACCTGATATGAGGCATATGATATCACTTTATCAATTTTTATTAGCACACATCCTAAGACCATATTTTATGCATCACTGTACACCACAAAGTGTTCTCCACTTGACGGGAGTGTGAGTACATGTGTAGTGATAAGCCTCTTTTTGAGCTCCATAAAGCATTCCTCACATTCTTGATCCCAGAAATACATTACTCACTTCTGTGTCATCTTGTTCATTGGGTTTGTAAATCATAAATATTTATTCGTATATCATTTATATTACATAGATTGACCCAAAAAATATTCATATCTCCATTACAGATGTTGGCCTAGGCCACTCTTCAAAAACCTTTGTCTTGGAAGGGTCTATAGATATCCCTTTTCTGGTGATAACATCACCTAAGAATGATACTTCCTCCATTGAGAACTAACTTATAATATACATTTCATACACCGTCTCCCTTTGCAAATTCCTTATCACAGTATTCAAATTCTCCTCATGTTACTGCCTTCTCTTGATGTATATAAGAATATCATTGATAAAGACTACAACAAATTTTTCAAGATAATCTATAAAGACGATATTAAATACATCCATTATATTTTTTTATCATTAGTGAGTCCTAATAGAATAAATATGAACTCATGGTGTCTATACCTTGTTTGAAAGGAAGTCTTTGGAATATCTTCCTTCCTCACCTTTAATTAGTGATATCACGACCGACGGTCCACCTTAGTGAAATAACTAGCCCCACAGAGCTGAACAAAAAAGTCATCTATTAGAGGTAGAGGATACATTCTCTCTATCATGATTTTAATGAGCTCACGATAATCAATGTAGAGGCGCATTGAACCATTATTCTTCTTGATGAGAAGGACAGGTGCTCCCATGGTGAAGTACATGGTCATAAAAAACCCTACTCCAGATTCTCATGTAGCTGCTTCTTCAGTCCATCAAGATCTACTATGGCCATTCTATAATATTTCATTGGTAAGTGAAGAGATCTTGGAATTGGTTCAATTTATAAATCAACCTCTTGATCAAGAGGAAGAAAAGACAACTCTTCAAGTAATACATCAGTGTAATCTCTCACGATGGGCATGTCTTTAATAATGATTCTATATTTTGTCTCAATAATTTGATCTATAAATTCTTGCTCATAATGAATTAATATACACACTTAAGACAATGATTATAAAAGGGATTCATCTTAATCCTTATACAGTTAAATAATTAGAGGATGCTTCTAGAGGTGAATAATGATCTTCATTTCCTGAAAGTTGATCTTGGGTTTGTATAATGATAGAAAATCTATGCCCAAGATAGCAACGAACTCCAATAAAGATAGTATGAAGATATTTGTTATGAGGTTCAGTCCACAAATGTCAACTAGGGAGGTGTTATAATCCATGGACTCAATAATTTCCCCATTAACTATTTTCATAAGAAACTTATCCTCCAAATTTGAGGTGGTTTTTGAATAGTTTTACTAAATTTACAATATATGAAAGAATGAGTAGAACCATAATCAAATAGTAAATTGTCTATTCTTGGATGAATAAATATTATTCCTATCACCTCATTTTTTTCTGACTCTACCTCAACAGTATTGATAGAAAATTCCCTCCATTGTTTCCTTGGATGTTTTTTTATTGCCTCTCATAACCCATGTCTTAGTGATATTGTTCAAAAAATGTTCATTCCCCTTGCAGTTGTAACAGTGCACTACAGGATGACTATTGATCTAAACCTTCCTTTAATCTTCCACATTAATAGGATTCCTCATATCCTATTAGCACTTTTTATCCAAGTGATTCTACTTTCCACATTTTAGGAAATTCTTGGTTCCCTTTAGACAGCTCCCAAGATTCTTCTTCCCATAAATTTTAGAAGTGTGATAGTCATGCCTCTTTCTATAAAGGGATTAGTTTGTTGATCCACCCATGTTGTTCTCCATTTTCATCTTCTTGTCACTAAGCCCATGGGACCACTAAAATTATCCAATTTAGATTTTAAACATGGGGGCACAGTGGACAATCTCTTTATAATTGCTGATGTCTCGAATCACCAACAATTTTCATAGACTCAGCATTAGTCCGCTGGAGAAGTGATCCACTTTACTTTTTTTGTTCATGGAAAATCTAGAGACATACCATGAAATCATTGTTACTTTTGATTCAAATTCCCCTATGGACACATATTACTTATTCTTGAGTCCATGTAACTATAATTCAATCTTGAGACAGAGGGTTCAGAGAAAATATTTACTAAAAAACTTCCTCTTGAATTCCTCCAAATTCACAGTATCAATCTCTTCTTGGGACATTTACTGATCAAGCATCCCCATAAACAAAATGGACCACTAGAATGAATTTATCCTCTTCTATGTATTGGAGGATATGGAATATATTTTTAATAAAATTAATACCATATTCTGCATGGTGGGGATTAGATGATCCACAAAATATGGGAGGCCATGTCTGCATGAAGGATTCAATAGAAACAAGTTCTTTATTTGGAGGTGGTGGTTTTTCGGCATTATTTAAGTTATTATTAATAACTTGATCCAACTGATCAAGTACTATCATGAATTTTTGAGTTTCCATTCCCATCATATCAGTAATATCATTAGGGAAATAATTACATTCCCTATCACATTTATTGTTGGAATGTTTTCTTCTATTTCGATCCATTAACTATGAAAAATAATGTAAAAATAAAGGGACTGAGTGCTTATTCACTAATAATAAAAAGAGAACATTGATTATAAAATTATAAATATTCAAAGGAGAACTATACCTTAACTTTTGATTCCTTATTTTTAAAACAAGGTTATCCTTGAACTATTTATTAACTTATATTCGTATGGGGTTTTTTATTCCCTTAATAATGGTTTTTACTATGCTCAAGAATTTACTAAAGAATATCCCTTAAGAATGTATAACCAAGAATATAGCAAGCCCATCTTCATGTACCAGGATACCCTAGGTCAGGCCCAAAACTCCTTATCAGAGTTTTTGATCCCAATTACATCTATGCTAGAGTTGCCTCTACATATTTGTATCTAAACATGGATGTATTTTCTTGATAAAAAACATACTCTATTTTTACAAAAATATAAGGATTTTTTCATACACTTCATCTCATCCTTAAGGTTCTTACTAATGTGATCTATTATTAATCTCCAAAAATGACTACATCATTTTCTAATATAACTATAGTGACCCTACCCTTTTATATATAATATTACATGATTTTATGCATAATTATACAATAGAGAACACGATACGGATCTTGAAGTCTAGTGTCTCTGAAGACTGGTTACACAAAAAATGTGGGGATACATAAACATCTTTATTTAATATTTATATTGAGGTATTAACTTGCATTGTGCTTAAACATCTACATAGGATACTAATGGGAACACATGAAAAAGGGATGATATAAATATCACAGTATGGGAATAAACATAAGAACAAAGCATTAGCACAAGGAATATGAGACATGACATGGTGTTATAAAAAGGCATGTAACATATGTAACCTTTACATATAAACATTTAGTAATATAATTGTCAAGTCATAGAAATGTGGAAGCAACATAAATCATGAATTCAGTAAGAGTTAAGGATAACCACCAAGATCATTTCTCATAGTAACACAAGCCATGGATAACTGCTAAGACAGTCTCACATAACATCTCATGAGACTTAAATTTACCCAATCCATTAGAGAACTATCTAGCCACGCCCATATTTACCATTCATGAATATGTTTTCCACAATAATAATCACATATAACCAATCATATATAAACATATGGGTTACCCATGTAATGAATTGGGTTACATAACCAAATCATAAAGAATAATAAATGGGTTAATCATAAAAGTGTCCATGATAGAATGGACCTAAAATATACTTGGAAATTTATATTGGAAAATAGAAATATAACATAGTATGTTATGTCAAACAAAATTGACGACATGCAAGAAGAGTATTTTATAAATTCATAGCATTAAAACATTTAATGCGGTTTTAAGAAAAATACTAAGGAGAATTTAAAATAGAAAAGGTAATAATCATTTTTATAAAACAAAAAGCAAAAAAATAAGGTTTTAATAATAAAATAATGATTTTATAAAAACAATATCTGAATGAAAAATGGTAGATTTCACTTGAAATTAAGTAAAAATTTGAGAAGTTCCCTTAAAATGGGTTTCCTTATTGGAAAGTATGGAGGAGGGAATCTCTTAAAAGAATGTATATCCCCCCACAAATAATAAGAGATATATATTGAAAAATAATTATGGATCATATAAAAATTATGTAGAAGTTGTACATAAAAAAGATGAAAACATTATTTGGGTAAAAATAACGTTACAGAAAACTGAAGGAATAAAGACAGTTTCGGTATAATCTCATACTGAATATCAGCATGGTATTGTGTGTACATAGGATGAATTTAATGGGATAGAAAATAATTTATCATATTTTATACATCATGAGGGAGGTATGGTGAGGGTTATAAATCAAACCCCATCATTAGTAATTACACTAAAAAGGCATAATATAGAGGACAATCATGAATAAAATTAGAATAGAGAGGATCCCTCACCTTAGGTGTCACGGTGTTCTCCACTTGATATTAATGACCTGAATAATCAAAATAAGTTCAATAATTTATAATTCTTGAACCTATTATATTTTTAAAATATTTACTATATCATTTTTAAGTAAATTAATAACCTTTTTGATTGGTTATGAGGTTCAATTTAATTATTGGGGTCTTTTTGATTCGTTGGTTTTAATGATCTGTTCACTTATATTCATGTTCAGATACACATGTAAGATGAGAGTGGTTTTTCAGAATTGATGTTATTTTTTATTTTTTATTATCAAGAAGGTTACAAGTTTTTAAATTTTATTTTGTTACTTAGAGTTAAGATTAATCATTAGTTAAAACTTTAGTGATAACCTTTTGGGTTAATTGGCGGGTTTTTCCCAAAATGAACAATTTTTTATTTAAAAAAAACCATGAGTACACATGGATTTCAAAACCATAGATGAGAACTAATACATATATTATGCTCTAATTCAACCATGAAAATGTATGCATGACCATTATTGAATTTGTTAACAGAAATTGAAAACATGTCGTCCTTGAATGATCTAAATTAACTCATCTCAAATGGTCTATTATATTTCATTTATATAAAAGGTGGGGAAAGGGGAGATGATAAAAAAATACCATTAGAAAAACAACATCCCTTTACATTTTTTTGAAGTTTTTATACCATTTGGATGGGTACAAGTTATTAAAGAAAAGTTAGCAGAATAACATAAAAAATGAAAGAAAAGTAAAGAGGAATTTTACCTCTTGAATCAACCTTCCATGAGAGCCTCTTAAGGGGAGAGAATTTGGTCTTTTTAGTAGACCAAGGAATATTGGATGTGAAGGGGACCTTGGGATTAAATTTAGGATGAATTTAGGGATGTAATAAGGGTTTATAGGATTCTTGAGAAGAAGGTAGAAGAGGTGGTATTTATAGTGAATGGGAGGAGATTTTTCCTAATAGTTAATTCCATAGTTTATTATATTCCATAAAACCCTGAAATAGTGATGATTACCTGACCAAAAATAGTAATAAATTCATGTGAGTTCCAAAAAATGTCCATTTATATCATCCATGACTCAAACATGATTCCAAAATTTAGGTTTTAAAATTTATTGTGAATTATCATATTTTACTATTTATAAAAAATTCAGGTAGTTTAGAAAAATCCCATAAAATAACCCTAACTATTTTAATATTTAAAGAAGCAAAAAATGAAATCCTTTTTTCAAAAGTAATTTTCTAAATATGCTTAATTTTATATTAAATTAAAATACCATTTTACCTAAAAAATAACTATTTTAAAACATATTTTTTTATTCCATGATATTGGTACATTGTACATTCACATAAATCTTATTTATATACTATCATAGGTTATTTTACAATTCATTAAGGTATATCAATATTAATAAGGGTAATATTACTATTCATAATGGTGTGTTACTATTCAAAAAAAATTGTCTTATTGGACTCCAAACATCTTACTGATCACAACTGTAAATGTAAAATTTTCGAAATTCAAATAACAAAAGTGTTAAACTTTTGTATAAAGGTCACATCGTACTTTGTAGTTCATTGTGTTGTGATTTCATGTAGTTATATGACATAATCATAAGAAGAAAATTTCCTTTAAAACATGAAGTCATTATAGTAATAATCATAACTCTTAATTTCTAATAAGGCCATTTTATTTTTGAAAAAAAAAAATTGAAAAAAGTAAAAATTATTTATAGGGTTAAAGGCTAGAAGGGTTAAAATGTTGGGTAAACAAAGAATATAAGTGTTAAAATGAATTAATAACATGAAAATAACACATTTTAAGAAAATATTTAAAAAATAATTCTTATAGTATAGATAATGTCCCATTTTTTGGATTGTGGCATCATAAAAATGTCAGTATGATTGAATCTTTTGAAAATATTACAAGAGTTCCACACATATCATTTATAAAAGGTCACACACCCTCCTCTATTCATCATAAATTAAATCACAGTTTTCATCCAATACATTCCCAAATAACATCTCAACATCCATTATCATATAATATGAGCCTTTTATTGACATAAATTCTACCTAGAAGTATATTTCTTCAAAACTAAATAGGATACCTAAATAATAGGTCATGTTCATTAATGATCATTTTCATAATCCTTCCTACAACTTTTTAAAATTTTATTATTCAATATGGAAAAAATAACATCAGTATCTTCTATATAATTAATTTTATTTATGTTATTGTAATGACCTTAAACTATATACACATCCATAAAATGGTTTATCAATTCATCTTTCATGTGTATAGTGGACTACCTCATCCTGAACCAACGTTATTGTTTTCTCCATTATGACCTCTTGAGGATGGAAATAATGATGGATTAATTTTTTATATATGATATATAAGATATTTATGAATTTATTATGATCATTATATTATTATATCACACATATAATCATATTTTCTATTGAGTGGGAATTTTATAATGGCATTCGTATGTACGAAGAAGTATTGCCACGTGAAGTGATGGGACACGTTCACACATTACATGGAGGTATTAAGGATTATTATATTGAAAATAAATTATATATATTAAAAAAAGGAATCTATAATGCTAAAATATGTTACATACTTTTCTTTTTTCAATTTGACAACAAAATGGAAATATCCTTCATGTATATATACAACCAACCATCTCCAAATATGGTATATTTAATTCCTTATCAGGAACTCTCATGTATTACTATAAATATATATATTAAATATATATATATATATATTATTTATATGATGTTTTAAATTATGATAATTATAAAACCATGAATAATATATTACAACCAATAAATAAGAAGTCAAAAACATGTGACAAACAAAGCAGTTTTTTCCAAAAAAGAGACATTAACATTATATTTTTAATAAATGCTAATAATACAATCATATAGTGTATGATAAATTTTAATATTATTATATAAATGATTTAAAAGAAAAATATATTTATTTTATAGTGCAATTTATTTTGAATGAAGGATGTAAAGACTTAATGTTAGGGATTTACATTTTACATTAATTTTATTTGTGAAAAATGTCATATCGACCTCATATTTCATTTATGAGGTGTATATATGAGTCATTAATTTATTTAAATATTATTCTAAATAGGATTATTAATACTACACATCAATTTTAGTATCACCTTTTATTTGGATTTATGTTACAAAAGTTAAAAAACCAGCAACATATTTCAGGTCATCCTTTTATTTCGAAAATACATATGAAAATTCATCTCTCGTTAATTTTGTGTGGTGTATATCATTCCCCCATAGAATATTATATCAGTAATAAAATTTACTTCATTATATTTAAATTTACATATGATTTAATGTTTTATTGTGGACTAT
Source organism: Viscum album (assembly GCA_963277665.1). Classification (NCBI taxonomy): domain Eukaryota; kingdom Viridiplantae; phylum Streptophyta; class Magnoliopsida; order Santalales; family Viscaceae; genus Viscum; species Viscum album. Next base: position 2,011,526,683 of record OY728155.1, read on the forward strand.
GATTTAAAATATTTCTTAAGCGAATAAAATATTTCTTAAGCGGTAAGCGATTTTTATCTGAATTTTCCTTCTTTGTGACTTATGTCATGTTATTCACATATCTTCATTTATAATGTGCATATAAAAAACTTTTAACATGTAATATCATGAATTTAAATGAACTAATTATATTTTAGGATTCTTTTAATATAATTCTTTCATATGGATTACAGTATAATGTTACCAATGTGGTTCATATTTTATGTTATAATCTCATCAGTTATCTGGATTATTTTATTACATATATGATGATAAAATATTATGATCCATATCTCAGTAAAATAATTATTTTTATTATAAACTATTTATTTCATGAGAATAATTTTTCCACTTAATTTTCTTCTCTCCATTTACTTTAGGATACAAAAATAATGTTTTTAAGAAAAAACATTTCTCTCAAAAACTATTTTTCTTCCATAACCATGTATTCCAAAAATATTTTTCACATACTTAACATTTTAAACTTATTTTAAACCAATTGATATCTTCACCAATAAGTGTTTTAAATTATTTTTATATCTTTTTTTAAATGGTTATAAGGTTATTTTCAAAGAATAAAATTTACATAATTTTTTACAATGTTTTGTCTTATAAGATTTATTTTCCAAGAAATTTTATTCTCATTAATAAATATTCCATGTTATTTTTAACTAAAAATTATTTTCCATATATGGTTACATATTATGATGTTATTGGATCTTTACTGGGGATATGATCCTATGATACCATTCTCATTATTCTTATGAATGGTTTAGGAATATAATCAAAAGATGATTCGGATACCCATTTCTATTCAATGGGATATACCATGGTAAAATGATTATGAAAACCACTTTCTTTGACATGAGTAATCATTTGATGAAATAATGAAATAATTTAATGATTATGAAACCTTCCACTTTTACATTTTTTATAATATAAAGAAATTATTATGTAGCCCATTTCATTTCATAGTTTTTCATTTGATGAACGTTTTATGATATTATGTCATAAATATGTACTATTTTAATTTTGTGAAGTTAGTTATATTATAACCAATGATGGTGGATATTTTATAACCAATGATAATGGCTGTGTAATTTCCAAATATGTGAATGACCTACATATCTTTCCAATGAATTGGGTAACTATTTATATCTAATGAGATAGGTAGTAATAGAATACAGAGTGAACCCATTTTATTATTTCACTTTTTCCGATATGATTATATTGGGTGTGAAACTTGAATGCTATGATGGTTTGGGGAGTGAAAAAATTAATCTATAATGAATGGGATTCCATAAGTTATGTTTGTGTTTCCCTCCCAAGAAGCATAACTACCATTGTATTTCTAAGATATTATTGGTAAATGATCATATAATACAAAGGAAATGATTTTATGTGCTTATTTGTATGCTATAATTCCTAAACTTATTGAATTTTAATTCACTCATGTCACATTTTCTTTGATTTATTATAATTCATATCTTACGAACAACAATTCATTTTGAAACAAATCGTGTTTATGAACTATTAAAATTTTCATATGAAGTGTGTATGTTATGTTCATTATAATGTACCCTTATTGCTATATTATGATTTTATGTGATCATGGATTAATATATCATTTGTTTACCAACACTGAGTATCTGAGAAAACCCTTTTTTATGTTTACCATTACGAGTTCATAACGAAAGATTTTATTTAGGGTATTTCTATGAGGATTTATAAAAGGAAATATCTTTTAGGAAAGCATAAAAATCATTCACTAGAATAAATGATTATACTCCATGTTTCCATTATCACTAATCTATTATATTCATCATGCTTGTTTTTACTAATGTAATGAAAATCAATCTAGAAGGAGTAATATTCATGTATAAGAATCCATGATATCTATAATATCACATCATTTGGATTCCATATGAGGATTGTGAACATTGTAGCGGATTTTCTAACTTAGATGTCTTAGTACAAGGCTGTGCGAGATCATTTTTTTAATAATATGAAATGAGACTCTCCATTTACATGCAGATTAATTTTCATCTCTAAAAAAACCACTTTATTTCTTCATAAATTTAAGGAGGATATGAGTTGAGTCTCTTATTTTTATCTCTTGATGAAAAATAAATATGATTGGATATTACCATGTAATTTGATCTAGGATGATAATATGATCTTATTTATTAGATGTAGTGTTTTGATATCAACTATAACTCATAAGGTTGTGATAAAATATTCAAATATCTCATGATTTTTATTCCTCCATTGTTTTACTATGATTCGACACAAAACACATCAATAGTAATGGCCACCTAGTATAAATAAGGATTGCAAGTAGGTTCTTTCCACGGATAAGGATTAGAAGATTCTTATAAAAAAATTCCTCAACATTTCCCCCAGGTGTTTATACCACAATTTCATGAGTCATTTGTTGAGATGTTATTCCCATTTTACTAGAAATGTTTTCAAATATGAAAGAATGTGTAGACCCAGAATCAAAAAACACACTGGCATAATATGAAAAAACAAACAATGTACCTGATACAACTTCATTTGATGGCCCGACATCTGCTGAATTAGTTGCAAAGGATTTCACCACCCCTTTCTGCTTGTAGTCTAACTACTTCTCATCACTCAAGCTCTTTGTTGGACACTCATTTGAATAGTGACCCATCTCATTGCACTTAAAACATTTCACTAACTTTAAATCAAATTTGGACTTACCATCACCTTGAACTTTTTCAGTGCAATCACGAGCCCTATGTACCATCTTACCACATCGGTAGCACTTTCCAAAATTCAGAAGACATTCCCCAGCATGCCTTTTACAACATTTATCAGAAAAATGAAACTTAGTTTTCTTACCATCAAACTTTTTTGACGAATTATTCCATTTCTCCTGCCACCTTGGTCTCTTCTTCTGTTGGTTGTTAAAGAACACTTTATCATTGAAAAACTCCATTTCCACCTTCTCAACACATAGAAAAAGATTTTCATAACTTTTAAACTCATGAGAAGATAAATCCCTTTGATATTGTGGATTTAATCCTGAGTAAAAACGATTGATTTTACTATCAAGGTCTCAGATAAAATTTAGAGCATACCTTGCCAATTGAGTGAACCTTTCTTCATTGGCAGCCACTGAGTCTTCCTCTCACCACAATTCCAAGAATTGTTTTTCCATCCTAAGTCGAATAGCCTTAGGAAAATACTTCTCAAGAAACATACCTTTGAATTCATCCCAGTCGAGAGAATCAATCTCATCAGCGTCCCTGATATTTTTAACCATCAACCACCACTGATCTGCTTCACCCTCCAAACGGTAAATAGAAAGACTAACCTTTTGAATGTCTGAACACCCCATGACATCGAAAATCTTTTCCAGTGCTTTAATCCACCATTCAGAAAGCACAGGGTCAGATGATCCTCTGAATGATGGGGGATGTTACCTCATGAAATGTTCCACCACTGACATGTTCCTTTGTGGTTGATCTGGAAAATCTCGTGCATGGATAATGCCACCATTTATCGCTTGAGTCAACTGTGCCATTACTGCAACAAACTGTTCAGTTACAATTCTGACCATCTCAGGATGCTGATTCAGAAGGTCATTTCCTTTTGTATGCCTTCCTGGAACTACCTCCCTGTTTCCTCTACGAAAAACCATTCTGAACAAACATATCTTAGATGAAGAAACATGGTAATCTTTAAATGCTATATCATTTCAATTTGACCATAAAAAAATATTTTCATATAATCATTTAGTAGAATTATAAATCCTAAAGTTATCTAAACTGACCTCGGATACCAACTATAAGGCCCCATCGATAAACCTTACTTAATCTTGAGTTATTACAAGATTACACATTGAGGATTTTTTCAGGTTTAGAGTTTTAGATAATTAGATCATAAAACCTGAATTACATTCCACATTTAAACAATGTGGTTACATAAAAGATAGAACTCATTTTTCCTATCAACATAAACATATTTAAAATAATACATGGATTCTATCTTGACAACTTCCTTGACACTATCATCATATCATGTACCTTTCCCTTGACCGGTGAAAAACATTTCAAAAACATGGGATGAGAATAAAAAGCTCAGTAAGGGATATAAAAGTACGAAATGAAAACAATAGACCTTGTATGAAATCATACTTCACTCATAAAACATAATCATTTTAACATACCTCATCAAATCGTGAATAAGTCATAGAAATCATAAGACATAAAGGTAACATGAGGCATTCATAACTTTCTTACATAGGGAGAAACCCTCTTGGTTAAGTTTGGAATACCCATCACAATATATTCCCTAATTCTCTTCGGGGAAACCTTAACGTTTAACTCCTTTGCGTTACCCAATGCATTGGAGAGCTATATCGGGCTCACCCGCCCTTAGTTTATCATGGAACCACACATCTTCATAATAATTCCCAAGAACCATAACATAATCGTATCACATAAAACATGCATAAAGGAAACATAACAGTTCCACATTTCAATCAAAAGATATCAATACAAAACATTGATATAAAAAAAACATTATGAAAACCATTTTCAATACAAAAATAAAAGAAAATTAATACATGGTATTTATTTTTCATTTTAAAAAAAAGTTAGTTTATGGATTGTAGAGGAATCCAAAACTCAAATAATGGTCACGGCGGTGGAGAAGTCATTGTCGCCGCATATGTACGACAAAGAAAACATCCCCTTTTGTCATTTAGTAAACACTTAATATAAAAATATTCCTTTTGAATAATCGTAAAAGACAAAGGGGTTTATACACCATATAAAAGAAAGTTGTGTATAAAACAAAATATACATCAATAAAAGGAGATTGAGACGGATTCCCTTAACTCGTGTCTGGCTTGACTCGATCATTCTTTAACCTCCTGAATAATAAACTTGAGTTAATTTCTACTTGCTTATGAACCTTTTTCAAGTTCATTATTCCTTTTATATAACTTATTACCATGTCAAGAACACTATGTAATTATTTAGGATAATAATGGTCGTTTTGTTGATAATTGATACTTGAGTCAAAAATAAACTCTTTATAATTAAAAGTTGTTCATGTGGTAAAATATACATTATATCTAGAATTATATTCATGATGTAGATATCATATATATCATATATATCTAGTATATGCCTGAATTTATAATATTAGATAACATTTAGAGGTAAGAAAGGAAATGCACCGTTCATGGAGACTGTAAGCCGTGCGTACGCATGAACGCTACATCCATTTAAATTTAATATTTAATGGAATTAAAACACAATGATACATAATAATATTTTAATTCCAGTATGGTATCATATATAATATCAGTAAATCTATCCTATATATGTACCACATATGGTATTAATGAATCAAATCACTTTGAGGGGGCGGTAGTCCGCAATTCCTAAAATGAAGATATCACGTATACCCATAATGGAATCCATAATGGTATGCCATAAAATAAAAATAAAGAAGATTAAGGAAAAAAATAAACATGTTATATATAATATATAAATATAGTGACATCTTAATGGCCACCCTTGATGGTGTTAGAGGAATATTGAACAATCATTGTTTCGTGAGGCAGAAATTTTCCATCCACAGAAACAGTATGTTCTTTAACCATTAGATGTAGGTGTGTGTAAGTGTAGCTCGAATTATTCTTATAACAACATCCTAGTATATTTAATATACTGTTGTTGTTACAAAAGAAATGAATAAAAAGAGTTTAGGGGGTTGGAGAAGCAAAATAATACAAAAGAACACAAGTGAAGACATTACCTTAAAATCGGGTAACTCCCTATGGTTTGAACCAAAAGGGTTTCTTGAAGAGCTTCCAACCTAAGTTAAGGCTTCTAGGATGAGGATAAGGATGTGTAAAGACAAAATGATCAGATAGTGGCCGGTCCAAATGCTTGAGATGTGTGTGTAAGGAGGTAGATATGGGGGCCTTTTATAAGAGGAGAGGAGGGACACTGTTGGAAAGGTATAAAATGTTACTTTATTTTCAACTGAGTTTCAGATTTTTAAGGTCCCGAATTGATGTATTTAGAGGATAAGGTGATAAGGGTTCGAAATATACTAATCCAATAGGTTTTTTACATGTTTATATCTTAGATTTTACATTAGCATTTCATTTTATTTAAATCGTTAAATAATTAGGTAATCGTTGCATCATCATGATGTCATAAATAATTTAATTTATTTAATATCTAAATTTTTAAAAAAAACACTATGATGTAAGAAATATCTTTAGATTTCCAATGACTATTTATAGTGAAAAATCTGATTTGTATAACCCCATATAAAAATTGTTTTAGTAAAACTATACATGTTTGTGTCATTTTTAATTTTACTTTAAATAAAAGGTATTAACGTCATTATCTTACACAAGTAGCTCCATGGGGTCCCAAAAATAAACCCATGGGATTACTTGGTCGGCCATGACACATCCAATAAGGGTAATACCTGTGTCAAGGTCATTTCATATTATTAAAACATTATTTTTACCTTAAACTACACTAATTACCTCTAATCGCGATTAAAAACTTAAAAGTTACTATTCACCAAAAAATTATTTTAATCCCATTGAACCAAATTTTAATTCATAATGACAACCATGTATGTTGGATTTTTAAAATTCAAAACACAGAGGCGGTAAAATTTCATTTAAATGAAAAATCAGTTTTTTCACCACTTAGTGGTTTTACTATTCATCAAAAATTGAAGTTTTACAGAAAAATACCAAAACTTCATCCTAAGCTATATTTGATATTCCAAATTCAAAAATGATTTATATTTTAAAAAATTCAAAACATATAAGTTACAATAATTAATTTAATAATTAATTCCCATTGTCGGAACGAATAGCGTGTTTTTATTAAACAATATATATCAAAAGATTGACACTAGTTTAAGTCCAATTTCAAAGTGAAATTAATTCCAATGACCACTATTGGATTAAATGGTAAAAATATATTCTAATTCACTTTAAAACCAATTAAAAAGATAACGTAATCATATAAATAAGTTAGATTAAAAATAGGTTTTGAATTAAAATACAACATTTTTCACTATTCATTAAAAAAATGAACTTTATTAGAAAAATACAAAAAATTTACTCAAAGTAAATTTCAATGTCCCAATCATAAAAATAAGTTTCTTTTGAAAAATAGATCTTATAAAATTGTCAAAAGTTTGATTTAATAAAAGTTTGCCACCAAAAGGCAGTAAAACAATCTTTTAAAAATACTAGTGTATCCCATGCTTAAGATTGGATTTAATCTCATTTTAAGCCTCTAAAACACTATCTAATTCATAAATAGACATAGATAATGATATCTATTATTAATTTCTTACTTGGGATGATATAGTGTCAACTTCTGTATTACTTTTCCTTGGTGATGTTGTGATGCCTGATGCTTTGTTTCCAGAAATCTACTTGGATCTTCTTCAGAAAGAAATCATAGAATAATGTATTCCATGTTTTTGGCCATTTTGACTTATATTATTGAGAGGGTATGGATTCGCCATCGGTTTTAGGCCTGTACATTTTTTCATGGGACTACTTGCTGAAGGGTCCATCTTGGCGATGTCTTGTGCAGCTGCTGGGGAGGGGCAGATCCTGTAGTTTGTTCTGGGTTTTCTCCTTGATGGTTGTTTTTTTACACTCTTGAGGGACTTCTTGGCTTCTAACATTTCCCTTAAAAGTTTTTTATAATAAAAAAAGTATTTTTCAGTCATTAATGAATGTTTGAAATAAATGAGATTATAATTTTAAAATAAATCAATTCTGGAACTTTGTATTCCATCCATGAATTTTATTGATTATTATGACTTGTTTATTTGACTTAATTAATTTTTTCATAATTTATCATGTTGTTATGGATTTTTAAAAAGTCATGATATGAATAGTATAAAACTGGCATAAATGAGTTTTTAAATCAATTAATTTTCAATTAAATGAAAAATAGTCTTAAAAATATGATATTCATCCAAATGAGATATATGATGTTAAAAATGACATTAATGAACCATTTTGGGTCACTTTTAATTTTATTGTAAATAAATTAACAATATATTATGAATGTACAAGAAGACATGGTAAATGTTAAATTTTTTTTCTAAGGGTTAAAGAAAAAAGGTAAGGATTAAAAAATATTAAAAACCTATCGAATTATTATTGGGTGATTTTATTTAAAAATATATTTATCCTTTATTATAATTTAATGATTCCTGGAACTTTTGAAACTGAAATCATTTTATAATAAAATATTACTTTCATAATTTCCTAAAGAGACCCTCCCCCCTTATAAAAGGTCAACACCTCTAACCCATTACTCACACCTCTCAAGCCCCTTGAATCATCCCAACTCTACCCAAATAATCTCCCAACATCCCACTCTTCCACATATAATCCTTCCCCAAGGTATAAGGCAAATCAAGAGAGCCCTTTGGCTAAAATCAAAATAAGTTACCCGATTTGAGGTAATGTCTTCTCTCAAGTTCTTTTCTTTTATTTTCCTTATCTACTAACTCTTATATTATTATTCTATGATTACATAACAACACCATTATCCTCAATATAAAAGATTGTTTTTATGATAATGATTGTAACTACACTTACACACACCTCCATATAATGGGTATATAACAAAATACATTTTTGAACAGTGAACTACTACCTCACGAAACAATGATTATTCAATATTCTCCTACCACCACTTATGGTGGCTATTGTGATGGAACTGTAGTAATATATGATATTTATATAATTTATTTTATCTCTATACTTATTTAACTATATTTTATGACATACTTTTATGATTTTCATGTTGTATATATACGATAATTTCATTTGAGAAAGTGTGTACTACTGCCCCCTCAAAGTTATATGACTCATTCATGCTATACACAGAACTTAAAAATGATAGAAATAATAAACTTATGTAAAATATATAACATATATATTATAATAGAATTATAATATACATATGTATCATTTATTTTTCATTCTTTTAAATATGAAAAATAATTGAATGTAGTGTTAATGCGTACGTACGACTTACCGTATCCATGAATGGTGCATCTCATTTCATACATCCAAATGTTACGGACTATTATAAAAACATATATACTGGATTTATATAATATATATGATATCTAAATCATTAATTTCATTCTAGAGATAATGGAATTTTTACCATATGGACAATTTGTATTTATAACAAGTTCATTGTTGACTCATGTTCCAAACATCAACAAAATGTCTGATATGAACTCAAATAATTAACTATTTGTTATAGAAATGTAATAAATGATATAAAAGGAATAATAAAATTGAAAGAGGTTATTAAAAAAGTAGAAATTAAATTATTTTCATTATTTAGGAAGAACAAAAAAAATACAAGACATGTTGGACTTGAGGTAAGGGACATCATCTCCATCTCCTTTTCTTTGAGGCATGCTTTGGTAACATACACTTCATTATTTTACATGGTGTATAATAAACACCATTGAATTTTACTTTCATTCTGAGGGAATATATTTTCTATGAATTGTTTTACTAATTGAAAAAAGGATTTTTTAACGTTTGCAATGACAATTACCTCTTCATCGTCGTAATCGTTATTTAGATTCCTCCATAACCATTAATGTTTTTAAAAGGAAAATAAATACCTTATTCCCTTTTTATGTGTTTTGGTATTGAAAATGGGTTTTGAAATGGATTTATTATTTTGATATATTGAAATTATTTTTATTATTGGAAATTAAAGGTTATTAGTGAAATGATGATATTTCCAATATTTTATGTGTTAGGATTATGTAATTGTACATAGACATTTGATAGGTGGTTACATGATACATCAAATGATGGGTGGTGGTATGATAAAACAAATATGGGTGGTTACATTATTACCTCTAATGCATTGGGTATGGAAGTCGGTTGTATGGCTATTCCATTTAGTGATATGTGTGGAAGTCGACCGTATGGTTATTTCATTTAATATGATAATGCCTCAAGTTACCTTCATATGTTATAAGTTTTTTTCTATAGACTTTATAGAAATATTATTGTTACGAAAAGTGTAAGAAATGATCTTATATTCAGTTAAGTGTTTTTTCTACTTTTTTAAGGTGAAATTTATTACATTATGATTAAGTATGCATGGTTTACATGTTTATTTGAAAACTGAGAGCATTACTTCTCTATTTATACCGTGCTGATCTTTTTATGATCATACCAAATTATTTAAATATTTCTCACAGGACATAAAGAAGAATAGGGTCAAGGAAGGGATCAAGGGAAACTCATGCTATGTAAAACATGGAAATATACATGTTTATTATTTTATGAGTTTCTATTTTATGAAAAAAATAGAAACATAGTAGAAGTGTCTACATGTAATATTCATGTTGTTATGTATAAGTTATGACCTAATTCTCTACAGCTATAAACCTGAAAATATCCCCAATGTTAATTTTTTATTTAACTCATGCTTAAGTAATTTTTTATTGCATGGGGCTTATAGTTGGCATCAAAGGTCAGTTTGGACAACATTAAAAGTTTGGATATTGTTAAATTAATTTCCATAAATTATTTTTTCTTTATGGTAATAATGAAATGATATAGGATTTGAAGGGTTCCAAGTTACTTTATGTAATATATTTCTGTGTTCAGAATGTTTTTCCGCATAGGAAACCGGGCTGTAGTGCTGGGAAGGGATGCAGAGGAGAATAACCTTCCAAATAAAAATCCTAAGATGGTTGGAATCAAAACTGAACAACATTTTTTTTAATGGCGAAGTTGACACTAGCTATAAATGGTGGTGGTATACATGAACGAGATCAACTAGATCAACCCCATATGAATATGTATATACTGGAGCATTTCATTAGGCAACCACCCCCGTTATTCAGATGATCATCTGACCTTGTTCAAGCTGAAGGGTGGATCAAAGCACTGGAAATGATTTTTGATGTCATGGGTTGTACAGACAATCAAAATGTGATTCTTATTGTTTTTAATTTTGAAGGAGAATCCAATTAGTGTTGGTTGATGGTTAAAAATGTTAGGCACAGTGAGGAAATTGATGCCCTTTGTTGGGAAGAATTCAAAGGTGTCTTTCCTGAAGAATATTTTCCTAAGGCAGTTCACCATATGATGTAAATACAATTCATGGAATTGAGGTAGAAGGATGACATTGTGGATTTTATGAAGAAAATTTCTATCGACTGAAAAGGTATGCTCTAAATTTCATCCGAGATATTGATAGTATGGAAAATAAATTTTACTGAGGACAGAAACCACGATATCGAAGAGTATTAGCCTCTTATGAATTAAAAATCTATGTGAAACTTGTCAGATGTGACAATAAAGAAGAAATATAGATTTTTTATGATCCAGTGTTCCAAGAGTGCAGGAAAAAGAAGATGTCCAGTTGGAAGGTAATGGGAAAGAATTAATCAAAGAAGTCGAGAGGTAAGAAAAATGAAATTCCATTTTGGGAGAAGTGAAATAAAAATCTTCCTAGAGAATATCTCTCAGAATCTGGAAAGTTATTCTGATATGGTAAGACTGGTCATATTTCCCATAACTATAATAAAGATGATCATGCAGGCATTGAAAATCCAGTGGTAAGATGTTTTTGTTTCAATGAGTTTGGAAAGTATTCTTATTTGTGTCCAAAGTTGATTACCCCAGGTGGAAACCAGTTAGATCAAAAGTAGAAGGGTGTGGATAAATCAGTGGAAACTAATACGATTGATTAGGGACCATCAAATGAATTGGTATCAGGTACTTTGTTTGTTATTTAGATTATTTCAATGTGTTGTATGATTCAGGGTCTACAAATTCATTAATTTATTAGAAATTTTCTAGTAAATTGGGAATTCCATATCAAGATATGAATCATGAACTTGTGGTAAAAACACATGGTGAAATGATGAGGCAAAATGAAATTACAATAATCTTCCAAACCTTTCTGTGGAATTAATTTACATGAAAGCCATGTTTTTTATCCTCAAATAGAGTTTGATGTTATTTTGGGAATGGAATGGATTTCTGTTTACCATGAAAAGATTGAATGTTGAGCTAAAGAGGTTTCTTTTCAGAACAAATTTCAGTTTTTGTACAATAATGAACCCTTATCTATGATAAAATATTAATAAGTAGAGAAACTAGTGAAAGATGAAAATAATTTTTACCTTCCTCATATTTCTTAAAATAAAGGAATTGTTCAAATTAATGATTTTTCAGTAGTAAATTAATATCATGATGTTTTTATTTATGAGATTCCTAGGATTATACCTGATCAATAAGATGAATTTACTATTGACTTATTTCTTGATGCTAATACAATTTCAAAACTACCTCATCGAATGGCTCAAATTGAACTTTCTGAGTTAAAGAAACAATTACAGGAGTTGTAATATAAATGTTTTATTCGACCTACCACATCACCATGGGGTCCTCAAGTCTTGTTTGTAAAAACAAAAGATGATTCAATGATACTTCTCATTGATTATAAATACTTGAATAATATCACTATTAATAACAAGTATCCTTTACCTCAAATCGATGATTTGTTTGATCATCCCCTAGGAGATCAAAATTTTTCGGAGATTTTCTTGAGGTCGGGGTACCATCAGTTGTGAGTAAATGAATCAGATGTTCTGAAGACCGCATTCCGTACTAGATTTGGCCATTATGAATTTTTAGTTATGACTTTTGGGATGACAAATCTACCTGTTGTACTCATGAACCTTATAAATAGAATTTTTTGTGAGTTCGTGGATATGTTTTTGGTTGTTTTTATTGATGACATTTTGGTATCTTCGAAAATTAAAGGGAAACATGAAATTACTATAAGGGTTATCATGGGAACATTAAAAGAACAGTTATTTTATGGGAAATTTAGCAGGTGTGAGTTTTGGTTATAGAAAATTTCATTCCTTGGTCATATTAATTCTAAAGATGGAATAACTATTGATCCTGCTAAAATAAAAGATTTTTGAAGAATGGAAAATACCTGCAAAATAACCTAGATTCCTAGTTTTCTTGGTTTGGCTGGATATTACAGAAGTTTTGTTGATAGTTTTTCATGGTTATCTATCCCACTAAATAATTTAACATGAAAAGGTTTTAAGTTCATATGGATAAAGAATGTGATAATTGTTTTCAGGAATTGAAAAGTAGATTGATGAATGCTCCAGTTTTGGAACTACCATATTGAAATGGTGAATTTGTTTTCAATAGTAATGCTTCATTGAAAAGAAATGGTTGTGTCCTAAGGTAGAATTATCAGGTAATAGCTTATGCTTTATGTCAGTTGAAACCCCATGAGTAAAATTATCCTACACATGATTTGGAATTAGCTGCTATTGTTTTTTCTTTAAAGTTTTGGGGGAATCATTTGTATGGAGTAAAATGTAAAATATATACAAACGAAAAAAAATTAAAGTATATATTTACTTATAAGGAATTAAACATGTGATAAGGGAAATGGTTAGAATTAGTCAAGGATTAAGATGGAACAATTCATTACCATCCAGGAAATGAATATAAAGTGTCTGATGCTTTGAGTTGAAAAAATAATGCTACATTAACCTTGTTATGTTTGGAACAGGATCCACTGATTAAAGAGTTGATGAACTTTGGCATAGATGTTTTTGGTGTAGAAAATTACTCTATTTTGTTTCAGGTTTCAGTAAAATGAAATCTATCAGATAGAATTATGCATGTACAGAAGGAAGACAATGAGTTGCAGAGAAAGGTAGAGTTGGGTAAGAAAGGTTTGTTTCCTGAATTTAACATTGATAATGTTTTTATTTTGAGATTTGGGAATAGATTTTTTGTTCCACATGGTTCATTGCTGAAGAAAGAGTGGTTATATAAAGCTCATAGTTATCCATTTTCAGTTCAACCCGGCATTACTAAGAGTTATAGATTTCATTGAAATTATTACTGGTGGGGTGGAATCAAAAGAGATATTATTTTGTTTACTGTGAAGTGATTGACTTGTCAACAGTTTAATGCAAAGCTGACATTGATGAAAGGGATGCTTCAACATTTACCGGTGCCAGAGTGGAAATGGAAAAATATATCCATGGACTTCATTGTGGGATTACCGAAGACATCTCGAGGTAATAATGCAATATGGGCTATTATTTATTGATTGACTAAATATTCTTATTTCTTCTTATTCGAGATATTATGTCTCTTCACCAAATTTCTCGATTATATATTAATGAGATAGTCAGGTTACATGGAGTTCCCCACTTCATTGTATCTGATTATGATCTTAGGTTCACTTTTAAATTTTGTAAAGGCCTTTAGAAGCCAGTGGATAAATATAATTTTAGCACAAATTTTCATCCTCAATCAGATGGGTAGCTAGAACGTACAATTCAAACATTGGAAGATATGATACAAGCTTACTCAATGAATTACCATGGAATTTGGGACCAATAAATATCATTGGTTGAATTTTATTATAAAAATAGTTATCATTCAATTAAATAGATGGCTCCATTTGCTGTCTATATGGTATGTAATGTTGAACTCCAGCTTTTTGGGTTGAAGTAGGTGAAAGGATGTTGATGGGACCAGAATTGGTATAAGAGAAGGCATAAAAAGATTATTTGATTCAGAATCACATGTGAACAGCTCAAAGAAGGAAGAAAATTTATGTAGATAAATAAAGGAAGGATATTTCTTTTGAGGTAGGTGATCATGTCTTTCTCAATGTTTCTCCATGGATAAGTGTGATGTGTTTTGGTAAGAAGGGAAAATAGAGTCTGATATTCATTAGACCCTATGAAATCCAATAAAAAGATGGATTAGTTTTCGATAGAGTGGGTTAACATCCAATTTTATCCCATGGACAAAATTGTTTTCATGTTCTAAGGATAAGAAAGTGTATGCTGGATTTGTCTCATGTTTTTATTCTAGAGGTAGTTTAGTTGGTAGAGAATCTCTCTTATGAGGAAAAACCAGTCCAGATTCTTGATCGTTGAGCGAAAGTCTTATAGAATAAGATAATCCATCAGGTAAATCATTTGTGAAAAAACCATATGGATGAATAGGAATCATAGGAATCTGAAAATACTATGAGGGATACATACACCCATTTATTTTATAAGTTAGAAAAATTATAATGATGCGATTTCCAAAAGGGGGGAAGGATATAACATCCCATGTAAATAAAGAATATGACATTTTATTATTTATTAATATTTTTCAATTAAATATTAATTTTACATTAAAGGGGATGTTATGTTTGATTTCATACCCGACACTAAACAGTGGGTTTCTCCAAAATCTTATGTAGCACAAAATGTTTAGTTGTACTAAAAATAATAATATTATATTATTATTTTTTAATATATTAGTTAACGCCTAACCATTTTATTTTAAATAATGAATATAAGTGACAATATTATGATTAAAAATGTTTTTAAATGTTTTTACATTTATTCAATAAACTTTAGTGGCTTACAATTAGAATGAATCCAATTTTATGAATACATAGTCGATTATTTTTAAAAGGTAGTTTTACCGCCTTTTGATGATGAACCCCTTTTAAATATACTTCTTTTCACTATTATATATTTCATTTTACAAAAGAAAATTATTCTTTAGAAGAGGGATATTAAAATTTACAATGGATAATTTTTGTTATTTTTATGATAAAGTTCATTTTTTTTAATGAATAGTGAAAAATACTGCATTTAATGTCAAAATTGTCTTTTCATCTGATTTATTTATATGGTTAGATTATCATTGAAAATAGTTTTAAATTATAATTGGATTATAATTTAACCATTTAATCAAATTTTTGACATTGAAATTAATTTCACTAGGAAATTGGAGAAAGACACATGTCAATCTTTTTTAGTTTTTAATTCTTAAAAATACGTTTGCTAGTTTTGACAACAGAAATTAATCTTAAATTAAAAAAAATAAAATTTCTATGTTTTGAATTTGGTAAAATAAAATTACTTTTTAATTCATAATATCAAAATTATCTTTGGGTGTATTTTTGGTATTTTTCTGGAAACGTTCAATTTATGATGAATTGTGAAAACAGTGCAAATTAGTTAAAAAACCGATTATTTCATTTAAATGAAATTTTAATGCTTCTATGAATTGGATTTCAAAAATCTGACATACATGGTTGTCATCAGTATGTAAAATGTTGTTCAATAGGATGAAAATAAATTTTTTTGAATAGTAACTTTTGATTTTTATTTACTATGGTTAAAGGTAAATAGGTTAATTCAAGGTAAAAATAATATTATAATAATATACAATTACCATAAAAATTGTGTTAGCCTTATTTTATGAGTCATGAAGAACAAATACAATCCATGGGTAGAACTTGTGTCCTTTTGAAGCTACTTGGGAAAGATAATTACTTTAATAACTCTTTATTTAAAGTAAAAATAACAATATCATAAACATGCATTCTATTGCTAAAACAATTTTAATGCAGGGTTATATAACTGATATCTTTAAATATAAATAGTAATTATAAAGAAAAAAATATTTCCGACATTATGGTATTTTATTTATAATTTTTATACTTCAAATAAATAAAATTATTTATGACCCAATGATGATGTAAGGATTACCTCGTTAATGAATGTTTTAAATAAATGAGATTGTAAATATTAAAATAAATTTATTTTGAAACATTTTCCGCCATCCACTAAATTTATAGATGATTATGACATGTTATATTTTAATTAATGAAGTTTTTTGTAATTGATAAAGTTGTTATGAATTTTTAAGAAGTCATGGTATGAAAAGTATAAAAATTGAAATAAATGAGTTTTTAAATAAATTAATATTTTATTAAATGATAAAATAGTCATGAAAATATACAATTAGTCCAAATGAAATATATTATTTTTAAATTTTTATTAATGATTCATTTTGGGTATCTTGGAATTTTATAGTAAAAATATTAACCATATACTATGAATACACAAGAAGACATGGTAAAAGTTAAATTAGTTAACTAAGGGCTAACGCTAAAAGATAAGGATTAAAAAATATCCAAAACCAATCCAACTATAACTGGATGATTTTATTTCAACTTATATTCATCTTATATTCATATTTAATGAGATTTGGACCATTAGAAACTGAAAATAATTTTATAATAAAATAATACTTTCAATCATTCTTAAAGAGACCCTCCTCCCCCTTATAAAAGTCAATCACCACTAACCCATTACTCACACTTATCAAGCCCCTTGTCTCATCCAAACTCAACCAAAATAAGCTCTAAAGATCTAAATATTCCTCCTAGAATCCTTTTTCTATGAATAAGGCAATTCAAGAGAGACCTTTGGATCAAATCAAAAGAAGTTACCCAATTTGAGGTAACATCTTCTCTCAGGTTCTTTTATTTTTTTTAAATATCCACTGCCTATTATATTATTTTTATTTTATTAAATAATACAACCAGTATCATTAATATACTAAGTTTATATTATAATAAGGATTAAAACTACACTTACACAAAACTCCATCTATTGGGTATTGAACATACTGTTTCTGTGGACGACGAACTACTGCCTCACGAAACGATGATTGTTCAATATTTTCCTACAACCACTTATGATGGCCATTATGATAGAACTATAATTATATATGATATTAATTTTATCTATATGCTGCTTTAATTATCTTTTATAACTTAACTTTATGATTTTCATGTTGTATATATATGATAATTTCATTTGAGGAAGCGCGGACTACCGCCCCCTCAAAATGATGTGACATGTTCATGCTATACGTAGAGCATATAAAGGATGAAATTAATGAACTTATGTTACATATAATATATATATATATATATATATTACATTAGATTTATAATTTACATATGTATCATTCAGTTTTCATTCCTTTAAATATGAAAAATAATTAAAAGTAGCGTTTATGCGTACGTACGACATACCGTCTACCTGAACGGAACATTTCATTTATTATATCAAAAGTGTAAGAACTATTATAAATACATATATACTGGATATATATGATATATTTTATATCTAAATCATGAATATAATTCTGTAGATAACTGAATTTTGACCACATGGACAAGTTGTAATTATAACAAGTTCATTTTTTACTCAAGTTCAGAACATTGAAAAAATGTCTATTATAAACTCAAATAATTAAATAATTGTTATAGAAAGGTAATAAGTGATATAAAAGTAATAATAAACATAAAAAATGTTCTTAATAAATAATAAATTATCTTATTTTTATTATTCACGAATAACAAGGAACATACAAGGCAAGTCAGACTTGAGGTAAGGCACTTTGTCTCGATCTCCTTTTATTGAGGTATGTTTTGATAATATACACCTCATTATTTTACACGGTGTATAACAGACCCCCTTGACTCTTAATTTCATTAAAAGGGAATATTTTTTCTAGGAATTATTTTACTAAACAACAAAAGGATTGTTTTTAACGTTTGTAGCGACAATGACCACTTCGTCATTGTAATCATTATTTGGATTCCTCTAAAAGCCTTTATGTTTTTTAAATGAAAAAAACCCCATATTCAGTTTTTTTGTCCTTTGGTATTGAAAATGGTTTTTGAAATGGATTGATTATTTCGATATCTAGAAATGATATCATGTAATTGAAAATGCAATTTTATTAGTGAAATTTTGATATTTGCAATATTTTATGTGTTATAATTATGTGATAGTACTATGACATTTGACAGGTGGTTACTTGAAAAACCAAATGATGGGTGGTGTTGTGATAAATCAAGGACGGGTGGTTATATATTAACCTCCAATGCATTGGGTTTATAATTTGGCCATATGGCTATTCTATTTAGTGATATATGTGGAAGTCAACCGTATGGTTATTCCATTAAAGTATGTTTACATCCCAAGTTACCATTATATGTTATACGTTTTTTTCTATAGACTTTATGGTATACTTTTGGTTACAAAAAGGATGATAAATGATCTTATATTGAGTTATGTGTTTTTTCTACGTCTTTAATGTGAAAAGGATTAAATTATGATTAAGTATGCATGGTTTTCATGTTGATTTAAAAACTAACAGCTTTCCTACTTTGTGTATCCCTTAATAAGCTTTTTATGCTCATCTCAAGTTTTTGAAATGTTTTTCACAGGACATAAAGTGGAATAGGGTCAAGAATGGGATCAAGGAAAATTCATGTTGTTTAAAGCATAGAACTAAATGTATTTATTTTATTTTAAGAGTATTTATTTAATGAGAAAAATGGAAACTTAGTAGAAGTGTCTTTATGTAATATTCAAGTTGTAATGTATAGGTTATGGAATAATTCTCTAAATCTCTAAACCTGAAAATATCCGCAATTTTAATTATTGATTTAACTCAAGGTTAACTAATGTTATAAATTTGTGGCCTTATAGTTGGTATCAAAGGCTAGTTTAACAACTTTAGGAGTTAGGTTATTGTTAAATTAATATCCATAAGTTATTTTTACTCTATGGTAAAAAATGAAATGATATAGCATTTGAAGGTTTCTATGTTCCATCACATAATATATTTCTATGTTAAGAATGGGTTTCCACAGAGTAAATAGGGTAGCTATGCTAGGAAGGCATACATAGAAGAATAACCCTCTAAATCAGCATCCCGAGATAGTTGGAATCGGAACTGAACAGCTTGTTGCAAAAATGGCACAGTTGACTGAGGCTATAAATGGTGGGTGTATCCATGCACGATTTGAACCAGATCAACCCCACAGGAATATTCCTATAATGGATCACTTCATAAGGCAACATCCCACATCATTCAGATGATCATATGACCCTATTCAAGCTTAAGGTTGGATCAAAGCACTGAGAAATATTTTCAATTTCATGGGTTGTACAGACAATCAAAAGGTTGGTTTTTCTAATTATCATTTCAAATGTGAAGTCGATTAGTGGTGGTCGATTGTTAAAAATATCAGGGATAGTGAGGAGATTGATGCTCTTTGTTGGGATGAATTGAAAGGTATGTTTCTTGAGAATTATTTTCCTAAGGTGGTTCGACTTAGGATGGAAAAACAATTCTTTAAATTGATGCAGGAGGATGACTCAGTTTCTTCTTATGAAGAAAATGTTACTCTAATATCAATGTACTCTCCAAAATTCATATGAGATCTTGATAGTAAGATAAATCTATTTTACTCAGGTCTGAAGCCTTGATATCAAAACAAATTATCCTCTGGTGAATTCAAAAGCTATGAGAAATATGTCAGATGTGCCAAGAAAGAAGAAATGGAGTTTTCCGATTATTAGTGGTTCAAAGGGAGAAAGAAGAAAATGGGTCTAGTTGGATGGAAAAGGTAAATAATTCATCAAAGAATCCTCGAGTTAGGAAAATTAAATTTCCATCCTGTGAGAATTGTGGTAAAAAGAATCTAGGAGAATGTCTCTCAATATCTAGAAAGATATTCTAATGTGGAAATAGAGTTCATATTTCTTGTAACTGTAAGGAATATGATCAAGTAGGAAATGAAGATCTAAAGGTATGATGTTTTAGTTGCAATGAGATTGGTCATTATGCTGATATGTGTCAAATGTTGATTACCAAGGGTGGAAACTAGTCATATCAAAAGCACAAGGGTGAGGTAAAATATTTTTCAACTACTATAGTTGATGTGGGACCATCAAATGAAGTGGTATTAGGTACTTTATTTGTTTCCCAGATTATTCCAATGTGTTAATTTACTCAGGGTCAACACATTCATTCATTTATGAGAAATTTTCAAGTAAATTGGGAATTCCATCTCAAGATATGAATCCCAGACATTTCGTTAAAACATCTGGAGGAAAAGTTAACGAAAAAATAAATTATAATAATATTCCTATTTTCTTTGTGGAAATAATTTACCATCAAACTTTGTTGTTTTTATTATAGTAGAGTGTGAGGTTATTTTCTTAATGGATTATATTTCTGTTTACTATACTATGATTGAATATAGAGCTAAAGAGGTTTCTTTTCAGAATAACATTCAGTTTGTGTACAAGAATGAACCCTTGTCTCTAATCACATATCAGGAAGTTGAGAAACTAGTGAAATATAGAAATGAATGTTACCTTGAACATATTTCTGAAAACAATGGAACTATTTATATTAATGATTTTCCATTAGTAAATGAGTATTTTTAAGTTTTTACTTATGATTTTTATGGTATTTTACCTGATCGAGAAGATGAATTTATAGTTGACTTAGTTCCTAATGGTAACCCAATTTCAAAACCCCCTTATCGAAGGGCTCAAATTGAACTTTTAGAGTTAATGAAAAAATTCTAAGAGTTGTTCTATAATGGTTTCATTTGACCTAGCACATCACTATAGGTAGCTCCAGTCTTGTTTGTTAAAAAAAGATGGTTCAATGAGACATTGCATTGATTATAGAGACTTGAATAATATCACTTTTAAGAACAAGTATCATTTAACAAATATCGATGATTTGTTTGATCATTACTAGGGAGCTCATTATTTGTTGAAAATTTAATTGAGGTTGAGGTACCATCAGTTGAATGTAATGGATGAAGACATTCCGAAGACCGTGTTTCATACTTGATATGGCCATTAAAAATTTGTAGTTATGCCTTTGGAGTTAACCAGTGCACCGGATGTATTCATGGACATTATGAATAGAATTTTCAATGAGTTATTGGATATGTCTGTGGTTGTGTTTATTGATGAAATTTTGGTATATTCCAAAAGTAAAGAGGAAAAGGAAATTCATTTATGGTTTGTATTGAAAACCTTATAAGAAAAAAATTGTATAGAAAATTCAGCCAGTGTATGTTTTGGTTATAGAAAATTGTATTCCTTGGTCATATGTTTTCTAAAGATATCATAATTGTTGATCCTGTGAAAACAAATGTTGTTGATGAATGGACAAGACCGAATAATATAACCAAGATTCAATGTTTTCTTGGTTTGGAAGGATATTTTAAAAGGTGTTTTTTTATAATGATTCATGGTTATCTATCCCACTGACTATGTTAACTAGAAAAGGTGTTAAGTTCATCCAAACAAAATAATGTGATGGTTGTTTTCAAGAATTGAAAAAAAAAGATTGGTGAATGTTCCAGTTTTGGTACTTTCTTCCCGAAATAGAAAGTTTGTTATCTATAGTGATGCTTCATTTAATGGACATGGTTGTGTCCTAATTCAGAATGATCATGTAATAGCTTATGATTAACGTCAGTTGACACCTCATAAGTTAAATTACCCTACACATGATTTGGAATTAGCTGCTATTTTTTCTTTAAAAATTTTGAGGCATCATCTGTATGGAGTAGAATGTGAAATATATACTGACCACAAAAGATTGATGTATATATTTACTCAGAAGGAATTAAACATGAGACAGAGGATATGGTTATAATTAATCAAGGATCATTATTGCATATTTCATTACCATCTAGGAAAATCAAATAAAGTGGATGATTCTTAGAGTTAAAAAATTAATGCTACAATAACCTTGTTACATTTGGAACAAGATCATTTGATTAAATATTTGATGGAATTTGGAATAGAAGTTGCTGGTGTACGAAATTATTCTGTTTTGTTTCAGGTGTCAGTGAACTCATCTCTATTAGACAGAATTAAGCAACTGTAGAAGGAAGGCAATGAGTTACAGAAAAAGTAGAGTTGGTTCCGAAGGGTATGTTTCCTGAATTTAGCATTGATAATGATTGTATATTGTGATTTGGGAGTAGATTTTGTCTTCCTTGTGGTTCATAGTTGAAGAAAGAGTTGTTATGTGAATCTTATAGTTCTCTATATTCTGTTTATCCCAGTAGTGGTTTGATGTATAGAGATCTTCAGGAGTATTACTCGTTGGAAGGAATGAAAATAGATATTGATGGGTTTGTTATGACGTTTTTTAACTTGTATACAGGTTAATGAAGAGTGGAATTTACCGAAAGAGATTCTTCAATCTTTACCTATACCAGAGTTGAAATAGGAAAATATATCCCTTGGATTAATTATGGGATTATTGAAGATATTTCATGGTAATAGGAAATTCTGGGTTATTTTTGATCGATTGACTAAATCATCTAACTTCATTCCAATTTGAGATACATTGTCTCTAGATCAACTTTCTCTACTGTATATTAAAGAGATAGTAAGGTTACATCGATTTCCTCTTTCTATTGTATCTGATTGAGTTTTTAGGTTCACTTTTATCTTTTATAAAGGCCTTGATAAGTCATTGTGTACTAAATTAAATTTTATTACATCTTTTCCTCCTCACTCTGATGGGTAGTAAGAAAGAATAGTTTAGACAATGGAAGATATGATATATGGTTTCTCAATGGATTACTAGGGAAGTTTGGACCAACATATTTCATTGGTTAAAATTTTATTATAATAAAAGTTCTCATTGAAGTATACAAATGGCTCCATTTGAGGCATTATATGGGAAGCGATGCAAACTCCAGCTTTTTTGGATGAAGTAGATGGAAAGAAGTTGATGGGACTAGAATTTGTAGAAGAGAAGGAATAAAAAGTTTAGTTAATTCAGAATCACATGAGAATAGCTCAAAGGAGGCATAAAAGTAATGAAGATAACTGAAGGATGGATATTTCCTTTGATTTAGGCTTTCATGTTTTTCTCAAAGTTTATCTATGGAAAAGTGTGATGTGATTTGGTAAGAAGGTAAAGATGAGTCTAAGGTTCATTGGACCCTATAAAATTATGGAGAATATTGGAACAGTTGCCTACAGGGTGGCTTTATTTCAATTTCTATCCCAGGTACACAATGTTATTCATGTTTCAATGTTGGGAAACTATATTCTAGATCCATCTCATGTTTCGTGTCTAGAGGTAGTTCAGTTGGTAAAGAATCTATCTTTTGAAGAACAACCAGTCCATATTATTGAACGCAAAGAGAAAGAGTTGCGAAATAAGATAATCTATCAGGTAATGGTTTGTGGGAAAACCATATGGTTAAAGAGGCAACATGTGAATCTGAAATGCTATGAGGGATAAATACCCCCATTTATTTGATAAGTGAGTAAAAATGCGAGGAAGAAATTTCTGAAAGGGGGGAAGGATGTAACATCCTAGATAAATAAAGAATATGACATTTTCATTTTTATTAATATATGTGAAATAAATATTAATTTTACATTAAATAGGATGCTATGTTTGATGGCATACCCTACACACAACAAAGGGTTTTCACTGAAGTCTTATGTTGCACACAATGCTATGTCATACTGAAAAAATAGTTATATTATTTTATTATTTTAAATGGTAGTTAACGCCTATCCGTTTATTATGAAGAATGAAAATAACTAATAATATTTTGATTAAACATGTTTGTTAATTTTTTTACATTTATCCATGAAAATTTATAGTCTTAAAATGACAATGAATCCAATATTAAGCATAAATACTCTAATATTTTTAAAAGGTAGTTTTAACTTTTTGATAGAGAACCTCTTTTAAATCTATTTTTGTTTTACTTTTATATGTTTCATTTCAAAAAATAAAATTCTTGTTTATAATAGTGATATCAAAATTTACTTTGGGTAAATTATTGGTATTTTTCTGATAAAATTTACTTTTTAATGAGTAGTGAAAAACACTTCATTTTAGGTCAAAACTATCATTTTCATCTGATTTATTTATATGGTTAGATTATATTTTTAAATGGTATTAAAGGGTAATCAGATTATATATTTTACATTTAATCAAATGTTGGTCATTTTAAGTCATTTCACGTTGAAATTGCACATAATCACATGTCATTTTTTTGTGGTTTTTATTTTTTAAAAACATGCTTTCTATTTTTGACAATGAAAGTTAATTTAAAATTAATTAATGAAACTTATATATTTTGAATTTTGTAAAATAGACATCATTTTTTAATTCTAAAAATCAATATTATCTTTGGTTTAATGTTTGGAGTTTTTCTAAAAACATTCATTTTTTATGAATAGTGAAAAACACTCCATAGTAGTTAAAAACCCAACTTTTTAATTAAATGGAATTTTATCACTTCTGTGATTTGAATTTAAAAAATCCGAATTACATGGTTGTCATAGGTATGTAAAATGTGGTTCAATTGGATGAAAAATAATTTTTTCTTAATAGTAACTTTGGAATTTTATTTTCTGTGGTTAATGTTAAATATTGTAATTCTAGGTAAAAATAATATTATAATAATATAAATTTTTTTTAAAACTTTTCCTAAAATTATTATATGTGTCATTTACAACAAATAAAATCCTTGGTTAGAACATTTTTCCTTTGTATACCATTGGGAAAGATAATTAAAATAATAACATTTTATTTAAAGTAAAAATAAGGAAATCTTAAACATTTATTGTTTTGCTAAAATAATTTTAAAGAGGTGTTATATAATTGATATATTTGAATATAAATAATAATTATAAAGATAAAAATATTTCGTAAATCGTGGAATTTTATTTATAATTTTTATACATCAAAAAAAATTTATTTATGACCCAATGATGATGTAATAATTACCACATTATTTAATGTTTTATATAAATGAGATTATAAATATTAAAATAAATTTATTTTTAAACTTTTAATTCCATCCACGAATTTTATGCATTATTATGACTTTTTATAATTTAATTAATAGTTTTTTTCCAAATTTTTCAAGTTGTTATAGATTTTTAAAAAGTTATGTTATGAATAGTAAAAACATGACATAAATGAGTTTTTAAATCAATTAATATATTATTATATGATAAAATAGTTCTAAAAATCCAAAATTCGTCCAAATGAAATATATGATGTTAAAAATATCATTAATGACCTTTTTTGGGTCTCTTGGAATTTTATAGAAAATATATTAACCATATGGAATGAATATACAAGAAGACATGATAATAGTAAAATTATTTAATTATGGGTTAAAGCTAAAATATAAGAATTAAAATATATCCAAAACCTATCCAATTGTTATTGGATTGTTTTATTTCAACTTATATTCATCTTGTATTTTATTTTAATGAGTTTTGTGCATTTTGATATCAAATATCATTTTTATAATAAAATAACACTTTCAAACATTCATATTGAGCCCCTCCTCCCCCTTATAAAAGGTCATCACCTATAACCAATTAAACACACCTCTAAATATCCTTGGCTCGACCAAAATCTTCACAAATAAGCTCAATAAATCCCTCTATTACTTATATAATCCTTCTCTTAGGCTGAAGGATATTTAATAGAGCCCTTTGGCTCAAATCGAAAGAATTTACCCGATTTGAGGTAACATATTCTCTCAAGTTCATTTCTTTTATTTTCCATCTCCACAACATGTTATATTATTATTATTTGATTACATGACAACACTAGTATCCTAAATATACTATTTTTATTTAATGTGAAGGTTTCTAACTACACTTACTCAAACCTCCATCTAATGGGTGTAGAATGTACTGTTTTAGTTGACAACAAACTACTACCTCACGAAACAATGACTATTCAATCTTCTCCTACCACATCTTATGGTGGCCATTATGATAGAACTATAATTATATATTATATCTAGGATATTTATTTTTTCTCTATGATTCTTTAATTCTCTTTTAGAACATACTTTTATTCTTTTCATGTTGTATATATACAATAATTTCATTTGAGGAAGTGCAGACTATCGCCCCCTCAAAGTGACATGACTCATTCATGCTATACATGGAATGTATAAAGGATGATATTAATGAAATTATGTAACATATATAACAAAAATTTTATAATTTAATTATAATATACCTATTTATTATTTGGTTTTCATTCTTTTAAATATGAAAAATAATTGAAAGTAGTGTTCATGCGTACGTATGTCTTACTATCTCCATGAATGGTGATTTTAATTTCCAATATCCAATTGTTATAGACTATTATAAATACATATATACTAGATATATATGATATCTAAATCATTAATATCATTCTTGAGTTAATTTAATATTTACCACATGGAAAATTTGTAATTATTACATGTTTATTTATGACTCATGTTTTGAACATCGACAAAATGTTAGATCTGAACTCAAATAATTAACTAATTATAATAGAAAGGTATTAAGTGATATAAAAAGAATAATTAAATTGAAAAATGTTCTTATTAAACTATAAATTAACATAATTTTATTATTCAGGAAGAATAAGGAACATACAAGGCAAATCAGACTTGAGTTAAGGGACTTCGTCTCAATCTCCTTTCATTGAGGCATGTTTTGATAATACACACCTCATTTTTTACATGATGTATAATAAAACCCTTTGATATTTAACTTAATTAAAATGGAATATTTTTCTATGAAACATTTTACTAAATGACAAAAGGAATGTTTTTAAAAATTTTAGTGATAATGACTTCTTCACTGCTGTAATCATCATTTGGATTTTTCTATAAGCCTTAATGTTATTAAAAGGGAATGAAATACCTTATTCCATTTTTGTGTGTTTTGGTATTGAGAGTGGTTTTTGGAATGGATTGATTATTTCAATATCATTAAATTATATCTTGTTATTAAAAATGATATGTTATTAGTGAAATGTTTATATTTT
This sequence comes from Viscum album, assembly GCA_963277665.1. Classification (NCBI taxonomy): domain Eukaryota; kingdom Viridiplantae; phylum Streptophyta; class Magnoliopsida; order Santalales; family Viscaceae; genus Viscum; species Viscum album. The sequence continues at coordinate 2,011,554,320 of OY728155.1, forward strand.
CAATATGTTATGTGTTATGAATATGTAATGGTACATGAACATTTGATGAGTGGTTACGTGATAATCCAAATGAAATGTGATGTCATGATAAATTAAGGACGGGTGGATACGCTATAACCTCCAATTCATTGGGTATGGAATTCAGCCGTACGACTATTCCATTTAGTGTTATGTGTGGAAGTCGACTGTATGGTAATACCATTTAAGTATGTTTATGTCCCAAGTAACCATTGTTTGTTATACATTTTTTTTCTATGGACTTTATGGTAATATTGTTGGTAAAAAAAGGGTATGAAATGTTCTTATATTAATTGAAGTGTTTTTACTACTTCTTTAAGAGGAAAAGTTTTAATTTATTATTATGTATGCATGATATAAATTTTTATTTGAAGACTAATAGATTTCCCACTTTGTGTATACCTTACTGAGCTTTTTATGCTCATCCCATGTTTTTGTAATGATTTTAACATGACTTAATGAGTAATAGGGTCATGAATGGAAATTGAGTAGAAGTGTCTACATGTAATATTCAAGTTGATATGTATAAGTTATGACCTAACTCTATAAATCTCTAGACCAGAAAAGATCCTCAATTTTATTTCCTGGTTTAATTCAAGTTAAGTAATGTTCTAAGGTAGGGGACTTATATTTACACTGAGTTATTTCCATTATTCACCAAATATAATACAATTATTTTATATAAATCTATACTATATATCTTTATGTAGGTATACGCTCAACTCATACATTAAAACTCACAGAATATTGAGTGTTTCAATTGATCCTATGGAGATCTAAAACATGTTCTCACCTTAATGCATTATCTCAAATCAAGCCATTAATTTTCAAAGTTAAAACAATTTATAAAGTTAAATTCTATATAAATTTAAAAAATTCACATAAATTAATTTTTTTCATAAAATTGAAAATTAGTTTTTTAAAACTAGTTCTCTAAATATTCATTGGAAAATATTCAAGAAATTTGAAAAAATTACTATTTTCAAACTAACAATTACATTTCAAAATCCATGGTTATAAAATCCTCAAAAGTTTTAATAGATTCCATTATTTAAAAAAAAATTCTTATGAATGTTTAATTTCTGTTGGAAATCAATATTTTCAATTTCAAATATTCACATTAAAATAAATTTATGAATCTATATTTCAAAAAACCAAAAATAAAATATTATTATATATTTTAAAATTACATCTTTAGATATTTAATTTATTCATGAAATAATTGGTTTGAAATATATTAAAATTCAATAAAAATAAAAGTTTCCAAATCCATATTTCCATAAATAACGAAATTCAAAAGTGATCAATCATTCAATGGTGTCCCCCAATATTGTTCATAATAAATAGTGAATGTAAATAATTTTTTTTAATTTATTATATTTACTGAAATAGTCACATCATTTTCTCGAAATTGTTATTTTTTTAAATCCATAAATCCAACCAATGGGGTATAATTCTTTAATTTATAACAATTATCATTACAAAAACTCAATAAATCATTCAAAAAATTAACATATTAATCAGTGAAATAAATGATTAAATAGGAAGAGAGAAATATATATATATTTATTCAAGAATCAGAATAAACATAAAATTTTAACTATTCATCACATGGAAATCCAATTAACACTTGAAAAAAAAATTATTCCATGATGTAGATGACCCAGAATCAGTCCATGAAATCTCATGATTCATAAAAGGTTGAAGGGAGTTCTTATGATGTTTTTGGGTTGTAATTTATTTTTTAATAATAGGTGGTTTCTAAGAACATTGAATTATATACATGATTATGATGAAAATTTTGGGTAAATGTTAACTAAACCATGATTCAATAATTTCCAAATAAACTGCTCATGGTTTCAAAAAATGGTATATAGAAGATCCTATTCACCCAACTATATAACAATTATTTCTCTCTATTTTATATCCCTATCTCAATTTAGAACTCATATTCACATAACAATGGTCCCTAGACTAAATGAACAATTATGAATCCAACGCTTAGGAAAAATCACACAATTAAGATTATATAGACACCAATTTTGGAAAAATAATCCCTAAATAAACTATAAAACTCTTTTTAAACAACAACATTACATTTCATTACCATATATAAAGAATTACAAATACCCAAAAAGTAAAACTTATGTTGACATAATAAATAAATAAATAATACATTTTAAATACCCCTCAACAATGAAATAGTTCAAAACATCACTAATAATAAATCTATGGATAAACACCACATTCAGAGACCAAAAGGTTCATCAATAAAAAAATTCAATGTCATTAAATAGGTTAAATTTATTATTGTTCTACTTTATAAGATCTGGTAGAAAAAATTATCTATTATTATATTAAAGATGATATAATGTGGCTATATTCTCCCCACCTATACCCATTTTCAACCTATATAATGAACATAACTAAATCTACTAATTGAGAATCCTATAGTAATATATAAATTTTATAACCATTCATATGCACAAACATATCATTCACTTTTGGAGCTCTAGGATCTATGAAAACCCTAGACCAAAAAAAAAAGGAAAAAATTATCTTTTTTCAATCCACCATCTCTATAATCATCATTGGTCTTTCATTCCTTCACAATGATTGATCGATTCAAACCCTTTCTACGTAAATTCTTAAAAAAAATTCATGATTTCATTACAAAAATAATTATATCAACATGTCACCCATAAACATAAAGGTAATCTATATCAATGAACCACTAATATCAGCATAAACCAAGTTATATTATAATAACACATCATTTATGAAAATTATGATTGAAAATTTTATAGATTTACACATAATTTAACAATTCATAACACTCGTTTTATTAAAGACCATTACATAGGGTGATTCAATTAATCATTTCACACCAACCCCATTTCAACTAACTGGGACTGGCTCTATGATGTCTGTTTTAACTCCCCAATATCCTCCAAAATGGATCATAGACCAATATAAATGATACTAATCGTAATGAAAATAGTAGTTAAAAATCCTATTTGCTTCTCTACCATCTGTTGGTTTGTTACATTAATTACCAAATAGATTGATGAAGAAATAAAGAAACAAAACTAAACACCTCATGCCAGTTCAAACCAACACAAATTTTATAAATGGCCTATTATACCATTATCTAAATAAAATTCTTCTTACCCCATTAGTTCTACATTCTATGTCAACTCCATACCCTAATATAAAACCCATTAATAATCATAGTACCCCTAAATTCCAAATCCACTGAGAATCATCCTTAACCATATCATAGGAGACACTCTATGAAGATCTCCTCTGTAAGGTTATTCTTACACCATAATGTTCTCATAACGTACTCAGTGACCTTAGTTCCAAAAAACTCATAAACATCCTGTGATGAGCATTATAGGGGCAGTATTACACAAAATTGAAGAAATGTCATTTTTCCTACCCTTTTAGGATAATTTATCAACCTCACATAATAAAGATAATTAATCAAATATTATACCATAATCTATTATTCTATACTAAACATTTGATTGTCATTGAGAGTTTATGTAAATAAAAATGATGAGATATATACCCAACACCCCTACTACACCAAAAAAACTATTATTATATTAACAACTAAGACATCTCCACATATACAAATCATGAAATTTTGACTATAGTTTATAGATACTTCACAACCATTTCCATATTATAATCTCATAAGTAATCACAACCTCATTCATTAAAAAGTCCAACCAATATAACTACAATTTAAATATCATTTTGGAACATGTGGATCAATTTAATCTATAAATTATACATCGATGGGCCACTAAAACTATGCTAAAGTCAAATAGTTCCAAAAAAAATCTACAAATTCATTGAATTATCTCACTTTAATTTATCTATTATATGGTTGGAATCAATTATGGACACCAAAAATAATACTTGGTTCACATATATATAGTTGTGGAATTAATTACACCAATAAATATCACTGTGATATCATGATTTCACAAAAATTACTCAAATACATACAAATGAATTTAATTATCACAAAGAAGATTATGAAAACAAACAGAACAATGTTCAACCTCTAGGAAACTGTTTCCTTATTAGTAATTTTTTAATATTTACACTACTCAAGGTGAAAACGTTTAACCAATAGGTTTCCCAACTATTCCTTTATCTATATATACTCATCTATTATATTTAATAATTTTATTTTTTATCAGTAAAAACATAGAATAATTTGATAAGAATGTTTCCAATATGATATTTGGAACCCTATACTATTTTTTAGATCAACTATAACATCATTCTCTAAAAGGATGAGATATAATTCCCCCACAACATCCCAAGCGCACATATCAAAATTCAATAATTGTTAGGTAATAAACAACAATCTCTTAAGGTTTGTTACACTAAATAATCCATAAGGTCCAACTCACCACTATAGTTAAGCCCTAACTCATTAATTTTATTAAAAAATTCCCCAAATGTGAAATGAATTATCGATTCAAAAAAATATGATTAAACTAGGTCTCGGTTTAGCATAATGGAATCCCACCAAATATGTCCCACACATAACGTTAATCTAAAAATTTAACAAACTAATATAAAATGGATGAAACCCATAAGCATTATTCTCCTACCAAAAAGGCATTAAATGGATATACATGGGAATATCTACCTCAAAAAATAGTAAAAAATGATTGGTAATTCAAAAATTAATGAATACGAGTATCAATGAAGTAAAGAAACTTCATAACTTTTATCCTATTATATAACTTAATATAGAGGTCATCCTCTACATGAATTTCTTTTCTTCAAAATAAGCACTATGTTCTTGAAAAAAATAATACCTATATAAAATTATTGATATGGTAAAAAGTTTCACACATCTGTAACATCACCTATATCACCATCAAACCCGCCAATATGTGCTCATAAAAAGTTACCAATTCATTAATCATAAGATTCATGATCCCAATTTTTTAATTAACGTGAGATATATCAATTAAATCTCTCTAGTAGGACTCATTAAAAAAACATGTAACAAATACAAGTTTCATCTCTACCATCTATCAATTAGAAGAACTATCTCACCCAAAGTTTTATACATGTGGGAGATATTGAAAAGCAAAACTGTATCTCAAAAATCACTCAAGTGACCTTACTAAAACACTAATTCATGATTAAAAATCATTTATATACTTTAATAATATGTTATTAATGTGTAACATTCAACACAAACTTGGTCAAATTTATGATACCAATAATATGGTCTAACCCCTTTTAAATAGAAACCATACTCAACATTATCAGATTATACTTCTTTAATTATATATCAAATACTAACCATGGTATCATAACACCATTTTTAATAGGAAAAATAAACAATATAATAGTTTATGACTTCATTATGAATGGAACCCAATATATGAACTTTGAATTGGTTGGAGGGACTCTGATCACAATAATAAACATGATTCTCAATCTGTAACCAATCCTCTATTTATTGTGGATATGGATCCCCTTGAAAACAAATGTGGACCTTTATCACTATAATATGTGATTCACCTTTACTATATGACATTATGACTTAGTATGAATAACCATTTACTCTATAAGTAGTAATAAACATAGAATATCAATAAAAAAATTTCTTCAATTTTACGGAATAACTACCTTATAGAAGAAATCATGAATCTATGCCCAATTTATCATCATATCTATAATGACATGATTTGGAAATGGAATAGAATATGATTTTTATAAACTAAAATTTTAATTTTATATAGATATTAGTATGTGGAATCCTCTGTTTTATATGATAAAATAAAGCTTATATGTGAATATCACTATAACATGATGCATGAAGGGAATAAGAAATAACAACTAGCTATTATATAAGTTGTGTACAAAGATAATTATAACCCAAATATTGTTTTTAATTTTTTTATGTAGTATTTAATATTATTAGATACCATATGAGTGGATTTATAATCTAATTCACAAAATAAAATTCCCTAGTTTAAAAATATAATTTAAAACCACCTTAACATTGATTCCCTAAACTCTATAAACAATACTAAAAACACGACTAACTCCATAAACAATTCAGAGGGGTCAAACAATTTGATCACATTCCAACAAGACCAAACCCTTAGGAACCACACTTTAAATTGTACTAAGATAAGAGTGCCTTGTCAAACCCACCTCTAATAATCCAAGATATAGAGACTAGATAAAATAATACATAACATAAATAATATTCCATATCCTATAAAATAATTCTTATGATATGAATCTTCCATTCATGGTATATAAAATAATAGATAGAAATATATAGATGAGTACTAGTATCCAAAATTTTTTATATGACTACAAATCTAAAAAAAATGGTAATAAACAATGGCCAAAGGGAAATAAAAATATATAATATAGTATCACCACATAATTCTAACAAAAGATAAGGAAATAAACCAACTCATTTAAAGGGAATTTATAATGATATTTGATCTCAACAATCTATACCATATATCGTCATATGTCATTGGGTGTCATATTCGCATTCTCCTCTCAAACAATTCCCATTAATCCAAATAGAGATAATACCACAACTGAAATGAAAAAATTCTTATGTCCACAAGGCCTGTACAATTTTGAGTATAAAAATACCTAGTGAGAATCTCTACAGAAATAGTGTAAATAAGAAAGGATTCAATGAAAACCCAATATAATATGAAATTGGAAGAACCCAATGGTGCTATATATACTCATAATTAAGCATGCCCAAAATTTATTTAAGAATACAATTTTTTTCAACTCAAATCCAACATGGATGATATCATACATGAAACTATAGATACTAAAATATCCATGGTTTTGTAAATATCAATTTCAACAGCATAATTAAAGGACATAATTTTAAGGAAAGTATATATAATTGACATGTAATAGGATCCAAAAAATCAATATTGTCATCCATAAAACTAATAAACCCGCATTAATTCAATTCAAACTCTCTAAAAGAATAATATAGAGACTCTCCTTTTTGACGTATCCTAATATATTAAGGGTTTCGTGAACCCTAAAAAAATAAACTACACCCCTCAAAATGTTTGGTAACTAATAAACATATTTTTGGAGGCTATACACAACATCATGTGTGGTAATACTATTTCATAATTAAAATGAAGGACCCACCCACTATTTATTATATAGGGAGTACCATCCCCATGCCCGAATAAAAGACCATCCCTGAATATTTTGCAGATCAACTAAACTCAATGCCTACTCTAAACACATGGGTTAAAACCTGTCATCACATGTATGAAGATAAGATACTAAAACCACCCAAAATATCCCATAAATATTCCTAAAGGACTATAATTTTAACATCACATTCTACGTTGAAGAATGTGTATAATTGATTACCCCCTTATCTAATTATTTTATAGATTTTATATGTCAAGGAAAATTATTAAAGTCACATTTTACATGGAATATGAACCATATATAGAATATTATTGTGTATTAACATCATTCTATCATATATAGTCAAACTACATAGAATGTATCTATTTACTAAATTGAATATGGGATTTTTGATGTTGTCAAATTTGTATTTTCATCTTTCTCTTGGTTGTGTCACCTTGGGTTAATTAAAATTTCCTTTACTAATAACTGAGTTTTATTTCTTAATATATATAGTTAATTCAGTTTTATAAATATTGTGTGTCTAAATGGGGTTTTCTAGGAATGTAACATAGTACATTCCTGAGTGTAAGGGGTTAATATAAAGAGTATATGACCTGGAGTCTAAACCTATGTGATATTTGTAAACCCACTTAAACACTTTCAATTACAAGGAATATCATAAGAATTTGTGACATATAGGAAAATATAACATGAAGTCAGCAATTAAAAATCTAGTTCACTTCATACAAACTAATCACATTGACTCTATCATTACAATCGTCTCCACCAGTCATGCCTCCTCTATTTCTTATTCCTATAACCATTTGAGGCCATCACCACAACATGTTAATATTATTATGCCTTGTATTACAAACCCCATTGATGTTTTTTTCCAACCTACATCAAAAACCTCAACATAAAAATCCCACACAACCATGACCTTGGTAAACCCACACTGTTTGTTAGTTCATATCAATGTACCTACATACATGACATATATTCATAATTATCCCTTTTATTCAGTATAAATCATTAATTTTTATATTTTCAACCATTTTCTCAACAATGGGATGCATGTAAGCTTGGAGTGAATACAATTGATGGTGGATAGTAAGAAATTAGGCCAATATTATCATTTTAATAAAAAATAATTGAAGGAATAAAAAAGAATATATTAGATCAAAATGTTTATTCAATGTTTAACTATTAACTAATCATGGGTTTTTTTTAATCATGTATTTCAAAAGAAATATATTAGATATTATAATAAATTGGTATTCCAAAATATTATAAGGCTTGGATATGATAATACATAAAATTATATAATCCTCATTAGTCCATAGCATCTATCATTTGAATTCCTCAATGAAGAAATTCATGAAAAAAAATTATCAATATCACTAGAGACTTTCATTAATATGAAATTAATGAAACAATTTCCATGAAATTAAGAAAAAAAAATCATGATAATGATAGATTCAAATTTTATATATAATGATTAATTTAATCTTATTTAATGAAATTTTCTAACCTCATAGAGAAAATGAAAATGATTCTATATTTCCTTCCATGAATTGTTGGTTCCTCATTACATATCCAAATGAATGGATACATGAAATAATAGTATCAAATTATTTAAATATATATAACCTAGGTTCCAGTCATTAATTTAGGTTACCATATCATAATATTTTAAATATATTACTAGGTTTATTTGAAATTATTTTTCTGATAATAAGAGGAATTTTATAATGACAGTATCTTAGGGTTAATAATCTTGAAAAAAACACTATTATTTAATGAATCCCAATGGCCCAACCTATGGTTTAATAGAAAAGAACATAACATATACATCCCCTAGGTAAAACATAATATTCATAGAAGATCTATGTGGTTCAAATTTCCAATAAATACTCTACTGAGAAGATAACTGTAGTCATTCTAATGGATCAATTATAATACCCAATATGATAATATTACATGTAATTAAATATCATGAAAATATATCATAGTGCACACTTTAATCAACAATTATTCATGAAACTATGTAAAAGTAAAATTTTGGAATTTTAAATTATAAAAATTAACATTAAATTTGAATTTATAATATAAATGTTATCTTAGTATTAATTTTGGATGATTTTTCAGGATGATGCTTTTTTCAAGGAATAATATTTCCACAAAACATATAATTTAAATGGTTTTATAATTTTATAAGAATTTAAAATATGATTAAAAATGTTTATATATAATAATTTTAATCAGTTTATTTTTTTTAAAGTTACAGAACTATTGTGAAAAACATTATAACTAATTAATATGTTTATTTTATATAAAACCCCTTTTTGGACATTTCTTTTATTCTAGTATTTTAAATTTGAGAATATTTTTTTCTTCAAATAAAAGCCTCAAATCCATTATTTATTATAATAAATTAATTAATTCTAGAAAAATAATTATCCAATAAAATATTAATTAATATACAAATTTAAATCATAAAAATATTTTTGTTTATTAATAAATGATTTAATGTGATTAAGTGTGTTTTTTAAAAATTATATTTTCACACATTTAGTAATTTTATTTTTAAAAAAAATATTAAATTTTCTAATAAGAACTGAAAAAATATTTTTATGGGTCTGTAATAATATTTTCGTAAAAAATTATTAATTTGTTTTGAAATGTATTGACAAGGTAAAATAAACTAGTTAAATAGTTAAATTTTTAATAAAAAATGACCTAAAATGATAGAAGTTGTATAAAAACGGATTGTTTTATGTGAGTTTCGACCAATACTCACTATACCCTCCACGTTTCTCCATTATGTTCCTATTTACCCTTGTATATTTATTTTACAAAATTTAAAATGTATGAGATACATGATACACTACCCATCTCTTCACATACAAAAGATTAACAACATTTCAACTTCAAGAATAACATATCTAAAAAAAATTCTTTTAAATTTGAAAAATTGATCATACTATAACCTTATACAATATATTTTTAGAGACCCGAAGCTTAACGTACATGGACATTACATTACTTTTGTGGAATACTTAGTACATAACAAAAACACACACACAAGGACCGTATTAGTTTAGTGTTTTTGGAAACTCGGAATATAATATTCTAATTGTGGTGAAAGATCTTCAACATCTCCCATAAAGATCATCCTTTTTTTACCTAAAACCTTTCTTTATATCCTGGGAAAAAGAAAACATAAAAGGGTGAGCTCAAATTCTCATTAATGGTAAACAAAAGAAATATCAATCACATCATATACATAAGAACATAACTTTTGGAAATCATAACCTGGAAAAGAAATCATAATTTCATAACATGGGATAAATCATAGTAGTGAAATGTAATCCCAATAATCATAAATTAAAACATGAAACTTTTTGGCATACACACATAATCATAGAGAATCATTTCTTATTAGTCAAGACTCATTGCCAATACTATCTTAGTAAACAAAGTCCATTTCTGAACCGAGTTCACTCCTCATTTTAGTCCGGTTTCACTGAACCGGTTTAACCTGCCGTTCTAGCCATGCCTATCTCATGAGATATAAAATCATTACCCAATGCATTGGAGAGAGATATAGGTCCCACCCATCTCATAATGATATCATTATTATGTGTGCCACAAAATCATAAACCATACATCATAGCATAACCCATGTAATAAAAATGGGAATCTTAAACATCATGACATCATAAAACAATTCATATAAGATAAATGAATTCATAAAAATATTTCCATCACAACATAATCAAATAAATGTAATAATTGGGATACAAACATAACCCTATATTTTCTTAGATGGAAACTAATTTTGATAAAACACTAGAACTCCATTCTTGAGGAAAATATCCTTTCTACTTCAAAAACACTTTTCCTTTATTAACATGTCATACAATTCTAAAATAAAAGAAGTTGATTAAAAATAAACTTGAAAACTTGTAAAGTAAGCTTCTTGGAAATAATGTTTTAAAAATACATTCATGCTGTATAAGTTAAAAAATCATTCTTCTCGTACTTTTTTTGGAAAAGTCAAAAAGTACCTCGTATGAAAAATGACAAAAGATTCCTTTCATATCTTTTACTAAAAACATCACCGAAGGGTAAATTTGGATTTAAAAAATGTTAGGTGGATTTTAATAATATTACATATTGAGGAAACATGGATGTGGATGATAAAATACACCCTAGTAAATACCAAAGTATAAACAATCTCTGATAAAAATGAGATTGTGATATTTTCCCATACCTTAGGTCCAATTTTCTTCGTAAGTGTCTGAACCTTTTGTATAATGATTTAAATAATGTCATTTACTAATTCTAGAATCATACTCATTGTTGTGATATCATATATTGTTCACTTATGACTTTATTTTTCACGTTCTTTTGTAAATTCCATGTTAAAGAGTGTTTTGGGTAAAATCGTTTTATTTGTCGTCCGTGTTTTGACTTGTAATTATTCATATGATTACTTAGATCATGATTAATTAATTACAGAATATAAAACATGATTTATATATAATATATATTTTCAGAATATACATATATATAATATATCAGTAAATGGAAAGAAATACACCGTTCATGGAGACGGTAGGCTGTATATACGCATGAACGTTGTTTCCGTTTCCTTATTGAGTTGAATGGAATTAAGTAGATGACATACATATATATACAAATAAATCCTGTATCATTATTATTTCATATATTTCATGATTACTTATTATATATAATTTATAATCATTGATGAATGGTTAATCGTGGAGAATGAATCTCATCGCGTCGTGGAGACGGTAGTCTGTACGTACGCACGAGCGATGATATCGTTCTCATGATCATGGAATTGAATTTGAGTGTATGTATACTATTTCTGAATCAATATCACTTTACAATAATCACATATTGTTATTATGTACACCATTATACCCATCCAAGTAAGGTGGTGGTGGAAAATAGATTACACCACGGCGTGGAGACGGTATTCCGTACGTACGCATGCGCCATGATTTCATTTTTCGTAGGATGGATAGATGGTGAAATAGGGTTGTTTCATACTTATAATAAAATATCAGTATATGAGTGATACTTATGTTATTACTTCATAATGAAACAACCCTAGAAGAAGTAGTGGAAGAAGAAATAAAGTTGAAAAAATCGGTAACGGACATTACCTCTTCTTTTAAACGTCTCTTTGAGTCCACCTCTTAGGGTACTAAAATTGGTCATTGAAGAAGACCAGGACCTCTAGGATGTTTCTAGGGAAGTGGAGAAGAGAATTGTTCAGGGTTTTTTTGAGCTTGAAGGCTCAAAGTGGTGTGAGGAAGAGAGAGAGGAGGTGCCCTTTTATAAGGGAGGAGATGGTCACCTTTGGAATAACTAAAAATATTTTTTTATTATAAAGCCAAATTCGGTTTTAAATAGCTCCAGATTTATTTATTTCGAAGCTAAGGTGGGTATGTGTCGAAATCCTCTCATCCCATATAATTTGGACAATTTTAGTTTACTATTTTAACCTTATCATTTAGTTTTAACTTTAAGGTACATAATTTTACTTTTACCGTGTCTTTTTGTGTTCTTACACTATAAGGTTAATAAACTTACTATAACAAGCCAAACGAACCCCAAGTTGTTTATTATTAATATATATAACCTTATATAAGTCATTGGGCCGAAACATAGATTTTTAGGAATAAAATAACAATTAATTATATAATATTTGTTTTACAAACTATTTTATGTCAATTTTGACACTATTTAGTAATTGATTTTTGTCAAAATCATAACGGAATTATTAGTTCAAAAACAGTTAATTAAATCAATAATAACATGTCATATTAACCTATAAAATTAGTTTAATTCATAAAAAGTCTCAAATTACATTTATTTGGGTATTTATAACATCAATTATGTCAATATTTCCTTAATAAGATAATTACTTCATCATCTTTGTGTCAAAAATAAATTAAATTATATAAAGTCTAAAAATTACAAATAAAATACCATTATGTAGGAAATCATTTTTCTTTTTAATGAATATTTATAGTCAAATTTATCTTATGTATAACCTTATATTAAAAATTATTTACTTATTAAACTTTAATTTTAACTATTTTAACCCTTCTTTAAATAAATTAATAATAAATGTCCTAATCTAATCTAAGTGGGCCTGAATGGTCATATATTATTCCTAAGGTTGTTTATGGTCGAATTACACTTATCCAATAGATTTAGGACATGTTTTAGGGTAATAATAATATCATTTGTACCCTTAATTATCCTATTTACTTTTAACCGTGGTAAAAAAAAGTAAAAAGTTATTATTCACCAAAAATTATTTTCATCTCATTGAACCACATTTTACTTACTGACATAAACCGTGTCTCTCGGATTTTTGAAATTCCACTCACATAAGCAGTAAAATTAAGTTTTATGAAAAATTCATTTTTTAACTACCACTTAGTGGTTTCACTATTCATCAAAAAATGAAAGTTTCCAGAAAAATACCAAAAATTAGGCCTAAGCTATATTTGATATTATAAACTCAAAAATGATGTCTATTTTACCAAATTCAAAACATATCAGTTGCATTACTTAATTTAAAAATTAATTCCCGTCGTCAAAACATATAGCGTGTTCTTAAAAGATAATAACTATCAAAAGATTGACACTTGTTTATATCTGGTTTAAATGTTAAATTACATCCAATGACCAACATTGTATTAAATTGTAAAAATATACTCTAAATATACTTTAAAACCACTCAAATTAATAATTTATTACAAATAATTATTTTGATTAAAAAGGTTGTTATTAATTGAAATTTTGTAATTTTCAATATTCATCAGAAAATGAAAGTTATCCGAAAAGTACCAAAATTTCACCCTAAGCTAATTTCGATATTCTGAATCCAAAAATGAAGTCCATTTTCAAAAATAAAATTTACCAAATTTCAAAAAATGGTTATTATTATTCATAACGGCTAGTTTTAATAATATTTTAATAGCATATCGTTGTTTAGTGAAACTCGGTATTGCGTACTACACACGCTATCGAGGAAGGTCGTGATTACGTGTAATGTAAGGCATGTCAAGGATGTGTGTTGTGCAAGCTCCTTTTGGTGTAGCATACAACACAAGACATTAATGAAATTAAAAAGAATATTTTTCATAAAATCTCGGGGTGTTACATTCTACCCCCCTTAAAATGAATTTTTCCCTCAAAATTTGTCAGGGTTATAAATGGTTTACTACTCAAAAGTTTCTTTAATAGAAACCCACATTGTAAAAAGGAATACCAAAACCAATATTTAAAAAAAGTATGAAACGTAATGGTTACCCAAATAAACTAATCACTGGGTTTCCACATAGGTGAAAATATGGATATGGAAGAGAAATATAACCATCATGTTCTGATGGAGAGTGGTAAAGAACATGGCTATGGAAAAGCTAGCAATCACAAATCCATAAATTTGTGATGATCTAAGGTACCATCTAATTCATCAGATATAAGAGCACTAGGAAAACATTTTTGGTTTTCAATATCATTTCCCTAAAGTTGATGAAATTAGAATTAGAAGAAATACTTTCGTGATTTTGGTATAGTCTCACCGTTGGTCGTTCTTTGGACAATTTCCATTTCATCTCTTAAAGAAATGAATTTTAATTTGTCATTCGTGATGTGTTAGCAGATCATGTTATAAAAGGATAGGTCATTCCATCTATCTCAAACAAAAGGGTAGAAAAGTTATCAAAAAATACATAATTCTATCTATAGTGAGATTAATCATATATGGTTCCTAAAATGGACATATACTTCATATATAATACTGCTTAATATAATAAAACTAGTTTCTACTAAACTTGGACTTCCTGTAGGCCAGTGGTAGGCGATAAAGGCCAGTCGCACTTCAGTTGTGGGTTTGATTCCCACAGCCTTGTTCGACGCGATGGGCTGTCTCATATCCTTCATGTTGTCCTTTTTCTAAAGCTATATTACTATAACATCCCATAAATAATATCAAAAAAAGTTATATCCTAACTTATGTCCAATATAATCCATTCCAATCTTTAGGCTTATAAAAAATACTTTGGTCCAAACTCATTGTATAAAAAAAATTGTTACTTTAAATGTCACATAACAATCACGTGAATGCCATCATTTATCCCCCATATATCATAAGATATATCTTGTGGGTTAAATTACAAACATGTTAATACCTTAATCATGTATTCTCATGAAGAATGAATATGCATTGAACCTTAGTGAAAACATGAATGAAGTTAATAGATAACACTTTCCACAAACCAAAATCCTCAAAATTCATTATACTCAAACCATGATATCACTTAGTCCTTATATCAATCATGGGCTCATGAATACTGTCAAAAATTTCATTTTATCATTTTCCCTTCATTATGCGCATATCATATTTTTTTCCAAAAATATCTCAATCACTTTCCATGGTTACCGGTACCATTGAAAACCCCAATAGACCAATACATAAATATTCCAATATTCCACGATACTATATACAACATTATTTTGGAATCCCATTACATAAACACTTAATCATTCCCCCACATCGTTGTCATATTCAACATCGCCAATAGTGATCGCATGTGACATCCCTTTTTCCTTTTTCTTAAGTTGTTGCTAATGTCGATCATCCCTAACCCTGGGATAAGGGCATTTATTAGCAAAATTCCCCATTTCCTTGCACTTGAAGAATTGAAGTGTTGGTGGTGCATTCTCTGCAGTCTTTTATTTAATCACATCATTAGAAACCCTTTTTCCATTACTTCGACACTCAGCTGCTCGATGACCTTCTTTTCCACACTTAAAACATTTTCTAGTCCCTTTAAGACAATCTCCAGCATGATTCATTCCACACTTTGAGCATAAGAAAACATTCATCTTCTTTTCACCATTATTCTGAGCTTTCTCCTTGAACTCCATCTTTCGTTTCTTGTCAAAACTATGAGATGGATAAGTAACACCAACTTTCATTTGTACCTTGACAGCACAACACACTATTTCTTCATAGCTACTGAAGTCTCTTTTAGATAATTCCCTTCGAAGATTTGGTTTTATGCCACTGAAGAATCGATCAACTTTTCTTTTAGGTTGGATGATAAATCCAGATGCATACCTTGAAAGCCTTGTAAAATTCACTTCATATATACCAACAGATTCATCATCCTTTCGGTTTAATTTAAGAAACTCCTTCTCCATCTTTGTTCAAATAATATGGGGGATGTAATTATTGAAAAAGAGGTTCTTGAACTCGTCCCATTCCATAGACTCAATTTCATCTCTTGGCCTCGTATTCTTGATAAGATTCCACCATTGATAAGAATCACCTTCGAGGCTATATACTTCTAAGATGACTTTATCATGTTCAGAACATTGACAAACTGAAAATATCTTTTCAGTGGTAATGATCCATTGTTCAGCAACATGTGGATCAGAAGACCCACTGAAAGAAGGTTGATGTTGCCTCATGAAGGACTAAATAGAATATTGTTCCCTTCTCTCCTGATTTGGAAGTCCAGAATGATTCATAGCTTGTGTAAGTATAGCAATAAGATTTTGCACTCCATCTCCCATAACATTTGTTTGTTTAGGAGGACAATCATTGCATTGTCCATTACATTGATCAACACGATTTCTTCGGGTTCCAGCCATTGTCTAAAACACAAAAATAATAGTGTGAGAGGAAAAAAACATGCTAGGGAAAACAACATAATAAAGGGGGAGTACCTTCAATATCTAACATCTTAGGTTACCATAATTCTAGTACTATAACCTATACTTATACTTAACCTTAGGTACATCCCAATACATACCTTAGAAATATCTATAGGGATCTCACTAAAGTTCTCGCATCCTATTTTCCAAAGGTTAACTAAACCATTCCTCTGATACCAACTATAGGGACCCGAAGCTTGACGTACATGGACATTACATTACTTTTACGGAATACATAGTACATAACAAAAACACACACACATGGACCGTAATAGTTTAGTGTCTTTGAAAACTTGGAATATAATATTCTAATCGTGGTGAATGATCTTCAACATATCCCATAAAGATCTTCATTTTTTTACCTAAAACCTTTCATTATATCCTGGGGAAAAGAAAACATAAAAGGGTGAGCTCAAATGCTCAGTAAGGGAAACAAAAAAAATATCAATCACATCATATACATAAGAACATAACTTTTGGAAATCTTAACCTGCAAAAGAAATAATAATTTCATAACATGGGATAAATCAAAGTAGTGAAATGTAATCCCAATAATCATAAATTAAAACATGAATCTTTGTGGAATACAGACATAATCGTAGAGAATAATTTCTTATTAGTCAAGACTCATTGCCAAGACTATCTTAGTGGACAAAGTCCATTTCTGAACCGAGTTCACTCCTCGTTTCAGTCCTGTTTCACTGAACCGGGTTAACCTGCTGTTCCAGCCATGTCTATCTCATGAGATATAAAATATTTACCCAATAAATTGGAGGGAGATATAGGTCCCACCCATCTCATAATGATACCATTCTTATGCGTGCCACAAAATCATAAACCATACATCATAGCATAACCCATGTAATAAAAAATGGGAATCATAAACATCATGACATCATAAAACAATTCATATAAGATAAATGAATTCATAAAAATATTTCCATCAAAACATAATACAATAAATGTAATAATAGGGATAGAAACAGAACCCTATATTATCTTAGATGGAAAATAATTTTTATAAAACACTTGAACTCCATTCTTGAGGAAAATATCCTTTATACTTCAAAAACACATTTCCTTTAATAACATGTCATACAATTCTAAAATAAAATAAGTTTATGAAAAATAAACTTGAAAACTTGTAAAGGAAGCTTCTTGGAAATAATGTTTTAAAAATCCATTCATTCTGTATAAGTTAAAAAAACATTCTTCTCGTACTTTTGTCAGAAAAGTCAAAAAGTACCTCGTACGAAAAACGAAAAAATATTCCTTTCATATCTTTTACTAAAATCTTCACCGAAGGGTAAAATTGGATTTAAAAAATTTTAGGTGGATGGAAATAATATTACATATAGACAAAACATGTATTTCGATGATAAAATACACCCCAGTAAATACCAAAGTATAAACAATCTCAGATAAAAATGAGATTGTGATATTTTCCCTTAACTTAGGTCTGATTTGCTTCGTAAGTGTCCGAACCTCCTGTATAATGATTTAAATAATGACATTGACTTATTCCAGAATCATACTCATTGTTATGATATCATATACGGTTCACTTATGACTTTATTTTTCCCGTTCTTTTGTAAATTCCATGTTAAAGAGTGTTTTGGGTAAAATCATTTTATTGGTCATCCGTGTTTTGACTTGTAATTATTCATATGATTACTTAGATCATGATTACTTTATTCCAGAATATAAAACATTATTTATATACAATATATATATTCAGAATATACATTTATATAATAGATCAGTAAATGAAAAGAAATACACCGTTCATGGAGACGGTAGGTCGTACGTACGCATGAACGTTGTTTCCGTTTCCTTATTGAGTTGAATGGAATTAAGTATATGACATACATATATATACACATAAATCCAGTATCATTATTATGTCATATATTTTATGATTACTTATTATATATACTTTATAATCATTCATGAATGGTTAATCGTGGAGAATGAATCTCATCGCGTCGTGGAGACGATAGTCCGTACGTACACACGAGCAATGATATCGTTCTCATGATCGTGGAATTGTATTGGAGTGTATGTATACTATTTCAGAATCAATATCACTTTACAATAATCATATATAGTTATTATGTACACCATTATACCCATCCAAGTAAGGTGGTGGTGGAAAATAGATTACACCATGGCGTGGAGATGGTATTCCTTACGTACGCACTCGCGGTGTTTTCATTTTCCGTAGGATGGATAGATTGTGAAATAGGGTTGTTTCATACTTATAATAACATATCAGTATATTAGTGATACTGATGTTATTACTTCATAATGAAACAACCTAATATGAAGTAGTGGAAAAAGAAATAAATTTGAATGAATCGGTAACGGACATTACCTCTTCTTTGAAGCGCCTCTTTGAGTCCACCTTTTAGGGTACTAAAATCGGTCTTTGAAGAAGACCATGACCTCTAGGATGTTTCTACAAAAGTGGATAAGAGAAGTTTTCATGGTTTGGCCGAGCTTGAAGGCTCAAAGTGGTGTGAGGAAGAGATGGAGGAGGTGCCCTTTTATAAGGGAGGAGAGGGGCACCTTTGGAATAACTAAAAATATTATTTTATTATAAAGCCAAATTCGGTTTTAAATAGATCCAAATTGATTTATTTCGAAGCTAAGGTGGGGATGGGACTGAATCCTCTCATTAAATATAATTTGAACAAGTTTAGTTTACTATTTTAACCTTATCATTAAGTTTTAACTTTAAGTTAGATAATTTTACTTTTACCGTGTCTTTTTGTGTTCTTACACTATAAGGTTAATAAACATACTATAACAAGCCAAACGAACCCCAAGTTGTTTATTAATAATATATATAACCTTATCTATGTCATTGTGCCGAACCTTAGATTTTTAGGAATAAAATAACAGTTAATAATATAATATTTGTTTTAAAATCTATTTTATGTCAATTTTGACACTATTTAGTAATTTATTTTTGTGAAAATCATAACAGAATGATTAGTTCTAAAACAGTTAATTAAATCAATACTAACATGTCATATTAACCTAGAAAATTAGTGGAATTTATAAAAAGGATCAAATTACATTTATTTGGGTATTTATAACATCAATTATGTCAATATTTCCTTAATAAGATAATTATTGCATCATCATTGTGTCATAAATAAATTAAGTTATTTAATGTCTAAAATTTACAAATAAAATACCATTATGTAGGAAATAGTTTTATCTTTCTAATGAATCTTTATAGTCGAATTTATCTTATATATAACCTTATATTAAAAATTATTTACTTATAAAACTTTTATTTTAGCTATTTTAACCCTTCTTTAAATAAATTAATAATAAATGTCCAAATCTAATCCAAGTGGGCCTAAATGGTCATATTTTATTTATAAGATTTTTTTTGGTCGAATTAAACTTATCCAATAGAATTAGGACATGTGTTAGGGTAATAATAATATCATTTTTACCCTTAATTACCCTATTTACTTTTAACCGTGGTTAAAAAAAAGTAAAAAGTTACTATTCACCAAAAATTATTTTCATCTCATTGAACCACATTTTACCTACGGACATCAACCGTGTCACTCATATTTTTGAAATTCCACTCACAGAAGCTGTAAAATTAAGTTTTATGAAAAATTCATTTTTTTAACTACCACTTAGTGGTTTCACTATTCATCAAAAAATGAATGTTTCCAGAAAAATACAAAAAATTAGGCCTAAGCTATATTTGATATTATGAAATCAAAAATTATTTCTATTTTACAAAATTCAAAACATATCAGTTGCATTACTTAATTTAAATATTAATTCCTGTCGTCAAAACATATAGCGTGTTCTTTTGAGATTATAACTATCAAAAGATTGACACTTGTTTATGTCTGGTTTAAATGTGAAATTACATCCAATGACCAACATTGTATTAAATTGTAGAAATATATTCTTAATATAATTTAAAACCACTCAAATTAATAATTTATCACTATTAATTATTTCGATTAAAAAGGTTGTTTTTAATTAAAATTTAGTAATTTTCACTATTCATCAGAAAATGAATGTTATCCGAAAAAGGACCAAAATTTCACCCTAAGCTAATTTCGATATTCCAAATCCAAAAATGAAGTCCATTTTGAAAAATAAAATTTACAAAATTTCAAAAAATGGTTATTATTCTTCATAACGGATAGTTTTAATAATATTTTAATAGCATATCGTTGTTTAGTGAAACTCGGTATTGCGTACTACACATGCTATCGAGGAAGGTCGTGATTGCGTGTAATGCAAGGCAAGTTAAGGATGCGTGTTGTGCAAGCTCCTTTTGCTGTAGCGTACAACACAAAACATTAATGAAATAAAAAAAAATATTTTTCATAAAATCTCGTGGTGTTAAAATATTAATATATCTAGTCAACATTGGCTATCATAATTTATCCGTTTACAAGGATACATCTAAGTAAATTTCATTTCCCAAACATGTGTATTATAATATGATTAACATTTCTTATTAATTTTATTCATTATTATTAACTCTACAAAAAACTATGTATAGATATTATTATTATAAATGAACATTTGTTATAAAATTTTATTCTTTGGATCATTTTTAATATATCTATCAAATGGATTATGAAACACTAAATCATTGATTTGGTATACATGCAGATCACCACCACCATGAGCAACAAAATTCATTTTCCATTGCCAAAAATAATTTACGGCTAATAGAATTGATTTAATGAGGGAATAAAATTTTCAATATCTAATTATGGTTCTATTATAATAAATTTGAGAAACTATTAATTATATAAACAAACAAATGATCGTCCTTAATTCCATCATTAAATATAATATTTCTATGTGGAAAATATTTTGAAAATTTTATGTAATATGTTAATACCCCTTTACTATAACTTTCATAGAAATTATAATTTTTATATATCAGTGAAATAAATGATAAATAATATCATTATTATTTTCATATAATTATATTACTATAAAACCACTAAAAATCATTTATTAATTCAGTGTATGTTCATGTTTGGTTCGACATAAAAACCAACATGAATAGTATTATGAATTTATATAATTTGTGACTAGGGAAGCCTAATTAATAGTATAATATTATATAATTGTTCAGTTAATGATTTTATTTAATATTATGAATCTATATCAAAATTCAATTAATTAATTGAGAAGACAATCTCTGAATTCCAACAATCACCAAGACAAGTTTGTTATAAATTTCATTTACAACGATAAAGAAAAAATAAATCATGAATGTAATTTCATAAGTAATCATAAAAAATCTACAATAGTTACATTAAAAACATAAAATTTATTGAAATTAGAAGAATAATGAATACTTACACCACTATTTTGAATCTAGTGAAAACCATCAAAATTATAAATACCTGATATGGAAATATATTTCATTCATATAGAGGATGGATTTTTAGGATGATTATAAATATAATCCTGTATGCGGACAGTACCAAATTAATTTATTTTGAAATCTATGTTTGTAATACAAGGTATTAGTGTTCTTTTTTTAATTTTGGGAGAATATGTAAGGGTTGTCCATGTGAAGTTCTTCTCTTTGACACATGATTTGTATTTTTTTACCTAATTTCTATTTTTTCATGCATAATTAATATTTGAGATTACATTTCATTAAATTCCATTATTCTTAATATTTTTATAATCTATTTTATTCTAAAACAATGATTTTATTTTATTAAATAGTCACCTAAACCATAATTGGGATTTGTTTTCAAAATTTTCCTTTTCTGAGATTCATCATATATTCACCACCAGCCCCATTTAATTATGGTGAATACATTTCCATGGATGAATTTTCCCATATTTAATATTTAATTTAATAGATTTTATATTCTATGTTATTATTCTACTATCATATGGTACTAATTTTGTAATTACTAACACCATTGTAAAACTCAATCATTTCCATCATTGAAAAACATACAATGTCTGGGAAAAGTAAAAGTGTGTATTGTTAAATACCAAAGTCATCAAATTATGTATAATAGATAGAGGATTACTTTAATGAATTCATTCTATTTAACCTAATTATTATAATTTATTGATAACTAAACACATTGTATGTGTTGGTCGGAGTGGATACTCAAGAGGGGGTGAATTGAGATCCAATTAAAATTTCTGTTAAAATATTTTCTATTAAAATCCACCAATTTATAAAACAAGTTAAACTGTAGTAAATTTATACAGATTGAAAATGTTCACATAGCTTCTCAAAGATATATTAGGTCTCAGTTAATTTAACAACAAGATTAAACTAACTTTTCACACTAACCTACTGATTTACAATATGTGTAAACACATGCTAATTTAACTATCAAATTAACTTTAAAAATGGTTTTGTATTTCAAAGTAACATTAGCAGAATATAAAAGATATATGTAGTAAACTTTAAACGTAAACTAAAGATGAATAGCAGAGATAAAAAGAGGTTCAGTCTCAAGTCGAGACTTAGTCCTCTCAAATTTATATAAATTTGATCCACACCCTGGATCGGGGTTTAAAATAGTTTACAAAATTGTCCAGGCCATGCAGGGACCTCTACCATAGTTCTTTGTGGAAAAAAAAATAACAGACCACACAAGGACCTCTTCACCAGTTGTGGGTAAACAAGAGTTAATAGTTTTGGAGTGAGGATTTTGATATCCTCTAGTTCAGTGCAGGAGATAGTGTGTGTGTGAGATATACTGAGTACACCACACTGCTCGAAAGTAAATAAAAAATCACTTAGAGAGAAAAAATAAGAGTTTAGAAAGCTCTAGTGATTAGCAATGCAGATCTTGACTCGTTGGATTCAGAAGAAATGCTTCTGAGTCGTCTGGTTTTTCTGTTGAAAAATAGATTTTCGTGGTTCAGCTTTTGTTCCACCAATGAGTATGATTTCTTCATTCGTCGTGTGTTCTTCAGTGGTGTTGGATTACACCCATGATAGTTCTTTGAAAGTATTGCAATCTCCTTCTTTCTGAGGATAGTTCTTCTAGTTCAGCATAGTGCACTCAGGCGTATGTATGTTCTTCTTGTTGTATCGTCAAACTTGCCCACATGTACTACAGCTCAATCTTCCTTATATTCCACCAGTTCTGGAAGTAAGAATGATTCCCTTTTCATAGTTATGAGATACGGCTTCCTGACATGCCAAAATCTATCATTAAATAACATTAACTACATTAAAAACATCAAATATGATTGTTATCATTATTTAATTAATATTGAAAAAAAGTTAAGAAACGGTGTCACAGTGATTATGTAAACGGTGTCTTCTTCACATTATGTGCTTCACAGTGTGTGGGTCATTATGTGTCCTTCACGGTGTCTTCTTCACAGTAGGTGCTTCACGGTGTATGGATCACGGTGTGTCCTTCACGATGTCTGGGTCACGGTGTGTCCTTCACGGTGTATGGGTCACGGTTTGTTGTTCACGGTGTCTGGGTTATAGTGTGTCCTTCACGGTGTCTAGGTCACGGTGTGTCCTTCACGGTGTCTAGGTCACGGTGTGCCCTTCATGATATATGTCCGACTGTGACTGTGTCTTGCACACAGTCTATCTTACTGTGTCAAACATCACGGTGTCTCTATACTTGGACAAATATCTGTATTTAGTCTTAAACATTAATATGAAGAATATGGATTTATCTTAATTATTTGAGAGTAATAGAGGTTAGAACATAAATATAAAGGCTTGATAATATAAGTGAGATTTGTGATCATGTATAAGACTCGTAAATAATAAAGAGATTAATTAACATCAATAAGATTTGCTATCATTAAAACATGATGTGTAGTTATTATTGGGATTGGAGAGCATTAATAATATGTTCAATTAATATTGAGATTAATTAACAGTAATAGGATTTGTGATCATTAAAACATGATTAATACATGAGGATTCCAAAAATCTGTTCCTTTTTGATGATGACAAATCATGTATTGGTAAAATAGAAAAGATATGCAACATTAGAGAATATAACAGATTCTACAATTAGAATAATAATACTTGTACTTTTACTTGGACTTTTTCTCCCCCCTTTGGTATTATCAAAAAGTAGAGAAATTGAAGTGAAACAAGGCAGTTTGTCATTAAATCACATTCAGAATACATGATTCAAAATAAGTATAAAAACAAAAACATCCCCATGAAAAAGAAAGTGGTCACTTGACTCTTCAGGGATCGACCTTTTCCTTGCCTTTATCAGCAGCAGGAGCTAGGGCTCATGTAGAAGAAGGCATAGATGTGGTAGACAAAGAGGGTATGGGTAGACCTTCAAAAATGGATGGACCCAAAGTAAGAGCAGTAGAAGATCTAGGTTGTGGTAGGTCAATAATGACTGGCCGGATCTGATAAATAGCTTGACTGACTAACATGGCAGTGGAGGTGAGGGAAGGTAGACAAGGTCTAAGGGGTGTAGCAGCTAGAGCAACAATAGCAGTACTCTGCACATGAAGATATGGATTCAAAATAATGATGAAATCTGTAATGATTTCTCCACCATATTGCATAGCCTTTTTAAAATCTTTCTTATTCTCCATGAATTTGTCCAACAATCTGGTGAACTCTGTAAGCTACTAAACTTGATATTTAAAATCATGAGTCATCGGATGGATTTTCAGGTTTTCCACAAGATACATAATGTTATTTGTCATATCACTTTTAGAGAAAATCCAGGTAAGATAAAAAATATATCTTCTTGGTGATCTCTTGTTAAGCATCATTGGCTATCTTAGAATGGATATGGACAAGATCAAGTGCTCTATCACTGTTCTTCAAAACGTCAGCTAGAGGAGACAGATCTAAACCAATGAAAACATTCTTAATTTCTTCCTTGATTATGGATCTAAACATAGAAGCATCCAAAGAAGGTGTGTAGGTCTGACCAGAGGGAGAATAAGCCTTGACAACTTCAGTTAGAACATTGAGCTATTTTAAAACATTCTGCAGACATCCAGTGTACTCATCTGTGAGTTTATTCAGATTTTCTACCAGCTCCCTCATGTGTTCCAGAAATTTTGTGTGTCTTTTTCCAATCTTCTCATAAAAATAGAGTAGATATGGATACACTTGAGACACAATCTCTCTAGCAAGGGTGGAATAAGTTGGTTCAGAAGAAGAAGCAATAGGTGCAGCGAAGAAATAGGAGCAGGCAGAGGCTCTGATCTTGAAGACAGTTCTGAATGCAGGTTTTCCACCAAAACTTTCAAATTTTCAACATCAGCACTAAGAAACCTATTTTCAACCCTGACTTCTTGATTTTCATGGATCATCCTCGGTTGAATATGAAAAATAATGTTTTCCAGCTGAATTGAGGCATCTTCTTGACTTATCTGAGTCACAAGATGATGTTGAGTGGATAAAAGCTTCTCAATACCATCCAAGATAGTTTATCCAAATACATTCAAATCATCCTTAGTTACAAAAGAGTGTTTATCGGGTAAGAGTGAAGGTGAAGGAAGTGGAGCTGGTTCTGGTTGCGGTTCAGATTCATCTTCAGACTCAGATTCTGATTCAGATTGAGGCTCTGGTTTAGGTTCTAGTTCTGGTTCTGGATGAGATACAGACTTCAGTTGAAACAAAGAATAGAGATCTATACCAGTTTCAGTCACTTGCTATGACTCACTCACATCATAAAAATGTGGAAATTCATACTATGTATACACAGAATATGTGATAGTAGGTTGAGATGTTTTAGCAGATCTAGCTTCTATAATCTCAAGGTTTTGAGGTTCCTACCCCTCAAAATGTGCTTCCATTTCATATTCTTGGGGATTAGGAAATGGGTCATGATCCACAGGATCATCTCTAATCTCTTCAGCAAACACATTCCATTCCAGCTGAAAGGTAATTTCCATACTCTCTTCAGTAGGGGGTATGTACTCAGGATTCGATTGTTCAGCTGGTTTTGCTTCCAGACATGCTTCTTTTTTAACAGGGAGAACCTCTTCAATAGGATCTGTCCCCACCATTGCTTGCTGCTCTAAATCAGGAAAAAACAATTTTCTTCCAGTCGTATGATGAGTTTATGGATTGACATCCTCACTAGAATTAAGGGATTCATCTTCTCTAAAACCAACTGTAACTTCCTCCCTTGAAGGTATTTCAATAGGGACATCAGCAGGGACAATAGACTATTCTTTCTCAACAGAAGTTGCTTCCTCTTGAGGTATTTTAGCCTCTTCTCTAGGTGATACTTCAGTTGCCAATTCCTCTTCTTCTTCTTCTTCTTCCGAGTATTCATCCAATTCATTTATTTCCTAACCAGGATTAGCTAGGTTCTTAGGTCTACTTGGATAATCAATAGGATTAAACTTCTTATACAATTGACCATTATCCTCAACCCATTGCTTCTTCCAGGGGTTCGAACTAATATTCATTCTTCTGATGATAGGCTTGGATAAGAAGAAATCAATGTCCTTTAGATTTTCTTCATTCGTTCTAACAACTCCTTTTGCAACTAGCATGGATGAAATCATCCTTGAGTAAAACAAGGATGTGGAGTTGGAAGTGACTTTAATCAGCTCACATATATGGTTAATAACATACTTGCATAGGTAGATCTTATAGCCATTCTTCAATAGGTGTATCTGGAACACATCCTGATACTTCATCATAGAAAAACCCCCTTTTCTTAGACTAATTAAATTTTTAACAAACTTGAATAGTAGTCTAGTTTCTCCATATAGCTCTACAGCTATAGCCCATCGCTTGGTTCCATTACCAGTTAAGGTTTCCAAGGAATTTTCCAGATCGAAGATGTCAGATGATGGAGGTGGTTCATTCTGGTAATCCTCACAAACTACATCATGAGGAATCCTTAGGCATGAATCCCACAACCTCAAAGAGAATGAACACTTTTGTCCATTTATCCCGCTTGTCACCATAAAGCTTTCTCCAAAATCGAAGGAAACCATCACATATTGGTAGAATTGGGATACCAAACATGGATAAATCAGTCAATAATTTCCATAGAACCATTCAAGACATCCTTGTTCTTTAAAAACTTTCAAGACCAATGACTTCCTAGACAACAACCAATCAGGGGAAATCTCTTTTTCAGGTACAACAGTAAGGTTAACAAGGTTCGGTTTTAGAGGTCCTTCGAGATATATCTTCAGTATTCTATTCTGTTTCATAGAGTGATACTTCTCAGATGAGGGTGAATACGGACACTTCATCCTTGGCATCCACTAAAGGTTCAGGCGAGAGAGGAGAAGGTTTTCAAGAATGAGAATATTCAGGAGATAGTTCGTGTAAGGAATCAAATGAAACCTTTAATTTTTATCATTTGGGAATGTCAAACATCATAAAAACAAAGACACGGGAAATAAAATAGTGGGGAAATATAAATTACCATGATACAGGTTAAAATAATAGTAAAAATAATCTTCACGGTGAGACCGTGAGTAGGAATTACAGTGTGATGAAAAACAGTCATCACAATGAGAGAGTTGGTGGTCATCACGGTGAGACAGTGACCATTATAAGCAGTCACGATCAGACAGTGACCATTCGATGTAGTCACGGTGAGATGGTTAGGTGACAGATCGTGGGAACAAAGTGATAACGGTGAGACTGTAAGCAATAAACAGTAACTATAAAACAGTGAGCATGAAACCGTAAAGTAAAATACAATAAAGTATTAAACATTAAGATCTGTAAGATATCTATTTATATTTAATCATACCCAGATCATGTATGATGTGGTCTAATCTCTCATAATTTAATGGTTTAATGAATATATAAGCAAGTTGATATTTAGTACCAGTGAATTCTAAAGTGATACCACCTTTTTGATAATGATCCCTCAATAAGTGATGTCTTACATCAATATGTTTTGTCATGGATTATGAAAAAGGATTCATAGAAATGTTAATAGCACTTGCGTTATCACAATTTATTGGGACATGTTTGAATTGATATCCATAGTCTAGTAATGTGTGCTTCATCCATAAAATTTGTGTACAGAAACTACAGGAAACTATGTATTCAGCTTCTGCAGTAGATAATGCAACAGAATTCTGTTTCTTACTACACCATGATACTAGTGACTTTCTTAAAAGGTGACACGTTCTGGAGGTGCTTTTTCTATCTAACTTACATCCAAAAAAATCAGCATCAGAATAACTAACTAATTCAAATGATTGTCCTTTTGGATAGAATAGTCCTAAATTGAGAGTATGCTTGAGGTATTGGAAAATTCTCTTTAAAGAAGTTAAATGTGACTCTTTAGGGTTTTCCTGAAAATGATCACACATACACACACTAAACATAATATCAGGATGACTAGAAGTCAAGTAGAGTCGACTTCCAATCATTCCTCTATAAGTGTTTTGATCAACAGATTAATCATCTTCAACAAGATCTAACTTACAGATGGTACTCATGGGAGTGTCACTACTTTTTGTGCTATCCAATCCAAAACATTTAAAAATATTTCTAGTATATTTACATTGAGTTAAAATAATTCCAACATCATTTTGTAAGATTTTAAATCCAAGGAAAAATTTGAGTTCTCCCATTAAACTCATCTCAAATTCATTTTGCATCATTTTATAAAAATCATTACATAATGTATATTTTGAAGATCCAAAAATAATATCTTTTGCATAAATTTGTACAACTAAAACGTCTTTAGAAATTTGTTTTATAAAATTTTTTGGATCATCTATTCCTTTCGTGAAACCTTTAGAAATCAAAAAAGTTCTTAATCTATCATACCAAGATCTTGGAGGTTGCTTTAAACCATATAAAGCTTTTGATAATTTGAAAATATGATTTGGAAAATGAGGGTTTGAAAATCCAGGTGGTTGTTCAACAAAAACATCCTCAATAATATATCCATTTAAGAATGCACTATTAACATCCATTTGATATACTTTGAAATTTAGATGTGTTGCATAAGCAAGTAAACTACTAATGGCTTCTAATCTGGCTACAGGAGAAAAAGTCTCCTCATAGTCAATTCCTTCCTCTTGACTATAGTCTTCTGCAACTAATCTAGCCTTATTTCTAACTATATTTCCAGATTCATCTACTTTATTTATAAACACCCATTTAGTGCCTATGGTAAAGGTGTCCTCAGGTCTTTCCACTAGTTTCCAAACTTTATTTCTTTTAAACTGATTGAGTTCTTCTTGATAGAAATTACCCAAAATTCATCATTAATGGCATCATCAATGTTTTTCAGTTCAAGCTATGACAAGAAGTCTTGATGTTTAACTTGATTTCTAAGAGATGCTGTAGTCTGTGTCCCACTATCCAGACTTCCTACAACAGCATCTAAAGGATGACTCTTTAGATATCTATTTGATCTAGTAAAGGTAGGACTAGAAATTTCAGGTTCATCTATAGGTTCGTGTTCATTAGGAGCAGATTCTGGAATAGGTCTAGAACTGGTTGTCTTTATAGTAGGTTCATTGATTTTATCATTAAGGTCGAGAACAGATAAATATTCTTCAAGATTTTCAAGAGAGGTTTT
This sequence comes from Viscum album, assembly GCA_963277665.1. NCBI lineage: Eukaryota > Viridiplantae > Streptophyta > Magnoliopsida > Santalales > Viscaceae > Viscum > Viscum album. The sequence continues at coordinate 2,011,584,829 of OY728155.1, forward strand.
AGACTCATGTGGATCACTTTCATCAAATTTGATGTGAATAAATTCTTCCACACATTTGGTTCTCTTATTGAAAATTATGTAGGCTCTACTAGTTATTGAATATCCTAAAAAGATTCCATCAACACTCTTAGAATCAAACTTGTTAGGATTATCCTTTGTATTGAGAATAAAGTCTTTGAAATCAAACACTCTAAAGTAACTAACTTTGGGTTTTCTATTGTTCCATAACTCATTTGGTGTCTTCTTGAGAACATGTCTTATCAAGACTCTATTAATAACATAGAAAGTTGTATTCCCACCTTCAGCCCAAAAATAAATAGGCAGATCATACTCATTAAGCATGGTTCTAGCTATTTCATGAAGGGCTCTATTCCTTCTTTCTACTACACCATTCTACTGAGGTCTCCTAGGAGCAGAAAAGTTGTGACTATAGCCATTGTGTGAGCAATAAGATTCAAACTCTTGATTTTCAAACTCATAGGCCTAATCACTTCTCAGGGTTTTAATCTTAAGTCCACTAAGGTTTTCTACAGACTAAGAGTATTTAGCAAAGTCAGAGCAAGCGTAACTTTTGTGAGCTAAGAAGTATACCCAAGTATATCTAGAAAAGTCATCTACTAGGAAAAAGACATAGTGATTCCCATTTATGCTAGAAACTCTAGAAGGTCCAAACAAGTCCATGTGAACCAACTCAAGAGGTTGATAAGTAGAAACTTCCCTCTTTGATTTGGAAGAAACTTTATGCTGCTTTCACTTTTTCTAGGGATTAAAAACTTTGTCATTTGGAAATTTGAGTTTAGGTAGGTCTCTAACTAAGTTCTTCCTAGTCATCTTTCTAAGTGAATAGATGTTTCAGTGTCCTAATCTTCTGTGACAAAGCCAAGATTCTTTATGAAAAGTATTTAAACAAGTAATATTTTGTTTAGATAATGAATTCAAATCAACAGCATAAAAATTTTCATTTCTCAAGGAAGAGAATAATAAAAGATTTTTTGAATTAAAAACATGAAAAGAATAATTTTCAAACTTTACATTAAAACCATCGTCACAAAATTGAGAAATACATAACAGATTGTATTTAAGTCCATCAACAAATAAAAATTTATAAATTAAAATTGAATTAGTGTTACCAATTTGGCATAGGCTGATGATCTTTCCTTTATAATTATCACCAAAGGTGACATAGCCTCCATCAACCTTTATTAAACTCTTGAGGCATGATTAATCCCCAGACATATGTCTTGAACATCAACTGTCAAAATACCATTTCTTCTTGTGGGAACTCATTACGTAGGTTTCCTATAAAACAATTTTAGATAGAATATGATTTTGGTACCCTGATCTTATTGGGTCCTGACAGGTTAGCAATCAATGATTTTGGTACCCAAATTTGTCTTGTGTGTCTCATATAATTTATATAATCAAAAGATTTTGAGAGATAAACTCTATTTGATTTTTAACTATGTGAATAACTTGTTGAAGCATATGAATGTCCAGAACTAGAACATGCAATATCATATCTAGAGTATGTAATAAATCTATTCTTAGTAATCTATCTCTGTCCAGGTTTGTATCCTATTCTAGTAGTGTATTTAGGTGATACTTCCATTCCTAGCTTTTTCAGTTAGAGTGTTCTTTTCATTTTTGAACTTCTCTAAGTCCTTTATAAGTTGTTCCTTTGACATTTTCAGTTCAGTGTTTTCTTTTAATGGTTGCACATTCTTCACTTTTTCAATGGTATGTTCAGTTTTAATAGTTGTTGTGAGAGAATGTTTTTTCCTCAATGATTTGTATTTATTTTTAAGTTAATTGCATGTCTCTTCTAGCATATTACAGTTTTCAAATAATTCCCCACTACTCATGTTTTCAGAATCCGAATCAGGTTCAGTTCTTGAATAATAGGAATTTAATGAAGGAGTATCTAAGGTTACCTTGGATGTGTTTGTCATGAAACACATGTTGTCATGTTTCTTTTCAGAATTTGACATTTCAGATTCACTTGTGTTGTATTCTAAAGCACTCCAAGTTTCTTTCATTGCTTTCTTGTACTTATTGTCCTTATAGTCATATTTCTTCTGGAATTTTAGCTTTGGGCAGTCTGCTTTAATGTGTCCTTTTATTTTGAACTCGTAGAAAACAACTTCATCACTTTTATCTGGCTTTTTCCAGTCCTTCTTCCAATGTCTCTTATTGTCATACTTTCCCTTGTAATTTGATTTTCTGAAAAAATTATTCTTCCTAACAAATTTCTTAAACCTTCTGGATATCTGAGCCATTTCAGCATCACTATCAGAGTCTGAACATTCATTTGTTGAACTTTCAGTTTGTATTTGATCTTTTTCTTTGTCCTTGCTCTATGAAGCAGTAGTCTTGAAAGCCACTGATTTCTTTTTTGGTTCATCATCTTCCTCTTTATTCACCTCGAGTTCTTCCTCATACATCATAAGCTTACCAATCAGCTCTTTGATAGGTAGAGCTCCAATGTCACATGACACTCTGATTGAAACAGATGTGCCTCTCAATCGGTCTGGTAGACACCCCAATATCCTCATAATTTGTTCCTTTGCTGGAATATCCTTTCCAAGTGAATTCATTGTATTGACTATCTCATTGAACCTAATATACATATCAGAAATAGGTTCATCAGTTTTTATTTTAAAATTTTCATATTTAATAGTATATGTATTTAATTTCATTTATTTAACATCGGTTGTTCCCTCATGAGAAACACCCAAAGTATCCCATATTTCAAAAGAAGTTTTTTAGGCATATATTCTATTGAATTCTTCATCTCCTAAAGCACATTATAGGGCATTCATAGCATTAAAATTATTATTGTAAGCAGTTTTTGTGAGTTCGTCCCAAGTAGTTCATTCGGTTTCTAGAATTTTATATTTTGACTCTATAGTAGTCCAAATATCAAAACCCATACTTTCCAAATGAAGTTTCGTCTTCAGCTTCCACTGGGAATGGTTTGTACCATTAAAGAAAGGTGGCCGGTTAGCATCAACAACCTCTAGTCTATTATCCATATCTAGATTTTATAAATTAAACTTAAAGATAAAAAACATAGAACTAACAAAAATTTATGATCTTTAAAGATGCAACTAAAATCACAGTTGAAAAACAGATTGTTTTGAAATCTTTGAAAAACTACAACATTTGATACCAAATGTTGTTCGGAGTGGATACTCAAGAGGTGGGTGAATTGAGTTCCAATTAAAATTTCTATTAAAATGTTTTCTATTAAAATCACCCAATTTATAAAACAAGTTAAACTGTAGTGAATTTATATAGATTGTAAATGTTCACTTAGCTTCTCAAAGATTTATTAGGTCTCAGTTAATTTAACCACAAGATAAAATTAACTTTTGAAACTAACCTACTGATTTACAATAATTGTAAACACTTTCTAATTTAACTATCAAGGTAACATTAAAAAAGGTTTTATATTTCAATGTAACATCAGTTTAATATAAAAGATATATGTATTATACTTTAAACATAAACTAATGATGCATAGTAGATATAACAAGAGGTTCAATCTCAAGCCGAGACTTAGTCCTCTCAAATTTATATAAATTTGATCCACACCCTGGATCGGGGTTAACAATAGTTTACAAAATAGTCTAGGCCACACAGGGACCTCTACCATAGTTCTTCATGGGAAAAAAACAAAGACCCAGTCACACAAAGACCGCTTCCACATTTGTCATGGATAAAAAAGAGTTAAGAGTTTTGAAGTGAGGATTTTGATATCCTCCGGTTTAGTGTAGGAGAAAGTGTGTGTGAGATATACTGAGTGCACCTCACTGCTCGAAAGTAAATAAACAAATCACTTAGTGAGAATAAATAAGATTTTTAAAAGCTATAGTGATTAGCAATGCAGCTCTGGACTCATTGGATTTAGCAGAAATGCTTCTGAGTCCTTCTCTGAATTTTCGGTTGAAAAACAGAGTGTCGTGGTTCAGCATGAGTTACACCAGTAGAAATGACCTCTTTATTTGTCATTTGTTCTTAAGTGGTGTAGGATTACACTCATAAGAGTTCATTGAAAGTCTTACAATCTCCTTCTTGCTCAGGATTGTTCTTTTAGTTCAGCACAGTGTACTCGGGCATATGTAAGTTCTTCTTATTGTATCTTCACACTTATGCACATGTAATACAGCCCAATCTTCCTTATATTCCACCAGTTCTGGAAGTAGTAATGATTCCCTTTTCATAGGTATGAGATACGGATTCCTGACATGCCAATAACTATCATTTAATAACATTAATTGCATTAAAAACATCAAATAAGACCATTAGCATTATTTAATTAATATTGAAAAAATGTTAAGAAATGGTGTCATAGTGATTAGGTATACAGTGTCTTCTTCACAGAATGTGCTTCACAGTTTCTGGTCACGGTGTGTCCTTCATGGTGTCTGGTACACGGTGTTTCCTTCACAGTGTCTGGGTCACGGTGTGTCCTTCTCAGTGTCTGGTTCATGGTGTGTCTTTCACGGTGTCTAGGTCATGGTGTGTGTAACACCCCATGTAAATAAAGAATATGACAATTTCATATTTATCCATATTTGTGAATAAAATATTAATATGACTTTAATGGGGACTCTATGCTCGATGGCGTACCCAACACGCAACAACGAGTTTCTTGGAAATCTTACGTTGCACTCTAAGAATAAAATAATATTATTTTAAATGGTAGTTAACATGAAGCCGTTGTATTGGCAGGAATGGATAGAAATAACTAAAATATGATTATACATGTTTTTAAATGTTTTTACATTTATCCAATAAAAGATAAAGGCTTAAAATACGGAAAGAATTCAATTTTAGGCGTATATGACCTAGTTTTCACTAAAGGTTCACTTATCGCCTTTTGATGGCGAACCGTCATTAAATATAGTTTTGTTCACTCTTATACATTATATTGGACCAAATAAAACTCTTCTTAATAATTGGGACATCAAAATTTACTCTGTGTAAATTTTTGGTATTTTTCCGATAAAGTTCGTTTTTTAATGAATAGTGTAAAATGTTGTATTTTAATTCAAAACCTCTTTTTAATATAATTTATTTATATGATTAGATTATCTTTTGAATTGGTTTTGAAGTGGAATAATAATATATTTTTACCATTTAATCAAATGGTGGTCATTGGAATCAATTTCACTTTGAAATTGGACTTAAACTGGTGTCAATCTTTTGATACTTATTGTTTCATAAAAACACGCTCTTTGTCATGAAAGTGGGAATTAATTATTAAATTAATTAATGTGACTTATATGTTTTGAATTTTTTAAAATGGACTTTATTTTTGAATTCGGAATATCAAATATAGCTTCGGGTGAATTTTTGGTAATTTTCTGAAAAACTTCAATTTTTGATGAATAGTGAAACCACTAAGTGGTACTTATAAAAACTGATTTTTCCATTTAAATGAAATTTTGCCATCATTGTGTTTTGATTTTAAAAAATCCGACATACATGGTTGTAATTAAGAAGTAAAATGTGGTTCAATGAGATTATAATAATTTTTTGGTGAATAGTAACTTATTAAGTTTTTAATCACGATTAGTGGTAATTAGTGTAGTTTAAGGTAAGAATAATGCTTTAATAATATGAGATGAGCTTGACACATATCCTACCCTAATTGGTTGTGTAATTGCCGACCAAGAGAGGCCATGGGTCTAATTGGGGACCCCATGGAGCCACTTTGATTGGGAAATGACATAAATAACTTTTTATTTAATGTAAAAGTAAAAATGACATAGACATAATATGTTTTACAAAAACAATTTTTACATGGGGTTATAAAGATCAGATTTTTGATTATAAATAGTCATTGGAAAGATAAAAGGATTTCCTACATCATAGTAATTTTTTAATAATTTTTAGACATTATATAAATTAAATTATTTATGACATCATGAAGATGCAGCGATGACCTCATTATTTAACAATTTAAATAAATTGGAAATATAATGTAATATCTAAAACCTACACATGTCCAAAACATATTGTATGGGAATATTTCGACGCCTTATCATCTTATATTCGAAATATATCAATGTGGGACCTTATAAATTCGAAACACTTTTGAAAATAAAATAATAGTTTCATGATTTCCAAAAGTGCCCCTCCTCTCCTCTTATAAAAGGCCCCCACCTCTACCTCATTTCACACACTCCTCAAGCCTTTGGCTCGGCCATCCCCTGCCCATTTACTCTCTACACATCCCTCTTCTCATCCTAGAGGATTCCTTTTGGGAATAATGCTTTCAAAGGAAGCCTTTAGGCACAAATCAAAAGGAGTTACACTTTTAAAGGTAATTCATTCTCTCATGTTCATTTGTTTTATTTTTCTTATCCAACCCCCTAAACACTTTTTATTTACTTATTTTGTAACAACAACAGTATCTTCAATATACTAGGATGTTGTTATAATATTTATTCGAGCTACACTCTCACACAACTACATGAAATGGTTAAAGAACATACGGTTTCCGTGGATGGCGAAATTCTGCCTCCCGAAGCGATGATTGTTCAATACTCATTTAACACCTTCAAAGGTGGCCATTATGATGTCACTATTTTTATATATGATATATAATATGTTTATTCTTTCCTTAAGCTTCAGTATTTTTCATTTTGGGCATACCTTTATGGTTTCCATTATGGGTAAATGTGATATCTTCATTTAAGGTAGTGCGGACTACCGCCCCCTCAAAGTGATTTGATTCGTTAATACCATATGTGGTACGTATAAAGGATATATTTAATGATATTATATATTATACCATACTTGAATTAAAATACTATTATGTATCATTATGTTTTAATTCCATTGAATATGAAATAGAAATGGAAGTAGCGTTCATGTGTACGTACGACTTATCGTCTCCATGAACGGTACATTTCATTTCTTATCTCAAAATGTTATGTAATACTATAAGTACATATATATAATGGATATATATGTAATATATTACATAAAAATTATGGATATCATTCTGGAATTATAACATATATATCTCTCTCTCATTTTGTTTTAATTTCATTAATTTGACAAAAAATGAAAGTAGTGTTCATGCGTACGTACGGCCTACCGTCTCCATGAACGGTGCTTTTCGTTTTTTATCTCAAAATGATATGGAATAGTATGAAATGAATATTTACTGGATATATATGATATTTTAATCATTAATACTATTCTGGAAATTATTTACTTATAACTACATGGGCAATCGTTTTTCAAACAAGTTCATTTTTGACTCATGTACCAAACATCGGCAAAAACGTCTGATATGAACTAACATTATTAAACAATTATTATAACATTATAATATGTGATATGAACTGAATAATAATCTATAAAGGAGGTACTTAGGAAATTATTAATTGACCAAAGTTTATTATTCAGGAATATAAAGAAACAAACAAGACAAGTTGGACTTGAGGTAAGGGATCCTACTCCTCTCTTTCTTTTTGAGTACACTCTTTTATGTCATTCCTTTTAAAGCTCATCTTTCATGTTATTGGGATATTATTTTATATTACACTTACTGTAAGTTTTATGTTAATGTGATGAGAGAACCTATTCTCTCTCATCAATTCATTTTGGATGTTTTGAGTGGCGCCGTTAGGCTGCCGAATTTTCGTAAGAGATATAACCTCTCTCTTTCTTTTTAAGTGCTCTCCTTTATGTCACTTCTTTTAAGCTCCTCTTTTTAATGTTTGGGGATGTTCTTTTGTATTCCTCTTTCTGTAAACATTATATTAATATGATGAGAGACCCTATTTAATCTCATCAATCCATTTTTGGAAGTTTTAAGTGGCGCTGTTAGGCTGCCGAGTTTTCGTAAGTGATTTTTCATCTCACTTTTATTCCCGTGAGATTTATGCTACATTTGCCACAATTTCCTTTGAGTGGTGTATTTACTGCCCATTATTTTACTCTTTGTGTAATATACTTTCTTTTTTGAGTATTTACATCAATGTTGTATTGTCCTTCTCTCACGAGGTGTATGTTTCGAAAGATACCCATGTCAGTAAGGGAACCTTTCACCATCCTCTATTTAAAAGACTTATTTTGTTGGGTCATTTAATTTACATATTGTTATGTTAGGATATGTTCTCATATATCCTTAATGATGTAAATTTTATGTCCAACTGATGAGATACACTTTTTATCTCTCATCAACTCATTTTGATGTGACGCTGTTAGGCTGTCAACGGACCTTCTTAACCCAATTTAGATTTCATTGGGTTCAACATGTAGTTATTGAATATGTCATCCTTTGAATATGTGTGAATGACCTTTGATTATTTTACACTTAATATCCACATATATTTGGTGTATTCGTTTGTCACACATAATTATGTAATTGATTTATCCTTAAACCAAGGATACTGTCTTTGTATGGGACTTCGTCTCAATCTCCTTTCATTGAGGCATATTTTATTTTATACCCAACTTTCTTTTATACAATGTATAAACCCCTTTGACTTTTACGTTTATTCAAAAGGAATCTTTTTTATAGGAAGCGTTTACTAAACGACAAAAGGGAATGTTTTTGTCGTACATATGTGGTGACAACGACTTCTCCGCCGTCGTGGCCGTTATTTGAGTTTCGACTTCCTCTACAAGCCATACCTAGTTTTTAAAAGAAAAATAAATACCATGTTTTACTTTTCTTTTATTTTGGTATTGAAAATTGTTTTCATAATGTTTTTATATCAATTTGTTGTATTGATATATTGTGATTGAAAGGTGGAAATGTTATGTTTCCTTTATTCATGTTTTATGTGATACGATTATGTTGTGATTCTTGGGCATTATTATGAAGATGGGTGGTTCCGTGATAGACTAAGGGCGGGTGAGCCCGATATAGCTCTCCAATGCATTGGGTAATGCAAAGGAGTGAAACGTTAAGGTTTCTTCAAAGAGATTTATGGAATATATTGTGATGGGTATTCCAAACGTAACCAAGAGGGTTGCTCCCTATGTAAGAATGTTATGAATGACTCAAGTTACCTTTATGTCTTATGATTTCTATGTTTTATTCAGGATTTGATGAGGTATGCTAAAGAGCTTATGTTTTATGGGTAAAGTATGATCTCATCCTTTTGTATATATGTACCCATGTTTCCTTTCCATATTTTTATATCCCTTACTGAGCTTTTTATGCTCATCCCAAGTTTTTGAAATGTTTTTCACAGGTCAAGGGAAAGGTACATGATGTGATGATAGTGTTAAGGATGTGTCAAGAAAGAATCCGTGTTTTATTTTAAATATGTTTTCATTGATGGGAAGAATGAATATTGTCTTTTATGTAACCACTTTGTTTAAATGTAGAATGTAATACATGTTTCATGATCTAATTATCTAAAACTCTAAACCTGAAAAGATCCTCAATGTTTAATATTGTAATAACTCAAGATTAAGTAAGGTTTAAGGCTGGGGCCTTATAGTTGGTATCAAAGGTCGGTTTAGATAACTTTAGAGGTTAAGGTGTTCTCTAAGCACAAGTGACATTACCATAATGGTTAGGATTTCAGAAAGAGTCCTAGTTTTAGATAAAGTGAATGAGTAAGAATATCTTAGTGTCTATCTTCCTCATTAGTACATGATGGTTATGTTGATATACTCACACTGACCTTTTTGGTTTTAGTAAATGGCTGGATCTAGCAGGCACCAAAGTGACAATGGGTTTGAAGGAATCTGTGGTGGTTCTCTGATTAAGAGACTGGATGAGATGGGGGATTCAATGAGGAATCTCATGGTTGTTCTAAACCAACTATCAATGAGTCATGATCAACCACTTCAACCTTGGTGAGTTCTCTAATGCATCATGTACTAGATGGCCAACTTGATGTGGAAATTCAGGTAGTAATTATTAATGTAACCATTAGGGTTTATATGATCCTTACTTATTAGGTAATTATGGGTTACTCTATGATATGATAGAAAATGAACGGAATGAGATAAACTTGAAGTTAAAATATGTTATGATCATTTTTAAAGATTTTATCTCATTTTGTGAGATGTTTTAATAATTATATAGTTTTGGAAAAAGGACAACATGCAGACCGTGTGAAAACTCGTCGCGTCGGACAAAGCTGCGGGAATCGAACCCACAACCAAAGTGTGACTGGTATTTATCACATACCCCTGGACTACGTCAAGTCCCCAGTTAGTTTGACTGATTCTTTCTAGTTATATGATTTTATGAATTAAGATTAAGTTGATTTTGGGTTATTTATGAAAATGATTAACCTATCATGGAGTATATGTGATTAGGTTAATTACTTTTCAATACGAGACTTTAGGAGCAACTGATATTGTTTGGAGATAAATGTTACGATTTAACTTGGAAGACTATGTGACTAAATCCTTAAAATATTTGGGTTTCAATCTTAGTTTGGTTTACTTTGAATAATTTTATGGAAAAATTGATTATCGAATGGTCCTCTTTGAACTTTGGGTTTTGTTGGAAAAAATTTGGAGATTAGGAATAGATTTTCTTTTTATAAGGGGTTATCCTATTTTTGAATCATCTGATCTTGTGCTAGCCTTTTTGGTTTTTGTTTTGGTCTAAAGAGATGGGAAGTATATAGTTCTCTTTTGTGGATTAGGTGATTCTCTATAAATTGATTATAATGCTCTTAATGTGAACAAGTCTTCCTAAATACTCGTCTTTTGGAGAAAATATGAGGTTGTGTAAGGAATCTAATAAAAGTTGAAAGTCAAAATGATAAGTGATTATGTTTCCTTATGAATAAATTCCTCAATAAAAAGTAACTTAAAACAAAAATTTTGTCTATTAACTTTTCCTACTGTGGAATCGAATACCGTTTAACCCATCACAAGTTTGTGATTTTCTTGTGGTTAACATTCTCCTAAACATGTTTTCTATCACTCTCTATCAGAACATGACCCTATGTTTTCTCCTCCATGTCCATATTTTTCTACAAGGAATCCTAGTATGGGTTAACTCGGGTGACCTTTGTACTTATATTTCTTTATTTTAAAGTGATTGTTTTACCGACTCTTGTTCCAATATGGGACATTCAAGGATGTTTCCAAGCTCAATTTTAAAAATTGCGAGGACGCAATTCCCAAAAGGGGGGAAGGATGTAACACCCCAGGTAAATAAAGAATATGTCATTTTCATATTTATCTATATTTGTGAATAAAATATTAATATGACATTAAAGGGGACGCTATGCTCGATGGCGTACCCAACACGCAACAACGAGTTTCTTGGGAATCTTACGTTGCACTCTAAGAATAAAATAATATTATTTTAAATGGTAGTTAACATGTAGTCTTTGTATTGGAGAAAATGGATAGAAATAACGAAAATATGATTATACATGTTTTTAAATGTTTTTACATTTATCCAATAAAAGATAAAGGCTTAAAATACGGAAAGAATTCAATTTTAGGCGTATATGCCCTAGTTTTCACTAAAGGTTCACTTATCGCCTTTTGATGGAGAACCGTCATTAAATATAGTTTTGTTAACTCTTATATATTCTATTGGACCAAATAAAACTATTTTTATGAATTGGGACATCAAAATTTACTTTGTGTAAATTTTTGGTATTTTTTCGGTAAAGATCATTTTTTAATGAATAGTGTGAAATGTTGTATTTTAATTCAAACCCGCTTTTTAATCTAATTTATTTATATGATTAGATTATCTTTTTAATTGGTTTTAAAGTGGAATTATAATATATTTTTACCATTTAATCCAATGGTGGTCATTGGAATCAATTTCACTTTGAAATTGGACTTAAACTGGTGTCAATCTTTTGATACTTATTGTTTCGTAAAAACACGCTATTTGTCATGACAACGGGAATTAATTATTAAATTAATTAATGTGACTTATATGTTTTGAATTTTGTAAAATGGACTTCATTTTTGAATTCAGAATATCAAATATAGATTAGGGTGAATTTTTGGTAATTTTTTGAAAAACCTCAATTTTTGATGAATAGTGAAACCACTAAGTGGTAGTTATAAAAACTGTTTTTTCCGTTTAAATGAAATTTTTCTATCATTGTGTTTTGATTTTCAAAAATCTGACATACATGGTTGTCATTAAGAAGTAAAATGTGGTTCAATGAGACTATAATAATTTTTTCGTGAATAGTAACATATTAAGTTCTTAATCGCGATTAGTGGTAATTAGTGCAGTTTAAGGTAAAAATAATGTTTTAATAATATGAGATGAGCTTGACACATGTCCTACCCACATCGGTTGTGTCATGGCCGACCAAGACAAGCCATGGGTCATCTTGGGGACCCCATGGAGCCACATTGATTGGGAAATGACAAAAATAACTTTTTATTTAATGTAAAAGTAAAAATGACACAAACATAATATGTTTTACGAAAACAATTTTTACATTGCGTTATAAAGATCAGATTTTTTATTATAAATATTCATTGGAAAGATAAAAATATTTCCTACATCATAGTGTTTTTTTATAATTTTTAGACAATATATAAATTAAATTATTTATGACATCATGATGATGTAGCGATGACCTCGTTATTTAACGATTTAAATAAAATGGAAAGATAATGTAATATCTAAAACCTAAACATGTCCAAAACCTATTGGATGGGAATATTTCGAAGACTTATCATATTATCTTCGAAATATATCAATGTGGGACCTTATAAATTCGAAACACTTTTGAAAATAAAATAATAGTTTCATGATTTCCAAAAGTGCCCCTCCTCTCCTCTTATAAAAGGCCACCACCTCTACCTCATTGCACACACTCCTCAAGCCTTTGGCTCGTCCATCCCCTGCCCATTTACTCTCTCCACATCCCTCTCCTCATCTTAAACGATTCCCTTTGGGCATAATCCTTTCAAAGGAAGCCTTTAGGCTCAAATCAAAAGGAGTTACACTTTTAAAGGTAATTCATTCTCTCATGTTCATTTGTTTTATTTTGCTTCTCCAACCCCCTAAACTCTTTTTATTTACTTCTTTTGTGACAACAACAGTATCTTCAATATACTAGGATGTTGTTATAAGATTTACTAGAGCTACACTCTCACACAACTACATCAAATGGTTAAAGAACATACGGTTTCCGTGGATGGCGAAATTCTGCCTCTCGAATCGATGAATGTTCAATACTCATTTAACACCTTCAAAGGTGGACATTATGATGTCACTATTTTTATAGATGATATATAATAAGTTTATTATTTCCTTAAGCTTCTGTATTTTTCATTTTGGGCATACTTTTATGGTTTCCATTATGGGTAAATGCGATATCTTCATTTAAGGAAGTGCGGACTACCGCCTCCTCAAAGTGATTTGATTCGTTAATACCATATGTGGTACGTATAAAGGATACATTTAATGATATTATATATGATACCATACTGGAATTAAAATAATATTATGTATCATTATGTTTTAATTCCATTAAATATGAAATAGAAATGGAAGTAGCGTTCATGCGTACGTACGGCTTACCGTCTCCATGAACGATACATTTCATATCTTATCTCAAAATGTTATGTAATACTATAAGTACATATATATAATGTATATATATGTAATATATTAAATAAAAATTGTGGATGTCATTCTGGAATTATAACATATATATATCTCTCTCATTTTGTTTTAATTCCATTAATTTGACAAAAAATGAAAGTAGCATTCATGCGTACGTATGGCCTACCGTCTCCATGAACGGTGCTTTTCGTTTTTTATCTCAAAATGATATGGAATAGTATGAAATGAATATTTACTGGATATATATGATATTTTAATCATTAATACTATTCTGGAAATTATTTACTTATAACTACATTGGCAATCTTTTTTCAAACAAGTTCATTTTTGACTCATGTACCAAACATCGGCAAAAACGTCTCATATGAACTAAAATTATTAAACAATTATTATAACATTATAATATGTGATATGAACTGAATAATAATTTCTAAAGGAGGTACTTAGGAAATTATTAATTGACCAAAGTTTATTATTCAAGAATATAAAGAAACGAACAAGACAAGTTGGACTTGAGGTAAGGGATCCTACACCTCTCTTTCATTTTAAGTACACTCTTTTAGGTCATTCCTTTTAAATCTCATAATTCTTGTTATTGGGATATTCTTTTATATTACTCTTACTGTAATTTTTATGTTCATGTGATGAGAGACCCTATTCTCACTCATCAATTCATTTTGGAAGTTTTGAGTGGCGCCGTTAGGCTGCCGAATTTTCGTAAGAGATCTAACCTCTCTCTTTATTTTTAAGTACTCTCCTTTATGTCACTTCTTTTAAGCTCCTATTTGTTATGTTGGGGGATGTTCTATTGTATTCCTCTTTATGTATACTTTATGTTAATACTATGAGAGACCCTATTTAATCTCATCAATCCATTTTTGGAAGTTTTAAGTGGCGCTGTTAGGCTGCCGAGTTTTCGTAAGTGATTTTTTATCTCACTTTTATTCCCGTGAGATTTATGCTACATTTGCCACAATTTCTTTTGAGTGGTGTATGTACTGCCCATTATTTTACTCATTGTGTAATATACTTTCTTTTATGAGTATTTACATCAATGTTGTATTGTCCTTCTTTCACAAGGTGTATGTTTCGAAAGATACCCATGTCAGTAAGGGAACCTTTCACCCTCCTATATTTAAAATACTTCTTTTGTTGGGTCTTTTAATTTACATATTGTTATGTTGGGATATGTTCTCATATATCCTTACTGATGTAAATTTTATGTCCAAGTGATGAGATACACTTTTTATCTCTCATCAACTCATTTTGATGTGACGCCATTAGGCTGTCAAGGGACCTTCTTAACCCAATTTCGATTTCTTTGGGTTCAACATGTAGTTATTGAATATGTCATCCTTTGAATATATGTGAATGACCTTTGATTATTTTAGACTTAATATCCACTTATATTTGGTGTTTTCGTTTGTCACACATAATTATGTAATTGATTTATCCTTAAACCAATGATACCATCTTTGTATGGGACTTCATCTCAATCTCCTTTCATTGAGGCATATTTTATTTTATACACAACTTTCTTTTATACAGTGTATAAACTCCTTTGAATTTTATGTTTATTCAAAAGGAATCTTTTTTATACGAAGCGTTTACTAAACGACAAAAGGGAATGTTTTTGTCGTACGTATGCGTCGACAACGACTTCTCCGCCGTCGTGACCGTTATTTGAGTTTCGTCTTCCTCTACAAGCCATACCTTGTTTTTAAAAGAAAAATAAATACCATGTTTTACTTTTCTTTTATTGTGGTATTGAAAATTGTTTTCAAAATGTTTTTATATCAATGTGTTGTATTGATATATTGTGATTAAAAGGTGGAAATGATATGTTTCCTTTATTCATGTTTTATGTCATACGATTATGTTGTGGTTCTTGGGCATTATTATGAAGACGGGTGGTTCCGTGATAGACTAAGGGCGGGTGAGCCTGATATAGCTCTCCAATGCATTGGGTAACGCAAATGAGTGATACGTTAAGGTTTCTACGAAGAGATTTAGGGAATATACTGTGATGGGTATTCCCAACTTAACCAAGAGGGTTACTCCATACGTAAGAATGTTATGAATGCCTCAAGTTACCTTTATGTCTTATGATTTTTATGATTTATTCATGATTTTATGAGGTATGTTAAAGAGCTTATGTTTTATGGGTAAAGTATGATCTCATCCTTTTGTATATATATGTACCCATGTTTCCTTTCCATATTTTTATATCCCTTACTGAGCTTTTTATGCTCATCCCACGTTTTTGAAATGTTTTTCACAGGTCAAGGGAAAGGTACATGATGTGATGATAGTGTCAAGGATGTGTCAAGAACGAATCCATGTTTTATTTTAAATACGTTTCCGTTGATGGGAAGAATGAATATTGTCTTTTATGTAACCACTTTGTTTAAATGTGGAATGTAATGAAAGTTTCATGATCTAATTCTCTAAAACTCTAAACCTGAAAAGATCCTCAATGTGTAATCTTGTAATAACTGAAGATTAAGTAAGGTTTAAGGCTGGGGACTTATAGTGTGTCCTTCATGGTGTCTGTTTGACTGTGACTGTGTCTTGCACACAGTCTGTCTTACTGTGTCAAACATCACAGTGTCTCTATACTTGGACAAATATCTGTATTTAGACTTAAATAGTAATATGCAGAATATGGATTTATCTTAATTATTAGAGATTAAGAGAATTTAAAACATAAATATAAAGGCTTGATAATATAAGTGATATTTGAGATCAAGTATAAGACTTATAAATAATAAAGAGAGTAATTAATATCAATAAGATTATCTATCATTAAAACATGATGTGTAGTTATTATTGAGATTGGATAGCATTAAAAAGATGTTCAAATAATATTGTGATTAAATAATAGTAATAGGATTTGTGATAATTAAAACATGATTAATACATGAGGAGTCCAACAGTATTGTCCCTCGATACCATATTGTTTTGATAAGGTAACTTCATGTTACATTGATAATACCCTAGTGATTCTAATTTGATTAAGATATATTTTCCCAGACATCACTAATTTGTTTTTAAAATTGGGATGTATATGATTTTAGTAGTTCTAGTCTTATAGATATCCTTGTATTTATTAAATAATATGTTCCTTATGGACAATTATAAAATATTCTATTTACACTTAATTTAAATTATTTATACTTGGTTGACTATATGGTCCTAGAATTAAATATTTCTTAGATGCAATGAAATTTCACATGATACCAAAAAATATGGGTTTTCTTTTCTACCTCCATTGTTAATAGAATAGATTTGTTAAAAATGTATTGAAAACATGTTTTGATTCCCACCATTATGTATTCCATTAGTGTTGGATCAATGATTATTTTTATAGAAGTTTTAAATTATTTCTAGTGTTGTATAAATAATTAACATTCAACTGATTATGGAATTTGTTTTCATTTATTCATTCCATGTGTGTTATTAAAAATTTATATCATGAATGCTAAAATTTTATCATACTTCTTGCTGAGAATCTAAGAAAATTCTTATTTTTCTTCAATTCTAAAAAAACAACAGAATATATGTCCTTAATTTTAAAGGATTTGATGGATGGAATAATCACTTTCTTTTTACGTGTTCATGTAGTATTATATTTTTTCACCAATTATATTTATATTTATATAGCCTTTTATTAATACATATATTTTGGATTAGTCATTAACCCTTTAATTAAGAACCAATAATGTAATATAACTACCATCTTTGAGTATATAGAGTTTTGGATATTGCATATTTTATAGAGGGATGTTTAGTATGACCCTTTAGGATTAGATTTTGAGGGTAAATGTAAGATATAAAAATTACTTTGGAAACCCCTCACGGTCTCTATGTAATACTATTGAAATAGTAATATGGATTACATTTTTAAATTCAATATCATGAGAAAATTATTTCTATGTTATTTTAGAATGATAGAGACTAGTTATAGGAATGATAACCATATTAGTATTCATAATAAATATAGGTATATTTTGTCTACATAATTTAATTATGAAAAAATTAGGGATAACAACTTAATAATTATTTTTTGGAAATTGAACCAGGTTAAGGAAAAAATATCTCTCATATAGAGGGGTTGTATGATCTATAACATGGTGTCCCTATATAAGAGTACCTAATGTGATGAAAACATCCAATATTAAATGTAATTACTAATCAATTGGAATCTAAAATATTAAATAAATTTATATAGACGATGATTTGTTTCATTGCTAAGTAATGAAAAGAATATATTCTTCCTCGTGTTAAATACCCAATAAGGTGATGTGGAAAAATATTTGTCACTAATCCAAAACATAAATATGGATGTTGAGGTTATATTTATAGATTGTGGAACATTTGAGGAATAAATTTATGCCAAATAGATTCCTCATTAGTGAAGATCATATAAAAAAATATAAAATTTTCAATCATTGAAA
The DNA here is from genome assembly GCA_963277665.1 of Viscum album. NCBI lineage: Eukaryota > Viridiplantae > Streptophyta > Magnoliopsida > Santalales > Viscaceae > Viscum > Viscum album. The sequence goes on from OY728155.1 coordinate 2,011,602,844, forward strand.
AATGTAGGAGGAAAATGTTGTGGAGTATGATGGTAACATCACATGGTTCCATTCAACAATTTAATTTAACCCCAATATGTGTTAATTTTTTAAATTAGTTGGTTGTCCTGTTGAATATTAAGGATGTATTAGTAATATATAAAATTTTACAAAATAAAGTGCAAGGTGGTGTTTTAATATTGAATTATAGGGTAATTTTATATAAATCATGAAAATTGATAATCCAAGAAAGAATAATAAACTCATGACCTTTAGATTTTATCTATAATATTTTTTTTTGAGTATTAGGAGACACAACCTCTATGTTGACAGATTTGATATGTACAAAAAAATATGTGTGTATAAAGTATTTCATATATCATAAGGATCTCAACATGAGGTAAAGAAGATGTTCATATATAATTGAGGAATATGATTTCACATTATACTAACACACTGGTAAGGGAAATAAGGTGAATAATTCATTGATTACAGTGGTCTATAAGGTTCTAACTATGATTGTGATTAAAATGGATTATATATACATAATTCTCATACAAATGGATATTGAAATTTTATGTAAATTGAGGATATGATTATTACTTTTTTGAAATTCCTAAAACATGCTTAATCGAAATCCTAGAGATGTCCTACCTTGATGATGTGTACATACAATGAAATAGTAATATGGTAGGTAATTGGATATTGACAGACGTTTTCAACACAGATATACTATGGATGTTTCAGAATATTTTATATGTTTATTCAATATATAGGTTGAAGTGAGAACATATAGATGAAACATGTAAGAAAAATTATTCTATACACCATGGTATCATAATGTTCTATAGATATTTAATGTATAATTTCTTGAATGATGGTATGAACAATGAAATTTTTGGCAATGTTTCTAGATTTTTATTATTCTGATAGGTAAAGGATAAAAGACAAAATTCTAATAAAGTCCTTAAAATAATGCACATACCATTAATGAAGTGGGAAAATGTAAGAATGGACAATTTCACTATATTCCTAAAGACATTAAGGAATAAAAAAGATATATGGGTCATCATTGATCATCTTACTATGTCTTCACATTTCATATCATTAAGTGAAAATCATACCCTTTATCATAATTCCAAAATAAATATTAATTAAATAATATATCTACATGGGATACCAATATCAATTGAATCTAAACATGACCATCTATACATGTTGAAATTAAAGAATTGCTTTCCAAAGTCCCTCAATAGAGATATTAAATTAAACACAAACTATATCTCCCATATAGGTGCATATCCCAAATAGAATATCCAAAAAATTAAAAACATGTTGAGATAATGTCCTCCTAATATCTATGGTATTTGGGATCACTATCTACCTTTGGTGGAATGTTTATAAAATAACACCTTCCATTTGAGAATCTTGACATAACCATATGAAGCAATGTATGTGAAGTGTTTTTCTAATCCAACATGTTGTGAAGATATTTTATAACTAAATAAAAATATCTCATTGATTTTGAATGGAATTTATATTAAATTTTGGATAAATCAATACCATATTAAATTATACCAATGTATAAAAAAATAGAAATTTTTCTAATATAAGTACAAGGAATTTCTTGTTAAGGATAATGATTTATTTAATGTTTCAACATGGATGGGAGTTATAAAATTTTTTAAAAAATGAAGTTAATACCTATGTACATTGGTCCATTTATATATACTATAATTAATTTTATTTATAGCTTTCCAATTGGAATTTTTTTCAAAACACTCTAAACAAGAGGAATTATTCCTTGGTTTATTACTGAGGAAGTAGTATCTTGAATAATGACATGTTCTCATATGTGAGTGAATATAGTTGAATATTATATTTCAATTTAATTAAGAACATATCATGATTCTAGATTCAAGAGAGTGAGTGTTAAGATATTAGATGACATAATTAGTGAAATCCCTTTGGAAATATCCAAATAGAAAAAATCATCCTATGAGCCTAAATGAGTTTTGAAGGACCATCCACAATTTTTCAATAGTTGATATATAACCCAATTTGAAGGATGAAAATATTTTTTGGGGGATAATATAATACCTGAGTGAAAACTATAATAGAAAAATACTACATCCCAAAACTATTTCACATTGTTCACTTTAAAGAGAATTTATTCTAGAATTTTTTAAAAATATTCATTTTAAAATTTTAAATTATTCCAATTATGTTATTTTTTGAATTTAACATATCAAAATGATATTGGTATAGAGTTTTCATCCTTTTGTAAATAACTCAACTTTTATCAATAAATATAGTTTTAATGAAAATTAGAATTTTTATGACATTTTCATTATTTAATAATGAATATAATGTTGAAAAACATTTATTAAATGAAATAAGAACTAAGGTAATAAAATTACATATTTATAAATATTATTTAACTTATACTGCATAAGGAAAATATCAATACAAATTATAAAAATGCTTCATAAATAAATACAATTTTCATCATATTAATTGACTCTTATTTTCAATGTGATATTTATTTATGGATTTTATTAAATGAATAAAATCAATAAAGTAGTTATAATAAATCAATATATTTCATTATCAAAATTATCCAATGAAGTTATAAAGATTAAAAATGTAGTTTTTTGAAAAAATATATTTGTGTGATTATGTGTGATAATTTTAATATTTATTTTTTGACACCTTTTATAAATTAATTTGATAAAAAAATTTTCCAGTTTGAAATGAAATGCTGAAAATTAGGTAAATAATCCAATTATAATATTTTTCATTGTAATTAATTACAAAGGTTCAGGTAAATTTGGAAAAGAAAAAAATACTTTAAATATAAATCCTTAAAAAACTCAATGTTTTCATATAATGGAGTGGTTTTGTGATTTTTGTCCCATAAATAAGTTAACCTCATATTTTTTCATTTCATGGCCATTTAATCTAGAATAGTAAACTTAAATTATTGAAAATTTTGGGTCACTCGAAAAACTACCCTTCTCCTCACTTATTAGAGAGTAAAATCTCACCAACATCATGATTCTAATATCCTTAATTTTTAATCTTGGAACACATACACTTTAATCCACCTATAACCCTCTTCCACATTCAAATCCATCATTTAACAATTATTCTTAATGAGAAATTCATTATCAAGGACACTTAAAAGGAAAATTCAAGACCCCCACATGCATATAATCAAATACATTTGGAGTTTATAAAATATCATCATTTATATTTATTCTATGAGGTAAATATAATATATATTTTTTAAAATTGAATTTTAATTCTTTTGATTTTATATAAATATTTAATTCAATAAATAAGAAAACTTCCCCCAAAAATCTAAAATCATGAAAAAAATCTTGTTATAGATTTCATCTTTGATGAGAAATTCTAAAACATGCATGAATGGAATTGAAACATAAAAATAATTATTAAACATCTCATATTTTATCTTTAAATAAATATTATTGATGGTCTTTTGATGAATAATGAATACATACAGAACAATTCTTAGAATAGTATTAATGATAAAACCAATAAATACATGATGTGGAATACATGAGAATTAATATAGAAATAGACAATTTATGAATAATATAAATGAAAGTTGAAATTTGTATAGATATAAATTATTAGTTAACTATAATAGTGACTTTTTTTATACCAGAGGTTAATGTGTGTCCATGAAATCTGGGATACTATTTAATAGGTTTCCATATAAAATTACTCTAATTGAAATATTTTTTGAATTATTCTCATGATATCTATTTTATGATGCATATAGTACATATTTGAGGAGAGAAATCATGAAAATTCTCCAAAACTTATCCCAACAGTAATCACCGGTTAATATGATTGTTTGGAAAATTAAAATAAACAATTACATTGTTATTCCATTATTAAATATCCCATTTTAAACCATTGTAGTTAATGACCATCGATACTCAAAAAATATCTACATAAAAACCAATAAATACACCGAGTCATTATAATGGCATTACAACATTTATTTCATGATACTTTACCTATACATGAGTGAATACTGAACACAAGAGTCCCCCAAGACTATTTATATAACTACCAATTCCTATATCATATTTTGATGTTGTCATTATATATTTCATAATGATACCGTCGTGGTCACCCCAATACTATAATGTGGTAGGTTTCTTCATTCACTAGTTAACCAAAGTGGATTTTCTCTTACCATATAGAGATAATAAGTCATACGTAGATATAGAATGTGTATATTATTTAGAGGTGGTATGAATGCATTATATATTTAGAAATATCAAATAAAATTACGATAAATTATTTACAATTCATATATTGTAGGGATTATAGAATGATTTACTCATCTTTTTATACATAAATTTTGTGTATCGTTCTGATATTGATGGTTGGTCATAGCAAAAAAGTTGGGTTATTTGGTAAATCCTTTAGCAATATGTCCTAGATTTTATTATATCGTGGAAGAGTCGACTATAATTTTTAGATTTGACCTTTAACATTAGTTCCTAGTCATGTATTTATATTAAACCATTTATGGAATTATAAGGTAGGTTATACTAATCTCATTTTGTTAGTTCTAGATATATTATTCATATAACACCAGACCAAATATCGAAAAAAAAACATAAATATATATTTGGTTGATTAATAAGTGGTGGATAATTCCTTATACATACAGTTATCACGTGTTATCTAGGGACTCAATCCTCTGAAGTTTTTGGTGGGAAATTATGTGCTCTATAGTGTGTCACATAGATTAGGTCACAAGTATATTTTAATAATGGATACATTAGTTCCTAATTTCTGAGGTGTGTTCTTAATATTAGGGAGGATTTGTATAATTTATTACTAATTAGGTCAACCGCATATATATAGTTTGATGAAAAATGTGATCTATATATCTTTTCATTGGAGATATCACCTAGTTCTTTCTCATGGGATATTATAATCATTTAATTGGATATAGATCTCAATTTCTCATTATTGGAATGTCTTAAATACATACTGCATTACTGAGAGAGGAACCCTTGATGGAGGACGATGTGTCATGTATGTGTTAATTGGAAGCCTGGGAATTTCCAAGAGGATACATTATAGAATTAAAAATACATGTGAGCATACTTATCATTGTAACTTTTCTGACGAGGCTCAATGCTCTATCTTGAGGATGATAATATGTGTGGGGCGATTTTATTAATAATACAAGAATATTGAGGGGTAAATTTAACAAAAAAAAATTATTTCTCATTTGTTTTTATTATTTTATATTATTAGAGTAGTTGTAAAAGAAGAGGGTCTATATTTGAAAGAATAATTTCAATGTAAAATATTTTTGGAAGTAAAAAAATAAAACATAGTAAATAGTGTCTTGGATATATATATATATTAAAAAATTAATTTTTTATTTCAATTTATCATTGTCTATTCCACTATATTTTAAATTATTTTATAAAAATAATATAGTTTTATATTAAGAAATTATTTTTAATTAAATTTGAGTTTATCTTAAATTGGTGTTTTATTGTTTTAGTGATTTTTTATATTAGTTATGCAAATATTTTTAATAATTTTATTATTTTTTTATTTTTAAAGTGAATAGTGTATTAATTTTGTGAATAAATAAGTTAATGGGATTCTTCATGATATTAAATGGAAAATTATATGGGATACATGTCGATTAATATAATAACTATTCTTAGTGCATGGATAAAATGGCCAAGAAAATTTCTTGTGTGATTAAATTAAAGGTAGATGATCTCACTAATGATTAAATCTGAAGCTCTTAACTACCATGTAAGAATCATCTCATTACAATAGTGGTCATGGTAAATTAAATATATTCTCATGTGTGACTAACTGGGACACCCAACATCTCTTGTATGAATAATACCATCACTATGATCTCCCATAATAAAAAAATTATGGGTTAACAATAACACATAACAACTACCATTAATTTAGATTCCAATTCACATCATATTAATCTTTTATAATTGATTCACATGGGTAACTAATATAAAATAACATAAGGAAATCATGGCTATGAAGAACTCAGAATTCCAAATTCTACTGAAAAGATCTATACTCAATTACAGGAATATAATTACCCTAATAAAATGCATTATTTTAACACCTTAAATACACTAAGAATATCATAAATAAGAATATAACATGGGAAAATCTTATATATAGTTTATTAGAAAAATATTTCCCAATATCATATATATTAAAATATTGGAATATGGTCATTTCTCCCAAAACCTTTTGATAATAAATGATGTTAAATTAAGATAAATATAAGAGGATGATGGTTAAATGCTAAGAATAATATATTTTATAAATTATATTTTTAAATATAGTTTAAATTCTCTATAAATTTAAGGTTATGATGTTTATATAAAAACACACTCAGTCACAATTTTATATATTCCTAAAAATGTTATCTTCTTATAAAATTATTATTAGGTATTAATTGAAAGTATGTATTCTTATTTTATGTGTTATTATCATTCACATGATAATATAATATTATTGTTTTATATAATTGTCCAAATGGATTTTATTTGTTAGAGTTTACTAGTGTTTTTAAATCCTACACTTTCATTCAACCAAAATTTAGTTTCATTGATGATATTAATGTAAGGGTGTGGAATGTGGGTTCATTAATTGTTACCTTATTCTCTAAAATCTTGAACATGTTCATTGTTTAACTAAATAGTCTCTATATATATACATTTTTATGTTTGTCTTCATAATTAAACTGGGGGGTTTAAATGATTAATAAAATAATTAATAAATTCAATGTAGAGTTGATGAAATATTCTTGGTTGTTTTTTACAATGAAATTATCACTATTTAGGAAATGTGACTAGGTGTAAAAATTAGGGTTTTGAGGACTATTGAGTTTCATAAAAAAAGTAGATGTACTAAATCCTTGAATGGTATTGATGATATTTTTTATGGAATTAAAAACAACAAAATGGGATAGTAAAAGGCTCCATGCATCTAATATCGAGGATCGTCTCCTTTTATCCTAGAAATTGATTCAAAAACCATTGTAATGGTATTTCACTTGACTATTTCATTTCATGATCCACTATAATATTTATTTATTAAAAATAAAATAAAATATTAATATTTGTAGTATAATGATATTTTTTCTTAGATCATCATGAAATAAATCAATGGTTAGATTCCCCAAATTCATTTAAAGGTGATATTTAAAATTTTAATTCAATTAATTAAATCTCTCAACAATATTTTAGTGTGTAAAATTTATTTACATTACCATTTATCATAGACTTACACATCATTATCATTATAACATCTATTGTTTATATCATTTATTTAAAATGAAATACAAATTCATAAAAATAAATATTGAAAATATTCCCCCAACTTAATGAATTAAATGGTATGGGTTCATAATATAAGATCATATACTATTGAAACAATCCTAATACAATAATAGAATATACACGCTTGTGAAACATGATGAAGAAAAATTTGGAGTAGGTTAACTAAATTTAGAGATGAAGGATCTATAAGAATAAGTGAAAAAATCACCTTTAAATTTCAGGATATATTTAGGCAATAGAAAAAGTTATAGAATAAATAAAAATAATCCAAAAATTAAGATTTCAATGAGGTTCTAATGATATTATTTTTAATGGATACATTATTTACTAATGGAGAAATCATTAATTATATGATCATGGATGAATTACATCTTATGAATGTGTTTCATGAATAGGTAATGGCAATTAATCCTTATTAGGGAGGAGTTTCACATTTCAATTTTTTAGGTGTAAAGAATTTATTTGAAGTTAATAAATAAACCACTTCTTTATATATTATTATCAATTTAGAATCACTCATGTATTTTTTATAGGGTGATTTTTGTACTTTTAAAGAAGATATGGTAGTGATCATTGATGAAATGATAAAATTACCAGTTTCCACTCTTTCACAATAACTTCCAGGGGGATTACATTCAAAACATGACATTCATGTTAATCTAATTGATGGAGATGTTGATAAATTAATTTCATTTTCAAATATTAAAAAATATAAATTACTTTTTGAAATCCCTTGACTCTAAATTTTCGTAATTAGGCCATGATGTTTTTTACATGTTATAGAAGATTAAAATACTATAAAAGAAGAGACATATTTTGATAATGGAATTAAGGATCCACTGTGTATATTTTTTGAGTTATAATAAGTATATTAAATTGAGATTTAATTGTATAGAAAACACATTTCTCAATAACAAACATACAAGACACACCCATGAGAAACAATACTATACATTATGGATTGAAAAAATTTCCAAATAATAAATGAAGAAATAGATGAGTATGAGATCATTTGGCTTTCGACACTGATAGGTAATGATGAACTGAATATAAAGGTACCTCTAACTAGAAGAGTAAAGAAATATAATTGAGATAACAAATACATACTATATTCCTCAATCTCAATTGATATCCTTTTTTCAATGAATTCAATGGATATGGATTCAATGCATTATATTATAAACAGAAGAAATCAGAAATAATTTTTTTTGAATATCAATATCATTTAAATTATAAAGAAATTTAGATATTATATAATGTGTTATAAATAAAATTTGATCTATACACAAACTAACTAGGTATGACACACATGTTTTCTAAATATTGAAAAATAAAAAAAACATTTTACGGTGTTATAACGAAATATTTTTACCCCTGTCACTTGTTATAAATTTACCTAGGTTTACAATTTTTTAATTAATGATTTATGTTGAAGGTCAAAATTTATTTATATTCCACTATTCATTATAAATATGATTTGGTATACCAAGAGAAAATTTTATATAATATTTGTTTATATGTTTTAATGTTAATAAACTATGTCTTAATTATGTTATTGTTTGATAAAAATATGATGGAATATTTCATCGTCTTAAAGGATACATAGAGATGTTACAAGAGATTTAACTATAAATAATTTGGATGTTTCTAATTTTTAGCATCTTAGAAACCATATTTTATTAATTGATTAAATTTAAATTATGGTTAGTTAAATCTATTTATGTTGGATGGATGAAAATCTATTAAAAAATGTCTTTTTTTTACTTATACATTTTTTCAATTATATAAAGCATTAATAAGAATACCCTGGATAAATTAAATTATATTTTTAATTATTGTAAAAACTAATTAATTGAAGTATATAATTGATTAAATTATATCTAAAATTCTTATTAATCCCTTTTTTAACCTTACTATTAAATTTATTTTGATCAAATGTAAAACCCATGTGCACAAATGTTATCAGAATCAAGATTCCCTAACCCTAGAGTTTTATAAATTCTGTTGAAAAATTATTACATTTATCATTTCCATTTGATTCTTGAACCATGTTTAGTGATCTGAAATAAGTGGATATACTATTTTCAATTCTCATAGATCATGAATTAAATAAATTTTATTGGGGAATATTTTTGAAAATCACAATTTAAATATTAATCTTTTTTTATCTTTTCCTTAATTTTTTACTTCAAATTTAACCCATAGAAGACATAAAATGAATATTAGGAATATTCATTTAAATATTAACATCCCCACCTAACCTACCATTGATAACATTTCATTATTAGATGTTAAATATATATAGGGGTAAGATTTGATTTCATGGGATTTATTGGAGGAAGGAATCATTCTTGTAAATTTTCTAAGGATTACACTCATTTGTTTTAAATGAATTTTCACACACCTCATTGAAATGATTTATCCCTATTTATCTCGAAAAAAATCAATTGATTAAATAATGTTTATTGAAAAATATTTTTAAATAAATGAATGGAAAAAAATGTTCAAAATATGAATAATCATTCACTTTATGGTCCTAAAATTTTAACATAAAATATAAAGGGGGAATATTATGATTAATGATTGAAATAAGTGAAATTTTTTAGGATCGTTTATTAAGAGTTAAACTTTTCAAAATAATATATTCTGATTTGAAGTGTTAATCCACTATTAACATCATTAATTTTTGACAATTTAACCACCTAACATAACCCCGATAACAACACATGTCAAATCCTTTATTATTGAAACATATTTCTGCCTCATTGTAATTGGGAATGTTAGCATCAAAGAAATTCTATTGAAATAATTAATAAACCATAAAATGAAAAATCAAAATCAAATAATTTTCCTTGATTGAAGAGGCATAAATTTTTTAGAACATAGGTACAAAATTTGAATGGGTATTAGAATGAGATTGAAGGATTTTTATGAAAATAGAAGAGTTATATAGGTAAAACTTAAGTATGGAGCATTATAGATCTAAGGACATAATTAAATTTATTTAAAAAAAATTATGACTATATTTTTATATGATCAAATGGTATAGTATTTTTCTATAAGTAAAAAAAGTTTATGTGTGGTAAGTAATAAAATAAAATAATTTAAATTTTTATAAAAAATTATCATTTAATAATCCTTGATATTTTCATTAATTTTTGGGAATTAATAGTTTGATGATATTTGGGAAAAATGTTTTATTATATTTTAATTTTTCTTCAATTGGTGTTTTTCATGTTTTAATTTATTTTTAGGGATTATTTTTAATATTTCATCATAAATGATTTGATACATTTTTAGGTGAATAGGTCAACCATGTGTGATTAATAAATATTTAGGGATATTGTGTGAAATTAAATGGAAAATTATATTTGATGTGTAGGAAATATACAAATCCAAATTAAAATGTAGGGATAAAATAACCATGAATATATAATGTTTTATTAAAATAAAGGGGATTTATGTTCTATATGATTAACACTCCATCCCATATCTATCATGTAAGAATAATTTTGTGCCCAATATTCTCAGGATATATTAAAATAACTCATGTGTGTGATTAAATATGACCTAAAACTTCTCTTGTATTAATAATAATATCACACTATACACCCACCCAATATAATAACTAATAGATATTCATGATACAATTGTTTTTACAATAAGTTCTATACAACCTCATGTCATATTAAACATTAATACCTCATGTCCAAAAACAAGATTAATCCAGAATTATATACAGAAATTGTGTAATATCTTAATATAAAAATTCTAACTTCCACCCATATCGTAAAGAATCACTTCTAAATAAATCATTGAGAAACTCATATGAAAACCCAATTATCTCATCTGACCATTGAGGAAAACAAAATCAAGACCTTCATAAGAATATTTTTGTAGCACAACATAAAAGGGATGCACTTATTGATGTCATATAAATCTATTTCAGGGGAGATTTAGTTTTCTCCCTAAATATATTAAAATAGAATTGTTGAAAATAAAGAAAATTTCAAGTGGAGGAAGATTAAATATTTTTAATAATTTATTGTAAATAGGATTTTCAATTCATCTAGTAATTATCAACAAATTTAAATGATTGGGGTCAATAAAAAATGATACATTGTCGCTATTTCAAGGGTACTAGATAGTTTATTTTATTTTATAATTATATTATTACTATTTTTTACATTTATCTTATTATAATTTTTAGATATTCTAACTATTATTATTTTCTAGGTCAGTGGTTATCGAGAGTCAACCTATGGTTCGATCAATTGTATGGAAAATATTGTTTATTAGAGTAGCTCATAAAATTTTTAGAAATATTAATATATTCAATGATATGTGTGTGAGGGTTTGGAGGGTGGATTTAGTAATTTTCAACACATTTATTAAAATCATGACCATGTTTCGTCCGTCGATAAATTATTTCTACATCTATTAAGGTAACATGTCTATTGAAGTATGGGACTGTAAATTGAATTGATGACAAACATATGGTAAAATTTGGTATTTTGGTGATGTAATTTCTCTATTTATGAAATGATATTACCTTCTTGATGTGGAATAAATTTTTCTTAGTTTACCAAATATGTAACAGCTTGATATTTTAAAATAATAACAATCTGTTTGGTAACATATATGTCAATAAAAACTAACTTAAATAACAAGTGAAATATATGACAATTATAACCAAGATATTAAATTGGGTGTATGAAAAGTATTAAATACAATATTAATTAAAAAAACTCTACATAAATGAATTTATAAATTCTGTAGAAATAATCACTCATTTAATAATGTCATTTTACTCTTAAAAATTATGTTTCCATCAAAAAATATTATTTATTTTTAAAAAATATTATATTTTTAATAAGAATATTTTATGAAATTTATATGATAAAATTTAAATGATTTTTAAAATCTTCATAAAAACTTATCATTGGGTAATGTTTTAGGATTTTTTTAAAAAATATTGATTTTTGAGTGAATAGTTAAAAAAACATTTTTTGTAAAACATTCATTTCATTTTTATACATTATGAAATTTAATAGTTACATTGTTATTTTAATTTTATATTATTTAATAAAATTATTCAATAAATATACTTAATTGAACTATTTATATTTGAATAATATTCAAATATTTTTTAGTATATGTTTAAATTTGGGGTTAAAAAGTGATTTTTTAAGGTGTTTTAATGTGTATAATGTTTTCTTATTTCATTTAATTAAAATAATCCAAATTTATGAATGATTTATATTATAATTATAGAAAATATATCTATAAATTTCAATTTATATTCATATAATTATTATTAAAATCAAATGAGTTAATATAAAATCAACAAAAAAATGAAAATGTTGTTTCTTAAAAAAATTGCTTTTTCATTACAACTGTGAGCTTCGTTTCAAATGAAATTGATCTCTGTTAATGAATGTTAATTTTTGAAAAATGGATTTCATACATATAATAAGAGTAATCTAAATTATATTATAAGTTCAATTTAATTTTTAGTCATAATGGATAATGAAATGAGTAAAAATATGTTACCGTAGTAAATGTAAAAATAGGTTTTCCAAGGTTCAATATAAAAATATATGGAACTAACTAATATAAAAAGATAAAAAATAAAAAATTATGGTAATATTTAGACCTTATATTATATATATTTTTATAATTTTCCATTGAGGATCCCTGTAGAATTAGAAAAATGTGGGAATAAATTATATTTTATAAACGTTCAAGTGTGTCCTCCCCCTCACTTATAAAAGGACACCCATTATCATATATGCATTACTCATTAAATTCAATTTTTATTTTCGAATCACTAAACAAATAACATCCTTAATTATTTTTCCACATCCTGTATGCTTTGGATTTATTAGAAACACTATGCAGTAAGTCCTTAGTTATAATCCTATAGCGGTCATTAAAACAAGATGTATCATTGCTAACTGATTGTTTCTTCTTATTGTTCCACCTCCCTCAAATATTCATTTACTATAATAAAATAAAAATTAATTATATCCCATATATATAGGTGTTATTATGTTAATTTTATAACATAATTCTATATCAACTTCCATTAAATGAAAAATTAATGTATCATTCGTGTGAATGAAGCACTACTGCCTTACGAATTGATTTAATTCATTATTCATCAATCCCACTCAGGGTTGTTTATAATTAGGGAAATAACATTCATATATGATATTCTATAAATATACATCACTATTGAATTATAATAAATATAGTTTATATTTTACCTTCCGGTTCTCTGAAAAATTATAACGTCATTTTTACATACATGTGGACTACTGCGTCGATGAATTTATTTGATTCAATTTTAGTCACCATATCATAGGAATGATATATAAAATCAAATTAAAATATTAAATAAGGTATTTATTTTTTGACATTAATTCTTAAATGATAAAATAATGCTGAGCATTTTTGTATACTTATATATATGACCTATAGTCTTCTTAATTAAAATATAGTTACTTCTTCCTTACCATATTACATGATAAATTTTAAAAGTAAACATTCTGTATAAATATGATAAATGTAAAATAATTAATATTTTATATATTTTTTAATGATTATAACTTTTACCATAGTGAACCTATTGAAGTTATTTTGGACATATGAGGTGTATATCATTGAAATGTCTAACAAGAACTTAATTTATTATATAATTAATAATAATACGATAAAAATAATAGTAAACATGAATTAGTTTCATATTAAAATCAACAATTAAATTATTTTTATTATTTAAGAAGTTAAAAAATGTGCGTTATCAGTCAATATCAGGTAAAGGGGCTGTCTTTTAAATATAATCTTTTAAAATTTTCATAAAAATCACTAACATTGATGTACATATTTTTTAAAAAATTATTATTGATGTTTTCAAATGGAAATAAAATAATTTTCAATATAATGTTTCTAGTATAAAGTGAAATTATTATAATGGTTTTTATGATTGAATTTTTATGGAATTTTTTTATTTCATTACAAAATTAAAAAGTGACTATTCTATTATAATGTATATAGTGATAATGAATTTTTCCAATGCCATAAATGATATAAGATTTTTTTGGATTCCTTTTCATGATTTCATGTTTTATTCAAACAAAAAAACTATTTCCATTCACTATGGTTTTCATTTTTCTAAACTAGGTTTTCTAATGGAATTGAAATTCATATATCCATGAAAGATTTCCTATGGGTGAGATATTTATTGTTATAAATTTAATGTGGGTAATTTCATGATTTTATATGTAATTATTATGTTATGGTTCTTATAAATCGTATCATTATTAGTGGTTCCATTATAAAGATGGTATGGATATTTAGGTAATAAAACACTGATGTGTTGTTATGTTATTAACCATGAATGGGTAGTTATATTATAATTCAATGATCAGTGTTTCTATGATAGCCCACCATTTAATTGGGAATGGAATTCAACCATATTGTTTTTCAATTTGTAATAGTAATATTTAAAATGAATTACTTAGGTACATACATGTTTTATATGTTCTTCATTTAGGATTTTAAAAAATATAATGATTTATCAAATGTAGAATAATGTTTATATATTTAATGAAAATTATTTTATATATTGATGGGTAAAAATTATAACATTGTGAGATAGATATTATGAGTATTCCTGATTGAAAATAGTCATTTGGGGGTATTATTTCTCTATTCATATTTCTTATAAAATTTTTATGGAAAGCATTGGGAATATAAAGTGAACTCTTATGGAATGAAATTATTATTTATAACATTATGTTTATTTTAAAGTGTAAGATTTTTTTATTTTTTAATGTACTAATGAGTTTATTTCATTATAATTTGGGTGTCCCTTACTATTTTTTCCCATCCCATGTTTTATTTGTTTAATCATAGGGATTAGTGATGGGTAAGAACAAATAAGTAGTCAATTTCAATTTTTTTAATATATTTCATCAAAAGAATTGTGTTTCAATTTCAAAGATTCCTAATTTGGAAAAAACATATTTTTTATAATTATCCTATTCATTAAATTATGCATTATTTAGGTATATGTTATTATAAAATTATTTAAAACCCAATACTAAACGAACTATCAAAAATGATGATTGTTAATTCATGACTAAAACTCAAGTTTATATTATACATAATTCCATATCCTTAACGTTTTTATATGAGTAATTTATTAAAAAATTTATAGGTTGGAATAATGTAATAAAATATACTTAAGATATTTTGTTTTATCATAGTCATTTTCTATAATTTTATTTTCTCAATGTATCTTTACCAAAACTATTATTATTCCATATTTTTTTCAAAGAGGAAATATAGAATCATTAGTAGAAAGGATTCAAGAGGATAATATCCATACAAATTAGAAACATATAATGCTTGGAATTGGAAGTGATTTTTTTCTATTATGGATTAGTCTATAGAAGCTATAAATTTTAGTAGTAACCATTATAGAGATAAACCTAATCTATTGTAGTTGAATATTTTGGGAGTGGAGGATTTTATGAGGTAACAACCTCTTATATTCTATGGATCATATATCCCAATGATATGTGAGAGGTGAATTAAAGACATATATAATATATTTGATGTCTTGGTTTTCATAGACCATCATATGGAAACTCTTTCTATTTATTTTTTTAGGTTAAACCACGCTAGTGGTGGAAAATGGTTTTCAATATCATTGATAGGTAAGATATTGATAGATTGGAATGGGATGATGTTTTATATGTTTTCCATGGGAAATATGTTTCTATGGTACAATTATATGTATGGGAAATAAATTAAGGTAATTGAGATAGATGGAGAATTATTCAATGGAAAAATATGAAGAAAAAATAACTCAGTCGGTAGGGTATATACTAAATTTTATCCATGATCTTGATATTAAGAATAATTATTATTACTCAAGGTTAATAAAGAGATATCTAATGGTGTTAAATTCTTGTGATTTAAAAAGTGATGATAAATTTGAATAATTTTCTATGAATTTATAAATTGAGTATACCGATGATCATATACTATATGATAATAATCAGAAAAAAAAATTGATGGCAAGAATTATGGAAGCATTCATCAATGAAATATGAAGGTCTGAAAATAATGCTCTAATATTAGGACAAGTGTTATAATAATAACCCTAGAGAGTGACTTGTTAAATATATGAAACAATTGTGATATGGATTGTTTTGTAATATAGATAACAACTATTTCAAAAAATTATTATGGAAGTAATGAGAATCGAATGGTAAGATGATTAATTTTCCTGGATTTTTTGAATTATGCTAATATTTTTATGAATTTATTCAGTCATGGTGGAAATACATAGGATCAAAAAGCATAGTTAATTGATTATGAATAAAATTGAATAACTAATGTGTCCACATATAAGAACCAAAGTGTTATTATGTAATGTAATAATTAAAGATGATTATAAGTTCTAATAAGAATTAATATTGTTTTTAATCTATATATCAAGACTGTACTTTTGGAGAAATATTTTTATTTTTTATAGACAGTAAATGTAACACCTCATTACCTTTATATCTATTAAATTCTAAGCCATGTCTTGGTTAAAATTTTTCATTTAGCGGGAAGGGTCGAGAAGGGATTAGGAGGATAACAGTAATGGTGAAGTCTTGTGTAGTTTGGAATTTCTAGACCTAAATCTACTAGTTCTGCATTTTGTTAGAGAATTTCACATCGTGAAATATGGATACATGATGTGTATACCATAAGTAAAAATAAATTTGTATTATATCAAAAGGTGATTGGTTTCCCAATGATTATAGGACTTGACTATTACATGATGTGTAATTCGGTAACACATCATGTAATGTCCTGATAATTGTTTTTTAATAAGAAAAACGCTTGATTTTTCTATTCCACTTCCTCCATAATCCCTTTCTATTAACTTAGATCTATCCGCAAGAGATTTTGGGAGCCTCCAACCCCTCCGAGTCATTTTTCTCAGTTATTTATCATTGTTGCGAACATTGTGTGACTTTTTGGGTAATCCTTCTCCATATCTCTCTATCTATTAACCTTTTCTCTTATGCATTATTAGGTCATCTTGGGATTGATGAATCTATACTCTATGTTGTTGAATATTGTTTCTTTATTGAGTTCTTATATCTTATCATCCTTCATTCTTGTTATCATGTTTCATTATAGGTGTTGTGTTTTAATAAGAAAGTTAGTTGGTTCGTTCTTTGATTTCCAATTTATTAACCCAAATTTGGATGATTTAAATTTTATTTCTTAATTTAAATTTTATTTTCCAATTTGAATAAATTTATTTCAATTTTTTATTGAAAACCAAATTATAGTGAATTGGGGTTTTGGATCAATTTGGCATGGAATTTGGATAAATCATAATTCTAGTGAATTTGAGGGTGTTTATGAAATGTATGGAATTTTTTCCTCAATTAAAAATTTTAATTTAATAATGGACTAAAATTATTATTTTAATTTGATAAAATTTATATCAAAGAGGTATTGATGAAAATGGATTAAATGAAAATGTTATGATAAGAACATTTGGGTTTTATCTTGGAAAACGGAAGGCTCTAAATGAAAACCCCATTATGGTTTTTAAATATAATAACTAGAATATTTCCAATGGATAATGGGATGAATTTTATTTTAATTAGTCTTTAAATATATTTTCCATCATTGTTTTAATAGATAAAATGGAATTCCTAGGTAGGTAGTGAGTTATTGGGGGATGCACATCATTTTATTGGTACATCATATTCCCTAGTGGGATGCTAATGAGTTTAATTTGACTACTGTTAAGAGATGTGTTCCTATTACCATTTGTGTGGGGATCCCATTAGCCAATAACTATCTTAACTTTTTGTTGATGACCTTGTTATTCTATTTTTTTATTTTAAATGAATATGACTTTTTTATTATTGACAGTTATACATACCTTGATAATATTATTTAAAGGGTTTTATATAAAAAGTTTATTTAATCCATTGTTTTAGAAGTTTTTCTTCATTTTTAAATGTGATGATTTAGTTTAAAAAATTTCTATACCTCTAAATGTAAATCTTGAATTGATAAAATATGGTTTTGAAAATAGTTTCCACTTATTTAAACTGTAAATCAAGAATTTTTTTAAATGTTCTTGAGCATATAAACATGTTTTATATGGAAAATTGAAAACATTACTTTGGTTATTTAAATTTTGGAATCTTTATATTTTTCTTGGTCATACCCAACTGCTATTTTTATCTCACACCCTACATGTGCCTTTATGTGTTTATAGAATTTATTATTTTTGGTTTGGGAAAAGGTTATGTGCCACGAGTAGGTTGTTGTAGTTTTTTCCAATAATACATGGGTTGGTTTCCTATTTTCTAGTACCTGGTTATAGTACTCCATGATTTTTATTCATGTTTGTATTCTAGTACACGTCTCCCAGTGGAGTTTATTTTGTAAGCATATTGAATTGTCTTTCTCCATTCGTTGTATTTGTGGAAATATAATTCCCACCTTTATATTGTATGATTCTAGGTTCTTGTCACCAACCAATGGGGATCAGGGACTCCCTTCAGGCTATGTCAGGGTCAGATCAGTTATCGAGATACTAGGGTACCCAAGATGGTTCATGACAGTTATGTTATATGTATCCCTATGTATAACAAAGGAAAATTTTATATGAGGAAGAATAATATTATAATTTTTCAGAAAAAATTTTATAGGTTTTCATAACCATTAATTTTTATATGATCATTAATGGTCTATATTATGTTTTAGGTTGTTTGAATTATTTCTTTTAATCTTATAATTTTTACATAAATATATTTTTATAAAAAATGAAAACCTATAGGTCGGTCGAAAAATGGTCACATCTAGTAAGTTTGTGGGGTTTGAACCCATAACTGAATCATTAAATTAGTATAACTCCTATCACTGAAGTATGTGACTTTCTAATTTATATGTCATAATTTTTTACATAATTTTTTTGGAGATATTATAATTACATTTATTTTGATAATATATTTCTTATCGTAGAGATAACCAATGGATTGAAAAGTTGTTTAGTGAATAGTTTATTAGTGTAATTTCAAAATTAGTATAAAATTTTGTGATCCTTTTTTAATATCATTGAAAACATTATGGAATTTTGAGGAATAAAGATTGAATTATATTTCAGAAAAATATATGATTTTAAGATGGATTGTGGTAGTTCTTCTTATTTGTGGAAATGATTTTTATATCTCGGAGACTATATAATTGAGGCATATATATATTTTTTAGGGGACATTAAAATATATTGATTCTATTTGGAGAAAAACAATAAATTGATCTTGGAAAAATATGTGATTATATCATTATGATTTTTGTTTTCAATATTATTTTTGAATATTTAATAAATTTTTAGGATAGTATTTTTCTAAAAAGATTTAATTTGAACTTTATGTATTATAATTTAATTTAGATTATTGATATATTATTTAATCATAATAAGGTTTGATCAATTTTAAAATTATTTGACATTATTCTAACGATATGGGGTTTTTTAGTGTCTAAAGATTGGCGGAATAGTATGTAATCCATTTCTGGGATTATGTGATCTGTTAGATAATGATTTTAGTGTTATAGTAACATAAGCACTCACACAAAAAATATATATAAATTAATCCTAAATATTATATTTTTATAGAAAAAGATAATATTGAGGTGGAAATTTATTAATGGACTAATTTCCACAAGTCAAGTAAGTATATTCTACATATGTTCTTAGTCATAATGATAATGGAATTCCTAAAAACTAGGAAATAATTATCAAAATTAATTCATTATTCTTGAAATAGATGGTCTCTTATATTTTAAGAACTGTAAAATTACATCATAAATGGTTCTTATTTCCAAATATATGTTTTCATTTCAAAAAAATTATTTCCTAACTGGAATTTTTGTTCTGATTTTTTTATATGATCTTTTTATGTCCTTTTCTCTCTTTTCAAAAGATTTTTTTATGAACACTTTCACAATGCAGGATACCATGAATGTTATTATAAAATTTCAAACGTTTTTTTATCTAGATCGACATGAAATTTCAAGTATTAAATTTATTAAAATTTTTTGGGAAGAGATGAAACAATATATTATTTTAAAAGAAGAACATTATACACTACAACAAAAATTGGTTTTAGCGGCGGTTTTGGTAACCACCCCTAAAATTTTTTTCAAAATGGTTTCACGGTGGTTTATTATAAACCATCACAAAACATTTTTTTATGCTGCCGACCCTCCCACCCCCACCCCACCTCGACCGTTCTTCTCCCCGCTTCCCCCACTTCCCCTACGGCCTCCCCCCCCCACGACCCCCACAACCACGTGACCCCGGTGACACCACGACCCCGCCGACCCCGGCCCCCCGTGACCTCGGCAACCACGTCACTCCAGCGACCCTATGACCCCAATGACCCCGGCCCACCACAACCCCGGAAACCCTGCGACTCCAGGTGGTATTGAAGATTTTTCTCATAAGGATTATGTATTATATGTGTATATGATTGTTCCAGTTAACTTCTTTACTATGTTTTGTGTTCCTGAGTAAGAAAACTGATATTAGGACTCAAGTTGATGTATTAAACCCTATATGGACTCTGTTGGGTCCATCGATTTTTGTGATCATACCTAGGTCTAACCCTGGGATATGAAAACCCCTTAAGGTTGGTGAGGTATTTTTAAAAATGATGCAATAATATAATTATGAAAGTAAATGGGAAGATAGTTGTAAGATGGTATGTAGTCAAGGTTAATTGTATATTTGAAATATGTAATTGGTATTTTTTTGAAATGCCTAGTTGGATTCTAAAATGGATTAAAATAATCATTTTTCACTTTGATTTGGTTATGGTTTTCCATGAAGGAAAACAATGTTTTGAAAGTCGGTATTGTTTTTAAAAGGATGTATTGACCTCAATGTTATAGGGAAATGGGGTTATCCAAATAGATTTCAAATGGTGATTAGAAAAGAGGGTGTGGTTCCCCTTTTTTAAAAATTATTTTAAATCCCCTTTTATGGTTGTAAATAGAAGTTAAATTCTTGGGACATGTTGAGTTTTTAAAAGAGGAAGACTCATTTTTTTAAGGGTGGATTCAAGATTATTTCAATTGAGTATCTTGAATTGTGTTTTATTCCATTATTTTATTTTAACGATATGTTGAGAAAATAGTCATTTAAATGATATATGTGTTAGTGAGATAGAACCCCTAATAATTAGGTTGGCATGTTTACTTGTTTCATTAAATAAAATAAGTGATATATGTGTTTTGTTGATGACATAACAGAAGGGGTTATTTGGTATAATGTGATTGTGTTAAATGTGTTAAGGTATGGAATTGATATATGTGATAACTGAGTTGCGATTGTAAATGGAATATGTGTTAATGGGTTTTTCATTATAAATGGGATATAAATAGTCAGTTATGGGAATGATCATTTAAGTAGATTGATATAATATATTATATAATTCTTGGATGGTAACCTAGAGAAATCCTTTGGAAAGATGTTTGTGTTTCAATCCACTATGATAGGAAGAGGTACATTTCATGTTTCATTAAGAGCAATAAATTTTTTAACACTAACTACCCCTTGATTTTTCCAACCACAATTAGTATATATTTAATTCTAACTGTATTTAGAACTAAATCCCATGTGAATTCATGAAGATCTCTATATAGAGATGTGAACACTGCCTAGTAATGTTGGTGGACTATAACAGCTTTAAATCCCACCTTGTAGATCATACAAAAGATTAAATAAATGAAATACATGTATATAATCTTAATAAAAAAGATAAATTATACTATAATAATAGTCATGTAGAATTATATCCATTTCAATTCACCTCTGTACCACTATCTATGATGTGTGTCAACACTGATGGTATGAGGAATAGTTTCTACATGTTGATTAATAGTAGAATAATAATGTATGTATCCAATACAAAAATATCATATATGATATCCATAATTTCCATATTTAGACAAATGGTAACCCAAACAATATAGGAATTATTTTTCTTGTTCATGTTATCCTTTACTTATGTATAAAACTACTTCTCAAATGTCACAAGATAGTTATTTCTTCTATAATGAGGCTTATCCTAATAAAATTAATTGTTCCTAGATGCCTCTTAGTTTTCCTATGTCTTTTTTAAGAACTAGTCTAATAGGACTATTCCATCTGAGCATACAAAACCAGAGGTAGATTTGATCTTGTTGCACCAACTGCTCATAGAATTTTATGAACATATTTTTTAAGATTCCCATTCATGGAAAAATGGTGTAAATTCTATAATGGTTATATGAATTTATTATTAATGTGTAAATTCAAGATTCATTGTAAAAACCCTGGTCTATTGATGTGATATGGATTATAAGAAAATCATCCCATTGGTTGATTTTCTCTTACATTACGATCATAGGATTGACTCTACATATTTTGTTTAAATCCCATATTGATGCTCCTAGTTTCACATAGATGAACAATGGTGTCTCCTACACTAATATTCTATCCAAAGTCTCTTCCTCCAACCAAATCATTATTATCTATTTCTAGGTGGCATGTAATATAAAACATTTAAAATATTGATATATCCATAGTTTGGATACCTTAAATAATGATCTATTCATTCAGTCTTTTTCTAGGTGTTTCCTCTCATGAACAGTGACCAAGGTGAGTGAATTTTGAAGTATATTTAATCTCTTATACACATAAATGTTCAAATTTGACAAATTATTCTACATTTATTACCCCAATGGTTTTCAAGAATAATTATTATACATTACAAGTATAAAAATCCTTTCCAAGTGAGGTATTGAAACAACATATCCAAAACAACTATGTCTAATCATTCTAGAATCTGGATTCAAGAATAGTTATTCCAACTTTGACGTTAATCTCATCTAGTTTCCAATAAATGTTAAAAAAACTAGACCTCCTATACGAAAACACATCTGATTTATTGGGTCTAAAATCCCTTTAAAATGTTAGTGGAATCTATTATAGAAGTTCTGTTAAATGATTTACCTAATAAAGTTCCACATTTATAGGTCCCTTAACAACATCCACAAAATCATGTTCTAACTCAAGGGCTCATCTTTATTATATAATGTTTTTGTAATCTTACAATATCGTATATATGAATCTCTTTATCTATTTAGTAGTAACTTTGTTTTAATTTTTTTATTATTGTGTAGGCACCTTGTGATATACATAGATAAAAGCTGGATCACAACAATGGGGAACAAACCTCAGTATGTTAAGGGTTTGAATGAGATTTTAGATTTATCAATTTTTAATAGATCTGTTGAAGGAAGAATAATAAGTCCATGTCCTAAATGTAAATTTAGAACATGGTTGAAGAGAGATGAAGTTTATGAACATTTAATACTGAAGCAATTCCCAGGTTAATATTTGTGTTGGGTTTGGAATGGAGAATCAAACGTTCTAGAAAGATTGAGTACTGATGTTAATCGACAGAATGAGGTCCCATGTTCACCGACAATGGAAAATGATATGAAAAGCCACATAAATGATGAATTCGGAACTGCAAGACACCACTACCAGCATCAAAACATATCAGAACAACCAGAAGAGGGTGATAAAAATTGAAACCTGACAATTGATGTTTTTGAGACTGTAACAAAATAAGATCAAGATTGTAACATATCATTGGATCCTCCTCTTGATTCTGTGGAGTGAAATGTAAGAGAAAACATCACTGAGAAAATTGTGTTTCATGATTTAGTTAATGATGAAAATAAAGAGTTGTATAGTGAGTGTTTGGAATATTCAAAGCATTCATTTCTTCTGATGTTGTACCATATCAAATATATATATAGAATTACAAATAATCCAATGTCCATGGTATTGGAATTGATTCGTGATTCATTTCATGAAGCAAAAATCCTAGAATCTTTTTATGATATGAATAAAGTTGTTAACAAGATTTGTCTGAATTATACAAAAATAAATGTGTGTCCCGATGATTGTATGCTTCATTGGAAAGAGGATTCAAGTAGACATAATTTCAAGAAATGTTCTTCTTCTAGACGACTGTTAAAGGGTGATGTTGGAAGTCTGAATAAACATATTTTCATGGAGAAGAAGAAAAGTAACACACCTACAAATGTTTTGCGTTACTTTCCCTTGAGGCCTCGATTGAAATGATTATTCATGTCATCGAAAACTGTCAAACGCATGAAGTGGAATTCTGTAGATAAAAACAATCATGGGTTAATGAGACATCCATGAGATTCCAAATTGTGGAAGACATTTGATTCATTACATCAAATATTTTTAGCTGATCCTAAGAATGTTTGATTGGGATTGGTTGCCGATGTATTCAACCCATTTGGGACTTTGAGTACCAGTTATAGCATTTGGCCAGTTTTTTTGATCCCTTATAATCTTCCTCCATGGATGTGTATGAAACAAACATCTTTTATCATTTCGATGATTATTCCTGGAAAACAAATGCCTGGAAATTATATTGATGTACACTTCAAGCCTTTGATTGGCGAATTGTAGAAGTTATAGACCAACAGTGTTGAGACATTTTATGCTACTTCTAAAACAATGTTCAATATGCTTGTTGCTTTAATGTGGACGATTAGTGACTTCCCTTGGCTTGGGAATTTATTTGGTTGCAACACTTACACGAGTTTGGATTTTACCATTTTTAACTTTGATTTTGAGCCCAGGCGGCAACCTCATAGTAGAAAATGTTGCTTCTTATGCCATAGAAGATTTCTCGATGCATCTCATAGATTTCGGCTGAAGAGATCAAAATATAATTGTTCCATTGATCGTAGACCAACTCCAAAGTTGTTAACTGGTTCTGAAATATTAACACAGCTTGAAAATGTCGAAATTGAATTTTGGAAGGTTCATCATTTCAATAATATCAGAAAATAGGTTCTAAGTGCATTAGCAAGTGAAATCAGAATGCATTAATAGAATTAAAAAAATATTCTTCAAACTCCCGTATTGGGAATTTAATTTATTTCAGCACAATATTGATGTGATGCATATTGAGAAGAATGTCTGTGATAATTTTATTTTCACATTACTTAATTAGCATGTAAATTCGAAGGATCATCTCAATTATCGCAAAGACATACAAGTAATGAACATAAAATGTGATCTCTTTCCAGATGAGAATGAAAAGTATGATCTGGCCATTTTTGCAATGAAAAATATGGATAAAGATATATTCCTTCGAATTTTAAAGAATTTGAAGGTATCTGATGGGTATTCGAGTAACATCTCAAGTTGTGTTGACTTTAAGAATCATAAGTTACATGGATTGAAAAGTCACAATTCACATATTATGTTACAACAGTTACTACCATTGACATTGCGTACATTATTACATGAAAAATTTATTTTTCTTGTACTCCAATTCTACACATTTTTTAGGAAATTATGTGACAAAGATCTACTTCCATTTTGGCTTGATAACCTCCAAGAGAGGTTTTTATTGAGCCTTTGTGCGATGGAGATGATCTTTCCTCCATCATTTCTTTCTATCATGATGCATTTAACTATTCATTTGGTTGAGGAAGCTAAATTTGGAGGCCCCGTTCATTATCAACGGATGTATCCAATTGAGAGGCATTTTATTTATATGTTTTTCATTTAAGTAAACAATTTTTGTCATTTAAATAAATTCATAATAATATTATTTTATTTCACAGATATCTTGTGCATTTGAAAGCATACATGAGAAATAAATCCCAACCAGAAGACTCTATTGCTGAAGGCTATTTGGCTGAGGAGTGTCTAACCTTTTGTTCTAGAAATTTGGATGATATTGAGAGAAGTTTTAATCATGTTGGACATGTTGATGACACATCAACTCAATCTCAAATGCATAAGAAATAAAAAATATTCCTACTATTGGCCGATCAGTTGGGAGGACCTCAAATATTACACTAACAGAATTGGAATTACTACAGGCACATAGATATGTGCTGCTAAATACTTAAATTGCAGATCCATTTATTAAATAGTTGATGATAAAAACAAAGAGACTAATTAGAGGTCATTCATGAAATGAGAACTATATAACGAATGTTGTGAATAATGATCTTGTAGAATAGTTTGCACGACATGTAAGTTCATAAATATTTCAATAAATACGAATATTAGTTCGACACATACATTTTGTAAATCTATTAAATTATATATCTTTTTTCATATCATGAATACTGATACTCGATCATACTCGTTATAAGATTTGATGTTTCTTGATAGAGGTCCTATGATAGAAGTTATAAACTTCGACACTTATAATGTGAATGCCTTTAGATTTCATACAGTAGATCGAGAAGTGGGTTTTAAAACACATAATAGTGGTATATTTACATTTTCTGAAGTGGGATACTATGGATATCTGCATGATATAATTGAATTAATCTACCACGTACATTTTTTTGTTGTTTCATTCAAATGAAAATGGGTCAATATTTTCAGAGGTGTTAAAACAGATTCCTAGCAATTTACTTCTATGAAATTCTCTCGCTTGATGGATGTCGGTGATCATGAGCTTCATGATCCATATATCTTAGCATCGCAACAAAAAATGGTTTATTATGTGAATAATGTTGTTGATGATGGGTGGAGTGTATTTGTTCACGTAATACAAAAAGATTTGTATGATATGGGTGATGA
This sequence comes from Viscum album, assembly GCA_963277665.1. NCBI lineage: Eukaryota > Viridiplantae > Streptophyta > Magnoliopsida > Santalales > Viscaceae > Viscum > Viscum album. The sequence continues at coordinate 2,011,629,958 of OY728155.1, forward strand.
AGTGGATGATTTGACCTCTGAAATTGGATTTCATCAACAATAGGAAGTAGAATTATTTATCCATCATGATATTGAAAATATTAGTCTAGAAAGAATGAATGAAGTGGATGAAGCAATGGAGCAGGAAACTGACATGATTAAAGGGGAAAATGATTGTATGTACATTATTTATTCATTCAACAACCACTTCATTAATTTCTGCAGTCATTCATTATCATTGTTATATATATTTTGGCTGTTGGTACTGGGCATCTATTATCATTTGAAAAAATTTCTACATATTTTTTTGAAATATATATTCTAAACTGAACATTATTTGATTAAATGATAGGAAATCCAAGGAAAAATCAGTACACTATATCATCTAGTTCTGCGACAGATAAAGATCCATCTGGCTCCCTCCCCACTACATCTGAGGCACCAGCTGCCTACACCCCTACACCATCTCCCCAGGCACCATCTCTCACACCATCTGTGGGTGTCCCATTAGAGGCTGATTCATAGACTCCCTCTTCAGAATCCTCAGTATTGGAGTGGTGACACACCCCTTCCAGTTCATCAGGGACACACTAGAGTGTCACTGTAATAGGAACAAATTTTAATTAAATATATTTATATCATTTTGTTTATACTAATTGTTTTCTCATTGAAGATGAAATAAATTCAACCATGGAGGAAAACATAAAAATTTCAGATATTTGGAATATGAATGGTGAGAAGATAGTCTTTCCATTTGATTTTTAAGGGGTCCCTACGGATGATGTCGTGGGTTACTTGGCTAGATTCTAGGATAGCTGGCAGTGGAGCCCATTTCCCTTCATATATCATATATTATTGAAGAAATATGCCTCAACGCTGAGAAAATGATGTTTTTGATTCCCAAATAAAAGTAATTTTATTAAATTATTGTTTTGTTGAATTTCCTATTACTAATATGTTCAAAATGAATTTTTGTATGCATATGTTCATCCACTTTACAGTTTCTGATGTGATAGCATGGAAGTAGACTCTGAAAAATCATGGTATGAAATGCAATGTTTTCAAATAGAGATTGTGGTGTGATTTCAATGATACTTCATTTATTGTGCAACAAATTTATGAGAAACTACCTAGTGGGGTACCAAAATAAAAGTGGAATATTTTTGTTTCCAGACATCGTGATGAGAAGCTGGTGGTATTGAAATATATATTATTATATTATCCTCATTTTACATTTATACATGTATATGAAGAGGATATGACATTGAATAAATTAATGTTATATTTCATTTTATTTGTTTCCAGATCTCTCAAGACAAAATGCATCAAACGAGGCTAAGAAAGTCATCCCTCACATACGGGCTCAAAAAGATTTTCTAGAAGCCGAATGACATTGGTAATCTTTTAATTATTTTAGATATTTATAAGAAAATATTATCTGTTTAATATATAGAATTGTTGATTTATCTTTGCGTAATGTAGTCACATAGTTTAGATCACGAAGCATTTTGAACTGAACTGTGGTTGGATGTTCACAAAAAATCAGATGGAAGTTTTATTAATGAGCCTGCCAAAGAAGTTGGGGTATGAAGTCAATTTTTTATTATAATAACTTATTATCAGTTTTTATTGTGTTAATATATATTGATATTTGATGTATTTGTAAAAATTAAAGATCTATCGGATGCCAATCCTGGGCAGTCTTACTCAGTCTCCAAGGATGACCCAGTTGCTAATGTCCTTGGGAAGGAGCATCCTGGATGAGTGCACGGGATGGGTTTCTGACCCATGCCATCTGAGGTATTTGTCATGCCACTAGGTATTCCAGCAGCATCTACTCTTGGATGTAGTCATTCCGTACAAGAAGATGCTCAGAAGGATATTGATTCTCTACGAACCACAATTTAAGATCAGGGGGTCAGATATTCGCCTTGTAGAAAGCGATTACTAATATACATCAGCAGATGAGCATATATGCCCCCGGTGGTAGTGCATCAACTAGTGGTCAGTAGGTAAATCACAAAAAATAAAAATCAATTAGTTTGAAAACTTTCAATGGTTTTATGTTTTAATATAAATATGCAACAGTATTTAATTTTCAATATAATTTTTGTATAGGTGATAGCAAAAAGTGGAGATGGAGGTGGAGAGGGTGACGATGCATCATTGGAACATGATTAGTTGTATTGTTGATGTGATGAACAAATATGGGAGTAGTTGGTTTGTATATGTACCATGTGTGGCACATATTTTCCACCAAACATTTTCATTTCCTAACAATTTATTGATTTCTCATGTTTCCTTTCAAGCATTTTATTAATTTCTGATGTTTCCTTTTATGTATTTATTCCTCAAGTGTGGTATACATCATTCTAGTTAGTCCTGTGGTTAAATTGGATGTTGATAATTTGGATGACTATGATTTAAACCCATTGTTGAAGTGTTGAAGAAATTCTTGATGCCTAATATTATAATATGCAATTATTCAGTATCATCATCCAAGAAGGTAAACCCTTCTGGATTTGGTATCCTATGACCGTGTGAATCACAAAAACATGTGGATTGATAACTATTTATTTGGAACTATTTTCTATGAAACCAGTAGAAAATGATATTCATTTTCCATAACACAAACATAACCTTGTTTTCTGTTTGATCCTAATATGATTCATGTAATAAAAATCCTGATTTCTTAAAATTATTCACGAATATATAAAAATTAACATGTCCTTACATGAATAAAACCTTAGAAAACAATAATATCTCACATCTATCATATCACTGAAGGTGAAATAACATCCAATTATAACATCAAACAACAAGAACAATAATCCCACACTGAGAACCTGAGGTTTCCCCCATATATGGGTTAGATAATCCCACAAAAAACACATTACCAAGTACTGAAACCCCTTAATAACATATAAAAATTTCAAAAAAATTATTCAATAGAAAATAAAATGGCTTTGATACAACATTGTGATGCCATTACCTGGGTTTTACTATACCGGTTCCCCAAACCAATATGCCACATGACAATAGGAATGCCTCCTCATATACAAGAGGCTTCCTACTAGTATTGAGGGTCCAATGAGGTATGTGGGGATAATATATCATCTTTACCAATGTAAAACAATACTATAAATCAATTTATATGATAACCAAGTATGTTATAAGAATAATCATGTATGATGTATTCAATTCAAAAAATTGTGTAAACCCCCGTAACCAATATAGTAATCATGTCCGTTCATACAAGTGTCATGTGTTAACAAATAAAAAAATAAAAAACCCCATAAAAATTCTTGTAATGAACTGTTTTTTAGCGGATAAAATGCGAATGTTTTTGAACTTTTTCTTTTATCAGCGAGTCGGTTTTAAAACCGAGATTCAGAATTAAGTCTCGAGTTATGGAGCCATTTTAAGCGGTGATATTGGACTGCATGTGGTAGGTTTAACCATGTGGGTCAGCCATGCGGGATACCCCGGGTATCCGGTAGCAGGCGCGTGGGCTGCGCATGGTTTTTTCTGACTGTGCGGGTCAAACCGTGCAGTCGGGTGCATTTAAGATTTTGTTTAAAATTAAAATAAAAGAAAATAAATAAATTAAAATTTTAACCTATCTAACTTTCCCTCACCGTCACTCGGTATAACCACCACGTGACGCACCCCTTACCTTCTCTCCCGTGATCCATGCACGACACCCCTCCTACGGCCTCCTCTTCGACGTCGTTTCTTCCCAGTTTTCCTCTCGGCTTCTCTCTGAATCATCAGGGTAAGAACTTCTCTCCCTTCTCCTCCCTGTTTCTGGCTTCATTTCAACCTAATCGACACCCCGTGAGGTGCATCCGAACCCTAGGTCTTATAAGTGATCCGGTTTTTCGTTTTTTTCTTATTTTAGGTCGGTGTGAAGGTTCTCTTGGGGTCCCATGATGTGCGTTCCGGCAACCGCCGCCGAAGGTGAAGCGGTTCGGGTGGTTTCAGTTCGTCGCCAACGTTGCAAGGTAAGGTTTTATACCCGTCATTAGTTTCACATCCTCCAAATTAGGGTCGTCATGTGTGATTGACTCCCTGGTATTTAATTGGTATGGTGTTGGGTGGTTTCACTTCGTTTCACGTTGTCGCTAACTCCCGAGGTAAGGATTTAATACCGTTGGTTGGTCTTGCCTCACTTAAATTGGTTTCTCCTTGTGTCTTGAGGTTGGCTATGGTTTTTTGATAGTGTGTTGGACCTTTGGAGTTGGTTTTTCCTTGCCAGAGCTTAGGCGACTCGACTACGTTGGCATAAGTACGTATTTATATGTATATGGGATCCCTCAGCATGCGTATATTTGTGCATGATAGCGAATATACACGTACAAGGCTATTTTTCCCCATTGCATATATAAAAAATGCTTGTGCAGGTGAGCGAAGACAGGCTTATGTGTATAAGAATATGTTTAAGGTTCCTATTATGCACGCTCATGGCCATGCAGTGCGTGTGCATAGAGGCTTAGTGTCCTTATACGTATGTGAAATCACATATGCCTCATGGCGGAGCAGCAGAGGCAACTTTATTTAGAAAGCGCCAAGAGCCAGAGTGGAAAGATGGATCCACCTGGAGGTAGGGTCTCTCTCCTTGCCCTTTAAATTTAAGTAAAGTAATAGTGTGTTTCATATTGCACTTCCATATCATTTTAATAATGCAATTTTAGTTCCGATTAAATGCTTCTGTGCAAATTGTGTGAATTTCAGGAATAAGATAAAAGAGTTTTCTTGGTAAGTAAACTAACAATTTAATAATAAAACCCCTTTTTCACGGTGTGCTGCCTTCAATCTAAAAATTTAGTAATAGTGTTTCATGATTTCCTTCCTTATTATTTGGCTTCTTAACTTTGTTAAGTGTTGAATGAGTTTTAAAGTAAATGCTATATATCACTAAATGAATTGTTTGATAAATTAATGTCATGTTTTCTAATAAAAATCCTCCCATGGAGGTGAGCTGTCTTCAAAATAAAAATGTAATAGTAAATTTTTTGTGCCTTCTTGCTTAAATGTCTTATGACTCTTTATTCTTGACATTATACTTGATAAATGAAATGCTTGTACTTGTACCTTACTGGTTACCAAAAATGACGTTGCTTCTTGAAAAATAATAAATGAGCCATGGAACCTCCTAAGTTCATGGCTAAACATGTAATTAGAACTTTTAGGGTATAGTGTTTACCCTCTTCCCTTTACTTCGGCGCTTATGTTGTGCCACATCTTATGCCGCTTGTCCCAACCTTCTGGAAATGACTCAATATTTCTTATTGAAATTCTTGGCTGTTTCTCTTATTCCCATTGTGGCCTTTGTTTATGGTGAGGCCCATCCTAGGTGCTTGCCTTGCCCCTTGGACACCCCTTTGGGTGTGCCCCACCTAAATTCCCCTTTTTCCTTGTTCTCTAAGTTATAAATTTAATGTAATAGTTTAAATTGAATTCCTTCCTTGAAAAATGTTGTTATCTTGTACCATTTAATTTCATTAATCATTTACTATAGAGGCATGTTTATGCCATACAGTTTTTTTACCTTTTATTGCTTGTGCAAGTTCCAGAATGTTGATCAAGGATAATTAATTGTGAGAATTGATTATAAAAAGTTGAGATCTGATCTGGATAATTAAATGTGAAGAATTAATTATGAAATGGTAATTGTGTCGACTAATTAATTAATTGATAAATGGTAATAAATAAATGAGATTCTGGGTCCTAGACATGGCGTTCTAGACCGATATAAACGTTGGGTTTGGACATGGTGTTCCATCCCAATGGTTATCCAAACTTGTGATATAAGGTTTTAGACATGGCGATCTACACCGAATAATTTTCTAGGTGTTAGACATGTCGATCTACACCAAATATGATTCAGGGTGTTAGACATGGCGATCTACACCGAATAATTATCTAGGTGGTAGACATGGCGATCTACACCAAATGTGATTCTGGGTGTTAGACATGGCGATCTACACCGAATAATTATCTAGGTGTTAGACGTGGCGTTCTACACCAAATGTGATTCGAGGTGTTAGACATGGAGATCTACACCAAATGATAATTGGGGTGCCTGACATGGCATTCAACACCAAACGAATGATAATAATGATTTATGAAAAGAATGATAGATGTGGGTAAAACCCGAGTGAATTGTGATCAAATAAAGAAATGTAAGAATGAACGGATTTCCAATATAAGTTGAAATGATAAGTGAATAAATAGAGTAAGTGAGCAAAATTATAAAAAGTGTTTTTATGCTTGAACCAAATTTACTTGTGTTGTTTTAAACAGGTTCTTATTCTGGCTATGGGATGAGGCCGGTATTGTCGTCAGGTGTACTTTTTGTAACCAAGACGGGCATTTGTTGTTTGGATTATATCACTTTTGTTTGGATTTACCAGCACATTGTTTAATTATATTTCATGGTCTAGAGTGGGCTAGACCCCAGTGGTTCCAGCCTACTGAGATGTATATCTCACACCCTACTCGGGCTGTCATTGCACTGGGGTACCCGAGTAGATTCTATTTGGTTGTAGGACCTTGTCATTGTTGTTTCTTGTACTTGGTGTTAGGAGCAGTGTACCGATTTGGGGCTCGAGATGCTCATGGATATCACCCTTGGGGCTTGAGACTTTTGTTTATTTACTTCTGCATTGATGTGTAAGTATGTCATGTGGTTTAATGCTTCCATATTATCATTAGCATGTCATGAATGCATCTCTTTTATAAACTCACGTTCGTCAATTTTTTTCAAACCTTATAAATGAAAAATGTTTTTTTCCACTGCTTTCTTATTATTTAAACTACTTCCGTTGTTGCTGTATTTTTGGTCACATTACATCACTTTGATAAAAGGTTATAGTCTCCCCCTGACTGACCTTACACCCTCGCCGCTAGTCGGCATCCTTTGGCGTAAGGGGAGACGCGCTTGAGGCCAGGTCGCGGGCCGGCTCAGGTTACCAGTTTAGGTTCGACCCGGGTTGGTTCGTGACAAAATGGTATCAGAGGACCCTCCTTTTCCTTTGTCTTACTATTTTGGGTTAGTAGACAGGAAACAAGGAATGTATCAGCGCTTGGGTAATAGCCGTGTCTGGGACTGATCACCCAACGTACGGTAAATGACCAAGTGGCCAGGGTTGGTAATTGATGTCCATGTTGTTTGTTATTACAGTTGTTGTGATTTAACCTTGGGTGAATGTTGTACTTTCCACTGCTTATTTGTTTATGAAGATATTTTTAAGAAATTTCTTGGCCTGATACTGCCAGGAAATTGCATTTCATTCATCATATTAGGCACTTAGAGATTCACATGTCATGCATATGTGCCATGCCTTTTAGTTGCATTAGTAGGATGCCTGGTAATTTTGATTGTGTGCCTTGAAAATATATCATGCCAGGATTTATTTAGCACGCCTCTTTAGAAATCATGTTTCGGTGATAGTTAACATGTTTTGGTGGTAATATGTCATGTTTTATATCTTGCTTGTGTGTCATGCTCTGTGATATAGCTTGTTTTTGTGATTTCAGCTTGTTGCTTTGTGTTAGCTATTTTTAGTGGCTTGTTAGCTTGTTGGTAACTGCTTTGTTGCTTTGGCTGAAATTTTTGGTTGCGATTAAGATGAATCCAATTTTCCATTATAAGGTGTATGGGTGCCTTATAATTGGGAAAAGGGTAAATCGTGTTTTCAAACTTTTTAAAAGATGGCTGCAAAAGTTTAATTGTTAAATGTTGAAGAGAAAGTTTGTTACAACTTGCATGTTTTGCCCGTGGGGCATTGTTTGAAAAACAAGTACTTTGTTGTGAAATAGTACTTGTGGGTTTGTTAAAATCTTCTTTCAAATGATTAAAGGTTGAAATGAATTAATGAAATACATAAAATGGAAAGGGTTTTTGAGCCTAGTAATCCTTGTTTTGTGTGACTAAGAGTTAGGGTCGATGTGTGTGTTTCATAAGGGACTAGCCCGAGCTAGGTAGTACCCTCAGAGCTTGAGTTTCCTTGTTTTCGATGTGATCTTACGATATGGTGATCATAGTTCGAGGAACATCACCTGTGCATTAAAGTGTTTCAAAAATATCACGCCGGTGAGTGGCTAGTTCTTGCGACGACATGGACACTCCTAAGGTGGGTATTGTCACATGAGTTTTGGTTTTCATGTTGGTGCTTGCTTGGTAGCACGACTTTGATAATGTTGGCAGTGTGTGAAACGCTTTAGAAACTCATTTAGTGTGGGAAGAGTTTCAGTGGTTAAGCTTCGACGAATACGAATGCCTCAGGTTGTATAGGCCCCAGAGATTGGTCTGATTGATCTTCTTAGCGACCATGGTTTAATATCAGTGTACTCTGCTGGATGAGATGAGCATGTCCCCCAACTTGACGTCGTCTTGGATACAATAAGATAGTGTCGGTTATACGCCGCTCTAAAGTTTAAAAGTTGTGGGTTTGTTTCTTAATCTCCCTCTGGTTGTGCGTGGGATGCACGATTTCTTGGAGTTACACTTCGTGTTGAGGCACGATAGTTTTATAATAGTCTTGTGCTGGCATGACTTGAGAATATCATCGAAGGCCATGTAAGGACTTCGGTGTACGCGTGGTTGATAACAGAACAGTTTTAAAAGCATGTCGTCTGTTTAAGGGCGAGTGTGAATTTCGGGTCGGTGATGTCTTTTGAGGAAATCATGCATGACCAATTTTAGTTGGTCGATCGTGATTCGACCATTTTCTTTGGTTGAGGTCCCTATAATGGCCTCGTATGTAAGCTCTGCTTTGATGTTTCTTTTGTAATAGGAGCGTTGGATCGAATTGTAAAGCCTTAGGTGCAGTCTTCTTTGAAAATGCTTAAAGGTGCATTGGGCGTTGGAAATGCAATATGACCAGTTGAATAAAACATCACGACCCTTGTTAGTCGGGTGATGTTTTTTTTTTGTTTTCTGAAGGCTTCTCAGGGAAGAGAAGCTTTTTAGGTGTGTAGTTTGTAACGAACCGTTTTTTTAGCTGATAAAATACGAAGATTTTTGAACTTTTTCTTATATCAGCGATTCGGTTTTAAAACCGAGATTCAGAATGAAGTCCTGAGTTCTGGAGCCATTTTAAGCGGTGATATCGGACTTTGCGTGGTAGGTTTAACCATGCAGGTCAGCCGTGCGGGATACCCCGGGTATCCGGAAGCAGGCGCGCGGGCTGCGCACGGTTTTTCCAACGGTGTGGGTCAAACCGTGCGGTCGGGTGCATTTATGATTTTGTTTAAAATTAAAATAAAAGAAAATAAATAAATTAAAATTAAAACCTATCTAACTCTCCCTCACCATCACTCGGCAGAACCCCCACGCGACGCACCCCTTCCCTTCTCTCCCGTGAGTCGTGCGCGACACCCCTCCTACGACCTTCTCTTCGACTCCATTTCTTCCCAGTTTTCCTCTCGGCTTCTCTCTGAATCATCATGGTAAGCACTTCTATCCCTTCTCCTCCCTGTTTTCGGCTTCATTTCAACCTAATCGGTGCCCGGTGAGGTGAGGCCAAACCATAGGGCTTAGAGGTGATCCGGTTTTTCGGTTTCTTCTTGTTTTAGGTCGGTGCGAAGGTTTTCTTGGGGACCCATGAGGTGTGTTCCGGCAACCGTTGCCGAAGGAGAAACGGTTCGGGTGGTTTCGGTTCATCGCCAACGTTGCGAGGTAAATTTTTATACCCGTCGTTAGTTTCACATCCTCAAAATTAGGTTCATGATGTGTTATTGACTCCCTGGTATTTATTTGGTAGGGCATTGGGTGGTTTCACTTCATTTAACGTTGTCGCTAACACTCGAGGTAAGGATTTAATACCGTTGGTTGGTCTTTCCACACTGAAATTGGTTAGTCCATGTGTCTTGAGGTTGGTTGTGGTTGTTTGATAGTGCGTTGGAACTTTGGAGTTGGTTTTTCCTTGCCAGATCTTAGGCGACTCGCCTGCATAGGCATAGGTACGTATTTATATGTATGTGGGTTCCCTCGGCGTGCGTATATTAGTGCATGACAGCGAATATACACATACGAGGCTAGTTGTCCCCATTGCATATATAAAAAATGCCTGCACAGGTGAGCGGAGACAGGCTTATGTGTATAAGCATATGTGTAAGGATCCTCTTGCGCACGCTCATGGCCATGCAGAGCGTGTGCATAGAGGCTAGGTGTCCTTATACGTATGTGAAATCACATATACCTCATGGGGGAGCAGTAGAGGCGACTTTAGTTAGAAAGCACCAAGACCCGGAGTGGACGGATGGATCCACTTGGAGGTAGGGTCCCTCTCCTTGCCCTTTATATTTAAGTAAAGTAATAGTGAGTTTTATATTCCACTTCCTTATCATTTTAATTATGCAAGTTTAGTTCCGATTAAATGCTTTTGTGCAAGTCGTGTGAATTGGAGGAATAAGATAAAAGAGGATGCTTGGTCACTAAACTAACGATTTAATAATAAAACCCCTATTTCGAGGTCCGCTTCCTTCAATCTAAAAATGTAGCAATAGCGTTTCATGACTGCCTTCCTTATTTTTTGGCTTATTAACTTTGTTAAGTGTTGATTGAGTTTTAAAGTAAATGCTATATATCACTAAATGAATTGTTTGATAAAGTAATGACATGTTTTCTAATAAAACTCCTCCCATGGAGGTGAGCTGTCTTCCAAATAAAAATGTAGTAATAGATTTTTTTGGGATTGCTTGCTTAAATGTCTTACGACACTTTATTATTGACATTATAATTGATAAATGACATGCTTTACTTGTACCTTACTGGTTACCTCAAATGGTGTTGCTTCTTGAAAAATAATAAATGATCCATGGGACCCCCTATGTTCATGGATTAACATGTAATTAGAACTTTTAGGGTAGGGTGTTTACCCTCTTCCCTTTACTTTGGCGCTTATGTCATTCCACATCTTGTGCCTCTTGTCGTAACCTTCTGGTGATGCCTCATTATATCTTATTGAAATTCTTGGTTGGTTTGCTCATTCCCATTGTGGCCTTCGTTTATGGTGACGCCCATCCTAGGTGCTCGCCTTGCCCCTTGGACACCCCTTTGGGTCTGCCCTGCCTAAATACCCCTTTTTTCTTTGTTCTCTAAGTTATAAATTTAATTTAATATTTTGAATTGAATTCCTTGGTTGAAAACGTTTGTTAGCTTTTACCATTTAATGTCATTAATCATCTACCATAGAGGCATGTTGCTGCCATACACTTTTTTTTACCTTCTATTGCTCGTGCAAGTTCCAAAATGTTGATGAAGGATAATTAATTGTGATAATTGATTATAAAAAATTGAGATCTGATCTGGATAATTATATGTGAATAATTAATTATGAAATGGGAATTGTGTCGACTAATTAATTAATTAATTAATAGTAATAAATAAATGAGATTCTGGGTCCTAGACATGGTGTTCTAGACCGATTTAAACATTGGGTTTGGACATGGCATTCCTTCCCAATGGTTATCCAATCTTGTGATATAATGCGTTAGACATGGCGATCTACACCGAATAATTATCTATCTGTTAGACATGGCGATCTACACCAAATGTGATTCGGGGTGTTAGACATGGCGATCTACACCGAATAATTATCTAGGGGTTAGACATGGCGATCTACACCAAATGTGATTTGGGGTGTTAGACCTGGAGATCTACACCGAATAATCATCTAGGTGTTAGACATGGCGATCTACACCAAATGTGATTTGAGGTGTCAGACATGGAGATCTACACCAAATGATAATTGGGGTTATTGAAATGGTGTTCAACACCAAACGAATGATAATAATGATTTATGAAAAGAATGAGAGATGTGGGTCAAACCCGAGTGAATTTTATCAAATAAAGAAATTTAATAATGAATGGATTTCCAATATAAGTTGAAATGATAAGTGAATAAATAGAGTAAGTGAGGAAAATTATAAAAAGTGTTTTTATGATTGAACCGAATTTAATTGTGTTGTTTTAAACAGGTTCTTATTCTGGCTATGGGCCGAGGCAGGTATTGCCATCAAGTGTCCTTTTTGGAACCTGGACAGGCATTTATTGTTTGGATTGTATCACTTTTGTTTGGATTTAACAGCACATTGTTTAATTATATTTCATGGTCTAGAGTGCGCTATACCTCGGTGGTTCCAGCCTACTAAGATGTATATCTCACACCCTACTCGGACCGCCATTGCACTGGGGTACCCATGTAGATTCTATTTGGTTGTAGGACTTTGTCGTTTTTGTTTCTTATACTTGGAGTTAGGAGCAAAGGACCGAGTTTGGGCTTGAGATGCTCATGGAGATCGCCCTCGGGGCATTAGAATTTTGTTTATTTACTTCTTCATTGATGTGTAAGTATGTCGCTTGGTTTAATGATTCCATTGTATCATTAGAATGTCATGCATGCATCTATTATATATACTGGCGTTCGCCAACTTTTTTCAAACCATATAAATGAAAAATGTTTTTTTTCCACTGCTTTCTTATTATTTACACTACTTCTGTTGTTGCTGTATTTTTGGTCTCTTTGCTTCACTTTGATAAGAGGGTATATTATCCCCCCTAACTTACCTTACACCCTCGCCGCTAGTCGGCAACCTCTGGCGTAAGGGGAGATGCACTTGAGGCCAGGTCGTGGGCCGACTCAGTTGACCGGTTTAGGGTCGACTCGGGTTGGTTCATGACAATTCTAAAATGGGTCTCGATGTCCCTCTAGTTCCCTCATACATGCTCTATACCATATACCAAACCAACCATATATCAAAAGGATTTTTCCCTTATACTTCCCTACAACCATGAGATTTACTCAGGTATCAATGGTATCCAAAAAAGGGTATGATTATAGGTTAATAGGACACCACCTATAGTGACTAAAAAAAATATTATAATAACAATAATACTATATACATAAGTACAATTAAATAAATAACATGGAAGAAGAGGTAAACATGTTCCATAATTAAATATCAAGCATTTAACACTGTATATCATTCAGTTTTATGATGACATCAAATCCCACCAATCCTTCTTCAGCCATGTCAAAATTCTATTCAATTAATATTAATGGCATTTAAATTTTTTTAACAACAATGGTAATTCATTAATAATTTCAAATTCATATACTATGGTGCACTAATCATTTCATTCATATCATACACATAGGATTTACTGCCCAGAAAGCCAGGTTAATACATTATCCAAGCATAGGAAACTCCATATACATCATATCAAGTACATTATGTATAATTTCATGTCTAGCCATCCCACATCAATGATAAAGAATTCCTTGTAAAAAAATTATTACACATGCGTGGGATCTGCTGTGTCCCTCATCATTTACTAACCCATCAATACACATTCCAAAAGGTCAAACACACTTGATCTTTTTGAAAAATTACAATATCATGGGTGAACCTATTTCATTTCACCAATATTCACATAGTTTATCACTTTCACTGCACTTAACATAATTCCATAACTATTCTATTTTACTATTCATTCATAACAAAAAACATTGTACATATTTTAAATTCCATCTTATAACATGGATATTCCCACATTTTCTATTCATTATTTATCCCCTTAGTTATCCCACAAACCATTTAACCATAAAAGTTATGATAAACAACCACTTATTCCATTTTGACGTGCTTAAAATATCTATAATCGGTTTAATTTCTTAGAACCTTCAATTTATCATTTAATAACTAAATTCACATGTTCAAGTGATCATTAAACTCCATGGGTGGGCATAAACCAAGTCCACTATTCATAAATATATCCAAAAACATCTTTGAAAAGTCTAACACATCATTGAGTTGATGTTATTTTTTGAGATTTTGTCTGATTTGATTTTTCTTTTAGGGCAGTGGTGGAGTGGAAGGGGAATTTTTTTTCTGGTCAGCTTTTCTTGGAGGTTTTAACCACCATGAAGAGTATACATGTAATTCAGTAGTGGTGGTTAAAACCAATGCTAAACGTAAGTATTTTTAACATTTAGCGGTGGTTTTATCCACCGCTACATAGTAGCATCACCCGCCTGCATTCCACGGCGGTTCTAGTGACTTTAGCAGAAATTTTACGGCGGCTGCATTTTATTTTATTAGTGGGGGTTATAACCGCCGCTAATGAAATAAAATCTCGGGCTCGGAAAAACTGCTATTAATGTGACGAGAACTGAGCTTTTTTCTTGTAGTGATATTAGATAGTGTATATGACCCTCAACACCAAACATAAAAAATATATGATATATATGATTATTACAACCATGCTGTTAAAGTAGTAAGAGTTAATATAATTGAAAAAATTATAAAATGTTTATATCATTCCAAATGTATATAAATGTTTTGATAAATTTAGAGTATAAATTCCCAAAATTTTTAATTAGCGAATTTTATTCATTAAAAAAACGTTTTTAGCCAAACTATTTTTAATTGATTTTATGGAAATTACTATAATTAATATATATATATATATATATGTTATAAAATTTATTTGATAATATGAATTTATATATTTTAATCCCAAATAAAAATTAATAGAGTGATATTTTTGGATTTTTTTGAGAATATTTTTTTTTGCGAATAGTGAATAATATTAATTTTTGAAAAACAATCATTTCATTTGAATAAATTAAGTATTTTAAAAGATATGTTATGATTTAAATTATATTTTCTTAAAATATGTATATTTGGTTATATTTAAGCAAATTAATTATATTTTAATCCTATTTATAGTTGTTTTTAGTGTAAGATTATATTTTGGAATAAAATCAATCTTTCTAAAATCTATTTTATTATGCATAATATTTATCCATATTAATTAATTAAAATACACCATAATGTAGAATTATTTAATGAAATTTCTAGACAATATTTCTATATAAATTAATTTAAATCCATATAATTATTATTAATAAACATATATATAATATAACATTATCTTATAAAGGAAAAATATGTTTCATGAAAAAAACTTTTTCATCATATTAGTATGTTTTATTTTATTTGGTATTATGTTAATTATAATAATTGAACTAGGTAAATGTTTTTAGATAATTTCATTTAAAAAAATATATTATATATTAAGGCCAATTTAATTTCTTTCATAATGAATATTGAAAACATTAATAAAACATACAGAGTTTATGGTTAAAAAGGGTTTATCTGGGGTTAAATTAAAAAGATTCTATTAAAATGACTTAAATATTTGTCTATGTTATATTTTATTGATATATATATTAACCGTATTTATAACATACCAACCTAAACCATCAAGTATGAGTTATAATTTTATGTAACCTCATGCGTGCCTCCCCATATACAAGAGGTTTCCGACTAGTAGTGAAGGTATAAAGTGGAATCTTGGGGAGAATATACCCTCTATATAATGTCATATGATCAATAATCAACAATAAACAATATAATAAATAATCAGAGTAACATGAGTAATAGTAAAATAACATACATGTAATACAAATAAATAATCTATCGTAATGTGAAAACAAGTCTGAATGAAATAAGGTAGATAATGTAAATGAATAAATAGTGTATCCTCCAAATTGTATCCCAATATGAAACTTTTTCCACACTTCTCTTCTCAACTATCCAACATAGGGCCCCTTCCATTTATCATATCCCTCATCCAATCTAAAAGTGCATCAAAATTCCCATTTAGGGTGTGAGTACAGGACACAGTAGGACACCACCAATGCATCCTTAACCTGACGTGATCAAGAATGCAAGTGTATTCTATAATAAAATAAATGCGTAACAAATATATAAATTACACAATCAAAAACTGAGTGATCGTGGGATAACCAAGCTACCACAAACCCCCATCTATACCTACATCGACTCTATGTCGTAAATGGAATGTGTGTCGATACATATCCAAAAAAAGCCATAAGAATATTGGAGATTCATTTGGATTCCACAATGTATCAAGGGAAAGACCTACCCAGAATCCATAAGGCATCAAGAAATACTCAGAATCCATAAGGCATCAAGTATCTATAACATACCAGGAATCCACAAAACATCAGGTAACAATCGTAATCAACATGGCATTAAGTGTCAACCATTTACTCAAAATCCATAAGGTATTAAGTGGATTTTAGTTTACAAGGTTATCATTTAGATCATTTTTCTCCATCTCACATCATGTACAGAGCCCAAAAGGTGTAATTTTATCATGGTGTGCACCTTTCAAGTATAATCATTCCAATATTACCATGGAAAACATGAAAATTCATTGCATGGTATCAACAATAGTACACATCATGAGAAACATAGCATCATCAAATACATCACCTTTTGAATCAAACATCATCATGGAATTAAGATATCATATCAATATCATGGAAAAATATCATACAATGGGATACACGCACACCTAAATGAAATAAAATTCAAGAATGATTTTAAGTAAATCAACACATAAATTAAATATATAATCATGTGTAAACAAGATCCCAAAAGGATAAGAAACATCCTACCTCAATAGTCATCTATGTGAAAAGGTAGGGATAAACCAGTTAAGAAATCCTCTTCATGGCATTATAATAGAAACGTCGATATTGAAGGTTCACCAAGGGTCCCTAAAGTACTAAATGTGATGATATTTTATCTCTTCTTCAAAATATTTACGACTGTCATTTAAAATATTACTCATAATAATATTTTATCTCTAACGGATAATTCAAGTCATCATTTTAAAATATTAAATGTGATAATATTTTATTAATATAATATAATGTTTCATAATATCATTTAAAATATTTCATGTGATGGTATTTTATCTTTCCCATATAATTTTCTAATTTTCAAAAAAAACTACCCTCAACAATCTGATAAACAACATTTGATAATTTTATTTAAAATTGTAATTTAATAATCAGGTGGGATTGTCATTGATAATTTTATTATACTATCATTTGATAATTATGATAATTATCCTATGATAAACCACGTAATTATCCCATGATAATTTCGATGATCTATCTCACACGAAAATTAACATATATTTGTCCTTTAATAATTTGTATAATTATACTGTAAAAATTATTTCTTGAAATTATCATTTCATAATTTTCTTATGATAATTTTTTTTTTCAAAAAAAATTCCTTGGATAATTTGATGTAATTACCTATTTATAATGTTTTATATTAACATTAAATAACACATGTATTCAACTATTAATAATTCAAAGAAATTATCATGTGACAATTTTATAAAATATTTCTAGATAAAACCATGGGATTATCATAAAAAATATTTTATTAAAAAAATATCCATTTAAAATGTAATAAATATGATTGAAAAATATCTTGTTTCCTTGAAATCAAAAATTTGATTTTGGTTCTACCCATCGAGACAAATCTAAATACACTGATCGTGCATAATTCTGAAAAATGGGGTATAATATATTGAATTTAGAAGATTGAAAGAATAAAAAACAATTAATTAATTGAATTATTTTATAATATATGGAGAAATCATCTCCAACCAACATCGTGCACCAGGGGAAAAATGAGGAACCCGCACATCTGGTTCGGGAGGAAGATGAATCTCTGAACCAAGGTTCAAAAATTTCCCTTAAGGTAGTACAGGGTCACTCAAAATCAAACAAAAGATCCATGAGAATGATCTAAATTAATCGGCAATTAAGAAAACCCAAAACGACATCAACTTTTAGTAAAACCATAACCCATATTTAATCTATTATTTTCTCCAATCATACTGATAGATTCATTGGTTTTGTGTTATTAATGCATTACCATTTTAATCGGGTCAAAACTAGTGGATTCATATGGTTTTTATTTGAGAAATTTCATCCATTGAGGATCTCCTACACTAAATAAGAAGGGATTTAAGACAATTTTTTTATTAATTAATTAAAATTAATTATTATACATAAAAAATAGATGACAACAAAAGTCGATTGCATGTAAATTTTATACATTACCTAGGGTAATCACGCCATTTTGAGGCTAACAGTGATCTCATATCTCTCATACCATAGACCAATTGTGGGAAATTATTTATCTACTATTTAAAAAACTAATTAAAATAAATTAAATGTAAAAAGTTGTTTTCGTAAGAGGGACATCCAAACGTCTGACACATACTAATATTATACCCCTCCTAGGGTAAAAAAACATCCCAGACATATCGGTGGTCTAAAAGATCCCATTAGATACACCATTTTGGAGTTATAGAATTATTTTAAATAAATTTTTCATGATTAATATAATATATTTAGTATTTTTATTCATTCTTTTCTGAGGCTTTATGGGCCTCAAGAATCTTACACTTACTCAATGCCTACCTAATAAAATATTACATTGAATATTCTAATATGTTAACTGGGATTTTTACTTATGTAAAACTTTAACCACATTTAAGTTATTTTTCACTGATAAATCATTTTTTTCGTATATGAAATTTATAATTTTTTTAAAAAGAGGTATTTTATTCTCATTGTGAAAATTGGGACATTAAAATTCTCCCCCCTATATTAGCATCTCATTCTCATGATGTATTTATACTATTATTGCTTGAAAATCTCTGGTCACTGAGCTAGAACATCAGACTCATGCTATCATGTCTTTTCCCTATTCAGACCATGCTTCCAACAAATCTAGACTAGTGGAATCGTCTTCTCTCATCATACCTTCTCTCTTCGATATATGATCCATGCCAGATGCTCCTCATAAGACACATTAATACCCATCTCAACATCCTCACAATCTATAACATGTGTAGTGTCTAGTATAAATATCCAATGCTGTGAAACATGGAATATTTATTGAATACATTTATAGGGATAAGGGAGGTCTAGATGATACACTACTACCATTGTCCCATCTGTGATCTCAAAGGGTCCAAAAAATTGGTGTTTTCTTTCCCTACTTCCCTAAAATCTATGCTCCAATCTTGGAGTCACCCTAAGAAAAACATGATCTCACATAGAAAACTCTAAGGGTATCCTCCTTTAGTTGGCATATAATCTCTATATTCTCTAAGAGGTTATCAATATCTTCTGTATTAGATGTACTCTCTTGGTCTTTTTCTATACCATAATAGGACCAACAACGGTTTCCTCACCCTGATTAATCCAATTGAGTTATGATCAATACGACCACCCCATAATATACTCATATGGTTCGATCAAAAACAAATCATGATAAGTATTATTTAATGAAAACTCAATCCGTAATAGGATATCATCACATGTTTCTCCATGGTCTACCATGCAAGCTTGATTCATGTCATCCACAATGTGTATGGTCTATTCATACTATCTCTCAATCTGAGGATGGTATGCTATGCTCAATTTCAGCTGAGTCCCTTGGGATTTATTAAAGCCCCACCAAAATCATGTTGTAAAACATGCATCTATATGTGAAAAACTACTCCAAGAGACAACATGAAGGGGAACAATCTCTCAGACATAGAGCATCCCCATCTCTTCCACTAAGTGAGTCTCTTTAGTCGGTAATAAGTGAGCAGACTTCGTTAACTGGTCAACAACCCCCCAATATAATCATTAATCCTTGGGGTCTCGGGTAACTCCTTCACAATTCCTATCATGATTTCCTCCCACTTTCACATTGGTATCGTGAGTGCATGCAATAATCCACCAAGATTTTGGTGCTCGGTATTCACCCTTTGACGAGTGAGGCATCAAGATACAAAACTAGACGTGTCTGTATTTATCCTTGCCACCAAAACAATCACCTAAGGTCATCATATATCATGGTCTCACTAGGATGTATTAATCATCTAGAGGTATGGAAATCCATTATTATCTCCCCTATGACATAAGTAGGGACTACTAATCTCCCATGTTCCATGATTGTGTCATCATTTTTCATCCACCATCTAGGCATTGATTCATCACTAGGTAGTTTTTACCTCATTGATAAACATTCTGAGTCTTCTTTATGTTCATCCATTACCCATTCCATAAGTGATGATGTGACAATCAAGGTATAAAAATACATAAAACCATTTTCCTCCAAGGAAACCATCATCCATTCGACCAATAAACTCATCATGTATTATTGTTCCTCTGAGTAACATTATCCAAGTCCCGACATGGAAAATGTCTTATGGATAAGGAATACATTATGAAATATTCCTTCCCATGATAATATGTGCTCTCAATGTCGAATGTTTGTAGACACTCAACCCAGCACCACTATCTCAGATTTAGGCCCCTCTATGTGAAGTTATAACAAAGGTTCTGATGGTCTTTTTAAAAAATAAATCTCTCATCAATGAGATAATGTCTCTAAAATTTCAGAGCATAGGCATTAACTTCCATCTCCAATTCATGTATATATATGTTCTTATTAAGGGGTCATAGCAGATGAGACCCATATGCAATTACATACTATCTTTGTTTTAGTACCACTCCCAAACCAGTGTCTGATGCAACATACACTGCATAAACAATTCCAGGCTCAGGGAGTGTTAGTACTGGTGATATCATCAACCTTCTCTTTAGCTTAAGGAATGTCTCATAACACTAATCTGGAAATTGTAACATCACTCCCTTTTTTATTTTTCACATAGGAAATTCTAGTGAATATATGTCCTAGATAATCCTATAGTAATATCCTGCTAATCCGTGGAAGCTTCTTATCTCAATCACATTTCAAAGACATGTCCAATACTGGAATTCATATAATTTTTTTGGGTTTACTGATATACCAATATCACACACCACATGCCCTATGAAGTTCACCTCTTTAATCTAAAAGTCACATTTTTACTGCTTGGCATAATGCATGTGTGGTCGAATCATAATCAGGCTTGTCTCTAGGTTCCTAGCACATTGCATTTGTGCCGGTAAGTAGATGAGAATATCATCAATGAATACCATGATTAAAGAGACCATTTATGGATGAATGATTTTGTTTATGCAGTCTATGAACATAGTTGGTATGTTTATCAGCCTGAATGGAACCACTAAGTACTCATACAGTCCATACATGTTCCAAAATTCTATCCATGGAAAGTCCTCCACTCTAACTAGTAACTATTTATTGGATGATCAATGGTCAATATTATAGAACCACTAAATCCTCATAGCTGATTGAAAATAGTATTGAACTAATGAAATGGATATCAGTTCTTTACTGTCACCTGGTTCAAGTTTCCAGTAATCAATGCATAGTCAAAGACTATAATGCACCTTCATGGAAAACAACATAGGTGAACCCCATGGTGAATTACTTTTATCTATGACTCAATTTCATTCACATGAACATTGACATTATTCAGCTCAGTTGGAAGATTATGATTATGGTATCAAAAAAACTATGATCCCAACAAGAACTCAACATCAACTTAACATGTCATTTATTTATATTCCATTTTATTTATAAGATTCCAAAAAAACAATCCCATTACTAATTATCCTGATATAATTTGATTCTCTAGAAGTATGAATAATGTAAGAGTTTTAAATCATTACATATTCGACCAAAGTTTTGAACTCGTATTTTGAGATTAGACACCAATAAAAAAAATTCTAGTTGAGGTGGCCCTACTACCTATACCATAGAGAAGGTGTGGGAGAAAGGTCAACTTCATTGTCCTACACATCTAGTTGTAATGTCGATGTGCCCCCCTATAGATGTATTTAGGCCTACTTACAAAGATGTTCTATAAGAAACATATTCTGTAACATGAAGGAAGAACTCCATAAAACAAAAGAGTCATTTGGATAAACACTAATCCATCTATGGGATCACACAATGTTTATCTTAACCATTCTGTGGGATTAAAGAAATATTTCTTATGAGTCTACTCTTAACCCAAGGTATACCACTCCTAGAACTAACAGGTGCTCTCATCCCTGCACGTTAGTCATATTCATCAAATATATATTTACACAACATTAGGCTTAGTTCAATTAATTAATGTCAATAATGATATATCACACATCATGAAAACCCATATATATCACATAAACATACTATACCAATCAAATAACACAAATCAATTCATTTAGTTAATGAACTATTGTTCACTGGAACAACACATATATATTTGGAATGTAATCCAACGTGCCTATTCTTGATGTATGAACAAACATGAAATATCATAAATCACATATAAACATCATGTTCTTCACCTGAGGTGATTTTTTATCAGTAATAACAACAAAACATAAGTTCCCCACTTTATGAAAACTCGAAAGTCCACTATACTATATTGGTCTGGCATTAACATAGTTTCCCTTCTCAATTCCCAACCATTCTAACTCAAGTCAACCCTATCTCCGACCGAGACAATAAAATAAATGTTATTTTTTCTTGATCCTATGATAACTTTTTGTAACATCCCAACCCGAACCCCCGAATTCGAGCTAGAATGTTACGGGACCTAATGAACACCTCCCCGTATGCACCAGGTTGTCAACTAACGGTGAGGGTATCGAGTGGTATATTATGGAGAATATACCCTCTATATCATGCCATAGGATAAATATTCAATAATAAAAAATAAAATAAATAATCATAGTATCTTGTAGAAAAGTAACAATGACATACATGTAATACAAAAAAAAGGTCATATAAGTGAAAACCATGTCCAAAAGAAATAATGAAGATAAAGTAAATAAATAAACTGAGTTTCCTCCAAATTTAATCACAATATTCTACTAGCTTCATGCTATTATACTCACCTATCCACTATAGGTCCATTGATCTTTAAAAGATTCCTTAGGCAATCTACAAGTGCATTGATATTTCTGAGTTGGGTGTGAGTACAAGACTCATTAATACACCACCAATGAATCTTTAACCTGATGTTATCATTTATATTTGTGTATGACATAATAAAATAAATGTGTAACAAACATATTATCTAAGAAAGATAAAACTGAGTGGTCATACGCTAACAAACCATCCAAAAACCCCTGGTCATACGTGCTTTGGATCCATACGAGAAATAAATTGTAAGTCGATAAGTATCCAAAAATAGCAACAAGGATATTAATGGTTCACACAGAATCCACAAGGCATCAAGTGAAAAAAAACCTACCCAAAATCTACAAGGAATCAGTTAATATTGAGAATCTGCAAAGCATCAAGTATTTCTAACCCACCTAGAATCCATAAGGCAACAGGTAACACTCAAAATCTAAAAGGCATCAAGTGTCGACCATCTACATAGAATTCACAAGCCATCGAGTAGATTTTGGGTTACAAGGTTGTCATGTTTTGATTCCATCTTCATCAAACATCATTTTCACACCCCATAATGATTAATTATATCAATATAACCACCTGTCATGTATACACCTACTAATACTTTCATGGAAAACATGACAATTCATATCATGATAACAACCAGAGCACACATAATAAGAAATATATCATCATCATATATACCAACATGTGAATAAAACATCATCATGGAATTAAGTTATCACATCATTCTCATGGGAAAAAATGTACTATATGCAACAGACACCAAAATGTGATCATAGTAATGCATTATTTCAAGTAATTAAACACATAATTTAAATATAGAAACATGTTTAAACAAGATCCCAAAAGGATAAGGAACTCCTAACCTCAAAAGTGGTCAATGTAAAAATGTAGGGACAAAAAATCCATGAAAACCTCTTGATGACCTTATAATAGAAAAATCGATACGTGAGGTTCAAAAAGGGTCCCTAATATGTTATATGTGATAATATTTTATCTAAAATTGATAAATTATTATATTTTAATTGGAATTATTACTTTAAATACTATTTTATATCTCTTGGATAATTCAAATTCTTATTTTGAAATATTACATGCGATAATATTTTATTACTCGAAGATAATTTATTGAATAATTATTTAAAATGTTACATGAAATAATATTTTTTTCTCTAGATAATTTTACAATTATCAATAAAATTGACACATGATAATATGATAAACAACATTTGATATTTCTATATAGTGTTTTCATTTGAAATTTTGGTGGGATTATCATTGATAATTCTATGATATTATCAATTAAAAATTATGATAATAAACCTTTGATAAAAAATGTAATTATTCCATGATAATTTTGATAATATTTTTCATGTGACAATTACCATATATGTATCCATGAATAATTTGAAAAATTATATTCAAATATTTATTTCTTAAAATTACCATTTCAAAATTTTCTAATGATAATTTTTTTCTCACATTTTTGTTTGATAATTTGATGAAATTGTTCATTAATATTTTCTTAAAATTATTTTCAATAAGATGTGTAATTTGCCTTTAATAATTGAAACCAATTATTATGTGACAATTTTATAAATTATCTCTAGATAAAACATTCTTATCATACTTTGATAATATTTTTTTTAAAAGATTTATTTAAAATAATTTCAATTGGATTGAAAAAAAACCTTTCTTTCATCAAATAATAAATATAATTTAGGTTATTCTCACTGATATAAGACCAACAATAATGATGGTGAATAATTCTGATCAATAATAAAGAATATATTGAATTAAAAAGATTTAAATAATAAAAAAATTGAATTATTAAATTATTTTAAAAGTGAAAAAGAACTCATTTTCAACCGACATCGCACACCATGGGAAAAATGAGGAGCCATCACACCTTTTTTGGGAGGAAGATGAATCACTCAACCTAGATTCTCCTATTTCCCACAATGTACATAGTGGTCACTCAAACTCGAAAAAATAGTCAAAAGAATGATCTGAATGAATTTGTCATTTAGAAAACCCAAAATGACATGAACTTTGGTTTAAGCCATAACCCTTATTTAATCTACCATTTCCCCCATCATAGTGATGGATTAAATAGTTTTGTGTTACTAATGAATTAACATATTAATCAAGTTAATGTGTTGAATGATTTGGATGTTTTGGATCAAATATATTTTATCCATGGAGGATATCTATTATTGAAGATTAAGGGTTTTAGAAATTACATTTTTTAATTAATTAAAATTATTTATTTAACATAAAAAAGTAACCAAAAAACTCCATTGTGTATAAAATTTATACCCTACCAAGGGTAAACACCCAATTCCATAGCCAACAAGTGACATATATTTCTTATAGGATACACCGTTTTATAGGTATTAATTTTTTATTATTCAATAATTAGATTAAAATTAATTAAATATAAAAAGTTTATTTTCATGAGCAAGGCATACAAACATCTGATTCATACTAATTTATACCCTACCTAGGGTAAATACCACATCCTAAACCTGTCGGTGATCTCTTATTTCTCATACGACACCCCATTTTGTTGTTATTTAGTTATTTGGAATAAATTTTTCGTTCTTAATATAATATATTTAGATTTTTTATTCTTTCTCTTCCAAGGATTTATGGGCCTTGAAATCATGCACTAAATCAATTTCTGACTTTGAAAATATTCTATTGAATATTCCAATGCTTTAACTATTTTTTTCACTTACGTAAATACTTAAACACATTTATGTTATTTTTCCATGAGAAACCATTTCTTCAAATATTCTATTTATTATTTATCAAAAATTGTTATTTTATTCTCATTGTAAAAATAATTATATAAAAATATATCATATAAGGATAAGTAATAGCCTAATTTGGGGACTTTTTCATGTTATAAATATTGGTATAAATATTTTTTTTCAAAAATCGGTGTGTGTACTCTCCCCCTTTTATAAAAAAAAATTCCATCTCCAATCCTATTAAAAACATAAAATCCATTTTTTGTCTGAGAATCCAATCCCAAATACCATATATAATTTCTTATCTATATCGTAGACTCCTTGGATTGAATATAAATAAAACAGACAAAGGCTATGATATATTCCTAAATATCTAGTAAAAGGAAGAGGTTTCCTTCTTAACTGGGTGTTTTTGTATTACTTATTTATCCACCTCCTAAAAATATACTTTAACCAATATAATATAATATCAAAACTATCTACAGATTAGGGATAAGTTTTCAAGTAAACTATATAAACATAATCAATCTCCACCTCTATCAAATAAAAAATAGAACCATCATTCATATGTAAGGAGAACTACACCTTGTAAACTAAATTAATTTTTTTAATTCATCTCTACTCAATGATGGATATAATTATGGGAATTATGGATATATATGATATTAATATAATATTTAAAAATATTAAAATTTATTACATAATTTTAATTTATCCTTTCCATCTACTTAAATAATATAATGCTGTTCAGGTGTCCATGTGAATTACCACCGTTACGAAGATATGTGATCCATTTTTCATCACCACATCCCCAGTATGATATATATAATTATATTTTAAGAGATAGTATTATATCTATGGTATTATTTTAATTACTTAAAGATTAACACAACATATCATTTCCCATAATGAATGTTATAAAATATAAATTTTACTGATGTGTATGTATGGACTACTATCTCCAAGATTATAACATAGATTATTTTTCATAACCATATTTCATGATTGATTTTAATTGAATAATTTATGCATAAATATGACACCAATTTAATGATTATTCTTAGGGTTATGTTAGAATGATGACCCCATTGACCTTTGTGATCCAACCAGATCAATTTTCTACATATGAGTTGTGTATTGTAAAAACAACTGATGGGAACCTATTTGATTAAGTAATTAATTATAACTTGTTAAAAAGAGTAATAAATATGAAAAAGGTTATTGAATAAGAAAATTAATATCATATCTTTATTATTTAGGAATATAACAAGTGAACATGAATATTCATAATTAAGGTAAGATAATTTCATTTAATACCCCTCTTCTAATACTTCCCTTAAAAATAATTTCTTTCCAAGTCTGTATTTTTAAATAAATTTAAAACTATTTTTATAAGGGGATAAAATTGTAATAAATGGGTATTTTCTTATCCATGTTGAATTTTTATGTGCTTTTAAAATTAAATTATTTGTATATAAGTTTTCACATTCTTTATAAAAAAAATTGATTTCATATTTTAACCTATACAGAGACAAAAAAATTTACCTCCTCCATAACCGTTGTTTGATTGTTTTTGGACTAAATTACAAGATTACATGTTTTCTTCATATATAATACTATATCCCTTAATTTTGGTATTTTTTTTTCCAAAAATGGTTTTAAAATTTATTGATATTTCAATATATAGAAAAGTTTATAATGGGTTAAAATACTATTTTTTGGAATATAATGTTGGAAATTGGAATATTTTATGTGTTATGATTATATTATGGTTCTTGGGGATTTTTCTGATGATGGGTTTTTCGGTTACAATCCATGTGTGGTTGGTTCTACTATAAAATATGGATCGATGGTTACATAGTTATAAAAGGACCGGTGGGTCTGTTATAATCCACAAATTGGTGGGTCTACAGCATGCTTACAATTCATTGAGTATGGGAGCCTACCATATAGTTATTCCATTTGTTTGAGTGATATAAAAATGATGTCCCAAGTTAATTAAATATTTTATCTAAACTTTATATTGGTTTTTATAGAAATATTATGACATATAATGGTATGATAATGATCATTTTTTATGTGATTTAAATAATATATTAAAGGGTGAATTTTATAACTCCTGAAAATCTTTTTTATAAGGTTAAAAGATTGAAATGAAACATTTATTAATTTTATGATTCTTTTGATATCCCAAAAGAGAAGTTTAATGAAGTTATTTTGGTAGATAAGGTTATTTCATGGATACAAAAATGTTCATTTTGAGCCTAAAGATTATTTGAAAATGAAAAATATTTATAATTTCTCCTGGAATAATGGGTTTCATTAAATATTTAGTATTTTGTCCTATGGTGAAATATTTTTAATCATCCCATGTTTTAATTTTTTTTATTTTTTTTAAGGATATTTAAAATCCACAAAGTAGTCACATTGAATGTCATGAATATTTTTCATGAAAATAAAAAAATAAATTTTTAAAATCATTATATTGTGAGAAAAAAGGAAAAATTTTAGTATTTTCGAATTTTTAAAATTATGGCCTTCATAGGAATGATTTTTTAATAAATTTTCAAAGACTCTAAACTTATAAATATCCTCAAAATTAACGAAAGTTAGTTCCTGAATAAAACTCAAGATTTTGTTATATTCACAGAAAGGTCTCAATTAATGATGATTCTATGGATTATTGATACTCATATCATAAGTAGAAGAGGGTGTCCCATAATTGATATTTATTGGATTGTTTAATGAATTATAATTTGTGAAATTTTTCATTAAAGGGTTCCATAGAGCCCATCATATGGATCATAACATTTAGTGCTAATATTTTTTTTGAAATAATTTTTGTCTCCACTTAATTATTTTTTTCAAATCCCCCGAATTTCATTGTTCATTAAAAATATTGAAATATTAATAAGTATTTCATAGTGTGTTTTGTTTTTATTATAGATACCTGAGCCTTTTACATAAAACAGTTCATAATTTTAAGCATAATTAATCATTAGAGTATAAGCCAAGGATCATTAAGTCTAGTGTCTTGGAAAACTAGGTATATATAACTTAAAACATGGGACTAAAAAACATATTTATTTAATTTCCATAAAGAGATGATAATTTCCTTTGAGCTATTACATCTTCATAGTATACCCTGGGGAACGCATGAATAAAGGGATGAGCTAAAAAGCCCAGTAAGGGAAGGAACATAAGGTTACATCTCAAGCACATGAGTTAGGAGGCATGACATAATGATATCCAATGCATGAAACTTATAAAATCATTTTATATAAGCATGAGATCATATAAAAATGGAATCATATGAATGTGGCATAATCATAAATCATATCTATAGTACAGGTCAATGCTAACCGCCAATCCCGTTTCCCATTTTAGTACGGGTCAAGGCTAACTGCCAATCCCATTTCACATCCCATCTCATGAGACTTAACCTTACCCAATGCATTGGACCGCTATCTGGGCACACCCAACTAAATATTTTCATGGTTATTCTTTCCACATAAATATTCTTATCACATGTATAATCATACATAATCAACCATACACAAACATAAGGGTACCTATGGAAAGAATTGGGTACCACAATCAGGACATAAATCATAACCAATGGGTGTATCATGAAAGTGTCCATGTAAGGAATGAATTATAAAATAGATGGACTTTAATAGGGTAAAATAGGCATATAAAATGGTATGTGGTGTCCAACATAAGTGAAAACATTTGAGAAATGTATTTTAGAAGCATTAGCATTAAGACATTTTTGTGCGGTTTTAAGGAAAATACTATAGAGCTTTTAAAATAATAAAGAATACATTATTTTATATAAAACCAGAATTGAACCAAGATGGTTTTCATAACAAAAATACAGAATTTACAAAGATAATGGTGACTTAAAACAGAAGATATAGTGCACTTGAAATTGGGTAAATGTTCGGGAAGTTCCTTTAAAACGAGTGTTATTATTCGGAAGTATCGAAGAGAGATTCAATTAAAAGCATGTACATCCCCGAAACATAATGCAAGATGGATCTTGGAACATGATTTTGTAGAATATAAACAGAATTTTTAAGTTATACATAAAATAAAAGAAAACAACGTTTTGGTAAAATGAAAGATAGAGCAACCCAAAGGAATAAAGGAAGTTCGGGTAGAATCCATCATGGTTTATTGGCATGGTATCGGGTGTAACTAAGAGGGCTTTATGAGAGAGATAATGGGTTTATCATCACTTATAAAACATTAGGGAATTATGGGGAAGGTGTATAAATGTACCCCGTCACTTGGTATTACACAAAAAGGCATAGCATAGAGAATAATCTTGATTAAGAGTAAAAAGGAGAGGATCCCTTACATTAAATCCGTTGGTGTTCTCCACTTGTTATTAACAACCTGAATTATAATATTTGTATTATTAATTAATAATTACATAACCCTCTATATATTAAATTTATTTTTTATAACATTTTTTAGTTCATTCAAATCGTTTTTGATTAGTTATAAGGTTCAATTTCATTTTTCAGGCTCGTTTGTTTTCTTGGCTTTAAAAGATCGGTTCACTTATATTCATGTCTGGATTATATGAAAGATAAAAGTGGTTGTCCATAATTGAAGTTAAATTCTTTAGTTAATATCCAGGAGATTACATTTTTGTAATTTTAATTAGGTTACTTAGAGTGAGGTAGAATTATTATATATATAACCATAGTGATAATCGTTTTTGTTAATCGGTGGATTTGGTTACAAAGAATGTGTTTTGATTTATAACATAATTCCATTTGTATCAAAGGATTTAAGAACAAAAAATTAGGATATAGTACATATTTAATAATCTGGTTCAACCATAACACAAATGTTTTCATGACCATAATTAATGATAATAATATAAATTGATAAACTGTTGTCCTTGAATGGGCTAAATTAGCACATCTCAAACAGTGCTTTCATTTCATTCAAATAAAAGGGTGGGGAAAGGAGAGAAGATAATGAAATATACCACTAGCATGAAGAAATTACAGTACATGTATGTTACTAGATTTATCATACTATTATGGTGAAGATAGGTGATTAAAGAAATAAAAAAAGAAAAGAACTTAAAAGAAAAGAAGAAATTGGGAAGAGGAGTTTACCTCTTGAGACTTCCTCCTTGGAGAACCTCTTAAGGGGAGAGGTTTTGGTATTTTGAGGAGGATGAGAGCTTTTGAACGTGGGTGAGGACCATGGGGAGAGATTTGGGCAGCATAATGGCAATACACAAGGCTATATAGGAGTGGAGAGAAGAGGGAGTGATGGGGTTTTTTATAGTGGAAGAGAGGAGGGATTTCATAATATTATAATCAATAATTTATTGATTCATCCCAAGACAAAGAATAGTAAGTCATCCATGACCAAGAATAGTAAATAAGGAATGAAATTTAGATATTTGGGTTCTTACATCACTTGTGATGTCAAGAATAGTGGGTTTTAATTATAATGCATTTATACGGTAAATTAATGTATTTTACTATTCACCAAAAATTCAAGTATTTTAGAAAAATCCCAAAACAATACCCCAAAAATTTTATGATGTGTAGAATCAAAAAATGAAGTCCATTTTTCAAAAATAATTTTCTAAATATTATTAATTTAATATTTAATTAAAATCTTAATTTACTTAAAAAACAGATTTTAAAATTAAAACAGTTATTATAGTGCTTTCAAAAATTACGTAGGATCTTATAAAATTATATAAAAACTATAAGACATTGATTTGATAATTAATGGACACATTTTAAGAACATAACTTTTCTTTTTAATTAATTAATTAATAATTATTTATGACTTACAAAATAACAAATCGTTTACTAAGGTCAAATTATCACTTTCTAAAATGTCTAAATTTTATTTAATTATTCACGGGTAAGGTTACTCTTATGTTATATGATTTACTAATCATAAGGGTCATATTACAATTCATAAGGGTGGCTTACTATTCACAAGGGTACGTTACTATTCACCAAAAATTATTTTTGTATCATTGGACTCCAAAAATCATCTTAAACACAACCGTAAATGTCAGATTTTCAAAATCCCCAACAAAGAAGTGACAAAAATATGTTTAAAGGTCACTTAGAACATATTAGTTCGTTATGTTGTGCATTAGTGTAATTTTATGACATATTTATAAGAAGTTAAATTTCATTGAAAAACTTTGGGTTGTTACATTCTTCCCCCCTTCTGAAATTTCACCCTCGAAATTTCATTTTACATTCTATGCCAAAAACAGGTGTGGGCACTTTTCCTTCATTACTTCCTTGAATTCCCATTTTTCCTCTTTGTACTTCTGTTTTATCCAAAGTACATTGACCAAATGAGTAGTCTTTTTGCGTAGAACTTTTTCTCTACGATCCAAGATCTTCTCTGACAACTCCTTGTAAGAGAGGTCATCCTCCAACTATACCACCTTTAAAGAGAGTACATGTGAAGGGTCTGGTACATACTTCCTTAAGAGTGATACGTGAAAAAAATCATCAACTCGAGCCATATTCAGTGGAAGTCCAAGCTGATAGGTCACTGCTCCTATGCGGTCAAGGATCTCAAAGGGGCCAATATACCTTGGGCTTAGCTTCCCTTTCTTCCCAAATCGCACGACTCTCTTCCATTGAGATATTCTAAGGAAGATATTATCACCAATGTCGAACTCCAAGTCCCTTCGACGGTGGTCAACATAGCTCTTTTATCAAATTTGAGCAGCTTTGATGTGTTTCTGGATGACTTGAACCTTCTCTATCATCTCTTGAACAACATGAGGTCCAAGTAGCATTCATTCTCCAACTTCATCCCAATAGTTTAGAGTTCTACATCGCTTTCCATATAGAGCTTCATATGGAGCCATCTGAATACTCGAGTAGAAGTTATTGTTGTATGAGAACAAAACCAATGGGAGATGCTAATCCCATTCACCGTTGAATTCTAGAGAGCAGGCTCTAAGAATATCATCAAGCATCTGAATAGTTCTTTTAGACTAGCCATCAGTTTGGGGGTGATAATTCGTGCTAAAATTTATTTCAGTACTCAAATAATGTTGAAGGCTCCTCCAGAATTTAAATGTGAACATTGGATCACAGTCAGAGACAATTGATGCTGGAACACCGTGCAGTCTCCCCACTTCCTTCACATATATCATTGCCAGTTGTTCAAGCGAGAGATCTTCTCGAATAGTGATAAAATGGGATTTCTTGGTGAGTTGGTCAACCACAACCCATATGTCATTATTTACCTTCGATGTCTTCGGGAGACCAGTTATAAATTCCATAGTAAAATTTTCCCGTTTCCACATGGGTATAGGCAATGACTGAATCATACCTTTGTACTTTTGTCGCTCAGCTTTAACTTGCTGACATACCAAGAAACTTGATATAAATTCCAAAATATCCTTCTTCATGATATCCCACCTGAAGTGTTCTTGGAGATCACCATACATTTTGGTACTCCCAAGATGGATAGATAATGTTAGGCTTTGTGCATTATCCAATAGCACCTTCTTTATCCCAGGTGATAAAGGCACACAAAGCCGTGTTCCAAACCGAATCACACCATCATCATCGATATGGAAATCTTTCAGATTCCCTTAATTTATTGCATTCACCCTATTTTGTATCTCATCCTCATCCATTTGTGCTTCCATAATCTTATCCTAGATGGATGGTTGTGAAATCATTTGGGAAAGGTAGGATTTATCCCCTACCCTTATGATTTCTAAATCCATTATTTTCATATCTAAGAAGATAGGGACTTTCAATCCGTAACATGGATAGAGTAGCGGGTTATTTTCTGGTAAGAGCATCAGCGACCTTGTTCACCTTTTTAAGATGGTAGTGAATAGATCAATCATAATCCTTGATTATCTCTAACCATCTCCTTTGACGCATGTTGAGCTCTTTTTGTGTGAATATATACTTTAGGCTCTGGTGTTCGGTGTATATGTCACACTTCTCACCATAAATGTAGTGCTGCCATATTTTCAAGGAAAATATCACGGCTGCCAGCAATAGATCATACATGGGATAGTTTTTATCATGGATTTTCAGCTACCTTGAGGCATAGGAAATCCCTTTATCATTTTGCATTAGCACACAACCTAAGCCTTTCTTAGAAGCATCATTATACACCACAAAGAGATCTCCACATGAAGGGAGTGTGAGTACCAATGTAGTAATAAGATTCTTTTTCAACTCCTTGAAATAGACTTCACATTCCTGTGTCCAGAAAAACATTACTCCCTTCTGTGTCAGCTTGGTCATTGGGTTTGAAAATCATGAAAAGTTATTCACGAATCATCAATAATACCCAGATAGACCAAAAAAACTATGGATATCCGTTACAGAAGTTGGCCTTGTCCACTATTCAATTTTCTTTATCATGGAAATGTCCACAGATATCCCTTTTCTGGTGATAACAATCCCCATGAATGATACTTCCTCCATCCATAACACACATTTAATATACATTGCATACAACTTCTCCCTTTTCAATCTATTTAGCACTGTTTCGAAATGATTCTCATGTTCCTCCTTGCTCTTGGAGTATATCAGAATATCATCATTAAAGACCAGCACAAATTTTTTGAGATAATCTCTAAATACTCTATTCATTAAATCCATGTAAATTTCTAGATCATTAGTGAGTCTGAAGGGAATCACTATGAACTCATAGTGTCCATACCTCATTCGAAAAGAATTGTTGGGAATATCTTCCTTCTTCACCTTTAGTTGGTGATATCCCGGCTGAAGGTACACATTAGAGAAAATAATGGCCCCACGATGCCGATCGAACAAGTCATCTATCCATGGAAGGGGAAACATGTTCTTTATGGTGATTTTATTGAGCTCATGAAAATCAATGTAGAGGCGCATTGATCCATCCTTATTCTTGGAGAAGAGGACTTGAGCACCCCATAGTGAAGCACTCGGGCATATAAAACCCTTCTCCAGATTAACCTGTAACTGTTTCTTCAGCTCTTCCAGCTCTACGGTGGCCATTCTGTAAGGTGTCTTTGAGATTGGCATCGATCCTGGGATAATTTCAATTGAGAACTCGACCTCTCGGTCAGGAGGAAGACCAGGAAACTCTTCTGGGAATATATAAGTGTAATCCCTCATGATGGGCATGTCTTTATGAATGATTCTATCCTTTGTCCCAATAATTTGACCTAGATATGATGTCTCACAAGGATATAGTATCCAAACCTGAGACGAAGATTCTAAAGGAGACTCATCTTCCTCCTAAAACTTGTAATGAATTGGAGGATGCTTCGGGATGTGAAAATTGATCACCCTTTCCCAAAAATTGATGTTGGCCATGTAAAAAGATATACAATCCATGCCCAAGATAGCGTCAAACTCCAATAAAGGAAGTATGACAAGATTTTAGGGGATGTTCATTCAACAAACATTAACCGGTGAGGAGTTATAAACCATGGATGCAATAATTTCCCCATTCGTTGTTCTCACAGATAAATTTACCTCCAAATTTTGAGGTAGTGTTTGAATAGACCTACTAAACTTGCAAGATATTAAAGAATGCGTAGAACAATAATCAAATAGTACATTCACTATTCATTAATTAATAACAAGCATACCTGTCACCACATCGTTTTCTGGCTCCACCTTTGTAGTAGTGATAGTATAAGCTAATTTTTGATGCCTTGGAGGTTGTTGTTGATTTCCTCTGACAACCCTCAACTTAGGGTACTTGTTCACATAATGCCCAAGCTCCTTGCAGTTATAACACTACACTACAGGCTAAGTGTTGATCTAAACCTTCCTTTATTCATCAACATTAATGGGATTTTTCATATCCCATTGGCAGTTCTTGTCCAGATGACCAAACTTTCTGCCTTTGATGCAATTATTGGTTCCCCTGAGACAGTCACCAAGATGCTTCTTCCTACAATTTTTTCAAAATGTGAAACTGAGGATTTTTTCTATAATGTGATTTTTTTGATGAACCACAAATGTTGTTCTCCATTCTCCACTTCTTATGACTAGGCCCATGATACCACTGAGACCCTCCAATCTCCATTTCAACCTTGAGGGCACAACGGTCAATCTCTTCATAGCTGTCGAAGTCTCGAATCACCAACACTTCTCAAAGACATGCCTTTAGTCCACTAAAGAAGTCATCTGCCCAGCTTTTAGTGTTCATGATAAAGCCAGAGGTGTACCTTGCAAGCCTTGTAAAGTTCACTTCATACGCCCTGATGGACTCATCTTCCTTATGATTGAGTCCAAGGAAATCTCTTTCCATCTTCAGATGGAGGGTTTGATGAAAAAATTGGTTGAAAAACATCCTCTTGGATTCCTCCAATTATATGGAATCAATTTCCTCATGGGACATTGTATTCTTGATCAGTTTCCACCACTGATCAACTTCCCCATCAAAATAATAGTCTACTAGAACAACTTTCTCTTATTCCGAGCACTAGAAGATAGAAAAAAAATCTTTTCAATGGAGTTAATACATTGTTCTACGAGGAGGGGATTAGAAGACCTGCTAAACATGGGGGGCCTTTCTCACATGAAGGATTCTACAACAACTTGCTCTTTCCTTGGAGTATAGGGATGTTCCACCTGATTCAAGTTATTATTCAAAACTTGACCAAGCTGAGCAAGTACTTCCATGATGTTATGAGCACCCAATTCCCTCACATCTGGCTAGTCATTAAGGAAATCATCACATTTCCTATCACATTGGTTGTTGGAACGTGTTCTTCTATTTCCCACCATTAACTATGAAAAAGAATGTATAATTAGAGGTCTTGAATACTTAGATATTGAGCATAAAAAAAGACTTTGAACATAAAATTATGAACTGATAAGGAAGAAGTACATCCTAACTTGTGATTCGTTAGGTTTATATCTAGGTTATCCTTGTTCTATTTCTTAACTTATATTCTTAAGGGCTTCTTTTTGTCCCTTAATAATAGTTTTTTCTATGCTCGTGATTCTACCAAAGCATATCCCTTGAGAGTGTCGTAACAAAGAGTGCAGCAAGGCCCATTATCTTGCACCAATTCCCATTCTATTCTAGCTCAAATCGGTGTTTTTGGGTTTTACCCCAAGATACATCTATGCCAGTTCCACCTCTACCTGCTCGTATCCTGACAGGGATGTATTTTCTTTATAAACCACTTACTCTATACTCACCAAAATTTTGGATCATTTTCTTATACTTCGTCTCATCCTTAAGGTTCTCACTAATGTGATCTATTCCTATTCCCCAAAACTAACTAGAACATCCTATGATACCAGCTATAGCGACCCAATCCTTTTACATAAAACATTTCATGATTTTAATACTAATTAATCATCAGAGTACAAGCCAAGGATTGTTTAGTCTAGTGTCTTGGAAGACTAGGTACATATAACATAAAAAAGGGGACTAAAACAATTCCTTGTTTAATATCCATAAAGTGCTTCTAAATTCATTTGAGCCCCTAAATATGCATAGGGTACCCTGGGGAACACATGAACAAAGGGATGAGCAAAAATTCCCAGTAAGGGAATTAACATAAGGTTACCTCTCAAGCACACGAGTTAGGAGGCGTGATATATTGATATCCAAAGAATGAAGCTTATAAAATCATTTAATATAATAATGGGCTCATATAAACATGGAATCATATGAATTTTTCATAATCATAAATCATATCGTTAGTACGGTTCAAGGCTAGCCGCCAATCCCGTTTCCCATTTTAGTACAGGTCAAGGCTAACCGCCAATCCCGTTTCACATCGCATCTCATGAGACTTAACCTTACACAATGCATTGAAGAGCTATTTGGGCACACCAATATCAACATTTTCTTGGTTGTTCTTCCCACATAAATATTCTTACCACATATACAATCATACATAATAAACCATACACAAACATAAGGGTACCCATGGAATGAATTAGGTACCACAATCATGACATAAATCATAACCAATGGGCGTATCATGAAAGTGTCCATGTAAAGAAAGAATTAAAAAACTACATGGTAATTCATAGGGTCAAATAGTCATATAACATGGTTAGTGGTTTCAAACATAAATGACAACGTATGAGAAATGTATTTTATAATCATTGGCAATAAAACATTTTTGTGCAGTTTTATGTAAAATACTATAGAGATTTAAAAATAATAAAGAAAATATTCTTCTATATAAAACCAGAATTAAAACAAGAATGTTTTAATAATAAAAAAACATAATTTTAAAAGTTAATGGTGTATTAAAACAGAATTTAGAGTGCACTTAAAATTGGGTAAGAGTTCCAGAAGTTCATTTAAAACATGTGTGCTTATTGTAAAGTATCGAAGAGTGATTCACTTAAAATAATTTATATCCCTGAAAGAGAATGAGAGATGGATCTTGGAACAATATTTTGAAGCATATAAAAAGAATTTTGAAGTTATACATAAAAGAAAATAGAACAAAATTTTGGTAAAAAGAAAGACAGAGCAACCCGAAGGAATAAATGAAGTTTGAGTAGAATCCATCATGGTTTATTTGCATGGTATCAGGTGTAACTAAGAGGGCTTGATGAGAGAGATAAGCGGTTTCTAATCACTTATAAAACATTAGGGCGGTATGGGGAAGTTGTATAGATGTACCCTATCATTTGGTATTTCACAAAAAGGAATCTCATAGAGAACAATCATGATTAAGAGTAAAAGGGGAGGATCCCTTACCTTAAATTTGTTGGTGTTTTCCACTTGTTATTAACAACTTGAATAAACCTATTAGGCTTATTAATTAATAATTCCATAACTTATTCTATATTCAATTTATTTATTATAACCCTTTTTAGTTCATTCAAATCCTTTTTATTAGTTACAATGTTCAATTTCATTGTTCGGGCTCGTTTGCTTACATGGCTTTAAAAGATCAGTTCACTTATATTCAAGTTTGGATTATATGCAAGATGAAAGTGGTTTTCTAGAATTGAAGTTGTATTCTTTATTTAATATATTGGAGATTACATGGTTTTAATTTTAATCCGGTTACTTAGTGTGAGGTCAAATTATTATATATATAACCATAGTGATAACCATTTTTGTTAATCAGTGGATTTGATTACAAAGAATGTGTTTTGCTTTATAAAATAATTCTATTTGTACCAAATGATTTCAGAACCAAAAAATAGGATATATTACATATATAATAATCTGGTTCAACCATAACACAAATTATTTCATGACCAGAATTAAATATAATAATAGAAATTGATAAATTGGTGTCCTTGAATGTGCTAAATTTGCACGTCTCAAATAGTGATTTCATTTCTTTCAAATAAAAGGGTGGGGAAAGGAGAGAAGATAATGAAATATACCACTAGTATGATGAAATTATATTACATTTATCTTACTAGATTTATCATAATATTATGGTGAAGGGAGGTGAGGAATGAAATAAAAAAAATAACTTAAAAGAAAAGAAGAAATTGGGAAGAGGAGTTTACCTCTTGAGACTTCCTCCTTTGGGAACCCTTTAAGGGGAGTGGTTTTGGTATTTTGAGGAGGCTGAGAAATTTCGAACTTTTGGTAGGACCTTGGGGAGAGATTCGGGAAGAATAATGGAAAGGCACAAGGCTTGAGAGGAGTGGAGAGAAGAGGGAGTGATGGGGGGTTTTATAGTGGAAGAGAGGAGGGATTTCAGAATATTATAATCATTAATTTATTATTTCATCTCAAGACAAGGAATAGTAAGTCATCCATGACCAATAATAGTAAATAAGGCATTTGAGTTTGGGATTTGGGTTCTTACATCACTTGTGATGTCAAGAATAGTGGGTTTTAGTTAGAATATATTTATACGGTAAATTAATGTATTTTACTCATCACCAAGAATTCAAGTATTTTAGAAAAATCCAAAAAAAAATTACCCAAACATTTTTAGATGCGTAGAATCCAAAAATGCAGTCCATTTTTCATGAATAATTTTCAAATTATTATTAATTTAATATTTAATTAAAATCATAATTTACATAAAAAACAGTTTTGAAAATTAAAACTGATTTTATAGTGCATTCAAAAATTACGTAGGGTATGATAAAATTATCTAAAAACTATAATAAATTGATTTAATAATTAATGAACACATTTTAAGAAAATACATTTTCTTTTAAATTAATTAATTAATAATTATTTATGACTTACAAAATACCAAAACGTATACTAAGTTCAAATTGTCACTTTCTAAGATGTCTATATTTTATTTAATTATTCATGGGAAAGGTTACTCTTATGTTGGAGTATTTACTATTCATAAGGGTCATATTACTATTCATAAGGTTCATATTACTATTCATAAGGGTAGGTTACTATTCACAAGGGTGCGTTACTATTCACCAAAAATTATTTTTTGTTTCATTAAACTCCAAAAATCATCTTAAACACAACCGTGAATGTGGAATTTTCAAAATCCCCAAAACTGAAGTGACAAACATATGTTTAAAGGTGACTTAGCACTTAGTAGTTCATCATGTTGTGCATTCATGTGATTTTATGACATATTTATAAGATGGTAAATTCCATTGAAAAACATTGGGACGTTACATGTATCTTCCTTTTGAAAACCCTTTCTTGGATTCCTTAATTGTATTGAAGGGTGGTGTTTTATAATTATATTTTATACAGAAAATACTTCAACATTATTTTATTTCACTATTTCATATCAATAACCCTGTGGCTGAAATAGAAATGGAATTGGCCCATGAATGCCATAATCTTTCCAATGGGCTCTTGAAGGTTGTTCAATTTGACAGTGGGTACCTGATGAGGAAGGTTCAGGTACTATATGGTTCCTAATCAAGTATTTTAAATTTTTATTTGAATTAATGTTATCCTTATAAATGTTGTTTCTCTAGATTTTTCCACTAGATGCATGACTTATACACTATATCCTTCCTTCATTTTATCATCCAACTGTAATTTTTTCTAAATTGTGACCTCTGGTCAATGTGTTTCATTCTGTATGATGGTTTTATATAGTTGATTACACTATTTTTTATTAATAATTAAGGTATTCATTGATGCATCACAAATTTCTATAACAGATCCTAGAAATAGTATAATCTATATAATAATCCATTTATCATATTTGAGTTTCAATCGATCAATTATTTGTATTGAAAGGGTATTTTTTACTATAATAGTGGTGGTTTCTGTATTCCTCCAAGACTCTATATAGGTTTTATTTTATTTATGACATGCAGTTATAAGAAGGACTATTTAGCCATCCATATATAAATTTAAATGTGGATTATAAGATTATGAGTGTTATATATTTTCAATTTATACCATGATAGGTTCTATATGTCATATTCATTGTAATCATGGTTGTGGAAGCTATATAACCTTTGTAAATTGACAAGAGGTTGTCAATTTACATCCCAATATGACTGTGCATGTTTTTGAAATAATTTAGTTATCTTTTTGTGCAGATCATTATTGTTATATTATGGAAATAATATAAATTATGGATTAGATAATTGTGTATTAACATTTTTATGCGATATTAGTATTGTTAATACCAAATTTCATGTGAACCAAGTCAGATGGGTGATAATTTGAAATTTGAAATCATTATAATGAGGGGATGATCATGAAATTTGTATTGCAGGTGTCCAATTTTTTGGAAATTGGTAACTTATTGAGTACTTATACTTCTTTGTTAATTCTTAATGATAAATAAAAATTTACCATTATTATATTTATAATTATTAGTTTTCTTTTTTGAAGTGTATGGAGTTGTTCTATCTAGGTGGAGCTCTCCCCGAGATCTAGGGTTTCTCCTCCCACACCTCCCTCTTTCTCTCTTTCTCTGGTTCTCGTCACTGATTCTCCTTTCATCAGTTATCACGATGGGTGGATCTTTATTCTGGTATTCTCATTCATGGAGAGTATTTTATTTTTTGTATTTCTTTCCTCTTCATGCTTTAGGTTCTTCTTCCACTGTTGTCATGTGATGATTTGTTATTCATCGTCAATTTGTGTTCCCTGAAGGTCACTAACATGCTCTTATTGCTAGAACCATTTCTCCAAAACCCCACATTGGTTTGACTCGATGGCACTCTGGTGGATTGGCATCTTTTCGTATCGATGTTCGGTGGTTATCATCTTGTCTCGAACACCCATCTCTACTATTGATGCCTTTCTTGATGTACTAGAAATCATTTTGATCTGGTATGAAGGTGTTTGTAGTGGTTTTGGGATATTTTTGTTTGTCTCATTCGGTGTCAAGGGCATGTATCGGGGTTGTGGCTCTGGTGCTTGGTCTCAGCAATTGCATCTCGTATTGGTTCTCGTCTGTTCTTGTGGTTCTTTTTTCATTGTTATTCTCAGATTTCTGATGGTCCTTCGACCTTGGTATTGTTGTTCGGCCTTGGATTATGTCTATCCCGGTGATGTTTAAGATTGGATGATGGTGGAGCCTCCGTCATTTTTCATTTTTTATCACATTTTTGTGATTTTCTGGTTTGGTTTTCATTCTCACAACATTAGTAGGGTTAGGAGAAGTTTTTTCTATTAGGATCCAATGTTCTTTTGGGTTTTTTCTGGTAACAATTTTCTAGGATAATTTCCCTCTATTTCAATGGCTTCCGGGTGTGGACGTCGAGGATGGTTATGGAAACTCTGGCAATGACAGTGGCGATGATAAAGGTGGTGGTTTTGTGAAGCGATAATGATGTAGGTGACTGGATGTTAGTTTTTTGTCAGGTCAAATCGAAGCAGATGAGTGAATTTGCGACTCGAGGTGGCTCTTGGATCAATCCATAATGATGCAGTTGGCACTTGATATGGAAAGCAACGTTAGGATTCTGAAATTTCAACTGGAAACCATGTTAATGGCACGACGCTTTGGTTATAAAGAAGTGTTAAGTAATGGTTTTCTCTTGTTTTTGGAATGTGGTGCATTTTCATAATATGGTGAAGTATTTTGAACATTCTGATGTACGATTACCACTTACCCTTAAAGTGACTATTATAACATATCAAGAAATATATTTGAAGGAATTTTTTTGTCTAAAAAATATATATATATGTATAATTATGGAAATATTCTATTAATCCTTATATATATATATATAATTGTATTTTTATTATTTATTGAGGATTATTTTTGTTTAATATTATTGTTATTATTCATTCACATTTAATTATACATATACATATGGACATAATCCATTATCCAATGATAATTTTATGATATTGGTGATAATTAATTCACCTAATATAAATATATAATTATAGTTATACATCATTCACCATGATTTCTATATACACCTATAGTGACCACCCTTTAACAATGTTATTTTTAATCCAATATTGATAACCCATTTACCTTATTTATTGATTATGTTTATTGTGATAGTAAATTTACCAATGGTTTCGGTAATAGTGGTGATAACTTATCCACTAATACATCTTCTGTTATAATGATTGCCTTTTAACTTTAATATATATTATAGTTATAATTAATTATTCATTTTGATTTTTATGATAGTGATAACCTATTCACTTTATAATTATTTTTGGTAACAATAATTTTACCCAATTATTGATTATGGTGATAACGTGTTCACCGATATTATGTTATGTTGTGGTGTTAACATGTTATCCTTGTTCATGTTATGAGATGAGATAACTTATTCCCAAAAACCAATATTTGTGGTGTAAAAAATTAAAAGATATAATTAATTGTATAGATGATATTCCATTCAACAATTCGATTATGATCTTGATATGTGACTAAGAAACTAAATCCAAGATAGTATAATGATGTTATTTGAGATCATCAAATTGGTTATCGATTATTTATTGATAAATTTTTGTAATTTTTTAATTTAATTATACTATAAGATCATATTATATATATATTGACAAATAACTAATGTAATTTAGTATTAGTTTTTGTGTTGGACTAATATGTATTGTTTATCAAATAGTACATGTAAGCATTTTTCAACATAAAGAATTGGGATCAAGGATATAGGAAAGGGAAAGATGCCTACATGTTATGGTTGAGTAGGATACATGGATGGATATGGATATGGGATTAGGTGGAGTCTCATACAAAAATTTTATATTAAAAATTAAAATTTTAATATTATGTATTAGGAT
This sequence comes from Viscum album, assembly GCA_963277665.1. Taxonomy (NCBI): domain Eukaryota; kingdom Viridiplantae; phylum Streptophyta; class Magnoliopsida; order Santalales; family Viscaceae; genus Viscum; species Viscum album. The sequence continues at coordinate 2,011,673,583 of OY728155.1, forward strand.
TAATATATGATCAGACCAGCAATGAGCAACTTCATAGTAATTATTATTTGACAACTTTAATTGTATCCTGTATGGATGAAAGACAATATTATTTGATTTTTCTGATTTTTGAATGTGGATGAGACTATGTTTGGTTATTTATGACTTTAAAATTGATTTCATAGAACTAAATTAGATTTGAGGGAGGAAAAAATGGATTTGAAAAGGATAAAATAAGAAATATAAAGATTATTTTTTTATGGGAACCATAATAATTTTGTGGAGGTCCTCCTGATGTCCATTGAAAAAAAAAATTATATAGCCACTATGGTGGAACTAAAAGATATGTTATGGTCCCAAAACTATGGTATAACCTTAGGAATGTATTGTATATAAATATGGTAAATCTTTTATCCTTTTTTATGACATTTTGTAAACCATTTTGATCCACTACCACCCTCACTCACCCCACTCTCTACCTAGAAAAAATAATGGAGATATCTCCTCAAATTATAGATTTTTTATATCTTCCATTTTCTTCCATTATATAGGGTTAATCAATATCTATATCTTAATGGGTGGGTCTGGGTAATATTTCTCTAATTTCTCATTTTTCTTCCTCTACCATCACTTTTTTACCTTAGTGTTTCTATGTTCTTCAATTTGGGATCTCACTAATTTTATGATGGAATCCTCTTGAATCCCTCTCTTTCTTGTTATATGGGTGAGAGAAGACATAGAAGACAATTTTTGGATTTTTTTTTACAATTTTTATATATTTTTCAATGTTTATTAAATTTATTTGTGTTTTCCTTATTTGGGGAAACAATTTATTTATTCATGTATCTATTATAATTAACAATTCCTCTTGATTTATGAATATATATTTTTTTCAAATTTCATCCTAGGTTATGTGTAAATTTCAATTTGTTTTTTGTTTTAGTCAACTAGTTTTTCAGTTATCGATAAATAATTTTTAGTAAATGTAAATTTAGAAAAAAGGCGGGCTATTATGGTTCTATTATATTATATGTAAGGTATTATTAACAATATGTAATTATCCATAACTAGTACACTATCATGTGACTGATAAGGCTAGTTATGTGAACTCAAGAATTCGATCCATATTATAGAGGCTTCAGATAAGTTTTGATGGTCTAAGGAATAAAGTCGAGAGAATATACTATCTATAGTCAATTAATAATCCAAATAAAAATAAAAAAAATAAAACATGAGACATGAATCCCTATATGATGGATGAATAGAATATATCAAAATAATAATCAAAAAACATGTTTCTCAATACTATATTCTAGACTAGAATTCATGATGAAAATTATTCATTTAAATGACTAAATAAAGTCTCAATCATAAATACATCAAAACCATAGCCTTGTACCCCATGAATGGTCTCATATATATACTATAATAACATATAGAAAAGAAAACAATTAAGAACAATATCCCTTACCCTTTTCAAGACATTTATCTATGAATTCCTTATAGGAACCAAATGAGGTCCAAAAAAAGTGTGATTAAAAACCATTATGAAAAAACCTATGGGTCCATGTTATCCATCTCGAAGAAATAGATACTGAAAAAGTATGATAAATTGGTCAATTAATTCTTAAATTAATGTTGAATATCATATAAACCAAATATTTTATAGACACCAGTTTCATACTCAGGTTTAACCAAACCATCTGCGGCAAGATTCCTTGTATCTATATGAATTATTGGATTATAAAACCTTTGATGAATATCTCATACCACTAGTGTATTCCCCTACTGAGTTTGAATCGCCCATATATTATAAATTAAACAATCATTCTTCCCTTGTTTATCAAGTATCAGAACACTAATGGGATAAATATGAATTCATATTTTAAAGCTTCGTATGTGTTCCAAGAGTGAAATACCATGCAATGTGAAAAAGTAACCCTATCATACTATGATCTAGGGGAATTCAATTTCTAGATCAACTTATATGTTCCTATTTTTAAATACAGCACAAAAATGGAAATATTATCATCATAACTAGTGAAAATTACCATGATATCTCAATTGACCTACTGAGAGGATTTAAGACTCTTTGAGAATTATCATGTTTGAGGAAATTTTAATAGTCATCATAAAATGAAATCAATATCATATGAATTCCAATTTATCAACAATTACAAACTTGTTGAAATATTCAATATTGGTTAGTTTACCTAAATTCATAATTACAAACCATAAAAATCTATTATGAAATGTTAGCAATTGTCAAAAAATAATTATGACTATTCTAATTAACATATTAATTAAAAAAAAGATACACTTTTCTATAATTTAAATCAATTATACATCATGAAAATATTCCAATTATTATTTCAAGATAGTTAGACACTTTCAATCCACGTTATACTTTATCAATCATATTACATCAATTAACATTCTATAAAAAAATGCATTATAGATCCAAATGATAAAAAATTTATAATACTTACTAGGATCTATATCCATAAACGTCATGTTCCAATATAGTTTCATGTGTTGGAATGCCTCCTATATTGCTACAGGTCTTGTCATAATTTCAATTGGACCCGATATAAAATAAATGAGGTATTTATCATGTTGGTATAATCAAAAGAATTGATTTATAATTTGGATAGGTCAAATGCATTTTATTCCAGTGAATCCTCACATGTTACACATACTAGGGATGACAAATAAATGTTATTGATTTGTTTATTACCACTAACCTCATTAAAATAAGATAAATATATCAAAAATCAGTAATTCATATTAACATTCCACATAATAATCCCCAATGAAATGTAACTGATAGAAACATCCAATTCTTCAAATATAGGATCCAAGCCAAATACAATATGATTTCAAAAATTCCATGAATAACTCAACATTTCTTGTTGTTAAAGTTGAATAAATGATCGAAGAACCAATGAGATGTCTTAAAAAACCACAAAATCCATATCCATCCTTCACAATTTATATATATCTATATATAGGAATTATTTAAGGGTATTGATTTTTTTAAAATATATTATGAATGAAATAATATTATGTTTGTACCTCATAATCATTTATCATCCTGAATACAAAACCAGGATGTTTTGAAGCAATAAATATCTTATGGGTTCATGTAGTGCACTTTGATGGTTGGGAACCATATTAATTGGCTATTGGGTCTTTTATATGAGATCTCATCTTCCAAGTTCCCTTTGACTGGTTGGTGGGACTCTAATAAGTGAACTAAACATATTGTAAATCCATTAATTGGTAGGTAGAATGCCCTAGTGATACAGTGGTGTTGTAGCATCTCAATTATTGTATACAACAAATAGTATATTTCTATATCATATTCCCATGTCTCTAAAAACCTTATAAATAATGATTTGACAATGAAAAAAAAGATCAATTACAAGGGATTAAATGATTTTATAAAATATATATAATGATAAATATTTTAATAAAATAAAGTAAAACATTTTTGGGAATATATGGGATCTTAAAACATTTACACCATATAATTGTTCATCCCCAAGCTATAATCTGATGAATTTTCGAAAGGTGAAAATAAAAACAATGGTCCATTTTCCTCATATATCAGACTCCCAATTCAATTTTCCATCGTTAACTCATCCATTATTTCACTATAATCACACAATATGTCCAATATTATATTGTGGATTCTTCTCAAAAAATTCAATGATATAGATAAGATGATTGTTAAATGATTCATCTTCCTTAAGATATACATTATCAATATCTATCATGTGGGTCTTTTCATGGTAATAAATTGGAATCATGACATTTGAAACACATTATTCATTGTAATATATTTTTATAGAAGGGTCAATATTTATTCCACTAGACCAACCACTATAATACTTCAAATGACCTAAAAATGTTCTTAGCTTTCACTGTAGTAAGATAGAGTATTTCACCATCCCATGTGATACTTAATAAAGAATCAGATGACCAAACTCAAACTCCAGAAGACATATTTGATTTCATGTATATGAATTTTTATTTCTAATCACTATCAACAAAATCATTCTAATCAACTGAACCTAACCTAATATCCCCTAAAATAATGATATTTTAATCTCCCTCCTCTAACCAATAGAATGGAGAACTTAATAAAAATCTATACAAACCTTGAAGGTGTCCGTATAGATTAACTCCTCAAAGATTCTATTATAAGATAACTCTATGAGTACCAAATGTTTCTTCAAAGGACCATGGATGTAAATAAAGATCATAACATATCCCCAATATTTTGAATCATCTGTTAAAATTTTCCATTAAACTAATAATGGTAGGTTGTTATTAGAAGATCCTCTAATCCCAATTCCTTCATAATAGTCTTCAAACCCCATTTTGTTACTTCTAGATCTCATTTATAAATTATAATCCCCATAACACCAATAAATATTCCTTTTTCACATATAGAGATTCAAGTGATCTGTGATGTTGAATGCATCTCAAATAGGTAATAATATGGCTACCTTCATCCATTGATCCTTGATCACCCATGCTATATCATTTTTCTGGGTTTTATTATGTAATAATGTCACACATTCCATGGTAACATCATCATTCTTCAATTCATGAATAGGTAAAGATCTCGGTTACCTAGAAGGCCTCTAATACTTGGTATTTATTTTTTGATAGGTGAAAAAACATACCACAAATCCCATCACCTCCATCATCACACCAAGATGCAGATATTTTTTGAAGAGAATGAAATGTACCACCAATTTAACAAAATTAATTACCTCCTCATTTCCTCAGAAAGCGTAGAGTAATCGTGATATGTCAATAAATAAAAAAAACCTAAAAACTAAAAAGAGTCCAACCCAGTGGTGCATCTCCACTAGGTGTGCATTCTCTCATAGGTGAAACCTTTACATGAGATAACACATCTATATGTATCTAGTATATAGTCATGGAAACAACATATATTTATTTCATTACTTTCATCCATATGAATATTTAACATCATATGGGTATATGAATTGACTTCCATCATCCTCCACTCATAATAATATTCCTTCGCAACCTATTTCAACAACATCATACTCAACTAATTCACAATGATTTTTTCCTTTATCAAAGATTATTCAAACAAAATGTTTAAATATTTTATATTCATAACCAAATACTCTAATTAATATTTACTTACTACAATAAAAATATATACATGAGGCTCTGGTGATCCATGTATACCAAGAAACACTTCTCAAAAGATAATAACTCCAACATCATAATGCTTATACAACTACATTTATTTCCTCACTGTTAATAGTTATATTCCTCTAGTGAGGACTCAACTTCACAAAAACATGACCAAATCTTTTTACATGAAAACATCTTCATGACCAACTACAGATGCATTTTAGTACAGGGTATACACATGTCCTAGATTAGGTATGCTATAGATTGGTTCTGAGGTCAACATACTCTTTCAGTCATAGAAATACCTCTCAAAATCATTAGACTAAAATACATTCACCCCTTTCTTGCCCATTCAAGTAATTGATGATGACATATGAGAGAAGTATTGTATTAAATGATGATAATATCCTACTAGTCCTAGAAATCTATGAATCTCATATAAGTTTACGGGTTTCTCGAAAGATACCATGATTCCACCTTCATTGGGCCCACTAACACTCCATCCTATAAAATTTCAGGACCCACAAAGTGAACATTGATAATTCCAAAATGAAACATAGATAGATCAGTGTATTTATGTTTTTAAATAATTCTACAAGACTTCATTTTATAAAATCAGGGTTGATCATAACTGGACTTAGAGTACTCTAAGTTATTGTTGATTAAAACCACTAATAGATGATCTAGAAATGTATGTATAATTTAATTATTCATTTCCTTTACTAGCACTACTAGATTCATCAAACAAATGGACCTCAAAATGATATCATATGAGAAATAAATTATCCTTAAATCGTTATGGGGTAAGTCAGATGATCTCATCCTCAACAAATAGTTCCCTGATCTCAATTTATTAATGGAGTACATTTGGGATCCTCTCCATTGATATGAGGGATTTTCAATTCATGTGATGGATACCATTTTTCGATCATAATATGATATAGTATCAAATAATTCTCATATAATCATAATGTCCCATCATCCTTTTTGTTTAAAGTCACATGATAACCTTATTTTTGTGTAGTAGGCCTTATGAATCCCTTAGAATATAGATCTTCTACTTTAACATTAACTATTTAAGATATATTTGGTACATGGTGTAAGGAGGGATAAAAACTAATTCATCTTTTGACTATAACATGATAGATAACATGATTTCTATCTTAGGATATAAGATTAATAAATCTTTAGTAAAATGTCTTGAAAGTGTTCTACTACTATAAAAAAAATACTCTACATAGATTTTTCATCCTCAAGAATAAGAATTACTATCTAGGATTTGTGAAAATAATATATGCCTTAAATTTTTCTTGTATAACCATCTGGAGGATCCCATTCCCCTAGGTGAATATTTTTTCCCCAATCTAGATTTAAAAAACTCAATATCCTTTGATAGAAATTGATATTATACTTTTAAATAACTATCCAATTCATACCCTGAAACACATAAATTCATTTAATTTCCAGTACATATAACACCCATGAAAATTAGATTCCATTTTTAATATAAAACTATCTAAAACATATGAACCCTATGATCAGGCCATAATTACATATCAATTGTCATAACTACATCACGGATCTCCACATCCAAACAAACATTTTTGTAAAATTGTGAAGATATAAAGGAATATGATTTTAATGTATACAAAATTAAGAAATTATAGAAAACATATTTAGCATACCTATGATAGTGGAAGTCACTATATCCAAAATTGTAGGATTATAATATATACTAGGAATATGACTCTCACATCTTCCATGGAATTCAGGATTAATCCACTATGATGCATCCTCTTTCTAGAAGAGAATGTCATATGTCAAGGTATGATGTCTCTGACCCAAGGTTGAGTGACTACTAGAACACTAAGTAACTATATTTTAAGGTTTATCTATGTCCATTCCTTTATCTAGGTCCAGTCATAATTTTATACCACTACTCAAATATGGAGTTCTCCCACATAACCTCTATAAATGTAACAAAATATTATAATTTTGAAAACACACTGGATTGAAAAGGAATTAAATATGCATGTGTCCAAACCTTCCACACTAGAATCACTTCCCCTAGAAATGATCTGGATATGTATGTCTAATCCCTAGGCTAATCTACCCACCATTTCATGGGAAGTAACATTAATCGCAGTTCTTTTTTACTTCCTAATAAAGGGATCCAAAATGATTCTACTAGTAAATCCTTCCCTTCTCATGAGGTATCTTTTTTGTTCCCATTATGATGATAACATTTTTTTCATATCATAGATTTATCTCATGTGAAGTAAATCCACTTGTGACTTGACCACATAATGAATCACACACTATAAAATATTTTCTATAGTTGTCAGATTTATATCTAATGATGGGGGAAATTTTATATGTTAGTAATATTTATAGTGTATTCCGTAAATGTAATTCTTATTTATGTCATGTGAATTAATTATTAAGAATTTTCCTTCCTTATTGTCATTGGATATAAGTGACACAGAAACATCCTGACGATTTCCTTCCTTGAAATATCCTCTAACTATCCGAATTTATCTATGATATTTCACTATCTATAGTATGTTCTATATATCATATAATCATATAAATATACCAACATTTCCATGGGTGTCTTGAGAATATTTAATATCATCTATACTAACTCAATATATGAGATAGCTACAAGAGATCCAACCTCCCCAGTGAACATCGATGGGTTCTATAATTAGAACTATCTCATTAGATTTAAAAAAAATTAACATCATGAATATTCCCACTTTATACGGAACACGTTACCTGCATGAAACTACTAAAAATTTGATCATCCATATGTTTTCTCAGATCCTTATGATGTTCCAGCTTTTTTTTAGCTGTGTTCTTGTTACCACTCTCTTGATGTTAATTACAATAATGATTAGGAAGTATTTTCCCTATTAAGTTCAATACACTCCTCATATTAAATTAAATAAAAAACAATTTCCACAAAAAAATAATTTCTTAATAGATAATAATGGAAACTTCAATACTCTAAAAGTTTCATGATAATGTTTTTTGGAATTTCATAAATATTTCATTTATTTCAATTAATTAGATATGAAAAGGAATTATATTTTTGAACATATATGGAAAGTTATACAAAATAGTAATAATATTTATCTAGAATAAATAATAAATGGCAACATATTTCCCCACTATAAACACCATAATGTATTCTTACTAACCAAATGTCATACTTCTCTAGGGGTAAAATCACATAAATTAGTAACATCGTTGATAAAGTGAATTACCTAAGATTAAATTTCATCAGAAATACAACAAGAGAACTCCAAGAACAACAATCCCATCAAATGGGATATCGGTTTCCCCTCACATATATGAAAACTAAACCCATGTTAGGCATCATTTCCTAAATTTAAAAACTTATAGTCTCCATTCTATGTTCAAAAAAAATTAAATCAACTGAAAATACATGATATATATTAATACAATTCATTTCCTTATCGTAATGGTCTCTAATGTGACTAATAAGGGTATTTACATGACCTCAAGAACCCCTCTCGATATGTTAGAGGCCACTTAAAAGTATTTAGGGTCTAAAGAATATAGTGGAGATACAATACACAATGGAATATAGTGGAAATCATAATAAAATATGATATGTAAAACACAATATAAAACCCAAGAGTATGTCATATAAATATAAAGAATAACAATAATAACAATAAACTTTGTTATGTGACACTATATTCCAATAAAAATGGTAATATAAAATTCAAACATGTAAATAATTGAATTAAAAATCCATAATAAATTCTCCAAAAACACCAGTCTTAAACCCCATGCTTGGTTTTTTGTACATGCTCGAATCCCATCGAAATATACAACCAATATAGAACGTGGACCTTTTCCCTTATCCAAAATTACATTCATGAAGAGTTTTAGGGTATTAAATGGTATCCCCAATAGTGTGTGAGAAAAATTTAGAAGGATGATACATTTGGTGTCAAAAAATTCAGTTTGAATGAATAGTGTATAAACTAGTATGAAAAATATTTTATTTAATTAATAAATTAATATAGAACAAAAAATAAAATCATTGGAACTCAAGATCTAGGTTGACACCAAGGTTTATCCAAACCTGCTTCAGCATGACTACCAAAATCTTTGTTCATTGGTGTATTCCCATCCATAAAATTAGTTTCCCCAACCATATGTTGATTCTACATCTAAGGACAAATCACTCAGATCCTGACATGTAACCAACCATCTCACCCCTGAGAATCAAGTAACCGTGAAATAGTGGGATCTATGATAATTCAAATTCTAGACCCTCTTATATGTTCCCAGGGAGTTAGACCTTTCCAAGGGAATATGTATTTATATAATACATGGTTCTAAGTTAATTACCTTTCTATAGCCACTTACATATTGATAGAGAGAAATACCATACTATGGGAAAAATTGTCACAATACCCAATGAAAATTCAATTGTTGCAACCACTTATATAAGGAGAGTACATCAAACTATATGAAAATTCCGATGCCATATCAGTTTTTATAATTCTTCATCCTATGTAATCTAGATCCATTTTACTAAAAAAATTCAAAAATTCCAAAAATTTGATCATTTTCTATATTGGTTAATTGATGAAAATTAATAATTATCAAAATTAAATTCCATTAATCTTTATTACCAATTATACCAATAATTGTCCCAATTCCATTTCAATTATGAATTAATCCCTATGATCATGATCATGCCAACAAGTCTATATTCATTCATGAGGAAATTACAATTTCAATTTCATGAAAATTTACCACATTGATTCCAATTTATTTATAATCAATTATATTTTATAAATTAGTATAATTAGACAATTAATATTGATATTCTATGAAAAAAAATTCATTCTATCTAGGAACAATGTATAAATGTTCTATGTGATTTCATAGTGTTAAGAGCTAGAACACATACCAAGTATCTACAAATACTAGTCTCCATGCCAACAAACACAAAAAAGATATGAATGGGTTCTTAAATATATTTATTTCATAAAATTTATTGAGTTAACAAGAATTTTAGGTTTATCATATGAAGTGTAAGTGTCATCACACATGTTTCACATACAAGAGAAAAGAAAAATACTTTTGGGACTTTTTTATACCATCCACCTCATGAAAATATTAAAAATTCATCAATAGTCGACCATTCAGATCAACATTCCACAGAAAAATACACAACAAAAACTCATTGATACACACCATCAAGGATACATAATGATGTACCAAGATTAAGATAAGGATATTTCATCAATAAGAAGAACATATCTCCATTTTATGAGTTATAAATCATAACACGAATAAAAAATATAAGGATAGGTGTTAGAGAATCCACTAAACCATTAGAGTACCCTTCTATTTTTTAAATCCTTAATTATAGTTAAATTATGTGTAATTATGTGCTTAGAAGAGTTTATAATTAGCAGATATTTGATTCTTCTCCTCATATTTCAAACCATTACTGGCACCATTGGATGTCTGGTGTTATCCTCCAGTGAGCCTATATGTCTAGGAACCATACCACCGAGTTGATGGGACTCCTAGAGGATAGAAAATTTTCTCAGTTCCAATAATAATTTCAGTGAGCCCCTCTAGATAGCTATTGGGATTGCATTAGAATCACTAAACATCTATGTATCCCACATGTTTTATAGTGGAATACACTATCCCTCCCTTGGTGTTGTAACATCTCTATTACTACACACTAATTCTAATATTAAGTTATCTCAACTTCATGAGTCCCCAATAACCATATATAATGGTTTTACAATGAAATAAGGCTATGTTTCCAATGTTTAAATTTTATATAAAAACATAAATAGGTTCATCCTATGGAATAAAGAAGAACATACCTAGGAATGGATGATTTCATATGTGATATTTCATTGGTAAGTGGTTTTGAACCATATAAAAGTACATGGGACATTGTATTGTGAATATTTATTTACAATTGATATAATATTAGTGGAGTATCATTTTAATGTGATGTTTTTATAATTTGATGGATTAGCTTACATAACTATATATATACAGAATGTTTTATACTAATTAGATATATTCACCTGAGTACATTTCTTATATTTTGAAATCGTGGTGTTTTTCTACTGATTATAGTATACTTACACCATATAGTTTCACTATAGTGGAAATGTATTTGCATTAATTTTAAGGAGGTAACATAAGGTTCTGGGCGCAGTGGAGGAGTGGTTGGGCCGGCTCCCAACATCGATTTTTACTATGATCAAAGATTATTCTATGATCAATAGGATGATGAAATCCAATCTCCAAAAAATAAAATCAATGATTTAGATAAATAAGGAAGAGGCCCGAAACCTTTATAAAGGATCTTTCATATCTTGTTTATAATTAATTTCAGAAATAAAGTAATGCCTAGTTCTTTGGTATTTTCTTTGTTGACGATTTTGATCATCTGGAATGACCCTTCCTGATTATCTTGTAGCACTTGTAGGGATCCGACATAGAATCCCTCTTGCGGTGATCTACATGTGCTTTGATGGCCTCTGATCCACACCGCTCACTCTATGGGTGCTAGCGCAGAGAAGTGAGTGACTTATATTGGTCGTTCTTGATCACTTGTTCTTCATCCTTGAAGAATGTATCTCATTCATAAGAGGAGTAGGAAGAAGATTCGAAAGGGAATTTGTTTAGATAAAAAATTCTCAATTCACTAGGTGTGCAGTTCAGTACATGTCACAATATATGTATTTGTCTATTTATTGACGTGGTCCTTTAGTTAGAATATTTAATTTCAAAATAGAAATTTAATACATTCACAACCTTAGAGAAAACCCTTGATATTAATAATAAAACCATTTCATTATTTATTGTTCACCAACATGGGCAAAACAGAATTATAAATACAATTTTGCATCACAAACTCCACTTCCATTTATGGACCACCCGAATAAACAAAATATTAATTTATTCTCTTAAATTAATATTTTATTTAAAATCTAGTAAATAAATATTTATTAAATGTTCAATACAATAAATAAATATATTTTACCCACAATCGGGTGAATAAATATTTATTTAATTTATGAAATTGTTTTAACATGAATAAAATTATTCCATTGTCTTGAGAATAATATTTATTTATTAAATTCAAGTAGATTTTAACCAAGACCACTAGAAAAACGTAGTGTGTGGCACTCTAGGATTATTTCTCATTGGCATTAGGTGGGCTTTCCTAAAGTTGAAGAGTACTATATAGAAACAAGTCAAGGCACCCAAGAGAATGAACTTAAAGTTGGAACAATGAAATCCATATATGAATGCTCACTGTGTAATATACTTCATTTGTCGCAATATCTCATCAAACAAGTTTCATGATATTGTCATCAACTTTTATGCATGATACATCGTTCATTTCTACCTAAAATAAACTCATCATTACACAATGCACATGGAATCTTATGTGATGGTTCTATTTCAATCAAAGGTACGAGATATCAGCTTCTATAAATGGAAGAGACAAATCCTTCCTCGAATTATTCATTAATAACGTGCCACTTGGGACGCACCCAACATACCAAAATTCCAACCAACTTTTTGCATGGAGGTTTTCATTAGAAAATCAAATTGCATGAGTCATGACATGTATTAATTATAATCTTAAATTCTTATAATCATTACACATGCTCGCAGATAGAAATATTTGATGACACCAAAACATGCGGAATTCCTACTGGCTGGTCTTTTCTCATAATCCTTTGTCTTGGAGATTACCAAGTGCGGACTTCATGGGAGGAAGTCTCATCCAACCGTATAACTATATTTATGAATATTGTTATAGCATTTCAAGTTTCTCATCATACAAAGGAACTTACATGACCTTATCAATGTAATAAATACTCTAGGACATTTTTACAACATATTAATGAAGAAAAATGAAGAATATATAATAAGATGTTTAATATTTAAATTCATTAAATATCCATGTAATCAATATAAAACCAGTTGTTTCTAGGACACCAACTCTTAGAAACTCCCACATGAACTAGAGCCAACTACCTATGAATTTCATTCTGCTAGACCTCACGTTGTGATCATGTTTCTTCTGTGTCAAGGCTTTAGTCAAGGGGTCTGCCATGTTTTCTTCCATAGAAATACTGCTCACTGTATCTTCACTACTCTAAGAAAAATCCCTCAAGATATGATACTTCAGAAAATTGTGCTTATTTAACTAATATGACCTTGGATATTTTTTAAGAGCCACTTCTGCCATATTATCGCAGTATAGTGTGATGGGATCTTTACTGCCATGTATCACATCCAGCTCCTAGACAAAGATTCACATCCAAACTTCTTCTTTAGCTACCTCAGAAGCTAAGATATACTCGGAATCTTCTGTAGAATCTGCGACCACACTCTACATTGAGATCTTCCATCTCAATGCACCTCCATTAAAATTGAATATGTATTCCATTTGTGACGTAATGTAATATTTATAATTCTAGAAACTAGCACATGCATATTCTCTGATTACTAGTTCCCCATCTTCTCCCTAAACTAAGAACATATCCTTAGAACACCTTAGATATGTAAGGATAGTCTTGAAAACTATCCAATGGCAGTCACCTAGGTCATCTTGATATATACTTACCACACTCAATGCATAGGCGACATCCTACCTAGTACATAGCATGGCATACATGACTAACCAAATAACTGATGTGTATGAACTCCTTGCCATTATCTTTATTTCCCCATGTGTCTAGGGACACATTTTCTTGGAAATATTGATAGAATAAGATTCTAGGAACAATCCCCTCTTGGATGGTTCAATACTGAATCTCTTCAGTAACTTTTTAATGAATTTACTTTGACTTAGGCCCGATAATCTCTTACATCTATCATGAGGGATCCAGATCCCAAGACTATATGTTGCCACACCCAAGTCCTTTATGAAGAATCCTTGATTCAACCATATACTATTATGAAAACAACTCCACTCCCACTAAATAATTTGTAAACAAAAGGCTCACATTCTTTCCTGACAAAACAAAATTTTGTTATTGCTTCATCAAAACAAATTTTCCATGACCTGGATTCTTTATGTAATCCATAAATGGATTTTTTTTCAACTTGCATACATTATTTTCACACTTTGGAGACATAAACCCTTAAGGTTGTGCCGTGTAGAAAAACTTCCTAAATGTTATCATTATGTAAGGTTGTTTTTACATCCATTTTCCAAATCTCATTGTTACGAGAAGTGGAAATGGCCAATATAATTGTGATGGATATCATCATTGCGACTAGTGAAAAGGTTTCTTCATAGTAAATGCATTGACATTGTTTGAACCCTTTTACAAAAATTCTTTCCTTATAGGTACTGACTTGTCCTTCCATGTCTAGTTTCTTCTTGAATACCCATTTGCAACAAACCATCTTTACATCAACTGGAGGATCTACCAAAATACAACCTTGGTTTTGGTAAATGGAATCCATTTTAGAATTCATGGTTCTTTCAACTTGGCAACATCTCTACTACTTACTGCTTCTTTGCAGGTTAGAGGATAATTATTATCAACTAATAATGAGTCACCATCATCGGTAACTAGAAAACCATATTGTTCTGGTTCTCTATCCTCTATTGTACTCATATGTAGCTCTTGTCTCTCTGGAATAACTCTTTCTTCTATGGGGCTTTGTGGAATCTGTTCCTATACCAATTCTTGTGTACCTTGAGCCTCAACTTCATCAAAGTCTATCTCGCTCCCACTATAAGTTTTGGATATGTTCTCCCTTCCATTGAATATAGTGTGTCTTACCATTGTAACCTTTTTGCCTGAGGGTTTGTATAGGTAATATCACCTTGTTTCCTTAGGGTATCCTTTAAAGGTACACATTGTGCCTCGGGGTGCAAGTTTGTTACCTGAAGAGCACTTAACAAACTCATCACCTCTCCACACATGTAAATTCGATAATATGGATTTCTTTCCACTCCAGAATGCATATGGACTACCATTTATCGATTTAGTTGGTACTTGGATTATTATGTTCACCTCTATTTGTAACGCATATCCCCAAAGGGATAATTGAAGACTTACATGACTAGTCATTGATCTCACCATGTCCAACAGGGTGAGGTTCCTCCTTTCGCTCACACCATTCCACTGGCGAGTGTATGGAGGAGTGAGTTGGGATATGATCCCAAACTTCTATAAGAAATCAATGAAGTCTAGTTTAAGATATTGTCCACCTCAGTATGAGAAGAGTTTCTTAACCTTCTTACTAAGAAGGTTCTCAACTTAATTCTTTTATTTATTAAACTTATAAAAAGAAGCTGAATTATACATCATTAAGTAGATATATCCATATCTACTAAAATCATCAGTAAAAGTTATGAATTATGAGTACCCTCCCCTTTATTCAACTGATAATGGTCCACACACATCGGTATGAATCAATTCAATAAGTTCTTTATCACTTCCACCTTTCCCACTAAATGAGGCTTTGGTCATTTTGCCTTATAAACATGCATGGAATACACCATTTGGTTTTAGTTTGAAAGAATCTAAATATCCATCTTGATGTAACGTTTTCAAGAATTTATCATTTACATGACCTAGACGGTGATGCCAATGTTGGGTGTTGTATGAGTCATGTGATGCATATTTTTTATCAATTTCCATTACTTGGTTTTTGTAATCCAACATGTAAATATCGTTGTATAAAAGTGCCCTACCAAAACAAATTCTCTATTTGTAAAAGAAGCAAATTTCATTTACAAACTAGAAAAAATCTATTTGTATCAAATCTAGATATAGAAATAATTTTTTTATTAACATATATCACATAATAACAACCCTTTAATACTAAGATAATCCATGTTGGCAATGTGAGGTGGTAGTCCCCAACAGTTATAGCAGCAAGTCTGGATTCATTGGATTCCTGTAGATCTACCTCCCCTAAGTCAATCATCTTTAATCTACTTATTTCCTATATTTGGATACATATGTGAGAACCAAAATCTATATCCAATACCCAATTTGTAGAAACACATGGATTGAATATGATAACAAATGCACCTAAATCTTCCACTTTCTTCTTAGGCTGGATGTGGTTCTTCTTCCAGTGGCCCTTCTTGCCACATGCAAAACAAATATCCTCATGTTCCCTTTCCTCCCCTATGATCTTACATTTCTTGGAAGGATCTGAAGAATATTTAGGATTAATGCTCTTCACCTCCCCTTTCCTCTTATTCACCATAAGGACAGAAGGCTTTTCGTGCTTCATATATTTTTTCACTTGACGAATGAGGATAAGAAGATAAGATAGCAGCTTCACAATGTTGTTAGTATTAAAATTGAAAACAAAGTTAGAGAAGATTTGATGGAGTGATTCAAAAATGAAATCAGTGCCTAGTTCTTCATGGAGTTTAAACCCTAGAACATCCAGGCACTCAATGTAGCTAATGATCTTGACTACATGAGGCCCAGCTGAGGCACCTTCTCCAAGAATACTATAAAAGAGTTCCTTATAAATCCCAAACCATTGCTATCATTATCTCTACTGGTAAATACTACAAAGGTCCTAAAGCATGCTTTAAGAATCCTTGTTTTCATGAGACTTCATGAGCTCACTAAACATTAATGATAGAATCAAACCGTGAATGTTGACTGTGTCATTCATATGTTTCTTATAGACCATGAAATCCTCATCACTCGCCTCTTTGGTAGGCAGATCAGGTAATTTTTACTCTAGTATGTAATACTTCCGTTCATGGTGTAGGATAACCCAAAATCATCTAAACAATTCCTCGAAGTTACTGTCGGTGAGGATGTTGTCTTTATCCAGAATTGATCGTAGGGATAGTGTGGTTTACTATCATGTCATTTTTATTCTACAATAAAAGGAGGAGATCATTAGTACTTTCTTGATTACTTTTTATGATAAATAATAAATTTTAAAAAGTCTTGCATTATTTTATCAAGTCCTAATGACCCTCACCGTTGAACTCGGAATGTCCAGTTTCCAAGACATTCTAGGGGCAAGGATCCATATTCCCCTTCACATGACCACAAAAGGGTTGTTCAAGCTATTATAAGTTATTTATGTAGGCAATTCTTTTCCAACTATGGTCTTCCGGTTCCTTGATCTATTAAGTGGACTCCCCAGTCCTGAAATCATGACTTTGAATTTCCAAAACTCTTGCCTCCAATATTACACCAAGTCTACCAAGGGCTACTTCTCTTGTTGAAATATGGTTTAGTCAACCTGAAACCTTTCATAAGGTCCTCCTGTATAAAAGTATAACTCTCAGCAAGGGTTGGTAAAACACATAGTTTTATTGAGTTTTTCTATTAATCAAGTAACGAAAGGCTTCGTCTGACTTAATATTTTATTTGAGGGATTTTTATCTATTATGTGTGAATATGTTATTATCATTATCATATGATTGTTAATATTATGTGGAACTTACTTAAGTGATTAACCGTGTATTGATAATATTTATGAAATAGTGTGGTTAATTTTAGTTTCATCTTGCATGCTTGTTTAATTCATTATTTATGTGATTGTGACAGCACATCCATAATGATAAACCATAAAACTAGCAGAAAAAAAAATAAAGGTCATGATCATGTGATTTACTAATGGTTTGTTTATCTAGCGGTTGATAATATTACCCTAACCTAGGGGGAAAACATCTTGACCCTTTTGGGTTTGTGCTTACATCTTTCCACCAATCCACCTTTGTATCTCTTGGGATTGGTTTCATTTTGGCTCCAGCATGAACCGCATCCACAATCTTGGGAGTTTCATCCATTACATATGCCATTTTTACTCACATGTTGGTGAGGGGTAAAAGGGAGGTTTTACATAAAAGGAACCTCAGGCACACATGACCTAAATATTAATGAGGAGAAGGCTCAGAGACCAACAAATTTAATTTAAATAAATATATTAAAAGAAACCATCCACATACAAAGGTCTTGGTCTATCTCATGGTCATCCATACAGGCAACAATATTTACGCATAATTAAAAATATAATTCAATTATTTAATCATTCTTGTTTAAGATAAATCATGCTCAAATCAATTAATTATCAACTTTAACTAATCAATCCTTTTATAATAAACCTGTCTTTGAATTTCCATGAAATTTTAATACATCAAAATATTAAATAAATATATTCATTTAAAATTATATTTTTACGTAATTTTTAGCTTGGAGGAAACTTGGTGAATTCATATTCATAACTAACTAATGAGTAGAAATGAACATTATGTAGATTTTAAATTAAACACATATATTTAAACCACCTATCACATGTTTGTAGTTCCAACTACATGGCGTGTAAGCCTTTTTACCATCCATATGAAGTACATTCTCAAGGAAACATCATGTGAGTGTACTTAGGAAATCATCAGAGTAAATGGAATTTCCAATGGGCCACACGCCATGTAGTTCCTCGTTACACGGTCTCTAGCCGGGCAAGATGTGTGCGGGGTACACAGTCCAACCCTAACCCAAAGGGACTACAATTAATGTCTAGTTATTCAGACGGTGTATAATCCAAAACTGTGTTTACCCTATTCTCGGTCAACACACATAGTCATTAAGACTTAGACCAACTCCAATGACACATCTTGGTTTTTCAGACCAGACCCGGTGCATTAAACCATGGCTACATAGTGTGTACTGCCAAATACACATTGTGCATTCTGGTGTTGTACAACCCGGATCCTTTGGCACCTCCGGATGATATCCTTCATTTTTTTTAATCAAAATTAAAATAAAAGATCATTTATGTATGGTGAATGAGAAACAAAAGAGGAAAATATGTTGAGATTCTAATTTGAAGAAAAATTAACTTGAATTGAAACAACTAAACTGTTAAATGTGTAAATCATCAAATAAATATTTAAATAATTATAATCTATGATGTAACCATTTGATTCCACATGTAGGTTCTAGGCGCAGCGGAATCATGGTTGGGCCGGCACCCAACATTGATTTTTACCATGATCAATGATTATTCCATGATCAATACGATGTTGAACTCTAGTATCCATAGAATAGATTCAATGATTTAGATAAAGAAGGAAGAGGCATGAATCCATTAGAGAGTATCTTGCACACCATGTTTATAATTACATTAATTAATTTCATAAAAAAAATACATGGATCTTTCGTATTTTCTTCATTGATGGGGTTGATCATCCGGAATGACCCTTCCATATTCTATTATTGTACTTACATGGTTCCAAACTAGAATCCCTTTAGCGGTGATCCAAATGTGCTTCGATGGCCTCTAATTGACATCTCTCACTCATCAGGTGCTTGCACGGCCAAGAGAGTGTCTTGGGTTGGTTATTATTGATCAGTTGTCCTTTGGACTTGAAGAATGTATCTAATATTTTAGAGGGGAGGAAAGAATATTTTATATAGAAATTGTTTAGATTAAAAATTCTCAAATCACAGATTTGGCAGTTCGGTACATGGAACAATAGAAGTACATGTCTATTTATTAACATGGGGCTTCAATAACAATATTTAATAGCATAAAAACAATTATATACATTCATAACATTAGAGAAAACCCATGATATTATTACTAATACCATGTCAATATTTATGGTCGTACAACTTGCGCAAAATGGAATTATAAATAAAATTCTACATCACAAAATAATTGCAGCTTTATTTAAATCTTTTCCAACTAGTTAAATAATTATTTATCATCTTGTAATTAATTATTTTACTACCGAATCGGCCTTGGTCTTCTTGAACTCCAAATACATTTATTGAACACATGAATAAATAAATAATTTATTCTCTTAAATAAATATTTTATTTACAAACTAGTAAATATATATTTATTAAATGCTCAATAAAATAAATAAATATATTTTACCACCAATCCGGTGAATAAATATTTATTTAATTTATGAAATCATTTTAACATGAATAAATTTATTCAATTGTCTTGAGAATAATATTTATTAATTAAATTCAAATAGAATTTAATAGATACCACCAAAAACACTTACTATATTACCCTCTAGTATTATTTCTCCTTGGCATTTGGTGGGCTTGCCTAAAGATCAGGAGTACTATCTAGAGACGGGTCATAAAACCCAGGAGAAAGAACTTAATGTTGCAACAATAGTATCCACATATGAACACTAACTTTTTAATATAATCTCTTTTTCTCAATATCTCATCGAGAAGGTTTCATGATAGTGTCATCAAATTTTATGCTTGATACGATGTTCTTTGACTACCTAAAATAAACTCGTCGTTACACCATGGACATGGAATTTCACATGACAGTTCTACTTCAATCAAAGGGATGAGATATAAACATCTATAAATTGAAGGGAAAAATCATTCCTCGAATTATCCATTAATAACATTCCACTCATGAGGCACCCAATGTACCCTACTTCCTGTCAACTGTCTGCATAACATTTTTCATCCGTAAATCAAAGTTTGTGAGTCGTGACACGTATTAATGATAATCATAAAGTCTAATGATCATTAAACATGCTCACATAGAGAAATATATGATGAAACCAAAACACATGGAATTCCTACTAGTGAGTCTATTCCCATAATCTCTTATCTTGGAGATTACCAAGGGAGAACTTCATGAGAGGAAATCTCATCTTGCTTATGAGTACTCACACCTGACGGTCTGCAGGTTATGTGTCCCATCATAGTATGTCATCCAACCTCAGAACTATAATTAACAATATTATTATATAATTTCATGTTTCTCATTATATTGGGTATCTTCCATAACCTTATCAATGCAAAAAATACTATAGGACATTATTAAATCATAGTCATGAAGAACAATGAAAAATATGTAATAAGATGATTAATTTTTAAATAAATTAAATATCCATGTAATAAAATTAGAACCACCTGGTCCTAGGTCTCCAACTCTTACGACACCTTCATTTATTATTCTATTTTTTGAACATACAGTTATGATGTCAATAAATTCTGTTTGTGGGAGATGATTTCAACTCTGTAGTGCGGCAAGAAATCTATGGTTGTGTTTAGAACATAAACATATTTATATGAGACCCATTACTATTTTAATCCTTTAATAGGGTTTTTTATTATATCAGATTACATTAATTTCATTCATATTGGCATGTTTCATTTCCAAGTGGTTTTTTAAATCATGGAAGGATAGTTAATCACTAAATGTATTATTAATCCCACAATAGATGTTGCTACCAATTTGGGACAAGGGTTTACACCTAGGGCCATGTGTTATCATAATATGGATAAAATTTGGGTGATTTGGAATATTTTAATTATAATTTTTTATAATATTTCTGAAATTATATCATAAATAATTTAGATCTATAAAGAATGATTAGGGATTGAGAATAGAAATAATTCGATGACTCGGTTCATGATAATAATGCCATAAAAATGTATATGAACATATTTTTTATATATTTTTCTTAGTAAGGACATTTGGTCGAAATTTAGGTCCCACCAATTTATATGAGGTACTAATTTTAAAACCTTGTCCATATATTAGAATGACACTATAAAGGGTCATAGGTTTATCATCCTGTTACCGATCTGACGGGTACGTCTTTAACCATGTCAAGGTTTTTCCTTTTTCTTGACTAGGAAGGGTTGATAATGAAATGGGAGGATACATATAACAGTGAAGTGAGAGATTTTTTGTACACTCATCTTTATCTAATCTTTTCTATAGTATTCTAGAGAGTTACATGTCATGTAACTCAGTTACGTGATGTGTAGTGCTCTCTAGGTTCATATAGTAAGAATGTTCTTATCGTCATAATATTCACACCATGAAAGAATACACAACATTATTGACTTTACACATCATGAGTCATTTAATGAATTTTTTTTCATTTTTAATAAACTCATTTCTTGGTGGTTATGTAACATAACTATTTCACTATGGGTAGTGCGATAACATATCATGTATTACCCTAACTGTAATTTTAAAATGGGTAGTAAAGCTTGGCTATATTTTTCCCCTCATCACCAATTTTATTTTTCTCATGCCAAATCCTTCCCCATGAAATCATGGATCGCTAAAACCCATATAGATTCCTTCATTTAGAATAAATTAATTGTTTCACATGTGGTGTGAATTCTTGTGTAAGCATTCTTCTCTTTATTTATCTTTAGCTATTTATCCCCCTTTGGGATTTCAATAGATCATAATAAAATTGATGGATCTATTATCTATATAACTGTATCAAATTTCTAGGTTGAATCATAAGGACTTTTCATCATTTTTTCTCATTGATGGGTTCCATTGTGAGTGTTTGTTTTCTGAACAAATGTAGGTGGTTCCGTTTTGTTTGGACAATTTGAGTAACTTAGAATTTCTTGATTTATTTAATTTGTGGATTTAAATTAATTTTCTCAAACTTTATTTTAATTTATTTGATAAAAATAATATTCCATTGGACTGCGAGATTTGAAATGGTTTTGGCATAAAAAATGGAAAACCTCCAATTCTATTGAATCGGGGAGAATTTGTGGAAATTTGATTATTTAATTTATTTAATTTAAATTGTAGATTTGATGGAAATTTTTTGAATTAAATTTTTTAATTTAATTATGGAAATGGATTGTGAAAATTGATGGATTTGGTTTTGAAATGATTTCAAACTTATGAAAATGGCTTAACATGTTTTAATAGAAACCTAGTGGTTTTAACTTTTTAAATAGACATTTTTTTATTAAAACTCATTTTGGATTTTAAATGGAAAATTTTAATTTGAAATGGGAGGAATAGGATTTAACTGTATTTTATGTAGTCTTGCAATAAATTTCTCATCATTGATTATGAAATAGAACATGAATGCCATAGGTAGTTTGTGAGTTATTTTGACACACTCTATGCTTATATAATGTTATAAAACATAAATTCATTAGGTCAAATATTTGATGGGATAGTAAAAATTCACCATTGGATGGTTTCAATGAAAATTGTGTATACACATATTGTCGTGGTCACTTAGAGAGTGAAGAATACTATAACCAAGAACATTCGTACCTATTTAGTATATAACCATGTTGCTCGCTTGACTATATTTTTGATATAAATGTATGAAAAAGTGTTTAAACTCTGTTATAGGCCTTATGGATTTATAAAAATTATTTTATATAAATTTCTTCTTTAATATATTGTTTTTTAAATATTTATTCACTTGTGAAGCCACTGCTTAATGTTTTTTCCATCATTTGACTTGTATAGAATGATTTGTTTAAATGTGTTTTAAAAGGAAAAACATGTTTTTCTAAAATTAAAATCATTAATTTGGTTAATCTATTATTGGAATCTGATATGGAATCCTTTGTGATACCCTACTAGGGTTTTTAGCAAAAACCCAACCTAAGACTTCGGGTGGTTGTAGATTATCTCCATCTTGGATTGAGTTGGGGGAATGGATATTTTTTAGGTGGATCTAGTTCTTAGACCTTGGATGTCATGAGTTTTTTCCTTAGGGAATTGTGTTGTTTTTTCTTATTTTAGATTGGGTTATACTACCATTGGGCTTTAATTCCTTGTTGACTTCTATTACACTACTCCCAGTGGAGTTTATTTTATATGCATACGACTTTCTTGTCTTGCTTATACTATGTTTTATGGATAATTCAATCCCACTTTCATGTTGTATGATGTTAGGTGCTACTCACCCACATGAGGGGATTGGGAACTCACTTAAAGCTATGTTAGGGCCAAATTGGTTATTGGGTTACCTCGGTACCTGGGATGGTTCATGAAAAAATGGTATTCAAAGAGGATGTTGAGCATTGGTCTTGAAGTTAGAATTGATTTTCTAAAATCTTTTCAGGACTTAGGAGGTAGTTTTGATTGAGTTCTTAGCCAGCTCTCACCATAATGAACCTTAATTTTCAATGGGTTCTTAGGAAAATATATCTTCTTAATTAGATATAGTATCTTTTCTTATTTTGAGTTGAATAGAGTTAAATCCAAAACTTGTTTGTTCTATTGGTTGGGCTATTATTTCCATTATTGCTCTATTTTTGAATTATCTAATGTCTTCCTTATTTTCTGGTGATGTTTTGTAGCATAATGCCTCTATAAAGATGTGAAAATCAGATCTAATAGGGAGCTTCTATGGATCCATAGTGACTGAATCCTCTAGTGGACCTAAATCTAGTTGACATGATTGTGCACATTTTTCGTGCTCTGGGACAGGAACCACCTCTAGTTTTCGTTTAGTCTCCAACCGAGGAACCTCAAGGGGATGTTATTCATAATAATTTTAAATATTTCATTCACTAGAAGCCACCAGTTTTCAAAGGATCCATTGATCCTCAACAACCTTAGTAATGTTTGGGAAGTATAGAATGCCTTATTGAGTTCTTGGAGATGCCGAATGGAAAAAAGGTAAATGGTGCAACCATTGTGCTGGAAGGACAGAGTGGGAGATAGTGGGACACAATGGTGATGGAAAAGAAATGTGAGGGCTTAGAATTGTAAACATTCAAGGTTGTTTTAACTGAATAGTTCTCTCTATAGTCTATGTTGTTGGCCAAGGTTGTGGATTTTTTCATGCTTGATTAGGTTGAAAGAACTGTGACTGAGTATTCAAATATCTTTGCTGATATAGTGTTGTTTTTGCCTCAAATTATGTCTAATGAGAGGATGAAGGTTTGATGGATTGAGTTGGGGTATTGATTTTATTTCCATTCTCAGGTTTTATTTTCTGAATTTTCCCACTTATAATGATATACTATATAGGGATATGATGGTTAAGATAGACCAAGATAGAAATTTTGTTTTGATGGGAGTTTCTATTTCTCCTAATGGAGGTGTCACTTCCTTCATGGGAATAAATATGTGTGACAATTCTCACTATATAGAACATATTTTTATTATATTAATTTTAAATCATTTTCAAGAAAAACAACATAAAAACAATACACAATGAGGATCCAAAGGTTTAGTGTTTTGAGAAAACTAGTACCATAACATTTACAACATAAAACATAAACATTTATTTATTTCGTTCTTTTATAGATTTTTATTGAGCATTGAATTCTCTTTAATACAAGTAATCACCTGAGAATATACATCAAAAAGGGGTAACCTAAAATCCCAATATAAGGATAAGAACATGAGTTAATATAACATAGGATGAGAATATTCATTATCATCCTAACATATTCATATGATTATAATCATGAGAGGAAACATTAAGAGAAGATCTGAAATGTGTCAGTGCATAAAAATGAAACAACATGTCTTAGTGGTCAACTGCCACATAGAGTCGTGACTAAAGATAGCATAATGTTTACACATATTTCACAATAATAATGAGGTTAATCATATTTCCAAATTCATTATAGTTTTATATAATTCCTGGCACACCAATCACATAATAACATTTACATTGTGCTATATAATTCTGGGTTCACCTGTCACATCACAACATTTACATTATCAAGCATTCCACATAGAACAAATATCAATATTGAACATATAGTCACCCATGTAAAGGAATGGGTTTAATTTGATAAGAAAAAATTCATAATATTTGGGTTCTCAAATGAAATAGCGAATAACATACTTGATATTATAATCCTCAAACTTTTGTGAAGGAAATAATCATGAGAAGTAAAATGTGTTTTTTTTAGAAAAGGAGTTCTTTTGGAAAACAATTTGTTGGTAATAATCTCAGGTAGAAAATATTTATATCCTAGAAAAGTTAATATAATGAGTAATAAATTATTTCTAAGGAATAATTATTCTGAAAATTGAGTGAATGTGGGAAAACCCAAAGAAAGAGGGTTGGGTTCAAGAATTCCCCTTACCATGTATCTAAACACTCTCTTCACTTTAACGTACTATATAATGACATTAGATTCATTAATTAAAAACTAAAGATACTTTTATACATTAATATGGTTTATAATAGTTTCATTATGTTCTTTATGGGCCTTTTGATGAGTTATAGAGTTTAAATTCATTGTTCGGGAGTGTTCTTTTTCATAGTTTTCATTAATGGTTCACTTGTACACATGAATGGAAGTTCGTGTACAACATGTATAAACATCCAGAACTGATAGTACCTATTATAAATGATATTAAAAATGTTTAAATGTTCTTATAATGATTTTTGTTATATACCATGATGACGAATCATTTGATAAAATCTAATGATGATCATATTAGGTTAAATTCTGTGGTTTTTAGTTCATAATGAACATGTTTTGTTTTATCATTTAGTATTATGTATAAAAGATGTTTCTAGAACATAAAAGGGGATAAAAATACATATTAAAAACTTTTATTAACTATTTAATGGTTTTATTGAAATAATTGATGGAGTTTAAGGAAAAAATAAGATGTATCACCCATAATGATGGTAAATTGGCACATCCTAGGAAATAATTTCATTTTAAAAAATAAAAGAGGGAGAGGGAAGCGTATAATAAATAATATTCCATTAAAATGATATAATACCTGTATATACATTAAAATTGAGTTATAATTACATTTTTATAATAGAATATGAGGATAAAAGAAGAAATGAATTGAAATTTTAAACAAAAATTAAAGAAAAGATAGACAGAAATTACCCTTAGAATATATCTTCCTTGAGAGCCTCTTTAGGGGAGAGGTTTTGGACTGTTTATGAGACCATGGTCTGATGGAAATGGGGGAGGAGCTTTGGATGATATTTGATACGAATTTGGTGTATTTATAGGGATTGAAATTTGTGGTGAATTGAGGTTATGAGGGTTGGTATTTAAAGTGGAGGGGAAATGGGTTTTCCAAATATTAAAATTATTAATTTATTACTTCTCTACAAGATAATAAATAGTGATGATTCCATGACTAAATAAAGTAACATGACCAGGTGAATTATAATCAATAGTTATTATATCATCATAACATCATCCATGACTCTATAATTCATGTATTTAGCATTTATCGTGAATTATCATATTTAACTATTCACCAAAAATTCAAATATTTAAGAAAATTATAAAAAATTAACCCTAACATATTCTCAATGTATAGAATTCAAAAATTAACTCCATTTTATGAAATTAAATTTCTAAAAAAATTTAATTTCTTTTTTAATTAAAATTTTAATTTACATTAAAAATAAAATTTTTAAAATTAAAACAGCTTTTCCAACACTTTTCAAAAATAATTATGGTCTCATAAAATTATAATATAATCATAAGAAATAAAAATAATTGTTTATGCATTCATTTTATGAAAATAATTTTTATATTAAAATATTAAATTATTAAATTAATCATTAAATATTCATGACTTACAAAAATACCAACACTATAATATAGTTATATCATATTGTCACTTATAGTATGGATAAATTTTATTTATACTATCGTTGGTAAGGTTGCTATTCAATTAGCAATTCTACTCTTCTTAAGGTTCACATTAATATTTATAAGGGTGATATTACTATTTTTAAGGGTATGTTATTATTCACACAAAAAAATATGTTGGTCCTATCAGACTCCAAACATCTTACCGATCACAACTGTGTATGTCAGATTTTTGAAATTCAAATCATAAAAGCTGAAATATTATGTCAAAAGGCCACATAGAATTTAGTTGTACATTTAAAAATATTGTGGAATTGTGTTTCCTAATTTGATTTTATGTGATTATACTATATGAAAAAATTATAATAAGTGAATTCCACTGATAAAAATTTGGTTCATTACATTTTTTCACCCTTTTCAAAATTTTCCCTCGAAATTTCATTATACATAAATAGGTGAGGGTACTTATCCTTCATCGCCTCTTTTGATTCTCATGTTGATTGGAAAGGTAGATTTTCTTGTTGTGTAGAATCTTATCTCTCAAGTCCATAATCTTTACTGGTTTCTCTGCATAAGAGAGATTGTCTTCTAGTTGTACCACCTCTGAGTTCGATACATGTGAGAGATCCGGTATATACTTCCTTCGGAGTGATACATGAAACACATCATGAACATGATCCATATTCAGTGGAAGTGAATGCTGATTATCCAATGCTCATATATTTCAAGGATCTCAAAGAAGACAAAGTGTCTTGGGCTTATCTTCCCTTCCTATCCTAACCGCATGACTCTTTTCCATGGAGATATCTGAAGAGAAGACTTTATCTTCAATATTGAACTTGATGTCCCTTCAATAGTTGTCAACATAGATCTTTTTCCAACTCTGAGAAGCTTTGATGTGTTGTTGGATGACTTGAACCTTATCTTCCATCTCTTGTTCAAAATCAGGTCCAGGTAGCTTTATTTCTCTAACTTAATCCTAACAGGTTAGAGTTCTAAATCTATTTCCATATATATCTCTATATGGAGTCGTATGAATACTCAAGTGAAATCTATTTTTGTATGAGAACTCAACTAATAGGTGATGTTGATCCTGTAAACCTTTTGAAATTTAAAAATTAGGTTGTTATCATATCTTAAAGTGTTTAAATATTCCATTCAGATTGGCCATTCATTTGTGGGTGATAGGCTAGGCTGAAATTTAATATGTACTCAAGGAATATTGGGGACTCGCCATAATTTATATGTAAACCATAGATCACGATCAGAGATAATTGAGAGTGGAACCCCTTGCAGTCTTCCCACTTCCATCACATATATCTTTGAAAGTTATTCAATTGAGAGATCTTCTTAAATAGTGATAATGCAAGAAGTCATAGTGAGTTATTCCACCACAACCCATATTTCATTATATCCTCTGGGAGTCTTCAAGAGACCTGTGACAATGTCCGTGGTGACATTTTCCTATTTCCACATGGTTATAGGAAATGGTTTCATCATACCTTTTTAATTTTTTCTCTCTACATTAGCTTCCTGGCATATTGATCACCTTAAGATATATTCCGCAATCTGCTTCTTCATGTTATCCAACCAGAAGTGTTCTCTGAGATCTCGATACATCATAGTGCTATCAGGATGGATAGAGAATGTTGTGCTATGGGAAATGTTCAATAGATCCTTTTTTATCCAATGTGATGAAGGTATAAAAAGTCATGTTCCAAATAGAATCACATCATCATCCTTGATATGGAACTATTGCATCTTTCCTTCCTTTACAACATTCACCTTTTTTGTAACTTCAGATCATCCCTTTGTGCCTCCTTAACATTCTCTTGGATAGATGGTTGGGAAATAATTTTTTTACAGTAGGATTTATTCTCTAAAATTATAATTTCCAAATCCATCATTTTCATATCCATGAAGAGAGGTTCTTTCGCAATTGAGAACATGGTTAGAGGAGCAGGTTATTTTCTAATTAGAGCATTAGCTATAATGTTTTCCGTTCTAGGATTATATTGAATAGATAAATCATAGTCTTCGATTAGTTCTAAACATATCCTTTGAATCATGTTAAGCTCATTTTGTGTGAAGATATATTTTAAACTCTTTTTATCATTATATATGTCATACTTCTCACCATAGAGGTATTGCTGCCATATTTTAAAGGCAAAAATAACACATGATAGCTCCAGATCATGCATCAGTTAGTACTTCTCATGGACCTTCAACTTTCGTGAGGCTTAGGTGATCACATTATCATTTTTCACGTGTAGAAACCCAATCCTTTCTTGTAATCCTCAATTTATATCAAAATTCAATCTCCAATTTTCGTTAATTAGAGTACGGGTGTAGTTATCATGCTTCCCTTTAGCTCCTTGAAGATTCCCCCACATTCTTCCACACAGATATTCTTCACCCCTGTCATTATTAACTTAGTTAGTGGTCTTGAAAATAATGAGAAATTTATATAAAAAATGTCGGTAATACTCAGATAATGAATGATAACTATGGATTTTTGTGACACTAGAGTGTCTGGGCCATTCCTCAATCACATTTTTTTAAGGGTCCATATAAATTACGTCACTTGTTATCAAATGTCCCAAGAACATGACTTGCATCATCCAAATTTTATACTTTCTAAAAATGGTTTAGCAATTCCCCTTTCCCAATGTCACCATCACAAGCCTTAGATGTTCTTCATTTTCCTCTTTTCTCTTAGAGTATATGAGAATATCAACGATAAATACTACCAAATATTTTTCAAGATACTGCCTAAAGACTATATTCATCAAATCCATGAATATTGAAGGGGAATTAGTTTTTTTGTAGAGAATCATCAAAAACTCATAGTGCCCATAACTTATACGAAAGCTAGTCTTCTCAATATCTTCTTTTTTTCCTTTAGTTGATGACATCAAGAACAAATATCCACCTTTAAGAAGTATTAATCTCCTCATAGCTGATCAAACATGTAAGCAATCCTTGTGAGAGGATACTTTTTCATTACGGTGATCTTGTTAAGCTCTTGATAATCGATACTCAGCCACATTGATTCAACCTTGTTCATCAAAAAGAGCACTAGTACACCCCATGGTGATGCACTGGGGAATATGAACCCTTTGTCCAAATGCTCTTGTAGCTTTCTCTTTAGCTCCAACAGTTTGATAGGAGTCGTCCAAAATGGGTACTTTGAGATAAGAGTAGATTTGGGTATGAGTTATATTGGGGACTCTACCACACGATACGGGGGTAGTCTAAGTAACTCTTTAGTAAATAAATCACTATATTCCTTCAAAATGGGAATTTTCCCTTGGTTAATACCTTCCTTCGACTAAACCATTTAATAGATGTATTTTTTTTATATGGAATCAACACCCACACTGTAGAATGATTTTTTAAAGTAGATCGATGATCTTCCTTTCATTTGGAGAGGACCAGGGGATGGTTTAGAATATTAAGAGATATTTCCTTTTCCTATTAGGTAATATGTGATCTCTATAACAAGAGCCAATCTATCCCCATTATAGCATATAATTCCCTTAAGAGAAGTATTAAGAGATTATCTAGAAGAGTCTTCATACATATTCCAATAGGATAAGAGTCCAACCATTAGGTTGAAATTATTGCACCACTAGGTGTTTTTAATGATATTTATACTTCAAGGTTTCAGAGCTTCAATTCAATAGTTCTATAAAACATACAGGATATAAAGGAATTCATAGAACAAGAATCAAATAAAACATTTACCATTATTGAGTGAATAGTAATTGTACATTGTATGACTTCATTTTCAGGATCCACTTCTGTAGTAGTTATGACATAATCCTTCCCTTGTTACTTTTTCTTTGGTGGCAACCGACATTGATTTCCCTAGAGGGATAGAGGGTTAGTACACTTTCTTTCATAGTAACATTTCTCCGTATATTTGTAGTATTGAACCTTGAGTGGATCTCTCTTTTCCACTACCACATTATCTTTCTTTCTCATGTATTTTTAAAACTACTGAGCTTAGTGAACTTCTCTCCCACCCTTGAGTCATTTCCTTGTCCCTTTGATGCAGTTCTGAGGATTCTTCTTCCAATATTTTTGACATGTGGTTGGTTGAGTTTTATTTACACATTTCTCATTAGATCCTCTGACATAAAACTCTATCTATTGTTTCTTATCACCATAGACTTGGCACCAATCTCGAAATGTAATCTCCACTTTCAGAGCACATCAAAATAATTCTTCATATCTACCAAATTCTCAAATTATAAGTTCCTTTTAATGGTGTGGTGTTAATCCAAATAAGAATCGATCAATTTTTCATTCATTGTTGCTAAAAAATTATAAAGTATACCTTGAATGCCATATGAAATTTTCTTCACAGGTCGTGATATATTCTCCTTATATTTGCTTCATATCTTTGAATACTATCTCCATTTTTGTATGAAGTTTTTGTGGGAAATAATTGTTAGGAATCATTATCTTATAGTCTTCCCACTCCATCTCTTCATCTTAATCTCTTTTCTTGGTGTTCTTATTCAAATCCCACCATTGTTCAACCTCTCCATCCAGATGATAAATTGATAGAGATACCTTATCCATCATAGAACAGTGAAGCACATAAAATATATTCTCTATATAGTTGACCCACTATTCCACAACTAGTGGATCAGAAGATCCATTAAACGTTGATGGTCATTGACGCATAAACAGATCGTCGGCCAGTTGCACCCACTTAATTGAAGGAGGATGTTACAAATTGTTTAGGTTATTATTCAGAACGTCATATGGCCATGTAAGAATCACCATTATGTTTGTAACTCCACCTCTCAAAGCATTGGGGATGTCATTTGGCCAATTGCTGCATTGTCCCTCACATGGATTTTTGGCCTGGTTTCTCTTAGTTCCAAACATTTTTTAAAATAGAAAAGGTTAGAATAAAACATATGTCAATAATTCATGAATAAATAATTTATTCCTTTTTAGAATAAACACTGATAAAATATATTATGGGATCCCTTTTTTAGATAATATTATATTTTTCTTACAAATACATATTCTCGTACTAGGGTTTTCACTATGCTTCTTTAATCCTAATTCCCAAATTAACTAAATTGTGCCTCTAATACCAGCTATAACTGCCTTACGTTTCATACATTACATTTACATAATTTTAAATATATACAAAACAAAAACATTAAACAATGAGGATCCAAAGGTTTAGTGTCTTGTGAAAACAAAGACCATAACATTTACAACATAAAACATAAACATTTATTTAATTCCGTCTTCTCGAGCTTCTTATTAACCCTTGAATTATACTTTGTACAAGTAGTCACCTGAGGATATATGTAAAAATGTTTGAGATAAAATCCTAGTAAGAAGATAATAACATTATAAAATATAACATGGGGTTTTAATAATCATTATCATGATAATATAGGCATAGGATCATAATCATTTGGGGAAGCGTTAAAAGAATACTTGAAATGTGGAAATACATAAAAATTAAACATCATGTATATTTTGTAAACTACCACACATAGTTGAGAATATATTTATCATCAGGTTCGCACATAATCACATTACACATATGGTTATTTACATTACCCAATGAATTTCAGCGCTATATAATTCCAATTGCACCCATCACATCATTACATTTACAATGCGCATTATAATTCCATGTGCACCTGTCGCATCACAACATTTACATTATCATGAAAAACACATAAAACATATATCAATATTTAACATATAATAACCCATGGAAAATAATGGGTTTTATTGGATTTGAGTTCCCAAATTAAAGAGTGAATAACATAATTGATATTAGAGTCATCAACTTTGACTAATGGAATCAATGTTGATAAGTAAAAGGTGTGTTTTTTTAAAGAAGAGTTCTTTTGGAAAATAGTGTGATAATCATAAACTCTAGAAGAAAAAAATTATATCCCAGAAAAGATAATATAATTATGAATACACGATTCTTATGCAATAACCCTACTTAAAGTGGAGTTAAAGAGAGATAATCCAAAGGAAAAAGGTTGGGTTCAAGAATTCCCTATACCATTTATCTGAACACTCTTTTCACTTTAAGGTCATATATAATGACATTACACTCATTAATTAACTTCTCTAAAACCTTTGATACATGAATATGGTTTATTATGGTTACCTTAAGTTTTTTTATGGGTCTTTAGATGAGTTATAGTGTTTAAATTCATTGTTTGGTAGTGTTCTTTTTATTAGTTTTCATGAAGGGTTCACTTGTACTCATGAATGGAAGTTCATGTATAACATCGATAAACATACATAATTGATAAAACATGTTATAAATTATCTTAAATCGTTTTAAAAGATATTATAATGTTGTTGGTTATATACCATGGGAGTAATAATTAGATAAAATTTATTGATGATCGTTTTATGTTAAATTGGTGGTTTTTTTTATAACAACGAACATGTTTTGTTTTATCATTCATTATTAATTGTAAAATATGTTTATAAAACATAAAAGGGAAAACATATTACATATTGAAATCTATTTTCATCTATTTAATGTTTTAATTAACATATTTTATGGTGTTTATGGAAAATGAAGGTGCATCTCTTATGATGATGGTAAATTAGCACATAAAAACAATGATTTCATTTTAAAAAATAAGAGGGATAGAAATAAGTATAATCTATAATATTACATTAACATCATATAATACTAGTATATCCATCATGATAATGTTATCAAGACATTTTTATCAGATAATATGATGATAATATAAGGAAAGAAATGAAATTTGAAAGGAAATTGAAATAAAAGATATAGAGAAATTAACCCTTGAATATATCTACCTTCAGAGCCTCTTTAGGAGAAAGGTTTTGGACTTTTTTTGAGAGAAAAGGGTGATGGAAGTGGTAAAAGATGTTGGGAAGATATTTGAGTAGAATTTAGAGTTGGAACAAGGATTGAGAGTTCTGAGGAAATGAGGTTGTGAGAGGTGGTATTTATAGCGGAGGGGAGAGGGGTTTTCTAAATATTTTAACCATTAATTTATTATTTCTACAAATGACAATAAATAGTGATGATTACATGACCAAATATTATAACATGATCATGTTAATTATAAATAATGTTTCTTATATCAAAATAACATCATCTATTAATATATAATTCATTTATTTATCTTTTATTGTAAATTGTCGTATTTTACTATTCACCAAAAATTCATCTATTTCAAAAAAATCCAAAATATTTATGCTAACCCTTTTTTGATGTGTATAATTTAAAAAAGAAACTAAATTTTATAAAAAAATTATAAATATGAGTAATATAATTTTTAATTAAAATCATAATTTACATGAAAAATACAAATTTTGAAATTAATACACTTTTCGAACAGTCTAAAAAATTAATTAATGTCTCCTAAAATGATCATATAATCATAAGACTTCAAAATTCTAGTTTATGAATAAATATTATGAAAATAAATTTTCTTTCAAATTATTAAATTATTCATTAAATATTCATGACATAAAATAATACAAAAACTATAATATAGTTATATCATATTGTTAATTATATGTTGGATAAATTTTATTTATATTATCATTGGTAAGCATCCTATTCACTTAGAAGTTTTACAATCCTTAAGAGTCATATTACTATTCATATGGGTAACATTTCTATTCATAAGGGTATGTTACTATTCACCAGAAAGTATGTTTTCCCCATCTGACTCAAAACATCTTACTAATCGCAACCGTGTATGTTATATTTTCAAAATTCAATTTAAGAAAAGTGGAGAAATTTTGTTTAATTATCACATATAATTTAGTAGTTCATTTAATCATGATATCTCATTGTGTTTCCCAATGTGATTTATGACTAAAGAATTACTTATTATTTCCAAATAATGTAGAGAAAAGTACATAATCTCATTAAAGAGGTCTGAAATCATGAAAACTAAGTGCATCACTCTTGAAAAACAGTTACAGTCCTGCAGTAGAGATCCATTGCATTCATAAATAATGATTCTATTACTAGGACTACTCTTGTTGGCCAGTGAGTCCACAATGAAATTCCCTTTCCTCTAGATTTTTTTAACTTCAATTCCCTATTCTAAGAGCAACCCACATTTCCTAATTAAATAAATCAAGTCCCATGTAATTCTTGTTCTCTCTTAAAGCATATCAACCAGCCTCTTAATGTCATGCTCCACTTTTGAAATAGGGATGTTGTACTGATTACATAGGGAGTGACCTGCATTTCATAATGTGATTTATGTGATTATACTATATGACATAATTATATGAAGGTAATTCCATTTATAAAAATTGGGTTATTACACTTATAGTATTCTATGATGACAGGGTCATTCTAGACCTCCTACAATGCTAGAATGAAGTCCTTTTACTTTCTATAAAGGTGTAAATATAGAACATTTGAAGA
Organism: Viscum album; assembly: GCA_963277665.1. Lineage (NCBI taxonomy): Eukaryota > Viridiplantae > Streptophyta > Magnoliopsida > Santalales > Viscaceae > Viscum > Viscum album. Next base: position 2,011,709,550 of record OY728155.1, read on the forward strand.
GGGTTTTCACTGAGGCTCCTAATAACAATAATTCAAGTAGATGTTTAAGAAAGATAAAAATATTCTTCCATAGCTTTTCTACATCATGCAGTGGAACATTATCGTCATCTCCTCGAAAAATTCCATAGAAATCATATGATACACTTATAAAAGGGTTACAGCCATGGGAAACAAAAACAAAGCTACTTCCCAGAGTGGAAAAGTCTCTAGAGGAAGAAGATACATGTCCAGTGACTGTGAGAGGCCCCATTACTATAACATTATCATTAGTGACTACTTTATTTGATACTGGTGAGCCTCATTCATTAATTTCAACCCATATTTTTAATTTTCTAAATATTCATATAGAAATGTTTTCTTGTGAAACTGATATTACTACACTCCTTGGAAAAAAAAGAGGGCATGGTATCTATACTCCCAATTTTGTATTATCTCTATCAGATGTCAAGATTTCATGGAGTTACTTATTCCTCAATATCAAACCTCTTGATTTCATTTTCTGAACGGATTGGATCATTTCCAATAATTTCAAGACTGATTTTTATATTTTGAAGGTCCACTTTACTACCCCCAGTGGTGTGTCTCTTATAATTCAAGGAAAATGGGACCCATAGTAGATTAGGGTCTAACCAACTTATCCAGAGATAGGTAAAGTAATATGATTTGTTTTTTTATATGGATTGAGAATCCTCGAGCAATGATCTCTCTATATTTTTTGTTGAGTTTCCCAATGTGTTTATTTTTGATTTATCTATTTTTCCACTGGTAACTGTGTCCAAGTTTCTATTGACTTAATTTTTGTTGCTCAACCAATTTTTATTCCCTCATACCTCATGAATCTAGTAGAAATTAAAAAGATGAAGTTCCAGTTGGATGATCTTTATGAATGAGTCTTTATATTCCCTACTATGTCAACTTGGGCAGTTCCAATTCTCCGCACTAATAAAGATGATGGTTATATTCACCTATGTGTGTTTTACTGATGGCTCAATCATGTTATGGTAAAGAAAAAGTATCCATTCCCACAAATTGAAAAAAAATTGATCTGTTGAAATGGGTGAATTGGTTTTCAAAGATCAACATTCAATATGGTTACCAACAGTTGAGGAGAAAACAATCTAACATTCATCTAAACGCCTTTCGAAGAAGTTATAATAATTAAGAGTTCCTTGTTAGTCCCATTCCTATAAAAACACTCATGCAGTTTCCATGGATTTCATGAATAGTATTTCCCATGAGTATTTGGAAACCTTTCCGGTAGTCTTTGTGGAAGAAATCCTCATTTACTCTAAGTCAAACCAGGATCCTATACGTCATCTGAGAAAAGTTCTATGCCTATTGAGAAATCACAAATATTATGTCAGGCTTTGAAAGTGTTATTTTAGGATTCAAGGAGTAAAATTCTTGGGAAATGTGGTGTCTAAATAGGTTATATCAATAGATTTGGAGAAATTGAAGGCTGTTATGAATTGGTAGAAATCACAAAATGTATTCGAGATTAAGAGATTCTTGGTCTTACCCGAACATTCTCGTTGGTTCATGAAGGACTTCTCAAAGTTAGATTGTATGATGACTGCTCTAACTCAGATGGTGGAAATTTTTTCTTAGAATGATAAATGCCCAGATTATTCTAATAAGAAAAAAACAATTTTTGACTACTATGCCTCTTTTGACTCTTCCAAAGGCTGGTCATGAAAATGTTGTCTTCTGTGATGCATCAGGTTCAAGATTGGGCTGCTTTATTATGAACTTTTATCATGTATTTTCTTATGGATATCATCAATATAGAACACACAAGAATAACTATCCTACCCATGACCATCAACTTGAAGCTGTGATTCTCACGCTTAAGATTTTGTAGCATTTCATTTTTAGAGAAAGGTTAACTTTTTATTTAGACCACAAAATCTTGAGATATATATTCTCTCAAAAGTGTTTGAATCACCACCAGAGGCATTGGGTAGAGTATCATCAATCATTCAACTTTGACATCCCCTATACCCTGAGGAAAGGGAATTTCATTGAATATGTGTTGAGTAGGAATCTACCATCCCAAGTAGTGAAATAATCTTTGGAAGAGTAGAATTTGAGGGAACTCTTTGCACAATTTCATATTGAAAATTGGTAGAAATGGGATGATGATTTTTTAGCTATCGTTTAGATGAATTTATCACTTCTCAAAATTATTCTTCAAGATCAACATATTGATGATGAATTATATAGAATTAAAAAATCTCATTATGGTGGGGAGATAGTTTCCTAGTGGTTATTCAACAAAGAGGGTGTTTTATACTCTTGGGATCACTTTGTTGGGCCTTTAGCAGCATGAAAGGTTGTGATGAGGGATTTTTATAATTCCCAATGGTTTATTCACTTAGGAACCACTAACATGTTCTTTGAAAATTAGTTGTAGTTATGGTGGTGATGTATGAAATGGGTAATTTTTTATTTTTTTTCAACCATTATATATTCCAACAGGTTAAGTCCGAGAATTAGAAACTTTTTTGTTTAGATTATCCACTTACATCCCATACATGTAATTGGGGTTAAATATATATACACTTTGTGAGTGTATTTCCTCATACCTATAGAAAGATGAATGTGATCTCGGTTGTGATTAATGGGCTGACTAGGTCGTCTCACATCATACTCATTCATGATACCACCAAAGTCGAGGAGTTAGTAAATCTTTATGTGAATGATATTCTCTGTTTTTCACAAATTTCCATTGGATGTAGTATCTGATAAGGATACTAAACTCACATTACACTTTTGGAGAGGCCTTCAGGAGGCACTCGGTTCTTAGGTCCATTTGATCACATCATACCATCTGTAGTCGGATGGTGAGACAGCAAGAGCTATAAAAATTCTTGAGGATATGATTCGTGATTGTGTTCTCAACATCAGTGGGGCTTGGAATGATCACTTGGGGTCAGTTGGGTTTCTTATAACTATATCTACCATTCAGAGATAATAATGGATCTTTCTGAGGCCTTGTATAGCCGGTCATGTAAATCCTCATTGTGTTGGTTAAAGATTGTTGAATATTCCTTGGTTGGACCAAGCTTAATGTAGGAGATGAGAGAAAAGATTCATTTAATTTATCATAGAATGTTTATATAACATATTCGATAAAAATATTATGTCAATCGTCACTATAGACCTCTAGAGTTCTCAATTCCTGACTAGGTGTTCTTGAATGTTTCACTATAATTGGGTCATCAATGACTTAAAATGCAAGGAAATTTTGATCCTCATTTTGTAGGACCTTCTGAGGTAGTAGAGAAGGTGGGGAAAGTTGTATACCATTTAGAACATCCAATACATATTATTTTGATACATAATTTGTTCAATTTACTACAGTTGAAATTGTATTTCTATGTGCCATCTCATATTTTTTTACTGGTGTGATCTTGATATTGGACTTGATTTATCTTTGACTGAGTGGCTAGTCAAGATAGTTGATTTTGTGTCCAAGCTACTTCATAAGAGGATGATAACTTTGGTTAGTTTTCTATGCCAACATGGTTCTAAAAATCATGAGATGTGTGAAGGAAATGAACTAATGATAGAGTAGTGGCCTCATATTTTTATCATGGATGTTTCATAATAGTCTTTCTTGGGATAGAGAGTTTCTCTAGTGGGGAGGAAGTGACATCTCATTACCAAACTAGAAAGTAAATCTTTAACCTCATTGTGGTTTACCCTTTTCATTGACTAGGTAGGGTTTATAATGAATTAGAAGGATACCTATAATTTTGAAGTCGGATATTTTAGTACTCTCAGCTTTAACCGAAATTTTATGTATCCTTTAAGAGGTTTAAGTGTTGTGTAACTAGGTTACATGATTTTTAGTGGTCACTATGTTCTTATCGTGAGAAGGTTCATGTCATGTTAATATCAACACTATGAATGGTTACATGATGTTATAAGCCTTTAAACATCATTATTCATTTAATGAATGGTTTTTCATTTTAAAGAGACCCATTTTTCAGTGGTTATGTAACTTAACTATTTCATAACATATAGTTGGAATACACATCCTGTAATACCCTAACTGCAGTTTTTATATTGGTATCATGGATGAGGTATCTTTTTCACCTCCTCGAAAATTTTGTTTCTCTCAACCCAAATCCTTCCCTAAGTGATCTTGGAGCCCTCCAACCCTTCATGGTTCCTTCATTCAGCATTAAACCGTCATTTCTCTTGCAATGTTTATTATGAATTAGCATTCTACTCATTATTCATACTTTTCTCATTCTACCCATTTATTATTTCAATGTATTATCTTGAAATTGATGGATCTATGCTCTATATTATTGGATCTTGTTTCTGGGTTGAGTTTTGAGGTCTTCTAAGCCTTCGTTCTAATTCTTGGGTTCTATTGCAAGTGCTGGTTTTCGAGAAATAGGTAGATGGTTCTATCTCAATTGAAAGAATTGATTAACCTTGAATTAATTAATTTATTTTATTTGTTAATTTATATTCAATTTCTCAAAAATTATTTAATTGATTTGATAAAAACACAATTCCTTTGAATTGGGATATTTGAAATGGTTTTGGCATGAAAATTGGGAAAACCTCCCAACTCTATTGAATCAGGGAGCATTTATAGAAATTGGTTGAATTAAACTGTTTATTTTAAATTTTAGATTTGATGGAAACTATTCTAATTAAATTTTTTTATTTAATTATGGAAATGGATTTTTAAATTGATGGAATTAGTTTTGAATTGATTTGGACCTTGTGAAAATGGATTAATAGGTTTTGATAGAATCCCTGTGGTTTTATCTTGGAAAAGTGGAATCTTTTTTTAACCCCATTTTTTTTATGTTGAAAATTGGAATTTGAAATGGGATGAATTGGATTTAATTTTATTTTAATCATTCTTAAAATAAACTTTTCATAATTGATTGTGTAAGGGAACATATAATCCTTAGGTATATTGTGAGTTATTTGGACACATTATACACATATAAAACATTCTTAAATATAAATACATTAGGTCACATCCCCGATGGGATGTTGATGAGTCAACTTTGGATAGTGTCAGAGGGATTTTTGTATACACATATTGTCATGATCACTTATAGAGTTATTAGTCCCATAATATTCAACTTTCTTACCTATTTTTAAGTTTACCATGTAACTTGGTTGATTATATTTGATATATAAATGTATTCTAATGTAGTTAAAACACATTTCATACCTTCTGGATTTATTTAAATTGTTTTATAAAAGTGTTTTATTTAATCCTTTGTTTTAGAAATATTCTATCACATGTAAAGTCATTGCTTAAAGTATTTTTCATCAGTTCAATTGCGTAGCATGATTTTTTAAAATATCCTATAAAATGGTAAACCTATTTATTATAAAATTTAAAGTATTTATCTGGTTAATATATTTTTGGAATATTATATGGAATCATTGGTGAGACCCTAATGAGATTTTTATCTCACACCCTACTAATGACGTCAGGTGTTTGTAAATTATCTCCTTCTTGGTTCGAGTAAGGGGGAGGATCTTTTAGAGGTGGATCTAGCTGTTGAACCGTGGACATGTTGAGTTTTTTCATTAAGGATTAGGGTTTATTTCAACATTTTGTTTTTACATATAGTTCCTTTGGTATTTAATTCTTTTTTGACTTCTGCTATACTACTCCAAGTGGAGTTTCTTTTATATGCATTTTGACTTGATTGTCTTGCTTCCGCTATGTTTTGTAGAAAATATATTCCCATATGCATGTTGTATGATGCCTAGTGCTAGTCACTGAAACATGGGGAACGGGAATTCCATTCGGTCTATGTCATGTACAGATCGGTTATTGGGTTACTAGGTTACCCAGGCTTGTTCGTGACAATAGTTCATGGCTATAAGACAAAAGGAATTCATATAACATAAGTTTATAACAAGGGATCAGAATAATTGGATAACATGAGATGACTTGTGACTTTTATGTCTAAATATACCATAAATAAAATAAACTGGATTTCTGAATTTACTATAGTGATATGGGTTGGGTCGATTTTCATTTGATATTGAGGTACTAGTTTATTTCCATCCAAATATAGAGAGTTGTCTTTTTAGGAAATCCATTTTTTATAAAATAGAGCATGGTTATATTTTAATAGAAGAAGGTTATAATATGGTTGTAATGATAAATGTTTTATGTTAATTTAAAATATATATATATATATATGAATATTACATATTTTTTTATATTACAGAATGTTTTTTATTTTTAATGATGGTTTTTAATGGTTATTTTATATGAGGGTTTATTCTAAACCCCAAAATGTGGTCATTATTGAGAATAAAAATAATGAATTTTAGAGAATATATAAATATATTATTTTCTTGAAAACATATATAAGTGAGGATTAGGTTATTATGAGTCACTAATAGTTCATTGGAATTCATACAGTCTAACTTATTTTAAAAATAAATAGTATTTTATTAACTATTTTTAGGCATCATTATGTTTTCATTACTATGATAAATTTATAAATGAATGATTCTTATTGTTTTTATACCATGATGGGGTTATTTATTTGAGATTATGTCTTTTTTTCTATATATATATATATAGTTGAAATGTTAGTAGTTAATATGGATCAGATCATTCTTTCTTTTCAAAATATATTTATAGTTAAAATCTTCATAGTTATTACATTCTAGAACATGATTACGTCAAATCATGTTCCATATTGATTGATAAAATTTATCCAGAATGGTTATAATTCAAATATTATCTTTTTAATATTTACATAAAATATATTAATTCAAAATTTATTCCTTTTAATGATTTGATTTTCCGACCCTATTTTGATTTTTCATAGGTAATGAGAGGAATTATTTCCCTAATAATGTATTATATGTAAATAATGAAAGTGGTATTTCTAAAAATATATAAAAAATGATTTAATTGGTACATTTATATTCATTTTACTTTTTTATGTTTTTATTTAGTAAAAACAATTTTGAAAAGGATTTAAAAATGAGATTGAAAATGTATATCAAAATAAAATTCAAAAACTAGTTATGTTAAAAAAATTTAATAAATGATAAATGTATATTATCATTATAATCCGAACAAATATAATTCTTATTGGGGAAGTATTTTAGTTTTTATTATATTTTATTGTTACCTTTATCATATTTTATAGTTTATGGAATATATTTTGTGTTGAAATATTTTTTCAGTTAGTAACATACCTTGGGTCAATGAATTCACAAAATGAAACAAATATTTGTTATTGGTTAATATTTTGTAATGAAAGATGTGAAGATGGGAACATTTGGTTCTTATGTCAATTCAATCAAATATTATATTGCATAATTTTTATAGAATAAATGATATTACTTGATTTTGAGGTATATTAAGGGATTTTTTTAGAGATATGGTCATTATTTTGATGTTTAGGATGCATTTCGTAGTTTTACATTATGATTTTCATGGATTCCCTAGATCATGTATTGGATACATAAAGGTAATGAACCTTAATGTATATATCTTTTCATTATTGTCATGGATGATATGTCTTGGGGTGGGGTGGTCTTAATGGATTATGTCTCAACTATATTTGTTTGAGGTCTTCAGTGAAAATCTTGAATGGAAAAAATCTAGTCATGATTGTGTTTTTTTATTTTTGATTTCGGATGAGACCATGTATAGTTATTTTGGAATGTATAATTTTATCCTTTGGAATCAAATTTGATTAGATTAAGGATTATAATATGATTAGTGGATGATAGAATATTAATTTAAAGTATTATAGTGGTCAGGTTACCACAAAAACATTAGTGGAGGTTCACTAGATGTCTGATGAGAGTCACCCGAACATTGGTGACCTCATAGATTTTTTTTAAAATAAAAAACATAGAAATTTTTTCTTTTTTCTAAAAATTTATTAATCATTTTTAACCCCTCTCACAATTCCCATGCTCCTCTTGGTAGAAAAAGTTGGATATGAACATGGCTCATTGATTATAATAATCATTCCACTCTTTTCTAATATCCAATGTGAATAAATATGGATTTATTAAATGGTGGGGCTGATAAGCCCTCTTTAAACTTCTCCAACCCAACTTACATTATTTTTTATCTTGTTCCCCTAGAGAAGCTATGTTTAATGATTTTTTATTACACCAACATAATGTTGAAATCCTCTCGAATCCCTTTTCGTATTCTTCTTATTTTTAATTAGGAATTATATGAGTGTTCATGTAGTTTTTTTACATTTTTAATTGAAGATTCAATTCATATTATGTTTATTTGGAAGATCATAATTTAAGAATTCAATTTAAATAATAATATTTTTCTTAGTTTGGTATTCCCCTCAGTTTATGTATAGATTAATTTTGGAAATATAATTCCATGTAATTGTCTAGAATTTATTTGATTTTTTTATTATATCCATTTTTTATATGGGTTGTTACATAATAAAATTTAACGACTCATAGGGAATATTATAATTTCATATAATTGTAAGGATGTAAAATCTAATGATATTATATTATTTAATGGTTCAAGACCATATGAAATTCCATGATTCTATCAATATTTTTTACTCCCACTATTCTTCTATAACTAATAAAATGAAATAAATTTTATTTCCAAACCTGAAACACAATGTTTTTCAGAAAATATATCAGTAGAAAAATAAATTTAAACTTCTATTAAAACATCATTTATTACTTGGAATGTGTTTTTAATATAATATTTTTCATTTAGATTTCAATTCTAAATATATTTCAAAATATTGAATATTTCTTGTATATAAACTCTATATTAATTTGAACATGTTGTTGTTAATGTTATTTAATAAATGATTTTTCTTTTTATTTTTTCTTGATATCTTAAATTTACACCCTCCTCTTTCTTTATTATTATAAAATTTGTTTCTTGCATTACAATAAAAAACATGGTTATGAAAAATTTGGGATAGATTTTATTTGGAATGAAATTAAAAGTTTCATTATATAGTACAATGATTTAAGATTAATTCTTAATTTTTGGATCCATTAATAACAACTATCTGTATTGGGAAATAATCACTTATACAAATTGTTGACCTCACCTGTTTTGATAATCTCAATCATGTATCTATTTGTGTTGAAAATCCCAACTATGTCTTCATTCTCTATGATATTGTTAAGTATTGTTGATCTATACTTTAATTCTTTTAAATCTATGATCAAACCAATAACACCTTTTTAAAATAAGTCTTTGGAAAATGTTAATCATCATTTATCCATGTTCATACAAGTTATAAATTGTTTCTAACACAATCGGATGTGTTCTGCATAAAACAGATAAGTAATCTGTCTATAGCTACTGATAAAAAGCTACCGGTAACCAGTCTACCGATAGACTTAGTCTACCGACAGACAGCTACCGATAGACTTAACACAGAGTTACCGATGTACTTATAAATACAGCTACCGATACAAATGTAGAGCTACCGGTGTAAGTATAAAGAGTTACCGATGGAATAAGTCACTGATGGACGAAGCTACCGATAGACTCACAGCTACCGACGCATGGAGCTACCGATGCATGTACCTACCGACGCATGGAGCTACCGATGCATGTACCTACCGACGCATGGAGATACCGATGCATGTACCAGCCGACGCATAGAGCCACCGATGTTCAAGCTACCGATGCTGATTACCTACCGTTCATTCAACTCACTGTTTGAATTTCTTTATTTCCTATATTTAATCTATCTAACGGTCATATCATACATTTTAATGATTTGTCAAATATCTGATAAAGGTTGTCGGATGTCAGGAACCCGTACCTCGTACCTGCTAAAAAGAAATCTTTTCTGTCCCCTGATGGGAGATAAATACGAGAAGACTACATACCAGAAAAAATGCGGTTGTGAAAAGAAAACAATCAACAAGGAGCGAACTAGAAAAGTGCGGTGCATCCAATATACCAAACACGACACAAGCACAAGAGGAATATAGAGAAGCTCATAGACAATCAAGCATACTCGAGGAGTGTTCTGTGCTTACAAGAAGACTTCATCGACTACATTCTCACCACCTGTGAACCTGGAGCATACGACACTCTGTTTCTCAACAGAAACAAGAAGAGGACTCAGACTCACTGCTAATCGAATCCAAAGGAGTCCAGAGCTATACTGAAATCACCAGAACCATCTCTAAACTCTACATCTCTTGTTCTGTGATTTATTACCATTCATTTCGAGCAGTGTGTGTTATCTGCTATATCTAACATATACACTGTCTCCTGTACTCAAACTGAAGGATCTGTAAATCCTTACAAAACTCTTTCATTCATTCTTTCCCACGAAGAACTGTGGTAGAGGTCGTGTGTGACCTGGACAGCTGGTTGCTGTTGTACTGTTTCCCACGAAGAACAGTGGTAGAGGTCTTGGACCTGGACACTTGTAAACTGTTGAACCCCGATCCAGGGTGTGGATCATTTTTATATAAACTTTTGAGAGGACTAAGTCTCGGCTTGAGACTGAACCTCTTGGTTACATTGTTGGGCCATCTATTTCAAAGTTTTATTCCGCTGCTAATCACTTTAAAACCAATACTGTTTTTAAAGATTACTTTGATAATTAAATTAGCAAGTGTTTATGTTAAGTGTAGATTAGTAAGTTAGTTTCAAAAGATAATCACACACTCCTGTGTTGATTAACTGGGAATTAATCAATCCCTTGAGAACCTAACAGAATATCTGCATTAATATAAATTCACTACAGTTTAATTTATTATTTTATTTGGGGGTCTTTAAGACACTGCTTTTAAATATAGAAATTTTAATTGGTACTCAATTCACCCCCCCTCTTGAGTAATCCACTCCGACCAACACTTGGTATCAGAGGGTGAAAATACTTTCTAAAAGTACTCTGCTTTTGAACTGTGATTTTAGTTGTATTTTAAAGTTCTTAAAATTTCTGTTATTTCTAAATTTTTATCTCTTTAAAATTTTCTCATCATGGATAATAGACTTGAGGGTGCTGCTACTAACCGGCCACCATTCTTCAATGGAACTAATTATGCTCAGTGGAAGCTGAAAATGAAAATCCATCTAGAAAGCATAGGTTTTGATATTTGGACTGCTATTGAATCAGAATACAAAATGCCTACTACTGCTAGATCTACTTGGGATGAACCTACAAAGACTGCATACAATAACAACTGTAAAGCTATGAATGCCTTGTATTGTGCTCTAGGAGATGAAGAGTTCAATAGAATTTCTGCATGTAAAACTGCTTTTGAAATTTGGGATACCTTAGCTATTTCTCATGAAGGAACAACTAATGTTAAAGAAATGAGATTGAACACCTATACTATCAAGTATGATAATTTTAAAATGAAGCCCGACGAACCCATTTCTGACATGTATCTCAGGTTCAACGAAATTGTCAATACAATGATCTCGCTGGGAAAGGAAGTCTCATCGAAGGAACAAATTATGAGAATTTTGAGATGTCTACCTGATAGATGGAGAGGCACATCTGTCTCAATCAGAGAATCATGTGACATAGCTGCTCTACCTGTCAAGGAACTAATTGGCAAGCTGATGATGTATGAAGAAGAGCTTAAAGTGAACAAAGAGGAAGAAAATGAACCTGCAAGAAAGTCTGTTGCTTTCAAATCCTCAACTTCAAAGAATAAGGACAAGGAAAAGCTTCAAGCTATAGTTGAAAGTTCAAGTGGTGAGGACAGTCCGAGTGATTCTGACAGTGATGCTGAGATGGCTCACATTGCTAGAAGATTTAAGAAATTTTATAGGAAAAAGAAGTTCTTCAGAAAAACAAATTATAAGGGTAAGTATGATCACCAAGGCAAATGGAAAAAGGACTGGAAGAAGAATGACAAATCAGATGATGTTGTCTGCTATGAGTGCAAGAGAAAAGGACACATTAAAGCCGACTGTCCAAAGCTGAAGTATAAAAAGAAATATGAATATAAGGACAATAAGTTTAAGAAAGCTATGAAGGCTACTTGGAGTGCTTCAGAAGACAGCACGAGTGGAGCTGAATCTTCAGACTCTGAAAGGAATCGAGCCAACATGTGCTTTATGGCAAACACTTCTGAGGTAACTGCTGAAACTCCTGCTTCAAATTCATATTATTCTGGAGATGATTCTGAAGGTGATAACATGTCTAAATCTGAACTGTTTGAATACTGTAATATGCTGGAAGAGACATGTAATGAACTTAAGGATAAATACAAGTCATTAAAGAAACAGCATGCTCTCACCACTACAGTTAAAACCGAACTCACTATTGAAAAAGAGAAAAATGCTCAACTGTTAAAAGAAAATACAGAACTGAAACTGTCAAATGAGCAACTTAGAAAAGACTTAGAAAAGATCACCAATGGCAAGAATGCTCTAACACAGATGCTAGGAAATCAAGTAGCGCCTAAATATACTACTGGTATAGGATACCAACCTGGAGAAAGGAAAATTGCTAAAACTAGATTCATTTCTAAATCTGGACAGAATGAAGGTAATTCTGGAACCTCATATGCTTCAACCAGTTATATACATAGCTATGGATCTAATAAAGTTTATCTTTCAAAGAATTTCAATTCTACAAATTATATGAGACCCATTAGACAAATATGGGTACCTAAAGTGTTATTGGCTAACCTGTCTGGACCCAAGAAAATCTGGGTACCAAAATCATCTTCCATCTAAATCTGTTTTGTAGGGAACTTGCTTAAAGAGCTCCTGTAAAGAGACGTGGTATTTGGACAGTGGATGTTCAAGACATATGTCAGGAGACTTCTCTTGTTTCAAGAGTTTAATAAAAGTTGATGGAGGCTTTGTCACCTTTGGTGATAACTCAAAAGGGAAAATCATCGGCCTAGGCCAGATTGGTAACACTGATTCAATTTTTATTTCTAAAGTTTTATTTGTTGATGGCCTTAAATACAATTTATTAAGTATTTCTCAGTTATGTGATGATGGTTTTCATGTTAAATTTGAAAATGATTCTTGCAAAGTTTTTGATTCTAAGAATGTTTTGGTATTTTCTGCCTTAAGAAATGAAAATGTTTATGCTGTTAATCTGAATTCTTTAGCTAAGCAGAATATTAATTGTTTGAATGCTTTTCATAAAAAATCTTGGCTATGGCACAGAAGATTAGGACATTGCAACATTCACTCACTTAGAAAACTTTCTAGGAAAAACCTAGTTAGAGACCTACCTAAGTTAGAATTCCCAAACGATAGAGTGTGTAACCCCTGTCAAAAGGGAAAACAACACAAAGTTTCTTTTAAATCAAAGAAAGAAGTTTCAACTTCTCAACCACTTGAATTGGTTCACATGGATTTGTTTGGACCATCAAGAGTTTCTAGTTTAAATGGGAAGCACTATGTTTATGTTCTTGTAGATGACTTTTCTAGATATACTTGGGTATATTTTCTAGCTCACAAAAGTGAAGCTTGTTCTTACTTTGTCAAATACTCCAAGTCTGTAGAAAATCTTAGTGGACTCAAGATTAAGACCCTGAGAAGTGATCATGGTCGTGAGTTTGAAAATCAAGATTTTGAATCTTATTGCTCACACAATGGCTATACTCATAACTTCTCTGCCCCTAGAACACCCCAACAGAATGGTGTAGTAGAAAGAAGAAACCGAACTCTTCAAGAAATTGCTAGAACCATGCTCAATGAATATGACCTGCCTATTTATTTTTGGGCTGAAGCTGTAAATACAGCTTGTTATGTTATTAATAGAGTCTTGATTAGACCAGTTCTTAAGAAAACCCCTTATGAATTGTGGAACAATAGAAAGCCTAAGGTTAATTACTTTAGAGTTTTTGGTTGCAAAGTATTTATTCTGAATACTAAAGATAATCTGGATAAGTTTGCTTCCAAAAGTGATGAAGGAATTTTTCTGGGTTACTCTATTTCAAGTAAAGCCTATAGAGTATTCAATAAGAAAATCAAATGTGTGGAAGAATCTGTTCACATCAAGTTTGATGAAACTGACCCACATGAGCCTAAAACCTCTCTTGAAAATCTTGAAGAAGATTTGTCTATTCTGGACCTTAATGATAAATCTAAAGAACCTGTTATAAAAGTATCCAGTTCTGGACTTTCTCCAGAATCTGCTTCTGTTGAACCCGAACCTATAGATGAACCTGAAATTTCTAGTCCAACCTTTACTAGATCAACGAGGATTCTAAAGAATCATCCTTTAGAAGCTGTTGTTGGTAATCTGGATAGAGGAACACAAACTAGAGCTTCTCTAAGAAACCAGGTTGAACATCAAGCCTTTCTTTCACAGCTGGAACCCAAAAATATCAATGATGCTATCAATGATGAATTCTGGGTAATAGCTATGCAGGAAGAATTAAATCAGTTTGAAAGAAACAAAGTCTGGGAATTAGTTGACAGACCCAAGGATATTTTGACAATAGGCACAAAATGGGTTTTTAGAAATAAAGTAGACGAATCTGGAAATATAGTTAGAAATAAAGCTAGACTAGTTGCACAAGGATATAGTCAAGAAGAAGGCATAGACTATGAGGAAACTTTTGCACCTGTAGCTAGACTAGAAGCCATCAGGATCTTACTTGCATATGCTGCACATCTGGATTTCAAGTTATATCAAATGGATGTAAAAAGTGCATTTCTAAATGGTTTTATTATTGAAGATGTTTTTGTGGAACAACCACCTGGATTTGCTAACCCCCATTTTCCAAATCAAGTTTTTAAACTTTCCAAAGCTTTGTATGGTTTAAAACAAGCACCAAGAGCTTGGTATGATAGACTTAGCAATTTCCTTATTTCAAAAGGTTTTACCAAAGGGATTGCTGATCCAACTCTTTTTATTAAACGAATTTCTAAAGATGTTTTAGTTGTACAAATATATGTTAATGATATTATTTTTGGATCTTCAAAACACTCTTTATGTACTGATTTTTCAAAAAGTATGCAAAATGAATTTGAAATGAGCTTAATGGGAGAGCTTAAGTACTTTCTTGGATTTCAAGTATTTCAAAATGAAAATGGTATTATTTTGAATCAGAGTAAATATACAAAGGATCTTTTGAAACGTTTTGGTCTGAATAGTATCAAGGAAAGTGAAACTCCTATGAGTACTACCTGTAAATTGGATGCAGATGAAACTGGGAAACCAGTTGATCAAACAAATTACAGAGGTATGATTGGTAGTTTACTTTATCTTACTGCTAGTCGACCTGATATTATGTTTAGTGTGTGTATGTGTGCTAGATTTCAAGCTAACCCAAAAGAATCTCATTTGCTTGCTGTTAAAAGAATTTTCAAATATCTCAAACACACGGTTAACGTAGGTTTGTTTTACCCAAAAGGACAATCCTTTGAGTTAATGAGTTATTCAGATGCTGACTTTGCTGGTTGTAAGTTAGATAGAAAAAGCACATCAGGAACATGTCATTTGCTTGGAAAATCCTTAGTTTCTTGGTGTAGTAAGAAACAGAACTCGGTTGCATTATCTACTGCTGAAGCAGAATATATAGCTGCTGGTAGTTGTTGTGCACAAATTCTGTGGATGAAACACACTCTTTTGGACTATGGATATGTTTTTAAACATGTTTCAATCAACTGTGATAACACCAGTGCAATAAACATCTCTAAGAATCCTGTATCTCACTCTAGAACCAAACACATAGATGTAAGACACCATTTCCTAAGAGATCACTATCAAAAAGGTGATATTTCTCTTGAATTTATTGGCACTGAACATCAATTGGCTGATATTTTCACTAAACCTTTAAGTTCGGATAGGCTAAGTTTCATAAGACATGAACTGGGAATGTTTAATCACAACCGGTGTGAAAATTCTCACTGATGTGAAAATTCTCACTGATGTGAAAATTCTCACTGATGTGAAAATTCTCACCGATGTGAAAATTCCCACCGATGTAAGTTTCTCACCGACGTAGAAATTCTCACCGATGAACAACGCTCACCGATTTGTTTTTCTCACCGATGATTAACTCACACCGATGCAAAGTTTAAAACTTCTGTCTGCCGCCAAGAATACGAATCATTTTATTTTATTTTATTACTCTATTTTAATCGTTTATTTGGAATTCCTAAATGATAAAACTAAGTCTAAGCCACTTCTTACCTCACCAAGCTCAAAATCTCTCACCTTCGAACCTTAGCACCCAAATCGACCAAGAACCCTAAACCCGCGATGGCAAAAACCAAGCTTCCTATCGTCAGAAATGAAAGTGCAGAACCAAATGCTAAGAAGCAGAAGACACAGCATAAAGCCAGTGTTAGTGAAGTCAAAACTAGATCGGGAAGGCGACCAGTGAATCCTCACTTGCAGAATAGAGACATAGTAATCGAGAAGGAACTGTGCGTGGAATGGCTACTGCCTAGCAAATCCTTAGTGCTCGAGATTCTGGAAGACCAGAAATGGGTGGATTGTTTCTCGAATAACAATGGCCCATACTACCCGAAATTGGTAAAGCAGTTCTATGAGTTTGTAACCTTTGAGAAGTCTGAGAATGAGAATCGGGTAAGCTCTTTTGTAAATGGAAAAGAGATGTCTTTTTCTTCAGTAGAGTGGGCTGAGAGTTTAAAAGTACCACATGAAGGTGTCTCTGGGTATGTATCAAGAGCAATGCCACCTAGTAGTGACATTTTTGATTATGAGACTGCCTTACAAGAGCTGACTGGGAATGGAAATCAAAGGCAAGTGGTAGCTGCTGAAATGGATGGAGAAAATCGACTGCTTTTCAAATTTGTTCAGCATGTGTTGATACCGAGGAGAGGAGATTTTGCAAATCTGAGATATCAAGATATCTATCTTCATCATTTGCTAAGACATGGTATAA
Source organism: Viscum album (assembly GCA_963277665.1). Classification (NCBI taxonomy): domain Eukaryota; kingdom Viridiplantae; phylum Streptophyta; class Magnoliopsida; order Santalales; family Viscaceae; genus Viscum; species Viscum album. The sequence goes on from OY728155.1 coordinate 2,011,726,389, forward strand.
AAATCAATCTGTGCAGATTGTTGATGCTTCAAATGGAAGACATGATTAGACCAAAGTCAAAGACCAATGCTTTGTTCTTTGCCAAGCTGATTTCAGTGATGATAAAAGTGAAAGAAATAGCTGAGTCTCAGGATGAGACAGTTGTAGTCAAGAACAATTTCTGCATCACCTCGACTGTTTGCAAGTATATGAAAATTAACTGGAACCCATGGAAGGGAGAATGGGTCAGTGATGATCAGAAAATCTATGATAGGTTCAATCCTGTGGATTATCCCTCAAGACCAAAGGATATGAGAGATCCGAGTCTAAGACCTGATGAAGAGGAACCTGCTTATAGTGATGAGACAGAAGAAGAAGAAGAAGAAACTCCTATGGATGTTGGAGGGGATCCAGACTTGCCCCCAAGTCCTGTTGCAGAACTGGTTTATTCTAGGAAAGGAAAAGTAGAGGAAGTTTTGCCTACTTATGAGGAAGACCAGTCTGTACCTCACCAAGAAGAAGAGGAAAAGGAGAATGCAGCTGAATCGCCTGCTTCTGGTAGGTTAAGTATGAGTCCCTTAATTGGAAACTCAGCTATACCTGCTGCTGAAGAAGAAAGAGATAGAGAAGAAGCTGTACCTGCACCTGTAGAACTTGTGGTAGAAGATTCTGATGAAGAACGGCCAGCAGAAAAGGCTGTTGTGATACATGAGAATGCACCCATTGAGGGGGAGCATCGGTCTGTGCTTGGGAATGTTACAGTAGCTGTTGAGATTGGTGACTGGGTAGAAGACCCAGGGTTTATAGTCTGTGGATTAGATTATCCAGATTCTGACAATGAGATGTCTGTGGATAGACCAAAGACCAATTATGATCTTGCTGCTGAGTTGTTGCCAGACGATGTGGTCAGATTTCATTATTTGACTAAGCTGAAAGAGGACCTCAAATCCAGTTTTGTTGAAGAAGTGAAGCTAATGGAAACCTCTCTTGCATCCTCAATTAATTCAATAATGACTACTTCTGTAGTTAGTTTGGCCTCAGCAAGGGAATCTGCTGCAGTTGTCTCAAGTGATTTTGTCTCCAAATCAGATCTTGAATCCATGAAGGATGAGATAAAAGAATCATTCAGTGCTTCAGTTGCTGAGATGAAGGAAAGCTTTTATGAAGAAATGAAAGTGCTAGAGAGATCCTTCGAGCTATCTGTGGCTTGTAATTTATCTTCCTTTATGTCTGAACTTATGGAAGAAGTGAAAGAATGCCAGACTCAATCTTCAAGAATCGAAGCTGATCTGGAAGCTCTCAAGACATCAGTGGTTGCTTTGGATTCATATATGAGATCCAAGTCTCAAGCTGACAAGGACCTAGCCTATGTGAAGAGTGTAGTCAGCCAGTTTGTCTCAGTGTTTGAAAGTTTCAAAACCTCAGTGAAGGATCATGTTCAATTACAAGACTCTCAGGTTCAAAGCCTAATCAGTGGTTTGTCAAAGAGTTTTAAAGAAACTGTTTCCTTCTCTCTTGGCCCTCTCACATCCAAACCATCAGTTGACATGAACTCAGTTCGAGCAATATTGAAGGAGGAGATTAGTTCTATTCTTACCAGTGGCTCTGGGGACTCATCAGAGTTAAGCCGAGTGGTGCTTTCTACAAGGGATTCTGCCAGAGAAATCATGAAGATAGTTCAAGATTTTATGAGAGAAGCCTCTGCCTCTCAAGAAGCCATAAAAAGCAAAGTGGACTACTACTTCTCCAAAATTTTCACCAAGCATCAACTCGAACACCACTTCAAGCTAATGTTGGAACACATGAAGCTCCCTCCAGTCACTCAAGCTTTCAGAGAACAAGTGAGCAAGCTAAGAGAACTGACTCCTGCTTTAGAGAAATTCATGGAGAACAAAGATGATTTCATCTCTGCTATGGAAAGAGGAGGAGGAATTATTATGGATTTTAGAAATCTGCTGCTGCCCTTCTTGCACGTTGATGCTAGACCAGTCATCATCCCTCCTGCTTTGCCTACTTCTGCCTCAGCTGCTTCCTCAGTCCAACTGACTCCTGTTCAAGCCATTCAAAGCCTCAAACCCATGATTACCCAAAAATCTTCAACTTACAAGCCTCACTCTGTGTCAGTGGCCCAACCTCCTTTAATCTTTTCTGGCATTCCCAAACCTTCACCTGAATCCTCACCACCCGAGCATCCTTCTGATCCCAAAGGGAAATCTCACATTGCAGATGCGGACTGAACCAGTGGCCAAGCTTTTTGATAGGAATTCCTTTGTAATCTGTTTTTGTTGTACTTTTTGACTAACTATAATACAGACCACTTTTTACTTCTCTTTGTTTTATTTCTCTCCTATATATATATCTATATATATGCTTTCCCACTTTTTGATTATCACAAAGGGGGAGAACAATACGAGAGGGGGAGAAACTTTTTATGAGAGAATAAGGAGGAGAACAAAATGAGAAATATTTGCAATGGAGAAAACTAAGGCATAAGGGGAATCACATTATCCTTTGTTTTGTTTCCATTTTTACCTCTGATAACTTATGTCTATATCATACTATTTCTATTATCTATGATGCTGTTTTCTCTGAGAAAATTGAATTCAACATTATACTCTTTATTATTATATTTTCACTATGTTAAATGCCAATATCATAAATTGTGATTATCAAAAAGGGGGAGATTGTTGACCTCACCTGTTTTGATAATCTCAATCATGTATCTATTTGTGTTGAAAATCCCAACTATGTCTTCATTCTCTATGATATTGTTATGTATTGTTGATCTATACTTTAATTCTTTTAAATCTATGATCAATCCAATAACACCTTTTTAAAATAAGTCTTTGGAAAATGTTAATCATCATTTATCCATGTTCATACAAGTTATAAATTGTTTCTAACACAATCGGATGTGTTCTGCATAAAACAGATAAGTAATCTGTCTATAGCTACTGATAAAAAGCTACCGGTAACCAGTCTACCGATAGACTTAGTCTACCGACAGACATCTACCGATAGACTTAACACAGAGTTACCGATGTACTTATAAATACAGCTACCGATACAAACGTAGAGCTACCGGTGTAAGTATAAAGAGCTACCGATGGAATAAGTCACTGATGGACGAAGCTACCGATAGACTCACAGCTACCGACGCATGGAGCTACCGATGCATGTACCTACCGACGCATGGAGCTACCGATGCATGTACCTACCGACGCATGGAGCTACCGATGCATGTACCAGCCGACGCATAGAGCCACCGATGTTCAAGCTACCGATGCTGATTACCTACCGTTCATTCAACTCACTGTTTGAATTTCTTTATTTCCTATATTTAATCTATCTAACGGTCATATCATACATTTTAATGATTTGTCAAATATCTGATAAAGGTTGTCGGATGTCAGGAACCCGTACCTCGTACCTGCTGAAAAGAAATCTTTTCTGTCCCCTGATGGGAGATAAATACGAGAAGACTACATACCAGAAAAAATGCGGTTGTGAAAAGAAAACAATCAACAAGGAGCGAACTAGAAAAGTGCGGTGCATCCAATATACCAAACACGACACAAGCACAAGAGGAATATAGAGAAGCTCATAGACAATCAAGCATACTCGAGGAGTGTTCTGTGCTTACAAGAAGACTTCATCGACTACATTCTCACCACCTGTGAACCTGGAGCATACGACACTCTGTTTCTCAACAGAAACAAGAAGAGGACTCAGACTCACTGCTAATCGAATCCAAAGGAGTCCAGAGCTATACTGAAATCACCAGAACCATCTCTAAACTCTACATCTCTTGTTCTGTGATTTATTACCATTCATTTCGAGCAGTGTGTGTTATCTGCTATATCTAACATATACACTGTCTCCTGTACTCAAACTGAAGGATCTGTAAATCCTTACAAAACTCTTTCATTCATTCTTTCCCACGAAGAACTGTGGTAGAGGTCGTGTGTGACCTGGACAGCTGGTTGCTGTTGTACTGTTTCCCACGAAGAACAGTGGTAGAGGTCTTGGACCTGGACAGTTGTAAACTGTTGAACCCCGATCCAGGGTGTGGATCATTTTTATATAAACTTTTGAGAGGACTAAGTCTCGGCTTGAGACTGAACCTCTTGGTTACATTGTTGGGCCATCTATTTCAAAGTTTTATTCCGCTGCTAATCACTTTAAAACCAATACTGTTTTTAAAGATTACTTTGATAATTAAATTAGCAAGTGTTTATGTTAAGTGTAGATTAGTAAGTTAGTTTCAAAAGATAATCACACACTCCTGTGTTGATTAACTGGGAATTAATCAATCCCTTGAGAACCTAACAGAATCTCTACATTAATATAAATTCACTACAGTTTAATTTATTATTTTATTTGGGGGTCTTTAAGACACTGCTTTTAAATATAGAAATTTTAATTGGTACTCAATTCACCCCCCCTCTTGAGTAATCCACTCCGACCAACACAAATAAAAGTGTACTTAATAGACTTGTTCAATATGGTTGAATAAACCATTATGTGATGTATTAACACTTAAACATCGTTAATGATGACCTAATAATCACTTATAGATGCATAATAATTATGTGGTTGGCCTTTGTAGTAAGGTGAGTTAAGAAACATGGTTAATGTGATAAATATAATGTATAACCATTCAATCCTATTTTATTAACCTTATTTATTGATGAAATAATTTTCCCACTTAACCCATTGTGAGTTGTAATTCAACAATAAAAATATAAAATATTGTAACATTTTAATCATTGGAGTGGTGAAAAATTAGTTTTTTCTGAGTGTAGAAGATTTTTTTGATACCTTATATTAATTTTATCTATAAACATTTCACCTACATGAACTTTGATTTTTTATAATCCTTTAATTATCACTTTTAAATAAATCATTAAATCCACTCTTGATTTTATATAAAAAATTAAATATGATATAATTATATAAAATAACATTTCCATTAAATTAATTTTTTATACATTTAATTTATAGAGTTTAATGTAAAAAAATCATATAATTGAAATACAAAACACGTTTCAATAAATTAAATTGCAATAATGAAAAATATTTTTTTCAAATAAACAACACATTGAAATATGTATTTAAAAAAATAATATATTTTAACATCATTAACTATTAATTAGGAAAAATAAGAAAATATTCATGTCAAATAAAATAATTATACTGTGTATTAGCTGGAACCAATATAGAAGAAAACCATATTATGGATAGAATTTTAATAATCATTCATCTTATACTTAATCCATGTTTTATATTTAAAATAACTTAACTCTAGTATATCCAAGAATGATTTTCATTATATAGCTAGATACAAATTTTGATTGAATTTCTACACATATTTGGTCTTCATAACATATTATTACTTGGTTTTTCATACTTCATGATAAAATAATGTGCAACATGGATTTATGATTTATAAATTCATTAATAAGTAATTTATGTGAAAGCATTATTAATTTTAGAGTGTATAGTATGTTCTCATTTTGTTGTATTTTTTATTACAATAACTATATTAAAAAAAAATTATTTGTTTGATAATACATTGAAATCCCTTTATTCTTATTATCATTGTATTTGTTTTATTATGTGGTTATATAAAATCATCGAAAGTACACATTTTACTTGTGGAAATGATAATGGAATTAAATTGACTCAAAATGTCCAAAATCTGTTATACCAATTTTCTTGATCTCTAGTGTGATATATAGAATAGTTAAACATATACTATTAAAATTTATTCACTTACACCAATTGGGAAAATTGATTCCCTAAGAAATCATTCATGGGATAGATATCATGGTTACCCTGACACGGTTATCTTATATCATGTGTGAAAAGATAATTTTGTTTAGTTAGGTGTGGACACTCCTAGAACAGGGTGTTATAATTCATTATTAAAAACTATTGGATGAATGATTATTATTTTTTTTATTTGAAATATATAAATTTATAAAACAATATATATATATATATATTACTGTAAATGAGTATAATTTTATGATACATGAACATGAGTAAATTTCATATGGGATGGAATCTTTTCAGGTTCCTACTTGGTATGTTATACTCACACCTAAGAAATTTTCTCAGATTGAAATGGTAATACATGAACTAGTTTATAGGTGCCTATAAGTAAAATTATTTATCTATCAAATATGGTTATATGAATCATGATCGTGGTTTTTTTGAGTGGATTTATACACAGAATCTGGGGGACTTGTTTTTTTACACTTATCCATATATACCTATGCACCATCACTACTATTTCCATTTACCTCTCATGTGTATTATTTTTCATGATATATATACCATTTATGTAGTTTTCTTCCTTCAATTTTAGTTGTCCAAACCCTTGTGGTATTATTTCTCCCCAACATTATCCCAAGACACACAATGTTAGTGTCATGTCTATAGGGATCAAGGAGTTCTCCTCGAGTTATATGGTGGCCTAATATATAGACCATTTAAGTGATTTTAATCATGATCATTATATTTCCATCATGTCATATTTCACATAAACCCAATATTACATTTTATTTGGACTATATATTACTATTTAATGTGTTTTTTTATTATGGTTGGTATATATAAGTACTATCCATATTATGTAGATAATTTCATATGATGTTTTTTTATTACTTATACATTAATTTTTTTTATCTTAAAGAGGGTATATACTACCCATGATATTGATATATCCTCTCAGTTATTCAGTAGCCTCTATCATTTTAGGATGTTAACCTATATTTATGTGTATCTATAGTTACACTATATGGTCTACCTTGGATGGGAATGATTCACCATTAATATAATAAATCTTGAAAAATAAAATTGAGTAACATTATTAATGAGACAACGGTGAGGAGTTTACAATCAATATAGGGTTATTATACCGTATTAATGTGATGTATTTATCATCTCATAGATTTAATTTAGATATCATGGTTTTGAGAATATTCTATCAGTGACTCTCAGTTGAGCACTAAATAGGAGAAACGATAATGTTTCAATGGGAAACATTATTTTTATTCCATATGAGTATAGTATAGGAGTCTTCAAAATTAATCCTAGATTTCATTTTTTAAATGGTTCATAAATATCATCTAATGGACTTGTTGTTGTTCCCAAAAAAATCATTATGTTAAAACATTTAACATGAAGACTTATACATAAATTATAATGAATGATTAATTAATTTTTTGTTTAATTTCAACATATTTATTCTAAATATAACATTTATTTTTCCAAAATAAATTTCTTTCTAAAATAATTCAATCTTTTATATAAACTCCTTATTTCCTAGAAAATACTAATTTTTATGACACAAAATAATTTCTCCACCATATATATATTATATTTGATTTGATTACATTATATTTTCATATATATATATATATATAAATCCTAATTTTTCAATAAGAATATTTTATAAAGATAACATTTACTTAAATATTATATAATTTATAAAAAAGTGATTTTAATAGAAATTATATTTTCCTAAAAATAAATTTTTTGATTATTTATATAAAAATATATTTTTTATTAAACTCATTACAAGATAATGTATATATATTAGTAAATAATGAAAATCATCAAATATAATCATTTGGTTGATAAAAAGAAAAAACATTAAAATTTATACTACTAGTATCAAGATAAATAACCCATAGTGACACCCACATGCACCCTAAGTGTATGGTTTTTTATTGTGGTACTTTTATGAGATAGTTCAGAAAACATGGTTTGGCCTTGGTATTGATAATCTTGAACAAACACCATAAATTATTTCACACTAACATTATTTTTTGACTCTCACAACATTCTTTGTAATGGGGAAACATAATGAATCAATATCCATTATAAGCACCAATAATTTTCCTTCATAGAATATGATTATAGAAACCCTAAACCCACACTCCCAAATTAGGTGCTAAAATCATAAACAATATATTTATATCTTTCATACTGATGAATTTCACCCTATTCTCCCTATCCAAAATATAAAAAATCATAAGGAAATATTATATCACTTAAATTATAAATGATGTTTTAGGTTAAAAGTTTTATATAATTATAAAATATTGATAACATCATGTATTCATAAACAACAGGTTCATAAATATAAGAATTATCTCCCAATATAACCAACTTTCAAATTCCACATTAGTTCTTCATCATCATCCATATCAAATCCTTCTAAAAATGTTTCATTCAATACGATTATTTATAACATTGGGATAATTAAAATTAATAATGGTGATATCAAATGTTCTGTAATGGTAATAAGAATTAATAATCAAATTCCATTAATGATATAAAGAAGTTAATATGGCCTTGATGATATTATCATAGTGCATTAATGACTAATCAAGTAACTCATTACCACCAATACCAAAATTATCAATCATGAAACATGTAATAGGGATTTATATAATGAAAGATTCAAGATAATAAATAAACATGATCCATGTGATATCAATCATGATCATAAGATACATAACAAACCCATAGTAGGAATAAATAAACCATGATGGTATCATAGAACACTATCTTCATAAACCCTTTACAAAACCATTACAAAACCCTTAAAATTTTAATAACCATCAGTTTGACTTCAATTCCCAATTCATTTGAGTGTTATCAATGCAATCCAATTATATAATATACAATGGGATCACCAGACTATCACACCCTGACCTTGGATACTCATTTTTTTTATTTTATTCTCAATATTGGACCTTTTGGTTGTGGTTTGGGTTGAGTTTCCAACAAAAGTTTTCAATTTTTAGTGGTTTGATTTTTTTTGTAGCCCGATTCATGTTTATTGTGAATGATATTGGGAGAAAGTTTCATGGTGGAGTGTTTGTGACACCCACGGTGTTATTATATTTTTTTAAATCATTCAGAGGTCATTGGGTGGGAATACCAAGTGTTTGGGGTGTCATTTTAGGATTTTTTTTCCTACTTCTTAGGTCACACTATTTGATCATAGATTGAAAAAACAATGCAACCTAAACCTATAAGTTTCCTAAATTTTCCAGTAGCATTTGCACAATTTTCCACTATGTACAGAACCAAGAAACAAAACTGTGAATCCTATTACATCCTTAATAACTTTAAACCTAGATATCTTATTTAAATGATCCTACCTACAAAATGAATCAACTTCTATTAGGTACTGACCCAAGGAACCTCCCCTTCATTATCAATCGTTATAGACCACTTCTTGGGGTATTTTTCATCAAATGTCAGTGGTTCTTCATCAATTATCCCCCATTCCTTTTCTTTACTTCCTCATTTCTCACTTGTTTTCTATCTCTTGGATTGGTTATTGTTTACACAAACCCTATATGCTAGGGTTGATGTATGGTTTTTGTTTCTTTGGGAACTAGGGTGTGTGGTTGTTTCATAGTTCTTATATCTCTCCCCTCTGAAGGTTTCATTATGTTCAGACACCACTAAGGTAGGTGTTTCCATGTATTCATTTGCTATTGAATTTCCTTTGATTCAAGGAATTTTAAAAAAATCTATTAAGTAGATCCAAATATCTATGGAACGTTTGTTAAGAATGTTATGGTATTTTTGAGTTTCTTTAATTTGTTTAAAATAGCTTTTAAATGAGTTTGGTGTAAATTTTATAGGTTTATGGTACCTAGGATGCTTGTTTGATTTTTCATTGCTTTTTAAGGTAAATTTGAAATTTTATGGAATTCTTAACTATCATAATGTTGTAATTATATTTTTGGATTGTGAACATGGTTTGGAATGTGTGAATTTTTAATATTAGAGTTTTATAAATGTATTAAAATTATTTGGAAAAGTTTTTATGGATTTAATGGAATTATTTTGTGTCCCCAAAAATAATGTGAATTGTTAGTTTTGGTTTTAATGTCATTGGATCTTTGTGGAAATGGTTTTGAAATTTCTTCTGGGTTGTTTTTTATTCCATTGGATATTATAACATCAATGGGTGCACTAGGTTCACACATGGATGTGCCCTTAAATGATAATGGAAACGTTAAACTGTGTTTCTTAAAAATCTTGGTTTAATAAAATGGATAATTTTATTATGATCGATTAGGTTTACTTTTGTGTTTTTAAAGGAATGGTTTAAAGTGAATACCTTTATAGTATTCTCATTTGGCTTTTGGAGTGTTTTTTTTGGTGAACGGTTTTCCCAGGGGGCCATTTGGCATGTTTTACTAGTTGCATGTTTTCTTAAATGGGGATTTTGAAATGTTCTTGGTGAATGTTTTTCCAGGGTTTATTTAACTAAAGGCCTTTTGGATATTCTAATTTAATGGTTATGTTTGTGAATGCTTTTGTAAAGCTTTATAGTATGGAAAAAGTGTGTGCCTGATTGGAAAATTAAGATGGTTTATTAAATGGTTAGAATGATTATGCAGTATAGCAGTCTAGTTTTCACCTTTGTGTGATATGAAATGTATTTTTATTTATATAGGGAACCTCTATTAAAGGGATATATCTTAGGGGTTATTTTATATTTCTATTTGTGTGTGGCGTATTCATGTTCAGTGACGTCATCCGAGTTGAGCCGCATGTGTGTTTTCCTCCTACTTACATAGAATTAATATTATAACTAGGGGTTGTCTAGGGATGTTTAGGACCACCCGTGGTTCTTATTTATATTTCTTTTTTACTTTCTGCTGCACTAGTTCTATACCATCATTGTTTCCAAATTTCTTTGTTGCACTACCCTTGTTTTCCTTGCGTTGGAATTTGAATATAAAAATGGATTTTGGTTTTGGAAATTAAATGTGTTCAGTGTTTTTTTACAAAACATGGAGACTACTATATTTGTAATTGTATTTAAAACTAGTTTCATTGGTCTACCTTGGGAATAGAAACACCTAGATTTGGTGGTTTACATTGGCATCCCTAATAATCATTTTGTGTCCATTTCTATCCTTAACCATTTTAATTATATGATTATCTATTGTTCATGTTTTCCTTAGTGCCTACTTCGTGTTGAAGCATGGTTAGGTCTTGTGGTTGGAGGTGACCAAGGGGTCACAAGGAGATCATGTGGCCAATGTTTAGTTTTTTTGGTTTTATATTTTGTTCATTTTTAAGTAATATTTTGTTCTTGGATGGGTTGGTCAAGTATTGGTTATTCAATTGTTTGGGTTTTATATGTTTTTAGTGTGTTTCATTTATATCTCTGGTCCTATTAGATTTTCTTTCAGGGTTAAATCATTCCTAGAGTGTATGATTTGATGCTCGACACTTGTTTCTATCCTGATGGGGATTGAGAATGCCCCTTGAAACTTGTTATTGACAAGATTGGGTGATCGGTTTAGGGTCGACTCAGGATAGTTTGTGAAAAAATGGTATCAGAGGGAGGTTCTTATTTTTTGGGGGGTCTGGTAGATGGTTAGTAGGACTATCGGGAATTGGTAGGTATTTTCAAGAAGGGTTTCATGAACCCTTTCTCCTTCTGAACCTCAAGTCTCCTGGGATAGTCTGAGATTTGAGTATTATGTCTTGGGTTTTTTTAGATTAAGGGATGACAATTGAGGAAAAATGTTGTCTTTTTGTGGACACACATGTGGTGGTGACCCATGTGGTGTCCAATTACTTGGTTCAAGGCCCTCTAAGTGTTATTCCATACTTTGGGAATTTCCCACCATGATGCCTCTGGGATTAGAATAGGCACTAGTTCTACATTATGGTATTTCATTTTTGGTCATGTTTTGTTTTGATTTTTGTTGTATAGGTGTATGTTCAAAATGAAAGTGTATTTTTATGTGTAAATATATTTTAAAAAAAGTTTTTTCTATCAAATGGTTTTAATTGGTAAAGTGGGTTTTGAAAAAATCGAAAGTGTTTTGGGTTTGAAAATGTGGATTAGATGAGTCCCTTGATATTCCTTATAAAAATTGAAATGTGTGTTTGTGTTTGTGTTTATGGAAAGTGAGTAGGGGAACATTTTCATGGATAGTGTGGATGGAAATGGATGGAAACACATGTAACATTTCCTAAGATACCATTAGTTTTGTATTGAAATTGGCTGTTTGGCATGGCTTTTCTAAAGTGGACTTAAATGAGAAAATGATTTTGGAAAAAAAACATGTAAAATGGTTTTTTGGTATTTTGGAATTACCTTGTAAGAAGGTATTTGTGAATTCTAAAATATATATGGTGGTTTTTCGGAAAATGATGTTTTGGAATTTTATGTTTTTACTAGGATTCTAAGATAGGTGGTTTTGGGTTTGAGGTATTCCTTGTCTTTGTGCCCCAGTTTGATGTTAGAATTGGTATGTGCTTGTTGGGTTTCATATTAAATGCACCTAGAAAGGTCCCCAAGGTCACTAATGAGTCATGATCAATTTTGGGTTCTTCTCAGGTGTTACCTATTTTCCGTACTAATCGAGGTATGCCTGAGGCTGTGGAGTGTCTTGAGGAGGTTGAGCATATTTTCTGGTTGTTGGGAACTTCTGAAGTTGTTAGATTATATGAAATTCATATGTTGTTTAAGGTTTTATCTATGGACTAGTGGGAGTCAGTTTCACCTTCATCGATGCAGGGTGAGATGATGTGGTAGTTTCTTATGGCCAGATTCATCCAATGGTTCATTCCATTGGAGCTGAATATGGGGGAGGTGGCATAGTTTTGAGGTGTTCAACAGGTTCAGTAGTCAAAAAATTCTTATGTTGACCATTTCAAAAAGCTAGTTATATTATAATTGGAAGTACCATCAGATGAACAGATCAAAGAACCTTCTTTTGTTTATAGTCTCCATCCTGAAATTGCAATGAATGTGTTCTCATCCGGTGAAACATTATTCAAGAAGTTGGTGGATGAGGAATTCTTGGCTAAGTTTGTTTTTGCGGTATATACCGTAGGATTTGTATCTCATGAAGGTTCCCCATCTGGAAAGTGGGGTTTGCCAAAAGAACATGTTTTTGAAAAAACTCCTTTTTTGGTTCTGGATTCTAATTCATCAGACTGTTCACTTTTATGATTCCAATATGCATGGTTTTTCCACTTGAATACATCTTTTCACATTCCTCTGAAGACTTGTTATCGCTATGGTCATTTTAGTAATCTTGAGAAGTTTTTTAATAAGTGTTGTCTAAGCAGGAATCCTTGATAAGAGGATGTGCTGCCTAACTGTGAGGCATGAGATGCTTCAGTCGTCAGGGCTCCATCCACAGGCCTCGGAATGAATCTCATGCATAGTCAGGCATTGTCAGGGGTGTGTAAATTCATGGCCCAGTTTTTTCCCCATATTGGTATGTACACATTTTAAATTTACCTGTTTTAGTTTTTATACTGTAATAATTTCACCATTTCACTATAATGAATAATGGCCTTATTATATTATAATCCAAGTGGTTGAGCCTATTTGAATGTATTCATTGGAATTTCTTATTATCCTTTGAGTGTTTCATGTCTTTTTGTAGGCTGGTCTTAATTTTATCTTTCAGTAGTACCTATTTGTAGGTGATTGAGTTTTTTAGAATTGATGTATTGTGGGTTCAGTTCATGTGGGAGGTTAAATATTTTGGTGGTAGTGTTGTACTTCATTTTACATGGAAGTTTGAGTTGAGTCTCAGTTGAAAATTTCAAATTTTCGAAGTTTCTGGTGAATCTTTATCCTGCACACAGTTTTCACATAGATGAAATTGTACACCTTTACCAAGTAATTGTGTGTCTTGGTTTCATTTTTAGATAGAGGTGTTTATCATGGTTGGTGAATGGTTTTGAGACCTGCGGCCATGTAGTGTACAGTGCCTCTTCATTCCAATTGCTCGTGCACAGTTGGCACATGATTTGGAAAACCATGCAGACAAGATATGTGAAAATCCCATGAATTTTAAATATTCAAATCCTTAGTTCATAGTTGTTGTGAGGGTGTTTTTTTAGAGTAAATTTGGTTCATATTAGATGAGAATTTATGGTGGGGAGAACCCCCTCATGTTCTCCCCTAAACCTCATTCTTATGTTGTGGTTTCATCATGATTGGTCAGGTGGACTTGTGGAGTGAATATTCACATCGACGTTCATGGTTTCTCTCTACTTTGATTGGGCACGGATTATTGTTTATGTTAACTTTCAGCTGGGTGACATTCTGGGTGTATAATGTGTCTGTGGTGGGGATAATTTTCACACCCCAACCTCGGATACTCCTTTATTTCAATAATTTATTGAATCTAGACGTTTTGTTTGAGGTTTGGGTTTAGTTTCCCACAAAATTATTTATATTTTGGTGGTTTAGGTTTTCTTTTATCCATATTCTTTGTTATTGTGAATGGTATATGGATAAATTTTCATAGGGGATAGTTTGGGACACCCATGGTGTCATTATAATTTTTTTAAATCATTCAAGGATCTTTGGCTGGGCTCCCCTAGTCTTTGAGCTGTCATTTTAGATTTTTTGGCCTATTTTTCAAGTTTCATAGTTTGCGCATGGTTTTACCAAACCATTAAACCTAAACCTTCATGTTGCATAAATTTTCTAGTAGCATTCGCACAGTTTCCGCACAGTTTACAAATCCATGCAGCAAAGCCATGTAGCCTAGTACGGTCTTAATAAAATTTAACCTAAATATACTAATTATGTGATTACACCTCTCAAATTAAGACACACATGTTGTGTATTGACAAGAGGCACCTCCCCCTTCATTCTCTATCATTTTGAACCACTTATTTGGTGATTTCTCACCAATGGTCGATGGTTATTCATCAAATATTCCCCATTCCTCTTCTCCTCTACCCCCTCTCTCAATTATTTTCTCTCTCTTGGCTTGGTTATTATTTGGATGAACCTTAGATGTTAGGGTTGATTTTTTGGTTATTTTTATTTGGAATCTAGGGTGTGTGGTTGGTCTATGAGGCTTTTATCTCTCCTCTCTAAATGGTTCATTGCTTTCACACACCATCGATGTAGGTGTTTCTATGTTTCCATTTCCTATGGATTTTCCTTTAATTCTTGTCAATTTAATTAAATATATTAAGTATATACACACCTCTATGTAACCCTTTTCATGTATATTATTGTATTTTGGAGTTTCTTCAATTTATTAAAAATAGGTTTTAAATGATTTTGGTGTAAATTTCCTAGGTATATGGTGCCTAGGATGCTTATTTGATTTTCCTTTTTTTCTAAATGGAAATTTGGACTTTTATGAAATTTTTAAATCTCGTGATGTTGTAATGATATTTTTGGATTGTGATCATCTTTTTATTTATGAATTGAAAATTTTATATTTTTCGAAATGTGTTAAAATGATTTGTAATGGTTTTTATGACTTTAAGGGAATTATTTTTTGTCTCCCTAAATAATTTTAATGATTAGTTTTGGTATTAGAGAAGTTGGTGATTTGTGGTAATGTTTTTTAAATGTCACATGGGTTATTCATTGTTCCATTGGATATTTGAACTTCCATGTCTGCACTAGGTGCACACATGGATGTTCCACCAAATATTGATGGCATCATTAAATGGTGTTTCCTAAAAATATTGGTTTTATAAAATGGTTATTTGAAATCTAAGGGGTGGGGTTCCCTTATGTGTTTTTAGTGGAATGGTATAAAGTTAATTTTATTGAGAGTATTCCCATTTGACTTTTTCATTGTGTGTTTTGGTGAACTTGTGGCCCGAGGGGTCATTTGAAAATCTTTACAAGTTGCATGTTTTCCATAATGGGGATTTGGAAGTGATCATGGTCAACTATTTTTGGGTTTTTCATACCTAAATTTTTGTTTGGATCGTCTAATTTAAAGGTGATTTTTGTGGTATCTTTTGGAAAGGGTTAGTGTTTGGAAAATGTGTGTCCATGTTTGGCATCTTAAAATGGTTTATGAAATTATTTCAATGTTTATGCGTTATAGCTTCCTGGTTGGAACCATCATGTGAAACAAAATGTATGTATATTAATATGGGGAACCTTCGTAGGAGGGATATACCTAAGGAATTATCATATATTAGTGTCTGTGTCTGGGTAAGAGAGTGAAATGGTGACAGCCGAGCTGAGTCACATGTTAGTTGACCTCCTACATACAGAATATTGATATTACAATAAGCAGTTGTCTAGGGATGTTTAGGATCACCTTGTTTCTAATTAATATTTCTTGTTTACTTAATTATGCACTAGTTCTATACCTATGTTGTTTCCCTATTTCCTTTTTACAATGCCCTAGTTTTCCTTACATTGGAATTTTATTATAAAAATAGATTTCAATTTTGGAAATAATATGTGTTGAGTTTTGTTTTGTTTTATAAAACATGGAAAACCCTATCTTTGTAAATTTTTTCAAACTAGTTTCATTGATCTACTTTTGTAATAGATACAATTGGATTTGATGGATTACTTTGGCATCCCTACTGAAAATTTTGTGCTTATGACTATCATTTTCAATTTCAGTTTCTGGTTCAGCTGTTGTTTAGGTTTTCCTTAGCGCATGCTCGGTGTTGGAGCATGGTTTATTCATGTGGTTGGAGGTGACCAAGGGTTCACATGGATATCACATAGTAGTAGTTTAGTTTTTCTAGTTTTTAGTTTTCATTCGATTTTAGTTTTATTTTGTACCTAGATGGGTTTTTCACGTATTTGTTATTCAGTTGTTCAATTTTTCTGTGTTTATATTTTGTTTCATTTATATATATTATCTTAGTAAATTTTCTTTTAGTCTAATATCATTCCCCAAGTGTATGTTTTTATGCCTGGAACTAGTTTCTATCCCATGGGGATCGGAAATTCCCCTCAGGATATATTGTGGGCCAACTCCAGTGATCATTTTAGGGTTGACTCGAGATGGTTCATGACACCAATGTTGTCCTGGGTGAATCTATCATATAAGAAATATCCAATAACCGCAACATGAATAAATTAAATAGATCTTAAATTTAATCAAGAATCTCAAAACAAACCATAATTATTATTTTCATATGTTTATTAGACCATATAAATGAATCTTGCTTTGTAATGATCTCTATGATAGATGATTAACTTTTAGAAAAGATATGTGATGAATTATAATCTCTTTCAAATAATCTTAATCCATTCATATAATGAGTGAGGATGTTATCAATAAAAAAATTTCCCCTTGGAGGGTAATTATAAGCAAGGGTTATTGAAATGGATGAATGGGCATACAATTAAATGTTCATTAAGAACATTCATGAGGAAAATAACATTTTCACTTTCATAATAACATTTAATAACTAAAAATTTTTGATAAATTGTTTCCTATAAAATAAAAATTATTAATTGGAAATGATTTCTCAAAGATAAAAAATTAACGATATAGGTAAAATTTATTCATGTCATACATGTTAAAACAATGATTCCTTCCAATTTTTTGTTAAAATTCAAGTGTTCATTCTTCAGAAAATGTTAGGAGGATTCCTTTTGAAAAAATTTCTATATAAGTCAATTATAGGTAAAAATTTATCTAATCAATCATAATGTAAAATTTTTTAAAACATTTTTATAAAACATAGATTTTAAAAGAAATTTATTTTCAAACAATTTAAAAAATGTATTTATATTTTCTTAAAAATATTTTTTATAATCAGTTTTTAAATTCTAAATACCAAGAACAAAAAAAAGAAACCATTTTATTGGAATGATAATAATTATTAATAATGATAAATATGTAATGAATTTCATAATTATAACATATATATCACATATATTATTTATATTTACACTAATTACATTCCATGTAAAGATTTAGTGAAAAACGAATAACAACACTTTTTGAGGTGGATATACATCATACACGTGAGAGATTTTATCATTTCCCCTACGAAACAAACAGTAAAATAAATATATATAATATATTTAATAAATAGGTATAATTATTTTATTTATATCTTATATATACTTTATATCCATCACTATAACCAACAATTTTAGGTTGTAATGGGAAAAACTAATTGGTTCATGAGGCGGTAGTCCACCGTACACATGAAAGATCATTTCACAACACAATTGATGAATGTGGAAAATTAATTGGGTTATAAAAAATAACATAATAACATCACATTCTATTAAATTTACTTATGTAATTTTATAATCTTTGTTATTGGAAGGCGTTTTTGTGGGTGCTTTCAAATGCTATGTGATTTTTGGGTACTTAGGTGCAGCAGAGAGGCTGACCAAGGTCATCTCTCAAAGAAAGAAGTAAATTTAACAACATATTAAAGTTATTTTGAAAATAAAATAAAATTAAATATGAAAATTAATTAAAATAATGGTGTTTTTTTCATTTATAAATCTTGAAGAAGTTTTCTAGAAGAAGATTTTGTTTTTTGTTTTTTGTTTTGGAATGATGTTCGATTAAAATGAAACAACAAGATGATGGTTTTTTGATAATATATAAAAGGAATAATCAATATAACCCTACCTATTCACTCACTTATTTATCATTATAATTTAAATTAACATCCACATAATTATAATCTATTAATATGTTAACAATCAAACACTATGTGAGATAACTTAACCATAAAGATGAAATTACTTAAACCATAGGCTAGCTTCAGACCATGGAATCAAAGTACCCAACTTTGATTGATGTTATTAGGTTAGCTTATGGTCGGTGGTTAATTATAGAACTTATCCATCCTGGATATAAGGATTAATTAATTTTATATATTATATTTTTACTCTAAAAATTTATCCTGTGTTGTCATGTATTACCGATTAAGACCACACTCTCACAATATACACAACTTCTGACCTCGCGTATTTTTGTGTCAATTGTTCAATTTATTTATTAGTTTCATTTAAATTGGAAACTCAATTAATAGATCATATTATGATAATTAAAACATCTAATTGATTTAAAATAAATGACTGATGAATTGTATATGAATATCAATTACTAAAAAGAACTACTCTTCCATGGGCGGTGTAGTCATCGTAGAAATGTTTAGCTTGTACAAAGGATTAGAAAGGGTAGAACCCAATATCTTTTCTACTCTTGCTTCCAAACAAATTAGGAATATTTATAGAAAATGAAATTTTAACAGTACAAAAGAATAGATAAAAAATAAAAGAATAATAAAGAACTTTATTATGAAAACACAAACATTACAACCTGAGGAAGAAGAAGAAGGATTCGAAGAAGAGATCCTTTTATTCAAATTTACCCTTATTGAATACATTAGAGAATTATAGTGTAACATCTTATCCTCTAGTCTCAAATTCCTAATACATGTTTCAACCCCTTAAAATGATAAAAACACCAATTTATAGAGTTTAGTGGAGGCTAGGTTTAAAGTGGTGTCAACTGTAAATTAGAAATCTCGGCCCAATATTTTAATCCAACTTGCATTGCCTATTTGACCTTCAAAATGCGTGCATCATCTCCCCTTCTAGAAGGATTACGTGTTTGATAATTAGTTCTCAAGCTCCTCTCAAAATTTTTTCCTAACCCAAGCATGGATAAAGATTTTATGGCCCAAATACAAAACCAATGTCCAATCTGAAGAGTGCATCCCAACCCTGACTTTGGGGCCCATATTCACCCATAAAATGAGCGATTTAGCTCCAATGTCAAGAATTAAATTTTTACCCTATTAAGTCAGTAATATATTAATAAAATGTTATGTTCAAATAAAACATATCAAAATATTTATATCTGAAATTCTACAGTTAATTTTAAAGTGTAAAACTAAAATTTTCACCCAATTTTCAAATGAATTATCTATTCCAAAATATTTTATAAATAGAAACATTTAAAACAATGTGAGGAAGTTATATAATTTTTTATAAATAAAAAATTCAATTAGATTGTTTTTTATGAACTCCCCCACACTTACCCATTTTAACTCCTAGAAAAACCACATATCATGTAGTGGAAAAAATTGTGGCAAGATATGCATTTTCAAATCTCTCAAACAATAGTGCGAATATATGCAATGTAAGAATCCAATCAAGAGTAAATATCAATAAATTTTAAATTCATTCTCTCATAAATTTTGTCAAAACAAAATCAAGTGAGATTCATAACACTAATCATAGCGAAACAAGTCACGGGTCTACCATGCCACTAATTCTCCACATGTGTGTGTGCCAACCATTCCAAGCTCGTAAATCCACCCTTTATTCAGTATATTCAGGTAAAGTAAAACAATTATTCTTACCTAGATTAATTCACCAATCCAGTTCTACATTACTTTGTAATAAAATTTCAAGACCCACTCACTTAATCATTCCAGATATTCAAACATTAATCTCTTGACATTGATATCCTCATATGTTTTACATTTCACCACTCCCATCATTTATTATTATTTTTGTTTTTTTTAATTTCACTTGGAAAAAATCTCACAATAAACTCTCAACCCATGTTTTATCTCCTCGCGATACTAATTAAAATAGTTATAACAATATAAAAGGTCAATGAAGAGTGGTTTTTGACCCATCCAAGACACAAATCATATTTTTTTGAGGACGTACAATAGTCAGATAATAGGTACATATGCATAGTTCAATTAGGTACAAAAATGAAACCAATTAGAAGAGAAAAGAATATATGGATCAACCAATGATTTTTTTACCAAACTTGAATATACATTAAATTGAGAAGGAAAAATTTCACAATTCATGGTTCAGTGAAAATTAGTGTGGATAAATCAATGAAACAATTTATCATTAAAAAATATCACAAATAATGATGTCAAAATCAAAAAGGTTTTATAATGACACATCCATTCATATCATCGACTACTTCAATTTTTATAAAAATAAACCCTTTATGATGAAATATTACTCATTCATATCATTATACCAATGAATTTTTAAAACATGGAATTTCTATATGTTTCTCATGATAATGTTACTGGATAAATATATTTTTTGATTTTCTTTGTTTTGGTTGTTGTTTTTGTTGTTGTTTTTGTATTTTTCTTAATTTTAGCCAAAAATATAATAGAATATACACACAAAACACAAAAATGAAAATCCAAAATATCTACCCCAAAATGATGACCCCTCCCCCATACATAAAATATTGCATTGTAATCAATATAAACCTATGAGATTATATATAAACATGAAATGTATAATTTTAAATAGGACAATGAATATAAAATTGAAAGGGTTAGGAATAGACTGATATTATCAAGTGATGATGGGGTCACTCAGTGTGATGAAATCCATGACATTAGTAGGAATAATCTCAATGTATTTCTTCAAACATTTCTCATTGACTATAAATCTCCTTCATGTGTCCTCTTATGTAATCTCCATTGCAAAATAAGGAAAAAAATTAATTATACAATAAGGACCTAACCATCTGGAATGAAACTTACTAGGAATTAGCTTTAGTTGTGAACTATAGAGAAGGACATTCTATGCAACTTGAAATTATCTTTTTTGGATCAATTTTCAGGAGTTTCTTTTGATCTTTATTTGTAGAACCTTGAGTTCTCAAATAAAGACAATATAATCTCTTCAATCTCTTGAATTTGAAGCTTCCTTTGGATTCTAGCTTGGGTCAAATCCATGTTACAATTACACATAGCCTAATAAGCTTGATACTCAACTTCAATGGGGAGATGACACGCTTTCCCAAAAACAATCCAAAATGGGGACATACCAATGGGTGTCTTGTATACTATCCTAAAATACCATATAACATCATCCAAGATATTTCTCTAAACCCTCATATTCGGCTTCACAGTTTCTCCAAAATCTATTTCAACTCCCTGTTTGAAGCCTCATCTTGGCCATTTTTTAGGGGAGGTATGGTGTTGTTGTTTTCTATGCCACCCCATACTTCCGAAAGAGGGAATTCAAATTCTAATAGAAAAAGTGAGTCCCTTTTTCACGGATGATGGCCTTCGATACTCCAAACTTGCAAAGAATATGTGCTTTTAAAAATTCCCCAATAAGATGAGAATCATCTATCCTGGTGGCCTTAGCCTCTACAAACTTTCTCACATAATCAATAATAACCAAAATATACAGGAAACCAAATTAACTAGGAAAAGTACCCATAAAATCAATGCCCCAAACTTCAAAAATCTCCCAGACTAATATTGTTTCTTGGGCAATCTCGTGTCTCATAGAAAAATTACCAGTGTGTTTGAAACATGACCATGACTTACAAAACACATGAGCATCATGGAATAAACTTTGCCAATACAATCCAGAGTCTATAACCTTTATAGCTATCTGTTGGGGTCCCAAGTGTCCAACCTAATAAAGTTTATGAAAAAAATGTAAAACTAACTCCAACTCATGACCAGGAACACACCACCTAATAACTTGGTCACTACACATGCGTCATAGGTATGGATCATCCCAAACACAAAATATTGACTCACACTTTAACTTTTTCACTTGATGTTTCTTTAAATTTTCTGGTATTTCAGAGGTAACAAGGTAGTTAGCTAAATCATCTTACCAAGGATGCATACCTGAGATGGAATAAATATGCTCATGGGGGAAAGTTCCTCAAAATGGTACCTTGTCCAAGATGTCATCCTTTAGTGTGTGAGTAATCATAATCATGTGGTCTTCCACTAGGTTTTATAACCAATTTTTTTCCTTTATCTCAATGTCAAATTCTTGAAGAAGGAGCATCCATCAGATAATTGTAGGTTTTGCATCTGTCTTATTCAAGAGGTACATCAGAGATGCATTTTCAAAAAAAAACAACTACTTTAAAGCGTAGTAAATATGAACAAAATTTATCGAATGAAAATATGACATCAAGATAATACTTTTTTATGGTTGTGTAGTTTTATTGGGCCAAATCCATTGTCCTTGAAGCATAGGTGATCACATGTGAATGTCCCACAACCCTCTGAGATAGGACAACTCCAACTACCAAATTGGAGGCATCACGCATAAGCTCAAAAAGAATCTCGCACCATGGGGGCTGTATGATAGGTGGAGTGGTCAGACATGTCTTTATATCTTTAAAGTAAGTCCTGAAAAAATCATCAAACACAAAATCAGAATCTTTTTGAAGTAATCATGACATTAGAAGAGAAATCTTACTAAAATATTTGATGAAGCGCTGGTAAAATCCTACATGCCCTGGGAATGATTTAACATCACTCACACAAGATGGATATGGTAGGGATGAAATTATATCTACCTTAGATCTATCAACTTATATATGATTCTTTGATACTACATGCCCTAAGACAATTCTATTATCTACCATAAAATGAAACTTTTCAAAGTTCAATTCCATGTTCTTCTCAATACAATAATTCAAAAACATTCCCACACTAGAGATTCAATCATAAAATTAAGACCCGTACACCTTAAAATCATCCATAAATACCTCCATGTTAGTCATAATACAATCAGAAGAAATACCCACAATGCATATTTGGAAGGTAACTAGGGCATTGTAATGTCCAAATGGAATCCTTCGGTAAGAAAACATTCTTGAATTGACAATTGCATGATGTCTTCTACTGATCCTTCGGAGCAATATGATCCTGAAAATATCTAAAAAATATATAAAAGAAACAATAGTGTTTTTTCATAGCTAGTCTCTCAATCATTTGATAAATAAATGGGAATGGGAAATGGTCCTTGCAAGTGGACTAATTTAGTTTCCTATAATCAATAGACACACGCCAACTATTTTGTACCCTCATTGGAACTAACTCATCTTTTAAATTTTTAATAACAGTAACACTGCTTTTCATAGGAACAACATGAAAATGACTCACCAACTAGGAATCTAGAATTGGATGAATTATTCCAACCTCAAGAAATTTTTTGACTTATTTTTTAACAACTTCAAGAAGAGTTGGATTCAGTCTTCATTATATTTGCCTAATTAGTTTATCTTCATACTCCAAAAGAATCTTATGCATGCAGATGGAGGGGCTAAAACCTTATATGTCAGCTAGTTTCCACCAAATTTCCATTGTGTTCTACCTCTAAATAATCAAAAGTATTTATTCATGTTTAGAAGGGTGATTTTTAGCAATGATAATAGGTAATTTCTCATCACTCAACATGTATGAGTATTTTAAATTTGGTGGAATGGCTTGAGTTCTAGTGTAGGGGGTGGTGTATGGATGCTGACATCGAAGGAACTAAAATATGAGCACAAAGAACATCAGTATCAGGATATAAATCATCAAAATCATAGAATAAAGCATCAAATCCATCATCATACTCAACCTCCATGTCATAATCAGAGTGAAAATTATCAAAATAAGAATATGAATTCAGTTTAAAATCAAATCTAAGATAGGTTTGTGCATTAGAAATAGGTGTTTAGTACTCATAGACACCAAACTAGAACCAATACTCATAATATTCCTAAGAATAGGATGATAAAAATCTATGAGTTTTTTACTTGGTGGTTCCAAATGGGAGAGAACAAAAGATGAATGGTCTTCTGAGGGGTACTTCATGGAGTCCATAACATTAAATATCACAATTTCATCTCCAAAATCCATGTAAAGTGTACCCTCATTAACATTTATGATAGTTTTTTTAGTTTTGAGTAATGTCTTACCTAAGAGAATGGGATCATGTGAACTTACCTGATCATCCTCTATGTTAAGCATGTAGAAATCGGCTAGAAAGATCATTTCTCTTACCCTAACAAGTGCATCTTCAAGGGCTCCTGCCAAATATGTTGTAGCTCGTTTTTTCAACTACACCACTACTCTCATCAGCTTCAACTCACCAACCTATAAATAAGAAAATAATGAGTGAGGAATTAAATTTATGTATGCTCTTAAATCACAAAGTGCAACAGAATAGTGAAAATCCCCTAGGGTACATGGGATGGTGAATTTTCCTAGATCCTTGTGCTTTTTTGACATTGCTAGAGTTTGTGTAATGAGTACTGACACATTCCTTCCAATATTGTTCCTCTCATTTACCTTGATCACTATTTAATTGGTACAATGTTCTTTTAGGAATTTGGAATACCTTAGTATTTTTTTAATGGCTTCAAGTAAAGGGATGTTGATCTCCACATGCTTTAATGTGTCCAAAACCTCTTTTTGCATTGCATCATCAACCATATTCAAGATCTGTACAGTCCTATTTGGAAAGGGAAGGGGTTTAGGAGGAACATCATAAATCTTTTTCTTATCATTGCCTTTCTCCTTGGGTTTCTCATCAGTTGTTCATGAATGGTGATCATTCGAAGTTGAGGTGAATCCTGATGGATTGGTAGCTAGAGAAGAATCAATTGTTTGCTTCCCATTTCTCAATGTGATAGCACTGACCTTCCCCTTGGGATTTTTAGTAGTTTGGGCTGGTATATTTTCATAATTCTTATATACCAATTCATGGAGGGCAGTGGAAATCTGGCTCATTTGTGTCTTCAAATCCCTCAACTACAAACCTTTCCACTTCATCTCATTCTGTTGATTAAGAACAATTTGTTTCAAAAGATAATAAGTATTAGAGTTCACCTTTGATTGTGAAGTCCCTTGTTGTTGACATGTTGATTCTTGAGCATCAAATATCCTTTGGGGGTGTTGGAAACCCTGCTTCTAAGGTGGATAATGGTATAAGTTTTGTTGAAAGGGGGGCCTTTGTTATAGTCCAGAGGCATACCTTATGTCTAATTGATCATTCCACACTCAGTTGTATGTTGGTGAAAAGGAATAAAACTTCTTTTTGGGATGTGTTTTTTGTTGTTGCGGGTGACACGGTCTCCCCAGAAAAATCACCGAACAATATTCAATCACTTGTAGCTATATGAAACACTTAGTTTGGTGGATTTTCTTAGTGAAAATTACATAAGGCCTTGGAGGAGGGTGTTAGGGTTTCTTTTGAGCCAAAGAAAATTTTCTCACCATAGTTTTTGATTCTCCCAACATGGAATCAATAAAATTAATTTCATAAGAATGTAGACTTACATGATGTACTCCTTTGATATGTGGTGTACCTAAATTCCCAAATTATTGATAGTTTTGGGCCATCATGTCAATCAATGCACGTGAAGCTACTAGTTTCTTATCCACTAATGCTCTTCCAGCCACGACATCCACCATGCTTCTCCCCATGGGTGTTATTCCCTTGTATAAGTACGAGATGAGGAGTTTCTCACTGATTTGGTGATGTGGATAGCTTGCGCACAACTTCTTGAATCATTCCCAGTACTCATACATTGACTCCCCTTGTTCTTTCTTGATCCCCAAGATCTCTTTACAAATATAAGTGGTCCTTCATGCAAGAAAAAATCTCTTCAATAAAATATGGTTTAAATCATTCCATCAAGTTACATCTTCAGGTTGAAAATAATACACCCAGTCTTTTGCCGCTCCATCAAGTGAAAATGTGAATTCCCAAAGTTTGATTTGATCTTTAGATAAATTTCTTGGTTTAAGGGTTGATTAAACCACATTAAATTAATTTAAATGTTTGTTTGGATCCTCACCAAAAAATCCATGAAACTTTACTAGAAAGTGAATTAACCCATATTTTAGTTGAATGTTTGATTCGAGGTTTGGATATACAATACAATTTCGTTGATAATTAATATCTAGTGGGAAAAATTCTCGAATGGTTATATTAAGTACATTATTATATTTTCAACCATTGGTTCCTATTATATGTTTTACTTATAATATTTAACAATTTCAATGTTCTTGGAGTGGAGGAATTCTCTAACTAGTTGAATGTTGAAACTTCCTATAGATTGAGAATGTATGATTTGAGTTCAAAGGCTATGTTCAATCTTATGGTCAAGATCTAAAGGATCCTTAGGATTAGTTGATGTCATAAATAAAATATTAATTAAAATAAGTAATGTAGACCATATAAAAATAAAAATGAGAAGTTTGAGTTGATAGATCAGAAAGAATAAGAAGAAATTTAAAGAGGAAGAAAAAATTCAGATTGGTTAAAGAAGGAGGAAAGAATACAAGAATAGAAATAAATTTAAAATAAAAAAATAACTCTAATTGGTTGAAATAGTTACTTGTCATGCTAGAAACGACACCAATTTTAAAGTTGATTTCGTGGGTTCTTTCAAATGATATGTGATTTTTGGATACTTTGGTGTAGTAGAGTGGATGACCAAAGTCATCTATCAAAGGAGGAAGTAAATTTAATAATCTATTTAACATATTATGAAAATAAAATAAAAGTAAATAATAACATTAATTAAAATTATGGGGGTTGTTTATAATTTATAAATCTAGATGAAGATTTTTGGATGAAGATAGTATTTTTTTTTTGTTTTTTTTAAATGAAGTTCTATTAAAATGACACAACAAGAAGTGGTTTTTTTAGAAAATATTTAAATGGATTAGTCAATGTAACTCTACCTCTTCACTATATTATTAATCATTATTATTTAAATTAAAATCCATTTAATTATAATCCCTTATTTGATAACCCTCGAACCCTATGGGAGTTAACTTAACCATAATGATAAAATTACATAAATTCGAGGCTAGCTTCAGAACATGCAATCGCAAAACCCTGCTTTGATTGATGTTCTTAAGTTATATTATGGTTAGTGGTTAATTAAAGAACACATACACCCTTTAAATAAGGATTAATTGAGTTTAGTGATTATTTTTTAACTCTAAAAATTTATCATGTGAGGTCTTGTATTACCAATTAAGATCGCACTGTCCCAATTTACACAACTTCCAACCTTGCGTGTTTTTGTGTCAATTATTTAGTTACTTTCTTAGTTTCATTAAAATTAAAAAATCAATTAATATATCATATTAAGTGAATTAAATTAGTTAATTGATTCCAACTAATAGAATGAAAATGGTTAGAGGTATATCTTTTACTAAAAAGAACTACTCCTCAATCGGTGGTGTACTCATCCTATAATAATTTTCCATATGAAAATGTTTAGAAAGGGTAGAACCCTACCTAGTTTCAACTCTTGATCCCAGATAAATTATGAAGATGAATAGAATAATAAATTTTAACAATATAGAATAAAAGATAATAAATAAAATCAGAACAAAGAAGTTTATTATGAAAACACAAACATTACAACATGAGGAAAGAAGAAGGCTTCGACGAAGGGATCCTTTCTTCAAGAGATACCCATATTTAATTGCATAAATAATTATATTGTAACATATATTCCTCTTCCCTCAACTTCCTAATCCATGTACCAACCCCTCCAAATGAGAAAAACACCAATTTAAAGAGTGTAAGGGAGGCTAGGATTAAAGTGTTTTCTAGTGTGAATGGGGAATCTCGTCCAAATATTTTAGGCCAACTTGTACCGCCAATTTGACCACCAAAATTCATTAATAATCTATCCTTTCATAAGGATTATTTGTGAAAAAAATATTTCTAGAGCTCTTCTCAATATTTAGGACTAATCCATGTAGGTATAATGATGTTATGGCAAAAATACAGAACCAATGTCCAATCTGTAGAGTCCATCCCAACATTGATTTCATGGCCCATTTTTTCCAAACAATAAAAGATTTAGCTCAAATTTCTTGATTGGATGTTGTAGCCCATTAATTTAGGAATATATTTACAAACTTTTATGTTCAAATAATATATATAAAAATATTTATGTTCAAAATTCTAATGTAAATTTTAAAAAGTAAAACTGGAATTTTAACCAAATTTTCAAAAGAATGATCTAATTCCAAATATTTTATAAATAAACACATTTATCACATTGTGAGGAAGTTATATCATTTATTATCAATAAAATAATCAAAATTTTGTTTTATCGGTTATATACTAATTTTATGGTGTGGTGGAATAAATAATATAGTAACGATCGTTGAAGAACCCTACCTCTCCTTTGAAGAACTTCTATTTGTTTTTCACCAAAACGATTCCTTTGTTTTCTTTATGATATTAATAAGGATTCTAGGATGATTTTAGTTTATTTGGATTTTTATTATGTCTAGGATTATCTAAACCTAATGGATTTGAATTTGTAAATAATAGAGGGTATTGTGTGGCCCTTTATAAGTGAGGTGAGTGACACGCTTCTAATTTTTTAAAAGAAAAATGTGTAGCAAAGATTTTTAAATTGTCACAATGTTAAAATATAGATTATTATTGATTCATTGAAATTAAATGGTAAAAATATGTTAATTTAATATATTTTAAACACTTTTTTCACTCATTATAACACTTATTTTTTTATTTTAGACCCCTTTAAATCTTTTTTTACCTTTACTATAGTAACTAATTTTTACTTTTTCCACAATTACATTTGATAAAAAAAATTAGTGAATTTATTATACTATATAATATATATTTGTAAAAAAAATGTAATCCATTTTACCATATTCAATTCAATTAAGAAGAATATTTAAATTAAAAACAAAACGTGTAAACATGACAAAAAGGGTTATTTTCAATTACTGTACTTTTCACGAAAAAGATGTTTTTATATTAACTATATGGATAATAACAATAATTTTATGATTCTACTTTATAATGTATATATATATATATATAATATACAATTTTATTTTAAAACATATCTTATTAGGTATAATATTAAATAATTAAAATGGAAAAACATTACACAATTTAAAACAATATTCAGTTAAAATCAACTTTTCAAAACTAATGAAAAACCTATGCTAAAATAAATTATAAATTTTATTCAAATGACATTAAGTGGATAAAATATAATTAATATTACTTTTTATTATTTAATAAATATTTAAAAAATGAGAATATTTAATTTTATAATTTTCTGAAAAAAAAATTCATTTTTATAAAAAAAATTGTAATTTAACTAATCATGGAAAAATAAATATTCTCAAAAAAATATAAAACATTCAACCAAATAAATTATGATGTTAAAATTTGAAAATCTAAATTAATTTTATCTTATAATTTTTTGAATATTTCCAAAAATTAAATATATTATTTTCCATGAAATGAATTAAAATTCATTCCGTGAGAAATTTATTTTTTGAAGAATAAAATTTTTTTAACATAAATTATTTGATTATTTACTAAAAATTTTCTTATAATCTCTATTTAGTATTAAATATATATATATATATATATATATCGTTATGTATTTAATATTATTCATACCCTCTAATTTATTGGATAGTTAATAATTGTTATATATATTGTGGGTCATTTATGCTCAAGGTTGCATTTCAAATATGTTGTTGAACATAGTTTTCTTTTCTAAAATATTTGGGTATTACATCATCCACCAATTAATTAATTACATCCACAATATTTTTTTCTTTATCATGAAAATCAACAGTTGTAAATTTTAAAATACCTTTTTTAACCCATATCATAAAAATGGTAAATAAAACATTTACTAGATAAGATCTAAAAAGATGTAAAAAGATTATATAGATTAATACATAATAGGTTTCTACATATGAGAGCATATACAGGAAATGAATATTAGGAAATGGAATAAAGGATTATATAATTATGGATAGGGACATAGATCATAGATCCTATAAAATTTAATAATGAAAAAAAGATGAGGATCTTGAAAAATAATTGTGATTAGTGGAAAGACTATCGGTTCATCATAAATTAACATACTATGACAAAATAATTTTTTTAAGAAAATTTTACTAGAGATGAGGAATTTTTTTTCCGTATATACTTAAAGAGTAAGGAAATATTCTTACATGATATTTTTAATTTCATTCTTTAATTAACTCCACCAACAATTCACCTTTTTATCTAAACAATCAATATTTAAGATGAATTATTTATGAATAAATCATGGAAATCAACATTTAAAGTCCAAATAACCATAAAATAGATAAAAATATTTTCATCATGTCGTTAGACACTAATCAAAACCAAAATTAACAGCACATGGTTAGATAATTCCTAAAATAAATAAATCATTATATGATACATTAATCTCAAAATCTAACAGTAATATCCATTATTGAAACTCGATCATTCCGTAATACTATATCATAAATAAACTCAAACACTGAAAAATTAAATAGTTTTTAATCATAGGCACAAAATTATGGATATCTCCTTTTGAAATAACATTAACCACTTAGTCGCTAAATCACTTTCTTATCTCATGATTATCTATGCGATAAAACATGTCTTTCCCATAATTACCTCAATATCCAAGGTAATATAAACCCTAAAATTAATCATTACCTAAAATATTATTTCTATAAAATGTAAATTCATATTTCATGTCAAAATATTTATTTACATATACTTAAATCTAATAAAACGTCTGTTAAATGGTTATTAATCACATTAAGATTTCATCACATGAAACCTAAATAGCTTTTATAAGATATTGAACCTAGGATCAACCATAATAATGTAGACCTATGATGGTATACATAATAGTAAAGATAACCTATCATGAAGAAATTATAATCCTAAAATTTATCTAACCCTTTTCTTTGATACCAACTATAACAAATCTAAAACTCATATTCCAGGATCGGGTTTATAAATCAAAAACATTACACTTCTTCCATTGATATCGATGATGGATACCCAGTTTTTTCCAAAAAAACATACAAAATCATTTGTAAAATTTTAATTAATTGCATTTCCAAAGAACTATTTGGTTTTAGTTTTTATAAAATGAAGAAAAACGGTTAACTTCATAGATTCATAAACAACTTATACATAAAGATGAATATCATCTCACACAATAAACAAATTATCAACATAGATGTAGTTCATCACAATTATCCATATGAAATAAATGAATAAATAATTAATTCAGCATCATTTTTGACAAACTGGGGAAAAGAAGACATTAGAAGCATGGGTTGAAATGGTCAGTAAGGGAACACCTAATCACTAATAATTGAATTTCATATATGAGTATTAGAAGTGTATAATGCAATGATAACATAATCATATTTTGTGAAAAAAATAAAACAGTTCATACTCATCCATAAAATAATCATACATAATGAAATATGGAATAAGGCATTGGCAAAGGAAATATTTATATGAATCGGAAATCAATAGCCATGTGGAATGAATCATGATTATAAAAATCATTATAAACAAACAATAAGAATAAAAATAATATTTTATCTTGTAACATTATCTTCATAAAACACATATAGAACCCTGACAGAACCCTTAAAATCTGGTAACTATGTGGTCAACTTCCATATGAAATGAATTTAAGTGTTTTCTAGGCGCACCCATCATATAATCTATAATGGGCTCCATCAACGCTATCTAGGCACACCCATCATATAAGTAATGTCTAGTCACCATATGAATAGATAAAATTTATTATTAATTTCATCATAAAACTCATAAAAATAATAATTATTTCATTAATAATTTTAGAAAACAATATAAATGTAACAGCTTCTAAAATGATCTTTTTTGAAACATGATTATCCCATGGAATCCAAATGGGTTACATAAAAATCTCAATGAAACAATATTAATCCATCTAATCAGTGAATTATAATGCCATCAATAAAAAATTCAACCTCTGGAAAATTACAAACATCAATTGTTATTGACTTTAACGAATATAAATATCATTAAATGATCCTAAAAACATTCTTGCGGAAAATAACATTTTCACTTTAAAAATAAAATATAAAAACTATAATTTCATTAAATAATTTTAAAAAAAATTAATTATAAATAACCTTTTATAATTCTAGAGGAAGATTCATACAAAACATGGACATGATTGTAGAAAAATACATTCATTTTATACACACTAAAAAAGATTCATTAAGTATTTTTAGTAAAATAAAAACACGTATTGTTTGGAAAAGGACATGAATATTATGTTCAAAACATTTTTTAAAATAATAAAATTATGAGTATATATGAAATTAAAAATAATATTAAAAACATTATAAATCCAATTTTCAAAAAAAAATTATTTTTAAACAAAAAGGATTTTCAAATAAAGAGGGAAATTAAGTGAGATTTTATTATTATATTTTCTTTTATTAATCACTTTTTAAAATTTAAAAATTACTAAGATAAAAAACCATTTTATTTGAAAATAAAAGTGGAAAATATAAATGAAATATCCAATCATTGATGCTTCATAATGATTGGAAATTAAATTCATGATGTATTTTTTAAAAAACAATCCTTTTTAAAATTTATGAAAATGGAACTTTAAAAGGGGATTTTTAAAAGAAATTTCTTTGACAGTTTACAATTTTTTGAATCAAAAATCCCCTAGAAAAAAAATAAAAATATATTAAATATATTAAAATATATAATCTTCTGAAATAATATTTTAAAGGTTCTATATATATTCCAAATAGTAGAAAATCGGTTCATTTCATTAATATATGCCTCAAAGAAAGGAAATTGAGATGAAATTGCTTATAATGATCAAACAGTTGAATTGAGAATTAATCGGCGATTAAACTATATTTATGAAATGTAAATCCACATAAATGTGTTATAAATAAAACATAATAGATTCATAAATCAATCATATATATTTTTATAATATAAATGGAAATGAATAAGTAATATAACACAATGAAAGCGATTTGAGTTATGAAATTCATCAACAGTTGGTAATATTCAGGTCAAATCCACATGGATGAAATAATTCATATTGATATGTAAAACACCATGGATTATTAATTATTAATGATATTATATTTACAAGTGGTATTATATAGAACATAGTATATAAGTAAGTGTTTTATATTGAATATGACTCAAAGAAATAGAAAAGTGAGATGGCAAAAACCCATGTATCGAGTTTGGACATTTCTTGTGTTTCCTTTCAATCATGAAAAATAATTTTATATAAATAATTTTATTTCATAATAACCTATTATATGATTAATACCTTATACTTAAATTATTTATTAATTTTTATTTTAATTAAATGTTTAATTACATAACTAGTTATGTCAACGTTGGATGTTTTGAGGATGTTCAGTTCACTATTTCAAAACAGCTTTCATGTACGGACCATGGGAAAATAGGTAATTATGTAAATGTATCCATAATATTAATCACAATATAGTATAAAAATTCATTCATAAATTAATGATTTATAACAAATCATCCAAAACCATAATTAAACTGAACTATTTTGTGATCGTGGAGATGGTACAATGTACGTACGTAAAAGTAATATTTCAATTTTTCAATGATAATTATGAAAATAAGTTATATTCTATTTTATCATTTTGTAATTATAATAATATAATAAATAAAAACTAATTTATTTCAATATACTTATATATATCATTCATTTACTATGGAAATTGAAATAGAGTGGCATCACTTCATGAAGGTGGTAGTCCACACGTACACAAGCAATGTTATAATTTCTAAATGAGTGAAAATTTAATAAATAAAATGATATATTATCATTTTAGAATCATAAATATATCATTAATATTATAATTATTTCATTTATAATATATATTCATTATATTTGCTCTTATTTACTTCCATCTAAAGCATTAGTTTAAAACAAATCAATCACATCGCGAGGTGGTTGTCTAGCGTACACAAAAATGCTGCTTTTATAACCCAGTTGATTAAAGATGAGAAGGATTAACTTATTAAATTAAAATAATAAAATATAATTATATGTAATATTATGAGTATATATTATAAATAATACTTAGGAATAATTTATGGGGTTGGCACAATAAGTAAAAATAAAAACACTCATTGAAGAATATTCCCTCTTCTTCTAGTAAATTATTTTTCTTTAAATAAAAAAGGCTTCATAGTTTAGATTTATAACCAAAATAAGGCTTTTTATATGAGATAATAGAATTAGGGAAGTTATTTGGGTAGGTATTTTTTGAACTAAATCGATTTGAAGGTATATTGGGGAGAGAAGCATAGTGGGTATCATTTTATAAGTGAGGTGGTTAGCACAGTTATAATTTATGAAAATAATAAAGTGTAAGAATATTTTTTAAATGAAAAAAGGGTCCAATGTGGATTATTATCAATAAATATACATCATATTATCTACATATGGATATAAAATATATTTGGGACACATTGTTTTAAATTTAACCCTTATCATTTTTGTTTAATGCTTGATATATCCATTATTTACCATAATGGTAGTAATTATTTTTTTACACTTTTCAAACCACATTTTGGTTAAAATTTATGCTGAATATATTAGATAATATAAAATATGATTTTTAGAATTATTAAATTCATTTTAACATACTTAATATGTATATTGTAAATAATAAAATTCAAAAAAACCTACAGATGTGTCGAAAATGAGGGTTTTCAGGAAGACTATTAATCATGTAAAAGATGATTTTTCATTATATTCATGAATAATAATAAATATTGTGTAAATATAAATTACTATTTATTTATAAAAATTTATATTTTAAATTTTATCGTTATGTATACTCTTAATTAATAAAAATAGTGAAACTTTGTGCGTTTTAAATTAGTTTTCAGAAAAATCATGTTTTTAAACCCAAAAAAACTTTTACTAAAATAAAATATGAAGTTCGTTCAGAATAAATCTAGTAGATTAAATAAAAAATTAAAATACTTATGTTAATTAAAATAATATTCAATAAATAATGGTATATTTTTTCATCTTAAATTATTGAAAATAAATAACATTTTACAAAAATAGAATTCTTCACTATTCCCTAAAGAATCAATATTTTTTGGAAAAATCATAAAAAATTAACCAAAGTAAATTTTGATGTGAAAATATCAAAATTTAATTTTTATTTGACAAAAAAAAATTTAAAATCATTATTAAATTATTTTTAATTTTTCATTAAAATTAAAAAAACACATTTTAAGAAAACATATTTTTATAGAATAAAATTATGTTAATAAGATTTTATTGAATGTTTTCTAAAAAATTATCAAAAAATATTTGTTGTGTAGGAAATATATATATCATAAATGAGTTAATATTAGTCATACCCACTAATAAATGAGCTAGGAAATATTGGTTATATATAATATAGGTCATTTGAGTTCATTGTTGCCTGTCAAATATCCAATCAAACATAGTTTTCTTTTATAAAATCTCAAATTGTTATAACGAACCTACTATTTGAGGAAATGAATTATTTTATATACTCAAATTATTATATATCCTGACACATAATATATACTAATATTATTCATCAATGTACACAAACTATATTATCAATGGTTATGACACTTCATAGTCTTTTCAGCTGAATAATCTATTTATGGAAATATTTAATAATGATATAAAATAAAAAAATAGAATTTCTTTAATGGGTTTTCTATAAAAAAAATTAATTATAATAAATTTATTCATTTAAAAGGTAATTTCATTTATAATTTTATGGGTTGTTACACTCTTCCACTTCAAAAGTATCACACTTGAAATTTTATTTAATACAATAAAATTGTTGACTATTCTTTTGTTTTAAAACATTTCTAGTTATAATTTCACATCCTCAAACATGTGTTCCTTCTTTACAAGTTGGTTTCCTTATTTTAGAGTACATTATCTATATAACCTATAATCACCATTGAATTATTGGCATATGAAGGTTCTTTCATAAAATGTACCCCCGCTTGATTCAGTACATGTATGGATTATGGTATATACTACCATAATAGGGATACCTCGAACACCTCATATACATGTGACAGGATAGGTGGGAGTGCTAGTCGATAGGCCACATCTCTGAGGTCATCAAGGATCTAAAAGTGGTTGATCAATCTTCAACTATTCATTCCCTTATTCCCAAACCTCAATATGTTCTTCCATAATGAAATATGCAGGAACAACTTACCTATAAAGTAAAATAATATGTATTGTTTAATATTGAATGAAAATATTTTAAATTATCTTTCTTTTAATTTCATATGACATGGAACAGTTTGAACCATTTCTAACATTTATTGGGTAAGATTAGGTCCCATCATCTTATGCTCTACAACATTATCCCATCATTCTTGAGTATGACACCTCTTCTCATATAGATCCTCAAAAGGTTAAATTTTAATTATAGAATAGAAATATTTCTTATATGATTACTTCATTAGGGGTTATTTTTTATCAAAATGTATTTTTAAATCCAATTATTACTATATCATTAAATCTTCTTGATTTTCTATCTTTTTACCAGACTAACCGTATGTATTTGGGTTGTATGTAGTACTAAAATTTCGCTCTAAATCATATTCTTTATAAAGGCTTCCCTAGAACCTCATTGTAAATATCAAATTTTGATCTAAAATAATGTGGAGTGTTATTCCACGATGTCTTACCACATCTCTTCTGAATATCTTAATTACTTAGTTAGTAAATATATCTTCTTTGATAACAATGTAGTGAATTAACATTTTATGGTGATATAATACAACCTATATGGTGATATTCCATTTTTATGTATGAGGGAGTCCAATGAATAAATTCATGCATTTTTTATACTATTATGGGGGATATTTTCTTCATAAACTTTGGATTTTGTCTCATTACATTGAATTTTTAGCATTCAAATCATTATGATAAAAGTTATAATATCTTAATCTTCATGCTATTACACACATATTATTTATTTAGATATATATACATCTTTTTCCTTCCTAGATGAATAGAGGACGATGTTCTATGCACATCATATAGAGTTTACGTATTTGTTTATGTATTCCGTGAGATATAGATATAGGTTCAAAAATATATTACTCCATTTTATA
Source organism: Viscum album (assembly GCA_963277665.1). Taxonomy (NCBI): domain Eukaryota; kingdom Viridiplantae; phylum Streptophyta; class Magnoliopsida; order Santalales; family Viscaceae; genus Viscum; species Viscum album. Next base: position 2,011,763,965 of record OY728155.1, read on the forward strand.
AATGTTGTACTAAATAATATTCCCTATATTTATCTATAGTTTTATGTTATATTATTGGTACTCCTTGATCCTAGTTGTAATTTATTTTTTACAAGTACTTTGTTTAAGGTATGATTGGGTTCCTTCTATGATTCCCACTTTAATAATTTACATGAATAAGAAGATTGGATCCCTTAAAATCCCCATCATAGATAGGGTTGATGGATCCATTTTATAATGAGGGCCTACAACATTACTCACCAGACAAGAATGGTAATATATTGAGCTATAATAATCATTGTTCTTCTTTATATCCCTTCACTAGTTCATATCGATCAATTTTTTTTTGTGACCATATACTATAGTACTTTTTTATATTAATATATACCAAACATCTCCCTTTAGAGAGAATTTCATGAAATTATCATTGGGAAGATTACATCATCCAATTCATGATCATCCATAATTCTGTTCATTCTATGGATCATTAATCGATATGACACATATGCTATAACTTTAACATTTTTCATGAGAACAAAACCTTATACTTTTTTGTATGCATCATTGTTTGTCACAAATCCTTCCCATAATTGTGGGTATTGTGAGAATAAGTGTACTTATTATCATCTTACTTATCTCCTTAATGATCTCCATAAATTGAACATTCATGAAAAAAACTCACATTTTAGTTATCTTTTTTATTGTGAATAAAAAACATATGCTGATTCTCACAAATTAATGAGTTTAAAAAACTAATATAAAGAAAATATGGATCATCATCATCATTATTTTTCTATACCATTCTCTAATTAATTTTATCATATAATTTTTCCTAGGAATACCACTTTGGTGGATAAATTTCCCCATGAATCATACCTTCTCCACCTATAACATATATATTCAATAAATTTCCAAAAAAACTATTACTTTTTATAAAAATTTATTATAGAATTATAATTCTCATAATATTATCATTTATTTTATTGTAGTTAAAAATATCAACTATAAAGGATATAAAAAATTTATATATTTAATCCATAAATACTATATTCAATATATTAGTAAAGGTAAACTGATAAATATGGATTCCTAATAGAAGCGTTATGAACTCATAGTTCCATATACATTTATGAAAACGATGTCTCCTGGATATTATCCATATTCATATTTATATGATAATATCTTACTTGTAGAACCAACTTATAAATGTAAATTTCACCACATATATTAATAAACATGTCATTAATCTCTTATAGAGGATACCTTTTCATTATCAGGATATTGTGTAGAAGATAATAAATATCGAGTTACGTTGACAAATATTTGTTCTTGATGAAAACTTTTGGTGGACCACATAGTGAATAACAAAGGAATATAAACCGTTTATCAGAAATCTTGTATAGTATTTTTCTCAACACTTCATGTTAAATAGTTTCATTTCTATATAGATCCTGAGATATTAATATATCATTGGGTAAAATTAATTTTTAGATATAAACCTCTTAAATACTTGAAAGGTCATGAAATTTTCCAGGGAAACACATTATTGTATTCCTTTACAATGGGAATATAATCAAGGATGAAATTTTCCATAGTCTCAATCCTTTTTGATAAATTCAATTACTCATTATGAAATAATATTCATGTTAATGATGATGATTCTAAAAGATATATATCCTACTCTTTTAAATTGTATGGAATTTGAGGGAGATTCATGACATGGAGGGTAATTACCTAATATTAGTAATGTATGTTGGTGTAATATAAGGAAAGATCCTTTATAACCAAAATAGAGTCATGTTTTATAATGGGATTATCATGAGTTTCAATGGTAAATCCCTTCCACAAATACTGAAAGGGTGTGACTTTTATACATGGGTTATAATAATTTTCACATTGGTCTTTGTCATTAATAAATCAAATTCCATAGGTTGTGGTGGTGTTTCAATAGTTCCACTAAGAAAGTGTGATATAATAGACTATGTTGAACTTGAATCATACATTTTCTACTAATAAATAAATAGCTAGAATACCTATGAATATTTCATTTCCTCGATCCGTCTCTGGAAATTTGGTTTCATATATTGACTCGTTCTTACTAGGCCTTGGGTTTTTTTTCAGGTTTTCTTCAAATATCATAGTCTTAGTGCATTGGTTTCCATGTTGTCCCTTCCATTTATATTTAAACCATTAGTAAGTAATATTAGTTTTGAATAGATAATTATATTATTCCAACACATTGGGTGGTTTCTCCCATCTACATTCAATATATTGGAGATTTTATATCCCACACCAAAAACATTTTCATTCACCTTTAGGAATTTTCCCAGATTATTCTTCCTACACTTTTGACATATTAGATATTCAACTTTCTTACCACAATGATATTTATCCATCACCGCTCCAAATTAAAAACCACTACTTACTTCATATATCCAAACCAATGAGATTTATAAATCTTCATTTCAGCATTGAGGGGACATAAAAATTACTTATATATTCCAATGTCTCAAATAACAAGACCATTCAATAGATACATCTTTATCCCATGAAATAATTGTAAAAAACATTCCTGGTAAATGGTAATCAGGGGGATATATCAAAAATGTATTTTGATGTTTTCATTATTCTCCCTTAAAGGATTTATTATATTTTATATGGAGGCTAAGAAACTCTCTAACTATTTTTAGTTGGAGAGTGTAAGAAAAACATTTATTGAAAAACATCATCCAAAATTCATTCCACTCCATCCCTTAGATCTATTCCATGAGATATGTATTTTTAATCAACATCTACCCATGATCATATTCTCCTTGTTTTTGTTAAACAACAAGTATTACCTTCTCTTCCTCAGATAATTAAAGGATAGTGTATATTTTCAATGGATTTAATACATTATTATGTTATTAAGGGAAGGAAAGATCCACTAAAAGTCAGCAGATGTTGTAACATTAAATCATACATAGATATTTTTCCTTTTTATGGGGATCTTTGTTTTACACTAGATTTAAGATTATTTTTGAAACGTGATATAATCAAGTAAGTTTTATCATGAAATTATTTAATTTCACTCACATTGGTTTGGGAATCTTATTTAGGATGTTTTAACATTACACGTCAAATTGTTTTTTGAGTTGGATCCTAATATTTTTATATATTATCTAAAAATCTGTGAAAATTAAGGATTTGAATTTTCAAACTTTTAAACATAGAAAATGGAATCAATTGGAACCAATGGTACAACTCAAAAATGACATATATTCCATAATGTTTGATTTTTTAGTTTCTGATCTATATTATAAATTCTCTATTTTCTAATAGTAAATTTCATTATATTTGGTGTTTAATTTATATTGGTTTATATATATATATATATCTGTGTGAGTGTGTGTGAGTGTGTGTGAGTGTGTGTGTGTGTGTGTGTGTTAGTTGTTTGGGGGTATAACTACATTAAACACACACAAACCACCCATATTGGCTGAAAAAGAAGTACATATCCCCCATAATAGATTTCCCACAGATCAAGCCTTATTTATTTAGTACATGGACTGAAGGCCCAATGGGCATGAATTCCATTACATATCCCAAAGGCCCATGGAGTTTCAAACTAGCTATGTAGACTGGTATATTTTTCAAGTACTTGGTAAAAATCAAGTTAATACCAAATGCACACTTTTAGATGATATTACCCATTAGTGCAACTATACCCAAGCCACATCCACTTACATTATCCAAAAAGATATTTCACTTCTTCGAAACAACTCAATTTATACAATACAAATATTTATGGATGTTTTACTACGTTTTATCTTATCCATATAGATTTCCCCATGGTTTTCAAATCCTAATCATGAAATATTACTAGAACTTTCCCCCATACCAACAATTACATCCTATATTTTTTTAGGATTATTTTAAGATATATTACATAAATTTACAAAAAAATGATACCAAAATATTGAATATCTTAGTGTATTTAGGTAATTAGATATAACAACAAAATAAAATTGGTATAAAGAAAAATAAATTGAAACCCCACAATATACCCTTGAAATTAAATTTTTCTTATATAATTCAATATGATAACCTAGGTACATATATAATAAAGGGATGAGATAGACAACCCAGTAAGGGAATAATCAAAAAATAACATCAGAATATGTGTGTTAATACGTATATCATGGTAATATAAAACATTGAAAATCATAAGCATGGACCCAAAATCACGATATAAAATGATAACAACAATAAAACACAATAATGTGTAAAAAATCATGACATCTTAATTTTTTATTCAAGGATGACCATTGAGAAAACACCACTTAGTTTTATTAGAGTAATTTTCCATGAACCATACTAGATATCTCTTGAGATAAAAATAGTACCAAGTTTATTCTAGTGCTATATTATTCTTTTCACACACATAACATTTATATCATTAACATTCATTTTTCTTCCATGTAAATCAAATAATATTGGAACGTCCATCGTAACGTTTAATTCCGTTATTATGGAGAGTGGGATATACATTGAGAAGTACCGAATTAATGAACAGTTCATATAGTTATGTTAAGACCCTTTAGTGGAAATGATTATGGGTATCCAAAATTAAATCTCTTAGTATGGAATGTCACATAATAATATTGGTAGCACAATAAGCATACAATAAGGTTCATGGAATAGATTAATAAAAGTCAATGTTGATCACTAATTACATGGTGATCATAATCATAATAAATGGATGTGTAAAAAATTAAAACACGGATAACTAAAACTAAAATGGAATAGTAAAAATAAATTACTTTAATAAAAATGATTATTAGATCATACCTTATCATGAGAAGGTTCTTCTAAAACCCTAAGAAGATATTTTTAAAGTTATGAAAACACCTTGAGAGGGTTTTAAAGAGTGATAGGGGTAAAAATTTTGGGATCAATGGGTTTAGTGTAAAATAATGGGAGTATGGGTGTGTATTTATTGTAAATGGTAAGGGGACTCAGCATTAATTTCTAAATATATGTTTTTAACTCTTTATAATAAAATAATTAAAACCATAAAACATTCAATGGTTTTTCCTCATGGTTTCTTCTTGAGAGTAGTCCATTTTAGTTTATTATTACAGTATGAACCAAATAATTTAAAATGATACCATTAATTATTTTGATGTGAACCTTATTAAAAATTAATTATTTTTCACCACACAAAATATATTACTGATTTTGGAAGATTCGTTATATGTTTTTAAATTTTAATATATTAACATAATATATAATTTAATATTTATAGGAAAAACAATTTTTTGTAGTACGTCCCATTAATATTATTTATTAAACCTATTTTTTCTATAATTATATAATAAAAAAATTATATAGTGATTCTACATAATTATACCATATATTATTTTATATCCAATGATTTGACTATCTTAAAAAATTAAAAAAATGAAACATTGGATAATTTTAAAATGATGACTTAAAAAATAATATTTATGCTAACAAAATAATTTTCTAAATATTAGAACAATAAAATTAATAAAAATTATTATTCACCAGAAAATTATAGTTTATAGGACCCTAAAAACATTATGAATGTTAAAACAAATTCAATTCGACATAATTAAATTATATTATAGTTTATATATAAATAAAATTTAATAATTATGAATATTTTATAAAAATAAAATTTATTTCAAAATTTGTGAATTTATCAAAACAAAATTAGTTTTAAAAGAAACTATATTTTTTGCAAAAAAAATTAGTTTCTGTTTTATCATATCAAAATATTATTTTTATTAAACTCATTATTTTATTATATATATATATATATACATATTTAATGAAAAGGGATAAATATATTGATTATTAAAAATAACACACATATATATATATATATTCATACTACTGGGGTCTAAATACATAATTGTATATCATACCAGTGTATACCCTAAGGGTAACCTATGTGATGGGGGTACATTAATGGGGTGTGTTGATAAATATGGAATGGGATGTGATATTTATAACATTGAACATATATTGTAAATATTTTTTCATGAGTTTAAATTATTTATTCTCTACATGGGACTGTTCAAAGGAAAATCCAATTGAATATATCTCTCTTAGGATCACTATAAATGGGATTCGTTGTGCATGATCATACTAGTCCAAGAAATCCCTTCTCTCTTCTATGTCAAGTAGAATTTATCATGTCACATATTATATATCAATATTAATGGTCATTATAGTGTGACTATATTATTAATGGTTATGATGTGTAATATTCTTTTAATCCTAATAAATAAATTATGGTGGTATTTCTTAATGGGCCCAAATATCAAAATTAATAGTAGTGTAAGTGTTTTTGATATCTCATTTCTTAGTAAGTAATTTTTTCATTAATAATTAAATATCATTTTTAAAAGTTTGGGTTATTAAAATATAATGTGTTTATTGGAATATATTATAGATAAAACTAATTAAGATTATTTTTTTTCAAATAAAATATATAATTTATACAATTTTTATATGAAAAATTATTTCCTGTGAGTGTACTTATATATTATTATTTATTATAGAAGATGGTGATTAAATTTATTTATTTATTAGTTATAATAAACAGAAGTGGTGGTATTGAATTTGTATCCCGATTAGAGGATTGAAGATTTTTAGGGAAAGATAATGTGGTAAAGATGTTTATAAATGGTTTAATTATGATAGATCAATCTTAAAATGAGTATAATTTTTCAATACATCCCTTTAACATCTCAATGTAAATATAAACACTTAGATTTCACGATTTTTCCATTCCAAATCTAAAGCACCTCAACACCATAAGCCCAGAGCTTGCGCCATACTTTATTACACAGGCAAGATTATAAGTAATAAAATCCCTAAAGATCGATCAATTTAGAATTATTGGAAAACTATATAAATACCTGAAACCCATTTTATATTCCGAATAAGAAAAAAATACATAAAAAATAAAATTCCCAACATCCATGACACTCATTCCATGAATTCAACTTCAAATCCAAGATAATATAAATAAAATAAGGATGAGCTCAAATTCACATTAAGTTCTAGTGTATATCATACGTAATCATGAATTAATAAGCATAATCGACATAGAATGGTAAATAACTAAGCACACATTACATTAATAAATTTGATAGATATTAATAAATATGAAAATAATATAATATAATATAATAATTCCACATAAAAAATCACATGATCTTTAAACATGGCTATAGATATTTTAACTAATCAAATAATGACATTGAATAACAATAATAATGGAATGCATAATGTTGGATGTATGAACTATAAATATCTATACTCATGATAGATAATATCAAGATATATCATAAAAAAACTCTTGCCTATTAATAGAAACACATATGAACGATACATAGCTCCTATAATGATCGTTATTTTCATGATCTCTCCTCCAGATAGATTTAAAATTCTTGAAAACAAATGCAAAGGCCTTGTTTCCAACAAATTTCATCCATGAGACTACCAATGTTTTAAGGGGATTAATTTAAATTTTCTTAAACCATGTAATACCTATACAAATAAGTCATCCTATATTAAGTAATTTATTTAATTCATTATCAATTTTCATTATCAAATAACCATAATGAGTGAAAAGTATTAATGTATCAATATTTCCCTAATTAATTAAATAACATTAAAAGTGAACACTATATGTATAAATTGTATAATGTTTATGAAATAATAATAGATATCACACAAGAATGTGAATATTTAATATAAATTTATTTTTAAGGTAAAATGTTCCTAAGGTAGTTATTTTTTAGGATAAAGTCAACAATCACAAAAGAAAGTGATATTGCGAAGATGAATTTTACCACCTGGCAATTACCAAGTCAAACCCATTGGATGATATAGTTAAAATTGAAACATAAAATAAAATTTAATATGAGTGAGTCATGATATTATATTTAAAATGGTTATTATATACACCACATTAACGAAATTATTTGTTAATATGGATAAGTCTCACATAAATAAATGTGAGACTTGAAATCACATTCCTTTATAATTCCTTTTAGATGCATTATTATTGACCACTGGTATAGTGGATTAAAATATGTTAATGAAATATTATATAATAATAATTTTTATTATTATAAAGTCATATATTATCCCTTTATAACATATTATTACCTGTTCATTAATATTATTTCATTATTTTCATTATTTCTAATGTTAATTGCCTTGTTTTTTTAGTATGTTTTGACATTGTTATTTTTGTTTGTATTACATATATAATTATGTCATTATATCCAAAATATAAAAAAGGATTTATGAATAATATATATTGAGTATATATGTATTTTTAATAATCCATGAAAAATTTTGATAGAAATGAAACACACCGTTCATGGAGACATTAGGTCATACGTACGCATGAACGTTGTCTCTATTTTCATGTCATGTTGAAAAAATTAAAAGTAAATGAAATATTTTTATTTAATAATTTAATTTTTATTTTTATATCATATAAATATAATATTTTTATTTATAACCATGCATAATACATTCAATTTAAATTATTAATGAATCGCATCGCTCAAACGAGGTGGTAGTCCACACACCCACAAATGATGTTATCGTATTACCATAATGTGGAGTGAATTAAGATATTTTTTATATAATAAATATAAAATTATAAAGAAATTAATAATATCATATATAACATATATTAACTCTGAATCGATCATTATTTCCATCCTTGAAATTTGGTAATCGATGAATGAATCACATGGGTTTGCGAGGCGACAGTCCCCCATACACATGAATAATGATTGTGTATCCTTTTATATAGAAGTGGGTGTGTGGGTTTTAAAATTATCATAAAAAATATCATTATATTTAGGATAATTATTTTATTGTATAATCATAAAATAAAAAATTAATGTTTGGTGAATGAAATAAAACAAAAGTGCCCATTGAAGAATGTTCCCTCTAATTCGTGTAAATCCTTTTTTATTATACCAAAATCCTTTATTTCTTATTTATACCAAAAGTGAGGATGTTAAAATGGTGGTAGGGACATTTGGATCTTATTTGGGTAGATTTTTTATTATTCGAATTTCTTTATATTTTTGAATAATTGAGGGGAGTGAATGCCTTTTTATATTGTAGGGGGAGTGGAATTTTTTTAAATATAAATTGGAAAACACTATTGCGAGGTCTACCTTACATCATGTGTTTAAAAAATAGAAAAAATATATATTAATTTGGATTTATAGTCGAAAAGAACCTCCTCTTCACAAAAATAATAGTACTTTTAACATTTTATTCCATAACTTCTATGATTCCTTATTTTTACATTTTTGGGTTTTCACTAGGGTAACTAATTTCCATACCAAGAAAATTTAACCAATAAGTCTAATTTAAATGGATATTTATCAAAAAAAAATATAACCAATGAATTATAAATATTATATATAATTATTTAAATAAAAATCTCATGTGTTGGAAATTAATTTTAGAACAAGCGGATGTAGCGTGTGAAAACACTTTATTAACATGTACTGTGCTAACAATATTTTTACTAAATGTGGGTAAATATATTCATTATAAAAGATAAATTAGTCTAATAATATAAAATATTTTCTATCTTTTAAAAATTAATAAAAAATAAAATAAGATATAATTTTTACTAATTTTAAATATTTTAGTTCAAAATCATTTATTATAAATTAACATTAATATCAATTAAGACGTTGTTTAAAAATTTTAAACATAATAATATAATAAAATGATGGAATTTGAATCAATTATTTCAAAACATGTGAAAATTATATGTGCATATAAAACATTAATTTTATCCAACAAACCAGTCAATTTACTTCACTTTTAATATTCTTAGTGTCATTTATTTTTGAAAATTATAAACTAAATAATTACAACATTATCATTCCTTAAGTAGTTTAACTGAATATTTTATCTCTAAAAATTAAATATAAATTAATATGATATGAAAAACTCATTTTTATTTCAATATAATTTATATAACCTAACTATTGTGTTTTTTACAAATCTCAAAACTTTATCAATATTAATTTCATAGAATAATGATTTTTCATCTTTTTTCTTTATAGAACATATTATATGGGTCACTATCATGGATAAGGGTTCCACAAACTAATAAAAATAAAATATAAGGTAATGGAAATATATATATATATTTTTTTTGTAAATTATATTTTTTAAAATTATTAGGCTATTTTTATGCCTTCTATTCTAAGGTTAGACACTAAGTTAACTCGTTTTTACCTTAATCGCATTAATTAATTTTAACTGTTTTTAGAAATTATTATGCTCAAAAATTATGTTTTTATTATTAGACTGTAAATATTTTTCAGAATCCAATTACTCATACCCATTCTTCAAAATTAATTCTCTGAAGTTGAAAAATTATGTTCAACGTTAATCCTCCAAACATTCATAGAAAGGTGGGTTTTAAAGTTAAAATGTATAAATTTTAATATGTTTCAACCTAAAAATTCAATACAAATACGATTTAAATGAACTATTTTTTTAATATATATATAAATGATCTAATTTTACTTTAAAACCAACAAAAAATATTTTTTAAAATAATTAATTATTAAAATGAAAAGGCAGTTTTCCACTAAATGTTGTATTTTCACTATTAAACAAAAATTGAAAATTATCAGAAAATACCAAAACATCACCCTCAGATAATTTTGAATTTGTGTAATTCAAAAATATATTTCATTTTTACAAATAAATTTTTTTAAGGTTACAAATTTAGTTTTTAAAAAGGTGTGCCGATAAAAGGCGGCGAAAATCTCCCCTATAAAAAACATCTTTTCATGCGTAAATGGGTTCTTTTATTATAATATCATTATCAATCATATTGGGTGACTATAAAAAATTGGGTTTAACATGATATATATATATATATATATATATTCATAATTTAACAACTCATATTCATAAAAACTAATTTAAGAGCATGGATATACCTGTTAAATTTGTAATATTAATAGTATTCATTATAACAAGATCTTTCGTGTAACACAAGCTAACTCATTATTGTGGGTAGCGTAAGCTTAAAATTTTATTTTTTATAATTATAGTTATAAAAAAATCAATTTATTCTAAAATGAAAATATTTTAAAGTCCTGGGGTGTTACATTCTCCCAGCCTTAAATAAATCGTGTCCTGTCAATTCAAACATGATATCGATAATCCAGGATTTGATATTTGAAAATAATATTATTTAAATACCAAAAATGAAAAAAGGGATAAAAACTAATCTTATTAATAATAGTGAAATGAAATGTGATGGTTTCCAAAAAACATGGCTATTTAATAGGAGAAAATTAGTTCAAACATGGACATGAAAGAGAAATCTAACTATTATACACAGATTGAGAGTGATAGAGAACATTGATCACAACAAAGTTTCTGACCACAAATCCATAAATTAGGGTTGTGAAAATGGTCATTGATATCATAAAAATATATGATAATAAGAAAAATAAATTATTTCTAGACCATTTTCCTAAGAGTTTTATAATTCTTTCACTATCTATGAATATAACAAAATATAAAAAACATTATATGATTATATTGTAGAAGAACAATGATATCTTTTGGTTTTGACTTTAAATATTTCTAATCCATATCATATAATAGGTTTCATTATAGGGTGAAGTAATATATTAATCTCTAAAACCACATCCAAAGTTCAACTTAAATCATTTCATAAAGGTTAACCTTATAAACCTCCTAAGTATTATAACACAAAATATTATAATCTGTTCTAAAGTAGTTAGTAGTACACAATTTAATTTTTTAAATAATTTAACTCTTTATCCCAACATCATTATATCAACACTATTAAAAAATTAAGGAACCATAATCATGTGTTTTACAAGATGGTCAAATTTCCACTGGATCATTTTTTGTGGTTGTCAATATCTGAAATGCCCCAACCGCAGTTGCCCTGAGTTGGTGCATTATTACATAATATTGGCATGATCACAAGAAAGATCAAGTCTCAAAAAAACGACTAGTTTAGTAGCCTTGGAATAACTCGATACATTCATAAAGTCTACATTACAGCATAATGTGAAAACTACATCAACAACATCTTGTCATCATATACCCTAATATTATCCCTGCAGGTCATTCATAAATTACTTCTTCACATACTGGAAAAAATAAAACATTGAAAGGGGTGAGCTCAGATGCTCATTAAGGATAACAATATAGAAAAAACATTCATAAATAAGAATAAACATTTAAGGCAATGTATAGCTAAAACAAAATCCATATAAACTTGAACTTTAGCATAATATGGAAAAGATAAAATGAAATAATGCCATTTACTTATTCACATGGATATTATACGAGTCGAATAATCACATGAAATATCAATAACCACTTTCATAATGATGGAATGCATAATGTTGAACTTTAATTTCATTGTCAAAGCCTTGTGCCAATACCTAGGGGATAACTGTAACCGGAACCCAACCCGAAGTGCCTCTAATAACTAGACACCAATCCGGAGTGCCTCTAATAACCGAGCACCAACCCGGAGTGCCTCTAATAACCGGACACCAACCCGGAGGGTCTCCTGTAACCGGACCCCAACTCGGAACTTACTAGTCCAACACATTCATCTTAAAAAGAGTATGAAATATAACATAAACATTCGTATTAAAAAAGCATACGAACTGTCAATACTTTACCCATAAACCATGAATGATATAAGAATAACACATCCATAGTCAAACATACCACAAAACCTTCAACACAATATGGAAGATTTGTATCATGATAAATCAACTTCAAAACAGGTTTAAAATCAATTAAAATATCTTGACATGGATGAAAATGAAATAAAACTTTTTCATGAAAACATTTAATAGTCTCAAAATTTAGAAAAGAATTCATTTAAAGACATTTTTTAATCATATTGTCCCATACCACTTCGAAACTTTTTAATGGAATTATCATTTTAAAAACATTCAATTCCATATAAATAAATCCTTAAAACCCATTTTGAATACATTGTCATTAATGAGGAATATTTTGAAGAATAATTATTTTAAACATTTGAAATGATGTTTTAGTACATAAAAGAATCCATTTAAAAACTCTTTCATAAAACATGGACATGGATAATAAATATGTCCCAGTAGATACTTATGTAAAAACAACATCTGATAATAAAGAGATTGTGAAATTAACCATTACCAATTTGGTAACTTACGAAACATACAAACCATGAAAGAGGTATCATACAATGAATATTTAAATATACATAAATTAAAGTGTATTACACAAAGAATACAATTATGGGCAGTACATACACCTCACAAAAGGTAATAGTGTCAATATGGCATGAATCTCACGAGAATAAGGAGTGAGATTAAAACCCCTTACCTTGTACTTTTCCTTGGTTGGGGGTAGGTTAACCTCCTGTATAATGGAAAAATAATTGTTATTAAATTATACAATAATAAACTAAATTAATATGATATCATATATGATGTTTTAACGTTGCTTTGTTAATAATATCTTAGTATTATCTTTGTTTCGGGTGTTAACTTACTCATTTTCTTTTATATGTTTTGTTACATAAGCCATGCTTGTTATGGATAGGTTTTATCTTATTCATATACAGAATGATAACAAGTCCTTAAACATTATTTTTAATCATCAAATGAGAATTATACTTGAATGGATATGATGGAGAATGAATCTAATCGCGTTCGTGGAGACGGTAGTCCGTACGTACGCACGAGCGACAATATCATTATTTTGATATTAAAATAATATTTAATTTGATGGTATATCATATATACAGAATAATTATCATGTTATAATTATTATTTACATGAATAAAACATCATTATTATACCCATCCAAATAATAATGTTTTGAATAACAATTACACCACGACGTGGAGACGGTAAGCTGTACGTACACACGTATGGTTACATGTCATTCAAAGGATGGATAGAATACTAAATATGGTTGTTCAATGTTTATAATAACATCATATTATATAGAATATACTGGAGTTATTATTTTATAATGTAAATAAAAAAGAAAGAAGAAGTTGGAGAAGAAAGGAACTTGAAAGAGGGTGGTGAAAACATTACCTCTTCTTTGGGTTCTTCCTTTTGATTTGATCAAAATGGCTCCATAGGTTGGCTTTATAATCAAACTAAGTCCTCTAGGTTTAAGTTAGTGAAGTTGAGAGAGTATTTGTGCAAGTTTCGGCCAATCCAAAAGGCTTTTAATGTGTGAATTAGTGAGAAGGGAGAGTGCCCTTTTATAAGAGGGGTGTGGGGCACCTTTGAAAAAGCTAGAAATATTATTTTATAATAAATTCATTTTCGGTTTCTAATTTCTCAAAAGTGGATTATTTAAAGTCTAATGTGGTTATGGGTCGAAAACCAATCATCCAATAGGTTTTAGAAAGATTTGGGTCACAATATTAACCTTATCTTTTAGTTTTAACTCTTAGTTAATTAGTTTAACATTTACAATGTCACTTTGTATTTTTATATTATATAGATGTTGAACATACTATCTACATAAAAAAGACCACCAAGTGGTCCATTAATGAAACACATATCATTATCTAAGTCTCTCAGCCGAACTTTATATTTTTAAGAATTTAATATCAATTAATAATATAATATTTGTTTTAAAAACACTTTTATGTCAATTTTGACACTATTCAATAATTGATTTTTGTTAAAGTTTTAAAAACATTATTAATTCGAACCAAATTCATTTAAGAAATCTTATTATATCATATTAAACAATAATATTCATGGATGTCATCAAAACTTTCAAATTATGTTAATTTTAACATTTATAATACCAATTATTCGATTCTTTCAATAATAAGGAAAATACTGCATCCTTATTGTGTCATAAATAATATTAATTATTAAATGTCTACAAATTATAAATAAAATTCCATTATATAGAAAATATATTTATCATTCTAATTATTATTTATAGTTGAAAATACAACATATATAACTTTATGTAAAAAAAATTCTAAAAGATATATGCTTATATCATTTTTGTATTTATTTTAACTTAATTAATATAAAGTGTCATTATCACTTACATGTGGCTCCATGGGGTCCCAAAATAAACCCAAAGATGACCATGGTCGGACATGTATCAATAAATAAGGTTAGGACACGTTTTATGGTAATTTATTATTATTATAATACTATTTGTTTACCCTTATTTACCGGATTTACCCTTTAATCATGGTAAATAAAATATTTAACGAAGTAATTATTCAAAATGTCTAAAAATAAATGTTACATATTTACACAATTTTGACATCCTGATTCTAAATATGGAATCCATTTTTCCAAATTCAAAACACAGAAGTGGAATAAATTAATTTAAAATTAATTCCCGTTGTTAAAACAAAAAGCGTGTTTTTAAGAGATAACAACATTCATAAGATTGACACTTGTTTATGCCTAGTTTAATTGTAAAAGTATGTACCATGACCAAAATTGTATTAAATGGTAAAAATATATTATAAATATAATTTAAAACCACTCAAATTCATAATTTATTACTATTAAGTATTTTGATTAAAAAAATTGTTTTTATTTAAAATTTAGTAATTTTCATTATTCATCAAAATATAAATGTTATCTGAAAAGTTCCAAAATTTTACCCTATGCTAATTTTGATATTCCGAATCCAAAAATGAAGTCCATTTTGAGAGATAAAATTTATAACATTTCAAAAAGTGGGTATTAATATTCTTAACAGCTAGTTGATTGGTTGTGGTGTGTGTTAGAACTCGAAGTTTCGTACCACACAAGCTATAGTATTATTCAAAGAGAAGTGTACCATGGAAGCATGGGGTCTTACGATATCGTTCAACAATAAATTCCCAAAAACTAACTAAAAATTATTACAATACATTATTTATATAATTTATAATTCTTATAACCATTACATCACTGATAGAACACTCAAACAACATAATTCTGGAATCCATACAAAGAAATATTAATCATTCCTCTTCATTTGTGGTATTATAAAAATATTAACCAAGATTAATTGGCCACTTTTGGGGAATATTCCTTTATTGTTTGATAAATTGATTTATGAAGTGTCATATCCCCTTTAATGTTAAGCATTTTACAATAGAAATTTTACCTCGACCATTAAATCACAATCATAGTGTCCTTTCTCTCAAAACCTATATCAAATTCACATTCCTTTTATGCAATCACCAGGGTGTTTTTTTCCAAAATTTTAACATTTTTTAAAATACTTATTTTTATTCATCTCATTGTCATTCCTTTTACCTATCATGATCTTATTATCATTATTATATATAAATCTATTATACTTAGGGAATGCATTCTCTATATAATTATCACATTATATTTTTTCTTCATATGTTGAGAACATTTAGGAGAAAAATTCCCTTAAAAAGTTATTCTTTAGGTAATAATAAATGTACTTATTCTCAATCTTTGGCATATGTGAATTGATACAGTTCCCATTACATTTGTTAGTAGCCATTTCTAAATGATGAAATACGCTAGGTTATATCATATCATTACAAAACAAAATTTATAATCCCAAAACTAATGAAGTGCTTAACATAAATTGAAAATTTATGCATAGATAATATCATAATCATAAACATGGTTTATTTGGTATGTTATTACAAACATATCCTTAATTTTAATATCAAGGATATGTTAACTAATTTATGTTTTCATAAATCTGGTTTCCATGGTTTCTACTAAATACCCTCTGATACCGACTGTAGGTCCCCAACCCTAGAGTCCTAAAGACGGTTCCTACCATTAATACAATTTCTTCATTACAATGAACCAAATATCAAAGAATTGATCAATTTAGTAGTATTGGAAAACAAGATACATAAATAGAACCCATTTTATATTCAGAATAAATATACATAATACTTTACAAAATCAAATTCTCAGAATCCTTGAAACACATTCCAATGATTCATCTTCGCACCATGGGGAAAATAATAAAATAAGGGTGATATTAGATACATATTAAGGGTAAGAATATAGCGTAGGTAATCATGAATCAATAATAATAATAAATATGTAATGGTATATAACTAATTACATGTTCCATTAAGTTAATGTGTATAGAATAATCAATATTAAAATAATAAAATATGATTAAATGATTCCATATAAATAATCTCATGAACTTGATACTTCACCATGGATACTGGATCAAATTAAATAACCTCATAGAATGAAAATAATGATGGTATATATAATTTTAGTTTTCTGAACGATCAATATCTATCCTCACCATAATTACTGTTAAGATCTATGCTCCAAAATGATTTAAACTTCATAAAAACAAACATAAAGGGTTTTCCTCCAACTGAATTTATCCCATGAGACTATTGATGCATGGAAGATATTACATTGAATGTTCACCAACCCTTTAGTACCATTCCAAAGAGCTACTCATATATAAAATAATAAATTTAATTCATTATCAATGTTCCTTATCAATTATTCATCTTCATTGTAGTATAAGGATTTATCAATATTTCCCAAATTAATTAAATAATAGTCAAAGTGAACACCAAATGTTAAATTGGAATAGGGTTTGGTGGTAATAACATAAATCAAATGAGAATGTGGATAATTAAAATAAATATAATTCATGATGTAAAATGTTTAAAAGTAATAGATTGTTTCGATTGAAAGTTATCAATTATAAAAGAAAGTGAGATTGTGAAGTTAACTTTTACCACTTGCTTATTTTCATGAAAAACACATTGGAAGATATAATTATAATTTAATCATATTAATATGAAATATGATTGAATCATTGTATTTTATTAAAAATGGGTAGTATATACACCACATTAAATAAATGAGTGGTGAATATGACATAAGTCTCAAAGAAATAAAAGTGAGAATGGAAATACCCATACCATACACTTTCTTTTAGTTTTGTTCTCTTTAAACAACATTATAGTGGTTTAAAACATGTTAATGACTTATTATAGAACTATATAAACATTTATTATTTCATATATTATCCTCTATGAAAATATTATTAACCATTATTTAATAATCATTCATGGTTTTCATCAATTCAGATGTTAATTGCCTAATTTTTTCGTATTTTTTGACTTCATTTTTTTCCTATTACATAGATCATTATGTAATTATTTTTAGAATGTAAAAAATTATATTGATATCATATATATTCATTATAACTTTATTTATAATAATCCATAAAATTTTGTGATATAAAAAACACATTGTTTATTGAGATGGTAGGTCATACATACGCATGAAATTTGTTTTCATTTTCTTATCGTATTGAATGAAATAAAAGTAAATGATATTTTTATATATAATCATTTCAATATCATTATTTTATAATATAAATTTAATATGTTTATTTATAACCATACTTAATGCATTCTATGTAATGTGTGAACTAATCATATGGCTTTGAGGAGGCGGTAGTCCACACATCCACAAATGATGTTATCATATTCACATAAAATGGAATACATGATGAAATGTGTAATATAATAATTCTTGAAAAATATAGATACCAAAAATATCATATTTATAATATATAAACTATAAATACATCCTTATTCTCTCCCTTTAAATGTGGAAATAGAAGAACTAAATGACCTCGGTTCGTGAGGAGGTAGTCCACCGTACACAAGAACGTTGATTGTTTGTCCCATTTGATGGATGTGTGTGTGAGTGTGGTTCATACCCATATCATAAAAATATCATTATATTTTTGATAGTTATGTAATCATATTAATATGATATACTTATAATTGAAGGGGTGGTGAAAAAATAAAACAAAAGTTCCTGTTGAAGAATGCTATCTCTAATTCTGGTAATTCCTTTTGGTTTATAGAAATTTCCATCCCCGTTATGATTTCTTCCCAAGGTGATAAATATATGATTAGGGGATGAATTATGCTAGATTATTTGGGAAGGTTCTGGATGACCCAAATGTATTGTGAGGTGTGAGTAAGTGAGGTGGGTGAGTGCCTTTTTAATGGGGAGGGGTAGTTGTATTCTTTTTAATATAAAAAGGTAATCACTGTTGAAAGTTATCCCTTACATCACGTGTCTCCAAAATCGGAAAATAATTTTTTAAAGTTATTTTATGGTCTATTAAAAATTCTGACACACAAAAATAGATGTATTTTTTATCATTTTTTTCCTTAACTTTTTTGTTTCCATATTTTTACCATTTTCATATTTCATTTGGGTAACTAATTTTATAACCTAGGTAATTTTAATATTATAAAACAATTAAAGTGATGTTTATTATAAAATATAGACACACTGAATTATAAATATTATATATAATTTACAAAATAAAAAAATCATATCTGTTGGAGGTTAATTTTAAAACAAGTTCATATTGCCTGCAAATGAACTTCTTTGACCCAAAGTGTGCTTACAATGTTCTTAAAATTTACGGTCCAATATTATCATTATAAAAGATAAATTTTTCCTTTAATAGAACATATTTTATATTTATTAATAATTTAATATAAATTGGAATAATATATGTTTTTTAGTAATTTTAAATCTTTTAATAAAATATCATTTCTTATAAAATTACATTAATGGGATTGTTGAGAGCATTTATATAATTCAAATTTAAAAATATCAAGGCAAAAATATTATTTTATTATTTTACCTTTACTCATATATATAAAATTATATATTAATATGAAAAATTGATTGAAGTCAATAATTCAAACAATTTTCTAAACTTTTAATATTTTATGTATCATTTAATTTGGTTAATTATTAACTAAATAATTATTGTATCTAAAATCCATAAATAGTTTGACTAACTGATTTATCTCTAAAAACTAAATATAAGTTAATATTATTATAATAAAACATTTATATTTCATAATAATATTTATAACCTAACTATTGTGGTTTTTCCTATATCTCAAAGCATTATAAATATTAAATTTAAGAATGGATCCTTTTTTGACATTTTCAATACATAACTTATTATATGAGTCACTATTTGGTAAAATTGTTCCCAAAACTAATAAAAAAATAACAAAAATTTATAGAGATCCAAATATGGCTATAAATTGAGTTTTTTACAATTTTAAGTAAATTATTGTACCTTTTTTATAAGTTTAACCACTAAGTATACTCGTTTTTCCTTCATCACTAGGGTTAATTTTGACTTCTTTCATGATTTATTATGGTAAAAAAATTAAATTGATCCTATTAAAATATAAATATTTTTCTGATTTAAAATAAGTGTATATATTTTTAAAATTTAATTCAGAGTATTTTGATTAATAAATATAATGATAATGCTGTAAACATTGAGGGACTACAGGTTTTTAATTTTTAAATTCTCAAAATTTTAATGTTTTTAACATAAAACATGAATATGAAAATGACTTAAATGAATTATGTTGGATTCAAAGATATATAATTTAATTAATTTTAATTTAAAACCAATTTAAAATATAATTTTACATTAATAATAATTTAATGGAAAATGATGTTTTCAACAAAAATGCAGCATTTTTCACTATTCATCAAAAATGTAAATTTTCCAAAAAAATACAAAAAAATACACCATAAGATAATTTTAAAAATATGAAATAAAAAATCATGTTTACATTGACAAATAAAATTTATGAAATGGTTAATATTTATTATTAAAATAGGTGAACCATTAAATATTATTAAAAATGATTTTAAAAAAAACAACTTATAATGTGGATTTTTATGTATTATATGTATGTCAAACATATTGGTTGAATTTAAAAGCATTAGATTGATTATAATATATATATATATATATTATCATATTAAATCCTATTCATAACCAAAATTTTAACAGCTATGAGATAACTATAAAATTAATAATATTAATAGTATTTGTTGAAATCTGGTCTTGCATATAACACAATCTAACATAGTGTTCTGTGTAGTGTGATATTAACATGGGTTTTGTATAAATAAATCTATAAAAAACTAAATTTATTCTAAAATAAAAAAATTATAATATCTTATAGTTTTGCAGAATTACAAATAAACCATTTGTGTTTATGGGGTTGATTTTTTTATTCCATCCATAAGATGGAAAATACCTAGTTTTTTTCATCGATGATATATTGATTCATTCACTTATGATGAAACAATATGTAGCATATCTAAGGGTGGATATAGAATTATTCAGTAACTATATGTTTTATGAAAAAATATTCATATCTCATTTCTTGGGATGCGAGTTTCAATTTTTCTATAAATTTATCACTATGAATATAGTTTTATGGATCCAAATATGTTTAATGTATTATTTTATCAAAAAATATAAAAAATATTATATATGTATCTATATTTTTTTGTTCATTGTTTATTATAAGAGGATGTTTATCAATGTTTCTTAAGTATAAAAACTATTGTCTTTACCTATTAAAGTATAATCATTTTTATAGATTGAATACAGTTAAGTGGGTCTTAAAGACATGAATAAGAGTTTGAATAGTGATCCCATTATTTTTTTCTAATATGTGGGTAAAAAATTTAGTTTACTAGTACTAATTCCCATTAGGGCTTGGGATATGTCCTACTATAGTAGAATAATGTTATCACGCATGGATATAGGTTGAGAAAACATCTCCAATGTTATTATTTCATATATGATCTTCTTTTAAGTAGTGGTATATTCATTAATGTAATTTAGTTATCACTTATTTATTGAGGACATCAAGGATTATACGAATCATATCGTCTTACAAAATATTTTATCTCAAAAGGACATAAATGTTATAAAAAAGAAAATATAAAATAATTTTTTTTATGTTTAAAAAACATCATTATGGTTTAATAGGAACTATAAAAAATATAATAGATCACAAATACAATTGTTTATTACATCAACCCACAAAAAATTTGAATATTACAAATTCAAAAAACACCTATAAATTTTTCATTTCAAAAACCCATTTAAAATTGATTCATGAATCATTGATGTAGTCATATCTAGGAGACATGAACATGTTCCAAAATTTTACATGTCATATGAAGATATATCTCATAATCAATAACATTATAATTCATCACTATCTCCCAAATTAGGCCTCTATCATTCTCATTGTAATCCCCAACACCAAAAGAACAATCATCACCATCCAATGAAAATAAACCAGTTCATCTTTCAATGTTTTTATCATCACTATAGTTCTACATGAATTTCTCAAATTCAAGAAAATAACTTCTTTGATTATATAATAATTTCCTACTGAAAACAATGATGATTTAGCATCCCAATCAGACAAAGAGTGACCAACTCAATTAATGCCTTGAATATTGTAGACTTCCACCAACAAAAATCAACCACTAAAAACAAAATTGAAACTTCGCCTTAGAATAAATTCTGAATCATTAAATATGAACACCAAGGTCACCATCACAAGAGATTTCCAGGAACTTATCCATATTATCAACCTCTTCTTATATAGTGGATCCTTGAAGATATATCCTTTGAATTGTTTCATCATTATTGATGATGAAAAATCGAATCCACCTTCACCAAAGTGTTCCATGAAGCTTACTAGATTGTCAATCCCTTTCCATACATTTAATATCTATATGATCACAAACAACTCTATTTAGAATTGTGACCAATAAAAATAGAAAATATAAAACATTACTATAACATCACCTCTGATTGTCACCATCACCATTATGGTATAAAACTAGCTACCAGCTTCGGCAAATAAGGTCACAACCTAAACTAGATTATTATAACCTTACTTTTTATAACATCCCTAATATATTAGGGATAAATATCTAATGGAAGGGGGAATTATGGTCGTGTTAATTAAAAATATTTGGATATGCATAATATCATATTGATATGATAGAAAAAGAGATCTTTTAATTTCAAAATCTCACACTAGGATTGTATCCTACATTCTAAAATATTTATTATGATTTTCATTAAAATTGTTAGTGGATAAGAATAAAGTGTTCAGTCACATGAAATGTGGCTATCTTTTTTACATGTTAGTAAGTTAATACCAACCATTAGCTTATGACTAGTTTGATAAAACTATTATGATTATGATGGTGAAGTATTAATATATATATATATATGTATATATTAAGAGTTGTGATTTTTTTTATGTTAACAGAACCATCTGATTTCCAACTAAAAATCAACAAAGTGGAGTTAAGATTTTTATTCAATTTTTGTTATTGAGATTGTATGTCTTCATAGAATTATATAATTTATTTTTTATTAACATTATAATTTGTATACCATTAGTATATAATAGGTATTGTGTTATAATTTTAGTAATTATTAGTATATAATCACAACATTTAAAAAATATAATGATGTTTAAACTAAGATGTTCATTTAATCATTAAAGAATATATAGGGATGTTTTATCTTAAACATAATAGATCAATAGTTTAAGGTATACCTTTGGAGTATTTTAATCATAATAATATGTAGATAATATCATTTTTAATAAAATTATATGAGGAATTGTATATATTTACATATCTATCACCATTATATTGGGACGATGTTTTTGAGTTAACCATTTTTTGTCTATTTACTTCAATGGATATGATAAATAATGTTTATATAGACTAAGATCATATGATGACCACACAAACTAGATAATAATGACATAATAACTATGTTGAGTGTACATTGGATCTAATAGTTTGATATTATATGTCTTTAAATGTTTATAAGATGTGAAGTTAATATATATTCAATAAGGGAAGAACAATTATGACAATTAGTATTGAACATTTTTATATATATAATTGAGGTAGTTATGTTTATAATCATTTCTAAATTCAGTTATAAATGGAAAGAGTTCATGAAATTTTACATGTGACAAAACATTTAAAATATAGTCATGATGTAAAAAACATGGATTATTATACAAATCAAAATGTGTTGGAGGATAAAATAGTTTTTTAGATGACTGTAGGGATTTAGGATCCTTAAAATAATGTAATATAGGGATAAATAATTCAATTTTTTTATTTGTATATAATAATATTTTCTTAGAAGTGATTACTACTAAGAAGAAATACTGGTTAATAATTCTATATATAAAAGTATTATTTTTATTTTACTAAGTCGTGTATTATTATGAGTTAAAAAAGTCTATTAAACATTATTGTTCTAATTATTTATGATTTTTTTTATAAATATGGAGTCTCTTTTTTTAGGATGAACTTTTTAGAAGGGATATTTTAGATAGATAATAAAAAATCCTATTCATTTCCCTTTTGAACTTTTATGGAGTTTTTTGATCATTTAGAAATCTAATTTGGAAATATTTGGTTTTATAGTCATATAACTTATTTTTTAAAAAAATTATGGTATAAGAAAAGGTTTATTACTATAGGGCATGTATTTGTTTGGGATTTGTTGATGATGAAAACAAATGTTTTTATTGATTGTTCTTTAACATTTTTTTAATAAATGTTTAGAAAATTCAACTAAGTATTATTATCATATGAGATTATATGAAATGGTTTTATTTTGTTATTATAAAAAGGACACTCAATAGATAGGTAAATTTATATCTATATTATTTATATTCATGTTCTAGAATCATATGATTGACTCTATTTTATATCAAGTAAAACATATTGATAAATTTTATTTATGGTTATTATTGTTAAAAACATGGCATATGTAGTTTTAATAATTTCTATGAATTAATGTAACTTTCTATAAAAATGATAATCTTGTTAACATATCCTAATTTAGATCAACATTTTGTGGTGGTTGTATAGTTTGATAAACAAATATTAGTTGTCCATCACAAGTAATAAAATATATTTTGGTGATATTTCATGGTTTCAAAGAATAATCTAACTGAAATAAGATAAATAAAATTGAAAAAAAAATACAAATTTTAAATTATTTTTGGCTATTTAAGAAAAAGAATGAAATGCATCCCTATCTCTATTGTGTTAAAAAAAGTGGTTTTGAATGATTATAAAAATGGTTGTTCAATGTTCTTATTTGATGGGAATGATTTTACTTCCAAATATACACAAATAATTTTATTAATAAAAACTTATTTTTTATAAAGAACTGAAAGTGCTATTTTGAGTATTTTATAAAAAACAATTCTAGAACTATTTAGAAATAATTCACATTAAAATCAATAACATCATTGATTTTGATTACATTTATATTATTATTAAAAAAATAATGTGTTTACCATAAAAATATCATGCTCTGAAATATTTTATAAAATTGTTTCTCTATTATTCAGATAAAAAATAAAATATGAGAATAATTATGATTTGAATATTATTAACTTGATTTTTTTTCATAAACTCCCAAAAAATTCACAATAACCCAGGAAAATTTGCCGCCCACTTTTAAAAAAATCACAAAATCAATCTCTATCGTCGATTATATCATAATGTTTTACTTTTTTCATGCTGAATTTATAAATATCTGTCAACATAATAACTTGTTATTACATAATGGTATTTAAATTATACAAAACACATAAAACTTATAAATAAAATGATTGTTTTTGTTAATCATGTTAACAATTGAAAAAATATATCCAATATTATAAAAACCCATGGCATGTTCATTAAAATCCAAACATATAGATATAGTAAAAATATTAATTAAACCTTTTATTCAAACCATTTTGGTTCTAAAACTATATAATATTTTTTAATTGTGACACCCAAAAATAATTTATTTAAATATTATTCAATTCAAATAAATCCTAGTTAATCATATTTTATTATCATAATTTCTAATATTATATGATATCATATGTTGATAACATTTAAATTAGTATTTTATTTGATAATAGAAGATAAAATAAGAATACCTTTTAATCATAGGAACAGTAATGAAATAAATGCACCAATATCAACAAAGAAAACATATTGAAACATAATCTATAGAAAATTATAATTTCCTCAAAATTTATGTTCCCAGTGGATAATGTTTTCACTCAATAAAGGGGGGTTAATTAGGTAAACCTATATATCAAATTCTATTCTATTTGGAATTCCCATATTAATATTCAAAACCATAACTCAATTTATATGTTTGTATATATTTATTCACTCCAATCATCATAAAAAATAATATATTTTAAGAAATTAATGGTAAACAACATATTTTTTTATAGTAGGATCTACCCATTGTGATAAAATATAGTCCTTGATGTGTTCTGGTCTATTGTAAGATTTATTATATCCAAAATTAATTACAATGATAAAAAATCATGTAAAAGGTATCTTCAGTACACTCAATGAACATAATGGGTTGGATGAAATCCTCAATATCCAGATGAATGTATCTTCCCAACCAAGGATACCTCATGTTAGTGGAAATATCTAATCATCCATTCATTCTCCCACCTGGTAAGAATATTATTATACTTAATAACACCTATCATCGAAGATTATTCTATCAAATTAAAAAATAAGATTGTTAATGTGAGTTATATGACAAATCATTAACTAGTGGTACCTTTTACCTTAGAGACATGTCTTCTACCTTAAAAACAAAAATAGAAAAACATTATGCATATTGAATACATTGTATTCAACTATATCCCCTGGTGATATTCAATCATAGTATCTCCTAAATTATTCTAGTCTTGAAAAATATTATCCATACTTATAGCATTCCATTAAATATATCTCAAATTTTATCTTATCTTATGGATCATTATATATGATATAGATATATTGTATGTAAGGTATTCATGAATTATTTCTTTCTACATATTATCCATCTTCTATACAGAGGTTCTTCTCTCTATAATGATTTCATTTTCTCTTACATTAATGCAATTTTTACCCAAATTTAATTAAATATTCAATTGTCATCCCATATATCACTATATAATAGAATATCCGAGATAATCAAAAAATTAGTTCACAATATCCGCATTATAATCAATTTTTTTTCAGATATATTCATTGTACCATAAGAATACTATCACCATAATATCTAAAACAATATTCCCCCCTCGTGTTTTGTAACATTCTACCCCGTCCTCATTGGCTTAATAAGGTGGATGAGGATTAACATGGCCTTGGGGGACATTCCTAAGGTGCCAAAGGAAGGAAATAAATTCCATGTTCTTTAGGAATCTTTGGGGAATGATTTTCCCTTAAGAGAAAAACAATCTACCAAACAAGACATTATCAACAAAACTAGAAGATGTGTGCTAACAAATCAACAAAACCCATACATTACCAAAACACAACCAATATATTTAATAACCATTCCCAAATTCCAATACAACCAAACCAAATATCAGAGTACCAAGTGGAAGACTACAAAACAAGACCCCAAAGAACAAGGACACCATCCATATCTTCACACAAAGATTCATGCTCCAAGCACCACAACATCACTAAAGCATCATGTCAAACTGATTGAAAAATGAGATTATTTACTCTCACTTATTTCCTAGAACAATACATTTGAAAAATCAACAAATTTACAAAGTAATGAGTTTGTACTAAAACATAGTAGGATTTCCCCAAATTACATCCCAACAGATGCTACTAGGAAATAACCATAATAAAATTTATTTAAAGAATTTTATATGAAACATTAAATAGTGAAACCATTACCAGAATCCAAACATACGCTTACCAATCCATATCAATGAACGGAAAGCCACAACTATTACATAATCCATACCACCATCACACATTATCCTAAAGAATTCCATCTTTAAAAACACACACAACAAGGAAACCAATATGGTGGAGCTTCTGCCCAACACGTTAACTACATTTCCAACTAGTTGTAATTCCTGACCACTATCTATAATGGTGGCCCTTCCATCCACTATCCATCACCTCATATATTGATACTTACTACCCACATCAACACAATAAATGTAATCCATAACACTTAATCAACCTATAATTATAAATCACTAAGTCTACATAATAAGCACACAACCATTTTCACCACATGCCAATTCACTTCAAAATATCACATATTTAATTAAAGAAACTCTTCTACCATTTTCCATGCCAAACCACATTTCAATAGAACCACATATTTATTGAAACCCATTTTTATAATCTAAACCCAGAAAAAAAAAATTAAAATCTACATTTTAAAATCGCACAACAAAACCCCTCTTTCAACAATATATTATTTCACTCCAAAATCCTAAAATCATCACCAAATGGGTTTACCCCATGATTCTCACATCATATTCAAAACTAATTTCAAGAAAAACAAATTAATTGAAACCAAAACCACTAGTTCTAAGCAAGTGGAGTTGATAGAGAAGCCACCTACCTTTAGGGTTTGGGAAAAATCGACCCACAAGCAACCACACCACAACTCCGGAAAACACCCCCACTGAAACAACTCTATATCACCTTCCATAACATCAAAAAGACCTGAAATCATCACTTTAGGCTAAAAAACACTAGATATTCATGAAACAAATGTAGATCTGGACTAAAAATAAAGAGAGAATATCAGATCAGGAGAAAAACCAAGAAGAATCCAAGATGGGAGACATACCTGGGAGAAACCACCTTCAAACCACCTTAATACCCCTTCAAATAACTTCCAAAATGAGTAGCAGAGCACCCCTAACCAATGAGAACAAAGAGTTATGAGAGAATACTGAGTGGGAGAATGTTCAAAGTGATTTAGGTCAATCTTATATGTTTCTATTTTTAATAACCCAATCTTTAATTGGCCGCATGGTTAGCTCACACGGTTTGAAAAACTGTGCGCTAACCTTCCAGATTCTACTGCCATGAAGTCATCTCACATGGCCTCATATCAATTTTAGACAAATCATGTGAAAACTATATGGAACCCCACTGCCTCAAGTCTCATGATTTTCCTAAGAAATCTACACAGTTTCCCCTAACCGTGATCAAAACATACATCCCTAAAAAAGGCCTCCAAAAAATTCCAAAACCATTCCAAACTCTTCCAAACTCATCCCCGTAACTTTAAATGCATAAAAAGACATAAAAAAGAATACATACCTCAAAACGAGGGTGCTACATTCTCCGCACCATTGGACATTCCTTCCTTAGAAAGTAGAGAACCATCTCTTTACTGAAAGAGCTAAGACCATTACATGGCCATCTCTTTCTCCATCTCCCATGTCTCCTCCTGAATCTGACCATGCCTCCCCTTAACATGAACTAAATTGATTCTTTTACTATGAAATACTTTCTCTTAGCGGTCCACAATCCTTACTTGTACGTCCACTAAAGAGGCACCTAGTTCTATCTCAAAATGATCCCAACGTATCACATGGTCACGATTCAACTGATACTTTTTCAACTATGACACATCAAACACATTGTGCACCACAATAAACCATGATGGAATAGCCAAAAAATCATCCCCCTTTCCAATCCACTTATGTATCTCAACATTTCTAATATACCTTGGATATAAGACACCCTGTTTTACAAATCGATGATGTCTGAACCTAGGGGATATTCTCAAAAACTCATGCTCACCCACCTCAAATGAAAAAAGTCATCGACAATGGTCAACATAAAATTTATGACGACATTAAGCCATCCTCATCCTCTTTCTGATTAATTTGATATTCTCCATAGTCTCTTGGACAAGGCTTAGTCCAATCATCAAAGTGTTGCCCATTTCAACCCAACATAGTGGGGAATGAAATAGACACCCATATAGTGCCTCAAATGGAGCCATATGTATTAAAGCATGATAAGTGTTATTATACATGAACTCAAATACTTTTAATTGATCCTCCCATGAACCACCAAAATTCATCACACAATACCTTATCATATCCTCCAATGTTTGTATCGTCCTCTCATATTGTCCATCCATCTAATGATTATACACCGTGCTCATCATCTGCTATGTCCTAAGGGATTTTTGTAAGGATTTCCAAAAATGAGATGTGAACCTAGGATCTCTATCTAATACAATCAAAATTGTAACACCATTCCTCTGTACCACTTCCTAGATATAGATTTTGTAAAGATCTCAACTGTATGAGATTCACGAATCATGTGCAAATGGGCCGAATTTGTGAGCTGATCTACAATCACCCATTTAGAATTCTGTTTCCTTACCATTTTCAAGAGACCTATCACAAAATAAATTACTATTTTCTCCCACCTACATATAGAATATGCTAGTATTTCAACATTTCTGTTGGCTGTTGATGCTCTATCCTGACTTGAAGACAAGTCAAGCATCTTGAAGGAAACTCGACCACATTCATTTTCATACTTTCCCACCAAAATTGGGCATTCAACAACATAAACTTATTCTTATTTCTAGGATGGACATCCCACCAAGAATGATGATAATCCATAAGAACTTCCTCCTAAAAATAGACTGGTACCACCATCTTATTTTGAAAAAAACTGAATTCCCATTATATTCCCCGCCCTCAATGGCCTCCCGACAATTGAATTTTGAACTCATTTACATACACTAAAAAGTAGATATTTGTGCCTATTTTACAAAACTGACCAAGTCAATAACCAATGAAACTGAAAATAAGAACGGTCTTCCACCCCAGTCCTTTCATTCCAACCGCATGTTGGTTATGACCGACATTAACTACCACTGATTTGAGGCCTGTTTCACCACCTCGGTATTTCATTTTCTACTAAATGAATCTGCCACAAATTTTCCCTTACATGGAGTGTACATTAAGTAAATATCAACCGTATGTATATATTCTATCAATCTTCTTTACCTCATGTTTAAATCTCTCTATGAGAAAATATTCCTTAAACTCTTATGATCGGTAAACACCGTGAATTTCTCACTAAAGAGGTAATGAATCCACATCTTTAAATCATGAACCACTAGTGCTAACTTCAAATCATGTGTTTGGTAGTTATTCTCATGAAACCTCCACTTTAGTGAGCCATATGAAACCATGTGATCCATTTTCATAAGAATTCACCCCAACCCTCATCTCGATGAATCATAATAAACCACGTACCATTTTTTGGTTTAGGAAGAACCATTATTGGTGTTGATGTAAGGAAACCCATTAAATCTTCAAAACATTTATAATACTACTCATGCTTTTGAAATGGAACTTTATTCCATGTCAATGTTTTCATCTGTGAGGCCAATCTTGAAAAATAAAAAACAAAATGTTGTTAATACCCTGCTAGTCCAAGGAAGCTGCATATCACGAAAATGTTCTTTTGTGGTTTCCATGAGATAATATCCTCTATCTTTTCTAGATAAATTGAAATAATCTTCTTTTAAATAGCATGGCCAAAAAAACAAACCCCTGGTATCCAAAAGTCACACTTTGAGAATTTGGCATAGAAATGATGATCCCTCAATACCCCCATCACTATCGCTAATTACTTCTCATGCTCTACCCCTGTTCTCAAATACACTAGTATATCATCAAAAAATACCACCACAAAAGAATCCACATATCTCTAAAATATCTAATTCATCAATGTCATGAACACTACCAATGCATTTATTTGATCAAAATGCATCACCACGTACTCATAATGTCCACATATACTTCTGAAAGATGATTTGCGAATATCCACCTTCTTCACCCAAAATTGATGATATAATGACCTCAAATAAATCATTGAGAGCCACTAAGCTCACCTCAACTGGTCAACAAAATCATCAATGCATGGAAGTGGATATCAGTCCTTTATCGTACCCTGATTAAGTCTACGAAAATCAAAATAGAGGTGTATTGTTCCATCCTCCTTTTTGAAAAACAACATTGGCACTGCCCATGAAGAAATTCTAGCCTATTTGATCCCTTTGTTCTCAAACTATTCCAACTACAC
Source organism: Viscum album (assembly GCA_963277665.1). Lineage (NCBI taxonomy): Eukaryota > Viridiplantae > Streptophyta > Magnoliopsida > Santalales > Viscaceae > Viscum > Viscum album. Next base: position 2,011,795,872 of record OY728155.1, read on the forward strand.
TTTTAAGTCCCACATTTATGCTGGTTCCATACTGTAATACAGAAGTGAGATATGACTGGTCCTTGGAAGGAGATCAATCATGAACATCACTACTCTCATTGGTGGAAAGCCTGATAATTGTTCAGGAAGAAACCTCCATAAACTGATCCACAACTGTCAGAAGATCACTCTTATCAACACCTTCCACTGATGCCAATGGAAAATCCTCTAACTAATTCAAGATTGTGCCATCAACTGGTGCCAATAAATCTGTTCTGCCCAGTGTTTCATTCTTCTCCCCTAAAAAGATGTGTTCAATGCCATCCTTCATCAAAAAAATTCATTACCACTTAGAAATATATGTGTCCTTAAACATATCCAACCAATATATTCCAAGGATTATATCATAAGAATCCATCTCTAGAACTGAGATATCGCACATAAATTTGATGACTTTTACAACTAAGAAACACTATATGCATAGGAAGGATCAACACTCTTTCTAACCCAGAAATGTTTTTACTTTCAAAACAAAAGGAATCATTTGCACATGTAAACCCTTAAAAATAATGACATGGGATGAAATAAAATAATGTGAAGCACCCATATCAAATAATGTTTACATTTTAGTGGAATTAAATAGAACAATACCTCACACCATGGATGGTCCCGACTGATCATCCACCATAACCTTCTCATCTAAAATAAACTACCTACATTACAAACTCTTCTCATTATTACACTACTGAGGCATTGTGGTATTTCGAGAATCACTATGACCGAATTTTTTTTTGATAATTAGGGGTATACTACTACCCCAATCCCATTGAGGCATAGAATGCCTGTTACCCTTGAAGAGTGTCACAAACACTCGACCTCAGAGCATTATGGAAATATCACTGAATATTCTCTATCTTCTTGTAGTTATGAAATGATCAAGGTTATGTTGTATAATATCATTTTATGTGTACTATAGAGCCACACTAAAAACATCCTGGAATACACTGAGGCTTCGGAGAAATATTCCCTGATCCTGTCATCAGATTTTGAGTCGTACTCACACCCTGGAAATAAGTGACCCTCTTCTGCTTGAATCCAACATTCAAGATCCCAATATTTCCCATGGGTACCAACATGCTTCCCCCACCTATAGCCCCCAAAATATCCCTCTCATCCACCATAGCTCTATTCACCATTTCTGTGTAATCATTTATACAATGCACTATTATCTTAGACTGAATTTCTTACTTCAACCCAACTTTAAAAATTTTTGCCTTTAGCGATGTGTTACTGGCCACCTCTAGTGAATAATGCACTAAGTTCATAAACATAGCTGCATATTTCTTTATGGACATGTTCCCTTGCTTTAAAGTGAAGATATATTTTGTGCATCGAATTTTGAACATATTAGGGTATAATTTTTTATTAAGAAACTCTTCAAATCCCTTCCATGTTACAACCTGGATCATCCCATCTTGGACAGATAGCTTCCTCTAATGAAGGTAATGATATTCCAAAATATACATGGCTAACTTCACATTCAGCTCTACTTGTGTTCCCAAGAATTCAAATACCCAATTCTTTTTGTTCAACTATGCTTTAGCCCTTTCAGGCTCTAAATCATACCTAATCATGGGTGGATTCTTCCTTTCAAATGGAACTGCATGATCCACATTATTTGGTTCATCGCCTTTATTCCTACTTCCCACAGCCTGGAAAGCTTTTACTATACTCTCCACTAGCTGCTGGTTCATCTGGGACTTAGGTGCAACCACATTATTATCAGCGTCCTCCGGTTTATCTCTAAGACGTCTAACCGGTGCCATTTCTATCAATACAATAAAAAAACATAAGTCCCACTCCCTTAACAAGAAAAGGCATACATTTTTTAATTTCAATACATTGCAACTATTACAACTAGGCATTCCACATGTTTTTATTTCCAAAATACCATTATTTTCCACGTTTCAAATCGTTCTGTTTTGAACGCAATTCATATTTTTCAAAATCTAAACATTCATATCACAGTATTAATCATTATACCACAATGAAATGTGAATCCTAGAGGGAAGTCATTTATTCCACGCATGCCAGGCTCATCTCATTGGCTACACCCACGTCAATAAGATATCGAATTCCTATAAGTGTCTCCGAAATACTTATGTACCCAGCTCTTTGTTAACTTGAAGTTCAATATAAAAGGGTTTGTTGTGTCAGTTTATACTATATATTCCATGTTTTGAAAACCCTACTCCCTGCTACCATCCTGACTCAAGTAATCGACAAAGAACGAATGTAAATAGAAACACCAAAAATCAATGCCAAAGGACCTAGGAACTACCTTCACTCGAAATCCAAGGACCAAACAACTTATACCACTTGTAACATCCCACCCCTTCTTCATTGACTTGATAAGGTGGATGAGGAGTTACTTGTCATTAAGAGAAGTTCGTAGGGTGACAAAGGATAGAAATAAATGCCAAGGGATTTAAGAATCATTGGGGAATGATTTTACCCTTAAGAGAAAATCAACCAACCAAGCCAGCCATTATCAACCAAACTAAAAGATGCATGTCTACCAAGCGACCCAACCCATACATTACCAAAAGAAAACCAAACTATTCCATAACCATTACCAAATTCCAATACAACCAAACCAAATATTTGTGTGCCAAATGAATGAATACACAACAAGAACACAAGAACTGTGAAACCATCCATATTTCCACACCAATCTCCATGCTCCAAGAACCACAACATCACAAAAGAATCATGTCGAACTGCTGTCAAAATGAGAGTTTTTACTCTTACCAGTGTCCCAGAACACGACATCTGCAAAAGAACCAAAGTGACAAAGGAAGGGGTGAGTACTAATACTCTGTAGGATTTTTCCAAATGACTTCAATGCACATTGAACTAGGAAAGAACTGTTATCAATATTATTTAAGGGATTTTTTAAGGAACAATAAATAGTGAAACCATTACCACAAGCCAGATATACCCTTACAATACCATAGAAAATAAGGTAAAGTCACAACTATGTGATAATACATAGCACCATAACACATTATCCTAAAAAATTCCATATTACAAAACAACACATAACAAGGCAACCAAAATGGTGGAGCTTCCATCTAACCAATTAATTATATTTCTAACTAGTGGTGCTTCCCAACCACTATCAATAATGGTGGCCCTTCCGTCCACTATCCATAACATTTTATATTGATACATCCCACCCATTTCATCACAATCAAAAAAACCATAACAATTAATTAACCAACAAGCATAAATCTCCAAGGACACACAATAAGCACACAACCATTTCCAACACATCCCAATTTATGTCAATAAATCACCCATTTAATTAAAGACACCCTTATATCATTTTCCATTCAAAACCACATTTCAATAAAACCTCATTTTTATTGAAAACCATTTTCATAATCCAAACCTGGAAACAAATTTTAAAATCTATATTTTAAAATCGCACAACAAAACCCCCTCTTTCATCAATATCATAGTTCACCCAAAAAAACCCAAAAACTTCACCAAATGGGTTTCCACCAAGATTCACACATCATATTTGCAACTAATTTCTAGAAAAAAATTTTTAATTACAACCAAAACCACTATTTATATCAAATTTTAGTTGAGAGAGAATCCACATTCCATTAGAGAACCGGAAAAATCGACCCACAAGAAACCGCACCAATAATCTGGTGAATTCCCTACCGAAACCACTTTAGATCTTCTTCCATATCATCAACAAGACCTAAAATTATCAATTTATGATACAATAACCATATATCTACATGAAATAGATGTATATCTAGAAAAAAAAGAAATTTAGAAGATTATATCAAGATAAAAACCAAGTAAAAGCAATCAGAAGAGACTTAACCTGGGAGAAACCACTCTAAATTCACTTCAAATCCCTTCTAAAATGAGTTGGAGAGCACCCATAACCCTTGAGAACTAAGAATCCCGAGTGAGGATCTAGTGGGAGGTATTTTGGAGTGATTTAGGTCAATCCTGAGTGTTCCCATTTTTAAAAACCCAATCTTTAATGGGTTGCATGGTTAGCTCATACGTTTTAACAAAACATGCACTAACTGTGCAGATGCTACTACCTAGAAGGCATCTCGCATAGCCTCCCCACATGGTTATACAAACTATTTTCTTACCATGTGAAAACCCACTACCTCAATTTTCAAGGTTTTCCTGTGAAATCTGGACAGTTTCTCATAACCATGCTCAAACTGTTCATCACTAAAAAGGCCTCCAAAACATTCAAAAATCATTCAAAACTCTCCTAGACTCTTCCAAACTCATCCTAATAACTTTCAAAAGATAAAAATTATTATAAAATTATACATACCTCAAACTGGGGGTGCTATATGTTGGGTCTTAAATCTAATTTAAGCCAATCATAGATACAATATTTTTATTCTATTGAAGAATCACTACATTAAACTGACATGAAATATAGAATTATAGTGAACTATTATTTCCAATAAAATAATGATCACTTTTTTCTTCCATATATTTATAGGAATATTACCATGGTTTGGCATCTCACATCACATTTTTTCACTATCAAAACAAAACATGGAATAAACCGTTATTCTCATTCCACTACTCAGTATTATGTGGCCAACTAAACCCTATAATGAAGTCTCTCAAAATATTGAGCTACCATCTATTAATATTTTAACCTTTTTCTACTTTTCATGGTGTGATATTATTGTACACAAGATGATTATATCTTTCATAATACTTATCTTGAATAAAAATTTCCATGTGAATAATGATGATATTTTATATGTTGAATAATATCTTCAATATAAACTTGATTAATTTTTCAAGGTTTATTACAGAACTACAAGATCATCATATTTTTTTCATCAAGAAAATATTATGTATGAAATCAGATTTATTTCATATCACCTACACAAGTTTCAATGATACTACCCATATAATAAAATTCCTTTCAAAATGAAGGTTGTTATATCACACACTACTTATTACACCAAGAAATATCATATATACTCCAAAAAAATATTATGTATTACATTGATGATTCCATCCTATTAAAATTTCTATATTATTTGGGACGTATTTCAAATTGTATAAAATATGTTTCATATCTTTGTAAACTCAAAATGATTTTCTATTTTCATCACCATGAGAATATATTACTTATTTCATGGTAGTACCTAAAGATGATTATTTTATGAATGAACAATAATAAATATATTAAATATCATATAATATAATTTTCTTTAATATATTTAAATACTCACTATAAAAAATTTGTTAGTCATAAATCATGTATCATACATACATATTAAGATCAATACTAAGATGATATTCTATTTCTTTATATAATATTACACATTTATAAGGGTGGTCACTGATGCCTTTTCAAATTTATTCTATTTTGAGAAAGAAATATTTAAATTATTTATTTAATCACTTTATCAATTTATGTTAAATTTAATGCTTCTAAAAACACCAAAAAATTATCCAATAATGACTTAAATTCATTTAGATTATCTCCAATCAATTCAAAAAAAACATGTAAACAAATTTAATGACTTTAAAAAAATTATATTGTTTCCAAATATCTTCTAAATCTTTTTCCAAATCTAGTAGAATTTTAAAATACACTATTTATTAAATTAATGAATCATTTTAGCCTCACCTATTCTATATACATTTAAGATGTCACTCATATCTCAATAATAGTCCATTCATCATTGATCAAGCAATACTTCACCTTTCTCATTAACATGGCTTGTTATTTGATTATTATAATAATAATCCAATATTATACCTATGTAATGAAGTTTTTTTTATTTATTTATATCAATTTATGTATCCTAAAGATTCTATAAACCCTTTATCTTATTTAATCACAAATACTACAATTGTTCTGTATCAATCCACTCAATACAAATTATTCATTTTTTGTATATAAAAATATTTGGAGGCATTTTTCTTATCAATCACTCATTATGGTACAGCTTAGTAATACTCAGTTGTTTATATTCTACATTAATAAAACTATTGATATTATAATTCCATGTAATAGATTTATCTCCAACATAATTTTTATTTTTTTCTTAATGTAAGTAACTAAACTTTATAATATATTAACTTTTATTCTTATTCATATATTAATAATAATAAAAATAAATTCATATATTCATAAAATTCCAACTGATATATTTAGTTTCTCCATATAGATTTTTTACAAATACCCATTTTATATTAATAGTTGATAATATTCTCTTCCTTATTGAAAATAAATGATAATAAGTATAAGTTTGGGAAAGCTTTCACCATTTCAATTTTCTTCCATTATTATGAAATTTTTCATATTGTCTCCATTATTCTCCCACATTACTGAGAGTTAGTAAAATTTAAGTGATTATGGGATGGAATCACATTTTACTCAGAAATGAGTTATAAAATAATCATCTCTTTATTGGTATGCGATAACTCACTATGGAAAACAATTGTCATTGATATAAGCATAAAAAATATCCATATAACTATCCAAAATTTTATACAAACTCGATTATTTATTTTTATGGAATAATCATGTATATTTTTATTAAATTAATAATATGAACTCATATTAATATACACATAAACCATATTATTGTTCATGAAAAATTACTCCCCATTTTTTCTATTATATATTTGGCATAACCCCCCCCCCCCCACAAAATAAATTTGATTCAACTAAACATAGGATAGGAAATGTTTTGTCATAACTAAGTGTTATCTTTCTTTATTAACTATTTATATTTTATATTATCGTGAATTAATTTCATATGATTTCTTCTATTCTTGTCACAACCCAACTCTAAAGGGATGAACTCTATCACTCTTCAATATATTTGTCCCTAATTAGAGGGTATGCCCTGAATATTTTTTAAGACACCTCTTCCTAATGATTCAATGATATATAAATTTAGAACACTCCATTATGGTTTATTATTTATGTTTTATACTTGCCATAAAATTTACATATTCCTCCTTCGATGAATCATCATCAATTATCATTATCAAGAATCATAAATGAAAAATATTGGTATATGGTGGATTTTTTACTTTTCTTCATAATAAGATAACAATAGATGATATTTTCTCTCTACCAAGTAACTATTTTCTTATCAGATATAATTTAATGATGAATATTATTTTTATCCCCTCCTTGGCCTTTAAAATCATGTATTTTTTATCCAATTTTTTTTATTATTATATTCTCTTTTCCTATAAATATAGGTCCTTTCACTATATCATTCAAAGACCATGAAATCATTTATAATTCCACATTCTTCTTAATCAATTTACAATTGATCAACCAATATTTTTAAGCATTAATTTGGAATATTATCAAAATCATTATTATTAGTGGACCCCTTTTTCATAGCCTCATTTTTTTAACATGATGTTATTATTGATTTTACTTTTTTCATTAACTCATTATATCGAGATATAATGCTCAATAATTTATTAAGATTTTATCTAGACTGGTCATAAGATCCACTGAATTCCTCAGTAATCCTTATATTACCAATATTTAGAAATGACCCATGAAATTTTGATTCTTATTCATAAATGTCTTACACAAACCAATAAAATTATTCATTACATGGATTGAACCTTTTCTATGATCCATATTAATTTCTATTGAATTTCTCATGTATTGATACAATTATTCTATACAGTGGAAATTCATGTCATGGAAGTTGTATCACTCCCATCATTGTGTGAAATGTTATTATCATTGTTATTATATTCATTTTTTGTATGTTTTTTATTTATTTTTTTGCATCAAAAGGTTGACTAGACAATGTTTCTAATTCTATTAATATTATATTATGGAAATATTTTCTAATAAATTAGAGAATCATTTTTGGTTTATGTGAAAAAAACTCATCATCACATTACCCAAAATTATTGAAATTTATATATAAGATTTTTAAGCTCTCAAAATTTTTATTTGTTGGAAAATTCATCCTATTTTGTGGTTCTTGCCTCATTCTAGTACAATTATTATTGAATTTTAATATGATCCCAATTAATATAGAATCTGTATAGTATTGAGTGATTTACCTATTACACAATCATTAAATGGAATTGTGTCTATATATCCAACATATTTAATAGTGGCCAATTATTAAAGTTAATTATTCTATCAGTAAATCATTTTCTAGATTTAACTCCCTTAGTTTTTATTTAATTTTCAAAAATTTATGAAACAATATAGGAGAAAATTTTCATTTACATGATTATATGAAACCTTGATTGAGTGGTGGGTTTCATTAAATTTTTTCAACCATAATTTCTAAAACATTTTATTAGAACATATAAAAGAAAATAAATAACATTAGTATAAATATATATTTCTTGAATAATGGTAATATTTTTTTATGATCACATAGTGTGAGTATTATTAAATAAAATAATGTTGTATTTTCCATTAATATGATATTATGAACACTCTATTTGATTCACATTCATATTTCTCCATTTAAATTTATTTTCATAACACTTTTTATTATGGTTATTTTCTCATCCTTAACTGATCTCAAATTTGAGACCCATTCTATTTTAATTTTATAAATAAGTAATTTAGTTATCATACACATATATTGTAAGGAGTATTCATGATCAATTATTCTTATAGGTTTTATTTAAAATAAGTAATTAATGGGAAAAATATATTTTTTATAATTATTCTAATGAAATGTTCATTTATTTAATAAGATCCTCTATAAAAAATTTATCAAAAATAATAATTTTTTAATCTTCTTAAACAAAGTAAAAATATTTACAACAATGTAATATAGAATGTTCTTTTTCAAAATATGTTTTTTAAAGTATTCTACTTATGTATTTTTTAGAATTCACATTATCTACATTATTATATTCTAATTCCAATTATCCTTTATCATCATAAAGTGACTTGATAAACCCAAATATGTATGTGATTGCTTCAATGAGAAATGTCCTCAAATAATCATTAACTCTTAAATAAATTTCTTTAACAGATTTAATTTAGTAATAATCATCCCATATGGAATAATATTTCTAAAGAGTATCGTCATTAAAATATTTAATAGAAAATCTCTAATAAGAATGAATTCATTTAGTAGTGTCTCCTATTTCTCTTTTGTGTTTTTATTCAATTTTTTCCATCTATATTAGTATTAATATTATGTTTTTATATGAAACATCCAAGTTGTTATAGGAATATATATCAACTACCTTTCCTATTTAAATCAATTCTAAATAAACTAAAAATATTTTCAATATATAAGTTTCATATATATTATGAGGCCTGAGGTGAATCTAGAAACCCTTTTTGGTGACTTATTTTCTCTTTAGAATTTCCATCACAATATTATAATATATACCAGTTAATGATTATGGATCTAATTAAAAACTTTCAACACCCAAAAACAAATGAAATGTAGTATTTTAAAAAGGGCATATCATATGGTATTTCTTTGGAATGTTCAACCTCAATTTCAGAATCCAGTCCATGTTTTTTGGAATTGAGTCTAAGCCACATATTATCACTAATGAACTGTAGTGATGGAATAGATTATGAAAATGTATCACCCATAAAATTAATAAACACATTTTATTGAAAGTTATTAGTATTCCCCCTTATAGTAAATCGTCCTACACAATACTACCTCATAGTAATTCAAATATCATGAAATCCCTTCAGTCTCTTAACTAGTAGTGATAATGTTATACATAATCAATACTGTCATTAAAGGTAAATCTGTAAACCTCCTAGAAATTTAATTAAATTTATATTAATTGGAACTCCATCAAATGGTTAAAACGACTCCCTCAAGAACTGATGTTAGGATACCAAAACATATACAATAACACGCCATACACATCTACCTTATTATCATCTTTACTAAATATTGTGTCCTTATCTTCTCTGATATAGGAACATAATAGGCTATTTTTATGATCATTATTCCCCTTATTATTATTATTATTTTATAAACATGTTCTTCTCTCTTTGATTTCATCATAATATCTATCATAAATACTCAAATAATTATTTCAGAATGTAGTATTTATTTATCTTATAATTTTTCTTTGAATCAAAGAACATCCAATATAATATGAATGTCATATTAAATCATCATACTCATATTATTTTCATCATATATAATTAATTTCCCATATAGATATTATATCTATAATATTAAAAAAATTAATTATAACTCATTTATGATTTTCAATCTCATTTTAATTGATTATAGATAATATCTTTTCATAATATGGTGGATTTTTTTTAAACTCACACGATGCCCAAAATTATCAAAAAAATCTTATTCTCCACAAAATTTATGAATACTTATTTTTTAAACATTGATGGGTTATAATATCATTGCAATGTGGAATATAATCTTATGGTATTGTACTATCACATTAATTCATGAAAATATCCTATAATTCTCATTCCACTACACACTAAAACATGGCTAACTCTCCATGATGTGAAAACTTCTTTGAATAGAAACACGGGTTTGACTAGTATATCAGAGTCATTTTATTTCCATGGTGTGATCAAATTCTCTATTAAATTAATATCAATTTCTTAATACTCATATTTAATCACAATTACTCTTTGAATAATTATGTTGTTAAATTTTTTGAATAATCAATTATGTAACAACTCATATAATTTCAAAAATTATTTCTTGGAACATATTGATCCTTTTAGTTTTTTTCAACTAGAAGTCCATTCATAGGTAATGTAATTTTTATGACTTTTTGGAGTATAAAAATATTTTATCCTCATATAGAATCATATATATATTGAGTAATGTTTTTCATTCACCTATTTTTTCTTCATATAGAAAATATCTTATGTATTGGAAAATATTTTTATTAAATATGCAGATTCCTCATCCCTTTTTCCATATTATCAATTCTATATAAAATATTGTTTAACATGAAAATATATTACATATCTCAGTGGACTAATATTAATTTTCAAGGATCTTCTTGCTAAAAATATATTATATATATATTAATTTATTTCCTTCTAATGACAAATTATAGATTAAAATCCTAAAATTATTTTAGGTATTATCTAAGATCCCTTCCATTATTTTATTCCAAAAATAAATCTATACATTATGATAAATATGAATCAACTATTTTTTGTAAATAGATATTTCAACACACAGACACTTTTATATTGGCTCTAGAAAATATCTTATATATATAATTAGTTTCTATAATTTAATTGCTGAATCTTTCTATTTTGAGAAATATATATATATAATATTTTATTCCTTCTTCAAGTTATAATAAATATAAAAATTCTATAAATTTGACAAATTGACTCATAATTTATGTAACTATACCCATGACATCTCTAATATATTCAATATAACTTCTCAAAATATATATTCCTTCTTAATTTTTTATATTCATTCTAATAAATTCCATATTAATTTACAAATTCATACAATATATAAAAACTCAACATTGGTAATTTTAATTAATCATAACTACTTCCCCTAACCCATATACATTTCAATATTCCCCTATGTCTAACAATTAGTTTTTCTATCATAAATAAATTAGTACAATACCTTCCTCATTGACTAAACTAATGCCTGGTAACTTTCAGATAACTCCATGATGGTATCCATTTAATAAAATATTATTATTATATCCTATCATATTATGGGTCCGTTATATTTTATCAAATATTTATCTTCATTTATCATGTCATCCTAATATTTTGAGTTTCCACATTATCAATCACTATGATATTATATTTTTGTATACAATGAACATGGAAACCATAGATATTTCAATCAATCATTACATTACATCTCATAATCATCAAACACATGCACAAATATATATATATATATATGTTTCTTTCCGGAATGTAGGGATATTATATTTCTAAGTTAAAACAATATCCCCAAAACCTTTTTCATTTAATCTTGTTAGTGGAAACTCTACATTATCAAATAATGAATCATGTCCTAACTAATATATTGAAAATAATTAAATCCAATGAACTCCCCCATCACAATAATATTTTTCTATTCAAATGTTATGGGAATTTTTTTCAAAAATATCCTTATATAGATATTTTTATAAACCTTTTAATAATTTATGAATTATATAAAAATATATCTAAACATCTTATTTCCCCATGAAATGATACCAATTAATTGGAAATATTTTGATGAAATTTTGATCATCATACAATTAAATATTTCATATGAGGTTGTGGTTTAGTGTTAGTTAAATTACATTCACTACCTATATTCTATAATTTAGTTTCCCTTGATAATTATTTTATATTTAGTTATATTATGATCACATATTGAAATAAATTCATTGGTTTGTTTCATGTTTTTAACATGATTGCATGTATAAAGCTATTGAATGAGCTGTTTGATTCATCTATTCTCTCTCTATATCTATATAATTTACTCTAGTGTATTAATCCATACTCATTTAGTTCTCTTTAGGGTTTTCTAGATACAATATGATTTCATTTTTGACTCCTCTATCACCTAGATATGGTTATTAAATATATTATATTCATAAAATATTCCTTAATTTGAATACTCTTACTATGGTTTTTAAATATTCTAGTTTACATTTTTAGTATATTGGTATTTTTTTGCGGTAAGTGACTTATTTATCTAGCCGATCATTAGTAGTGTTACCTCTTATAATCCTGGATATTATATTTTCATTATTTTTTATTTTAATTTTGTCTCAATTTTAAATGGTTTATATTTTCTCTTACTATCTTCTCTTAAAATCTTATAATCAAGGGGGATCTTATTCCATTAAATGGATTATAGTGTTGTTATGTTTCATGAAACCTCTTATAGTGGTTATTTTTCACATATTTTACCTATAGGGGTGTTTTATCCATGTAAATATTAATAATCATTGCATTTCTTAATCCAACATTAGAAGAAAATATCTCTACATAAATTATTGTAATGGTGGTCTATGATTTAATTAATTTGTATATGGACCCCACTTTAGTTATATGGTTTATTACTTCATTTTAATAATTATATTTCATGCATCAGTTATAGTATCGGTGTTCTCTACTTCAGTCTAATGGGGGTGGTCTCCACTTTAGTTACACTAGAAGAGGTCCCCTCAATGGTGGTGATGTTGTTTTGTTTGTTTAGGGTTTTTAATATGGGTTAATTGTATATATATAATTAAAAATTGGTATATAATTTTTCCATTGGTGATCATGTTTGGGATAGGATTGGATAATTTATTCTTTTACAATGTTATATTTTCTTGTACCCAATTTTTCATTTTTAGGACTTCTTTTCCCTTTCCTAATTAGTTAATAAAAATGAAATAAACTAGAAGAGTAACACATTATATGGATTTTATAAAACATATATTATTTTTAAATATTGATTAAATCATCGAATAAACTTGTTTTTAGGGTTGGGAAATCAACTTTTTCATTCTAAGACTACCTGGAAACAAAAATTAGAAAAAAAAGAATGACCAATATTTTCTAGAATATAGTCACAATATCACTTTCTCACCAATTTTACCAGTATATACAATAATATTTTTTGATTTAATCACATCTAACCATCATCTCATATATATTTTGAAAACTCCCCCAATATATGTGATAAACATTTTTATGGTACATATAATCAATAAACAAATAAAAATAATTCTATAAAACTTACATAAACATAAAAAAATAAAGAATATGGTACCCATATACATTGTGTATTCCCCATTTTCACATATTTCTCAACATTATTGTTAATATAACTGTATTATACCCCCCCATTTAAATTTTTACATATTCCTTCAAATTTATATTAGTAAATATCTATTCCCAAAAAATTATACATAATATTAGATAACAGGAGATAACCCGAAATCAGCCCTAGAATCAATAGGTTGTATATTGGGTATTTTTTTTAATTAAGGTTGGAACTATTAGAGCTAATGGATTTAAATTAGTGATGAATATTTAAAATAATTTTGGTACAATAGGGATTTTTCTTGAGTATATGAAAAACACCACAGTTCTATGAATAAATACTATAATGATTGTGGAGAATAACCAAACCATGTAATTGTAAGTGATAGAATAATGGAAGAGGAAAAAATATACTTAGAGTATGATATTTATAATTATAAAAGATATATTAATAATTGTGTATCTAGAATTAAATCATGAGATTAATACAAATATAATTGATGAAATATAGTGAGAATGCTATTTGTGTTGGTTGCCTATAATTAACTTGTATGTATGTCATAATAACAGGCATTCATATCCTTGAATATTAATAAATATGTTATCCCATCATGATAGATCTTCTCCATAACATTTTATGTGATAATGTTTTAGGAGTAGTTGTCACACCAAAAGGTCATAGTAGATCTCCTCTAGGTTGAGAATCTAGATGTTCTATGACACTATTCTTAAATATATGTTCTATAGCCATATAATATCATTAGAGGCACATAAATGGTAGAGGCTATCAATGTTGGAGACTCATAGTACATTGGAGAACCATCTCATGGTGTATGACATTGATAATATTCAGTGTATGATATTATGAGAATGAGACTCGCTGGTAGGAAATCCAAATTCATAAGTGTCACTAGATGTTCCTATTTTTGGATTTGTATATTTATCCTTAGACATTAGGATTATAATCAATGGATATTATAAGTTGGTTCTTCTAATGTATTGATGAAAAACATTATGACATCTGTTTACGGGGAGGTACGATATGTTGGGTGCGTTAAGAGAAACATTGCAATAATAAATAATGATATAAAGGATTTGTCCATTATTTTTATGCCAAGTCCCTTGGAATGTTCCTCAAATAGATTGTGAGAATCATACACTCCAAATTTCTCATTTATAAACTATGTGTATTTATACCAAATTATGATGAATTAAAATTATTTTATTATTCTTTGTAAAAATTATTGAAATTTTCTTTCATGTGGTCTATAAGATGATAAGACGCACCATGTGATAGTTTTTAATATATATATATATATATGTATATATATATATATTTCTTTATTTAATTAATTTCTATGTAATGTTAAGATTTGTATATCTTGGGTGAGCCATATTATAGTTATTAATCTATCTTCATTGATGTATTACAAGTTACTGAAAATCATTTAATTTGTGTCTCCATTAAGATTGTAGTACAATTAATGAATGTAAGTGATAATTCATGTATTCTATATGTCACATGAGTAACTATTATACAACCATAATACAATTTGGGAGATTCTTATTGGTATTCACTGTGTTTCCTCCAAGGTACATTTATAAATAGTTAATTTTAAATAAATCATCAATGTTTTATTAAAATTATGATGGATGCGACCTTTAAGGAAATTCATATGAAAGTTAAGATAATATAACTGATTAATTAAATAAGATAATTAACTTATTCAAGTGCGATTTATTTAAAATATGAATGATTAATAATTGAATGATAATATTATTAAATGTGTAATTTATTGAAAGCATTTGAATTATCATAATATTATAACAAACCATTTTATGTGATTGGTTTCATTTAATTTATTATTAAATTAAATTTTTTCCCTTGCATTAAATATCTCCTCTTATTATGTAAGGGAAAGTGGTCCCATCGTTTCATTTTTGTAAACCCCTTCCCCAAACCTACTTGTGGGTAAAATAATATGTAATGGATGGATGTCCCATGTTAGTGAAGGTTGTTCATGTTTGGAGATGAGGTGAAACTAATCCAAAATAGATACATAGGTTGATAGGTGGAAATCTATAAAACAAACCATAATTTGTGTAAGGTTTTTTTCACCTAGGTCAGCCATTATTTTATTATCCACTAGATAAACTAACAATTAGTAATTAATCATGATAATATCGCTTTTTATTTTATTTTGTTCAGGTTTTATGGCTATTTTATTATGGTTTTCTTGTCTCAATCAAAGAATTAATCAATTATCATGCATTTGAGATAGAAATAAAATAAAATATCTTCTTAGAAAATATTATTTAGTACTTTTTCAATATCATAAAAAAGACACTTAATATGAATAATATTTTAATAAAGATTATAATTTTTTATTTTTACATAGAAGGATAAAATTCTTCAACAATATATATTAAGTCGGTATATCCTTCCACTACTTCAGTAAAAATTGAACAATAGTTCAATGTGATTAAAAAGAATAAATTTTGGTGATTTCAATTATTAGGGAATTCTAAGAAAATATTTTGGGTTGAATTAAAGTAGTTCACAATAAGGGTTTAATGCTTAAGCAAGAGTTAGTGTTACTGAGAAGAAAGGGTTGAGGAAATCCAATTTAAGGATTTCAGGATTAGGGATTCTACTCAAAAGATCAAGGAACTGTGAGTTATTGTAATTAGGATTTGGAATACCTATCTAAAACAATTCAATATTCTTGACCAACCAAATGTTTATTAATGAGAAGGGGAATATGGATTCTATCTAATAAAATTTCCAAGAAATAAGATATTCAAAATCCAATGGTGAGGGGTATTGGGTTTCGTTAAAATATTGAGACATTTATAAATATTATTTTTTTTATTTGTCTAAATTTCATTAGATAGTGTAATAAATTTTTTATCATCTTGTTGGTAGAAAAAACAATAAAATTACTTAAAATATATAACTTTGATCAATATTTTAAAAGGATAACCATCTCACTGGATCAAATTTCCATGAATGGAAAAGGAGATTACATGTTATCCTTAACCATGAAAAGAAAAAATTTTATGCTAGAAGAACCAATTCATGATGCCCCTGGTAATTAGGAAAGTGAAAAATATTTATCACCCTATGAGAAAATTTTGAATGATTCCTTAGATTTTCAGTGCTTCATGCCATCATCCATGACCAATGAACTTTTGATGAAAAATGATTACATGGATGCATATATGTTGATGTCTCGCCTTTAGGTGCTCTATCAAGGTACTACAAGACAAGTGAGATATGAGATTATTTATTTAAAACTATGTTTGGAGAGTCTATGTTAGTTGAGCCTGATGTCATCAAGATTATTGGCTACATTTAATTGTTATAAATCTTAGGGATTAAATTCCATAAGGAATTTTTGACAAATCACATAAATTTCTCACTTCCTAGGACCATCTCCAGTTTTATTGTAAAATACAATATGTGAAAGAAGGATATGAGTCTTTCAAAACATCTTAAATTGATTCTCCAAGAGTATAGGGACATGGGGTGTGTAAAATCATGTTCTATATGGTGAATAAGAAAATGAAGATCAAGGAAATAGGGGACAACACTCACAAAAAATCTAAATCTCTCATGTACCATACTTCCATGAAGTGGAAGATCTAGAGGTAATGATAGGAAAAGTATGTAGTATGTTTTGTAGATATCAATCAAGTCAACTAGAAGAGGAATCACACCAAAAAGTATGTGTAAGACAAGGCTGCATCTATTATTGTGTATAATATTTCAATGTCTAAAATTTGGTTATTATATAAAGATTTTGGTGGTCACATCTGTATCTATATACAAGACCCAAGTATATTTTGTAAGATTTATAGAGGATAGGTGGATTTATGATCTACCAATGGTTTGGATCTGGTAGTTCAATCCATTTTTGACTAGCACCCTTCATTTCCAATTAAAATTATTTTGGTTTTGATGTACTCTTATTTTGTACCAAAAATTACTAATAACATAATTTTTCAATCATGTGTACAGTAGGAAGGGTTTATTTTCAGGTATGGAAATAAATGTTGTTTCTTTTATAAATATAACATATTTTATGATATGGCTTATTAAAATAATGGACATTATGTATTAAAATACAAAACCCATGTATTTTGAATTGATAAATAATCATGTTCACTTGAGTGATATAACACCCAGCTATGGAATCAATGTCATGGTCATATAATCGATAAGTGTTCGATAAAGTTCTGTCAAGAGGGGTTTTTACTCTAGTCTGACCTAAAACCACATGAAATATTTCATGCTTGTTTACAAGGAGATATGATTAAAACACCACTCACTATAAATATAAATGGCACTACAGAGCTTCTATTATTTGTACACTCTAATGTGTGTGGACCATATCTAGTAGAACCTTGAAGAGGGTATTCTTAACTCATTACTTTTATTTATGAATTTATAAGATATGGTTATATATGCTTGATGAGGTATAAGACTGAGTCCTTTAAGAAATTAATGGAATTCAAGAATTACATAAAGAATCATCTTGGGATGAAGATAAATAATCTTTGATCAGATCAAGGTCATGAATATTTCAACCAATATTTTATCGACATTCTAAGTGTGTTTGAGATTCTATCTCAAATCAATCCACTATAGACTCTATAGTTTAATTATGTTATTAATAGAATGAATCATACCTTTTTATACATGGTATGTTTGATTATGATTCATGCATAACATCGATTATAATTTTGGGGATATGAATTACAAAACACGGAATACAAAATAAACTAAGTACCAAATACATCAGTAAAAGTAATTTCCTTTAAGTTATAGAGTGGAAAGAAAACGGTTTTATTGCATACTTATTTATGGGATTGTGAGGTATTTTTTAAGGCCTTATTAGGAAATAAAAGAACACCCCCAGAAACAAAGTGTATCGTTAAGTTGTATCCCATGTAAATAATGTGACACTACCAATATAATCCCTATGATATGAAACTGATTTTCTATAGACAATCTATATTTCTTGAGAGGGAGCACATCCTCAAAAAGGATAGTGGGAGAAAGATTGAATTTAACTATTTTAATACTCAAGATACAAAAATATTCCATAGGAACAGATTCCATAGATCCCCATAGAAGAAGTAGTTCCTAAAATATAAAAACTGAGTAGGGTCACAAGAGAGGTAAGGGAACTAGAGAGATATGGTTTTTAACTCATCGAAGATAGTGAGTAATTATTGATCGAAAATGGTGAACGTTTATCCTAAAAAGAGGAAATAGAGAGATCATAAGCTACAATATTGAAAAAATTGAGGATTTCTAAAATTGACTCCATGTATCAAAACCATTTTTGGGTTTAGGTCAATGCACCAGTTGATATAAATCTCGTAGGGTGAAAATGGGTTTTTAGTAGAATACTAGTCATGTAAAGTAATTTAAATACCTATAAATCATGACTTTTAGATAAAGAGATTAAACATCATCATGTAATTTACTATAATGAAACATTTTGACCAGTTTCCATGTTTTAATCCATCATAATTCTACTTGCTATAGGATCTTACCATGACTATAATGTCTTTTATATGGATGTCAAAATTAATTTACATAATGGGAACCTTTAGGATGATGTCTATATGACACAAACACAAGTTTTTGTGACTTTAGGATTTTCCCAAAGGATTTCCAAGATGCAAATATCCATTTATGGATTGAATAAACCAACAATTTCATGGATCTTTTCCTTCTATGAAGCTACAAAATAATTTGGTTCCATTAAGAATGAATGTTATCCACGTGTTTACTTAAGGTTTAGTGGTAAATTAGTCATTATATTTGTAGTATATGTTTATGAGATATTAATTTTTGGGAATGATATAATAGTCATGTGGTCTCTTAAGGACTAGATAAAAAAATCTCCATTAAGGAATGAGGTGAATTATCCCATATTCTAGGGTGTTGGAATCCATATTTTTTAATGCTAACAAATCATGTTTTACCAATCTCAAATCATGTTTAGAGATTTTTGGCTTCCTTATGTTTTTATGCTTATAACTCATGGATTGAACTCTCACAAGATCCTAATTCAGAATATCACAAATCATGTTTTAATCTTGTAAAATATGTTTAATCTTGTTATATTGTGTTTGAATGTGATTATGGTTAATCTTAATATATTCTGTGAATATTACATCTTAAGATAGTTTATAGATTATTAAAAATTATATGACACCATAACTATGCAAATAGATCTAGATTTTCAAAAAGTCTATGACACCATAAACTTTATATCGGTTTTATATTTTCACAAAGGACCAGACATCATTTCCTTTCTAACGTTTCCAAGACATCGTAATAAGACACCGTTCATAATTTTGACAAAGGACTATACACTATTTACCTGATATCTTGACCATGTTATTTGATTAAAATTTCACAAAGGATGTGATATAGAAATCATGGTACCGATTCCACAATTGACAAAGGATCAGACACCACTCCCGTGATACCACTCAAAACAAAGGAGAAAACATCGCTCCTATAAGCACCGTAACTATCGCATCATGACTGCCTAAAAGTGACTATCTCACCATGACTATCTCACCGTGACTGACTCACTACAACTATAACACCTTTCCATATCTAACTATTTTCTTTACTTTTTCAATTAAATTTAAATGTTATTTCTAACGATCATATTTGAGTCCTTTAATGAAACTAATATATTTAATGTTCTTTTAAAATCCATTCAGCAGATAGTAGAATGTACGAGGTGTGGATATAGTGCGTCCTATTGGATCCAACACAAGCACCCAAAATTATAAAAAATGTGTGGCACTAGAGAATACATGAATAACAATGTACTACATGCAACAAGAAGAGAACAACCATACATGAAAGAACAGACACACGGAATAAATTTCAATAGTAACATGTTGTATACAAAGAATAACCTATTTTGACCCATATTTAGGTCATCCTTGCAGCAAATCAAAGGAGAAGAGGAATATCTCATCGAACTGGAGACTGGAACACGAGACACATGATACTCTGTTTCCACATTATGACTTGAAAATCAAATCTGCTATGTACTACAAATCCATAGCTTCATAGAACAACACTGAGATCATTTCTAATCCTTCTCTATTATCTTTTCTCTATTGTGTACTATTTTAATATGTTTTAAGCCGTTTTTGTTTCTATATAAAATCAAACTATGTCTCATGAATTAAACTAGTGGATATAAGATGACCTCACTCAAATGTCTTTCTACGCTTTTTTTTACCATGTATAATAGTGGAAGAGGTCTTGTTTGACATGGGTTTTAGTTTTCCCACATAGAAAACATTAAGAGGTCTTATGGCCTGGACAGTCATGTGTACCATTGTTAACCCCGATCAAGAGAGTGGATCAATTTATTATATATATATATATATATATATATATATTTCTTGGTGGTAGGTGGTCACCGGGTGGAGTGGATTGTGTCATATCTTGAGACTAAACCACTTGTTTTGTATGTTGTGTCTTTTAATTTAGTTTTTCTCTATTTTAAATTATACTTCAAAAAACAAAATTTTACTTAGATATTTAGTCTTGGACGGTAGTTATAATGATTTTTCCTTATAAGAGTAGTTTCCAAAGTTGTATCAATATCTCATTTTGATATTACTGAGAATTAATCAATCTTAGGGAAATTTATTTGAACAGTCAAACTAATATAATTTTATTACCTTCATTAACTGATTTATTTTTTTTTAATTATAGGAATCCAATTTTAAATAATATTTTTAATAGAAATTTTTATAGGAACTCAATTCATCCCCCACTAGAGATCCCTAATCTGACCAACATTTGGTTTTAGGGTAGTTTATAAAATCCATATTTTCAAAAAAATTAATCTATCTAAAATACTTTTCAACTGGGATTTTAGTTGTGTTTTAAAGATCTCAAAATTTCTATTAGTTATAAATTTTTAGTTATTTAAGAATAGACACTATATTCTTTGGTATATATAATATAGTATAAAACTATTTTTCTAATAGACATCCATTCTTTAATAGAACAAATTATGCACAAGGAAAAATTAAAATGAAAATGCACTTAGAAATATGCGTTTTGAGATTTTTTTTTTCTTTAATTAGAGTGTAATATACGAATCCTTCTACTATTATAAATACTTGAGATTACCCAACTAAGGCTACTTATAATAATATTTTCAAGTCCATTAATGCCTTATATTGATCTTTAGAAGATGAATAGTTTAATGGAATTTGTGTACGTAAAACAACACATGAAATTTGGGATACTTTGTCTGTTTCACATTAAGTAACCTCTAGTGTTAAGGAAATGTTACATAACACATATACTATTAAATATGGTAACATTAAAATAAATCTAGATGAGCCTATTTCTGACAAGTATCTCAAGTTTAATGAAATGTTGAACACTATGACATCATTGGGAAGAAATGTTACAGTCAAGAAGAAAATTATGAGAATAATCAGATGCCATGACCCGTCCCCCGGGACCGGTGTCGTGACTACCCCAAGCCCACCTTCCATTGGCTAGGGGTTGGCGACTAACACTGTAGGTGAATTCCCTAAAACTGTGAAGTCATTTCCTTTATAACCTGTAAGCACACACAACTAAGCACATAGTAAGATATGAACTAAAGTAAACTGAATAGTAAATAGAGTTAGTACAGTAAGTAAAAGGGGCCAGAATACAAGCCCAACTATAAAGTACAAGAAAATGAAAGTACAAGATGGATGATAGGTGAGAAGTTGCTCCTAGATCGTCCACCACGAATCCTACCTAATGGCTAGGTACAGTTCACGAATGGTTGTCTCTACGGTTCGCCTCATCTAACTTCCACCTCCGAGCTACCTCCAGTCCTGGTACTCTCGTCCTCAGTCAGCGTTTTCTATCATCGGCACCAAACACAATAGGGTGTGGGCATAGCCCGCGCAGGGGTGAGTATAACGATACTCAATAAGGACCCCGAGACCCTCATGGTCCCACAATATCCACCAAGGATAAACCACACAGTAAAGGAAACAACGGATAATCCTACTTAGGTATATGCCCATAAATATACCTAAGTTATCATGTAAACCCATCTCAATCAAGAGGAAAACACATAGTACAACTTCAGAGCCACAATTTCAACTATTCCACAAAGGAAGAAATACCATGGAGGAAAGTACCACACAGGTACGCCACACAGAATAATACCACCAAGGAATTACCACGAAGAAAGTACCACACAAGTATAAACTCATCTCACACCAGGTATAACTTAGGTACAGTATTAGAGATGAATATATGTAACTAATGAATCATATTACTCTATCAAGAGGCAGACCCACACAAGATCACTCGGTGTTGACCCACACTCAATCGCTCGGTACTGACCCACACAGGTTTGCTAGGTGATGACCCACACAGGATCGCTAGGTGCTAACCCACACAGTATCGCTAGGTGCTGACCCACACAGGATCACTCGGTGCTGACCCACACAGGATCTCTCTTTATTCTTCATGTCACAACCAGCTATTGGGTTTCCGCACAAGGCTTTCTCATCTCTGGGAGGGTCTCCTCCTCAATCCAATGGTTAATAATCCAACTACCATGAAGTCACTCAAATAATTATTTCAAAGGACTTCCACATCAAAGTGGTCTCAATGCAATAGATGACGCATCAATCAGATTCCCAGACTCTAAGTTATTAGCCTTTTTGTCCCAAGGGAACAGTTGGATTCAAGCTCAATCCAACCTGGCTGGTCTTCTACTTTACCCACAACTCCAGTGGGGTATACTCAAGGGAACCTCACTGTCCAAGGTTTCCAGCACCACTGATGGTTTGTCAAACAAACATCTGGTGCCAACGTTATGGCCAAATGAGTGTAATTGGGTCGTAGTCAGTTCGGGTCCTGTCTGACCTGGCCGACCTAGCCTGGGCCGACCCGGTTTGGTTCTAGCCCGTCCTACTGGGTCTAGCCCGGCTAGCACTCGGCGACCCGGTCTGGCAGCATGAAGGCTGTGGGGTTATGCGGTGCGGCTACAGGCGGGGCAGTTGGGTCGTGAGCAGCGCGGCGGGGCCACAGGCGGCTCGGTGCGGCCGCGGGCGACGTGGGGGGACACTGGGTGATGCGGGGCGGTGCGGCGGGGATGTTGGGTGGTGTGGTTGCAGGTGGCAGAGCACCATGGGGTGCGAAGGCCGTAGGGCATCGTGCCTTTGCCAACGGCCGGCTTGACCAGCCTCCCTTCTTTCATTGTGGTTCTCGAGTTCCTCTGGTGCCCACCGTCGACACCAATTGCAGACACCATCATGAAGTTCACACAAAAGATCCAAAAGATTTTTGGAGGGGTCAGGTAATGTTTGTTTGGCTCATACCCTCTACATTAGGGCGGTAGCATATAATATAAGGAAATTGATTCAATGTGAGATGGAATTTAACATTGATCAAATTAAAACACATCGCTACCTCGTTTGATTGTTGACATCGATGAGGGAAGTCGGAGTTGTTGACATTTTTCGTGCCTGCCAGACGCCTCCGATCCTGAGCTCATTCATTGTAAAAACACTCTTTCATGGATTCGGTTCTTCGTTGTTGATGATTTCCGCCATTGGAAGATGTTCGTAGGAAGAAATCGAATTACTGTGTCGACGTTCTTCATTGGAGGATCGTTCTTCGTTGGAGAGAATAATCCTCCAAAGCTTTTCCCTCCCAATTCTACCAAAATGAAAAGGTAGCCCAAAATAATAGATTATGTTATCTATTATGTTTTTTGGAATAATTTCAAAATATCTTAATTAATTAATTGTTGAGTTTGTATAATTAATTAATGGGGTGCCACAAATAAAGTGGGGGAGTTCAAGAGTATTTTCTCTCATAAAAAGGGGAGTTCATGGGGGTTCTAATCTCAGGTGGTCCCCACCACGATAACCCACATGGGAGGTTAATTCTTGTGGTCCCCACCTCCATAACCTCACATGGGAGTTTTAGTTCTAGTGGTCCCCACCTCTCAACATCCACATGGGAGTTCCAAATAAAATAAACTGTTACACAATTTTTTTATTATATTCTTTCACGAAAAACCCAAATTCTATCTTTCACCCTCCACCTACTATGGTCTAGGTGAAGGTCCCCTTAGGAGAATACCGGTACTCTGAGAAAAAAGGTGCCCTCAGATTTTAATTCTGATCACCGGTTAAAAAGTTAAAAACTCACTCATACGTTTTCTGAATGTACCTGAAAAAATTTTCAAAAAAACATTTCGAGCACACCGAGCCTCAGAATCATGCACTGTCAATTTTCATGGACTTATAAAAGTCCCGTTTAATTAAAAAAAATTACATGGAAATTCTGGGTCTTTACATTTTCCCCACCTTAGAGCTTTATTTCCCCATAAGCCACATCACAAAACTAGGAAAACAAGTGGGGGTACTGAGCATGTATCTAAGCCTCCAGCTCCCTTGTGCTCTCCTGGAGGTTCTTGTGCTGCCAACGAACGTGCACTAAAGGTATCGACCACCCACAAAGGACCCGCTCCTGTCGATCCTCAATCTCTACTGGAACCTCTGTAAAATTCGACCCATTGTCACGATCCAGCTCTGCATGATTGATGATGTGAGAAGGGTCGTGCACGTTTGTCCTCAGTTGGGATACATGGAAGATGTCATGGACCTAGTGCTACTAAGGTGGAAGAGATAATCAGTAAGTCACCTCACCAACTCTACTCAGGACCTGAAAGGGTCTGATGAACCTCAGAGATAACTAGTCACCTCGACCAAATCTCCACAAACCACATCGATATGAGACCCGTATAAAGACGCGGTCGCCATCCTCGAACTCCAGAGGTCTCTGACTCCTATCAGCATAATAATTCTACCTTCTCTGTATAGTCATCATCTACTTTTGGAGGATCTATACCTTTTCTATGGTAGCCCAAGCCATTTCTGTTCCCACGAGTGCTGACTCCCCTAGGTCAGTCGAGCACAAAGGTGACCTGCATGGCCGCCCTTAAAATGCCTCAGAAGGTGCCATCCCGATGGTGGAGTGATATTTTTTGTTTTATGAAACCTTCACAAAAGGAAATTGATCCTCCCAGGTACGACTGAAGTCGAGGAACTAAGCATATAGCATGTCCTCGAGAGTCTGAATTGTCTGCTCAGTCTGGCCATCTGTCTGAGGATTGAAGGTAGTTCTTAAAGAAAGTTGTGTCGCGAAAGCCTTCTGCAACCCCTTCCATAGCCGGGAAGTGAAACTTGTATCATGGTCAAAGATAATCATCGAGGTTACTCCATGTATCCTCACAATATTCTGCACATAGAGGCGTCCCAAGCTCTCTACTAAACCCTGCTCTCCGATTGGTAGGAAGTGGGATGACTTGGTGAGTTGGTCGACGATCACCCAAATTGAGTCATGTCTCCTAGATGTATGTGGATTTCCTGTCATGAAGTCCATGGATATCCCATCCCACTTCCACTCTGGGATCTCTAAATGCTGAACTAAGAATGCTGGTACCTGATTCTCTGTCTTCACTTGCTGACAAGTGAGGTATCGAGAGAAAAATTATGCTACTGCTTTCTTTATTCCCGGCCACCAGTGCTGTCGTCGGAGATCCTGGTATATCTTAACAACTCATGGATGTACCGATAGAGTGGATGTGTGTACTCCCACATCACTTCTTCCCAAAATGACACTGGTACAATGGTACGTCCTCTGAAGAGGATGACGTGCTCCCCACCTTCATAAAATCCATCTGGTGCGTGTCTTATGGATATCTGAGCATGTCGTGTCTCGCAGTCAGTGTCCCCAAGCTATGCCTCCCTGACTCACAAAATAAGGGGGGAGAGACTGTAGAAGACTGAAGAAAAGATTCTCGATCCTGATCCACGAAGGATATCTGTAAAGTGGCCAACTACTCTATCGCCTCACCTAGAAGCTGTATACCTGACCTCTTGTTGAGTGCATCTACTACAACGTTCCCCTTCCCAAGAGCATAGACTATCTCAAATTCATAGTCTGGGAGGAACTCAATCCAACGTCATTGTCTCAGGTTCAGGTCTTTCTGAGAGAATATATACCTGATACTCATGTGATTAGAGTACACTGTAAAATTCTCACCCATTAAGTAATGTCACCAAATCTTCACGTCGAAGACCACTGATGCTAAATCTAGGTCATGGGTTGTGTAGTTATACTCATGTTGTCTTATCTTTCAAGAACCATAGGTGATCACTAGTCGCTACGACATCTGGACACATCTGTGTTCATTCCCTGATGCGTTGTAGAAGACTATGTGCCATACACCCTCTTATGGAACACTCAAGATGGGGGGAATTGTCAGCATCTGCCTCAACTTCTGAAAACTCTACTGGTATCTCTTCCACCACAAAAAGGGTTGTCCCTTCATCTTCAATGATTAAAGTGGTGCTTAAACTCTAGAAAAATCTAGCACAAACCTCCAGTAGTATCCGGCCAATCCATGGAAACATCGTACCCCCATAACACTTCTGGGTGGCTCCCAAGAAAGTACCATCTCAATCATTGCTGGATCCACTGAAACTCTAGCCTCTGAGATGATGTGTCCCCAAAAGTGAACCTCTTGAATCTAGAATGGGAACCTCGAGAGATTACCCTAAAGCTGGTGCTCATGGAGTGTGTCCAGTACTACCCACAAATGATAGGCATGCTCCTCCTCAGTATCCAAGTAGATCAAAATTTGGTAGATGAAGACTACTACAAAGCGATCAAGGTATGGCTGAAATATCCTATTCATGAGTCCCCTGAACACTGCTAGAGAATTGGTTACACCTAATGGAACAACCAAGAACTCGTAAAAGTCGTACCGACATCTGAAATCCATCTTCTGCACATCCTTGTCTCGCACTACGAGCAGGTGAGAGCCTGATCTAAGTTCTATCTTCGAGAACCACTGTGCTCTATTTAGCTGATCTAAGAGGTCGTAAATACTTAGAAGTGGGTACTTGTTCTTCATGTTCACCTAATTCAGGTTTCGATAGTCAACAGAAAGTCTCAAGCCCCCATCCACCTTCTTTGTGAATGAAATCGGTGCTGCCCAAGGGAAAACCCTTGGCAGAATGAACTATTTCCCCTACAAGTCCTCCAACTATACCCGAAGCTCATGAATCTCTATAGGATCCATCTGATATGATGGTGTAGATATCAGTGTCATCCCGTGGTAAAAGTCAATGTAAAAGTCCACCTATCTGCGAGGAGGAAGACCCTGAACATCATCAAGGAATACATTTGTGTACTGGTCCACCACTACAGGATTGTTCAGACACTCCACATCAGCCGCTCCGAGGGTAAGGCTAGCCAACTGATGAGTGATCAGTTGCACCCTCTTCCAAGTAAGTCCATCCTCTGCTGTAAAGGCTCTTTTCTCACCGGTGAAGGTAAAACTGGTCCCATATGTGCAGACACACTGCACTTTGTACCTAATAATCTAAATCTGAGCATGTATTGTAGATAACTAGTGTATAACCAAGATGAATTCATAAGGCCTCAATGATGCTACTAGGAGATCCCAACCGATCCTCTTTTCTCCTAAAGTAAGCTCGCACTACCGGCACCAGTGTGTAATCATCAAATATTTTCTCGTAGGAGTCTCTAGATGTAAGGATCGAGCCAACGACTCTTTCGGAATCTCTGAGCTCTAAATGAGGGTAGTGGAAATAAAATAATTATTGGAACCTGTGTCTATAATTACTACAGCTAAGGTGGAGTGGACACAAGTCGTACCTCATATCATCTCTGGAGCACCATGATTATGGGGCTCAGCTGCCTGGAGCTGAGCTCACCCCTGTCTTCCAACTCCCTGTGGGTGACGTGGACCACTTGGTGGTGGAGGAAGTAACATCTCGAATCATCTCCCACCGTCAGCTGCATGACGAGATCCTCTTCCACATCATCCTACTCCCTACGGACCTCCTCGGTCGAACCTCTGTCTCTGCCTGGGAGGTCCCTTGACATTTTTTTTGTCATTCGTATGGTGGGTCAGACAGTCATGAGCCATGTGACCCTACTCGTTGCATGCATAACACTGCATGTTCCTTGCATGACTGGCTCTGTCTCCGGTACTCCGAAAAACTAACCCTGAGTCATGCAGTTTTCCAGCTGTAGGTCTGATTCTCATGGACCTCTGTGTCATCTATCTATTGCTAGTTGCAGAAGACTCCTCTACATGACGAATGGTGGTGGGTCTCACTACTGATGACTACTCAACAAGGAAACTCTCCACTAATAGGTCTCTCTCTAACACCCCTGCCTGTGTCGGGATGCAAAGAGAAATCATTGATGCCCTGATCTCCCGTCTGAGTCCCTGCTCAAAGTTCCAGTCCCCGAAGAATGGGTCTCGCACCATATCAGTGGAGTAGCATGAAAGGTTAGTGAACCTCGCTCAGTACTGAGCCTCATTCATGATGCCCTTCTTAAGATGATGTAGCTCTTGAATGCGCACAACGTGAAGAGTTACTGGGACCAAGTCTGCTCCAAACAGGCTTTTGATGTTTGTCCGAAGAAGCTCCACCTCGTCATGATCCTGGAGTATAAAGCACCACTATCATTCTATTGTTGCCTATAGAAGAATGTCGTCAAAGATCAACATCAGATCAGCTGGTGTCCTTACCAGTTGAAAGACTCTCACCATAGCCTCATGCCAATCCTCAACTGTCTATGGATCTGTCTCTCCCCTGAACCTAGGTGGCCTCTAGCACTGGAACTCATGCAACATGCTCAAGTGGCATGCACCCACAGCTACTGGAGCTCGTGGCATCAGTGGCCCAATGGGTAATGGTATAGTTGGTGCCTCCACTGGTGCCTCTACAGGAAGAGGGCCCTACACTGAGGACTCTTCGCTCGGTGGGATATCAGTGCGTAAAACTCTGGGAACCCTAGCTGGTTGACTTTATGGAGGAATCCTAAAAATAAACAGTTGTGCCACGGTCAAAAAGTTTTACCTGGTGAGCTGACTCAGAGAAGTCACAAAGAAAACTCTTGAAAACACACACACAATCAGTATTTTTGTGCACTAAGTCAGAAATCAGAAGTCAAGGCCCTGGTGTATGGATAAATTGGTCACTGCACCTACAATGGATTCTCTAAACTGATAAACACACTCACTAAACATAACACTATTGTCGTTTAAAAAATCACATTCATATGTTCTATGATATAACTGACTCCTTTAATACCAATTTGTCATGACTCATCCCCCAGGGCTCGTGGCGTGACTACCCCAATCCCGCCTTCTATAGGTTAGGGGCTGGCGACTAGCACTAAAGTCGTATTTTATAATACTGGGAAGGTATTGCCTTTATAACCTATAACCACATGTTTCCAAGCACACAAAAAGATAAAAACTCAAGTAAACTGAATAGTAAACAGGGTGAGTAAAGTAAGTAAAAGGGGCCAGAATACAATACCAACAAGAAAGTAGAAGAAATTGAAAGTACAAGATGTCTGATAGGTGAAAAGAATCTCCTGGATTATCCACCACGAATACTACCTGAAGGGTTGGTACAGCTCATGAACGGTCGTCTCTGTAGTTCGCCTCATCTAACATCCACCTCTGAGCTACCTCTAGTCCTGGTACTCTTGTCCTTAGTCAGCATTGTCCGTCGTCTACACCAAACACAATAGGGTGCGGGCATAGGCCATGCAAAGGTGAGTATAATGATACTCAGTAGGGACCCCGAGACCCTCAAGATCTCATAATATCCCCCAAGGATAAACCACACAACAAAGAAAAAAATTTATATCCCTACTTAGGTATATGCCCATATATTTATCTAGTTTATCAAGTCAACCCATCTCAATCAGGAGAAAAATATAGAGTCCAACTCCAAAGCCCCAAGCTCAACTATTCCACAAATGAAGAAATACCACGAAGGTAAGTACCACACAGGTACACAAGATAAAAGAATACCACCAATGTATTACCACGAAGAAAGTAACATACAGGTACAAACATTACTCACACCAGGTATAACTTAGGTATAGTAGTAGATATGATTATATGTAACTACTGAATCATCTTACTCTGTTAAGAGGTAGACCCAAACAGGATCGCTCGGTGATGCCCCACATAGGATCGCTTAGTGCTGACCCACATAGGATCTCTAGGTTATGACCCACATAGGATCACTAGGTGATGACCCACATAGTATCGGTAGGTGATGAACCACACAGGATCGCTCGGTGCTGACCCACACAGGATGACTCTTTATTTTTCACGTCACAGCCAACTACTGGGATTCCGCACTACGCTTGCTCATCTCTAGGAGGGCCCTCACCTCAATACATTGTTCGATACTCTAAATACCACAAAGTCCCATGAAAAAGTATCTTAAAGGACTTCCATGTCATAGGGGTCTCAATGAAATAGAGGTCAGGTTAATCAGACGCCCGACCTGTACGATATTAGCCTATTTGTCCCAAGGGCGTGGTTGGATTCGTTCTTGATACAAACCAACTGTACTCAAACTTTACCCAAAACTCTAGTGGGGTATACGCAAGGGTATTTCTCTCTCCAAGGTTTACAGCGCCACTGACAGTTCATCAAACAGACATCCGGTGCCAAATTTATGACCAAAAGAGTGTAATTGGGTCATATTGGGTCGTGGTCTAGTCCGACCAGCCCAACCTGGCCTGGGCCCACCCGGTTTGGGTTGACTCGGCCCGACATGTTGGGTCTGGCCCAACCTGCATTGCGTCCTGGCCTGCTGTGTGGTCGACCCCCTAGGCGGTTCATCCTGCTGGGTCTAGCCCGCCCCCCACTAGGCGGTCCACTCGCGCTAGGTGGCCTAGCCTGGCGGCGCGGCAGGGTCGTGGGGCGGTGCGGTGCAGCGGAGTGTCATGCCTTCTCTGACAGTTGGCTTGACCGGCCGCCCTTTGTTCGTCAACTTCATTGTGGTTCTCGAGTTCCTACATTGCCAACCCCCGGCATCGGTCACCGACACCATCGCGAAGATCACACAAATGATCCACAAGATTTTCGAAGGGGTCGGGCCATGTTTGTTTGTCCAATACCCTCTGTGTTCAGGTGGTAGCATACGGCTCAAGGAAAATTATTCAATGTGAAAAGAAATTTAACATTAATAAAATTAAAACACACCCCTACCTCATTTGATTGTTGATGTCGATTAGAGAAGTCAAATCTATCAATGTTCGTCACGCCCACCACACGCCTCTGATCTTGAGCTCGTTCATCAGATAAACTCTCTTCGATGGAGATGGTTATTTGTTGTTGAATATGTCCACCATTGGAGGATGTCTCGAGGAAGAAATTGACGTTGTGTGTCAGCGTTCTTTATTGGAGAAGCGTTCTTCATTTTAGAGAATAATCCTCCAAATATTCTCCCTCCCAATTGCACCAAAATGAAAAAGTAGCCCAAAATAATAGATTATGTTATCTATTATCTTTTTTGGCATTATTTCAAAATAGATTAATTAATGAATTGGTATAATTAATTAAGGGGGTGTAACAAATAAAGTGGGGGAGTTAAAGAGGTTTTTCTCTGATAAAAAGGGGAGTTCAAGGGGGTTTTAATCTGGGGTGGTCCCTACCACCATAACTCACTTGGGAGGTAAATCTTGGTGGTCCCCACCTCCATAACCTCACATGGGAGGTTTATTTCTGGTGGTCCCCACCTCTCAACATCTACATGGGTGTTCCAAATAAAAAAAATGTTACACAATTTTATTTTATTTTATTCTTTCACGAAAAAAAACCAAATTCTATCTTTCACCCTCAACCTACTACGATCGAGTTGAAGGTCCCCTTAAGTGAATACCGATGCTACGAGTTCAACGGTGCCCTCAAATTCCAATTCCAACCACCGGTTCAAAATTTACAAAAACCCACTCTTACGTTTACTAAACATACCCGAAAAAAATTCAGAAATTCATTTCGGGCACACCGGGTCTCGGAATCACGCGCCATCAATTTCCATGAACTTGTAAAATTGACATTTAATTAAAAATAATTACATGGAAATTTTAGGACTTTACATCATATTCTTTCTAGCTAGATGGAGAGAGACCTCTATCACAATTAGATAATATTGTGATATTATAAAACTACCAATCAAGGAGCTAATAGGTAATTTGATGATGTTTGTGGAATAATTTAAAGAAAACATAGAAGTGGAGGATGAACCCAAAATTAAATCTATGGAATTCAATAAAACTACCTCTATACAAAAGGAAAAGGAAAAATTATAGGCCCCTCCAGAATGTTCTATAAGTGAACAATTGTCACCAGATATTTATGAAGAAATGGACCAATTACCTAGATGATTTAAGAAGATTTATAAAATAATGAAAATTTTCAGAAATCCCAACTTCAAAGGAAGATATGATAATAAGGGGAACTATAAGAAGTATTGGAAATGTAGTGAAAATTTTGATGAAATAATATTCTATGAATGAAATAGAATAGTACATGTAAGGTATGCTTTTCCCAAGAGAAAATATAAGAATAGGTATGAGGATAAAGATATAAAGTATAAAAACTCTATAAAAGAAAACGTGGAGTGCTTCTAAGGATAGTTTAAGTGAATCAAAGTATTCACATGATGAAAAGGTTGACAAGGAAAATATGTGTTTTATGAAAAACACATCTGAGGTAACCATTGAGTCTGCTATACATAACCATTATTATTGTAGAGATGAACATGAAAATGAGGATATTAATAGTGAAGAATTATTTTAATATTGTAATATCCTTGAAGACACATGTAATGAGATAAAAGTTAAATAAAAATATTTGAATAAAAAACATTCCTTATCCACTACTATTAAATCTGATCTAGCTAAAGAGAAAGAGTAAAATGTGAAATTACTCAAGGAGAACAATGAACTTAAGTTATCTAATGAGAAATTGAAAAAGGACCAAGAGAAATTTACCAATGGAAAATTATCATAAAAAAATTCTTGGTAAAAAAAATTCTAGATACACTACTGGTAAAGGATACCAACCTAGGAAAAGAAATCTCACCAAAAACATGTTTGTTACTAAATCTAGAAAATCTATTTTTATACCCAAAAAGAAAATTCTGCTGCTTGTTCCAGTTCTAGAAATTCTTTTTCTACTCCTAGTCTTTTAATACCAAATAGAGTCTACTCTTAAAATATGTAACATAATGCCTATATGAAACCCATGAAGCAAATGGGGGTACCTAAACCACTGATTACTAATGTTACTGGACCCAAACAAGTTCGGTTACCAAAATCAGTTTTTATATGATTATTTTGTAGGAACGATGTTTAAAGAGCTCCTGCAAGATTGTATGGTACATGGATAGTGGATGTTCTAGACACATGATATAATATTACTCATGATTCAATAATTTAAAAAATAATAATGGCGGGTATGTCACATTTGGTGATAATGTTAAATGAAAAATAATTGGCCTCGGCCAAATTGGTAACTCTAACTCAGTTTTAATTTCGAAAGTACTTTTTGTTGATGGATTAAAATATAATCTACTTAGTATATCATGACTATATGATGATGGATTTCATGTTAAATATGAAATTGATGCTTGTA
Organism: Viscum album; assembly: GCA_963277665.1. Classification (NCBI taxonomy): domain Eukaryota; kingdom Viridiplantae; phylum Streptophyta; class Magnoliopsida; order Santalales; family Viscaceae; genus Viscum; species Viscum album. The sequence continues at coordinate 2,011,830,234 of OY728155.1, forward strand.
ATGTTTTTATATATAAAAATTTACTAATATTTTATTCATTTAGAAATGAAAATATTTATGTTGTTAACATAGATTCTTTAGTTTCTCAAAATGTTTCATGCCTATGATTATTTCATAGAGTCTTTAATTTGGAATAGAATACTAGGAAACTTCAATATACACTCCCTTAAAAGTATTACTAGAAGTGGTTTAGTCAAGGACGTACCCAAACATGAGTTTCCAAATGATAAATTATGTAATCCTTGTCAGAAGGGTAAATAACACAAAATATATTTCAAACCAAAGAAAGAAGTTTCAAATTATAAACATCTCATTTTGGTTGACATGGTTTTATTTGGACCTTCTAGAGTCTCATGTCTTAATGGGGTGCATTATGTTTATGTTCTTGTAGATGAATATTCTAAGTATACTTTGACCTTTTTCTTAGCTCAAAAAAGTGAATCCTTATTTAATTTCACCAATTATTGTAGGAATATAGAAAATCATAGTGAACTTATGATAAAATATCTAAGAAGATAAAATGGCCATGAGATTTAAAATCAAGAGTTTGAATCCTTTTTCTCATAAAATGTATATAGTCATAATTTCTATTCTTCTAGGACACCCCAACAAAATGGTGTTGTAGAATAAAAAATAGAACCTTACGTGAAATTTCTATAAATATGCTTAGTGAGTATGATTTGCCTATCTATTCTTGAGATGAAGCTGTAAATACCACATGTTATATTATCAACAGAGTCTTAATTAGAAAAATTATTATAATAACTCCTTATGAGTTGTGGAAAAATAGAGAACCCAAGGTTAATTACTTCAAAGTATTGGGTTTCAAAGTCTATATACTTAAAACTAAGGATAATCTGGTCATTTTTCATCCATGAGTGATGAAGGAATTTTTCTAGGATATTCAATCTCTAGTAAAGCCTATCAAGTCATTAAAAAATGGACCAAATGTGTGTAAGAATCTATAAATGTCAAAGTTGTTGAAACATATCCACATGAATGACAGACCTCTCAATAGAATCGTTAGGATTATATGTCAAATATGAAAATTAATGCAAAATCATCTGAACAACATATAAAAGAATCTGTTCAAACATTTAGTTCTAGAAATTCTCTAGATTTGAGCAATAATGAACCTAAACCTGCTGAATAACCTAAAATAACTATCCCTTATTTTTCTATATCTATTAGAACCCTTAAGAATTATCCTTTAGATTTTGTTGTTCGAGACTTAGATAAAATAACACTTACTAGAGATTCTCTAACAAATCAGGTTGAACATCAAGATTTATATTCACAACTTTATCCTAAAAACATCAATGATTATATCAGTGATGGATTTTTGTTGATGGCTATGAAATAGGATATAAATAATTTTGAAAGAAATAAAGTTTGGAAACTTATGGATAGACCTAAAGAAACCTTGACTATAGGCACTAAATGGGTGTTCGGAAATAAGGTAGATGAAACTGGAAACATAGTTAGAAACAAAGCTAGATTGGTTTTATAAGGTTATAGTCAAGAACAAGGGATTGACTATGAGGAAAATTTTGAACCATTTTCTAGACTAGAAACCATTACAATCTTTATTGCATATGCAATACATCTAAATTTCAATCTATATCAAATTGATGTCAAGAGTGTACTTTTAAATGGGTATATATTTGAAGTTGTTTTTGTTGAAAAACCCCCTAGTTTTACAAACCCTCACTTTAAAAATCATTTTTCTAAATTAACTATGGTTTTATACGATTTAAAACAAGACCCAAGAGTCGGGTATGATAGATTAAGTATTTTTCTTATTTCAAAAGGTTTTACAAAAGGTATAGTTGATCCTACACTTTTTATAAAATGAATTTATAAAGATGTTTTAGTGGTTAAAATCTATATAGATGAAATTATTTTTGGATATTCAAAAAATTATTTTCGTACTAATTTTTCAAAAATGATGTAAAATGGATTTGAAATGACTTTAATAGGTGATCTAAAAATATTTCATGGATTTCAAATTTTTCAAAACAAAGAAGGAATTATTTTAAATCGATGTAAATATACAAAAAATCATATAAAACGTTTTGGCTTGGATAGAACTAAAAGTATTTATAATTCAATGAATAATACATGTAAGTTGAATCTTGATGGAAATGGAAAATCTGTTGATAAATCCACATATAGGGGAATGATTGGAAGTTTACTCTACTTAACATCTAGTCAGCCTGATATTATGTTTAGTGTTTGTATGTATAGACATTTTCAACCAAATCCCAAAGAGTCAAATATTCTTTCTCTTAAAATGATTTTTAAATACCTTAAAATTTTTACCAACTTAGGGCTGTTCTATCCAAGTGAATAATAATTTGATTTGGTTAGCTACTCACATGTTTATTTTGGTGGTTATAAGTTAGATAGAAAAATCACCTCCAGAAATGTCACTTTTTAGGTAAGTCTCAATTATCATGGTGTAATAAGAAACAAAATTTTGTTGCATTATCTACTTCCAAAGTTGATTATATAGCTACTAGTAGTTGGTGTGCAAAAATTTTTTGGATGAAACACTCATTAATAGATTATGGATGTCAATTCAGACATATACCCATAAATTGTGACAATACAAGTGATATTAACATTTCAAAGAATCTTATTTCACATTCTAGGAAATAACATATAGATGTAAGACATCACTTTGTGAGAGATTATTATCAAAAAGGTGATATGACATTGGAATTAATTGGCACTAATAATCATTTTTCTGATATCTTCACTAAGCCATTAAATTCTGAAAGGATAAGTTACATCATACATGAGATAGGGAGGATAAGTCTTAAGTGAAAAATTATTGTTTCATAGTTTACAGTATCCCAATTTATGGTTTCAAAAGTTACTATCTTCTTTTTACTGTCTCATTAACGGTCTCACAGTTACTATCACTCAATTACAGTCTCATACTTGATGTCTCAATGATACAGTCATTGGGTTTGGAGTCACACTGTAATGCTGACTATGTGACGACATGTTCTGGTCTCACTGTAATGACCCAGACTTCTATTTTTATAATTTCCTTTCTTGATTTGTTTTATCGAGTATTTTATTGATTTTATGAAGTGTAATTGTGTTTGTGATGTTTGAAATCCCTATATAATAAAAACCAAATATCATTCACTCCTCTATTCACTTGATCTCTCCTCTCTTGAAACTGAACCCCTTCTATCTCAATTAGTTATCCCTCTTCTAACCTTTCATGTTTCTTTATCCCACATTGAATGCCCAGAATGAAGTGTTCCTGTTCTTTGACTCCTGATCAGTTTTAATCATCAAAGAAATTGAAAAAGATTCTGAAAATAATTCCTATGAAACTGCTGAATCCATGATCTACTGATTGAACAGTTGCTCCAGAAATAGAAGTTTTTCTGAATTGGTTGCTAACAAGTAAGTCTCTTGTTATTAATGTGATAGAATAATAGAAATGGTTGTATTGGTTAACAAAAAGGGAAAGACCGATTTATCCAATGCTATTTTATGATTTATATTAGTACATCCGGTTTTCGTTCAATACTGAAGAAGATTTGGTATTAAGAAGCTGGGTTAATGGTAAAAGATGTACCTTTTATTTGAGGTTATGGGATGGCAGCCTAGGAATACCTCATGAAATATTTTTTGAGGATTACCAAAGATTTCCTGATCCTCCTACATGAGTGTTTATCCTAGAATAGACTCTTGGAAGATTAACTAGAATCAAAAAGAAGATAATAGCAATTGATACTGAGATGGATGGTGAGACAATGATGATGTTTAAGTTTATTCAACATCTTATTTGTCAAAGAAAAGGGGATTTTTTTACCCTTAGGTGTCAATATTTGTTCCTAAATAATGGGAACAAAATAAATATGTGTAAGTATATTATACATCACATGTGCTAAATAATAAAGACAATATCTAAATCAACTTCTCTATTTTATTCAAGGTTAATTTATGAAATGTTGTTTTCCAAGGGAGTAGTTGGTCTGAATGAATAATTAATTGAAGATTTTGAATTTTTATCTCAAAGGACACAATCAGAAGGATTAAAATTAGCTATAGCACCTGGAAAAATTATTTTGTGTAATATAATGATATAATTTATGAATAATTCAACCCATTTGAAAAAACATCAAGACCTAAGAATGTATCTGACCCTAGTAAGAAAAATGATGATGTATTTGAATATTCAGATAAAGAAGTAGGAAATGAAGAAGTTTCACCTGAGGAAGGAACTTTCATAGACAAAGAAGATGGTTTCCTACCTATTCCACAAGATGTGGTTACAAGATATTTAACTAATTCTAAATGAATTGTTTATATACTTTAAGAGCATGCGGTTAAAAAATAACCTGCTGTCAAAAAAGTGTCTACTGTTGAAAAAGATCTTTTTATTGAGGTAGGACCTACTACTATGGAACAATAAGAAAAATAGGTTGAAACTGAGACAATCCTATCTACTATAGAAATAATGGGACTGGATTTTTAGATATTTAGAAAAGATATGGGTGAGCCTGTTATTGCTAATATTTTGGGAATGTGACAAGATATTGAGTCTCTTAGTCCTAGAAGAGATGTAGTTGTTGTGGGAGAGATTCCCCCTACTTTTGAAAGAGTTCGAATTCCAAATCTTATTGACCAAAGCATTTGGGATACCTAGTATAGGTTTCCCATCTATTTTGATGTGGATAATATCCAAAAGGCTTCAATAAAAGTAATTGATCTTTCCACTATGTTTCAATTGATTTCTTCTGTAGAAGTAACCTCTACTAAAGAGCTTGAACCTGTTTCATTTCCTATTCATGAACCTACTCAAGAATATTCTAATTTTGTGAGTCATAGTGATCTGAAAGATTTTAGAGACACCTTGTTATCTGGATTTTAAAATCTCATGAAGTCATAGCCTTCTCTCGTGACTAATCTCTGTGAAAGAGATGCTTCCTTGATGCTAGAGAAAATTTTATAGTAGATTCAACCAAATATGATTCATGAAATTGAAGAAGTTAGAATTGATAACTAAAATTATAGTGTTGTGGTGAAGTCTCTCAGGTCTATGGTTGATGATATGAAAAAATTATTGCAATCTAGAAAAGATCCTTTAACTAATCATGTTGAGGATGTTGGTGATCGAAAACCACAAAAGGTTGTATCTCTGATTCAACCAAACCTGGATACAATATATGATAAATTGGCTGAGAGAAACACCAATATATTCATTGAGATGTGTTCACTTGTTATTGGAATTAATAAGTTGACTGATGAGTATAAGAGATGTTTAAAAAAAGAATCTAAATCAACATAAGTCTGTCACATCTACTATTACATCTTCAATTGCCTCTGTATAGACATCTCATTCTATGGATAGTGATCTGATCAGAATTGTTGATAAAGAAGAGCTTCAGTCAGTTTCAAATGGTGTTGATATGGATAGTTTATCTATTATCATCATGAATAGTGACTGTGTGCTTGATTTGGTAAGGATAAATTCAAATATTTTAAATTATTCTCAAGAAGAAATCTCAAATAATGTGGACTTCTACATCAACAAAATTTATTCTAAGCATGATATGAACAATCACTTCAAGCATCTTGTATAGAATTTGAAAATTCCTCTTGTCACTCAAGCCTTCAAAACTGATGTTAGGAAGCTAAAAGACTTTACTACCCTATTGGAATTTTTCATAGATAACAAAGATGACTTTGAAAAGGATATTTAGTATGGAGGTGAGATCATCACTGATTTAATTAGGTTGTTGAAGCCTTATCTCCATAAGTAAAGTACTTCCATTTTAGATCCTTAAGCTTCCCCTTTGTGACCTAGTTCAACCCCTTCCTCCTCGAGTACCTTTTCTCCTACTACTATGTCTGTATTTTAGGCTCTAAGCTTGATTACACCTTTTATTATTGAATAACCATTACCTTTTTCTTCAACAAAACCAACTCTTGCACACTCTACCTTTGAAGGGGTGACTTTTCCTTCTCTCATTGTTGGATCAATCCTATGATAACCCCTCTATTTATTACACACTTAATCTTTATTTATAACATAAACTTCACTTGATGAAACATAGAAGATCAAGAGGTCAAGTGTCTTTGGGGCTTAGGATCATTACATAATAGCTTAGAACATAAAACATGCAACATCTTATTGAAAACTTCTTTTACATGACCACTACATTCCCTCGTACTTAGCATTTCATGGGATAAGCCGAGGACATGCATAAGAAAAGGGTGAGCTATAATGCCTAGTAAGGGAGTAAACAAGATATAACATGAAGATTACAATACATGTTAGGAAATAGGCATATAAATGGAGAACAAAAGAAACATTGACATAAAGTCATGATATAGCATGATTATCATAACAAGGAAATGTGGAAACAACACTTAACATGGAATTAGCCTGAGCCAAGGCTCATCGCACATGGAGCATGAGTAAACCCTCATTACACATTAAACATGAGTAAAACCTCATTGAACTTGAAATATCATGATTAAACACTCATTGAACAAGACATATCATAATATTATACATTACCCAATGCATAGGAGCGCTATCAGGGCACACCCTACTTAAACATTTCATTTCATGCATAAGTGTGCCACATGGATCAGACAACATTGAATCATTCAACATAATCATTTATTCCACGATAAAGGAATGTGGGATACATAAATGAAACTATTTAAACAATAAGTAAATGTGCATAAATGTGAATACCATTGATAGAGAAATGGGCATGGTATTCACTACACAATGACGTTGGCTTGAAAAATCGCGGTGCAATTTTGGCAGCACAATAGCATGACATAAGAACTCATAAAAATGGTTGATGAGAGGTAAAATGTTGTCTCATAATATTTACATGAAATGGAAATTAAGGGGGTCATATAGATACATACCCCAAAAAAGTTAATTGAATTTATATGCATAATACAAAATAATTTCATGGATGTAAACGAGGAGAGAGAAACCCCTCATAGAATTTTGGCATGGTAACACGAGTACATGGGAGGAATTGATGAGTGAGAAAGGGATATACCATCATCCAAAAAAAATAGGGCAGTATGGGTGAGGTGAAAAATAATTCCCCAAAATTTTTATTTGAAAATAAAATGGCATAACAACTTAAAGAAAATAGGACAAAAAGAGAAACGAAGAAATCCCTTACATGGAAGTGTGATCCCAAAGGAATAGGAGAGGCTTAAGAGAGGATTCTTGGGAGATTGGGGCACCTTGGGAGGATTCAAGAGAGATAATTCCATAGGTTGGACGAACTCCCAAATCTTTGAGTGGGGAGTATGTGAGAGCTTTGGTGTGTTTATGTAGGGAAGGAGAAGGAATTCTTTATTATTTAAGTTTGGGACACCTTATATTAAACTAATCAAAACCACAAACCATCCCATGGTTCATGGCCATGTTTTTTCCAAAGTGGAGTGGAAAACAATATTTTATAAGGGAAATTTCCTAAATTCTTAAAATAATAGGTTTTCTTATGTGGAGGTGAGTCACACTCTCAAGGAAAACAATTTAAAAAGACCAAATGTTTTATAAGTCTTGAAGGGTCCACTAATGTTTTGTAAAATAAATCAAACAACCCCAAAATCACATTATTTTAATATTAAAACATATATTGGCCTAAAATAATGTTTATAGTATTTTTTACATCACTATGGGGTCATTATGATGTCATAAAACACATTATATATTTAAACGGTATTTGATTTTTACCTAAAAAATTCGATTGTCTTAGAAAATTATGAAAATTTCACCATTGGATAATTTTGATGCCCTGATTCCAAAAATAATATTCATTTATCTAAATAATTTTCTAAATATTTTAATATTTACTTTTGTAATAAAAACTGACATTTATTGGAAATTCATGTGTTTTGAAAAAAATGGCATTCAAACCTTAATAAAAATTACAATTGCATTCATAAAATTATAGTATCATTTATATTTAATAAAAAATAATTTAATAATAATAATAATATTTTATTAAAATATTATTTAATTAAAAAATTGATTAATTCACCAAAATATATTTCTTTGTTGAATATTAACTAAAAATAGTATTTTCAAATTAAAAACTATTAAAAAATAAACAATAATAAAATGAATTTATATTCTTTATACACAAATAATGTACATGGTCATAATAATATGGTTTTTTTACATAACCCCTTAAAACACCCGCATAAGACCTTAGGGTAAGGTGCACGATGGTGACAGACTCCTAGGGTGGCTCGGATAACGTCACTCGAGTGGTAATCTCTATTAACTTCCAATTATCCCATAGGCAGTTCTGCTCGAGCTTAACATATTCAAGCTCAGCTTGGGCATGGTCCAGATCGAATCCCAATGATGCCACCTCCTTTATGAGCTCTGATAAATTGGCTTCGTATAAGGAAGGTATACTAGATGAGGCCATCGCTTTCTTTTTCTGAGTAAATTGGATTTGTTAAAGCCCTACATTTATACTAATCATGTGATCACTATTCAACGGTTATAAAATAAATGGTCACAATTCTTAATGGTATTTTAAAATCTAGAAACATAAAACAAATGAAGTGAATATTTTGTATAACCATTTAACATATTAAGACATTTAATTAGATCAAGATGAATTTTCATTTACAAATGTTTGGGTCGTTAAAATCTTCATCCCTTAATAAATTTCACCTACAATATTACCTTTACCCACAATAAAAAATATGAGGGTAAATCTGCTTCATCACTTCCTCTGATTCCCACGTCACTTCTTGAAACTTGTGGATTCACCACCACACATTAATAAAAGGAATTTTCTTATTTCCTAGAACTTTTTCTCTATGATCTAAGATCTTTACTGGTTTCTCATCATAGTAAATAACATCCTATAACTCTACTATCTATGAAGAGAGAACATGTGAAGGGTCCGGTATGTACTTCCTTAAGAGGGATACTTGAAAGGCATCACGTACTTTGGCTAGGTTTGGTGGAAGTGATAGTCGATAGGCCACATCCCTAACACGGTCAATAATCTCGAAGGGTCTGATCTACTTAGAATTATATTCCTTTTCTTTCCAATCATCATGACCTTCTTCCATGGAGATATGAGTAGAAATACCATGTATCCAAATTTAAACTCAATGTCTCCTTAACAGTTTTTTACATAACTCTTCTGTCGATTAGGGGATACCTTGATATGCTGATGAACGGTTTTCACCTTCTCCGCCACTTCTTCGACCATTTCAGGTCCTAGTAGCTTACTCTCTCCGACTTTATCCCAAAATTCTAGTGTTCGGCGCCTCTTCCCATATGGGGCATCATATAGTCCCATTCGGATGCTTGAGTGGAAACTGTTGTTATAAGAGAACTCTACCAAAGAAATATGTTGATCTCATCCTCATTTGAAGTTTATTGAGCATGCTCTCAACATGCCCTAAAGTGTTTGGATATTCCACTAAGATTGGCCATCAGTTTTAGGATGATAAGCCATACTTAAGTTCAGCTCAATATCTAGGGAATATTGAAGACTCATCCAAAACATAGAGGTGAATCTTGGATCTCAATCGGACACAATTGATAGTGGTACTCCATGCAGCCTTACTACTTCCCAAAAATATATATGTTTCAGTTGATCCAATGAGAAATGCTCTAGAATTTCAATGAAGTGTGTAGACTTTATAAGACAATCCACAACACCCATATTCCATTTTTTCCTTATAATGTCTATGGAAATCTGGTGACAAATTATATGTTGATGTTCTCCATTTTCTATGCTGGTATGGGTAGTGGTTGCATCATCCTCATAGACGTTTGCCTCTCTTCCTTCACTTTCTGACACACCAGGCACTTTGATTATACTCGATGATCTCCTTCTTCATATTATCCCACCAATAATGCTCTTGAAGATCTCGATACATCTTTGTGTTTCTTGGGTGAATAGAGAAATTTGAACTATGCGCATCATCCAAAAGTTCCTTCTTCATCTCCGAACATGATGTAACACATAGTCTTTTTTCAAATCTCACAATTCCTTCTTCATTAACATTGAACTCCAAGGATTTACCTTTTCTGATTAATTCCACATTCTTCTGAATTCCCATATCTTCATTTTGAGCATACTTTATCCTTTCAAAAAGAGATAGTTCAGGATTAATTTGTGAAAGGATTGATGATGTTACCTTATTTATGATTCCCATGTCTATCTTCATCAAATCTAAGAAGATTGGATCCTTTACAATTCTCATGGAGGATATAATCACTAGGACCTTTCTACTTAGAGCATATGCCACCTTGTTCGCTTTCCCAGGGTGGTAATGGATTGAGCAGTCAGTATTTGATCATCTCTAACAATCTTCATTGGTGCATGTTCAAATATTTCTATGTGAATATCTACTTGAGTCTTTTGTGGTCGGTATATACATTACACTTATCCCCAAAGAGATAATGCTCCCAAATTTTTATATCGAAGATCACCACAGACAACTCCAGATCATGTGTTGGATAATTCTTCTCATGAACTTTCAATTTCCTTGATGCATAGGCAATGACTTTATCATTTTTCATCAACACACATCATAGGCCCTTCTTTGAATCATCACTAAATACAACAACAAGTTCTCCACTTGTGGGTAGTGTGAACATGGGCACAGTGATAAGCCTTGTTTTTTAACTCCTTAAATCTTTTTTTGCAATCATCACTCCAAGCCAAAATTACTCCCTTTTGAGTTAACTTGGTAAGAGGGATGGAAAATCGTGAGAAATTTCTCACAAATCATTGATAATATTCAGTTAACCCCAAGACTCTACAGATATTCGTTACCGATTTTGGCCTTTCCCTTCCCTATATTGCAGCTGTCTTAGAGGGATCCATAGACATACCATTACTGGTGATGATATGACCCAAGAATGAGACCTCCTTAAACCAGAACATAAACTTTCTATACTTTTTATGTAGCTTCTCCTTTCACAAGATCTCTAGTATAGTTCTTAGATTCTCCTCATGCTTCTCCTTGGTTTTGGAGTATATTAGAATATCATCTATAAAGACTACCAAAAATTTATCGAGGTAATATCTAAATACTCGTTTCATCACATCCATGAATATTACTGGAGCATTAGTGAGTCGGAAAGGCATTACTAAGAATTTATAGTGCCCGTATCATGTACAAAAATCAATCTTAGGGACATCTTCCTTCTTCAGCCTTACTTGATAATATCCCAACCATAAATTCACCTTGGAGAAGTATTGCTCTCCACGCAGTTGATTGAACAAGTCATCAATCTGTGCAAGAGGATACTTCTTCTTTATCATGATTTTTTTAATCTCATGATAATCAATGTAAAGGAGCTTTGACCCATCCTTCTTCTTGACGAAGAGGATAGGTGCACCCCATGATGAAGCACTTGGCCGTATAAACCTTTTATCCAGATTCTCCTGTAGTTGATTCTTCATCTCTTCATGATCTACAACATCCATTCTATACGGAGTCTTGGATATATGTAATGCCCTAGGAATAAGGTCTATTGAGAACTCAACATCTCTTCTAGGAGGAAGATGAGGCAACTCCATGGGAAACAATTCAGTAAATTACCTCCCAATAAGAATGTATTCAAGGATGGTTGTTTCCTCGGACTCAATCATCTGAGCCAGATATGAATGCTCATAGGGAAATAATATCCACACATGAGATGATGGAGCTAAAACATATTCATCCTCCTCCTTGCACTTGTACAAAATCAGGGTTCAATTCTAAATATGGAGATGGATTTTTCTCTCATGACAGTTTATGTTGGATCTATCTAAGGAAATCAAATCCATGTCAAGAATTGAATAAAATTATACTAGAGGTAGTATGATGAGGTTCGTTGGGAAGTTCAATCCACAAATTATGAAAGGGGAGGAGTTGTTTTCCTGGGATACAATGATTGCCCCATTTCTGGTACTCACTAAAATCTTTACTTCCCTGATTTTCGGTGGGGTTGACATTGTTCTACTAAACATTTGGGGTATAAAAGAATACGTAGAACTATAGGTGAAAACCTTAGCTTTTACTTTTTGATTTTTGATCCACTCTATCCAATATATTCTTAGGGATGAGTATCATAAACTATTAAACACATAAAGGGGAATCTAGGGACAAAAGGGATAACTTATAAATTACTTTTATTTCTATAACTTATGAATCTAGTGTCTTCAATCTATGTTATCCATGATCTAATTTCTATCATATATTCCTAGGGGATTTTTTTATTCCCTTTATAATGTTTCATACTAAGCTTATCAAATTACCAAAGCATATCCCCTATGATTTTAATAACCAAGAGTGCATCAAGGCTTGTTGTCATGTACCAGGATACCCAGGTCAAGCCCAAAACTCCTTGTTGGGAATTTTACCCCTAGGTACTTCTGTGCCAGATCCACCTCTACCTGATCCTATCCTAAAAAGGATGTATTTTCTTGATAAACCACATACTCAATACCCACCAAAACATAGGGATGTTTTTATTATAATTATTCTTGTCTCTAAGGCTTCACTTGGGTTTTCAAATCATTATCCAAAAATTAACTAAACCTATCCTATGATAACAACTATGACAACCCTACTACGTATTACATACTTAAACATGATTTATTACATAAAATTCATTTGATAAAACATAGAAGATCAAGAGGTCTAGTGTAATTGGAGCTTAGGATCATTACATAATAGCTTAGAACATAAAACATGCAACAGCTTATTGAAAACTTCTTTTACATGACCACTACATTCCCTCGTACTTAGCATTGCATGGGATAACCTAAAGACATGCATAAGAAAATGGTGAGATATAAATCCTAGTAAGGGAGTAAACAAGATATAGAATGAAGATTACAATACTTGATAGGCAATAGTAATATTATGGATCTCAAGAGAAACATTAACATAAAGGCCTGATATAGCATGATTATCATAACATGGAAATGTAGAAACCACACATAACATGGAATTAGCATGAGCCAAGGATCATTGCACATGGATCATGAGTAAACCCTCATTGCATAAGGAGCATGAGTAAACCATCATTTTACTTGAATTATCATGAGTCAAAACTCATTTCACATAACATATCATGGTATTATACTTTACCCAATGCATTGGAGCACTATCAGGTTGCACCCTTCTTAAACCTTTCATTTCATGCATAAGTGTGCCACATGGATCGTACAACATTGAATCATTCAACATAATCATTTATTACAAAATAAAGGAATGTATAATAAATACATAAAACTATTTAAAAAATTAGTAAATGTGCATAAATTTGAATATCCTTGATAGAGAAATGGGCATGGTATTCACTACACAATGACATTGTCTTGGAAAATCGTGGTGCCATTTCGGCAGCATAAGAGCATGACATAAGAACTCATAAAAATGGTTGATGAGAGATAATGGGGTGTCTCATCATTTTTACATGAAATGGAAATTAAGGGGGTCATATAGATATAAGTCCCAAAAAAGTTAATGGAATTTAGATGCATAATACAAATTAATTGCTTGGATGTAAATGAGGAGAGAGAAATCCATCAGGGAATTTCGGCATGGTAATAGGTGTACATGGGGGAATTAATGTGCGATAAAGGGGTATCCCATAATCAAAACATAAATAGGGAAGTATGGGGTAGGTTCTAAATCATACCCCAACATTTTCATTTGAAAATAAAAGTTCATAAGAACTTAAAGAAAATTGGACAAAAAGAGAATGGAATAAATCCCTTTCTTGGAAGTGTTATCCCAAAGGCTTAGGAGAGGCATTATAGAGGCTTCATAAGAGCTTGGGGTGCCTTGGGAGGATTATAGAGAGAGGCGGGCAGAGGTTGGACGAACTCCAAAGGATTTCAGTGAGGAGGATGTGGGAACTTGGGTGGGTTTATATAGAAAATGAGAAGGAATTCTTTATTATTTAGGTTTGGGATACCTCACATTAAAATAATCAAAACCAAAAACCAACGTATGGGTTTTCCAATGGTTTTAGCCAAATTGGAGTGGAAAACAATATTTTATAAGGCCAATGGCCAAAATTCTAATAATAATATGGTTGATTATGTGAAGGTGATTCATACTCTCTAGGCAAACAATTTAAAAAGAAAAAATGTTTTATATATCTTATAGGGTCCACTAAATCTTTATGAAATAAATCAAACAAACAAATAATCACATTATATTAATGTAAAAACATATATTGGTCGAACATAATGTTTATAGTGTTTTAATACATCACTATTGGGTCATTATGATGTCGTAAAACACATTATTTATTTAAACAGTATTTAATTCTTACCCAAAAAAATTGATTGTCTAAGAAAGTTATAAAGATTTCACCATTGGATAATTTTGATGTCCTGATTCATGAAATAATATTCATTTTATCTGAATAATATTCTAAATATATTAATTTTCACTTTTAAAATAAAACTCGGTATTTATTGAAAATTCATGTGTTTTGACAAAAATTGATTTCAAACCTTAATAAAAATTAAAATTGCATTCGTAAATTTATACGATCATTTATATTTAATAAAAATAAATTTGATAATAATAATATTTTATTAAAATATTATTTAATTCAAAAATATATTAATTCATTAAAATATATTTCTTAGTTGAATGTTAACTAAAAAAACTATTTTCACTTTAAAAAAAAATTACAAATTAACAATAAAAAATGAATGTATATTATTTATACACAAATAATGTACATGGTCATAGTACTAGGGTCTTGTTTCATAACCCCTTAAAAACCTGCATAAGACCTTAGGGTAAGGTTCAAAATGGTGAAAGACTCTTGGGGTGGCTCGGATAACATTGCTCGAGTGGTAATCTCTATCAAATTCCACTTCTCATGTAGGCAGTTATTCTCGAGCTTAACGTAATCAAGCCCAGCATGGGATTGGTCCAGAGTGAAGCCCAATGATTCCACCTCTTTTACGAGCTCTGATAAATGGGATTTGTATGGGGAAAGTATACTGGATGAGGCCATCGCTTCCTTTGTCTGAGTAAATAGGATTTTTTTAATGTCATATATTTATACAAATCATGTGATCACTGTTCAACGACTATAATAGAAATGGTCAAAATTCATAATGGTATTTTAAAATACAAAAACATAAAACAAAAGAATCAAATATTTTTTATAACCATTTCACATATTAATACATTTAAATAGATCAAGAAGGATTTACATTAACAAATTTTTGGGTCATCACATTCTTCCCCCCATAAGAAATTTTGCCCTCAAAATTTTATTTTCCTACAATAAAAAAGATGAGGGTAACTCTGCTTCATTGCTTCCTCTTATTCCCATATTGCTTCTTCAATCTTGTGGTTTGCCCACAACACCTTGACGAGGGGAATTGTCTTATTTCGTAGAACTTTTTCACTACGATCTAAGATCTTCACTCGTTGCTCCTCATAAGAAATATCATCCTCTAACTATACTACCTCTGAAGAGAATACATGTGAATGGTCTGGTATGTAATTCTTTAAAAGGGATACATGAAATACATCATGCACTTTGTTTACAGTAGGTGGAAGTGCTAGTTGATAGGCCACAGCCCCGACACGATCAATAAAATCGAAGGGGTTGATGTACCTAAGACTTAACTTCCATTTCTTTTCAAACCTCATGACCTTCTTCCATAGAGATATGCCTAGAAATACCATGTCTCCAACTGTAAACTCAAGGTCTCTTTGACGATTACCTACATAACTCTTCTGTTGATTCTGGGCTGCCTTGATATGTTGCAGAATGGATTTCACCTTCTCCACCACTTCTTCGACCATTTCAGGTGCAAGCTGCATGCGCTCACCAACTTCATCCCAACATGTCGATGTTCTGCACCTCTTCCCATATAAGTCTTTATAATGTGCCATTTGGATGCTCAAGTCGAAACTATTGTTATAAGAGAACTCAACTAGAGGAATATGTTGATCCCATCCTCTGTTGGAGTCCATTGAGCACGTTCTCAACATGTCCTCAAGTGTTTGGATAGTCTCCTCAGATTGGCCAGCAGTTTGAGGATGATAATCCGTACTGAAGATCAGCTTAGTATCTAAAGAATTTTGAAGACTCTTCAAAAACATAGAGGTGAATCTTGGATCTCAAACCGAGACAATAGATAGTGGTACTCCATGCAGCCTTACCACTTCCCTAATATATATATGATCTAGTTGGTCTAATGAGAAATCCTCTTGAATTTCAATGAAGTGTGCAGACTTTGTAAGATGATCAACAACAACCCAGATTGCATTTTTGCCTTTGGATGTCTTCAAATGTCCTATGACAACATCCATGGTGATGTTCTCCAATTTCCAGGCTGATATGGGTAATGGTTTCATCATCCCCTTACACATTTTTTACTCTTCCTTCACTTACTTACACACCAGGCACTTTGATGTATACTCAACGATATCCTTCTTCATATCATTCCACCTATAATGATCTCTAAGATCTTGATACATCTTTGTGTTTCCTGGGTGAATAGAGAAATTTGAACTATGCACATCATCCAAAAGATCCATCTTCAGCTCTGAATTTGATGGAACACATAGACTTTTCCCAAATCTCACAATTCCTTATTAATTAACATTGAACTATGATGATTGTTCTTTTTCGATAGCTTCCTCTTTTATCTGAATTCCCACATCATCCTTTTGAGCATCCTTTATCCTTTCCAAAAGATATGGTTGAGCAATACTTTGTGAAAGGATGATGATGTTCCCATATTTATGATTCCCATGTCCATCTTCATCAAATTTAACAATATTGGATCCTTTTCAATTCTAATAAAGGATATAATCTCTAGGTTGTTTATACTTAGACAATATGCCACCTTATTGGCTTTCCTAGGGTGGTAATGGACTGAGAAATCATAGTCTTTGATCTGATCTAACCATCATTGTTGGTGCATGTTCAGCTCTTTCTATGTGAATATATACTTGAGGATTTTGTGGTCTTTATATATTTCACACTTCTCCCCAAAGACATAATGCCGCCAAATTTTTAATGTGAAGATTTCCCCTACTCACTCTTGATCATGTTTTTTATAATTCTTCTCATTAACATTCAATTTCATTAAATCATAAGCAATGACTTTGTCATTTTGCATCAAAACACATCCCATGACCTTCTTTAAAGCATCACTAAATACCCAAAAGGTTATCCACTTATGGGTAAAGTGAGAATAGGTTCAGTGATAAGCATCCTTTTCAACTCCTTGATGCTTTCTTCACATTCATCACTCCAAGAAAACATTACTCTCTTTCGAGTTAGCTTCATAAGAGGGCTGTACAATCATGAGAAATTTCTAAAAAATAGTCGATAATATTCAGGTAACCCCAAAAAGCTATGAATATATGTTATCAATGTTGGCCATGGCCATCCCCCTATTACAATTTTCTTGGACGGATCCACAGATATCTCATTCCATGTGATGATATGACCATAGAATGAGACCTTCTTCAACAAGAACTCACGCTTTCTGTACATTGAATAGAGATTATCCTATCGCAAGGTCTCTAGTACAGTGCTTAGATGCTCCTCATGCTTCTCCTTGGTTTTGGATTATATTAGAAAATAATCTATAAAGACTAAAACAAATTTGATTAGGTAATATCAAATTACTCTATTCATCAAGTCTATATAGATTTCTCGAGCATTAGTGATTCTGAAAGGCATTACTATGATTTCATAGTGCCTATATCTTTTACGAAATGTAGTCATGGGGATATCTTCCTTCTTCACCCTTACTTGATTATATCCCAATCACAAATCCACCTTAGAAAAGTATTGTGCTCTACACAGTTTATCATACAGTTCATCAAATTGTGGAAGATGATACTTGTTCTTTATCATGATTTTGTTAAGCTCACGATAATCTATGCAAAGGCACATTGACCCTTCCTTCTTCTTGATGAAGAGGACTCGTGCAACCCATGTTGAAGCACTTGGGTGTATAAACCCTTTATCCAGATTCTCCTATAGTTGTTTCTTTATCTCTTTAATCTCCACAATATTCATTCTATATGGATTCTGGGATATTGGTAATTCCCTAGGTATAAGTTCAATTGAGAATTCAACATCTCTTCTAAGTGGATGACTAGGAAACTCATTAGGAAACACTTCAATGAATTCCCACACAATAAGAATGTATTCAAGGATGGTTGGTTCCTTAGACTCAATCATATGATCCAGATACACATGCTCATAGGGAAATAATATTCATACTTCAGATGATGGAGCTAAAAAATATTCATCCTCCTCCTTTCAATTGTATAGTATCAGTGGTTGATTCTCCACATGGAGAGTGATTTCCCTCTCATGGAAATTTTTGTTGGCTCTATATATGGAAAGTCAATCCATGCCCATAATTGCATCAAATTACCCTAGAGGGAGTATGACAAGGTTCTCTGGGAAGTTCACTCCACAAATTATAATATGGTAGGAGTTAATTCATGGGATGCAATGATTGTTCCATTTGTCGTACTCACTAAAATCTTTACATCCATGATATGTGGTGGTGTTGGGATTGTTCTACTAAACATTCAAGATATAAAAGAATGTGTATAACTTTGGGTGATAACCCTGCCTTTTACATTTTGATTCTGGTTCTACTCTATCCATTATTTTCTTAAATATGAGTATCTTAAACTGTTAAAAACATAAATGGGAATCCAATGACCGAAAGGGATAACATATAAATTACATTTATTTCCTTAACTTATGAATCTATAGTTTTCAATCTATGTTATCCATGATCTACTTTATAACATATATTGCTAGGGGAATTTTTTTATTATCTTTATAATGGTTCATACTAATATTATGAATTTACCAAAGCATGTCCACTAGGAGTGTCATAACCAAGAGTGCAGAAAGGCCCATTATCATGTGCCAGGATACCCTAGGTCAAGCTTGAAACTCATTGTCGTAATTTTTACCCCTAGGTACTACTGTGCTAGAGCTTCCACTACCTGCTCGTATCCAAAGAGAGATGTATTTTCTTGATAAACCACTTACTCAATACTCACAAAAAATAGGGATATTTTTATTATACTTAGTCTTGCCTCTAATTCTTCACTAGGTTTTTCTAATCCTAATCCCGAAAATAACTAAACCTATCCTCCGATACCAACTATGACAACCCTTATTTTTATTACACACTTAATCATGATTTATTACATAAACATCACTTGATAAAACATAGAAGATCTAGTGGTATGGTGTATTTGAGGCTTAGGATCATTAAATAATAGCTTAGAACATAAAACAAAAAATATCTTATTGAAAAATTCTTTTACACAACCACTACATTCCCACGTAATTAGCATTGCATGGGATAACCTGAGAACATTCATACGAAAATGGTGAGCTATAAAGCTCAGTAAGGGAGTAAAAAAGATATAACATTAATATTACAATACATGTTATGAAAAAGGAATATAAATGGATCACAAGAGAAAAATTAACATAAAGTAATGATATAGCATGACTATCTTAACATGGAAATGTGGAAACAACACTTAACATGGAATTAGCATGAGCCAAGGCTCATTGTAAATTGAGCATGAGTAAACCCTCATTACACGTGAATCATGATTAAACCCTCATCGCACTTGAATTTGAATGATTAAACACTAATTTCAAATGACGTATCATGATATTATACTTTACCCAATGCATTGGAGCGCTATCAGGGCGCACCCTTCTTAAACATTTCATTTCATGTATTAGTGTGCCACATGAATCATACAACATTAAATCATTCAACATAATCATTTATTCCATGATAAAGGAATTTGGAATACATACATGAAAATCATTAAAAAATAACTAAATATGCATAGATGTGAATACCCTTTATAGAGAAATGGACATGGTATTTACTACACAATGACTTTAGCTTGGAAAATCGCGGTGTAATTTCGGCAGCATAACGGCATGACATAAGAACTCATAAAAATGGTTGATGAGAGAGAAATGGGTGTATCATAATATTTACATGAAATGGACAGTAAGGGGTTTATATAGATACATTTACTGACAAAGGTAATGGAATTTATATGCTTAATACAAAAAAAATTCTTAGATGTAAACGAGGAGAGAGAAATCCCTCATGGAATTTCAGCATGGTAACATGTGTACATGGGAGGCATCGATGAGCAATAAAGGAGTCTCCCATCATCCTAAAATAAATAGGTATGTATGGGGGGTGTGTGAAATCATACCCCAAAATTTTTATTAGAAAATAAAAGGGCATAAAAACATAAAAAATGGACAAAAAGAGAAAGGAAGAAATCCCTTACTTGGAAGTGTGATCCCAAAGGATTAGGAGAGGCTTGGGAGAGGCTTTGTGGGAGCATGGGGTGCCTTGGTGGGATTCTGGATAGAGGAGGGAAGAAGTTGGATGAACACCATAGGCTTTGACTGAGGAGGAATTGGGAGCTTTGGGGGGTTTATATAGCAAAGTGGAAAGAATTCTTTATTATTTAGGTTTGGGAGACCTCACATAAAACTAATGAAAACCACAATCCAAACCAAGGATTATATCCATGGTTTTCTCTAAAGAATAGTGAAAAACAATATTTTATTATGCCAAGGGACTAACTTCTTAAAATAATAGGTTTTCTTATGTCGAGGTGAGTCACACTCTCAAGGAAAACAATTTAAAAAGACAAAAAAATTTTAAGTATTGAAGGTTCCAATAAAGCTTTATAAAATAAATCAAAAAAACCTAAGATAAAATAATTTTAATGGTAAAACATATATTGGAAGAACATAATGTTTATATTATTTTATTACATCACTATTGGGTCATTATGATGTCAGAAACACATTATATATTTAAAAAGTATTTAATTTTTACCCAAAAAATTTACTATCTCAAGAAATTATGAAAATTTCACTATTGGATAATTTAGACATTGTTATTCCTGAAATAGTATTCATTTTATCTAAATAATTTTCTAAATATGGTAATTTTTACTTTTAAAATAAAAATTGACATTTATCGAAAAATCATGGGTTTTGACAAAAATGGCTTTCAAACCATAATAAATATTACAATTGCATTCATAAAATTATACGATCATTTATATTTAATGAAAATTAATTTAATAATATTATTATTTTATTAAATATTATTTATTTAAAAAATCCATTAATTCATCAAAATATATTTCTTAGTTGAATATTATCTAAAATACTATTTTCACGTTAAAAACAATTTACAAAGTAACAATAATAAATTGAATGTATATTCTTAATAGACAAATAATG
This sequence comes from Viscum album, assembly GCA_963277665.1. NCBI lineage: Eukaryota > Viridiplantae > Streptophyta > Magnoliopsida > Santalales > Viscaceae > Viscum > Viscum album. The sequence continues at coordinate 2,011,851,562 of OY728155.1, forward strand.
TATATGGTAATAGTGAAAGGGTTATATTACATAACCCCTTAAAACACCAGCATATGACCTTAAGATAAGGTGAGTGATGGTGACAGACTCTTGGGGTGGCTCAGATAACATTTCTTGAGTTGTAATCTCTATCAACCTCAACTTCTCTCGTAGGTTTTTTTTCTCGAGCTTAACTTATTCAAGCTCATCATGGCCTTGGTCAAGAGTGAAGCCCAATGATGCCACCTCCTTTTAGAGCTCTGATAAATGGACTTCGCATGGGGAAAGTCTACTGAATGAGGCCATCACTTATTTTTTCTTAGTAAATTGGATTTGTTAAAGCCCTATATTTATACTAATCATGTGATCACTGTTCAATGGATATAATAGAAATGGACATAATTATAAATAGTATCTTAAAATCCAAAAACATTAAAAAAAATATGTTCATATGTTGTATAACTATTTCACATATTAAGGGATTTAATTAGATCAAGAGAGATTTTCATTTACAAATGTTTGGGTCCTTACAATCATCCCCCCTTAAGAAATTTCACCCACAAAATTTTTTTTCCCCACACTAAAAAATATGAGAGTAACTTTTCTTCATAAATTCCTTCAATTCCCACATCCCTTCTTCATACTTTTGGTTTCACCACAACACCTTGACGAGGGTCGTTGTCTTATTTCGTAGAACTTTTTCTCTATAATATTAGATCTTCACTTGTTTCTCCACATAAGAAAGATCATCCTTTAACTATACTACCTCTGAAGAGAGTACATGTGAAGGGTTTGGTATGTACTTCATTAATAAGGATACATGAAAGACATCATGTACTTTGGCCATGGTAGTTGTAAGTACTAGTCGATAGGCCACATCACTGACACGATTAAGAATCTCGAAGGGGCCAATGTACCTAGGACTTAACTTCCCTTTCTTTTTAAACCTCATGACCTTCTTCCATGGAGATATGCATAGAAATACCTTTTCTCCAACTTTTAACTCAAGGTCTCTTCGAAGGTTATCTACATAACTCTTCTATCAATTCTGGGCTTCCTTGATATGTTGCTAAATGGGTTTTACCTTATCCACCACTTCTTCGACCATTTCAAGTCCTAGGAGCTTATGCTCATCGACTTTATCCCAACATGTTGGTGTTATGCACCTCTTCCCATACAGGGATTCATATGGTGTCATTCGGATGCTCGAGTGTAAACTATTCATATTAGAGAACTCAAACAGAGGAATATATTGATCCCATCCTCCTTTGAAGTCCAATGAGCACACTCTCAACATGTACCCAAGTGTTTGGATAGTTTTCTCGGATTGGCCATCAGTTTTATGATGATAAGCTGTACTGAATCTCAACTCAGTATCTAGAGCATGTTGAAGATTCTTCCAAACCATAGTGGTGAATCTTGGATCTGGATGAGACATAATAGATAGTGGTACTCCATAATGCCTTACCACTTCCTTGATATATATCTTTTCCAGTTGATCTAATGATAAATCCTCCCGAATTGTAATGAAGTGTGTAGACTTTGTAAGATGATCCACAACAACCCAGATTTCATTGTTACCTTTGTTTATCTTCAGAAGTCTACTAACAAATTCTATGGTAATTTTCTCCCATTTCCATCATGGTATGGGTAATGGTTGCATCATCCACTTAGTCTTTTTCTTATGTGCCTTCATTTTTTGAAACACTGGGCACTTTGCTGTATACTCAGCGATCTACTTCTTCATATTATCCCTCCAATAATGCTCTTAATTATCTCAATACATCATTGTGTTTCCTAGGTGAATATAGAAATTCGAACTATGAGCATCATCCAAAAGTTCCTTCTTTAGCTCTGGACTTGATGGAACACATATTCTTTTACAAAATCTCAAAATTCCTTCTTCAATAACATTTAACTTTAGGGATTTACTTTTTCCGATAGCTTCCACTTTCTTATAAATTCATACATCATTATTTTGAACATCCTTTATCCTTTCCAAAATAGATGGTTAAGAAATCATTTGTGAAAAGGATTCATTATGTTAACTTCTTTATGATTCCCATGTCCATCTTCATCAAATCTATGAATATTGGATCCTTTTCAATTCTCATCAAGTATAGAATTGCTAGGTCATTTCTACTTAGAGAATCTTCAACCTTGTTCACTTTCCTAGGGTTGTAATGGATTGATCATTCATAGTCTTTGATCATCTATAACCATCTTTGTTGGTCCATGTTCAACTATTTCGGCATGAATATATACATGAGTCTTTTTTGGTCTGTAAATATTTCACACTTCTCCCCAAAAACCAAATTCCTCCAAATTTTTAAAGAGAAGATCACCATAACCAACTCTAGATCATGTGTTGGATATTTATACTCAAGAACATTCAATTTCCTTGAATCATAGGCAATGAATTTTTCATTTTTCATCAACACACATCCCATGCACTTTATTGAAGTATCAAAAAATACCAAAAATGTTCTCCACTTGTGGGTAGTGTGAGCACGGGCACAGTGATAAGACTCCTTTTCAACTCCTTAAAGCATTCTTCCCATTCATCACTCCAAGAAAAAACTACTCCCTTTCGAGTTAGATTGGTAAGAGGGTTGGAAAATCGTGATACATTTCTCAAAAATCATCGATAATATCCAGCTAACCCAAAGAAGTTATGGATATCCATTACCAATGTTGGCCTTTTCCATCCCTCTATTGCAACTTTCTTTGATGGATCCATATATATCCCATTACCTATGATGATATGACCCATGAATGATACCTCCTTCGACCATAATTCACACTTGTTGTACATTTCAAAGATCTTCTCCTTTCACAAGGTCTCTAGTACAGTTCTTAGATGCTCCTCATGCTCTTCCTTGGTTTTGGGTTATATTATAATATCATCAATAAACACTACCACAAAATTTTCAAGGTAATCGTTAAGACTATATTAATCAAGTCCATGAATATTTTTGGATCATTAGTGAGTCTGAAAGGTGTTACTATGAATTCATAGTGCCCATATCTTATACAAAAAAGCAGTCTTGGGGATATCTTAGTTCTTCACCCTTACATGATAATATTCAGACCGAAAATCCACCTTGGAGAAGTATTGTGCTCTATGCAGTTGATCAAACAAGTCATCAACCCATGGAAAAGGATACTTATTCTCTATCACGATTATTTTATGCTCACGATAATCTATGAAAAGGAAAATTGACACATCCTTCTTCTTAACGAAGATGACTGGTTCACCTCATGATGAAGCACTTGGGCTTATAAACCCTTTATCGAGATTCTCCTGTAGTTGTTTCTTCGGATCTTTGAGCTCCACAACATCCAATCTATACATATTATTGGATATTTGGAATGCACTGGGTATAAGGTCAATTGAGAGTTCAACATCTCTTCTAGGAGGAAGACCAAGAAAATATTTGGTAAACACTTCAGTGAATTCCCTCACCATAGGAATGTCTTCAAGGATGGTTTCTTCCTTGGAATCAGTCATCTGATCCAAATACATGTGCTCATAGGGAAATAATATCCACTCTTGAGATGATGGAGGTAAATAAGATTCATCCTCCTCCTTGCACTTGTATATAATTGGGGGTTGATTCTATATATGGAGAGTGGTTTCCTTCTCACGGCAGTTTCTGTTGGCTCTGTATAAGGAAAGCCAATCAATGCCAAGAATTGCATCAAAATCTACAATAGGGAGTATTAAGAGGTTCTTCGGGAAGTTAAATCCATAAATTATGATAGGGGAGAATTTATATTCATGGGATTCAATGATTTACCAATTATTCATACTCACCGACATCTTTACTTCTGTGATTTGTGGTGGTGTTGGGATTGTTCTACTGACTTTTGGGACATTAAATAATGCATATAAATATGGGTGATAACCCTACCTTTTACTTTCTGAGTATGGTATTACTCTATCCAATATATTCTTATGGATGAGTATCTTAAACTATTAAACACATAAAGGGGAATCCAATGACAAAAAGTGATAACTTATAAATTAATTTTATTTCCTTTACTTATGAATCTTTAGTCTTTAATCTATGTTATCCACGATCTACTTTCTAACATATATTCCTATGAGATATTTTATTCCATTTATAATGGTTCATACCAAGATTATGAATTTACCAAAGCATATACCCTGTGAGTGTCGTAACCAAGAGTGGATAAAGGCACATTTTCTTATACCAGGATACCCGGGTTAATTCTGAAACTCCGTGTCGGGATTTTTAACCTTAGGTACATTTGTGCCAGAGCCACCTCTACCTCCTCATATCCAAATGGGGATGAATTTTCATGATAAACCACTTACTCAATACTCACAAAAAAATGGTCAACTTTTATTATACTTAGTCCTTTATCTAAGTCTTCACTATGGTTTGCTAAACCTAATCCCAAATATAACTAAACCTATACTCTGATACCAACTATGACAACCCTCCTTTTTATTACACACTTAAACATGATTTATTATATAAACATCACTTGACACAACATAGAAGATCGAGAGGTCTAGTGTATTTGGTGATTAGGATCATTATATAACAGCTTAGAACATAAAATATGCAATATCGTATTGAAAACTTCTTTTTCAATACCACTACACTCCTTTATACTTAGCATTTCATGGGATAACCTGAGGACATGAATAAAAAAAGGGTGAGCTATAAAACCCAGTAAGTGAGTAAACAAGATTTAACATGATGATTACAATACATGTTAGGCAATAGTAATATAAATGGAGTGCAATAGAAACATTTACATAAAGTCCTAATATAGAATGATTATAATAACATGGAAATGTGGAAACAACACTTAACATGGAATTAACATGATCCAAGGCTCATTGCACATGGAGCACGAGTAATCCCTCATTACACATGAAGCACGAGTAAACCCTAATTGCAAATGAATTATAATGAGTCAACACTAATTACACATGATGTATCATGATACTATACTTTACCCAATGCATTGGAGCACAATCAGGGAACACCCTTCTTAAACATTTCATTTCATGCATAAGTGTGCCACATGGATCCTGCAACATTGAATCATTCAAAATAATAATTTATTCTATAGTAAAGGAATGTATAATACATACATGAAACTCATTAAACAATAAGTAAATTGGTATAAATGTGAATATCTTTTATATTGAAATGGGAATGGTAATCATTACACAATGACTTTGTCTTGGAAATGAATTTCTTAGGTGCATAATATAAATGAATTTCTTAGATCTAAACAAGGAGAGAGAAATCCCTCACGGAATTTCGGCATGGTAACAGGTGTACCTGAGAGGCACTGATGATAGAGAAATGGGTCTACCATCATCCAAACATAAATAGGGTAGTATGGGGAGGTTTTAAATCATACCCCAACATTTTTATGTCAATATAATAGGATATAACAACTTAACAAAAATTGGACAAAAAGAGAAAGGAAGAAATCCCTTACTTCGAAGTCTGATCCCAAAGGATTAAGAGATGCTTGAGAGAGGATTCTTTGGAGCTTGGGGTGCCTGGGGAGGATTCTAGATAGAGGAGGGAATAACTCGGATGAACTCTGATGGCTTTGAGTGATAAGGAAGTGGGAGCTTGTGAGATTTTATATAGGAAAGGAGAAGGGATTCTTTATTATTTAGGTTTGGGACACCTCACATTAAACTAATCAAAACCACAAACCAAACCATGATTTCTGCCCAGGTTTTTTTCCAAAGTGGGGAGGAAAACAATATTTTATAATCCCAATGGCCTAACTTCTTAAAATAATAGGGTTTCTTATGTGTAGGTGAATCACACCTTCAAGGAAAATAATTTAATAGGACTAAATGTTTTATAAGTCTTGAAGGGTCCACTAAAGCTTTGTAAAATAAATAAAACAAACCAAAAATCAAATTATATTAATGGTAAAATTTATATTGGCTGAACATAATGTTTATAGTATTTTTTTACATCACTATTGGGTCATTATGATATCATAAAATACATTATATATTTAAATAGTATTTAATTTTTCCCCAAAAAATTTGACTATCTCAGAAAATTATGAAAATTTCACCACTGGATAATTTCGATGTCCTGATTCCTAAAATAATATTCATATTATCTAAACAATTATTTAAATATGTTAATTTTAACTTTTAATATAAAAACCGACATTTATCGAAAATTCATGGGTTTTGACAAAAATGGATTTCAAACCCTAATAAAAATTACAATTGCATTCATAAATTTATTCAATCATTTATATATAATGAAAATTAATTTAATAATAATAATAATATTATATAAAAATATCATTTAATTCAAAAATCCATTAATTCGTCAAAATAGATTTCTTAGTTGAATATTTACTAAAAATATTATTTTCACTTTAAAAAAAATTTACAAAGTAGCAATAATAAAATTAATGTATATTATTTATACACAAATAATGGAAACGGTCATAGTACATGGGTATTGTTACATAACCCCTTAAAACACCTGCATAAGACCTTACGGTAAGGTGCGCTATGATGACAGACTCTTGGGGTGGCTCGGATAACATCGCTCGAGCGATAATCTATATTAACTTCCACTTCTCCCATAGCCGGTTCCACTCGAGCTTAACGTATTCAAGATTGGCTTGGTCTTGGTCAGGAGAAAATCCCAATGATGCCACCTACTTTATGAGCTCAGATAAATGGTTTTCATATGGGTAAAGTCTACTGGGTGAGGTTATCTCTTCCTTTTTCTGAGTAAATGGGATTTTTTAAAGCCCTATATTTATATTAATCATGTGATCACTGTTCAACGACTATAATAGAACCGTTCACAATTATTAATGGTATTTTAAAATATAGAAACATAAAACAAAAGAGGTGCATATGTTGTATAACCATTTCACATATTAATACATTTAATTATATCAAGAGGGATTTTCATTAACAAATGTTTGGGTCATTACGAATACCTTTTACCAGTTCCACTTCTTCTCTTGTGGATATTCCTCATGTTTCTTCCATCGGAAAAGAGAAGACTTATGGTGCTGAAGAGAAGTAAAGGATGTATTTTGATCGGGATGTATTGTGTTTTAAATTATTCTTGAAATGAACTCTATCATTCTATCCAATACCAAATTACCTTTTTTTGTTTATTTTATTCATTACCTTCATTAAGAGTTTATTTTATTTTCATTATTCCTTTTTTTATAATCCCAAAAGGGGAAGAAATGATAAAAGTAATTTATAGAAAAATAATCTTCTTGGGAAAAGAAAAAAATTATACATATTATCACATATATTCTTAATATATTTTCATTATTAAAATATATGGCTTATGAATGCCCTTATTTGTGATTATTAAAACGGGGGAGATTATTGGACTCCTCATGTTTTAATTCTCAAAAATCATGTTTAACCTACATCAAATAAGGTATGGGGTTGTTGGTTTCTTGTTTCAATTCTTAAAACTCATGGTTTAACCTCTCACAAGATCCTGATTCAAAAACTCACAAATAATGTTTGAATCTAATAAACATTGTTTAATCTTATCATATTCTATTAAAATTTGATTATGTTTAATCTTAATTCATTCTATCAATATTATTTATTAACATAATTTACAAATTTTTTCAATGTCTGTGACACCGTAAGTTTACTACCCATTCCAAATTTTCACAAAGTCTCTAACACTGTAAGTTTGATACTGGTTCCAGATTTTCACAAAGGACCAGACATCATTTCCTTACAATTGTTTCCAAGACACTGTAACAAGAAACCATTCATAATTTTTAAAAAGGAAATGACACCATTTTACAGACACCATAACCATATGATTTGTTTTAAATTTCACAGAGGATATGCTACCGCAATCTTTATATAGGTTCCACAATTGACAATGGATCAGACACCACTCTAGTGATATCTCTAGAAGGAAGAGGATAAGACACCATTCCAAGTGGTACCATGAATGTCTCACCGTGACTATCTCACCATGATAGTCTCACCATGACTAACTCACCACAACTGTGAAACCATTCCATACTTAACCATTTTTCGATATTTTTCAATTAAATTTAAAAGTTATCTCTAATGGTCATATATGAGTCATTTAATAACATGGATATATTTAATGTTCTTTTCTAATCTTGTCAGTTGATAGTATGAGGTATGAGGTTTAGAGATATTTCATCATATTAGCTCTAACAGAAGCACCCTAAATAAAAATAAAATCATGGCACGGGTGGAAGCACGATGAATAGTGGACTGCATGCATCAAGAAGAGAGCATCTGTACATGAAATAACACCCCGAAGGAAGAACTTTAAATTTCTGTTAGTTGTAAACAAAGAAGAACCTTTTTTAAACCATCTTGAAATCATCCTTAAAGTAACTCATAGAAGAATTGGAACATCTCATTGAACTGGAAACCTGAACACAGGACTCACAAGACTCTATTTCCACAAGAAGACTCAAAAATAACATATGCAACATCCTACAAATCTGGAGCTTCATAGAACAACCCTCAGAGCATTTCTAATCCTTTCTCATTATCTTTTCTCTGATGTGTATTGTTTTATTACTTTTCAAGTAGTGTGAATGTATATATTAAAATACACTATGTCTCTTACATTAAACCAGAGGATACAAGATATCCTCACTCAAATATATCTATACAGTTTTTTTACCCACGTTTAACTATGGAAGTGGTCTTCTGTGACCTGGTTGTTAGTTTTCCCACATAGAACAATGGAAGAGGTCTTGTAACCTAGGAATCCATGTGTACTGTTGTTAACCCCAATATAGGGCGTAGATCAAGTATTATATATATATATATTTCATGGTGTTAGGTGATCACCAAGTGGAGTGGATTATGTCACAACATGATACTGAACAACTTGTTTTATCCACTTTGTCTTTCAATATAGTTTTTCTCTCTTTTGATGTATACTTTTGAAAACTAAATTTTACTTTCATAGTTCGTCTTTTATAGTAGATATAATTTTTTCCTTATTAGATTACATTCAAAAGTTCTATCAATATCTCATATTGGTATTACTAGGAATTAAACAATCTTCTGACAAGCTATTTAAATAGTCAAACAATTAAAATTTTATTAAATTGATTAACTAGCCTGTTTTATTTTAATTTGTGGAATTATTTTTTAAATATTATTTTTAACATAAATTTTTATAGGAACTAAATTCACCCCCACCCCTCTTGAGTTTCATACTCCAACCAACATAGGGATCGAGATCATTCGTGATAGATCTAATGGGCTTCTTGGACTAAGTCAATATATATACATTGACCAGATAATAAATAGGTTTACTGTGGAAAAATCTGTGAGGGTATTTTTTTCTAGTGTCACAAGTTATACATATTTCTATTAATTGTATCCTTTGTAATAATAAGAGAAATAGAGAATGAGTAATATCTCATTTGATTCAGTGATAAGATAAATCAGGTCTCCCATGTCTTGTACTAGACATGATTTTTTCTATGCATTGAGCATTATAGAAAGATATCAAAGAAGATTCTGGAGAATATAATTGGTCTACAATTAAGGATATCCTCAAATATCTAATGAGAAATAAGGATATGTTTCTATTATATGGAAGGGATGAGGAACTATACAATAGGGATTATACTAATTATATTTTTCAATTAGATTAGAATGATCTTATGTTATAGTCACGATTTGATTTATGTCTCGACAGAGGAGCTTTAGTCTGGAAGAGTTCAAAGAAGACAGTTTTCACTAATTCTAAAAAGGAATATGAGTATATAATGACTTCTAATATAACTTAAAGAAAATTGTTTTGATTCAAAAACATGTCTATTAGCTTGATTTTTTACCTAGCAGTAAAGATATAATAATCTTTTATTGTGGTAATACTATAGTGGTGGCTCTTCTAAAAGAGGAAAGGTCAGACCAAAAGGCAAGGAATATGCATCATATGTATCACCTCTAGAGGGATTTTTAATGGAGGGGGAAAGTCACAGTAACAATACTACAAACATAAGAGAACATGGTGGACCCCTGGACTAAAGGCCAATCTAATCAGAAGTTTGAGTATCATGTGATAGCTAGCAGACTGAAGGTTGTTAACATTTGTTTCTAATGCAAGTGGGAGTCTATTTGAGTTGGTTACCTAGAACCAATTTTTGTGTATTTAATGATAATATAAATTCATAGTTTTTAATATTAATAAAATACATATCCTATCATGATTTTTCTTCTACATAACATATTATGTGATAATTTCCAATGAGTAACTACCACACTAAATGTTCAAAGTAGTTCCCTAAAATTATGAGTACCAAAAAGTTCTATGTCACTACTCTCAAATATATGTTATATATTCGGATGATATCATTTGAGGGACACAAATGACACATACTATAATTGATGGAGACTCATAGAACTTTGAGTCACCTTTTCATGGTGTACACCTTTTGTAATATCTAGGGTATGATATAATGATAATGAGTAATGCTGGTAGGAAATCCACATTAAAATATTTTATTGGATGTTACTATTTTTGGATATGTGTTTTGATCCATAATTATTAATACTATTGTTAATGAATAATGTAAGCCACATGATTTGATGTATTGATCAATGTCATGATGAAATATGTTCTTAGAATAGTATAATACATTTGGTGATTCATGATTTGTAACATTCATTGTTTTTAAAATAAAAAGCCATGTCTCATAGCATATACAAAATGAAATACTAAACCCAAACAAAAAATGACTATTTAAATATGATCATTTTAAAAAATCCATTATATTTTGGATATTAATAGTATTAAATATTTTATTGAATATATATATATATATACTTATATAATATAATGATAAATTATTAGTAAATAATCATTCAAATTTTGGTAATGAATTTTTTTCTCCAAAATATGTTTTCTTTAAAAATGATTTCTAGTTGATTTTATGAATGTAAATATTATAATTATTTTAGAGAACATTTAGAAAATTTATTTTATAGAAAAACTCCATTTTTTATATCCTGATATCAAAATTTATTTACGGTGAATTTTTGGGATTTTATGGAAGATATATATATTTTTAGTAAATAGTGAAAAATACCATTTTATGTAAAATTGTCATTTATTTTGACAAATTAGTTAATTTAAAATTATAATTAATGTTTTTATATGACTTTAAGATTAGATAAGTTTTATATAGTTATATTTAAGTCAATTAATTAAATTTAAGTGGTCTATATATCATATTTTAGTATAAGTTTATTTTTTGTATTAAAAACACATTTTTCTAAATACTATTTAGAAATTCATAATGTTTCTCCATTATATTTAATTAAAATAATATCAAATGAGATATGATATAAATAAAGTATTGATATTATATTTATATATATATATATATATTAATATAAATTCATATAATTAATATTAATTATATATAGTTAAAATAAAATCATCTTTTCCTTGAAAAATGAATTTTTCAGAAAATTGCATTCTGCCATGCTTGACGGTTTTATATTAAATGAAATTATTCGACTTATGTTAATTGTTTTTAAAACAATTTATTTGATATTTAGAATCAACATAACTAATATTATGTAATATGGTCAACCTAATTTTTTAACATAATGAATAGTATTTGTAGTAAGTAATTATTACCAAGAAAAATGAAAAAAGTCTAATTAGGGGTACAAATAATTTTACCAAGACTATAATAAAAGTAACCCTAATGGTATGAGTATTTATATTTCCATTTCATTTATATAATTAATATATTTATTTTTTAATTATTATTTTTTATTAATTATCAATTAATCAATTTGATAAAAGGCTATATTTTGAAACGATAAAACACAAATTGTATTTTGTAAGTAATATGAAATTTCAATTAAGACATGGATTTTGATGAGTTAATAGATTTTTTAAATAATTGATATTTTAATAAAAATTTATTATTAAATTTTGAATTAAAATTTTAATTGATAATTTAATTTTTATGATGTCCATTGACATTTCTATAAGGGTTCAAAAACTATTATGGTCAAAAAACCCATCATTTTAAAATATATTAAAATTCTATTTTAAAAGTGGAAATTATTATATTTATAAAATTATTTTTATAAAATGAATATTAATTTTGGAATTAGTACATAAAAATATCCTAATTTTAATTTTCATAGTTTTCTAAGATAATATAAATTTTGGTTAGAAATTAAATTCTGAATTTATATACTATGTGTATTATGACATCATAATGACCTCAAAGTCATGTAATAAATAATATAAATTCTATACATGAACAAATATAATTTTTATTATTAAAATAATTTAATTTTAAGATTATTTTATTAATATTATAAATCCATTTTGAATCCTCCAAAAGTGTAGTATATCTTAATATTTTTAAATCCTTTCTTTAATACTTTGACTGACATCCACATCACCAAGGGTAATATTTTAATAAGTTGGACCCTTGGACTTAAAAAAATATTTTAAATCACTCCCCTTTGGAAGAAAAGTTTTCCAAAATACCATGGTAAGGATTGTGGTTATTTTATTATATAGTGTTTAAATCCTATGTTTGGGAAATGATAAATAATTCCCCTACCCTTTCCAATATAATCCCACCCAATATCCCATTTATCTTCACTAAAAATACTTAGAGAAAGTTTGTAATATCTCCTCCCCTATATCAAGTCCTCCCATGAATCCCCCAAGCACTTAAGAATCTCCTCTTATATATTTGGAGACACACACTCAAGTAAGTATTCCTTTATTTCTATTCTTCATTCAAGATTCTGTGTTATCTTGTGTATTTTATTTCCAATTAAAAATGTATGGAAAAGTATTTTCATATCCCTATTATAGACCATTATATTTAAAAGGGATGAGAAAACCCCTTCACTCTCATCAAACCTTATTATGATTTCTTAAGTGATGTTGTTATGCTATCGAGATTTAAAAATGATTTTCAATGCCAAAATAATTGTGTCATGAATACCAAACCAATTGCCATTCAAGGGTGTTAAACTTTATACACTTGGAATTATTTGACTTGGGAATTACTTGTATTTATTCCTCGCTACTTGATCATGGAATAAAATATGATTATGAATGATTCATGTTGTATGATCTCTATGTCAGACATAATCATGATAATGAAATGAAAGTGACGGGTACGCATGGTATTATAAAGAGCTATAATTCATTGGGCAATGTTTAGTCCTATTAGATGTCATGTTTGGAAAAGGAGTAAACCTAATTACTGTATGTGAATTTTCTGATCTTTTTATATTTTAGTTGATACTTGCATTATTTTTATGATGTTGTTTTTTATGTTGTTTCCATATTTCTCATATTTCCATTATGTTATCATGTTATATCATGTCTCATTGTTCATTTTTATGATTCTCAATCCTTTTATAACCCAATGATATGCATATTTTCTAACATCTATTACAAACTTTTTTTATTCCATTTTTATTTCATTACTAGGCTTTATAGATCAACCCTTTTTTATTTATACCCCCATGATATCCAATGATGTTTTAATTTCGATGGAATATTATGATCATGTTTAGATGGTTTCCAAAAATGATGAAGTATTCCCCATTTTTAGCTGTTATTTAGTGTATCTAATTATAAAATACACTATACTTATTAAAATTTTAGGTTGTATTATGTGCCATATTATATAATAAATCATTTTTGACAATGTAATAAATTGAAGGGTTGTTATAGTTTCTAGCAAAGGAATAGTTTAGTTAGTTTTTGGGATTAGTTTTATAAAAAATTAGCGACAAATTTGAGATAAAAAAAGTATAAGAAAAATCACTAAATTTAGGTGAGTATTTATTATGTTGTTTATTTAGAAAATAAATCCATGTCTGGATACTAAAAGTAGATGTGGCTTTTTCATATATGTACATAGGGGTAAAACCCGAAAACCTTGTGTTGAGATAGACTCGATTAAGAGGTGGTGCACGAAAATTGTCTTTGTTACACACCAAACATGAAAATACCAGGGGATATGATTTGTTAATTCATAAGTACTTTAAGAACCATTAATATAGAAAAAATGATCATATGTGTCTATGTTATTAAATTGGTATAGGATAACATAAATTAAACACTAGAAATTAATAATTAAATAATAAACAAAATTTACAAGTTATCCCTTCACAATCATTTTAGATTAATTGATACCCATTCTATCCAACATGGATATATGGTTTTGTGGCCATTTAATTTCTCTTCACCAAGTTCTTTATCCAACCAAATTAGTATTTTGTTATTATTTTTCCCTTCCATTTATATGTTTTAACTTTCCACTAATATTATCTGTCATGGAAACCTAGTTATGTTTTGACCATCATAAGCCCCTTCATCTCTTTTAAAAGGATGTTTTGTTTTCCTTTTTATAATATGGGTTTTAAATATAGATATTCTCATGTGTCAAAAAATCATACCAATTTAATTCTTAAATTATGAGAAATAAATTTATTAAATAGGTGAGTAATATAACACCCCATGTTTTTAAAAGATAAAACTATGTTCTATTGTATATGTGATATGAAACACCAAACCCAAACAAAACATGATTATTTAAATATGATTATTTCAACATAGACATTAAATTTCATATATGAATAACACTAAATAAAATATAAAATATACATATCTCCTTAATATAATTTTAAATTCATAGTAAATATCAAATCAATTTTTGGGAATGAATTTTGTTTTCTCCAAAATATGTTTTCTTAAAAAATAACTTTCATTTATTTTTATGAAAATAAATCTAATATTTATTTTATATAGCATTTAGAAAAACTATTTTATTAAAAAAACTCTATTTCTTGAGTCTTCATATCAATACTTACGTATATTGAAAATTTGGTATTTTTCAGAAGATATAGATTTTTTAGTTAATAGTGAAAAATATCATTATTATTTAAAATTGTCCTTTATTTTGATAAATTAATTAATTTAAAAGTCCAATTGCTCATTTAATTTCAATTTAAAATAACATAAGTATAAATTATATATATTTAATTCAATTAATTCTATTTAAATCTTGTTTTTATAGTATTTCAATATAATTTTTTTAGTAGTAAAAACACACTTTTCTCAATACTATTCTGAATTTCATAATGTTTTGCCATTATAATTAGTTAAAATAATCCCTAATTATAAATTATATAAATTAAGTGTTTATATATATATATATATATGATTTTTAATGTGTGTTTTTAATTTCATATAATAAACATTACCAGCTATATAGTTATACTGGAATCATGTTTTCCTTAAAAAATGTATTTTTTAGAAAACTACATTCCATAATTATTATGGGTTTTATATTAAATTAAATTATTCTAACTCTATGAATTGATTTTTAGAAATTAGATTCTATTTTTGGAATTATAATATTTAATATTAGGTAATAATTTTAAACTAATTTATTATCGTTATAAATAGTAATAGTAGTAAATATTTATTACCACAGTAAAATGAAAATAAGAAATTAAGGGTAAAAATAATTTAACCAACACTGGAAACAAAGAAACCCTAATATTATAAATATTAATATTTACTTATTTTTGAAATTATTATTATATTTATTCTTTAATTTTTTTAATTTATGAATTATTACATTATGATTTTGATAAAAGATTATATTTTGAAGTGGAAAAACAGAAATTGTATTTTTATAAAATATTGAATTTCAATTAAGAAAATCATTTTAATGAATTAAAGTATTTTTTAAATAAATTCAATTTTAATAATTAATTATTTTTAAATTATTATTAATAAAAGTAATTGGTTAAATATTTTTAATGATGTCAATGTATTTTTTTTATGGTTCGAAAAATGTTATTTTTAAAAAAAACTAATTATTTATTAATAAATGTCAATTAAATTTTAAAAGTTAAAATTTATATATCCAGAAAATTATTTTTATAAAAGGAATATTATTTTTGGAATTGAAACTTTGAAATTATATAATGGTTATTTTTTCATAATTTTATGAGAAATTCGAATTTTCGGGTAGAAATTAAATACCCTGTAAATATATTGTGTATATTATGACACCATAATGTTAAAAAAGATAAGCAATAAATAAATTAAATGATATGAATGACCAAATATATCTTTTACACATAAAATAATTTTATTTTAATTTGATTTTATTAATTTTATAAATCCATTATGAATCCACCAAAATGTTTGATATATTTTAAGATTTTAAAATATTTTTTTAAGACTGTGGCTCACATTCACATCACCAAGGGTATTGTTTTAATTTTTTAGGCACTTTGACTTATAAAATAATAAAATACGCTCCCCACTTGGAGAAACCAAGGTCAAAATACCAAGGGAAGTTGAATGGTTTTGGTTATTTTATTATATAGATTTCAAAACCTTGTTTGAGAAATGACAAATTGTTCCCATCTATTTTCCTATATAAATCCACCCAATATCACATTTATATTTACAAAAAATACTTTTAACACATCCTTAATCTTCCCTCCCATCTATAAAGTCCTCCCAAGGCTCCCCCAAACTCACAGGAATCTCCTCCCAGTCATTTGGAGACACAGACTCAAGTAAGTGTTCCTTTATTTCCTCTCTTTATTCAAGATTTTTAATTACCTCATGCCTTATATTTAAAATTTATAATGTTGGGAGATGTATTTCCATTTTACTATTACTTACTATTTGATTTAAAAATGACTATAAACCCATTCCTCTATCATCAACCCATTTTATTAATTTTTAAATTATATTGTTATGCTTATGAAATTTCTTCATATTTTCTATGCCAAAACAATTGTATAGTGAATAAAATACTCATTTACTATCATGGGTGTTCACCATTACACACTTATACTTATTAGAATTGGAAATTACATGCATGTATTCTACACTCCTTGATTTTGGAATAATATATGATTATTAATGAATCTTTGTTATATGATATATGTGAACAATTAAGAATGATAATAAAATGAAATTTATGGGTGCACACTGAATTATATAGTCCTCTATTTAATTGGGTAATGTTTAATCTTATGATACATCTTGTTGGGATAGAGAGTGAACTTGATTCCTTTATGGTAATTTTTCCGTCATGATTCCTTCGTGTGTTTCTAAATTTTATACATGGACATTAAGAAACTTCACTTATTTGCACTAATAAATAGTCCAAGATGATCACACACTAAGTATATCGATAATCGTAGATAAATAATATAATATTATTTATTATTTAACACGATGAGTAAATGTTACTCCAGAATTTGGTTTAATAATTATTCATCTAAGTTTCATCACATAAATCTCATCACTAGTTACTTCGGAGAGTAATATGTGAGTAGAATATTCAATAAATAATTATTTAATATTTAGTGAATATAATATTTTTTTTATTTGTTGGTGAATAATGAATTGATAATTATTTATTATATAAATAGACATTTTTAAGGTCCTTATAAATATTTTGGAGGAATGGTGGACTGATTTTATGGGTCTGGTGAGAAATAATACATTTTTAATATTCTATAATTAAATAATATTTAATTTAATTCGCATGTTATGTGAATATTGGGGAAATATTATTATTATTTTTTTACATGGGGTTTCATAAGAGATTAAATAAATATTAAATAGAACTTCTGAAAATATGTATCTCTAAGCCCAAATGGTATTTAAACACAATTATATTATTTTTAAAAATATCAATTCATTTTTGTGTTGTTCCCAACAACAACCATAGAAAATCCTCTCAATACTAAGAGAGATACCTCTTTAATAACACTCCCAATAATAGAGATAGATTTTCCTCTACCTCAAACTCTAGATACTATAGAGATCAAGGAGAATAGATTTGAATCATTTCTCATGACGTTCAAAGGAGAATGAAGCAGGTGATAGGATCTTTCATGCTAGCACCTGGAGATACCTATGGAAACATTTACAGAATTTTAGAACACATGTGTGTCACTACTAGAGTGACTCTTCTCTATATTTCTACAATGTAACAATAGTGCAAGATATATCATTTTACAAATCCTTAAATAATGAATAAATTCTCAAAATGTAATTATTATTTAATTAAATTATTATTATTAATATGTGATGATCTTTCCATTGGTTCTAGAATTCTATCCTTTGTATTTAATTATTTGATTCAGTTTTGTTGATTGTGAATTTTATCACTGTGAAAATCATGGAATGATCATTTATCAAGAAAAAAATAAAAAATGAACATGACCCATCAAAATTCTTATACTATCCCCAGTATCTTCCAATACTATGTCACACATGAGGAATTATATATCTATATTGGAAGTATATTTTATGTGAAAAACATAATAAATATTATATTTCTTTGGCATTGGATGATATGTGGGAATGTCTAGGAACATATGGAGAAGATTTTAAAATAATCATTGAAATGTATATTTCTACTGAATATTATATCTAATTTTTTATTTGAAATATATGATTAAGAAAATGATTTTACACTCAATGTATGACTAAAAATACCTCAAATGAGTTATGCAATAGAAACCTTTAAATTCATTTAGGTATTTATGAAAAAAAAACTATTGAATTTTAGTCATATAAACATAACTAGTGAATTTAACTAGTGATATATATATATATATAAATATATATGAATGTAGTTGTGTAACATTATAAATATTTTTTATCATAAAAAGTTATATTAGCTTAATTTATCAGCTTGCTTCAAAACAATTATTAGGATATCTGATATTATTAAACTAGATATTCGAGAACTTGTCTAAGATTTAATGAGAGTTTTAATTGGATATAGAGGGGTATGTTTAAATTTAAAAATTACACATAAGTTAAATTTTTTGAGCGTAAAATTAAAATAATATCATTATAGAATTTATATTTGTCATTAAAGGCTATATAATATTTTCACAAATTCAAAAATATATACATTTAGAGTAAAATATCATATTTGTTTATATCTTTATTCAATATGATTTATAGAAAACATTTAAATGGATTTATCTATAGAATATTTAAATTATAAATTTTTGAATTTATTAAAATGAATAAAACTATTTAAATTAATAGGGATATTGGGATTATATTTATTATGGAATAAAAAATTATTTGTTTATATATTTCAATGATGAAAATTATAGATTTTTGTTAATATTTTAGATAAAAAATATAGCTACATTTTATAAATACATTATAATAATATATTTATTAATATCCAGTGAAATATATATAATGGATATAACCAATATAGTTCAATACATCATAAATTAAAAAAATATTAAAGAAGTGATTTGAAAAATATGAATAGTGGAAAGGGATTTCTATATATGGTTTCATAAATAAGTATGAAAATATATAACATCCAAGATTATTCTAGTTTATGTGAGGAAAATGGTATAAATCTATTGGAGTTCCACTGAAATATTTTTTTTTAAATAATACAATGAAATGAAGTGATTGTAAATTTATTATGGAGTTATTCTTTATCTTGGGAAGATGGTTCCACATAGAATGTTAATTTATTTTACAAAAAAATTATTTCAAATGGATGACTCTCCGTGGAAAATAAATAAAAGTACATAATATTAATTTCATGGAGTTATAACCTTCATTAAAAAGATATTGGTTCCATTGAAGTATTTTTAGAGGGTACTATTTTGAATCTCATAATAAATATTTGATTTTATTAGGCTTGGATAACAATGTGGAATTAAAGAGTATTTCCTTAAAACATTAATACTTTAGTTAATTATTTTTATGGATTTTGTATCATAAAATAATCTAAAATGTAACTATATTATACATATATATATTTCACTCCAATAAAAAGTTTATATAGATGGTGACAACCCATGTCATTCTTTAGCTATAAAATTTATTAAACCTGAATATTTTAATGGTTTTGTTCCTTGGAATTGAGTGACCACAACCAAAATTTTATATCCAATGAATAGTGAGTATATATTTTATTTTGTAACAATAAATGATTATGTTTTTATTCTCCATGGATGTGTCCTAGTGATACATAACCAATAAAATTCATGTGACCTCATCAGATTTATTTTTTTATGTGTTTGATATTCATTGTTAGTTAAATCGAAGGAGGTATATATTGATCTTTTGTCCTTATAATAATCGAAAAAATATAATTAAGGTTGATGGTTTCATTTTAAAATGATCTATTTGATTATCACCCACATTATGGTACCCATTTCCCTTCTAGGGTTTTGACCAATGCTTTCATCCCACATTAGAACTGTCCCTTGGGTGATATTGACTGAGATCCCTTTTTGGTAACTTATTTATTGAATTTATATCACTATAAATTTAAAAATATTCATTGTTCCATTTAATTCCATTTCCAACAAATCCTTTTTGTCAGTTTTAATTTTTATTATCTCCCTCCTCTCCTTCTACATTATTATTTTAGTGACACAACCCATGGTGGTGCAAAATCCTAAGATGTAATTCATGACTAATGATTTCACAAATTGTGGCCACTCTAACATATGTTTTTTAGATACCCATGAATCACAATCTAATAGATCAATATACTCATATATTTTCCCCCATAATTATTACAATTTTCATTGACATGTGATTTTGGTTTGTGGAATGTTTCATTTGTTTATTCAATGGATTTATGGTGTTTGTGTGGGGATATTCAATATTTGGTGAAGTCTTAATTGAATCATTTTTCAATTGTAATATCCCTTTTTCATTAATATGTATACATTTTCACACACATTAATTAGTTATATTCATGATTTTCCTACTCACTCCATTATCTTCACCCTCTATCATTATATTTTTCTCTCCATTTTATGTCCTCATCTTATCCAACCAAGCCTTTCACTTCTATGTGTAAAGAAGTCAAAATATTTTTTTTAAATATATTTTAGGTTTATAGTATATTTTAGGTGAATATTAATATAGAATAATATGGTGAATAACATTTTTGATTTTCCCCCATGTGACGGTGTCCTAGAAACTTTACTTGTAGTGTGTACTTATTGAAAATCTGGTCCATTTGATGAATTATTTGCAATGATATTTTTTTCATTGTTTTAATTTTTAAAACATGTTTTTATTTTATTTTATTTATCATTATCAAATTATAAATTTTAGTTTTGACTCTTAGGTGAAGCAAAATGAAAATGAATTATGTTTCTAAATTACTGTCAATATTTTGTTTCACTATGTATGGTGTTTTGTATAAAAGGTTTATTGGGTAATCCCAATCTATATCAATGTTTATCTCGACCATAATTGTGGATTTTAAATTAAATAATTTTTTATATAAATTCCCAAATTCACTCACTCCCTTCATAGTGTTCCCTAGAAAATTCAAAATTAGAAACTAGTCCTAAAAAATTATATCATATCCTACATATTCTAATTTGATGTTTCTGAATTGAAATTTGGTTTTGTATTCATTCTATACATTGAATTATATATGAAGAATCATATTATTATTGAAAATAAAATTTATCTCTTTAAAGTTTTGTTTTTTTTATTTTCTATCATCATGAGGTAATAATATTGCAGGTTATATTCAATATGGTGCTAATTTCAGAAGTCATAGTGAAAGTGTTCATGATAACAATGAAAAAAATAAAATGATTCATTATGTATTTTTATTTTTTATTTGGATTGGTTTTCAATTAATATCTAAAAAAAATTAGTGAAATACATTTATATCTCTAGTTACACCTCAAAAAAAATTATTTAAAATATTATTTGGATGAGTTATTAATGAAAAACATCTCATAAAATTTTCTAATATGTAATGATAATAAAGTAGTGGAGAAGAAATAATCTCATAGATAATGATAAACATGATAATGTAACTATGAATGGTTCTTGTGATTTGTGTATTAATTTTGATATTGAATAATATTATTGTAAATTTAAAAATTCAACGTGAATCTCAATGGTGTAAAGATATGTTAATTATAGGGAACATGTGGGAACACCATTACATCATCAATCCAAATTATTCTCTTATTGTAATCATGGATTGATCCAATGACTACATGAAAGGGTTAATAAATTATAAATTTTCCATGTAGTTGATTATATGTCCTGAGAATAAATTTTTTTAGAATAAAATATTATAATAATAATTATTATTACTTTATGGAACCCATTTTATGAATGGATTAAAAAAATGGTGATATTAATTTTTTTAGAGAACATTCACACTAAGTAAAATAGTAAATTCCCTTCGAAAAATCATTAACTTAATTTTAACCATATAAAATCATATCCTTATGAGAGGATAACATTTAAGAAGTAATATTGATCAAGGATATAAGTTATTTCTACTAAAATAATGGTGAATAATTTAAATATCAATGATATTGGATAAAATCTAAAATCCAAAATATAAAGGGAATGGAAGATATCTCTACTATGGTATCCTAAACTAGGGAATATAAAACGAATTAAGTATGGAATTATAATGATAAAAATGAATATATTTATTAAATTAATTATTTAATATATATGAAGAATTGTGGTAGTAAATTTATACTATTTTGGTGTCATGAAAGATACTATGGATGTGTGTCTAGAGGATTGAGTACTCAATAGTGGAATCAAGTCTACTTCCTCTTCTCAATATTTTTCTGGGGACATATGACGTGATTTTTTCTATATATGTTTTAAATGTGATAAAAGTTGATATATGGAATGTAACTATAAAATAAACGGATAAAGAAAATATTAGATAAAAACCCCATGCCTATATCAAGGGTAATAATGTATGGAAGTAAAAAATCTATTGTATTATATAAAATATTCTTTGAATCATGAGAGTATGAGGAAGAAAAAAATAGAGAATCATGAAAAAATATAAATGTTTTGGTAACAACAATCATAGAGTGAATGTAAACAAATATAAATAATGAATAAATTATTGTAAACTATTAAAAAATAGAATGATTGGATATTTAATGAATATTCACTTACGATAGATAAATCTGAGGTATCTCTAACGGATATTGAAGAGGATAAGACCACATTATTCTTATGAAGTTTGAAATAAAATATACAACATAGAACTAAATGAGGATCAGTATAAGAGCCCCTCAATGGTGGTGAAACCATAAAGAATGATAAAATAAGGAAGAACAAAAATAAGATACACGTACAAGTGGTATTATTGTAAATATATAGAAATATTCAAAACCTAAGAATTTGGTTAAAAATTAATTATTCTAAATGTCGGTTTTATAAGGTATTTTTCTAAAACGTGAAAGAGTGAGAATTTATTGAAAAGAATTTGAAGTGAAGGGTTGATTCACCATGACCAACTAAATTCCACCGTTAGAGTATGGTTAGGATGTACCACTCTCCCCATGTATTTAATTTCCAAAAATTATTCCAATGTGATAATGTATTGTTGGTGGAAAACAAATCTATGGGGTTAGTGTATTTCAAGAAATGTTCAATCTAGAAGGACTTTTTCAACATGTAAATAAAAAATTTATGATTATTGGAATTCAAAATAGAGTCAGTGTTAATTAAACCATATTAATCCAAATCATGAAATATTTTTAGTATATTGAAAGGCATGTTGAATATTGAAATTCATTCTAAACCAAAAAAATTGGATTTTTAAAAATCAATAAATTAAAATATAATCCATGTTTTTACCTAAAATTGACCCATAGAATGAAATCAATTGGATAAAAGGTAAAATCTTAATTTGTTGATTTTTTCAAGCTAATCTTGGTATAGATTGAATGAATTAATGTTACATATAATTGTATATGACATTAAATATGGAATAGTAGATCATGATATGATATAAAATGAAACTAAATGGATATTACAATGATTAATATTTTTTAAATAAATTGGTTCAAGGGTTGTTTAATTCAAAGTGAGTTTTATATTTAATACTAAAGGGTTAATGAAACTTACATGGAAGAGGTAGATATGTTGTTAGAATGGCGCACACACTTATTTCTCTAAATGTTATTTTATAATATATTTTCTTAATCCTAGTTTAAATTACATTGAGACTTATAAAATGAGATGAATCTCATATTTCTTGTATTTATAGATATTAGTGAGTCCAATAAATAATTATGTAATGAACATAAAATCTTGTTTACTACATCTATATCTCTCTCAATAGTCTCAGGGGATTGATTAATGATTATTTTATAATA
Organism: Viscum album; assembly: GCA_963277665.1. Classification (NCBI taxonomy): domain Eukaryota; kingdom Viridiplantae; phylum Streptophyta; class Magnoliopsida; order Santalales; family Viscaceae; genus Viscum; species Viscum album. The sequence continues at coordinate 2,011,875,794 of OY728155.1, forward strand.
AGTAGATTCAATTTATAAAAATTATTGATGAATGAGTGTATGTTTTCTAGTGTATTTAATATTTTAAAAATCGTGAGTTATTTTGAATGACTAGTACTTCAAAAATCTGACGATGTTTAAAGTATAGATAAATATTTTATATAGAAAAAATTATATTTTATATAGGTTTTTTACAAAATAATGTGGCTAAAAGATTTAAATTCTATGTGTCATATGCTAAAAATGTTAAAATTTTCATAAAAATATTGAAGAATACAACATAATTGAAAATCAGAGTTGAGGGAGAAAAAAATAAATTGTATCATGAGAATAATATTTTGAAATATAAATATAGTGTGAATGTATAGGATGTATTTTCATGACTGAGTGATTTTCTAATTCCAAAATATTATTTTTAAAATATGTGGTTTAAGATGCTCAAGGATCATTTTTTGGGGCAAAAGTGATAGAACAACTTAAATATGAGTTTGGTTTTTTTAAAGATCTGTTAATTGGCTATGAATGTGGGAGTATAGACTCTCAATATATAGATATTTTGTTTTATAATCTTGGGTAATACTTGATGAAGATAAACCTATATATTTCATTTAAAAATTTACATAACAATGATGATAAATATGATAGATAAGCCTAAAAAATTATTATCAATTAGCTAGAAAAATGCACAATAAATCTACCCATTTCATTGCAATATTTCAACTATGATTATAGAGATACATTTTTAATAATTCTAAATAAATAGTTAAAACATAAAGTGTTTCAAATAAATATTGTATGTTTTATATGATTTTAATTAGTAGATAATATGTTGTACATGATATAATACAATTAATGATGGTATGTTGATATTTATGGGAGAATTTTATGTGGTTACTTGTGATTGTGAAGAGTAAAGATGTAATATTATGGAAGGAAATTTTCATAGTAGAGGATTTTCTAACCATGGAATTCATGGTGATGTAAGTATAATGTCCTCAAATATGGAATTGAAGTATGAGAATGGGCATGGTTTGATTGAATTGAATAATTATTTATCTAGGTTTGAAGCATGAAATTAATGCATAAGGAATAAGAGTGTGAGGGTTATAATTGTAAGAAGAATAAAATAATATTGGGTCTATATTTGAAATATGTTCAATGATAAAAATATTATTCTATATTTTTTTGGCACTAGGATATGTGTGATCGATTTTGAAAACATTTAGATATAGATAAAGAATAATTCATGAAATGTATGTAAATATTTATGATTAACTCAAATTTTCAAAATATATGTTTGAGTAACTAAAGTATTCAACTATGTATTATTAATAAAATGTAAATTGAATTACATAAGAGTAAATTTTTAATTAAAATGGTGATGTATGAATAAAAAGCTAAAAAAATACCTACATAAGAGTAAACTATGTATTTTGATAGTTACATTACAATATAGTTATAGAAAAGAATCTATGTATGATTATGTCTATGTTTTGAAAAAATATATGTATGAATGACATAAATTTTCATTAGTCTTGTTAAAGTAATTTATATATCATGTATGATTTAACTAGGGATCAAAAAACATAAATTTTATTACATTATTAGTTCAACACAAAATATAACAGTATATTAAATTTTATAATGAATTTACAGTGTATTATTATGAGTTATAAGATCTGATGATGATTTTTAAGTCGGCCAAATGGGAATTTTAGAAGTTATACAATATTTTAATAGATTATATGTGAGATATATTTTGGAAGAAATATCATGGTAATTAATTCATTTACGTTTCTGGATCATGTGAATTTTTTTTAAATTTTTATTAATGAATTAATAGATTTATCAGCTTTATTTTCCATCAATTTTTACAAATAATAAAATTTATATAAGAATAACATCCAATAAAAGTTACCATCTAATTAAATAACCTACATAAAATATTTCATTACAATAAATAACCATTATCTTTTAGGTTTTCAGTTTTATAGAATTATGATAAAACAATATCTAATAAAACCCATGTCTGTTTCAAACAATAAATTTTTTCCCTGATATCTGTAAAACACATTAATCCATATAAATTCATAAAAATATCTTATAAATTATCAAAATAATCTAATATTCTAGTAAATCATAATTAGTGTATTTTTTATTAGCTAGGTAAATAGAAACATATGAAAGGGTTCAACTCAATTACTCAGTAAGGGAAATCTTATCTATGTTTCGTAAAGGTTTAGGTAATAATCATACATGAAATATTTATATTGGGAGAAATATATTATTAGAATAACGTGGAATAATTAGTGTTTTATATAATCCTTGATAGAAAACAATGTAATCTAAAAAGATTAATATATAAAATAAGAAAATAGTTTTGAAACATGATATAATAAACATGATACATGGGGAAATAAATAAGCCTATAACATAGAATTATTACATAAAAATAACAACTGGAATTCATATCTTTTTTAACAAAGATAAATACTTCAATTTCTTGGTCAATCAACTCATTGTATATAATATACATCTCGTTCACACAAAATCTTGTGGACTTTTCTAATCTGCATCATGTTCACACATTATCCTGTGAACGTAGATGATCTTCACCATGATAATTATCAATATTATGATATTCATTGTTTTTAAAATAAATCATAAAAATTTAGCAGATACATGTCATGTTCAGGCTCTATCTTGTGAATTTATATAATTAACTTCATATTAACACTAAACATCATTATAAAATGTTGTATAATACTATAGCCAATTCATTGGAGGTTGATATAGGAGACCACCCATCAACATCCATACATAGATTTTCAATAAGATATAAATCATTTAACATGCCATTAAAACACATTGGATGAAATTGGGTTTCATTTATCACATTATACATAAATAATTGAATTAATGATGGGTCCAACAACATCTCTATAAGGTATCACCAAAATTTTCCCCAAGAATATAAATGGTTGAAAACCAAAAAATTAATCACCCCAAAAGCATATATCAAAAGAACATTTATAGAGTGGTTCATGGAAATTAACATCCATGTAAATATGTATGTTTGAGATAATGTAGAATATGGTAGTGAAATTTTTATAGTGTTTTATAGAAAAATCTTTTAATATTCTTGTATATGATGATGTTATGGGTCACTTTGGAAATTCATTTTTAAAATGGACACTTTTGAGAAATTGAAAATAAGAAATTATTTAAATCATAATTGTTAATAAAATATCATCAATTACTCCTTGTAAATTTCATGAAGGATTGAAAATAGATAGTGAAAACAAAGTGAAATCGTTTACATTTAAAAATAATTTTTAATAATGGATACCTAAAAATACATAAACTTCTAAAAAATATGAAATTAAAATTCATTGCAAATTTTTAATTTTTAAATAAATATTAAATAATAGATCCTTCAAGAAGACATAATGGTATCCAAATATTACATTGAAAACACATTTAAGAATTTATATTTTAAAATGTACTTTAATAACAGATCCATAAAATGGTATATTGGTTTGAAAATTTTGAATTGAAATATATAAAAAACATGTTATTTTAAAAAATTAACATAAATAAAATATCTTTGATATGGAATAATGGTTTTAAAAGACAATTTGGAGTGTAATATGAAAGATATGATTTTAAAATGATTGAATTTTTTTTAATTTTTTGAAAAACCATTGATTAAAACCCACAATGTAAAAAAGAGAAAAAAAAATTTTAAAGTGGTGAAGGTTAATGTTAGGACCACATGAATGAGAATATAATTATGATTCCAATTATAATATATAATGTTTTTTTTTGAAATTAAAACATGGAGATAGAGTTAAACCGTCTTAATGGAGGATAGTAATTATTCTCAAAAATGATATCGATTTATTGAGGAAGAAATTTATCAGGGAGGAAGATTCGAATAAGAAGTATCATTTTAATAACATATAAAGGGAATTTAATATGAAATAAAATCATCAAGAGTTAGAAACCAATCCTGGATTAAATAATTTTAAATGGCACATTATAACTAAATTATTGTATTTTAGTAAAAAAATCGATAAAACTTTGGTATCATTTTAATTGAATAACATGTAAAGACTGAATATGATATGGATATTCAAACACCATGTCATAAATTAATATATATAAATTAATTTAATTAATATTTAATCACATCATATAGAATATATAATGGTGCAAAATATCAAAAATGTCTATTAGATTTGAAAATAAGACAAATAAAACCCTATATTATTTTTGTACTTCTAATAAAGCACCTGAATGAAATGTATAAAAAATATCTATATTGATAAAATAATTTAATAAATTATATATGTAATTATTCATTTTAGTAATATATACATAATTATTCTCTACATGTATATTATTTTACTAATATTTTTTTATCGTTCTTGGGTAATCATGATCTTTTTTGACTAGTTTAATAATAAAGACAATGTTATTAATTCATATAGTAAATTTTTTCATTGAAAAATAATAAAAGGTAAATGAAATGATTTTTTATAAATATTGATAATGTAATTATTTATTTATATTTATTTTTTTTTTGAATCATTAAATTTCAAATTAATAATGATCATGTTTCAGTTATTTTTAATTACCTGATGCATGTATTTTAACTATTGTGATAATATTAATGTCATAATTAAATTTAAAATAATTAATTGTTTCATTATTAATATCATGTATTATAAAAAACGATGTTCTCATCATCATCCATGATTCTAATTTATATTATTTTTCAAGTAGTTAATTAGGCTGACCCAAACATAAACACACAAACACTAATGGATGATTATAATTATGAATGTTGTTTGTTTTGTCATATTATAATTGTTACATATTTCATTGCGATGTTATTTTGAAAATTTGGAGGTGAATATTTACATTTTCAGAGTGATTAATATATTCTAATGAAACTATATAGAAAATTAGATATGTTACCTTGTGGAGGTTGAATTCTACAAAGGCAGAGTTGACATTCTAATTTTTCTAAATAAAAAATGGGAAAGATGGTAAATATTTATCCTCATAGAATGATAAAATTAATATAAAAATTTTAAATTATTCATTATATATAAATTTTAATACTAAATATAAGAATTTAAAATCAAAAACCTATGTTTTCATTTAAATATTTGTACTCATATTGAAGACTTACAATTTCCCTTGGAGAACTCCTTAGAAATGAACGTCATTGGATACATTTTTTTATAAAGAGATAAAAGAAAAGAAATAGGATTCTAGTGTAATTTTTTATAGGAATATAATCAATTGAAAAAATAATTTTTTGGATTAAATTGATATGGTGGAGAGAGGACCCTTTTATAAGTGGTGGTAATGACATATATGTAAATATTTAAAATTAATATAATGATAGTACATGTTTCAATTTTCTAAAAGAAAAAAAATGAAAAATAATGGGATGAGGGGTGAGATATGATCTATATTCCCACATAGATTCATTTGAACATATGTGAAAAATATTTTTTTATGTACATTACACATAAAATTTTTAATTTTATAATTTTTTGTTTTATCATGGTAACTAATTTTTACTTATTCACTTTTATTTATAGAAAAAAATGGATGTTGTGAAAGGGTCTAAATACCAGTATCCCTTATCATTGTGTGGTTGAGGTTTGGGAGATTAAAATATGTGAAATGAGGATAAGTAAGGATATTTAGGCTGAAGAGTCTCAGATGTAGATGGTTTTGTGCTGCTGAGCCCTAGGCTATACAGTAAGTATGGTTTTTGTGGTGTAGTGTCACTATCTATGGTGTATGAGATATCATTTGAGGATTTTGGATACAGTAGTAATTTTTTCATGGTTACTCTAGATAGGTATTCTTTTTCATATATTATATGGTCTACTATACCATGGATTTAGGTTTAATCATAGAGCCTTCATTGCTGATCGAGTGACTACGACAGGGAGGTCACAGCTACAGCAGAACATTTTGAGGTTGTTCTACAAAAAATGATGTAATTTTGTCATATAGGTTAAATCTATTCCATAATATCTCCATGATACTATAGGATATATACTATGGGAGGTATCATGTTCATCAGAATTTCATTGACTAGGGGGTTGTGCTGTGGTATTCTACCTTCCATAGTAATACTCCCTATGATGAGTGGTTTTGCATTAACATCAAGGAGGCAACCTCATGGTCACCCAATTTCATCAGGTTAGTAACCTCATAGTATCCCAATTTATTTAATTCCTTTAAATAACTAATCCCAAATTATAACCCAATTTTCTACATAAATTTCAAATCATTCCCCAGAAAACCTAGAGATCCTTTGGAATGACCTGAAGCCTTATTTAGATCAGAATCAACCCATGATATCTTGAGATTGATTCATTGTGATATAAGGTGAATTCGTATTATTTTCTTGTCTTTTATACATGATTAAATACATCTATTTCATTTATTCTTTTTATATTATTGATTATGATATCTATAGATCTAATGGAGTTTCTTTTATTTTGTTGGTATTTTTTTGGTGTGACATCTTTATAGGGATGTTATTTTCATATAAGAGCTTTTATTATATAACCATGTGTTTTTTCAGCTATCATGTGATGAAAATTTATGTATTTATGTAGGGGTGCATTGATTCTCTTTTATTTGTTGTAAAATAATAATTTTACCATAATTTATTCCTTTTGATAATGGATGAATAAACAGAATTAATGGTTAAACTAGATTATGAGTGAACAACAGTTATTGTTTTATAGATCGTGTGTTGTTGTAGTTCTACTATGATAATGGTTTGCCTCTTGATTTTATAGATAGTTTTTTATCTATATGTATTCATTATTTAGTGTGATTTTTATTATTGTGTTATCATGTCTTATTTTTAATAAATTGGTTAAGAATGTAATTATGGAAATAATTTTTTTATAATAAATTAAATAAGAATCATGTTTAATTAATCCTTATATTCATGTAATTTTATGTTAATTATATTGATGAAAAATACATATTTAATTTATGTTTTCTTACCATGTGTTAATAGAATGGAATAAAAAAACCCTAAGCTATAATATTTTTTGTGGATACTAAAAAATAACTTGTCAACTTAGAAATATTTTTCTTATAGTTTTTTTGAGACTAGATGTGATGCTTGTGAGGATGTTTAATTATTTAATAGCTTATTATTGTTGATTCCTTATGTTACCCATAGTTTGAAGCTATTATTTTTGATTCAGTTAATTCGATATAGGAGAGTAAAAAAATTAATAAAGGAAAGTATAGCAGGCTACTGTTTCTTTTTTTATTATGTAGGCTATATGCCTTGTGTTGGGTCCATGAGATATTATTTTCATGAGAAGCTAGGATGCCTTTTTTTCGGACCTAGTTTAAATATTAAAATTTAGGTTATTTTTAAAATTATGTGTTTATCTATATTTGATCCTTTATATATGATATAATGGTATCCCATGATGGATAATGAGATGTGAGCAAGGAGTGTTAGGTTTGTGGTCGTATTTGACCCCTATGATGGTGAGATGCATGGTGATATACATAATGGATTCAGGGATGACACAAGATTTGATGGAACTTGTAAAAGTTAGGCATACCTATTTTTGTTCCTATGATGGATGATAACTTTATTAATTTATTTAATGTATGTGATAAGATTTATTTTTTATCTCTTGGTGAAAGAATATAATATTTACTTGACAAACTATAATTATATAATAGAAAAAGAATAGTTAATGTATTAACCCATGGGGTTGTTTCTTCTTGGAATTTAATGTTGATAATCTTTAGAGTCCATGGACATTATAGGATTATTCCCTAAGGGTATGTATATCACTAGGATAGTTTATTAAATGTAATATAGAGTATTTTTTATGGATAATTAATTGATTATGAATTAATTAAGTTAAAAAAATTATAAAAATGAAAGTATGAATTTAATGAATATATTATTTAATGTTTGTGTAAATATAAGATATCGAGATCCTACTGGGGGAATTTGTGTTCCAATGAGTAAATTGATGTAGTTTTTTATGATAAATATTTATTTCCATTACTTTGGTTGTGATCTATATTATATCTTGTATTATTTGTGATATAAAATTATTTCACACCATTTTCAGTTGGGATATTGAAACCCAGTGGACACTATGATGGTGTTTTCCAAAAAAATACATTTTAGCGAGGGATAAATAGTTGAATAAACCCTCATTCTCCACTATATTCTCTTAGAAGTTCAATGTTATGGTATGAATGATGGTCAGTTTCCCCATATATGTGCATGGGGGATGTGATGGATAGATTTTTTTTCACACACATGTATCTCTAGATATATTATCCAAAATATTATTGTACTTATGATTTGTATGGACCATGATTGATTATAATGACCCATCTCTTTATTTAATATTTAAACAAGATTTATTACATAAACATTAACTTAATACATCTAAAAATATCAATAGGTATAGTGTCATTGGGGATAAGGAACATTACATAACAAATTAAAAAATGAAATACGCATCTTCATTGAAAACTTATTTTCCATGACCATAACATTACTTTGTACATAGCACTACATGGTATAGGCTAAGGAAATACATAAGAAAATGGTGAGATAAAAAGCCTAGTAAGGTAGTAAACAAAGAATTACATAAATAATACAATAATCGATAGGTAATATAAATATAAATGTATCATAAGAGAAAAATTTACATAAAGGCATTATATATCATGATTATCATAACATGGAAATGTGTCAACAACTTAAAACATTGTGTCATTAACATAAATGAATTGGGTAAACCCCTACTCCAACATGATGGAATAATGTTTTATAGAGGGATCAGGTAAACCTCTCTCCCAACATGAATTATCATGATACTAAACATTAAAGAATGCATTGGATCACTATTAGGGTGCACCCTTCAAAAACATTTCAATCTCTTGGTTAAGTGTGCCACATAGATCATATAACATAGATTTGTTCAGCATCATCATTTATTTCAAAATCATAGAATATGGAACACATACATGCAAGTCCCCAATAAATAATTATATGTTTATAAAGGTGAATACCCTTGATATAGAAATGGTTATGGTATTCACTATATGATTATTTTGGCATGGAAAATTGTGGTGCAATTTTGGCGTATTTTCAGTGTCATGTGAAAATTATTAAATGGGTAGATGAGATAGAAAGGGGTATCTCATAATTTATAAATTAAACATACAGTGAGGGTATTATGTTAAATAATATCCCAACATATAAAATGTTATTTAAGATACATAATACAAATAAAGTGCTTGAAATAGAAATGAGAAGAGAGAGATCCCTTACGGAATTTCATCATAGTAATAGTGTAGGTGATGGTCTAAATAGGGGAGGATAAATGATCCCTCATTGAAATAAAATAAAATTTAAATTAGGTAATTGATTATAAAATGATGAAAATATATACAATTGAAATTAAAAAAGACTAATTTCAAAAAACATTCAAGAATTAAAAGGAAGAGAGAAAGGTAAGAATACCTTACTTGGATGTGTGATCCCAAATTCTTGGGAGACGCTTCTTGGTAGGTTAGGGGATTATTGGGAGGATGATAGGGAGTATGGGGAAGAGTTTAGTAGGTCTTAAAATATCTTTATTTATGATTAATGGGTTCTTGGGTGGGTTTATATAAGAAAGGTTGGGGAATTATTTATTATTTTGGTTTTGGACACTACACAGTAAAATATTCAAAACTAAAAACCATATCATGGTTTTTCCCATGGTTTATTGAAAAGGGAAGTGTTATATATTATTTTTAAAGGATAATGGCCGAATATATTAAAATATTTCCCTTTCTTATGTGGTGGTATGTCACACATTCAGGGAAAAGATTTTAAAATCTTAAAATATTTTATATGTCTTAGAGGATTTACTAAAGATTTATAAAATAAATAAAATAAACTTAAAATTAAAATATTTTAAAGGAAATCATATATTTGTCCGAATAAAACCTTTATATTATTTTATTAAATCACTATTGGGTCATTATGATGTCATAAAACACATTATATATTTATACAGAATTCAATTTTTACCCAAAAATTTGACTATCTCATAAAATTATGAAAAATTAACAATTGGATAATTTTGATGTCCTAATTCAAAAAAATATTTATTTTATCTAAATAATTTTCTAAATATTTGATTTTTTATTTTTAAAAGAAAAACTGAATTTTTTTGAAAATTGATGGGTTTGGCCTAATACAATTTTTAAACCTTAATAAAAATTACAGTTAACATCACAAAAATTATATGAAATTTTATAAGTAATAAAACTAATTTTATAATAATATTTTATTATAATATTTTTTAATTAAAAAATCAATTAATTAATCAAAACATATGTCCTAATTAAATTTTAATACTATCCAAAAAAATATTGTTTGTGTTTTAAAAATCATTTACAAAGTAACAATAACAAAATGAAATTATATTCATTATTATACACAATAATAATGAACATAATCATAATACTCATGTCTTGTTACATATACCTTTATTAAACTATCATATTATCTGAGATTAAGGTGTGAGATGGTGGGGCTTCCTGGGGGTTGTTCGGTGAACATGGTTTGGGTCATGATATCGATTTGCTTGAACTTCTCCCATAAACAGGTTCACTCATGATTAAGTTATTGGATCATAGGTTGGTCTAGGTCTAGGAAAAATCCTATATTTTCTATCTCTATTGGAATCTCTGATAAATGGGCTTCATAGGGTATGATCCTATTGGTTGAGGTCATCACTTCCTTTGTCTATGCCAAAAGGATTTTTTAAAGCCCTTTATTTTTGTTGGTCATTTGATCATTGTTCAACGTCTATATTATAAACGGTAAGGATAGTTAATGGTCATTTAAATCTAATTGGATATAATAAAAAATGACTTAATGTTTGTTCTATTTTCACAATACATTTACTTAAATGAAAGGTAATTTTATTCATAATAGTTTGGGTCATTACAACCTTCCCCATTATGAAATTTCACCACGAAAATTTGTTTTACCCAAACTAAAATAGATTAGGGTAACTCTGGTACATCACTTCCTCTAGTTCCCACATCACATCTTCAAACTTTTTCTTTCTCCACAACACTTTTAAGAGCAGCATTGCCTTATTTCGTAGAACTGTTTCTCTATGATCTAAAATATTCACAAGCTTATCTCTATTGGAGAGGTCATTCTATAATGGTACCACCAATAAATTGAGTTCATGTGATGGGTCAAGTCTGTACTTCCTTAAGAGTGACACATGGAATGCATTATTAACTTGAGACAAATTCAGTGGGAGTTCTATTCAATAGGACACTTCCCTAATGCAATCAAGGATCTCAGAAGGGAATATGTACCTTGAAATAGGCATTACATTCTTCCTAAATCTTATAACTCTCTTACATGAAGATATCCAGATGAATACTATATCTATAACATCAAACTCTAGGTCTCAACAAAAAATTTCATCATAGTTATTTTGTCAACTCTGATCAGCTTTGATGTGCCGTTAGATGCTCTTAACATTCTCCACCATTTCTTCGACCATTTGAGGACCAAGAAGTTTTTGTTCCCCAAATTCATCCCAAAATGTCGGTGTTCTACACATATTCCCATAAAGGGCTTAATAAATATCCATTTGGATTATTGAGTGGAAACTGTTGTTGTAAGAGGACTCAATTGAATGAATAATTTTTTCCCATCCGCCTTTGAAGTCCATTGACAAAGCTCCCAACACGTCCTCAACTATTTGAATAGTCCACTCAGATTGACCATCTGTTTGAGGGTGAAAGTTCGTGTAGAAGTTCAACCCAGTTTATAGAGCATATTGGAGACTCTTCCAAAACATAAAGGTGGATCTTGAATCTCAATAGGACATAATTTATATTGGTACTCCATACAGCCTTATAACTTCTCTGATGTATATCCATGCTATTTGATCGAGTGAAAAATCCTCTCAAATTTCAATAAAGTGTGTAGTATTTGTATGAAAATCCATAACAACCCAGATTGCATCGTTTCATTTGGATGTATTCAGAAGTCCGATGTAAATGTATTTGGTGATGTTTTCTCATTTCCATATTGGTATGGGTAATGGTTACTTTGTCCCCTTATAATTTTTCCTCTCATCCATCACTTACTATTATACCAATCACATTGATTTATATTTAGAGATCTCGTTCTTCTTTTCACCCAACCAATAGTGCTCCCAATGTTCTCAATACATATTTGTGTTTCCTGGGTGAATAGTGAAATTTGAACTATGTGCATCCATAAAAAGTTCATTATTTAACTCCATATTTTATTTGACACATAATCTTGACCCAAATATCACAATTCATTCTTCATTAACATTGAAATCTGAGGATTTCCATTTTTTGACAGTTTCTACTTTCTTCTGAATTCCCACATAATCTTTTTTGAGGGTCCTTTAAACATTCCAAAATAGAGGGTTGAGAAATCGTATTTTAAGGGATTGATTATTTTACCTTATTTAGGATTCTTATTTCCATCTTCATCAAATATAAGAAGATTTGATACTTTCCAACTCTCATCAATGATGGAATTGATGGGTCCTTTCTTCTTAGATCATCCTCTATCTTGTTCGCTTTCCTAGGGTGGTAATGGATTGACTAGTCATAATCTTGATGAGATCTAACCATCTTCATGGGCACATATTCAGCTCTTTCTGTGTGAATATATATTTGAGACTTTTTTGATCCATAAATATTTCACACTTCTCCCCAAAGAGATAATGCCTCCAGATTTTCAATGCAAAGATCACCATTTCCAACTCTATATCATGCATGGGATATTTTTGCTCATGATTTTTCAACTACCTTGAGCCATAGGCAATGGATGTTTTATATTTCATCAACACATAGCCCAGACCCTTCTTCAAAGAATTGATGAAGATTACAAAAATCTCCACAATTTTTGGTAGTGTGAGAATAGGAGAAGTGATAAGCATCTTCTTCAACTCCATGGATATTTCTTCAAATTCATAATTACAAGAACACTTGACTCCCTTCTGAGTTAGCTTATTAATTGGGTTTGACAATCAAGATAAATTTCTCACAAATTGGTGATAATTTCATGCTAACCACAAGAATCTATGGATATTTATCAAATATGTCAACCTTGGAAATCTCTCAATTGCTTTTCTTTTGGAATGATCAAAAGATATCACATTACTTGTTATGATGTGCCGCAATAATTGGACTTCCATAAACCATAACTCACACATGTTGTACATTTTATAGTGCTTCGCCTTTTATAAAGTCTCTAGTACAGTGCATAGATTCTCCTCATGATCCCCCTTGGTTTTGGACTATATAGGAATATCGGCTATAAAGAATACCAAAAAAATGAGGTAATCTCTAAGGACTCTATTCATAAAGTCCATGAATATTTCTAGAGAATTAGTTAGTCCTAATGTCCTTATTATGAATTCATAGTTCTCAAACCTTGTACAAAAAAGAATTCTTGCTGGTGTACTCTTTCACCATTACATGGTAATTTTAATGTCTCAGATTTTCCGTTTATTATTTTTAAATATTATATGGAATTATTTTGAGACCGGGCGTGAAGAAGACACATCATTCTGAGGTCCAGTGAGCATGGAATGGTGGTTTGAACCTTTTTTAGTTAAGTGAGTCGGCACTTGTGCGCGGTTGTGGAAGTTTCCAAATGAATGCCCGGATTAAAAATATAAGAGCACCGTTGCGTCCGGGATGACGACTTTACCTGAGAATGAGGCTAACCACAACTGGAACGGGTCGAGGTAAAAAGGTTAATTTTCGGATGTTTTAAGTAAAATAAAATAAATTAAATTAACCAGTTTATTTTATTTCTTTTAAGGAAACATCCGCTGCAGTGTGGCGACGGTGCAGCTCTTTCCTAAATTAATGAGGCGTCATAGTAACTTCAAAATGGCACTTCAATGTCATTAATGTTGCTGCATAATTAAATGTCAACTTGTTTCCCTTTTTAATGGGTTAACCAATTTTTGATCATTGGCAACGCTTGAGAAGAACCTCTGCCGAATCCGCAAGGCGTTGAAGCAATTCTCGACGATGAACGACAATGGTTCGAAACCAAGGATCATTGCGCCGACATTGAAGGATCACGACGGCTATGGCAGCATGGCGCCATCATCAACGATCTATCCATTAAAAAGGTAGGGGTTGTTGTGTTGATTTTTCTTTTCCCTGTATTTGAATTTAAATGACGAACGCGGATCAACCATGAACAAGATGATCTGCGGATCCTTACGTTCTTGCGGGAGGTTTTTCTTTGGGGTAATTTTGGAAAATTAATCAATGCTTTGTATTCATTTTGATCTTTTCTCTGTTTAAACCTATTAACGGGAGAGGATCAACGTCGTGATGAATGACGGAGGAGGTTCATTCCTCAATTTGTTTATTTGGATCCCTTCCTCCTTTTCCCCGCACTTTCTTCGCGTTCTTCACGGGGTGACGAACAACGGATCGTTGCACATTTGTTCTGTAATGCAATGATCCCAAACTGAGGGTTCGACATCGCAACGTTCTTGTGGAGGTGTGGCGATGATGGCTGTCGACAAATCGGACCAAATCGGAAAGGGTGTTCTTCGAACGTTCTTCACGCGAGAAGATCAATCATGTTTTCGGAGCCGATTGGAGGCCCAAAAATGACAGAAACAGCTTCGTGGCATCGGGGCGACCAAGACATGAATGTTTTGTGGATATCGGACGGTCGGATCAATGATCGGAGCACCACGGGAGGCGCGACGGCGGAGGTCTGCATTTTTGGAAATTTCCAGAATACATGGTGTGTACATCTAAAGAACATGTCGTGTAGTTATGATGGTGGTGGATACGGTTTTGGGGTCAGAGAATGATCTCACGGTGTGTGACCCCGGTCACACGGCATGTTGGACCTTCCCCGATGCTCGGCGTGTACTTCTAGTGGTACACGGACACAAGATTCTCTATACAGCTTCAGGCGGCATGGTGTGTACAGCTCGGCAGAGGCGGTTATGCGGAGCTCGGCGTGTATCCTAGGGATACATGGACACAAGATGGATACCACGACCATGTACTCCCTCACCCGACCAGGAGAGGTCACCATCACAGGTCACCCCGTGTGCATATTGCACGGGTTGGAGTGCACGGGTTGGTGACCATGTATGGGCACATGACCAGAGTACACGGAGCCAGCCCCAGTGACTTAGACACAGCGTGTACTCCATACTACACGCCGTGTATAATGTTTTCTACATGACCAGCCTCACGACACGGGCCGTTGTACACGGGCAGTACTCGGGGTCAGACAACACGGCGTGTATCATTTCTATATGTCGTGTACTTTTTGGAGAATGGCTTGGTACTTTTTTTTACCATGCCTTGAACATCTTTCGTTTGGGTTAGTGCCCCTTCTTATTTTCCCCTGAAGGTTAGGCATCATTCCCACATGCCGAATTATGATCCCGTCAGCAGGACTTTTCTGTGATAGAGTCAGGCATCCATCCGAGAGGCCCGGATCGAGATCCTTTATCCATTCCAAACCCTAGGTAGAGTCAGGCATCAGCATGACCAACTTTACCGGGCATTGATCTTCTACCTAGCAGGTGAATTTCGGATGAGTTGCAGTATCCTCCATGGCCCTTGCAGTGATCCTCATCTGTGTATCGAGATCTTTCCCACTCAAGAGTGTGTCTCCCGTAATGAGTGCTTCTATCTATCATAACCCTTCCACTTGGGAGTGTGTCTCCCATAATGAGTGTAGCTATATCTCGTGATAGTTCTGGATGAACATCACTTCTCATATGGATGTCATCATAACTATTAGACTCATGGAGTGTGTTCTCCCGGAACGAGCGTATCACGAAAACTTCGGATGGAATCCTTTGCGGGGGTATGCGGTTGCGTGACTTGTCTCTAGACCGCAGGAATGGGTTTTGAGTATATCTGGTTTGTTTTATATGTTTTGTAAAAATATATTATGCATAGCTGACTGTACCTTTACCTTGTGTACTGCTTTGTGGTTTTCAGGGTCCTCTACTGAGTATTGTTATACTCACCCCTGCACGGGATTTTCCCACACGTCTGGTACCGTGTGCAAACGAGTAGCCTTTTGAAAGAGTCCAGGGTGGATCAGTTCAGGACCGATCTTTCTGAGTTTCCTACAGGCCGAGGCGTTCCTACAGCTACGAGCAGCAGTCCCAGTACCTTTGTGCTTACAGGTTGGACTTTTCTGTTTTTTAGACTCTTGCTTTTGGTGGGCTTGTATTCTGGCCCACTTTACTTTTACAGTACTCTACCTTTCTTCATACTTTGTTGGTTAGGTTTACTTGTATGCATTAATTTTTGATCCTTAGTGTTTTACATTTTAGCATTTGTGGGCTTGAAGATGTGTCCATGTGTACGGGTACTTAGCCAATGCCTCCCATGTTAGTGACATGCCTACTCGGTGCTAGTCACCAGCCCTTGGCCTATTGGAGGCAGTATTGAGGAGTCACGATGCGGGCCCCACCGGGACGGGTCGTGACAGAGTGGTATGAGAGGTGGTCAGTTCTACCTTATGACCAAGAGTCTATGAGTTTGGTTAGGGTAACACGTGTTGAGTGTTTTGGGTTCAAATTTCAGGCCAGAGACACCTATGTTGGTGCGGCGGCCGACGTATCCATACACCAGGACTCTGGTAGCCTACATTTCGACCCGGTTCATGAAAACACTGGTTGCAGGGAAATAAAAGTTAGATGCATCATATAGGAATGGGTTTTGTCTTCCATATCCTTGGTTTCAGCTTTCCAGATATACTCATTGATCGTGACACATCTTGTTTCTTTACAGGATGCCTCCGCGATTCGTAACCGCTAGGATTTAGTAGCACGATCACAAGGATGACCCCCTCAGTGAAGAAGCTTCGATACAGGGACCAGTTCCCCAAGCGTTGCCACCTGGTGGTGCACCTGCTATACCACCATCGGTGGAGAAGCCAGTGGTACCTGCAGTACCGACTGGCGAGGAGCGCAAGCTTAGCGTGCTCCATGAGTTTTAGAGACAGAGGCCTCTTAGGTTCCGATGTGAGCTCGACCCTCAGGCAACTGAGGACTGGCTTGAGGCGGTGATCATAGTTTTTTGTCTAGTGAGGACACCAACAGACCAGATGGTGATCCTAGGAGCAAGCCTTCTTCACAGTTTTGTCGGACGATGGTGGAGTCTGACCACGCAGACTCATGACGAGGAGACTCTTTCGTGGACAGTTTCTGAGCGACTCTTTAGGGAGGAGTTCTATCTGGTTACGCTGAGAGCTGTGTGCATCCAAGAGCTTCTTCAGCTCTAGTAGGGCAGTATGACAGTGTCTGACTATTCATCGAGGTTCACCAACCTCGCCAGGTACTCGAAAGATATAGTCAGGGATCAGTACTTAAGGGATCAAACCTTTGAGCGAGGCCTATGGCGAGACAGCCGATCTAGTGTCGTGCCTCTATGCATATCAACCTATGCTGGAGTGCTCGAGCGGGCCATGGTGATCGAGAGATTCTTGGCAGAGTAGAGACAGTCGCCGGCAGTCAGCAGCAGGCATACAGGTGCGGAGACACCGGCAGCAGGGAGCCGACGTCAGACGTAGGGATCTGGACGTGGGAGACGTCATAGGAGGACCCAGGACAGGGGATCGATAGTCCAAGGCTCTCAGGCTGGATCTAGTCATCCTAGGGAGAAGCGATGCTACGCATGAGATGGCCGGGGGCATCTCGCTAGAGATTGCCCGATACACCGAGCTGTTGACAGGGAAGTGGTGGATGGGCCACCGAGACAGAGGCAGAGAACGGAGCAGGAAGATCCGCCAAGAATCGGACGTAGAAGAGAAGCAGGGAGAGCAGTAGGTGGTTTTCGACGCTTCGACTTACTTCCACCACCACCCCCAGGAGGTCCGCACTAGGCTTAGGGAGTTGGGGGACAGGGACGGGGACAGCTGCATGCGGTCGAGGCATACGACCCAGGGGCTCCAGGGATGATTCGAGGATGATCTGTGTCTTTTCTACCTTAGCTATAGTACTCATAGACAGAGGTTCCAGTCATTCCCTTATAGACACATGTCTTGTATAAAACCTCGAGATTCCGGTAGAACCGTTGACTCGATCCTAACGCTTGGAGAAACATACGGGAGGAGACTCGACGATCACGAACCTCTGCAGACAGTGTGATCTTACCCTTGGAGGCGAGAGTTTCGGTTTGAACCTCTTGGTGGTAGCATCGAGGCCTTACGATGTCATTCTCAGTATGGATTGGTTATCTTCGGTCCATGCCCAGATTGACTGTTTTAGGCAAAGAGTGTGGTGTTTCCACTGTGATGGAACAAGGTTTTCCTTTGTCGGAGAAAAGGAAACCGAGGAAGCACAAAGTGGGCTCATGCATAGGAGGGTGCAGCCGATCACTCATGAGTTGGCTAGCCTTACCCTCGGAGAAGTAGATGTTATGAGCTCTCAGTTCCTAGCCTTGGTGGCGGAGTGTGAGGACGCCTTTCCAGAAGATGTTACAGGGTTACCTCCCCGCTGGGAAATTGACTTCTACATGGACTTACACCCCAGGATGACACAGATTTCCTCATCGGCATATCAGATGGCTCCCGCAGAGCTTCGCAAACTGAGGGTGGAGTTGGAGGATTTGCAGAGCAAGGGTTTCGTGAGACCCAACGTTTCACCCTGGGCAGCCTCGGTCTTGTTTTCCAAGAAGGCAGACGGGAGTCTGAGGTTGTGTGTGGATTACCGGCACCTGAACCATGTGATGGTGAAGAACAAGTATCCACTGCCAAGAATTGATGACCTCTTCGATCAGCTAAGAGGGGATCAGTGGTTCTCGAAGATTGATCTTTAATCAGGCTATCACCAGCTACGAGTACGGGATGAGGATATACCGAAGACAGCTTTCAGATGTCTCTACAGTCACTATGAGTACTTGGTGATGGCCTTTGGTGTGACGAACGTCCCGGCAGTGTTCATGGAGTTGATGAACCGGATCTTCCAGCCATACTTTGACAGGTTCATAGTGGTCTTCATCGACGACATCTTTGTGTACTCGGCATCATAGGAAGAGCACGCGAGACACCTGTGGATGGTTCTGGACATACTCCGAGAGAACCAGCTTTATGGAATGCTCTCGAAGTGTCAGTTCTGGATTCAGGAGTCCAATTTCTGGGACATGTCATCTCAGCAGATGGAGTAGCTATAAACCCAGCCAAGGTGGAGGCTGTGTTAGCAAGGGAGCCACCTCGGAGCATGACAAAGGTGCGAAGCTTCCTTGGGTTGGCAGAATATTACCGGAGATTCATCCCTGATTTCTCCCGGATATCAGCACCGATGACAGCCTTGACCAGGAATGGGCAACCCATCGTGTGGAACGAAAAGTGCCAGAAGGCTTTTGATTAGCTAAGACAGAGTTTGACGAGCACCCCAGTCTTGAGGTTGCAAGAGGAGGGTGTCGAGTACATAGTTTTCTACGATGCATCAGGTACTGGGCTCAGCTGTGTCCTAATGCAGTGGCACGCGGTGATTACTTATGGTTCGCGCCATCTTAGGCCTCATGAGCAGGACTATGCGACCCATGATCTCGAGTTAGCAGCGGTAGTCTTCGCACTGAAGATATGGTGACACTACCTTATGGGCGAGCGGTTCATTGCCTACTCTAACCACAAGAGACTCAAGTACATCTTCTCACAGAAGGATCTGAATCTGAGGCAGAGGTGTTGGCTAGAGTTCCTCCAGGACTATGATTTCGAGATCATCTATACTCCTGGGAAGGGGAACAAGGTGGCAGACTCTCTTAGCCACGTTACAATTATCCTTCGTGGATGGTGAGGTCACAGCCTACCTATAGTCGATGGTTGTCACCCCTCCACTCTTACATCGAGTTAGGAAGGCACAGCTTGGGGATGTCGACTGTGTGGCTTTACGTGCTCAGTTAACCACAGAACATGCTCCTGATGGATTTTTGCAAGGTGGGGATTACATACTTATTTTCAGAGGACTCACTATTGTACCAGTGGTGTTCCAAGAGGATGTCCTGAGGAAGTTTCATACATCCCCTTTGGAGGTACATCCTGGAGTGGAAAAGATGTACCAGGATCTCCGACGACAGTTCTGGTGGTTAGGCATGAAGAAGGCAGTAGTAGAGTTTGTTTCTCGATGCCTCACATGCCAGCAGGTGAAGGCTGAACACCAGGTTTCAGTAGGGTTAGCTCACCCCTTGGAAGTTCCAGAGTGGAAGTGGGATGGAATAGCGATGTACTTCGTGGCAGGCTTACCACGGACGTCCAAGGGGCACGATTCCATCTAGGTGGTTGTTTACTGACTCACCATGTCAGCCCACTTCCTAGCTATCAGGGAGTAGAGTTCCGTAGAGAGCTTCGGACGCCTCTATATACAAGAGATATCTTGGATTCATGGCATCCCCTCGACTATAGTCTCAGACTGAGACACCCGATTCACATCCCAGTTGTGGAAGGGATTGCAGGAGGCTTTTGGGACTCAGCTATGCTTGAGCACAGTGTTTCATCCCCAGACAGATGGTCAGACAGAGAAGAACCATTCAGGTTCTCGAGGATATGTTGTGGGCATGTATCTTGGACTTTGGTCGCAGCTGGGAGGACCACCTACCACTGGTGGAGTTTTCATACAACAACAGCTACCACTCCACCATTGGAATGACATCGTTCGAGGCTTTCTATGGGAGACACTGTCGGTCACCGCTTTGCTGGACCATCCCCGGAGAGTCCGCACTCATTGGTCCAGAGTTAGTGCGAGATATCATAGAGAAGGTGCAGATCATCCGGGAGTGGATGAAGACTGCACAGAGCCGGCAGAAGTCTTATGCTGACAAACAACAGAGGCCTCTAGAGTTCGAGGAGGTAGACCATGTTTTTCTTCAGGTCTCACCTCGACGTGGGATGCGGAGATTTGGTCGAGGTGGAAAACTATCTCTGGGGTTCATCAGACCTTTCTAGATACTGGACAGAGTTGGAGAGGTGGCGTACCGCCTAGCTCTACCGCCACATTTGCATCGGGTACATGATGTCTTCCACGTGTCGCAGCTGAGGAGGTATGTGCATGACCCATCGCACGTCATCGACTGGGGCGTGCTGGACATCGAGGATGGAGGGACCTTTGCTGAGTACCCGGTGGAGATTGAGGATCGGTAGGAGAGGATCCTTCGTGGGCGATCGATTCCCTTAGTGTGCGTCTGGTGGAAGCACGGGAATCTTCAGGAGAGCACGTGGGAGGGGGAGGCCCAGATCCGTGCCCAGTACCCTCATCATTTTGAGTAGCCTTTGTTTTGGCTTTTCGGGGACATAAAGCCCCAAGGTGGGGAGAATGTAATGTCTCAGATTTTTCGTTTATTATTTTTAAATATTATATGGAATTATTTTGAGACCAGACGCAAAGACGACACATCATTCTGAGGTCCAGTGAGCCCGGAATGGTGGTTTGATCCTTTTTTAGTTAAGTGAGTCGACACTTGTGCGCGGTTATGGCAGTTTCCAAATAGATGCCCGGATTAAAAATCTGAGAGCATCATTGTGTCCGGGATGATGACTTTACCTGAGAATGAGGCTAACCTCAACCGGAACGGGTCAAGGGAAAAAGGTTAATTTTCGGACGTTTTAAGTAAAATAAAATAAAATAAATTAACCAGTTTATTTTATTTATTTTAAAGAAACATCCGTTGTAGCATGGCGACGGTGCAACTATTTCCTAAATTTATGACACGTCATAGTAACTTCAAAATGGCAAGTCAACATGATTAATACTTCCACGTAATTAAATGTCAACATGTTTCCCTTATTAATGGGTTAACCAATTGTTGATCGTTGGCAACGCTTGAGAAGAACCTCTGCGCAATCCGCAAGGCGTTGGAGCAATTCTCAATGATGAACGGCAAAGGATCAAAACCAAGGATCGTTGCGCCGGCATTGATGGATCATGATGACAATGGCAGCACAACGCCTTCATCAACGATCCATCCTTTCAAAAGGTAGGGGTTGTTGTTTTGATTTTTCTTTTCCCCATATTTGAATTTAAACGACGAACGCAGATTAACCACGAACAATTTGATCCACGGATCCGTACGTTCTTGCGGGAGGGTTTTCTTTGGGATGATTTTGGGGAATTAATCGATGATTTATATTCATGTTGATCTCTGCTCTGTTTAAACCTATTAATGGCAGCGGATCAACGCCGTGATGAACAACAGCTGAGGTTCGTTCCTCAATTTGATTATTTAGATCTCTTCCTCATTTCCCCTGCACGTTCTTCACGTTCTTTGCGAGGCGACGAACAACAGATCGTTGTGCATCTGTTCTACGATGCAATGATCCCAAACCGAAGGTTCGACATCACATCTTTCTCGTGGTGGTGTGATGACGATGGTGGTCGAGAAATCAGACCAGATCGGAAAGGGCGTTCTTCGAGCGTTCTTCGTGTGGGAAGACCAATCTTTTTTTCGGAGCCGATCAGAGGCCCAAAAATGACGGAAACAGCTTCGTAAAGTTGGGGCGACCACGACCTGATGGTTTCGTGGCGATCGGACGGTCATATCAATGATCGGAGCACCACGGGAGGCGCGATGGTAGAGGTCTGTGTTTCTATAAATTTCTAGAATACACGGCGTGTACTTCCGAAGAACACGTCGTGTAGTTCTAATGGTGGTGGCTAGGGTTTTGGGGTCAGAGAAGGATCACACGGTGTGTAACCCCGGTCACACGGCGTGTTGGACCTTCCCCGAAGCTCGGCATGTACTTCGGGTGGTACACGGACATAGGATGCTCTACACGGCTTCAGGCGGCACGGCGTGTACAGCTCGGCAGAGGCGACTACGCGGAGCTTGGCATTTATCCCGGGGATACAAGGACACGAGATGGAGTACAGGACCGTGTACTCCTTCACCCGGCCCGGCGAGGTCACCAGCACAGGTCACCTCGTGTGCATATTGCATGGGTTGGAGTACACGGGTTGGTGACCGTGTATGGGCACATGGCCAGAGTACACGGATCCAGCCCCAGTGACCTAGACACAGCATGTAATCTGTACTACACACCATGTATAAAGTTTTCTACATGACCAGCCTCACAACACGGTCCATTGTACACGAGCAGTACCCGGGGTCAAACAACACGGCGTGTATCATTTCTACAAGACGTGAACTTTTTGGAGAACGGCTTGGACCTTTTGTTCACCGTTCCTTGAACATATTTCGTTGGGGTTAGTGCCCCTTCTTCTTTTCCCATGAAGGTCAGGAATCATTCCCTCACGGTGAATTATGATCCCTTCAGCAGGACTTTTGTGTGATAGAGTCAGGCATCCATCCGAGAGGCCCGGATCGATATCCTCTATCCATTCCAGACCCTAGGTAGAGTCAGGCATCGGCGTGACCAACATTACCGAGTGTTGATCCTCTACCTAGAAGGTGAATTTCGGATGAGTCGTGGTATCCTCCATGGCCCTAGAAGTGATCCTCATCTGTGTATCAAGATCATTCCCACTCAGGATTGTGTCTCCCATAATGAGTGCTTCTATCTATTGTAACCCTTCCACTCACGAGTGTGTCTCCTGTAATGAGTGTAGCTATATCTCGTGATGGTTCCTGATGAACATCACTTCTCGGATGGACTCCATCCAAACTATAAGACTCGTGGAGTGTGTTCTACCGGAATGAGTGCATCACGGATCTTCGGATGGAATCCCTTGCGGGGGTATGCGGTTGTTTGACATGTCTCTAGACAGTAGGTCTGGGTTTTGAGTATATCTAGTTTGTTTTATATGTTATGAAAACATATATTATGTATAGTTGATTGTACATTTACTTTGTGTACTTATTTTTGGTTTTCGGGGTCCTCTACTGAGTATTGTTATACTCACCCCTGCACGGGCTTTGCCCGCACGTATGGTGTCTTGTGCAGACGAGCAGCCTTTTAACAGAGTCCAGGGCAGACCAGGTCAGGACCGAGCTTTCTGAGTTTCCTACAGGCCGAGGCGTTCATACATCTACGAGTAGTAGTCCCAATACAATTGTGCTTATAGGTTGGACTTTGCAGTTTTTTAGACTCTTGCTTTTGGTGGGCTTGTATTCTGGCCCAGTTATCTTTTACAATACTCTACCTTTCGTCATACTCTATTGGTTGGGTTTACTTGTATGCATGAATTTTTGTTCCTTAGTGTTTTATATTTCAGCATTTGTGGGCTTGGAGATGTGTTCGTGTGTACAGGTACTTAGGCAATGCCTCCCTTGTTAGTGACATGACTACTCGGTGCTAGTCACCAGCCCCTGGCCTATTGGAGGCGGGCTTGGGGAGTCACGATGCGGGCCCCACAGAGACGGGTCGTGACAGCAATATCCCCACTATAGATCCACCTTGGAGAAGTATTTTACTCCACATGGCCGATCGAACAAGTCATCATTTCAGGGAAAATGGTATTTTTTTCATTATAATGATTTTTTTTGATCTCACAATAATCAATAAAAAGGTGCATTGAACCATCCTTCTTCTGGATGAAGGGGACTAGTTCACCCCATGATAAATCACTTATATGTATAAACTATTATCCATATTCACGTATATTTGTTGATTCAGCTCCTCATGCTCCACCAAATCAATTCTATACGGAGTCCTAGATATTGTAAATGAATCAGGTATATGATCAGCCATGAATTCAACATCTCTTATAAGAGGAAGACCAGGAAATTCCTCTAAAAACACATCAGTGAATTACCTCACAATAGGAATGTCATTAAGGATGGTTCCTTCCACAGACCCAATATATTTGTGTGCTTATATGGAAGTAATATCCATTCTTGAGATGATGGTGATAAAGAATATTCGTACTCCTCCTGACACATGTATAGAATCAGGGGTCAATTCACCATATGGAGAGTGATTTCCCTCTTGATATAATTTATATTGGCTCTATATAGGGAAATCCAATCCATGACAAACATTTTATCAAATTACACCAAGGGAAGTATAATGAGGTTCGTTAAGAAGTTCAATCCATAAATTATGATATAAGAGTTGTTATATTCATGGGATGCAATAATTTCCCCATTTTTCATTTTCACCAACATCTCTAATTCCATTGCTTGTTTTTATGATTGGATTGTTCTACTAAACATTTTAGATACAAAAGAATGTTTAGAACCAGAATCAAAAAGTACATTCACTATTCATGAGTGAATAACCATAGTACTTATCACCACTTCATTTTCAGGATTCACATTAGTGGTTATAATGGAAAAAACCTCACCCTTTCTGCCATAGAGGTTTTTGGTTTCCTCCAAAAACCCTTGGCTTAGGAAATCGGTTCACAAATTTCTCTGGTTACTTGCAGTTGTAGTAATGAACAATGCATTGAGGATAGAATAGAGTGTGTCTTTCCTCTATCACAGTACCGGGTTTTTACGTCCATCACTAGCTAGGTGACCTTTTTTCCAGCACCAAAATCATTTCATCATCCTGTTCAGGAAATTTCCAACATTCTTCTTTCCACACATTTGACAAGAAGTGGTGCTCAAATTTTTTTGAACCATTGTATTTAATAATAATACATCCATATTTAATGTCCTCCTTTCACTTCATATCCCCGTGATACCTCTGAGATTATCTAATATGCATATTGACTTTGAGGGAACATAAGACAATATACCCAAAGCTATCAAAGTTGTGAATCTCTACGTACTTCCATAGGTTAGGTTTCATCCCCCCAAAGAAGAAGTCAACCTTGTATTTGGGGGTAACGACAAAACCAAAGGCGTATCATGCAAGTCTGGTGAATTTTTTCACATGCTCCCAAATAGATTCATCATCCCTTCTCTTGAGTCCAAGGAAATCCCTTTCCATAAAGAGATAGAGGGTGAGGGGAAAATATTTATCAAAAAAAATTATGTAAATACTTCTATCCCATTACCTCAATCTCTCATATTTTTTTATCAATGTACACTATTAATTAGCTTCACCCACTATACGATAAGTAGCCAGTAGAACCTTCTCATGTTTGGAATAGTGAAGGATGGAGAAGATATTCTCAATGGTTTTGATCCACTATTCAGTTATTGAGCTATCAGATGATCCATTGAAAGTAGGAGAGCATTGTACCATGAAGATCTCAGTTGTGAATTCTTCATTCTTTGGGGGATTGAACATCCCTCTAGATCCAGGTTTCTATTCAAAACATGACATAACTGGGAGAGTATCTTCACAAAGTTTGTGATTCTTTCTCCCATTGGATTGGGCATCTCAATAGAGAAATCATTACTTTGATCTTCACATCAGTTGTTAGACTGATTCCTACAATTACCTTCCATTGACTAGAATAAAAGGAAAAATAAGGGGTAAATATTTTAAACTATTAAACATATAAAGGGGGATCCAAGGACAGAAATGGATAGCATATAAATTACATTTATCTCCTTAACATATGAATTTCAAATATTCTATATAATTTATCAATGATCTACTTCCTAACATATATTCTTAGATGCATTTTTTTTTGTTCCCCTAATAATAGTTTGTACTAAGCTTATGAATTTCCCAAAGAAGATTCACCAGGATTGTCAAACCAAGAGTACAAAAAGGCTTATTGTTGTGAACCACTTCTTGTTTGAGTCTATAACAAAGTAGTGTTTTTGGGTTTTACCCCTAGATAAAACTATTCCAGAGCCACCTATACTTGTTTGTATCTAAATCGGGTTTTATTTTCTTGATAAAAAACTTCCTCTACACCAAAAAGTATTTAGGGATTATTTTATGATATATATTTTTACCCCTAAGTATTTCACTAGACATTTTTAATGTTAATCTCAAAAATAACTAAACCTATCCTATGATACCAACTATAACAACTCTGTTCTTTATAACATATTTAATCATGATTTATTACATAAACTTTCACTTAATAAAAATCAGAAGATCGAGGGGCCTACTGTATTTGGGGCGTAGGAACATTACATAAAATCATAAAACATGATATATACATCTTTATTGAAAACTTATTTTACATGACCACAACATTCCATTATACTTATCATTTCATGGGATAACCTGAGCAAATTTATAAGAAAAAAATGATCTATAAAGCTCATTAAGTTAGTAAATAAGGAATAACATAAAGAATATAATAAATGTTAGGTATTAGACATATAAATGGGGCATAATAGAAACATGATCATAGGGGCATGATATAGAATGATTATCATAACATGGAAATGTGGAAACAACTTAAAATAGTGTATCATTAACATAAAGGAATCAGATAAACCCTTGTCCCAACATGATGGAAAAAGTACTGTTTAGGAATCAGATAAAACCTGATCCAAACATGACATATCATGATACTAAACATTACCCAATGTATTGGGGCGCTATTAGGGTGCACCCTTCGAAAACATTTCAATCTAATTCTTATGTATGCCACATAGATCGTATAACATGGATTCATTAAACATAATTATTTATTCAATGATCTAATAATGTGTAATAAATACATGTAATTCACCAATCATTAATTATATGTTCATAAAGGTTAATAACCTTGATATAGGAATGGGTATGTTATTCACTACATGGTGATTTTGGCATGGGAAATCGGGGTTCAATTTTGGCAGCATAACAAAATCATGTGGAAATTCATACAATTGGTTGATGAGAGAGAAAATGGTATATCATCATTAATACATGAAATTTGTATTTATTTTGTTATGTAAAATAATATCCCAACATATTAAATGTAATTTAATATGTATAATACAAGTAATGTGTTTGAAATGGAAATGAGACGAGAGAAATCCCTTACGTAATTTCGGCACAATAATGGCGTAGGTAAGTGTCTAAATGGGTGAGGATAAATGATACCACATTTAAATAACATAAAATTTATAGTAGTTAATTTATTAGAAAAGGATTAAAATATATCCAATAGAAAATAAAAAGATTAATTTCAAACAAGTTTCTTGAATTGAAAGGGAGAGAGAAATGTGAGGATCCCTTACAGGGATGTGTGATCCCATAGGCATGGGATAGGATTCTTGGGAGATTAAGGACACCTTGGGAGGACTCTAAGATATATATATAAGAGTGTAGTTGAGATTAAAATAGATTTAGTGAAGAGGAATGGTTGATTAGGTGGGTTTATATAGGAAATGTGGGGGTATTCTTTATTATTTTTGTTTTGGACCCTACACACTAAAATATTCAAAACCATAAACTATAACTTGGTTCATTCCCATGGTTTATATAATAGGGGAGTGGTATACATTATTTTAAATGGATAATTTCTGAATATATTAAAATATTTCCCATGATTCTGTAGAGGTGAGTCACACATCCATGGAAATGATTTTAAAAGCATAAAATATTTCATATGTCTTTGAGGATTAACTAAGGCTTTATAAATATATAAAATTAACCTAACATTACTTTATTTCAAAAGAAAAATAAAGTTGTCCTAATATAACCTTTATAGTATTTTATTACATCACTATTGGGTCATTATGATGTCATAAGACACATTATGTTTTTATAAGGTATTTAATGTTTACCCAAAAATTCAACTATCTAATAAAATTATGAAAAATTAATCATTGGATAATTTTGACATCATGGTCCCAAAAATAATATTCATTTTATCTAAATAATTTTATGAAAATAGGAATTTTTTTTTGAAATAAAAAAATTGACATTTATTGAAAATTGACGGGTTTTGGCAACAATAGTTTTCAAACCTTAATAATGATTACATTTGGATTCATAAAAAATATACGATATTTTATATTTAATCAAAGTAATTTAATAATAAAATTTTTGGAAAATTTTATTTAATTCCAAAATCCATTAAGTCATCAACACAAGTTTCTTAAATGATTTTTATTATTAACCAAAAAATATTATTTTTATTTAAAAATTATTTACAAAGTATCAATAATAAAATAAAAGTATATTAATTATTCTATACAGAAATACCAAACATAATCATTATTAAAGGATCTTGTTACATATCACTTTATTACACCAACTTATTCTCTAAGATTAAGGTGTGTGATGGTGAGGCCTTCATGGGGTTGTTCAGTGAACATGGTTTGGGTCGTGATCTCAATGGGCTTGAACTTCTCGAGTAAATTGTTTGCCCATGCTTAAGTTGTTGGGTACCATCTTGGTAATGGTTTATGAAGAAGCCTATAAATTATATCTCCCTTGGATTCTCTGATAAATGGGATTCATAGGGTATGATCTTACTTGTTGAGGCCATCAATTCCTTTTCTTGTGTCCAAATGATTTGTTAAAACCCTATATTTATACTAGTCATGTGATCACTATCCAAAGGCTATATTATCAATGGTAAGGATACTTACCATTCATATAAATACAATTGGATATAATAAAACAAAATGAGTTCATGTGTTTTTTATATCTATAAGAAATTTAATTAAAATAATGGGAATTTTATTCATAACAGTTTGGGTGATTACATTGATCAACGTACATTACATGGTATATATGTTATGATAGCCTGTTGTATAATACCCAATGCTTGATACAAGAATACAAGTTATAGTAGATCCTGAAAAAAATAAATATGGAGATCTAGATTGGATGATGAAATGATATGATTAATGAGATGGACTTTGTGATACTTAGCCCTGTTTTCTTTGATTTGGATTCTTTTAGATAGTGATGGATCATGATGTATGATGTTGGGGTAGAGTGGCATACTTTTGGAGAGGCGATAGCGGGGAACCTCTGTTTCATTAATATAACATATGACCTCTTGTATTTGATACTTTTTTATAGATATTCATATTGAGGTTAGGAACATATTATAACTTTATAAGTGATTATTTAGTTTCCCTTTTTATTCACTTGGCTTTATCATTATTTATTTTTATTTTTAATGAGTGGAACCAGATAGGATGCTACAAAATATATTGCTATACTCACCAACACTTATATAACCATTTTACATAAATTTATAAATAAATTTTGAGATTTTGATGTATATTACTAGATCATGGTTTTTTAGGAGATGTTTTGGATTCATGGTCCTTACCATTATTACCATTTTTACATGTAGTTTTACTTCAGAGTTTTTTTATTCTATATGATATTACACATAAAAACAAGGTTTTTTATTTATCTATATAAGTGGGAGAATATTTTTGTATATTTAATATCTATTTTTTTAATGTTTTCTCTTAGATGATAATTCCAATAATTATTTTGTAGGATATACCCATAGTACATGTTAATAGTATGTGGCCTATTTTAAAAGGGATTCAAGTACTGATTATCCTCCTCCTCTCATTAACAACACATGTGAGGTACCTTTTGGGGTTGGATCATGATAGAGTGTTATAAATGGTTTAGGTTGAGGGATTGGTTGAAATTTGGAGTAAGACATTGATGAGTACTTCTTGGGTTGGTAATTAAACATTTTTATCTATGTTTAGTAAGAAAATTAAATAAGGGAGGCCCACCAGTATAAGATATTTTGGACACCCTACTATATTATTCAAAAATATATAATTTTTTTTATCATACATAGTGAAATGATACTAGTTTTGGGGTTGGAAACTATGAAAAGTTCATGAATCATTCTTCTTTACACCTATATTTTAAATGGGTGGGTCATAGGATAAATTAAAAATTAAATAAAGTACAAATTAATTAATGATAAATATTCAATATTCTATGTTTATATGTATCTAACAATTTTTTTTATGTCTGTGTCTCTAGGTAAACATCCTCATCAGGTTCGTATCGAATAT
Source organism: Viscum album (assembly GCA_963277665.1). Classification (NCBI taxonomy): domain Eukaryota; kingdom Viridiplantae; phylum Streptophyta; class Magnoliopsida; order Santalales; family Viscaceae; genus Viscum; species Viscum album. Next base: position 2,011,906,640 of record OY728155.1, read on the forward strand.
GTTTTGTAGGATATTCTAGTATATCTCAGTATAGTAGAGGTGTATGATGATGTTATCAATAGGGGAAAATTTGAAGTGTTTTGTCACCAAATTTTGTAGAAGTATGATGGATTTGTTTTATGATCAATGACATAAGGATTATTGGAGGTGGTTGATATATTTTTTAGTTCAATTCCAACTTAGAAGTAGTATAGGGTTTCATTAGCCATTAAAATACTACATTGAGTAGTGAGGTAGTACTAGATCTTATTACTTGAGGAACACAAGGTGTTCAAGGTCTCATAAGAAATGATCATATTATTATTCCAAGAAGTGTTTATTTCTCCAATAGTGATCTTGGCCAATAATAATGAGTTTTATACCATTTTATGTGGTAGTTCTATCATGAGAGAGTTCAGGATCCCTTTATGTATCCTCCTATATTATGATTTATAGCTATTTATAGATTATCAAAACTTGGTGACTCATTTTTAATAAGTTTTACATCTATATATGTAGCACATTGTTTTCTTTTTTATTCTCTAGATGTATATCTAGAAAGAGTAAAGGGAATATATTGTTGAGAGGATTTTTTTCAAGACTCCATTTATCATTATAGGGGAAAATTCATTATTAGTCATAAAGTAGAGCCATGTGCTAGGTTACCCAGTTTCCTAAATAACAAGACATTTAGAAAGTCAGGGGTAGGTCCCAACCCTCAAAATCTCGTTTCTCTAGGAGTGGTGGATCTCATTCCATTCCAAAGGATCATATATGCACTTTTCTTTTGGAGGTTGAGTTAATTAATAATGGGAGTTCATGAAAATTATATGAAATAAAAAGACACTTTGTATTCCATTCTAAGTCCCTCCATTGATGTCGTTTCAGTTGAGGAAATGGTACCAAAATACTCCATTATTCAATCACATGGGAGGGGAAGAGGTAAGGATATAATATCTCCATTAATCTACTTAACTTTCAATAGCATATCCTATTTATAAAGGTGGTCAATATTAGTGTCAATAATTTCATAGAGAAGTTCATGGCCAACTTCTTGCTCTATTGTATCTAGCATTTGGAATGGTAAACATCATTCAAGGAACCCTTCACTTAATTTCTACTTTGGTGAATTATGTGTTTGATTCATAATATACACACTCTGTTATATTACCTAACCTATTCAAACTTTGGTACTTGAGGTGTATATACATTGAATTCTAATAGTGTTGACTGTGATAGTTAGAGGTTGATATTATTTATATGAATGATATATATACTATGATGTATTACTATGGAAGCACTGCTCTTTGTGAAACAATCTCTGTTTATGGATATATCTTACAGAATCATCCTTGGAATGGATTTTCTATATTCCATGTAGCTTTTAATAGATTACTTTAAGTGTCTGGTTATGTTCTATGATTTTTATATAGGTAATTTCATGTTATTTAGATAGAGATACTCTTCGTTGGGTTGAATGATTTTTCTTTCATTTTTTTCCAGGATTTTTTCACTAATGTTGAGTTCATCTAAGGATCACCTATCATTGTTTCATAGGGTTGTGTAAGGACACCATTATTTTTTCCTAAGGGAAAGCAGTGTTACCTTGTTTATAAGTGTTTCAATATGGTATTAAGTTACAACCAATCATTTATTCTATCAAGATGTATCTATATAGAATAACACCTTTTTATTTGTTAGTGAATTGAATAAATATTGATGAACTTTTTATGTGAGGTTTTTTATTAGATTATTTCACCTTGTTGTGCACCATTTTTTTCTATTAAGAATATCAATTATAGATTCCATATATGAATTGATTATAATTTCTTCTGTCAAGTTATATTGATGAAATGTTGTCCTCTTATATGTATTATTAGTTTATTCAATCATCTAAAGTTTTCAATTTTTTTCTTGAAGATCTATTTTCATTTGTGATATCATTGTATTCTAGTGAATAATGAAGATGTTACAAAAACTACATTATGATTTTGATGAGGGAATTTAGAGTTTATTTTGGTATCGTTTTATGTGATGAATACTCCAAACATGTTCATGGGTGTCAAAAATTTAGTGTTCATAGATATTCTTGATCATTTGATGGTGGTTTTAATATATTTAATTTGTGTGTACTCCACATATAAGGTAAAGAATGTATATCACATGTGTTTAGTTTAAGTGGTTTGATTTCATCCATAGTTATTTGGTAAATTTTCAATTTCACGAGTCTTAGAATCAATATGATCAATTCATAGTACATGTAAATTTATAGAGAGTACTATATATGGATCCCTCAAATATCTAATAAGTGGTTTCTTAGACATCACCCATGAAAATCAGAGGGGCAGAGTTTTCTCAGTACTGTGGGATATTATAGGGGGGTCATAAAAACATTCACTTGGGTTAAAACTCATCTAATTTCCCCTACTAGAACGTATAATAAATTTTTGGTTAATGAACATTTTAGATATATTTTCCTTAAATTAGGGATTATTTGTTCAGAACCCAATGATCTCGAGTTGGCAGCATTTGTTTTTTTTTAATTTGAGAAAAAAATAATTCATCGATGTGAATTTTATGGTTTTTGCTAATCATAAAGGCCTAAGGTGTGTAGTCTCCAAGAATTACTTGATCTAGTTGAAATGAAGGCTTATATAATTCTTGAAGGATTATGACATTATATTTCTTATACAACAGGAAATGTGAATGTTCTAGTTGATGTTTTATGTAGGAATTATAGCCTTATTGTAGTCTGTGGATCTAGCGATTCCTAGAGAGTGATGGATGTTCTCTTTGAAAAAAATCATGATATGGGTGGGAAAGGAGGTATATGTTTTCTTTTAGAAAATAAAATGCAGTGTAATCTAGTATTATATATAGAGGAGTCCCAGTTAGGTGATACTGTTATAGAGGTTTGGAGAGTCTGAGTTTTCTTTGGTGATTATCATAATGGCTGATATATAGATGAGTAGAATAACGTGTTGTTAGGGGGATGGAGTTTTTATCCCATTAGAGATGACTGGTATGGTTATCTATGGTTTCAATATCTCCAACTTAGTGGTATATCATGGTTGAAAAATGATAAACCTAGATCTGAGAAGATAGTTTTCATGGATTGGGTAGAAGTTTGCAGTTGTGGATTTTACTTCTAGATATTTATTTTACTAGATAGTGAAGTCTATGTATCGTATTCCTAGGGTTTTTCTTTATCCATGAGATGTTCATAAGTGGAAGAAGGGGGACATTATGAAGGAAATCATTATTTTTTTACCTTTTGATCAGGGAGGTAATGGTTTTGTACATGTGATAGAGTATAATTTGATGAAATATTCACACTTTATAGTAGTTAAGTATTCTTCCTTTGTAGAGTTTTTTCAAGGAAATATCTCCAAGAGATTGTGAGACTCCATTGAGTTTTGAGTATAATCATATATGATCATGATCAACATTTTACATAGTGTGTGAAGCGTTCTTAAGCATTATTTTGGATCTTAGTTATGCTATATAAATACTTTTCATTAGTATATAGATGATCAGATAGATGATATTTCCCAAAGACTTAAAGACATGTTAAATTCATGTGTCTAGGATTTTGGAGGTTCTTGGATGAGGAACATTCCATTCATCAAGTTTTCATTAAATAAAATTTTTCACTCCTCCATTATTATGTAACCATTTGAATATTAGTATTAATGACCTTACCATTATCCATTATGAAAGAATTAGTTCAAAGAGGAAGTTCTTCACATGCCTGAACGACTACAGATAATAGAAATGATGGTTCAGGGGAGTTGTGAGCAGTTTAATTCATCATAATATCCTTAGAAGTATAATTTTGATAATAAGGGAGAGATCTACAGTTCAAATTTAGAGATCATGTTTTACTAAAATTAACTCCTCATTATGGTTAGTGAAGGTTTGTTCATGGTAGAAAAATGTACCCATAGTTTTTTAATCCATTCAATGTGATGAATTATTTTTAAGTTGTGGAATATCATATATGATATTCCCTAAAAATGATCCATATACATCTTTCATTCTATGTGTTAATACTCTTCCATTAACTTTGTTAAAATTACCAAATCATTGATTTTGTTGAGATAGATGTTGATGATGATTATGCGTCCTTTGAGGAGTGGATTTTTCAGATCACAGACCATTAGGATAGGGGGTTTTAATGTATGTTGTTCCATTGGTTCATGTCTTATATCAACACAGTGAAATGTAGGAGAGGACATGGTTAAATGAGTCATAGATGTGAAATTAGTACCCTTAGTTGTATCTTCTTTAGTTCTTCTCTTGTATCATTTCCAATTTGTGGTTTTCTTCCATTTATGTTTTAACATATAGTTTCCACTTCATTAGGAATGTTGTTTCCTTACTCCCATTTGAGGGGTATCACCCCTAGAGCGTACTTTGGAGCTTGTTGTTGTAATTTTTTTGTTATTTTTTTGCTTCCACTATATGTGGTTATTAAGATCTAGTGATGGAATAATTCTTGAGAGTAATATCATGGGGTAAGCATTCAAATGTACATTTACTCCCTTTTATCTACAGTTGTGGTTTTGAATTATTGAGTGTGGGAATGGTTTGATATATATCTAATTAAAGGTCTCAAATCCTACTATCCCTTCACATTGTGTTCTTTATTTGTGAAAGGTTACAATATGAGATTCAATGAGATACTAGGGGATATATTAATTAAAATATTAGATATAGAGGATTCTACAATATGGATCCCTAGGTTGATCTGTAAGAAAAACCATTGTGGCACAGTTTCTATTGATACAAAGTAGGAAGGCTTGAGTTATAATTTCAAATCCACTTCTAATTTAATTATTACTATTTCATTAGGGTAGTATGAATCATATACTATATAGTTATTTGTTCAATGGAATGAGGCAATAGAATAGGAAAATGTTTAGGGGTCTAGTAGCCAAGACATGAAGGTCCATGTTATAGGATAAAATATTTTGGGGTTCAATAAAAAATGGGGTGGCTGTGAAATGATGATTTTTGCTACACCTCAATCCCTCAGAAAGTATATAGGATTTGGTCCAGGGGAGGCATCATGTTCTACATAAATTCTTTGAATGGAGGGCTCTATAGTATTCCTTATGCCAAGCGATTCTGTATCACGGTCTAGAAGTCTTTGTCACAGACTTATAAATCTCAGAATTTCTATACACACCTAAACTCCCATATAGAACCACTATTCACAAAAATATCCCTCTCAAAGCCTAGGATCTCTTGAGATACTTTGAATATACGTAAACACCATTTAAATTAGAATCAACCCCTTCTTCTAGAGATTTATTAATTGAGATCTGAAGTGAGTTCCTATTGTTTTCTTATTGTTTCTCCTCTATTAAACCTTATTTTCTACTATTTCATCATTCCATTTTATGGATGATGATATCCATCATTACAATACAATTTTATGTATTGTTTATTGAATGGTTATGTTTTTTCATCCTTGGAGGGATGTAGTTTCTATGAGAGATAGGTAATCAAATATCAATGTTTTGTTTCCACTCACATGTGAAGACAATTGAAATTTTAATGATGGGGTTTTTTATTATATTTTTTTAACATTATATTATCATTGTATCATGGTTTATCTCTTTTTATGGATGTCTAACTAACCCAATTAATAATTAAATCGGATTAGTTAATGAACTTCATCTTTGGTTGTAGCGATCACTTGTTTTTATACTTCCATAGAGATAATAGTTTCCCTCTTGATATGTGAGATTGTGTGCTAACTAAACCTGTGGTATGGATATAATGTTGGTTATGAATGGGAAAGAATGTGTTAATTTTATGAAAATGGATAATAACATTAATCTTATACAAAATTATTTTATCCTTAAATAATTATGGATGGTGCCTATTTAATAAATCCATAGTTTCTCATATATTGATAGTAATGAAATTTATTCCAAATTCATGAAGAAATGAATTTGATCTTCCAATTTTAAATGGAATTAGATAAGTAACCTAAACCTGTAACTTTTATTGTGGAAAATAAAAAAAATAATGTTAATTGATAAAGTTTCTCCTAACCGTTTTTTGAAACTAGATTTGATACTACTGAAAAAATTTATATAATTTAATATCTTATTATAGTTTATTGATTTGATAAACCATTATTTTAAATTATGATAATAAAATCAATTAATTCAATACGGAATAATATCCAGTTGTATGATACATAAAAATGTATGGGTCTAAGGATTCCTTTCTTCCTATGACGTCTAAGTTCCTTATATTGGGTCTATGGGATACCATTAGCATGTAAAGGTTAGATGCATTATTTTATGGCTTACTTGTCCTATTAACCATATTAGATTTTTTATTCATTTTGTGTTTCCTTGGATACGATCTTCTATTTGATGTGACATGAACCTTGGGTGTATTATGAGATATGGTTGTGGATGCATGGGTTTTTGGCTGATGATAATTCGTGTGATGACTTCAGGCATAAGGATATACATGAGGATGTTGGGGAAAATACATGATATGATGAAAGGGGTTGAGTCTAGGTTTAGAAATTATTGTTTCTAAGATGGATTCATTATTGATGAATCTATATAATGAACTAATTCCTGTGTAGCTTGTTAGTCAATATACCTTTCCTAAATACATTTCACAACATAATATTTTTGGTGCTTCATCTCTTAGTGGTAGATGAATATATTTCCTAGAGTACCTGGAACAATAGTATAGTAGAATGAGAGCTAATATTTTATCTTATGGGTTTGGTACATATTGTAATGAAATATTGATACTCTAGTGATACTGTGGACTTGGTTGGATTATGAATGGAGGGATTGGAATTCACTTAAATGGATAATGGAATGTAACTTGGAATAATGTTTATCATTGATTAATGTCTAATAAATAAACTAATGTGAATTAGAATGTTAAAAATTAATCTATGAATTTAATGACTATCTTATTTAATTATTTTGGAATTATAGGATATATTCCTCTTAGTTGTGACATTTTAGTGTCCATAAGACAATAGTTTTAGTTGATCCTGAGACTAGGTTATTTTTGATAGTGTGGTTGGGATTTGTATTATATAATGTTAGTTTTGTGATTTCAGACGCTTCCCGACACATGTAGGTAAGATGAGTGAATATTAGCAGACTCTATGAGGGTTATTTCCCCAGCATATAGGTTATTGAGGGAATGATGGTAGACTAACCCCTATGGATCTACTCTTTTATCTTGGTAACATAATTCTCTAGAATCTAAGGTGTTTATTTTCCCCATATATTAATATAGATGGATATAATGTATTGTTGATTTTTCACACATATGTATCCCTAGATATTTAATCTAATTTATTTTTATTGGTATGATGTGTATGGGATGTGATAGCTCAAGGTACATACTTAGTATACAGGCTATATGGGCTTGAAGTATAATACCTAATGTCTGATGCATGAAATACGAGTTGTAATGGCTCTTAGAAACTACTCAATTACTACATAGACATTTGGATGGGATGATGAGATTATGTGATGTCTGATATGAATGTTGTGACACATAGCCCATGTGTATTGGGTGGGATTCTTTCAGTGAGAGAAGATTAAGGACATGACATGTCGGGGTAGAGCGGAAAAAAATTGGGGGATCTATAGTGGGTATCCTTGTTTCATTAGAATTATATATGATCTATTATATGAGATATTTTGTGAGGGATATCCATGTTGAGGATGGGTACACGGTATACCTATTTAGGTGATGATTTATCTTTTTTATTAGGTATTAATATGGATACTTTATTTTTTCATTAGTGGTTTCAGGGAAGATCATACTATGTAAACCACAAAGACCAACACAAATATATTTGATAGTTAAAGATAATGATTAATATTACAATTTTATAATTTTTAGATATTTTTTATCTTCTTGGTGACTTTATGTTTTACCTTTTTTTACTTATATAGTTCACATCAACTGTTCGAAATTACATGAATATACTTGGGTTTTCATTTATCTATATGCCCAGTTTTTTATTGGTGTATCATTATAATATCTCTCTTTCACATGTTTCCCATAGAGGCTAATTCCTAAAATTCTTATATTTGATATAAAATAACTTCTTATCACCAACATATGGCCTATTCTTAGTGGTATTAGAGAGGTAATTATCAACCTTCTCTCATTTTTAACATGGCAGGGATACCATTGTTGGGGTGGGGAGGAGGTGATGGCATGTTAAAAAATAATTTTTCAATAATTATTTCAAATATTAATAATAGTTTATCAGATAACATTTCAATGTGTATAGAAATAACATTATTACATTCTCACATGTAAATATTAAAAACCGTTTTTTAGAAATACTGTATTTTTAAGATTAAATTTTTATGTGTATAATAAAATAATTAGTGCATTTTATTTTCATGAAATAAGTTTTTAAATAAAAAATTAAAAAATTAATACAAAATTAAATAAAAAATATGATAATACAAATAAAAAGATACACACAAAATTAATATTAAAAACGAACATTTTATTAAATAAAAATACAAAAAAAATCCTTTACTGAAAACTTTTACTTGTATAGTTAATCAAAGGTTTTATAAATCAAAAATAGTATTAATAAATGTGAAATTTTAATCCTTAATACATATTTTATGAAGGATATTTTTTAGATGTTTCCATTTTACCATTAATTTTAGATATATTCAGAGAATCAATGATTTTATTAAAAACTAAATTTGTCAAAATTAAAATTATAATAATATATTACATAAATATTGAAAGAACTAACCTTATGATAATTTTTATATTTAGAAAAAAAATTAAGTTATTTTTTTTATTAAAACATAAAATTATATATATATATATAATTAAAATTAAAATTCATAATTTTGATAAAAATATATTTTATTGGGAAATGGCCTTACTAAACATTATGTGATATCAATATTATTTCATAATAATTTGTAATTTAATATATGTTAAAATATTTATTATTTTAATGAATATATATCATCATAATAATCTTTAAAATTGGTCAAATTTTTAACTGATACATTAAAAATTTATTTGAGAGTGAATAATAATTTTAAATAATAAATCGTATTAATTAAATATATTCTAAAAATTATATTTTTTAAATTGGTTAATATTAAAATATTTACTACCTATTTTATTATTTCTAAAAATTTATGATAATCTTCATATAATATTTTGTTTCTCATTCTTTTTTATGACACATGTGGATAAAGATATCAATAAGTTGGTATATTTTATGGAAATATATATAGTAAAACCTTGGCATGTTACTTTCTCATAACTTATATAAATTGTGTCTTCATAATTTTAATTATCAAATAGTGATGAAAATATCTATCTGTATTTTAAGTATATATGGGATTCAATATAATATTTCTAGAGATATATCACGCTAATAATATTAGAAAACATATTTTTTAAATAGAATTGGTTTAAGCCATTTATTGAGTTTTTTTTTCAACCATTTGTTTTAAGAGTCTATCATTATTATATATCAAGAAACATATTATATAATTCTATTTTAAAGTTTGTTTATTTTCCTCTTTCAATGTATATGATACAATAGGTTAATTTAAAATCTGATTTATTAATTAAAAAAATATTCGAACTATATATATGGGGACAATAAATATCCATTGTCACATTAAATTTATCTATGGGATGAATAAAAATATTTTCACAGGGAAATATCTAATAAAAGTTATCTTATGATATAATATAATAATAATTGTACTCTAATAATCAAATCAGTATATTGGTTATTAAATTTTCGTAGAAAACAACATAAATACCATAGACTAGAATCTAATAGTCTATAAAAAATATAGAGTTTTAGATAAGTTTTCCTCTATTATCATAATCCATAATAGTAGTAGTGATTGGATAGTTTTTCTTATGTTAAGTTTTTAAGAAGTTATATATACCTATAATTCTTATTAATCATTTTATCAGGGAATCGATTTTTATAATGACCAAACTACTTGTATTTGAAATGTTGATCTTTCTATTGTGTATTAGTTAGTACTACAATACAATCAATGGAACTGGATGACCTCTTCATCTCTTCAAGACTATCATGATCTTGATGACCAATTATAAAAAAAATTAATCATTTAAATATTCAATTTTGACATTCCATTGGGGGCTTCATTCCACTTTTTTGACATGTAAAAAGATTAATCATCTTTCATTAGTCATCACTATAACATCATCTTTTTTGAAACATTATCATTATCCATTTTGGTGTGCTAAAGTTTTTTTAAGGACTCAATTTTGTAATCATAACATGATATTCTACCATGATCATAAACATAGAATTTTAGACATAATATTTTATCTTGCTTCATCACTTAATAGGAAAATTAATTTATAGTCCATCATTTTCATATTAATCATTGTTATTCCTAGATCAAAACAACTCTAAAATGAAATCAATTAATCATGAGAGATCATGAATTACATCATAGGGGAATTATTATAAAAATACTTAAGAAAAACTAATGTTAATATATCTCACTATATGTATCCATCATGTTATCCTATAATTAATTTTGGTCAACCAAAATCACATATACTAAAACATGGGTTTTTAAAAAAAATCTCATTATTTCCAATGTATTTAAAAAATTTATTATGGATATAAATAATTCAAAATGGTTTGAAAAAATAATTTAAATTAAAAAATTAATAACTTTTAACAATTCATGTCTAGGTGTCCAGTATTAGGCCTATTCATTGTTCACAATAGTGAAGATAGCGTTGATACTCAATTATTTGTTTTATTAGTGATTAACCTTATCTATATCTATATGATATCCACATAGTTTTTTTAGTATCAATAAATGGATTCAATTGTAATGTAACCCTTACAGTCTCTAAATAACAAAACTATAGGTAAATTATCATATAATTATACTTATCCCACATACATATCTATTGGGCTTTCAAAAAAATTATCAAATAGTTATAAAAAATAACCTAACTTATCTTAAAAATTATATAACCCTGCTCTTATAATTATAATAGTAGGAGACACAAATTATCATATAATTACATGTAATAAGGAAAATATTTAATTTCAATACATTACATTGACATTTTTTAGAGTTTTAGAGAATTAGAAAAAAAGTATTTTTACAAAATCCATTTCATTTTCCAAAAATAAAAAATATTAACAATATATTAGAAACTAATTAATCCATAATAACTATCTAATATATCTCATAAAATTTCCATACAATTAACACTTCAAAAAACATCATATATATTAATTTTCATTATTACCTAGGGAAAAATAAACAGAAGATATTGGTTTGAATAAATGCTCAGTGTGGGAATTATTATCAAAAAATCATGAGTGTTTATATCTTAAAAATATGTATAAACATGAGAAGAGGATAAATATATTATTTAAATAACCTCAAACATTAAGGTTTATCCATGAGTAATTATAGATGGGTATGTAATATCAAAAGAACTACATATAAAAGGAAACAATATAACAAAAATATGATATATGAAATACAATCCATTAAATATTATATTATACTATAAAATAGAATCATTGAATTTGAATAAACATAGGAATTCATGTTAATAATAACAATGTAAATTACATAGATTTCACACTCAATATATGAACAAAATATTTTCATGCTCAATATTGTAAACATATCTATTTTTTTCATGTTCATGTTCATATTCACATCATTTTCATGATCAATATTCTTAATGTATCTAATATGAATCATGTTTATGCTCAATATTGTGAATGTACCTAATATTTTTTTCATTCTCAATCCTTTGAACATAGCTAATCTGCATCCTTTTCATTATTATATTCATTTACTCATGATGTTTAATACCTTAAAAAATCATTATTTGGAGATATAGGCCCCACACATTATTATCTATACAAAATAATGTAATTGGATATAAAAAAATTCAATCTATACAAAAAACTCTTTGAAAAATAATGGGTTTAATTCATCACATATTACATAAGCCTTGGAAGGAATCATGTTCTTCACAACATATCTAGATGGTATCAACAAAAATAACCTAAAATTTTTAAATGGTTGAAAACCAAAAATATATTAATCTAAAAATAGTTCTTACTAAATTAATTTTTAGTGACATTCTTAAAAAATAACATCTTATATAATATAGACTTTATAAATAGATGAGAAGATTTAAGTGAAATAATTATTGATTTTTTTATAAAATGATTTTATCTTTAGTTCAATTCATGAAGTAATGGGTAACTATTAAAATTCATTTATAAAGATGTCAATTTTATGAAATTTCAAAGAATAAATTTAAAAACAGAATTTTCAAAATAAATTTAAATAATAAATACCTAAAAAAGAATAAACAATTAATAAAGGTGAAGTAAAAATACATTGATTATTTTTAAATTTAATAATAATCAATAAGGATTAAGAATTGAAAAATAAATCATTTTGAAAAAAATATAACTAAAAATACATTAAAAAATTATTCTATTAAAGAGATATTTATAATGCATCCTTGAAAATGACTTAAAAGTTTCAAAAAGGTAAACTAAAATCAATTATAAAAAATTTAAGTTTTAAAAGAATCACTAATACTGGATACTCAAAAATAAAATACAGGATTAAAAAATGTGTTGTTAAAGATTTGGATACACATATTTTTAAAAAAAAATTCAATAATATATGATTGAGATAATATAATGTTTACAAAAATTAATTGAGGGTGAAAATAAAATTTTGTATTATTAAATGATGTAATTTGATTAATATTTTAAAATAACTTTATTGAAAAAATGCATCATAAAAATAGTACCAACCTGTATTTTTTAACATTGATGAAATGAAATTTTAATTTTACAAGATATTAATTATAATTAGTTATCTTATTATAAAGGATAACATAAGTGGGAATTGAAAACATGGACATGAAAGAAAATCCTCACGAAGTAGGATTTGATTTATCCTCTAATATTATATTATTTTTATGGGGAAAATTATCAAGGACGAATAATATGAATAAGAAGAATAATTTCCCTTAGATATTTTGATATAGTACCATGATAATAATATTTTATGGTGTAAGAAACAATTCTTGTTGGAAATAAGTTAAAGAAGAAACATTATAACATAGTAAAGGGAATTGAGATATAAAAAAACATATTATAAATTTGGTATCAATTGAATCAATATACATTTAATGAAATAACATCATATGTATCATAAATCCTGATAAACCTCATGGATGTGTATAATTATATTCATTAGGTAATAATTACATATTATAAAAAAATGGTGTGCTTAAGCAAGCTTGTATTAAGTATTGGAAATGTATCAAATAAAACCTTACCTTAATTCTCTAATTCCACTAAAGAATATTAATATCCTATATAATAAAAAATTATATTATTAAAATATTTCAAAAACACATTAGAATCTATGAATTTTTATAAACATCATTTATAATTATTTCTCATATGCCTTCATGTTAGTTATTACATTTTTCAATATCCGGTGCGGGTAATCTTGATTATTTTTTAGGGGTTCTATAATTGCGGCGTTTTTCATCATTCTTCTCCATAATTTTATATTTACCAGATCATAAAAAGTTTTGGAATTTATTTTTAATAATCACTTATAATGTTATAATTTATTTCTATTTATTTTTTTGATACAATCCTTCAAGGTTAAATCGGTGATGAGAAAGACTTTGAGATATTTAACAAATGGACATTGTAATTTCCATTAATAAGTTTAATACAATTGATATTGTTATAGAGAAAAACAAAATCATTATATACATAATTATATAATATACTATTTTTATATAAGTTATCGTATTCATCCAAGAAATTATTTTGTAGCATTGTACATATAGATTGTTAGACTAACCTAAACATAAACATACCACAATTAAATGATGGGTTTGAATATAAAAGTGGTTCATTTGGGTGAAATATCATTATTATAGAAGAATAATTATATATATATATATATATATATATAATTTTTAATAGCTTATTATGATCTTATAAAAAATAATAATTATATTCTATTGAAAATAATATATGTTACTTTGGTGGTGGTTATCAACACATGAATAAAATAATGTTTTAATTATTCCCAATGTAAAAGGATAAAGGTGATTATTAGTTATTAAAATAGAATAATATTATTGAAATTAAAAAATTTAGTTATTTCCTTATATATTAAGAAGATAATAATAAAACGTAATGTAATATAAAAACCTAATGATGTTAGGGAAAAATTAGTATTTCGGTTGAGGATTTGAGTTTTCCCCTAGTGTACTCCATGGAAATGGAGGGATTCTAAAAAATCATTTGAATATGAGGTAAAAAATTGATTATGATTCTATGGGATTGAAAAAGGGTGGATTTTGAAGAGGAAAAAATATTTCTAGGGTGTTCATGGTGTGGTGGGGAAAGGACCCTCTTATAAGTGTTGAGAATGAAATTTTCATAAACATTTGGTCTTAATATAAAGATAGTACTTGTATCAAATGTTAGGAAGACTCCTAAATGGAAAATTATGGATCTTGGGAAGAGATAAGGTCAAATATACCTTATAAATTTATTTTATTACATATTTTAATCATGTTTTTATGTACTTTAATCTTAGAATTTTCACATAAAGAATTTTATATTTTTCTATGATAATAAATATTTAATTATGTAATTTAATTTTAACACTAAAATATAAAAAGAAACTAATTAAATAAATAATTTTTAAATGATTTTAAATATGAAAATATTATTATCAAGAAAATTTTATTTTTTAATGAAATACCAATTTCAACATTCCAACATATAGCGTAAGGAAATCCATGTTTAGAAATACATATTTTGATGCTTAAATTTTATTTGTTGAGTAAAATTATTAATGAATTTTATTTTATTTATAAGTTTTTAATTATTTTAAAACAAATATATATCGATTTCATATCATGAAAAACCCTACTTTTTAGAATAATATTTTATTTAATGAAATGAAAAAATAGTTTTCTTTATTATCTAATATTCTATATGTAATCAAACATATATTTTCTAAATTAATAATAGTATATCAAAATGTGTAATATTTCCCTTTAATATATATTTTTTCAATTAATTCTTTTCAAAATATTTAAATACCACTTACTTCTTTATATAGTCTTAAACGCAAAGATTATAATAGAATCTATATTTTTCCCTTTTCCCTTAAAAATCGATGGTTTAAAAAAAGTAAAACAAATTCACCTTTGCAATATTTTTATTTTTGTTATTAAAAAAAATAAATTATAGTTTTTTAAAATTAAAATTTCCAAATTTAAAAAGTCATTTTTAAAATAAAATTTCAATATAGTATTAAAATTTTTATTATTGAAAAATATATTTCTTAAATATTATATGTTCTCAATGTTATTTTATAATAATTTATAATATAAATAAGGATAAAATATAAGACAATATAAATATAATCTATTATCATAATTATAAATTAAATGTAGTTTAATTAATTTATTACTAAAATAAGCTCTTGCTTTATAATGATAAATCCTTTTAAATATCATGTCATATTAATTATATAATCCATAAATATCGACATTTTTAATTGGTAAATATATTTATATTTACTAGATATTTTTTTATTCTTATAATTTTTGTGAATATATTATTATATTATTTTTCTGCTGATTTTTGTTTCAGTTCTCCATGTGACGATTGATATCAAACACATTTTATTTATTTAAAGGTAATATATATATTAAGATATTTTTGTGTCACATTAACATTTTCAATTTTGTAATTTTTCATCATGGAGGAGTAATATTGATGATATTTCATTAATTTCATCAAATTAAGGATATTTTTAAACAATATTTTAATATATTTTTTTATTTTTAGGAGGTTTAATATTGAAATTTGGGTGGATGAAAGTCAAAATGGATGGGAAATGTAGTAGATCTCATAAGGTTCATCATGAACCCACGTAAGATTCATCATTATGTTGTGTAAAGGTCCCATGCTGGGTCCCCAATAATATAATAGAAATTGTTAATTGACATCAGTGTAGAATAACAATACTCTAAAATTTATGAATCATAAACTCTTCAATAAGATTTATTTCAAAGTTAAAGAACACAAAAGGTAATGAGTTTCCCATGTGTTCTTAAGATTCATATTCTCTTATTTAATATTCATCCTAGGAAAAAAACATAAAACATGTAATGTCATAAGGACAACTTTTTTTTGTATGATCCAATCTATTAGTACAAAATGTTAACTTCTAAGGATCCCTATGATTTTTATGATTCATTCAGAATCATAAACTAAATATTATATGAAGAACTATTTTCATGAGTTTCATTATAAAATTTAATAAGTGTCGTTAGGAGTTACATAGTGGATTTATTGAAATTTTTGGGTATGTGTATAGTTAACCTATATTTTTTGTAAAGGTAACATCATGAACAGTACTAATATGTAATTTTTTCAAATTTATAATGGGGGTGATGCATAGAATAAATAAGATAATTATTTTTGGATGAGTTGATATGTAATAATGTTTATATTCCAAAATATAGAGAGTCATAATATATAAGATTTTCCTTCCAAGTGTTTAATATTATTAACAATCTAAACTAAGTATCTAGGCTTTATGGATGATACATAAGGAATTTGGGTGAATTAGTTGGGGTTGGATCATTTCTAAAATTTTATTCTATTATTAATTTTTAAAATGAAATAGTTTATTTATAGGGATTCCCAGAGACTAATGTTCTTGGATATGTTTTTTAGAAGCATTTAGACATCACATTTTGAGACTAATTGTTCAACCATAGTAAGAAACATGTTATTTTTAGTGTCTATTTTAGAATATATGTGACTATGACATGGATCATGGATTATGTAATAGGATGAAGTTTTTTTAGCTAAATTGGATGGAATCATACAAAACCCTTGAAATGTTTTTCATATCTTTTTATTATTATACTAATCTATGTCATAAAATGCATATATAAATATTTCATTCCCAATGCCTATCCAAATTAGAATAGATGATGCTAAAATTAATGGATGTTTATGATGCATGTGAAAAAGAGGATGTGTAAAAATATCAAATACGAACTAAATTTGATCAAACATGAAATAAAGACATATTTTGTCCATTTAGGGATAAAAAGAATCCCATATTCATAAAATGATCTTTATGATAGGGAAAATTAATTATAATTCATCTTATCCCTATTAAAGTTTATGAAACTCTTGTCAATGGGGGATTTCATGGATATTTATTCTATTGTTATTCATCTTCATTGCTATTTTTTTTATTCTTATAGGGATGGAATACTAGACCAGTAGTGGTAGAACTAAGTATAATTCCACCACCCAAGTTATTTTATTAATTTTTTTATTTCATTCATTCTTGATCTCACTGGAATTATTTATTACAATAAATAGTGTGAGGTTTAAACTTTAAGAAAAAAAAATTTTATTCATTCTATTCTCCCAATATTTTAAAAAATATTTCCCAAGATGTTTTTCATTTCTCATATGATGGAGTGAAGTTTACTGATACTTGAGTGATAAAATACTTCTAATCACTTTCCTAGGTACGAATAGTGAGTGAGGTGATCATTTCACATCCATATTTAAATTGAATATAATAAGAGAAGGTAATCAGTCAAGGTTTCAAAAATTTATTATGAGTGAATTTGATTAAATAATTAAGAATTAAAATGTAATGTAGAGAATATCTCAAAGAAGAAAACATCTTTTAAAATTTTATTCAACACACCTATTATTTAATTAGAGAACATAGACACACAAATATTTAGTATTTTCTATTACCAACTAACCCTAAAATCTCACAAAGGGTACATTAAAAATATAACCTCACTAGAGACTACCTAATTCACACTATATTTGTAACATCCCAAGTAAGTAATGAATAATATATATTCTTATCTATTTCTATTAAAAAATTAGATAGTGTTTTAGTGGCTTAAACTGAGAATAAATCCAATCTTAAGCATAGAATTCTCTAATATTTTTAAAAGATTGTTTTATCGCCTATTGATGGCGAACCATTTTTAAATCTATGTTTTGACAATTTTATAATCTCTATTAGTCAAGATAAACTTGATATTTATAATTGGGACATTGAAATTTACTTTGGATAAATTTTTCGTATTTTTCTGACCATGTTCATTTTTTAATGAATAGTGAAAAATATTGCATTTTACATCAAAATTGCTTTTTCATCTAATTTAATTATATGGTTATATTACCTTTTTAATTGGTTTTAATGTGTAATTAGAATATATTTTTACCATTTAATCTAATGATATTCATTATAATTAATTTCACTTTGTAATTTGGCATAAAAAAGTGCCAAACTTTTCATAGATATTGTTTAAAAAAACCTCTATTTTTTTAACAATGGGAATTATTTTTAAATTAATTATTGAAATTTCTATGTTTGGAATTTGGTAAAATTGATTCCATATTTTGAATCATAAGGTCCAAATTATGTAATTAAGACTCTTGTTTTTTGGACATTATGAATAGTAATGATGATAATTATCTTTAATTATCTTGATTAATTAGTAATCAGGTAGTTAAGGATAATAAAATAATATCATAATAATAAAACAAAATAACCCCATCATGTGTACTAATTCTACTGGTTGTGTCATTTTCGACCATGGGATGCCTTGTGCCAAACATAGGGACCCCATGGAATCACTTTTTGGTAAAAGTGACACTTGGTCTTTTTATTTTTTAAGAAAGGAGAATATCACTAAAGAAAGTATCACCTGAGTAAAACATTTTTAATTTTGTCTACATAAATTATATCTTGGACTATAAATATTAATTAGAATGATAAATATATTTCCTACATCTTAGTATTTTTTTATAATTTTTAGACTTTAAATAAATTAATTTATTTATGACACCATGATGATGCAACAATTACCTCATTAATTAATGATTTAAATAAAATGAAATGATAATGTAAAATCTGAGACTTAAACCTATCAAAGACCTATTTTCTATGTATATTTCGAACCATTATCACCTTATCCTAGAAATATTTCAATGTGGGACCTTTTAAATTCGAAACTCATTTTAAAATAAAGTAACATTTATTGTATTTCCAAGAGTGCCCATCCTATCCTCTTATAAATGGCCCTCACCTCTACCTCCTTACCCACACCTCTCAAGCCTTTGGCTCGGCATAAATCTGATCATTTAATCTCTCCACATCCCTCTCTTCATCCCAGAAGCCTTACCTTAGGCAGAAAGCTCTTCAAGAAACCCTTTTGGTTCAAACCAAGAGGAGTTACCCGATTTAAAGGTAATGTCTTCACTTGTGTTCTTTTGTTTTATTTTGCTTCTCCAACCCCCTAAACACTTTTTATTCATTTATTTTGTAACAACACCAGTATCTTCAGTATAGTAGGATGTTTTTATAATTAGTATTCGAGCTACCCTTACACACACCTACTTCTAATGGTTAAAGAGCATACTGTTTCTGTGGATGGAGAATTTCTGCCTCACGAAACGATGATTGTTCAATATTATTCTAACACCTTCAAAGATGGCCATTAATATGTCACTATATTTATATATTATATAAAATATTTTTATTTTTTCCTTAAGAATCTGTATTTTTCATCTATGTCATACCTTTACGGATTCCATTATGGGTAAACATGATATCTTCATTTTAGGAAGTGCGGACTACCGCCCCTTAAAAGTTATTTGATTAGTTAATGCCATATGTGGGACATATAAAGGATGGAGTTAATGATATTATATATAATATTATACTGTAATTATAATATACCTTTATGTAATTATGATTCCATTCCATAAAATACGAAATAGAAATGAAATTAGAGTTCATGTGTACGTACGGCTTACCATCTCCATGAATGGTGCATTTCATTTCTTACCTCTAAATGTTATGTAATATTATAAATTCTTGTATATACTGGATATATATTATATATATTATATCTACATCATGAATATAATTCTAGATATAATGGATACATTAACAACTTGTAATTATAAAGAGTTTATTTTTTACTCAATTACCAATGATCGAAAAAATGACCATTATTAACTTAAATAATTACATAGTGTTCATAACAAGGTAATAAGTGATATAAAAGGAATAATGAACTTGAAAAAGGTTCTTATGCAAGTAGAAATTAACTCAAGTATATTATTCAGGAGGTAAAAGAACGATCGAGTCAAGTCGGATACGAGGTAAGGGACTTCGTCTCAATCTCCTTTCGTTGAGGCATATTTTGTTTTATACACAACTTTCTTTTATATGGTGTATAACCCCTTTTGTCTTTTAAATTTATTCAAAATGAATCTTTTTTTTACGAAGTGTTTTACTAAACGACAAAAGTGAATGTTTTTGTCGTACGTATGCGGTGACAACGACTTCTCCGCTGCTGTGACCATTATTTGAGTTTCGGCTTCCTCTACAAGACATAACATTTTTTAAAATGAAAAATAAATACCATGTTTTACTTTTATTTTATTTTGTTATTGAAAATGGTTTTGATAAATTTTTTATATCAATGTTTTGTATTGATATCTTTTGATGGAAATGTGGAAATACTTTGTTTCCTTTATGCATGTTTTATGTGATATGATTATTTTATGGTTCTTGGGAATTTCTTATGAAGATGAGTGGTTCTGTGAAAAATTAAGGGCAGGAGAGCCCGATATAGCTCTCCAATTTATTGGGTAACACGAAGGGGTTAAACGTTAAAGTTTCTCCGAAGAGATGTAGGGAATATATTGTGATGGGTATTCCAAACGTAACCATGAGGGTTACTCCCTACGTAAGAATGTTATGAATGCCTCAAGTTACCTTTATGTCATATGATTTATATGATTTATTCATGATTTGATGAGGTATATTAAAATGCTTATGTTTTATGAGTAAATTATGATTTCATACATGGACTAATGTTTTCATTTTGTACTTTTATATCCCATACTAAGCTTTTTATGCTCATCCCATGTTTTTGAAATGTTTTTCACAGGTCAAGGGAAAGGTACATGATGTGATGATAGTGTCAAGCAAGTGTTAAGAAAGAATCCATGTTTTATTTTAAATATGTTTCCGTTGATGGGAAAAATGAGTACTATCTTTTATGTAACCACTTTGTTTAAATGTGGAATGTAATGCATGATTTGTGATATAATTATATAAAACTCTAAACCTAAAATGATCCTCAACCTGTATTCTTGTAATAACTAAAGATTAAGTAATATTTAAGGTTGGGGCCATATAGTTGGTATCATAGGTCGATTTAGATAACTTTAGGAGTTAGAATTATAATTAAATTATTATCCAAAAATATTTTTTTATGGTCAAATTGAAATGATATAGCATTTGATGATTGTCATGTTGCTTCATCTAAGACATGTTTGTTCAGAATGGTTCTCCGTAGAGGAAATAGGGAAGCAGTTCTAGGAATGCATACAGAAAAAAATGACCTTCCGAATCAGCATCCTGAGATGGTCGGAATTGGAACTGAACAGTTTGTTGCAATAATGGCACAGTTGACTCAAGCGATAAATAGTGGTGGTATCCATGCACGAGATCAGTCAGATCAACAGTAGAGGAACATGTTGGTGGTGGAACATTTCATGAGGCAACATCCCCCATCATTCAGAGGATCATCTGACCCTGTTCTAGCTTAAGGGTGTATTAAAGAACTGGAGAAGATTTTTGATGTCATGGGGTGTTCAGACAATAAAAATGTTAGTCTTTCTATTTACCGTTTTGAGGGTGAAGCATATCATTGGTGGTCGATGGTTAAAAATATCAGGGACATTGATGAGATTGATGCTCTAGACTGAGATTAATTCAAAGGTATGATTCTTGAGAAGTATTTTTCCTAAGGCTGTTCGACTTAGGATGTAAAAACAATTCTTGGAATTGAGGCAAGAGGACGACTCAGTGGATGCTTATGAAGAAAGGTTCACTCGATTAGCAAGGTATGCTCTAAATTTTATCCAATACCTTGATAGTAAAATCAATCATTTTTACTTAGGATTATAGCCAAAATATCGAAGGTCATTGGCTTCTTGTGAGTTCAAAATTTATGAAAAGCTAGTTCGGTATGCTGAGAAGGTGGAAATGGAGTTTGCTGATGATCAAGTGTTCTGTAACAACCAATAGAAGAAGAGATTGAGGTGGCAGGAGAAAGGAAAGATTTCTTTAAAAAGGTCTGATGGTATGAAAACTAAGTTTCCAGTTTGTGATAAATGTGGTAAAAAGAATGCTGTGGAATTTCTTCTAAATTCTGGAAAGTGCTACCAATGTGAAAAGATGGGACATGAGGCTCGTCATTGGACTGAAAAAGATCAGGGTGATGGTAAGACCAAATTTTATTTACAGTTAGTGAAATGTTTTAAGTGAAATGAGATGTGTCGCTATGAAAATGAGTGTCTGACAAAGATCTCGAGTGATGGGAAGCAGTTAGACTACAAGTAGAAAGGGGTGGTGAAATCCTTTGAAACTACTTCAGTAGATGTTGGGCCATCAAATGAAGTGGTATCAGGTACTTTGTTTGTTTTTTTCAGATTATGCGAGTGGGTTGTTTGATTCGGGATCTACACATTCTTTCATCTCTGAAAACTTTTCTAATAAAATGGGAATACCATCTCAAGAAATTACTCCTAAACTTGTAGTAAAAACACCTGGGGGAAATGTTGAGGAAAAAATAATTTATAAGAATATTCCTATCCTTATCCGTGGAAAGAAGCTACTTTCAAACCTTATTGTTTTACCTCTAGTAGAGTTTGATGTTATCCTGGGTATGGATTGGCTCTCTATTTACCATGCTAATATTGACTATAGAGCTAAAGAAGTTTCTTTTCTGAAAGGCTTTCAGTTTTTGTACAAGAATGAACCCTTACTGTTGATAACATATCAAGAGGCTGAGAAACTTATAAAAGATGGGAATGAATGTTACCTTGCACATATTGTTTAAAACAAAGGAACTGTTCAGATTAATGATGTGCCAGTGGTAAATGAATATCCTGATGTTTTTCTAGATGAGTTACCTAGAATAGTACCAGATCGTGAAGTTGAATTTAATGTTGACTAATTTCCTGATGCAAAGCCAATTTTAAAACCACCTTATTGAATGGCTCAAATTTAACTTTTAGATTTGAAGGAGAAATTAAAAGATTTATTAGAGAATGGTTTCATTAGACCTAGCACATCACCATGGGGTGATCCTTTTTATTTGTTGAAAAGAAAGATGGTTCAATGAGACTTTGCATTTATTATAGAGCCTTGAATAACATCACTGTTAAGAACAAATATCCTTTTCCACATATCAATGATTTGTTTTATCATCTCCAGGGAGCTCAGTATTTTTCAATGATTGACCTAAGAACGGGGTACCCTCAGTTGAAGGTAAAGGAAGCAGATATTCTGAAGACCGTATTTCATACAAGATATGGCCATTATGAATTTGTATTTATGCCTTTTGGGATAACCAATGCACCTGTTGTATTCATGGACCTTATGAATAGAATTTTCCATGAGTTCTTGGATAAGTTTGTGGTTGTTTTCCTTGATGATATTTTGGTGTTTTCTAAAAGTAAAGAGGAGCATGAAATTCATTTAAGAGTTATTTTGAAAACCTTAAAGAAAATAAATTTTATGGGAAATTCAGCAAGTTTGAGTTTTGGTTGCAACAAATTTCTTTCCTTGGTCATATTGTTTCTAAAGATGAGATAAATGTTGATCCTGCAAAAACAAAGGTTGTTGATGAATGGCCAAGACCCAAAATGTAACTAAGATTCGTAGCTTCCTTGGTTTGGCATGCTATTACCGAAGGTTTGATAGAAATTTTTCATAGTTATCTAGTCTAATGACTAATCTAACTCGAAATGGTGTTAAGATTATCTAGACAAAATAATGTGATGATTGTTTTTAGGAATTGAAAAGAAGATTGGTGAATGCTCCAGTTTTGGCACTACCTTCAGGAATGGTGATTTTGTTATCTATAGTGATGCTTCATTGAAAGGACTTGGTTGTGTCCTAATGTAGAATGATCAGGTAATTGCTTATGCTTCACGTCAGTTGAAAACTCATGAGAGAAATTACCCTACACATGATTTGGAATTAGCTGCTATTGTTTTTGCTTTAAAATTTTGGAGGCATCATTTGTATGGTGTAAAGTGTGAAATATATACTGATCACAAAAGTTTAAAATATATATTCACTCAGAAAGAATTGAACATGAGACATAGGAGACGGATAGAATTAATCAAGGATTACGATTGTACAATTCATTACCATCCGGGAAAATCAAATAAAGTGGTTGATGTTTTGATTCGAAAAAGTAATGCTTCATTAACAATGTTGCATTTGGAATTTGATCCTTTGTTTAAGAATTTGATGAACATTGGTATTGAAGTTTTTGGTGCAGGATATTATTCTGTTACTTTTCAGGTATCAGTTAAATCATCTATATCAGACAGAATTAAGCAAGCACAGAAGCAAGACAGTGAGTTGCAGAAAAAGGTAGAGCTAGTTCAGAAGGGTAAGTTGCCTGAATTCAACATTGATAATGATTGTGTTTTGACATTTGGGAAGATATTGTGTGTTCTATGTGATTCACAGTTGAAGAGAGAGTTGTTATGTGAAGCTCATAGTTCTCCATTTTCAATTTATCCAGGCAGTACTCAGATATATAGAGATCTTCGAGAGTATTACTGGTTGGACGGAATGAAAAGAGATATTATTGATTTTACTGTGATGTTTTTGACTTGTCGATAGGTTAAAGAATAGTGGAAGTTACCAAAGGGATGCTTCAGCCTTTACCAGTACCAGAGTGGAAATGGGAGAATATATCAATGGACTTAGTTGTGGGATTGTCGAAGTCACCTCGAGGTAATAATGCAATCTTGGTTATTGTTGATCGCTTGAACAAATCTTCTCACTTCCTTACGATACGAGATAATTTTTCCCTAGATCAAATTTCCCATTTCTATATTAAAGAGATAGTCAGGTTATATGGAGTTCATCTCTCCATTGTATCTGACCGTGATCCCACGTTCACTTCTAACTTTTGGAAAGGCCTTTAGAAGTCTTTGGGTACTGAATTAAATTTTAGTACAGCTATTCATCCTCAATCAGATGGGCATTCAGAACGACCAATTCAGACATTAGAGGATATGCTACGTGCTTGTTCGATGGATTATCAGGGATGTTGGGACCAACATCTTTCATTGGTTGAGTTTTCTTATAATAACAGTTTTCATTCCAGTATACAGATGGAACTGTTTGAGGCATTATATGGGAAGAGGTGTCGAACTCTAGATTTTTGGGATGAAGGGGGTGAAAGGAAGTTGATGGGACTGGAATTGGTAGAAGAGTTGGCAAAAAAAGTTCATTTGATATAGAGACACATGATAACAGCTCAGAGCAGGCAGAAGAGTTATGCGGACAATAGGAGGAACGATCTCTCTTTTGAGGTAGGTGATCATGTTTTTCTCAAAGTATCTCCATGGAAAAGTGTTATGCGATTTGGTAAGAAATGAAAGCTTAGTCCAAGGTTCATTGGATCATACGAAATTCTGGAGAGAGTTGGATCAGTTGCATACCGAGTGGCTTCACCTCCGAGTTTATCTCAGGTACACAATTTTTTACATGTTTCAATGTTAATGAAGTACATTCCAGATCCATCTCATGTTTTTAGTCCAGAAGTAGTTCATCTGGAAGAGAATACATCTTTTGAGGAACAACTGGTCCAGATTCTTGACCATAGGGAGAAAGTGTTTCGGAATAAGGAGATTCATCAAGTAAAGGTTTTTTTTAAAAACCAAATGATTGAAGAGGCAACATGGGAATATGAAAATGCAATGAGGGATAAATACCCCCACCTATTCGATAAGTAAATAAATTGTGGGGACACAATTTTATAAAGGGGGGAAGGATGTAACATCCCACGTAAGTAATTAATAATAGATATTCTTATCTATGTCTATTTATGAATTAGATAGTGGTTTAGAGGCTTAAAATGATAATAAATCCAATCTTAAGCATAGAATTCTCTAATATTTTTAAAAGATTGTTTTACCGCCTTTTGATGGAGAACAATTTTTAAATCTATCTTTTCACAATTTTGTAAGCTCTATTTGTCAAAATAAACTTATTCTCTATGATTGGGACATTGAAATTTACTTTGGATAAATTTATTGGTATTTTTCTGACCATGTTCATTTTTTAATGAATAGTGAAAAATACTGCATTTTACATCAATACTGCTTTTTCATCTAATTAAATTATATGGTTAGATTATCTTTTTAATTGGTTTTAATGTGTAATTAGAATATATTTTTACCATTTAATCCAATGGTGTTTATTAGAATTAATTTCACTTTGTAATTGGGCATAAACAAGTTCCAAACTTTTTATAGATATTGTTTCAAAAAAACCCGCTCTTTGTTTTTACAACCAGAATTATTTTTAAATTAATTATAGCAATTTCTATGTTTGGAATTTGGTAAAATGGATTCCATCTTTGGAATCAGAAGGTCTAAATTATGTAATTAATACTATTTTTTTTACATTATGAATAGTAACGATGGTAATTATCTTTAATTATCTTGATTAATTAGTAATCGAACAGTTAAGGATAATAAAATAATATCATAATAATAATAAAAATGACCCCAAAATGTCATCTAATTCTACTTTTTGTTTCATTTACGACCATGGGATGCCTTGTGCCAAACATAGGGACCCCATGTAATCACTTTTGGGTGAAAGTGACACTTTATCTTTTTATTTTTAAAGAAAGGAGAATATCACTAAAGAATGTATTACCTGAGTAAAACAATTTTAATTTTCTCTACATAAATTATCTCTTGGACTATAAATATTAATTGGAAAGATAAAATTATGCCCTACATCATATTATTTTTTTTATAATTTTTATACATTAAATAAATTAATTAATTTATGACACCATGATGATGCACTGATTACCTCATTAATTAACGATTTAAATAAAATGGAAAGATAATGTAAAATCTAAGACATGCACTTGTAAAAGACCTATTGGCTGAGTATATTTCAAACCCTTAACACCTTATCCTAGAAATATATCAATGTGGGACCTTTTAAATCCGAAACTCATTTTAAAATAAAGTAACATTTCTTGGCTTTCCAAGAGTGCCCCTACTCTCCTCTTATAAAAGGCCCCCACCTCTACCTCCTTAACAACACCTCTCAAGCTTGTGGATTGGCCAAAATCTTCTCATTTCATCTATCCACATCCCTATATTCATCCTATAATCCTTACCTTAGGTAGAATGCTCTTAAAGAAACCCTTTTGGTTCAAACCAAGAGGAGTTACCCGATTTAAAGGTAATGTCTTCACTTGTGTTCTTTTGGTTTATTTTGCTTCTCCAACCCCCTAAACTCTTTTTATTCATTTATTTTGTAAACAAACTTGTATCTTAAATATACTAGGATGTTTTTATAAGAAGTATTCGAGCAACACTTACACACACCTACATATAATGGTAAAAGAGCATACTGTTTCCGTGGATGGTGAATTTCAGCCTTACGAAACAATGATTGTTCAATATTATTCTAACACCTTCAAATATGGCCATTAAGAGGTCACTATATTTATATATGATATAAAATATGTTTATATTTTCCTTAAGCTTCTGTATTTTTCATTTATGGCATACCTTTATGGTTTCTATTATGGGTAAATGTGATATCTTCATTTTAGGAAGTGCGGACTACTGCCCCCTCAAAGTGATTTGATTCGTTAATGCCATATGTGGGACATATAAAGGATAGCGTTGATGATATTATATATAATATTATTCTGGAATTATAATATACCTTTATGTCATTATGATTCTATTCCATAAAATAAGAAATTGAAATGAAAGTAGCGTTCATGCGTACGTATGGCTTACTCTCTCCATAAATAGTGTATTTCATTTATTACCTCTAAATGTTATGTAATATTATAAATGCATGTATATACTGGATATATATGATATCTACATCATGAATATAATTATTTATATAATGGATACATGAAGAACTTTTAATTATAAAGAGTTTATTTTTGACTCAAGTATCAATGATCGACAAAATGACCATTATTAACTTAAATAATTACATAGTGTTCATAACATGGTAATAAGTGATATAAAAGGAATAATGAACTTAAAAAAGGTTCTTAAGCAAGTATAAATTAACTCATGTTTATTATTCAGGAGGTTAAAGAACGGTCGAGTCAATTCGGATACGAGGTACGAGACTTCGTCTCAGTCTCCTTTCGTTGAGGCATATTTTGTTTTATACACAACATTATTTTATATGGTGTATAAACCCCATTGACTTTTATATTTATTAAAAATGAATATTTTTTTTATGAATCGTTTTACTAAATGAAAATTGTGAATGTTTTTGTCGTACGTATGCGGTGACAACGACTTCTCTGCCGCCGTGACCATTATTTGAGTTTAGGCTTCCTCTACAAGACATAACTTTTTTGACAATGAAAAATAAATACCATGTTTTACTTTTATTTTATTTTGGTATTGAAAAGGGTTTTGATAATTTTTTTATATCAATGTTTTTTATTGATATCTTATGATTGAAATGTGGAAATGATATGTTTCCTTTATTCATGTTTTATGTGATACGATTCTGTTATGGTTCTTGGGAATAGCTTATGAAGACGGGTGGTTTGGTGATAAACTAAGGGCGGGTGAGCCCGATATAGCTCTCCAATGAATTGGGTAACACAAAGGGGTTAAAGGTTAAAGTTTCTCAGAAGATATTTAGGGAATATACTGTGATGGGTATTCCAAACGTAACCATGGGGGTTTCTCCCTACGTTAGAATGTTATAAATGCCTCAAGTTACCTTTATGTATTATGATTTCTATGATTTATTCATGATTTGATGAGGTATGTTAAAATGATTATGTTTTATTAGTAAAGTTTGATTTCATACATGGACTAATGTTTTCATTTCGTACTTTTATATCCCTTACTGATCTTTTTATGCTCATCCCAAGTTTTTGAAAATTTTTTCACAGGTCAAGGGAAAGGTACATGATGTGATGATAGTGTCAAGGGAGTGTCAAGAAAGAATCCATGTTTTATTTTAAATATGATTATATTGATGGGAAAAATGAGTACTATCTTTTATGTAACCACTTTGTTTAAATGTGGAATATAATGCATGATTTATGATCTAATTCTCTAAAACTCTAAATCTAAAAAGATCCTCAACCTGTATTCTTGTAATAACTCAAGATTAAGTAATGTTTAAGGCTGGGGCCTTATAATATTATATTTAATATGAATTCCTATTTTATTAATTTTTTTCCCATTATAAACATTTCATGTTAACATGAAACTATTTCTCATGAGGAAAACAAGTTTCTGTGTTTTCTTTTTTTAATTTTTCTTTTATTTGGGATATTTTTTTAGAAGACCAAAACTATTCTATATCACTTATTTAGATTTGATCTATAGTTTGTGTTTACCTCGTTTTCTATAGTATTAAATATAAGGATACTAGATAAATTTGATAGGGAATTTTCACCATACCATTAATAAGTTACAAATCCTACTACAATTCAAATAATACAACATTAGGTATTGGAAACACATAAGAAATGTTTTTCAATTTAAAAGAACTCTCAGATAAATTTATGAAAATAATATTAATAGTAGTAATCATATGATAAAAAACCTATAAGAGTTTGTATTTAATCATGGACTAAATTAACATCTACCTATTTTTCATGGATTAGATATAGATGACCTGAATATAAATTTAAATGAGTTTATTATTGTGTAATATACATTCAAACCAAGTGGAGTCTCAAAAGACTAGATCAATTGGAAGTTCATCCCATTCCTCTTATAAGGTTCATCAAATTAAAGGATTTATAACTTTATGCCAAGAGATATCATAGGATGGGTGGAACACCATGGGTAATTACTCCATGAGTTTTTTCATGCTTCTATAATTACCCAACTATATAAGAAAATATATGTGATAAAAAAACTAGTGGTGAACTATTTTTTGAGTTTTGTGATATTTTGAAGAATATTCTTTCATCATTCCTACATCAAACCTTTATGGACCAACTATTTTGGGTGTTATTTTGTAATTGAAATAAACATAATGACCATAACATGATAGATGCATCTTTCATAGGATAACATATAGATAAATCAATAGATGTGTCTAGAGAATCTATGGGGAAAATCTCAAATAAATTTCATCAATTCAATGCAGGGTCCATGATGTGAGGTTTAAATTAGGTCAATAGTCAAAAATTAATTTTTTTTACCTAGATTTCAAAATCAATATTATATTTTGAGACTTATAACCCTGAAAAAAGACAATGATTCACAATCTTGACCACCAATAATCTACCGATAATTTCATGTAATGGATAATTTGATTGATTTAGGGCCTATATTATAAGAAACTAACTTTTTTATGCTATATGTTGAAGGATATTTCAAAAATATTTAAGTAATAAATTATTCATGTTGTAATAAAAAAATAAATATAGAATTGGATGTAAGAAATTATCAAGGCAACAATACTAGTATAATGATACGTAATTAAAACAACACCTGTCATTTTAGATGAATAACTATTAACGTTATACTATTTTGAAATGACTATAAAAAAATAAAAAACCCTCTATAAATGATATCCTAAAATAGTTAGTATTGTATTAAGGAAATCAATAATCAATCATGAAAACCCATTGATCAAAATATAAATAATTTAAAAGTGTGTATCGATATTTTTTGACAACTCTAAACACACAGATAAATCATGTTATAGTTAAACAACTAGCTTAATTAGTTACTAACACCAAGGGGAATGTGAGTTATGTTTCACTGATAACGGTTTTGAAAGTAAAAAATAACTAAGGTTCCATCTCTAGAATATAAATCTATATATAAAAATACCAAGGAATAAGGACCATAATACATGGAATGTTAAATGGATTTACTTTTAGATACATAATAATAAATGAAGGGTGAGGTAAAAACTAGAATAGATAAGTTACCTCAATACCATCCACTATTCCCTTCAATAATGACTCCATTTTAGGAAACCAAGGAAAAGTATTTACAGTTAGAAGTTCTTTAAAAATTTATGTTTTTGGAAATTAATCTCCCATTTTGAGATGTAGTCAATTAGAAACCTAGGTATGAATAGTTTTTCAAGGAATTGTGTAATAAGAGGATAAAATTTCATGGAAAAAATTAAATCTGTATAGGAATGCAGTTTATTTATTCCAATATAAATTAATATAAAATTTCATGTTATATTAAATGAGGCCTCAACCCCAACCTTTAAAAAAATATAAAATTTCATGTTATATGTAATTTTACTATAATATAATTTATAGAAAACCTTATAGTTATTAATTTAGAATTTTATTTTTGAGAATCAATGAGTGTTATTCCTAAATTAATTTTTTCTTAACTATAACTATGATATATGAGACCAACTATAGTTATTATGAAGAATCACATATGTGCTACACAATACCATATTCGAGTTCTTGGGGATGTAATGGTAATAGTTGATGATAAGAGACTCCAAGAAAATTTCAACATTATGAATTTGGAATATAATAAAAATACAAATAATTCCCCTATTATCAAAAGAATTATTTTTCTACAAAATAATATATAATAAAAGTGTTTAAATGAAACTTTTTTTTGTATTTTAGATAAGTTACTATGACTTTTATTATTCAACATTCCATAAAATCCTCTTAGGAAGAACATTATTTTTTCGTATTTTCTTATCAAGAATATAATTTATACTCATATTAAGATATTTCAAATATGGATGGAATATAAAACATAATGCAGATATGAATTCACCAACCCCATTTAATGATTATTTTACTAAAAATTAATTAAATATAAAACTATACACTTTTAGTGAGAAATTGGAAGATTAATTTGATGGTTTGTTTCATAATATGATTATGTTCGTCACTAACATGATTATAGTTCACATATTTGTTTTGTAGTTAATATTAAAAATGTTGGGTTAATAGTATCACTAGAAGAACCACCCAACCTAGGGATAAAACTAGTCCAACCTTATCTAATATATCAATATCTTAACAATAATAAAATCCTTCATATTATAATATCAAACAGCATGGATCCAAACCATGAACATTGGATACTAAACACTTTGAAACATAATTTTCAGGATATTATATGTATATTATGAGATATCATTGGGATTATTTATACTATTATATAGAATTTATTTTTTAGATAATGAATCAAAACCTATTATACATATTCAAATAAAGATATAATGAACCATAATTTATTTTTTCAAAAAAAATTAAAATATTTTTGGATATGTAATAATATATCCAATATATAAATCTTAGTGCAATAGATTTATCCATATCATAAAATAAGAAATTGAAATCACCATTATATAGATTGAACACAATGAACAAGTACCCACTATGATGGAAAACAATTGTACTATTACATACCAATAACAACATATATCCATATTACATAATTTTTATGTTTTTATTGTATATCATAATAAAAAAAAGTACCAAAAACTTATGTTATGTGTCATTAGAAACTAGATATGTAATCACAATATTTTAAAATAATTCATAAATATGTCTCATAGATATTATAAACACATGAAACTATTCGTTTCATATCATACATGGCACTATTATTCATCACCGAAAGAATGGAATCATTAGAGAGAGTAAGAATGGATGTATGGTAAGCGGTGATCATATGAGATGTTAATCTAATATCATAAGTGATAATAATATGTGAATATTTTAATGATAACATAATCAATCCATAAGGACATATAATTAGATAATCATAACCAAAAGAACATATATCATAATATAAAATTCATGACATAAGGCTTTTAGTATGATGTAATATATCAGTTTTATAAGAGTGAGAACATGATCCCATAGTCATGATCTAGGTGAAAATAAAACAGGTAGGCCATATAACATATGAATTTGGTAAAACATTATCATATAAATCATAAAATATGTTAGGGTTATCAACTAATACATTAATAGATTAATTAAATTGTCTAAACATATTCCCATAACATAGAAGACTAAGACTGGCCACCCATGCTAACAAACCATGTCCCAGCTTTCACTCATGAGATATAAAACGTTTCTAAATGTATTAAATGGATATATCATACCCACCTATCACATAATTATAAACCAAATATATTTATTCTATATGAAAATTAAAAAATAATAATTTAATAATAGATTAATTACTCATATGAATAAAATGGTTTTTATTAATATTTCTATGATACATGACCATAAGATATGTAGAGAATGAATTTGGATGGTTTAATTAAAGTGCATCCCTAGTGTAACATAAGATAAATAATAGGGTATTAAAAATGATAAATGAATTTTCTTTAAGATCATTAAAAATTACATTGAGGATTAAAAAGAGGTAAAAAATTATATTTTGGATACATTATTGATTGAAATTATTTATAGAAAAATGTAAATATAAATTAATTTGTGATTCCATGAAAACATGGAGAAGAATATTCATAAATTAATGATTCTTTTCATACATTTGGGAAAAATACCAAGTTAATATGAAGAAAACCTTATGGAAATTTTTTTTAAAAAATAATCTCTGTAAAATCACAATTAAATTAAATAATAATTAAAAATAACATTATGAAATTATTATACTATATAAAAGGACATAAATAACTCAATATAGTGAATATTGACATGGTGGGGAAATATTCCTCATTAAAAATAATAGATAAGAACATTTTTACATAAAGGATTCATTTTAGATGACTTATAAAATAAGGAGAGGTGAAATGGTAAGAAGAAATGGAAAAACCAAGAATAACATTAGGATAAAAAAAATATATAGTGTCTCTAGAAAAATAAGTTATAAATTTACCCAATATAAATTTAATAATAAATATAGAGATTTCAATGTGAGACTAGAGATAAATACATGAATTTAATACCACTTTACATGAAGACATATTAGCATATTTTTATATAAAAATAAATTTAGTAATCATTTATTCAAAAAGATTTTTCATGTATATTATCTTTTATACTCTTAAATTATAATCATTTATTGAACATATTTTATTTTTTTTATAATTTATATTAATCATTAAATGTTCCTCATTTTGAATATTTCACAAAATTTTCATAATAGAAATGTCAATTATTATTAAATGAAAAATTATTTCTCGTTCATTTATTATTCAAGGAAATTAAATCATCATTTTAAAATGATTTATTCAGACCAATGTTATTTTTATGAAATTTATTTGTATTGATAATTAGAATGGAATCCATTATTATCATATTTTAAGTAATTATATCATAACAACAAGTTTATTCATTATGACCATACATTTTTTCAAAAAAAAATATAGACATACATATGATATAAATTACACCTTAATGTTATATATTACTATTGTTAATTTAATTATTCTTATTCATGTAGGTGATATAATTTAATCAAAAAAGATCATTTGGTACTTGTAAAAGAGTATGGTTTTAGTGTTGTATAATTTTAGTATCTATTTCATTAAATCATCTCGATGTTAACATGACCAAATTATAGTGGATAATGATATTTAAAAAGATTTTATATGATAATTTAATTGAAACTTATGTTGAAGAACGGTGTGTTACCTTTATTGAATTCACTTGTTATTGTAATAAGTTTCATCACAATGAATGATTTTTCCATCCCCTATAGGACCTGAACCTACTAAAAGTTGAATTATGTTTTAGGAGATGAAAATAATGAGATAAAAAAGATATGAAAAACAAAAAATGTGGTTTGGGAGGGATGGATATGGGGTCCATTGTTTGGTGTGTTTTTAGTGGCCTTTCAATAAAGATACATTAACTAATGATTAAAGTTGTCATATTAAAAGGATTATGGATAAAAATATTTAAAATATATAACATGGGTTATAAATACACACATACACACAATTTGTATTAACATTGTAATAATATTTTAAGACTTTCCTATTTAGTTTAATCATTTTTACCTAATTATACATTTCTTGTTTGAATGCATTTTTTATATAAGTAACTAATTTTTATACATAAAAATAAAAATTAATTTCACAAATAATTTTAAAATGTTGAATTAAATTTTGTTTTCCATTTTTTCAATTTTAGTTATTTTATGTGAGATATTTTACTTTTAAATAAATTTATAAAATACCAACAAAAAGTAATTTTTTTAATATGAATTTTTAACTAATTAGTGTTCTTAAACTTATTTTATAGAAATTTTAAATTAATTGTTTGTTAATTTATACATAATATATTAGGAAATTTTATTATAATAATCCTTTTGGAGTTTCTAACATAATTTATAAGCATAAAAATACACAACACTTAAAAACAGATCTTCAAAATAAATTATCATTTTTAGCAATAATTGGTTTTAGTAACGACCCATAAAAAATAAATATTTATCTTATCACCATTAATTTCTATCAATACGTTAAAATTATAACATTTATATAAATTTTATAGATACATAATGTGTATATTTTTAATAA
Organism: Viscum album; assembly: GCA_963277665.1. NCBI lineage: Eukaryota > Viridiplantae > Streptophyta > Magnoliopsida > Santalales > Viscaceae > Viscum > Viscum album. The sequence continues at coordinate 2,011,942,375 of OY728155.1, forward strand.
TAATAATACTAATAATAAAATGAAGTAAATAAAAATATATCTTTATTTAATTTTATATTTGTTTATTCTACAATTATTTATTATTTTTCAATTATTATTAGGAATGTTCAATGAAATATCATGATTCGTTATTTAAAAAAAATTCTTATATATCAACCCTCTAATATAGAAAAAACCTATGTATTTAATTGATTTTTGAAACCATAGAGAATGTGGACATTATTTGATAAATGACATAAGTTATGATTTTTATATGTTTTATTCATTGTTTTGGATTTAATTTAAAAGACATGTATTTAATGGATATCAGGTTACAGTTGATAAAATTAATTAGATTTCAAGTTTCATTATTTTATTAATTTTTTAATTTTTCTTGAAAAAGACAATAATAATTCATACGTTTTCATGTTTTCAAAATTGAATAGTTAAAAGGAAATAATTAAAAATCACTAATTATGGGACATATAATAGAATTTTGGGAAATTTTATAACTTTATAGGGTACCTAAGATAATTCAAACTACATAAGATAATTTCAAAATCAATGTTTCGGGTCATTATCCTGTATGATAATTCACCACTCATATGAATATTTTAAGAAATGTTGGATAATTTCTACATGTATGAGATTTTATGTAGTGTAATAGAAATCATATATAATATTTTTCATCCATAACCTAAATATAATGGCAAGAAAATGATTTGTAAGGCTATGAAAGGAAATCCTTATTATCCCTTTTCAATGTAAGTTTCATTAAATTCTTTTTAACTATCATAACTCTTCTCCATAGATAAATTTAACATTGAAATTAAAAACAAATTATTACTCAAGCTAAATTGAAAATTCATTCCTATGGTTAGAACAAATCGAGATGAACCATGATAATAGATCTATGTGGTTATCATCTAAAAATAGAATATTACAGATATCATTAGTTAAATGTGAGATGATATGAATATTATTGAGTAATCCATTTGATGTCATCGTGACCATAAAGCAGTACATTTTGATGTAGTGGAATATGAAATATTTTTGAAATGTATTTCTTGAAAATTCCAATGTGTTTCAATTATTAAATGAGAAATACGAGGCATGCGATGTTCATGTGAAAGATAAAGATTATAGACCAAGATATGAACCCTATTTTGCATTGATAAATTTAAGATTTTTTATTGAAGTGTGATCATGTAGTTTTTTCATTCGATTAAAGTTAAATTGTTACTAAATTTATTTCATTCATTAATTTCTATGCTATGTTATTATTGATGGATCACTACACCATTATTTTTCAAGCTAAGGAGATTCTCCTTACCACTATTAATGAATTTGAGTTCTAATTTATTGTTCTATTTTTTCCATATCTAGATATATTTTTTATGTTATTAGATAATAAGATATTTTTATTGTTCTATAAATTTAATTTCTCTATCTCCAACCCTAAATTTTAACTCACACAAGAATTGGGAACTCTTCACTACCTAATATGATTAATAGTGGTAAAATATATGAGTAATAAGATACATACTACTTCTAAGATATATAGGAATATTAGATGAAATTATATTTTCATCTAATTAATTAAGCTTAATTCACCATGTCAGGATAGTAAATTGATGTTCCATATGATTATATAGAGGGAAGGATGTAAATATTGAATAATTATTTAATATTAAAGTATGTAAACAAATTTAGTATAGATAACTATTTTAAAATTTTGAATCTAAACCCAATCCACTTTCAAAAATAACTAATTTTTTTCACTATATTTATACAAACCAAACCCATAAAAAATAAAAACACACCCATAATAGTCCCCCTCTAGAGAAAACCAATGTCTCACTACTAAAATAGTAAACACAGATTCAATTTTTATATTGTTTGCCCTATGATAAGCCACTGAACAAGCCGACATCATTTTTAGAGAGGTTGTCAAGGGTTGTGTTTATATAATGTTTTATTTCATGTTAAATGATTTTTTTATATTATTATATCTATTAAAAATCTACCTAATGGTTTTGATCCAAATTTTGAGTGGAATATATTGGAAAAACATAGGACACTAAGGATCACTAAATAAGTGGGAATGGTTATTTTCATAGCCCCGTAGAAAAAAATCCCCATCCTCATATTTTTATTCGAATAGTGTTACTTTGGGGAGTGGAAATATAAAATATAATTTTTCCTAGTAGAATAATAATTTTTAAGAATTATATTATCCTAATTTACATTAAAACTCTTAGCTAAAATAACCAACAAAAATAAATATTATTGTGAACTAAAAACATGAATGATAAAACTCATTCATATGTTTCATGGATTTGAATGAAAGTATAATAACTATAACATGAATCATTTTGGTAGTGTTTATAGTGGTATGAAATCCTAAGAAGTCTTATAAGATCATATCAGTTGTAAGTTCTTTCTATTCTCCCTTGATGTATTGGATAAATTGTGGCTATAAAATCTATATCTAGAAGAAGATTCCACTTATGATGAAATCCATAAGTACTAGAAATATATATTTTCTTCAATTAATAAGTAACCAGTTGAGAAAAGTTATATTTAGAATCAAACATCAATTTTGAGATGGCATCTATGAATTTTGGGATAGATTCTATTGGATCAAAATAACTTCTCGACCTTATAAATTAAAATATCATAACATTCTAGTATTCATTTACTATAGAATAATAAAAAATTAAAAGAAACTAATATATTATTCCTTTGTAGGATAAATGATTGAAAAAACACTATATTAAGTCTTATAGTTGATAAAAAGTATTTCCAAAAATTATTAGCAAGTCAAAATAAGATCCAAAACAAGATGTGTAACATCCCTGCCCCAGTGGACACTATATTAGGATCCCTAAGTTGGGTCATCACATGACCTTAGGCGTTCATCCCCTTATTTTAGAGGCTATCAACTAGCAGCATCAGTGTATGGAGAACATTGGGGAGAATATACCAATTTATCAGAGTAATACCATAGTAGAAAGAGTATGAGAAGATATAATAACATGTAGGAAAAATAAATGGATATCATACATCAAGAGATAATAAGTTACCATTTAGTATGTGCAATAAAAATATAATGAATACACTACCTATTAAGAATCTGTACAAAAAAATTACTAGAAAAACCCACAAAATATCTCGATCATAGTTCTAACTCCCAACTTGGCCTAAAAATCCCATGCTCCGACCTAACAACCCATGCATAAACAAAACACCAGGTCCAAATACTAAACCTGTTAGAAAATCAAATATCCTCTGCTGAGTTACCAAAGTTACATGGTGGCCTGAGAAGGGTGTGAGTACAACTTACTAGACCACAACCATCGGTGTTTAAATAAATAAATAGGGTTTGAAATTTTTTTAGGTATATAATGTATAACAATAAAAAAGAGAAAATAAAATAGGTGTCACTTATTAATAGGGTTCACAACAACCACATTCACCATTTGTTCAAATGGTTATCCATATTCATCAAATTCACTAAGGCCTATACCGGTCATATTAATTATGCATAAGGGGCCAACTTCTCTAACTTATTAGGACAACTATTCCATAAAACAATATTCATTAACATAACATAGAGCCTCAGTCCAAGTGTATCACCTCACCTTGGAGCCTTATTCTAGGTTCATTATCACATTCATTCGTTAGGGGTATAGTGCCTCAGTCTAACTCTCTATCCCATGAAATATATTAGTGGGACTAGAAAATCATTTTTTCTAATCGATTGGAGGAGCATCTCTCAAATACCCTACACTACCATTAAGACATGTTCACGTGCTTATTTAATCATAAAACATATACCAACACAAACCATTACTATTAAATACATTTACCATTTATAATCATAACACATTATCACATGTACCACTAATACAATAAAAATCCCTTACGCTATGTCATCAGTAATGCACATTTATCATTGAGTTAATTTCATAACCTTGATAAAATGCCAACATAATCATCATGGGTCCTATCTCACTAACACATATATCAACTCAATGGCTATGGTCCCAACTAAATTTTTAAACCCAAATCATGGTATACAACACAATCAAAAATAATATTTTGAAATCATCTTCAATAAAACCTTTAAAACATGTTTCTTCCTATTTAAAAACTAAAACATGAACCAAAACATTCATTTCCATTTCAAAAATTCAAATAATCATTAATGTATTTAAAAAAATCAGGGGTATTCCCACATTTTAAACCATAATTTTAAATCTATAATGAAAACCACTTTATAAATCACCTTTTTTCCAAGACTTATTTTAAAACATTTCCTACTTTAAAAAATTATTTTTTTTATTTAAAACTATAACCTGGTAAAAATCCTAAATGAATTATTTAAACCATTTCAAAATCCCCTTAGTCTTTTCAAAAAAATCTGACATAAAATCAATTTAATTCACCATTAATTCAATCCCACATGCCCTATTACAATTTTATAACCAATTTTCTCTCATAATTCCCTAATATCTATGTTTACCAATTTACTTACCATTTTGAATAGTTTATCATACCCAATTTGTAGCCCTAGGTTTTTTTCTCAAATGAACAATGAACTAAACGGGGTCCATTAAGGGTTTCATGCCTAAACATAGGGCCTAAATCATTTTCCATAATCAAAACATTAAAATGAAGAAAGGAAACACATATGAAAATCTACATGCTCATTTAAAACATCAAGACTATGGGAATGATCTTGAGACCACCTACCTCATGTTCGGAGACAACCACTATCTCGACATTAGTCTTTGGTTTGGAAATAAACAACCATTAAATCCCTAATGTAGAAACCACCATAAAAAAGATATTTTTAGGGCTTCAAATGGTGATGAGAGATTATATAAGTCCAAATCCAAAAAATAGAACACATAGGAGTATTAGACTCACCTAGAGTATCAATTATCACTAAACGATAATCAAAATGACCATGAATAAAGGGGGAATCACCCATGGAGGAGGAGGCAACCGGTTCATCACCCTTTCTAGAGGGGGTCAAATGGGGTTAAAAATCGGGGATGAAAGAGATAATACGATACGGTAAAATGTAAATTTCCTATTTTCATGGACTACACAATTTGGCCACACGGTTATCCAAACCTTGGGCCAGCATTGTAGCACTATCTATCCAAGAGGGACCATGATGCAAAATTTCATAGAGTAACCACATGGCTTGACAAGCCGTGCAGATCCCTGGTTTCAGCCTCTATTAGAGAGAAACTTTTCCACATGGTTTCCATTGGCTAGGCACATAGTTTACACTAACCATGCACAAATGGTGCACTTTACACTATTTGGCCTCTTTTCTTCTCCTTTTATGACAAGCACCCCCAAAACACTCCAAAAACTCCCCATACACCCAATAACCACTTCATTAACCATAAATATGATGTTTAATGAAATTAAAGTAGGGAATCACCTCCACATAATGTTGTGATCATACAACCTCCCCACATTTTAACAGCTCATCCCTGAGTTGTATATCCCAAGAATCACTAATCCCCCAAGTCCAATGGTCAGTCCTTGAGCCCACTATTCAACATTCATCTTCTAAGTTTCTTCCAGAACATGGTCATTACTTAACACCACTCGGACTAAGGAAAAATTCTGACCCAAAAAAATTTCCCCCGCCATGATCCAAAATCAGAACCTAATCATCCTTGAGGACATATCCACCTCAACTCATCATTACAAACATCCAAAAAAAGATAATATTCTGGTTAATAGCACTAATCCACCACACATAATGATACTAACATAGAATTATACTACCGTAGGAGATCTAACCAGAACATCCTTGGATAGATCCTCCCTATAACTCATGGTCCAAACAATAGTAACCATGTCACCCAGTTAATTCAATGATTTAATGGTGACCCAATCCTGGCATCAACTGAATGAATATCCAAGGTCCAACCACATCTCCTGGCCAACACTGATCCACAACATGGTGACCAATGGCCTCATACTATATCATATTTCACTTAGAACAACCCAAGTGGGACCTACACATCAAGGTACTCAACTGGTCGAATCCTGAGCTGATGATTGTCACCAATACTGAAACACAAAGATGATGCTCATCTGATCCCATCCAACCCATACTACAACTCACATAATTAAAAAAAACATTCCCTCTACGGTGCTTCCCACCATGCACTTTATCTCTCCACCACCATTAGTTAGTGTTGGGAATGTCCATCATTAAAAAGGAGAATAGAAGAACCTCAAACCAACCTTCACAACTTACCCGATGTATTTTCCAACCCACCACCCCAATCATCCATTGAAACTTCATCCAACCTAGGATTCCAACCTTGCAGTCAAGAATACATGGATTGATCACACTTCTATCATCCATATCTCAACTAGGGATGACTTTGTTCTTCTTAAAAGTCCATTCCAATTGTTGGGGATCACTAATCATCCCAAAATTAACCATAAGTTTCATACAACCTACTAACTTCATTCCCCTATAAACAACTATGTTGGTCTATCCTAGTTAAATCATTCCCCAAATTTTTCTGTTGGCATGTCTCCCCTTTACTTGGAAATGAATTCTTTTTTACTTAACGCATAACTCCATCATCGGTGCACACCTACCGAAGTCCACACTTAGCCTCTAGTGAAAATTCATAATCATTGTATCTACTGCTCCACAAACCATTTTCAGGTTCTATATCACCCACCAACATGTCTCTGATGAAAACACTCAAATTACCTCTAAAACGTTCCCAAGCCCAAATGAATTGCTTGGGTCATTCCACTTCCATAATCAAGACCCACTTTTCCTTCCATAAAGAACACAAAAATGAAGCTCATAGGCTTCACATTGGAATATGAATGCCACCACATCCACTCCATAGTCTAATACATAGATCCATGACTAACATACCAGTCCCCACCTTAGTCTTATCATTCTCACTGTTTTCCTCAAGAAATTTCAACCATTGTGGCTCATGCTTCAATAAAAAGATATTCCTCAAAACATAGATGTGGCATCCCCAAATTTCTGGTAACAAAAAAACCAACATCACAAACTACCTATTATCTAATTCCATTAATGAAACCCATGGAATTCGTCAACATCTGGTCCACCCCAAGGACCACTCCCCTAACCAGACAGTGGTGTACTCTCCCCCCACCTGACCACCACACACAAACTACTCCCTAAAAATATCATTAAATAGGATCTGTATCAAAATAATACACTTGAAGGTATCTATTAATAAATCCATAGTTCTCTCAGTATACATGGGACAATGTCAATATATTGGGAATGATCGTCCCTGGCTAAATTGATACTAAGATTTCATCGATGAATGCCACCACAACAACCCATCACTGATATCCCCTATGTCTACAAGAACACCTTTACTTGAGGACATTCTCTGGCTTACCTTCCCACCAATATCTCATTAACTCCTGAACACCATAACATTAGTGGGATTACAAACCAAACTCACCACCATTTCATGACTCTCTACCAAGAAGTTGTAAACCAACATTTCTTATGTATCTAGATCCTCCACAACTCCCAAGTTCTTTCAGAGTGGCTATAGAGGCTTAAAAAAGAAACACAATGTTCCCCCACACCAATCTACAACCCAACCACCTCACGCATAACTTGAACTTCCCACTGTGATCACAGAAAAATTTCGAAAAGTGGTTATCTTAGGCCACCATTCCAACCATTCCAAATGGAAATGCAACTTCCCAATACATTCCCATATCTGGACCTCATCAAAGTCTTTGAGGTATCAGGGCTTCTTATGACCATATGTTGAACTCGATGCTAAATAACATGAGTGATAGATCACTAGAACTAGGCCTAACACCTGCTCAAAGATCAAACCATGCCTTTTGGTCCATATAACTCATTATAAATGAAGTATTTTCAAAATTATCATCCATAAAACCAATCATTCATGAAAGAAAGAAAACACATCTGACCACCACCTCCCATGGTGTTACATATATAGAAAAAGTGCTTATCCACACCCTAGTACACCTTTCTTATTGACCCAAAATCAACATCTATACTCGCCTCAAACACCAACAAAGCCATAAGAAAAATCTCCAAACGACCTTGCCTCTTACAGAACAAACCTTACAAACAACCACAAGCACACATACCTCTCCTTGAAAAAGAAACCAATTCATAACCAAGCACTTTTACCCAATTTTATATCCCCAATCATGCATGGACTCCATCTATGAATCACAAGCTCATGCTTCACATCCCCAGGAACTTACAATGTTGGGCCAACCTCCCTCGAGGCTTCCCTAGATTTACCAAGACTGGAAAATCAAAACCATAACTCAATTAACATCACAAAAACCCCTCCAATATAACAAAATTATCCCTCTATAACAAACCCACGCTAATAAAAACTCTACATGTTCCACTTAAAAGGTTCAGAACATCCACATGTGCCATACACACCAAAAAAACACAAGCAACCCCGACTGACCCCTCTCCCAAGTCACCAAAAAAGTCAAACGATACCAACTCCCTGAATCTAATTCACACCTAAGAAATTCCATTGGCTCTCCCTCTAAACCTTAAACATAAAACCTAAAACAATGTGCTTCTCAAAGTTGAAAATCCTACCTTTTTTCTAAAGAAGATGCATCTAATTCCCTAAGAAACCATTTATCTTGGTTTCACACCAAAGATACTCACATATGCATATTATAACGATGATCCAAAAAAATATATAGGGTCCAAAACATAACCTACATGATCATGTTCAATAAAAGATACCACACTCAACTTATCATAAAATGTCTCATGAACCTAAGGTCATAGTCCTACCAAGGGTAAAAGATGGGCATCCTTTTTTTTATACACAAAAACCCACAAGCCCTCACACCCAATAACCATGGTCACATACTAGGGAACTCTCGCTTCCCAAACCACCCATACCTAGGGTAAAAATATATTATAAGGGATACTCCCCACCAGTGCCCCTGAAGTTCTATTATTTTTCCATTTCCATTTTTAATTAAACTTTATCATTTAAATCCCAAGGTTTTTCATTCCAAAACATTTCAAAACATTATATTTCAAACCCCTAAGAATTTAAATTTTCAAAAACCCCTTATTTTTTAACCCAAAATTTCAAAAATATAATCTTTATTCAAATTCATATTTAAAAATATTTTCAGTAAAAACATTTAAGTTAAAGATTGAAAGACCTACTCTATTGAAAGAAAAGTATACTTCTAGTATATAAATCCCAATTACCTATCATTCACAAGTAACATACAGATGAATTATCAATCCTAGATTCCTAGAAATATGCATGAACTCTCACACCCTCTCATGATATACCAAGATAAGAGAAGAAACATAATAAATCAGTGACATCACGTCCAAGTACACCACTTGAGGTGTACATATCAAACAACCATAAATCAAAAAAAACATCAATTCCCACCACTAGAAACTTGGGATTTTCCACGTACAAGGGCCTATAGGAACCCAGGTACGAGCTCATTAACAAGACAAAAAATGATCCCAGTCTCATATCTACCATGCCTCAAATAGTAAGACAAAATATATTGTTCTAATATAAGTTTGTAACATCTCATACCTGGGGTCCACAATATTAGGTTCCCAAATCTGGGTTATTACATGACCCTGTACATGGTTCCCCGTTGGCAAGAGGTTATTGACTAGCATCACGTGTCTATAGAGAATGTTGGGGAGACTATAAATTTTTATCATAGTAATACCACATAATAAATAGAAAAAAATATATAATAACAGTAGGAACAAATTAATAGATAGAATACATCAAGAGCCAATAAGTTACCAAGATGCACGTACTATAATAATATGATGAATACAATACATTTTAGGAAGTTGTACAAAAAAATGTTTAGTAACAAAACAAAACAAATATCTGAAACACAGTTTCAAGTCCTAACCTGGTCCTAAATTCCCAGGATTCTACCAAATAGCCCACGCATAAACCAAACACTAGGTCCATGTCTTGAACTTGTAACAGAAATAAATATCTTATTTTCAGGTACCAAAGTGACATGGCGGCCTAAGAAGGGTGTGAGTGAAACTCAGTAGGCCGCCACCAATGGTGTCTAAAGAAATAACTAGTTGGAGAAATAGTGTATACAGGTGCTTATTAAATAACAAGGTAAAAAGAAAATAAACCAAGTTTGATTTATTAATAGGGGTCTCATTAGTCATTTTCACTATTAGTTCCTAGGGTTATCCATATTAATCAAATTCACTATAGCCAATGTCGGTCATATAAATTATGCATAAGGGGAATTGTTCTCTAAAAAACAAATAAAATAATTCCAAGAAAAAATATTCATTATCATACCATATTGATTCAGACCAAGTGAGTCACATCACCATAGAGCCTTAGTCATGGTGCATAACCTCAACTTGGATCCTTAGTTGAGGTGTGCCGCCTCACCTTAAAGACTAAGTCTAGCTGAATTGTGACATCCAATCGTGAAGGGCATAGAGCCACATTCTGAATCCCTAACCCATGCAATACATCTATGGGCCTAGAGCATAAGTCTGGTTGACCCATTGGTGCATCCTTGGTCCAACCACCACCCTACCATTTATCCAGATTCACATTCTTCATTAACCATAACACATTTACCAACAAAAACTATAATGATTAAACACATTTATCATTTAAAATCATGACACATTATCTCATATATAATTAAGTAAAATTCCCACATACATTACGTCATCAACTATGAACATTCATCAAGGAGATTATTTTATAACCATGATAAATTCCAACATAATCATCATGGGTCATATCTCACTAACCCATATATCAATTAAATTCATTTGGTCCCAATGGACCTTTAAATCCCAAATCATGGTATAAAACACAATAAAAAATTCTCATTTGAAATCATCTTCAAGACACCCTTTAAAACATGGATATTTAGATTTGAAAACTTAAACTCACACATAGACATTCATTTCCATTTCTACCATTCATATAATCATTAAGCGTTTTTTTTTTAAAAAAAGGTTCCCACCCTCAATTCAAACCATAATTTGAAATATATAAAGAAAACAACTTTCTAAATCACCTTGATGAAAAACCTCATTTTAAAACATTTCCCACTTTAAAAGATCATATTTGTAATTTAAAATAATAACCAAGTCCAAATCCAAAACAAGTTATTTAAACCATTTCAAAATACCCTTAGGAATTTCACAAAATATGACATATAATCAATTTAATTCACATTGAAACAAAACACACATTTCCAATTAGAATATTACAGCCTATTTTATACCATAATTATATTATCTCAATGTTTACCAATTAAATCACTATTTACAATAGTTTGGAATACCCCATGGGTATCCCTATGTTCAGTTTCACTTCACCAATGGACCCAATGGGGTCCTTTATGGGTTTCACACCTCTATATATATACAAAACCACTTTTACCAATCCAAAAATTAAAATGCAGAAAGGTAGAACATTGGAAAAAATAAATACACATATAAAACATCAAGAATAGAGGAAAGTTCTAGGGATGGCATACCTCTTATATAGAGTCGACGACATGATCGACAATAGCATTTGGATCCCAAAAAAGAAATTTTAAATCTCTAACCAAGAAACCACCAAAAACATAGTATCAGGGATTTAGAGGAAGATGATAGGTCCTACAATCCCTAATCTAGAAAATAAAGAAAAGTGGAGTGTTAGACTCACCCAGAGATTCGATTCCAACTAATCAGCAATCCAAACACCCATGAATCGAAGAGAAATCAACCATGGAGGAGGAGGAGGATACCGTTTCGTCACCCTTTCTATAGGAGGGAGAATGTGGTGAAAATATTGGAATAAAGTACTAATATTATTAGTAAAAATGAGATTTTATCAGTTTTTATGGGCCTCATATTTTAGAAACATGATTATCCAAATAGTGATCCAATTGTGTGGTTCCCTCTATCTAATAGAGGCCCAGCCACATTGTTTCATAGAGAACCCACATGGTTTGAAAAACCATTCAGATCCCGTGTGTGAGACTCTATCTAACAGAAGGTTTGGCCACATGAATTCCCATTCCTAGAAGCATCGTTTTCTCTAACCATGCACCAACTATGTGCTTTACATCATTGGGCCTCTTTTCTCCACCTTTCATGTCCCACACCCCCAGAATAATCCCATAACTCCCCATACACCCTATAACTACTTAATTAACCATAAAAAATATTTTTTCACAAAAAATAATATCAGGGTACACCATCATGCATGGTTGGGATCTTGCAAGATTTGGTCATTATATAAATTGTTCTAACTATCCTTTACGTGAAACTCAAAGTAGAGAACTAATACCACTTCTGACAATGTTATTATTTATCAAGGTCCTGTAAGTACCACCTGTAACACATCATAGATTGTTTTATATTTTCTCATATGCACTAATGGATCCAAACTAGAGGATTTCAATGAAATTTTTGGTAAATTCATATTAACCCTTAAAACAAGTTAAACTAATGATCATGTAAGATCCATGTAAAATTGATCCCTAAACCTAATGGAAATGTAATTTATATTTCCTTAAGGAGTTGGATGTAGATTAAATTTAGTGATAAATCAATAGTAGAGATCAAACAAATACCTCGGGATGCAGTTAAATCTAAAGAATTTATCTCTGAGAAGGAACTAGAATAAGAGCTCCTTATAGAGACACTCTCAATGATGAATGTAAATGAAAATGAAAATATGATAGAACTACATCAATCCAAACCACCCTTACATGATAAGATAAAAGCACAAATGATTCATGGTGAATAAGCATTATGACATGAGGCCTTTGTGACATTCAAAAGATATAGATCAAAATCCATTTATAAGAGGTATTCCACAAAATAAAATATTACAAAAAATTACTTAAGGATATTTTCCCATGGGAGAGTAAATTTTAATGATATGAAAATTTATTTTTAGGAATAATTCTATTTCACTTCTTACCACCAAACTATGTCTGAAATTTTAGGATCTAGGTATGTTGTCTATCACTTGAACCATAAAAGAAATAACTTTTTTAATGAATTATATGATTTGTGGTAATAAATATATTTCACTAATTACTTAGTTTTTTATACCCTATATATAGGATAACTCAATCCATCATGGGTGGTTAGGATCTATCCAAGGTATATGGTCATTTACTAATTGAATTTAGTTTTCTCAAACACAGTAAAGATAAAGAGTAGAAATAACTGAAGAATAGATGTCTTAAATTAATTATCCAATTAAAAACAATTCGTTCATAAAATAACATTCAATCCAGCCCTTGAATCCTCCTATGATCGACCCATTAAAGGGTTAGACCTCCATTGATGGTATACTCTTAATTGTGGGAGGATGATGGCTTACAAGAATTGGATTGAAGAAATTTAAACCGCGGAAATAATGAGCACTCCTCCGTGTGTGTGAATGAAATTCACACCTATGTGTGAACTAATTCACCACAACACAGAGATATCACTATGCTTTGTGAAAATATAGTTTTAATAAATGAATGGAAAATATAGAAGATAAATATATTGATTAAGAACAAAAAAACTAACATGGAAATTGAAAACATTACAAAGGAACTTTTATAGTATAACCTTACAATGAAACAAGCAACAAAATATGATAAGAAAAATATCCCGATCCTATTCCCTTCACCACCAGATCCTTATATAGGTGTATGAGGATCCTTAGGTCCACACACTAAAATTTAATTCATCCCCAAAAATTAATAGAGTCAAAAGGAGGGTGAATAATCAAAAGGAAATTGACGTTTCGAAGTTGACCCGGAAAACTGTCCAGATTCATCCACCATTTTGATGTGTGAATTTGGAATTGAAGGAAGCCGAATCCTGAGGGGTTATAGAAGAAAAATATTCTCTTCCTTCCATCCTCTATGATCTGTAAAAATATCAGGAATTTTGGCGAAACTTTTTGAAAGCTATGGTCGAAATAGTGGGATGAATGTATGTGCATTAATGTGAGGTCCACCATTTAAATCTCAACTTCAGATCCCTTTATCATCATGAAAAATTCAGAATTAGATCCGGCCACAGTTGAATAAAATGATCCCAATATTTTTATCTTTATACTGTATAAATTTTATCTTCATTGGGATAGGTTTTTGGGCCCCACATTTGTTTGATGGGCCTTAGGCCCATTATGCTTTCTCCAACAAATTTCTGCATTCAGGCGCAAAAATCTCTATCTTCCCTTAGGATTCATCCATCAGACCTAAAAGATAAAATGTTAAAAAAAAGTGATAAATCATATCCAAAAATATCAAATTAAAATAATGAATATTGTAATATCCACAATCAAATTATTGAGTAGGCCCAAATTGACACTTTATGCATGAATTGCACAATGATGAGAAATGAAGTTCAATTTCTGAATTGGACTAAAATTGATGTTTATGCACTTTTAAACACATTAATATTAAGATCATAAAAATGAATATTATCCACTTTAAGTGACTAATCAGGTGGATTTATAACATACTAATCAAACCACTTCTTACCCAGTTAGAGTTCTAGATGAAATTCTTCTAAGAGTGAATGAACTATTATTCCCAACTGACTTGTACAATACAAAAATAGAAGAAAAAAATGTTAAAGTTCATTTTGAAATTATTCTTAATATTTAATTTGATAAAAACTATAAAACTATAATAATTTAAAATGTAGGAATAATTTTAATGGATTTGGGTGTGTAAATTGTCAAAATCAACAATTTAGATTCAATGAAATAACATCAATTTAAACTAGTTCTTTTTAGTAAATCATTATAAATTTCATTATTTTTATAAAGAAAAAATAGAAATATATCATGATATAATTAAAATGTGATAGGTACTAAAATAACATTATTTTTCTATGAATATTTACTTTTTTAAATGATCTTATTCTAAGATCTATTAAATATGTGTAAAAAACTAATGTATTAGATAATAAATATTTGATAAACTACTAAAAAATACCACCAAAATATCATTCTTACATATGTATGTTGAAAACATTGAGAAAACTGAGTTGAAACAATCTTTAGAACTCTCTTTAAATTTTAACAAAAGCCATTATATTCAAATTTGATTTATTCTTTTATTAAGAAAAATTAATAACTTCATTTCATATTTCTAGGAAATGTGAATCCCATTCAAGAATATAATTTTTTTAATATTATGAAACATAAAGACATGGAAATAGGTTGGTCATTATGAGTTATCCTTATAATTATAAAAATAACTTTTGTATATCATTTTTTCTAGAGAATGAGTTTAAATATGTATGTCCACCGCAAATAATACTCAAAAATCCCACCATTGATGTTCTAAAAATAAATATTTAAGATACTTTGAGGAGTTATAATCACATAAACCATATTAGACACTTAATTGGAGACTCATATCCATTTTGTAACCAATATTATTGGATTATTCATTTTTTAAAATTAGAATAATGAATTTGTACCCACTGTGATTCAAAACAAGTTGTGATATTTCATTGGTTATATGATATTAAATCATGTGAGTTGAAAATTCGGTTTTCTAATAACATTTATAGAAATATTTTAGAGTGGATTGTGGAAAAATTAAATTATTATTTTCATAAATTATTATATTTTTTATAAGGTTCTAATTGTTCAAGAATTCAAAATAAATCAACATTCACATGTTTATTTAGTAAGTTCACTTAACAAAAAATTCTCAGTGCATTATCTAATACCCCAACTACGTTTACTTATTATATGGTATTTATTTTTTAAAAATTAAGTGTGAGTTTCCAAGAGGAATTTGTGTTTGGGTTACCTACAAGGATGGACATGTTCTCTTTGGGAGTGCTCCCTCGAGCGTGCATCTCTTCTTCTTCCCCGGATTCCCTTCTTCGGTGTTGGAGAGTCCATTCCTCTATTCTCTTTTGATGATCTCCATGGAGTGATATCCTTTATTCTTCCTTGGGTATCATCCCCTGATGTTCTTTCTGGAGTTCCTTTCCAGATTTGGTCCTCTTCATATCCTTCTTACTAAGGTTTCATTCCCCCACTATTCGTATTAGGGTTTCAATCTTGACTTATTATTAGGGATTCAATCCCATTATTTTTCCGTCCTTTTCCATGATAGATTTGGGTTTCATTTATATTATTTGGGTGGTTTTGATGGATTTTTATCTCTATTTTGTTCATGAAGGTTCTCCATTGCTTTTTTTGGGTGAAATGGATGGTTATTGCTTTGACACGGCTTTCTTGGAAGTATTTACAACTCGTACTCCTCTCTGGACTTCAGATCTAGTGCTTATTTCCAGTTCAGTTGGGTTCTATGTCTTCTAATATGCTTTTAGTTTTTTAATGTATTGAGGTGGGGGGGTTAAGTGAACATCAATACATTCAGAATATGGTGGGGTTTCAATTTTGTAGGGTGATATTGTTGAATATCATGACACCTTGTAAAGGCTCAATGCTTATCTTACTCTGCTCTGTCTTTGGGTAACACCTCTCCTCCCTGGGTTGCTATAGGGAGTTTCATTTCGTGCTAGTATGAGGTCTGGTGATGGTGGTAATGACTTGATGATTTTTATGGGTTTATATTTTTTTGGTATTGTGTTTAATTGGAGAAGCCAATGGTGGTGGTGGATCAGAGTTTGGTGTAGGTGGTGGACGTCAGTTGAGGCCAACGGTGAAGTGCTGAAGAATATGATAAATGTGGTGACCTGATGATGTGATGTCAATAACAGTTTTGTGATGTTTGGCTGGCCATATGATGATGGGAGTGAGGTCTTCCTCAATGGTGGGTTTCTTAGGTGGTATGATTTTCCCGTGATTCTAATTTTTGAATTTGAACTTTAAATTCTGAATGTTGATTTTGGGATTAAGTTTGTGGTGTATGCGATTTAATTTGGGTGATGTTGAAAATTTTTATCTAGTTTATTATAAAGTTCCCATGTATCCAAAAAGTGGTATTTTAAAAATGAAAAATTTAGATTTGATGTTTATGGAGGTACTGATAAATTATTTTACTATGTATGAACATACTTCAAAACCCAAATTGTTATTATATAAATGGATTTAAATAAATACATTATGAATAATCTGGTTTATTAATTGATGAACTCCATTTCAATATGGGGATATTTAATATGTTATGAAACTTAATTTATAATGATGGTGTTGAAGTATATAATTCTAATGTTTAAATCATTAATTAACATCCTTACCCAAATACTTTTAAACACAATTGTTCATTTTTAAGAAGTTATGGATTCTATATAATGTTTAAGAAAGAATTTAGAAATTAATATCCATTGACTAGAAAAATTACTAAAAAGGGAAACATAATTTGTGTTATTTTATTCATGTATTAAATATTTTTAAAAACATATAGTGAACTTAAATAAAACCCCATTAAACTGTATGCTAATCTAAAATATCAAAATTTTAAGTGTTTTATGAGGCCTCAAACATGGATTCATGAGATATGAAGTCCCAAAGGAATGATGGAAACTCACATGTTATAGCCTACACTTCTCATACATTAGACACAAACCACATAAATTACATAACATAAAAGGTTTTTTGACAAATTTTTCCTCATTGGTAAAATTAAAGACATATATATTAGGAATTAAATTAACTATTTTTATAACTATGTAGCACTCAATAATTTAACCATGAAATATAAAATAACAATAATTTTGCAAAGATTTATACAGCTACTACATGATTTTTTAAATGAATATTAAATACATTAAGGGTTATTAAAATATTATATAAAACCACCTGAGATTTTTTAAACACGCTATCAATATATTAGCGTCCACAAAGATACTTAGATTATTTATTATCTAGTGTGTAGTTTCAAAAATTCCCTCATATACTCATGTTTTCTAACATGGTGAACTTTTTATGGACATCAATAGTTACCTTATTTTATTCCATGAATAAATATATAACATTTAATCCTAATTTTAAAAATTAAGTTGGTGAGTATACTTATTTGTAGAGGATATGTGGAGACCATGTGATTAGGATATGTATTCTTATTGAAGATATTTATTATATGATTCCATTTCTCCATAAACATTCATGTGGAGGAAATTTTATATATCAAATAATTACAAGTAATGTATTGGAATAGGGTATGTTTTGTATGTCAATTTTTAAATAATCACATGAATTTTTAAATCATGTTCAAATTTTTAATTTACTATGGGAGTTTCTATGAGATTTATAGTTCCCCATAAAATAGTTAATTTTTTGGGAATTATTGATGTATGGGGATTAGATGTCATGATCCCATTTCCTATCAAAATTGTATTTTAAAAACTAATTTTCGTATTATATTTTATATTTATGTGAATTTAATGAAATGAACCTAAAATATTATGAAAATTTTATGATTGAGTTTTAAGGATCAGATCATTTTTTAGGTTAAAAGTTCCTTATTCCAAAATTAGTGACCAAGGAATAAAATTTTATAAAATGAACTTGGGAGCTCCCATGAAGAGTTGTATATTTCAACATGTGACATCATATATATAATTCCCAAAAACAAATGGGATGTTAGAGTTCCCAAATATATAATTCAAGATGATTTTATAGAAAATTTTATGACCCACCTGGAAGGACCGGAGTATGAATCTTTAAGATTCATTAATGGTATAAAAATATACTTATTATTCCTCATTAAGAATTTACACATATATAATTGTGTATAGAAAAACATTCACTAGACTTTAGGGATAAAATAATATAATTACTAGGTAGGGAAGAAGGTAAATATAGATTTATGTATGTAATGAGAGTAATGGATACTCAAAGTGATAGAACTAAATGATGTATGAATGGAATCAAATAAGAAATACTTACTGTAAAAATATAAATATAAATGTTTCCATGATAAATATATTCAAAAAATATGACATTCATGTTAGGGATAAAGTGATTCTATTCCCATTATAGATGTATCTCATCCAGGTAGGTTTAATTACAAGTGGATTATACCTATTAAATTGATTAATGTTTTTACATTTGAAGAAAATAATAAAAAAATTGAATCACAACAACCATTTAATGTGATTGTAAAATAAATGACACATTTTCATGATAATTTTTGGAAATAACCAATTCAGGAGTCAAAATTCATCCCTATTAAGTTTGACATAGACAATTAAATTTGATTATTTCCTTTACAATTTCCTAGATAATTCTTTATTTATTTCAATTATTCATTAAAATTCTAGCTAAAATCCATAGGAAATAATATATAATATATGTTTATGGGAGAGGGAAATTAATTTTGGATGTGGATACTCATTTATGTTTTCCATTGTAATATTTTAGGTTGTTTTAGTATAAAATATAATGAATCAATTTGATCAAAATTCTATTTGTATAAATCTATAAATAAAATAAGGAATTTTTTATTATTTTAGTTTTAATTTTTCTGTTATTTTAGAAATGAAACCATGAAATTTAAACCATCCCAATCATGTAATAATTCCATGATAGTTTTGAAAGAAATTATGGGATCAGAAATATTTGAATTTTAGTTATTGTTGAGTTATTTCGACCACTATTACTAGGATATTTTTTCTCAATAGCTGGGAAAATAGTTTTTAATGAAAAGAAATATAGTATAATAAATATAATTTCATGAGGGAATTGGACTAATCAATTATAATCAAGTGACCCTAACCATAAAAACTGATTATAAACGCATGGGTCCTTTATAAAATATGTTTTGATTGGTCATATGAAATGTAGTAAATAAATAATTATGGAATTAATCAAAAAGTCTACCCAAATCTATAAATGAAGTTTTGTGTGTTTTTTATGTTAAATAGGAGTTAAAGAGACCTGTAAACTGGATGAACATGCCCTAATAATCTTCATTGAATATTAAAATTAGCCACAGGGTTTACTTTCTATCTTGGGAAGGTTTAGTTAGGGGGTTACCTGCACTGATTCCAAAAATATATGAATCTTCATTTATTCCTCTCTGGGTTTTTTATATGCATCTAGGTAAGATAATGTCTCTACCACTCAAATAATATAAATTATGGCATCACTAGAGAGAAAATTAGTTTGAAGTGTGTTTGAGTGATGAGTGGCTGTTATATTTTGAATTTCAATTATTTTCATATATAATCAACCACATAATCTATATAAAACCAATGTGATAATTTATTTTCAATACATTATAAAATTATGAAATTATTCAATAATTATCCTGAATAATGGTTATTAATTATTTTATTTTTTGGAAAAAATTCAAAATCCTGGAATGGATATTACATGTCGAGTTATAATTGTGATGTAGACTGTAATTATTTGTTTATTTTATTCATTTTTCATTATTGGATAAAAAATTCCTACATTAATTTTAATATTTTTATGTTTTATAGATGAAAATTTAAAAATTTAAAAATTAAACAAGCTTAAAATGAGCCATGTAAGGGAATTCATCTATGCAGCATCCACATGGGAGATTTGAAAATTCTAAATTATGGTCACACTAGACAATTCAGGATATCTTATAACATTCTAAGACCATTATGTTAATTATTAAAATATAATATAATTATTGGTAAAAAATTTATTTCCATGTATAAGAATTATAATTCAACACTCATATGACATTTTAAGGTCATGTCTAATATTTTCCAACCATAAGAGAATGTAATCCATATATGTGGATTCTCAATGAAAATTTCTTAGAGGTAGATATTATGTAGTTATAATATAACATTTTTATGGTTTCATATGTCCACCCTCATGGTAATTATATTATGTAAAGATATATAGATGAATTTAAGGGTTTTCTCTCTTCATCTCATTATGATTTAACACTAAAAACATAAAATTGAAAAAAAAATCAACCAAAAATTGAACTTCATTCCACTAGTAAGTGAATGTTAGAAACAAATTTACAATATTAGATTAATATGGATATCATATATAATAATAAGATAGATAAAATTAGAATAATGTTATATGATACTAAATATTATGAGGAATACATCTAGATCTATCATGACACTAGTGCTATGATTATTTTGAAAATTAAGGAAGAATGTTTTTGGAACTAAGTGTAAGGAATATTTTTTAGGTTTGGAAATCAATAGAGGATAATGTAAATACTAATTCTTCTCTCGTGTGATATATAAATGTTTAATCAAGAAAAAAATATAGAAAAACTTCTATAAAAACATGAATTTTTAGTGAGAGGGGTTGTAGGGGGGATTATACAAACCTATTAAATAAGAGTTGGTTTTATATTTATTAGTGTTTTCTTTTTTCTATTATGCTTCCAATGATGGCATAATAGGAAATTATTTTTGGATTCAATGATATTCCCACAAATAATGTTAGTAACCTCATGTATTAATTTATTATATAAAACTTTTTATCTCTCAATATATATTTCATTTCATTACATAATATAAAATTATAATTTCTCTTTTCATTAAATTTCATTGTCACTCACTTGTGGTCCACACACTCATTCCAATGAAGAAATATTCATCAATAATTATGGTAAATAGTTATATAATTCATGTATAATAAGATATATTCAATCACATAGATAGTTTTGAGTAGTGGGTGTGGTAAACGTTGAATCTAATACCTTAATATGAAGTAATATCGTAAGGATAGAAAGTTGAGGTTTCATATGATTAGAGAGAGTGACTGTGAAGGAGTGTATAATGGAATAATTTTTTAACTAGTATATAAAGGAAACATATTTGTTTAGAAAACTATATTCTAAATATGATTTTAGTTTCAATAAAATTTCATTATCAACTGAGTTAACATACTTTTTCACAAAAACCAAACCTATAAAACAATAGAAAAACATGCTTATAAACTCATTCTCTATATAAAATATATGTCCCACTATCATGGAATATATAATGGATTTAGTTTTTTTCTATGTGTCACATGATAAGCTATTCATAATATTCTTATTATATACTAGTATATATAGTTGTCTTATCTCCAATGAAAATATATCGAATTATCATATATACAATGATCGCATGTCCAATGAATATATGTCTTAAAAACATACTACATTCATATATATGTGTGTGTGTCATTATTAACATTCATATAATCATTCAGCAAATTAATTTATGATATCTCAAAATGTTAAATTTATTTCCAATATTTTCCTTTTATACATGTTATAATCAGAGGTATGATCCTCAACACAAACCATAAGGACATAAATTTCATGTTTACTATCATTTTATTTACATGTGGTATTAATCCTCTATAGTTTTCATTATGATGCTTCATATTTCATAATAATAATGTATTAATGTTTATATTTCACTATAATATTTTACCATAATAAAATTAAACTGGGTTTATTTTAGTTTAGTGTTTTATGTGAAACATGATATAAGGTAAAAAAATTATAATGAATAATGAATACTAGAATGTTAGGTTATTACATTAAGGGTCCTTACTAATTATAGAATCTTGAACCATGTGACTTATAAAGACCACAAATAAATTAATTTTTAATATCACATGCTGGTGATATTTTTTGTGAAAGGACGTTCTTTTTCTTCATAGATTTCATAAATACATTCAAAACTATATATCATCAAGAAAATCAGTAGAAGACGACATTTTATTTCTCCTTTCACACATTTTCATAATGAATAATTACATATTGTTTAATAAATTCCATATGTATATTCCAAAACTGTATGGTAAGTATATTTTTTAGATCCAATTAAAATATAACTTGAGGTATTTCTTGATGAATTTAAAGTTTATGGTACTACTTTTTAAATATATCTTGAGAATCTAAATTAATTTTAAACATATTAATTAAAAATATATCACAGTGTTAAATATTAGAAATTTCACTTTATAATTGATTATAGTATTTTCCTACACCATATTATTTCCATGTAATAAAATGAAATCGATATGGACAAGGTTTGTATCATCCCTACACTTCCATATATCACCACCATAAAACATGGTAGATCATTTATAGTTCATGATGTTTCTTATAAAATATATTCATGATTTTAGTAAAACAATATTTCTATAGAATAAAAAACATTGGATACTGATTTTTTGTATGATTAATCATGTTTTTTATCTTCTAAAAATATAAAATAAAATATAACCACAACCCCTCTCATCAGAAAAATAGCTTGAGAAGAATAATTTAATGTGTTATGTGGTTACTAAGTGATATTCTAACTAATAAATTTATACTCTCTATATGATATATAAAACATTATACGCCTTTTTATTGGTTATATTAAATATAAAAAAATTAATAAATAGTTTCTATATATTGTTATTTCAGTGTAAAAATTTCATTCAGACCTAATAGGAAATAAAGTAAAAATTTATTCTCATTATGAATATCTCTGGTAAATTATTCAGAAATCTAATATAAACCCATTTTTTGGGAAGGTTGATTATTATCACTAAAATAATTAATCATAAAAATAAAATATAATTAGGGATATGAGAAACTCATTTCTGACCACATGAGAAGATACCCACATACTAATAAAGCTAAAGTATCCCCCCTTCCGCCCTTAAAAACCTCTGAATGTTGAACTCCATGGAGAAAAAATCATTGAAATCACAAGTATTGTTCCATGGTATCTGAATATAGTAAACTAAATTAGAATATCTAAGGTACCATACTCATTTTCTTAATATTAATTTATTAATGGAAAAGAAACTAAAACTGATGATGAAAGGGTGATTATTTATTTTCTATGATAAATATTTTTTGGAGGTTTTGGATGCCTGAGATAATATTCAGTGATTAGGTAACAAAATTATTCAACCAAATCATGTAACAACCCCTAATGAAATGTGGAGTACAATATAAAACCTTTATAACCCACTGCCCCTAGAAATATGTGTAATTTGAGGCATCTAGTAAGAGAGTAAATAAGATCACTCAATATAATGTTGAGACCATCAGATAAAAGTGGATAAAAATAAAGGATGATTCAATTTGGATGTAGATAACTAGAAAACAAATCACTAAGGTTTACATACCTAATAATATTTTACAATAATTATTTTCCTAATCATGTAGATTTTATGTATAAATTATAATAGTATTTGAAACCAGGGAACCATGAATTGTAAAAATCTTGATAGAAGAGAAATATCCAAATTATGAATCTTAAGGAGATAATAATGAATGTTTATGAGAACAAATTACTTCATAATGGATAAAACTTTTGTTTCCATGAAATAATATTTTATATAAACTAATTCCAAATATGTGATAAATTATTGATGTTCTAGTCTTGAATGTATTACATCCCTAGTAAGGTTCATTCCTTTTGGACTAGAATATTTGTACTAACCAAAACATATACTCTATGTTAAGTGGGGATAAATGGAAAAAATTCAAATTATTTAAAGTGAATGGAAGATAAATAATGAAATTTTATGAATATTTTTTGAAGGAACACATAGAAGAGTCTAAAATACTCCATAATGTTTATTAATAAGTACCACTATATTTTCTCCTTCATTAAAATATATTATATGCCCTCACATTTTATGTATTCTATTCATTGTTAATTACATGTTATAATTCCATGATGGCGGTGTTTAAGATAAGTGTAGAGGAGAGGACAAATTAATATATGATGTAGATTATTTTAATTGATTTTATTTTTTAATGTATGACCTTTAGAAAAAATGAAAATAAAATTTTACATTTAACTTCCCTTTTAATGATAATAAACAAGTCACATTTGAACCATATATTAATTTTTTTAAAAATAGGAGGAGGATGGTTAATATAAAAAATAAGGGGAATAGATATTATTACATTAGGAAATAAGAAATTTTACCTTTACCATTAGAAACTTGTCTGATATGAATGACTAACACCTATAGGATCATCATCAAAATAATTTTGGGTAGATCCTAAGAATTATCATAACACAAGAATATTGGAACTAACTAGAATGACTTCCTATGTTTATAAATAACATTTGTGTGTGATTATGCCATTAAATAAGAGTTACAATGAATTTAGAGTCATCTTAAAATATATTCATTTTATTCCCTGACTATTAAAATTTGTCTTGATGGATTCATAATATCTTGGGATGGATTTTTTATGGGTTTAGATACATTCATCTATTATATTCTCTATGAAAACATGGTTGGGAAAATTAAATAATTTTTTACTAACAATGGGGGGAAATTTTTGAGGAATCATTAATAAAGATAAATAAGGGGAAATTATATATATTTTATAGTTATATAGATTATATCAATAATGTTTGAAAATGATATTTGGAATAGGGATCATTTGGAATATTGATTTATAATAGATTCACTTGTTAAAATCCTAATTCCACTAAAAAAATTTATCTACACCCACATAACTATGAATAATACTTAAGAGGAATTAGAACATAATTAAACATGATAAAAATTTCTATATTATGTTTATAGAGATTCATTAAACCATAATAATTTTAATTTTTTATAGAATCGTATAATTTTCAGCTTTATTTTCCATTAGTTTTAAAGAATAAATCAACACTACGAAATTTTTTACGAATCATATTTTTTTGAAACAACACATAACATTCATGATATTTAAAAATTAAATAACATTAAGGATAAATAATAGAAAATAATTTTTTTTATTCTCATGAAGTAACATTTTGAAATTTTATTTGATAAAAATTACATTCATTGGTATGCCTAGGAGATCAAGTAAGGATTGTCACTTCCCATATATAAGAGTCCCAAATAATATTCCTAATTGTATTATTATTGATCCCTATAAAAATATAAGAAAAATAAAAATTTCATTATTGTGTAAAATTAATACTCTACCCTGGATGATTTATGACCTCTTATATAATAATCATTTCAGAGTAACAAAATTAAAATGGGATGAGTTCCCCCAATGTATGTTAGAGTCATGTCCTATTATTTAGGAGTTACATTTTTTAGATTAAAAAAATTAACAACCTCTCTAGTAGAGCTATGTATCTTAAAATTAAATCTACAAGAATATAAGGATATCTTCGGGACAACTTTGTAATGTTCAAGACTCATTCAGACTCAACAGTCAAAAACATCACAAGGTATTGAACACATTTGGGTCATTATACCAATGTGTAAAAGATATGTAGTGTCTAAATTGTAATTCTAGAAAAATTTGGTCCTATAAAAGGGTAAATGAATAATTTTTTAATGGTAAAACCTACATCTAGTGATAATATTTAATGGTTTTAGCTTGTCAATATAGGTGGATCAATGAATATATAAGATGATTTTTTAGAGGATTTAACAAATAATTTTTTTGGTTTTAATGATATATAGATAATTATAATACATAAATGTTTTTCATCTCGATTATAAATATTCCCCACATTCAGGACACAATCCATTTTGATTAAGCAAGGTTTAATGGATGGTATATAAAAAGTTATTGGGAATGAATAGTGGTTGTCGCCATCGTAAAATGTTGATTATTTTTATTCACATATCAATGTGAAAATTTGTGTCACTGAGGTTCCTGGGGAAGTAAGATCACTGATTTAATGTTTTAGGATGACCTAAGTATCATAATGTTAGAATAATGGTACTGACACAAAGAAGGCAGAGGCAAGTTTAAAAAAATCTTCCAAAATAGATATGTTACCAATGTGTCTCATGGGCCATATTGTAGTAGAAAAATTCTCAACTATAGGATAAGAATACATAATGAAAACATTCCAAAAATAGAACTAATATGAGGCACATTTGGCTTAATGAATTATTTCATTACCTCTATATAGCCATATTTGGAAGAAATATTATGGATTCATTATAATCACATGATATAAGGGAATAATAAAAAATATTTTAACCTCAATGGGTAACTACAATATACCTATAATTAAGTGCGTTTGTGTGCCATCTGCATGGGTATGAGTATAATACCATACTCACATGAAAAAAATTTCAGTTTCAAACATTACAAAACATTCATTATTCCTATATTAATGGGGATTGTCCTCACTCTTTTAGGGGAATGGATTAATTATTTTTTTAAAGTAATTTGAAATATTTTATACTTTGGATTTACCCTAGTGATAGTTCACTGGACCCATAGTAGTTGGGCCAATTATATTTCCCCATCCCACTACTAAGGTATTGTTACCATGTATTATTTAATTCTATATTTCTTTTTCTTAATAGAATTATTAGTTCTTATAGAAAATAGGATATTTCAATTTCATCATTTCATTTTCCCCCACACCTTACTCATATATTTCACACACACACCATCAATATTATTTTAATTTCTTATATAATAGAGGTAAGTGGACTGATCTAGGAGATAATATTAGTATTTGATCAATTATTCATGTAGTGGAAAATAGTGTAGGGATTATATCACATCCCTAATAAAAACAAAGAAAATTATAGTGGTTAATAAGGTGAGGGTTCAAATTTTTATTGAGAGTGTAATAGAGTATAAATTGAAATAATCTTGACTTAATTTTAAAGGTGAGAGAATATATGAATGGATAGAGAACATATGAAGGGAGTCCACTAATTTTTAATTCTTATCAACTCATTAATAATCTAGTTAAAACTCAAAAAAATTGAACAATTTTCACCATGACAAACCAAACCCACACTCAAAAAAGGAATGAATTAAATATATTGACTCCCTTGAGAAAACCTAAGTCAAATTGTACTATATTTTACTTGAGATCAAATTTTATGGATTGATGACCTATCACAGTTATGCTGCATTACTATTCAATTTCAATGGGATATTTGAATGGTTGTATCTCTTGAATACTTAAATATGAATTTCAGTTCATATTTTACTTTATTAAACTGTTTATATTTAAATGTATATTAAGTGGAGATTTTTAGTGAATTAACTCAATTAATTTCATCACATATTTAAAATTTTCTTGTAGGAGATTATCAGAAGAGTTTAAAAATAGAAATTTTTTCATGATTGTATAAAAAAACTATTCCAAATCAATGGTAATATTTAATAGAGAAATTATGGATATATTAATTGAGTAATAAGACAGTAGATACGTTATATAATCTATAATAATAGATATGAAAAATTATGTGTATCTGAAATATGATTACTATGTTATGTTTTAGAGAGAATATGCCTAATATATAATTTAATTGATATATCTGTTTGATCTGAGGAAGAGATATAGGGATATGTAGAGTTTAATTTAAATATGTGAATATTGAAAAGGATAAAAAGTTTAACTATTGTAGTTTTATTAAAGAATTATTTTTCATTAGAAGAAGTATGTGTTTTATGACAATGGTAATTCCTATTAAATAGAATTAATCACTTATAGACTTTTTTTGTGATGAGGTAACGATGGGATGATAATTTTTTCCCTAATTAATTGGAATCATGAATAATACCTCACATATATTGATTATAATGTAGAGGTAATTTTTTTGACCATCATAATAAAGAGTAGGGTTTTTTGGACTAGTGATCATAGTGTAAGTGAGGTTGATTTAATTTGAGCATCAATTCTTGAGTCAATGATGCAATTTTATTAAGTTTCATTCACATATATAGAATAAAAAATTTATCTAAACTAATTTATATAATTGAATTAGTTATTTAATAATTAGACAAAGGGAATAAGCCATGGGTGATAATTTTCAAATCATTAACTTTTCAAAATAAAGTGATCCTTTCAGGGAATTCACTATAGCCTAAATATGGTATTCTCAAAATTGTGAGTTTATTATAGATATTTTTATAACAAAAAAAACCAATATATTTTATCCTTAAATGGATGTCAATGTCGATAAACCATGTTAAATCCATTTTTCTCCTGTGATTTATTTTATATATATATATTTTTTATCCTCAATTTAGGAGTAGTGAAAGTGGATATAAATATATTCTTCAATATAACAATTGAGAATGATTTAATGATAAATAAGGGTTTCATTTGGAAAATAATATTTATGTATAACTCAAATTATCCTCCCTCCCCCACATTAGGGTGCCACATGATGCTCATAATATCCCAATATTCCCATCAACAATCATGAAAATTATGTATTCGAACACTTATCATCACCTATTTTTTAAAATTGAATGTTATGATAAAATTATGTTAAAACAGATACTACATTATTTTTTATATGAAAGAAAATATTACAACTTAAACCCTTTCTCATTTTATTAAATGATAAGGATTATTTTTGTTTAAATATAAATTAAATGAAATTTTGTAAATTATATATTTGATATGTTATCCAGACATTTATTATATAAACTAATAAATAAATAAAAATTCACCACAACCATTGGGTTTTCCATGTATGTCCCAATTCATGAAAATTGTATTTTATCTATAGTCACAACCACATATTTTTCATCTAAAATACTAATTGTAATAACAATATAATTATTAATGTAAAAAATAAATTATCTATTCTACTAAGTAAAACACTTTATCTATTGTTTAAAACAATAATTTTATCTTCTGGACCAAGTATAATGATCTCAACCCTAGTATCTTATACCTGATTTTTATATTATGTCATTGGATTTATATACATAGAATGCCATCCCAATGGACTGAACAGTTTAGTATTCTCAGTTAATTAGATACATATTTAAATTTCATATTAATTTTGAATGGAAAAAATACAACATAGTATTTCATTTTATAACACCATTATTTTATTACACATATCCCTATATACCATTCATAATAAACATCCTTTCATCTTGGGGAAAGTAAACATAATAAATGTTTAAGCACATATTGTCAGTAATGGTACGTGTATATTAGAATATATCAGGAATACCTAATGCATAATCAATATGAAAAAACAAATAACTGAAACACATTCCATTTATTTAATATCTTGAGTAGGAAAAATAATATGTAAATAATAATTTATGATTAAATAATTGCATATAAATAATCACATAGTGTTGAAAAAAAATTCATTGATAAAATAACTAATAAAATAATCACATTTTCATCAATAACTAATATCATAAAAAGGTAATTCATAATTTCATAAATCATAAACATACTCTCATTTACACATGCTAAGGAATCTTATATAATTGGGTAAGGCCTCGTCCAAATACCTATTCTAGTTTGTCTAATGGGACCTACCAATTCATCAAAGGGGTATAGAGGGCCCCATACATCACAAAATAGGTCTAATGCATTCAGTATGTGAATGGGTAGAAACATAATATATGTAACAATTATTGTTAAAAAATATCTTTTAAAATTTTAATACATACCCCAATCAATAAACATAATTATAATCCATCCAAATAAATATGGTGAATGCTATCAAAATAGGACATCTTTAGTCAAAATTTTAACACCAAAAGCATCACAATATTTTAATTATAGAATAAACTTAATTTTTGTCACTATCATTATTTATATGAATCACTAAGTTAAACTTATGTTACGCAAAATAATGACTTTCAATAATTACTTTTGTTGCATGCATGGCCAAGATTTACTAAATAATAATATATTATTAAAATATTATTATTCAATATAAAAATATATGACCTAGAAATTAAATTCAAAGCTATGAATAGAATTGAATAACATGAGGAAATTTTTTTTTTGAATTTATTTTCTTACAATTGAATATAAATTATTATCAAACCCAGTTAAAAATATATGAAATGTTTTAATAAAGAACTATTGTTATAGTTACAAAAGCATTTTCTATTTATTAATTCAATAAATTTCTATTAGTGACTGATATTAATGATATATATATATATATATATATATATTCAATCAAAGTTTTTTCTATTAATCCAATATATATGGTAGGCATAATATAAGAAAAAACTAAATATTACTCATAAATTCATATATTTTTATAATGACATTTTTATCGCCTTTTAATGGGGAATCAGTTTTAAATCCAATTTTGAAACTTTTATAAATTTTATATATGAAAATAAAATTTATTTTTGAAATATTAATTTCAATATTATGTTATGTCATTGTTTTTTTATTTTTTTTGTGGTGTTGCATTTTTTTATGAATAGTGAAAAAAATATTGAATTTTAATTAAAAATATTTTCTTATATAATTTATTCATAAAGATAAATTATATTACAAAACATTTAATGAAAAATTAGATAAAATATATATAAATTAATTAAATTCAGTTAATTTTAATCAATTTTAGATTTAAATTTTATATAAAAACATTTAAAACTTTTGTAAATGTTCACTTTAAAAAAAACATTTTTCATCCCATCCGTGAGATTAAATTTAATTTAATTTCTTCAAATTATGTTATTTAAATTTCAAAAAATGGGTTAAATATTTTGAATCATCATTATTTATAATTTAAATTATGTTAAAGTTATTTTTTAACCAAAATTATTATTTAATGTAGTTAAAATTAATTACAACGATTAAGGTAAAATTATGCTTAACCAGGGACTAAACCTTAAACGTAAGGGGAAAATTTACTAGAAACATTTTAAAAACATATTTTTTGGCCATATTTATGACTTATTCTCCATTTTATATAATTTAGTTTATTATTGGAGGCACATGATGTAAGGAAGACCTCTCAATAGTGTTTACCTTTTTATATTTACAAGATTGCCACTCCTCCTCTATTAAAAGGCACTCACACCACCAATTTATTAACACCTCCCTTGTCATTTTGGATCATCCAAAAACTTCACATATAATCTCCAAACATCACTCCTATTGACCAAATATCATCACTTTGGGAATAAATCCAACCAAATAATCCCTTTATTGCAAACTAAAAGGAGTTACCCGAAAAAAGATGTAACATTCTTCAATAGGAATTTCGGTTTTATTTCCTTATCCACCCATTATATTATTCTTATTATATGATAATATAATAACATAAGTATTTAAAATAAACATATATATTTTTATGTTAGTTTTCTAAAAAACACCTACACAAACTTCCATCAAATGGGTAACGAAATTAGTGTTCGTGTACATTAAACTACTACCTCGCAAAACGATGTTATTGGTTTTTCTTTTACCACCTCTCATTGTTTTGAATTATGATATAAACCATATTTTTATTTGATATATATTATATTTATCTTTCCTTCATACTTCCATAATATTTATATAACATATTCCTTCATGCTTTTTATTTTTTGTAAGTACAATAACATCATTTGTGGACGTTTGGACTACTGCCTCCTCAAAGCGATGTGATACATTCACATAATACAATAATTGTATTATGGATGGGTTTAACAAAAAAATATGTGAATTACATGAAATATATATTATATTAATTTCACAATTAAAATTCTATATATATAATGTAAATTTTTCTTTATAACCCTTTTCACATAATAAAATGTTATAACATTGTTTGTGGACGTGTGGACTATCGCCTCCTCGATGTGATGTGATTTGTATTACATCACAATAATTCTATATATAAGTATATATGATTAAATAAAATATTATTTATAAAATAATTATCATTCTATAAAGATAAATATTACTTACTTTCCATATTTATCATTTAAAAAATTCAAAAATTACTCATGTGTACGTACGACCTACTGCCTCCATGATTGTAATTTTGGTTCATTTTTTATAA
The DNA here is from genome assembly GCA_963277665.1 of Viscum album. Lineage (NCBI taxonomy): Eukaryota > Viridiplantae > Streptophyta > Magnoliopsida > Santalales > Viscaceae > Viscum > Viscum album. Next base: position 2,011,975,086 of record OY728155.1, read on the forward strand.
ACATATTTCATGATATATTTTAAATGAATTTTTATGCATAAATATGATAATTATTTCATTATTATTATTATATATGTGTTTATACAATGACCCATTTGACTATATTTGACCTAGAAAAGTTGTTTTTGACACATGAACCGAATTTTATCAAAACACATATGACCATTCAGACACAAGGTAAGTTATTTCCTCTGAAATTACATTCCATTGAGAAATATTCGTTATTACAAACCAATTCACATAAATGTGGTTTATTAAATTCCCCTTTTTCATTTAATATCATGATTCACTCATACATAAAGGTATTTTAAGTTTAAATTTGAATTATCACATGTAAGGGGTTTTGACTTGAAAATTACCATGTAGTAAAAATCTCACTTTTTTGTGATTGTTAACATTATCTTGAAAGAATAACTTCATTGTCAAAATTTTACTAATCATAAATTAAAAATATCTAAAATATCTATATTATTGTGTTGGTTGTATTATTATTACCTAAAACGTATTCTATTTTTACATCAAGTGTCTACATTTAATGTTATTTGATTAAATATCGAAAATTTGATAAATCGGTATCCTTTACTCAATAAGAATGTTTGATAAGGCGCATTTTTTATGAAATAAATCGATTACTATATATATAATGAATTTTTTTATTGGTATGACATGGATTGGGGACTATTTAATTTAATCTCATTAATGCATTGGTAGTCTCATGAGATGAATCAATTGACCAAATCAGATGGGTTTCTACTTGATGCTAAATTTTATTCTGAAATGTCTTGATGATAAAGGTCCCATATACCTATGAAACATAAAATCAAATAAATATGAATTTTATTATTGAGATTTCATTTATAATATTTATTATCCATGATATTATTTCTTTGAAATTATTTATACATGCTTTTCATTCTATTTTTAATGAATAAATGGAAGATTTTTCAGTTATTTACCTTGCCATATTTATTATCCATTATCCATTTATTTTATTTTCATGGTTTGTTAATTATTTACCATGAAATTTTTATTATACTTATTGAATCATTATTTATTCCGATATACTTACCCTTACTGAGTATTTGAGATCGCCCTTATTTTTTTCCTTTCCCCAAGTTTTGAAGAGAAATCCTTTGAATTATTTTCAAGGATACAAAGATTTTATTTTCATTATTCTTTATTTTCATTCTTTAATGTATTATGGTCATCATGTATGTAATGTAGTTTTCCAAAACTTCTAAATTGTTTTTTCCTTTAGGATTTGATGCTTATATCTATGCCAATGTAATATAGCAATGAACTGTCTACAGGCTTCTAGGTTTAGGGTGTTATAGTTGGTACTTGATTAAGTCTCGTATAAACCTAGGAAACTAAATTTTGGAAACCAGTTATTAGGGAACATTACAATAAGACAGAAATTGAGGATAAGTTTAGAAGGACATCCTAGAATTATAGTAAGGTGGATATTTTTGGAATCTTCCTAGATATACATCCTTATCTGGATACTGTAATTGGACATGGTTATGGCATAGATATACATGGGGGTAACAACTCCAAAAAGGGTTGCAGGCCTAACTCAAGCATAACATGTTACAAGATAATTGGAATTATTGCGCACCAAGATTGACACTCTCATGGGATATTCATAGAATAATTTACAACTTTATTAAAACCCATTATAAAGTATTGGAAAGTAAAGATATATCCAAATAAACTATACTTATGATAATTAGATTAGTTATGCAAAAAATGTTCAATTTTTGTTTATGTTTTATGACATATTTAGAATTATAAAATTTTTATAATATTATGATCTAATCTAGGATATTTCATTTTTTAAAATTTAAAACTATAAGGATGAAGTGTATGAATACTCATGGACAATATAGATGTTTCCCTGCATAGAAATATAACATAGATGGAATTAAAAACGAGAATTTTATGCATATATTCAGACATATTAATTAGCTTATGACACCTAACATTGCCTGGATAGAGAAACCTATTCCACATTGAGATTCTCTGATGTTCATTTCTTTGTACGATAGAGGACCCAATCATTTTATTGGACTACTGATAAATTGGAATATAATATATATAATAAGTCTTCGGAGAAAATATTTATGTTATTAGTATGTGGTGAAAAGGAAAAGGTTATACTTATAGTTTATTACCTTAATAGCGATGTGGATCAATGGTTTTCATTGATATAGAATACTGGAAGGGAAGATTAAATAGAACATAAATAATGGAATGTTTTTAAGGATACATTCTTAGATAAATATTTCCCTCCTGAGAAAAAAATTAGAATGAATACAATGTTCCTAATATTAAATAAAATGGAGTAAGAAAGTGATGTAGAGTGTGAACCTACCTTTACAATGTCAGAAAGGTATGATTTAGATTATATATACAGTACAGAGTGCAATATGGACAACTTCTTTGAATGGATTAAGGTAAGTCTCCAAAGGGTGTCTGTGTATTAAATACTCTTTTTATAAGATTAACTATTTTTTATGTTACATAAAGGTGTGGAAATAATTCTACAAATCATGTGGATTTTAAGGGAAGCATGAGAATAATAGGTCTTATAAACACCAAGAAAAAGGGAATGAGTCAACGAATAAGAAAGTAATGAATGATTTTCCAACATGTTATAACTATGGGAAGAATCACCCTAGTAAATGTTTGAAATAATTAAGAGTTTGTTATCAGTTTAGAGGAAAGAGTCACCATGAAAAAAGAATAAAAATAGAAGAAGTAAATCATTGTTATTAAATTTTACAACTGTAAGAAGATAGGCCACTACACAAATAAATTCCCTAATAATTAAGGGAATATACCTCTGAACAATATAAGGGATAAAAAACCAGTCTTATTTTATTGATACAACCTATGTGTAATGATTAATGTGATTATATATGGATTCAGTAATTAATTTATTTTAGTAATTTATCAATGATACATTGGTAATATGTTTTATGAAATATATTAGGATTTTTACTACCACACTTTTTCATTATGCATTTGAGATCATATTTTAAATGGTACTAGGAAATATTATTTGATACTAAGTTAATAATTTTTTAAAATAAATGGTTGAGGGAAAGATAAGCCTTAATATGTACCAAATTATGAGATAATGATGCTTGGATAAAGAAATTATTGATATCAGAAAATTAAATTTGATACTACCAACTACCTTGGAACTCATTATAATTTTTCGAATTATAATATTTTAGAAGGTTCATAAGGTTGACCATTTATGAAATGGTTTATGATTTATTTTTGATGAGTTATTAGATATTATTTTATTACATCACTATATGATGGATCTTGTTCTATGATAAGAAGTAGAATTAGTTTAAGTAGAAATAAAAAAGTAAATATTATGTTTATAGAAACACATTTTTACTTATATTATTTGTTTATAAAATAATTAATAAAATCTAGGTAAAGGGTCTTTAAAAAAAATTTCCTATTATAATCATATTTATGATATAAATGACCTGTATTCACACTTATTGGTTATGGTTTTTTTTCAACTACATTCTTATGAACATGGTCTCTATCATGCTTTGTCATAACTTGGTAGATAAATTTCTCTTACATGTCTAGGATTTCACTAATTTTCATCTATTAGAAATACTATTTTTTAAAATTTTACATTTTCCATTAATTATTATTAAAAATATATGTTATGAACCCTGTTTAGGATGCTGGTTTTTTGACAATATTATTTTCAAATATCAAACTCCTGATTACTGAGATCATGTTTAAATTCTAAGGATGAAATTTCATTAAGGTGGGGAGAATGTAACACCCAAAGGAATTACAATATTTACCTTTTAGAATAAATTTAATTCTTTTTTTCTAGAATAAATTATATGAAACACAAATTTAATCTTACTTTACAAGAAATAATGACATTATTAAATAACTTGTATTACATGCAAGGTTGAGTTTTAACAAAAAAACAATATATCATTAAAATATTTTTAATTATTATAATAAAATATAACATATCTATTAAAACAGTGTCTATTAATAGGATTAAAAAACATATGTAAATATATTTTTGAATTATTTTTTTTACAATTAAATCGAAATTAATATCAAAACAAATATAAAATATATGAAATGTTTTTATAACTAACTTTTAAGCTTCTAAAAAAATTGTATTTAATAATTAAACTAATTAATTTTAGTGAATGATATTAATGGAATATATATATTATATATTTAATAAAAAAATATCAATACAATAGTTTTGATAGGAATATGATAATAATAATCTATATATTATGCCTAAAAACCAAAAATTTTATACATAATTATTTTCCACCTTTTAATGGAGAAATATTTTTAAATATATTATTTGGGAAATTTTTTTATTTGTCAAAATAATATTCATTTTTTAAAGTTAAATGTTAAAAAAATATAGGTTGAGTTATTTTTATTTTACTGAGATGTTTTTTTTTTGAATAGTGAGAAAATACTAAATTTAAATTGAAAACTTCTTTTTCACCTAATTTATTCATAAGGATAAATTATGTTTTAAATAGTTATTAAATTCACATTATATCAATTATAAATAAATTATTCTAATTTATTTCATTTTAATAAATTTCACAATGAAATTGAATATAAAAACACTTCAACCTTTTGGAAATTTTTACATTGAAACCCTTCTTTATAATCCTTTCTGTGAGATTAATTTTAAGTCAATTTCAAATAATTATATAATTGGATCATTTAAAAATGAATTAAATATTTTTAATCATCATAATATATACTTTATGGTATATTCAAATTATTTTTTCACAAAAATAATTAGTGATTGTAGTTAAAATTAATTATAGTAATTAATATAAAATTATGCTTAACAAGGGACTAATCCTTAACATAAAGGACCAAAATAACCTAAAAACATGTAAAGACCTATTTTAAAGAAATATTTTGACACTATAATCCCTTTTATATAATTGGTATCATTATTGGGGTCACATGATGTAAGGTATACCTCTCAATCATGTTTAATGTTTCATATTTACAAAAATGTCTCTCTTCTTCCACTATAAAAAGGCACCCCCAATCTCATTTACTCACACCCCTCAAGAAATTTTGGCTCAAACAAACCATTAAAAAAAATTCATACAATCCTTTATTTCATCCTATAACCCTAAATTCAGGAATAAATCCAACCATGGAATCCATTTGGTGAAAACCAAAAGGAGTTACCTGAAAAAGAGGTAACATTCTTCAACATGCATTTATGATTTGTTTCTTTCTCCACCAATTAAATTATTCTTATTCCATGAATATATAATAATAACATAATTATCATAAATTTAATAAGTAGTTGTTTTTTTATGTTTACATTCTATAGCTACACACACTTACATCAAATGGGTAATGAAATTACCGTTCGTGTATGGAGAACTACTGCCTCGAGAAATGATATTGTTCATTTTTCCTTTACTACCTCTAATGGTTGGTAATTATGATGGAAATCCTATTTTATATTATATATATGGTATTTATATTTTCTAAATACTTATTTAATTTTAATATAACACATACCTTCATGATTTCTTTTTTGTGTACATATGATAACATTGTTTGTGGAAGTGTGGACTACCACCTCCTCAAAGCAATGTGATACGTTCACACATTACTTGTAATATATTAGGGGTACGTTTAATTTAACATATTTTACATATAGAAAATTTCTATGATATTAATGACATATTTTACTTTCTATAAAAATATTATATCATTGTATTTATTACCCTTTTCACACAATAAAAATGTGATAAAATTGTTTGTCGACTTTCGGACTACTACCTCCTCGACACGATGTGATTCCTTTTAGATCATGAGACTTAAATATATAATAATATATTATAAAATAACATGGTATTTATGATATATTTATCATTATATAAATATAAAAATTATTTTATTTCTTTTCATATTGATCATAGTGAAAATAAAAGCATTACTCTTGAGTACGTATGACATACCATCTCCATGATTGTAAAGTTGGTTCATTTTTCATAACTATATTTCTTTATTTATTTTTAAAAAATAATTTATATATAAATATGATAATTATTTAATTATTATATATATATATATATATATATATTATGACCCCTTTGACCATAATTGGCCTACCAATGTGATTTTTGACACATGAACCGAATTTGGTCAAAACACCAGATGTAAACATAATTGTTTAAGTAGTTATATAAAAAAAATTAACAAGTGAATTGAAATTAATAATAATCCAAAAACTTTTTAACATTAAATTCATTAATTAAAATATTTTTTATTCCATAATATAAACCCCACATGACAAGTCGGACACAAGGTAAGATATACTTTCTCAATATACATTCCATTAATGCTTATTTTTTATTATGCACCAATTCACTTCAATGTGGTGTATATACTGAAACATTTTCATTTTATATCATGATTCACAAATAAATAATGATATTTTAAGTTTAAATTGCAATTATCTCACGAAATGGGTTTTGACTTGAAAATTACCAAGTGGTAAAAGTTAACTTTTCAATCTCACCTTCTTTAGTGATTGTAAAATTTCTCTTCAAACAATCACATCCTTATGGTCATTCCTCATATTGTAAATTAAAATTATATAAAATAACAATTTTATTTTTTGATGAATGTCATTACAATCTAAACTATATAACATTTTTAGATATGGTGTCTACTTTAAATATTATTTTATTAACTAAGGAAATATTAATAAATCTATATCCTTTTTCAATATGGGTATTTGATCAGGCACATTATTTTTGAATTAAACAAAATATTAAATATAAAAGTAATTATTTGGACCGGTATGATAGGGGTTGGGGACTATTTAATGTAATACCCTTGATGTATCTGTAGTCTCATGAGATGAATCAGTTTACCAAATCAGATGGCTTTTTAACTCATATGTTAAACCGTCTTATAAAAGGTCTTGACAATAAAGTTACCATGTACCTAAGAAACATGGAATCTAATAATTAATGATTTCCTTTGTTGAGAATTTTGTTATTATTTTTGTTATTACCCATTTGATTTTTCCTTCCAAATTATATATATATTAACTTTATTTTTAGTTTATTGATCAAATAGAAGGTGTTCCCATTATTTTTTGTGCCATATTGATTATGACTTATTTAGTTATTTTAGAGGAATTTGTTCTCAGTTATTTACCATTCCAAATTTATTATGTGTATTGAATCATTATTTCTTCTATTGTACTTACCCTTATAGAGAATTTGATCCCACCCTTATTTTTTTCAATTCCTCGTGTTTTGAAGGAGAATCCTTTCAATGAATTTGAAGATTTATCATATTTTATTTTCATTATTCATTATTTTATTTTCCCAATTTAATATTGGTATTATGTATGTAAAAAGTTTTCAAAACTGTTAAATTATTTATTCTATTTGGATTTGAATTTTGTAACTATACCAATGTAATAAAGTAATGCACCATCTCGTGAAAATTGTGGTTGGGGTGTTAAAAAAATAATTATAAATCATCTAGAGAAATAATAAGGATCATATGATTTTATCATATCTATAATAGAGAATAAATAAAACAATTCATGTTTTTTTAACGAATAGTGTTACTATAAAAATAGAATTAAATCAATCTTGGGGAAAATAAACATTTAATATTTAAAATAGTTTTTAAAATCTAATAATTTATAGAATATTAGGAAAATAACATTCATTAAAATAAATCATTCAATGAAAATTTATGAATAATAAAATTAGTGATAGTTTTAAGGAAAGAAAAATTGTATTCATTCCATGTATGTTAAAACAAATATTCGTTTCACATTTTTTGTAAATGGTTAAAAAGTAAATCATTTGTAAAATCACTAAAAACTGTTTTATAAAAAGTAAAAAATAATTAGATATTAATTTCAAAAAATTATAGAATCATTATAAAATTATTTTTTATATACTTTTTAGAAAAAAAATCACCATTTAAAAGAAAGGATATTCGACTGAAGAGAATAATGATTTCAATTTTCCATAAAAATATTTCTATCTCTTGAGTTCTTAATAAGATGAAATTTAATTGAAAAAATTTAAATTCTAAAAAATACAATAAGATCATAAAATATATGTCATATAAGATAGAAAGATCAAATAATTTCCCTTATGGATACTTTAACCTGAATAATCATGAATAATGATGAGATTGTGAAATAAACCATTTCTACTTTAGTAACATTTGAATCAAATACAATATAAAATAAATAACATAAAATAAAACCATAAATAACATGAATATGAATATATTCGTAATAAAATATAAATGTGGAATTATAAACACTATAAAAAGGAAATAATTGGTGAGTATGGAATTTGTCTCACAAAAGTAAAAGTGAGATGAGAAACCCTTACAACTATCCTAATTTCTCTCTAACATTGTTAAAAAACTATATAATAAATATAGATTTATTATACCTCAATTGAAGATCAATACTCATATATATTATAAAAATTTTGTTTTTATTATAACTTTTTATCACCTATCAGAAATTTATTCGTTTTTTACAATCACTGTTTTTTTTATAATTACATCATTTCTCATATATAGTTTGGTTTGGTATTTATGGTCCAAATTATATGATTATGGTTTCATTATATCCAAGATTTTATCCATTATATAGATATAATATAAATTCATTATATATTTCTTTTTAATAATCCATAAAACATAGAGATAGAAAAATGAGTTACATAGTTTAAGGAGACAGTAGGCCATATGTATGTATGAACTCAATTTTCACTTTTTAAATGGATTGAATGAAGGTGAGTTAAATTTAAATTCAAAATTATAATATCAATAAAATATCATAAACATAATTTATATTCATCAAACTAGTCCATGTTACCATCCCAATCATAATAAAATAAAAATAATAATCATATCGCTTCACGGAGACTGTACTCAAAACGTACGCATGAGTGACATTATTATTTTTAAAATATTGGAAGGTATGAAGGTATATGAGATATTATAATTAAATAGGTATAAATATATCATAAATATAATATATATATATATATATAAATTAATTACATCATTACATCCATTCATGATAGTTGTTATTAGAAGACGAATTACATCAGTTTGTGAGGCTATAGTCTGTTGTACGCATGATCAATGGTTTTGTTTCTCATTTCCTGGAAGAGGAGATAGATATTGGTTATACCATTGACATAATAAAATATCATTATATCATATGTGTTATTATATTTTAATTTAATTTTTAATAAAATAATTAATGTGGTAAGAGAAAAATTAAAAAAAGTGATCTTAGAGAAAACAATTACCTTCACTTATAAAATCCATTTTTTTATCTCTTATTAAGGACCCAATAGTTCATATTTTAGGACTAAAAATATATCTAGATAATTTTTCATATTTTTTGGTATTATTTTGGTAGTGTTTTTTAGATATAAATATCCTAATAAGTGTGAAGAAGTAAATGGTTGAGGCTCCATTTTATAATTGATGAGTATTGGAATTTTTATAAATACCAAAACCTATTCAATAAAGGGAAGTCACACTCACTCAATGTGACCAAAAAATGATAAATAATGGACTTTTGGGATGATAAGGTCTATTAACAGCTCCAAATATAAAAAAATTAAAAAAAATTATTCCCTTATCCTTTGTGTTTTCTGATTTTTTCTATTTTTGTTTTTATCACGGTAATTAGTTCTCTTACATAGGTTATCTAACCTTTAATAAATATAACAAACTAATCCCTATAAGATAATTTAGAACAACTAATTATAAATATAAAATCCAATTTATCAGATATAAATCCTATTTGTGTGAAAATTAAATTTAACACAAGCGCATGTAACACACAATATCTCATTTTAACCTTAACCATGGTAACAATGTTTTCACACTTTAGTGTCAATATTATTACTATAAATGAAACATTTTTTAATAAATGGACCATAAATTATATTTTTGAAAAAAAAATCAATTTTATAATGATATTTTTTTTAATTTTGAATCATTTTATATGATATTATTTATTATAAAATATCATTAATGACAATTTTAACTGTATTCATTTAATTTAACATTACAATTTTTGTAAAAAAAATATAGAATTAGAATATATACATTTAAAAAATCCATTATTTTCTATAATTATAAAAAAAATTAGAACACAATATTTTATTCAAATTTTAAAATATTAATTTTCTTAAAGACATTTATTTTATTTTCCATTTAATTAATCATTTACATCTTCATTATTGTATAAGAATTTAAAGGAATTATATCATCACTAAAAAATATAAAAAAATACAATTGTAAAAAAACTATTTACTCCTAAAATTAATATTTATAACAAAACATACATACTTTTTACCTATGTGAATACATACTATTTTTTCATAGTAAGATTATGACATCTGGTTATTTTCATTACCTAAATTTTAATAATGATCAAAACCATGGCCATATGGATCCAATGTGGGATATTTATACAAATTAGATGAGAGAAAATCCTAATATGATCTCAAAATATTGATTATACATGTTTTTAATTCATTATGACACATATCTCTTAAATTCAATCCCTGGTAAACAGGTATTACCCATAACATTGGTAACATATTTTTACTTTTTTCTATTCATTATGACCAAAAAATGATATAAATTATTAAATAATATTAATAATTAATATTAAAAATATGATATCCATTTTATCAAATTATTTTCACATATTTTTTTGAATTTAATTTAAAATCAATCTCACTGGCGTGATGAAAATTATTTTTCTAATAACTTCATTATTTTAAAAGAAAATAATTTTACATTAACTATATGAACATTAATATTAATTATATGAATATAAATTCATATAAAGAGATATTTAATATCTATAATTCATTTAAATAATTCATAATTATGATATATTTTAATAAATTAATTTTAGAAAACATTATGCAGTAAAAAAATAGTTTTTAAGAGAATGTGTCTTTAGGAATAAAAATAAACTTATACAACAATAATTAAAATTCCAAATTAAAATTAAATTAATAAGTTTATAAATAATAAAATGATTTATTTTTTACATTATTATTCAATAAAAATTTAATTAATCTTTTACGTCATATTATTTAATGTATGGAAACGTTAGTATTTGAAAAATATTTAACTCTCACTACTCACTGATAAATCTATAATTTCATAAAATCCAAAAAATTTACATGCTTTTAATTTTAAAATCCTTATTTGAAATATTAAATTCATTTTATCATATACATTTTAAAAATGTTATATAAATTTTTTATAATATTTTATTACAATAATGATAAAATTCAATTTTGATGGAAAATATATTTTGAAGCATGTAAAGACTTTACTAAAAATAGAGTCCTTATTTAAAAATATTATTTATTCATCTTAATTATTTATACATAATTTTCTTAAAAATTCATTACTATTAATACTCCAAATTCTTATGGATACATTATAATATTCATGTTTAAATAGTATATTGTTTTTTATTTAGGCTCAGTGTATTGTGTTGCATACGCTATTGAACATGATTTTACACTTTTAAAATCATATGGATTTACATTTAACCCATCAACAATAAAATTTATCCTTGAAATTTCATCATGTGATCAGATGTCAAGGGTTTATCATCTGATAATTTATATTTGGAAAACCCAAATTTTAAAAAGGGATAGTAAAATAATATCAGAATAAAAATTAAAAGTAAAATATGAAGGACATATATAGTATCAAAAAACAATGTTTCCAAATAGTATAACATTAATGGGAGTTTCATATATGAACATTGAGGAGAAAAATAACACAAAATTACTAATAGAGAGTAATAGAGAACATAATCAGGACAAATTTAACAAACAAAAATCCATAAATATATAATGGGTGAAAATAACCAACAATTCATCAAGAATGATTATAATAATATGAAATTTTTCTTAAAATATCTATGTTAAATAGTTACGGAATTTATTTATCCTATATACTAAGAAAATTATAAAATAAACAAAACTCAAAATTATAATTTCTTCCTCTAAACAATTTTGAATAAAATTTCCTATTTTTATCCAAGCGATGATTATTCAGGATGAATTTTTTATTCCTAAATTAATATAATTAACTTATCAAAAATTACATAATCAATAAATGAATTCAAATTTATATTTTCTATTTTTTTAAAACTTAAATGGTTGGCATAATGTTTTTAATACCCAAAATGAATAAATATTCATAAATTAATCTCTGAAAAACAATTATAAAACCAAATGTATAGTAATTATTATTCACTAAAAAATATCCATATGTCACATATAAACCTTATGAAGACAACAGTAAATAATGATTAAATATAAAATTTTATCTCTTAACATGTGTCTTATAAATCCAAATTTGTAATAACATTCATCATAAATAATCTATACATTAAAACATAATATTATATATACTTCAACCCACTAAAATATCTCTTGAAATGTCATTTATCACAAAAAATAATAATAAAACATCCAAAATATTAGATCTAATAATATGATTCTCAATATCCACATAGTCATTGTATTTCAAATAATTTATATGAAAACAATTTTAAACTAACCAGGATATAATATAGTCAAGTGGTGGGTGTTGTACCCTTCTCACCTGTTGGTTTTAGGTTAAATACACGCAGCCTTTCTGTATGGGATGAGTCATTTCCCAAAATTTGAGTTGTCCATATATTAAAACTATATTAATATAATTCCAATAAAATTCCCAAAAATATGATACACATCCTTAGAAATAACAATAATGATTCAATCACTTTTTAACAACAACGTTTTTCTAGACAACATATTGTTTTCCAAAAAATGATATGATATTAATAAAATAATATTATCTCAACAATAATGATCTTATTAACCAAAAGGGTATTTATACATTTAAACATTTGTCTAGAAAATTTAATTTCATCCTTATTCAAATAATTTTTTTAGTAAAACCAATGTTATACATGAGGGTTACATATACCTCAAATATCTTATAAAACTCAATAAATGTCTCCAAGATAATTATACAATAGAAAACCATTAAAGGGGTATATATGCTTATAAATATATATTCATACTTAGAATTAATAGCTGATAATGGTACATAAAAATTTTAACCTAACCTCATCTAAATCATTTTTATGGTGTCCTTTAGGAATATCCTCAAATTTTCTCATAGTGTTATTTTCCTAAATTGTTTTTATTTTTGTAAATATAGTTACCAATGATTATAATAAAAAAAATATAATGCCAAATTTAATGACCTTGACCCCAGTATCTTGTAAATATTGGTTACTTTATTACATTTTAAATAGATACATAGAATCGCATCTTGAAATATTTAATAGTTTGGAAGACTTGGTAAATGTGATTCATATATGAATTTCCCATTACATTTGATAACATAAAATACAACATAGTATTTTATTTGGATAAATATATTATTCCCTTTATGAATATCTTTGCATATCAATTATAATACACATCCTAGAATCCTAGGGAAAGATTACATAAGAAATCTGTAAGATCTGATACACTGTAAGGGTATGTATAGAGTAGAATATTTCATGTATACTTAAGGAACAATAAATATATCAAGTAAAATAAGTAATAATATAATCCATTTAATTTAAAAAACCATGAATAATAATATGGCATGAATAAATGATGATCAAGTAATTCGAGAAAAATAATCACATGATCTCTAATTTTATCCATATATATAATAAATAATAGAATAATCAAATCGAAATAAATATCAAATATCATATGGAAATAATACATAATTCCAAACTTCACACAAGTAAAAAAAATTATGTTTGTTTTTTTAATGATGGTTTTTAATTAGCAGTTACTATTAGGGATGTAAAAATCATACTTTTTTACATTATATTTTATAATTTATCATGAAATTTTAATTTCCTATACTTTTTATTATTTTTTTATAACCAATGTAAATTGTGATATTCAACATTGTATAGAAAACTTTCTGTGTTTAATTTAATTTTTTAACATCAGTTATATAATAATTGATGTAAAAAATGATTTTTTTACAACATTTATTTAATAACTGACATGAAAATAATTTTTTTTTGAAAATTCATCAAATATGATTAGTCTATTAGATGAAAATACATGAATCTTAAAAGGAAAAATGTTCATAGATACCTAGTGGAATAAATAAAAAAACATAAATCTATGACATAATTTTTAATATTTTAGTGCTCTTTGTGGATATAATTTTATTTTGATTAAATATATCATGAGATAAAAGAAGCTTTGGTATCATTGATAGAATTTTATTCTCTAAATAAAGCTTTGTATTCCTAAAATTATTTTAATAAGGATTCTTCATTATAATAAAAAAGAATAATTAAATGGTGTATCAATTGACAGAATTAATCATAAGCATAAGAAATCGGGGAAAAATAATTACAAATAACATGAGTGTTTTGTCGAAAGATTAATTAGTTAAACTATAGTGAAGATCAAAATTGTTGAATTGGAACAATGGTAATGATTATTGAAAGTATTTTCAATTAAAAAATATCTGTGGAGTGTGAAAACATATAAATGAGATAAGAAAATCAAATTGCGGACTAATAAATTTTAGGTAGCAACTGAAAATTTCAAAGGTACGTTGTCAAAAAATTGTACTCCAGAATGGAATGATTCAAAATTTTAACTTTCATGTTGTCTTTTTTAAATTTTCTTGAATAATTACTTTTTTAACATTATATTTTTATTAACTGACTTTAGCAACATATTGTTTATTAAAACTCTTAAAACAAATGATGAAAAAAACATACTTTTACACATTAATTTAAAAGAAGAGAAGTGAAAATATCATTTTTCACATCAATTTTAATATAATTGTCGTTCAAAATGAATTTTTTAATTTTGGTTGAAAAAATCCAATGTCAAAACAATTTTTTCATGTTTTTAATCATGGTTATAAAAATAAACAAGGCTAAATATTTTATAATATCAGTTATTTAAAAATAAATTTTAAACAATGTAAAAGTGATTTCTTTTACTAGTTTCATAAACATACCTTCAAGGAATCATTCCAAAGAATCATAAATGAATGTGTAAGGTCTCGTCCACATATCTAATATAGTTTGTCTCATGAAACCAGCTGATTGTTTGAGCGGCCATATTAGACCCCTCCCATCACTTACTAAGTTCAATTAATTCCTCATTATAAAGTTGTAAAAATCAATATAAACATTTTCATTAAAAAATTATAATTATAAATTTTAATACTTTACCTATTTAATAAGCATAATAATAAATAATCTGTAGTAATATGGAGAATGGTATAAAAATAGTACCCCCCCTAATAAAAATAAACATAAACCATTTAGATAAATAATATATGTGGTATCATTATATCATATCCCCATTAGAGAATAAGTAATATAATGGGTTTTTTCATTGATTAATATAAATACAATAAAATTTTAGTTATATTTAACATTGTGACTCAGGTTTCACATGATTGTGCCCCAGGTCGTTTCATCACATGACCTAAGGCGCCCCTCCCCATATTCCAGAGGATTCTGACTAGTAGTGAGGGATTAATATGTATTTTGGGGTGACTATAACCTATATATCAAAGAAAACTAACATTTAAAATAAATAAAAAATATAAAAAATAATGCAATAGTCAATGATATAAAATGTAATGACCAATACTTCATTATTAATCAAAAACAAAGAAAATAAGTATAAACTAAATAAGTAAATATGTTATTCTATAAAATTGACATGTGTATAATTAAAACCAAAAATAGAGACACACTATCATCTTCCTACAAGGTCCCAACATCATGTATTTTTCCCTCATCCAAGATCCATCCCAAATTTTAACTCTTCCTTATAACATTGTGCTCATTCCCTTATCATGTCCTTAAAAAATGAAGTATATTCAAGTACCAATCAGTTATACCATGTACTCTACAAGTACAACTTTTTAGGCCATTAATAAAGGAATCTAAATTAATATCTAATCTATATGTATAGTTTTTTAGAAATAATAAAGATAAATTAAAAACGTAAAAACAGATTATATTTCTTAGTCTTTAATCAACTAAATCATTCTTGCTTTATCCCATGTCAGAGTTTAAACCATATACCATAGGAAGTTCACAATTCCCTTTTTATGGGATATCATTAATCATTGAATATAAATTTCATCTCTTAATCCTGAATTGGTGGCCTATAACATTAGTTTAGAACCACATGGGTCTTTGGAACATTGGCCTTTGACCAACGCCACATTGTTCATGTTCATGTATATATATATATATATCAGGGGAATAGATAATCAATATGGAACCTCATAAGTATTTTTAGAATCAGGCCTAGTCTCATTATTCATTGTTCACATGCATTAATTGGGGTCCAAGAGAATCAGTTTAGCAGCTCATGGGTATCTGAAACATCAGTCCATTTCCCACACCCCATTTCTCATTAAATAATTATATCAGAGTTATCAAATCGTTATCAATGTTCAACCTAATTAAATTTCTTATCAATCATTAACATCATAGTGAACAATTTCATTTATCATCACAATCATTATTCTCACTATTAACAAAATGAAAAACTAGATTAATTCAATAATTATTCCATTCATAATCATTTATTTCTCAAATTATTAACTCATAAATTTTAATCCAATCAATAACTTAAATCTCATTATAAACATTGAAATAAGTATTTAGTTAATTTCCAATAACCCATTATATCCCTTTTTATATTGCATAATTCATCATTTCAATGATATTGGAACACCCCATGGGTTTTCATTATATCTATTCTAATAAATATCTATCAGGTATAACTGGATCCATGAAGGGTCTCACAATCACAAGGTAAATCAATTAATTAATTCCATTTAAATAGATTTACGAATGTGTAAATTTTATCTCACAATTAAATACATTGAATCATAATTTGGACTATTTTTGAATTCCATTAGACCACCTACCACCAGATTATTGATGAACACTCCCATACTATAACCCTCAATTCAGTATAGAACACCCAAATTCACAATTGAAAAAGAGATCTATGATGAAAACCTTGGATTAAGATAAAAAAAATATTAATCAAAATCAAGGTCTAACCCATTAATAATGAAGGTAAACCCATCCCTCTCCAATGGGGAAGAAAGATGGGGAGAGAGGAATCAAAATGTGGAAGAAATTACATATCATATAGGTGAATATTTCTTCCATAGGAACATCGATCTTCACTAGAACATGTTTGAAAAGCTCTATAATCCTTTTAGGAGCCTCAAAGGGGAAATTAAATATTTTTAAGTTGATCCATTGAAATTTTGTATAATAACATGGGTTATAAAAGTTTTTTATAAAAAATCCAGTGGTATAATTTTTAACATACATAGTTTCTTGGGTGCGACAGCATGGTGTGTCAACATGTATGCCCTAACCTCACACCCCTACTATCTTGGGTGAATCTTTTATCCTAAGGGACTCAGGGTTTGATAATCCATGAACCATCTAGGAAAACCACCTCTTTCTAAGAGTTCATGGTTTTCTGGGGGGTGGCCAATGGCTTGGGAAAACCATGCACTACCCATTAATACTAAAAAACCTGTAAAAATCACAGGAACACACCCAAGATAGGACTCTACCAAATTATACTTAAAAAGGGGAAACAATACCTAAAAACAAGCATGATATATCTATAAAAAGATTGGTATTGTAAAAAATACTCACATTATAACAGGTCATCCATGAGTTGTACTCTTAATCATTACTAATACTCTAATATAAAAAGATCAAGACAATGAGTGAACATATATACTTCCCTCTACAATGTTTCTTCCAAAACCTGGCCATTCAACGACACCATATGGGCTAACAGTACAACCTTTCACCATAGGAATCTCTCACTATGATAACAAGAATCAAATTCTCCTCAAAGGATATATTATAATCAAGATCAACATCACCAATGTCGATCACATGAGAAGGGTCAGGTGATACTATCAAAGATGTGACACAAGAAACCAATCATTCATATCACTATACCTCTATGTAAGATCCATTCAATATGTCACTGTTCCAATTCCCTCCATAATTTTTAATGGTCTAACAAAATTGGGTTCCAACTTGCAAGACATCGAAATCCTACGGAGAATAAATATAAAGGAAAACAAAAGGAATATATGGTCTCCCATTATAAAATCACGAGGTTTATGATGTTGATAAACTTAATAATTATGTCAACACATTTCAATATCCATATATTTCCAGCTCAACTAGACCTTCTCTGATGTCTCCAGCACAAGACTCGGTGTAACAACCCAAACATTTATCAATTGTATTTTCCTTCTTATAATTATATCACTAATCCTATACATCACATAGATATCCCAATAAAAACATTATTCTAAAATTAAAGTATAAATATAATTTAGGTATCTTTTGAATGAAAATATCAAATAATTATATCGTCATAGATGTAAATAAATGTTTTAAAAATGATAAATTAAGGGTTCGTATCTTTATAATACGTAAATATATATTTATAATTTTATATTAATATAATTATTTAAAATAAAATTTATTTCCAAAAAATATATTCATAAATTAGTTTTATTAAATATTATAAATATAATACCATTTTATGATAAATTAAATGAATTTTCATGGGGTCATAAAATCGATTAAAATATTAAAATAGGTATTTTCAAACAAAATTATGATTTGATTAAAAATTAAATTTATTATATTTATAAAATTATTTTCCTAAAATAGAGTCTATTAATGAAATCTACCTATCAATAAATGGTTTGATTTAACTTTTTTGTATTTTTCTAAAATAGTATAATTTTTTGTGAATAGTGAAATGCATTAATTTAAGATATAAGCTAAATAGATGAATTTTGGAGTCATAGATGATGAACAAGTGATGTAAGATACATTATATCGAACTCTCCTTATCACCATACTGTTTTTATTCATATTAAATAACATTATTGGTAGTCTTAAGCCAAAATAATAAACAAATGAATAGAATAATCAAAAACACCCCTCTTCGCCTATAAATACCACCCCTTATCGTCACACGTCATAAGACTTGAATGTTGAAAAATTTATTCCAATTATATTTCAAATCCTCTCACCTATTTCTAAAATCTATTTTTCTCAATAAAATTCCAATCTCGTGTTCTTTAAGGAGGTTCTCAAGGAGAAGACACTCAAGAGGTAAAATCATCAATTCTTCTCTTTTAATTTTATTTTCTCTTCTTATCCTATCCTAACATCCCCAATACATATATGAATGATAAATTCAGTATCATCTATATACTATAATTTTATTTTTTATATGAAATATACATCATGAAATCTATTTTATTCTCTTTTTATTCTAAAAACCAAAACATTGTGCGTGGTATGTCATTTAACCTCCTTCGTGGATGAAGAGTTTCCTTTTCAATTACTTCTTTCATGGTTGTCATAAAAACATTATTATGGTTAAAAACTATTTTAATATTTATATAATAACTTTTTTAATGTTTTGGAACAAATATATATACATAATATTAAATAATAAAACCAAACTAGTTCATGATGATCGAAAAACCATAAAAATAAGCTAAACATTTATCGTTAACATTTTCTAAAATAAATCATTCTTATAATAAAAATATGATATATATGGGAAAATTTACAACTCTTTTGATTATATTGATACCGTCTCATTCCAGTTTTGTAGTTTTTCTTCCATTTTATAAGAACCTTCTTAAGTATACACAAGCAAACAGACCATGAAACCAGGAAATGAACAATCTTAAAATGACAAAATTAAACACTATAAATCATTAGGATAGACATAAATGAACATAATAAGATTATAATAAATTACATACATGTATAATTGGTTCTTAATTAATTAATTAATTAATATTATTTTATTATCCATGATAATAAGTGAAATTGAAGAAAGTATTCAAACATAAGGTAAGGTGATTCTCGAACCTAACTCCCTTTCTTTGGTTTATACCTCTTTCATTCAAAATTTCAGTTCGGATATTCCTTTAATGATCCTTAAATATAATTCCATTATTCTTACATATTATTTTATTGGATATACATTTTTAAATCAAGGTCTTTTAACAATGATAATAATTTTACAAAATAAATCATCTTTCCAAAACACATCTTCACTCCTCTTGAGATTGTTTCATCTTCATTAAAGGATAATGATTCTAATAAAAAATATGATATTCCCTATTCCATTTGTGAACCCAAATGATTATTCATTTATTTATTAATTATGAAATACTTATGTAAACCATTATTTTCCATGTGTTAATTCATTACATTGATTGACATATATTCTATGTGGCATGCATGATTATGTAAATGTTATGATGTAAAAGGTGGGTCCACCATTATATACACCTCCAATGAATTGGGTAATGTGTTGTATCTCATGATATATTGTGCAATATGTGTAAACATGATTGTATCATTATTTACAATTATGATTTTGTGATTATGAACATATGTTATATGTGAACATTGTGTTAGCTTTCTTCACAACTATGTGCTATATTTGACAACTAAGACAAGGTATTACATTTTTCTAAATTTCCACATTTCATTCCATTATCTAATTATTCCCCTCATGATTATTATGATGGTCCTATGATTATGATATGATGATGTTGATTATTCTCACCCATGTTATATTGATTCATGTCCCTTATTAATCCTCTTTATAGGGATTTATCTCACCCTTTTATTTGATGTATATCCTCAAGTGATTATATGTAGTAAGCAGAACATGAGAGCCTATAAGAAGATGGATAAAAATGAATAAAATAAATTTTTATTTTTTATTATTTACAGGTTATGTATGAGCCTAATTTTACCAATATAAAAAACATTTTATCTGGTTTTGTAACTTTATTATGTTGTTTATCTTTAAAACGATGTAATAGTTATGTAAGAAAACTTAGGTTCATTTTAGTTCAAATCAAAGAACAGTTTAGTAAATTTGGGAATTAGTATTGGATAACGTTATTGAAACCTCTTAGGATAAGACTAATTATATATTAGTATCTATGAATAATTATTTTGGGAAATTATAAACATAAAGATCCCATAAGATAATCTATTAGTGTTAATGGATAAATTATAATTATTTGTTGAATTACTTTTTGTTAAAACGTTTTCTATTCTTGAAAATGGTTGGAACTGGTAGAAGGTAAGATAAAACTTCTATGAGTTATAATAAAATTATTTTCCAAATGACAACACCAATTCCATTGGATGTGGAGTTCAAAACCTCATGAAAGTTATAACCCAGCTATCTTGGGATAGGAATAATAACCTAAACTAGGTGGAACATCCTCCTTCACCCAAGGAGAAGAAACTAGCCCTTGAGTACTTTAACTAGAAATTACCACTAATGTTTAGTGTATCTTTTGATCTATAATACATAGAATAATTTTTTTGTCTCAATGGAGAATATATTTTATAGGATCCAATATTCTGAGAGGAAGAATTCAACTCAAGACATTTATCATTTAGATGGATAGTTTGATCCATGGTGAACATTAATAAAGAAAACCCATATAGAGGATGAAATATAATAGGTGGTGTGGGAATAGTTTAATAAAATATTTATTACCCAGTATTTTCCCCAAAAACTTCATACTAATAAGAATATTAAATTCATAGATATGAAAACAATGAAGGGGGATATGTAATGGATTACGAAGAAAACTTCACATGGACTAAAATATATTCCTCGGATTTTATTATTACCAAATATGGAATAATATATATTATTTAGTTGTTTAAACCACACCATAGAATGGATCCATATATGAAACATCATAGATCTATATGCAACTCAAAAGCTCCCTCTACCCGGTTGGTGACATGGCCACTTGTACATTTACCCAAATGCAAGAGGCTTTTGACTAGTAGTGAGGGCCTATGTTTGATAGTGGGGAAACTATTCCCTCATTGTAAGAGTGTAACACAACGTAAATACTAAAACTATAATAGTGGAAGAAGTAATATCATGCAATATAAGTAAACAATGGAAGATGGATAATATAAATAACAATATATCATTGCATTCAAAAGATGATGTTGCATGTCACATGATCGATGAAAATAGCTAAAACAGGTCACACTGTAGTAATACCTAATACAAGTACCAATAATAGAAAAAATAGACAAAAGAAACTCAGAAGTATCATAAGCCTCATCTTGGTCCCAAGATCTCCAGCTTCTAATATAAAATCAAGTACCTGTATAAGGGCACTTACCCATAGGGACACCTATGAAAATATAATTTGTTTGGGACCAAAAACATGACTGAATTAGGGTGTGAGACTAAATCCCAGTAAGAAATCACCCATGATATATTCCAGTATATCAGTGAATATATATAAAAATATGTGAACAATAATGAAGGTAGTAAGATAGTATGTACTCAAAAGTAAACAGTCCTACAACCACTAGTATTCATTTACACTCATTTCATGTTTAGTGATTAATTAAATTACATTGAATTATATATATCTCGGTATCCGACCCATTCTCGAAAACCCCTATGTAAGGAAAGAACAACAAATGTCTCAGAAGGTCATATAAACAAAATTTAAGATCGGATCCAGTCTTGTGCTTTGTCTTGGCAAACACATCACAGGTCATTCTATTTAAATATTCAAATTTATATATTGATCTCATCTACTATATCCCTAATTTAATCAAATCTTGGACATGATGACCTATGGAGTTCTTCTATGGAATTCAAATGTGAATATGTGGTTCACCAACGGTATAATTAGAAGTCAACTCATGACATATAATTATCACCAATAGAGGCTTATCATGGTATCTCTCAATGGATCCACATATCACTCGGCTGTCAGGTGTAGCCTACTTGAGCCGAACCACCACATTCATGGATCTCTCATGGATTAACATAATACCCTCTTTGAGTATATCTATTTTATTATAATCTGAATCAATGGTTCACCCAAGGTATGAGCTAAAATAGTCATATGATCCTGAACATGCCTTTTAACTTGATGTCATGTCTAGTCCATAGCTAATTACCCCGTTAAAAATTTCTAATGTGATACAACACATGTAAATTAAAATGTTAAATGTTATTTGAATTAACAACTCACATGGGCACATATTTTCTATCATGTAGCACATGCATATTAAACTATTACAAAGTTATTTCATTTAACAACTCATGTGGGCAATTAACAAAACAATTCTATCATGTAATTTTACTATCACAAGGATTAACCATCAATTATCTCACATGGGAAAAACATTAAATTAACCAATTTAATTTCAAACAACCTAATAAGGGAAAACAAAGAATGCCACACAGGAATCCCATGAAAAATGGCCATAATCAGACATCCAAGGGAAAAGCACAAATGGGGTGGCCCTAATTCAAGGTAAACCACTTAATTAATGCTTTGAATCACTTAACAATTAACTAAGAAATAATAGGTAATAACATAGTTTATTATCAATCAAGGTGACTCCCAAAAATGGGTGTTTGGAACTCCGACACATATAGTCAACTTGACATTTAACAAAATGCATGACACCACCTACCTCGTTCTCGTACAACTATCCTCATCTAGCATTGTCTTTTAATTCAACCAAGAACCAAGTTGGTCAAAAAAAAAGATGAAACTATCAAACTTCAATAACATGTTTCAGAGAATAAATCATAATTAATGGCTCAAGAGGAATTCAGAGCATATCGATTGGGTTACAATGCATCTGACAAAATTTGAATCAGAGTTCGGATGATGAAACAGGAGCAAAATCCCAACTTTTCACTACTATTTGAGAGAAACCAAGTTAGGTTCTATCAAAAAATAAGAAAATGAGGCTACTTGCCCTTTTAACAAAAAAATCATATTAATACACACCATGTAAGTTTATATGCATGTTGTGTATATTATTTTTCTATTCATTTGATACTAACTTCCCTTACACGTCTAGTGAAGGTTTTGACGACAAGAATACACAGTGTGTACAATACAAATACACAGCATGTAACCACCAAATTAAGTTGTGTAAGGCTTGGAGACAGCATTTTACCTCCCTTACTCTTTTTCATTAAGTAAAAATCAAAAAAAATATGTACCTAAAATGAGGAATCAAGTTCTTCCAAACTTCCCCCATTAAAGCAATTCATCCTCGAATTTCCCTTCCAAGGGTGATGGAGAAATTTCTGGAAAAAAACTTTGACCAATGTGATCATACATCGTCCTCCCTCTCTCAGGTCTCATCCTACACTCATCCATGCTTCCATAGAACCCGTACTAAATGAATAGACCGACCACAGAGAACCTTCATGCTATGATCCACAATTTGAATAGAATTCTCCTTAAAGGACACATCAACCTATACCTCAACTTCCTCAGGCTAAAAAATAGAAGCTTTTCCTGAAATGTAACTTCAAAGTTGATAAATGTGGAATATTTCATATATATACATGTACCATTGAGGTAACTACAATTGATAGGCAACCAGACCGACCCTCTCCAGAATCTCAAATAGCCTAACATATCTCGGTGAAAGCTTACCCTATCTCTCGATACTCTTGGGTCCCAACCTCAATGAAACATGTAGGAAAACTCAATACCAGACCTTAAACTCAAGAGGTTGACTACAGAAATCAGCATAGGATTCCTAATGAGACTGTGTAGAATCTATCATCTTTTGAATCAACTGAACCAATTCAGTGGTCTCTTGGACAAGATAAGGTCCTATCATAGCTTCCTCTCCTGCCTCCATCCAACACAGGGGTGATCGGCACGTTCTACATTAAAAATCCTCATAAGGTTCCATCTATATATTATACTAAAAGTTATTGTTATAGGATAAGTCAACCAAGTGTATGTGTCTCTCCCAAGAACCCTCTAAATCTAAGATGCATGCTCAAAGCATTTCCTTCATCACCTGAATCGTGTGTTCTGACTATCCATCTATTTGTGTGTGGTAAGCTATGGTTAGAATAACTTATGTACCCAGCACCCTCTATACCCCTTGTTAGAAACAAGAACTAAACTGATCTTCCCTGTCTGAAATGATAGACTGTGGAACCTCATGTAGTCGTACAACCTCATAGATGTAAAACCTCCAAAGAACATCAACACTAAATGTTTCCTTTATGGGAAATAAATTTAAAACCTTCATGAACCTATCAACAAAAACACATAATAAATTGTTACCTTAAGGTTACGTCGATAACCCCATCACGAAATCCATCATAGAATCATTCGATTCCCACTCAAAAATGGGTAGCTGCTGTAAAATCCATTCCATCCATTGTTGATATTCCTTCACATGAATACAGGTTGAGCACCTTATAAAATAACCCACTACATCTCTTTTTATACCTAGCCACCCATACTGATGATGTAAGTCCTGATGCATCTTGGTGACACCAGGATGCACTACCCATACCATGGTAGAAAATCTCATATCATCTCCTCACGCATGTCAGCAGAAACCCATGCATGATAATGTAACCGTAGAACATAATCCTTTCCTATAGTCTAACTAGGAGGAGGGTCCTCACTTGCTACACTCTCACAGAGAACATGGACTTCGGAATCAGATATCTATCCCATCCTCACTCCGTTTAGTATGGTAGAGGTAACATCTAAAGATGAAATAAAAGTTTGTTCTTAGATGTCATGCACCTCCAAGTGAATCTCTGAGAACAATGCCATAAGATTCCACTCGCTACTAGAAATTTTCACTACCTGTATCTGAGTCCTCATACATAATGCATCGACCACTACATTTCCTTTACTAAGCATGTATTCAAGATTGAAGTCAAAATACTGAAGGTATTCCACCCACCTTCGATGCCTCAAATTCAGATCACACTTAGTAAATAATTACTTGAAGATTTTGTGGTCCGTGAACCCCACAAAACACACTCCTAGTAAGTAATGTATCCAATAGAATAAATCATGAACAACCACAGCTAACTTGAGATCATGAATCAGGTAATTCCTCTCATGAGGCCTTAACTGTCAACATTCGTATGCAATGACTTGATCCACCAGCACAAAAACTACTCCTTTCAAGATACCTAATGCATCACAGTACACAATGTAAATCCTTCCTAGCTCTGTAAAAATTAATATCAGTGCCAAATTTAATCTCCGTTTCATTTTCTGAAAGTTTGTCGCATAGGAATTTTTTCAAACATACTTCACACCCTTTTTAGTTAAGCTCATCAATAACGCTGCTAAGTGTCAGAAGTCCTGAACAAAACAATTGTAGTAACAATCTATCCCAAAGATACATCGTATTTCAAATACGTTATTTGGTTGTTACCAAAAAACTACTACTCTCACCTTCTTTAGGTCCATTGATACTCTTATCTCTGAGATAATGTGACCTAGTAATTGAATTGGATCCATCTATAAGTGGAAATTTGTTAGCTTAGCATATAATTGATTCTCTCTCTGTGTAATCAAAATGATATCAAGATGTTTGGAATGGTCATGTAGATTATGAGAATAAACCAATATATCATCCAAGAAAACCAAAAAAATGATTCAAGATAAGGATAGAACACTCAATTCATCAGTTCCATAAAGACAATTGGCGTGCTCACGAGACAGAAGGGCATAACCATGTACTCATACAGACCATACCTACTATAAAAGGTTGTTCGAGGTATGTGTGATGATATAACATGCAACTGATGATAATCATATCTCAGATCGATATTATAGAAAACCCAAGCTCCTCAGAGTTGATCGAAGAGATCAACTATTCACAGTAGAGGATATTGGATCTTATCCATCAACTTGTCAATTTACAATAATTCATGCATATTATGAGGGTACCATCCTCCCTTTTCACAAAAAAGGACCAGTGAAACCCATTGAGAAGTATTGGGTTGGATGAAACCTTTTTCCTTTAAATCATCTAGTTGTCGCTTTATCTTATATAACTCTGTTGCAGACATACTATAAGGAATAATGGATTTTAGTGCAACTCCTAGAACTAGCTTGATTGGGAACTCTACCTCTCTCACTATAGGTAATCCTGAAAAGTTTTCTGGGAAGACATCCTTGAAATAATCAATCAATGGAGGGAAATCCATCTGAAATGTTCCCAAGTCATCTAGATATAAACTCATAATCTAGGTTGTTATCCCTCCCAACTCATGATGCTTGGGTCCAGATCAGCTCACTTAGAAATCCCATTCACCTTTGTGTATAAACAACTCACCCTCTGGTGACGTAAAACTCACCCTATGGAAATAGAAATCGATGAAGGATTGAAAGGAGACCAACCACTATATTATGAGAATGAAATCAAATCATAGCACCTCTAATACATAGAGGTCCCATATGAAGTGACACCCACCACCCTTAAGGGGGAACTCTTTTCACTAATGGTCACTTTTTGTTCTAACCCCTAACAGAGTATCTAGTTTCATAACATCATCAAAAGTAAAAAAAAATTATCCTAAGGCTCTCCATAATAATTATAAATATGAAACTATAAGAATAACTTATATCAAAAAGTGAAAAAGCTAAAACATAGGCAACTATAACAGTATCTCTGGCAATAGAGGGTCCAGGATCTTATGTCTGCTGGTTCTGTTGCACTGCAGAAGCCTAATTTATACAGTGGCCCTCTGACACTGTCTGGATGCCCTATGTTGATCCATCATATTGTCTTTGAGTTCCTGGGGTATGGATACTATGGCCATGACCACCACCTCATCTTAATTGGAATGACACATTCTAGTACCCAGACTAGTGATAAGCTGATGACTTCGCTCCTGAACATGGAGTCAGTACAAACCCTATCTCGCTAGATGCAGTTGGAAATGTCCTACATAAGCATTGTAAATATCCCATGTTTCTACAAGATCATCACTCGACATGGTCCATTGGACACCATGGTCTTGTATTCCCAATCCTCCCTCATTGTTATCACCACACTTGGCTACCTGAAGATATGTTATGACTACTAGTATCACTATGAGAAAGCTCCAGATGACGCTTGGTTCACACCTCCATAATCCCTCAGATTATTTTTGGTAATCAATTCCTATTTCACTATAGTATATATAGTTTCTAATCTGAAGACATTTACCTATGATTAGATGTGATGACTAAGACCATCTTTAAATCACCTATCCTTCGATAGATTATCACCCATAATAATAGGTGTGAAATGTTGAATCTCATAAACATGAGCAAAATAGTCCATCACTAAAAGTGTGTCTTTCTCAAAATGAATAAACTCTCTAGAATTATCATCCCTCAGCATCTTGAGATATAAATAGTCATTGAAGACTATCTGAAATTCTTCCCATGTCATATCCCAATTACTCACTTCCTGAGGAATCGTATCCCACCATCTCTTGGAGGAATAATACAACATATACATCTTGAGATTTATCCTACTCTCAGGAGGTGTCTCCAGATGATTGAAGATAGAAAGAATGGCCTCTATCCATGACTCTACAATCGGTGGTCCACCTTCCCCAGAAAACATGGGTAGATACAGCTACTGAAACATTCACTTCATCTCTTCCATAGATGTGGTGGGTTTTGCTGATCCTTGAAAAGTCTACATGATCCTCATAAATCCTTCACATAACTATGTGTCTACACATGCATCTGATATAACAGCTGGTGACGTAACTAGCATGGATGGAGGATCCACTATTATCCCATGGCCTACCACCTCTAGGTTATGATCATTTCCACTCACCTATTGTATAACTATAGTTTGGTGTGGATTCATGACACTACATGGTCAAGCACACACCTCATTTCATGTTTATTTTCAGATTTCATAGTTTAAGAGGTAAAGAACTAAACCGGATAATAATACCTTCAAAGGTTACAAAAAGGGGAGTATACAGCGTGTAGAAAACATACAGAGTGTATACCATCAACCTCCTACCCAGGCATGTACTTCTGTCAGCTTGGGCATGTTACCATCTAAGATGCATGGCATGTCTGATTGGGACATGGTGTGTACTCAAGTATTTCCTCCTAGCCATGAAATTTTACATGTCCAGAACCACACAAGTTCTTCATGAGCAAATACTACATAGTGTATACCTATAGTGCACAGTGTGAACCGGCCAAAAACCATCATTAGGGGTTCTCCTTTACAAGGAAGGACACAAGGTCACTTACAACACTGTTTTTACACACATTACATGATTAGTATTTAAGAAAAGTGGTCTTCCCAAACAGAAGACCACAATGTGTGTGTTCATAGAATCACAAGTCGTGTTGTCTGGGTTTTTTGATAGTAAACCTCTGAAACTTCCACAGAACCCTCATTTTTACAAAGTAATCCAATGGTATACCAAATTCTGATCTGTGAGGTCCCACACTCATTGCGAATCAATGTTTGTAATCCACCTGCCACACATCATATCACAATTTAATTTAAAACAACCATCTAATCCACCAAATTCTGATCCAAGAGGGCCCATACACCTCAGGTACCGAAGCTGGGCACCCAACTAATTCAAACCATATCATGTACCAATACACCTTTCACAATAGTAGGTATATCTATCATGGTACCTATCTCAATAGCATGCAATCAATAATGCTCCTAAATAGAATGAAAAAAATGCATGGAATGTGATTTATAACAAGGTTATATATGTTGCATGGGATGAAATACCCTCATCTCATCGGGTTCTAACAAAATAGAACCAGAATCATATCAATAATAACAGCACAATACAAGTGTGTCATCCAATGGTGAAATCAAATCAATAAAAATAACTCAAAATTAAAAATAATCACAATTAAATTTGAGGCAATTTGGATTTTCTTTGTACGCAAGGTAGCTACTCTCAAGAATATTTTATTACCAAACACTATTTCATTTCTATCATTACCTAATTATACCAAATAGTAAGGAAAACAAGAAAAAAACTTCCCTTTGATACCACTTTGTAACATCTAAGATCCAAATTCAACTCAAAAGTGCCTCGTACCAAGTTCACCACATTGAATGAAGCACATTTCCTCAAATGCCATAGGCTGCCAACTAGCATTGAGGGCCTAGGTGTGATAGTGGGGAAACTATGCCCTCATTGTTAGAGTGTAACATGGTGTAAATAATAACAATATAATATTAGAAGCAGTAATATCATGCAACAAAAATAAACATTGGAAGATAGATAATATAAATTACCAGATGTTATAGCATTCAAAGGATGATGTTGCATGTCACATGTTCTAGGAAAACATCCAAAGCATATCACACTATAGTAATACATAAAACAAGTACCAAAATTACAAAATAGACCAAAGAAACTCAGAGGCATCACAACCCTCAGCTTGGCCTCATGCTCTCCATCTTCTAACAGCAAATCAAGTACATGTAAATGTGTTCATACCCTTATCAATACCTATAAAAATATAATCTTTTTGGGCCAAAAAACATGACCCAAATAGGGTGTGAGACTAAATCCCAGTTGGAAACCAACCATGATTTGTGCCAGTCTATCAATTAATATATATAATAGGTAATTTACTATTATGAAAGCATTCATCTAGGAAGTAAAAAAAATTAAATAGTCCTACAATCACTAGTATTCATTTACATTCATTTCATCTTCATTAATTAATTTATTTATATTGAATTATATAAGTCTCGGTATTCATCCCAAGCTTGGAAACCCCCATGTAAGGGAAGAACAATAGATGTATTGTAATCTAAACAAAAGTAAAGACTGAATCCAATCTTGTGATTTGTCATGGGAAACAAATCATAAGTCATTCCATTTAAATATTCAAATTTATATCCTGAGCTAGTCCACTACATCTGTGGTTTTCTCATAGATTAGATGTGATAACCTCTTGAGTCTTTCTAGGTCATTCTAAAGTGAATATATGCTTCACTCGACATATAAGTAGAAGTCAACTCGTGATATATAATTATCTCCAATAGAGCATGACTATTGTATCCGTCAATGAATCCATGGCTCTCTTGGCCATCACATGTATCCTACATGAGCCTAACCACAACATTCATGGCTTTCTCACAGCTTAACATGGTACCCTCTTTATTTTTTCCAATTGCATTCTAATCAGAATCCATGGTTCACCCAAGGTATGAGGTGAAATAGTTATATAAGCTCAGCCATTCCATTTAACCTGAGGTTATGGCTCACCCATAACTAATTACCCCTTTAAATATTTCTGATAAGATGCAGCACATATAAATTAAACTATTACATGGTCTTAACATTAAAAACTAACATGGTCATATATTCTCTATCAAGGAGCACATGCAGATTAAACTATTACATGGTTATAATATTTACCAACTCGTGTGGGAAATTTACAAAATAAGCCTATAATATAAGTTTAAATATCACAAGAATTAACCATCAATTATCCCAAGTGGGAAAAACATTCAACTAACCAGTTTTATTTTAAACAACCAAAGAAGGGAAAACAAGGCATTCCTCATAGGCATCATGGGCCAAATGACCTTCATCAGCCATATAAGGGAAACACACCCATGGGGTTTCCTTAATTCAAGTTAAACAACCTAATTCATGATTTGAATCACTTAACTATTTACCTAAACAAAAATAGGAAATAACATAGGTTAATTATCAATTATGGAGACACCAAAAACTGGGTTTGTGGCACTCCGACGCATATAGTCAACTTGATATTTAACAAAAGGCATCAGACCACCTACCTCATACTTGTACGACTCTCCTTGTTTTGCATCAACACTTAATTCGACCTAGAATGGAGTAGATCTATAAATGAGAAAAAAATATCAACCTTAGATAACTTCTTCAAAAGAATAAATCATAAATAATGGCTTCTGAGGAATCTATATCTTACCAATTAGGTTCCAACGCATCAAACGACAATTGAATCAGAGTTTGAATGAAAAAACAGAAGCAAAATCCATGCTTGGAGCTACTGTTTGAGAGAACCCATGGGTGTTTTTGTAAAAAAATAATAAAATGAGTCTACTACCCATTTTAACAAAAAAACCTAAACACACATCATGTAAGATGATATGCATGCCATGTATATTATTTTTCTATTCATTTGTTGTCGACTTCCCTTACAAGTCAAACACAGGTCCTGCCGATATGAATGCACGGTGTGTAAACACCAAATTAAGTCATGTAAGGCCTGGAGCCATTATTTAACCTCCCTTACTCTTTTTCCTTAAGTATAAATCAAAGAAAAATATCCATACATCAAAGGAAGAACTAGGTTCTTACAATCTATCTGAGACTTTGGGAGTTATAGAGAAGTGGATCAATATGCTCTCAAAGTGGATATAGAATTCAGAGAATGGTCAAATGGTTATGGGGATAAGAAATTAATAATATAGTTTCAATATTTTGATTTAAATGGAAAATGAGGAAAGAGGATCCAACCATCAACAAGTCCAAAATATGCAAAGAAACATCATGGAAATTGACTCGAAGGGATAGGAAAAGGCATCAAGTGTGGGAGAGAGGGATACTAAGATCATGAATATTGAAGAGACATAAAGAATCCATAAAATTATAGGGTAAAATAGATCACCACCCATGGTTTAATACATCAATTATAGGAAGAAAGTGAACAATGCAAGCCAGTGAACTAAACCACGACTCCTTAAGGGTAATCAGAATTAGTAACCACTAATTCTAAAGGAGGAACGGAAATATTATGAAAACACTAATTCTTAAGTGGAGCAAGAAAACTAATTCATACAAGGTACACTTACTATTCACTTGATAATGGAAAAAATAATAATTTGATTCTGGTTTTATGAATTCATTTATATATTATAGGTTTTTCAGAACTATTAAATAAAAGCCTCGATACATTGATGTAGAGATATCCATTAAAAACCCTAGTGGTGGGATCATTGAAACCCAATGGTTGGAAACTTCTTTAGCTGGTGTATGTGGGAAGATTCTTCCAGTGAATCTCATAATTCTACCCTTGGTGGAATTATATGCAATACTAGGCATGGATTGGATCCTGTTATTTAGAGAAAACATCAGTTTTTATGAAATAGAAATATGTTTTTATATTCTGTATCATCCCATACTCCTTTGAAAACTCATTTAATACCATTAGTAACCTTTGAAAAATACCTTAACTTTTTGGGAATTGATTCCTTGAGAACAAGAATACCTCACTCAAATGGTTGGGTCAAATTAAGGTATCAACATGGAAGGAATTCCCATTGAGAGGGAATAAATAATTGTATTTTTTAAAGAATTTCATGGAATTCCCCCAGATTGTGATGTGGAATTATCAATAGAAATAATAGCTAGAGACACACCTATATCTAAATTTTCATATAGTATCCCTTATCAAATATGAATATTTAGATACGTAACTATAAAATCATTTGTAAAATTGTTCATACATCTTAGTGCATCACAGTAGAGTAATCCAATGCCTTTCATAATGAAAAAGGATGGATCAATGTACCTTTGTTTCGATTAATAAGAACTCAATAAGATCTCCATAAATAATATATATCATCTTCTAAGTATTGATGACTTGTTTGATCAACTATGAGGAGCTCGATACTCTTCAAACGTGGATCTTTATTCTGCAAATCATCCACTAAAGGTGAATAAGGAATAAAT
This sequence comes from Viscum album, assembly GCA_963277665.1. NCBI lineage: Eukaryota > Viridiplantae > Streptophyta > Magnoliopsida > Santalales > Viscaceae > Viscum > Viscum album. Next base: position 2,012,008,895 of record OY728155.1, read on the forward strand.
TCATATTATTTGTTTCCATACAAAAGGATGGGAACTATGAGTTCCTAGTTATTATATTTGGACTTAAAAATTCCCCTAAAATATTAAGGGATTTTATGGATACAATCTTTAAAAAATACCTTGAAAAAATTATGGTAGTGTTTAGTGATGATATTATCATTTCTCTGAGATAAATGAGGAAGATGAAAAGCATCTAAAGACTATGTTGTAAACATTAAGGAAGTAAAAATTGTCTGAAAATTTCAAAAAATTTGACTTTTCGATGCATAAAGCCACATTAATGGGGAATTTTATCACAAATAATGGAATTTATATGGACCCTTCATAAAAAAGAAATTGATGAATGGTCTGGACCCACTTGTATCATGAAAATATATAGTTTTCTAGGATTATTAGGGTATTATTGACGTTTTTTGAGAAATTACTCATGATTCTCTAACCTACTAACTATGTTAACCTGAAAAGTGATAAATTATGTCTCTATAGAAGAATTTGAGGGAATATTGAAGGTGATAACTACACCTGAGAAATAATTAGGCTACACATGTACTCACACTTCCAACTTGTGGATAAGATTTTGTGATATAAGGTGATTATTAAAAGAAATAATTATATTTCTTACTCATGAATAATGATAAATTGATAGCCTACACCACACGACAATTGAAGATCCATGAGAAGAACTGCCTGATGAATTATCTGGAGATAGGGGATGTGATTTTTTCCTTGAAAATCTGGAGGCACTACCTCTATGGTAAAATTTTTGATATATACACCAATCTCAGGGGTCAATGTTATATATTTACACAATATGATATCAAAATTTATTAACAATTATGGAAAAATATGACAAAATTCTATGATTTCTCAATTCACAGTAATCTAGGAATGTAGAAGATGTTAGTTGATGCTCGTAGTAGAAAAGAACATGTTAATCGATCCATGATAAAGAATGAGAAGGGCCACATATTCATGTAAATGCAAAGGATGGATCCTTGAACCATAATATATGCGAACATATCCTAACTTGACCAAATTATTTCCTAAAAATCTATCCAAGATAAGTTCAAGGAGGCAAAAAAGGATGATATGAAGATAAGAAAAAAACGTGAAAGAAGTAAATGAAGGGAAGATACATGGGTTTGACATCGATGATAATGGTGTAATTTTGTTTGGAACAAGTATTTGTGTGCCTTCATTACCTGAGATAAATAATGAGTTATTTTATAATGCACATAGCTCATATTTCCTTATCTATCCCGAAAGTACTAAGATGTACTATGATCATCGAGAATATGTTTAGTGAGACAACATGAAGAAGATTATTTCGGAGATTATCTCAAGAATCTTGGTATATCATAAAGTTAAAGAAGAGTATGAAGAGTACAAAGAGTTGATGAAACCATTTCCTATTCCCTCATAGAAATGTTAGAATGTCACTATGGGATTTTTTACTAGTCTCCGAAAAAAATCCAAATGAAATAATGTGATATGGGTGGTGGTGGATCTACTCACCAATACTTCATAACTCATTACTATTTGAGAGGGATTCTCACATAAACAACATACCATGATATATGTGAAGGAACTAGTGGTGTAGTATGGGGTCTTATATTTGATCGTATCTGATCATGATCCATGGTTCACATCTAAATTTGAGATAATTATACAACATTATTTTTGTACTAAATTAAATTTCATCATATCTAATCATCACCAAACTAATGGCCAATATTAAAGGACTATTCAAACACTCAAGTACATTCTATTATCATGATCAATGAAACTAAAATTTGGATGGGATTAGTATCTCCTATCGGTTGATTTCTCATATAAAAATAGTTTCCACTCAAGTATTCAGATAATTCCATATGAATATTTAAATGGGAAGCGATGTATAACTCCAACCAATCGGGATGATGTTTTAGAACTAATGCTATTTAGAACTTATCTTCTGAAATAGATAACCGAGATCATTCAATCCATCCAATAATACATAAAATCTTCTTAGAGTTATCAAAATATTTATTCTTACAACCATCGAAGGGATTTGGAGTTTGAAGTTAGAGATAATTTTTTCCTTCTAATATCACTATGGAATAGAGATACATGTTTTGGAAATAAATAGGATATTATCCCATTGTAATTTGGCCTTTTTGAAATCCTTGATCCCATATAAGAATTGTTTTATTGACTTGATCTTCCACTAAGTATATCTCAAGTTCATGATGTGTTCCATGTATCACTCTTGGGGAAGTACATAACTAACCCCTCACATCCACTAAATTCATAGGTGGTATGACTATAGAATGATCTCTCATATGAAGAGAAGATGGTGAAGATCTTGGACCTCATATAGATTTTCATACATAACAAGAAAACTCACCATTTCAATGTGTTTTTTAGGAATCATAAGGGAATGTCATTAAGTGTGAGTACCAATGAGGATAAGTGTACCTAGATTGACAAGAAAGACCTGATCTTAATAAGGGGATTCAATAATGGGAAGATCATCCTAGAGGAGTACATCCAGTCTTGGGACAAGCTATAATTTCAGTTCAATGATCTTTAAAGGATAAACTAGAAACTCAGGTAAATATTATCTCTTAAAAATTATTTAGGGAGATTAAATCTAGTAGGCTTAAATTGCTCGTTAATGGGTCTATTATTTCATTTAGGGGTTGAACTTATGGTTTCTCACTTTTACCTAAAAAATTTGATAATAAAAAAAGATAATTTATAGTCATAAGTATTAAGAGGTGAAGTGGAATAGAGGAATAAATGAAGAAGAAATGCCCTCCCCTATTTTCACCTTAGTTTATATAACTAAATTTTTAGGGAGAAATTTCAAATGGGGGATAGAATTTAATGAAACAAACATTTATAAATTTAATTTATATTCATATAATTATGTCACAAAAAACATAAAACAAATAGACTACTTAGTTAAAACGTTATTCTCAAAAAATAAAAACTAAATAAGTGTTATTTATAGAAATTAAGGAACCTATACTAATGGAATAGTAACATGACCATTGGAATAATGATATGGCCCTTATGAATATTAATATATCCATTCAAATTGTAACCTCGAAAATTAAAGTCGGAATAAAATTTATATATCTTATGAATGAAAATATGAAATAATTATATCATCGTATAAGTAAATAATTTCTTTAAAAATGATAAATTAAGTAGTTGCATTTTTATAAAAATGTAAATATGTATTTAAAATTTTATAATTAATACATTTATTTAAAAAAAAATATTTTAATAAACTTTATTCATAAATTAATATCATATTTTATTATAAATGTAGGATAATTTTATGAGACCTTACTTAATTTTTCAATTCATCATAAAATCGATTATAATATTAAAATCAGTATTTTTGGAATAAATGATGACTTTATACTAAAAATAAATTTCCCATATTTAGAAGATAATTTTCATAATATAGAGGACATTTTGGAAATATACACATGAAAAATGGTCAGGGTGATTTTTTTGGATTTTTTTAAAATAATTGAATTTTTGTGAATAGTGAATTACTGTAATTTATAATATAAGCCGAATACATGAATTTTGGCTTCATTGATAACATATATCTGATGTAAGAAACATTATCATAGACTGACCCAGTATAATTACTATATTTTTTATTAGTAATCAACACTATTGGTTTTCTTAAGCCAAAATAATAAAACAATGAATAAATTAATCAAAACAACCCCTCTCGCCACAATAAATACCACCCCTCGCCACCATTTCTCCTAACAACACATCAACCTTGAATATTGAATAATTTCTATCCAATTTCCTTTCCAAGACTCCCTCGTATCCAATAATATAAAGTCTTAATAAAATACCAAACCAATTTTCTTTAAGGAGGTTCTCAAGGAGACCTCATCGAAGAGGCAAAATCCTCAATTCTACTCTTTTAATTTTCTTTTCTTTTCTTATCCCCTCATCACATCCCCTGTACAAATAGGAATGATAACTCTAGTATCTTATATATATATATATTATTTTTATTATTTTTATAAAATATACATCCTTAAATCTATTTTATTCTTCTTTTATTTTAAACATGAGAACATCATCCTTGACATGCCATTTCACTGCTTTAATGGATGATGTGTTTTCATTTTCCATTCCCACCATTAAAAATGCTCATAAACCACTATTATGTTTAAAAATTATATTAATATGTATATTATATCATGTTTCATGTTATTTAACAAATATATATATATATACATAATATTAAATAATAAAACAAAACTAGTTCAAGATGACCAAAAAATAGCCAAAAAGATCTAAATGTTTATCATTAAAATTTTATCAAATAAATCATCCTCATATCAGGAAAAATATATATATTGGACCATATAAAACTTTTTAAATTTAATAATAATATATCATTCCATTTTTATAGTTTTTCTTCCATTTTATAAGAAATTTTTTAATTATACACAACAAAACCGACTACAAAACCATGAAACGAAAACTCCCAAAATGATGAAATTAAACACAATAAATCATCTAATTAGATAGATGTGAACATAATAAAATTATAATAAATTAAAAAATTTATAATAGGATCTAAATTAAGTAATTAATGAATCTAATTTTATTACCAAGGATAATAAGTGTAAGTGCATATTCCATTCAAACATAATGTAAGGGGATTCTCGAACCCAAATCCCTTTCCTTGGTTTATACCTCTTTTATTACAAATTTCTGTGTGTATGTTCCTTTAATGTTTATTAAATATAATTTTATTTTAATTCAATCTTATTTTCAAGGATATACATGTTTCCAACTTGGTTTTCTGAAAACTTTAATGATTTTCCAAAATAACATTTCTTTCCAAAACACATATTTAGTCCTCTAGAGATTGTTTCTTCTTTACTCATGAATAATGATTCTTATACCAAATATGTTATTCCATTTTATATTTGGAAACCCCAAGGTTTATTTATTAATTTATTCTTTATTAAATCCTTATGAAATTCATTCTTTTCCATGGGTCAATTCATGACCTTGATTGATATATGGTCTATGTGGCATGCATGATTATATTAATGTTATAATGTGGTGGGTGGGACTGGAATTATATATCCCTCAAATTAATTAGTTAATGTGATGTATCTTATGAGATAATGTTCAATATTTATGAAAATGACTCTATCTTTGTTCATAATGATGATTTTACGATTATTCACATTTGTTATGTGTGAACTTGATTCTAGGTTTGTTCACCACTATGTGTGGTATTTGACCATTATGACATTATGTTTCATTTTTATGCATTTCCACATCCCATTACATTATCTAATGTTTCCCTCATGATTATAATTATGATAATATACATATGATATGATGATGTAGATTATTCCCACACATGCTATATTGATATATGTCCCTTATTCATCCTCTTATGGGGATTTTAGCACACCACTTTCTTAGATGCATATCTTTTGGTGATTACATATTCTCAGAAGAAGACAAGGTACTCAAAGAAGATATAAAATATGGTAATAGAAATATGACTATGTTTTATTATTTAAAAATTATGTATGAGCCTTGTTTTACCAATACATTAAACCCTTGATTTTATTTTGTAACTCTATTGGGTTTTTTATCTTTAAAATGATGTAATTATTATCTAAGCATTCATTCACTATATTTGGTCCCAACATATTATACACACCTTCCTCTATCTATCATAGAGTAAATCTTCATCACCTACAGTAAATTTCCTCATATAATTCTATCTGAAAATTCTTATGATAACTATTTATATATGTGAACTCAATGAATGCTTTTTTCTTCACCTTTTACCTACCAAAATCAAGGATTAATGCATGTATAATTTCATCCAAAATGTTGATAATTCTCTAGGATTTCTCATAATTGTATAGGTGAAATGATCTACTTAAAAACACCAAGATACCCAATGACTTTTATAGACCTTTCCAGAAGTTGAAATTAAAGCATGGATCATGATCTAAAAAATGCTCCATAGAACCCTTTGAAAATAGTATGTCTTCTAAATATATATAAATATATATATAGATATATATATATATCCCCCAACTGTTCAATTGTGATGGTCTCCCGTATTGTAAAGATATGATATACTTTCATCAACTAGCCTAAAATCACCCATATATTGTCATTATTCTATGGCTTTCTTGGAAGACTCGCCATTAAGTACATGTTAACCTCCTCCCACATCTATTCATGGATGTAAAAAATCTATAAAAAACCCTCATGTTCATTTATGTTTAGCATTCACCAGATGAAAGTTGTAGCATTATGTCTCAAAACATACAATCTTTTTTTTCATGCCCGGATACTAATACATTCGATGTAGTTAAAGGTAAATTTTGGTCAAACATGGATTCACCACTCACTTCAAGGCATGGAACTCACACTTTATCTCCTCAAACATACACATAGTGACAAAAAAATATTTTTTACATAGATGATAATATCCTCATTTATAACCCAATTTGAAGGTGACTCCCCACCTTTAAGGATTTTATTAAAGGAGATAAACTCCAAAACCACATATTGTATATCCATTATCTATTTGTACAAGTGTGAACTCAATTGAGATGCATATAAGGGTTATCTTATATGGATATCTTCAACAAAAATATTCATCTTAGCCAGGAATGTCATCATCTTCTACTCAAAATAGGACTCTTGGATTCCATCAGTCCATGTATTCTGGATTAATGAATCAATATTACAATTTCCATTCACTAACATTTAGGCTAGCTAAAAAACAAATGAATTTATATAATCAAAACAACTTCAGTGTCATAGATTTAAATCTCACTGTGAAGAGATATACTGTATGGTTTTGTTTTCGGTATACACCCAAAACCTTCTATCAAAAATGTAAATCCACCAACACATTAAGTAATGAACAACTATGGACAGCTTGACATCATGGATAGGGTAATTTTATTCATGTGGAATCAAAATGGAATAATATTCTTTCCTCATCATTTCATTATGTATAATAATAGATGAATAAAAAACATGGTATGCTCCTCACTAGATATTGTGGGATCAAAATTGTTGTAGCAGTCCAATGATTTTTAAACTAATGGAAATCATTATCATATTTTATAGACCATTAAAAATGACACCCTTATTTTTTAGTCTTACAAATGGTGTTTCTATATGGGAAAAGTCTTGGATGAACCATTAATAATATCCTGATAAACATATAAGTCATTAGATATCAAAAACATTCTTGGGATTCTCCCAAAAAAAACTTCTGGAACGTTCTCTTTATACAGTGAAACATCTTCATTAGAGATCATGTTACTCATTAAATTCACCATATCAATCTAGAAGTGACACTTATATAGATTTGTGTGAAGTCAATTATCCAAAAATGTACTTAAGATGATTTCAATATGTCAGGAAATATCTTCATGAGACTTGGAGTGCACAAATATTTTATACAAAAAAAATATAAAATGGTCTATGTAGAGGTGAAATATTCGGTTCCTCGGGGCCTGAAACATATCCATGGATTTCTGAATCCCAGACAGCATCATGAAGAACTCATATAGGCCACAAAATCTCTTAAAAGCAATTTGTGGTATATCAGAATGTCTAACTCTCAAAAAATGAAACCCTAAAATATAGTCAATATTCTAGAATACACAATATCCTCTCAACTATTCAAATATATAATTGATGTGAGGAAGAGGGTATCATTTCTTCATTATCATTTGGATCATCTTTCGATAGTGGAATCATAAGCACAATGACTCGCTAATTTTTTAGAAATAAAATATGAAGAACCCAAACATGAAAAACTAATATTTATAAATATCTTATATATTAACTCTTATAATTGACATTTAAGCTATTGAATCTATGTAGGGTCTATTTATTAATGTTGGATTTAATCTGGTTCAGCTCCTGGAATTAACTCAATAGTAAACTCAACAACTCTGTTAGGTGGAATCCCCATGGTGTTCTTTAGAGACATATCCTGAAACTAATCTACTAGGGGTGGAATGAAATCATGCTTTACACCCCCTTAATAAAACAAATTCTTCCTACCTTGGTGGTGAGATCCCTTAGTTTCTATTGAACTATCCCTACATGACCATCAGTGATATCCCATCCCCCATAATAAATATAATTGTTACCTTAATGAGATGTAAAGATCAATCCCCTATAGTACCAATCAATGTGGGATAGGTATTATATTTTCTAATTCAACACAAAAATCCACTCAAAACCTGACATGTCAAGTCTGTAAATATCCTGAGGGAATCAACACTCACAAATATTGAGAGAACATGCCTTTCATAAATAGTTGTTCCTAGACCACAATCCAAATCGTGTGTCAATCATCATCACCACAATCACAAAATTTACCATAAGATTCAAAAAAATTCACATGTTGAGAAAAAATAAAAGTGATGGGATCTTGTATTAAATAAAGATCTAGAATTAATATAGGCTATATGAATAGTAACACAAACTCTTGAGGGAACAACATCGTTATCCACTACTACGGGATGAACTGTATGAAACTATCCTACCCCTATAATAGGTTCCCTATTTGTATTCCCCTAAGCCACCATATCCTATTGATACAGGAACTCTTTCCCTAAAGTACGATGATCGACACCACAACTAGTATGGCCAGTAGTACTTCAACTACCAGACTGGTATAGTGTAGAAGTCCCCATACCCAAAATCTGATTCTCTCTATCTCCTCCATCACTACCTATATTTCATGGGTTCATATAGAAATATTATAGATGTATCATAATGCCACAATCTCGATACTTTATCGATGTCCTAGTATACTATTTACAATAGTGACTCGGCCTACCACTCATATGGAAAATCACTCAATCATTTCCCTATGTAACTGATACATCCCCCAGGATACTATACCTTTCATTAATATAGTTAATGTTCTCATAAAGATACTTCCAATACTTGGAATACATACCTATTATTCATCTAACAAAGACCAAATGTCCCCTACTAGATCTCTTCTTCAAGTTCCCCTTATAAATGAGAGCCCAATTCAACACCTTAGAAAACTTAATCATCCTAAAGATATTAACATGGGATATAATATCAAATTTAATTCCATCCTAAAAAATTCTCACCATAGTTGTCTCATCTCAAACCAACACTAGAACAGTGCAGTATTAGAGAGTGGAGAGACTAGGATAGTCTATCACAAACAAGATTCCCTAGGTCAACCTCATAAACTATGATTACCTCTCCATCCTGAGTATCCCCAGATAAAAACTCTCTAGAAACATATACTACAATTCCTTCCATATCACAACCTTCAATGGGTCATCCTAATCCTAGATATCCCACCATGACATTGTTGATCCTCACAACATATTATAAGTGAACTTGTCGATCTTCTCACCAAGAGTCTCTAATGGTCAAGTATCATGTAGATAGATTCAATCAATAACTCAACTACCTCAGCTACACCCTCTCTAGTGAACGCCATAGGGTGCTGCAAATAGAACTCCTCTATAATATTAGATATATTTCATATAGCCCACCCTATGTCTCTATCTATAAACTACATAAAGTAAGTAATGTTCTCATAGAAATTTTATCAATACCCTTCACTCAAAATTATCAGGGCCACTTCTCATACATTTGGAGGATCGTTTGCAGTCATGTCCTCATTTCATCCTATCAACAACAGTAGTTGTGGAGGAATGCATATATAATTCTAAAAACACATATTAGGAAACATAACACATCATTACCATATTTAAGTAAAAGGGATTAACAAAATTTTATAACATTTCATCCCTCAAACACCACCACACAGTCAAAACCGAGTCAATATTAGTACCCTCAACCATCCCTCACTTGGGAAATATTTAACATAGTGTAAAGAACACTCACCTTACAAATATTCCCATTAAATACTCTATTTATCCATTATAAATTACAAAAAAAATTCATCATTTCTAATCATTGATCATTTATTAGGCTCATGTTCATTCAAATTTACTAAAAAATGGACATAATTTCCATTTCAACAACTCAATCAAAAAAATTACTTACATAACTAAAATTAAGCAAGCCACATAGAACCCTAAGTGCCTAGAATGACTAATGTACACTCAATTATCATGCCACACTGGGATATGAAGATAATATTTAGAAAAATTATAACATCACACAACAAGTGAATAAACAGAGGTGATATAAAATTTAATTATAATAGAAAACATCAACATCAATAATCTCACCCTGGGTACTTGTGTTTTCCTCCACACATGTTTTAGTTGATCCCCTTCCTAAGGTAATAAAAAATTCCAGAATCATCCTAGTCTTCTGTATACCTTTCCTAAATAGTAAGAAAAAACAATATAAAATAAAAATGATCTAATATAATATTTTAACACCCCTACATGGGATCCACATGTGAGTGCCTCACTCCAATTCATTACATGAACTCAAGAACACCTCCCCATATGCTACGGGATACCAACTAGAAGTGATGGTCTAATATATAACTTTCATAGACTATGACCTCTTTATCAAAGGTTCAAAAAAATGGAAATAAAAAAACAATATGCAAAATAATGAAATAATCAAGGATACTCAATATAATGACAAATATCACATGATAAATCTAATATGTTGAAAATGACTATAAACCAAAGAAGTAAATATCTGATTTCATACATGTGTCAATTGTCTAGTGAAAACACAATATAAAGACATAATAAAGTCTCCCTTGTGGGCCCCAGTATCATGTTCAGTTCCCTCCTCAAAACACCAACCTAAACCCCAACACATCCATCTAACATATGGATCCTACCCTTATCATGGCCTGAAAAAGTGAAGTCTATTTGGGTATAAATTATTAATCCCATGTAAGATGTGTGTAAAATTCATTATACTGCCATAAACTATGTATAAAGAAATATCTTGTCTATAATAGTGTATTTAGTTATATAAAGAATATTGATAAATGGCATAGGTAAATAGGTTTCACATTTATTAATCATTAATAAACCAAATCATACCTTATTAATCCTATTCCAGAGTCTAGACCATATACCATAATTATTTTAGAATTCATCTATTCATGGGATTTAATTATTGATTTAATTCCACTTTTAACACACAATCATATAACAGATGCCTAGAGAATTATTCTAGAAACCCATGGGTATTTGGAGAATCATTACCAAATCCACACTTAATTATTCATATATAAATATTGGGGTCCTAGAGCATTAGTGTAGAAACCTTTGGGTATTTGGATTATCAATCCATGTCCCACACCTCATTATTAATATGAATGAATTGGGGGTATATAGCATTAATCTAACACCCTATGGGTTTTTGGAGCATCACTCCCTATCCCACACCACATTTCTATCACATTTATTTCATAAATATCATGATATAACATCAATAACCTATTTATTAAACATTTAAATCATATTGAAACACTTCATTTGTCATAAAAATAATGGTTCTCAATTTAATCCCATGGATAAATTAGAATAATTTATTGATTTTTTATTTTATCATAATTTAGGTCACAACTCATTAACTCGTCAAAGTTATGACAATCAACCAATTAAATCTCTTTATAAAACAAGAAATAATTATTTAATTAATTTATAATAAAAAATTATTCCCCTTCTCAAATTCCATGACTCAACATTTCAAATATATTGGTACACCCCAATGGTTTCAATTAAATATTGTCTCATTAATATTCATTAGATCAAATGGTATCTGTAAAAGGTCTGATGATCACAAAAAAAATTAATTAATTTAATTTAAATGAAATTTACCAATGTAAGAACACATTGTCATAATTAAATACACATAATAATAATAAATATTATGTGAAAATGCAATTAGACCACCTACCTCATGGTTTTTGATGAATGTGTGTGAAACCATAACCCTCAATTTGGAGTAGAACATCTGGATTCAAAATGGATATGGAGATCTATGATCAAAACCAAGGATCAATATCCAAAAAAACAAAATCCATCAAAAACAAGATCTAATTCATTAAAATCATAGAAAAACCCATCCCTCTCTAAAGGGGAAGACTGATAGGGGAGATAAATCAAAACCAGGAACAAATTACATACTTGATAGGGGTAAATTTCTTCTATCAGATCTTGTATTTGCACTGAAATGGGTTCATGGAGCCTAGGAATCCTCATGGTATCCCCAAAGAGAAAATTAAATCAGGTTAGTTTGAGCAAGGTTTATTAGTGATAATAACTGAGGGTTCTGTAATTTTCTTATAAAAAATTCAGCTGTTTAATTTTCCACTCACATGGTTTTTTGAGTAGGGCCACATGGTTTGGAAAACAATGCACCCTAAATATACACCCCAACTATATGGGTTTCATGGTTTCTCTTATGTGGTGTATCATTTTAAAACCCATTAAATAACCATGAAAACCCCTTCATTCCATGGTTGAACAGTTTTTGGTGTGGGCACATGGTTTGTAAAAAACTTTCCCCAACAGTACACTGACTAGTAACCCTCAAAGATCAACTAAAAATCACATGAATACAAAAAAACAATACTCAAAAAATTTATACTAAAATTTAGGGTAAAAATACATATAAATGAGTAAAATACATCTTCAGAATGGTCTAGATCATACATTAAAAACATTCTTAACTGAAATTAAATTTTCACATTGAAAATGAAATTCGAAAAAACTCAAAATTTCAGGAATACTATGAGAATAATTATACTTGAAATAAATTGTTTAATATTTTAAATTATTATTTAAAGAAATTATTAGAAATGATATTAGGGAAATCTTATTCCTGATGAGTACTTCAGAAAATGATTCCATTCACATTTTCAATAAAAATTTAAAATAAACATAGTTCAGAAAAAAATTCGGTGTTTCCTATTAAACTATTTTTATAAAATGCATACATAGTAAAAAATGATTTTATATAATTATATGATAATAGTAAACACATTTTTTAAAACATTTTCAGAATGTATGGACATGAAAGTGAAATGAATTTCAACCGAAGGGAGAAATGATGTTGGTTTTCCAATAATACATTCTTTCAGTACCATGTGTCATATAATAGAATAAATTGAAATTAGAAATTTTAATATCCTTATATAAAAATATGGGAAGAAAATATATCTGTTTTAAGATATAAATATCAAATAATTCCCCTAATGGAGACTTTAACATAAAAAATTATTAATAATGATTATATTTTGAAATAAACCCCTACCATTTTGGTAAAATTTTAATATTAACACCAATTAAAGACATAAAATAAAATTACACACCAAATTACATGAATATATTTATATTAGTGAAATAAAATATAAATTACTATTAGATAAACCATATAAAAGAAATTAGTGGTGAATTTGGCATGTGTCTATCTGAAATAAAAGTGAGATGAGAAACCCTTACCTTAGGTTTTATTTCTTTCATATGTGTTAAAATTTCTAGTATAAAAAATATTAATTTATTATAAATAAATAAAATAAAATTAATCATATATATCATAATATAGTTTATTTACTTATAACTCTTTTTCCATTTTATTAACAATTCAATGTTAAAATAACTATTTTGGGTAATAACTTCTTTATTTTTCAGGTATTTTTTGGTTTAGTAATTTTAGTCCTTTTAAAATAATAATGGTTCCATAATATATATTATGTTAAACATGATATAAATATCATATATATTAATAATATATGTACTTATAATAGGGCATAAAAGTTGTATAAATAAAAATTAGTTACACCATTCTTTGATAATTTAGGTTGTATATACGCATAAATATTTTTTTATCATAGTTTATAGATTGAATGAAAGATAGGTAAATAATAATAAAACTTTATAGAGACATTTTTATATCATTTTTATCATATATTTTCTTATAATCCATCCTTATTATCATCAATTTCAAAAAAAATGAAAAATGACTCACATCGCTTTATAGATGCAATAGTACACATGTACATACGAGCAACATTGTCTTTTTGAAATGGATTAGAATGTAAGATGGTGGATGTGATATTATACATAAATAATTATAATTATTTAATAATATATATATATATATAGTAAATACATCATTATAATCATCCCTGAGAGGAGGTATTGGAATACAAATTACACTGGTTCATGAGGTGGTAGTTTTCCATACAGAAGATCAACAGTTTCATTTACAATTTGATAGAAGTGGATTTGTATATAGGTTATTCTATAAGAATAATAAAATTTCATTTTATGCAATTTATTGGATTTATTATATTGTAATTATTATTACATGAATGAATGTGGTAAGAGAAGATGAAAAAAAGGAAGCTCATAGTGAAGGCCATTATATTCGACTAGAAAATCCTCCATTGGATCTCTTATTATGGACCCTAGGATGGGTCTTATGGGTATACCTTCATATCATGAATGTGGATAGGGTTTTTTGTGAGAAATTGTTTTAGGTTTTGGATGATCAAAATTGCTTATGATGTATGAATATTTAAATAGAGTAGGTGCCCATTTATAATTGAATAGGGGTGTCATTTTGGTAAATACAGAAAACTAATCAATAATGGGAAGTCACAAACCCCTCAAGTTACACCAAAATTTAAAAATATTTTATAGGATGGATTTTAAGGATGTGAAAAACAACACCTCTAAAATTAATTATTTTTTAAGGTTACTAACTTTTACGATTTTAGTTTCCAACCTGGTAACTTGTTTTTTAAATTTAGGTAATTTATCTTTTAATCATAAAAATAAAATGATCATTATTTGATAATTTGGACCCAATTATTTTTAATATTAAATATAATTTATTAAAAAATAATATCTTTGTGAAAAAATTATATTTAACACAAGCCATTGTAATGCAAAAAAACCTTGTTTTAACATTAATAATTGGAACAATATTTTCACTATTTATATGTTAATATTATTATTATAAAATAAAAATTGATTCATAAATATACCATATATGATACTCATAACTAAATAACAATAAATTTGATATATATGTGTTTTTAGGCACTTTTAGAATTTAATTAGACATTACATATTATAAAATATAACTAATGTCAGTTTTAAAACAATACATTTATTTGACTTTATAGATACAAATATAAAGGTAGTTTTTAAATATTTACCATTAAAACATCATTAAAATGTTATAATTATAAAAAAATTGAAATATAATAATTTATTCAAATTATATTTTAGTTGATATTTTTAAAATCATATATTTTATTTTCTATTTAGTTAATCAATTAATGTGTCTACATTGTGTACACATTTAAGGTTATTATATCATCACCAAAATTTAAAAAAAATTATGATAAATAAAAATTAATTATCCATAAAATTAATAATTATAACTGAACATACCTCCTTTTTATCTTTATGTGAACAGAAAATATATTACTAAAGGTAAGATAGTGGCACTTTGTCCTTTTCTTTAAATAAATTTTTATAATGATCATAACCTTGTCTATATGGAACAAAAAGTAAAATTTACACAATATAGGTGATAAGGGTTCTAAATATTTCCATAAAATATTAATTAAACTTGTTTTTATGTCATTATAACCCTTATATATTTTGTTTAACCCCTGGTAAACTTTTATTACCCTTAACCATATTGACATATTTTTATTATTTTTTACTAATTATTGTGACAAAAAAGTTATGTTAAACTTATAACCTGATATTAATTATGATGATTCAAATTAATAAATCATTTTTTATCAAATTATTTTCATATATTTTTCATAATTTAGTTTAAAATCAAACCCACACAAGCGATGAGAAGTGGTTTTCACAAGAATTCATTTTTAAAAGAGAAGATGATTTAATATTAACTGTTTGACATAAAATATTCATTATATAGATTTAGATTCATATTTATAGATATATGATTTATAATTTTCATATAAAAATGACAGATTATGTGTTATAAATATTATTTATAATCAAAAATAAATTATTCACTAAAAAATCATTTTTATAAAAATGTGTTCTAAATTAAAAAAATCTTATACCTATATCCTAAAAATTATCAATTAGAATTAAATTAATTACATTATTCTAAATCAAATGGTTCTCTTTTAACATTAAGAATTAATACAAAATATAATGATACTTTTCTATTACATTATTTAATTAAAATAAATTAAAATATTTGAAAAATTGATAATTTTCATTATTCATAGTTAAATCAATCATTTCAAGAAAATATCAAAATCTCACCCCAATATAATTTTGATATTATAATTTTAAAGATAATTTTCATTTTATGAAATAAATTTTCTAAAATTTTGAGAAGTTGGTTATAATATTTTCTCAAAATAGGAGATAAATTCATGTTTAAAGAAAACTATATTTATGAATCATGTAAACAAATTACTAAAAATTGAGTCCTTATTTACCAATATTATTTATTAATAAAAAATATTTATATATAATTTTTAAAATGTTGTTATTAAAATTCTTACAAGAAAATTTGACATCTATATTATAATATTCACATTAAAATAGTATATCATAACTCCTTTAGTCTCGATGTTGTGCTTCTTATATGATATCAAGAATAATGTTATTCTTCTAAAATCTGAGGGTTATACACTAACCCATGTTAGTAAATAAAAAAATATCAATCCTTATTCTTTTTAATACATCAAGGCCAAATTGATTTTACATTTCACATACCATTGTATCATCTATAATAAAATGTGGTAAGAGAAGTTTGAAAAATTTGATATTACAATGAGATAAGTGTGGAATGACTTATAAATGGGGAAAATAAAAGAGAGAATTACATTCTTAATGAAAAAACTAAATTACATTAATTTTTAAAGTATGATAAAATAAATTTAATTATTTAGTTTCTACTTTGAAGATAGTAAATTCTTCATTGGTTACATATAAATATTCATAGTTTTCTAAATTTTTTGAAGTCCACATTATGATATATTAATGTCGAAGGATATAGAATGATTATTTTTTAGAAAATTGGAATCATTAAAATTAATCATTTTTAGTGAGAATAAGTATTGTTTGAAGAATATGGTTCATGATAATTATCTATATTTTATGTTTGTGTGGGATCACATGATTAGTGATGTGAGTTATCATGTATTGATAAAAATAATATATAATTTCTTATCGAATTTATTATATAAAATATTATATTTTATCTCAAGTATGTTGTAGTCTATAGATTTAAATCTATGTTAATTTATTTAGATCAAAAAAAAGTTAAATGAAATAAGGAATGGGATTTTTTTTATTTTTTCATGGTAAATTTTCAAATTATTAATTATAAAATTGATATAAATGTCAATGAGATATATATTTCCAATATTTTGAATATTTAAAAAATATTACCTTCATATTTAAAAAATGATTCATTCAACCTTCATGATATACTTCTCAGGGAATGAATCATTTTCCATGTATCCATCATCATTCACAATTTCATTTAGTTGACCTACAGTACTACACTATTAACATATGAAACATTATTTATTATCTGAATCAATTGAACTTGTACCATGTGATAGAAGCCACATACCACACTCTCATTAAACATACTCTACTCTACCATATATAGAGTAAGTCCTATATTAATGAACTAAAAAGAGTATAAATAAAATAAAAATTTTGAGTAAATAGATAATATAGAGGAAGTAACTACCAATATGTAAAACATCCATACACTATGAAATTAGAGTGATAATAATGAGTATGAATCATCCATATAGATAAGAAATTTGGAATTAAAATCTAAATAAATACATGAACAAACTATTAGGTGTTATAGACATCAATACAAGGATATTTTTGAAAATAATAGAAAAAATAAATAGTAATATATGCCTCTCTCAGTTTGCCTCTATGAATGGATGCCACTCTCTCTATGGTGGTATAATTATTTACTTTTATAACGTCTATATTTCATCATTTATCTCAACCCGGGTGTTCGTAAATCACTTTACTTCTATATAAGTGTTCATTGATTCTTTTTCATGTCATACAAGTATTCCAATCTTCTTCTCATTCTCTCTATAGCTACTCAAAGTAAAATTATAATTCCTTGAATTTTATCTCATAGGTCAAATACCACATTTCTATACTATTATTATATTCATTTATATGGTAATATAAAATTCATATATGATTCTTTAAGATATTGTTCTATTAAAAATGAATATTTCTTCATCCCTGGATTGAAATGGATTATCATGATTTCCCTTATTCATGTATTTTTTATTATATACATTTATTTAAGAATTCTGTAACTCTATTTTAGCTAAGATGAACAATATGAAACATCCTTCAAAACATATAATGATTTATTATTATATATTTATTTATATATTTCTTTTTATCACTCTTAAATAGCTATAATTTATTCATAATGTAGAAGTTTAATTTTTTAATAAAAAAATATCGTGTTCATTTGGTGTATGAATCTTACTCACATAACTTGTTATAATTACCAAATAAGTGTTAGTTATTTCATTTATATTTTATATGAGAGGGTATAGTCATTCATATCACTTATATAGACATTATAATTATTAGTCTCATATAAAAATATTTTTTCACTTAATAACATTATAAGATTTCAATCTTTTATAAATATAATTCATCCATACCTGAAATGTTTGAACTTTAACATTAACATATATAGAATTCATGTTTTTAAATTTAATATTAGATGGCAGATTTGTTCCAATTAATTTATCACATTATTTATCGAATTAACTTATATCCCCCGATGAATACTTCCAAAGGATAATCAATGTTTGAAAATAAACTTTATTTCAAAAAATAATCGATCCAATAAATTTCAATTTAATTTTTAATTGAATAATATTATCCAAAAATCTTGGATTTTACATAAATTAATGAAATATTAAAAAATTTACAGTTTAGAAATATTTGTGGGAATAAAATGAATTCAAATATTGGTAAAATATATTCATTAAACTGAATTTTTCAATTCCCTTACACATGTCTCGTTATGATCCTATGATGGGTTAATATTGAACACACAAAATGGTACCCAAGTTATGTTCCAAAATAAAATTAATAATTAAGAGAAATTTACAAATATAATTTATCTAAAACATATTATTTATAATTTAAAACTCAATTTCATAATTATTTTTAGCCCAATACCTATTTTTTCTAGCACTTTACTTCCAATAATGAACACTTATACTTACATTCATGGAGTCATTTATATCCTTAGTCAAATTATAGTTTTAGAAATTTTTCCAACTATAAATATTATTCTTGTGCAACAATAGGCTTTTAGAGCCTCTTAAATCTATACTCATAGCATTATAATCATATTTTAATATTAATTCATTATGGGGATTCATTTAGGTTAATGTTTACTATGTAATATTGTGAAAAATAAATGATTATAGAATGGTGTGCATCTTTTTTTATAATTAAATGAATATAAATATATAAACAAATATAATAAAAACACTTTTATTTACATTTTTATGATTCACCTAATTAAACATTTCCATTTTTTTCTTTTAAGGATCATTCAATGGTATTTTTAAGAAGTGATAGACACTTTAAATTTTTTTTCTTATATTATAACATATCATAATTAGAAATATAATATAATATGTTTATTTAAAGAAAATGATCTATATTATTTCTCCTACATCAAGTGAAAAAAACACCCAAACATTTTTCTAAGCATATAAACCTTCTTCTATGAGACACATGAAAAAAAATTCCCATGTTCTTATATTCCATTAGAAGAACTAAAAATACTTAAGAGAAATATAGGTAAGAAAATTTAATTGTAATTATATTATATATATGTGTATGTGTTTGTGTGTGTGTTTATACAAAGATTCTAAGGTTTAAAAAAAGGCTCAAATGTAGTAATGGATAAAAAGAATAAAAAAGGGATTTGAAATTGAATCCTCAGTAATACTAACACATATCATAATAACTAAAAAATTTAACAAAGGGTGATATAAATATATAGTTCACAATTCATAACTTCAAACTCTTATGTTGATAGGTAATAGTATGTATGTATAAAAAAATTAGAATCTACACATGACTTTGATAGTGAAATTGAATAATACAAAATAACATGAGTTTCCATAATTAATTTAATTCCCATAAAAATTACAAATTTCAATTAGGGATTTTGAAAAAAAATTATAACAGAAATCACTTGTTAATATATTTTTAAATAATTAATTATAAAATAAAATTATCATTTATTATAAACTGATAATTCGGTTAAGATAAATTAGTATGAAATACACATTAAGATGCACTAAAAAAAGAAGAAACCAAAAAACCAAAAAATATTAAAAATTATAATATTACTAGAAAAGGATACACTCTACCACACTGATTGTCAATTCATTTTATTCAATTATTATCAAAATATATTTTTAAAACAGAAATAGAGATTAAGAATATATTGAAATAAATAATGTTTCGGGATTACGTAACCTATGGGTACAACAGTATTCAACTAATTAAATTGTAAAAAACTCCAATGGTTCTCTTTAAAAATATTCAAATAATAATTATTATATAACTTGTCACCTTGAATAATCTATATAATTTATTTTTTATTGTCTCAACTATAACAAATATAAAAAATCTTGTTAAGAAAAATTGAAAAGACTCTTTAGAATATAATTTACTTGAGAAAAACATTATCCTAGAATGGAAGAGTTGTAAGTTTCCACTAATGTTGAAATCATTCATATGAATTGGATTTTCATGTTATAATTCCATACTCTCTATATAAATTCCCAGAATCAAATAATATACACTCTAAACTCCTTCAACTCTATCACTTGTAATTCCCTATGCATACTAGATTTCATTAAGTCATTTTTTCATTATGGACTTATATGACTTGAGATTATATTCTAATGGTAAATAGAACAACTCACCATAGAAAATTAAATTCTGTTTTACCTAATGTATTTTTGAATTTAGACCTATGTTCCAAAAATTATCACCCTAATTTGTTAAATGATATTTATTATTTGGTTGTGACACCTTTTCTAGTATCCTTTTTCATACAACCATTAGATAATTTAGTCCACATTTTTATTTCTATTTGATAAGTTATTGAGATTTTTGGGATCAATTCATATCTCTTAATAAATTCCTCAATTAGTTGATTATACAAGTGATTTTCATTAATATAATGATTCCCCTAGAAGATCTAATCATGTAGAAGATATATGAATTAAAAAATCAATAAATAGTGAATAATTCAATAAAATTTCCATTTTCTATATACACATAAAAAAATAAATATATACTGACAAAATAAAGAAAAAAATGTGATCATTAATAGACCCATGAAATATATCCCCTAACTATTTAATATCAAACAATATATACTTGTTGTTTGGATGTATTTTGTGTATCTTTCTAATAATATATGAAAAGTAGGATTTAAAAAAAATAGTACAATACCCATAAGAATATTAGACAATGTGTGCTAATAAATAATGGATTATGAGACCATTATATCAATAATTTGACGACAAAAACTCCTTCTACTTCTACGTATGAAATAAAATATAATAAAAAAATTAATCCAACTCTTGAATATACATATACTAACTATATGATAACAATCAGCCATTAAAATTTAATATCCAAACAAAAAAATATTTTGATTCCAAATTATTTTTTAAAACATGATGTTTAATCAAATATAAGGAATCATAGAATTGGGATATTAGTTAAAATTAAATTCATCCTTTGGGGCATTACCCAAACCCATAAAATGATTCTCAAATTTTTGTGAGTCTTGAAAAGGTACCTAATTTAAAATATACATCTCAAAGATACATAGATTTTTTATTACATAGTTGACAATAAATTCAATACACCCCTTTTTATCCATGATATCCATCTCACTACTTTGAAAATGTATAATCCATATAAATATCCTTTGATAATCATTGTATTATTAATATTAAAATATTTTATTTTGAAAATAAATGTTTTCATTAGTACCAAAATAATATGATATAAACTTATTAAGAGAAAAAGGTATGAATATAAACTCCTTTAATATTTTATTATAATTTACTTGGGATGAATCTTATGTTATTGAGGTATTATAAATGAAAAGAAATATTTTATCCATAATTGTTTGCAAAACCATTGTAATTTAATAGTTAGAGAAGTCACATAATAACTCAAATTGTAATTTCAGATATAGAAATGTATAATAGGGGTTATTTTGAGTCTCCTTATTATATCATAATATATAACTTGAAATAAACATATAAAATTAAAATTTATTATTTATTATATGTTTCTAAAAAGAAAAATTAAATCATATAAATTTTCTTCACAATCCCCTAGTAAAATAATAACTAAAATAAACATTATTTCACTTATTATTCACAATTGGTATAACTAATGTAGATAATTGGGTCTAAATTATAGTTAATAATATCATTGTTAAATACCATAATATTTTAAATGAAATTGTTCCATACATTAATTATATTTTAGATTTAGCAATCAAATAATGTCCTTGAAATATTTAAATTGGAAAGTAATTTCTTCATGAAGTCACCTTTAAAATATAAGAATGTATTTATCAAGTATCACAGAACTATACATGGGGAATTTAAACTACTAAATAAAATTATTCAATGTTAAAAAAACCAATCAGATGGTTACAGCCATCGTATACTCATACTCTTGGGCAATGGGTCACTAACAATAACCAAAAAACATATATATGAAATATTATTGTGTTTTTCTAGCTAATAACTCTATTATTTTTTCAATTACAAGGATGTGACAATTATATTTTCATGTGACATGGTTTACTCTTTTATACTAAAAATAAATATTTTCATTTAAAAAATCACTATTATAGTCAATGAATACCCTAATACTATTATAAATATTTATCAATGCAAGTTTAATTGTCAATTTTTTGACAATTATTTAGTTGGATGTCATTGGAATGATTTAAATATTAAAAACTAGCATTAAATTAGAAAGATGGTATATTATTAAACCATATAAAAAACCTCCTTATTTGAATAATTCCATAAGATTAGGGTTACATCTCCTTTAATGCCATATCACTAAAGTTCATTTATGATTTTTTGAATTAAAATTATAACATCAATGATTTTTTACATTAAAATATTTATAATATATCTAGCACCATTTTTGGAGTCAAAAATGAATTTTCATAGCACTATTGTTTCTAGAATCTAATTTTTACCCTAGGAATGACATTTTTTCAGTGTCAATATTTTGGTTTAATATTTGTCATCAGTGAAAATAAATAAAATAAATAAAATTATTTATTTTATTATTATTTTACAAAATGACCTAATTACCCTATATAATTATGATTATTTGTCTAATTCACTAGTTTTACCCTATAATTCTGGGAATTAAGAGAGATAAATGGAGTATTTCTTGAAGAATAATGAAAATTGATTGTGTATTTCTCGATCCAAAATAATTCAAGGATATCCCTAATGATGATGAAATATATTCTCTTTTTTATAGTGATCAATCTAACTTAAGTTAGAGTGATTTATTTATTTTTAATTATCTCGTTTTGATTTCCCGTATCGAACATTAACCAATTTATTTAAAATTATTGGTTCCTAGATCTATGGTTAATTTATATTTTATATTACTTGCTTATTTTTTGTATTTTATTCTTTTTTATAATGATAATAAATTGAGGTAAATACGAACATAGCTGTGGTTCTTTCCTATCTTTCAGTTTTTCATTTTTTTCATCGATTCTTCGTATGATTAATTACAACTATTTTCATGGAATATAATATGATATAATATCTATTTTTCTATCATTTCATAACCATTCATTATTCCAATGGATTAATTATGTGGGTATAGATTACAATAAAGGTTTTGATCAAGGTACATCAATAATGTAGGTCCATCATAGGGGGATCGAGGTCGGATTAGAAATTCTCAATTTTAATCTATCTATTTGATGATGAATTGGTAAATTAGTGACCATTTCCCCAATAAAATAAGATTATGGAATCCATACTCTAGTGAAAATATAACTTGGTTAACCCATATTTGTGATCCATGGTTGGGGTTTTTAAAGCATCTAGTAGCTGTAGCAGCGTGGATAGGCAATGAGTGAATCAGCCGATGATTCAGTAAAATCATATGTTACATATTTTATACCTAGATAACACATAATATGTGTGTACATGGATATAGTAGAAGGTTTTCCCATGAAAAAAAAATATTAATTCACATATAACATGTGTCACGCGCCATGTGACCTGATGCTACCATCTCGTCATATACTTCTGGAGTACATAAGAATAGAAACGACCTAGAACATAGGAATGAGTAGAGTTAATAGACACAAGCATGGTACTACGACACTGGAAAGTACTTGAGGACAACTAGTGGTACACATTCAAGACCATGTGTGCAGGTGAACGACATGCTACACATGTTGAGGGGAATAATAACACATGAAAATACATGTGTATGTATGTGTGTATAGGTACAAGTCATATACTCTCTATACATGCATTTTACATCCTATAAGATGGATTGAAAACCAATTTTTCCTTAGTATATACTAGTTTATGATGAGTGTTATTTCTTTTTCTAACCCACTATGGGTAGTATTATGCATTACATCCTTAGTATAAGATATTGATCCTCTCTATGAGTTCTTTTCAAGATAGAGTTCTTGGTATACATCTATGATTTAGGGGAGGGAATCCCATACCATTTATTTTCAATGTGGGGATCTTGGTATCGAAATATACTCCATGAATAGGGAATCCATTCCCTATCTTATAGTTTGATGGAATATGGTCGGTGGCAACTCCTAGAGAACCAATGATTGATCCCATGTTTCTGAAGTGTGTTCATTTAGATGTAGTGATTAATTTTAGGGTGAGGTCTTATTATCATCACCTCTCAAATGACTTTTATCAATGATTTCATGGATCGTGGAGGGATTTCTATTAGAATTTTCCTTACATCAATGCTTCAAGAAGATTCATGTTGATTGAATTATTGTTTGAGCCAACTTTTTTTTGGTTGACTGTAATGAGTATATATGATTTAATACATAACTATCATTAAGGCTCGTATCATGATTGATATACCTATTTATTTGAGGTAACTAATCCTGATGTTATATGGTTGATTTTTTTAGGGATTCCTATTAAGTATTGTTATATTCAAACATTCATAGGATCTACCTGCACAAGTTATGTCTCATGCATAAGATTGATTTTTGATGTAGTCCATAGAGGACAAGAACTAGGTAGATAATTGTTTTAGGATAGATATTCCAATGATATTATTAGTGTTTCATTTGATTATAGTCATCTCTTTCGAAATAGGTATGACTATCTATAGTTTTTTATCATCTTTTATTTGGATCCATCATCACATTTATCACTAATTTAGTACTATATTTGTGGTATTTTGGATATATGTATGAATTTGTATATGTTTTTCTTTATTTTAGTATTGTATGTGTTTGGAGATGTGTGTGTGTGTGTCTGTGTTTGTTTGTCTGTGTGTGTGTGTGTAATAAGGCTAATGATTCTCATGTGTGGCTTATGCCTACCCAATGTTGGTCTCCATCACATGTCCTTTTGGTGGCTTTCTTGGGTTTTTCATTCTATATAATCATTGTTCAGATGATCCCCAATGGGTTAGGTCATGAAAAAGTGGAATTTGAGTAGTTTATTTGAAGTTAGGAGAAAATTTAGGATATTGTATGTTAGTGTGGATTGGTTTGGGATTTATAGAAAAATTATTAAAGTGTTTCGAGTTCAACTTTCAAAAAAAAATGTGTCTAGTGATGGTGTGGTGGCCAACATATTCAATAACAAGGACCCTCATAATATTCTTATTAACTTTTTATATGTAGGCACTAGTTATAAGGAAAAAATTGATACATGTATCACATAAGAATGGATTTGTTTCCCATAACCTTCTTGAGTAATATCCCTACATATATTCATTGTTTATGGAAAATATTGATTTTATTTCCGGATTCCATTATGAAGATAGACTCTCAGGATCCCACTATGGGATCATGAAGATAATATATCATTTAATGATGATTCATCCTATATTCTTGTATAAGATGTTTTACTTATGGGTTGTTCTCTAGTTCTTCTACCCTTAGTTTTGTAGTATATTGTGTTGTAGTATTAGATGAAGATGTGCACACGAGTAGTGAAATACATGAGATATAAAGGCAATGACTTCCCAGGTATCAGGACGAGATAGAAATCTAAGAACCTAAGGAATGTCTAGAGATAGTCACTCAACTTTTCTATCATGTAAGAAAACCTATAGATTAGATGGTGGTCCCAACATCAAGTCTTTTGTAAAGATCCTCTAGGAGATATCATTTTCTGGTGACTCAGTCACATGATGAGACATTTTTGTCCTAGTAATTTTTTTAATGTCTCTTCAAAGATGAATTTTATCTTAGAACGTTGTGGTAAATAAGAATACAAGAGATTTTGTAGTTTGAGGAATATATCATGAATGTGGTATAGTACTCAGTGAGGTTCTCTAACCATTCACAATATTATTTAGATATTGTTCAAGATTCATTATTCATATAATGGACCTTTATGTCTGGCTCAGGAAGCGATATCAAGGATGGAGTGATATTTCATTGCATTCCCACCTATTTTGGAGTGATTTTTTGGCATTTTGTTTTGGAGAGCTTCTTAGAAGATAAGATACTTGTGATAACCTAAAAATAAATACCTCGATATATGGTATCTAATAGTAGTCTCAAGTATATGAGTGTGTATGATTATTCAAGAGTTGATCCCAATATATAGGTTTAAAGATTCAAGGCTCTTGAGATGGCTCGAGTTAGCCTATATAGAGGCTATACTTCTCTTGAAACAATTGGGAAAATATTGTTCGAGTTTTTCCATCCCATAGTATAGCTGACAACGATTCAGCTAATGGACCCCAAAAATTGTGATAACATCAGGAGAAAAGAGTTATGTAGGCGAACAAATATAGAATGGGAGAAAATATAGTAGTACTAGGTGGCATGCGTTTTGACCTATTTTCACCACCACCCTCAAGTGGTCCACACCAGGCCTAGGGAGCTAGTGGTGAGAAAGAGGATAGTTGTATATAGTAGAGACCAATGACCTTAAGGCTTATAGTATGATTATATTTAGAATATATTCCTTTTATACATTTTCTATTATACTGATAAAAAAATATGAAATCCACTATTTTCCTTACACTTCTCTGGTTTGTACATTAAGATTCTTCCCAAACCCTTGGGTTGACACTTATTCTTAAAGACTCAGACCAGAGGTGATAAAATAACCACACACATATTCATATTTTTCAACCTAACACTTGTAAGAAAGAGCTTCCTATAAGATCTATTTATAAAAGTGCCGAGTCATCGTCATTGGAATAGACTGGATATCCAAATTTCATGACAATATTGACTATTTTCATGTAGTGGATATGACGTATCTATTATGATTGGGTTGAGTTTTCTATATATGATGAGACAGAAAACATGGCATAGTGGGATGTGCTCATAAGTAGGAGGAAAAAATCGATTACTCATCTGCTGGATAATATTTTCCTTAGAGTAGTGGATGATATAATCTTATAGTTCCCAAAAGTGGTGAATGAGTATGAGGACTTCATTCTTGTATATGTTCTAGGATTACCTCCCAACCAATAGATATAGTTTTATATTGACTTGCACCCAGTGACTGCCCATATATCTATGCTAGCATATTAGATAGATCCCATAGAGTGTTAAGATCTGAACATTTAGTTTTATGACATGAATAGGATAGTATTTATTATAAACAGTGTACCATGTAGGTATCCTCTGTGTATTTCTCCATGAAGGTACACTAAATATTAAGGTTTTGAGTGGACTTTCATCACCTATACTATGTAATTTTAAGGAATACATATCCACTATTGGGGAATGAAAACATATTTGGTCATCTGAATAGATCTATATAGTTATTAAATATTGAACATAAATTGTGAAATCCCCAGTGTTATGTATTAGATAAGGATATACTAGATACTAAATTCTAATCTCATTGTGGTCACTATAAGAACTTAGTGATGTTATTTGGTGTGATGAATGACCCATCATTGTCAATAAGACTCATGAACAGAAAAAATTATTCTTTCATAGACATTTTCATGGTTGTATCCAATGATGAATTTCTAGTGTACTCATCATATGAGGAGGAGCACACAAGACACTTGAGGATAGTCATGGAAATATTTTGAGGGAGCCAACATTATAGGAGGTTCTTGAGGATTTATTTTTAGATTCAAGAGGTCCACTTTCTAGGACATGTCATCTCAATAGATGGTGTAGCATTGAACCCAAAAATAGATGAGGATGGGTTAGATTGTGATCTACGAAAGAGAATGAATGAGGTGTAGTGATTCCTTATGTAATCTGGATATTAAAGGATATTTTTAACCAATTATTTTACAATATTATCTACCTTCATTACTTTCCCCAGAAATGGAAATTCATCTGTATGGAAAGAAAGGTTCCAACTGGCCTTTCAAGAATTGTGGTATATGTTGAAGAGCTCTCCCATCATGAGGTTTCTAGATGAGAGTGTGAGGTGTTTATTATTTTATGTTTCCATAGGGACCATACATGGATTTGTACTAATGTATAATTCGGAAGTGATTGCATATGGTTCTCATCAGTTGATACATCATTAGAATAACTACATGACCCATGATTTAGAGTTGGTAGTGGTGGTGTTCTCCCTGATGATGTAGAGACACTACCTTATGAGTGAGTGGATTATGATATATTCTGGCCATAAAATTCTCAATTATATGTTATAATAGATGGATTTTGACATGAGACCAATGTGATAGATGGAGTTTATCCATGATTATAACTTTTACATAGTCTAATGTCTTAGTAATGAGAATATAGCAGAAGGTTATCTTAGCAATAGATCATTTTCATGGATATTTACCAAGGATTAAGAGTAGTTATTTAAATTGAATTGTTCTTTAGTGGATGTTGATGGGGTTTCATATCACCAGTTGATAGTTTAAACCCCACTATATTAAAATGTTTCAGGGAGGCTCATCATGGTCATGATGACTTTGATACCTTTCATACTCAGATATCCACTAGATTTTCTCTTGATGGACTTTTCTAATGATAAGGACTAAGTTTTCCTTTTCAAAGGATGGATTATGGTTCCCGTGAAATTACATGAGGAGGTGATGTTGTAGTTTCATACAACCCCCTTATCTATATACCATTATTTAGAAAAGTTGTACTGGGACCTTTGACAATAGTTTTGGTGTTCGAGGATGAATAATTTTAGAGCATATTTTTAATATTAATTCCATAATTTTTATAAAGTGATCTATGAGAAACATATTAAATAGGATTTATCTCAACCACATGGTCTGGTATAGTTTAAATAGGATGGTATATATATATATATACATAATGATGTGTAATTGAAGGATTTATTTAAGACATGATTCCATCTAGGTGATCCTAGATGGAAGCACAAATTCAACCACTTCCTAGCTACCAAGATAATTATTTAGTAGAAAACATGAGATTCCTTTATGTTCATGAGATAGTCTGATCTCATGGAGTTCTATAGAAAATCATTTCATACCATGATTCTTTCTTTGAATCATTATTATGGATAGGATTACAAGTGGACTTTTGGACTTCGTTTTCTTTGACCACAACATTTCACCCCATACTGATCGATAGAATGAACAGACATTTCAGGTTCTAGAGTACATATTTCAAGCATAAATATTATACTTTATCCATAGTTTGAAGGATCACATATCCTTGGTGGAGTTTTTTTACAGCAATAGATTTTATTTCATGATCTTTCTATCACTATTCAAGTCTCTATAGAGGTGACCCTTCATGTGAAAACTATGTTGGAATGAGATACACAAGCCTACACATAAGGGCATAGTATTGGATTGAGATTTAAAAAATAATGTGAGGATTATCTAGGAGTGGTTGAGGAGTAGAAAAATCCATTATAAGTCCTATATGGAATAATGATGGAGACCTTCTAATTTTGAGGATAAAGACCATGTTTTCTTGAATGCATCACCTCGATGTGTATTACAATTATTTTTTTAGGGTGATAGGTTATCTATGAGATTATTTTCACCATATAGATACTATATAAAGATAGTTTGGTGGTGTACTAATTAGACTTATAAATACAATTATAATGGGAACAAGACATATTCCTTGTTTCGTATCCAAGGAGTTGCATGCATGTCCCATCACATCTTATTGATTGGGGTGAGCTAGACATCGAGGATGGAACATCCTTTGTAGAGTAATTAATGGAGATAGAGTATCTATAAGATAAGATCCTATATGGGTAGGTTATTCCCTTTTTGTGTGTCTAGTTGTAGCAAATGAATCCTCAGGAGAACACTTAGGAGTGGAAGACCTAGATGCGAGCTCAGTACCAATATCTTTTCAAGTAGACTGTTTCTATTTTTCGAATGAAATACCTACGGTGTTGACAATATATATATATATATATATTCAAAGTAATAATTTAGAATATATCTATTAATAATTTCATATCCAAGATCTGAGGTGGTGTGACATTCTAAATCCTACATTTCACTGTATTTATATTATAAAAATATTAAATATATTGATATCACACATGGATAGTTTTCCTATAATAGTCTAATAAATACTTATCGGTGACTTATATGGGAAATATGAGACTGTTATTGATTATAAAACCTAGTAGTTACCTTAGATATAAAATAAATATTGTCAACATCGTGTTTTTTGTTTAAAATTCATTATGGGAGAAAATAATAACATAAATTTAGGTATTTATTCATTTTCAAAATTTTTTACTCAATGATATATTAAATTCTATAAATTAATTGTATGGAAATTTTTTAGGTTAGATAAGAGAGATCATAATAGGATTTATTCGAGAATGATTTCAACAGATCATATTTCATACTCACTAACAAATTCTAGGATCACACCAATGGAGATGATATTGATTCGTTCTTTTTCAATGATCAATACAAACTAAGGTAGGGTGTTTTCCTATTTTGTACATTCTCTATTTAGATTTACCTTGTCAAACATGAACAAATTATCCTAAAAAATTTGTTCAAGGATTTATGGTTGAATTATGGTTGATATAATTTGATTATTTTTTGGATTTTTGTTTATCATTTTAACAACATTTAATCGAGTACAACCCAAACAAGGATGTGGTTCAATCCTATATTTTTGTTTATGTATTTCCCAAATATTTCTTTATATAATTCATTGAAAATATTATCTAATATAATGATTTTATAAAATACATCATATTAGATAATTGTCTAACCTTTATTTTGGTAAATTCATTGAAACCATGTGTGTGGTTCATAATCGAGGGTGAAATCATGGTATAGACAAGATAATTGGTGATCAGTGGAGGACTGAGGTTGGATTGGTGGTCTTTAGATACAATTTTCACATTAAATGGTGATGATTTTCAATAATGACCATTTTCATGAGAAAATCAGTGGCTATAATCTGACCATCAGGGACGATCGAGCTTATTTGACCTAGATGCACAATCCACAATTTGTTTTTTTAGGGGATCTAACAGTGGTGGTGGTGTGGATGAATAATGAGTGAATAACCTAATGATTCTTGAAAAATATGAGTTACGTGATGTGTATCCTAAGAACACTTAATATGTGGGGATGTGGCTCAGACACTAGGGTTTCTTCATGATGAAAAATATCACTCACATTGTAACACATGTCACATGCCATGTGACATAATTTTGGTGGCCCATTGTGTATGCTAGAAGTAAACGGGCACAATCATGGCCACGAACATGGTAACTAGCAGAGTACATTGGCACAAACCAATACATAGAAATTGACATATACATTGAAATATATTGTGGTACATGGGCATGTCCATGGGCACACAGTTGTATCCTGGTGTACACTAGCATGGGTAGATGAAAACATATATGTACATGGGAAGGTCTGTGTTTAGTGTTATACATCATGTACCCACTATAAATTTTTTTTCTTCCTATGTGATATCATTGAGACATCCATGTCCTTAGTATAAACTAGGTTTATTTTAATGTGATTCCTTGGTCTATCCATAGGATTGTACAAAGTATTTTTATGTCCATATTATTGGATTATGATTCCCTCTATGGTTTTTGTTCCAGATAGATTTCGTGGTATATTTTTTAGGAATGGGGTGAGAGTACTCTTTCTAATCATTCCTAGTTAGGTTAGGGGTGTCAACATGACCACCATACACAGAGTTTCAATCCCCTTTCTAGTAATTTCATCAAGTTGGGTTTGTGGAATCCCCATGTAGTCTGGGGTGTGATCTTTTATCTGGGTAACGTGATCATTTAGTTCCAGTGAGTAATTATGAGGCAAGGCATGATGATCAGGACCTTTTGATTTATAGTCATCAGTAATAATATGGATCATGGAGTTAGTACTCTCGGAATGAAAATTACCTTACGGTCTCATATAGATTATTATGGTTGGAATTATTGTTTGGAACCACTTAATACCAATAGTATGATATGATTATATCTGGGTTTTTTCTAAGCTATTATTTTTTATCATATCCTAATTGACATATATATGTATTTGAGATGACTACTCTATAATATTTATGCTTACTAATTTTTTAGTGTACTACTATTTATTTCTATACCCACCCCTATATTGGGTCTTCCAATACATGAAATGACATATATAGATTAAAGACCTCTTGATAGAGTCTTAAAAGGACCAAAACTAAGTAGAGAATAGTTTTGGGCTAAACATACCAAGGTTATTACTAGTGTTTTATTTGATAGTATTATATTCCTCATAATATGGATGGATTATTTATAGTTTTTGTGGGCCTAAATTGGGACCCTTTATCACTATAATAACTTATTTCAATCTCTAGTTTGTGGGATTATAGATGTATGCTTACATTGGTATCAGTTTCTATTTACATTCATCATTGTATGAGCTTGGAGATGTGTTCATGCAGATAGGTACTTAGGATAATGACACTCATATGTGTGATATACCTACTCAAAACTGCTCTCTATCTCCTGTAATATTAGAGGCTGGATTAGGGTTATCATTCTTAATTTATCACTGGATAGGTGGGCACCGATGGGTTGGGTCGTGTCAGAATTTTTTTGACTTACAATGGGAATATGACCAAAATTCTAACCAATGATCATAAATTTTTTTACAATATATTCAACATTCTAATTTCATTAATTTTCATTAAAAAAATTTAGGATTATATGGAACCAATTACAATCTATTAGATAAACATATTTAAAATTTTATTTTTATGATTTCAATTCTTATTCAATTGAGTGTATCAAAGATACTGACAACTTTCAATAACTAATTTTTTTAACTTGTCTACAATACTATAAAAAATGTTTCATCAACATCATTATCCCTAAACAAATAATAAAGACCGTAAAAAAATCATTTATTAAGTAATAATCTCATTATATTTTATTTCAAAATTATTTCCACAAATACATTCATTTATCATTAAAAACTTTTAATATATGTGGTTGGTTTCCAAATTCAAAATTTATTTTATCAACTCAATTTTTCTATTTGAAATGGGTTCTTTCTCAAAATGTATTGGTTTCAAGGAAATACATTCCTCTACAAGGTTAAATATCATTAAATCTAATATATTTTGGTGAATGATATAATTGTTAATTTAATTAATAGTTCTCCATCATGAACAATGATAATTCTAGTTCTACTTATTATAAATGTTCCATTAAGACATATATGTGTTAATAATTAACTCACACTTCCACCATATTCAAGGTATAAAATTCTACTAGGAAAATCAACTCCAAAACTTTACTTAATAAATCCTATAATACTTTAACTGGATATGTTATCTCTCTATTATCAAAGTAAAAAAAATACTCATATATTATTGACTTACTCGTGTTTAAAATAATAATATATAGATTATGGAATGAAATTTATAGAATCTCCCTAATAAAAAATCATTAACAAAAGCTAACTTCCATGTCGTGGAATGTGAAATAAATTTTCTTAAAATTGAAAATGTTATAGTAAATTATTTTTTTATTAAGATTTGAATATTCCTCCTAGGTATTACTCATTTATCACTATAAAGCCTCTCTATTTTGGTTCAAAAATAAATTAAAATATATATATACTTCTTAAATTTCATGGACAACCTCTAAATGTTGAATTTTGATTTCTAACCTCTTGAATATACTAGGAACATATCTATAAAAACTTCCTTAGTAGCCTCAATGTCATTCACAATACATGATGAATGATTTTGGGGTGGTAATAATTTTTACTTCATCTTTTGTCTACCATTATCGTCACTTGACTTTAGCTCAACTTATGCTATCAACTATTATTTTATATTTAAATCCTCCAATACATGAAATTTTGTGTATATGAATTAATCATGAAATTTATGCTTAATTTCACTACAACATATTAATTTTATTGATTTCATATTTATTTTATTATTATCAATATATTGAGAGAAAATTTAACCAAAATATGTAATCCTAAATGTACTCAATGTTGTAATAATATTTCTAAATAGTACATTCAATTCTTTGAGCTCATTTCCTTGGTATGTGGACATAAATTATTAACTAGCCATATGTTTTTAATAAGTTTGTTAGTGTAATATTAATAATTATTAGGTTATTCTATTTTATGATGATATTTGGTTGAGTTAAAGTTAATATACATTAAATAAATTTTTGTGATTATTATACTTTTTGAATTACTTGTTATAATTGTAATCTTTTATTTTTACAATCAAAACCCATGTTTCATATTAGAG
Organism: Viscum album; assembly: GCA_963277665.1. Classification (NCBI taxonomy): domain Eukaryota; kingdom Viridiplantae; phylum Streptophyta; class Magnoliopsida; order Santalales; family Viscaceae; genus Viscum; species Viscum album. The sequence goes on from OY728155.1 coordinate 2,012,043,932, forward strand.
TAATCATTTCACTATTTATTACTCATAGATATGGTAATATGGGATAATAATGAAGATATAGACTAATTCTAAAATAAAAATCAGGGGTAGAGGTTTATGATTTAATATTTGACATAAAATGGGATTGTTTAAATTATTCTCTTTTATCTAATAGATAATATGGAGAATTCTATGTGGGGTATATTCTATCCTGTTGTAATAAAATATAGTTTTGAAAAAAATTAAAAAATCAAAAATTATGAGGGGTATAAATTTTTATATATGTAAAATGTTAGGAACTAAAATAATATAATAATAAAATTTATATCAATGTTTTCATGGTGCATATTCCAAATTTATTTGTTTTCATATATAAACAAATTCCATAGTTTTACCAAATAAATATATTAGTTTAGGGTGGGAGTAGTGGTGCCTTTCCCTTTGGAGGATTACTCTCTATATGGTCTTTGGTATCCATCTCTAATTGTGGTTATTCTTATCCTTAATTTCTACATCTAGTTGTTTCTTTATAGATTTTAATCTCCTCATTATCAACATGGATCTCTTGGAATGGAGGTTTTTTATCCTCTGGCCTCTGCCGATTTAAAATTTTTTCAAAGGTCACTTTATGAAACTATTTCATCCTAAATATTGTTTACCCAATATATTTCATACTATTTCCATAAATATAACCCCATTATATCCTAATAATTTATTATTATCTACCTACTCTATAATACTCATTTTGGTTGAGTGATTTTGTGCATTGGTGATTAGACATGGTGGAGATTGTGCAGGTTGTTTAATTTGTTGTATGGTAGTGGGTTGTGTTCCTAGAAGTTGGTCAATTTCTATGATTTGGGGATATGTTCTGTTTTTTTCAAATAAATTGAGGTCTATTTTAGGTTATGTCTTGGTTTATATAACTAATCCTCTAGGATAGTTGGAATGATATTCTTGATATTTCCTTGGTAGACCATTTCCCCTATCTCAAACATGACGCAACATTCACTTTATATGGGGTAAGAAATTGTGAATTATTAATCAAATTTATGGATTCGGGTGCTGATGATTGGGTAACAATAAATAATTATAAAAAAATAACATTTAACTTTATAGGATATATAAAATGCAACATTGAGTGTAAATAACCCAAGAAATATATTTCTTTAATTTTAATCTCTTCAATAGCTTGTGGAACATGAAACCCCATGTTTAAATTAATGATAATATACTATACCATTGTAACCTAGATGTTAAATAGTTTTTTATTAATAGTAATCAATAAAATATGAAAATTATGGATGACTATTTATTATAAATAAATTTACAATCATTTAATATAAAAAAATGTTTTCTGAAAAATAATATTTTTCTAAAAGACGGATTAGTCATGCTTTACACAGATAATATAAAATTAATTTTAAACAATTTAATGAAACTAATTTGAAAAAAATAAAAAATATTTTTTAATTCATAATATAATTATTTTCTTAGGGTTAACTGTCATAATTTTTTTGAAATATTTCATTTTTTGATGAATAGTGGAAATAGTGAATTTTAATTGAAAATATCCCTTTCATTTAAGTAATTTATAATAATAATTTATATTTTTATTCTATTATTAAATTAATATAAGTTAAAATATATAACAATTAATCCAATTTATGTCTTTAAAATCATTATCATATTGAATGTGGTTATAAAAAATTTATAAACATTAGAATATTTTCTCTTCGAAAACCAACTTTCTCATCACATATGTGGGACTAATTTTAAATTAATTTTTTTCAATTATGTGATTTTAATATTTCAAAATGGATTTAATATTTAAAATAATAATAATAATTTACCTTATATATTATGGTTAAACTAACTTTTTACCAGAATTAATAGAGATATCATAAAAAATAATTAACTTAGTTAAGGTAAAAATGGATTTACTGAGGTGTCAAACAAAAAAAATACGAGTAAATTTACCATATATCCTATATAAAACTTTTTTATAGAAATTTATTGAACATATAACTTATAGATTCTATAATGGGCCATTTTCGGAGCCTTGTGACCATAAAAAAATGTTGTATGATTGAATTGTTTCAAAACATCACAAATGTACCACTTACATCACTTATAAAATGAAACTCGTGTCCTCTTTTATTCACACCATAAAACCCCTTTAGTCATCAAAAAAATACGCAAATAATTTCCCAAATTTACTCCCCTCATCATATAATCCTTATTTTGGTCATAAATCCAACCATTGAAGGATTTGGTGCAAACCTAAGGAGGATACCATAAGAAGTGGTAATGTTCTTCAACGAGCATTTTTATTTTATTTCATTCTTCAACTCTTTAAATTATTATAAAAACATTAATATATAATAAAATTAGTGTATTAAATATGATAATACATTTTTAAAATAAGTTCATGACCTATAAAAATACCCACTTCCATCAAATGGGTAAAAAAATCATAGTTTATGTGTAATGCAGGTTGCCGCCTCTTGAACCGATGTCATTCGTTTTTCAATTAAAACCTCTCACTATTGGGTATGATGATGGATATAAAGTATATGTGTTATAATTATAACATAATTGTATCTATTTATTCATTATATCATATATATATTTTTTTTTAATTTCCATTTCTTAGGGGATATGATAACGTCTCTCATGTGTATGGTGGACTACCACCTCACGAAGTGTTGAGGTTCATCTTTCACTGACACATTACATGGAATTTCATAAGGATAAATATAATGACTAAATGGTATATAAATGAAATAATTATTATAATAATGAAATTTTTTCATTCTAAAATATAACATATTAGTTTCATTTTTACACTGAAAAATGATATCATCATTTGTGTACATGGGGACTACCGCCTTCATGAAGCGATGTGACTCTATATAATCAACACACCAAAAAGATTATATATATATATAGATATATTTAACTAAATAATATTTTATTTATAATACTATGATAATTCTTTAATAACAACTTATTACATATCTTATTTATAAAATAGTCATTGAAAAATGGAAGCGTTACTTATGCATATGTATAGACTACCATCTCCATTACGGAATAATAGTCAATTTTTTCAAACCAAAATTCATGATTGGTTTTAAAATTAATTATTTTTTATAATTAAATTAATTTTTTCAGGATTTTTATTCTTTATATGTTTTAATAATGACCTCTTAGACCAATAGTCTCCTTCTAAAGTCATTTTTGACACATAAGTCAATTAATATAAAATCACCTAATGTAAACAAAAAATTATTAATTAATAATATAATACATGTTAATGAATGAAATAAAATACATAATAATCATGAAAACATTTATTTATAGTTCAAATAATTAACATATGTTTACTATTCAGTATGATAAATGACATACATGATGATTTAGGCTCAAGGTAAGGGATTTCATCTCAATTTCATTTCATTGTGGAAAATTATAGTGTATTGAAAGTAATTTCTTATATATAGTTTACATATTACCCCTTTTTAATGTAATATAATTATTCCCTTATAATTCATCATATTTTGAGCTTTATTTTTAATTATTTCATCCAAGGGGATTTAATTTAAGTGATACTGAGTGGTAGAAGATTTGATTACCCAATTTCAATTCATTGAGTTTTATAAATTCTTCATTTTATTTGATATTATATGATTATGTGTCTAATAAATTAATTATATCTTGTTTTATTTCCACTTTTTGTGGATTTACATTTTATATAAATAATTTTTTAATTGGATAATTTTCTATTCTATGTTATGATCATTTTAAGGGTTCATTTTACAATCTCATTCTCATTAAGAGTGTTTATTCTTGAATTTTAGATGAAGGAAATTATTTCATAACTATCAAATAAAACATTTTCATTTTACTGTCCTTTGGTTTTTAATGATATTATCAAGTAGACATACCATTCTTTTACTCATTTATAAATAAAATAATTGATATATTTTTTAAGAAAACATGACTTCATTTCTCTCTTTGGTTATAAATCAATTTCTTTCAAAACCCTTCATTCTAAAAATTATTAAAATATGGTTTTAACATATAAAAAATGGTTTATTAACTAATATTTTACATATTATAAATTAAAAAAAATCAAAGGAATCCTTATTATTTTTTCAAAACAACTCCCGATTTTGTTTTACAGAATTTTTTAAAGGAATAATCTTATCCTTTTCAAAACAAGGAACTTTTCTAATATTTTTATAATGAAAATGGAATGTTCTTTTTAACATGTAAGTAATATACTAAATTACCTTACATCAAGACCATAATTTCATTGAATCATTATTTTCATTTTTTCAAGGATATTTTAAAGATAATTTTATTCCAAATACATTTTAAATTCATAGTTGTTAAAATATATTTTTTAAAAAATATATATTTTAAAAAAAATATTTTAAAATTTTATTTTCAAAATGAAAATGATATTTTCTTAAATAATGTTTTTAGTGTAATTTTTATGGTATTTCTATTCGTCGATGACCTGAAAACTTTATTCTTACTCCAATTGGTATGTGATATATTTATATAATTATTATTTTTCATTTACATGGTTTTTGATCAATTTGAACAAGGAAAGTATTGAAATTCAATTACTTGATTCATTTTACTAGTCATTAACATTCCATTAGATAATTCAATTTCCCATGGACATTAAATTTCCCATAAATATAAATATTTTATATCATGGATGTGTTTATTTTGTAAACAATATATCATTTCTATATACAATTTTCTATAATTAATGTTATTTCTTTACCTGTGAAATATTGATAAATGACTATTCATTACTTAATACAGATATTTGAAAATAATACATATAGATCCATGGATGAAATTGATTAATCTATATATGATGAATTATTTAGACATGCAGTGATGGGTGGGGGCCATATTATATGGCCCTTCGATGCATCGATAAGTCTCTTGAGATAAATTATTAAGTTATGAGAAAATCTGTTGGCCAAACCCAATGGGTTTGTACACATCAGTTATAAACCATCAGGAAAAGGTCCTAACTTTATTGGTATCATGATTCTTTAGATCATGGTGTATAATAATTAATCATCCTCATTATTAAGAATTTATTTATTTATATACATTATACTTTTTTTCATTTATATTATCTTTAGATGAGTTTCATTCTATGTTATTGATTAAATAGAATGTGTTTTCAATTATTTAAATTTCCTTATTATTTATGCCTTATCTAGTTATGATAATAAGTTTATTGATTAAATTTCATGTTTTCTCAATTATTTACCTTTACATATTGATTATTATCCATGATATTTTCCCGTTGATATTATCTCTAGAGGAAAATATTTATCAATTTATTAATTACAAGGCATGTGTGTTAAGTTATTTAACATTCCATACTGATCATGCTTATTGATTTATGATTGATTCCATTGTACAAAACCCTTACTCAGTATTTGATCTCAATATTATTTTTTTCATTCCTAGAAATCCATGAATTGTACTGTGAAATGTATACAATAACAGGCAAATGAGAATAAGGATAATCTGAAATAAATATTTTCTATTAAATTTTTTTATTAAAATGTAATATAGGAATCATTTATGTATTTAGTTTACTATGTCATATAAATGCTTTAGTCCTTCAGGATGTGATTCATTATATCTTACATCACTTTATTAATGCACCCATTATCTCCCTCCAATTAGGTTCAGGTTCACTATAGTTGGTATGATTTTTTTTAGTATAATCCATAGGAACTAGACTTAGGAAAACATATTTTATGAACATAACCCTATGATAATATTTGAGTATAAGTATAGAAGAACACTCTAATATTTTGTTAAGTAATATATTATATAGAAAATATATAATGTAAATTCTTTTGTGTATACTAAAAGTAGACATGGTGCTAAAACAAATGTAACTCGAGGTAATAACTCCAAAAAGTCACATTGATATTAAATCATTTATCAACTGGTTCCTGATAACAGACCCTAATTTACAACTGGTTATACACTACTAGAAGATATTTTGGGATAATTCACATTTTCTTCAAAAATTATTATGAAGGATTTGAATAGATGATGATGAGTAATGAACTAGTATAAAACTAACATGTCTTATATTGAAATAAATGTGTATTGATTTAGACATATAATAGACGATAATATGGTTTTCCCACTATAGTTATTGTTTAAGTATTTTGTTTGGTTTTAGTCAATGGATGGAATTGAAAGGAATCAATTTAACATTGTGTGTGATGGAAAATTTGGTGACTACGGTAAACCTAATGGGATACTGATAGAAGATAATGATATCCTGATTATACATATTCAATTTTCCCAAAAATTGATTAAAAACATATACCTTATCCAACTCCAAGACTCACCAAAGAATAGAATGAGGGATTTCTCTAAGAGATTGGGTGATGGATACTATAAAAGAAATAAGGCTTAATTTCCACCTTCAAAGAAATTTAGAGTGGGACACCCAGGAAAGTGCCACAATAGAACCGAAAAATGATTTATGTATTTAATTGAAGGGTATAAAGAAAATAATTATCATTAAAAAATGAAGAGTATGATGGAATCAAATAAATATCATCCTAGGGATCCATTTATAGTTCGTTATCTTAAATGTGGAAGCCTGGTCATTATATGAATCAATTCCCCCTTCTAAATGTTAATCCCTAGACCAAATAAGGTCCTGTGTTAAAATAAAATGGTTAATTTTTTATTGGGATTAAAAAATTAAACAATAAAATTATTTTTCAGTGGTATTTTTTGTAAGTGTAATGAAACATTTAAGGGATATTTTATATTTAAGAAGTGTGTATATATTCATTAACTTAAGGGTTATAGATACCAACATGGGTTTATGAGTTACATATTGATTATAAGTTCAATGTCTTAAACAACCCTTTATAGGTTTTATGTGATGAGATTAAAAATTGATTATGGAAATTTTGGAGAAATCTATGGAAAGTATATGTTTTAGTGGAAATTTTATTTTATAAATAATGAATTTATAGTATCTACACATAATTTTAAATGAATTGATGTCATTTAGGTTTAATATGATCATTAATAATATTGTAATAATAATAAAATAAGATTACTGGTATTTGCGGGGGAAAATGCAGTGTATCGAAAACCATATTAGAAAAGATTATTTAATTTTTAATTTAATTTTATGGATTTCCATCATATTTTTTTATAGAAAATTATAAAAATTATATTAATATAATTTAGAAAAAAGGACTACCTGAATGTTAGGTGTAAATCCAACACATCCAAACTGGTCATGGTTCATAATCCCATGGCTGATAGATGATAAGGGTTAAGTGCCTACCACTGACCAATGTTATGTCCTAGTTAGTATGTCATTGATTTTGGTTTAATGATTTGAAAAAATATATTAATGATAAACTAGTGATGTTACTTTTGAGGTTTATAGACTAATGTATTATATTGGATATCTTGAGATAACTATATTGGTTTTGAAAAAAAGTTAATGATATAGGGAAAGACTTTTAACTCTTTTTTGGATCACTCACTCCATTAAATTTGAATTTTATTGATTCAAACATAAAATATAATTTTCATATATTTATCTCTTAGAGTAAGTGATGAATTTAATATTGATAAAATCACAACTAAAGTATAAAATTATTCTTATGAAAAAATAATCATATCAAGTAAGTGTATTTCCTTATATTCCTAAATAGTAAAGTAATTTATCATCTTAGGAAAAGGATCTTAAAAAAAATTATCCTATTAATTTTACTTGAAAATATTTAAATGGTCTTTAAATCATCATATATGTATGGTTTTGAGGCCCCTAACATTCTATTTACCATTCAATTGCTTGTGATCAATAACCTTGATCACTCTCTATTATTATTTATGAGTTTCTTCGACTTACTTGTCTTCACCTTTCAAAATGATTCTTCTAATTTGAAACCTATTTGTGTAATCATTTTTTTCTTTATATTATCCATTATTATTAGTATATTTTATTAAACATTTAAAGATGTAGGCTTTTCAATAAATTAATTCTCAACTATAAAACCCATGATTACCAATATCATATTAAAATTATGAGGAATCAATTTATTTAGGTTGGGTATAATGTAAATCCCCAAAGTTCTAAAATAATAATATTATATTGGATAACATATGTGACATGCAACAGTGACCTTAAACAACCCATGATTATATTTCATTATATTTATTCTCTATGATAGCTTGTAGAACATATACCCATATTCTAAAAAAACTATAATATAATATATATAGTTATAACCTAGTAATTAAATAGATGGGAATGAATATAAATAAATAAAATTTGGAGATTATGGATATCTATTGAATAAAAATAAAAAAAGAATCATTTAATATAAAAAAAAGTGTTTTCGGAAGAAAATAATTTTTCTAAAAGATAGCTTAGTTGGGCTTTAAACATATAAATTAAATTAAATTTTTAAAATTTATAGAATAATTATTAAAAATAATAAAATTAATTTTTTAAATCAGAATATCAAAATTATATTATGATCAATTTTATGTATTTTTCTGAGATGTTTTATTTTTCTTAATGAATAGAGAGAAATGAAAAATTTTAATTGAAAATTGTGTTTTTGTTTAAATAATTCCAAAGAGTAAAATATATTTTTAATTTTATCTAAAGTATAATTAGCTCAATTATGTATCAATTAACCCAATTTATTTCATTGAAATCATTTTCACATTTATATTTGTTATAAAAATATTATAATCTTTTGAACATTTTCTCTTTGAAATCCCATTTTATCGTCGTATCTACATGATTAATTTTAAATTAAACTTTGAAGAATCTAATAATAGAATTTGGAAAAAAAGATACTGTATTTGGAATAAACATAATTTATGTTACATAATATGTTCAATATAAATTTTTACTAAATGAATTGTTAAAATAGTAAAAATTAATTTTATCACTTAATTTAAAAATTGATTTATTGTGGGGTTAAATAAAGAATATAATGTTGAAATTTTACAAATAACATTTTTAAAATATATTTTATTTATATATTTACACATTATACCTTATATTCTTGATAACAGACCATTATTGTACATTTTTTAAATGAAGACAATGTGCGTATGATTAAATCATTTCAGATAATTACTAGTGTGCCACACATGTCACTTGTAAAATGTCACCCATCTCCTATCCTTTTCAAAAATTCATACACCATTAGATTGTAAAATACATTAAAAAATCACTTAAAAATATCCCCATCTAATCATAGTAGCCTTAGTTTAGGAATAAATCCAACCTTTGAAGACATTGGTGTAAACCTAAGGAGGATTCACGAAGAAGAGGTAACTTTCATGAATGAGCTTTTTCAAATTATTTCTTCTTCCTCCTCCCTCAATTATTATTAAACCGTAATGATATAACAACATCAGTTTCATAAATATATATATTATAATAATTTCAAGTCTTACGGTCACCCCCACTTCTATCACATAGGTTACAAAATCATAGTTTGTGTGTACGGATGACTATTTCCTCATGAACAGATGTCATTAACTTTTCCATTATCACTTATAACTTTTCGGTATGATGAAGGATAATATATATAAATATATATAATTATATGATATTTATAACATAATAATACTTCAATATTCATTATATCATATTTAACTTTTTTACTTTCCATTCCGAATGGGATATGATAACATCTCCTATGTCTGTGGAAAACTACAACCTCATGAAGTGATGTGAGTCATCATTCAGTAATGTTATAAATGTAATGTAATAAGGGTAATTTTATTGAATATATGTGATATAAGTAAAAAATTATGATATTAATGAAATATCTATCATTCTAAAAATATAAAAAAACATTTTATATTTTTCACTAAATAAATAATAACATCATTCGTGCACATGTGGACTACTGCCTTCACCAAGAGATGTGACTCCATTTTCATATCCTTAAAAAATTATTGATATATATATATATATTAATTTATACATAAATAAATAATATTTTATTTATGATATTATTATAACTATGGAATGAAAATATATTACTTACATCTTTTCCATAATGATCATTGAGAAACAGAAACGTTTCTCATTCGTACATTCAACCGACCATATCCATGGTTGTAACATTATATATTTTTCATTGGAGTATTTCATGATAGGTTTCAAAAGTATAATTTATTTATAAATATGATAATTATTTCATGATAATTATTATGGATATATTTAAAAAATTTCTTCATAGACTAATTTTCACTTTCTAGTGTCATTTTTTACACATCAGTAAATATCATCAAAACACCTAACATAAAAGTATATTGATTAAAGAATCATAGATAAAATGGTAATGAGTAAAATAAAAGGAATAATAAAATTGAAAAAAATTATTCATATAAATAATTCATATGTTCTCATTATTCATGATGATAAAGAACTTACATGATGAGTCAGACTCAAGGTAAGAGATTTAGTCTCAATTTTATTTCATTAAGGAATATTGTAATGTTATGAACCTAATTTAATTTATATGGTTAGTATAGAACCCCTGTGGAATTTAATATCATTATTCTCTAATAATACTTTCTATTTTAAGTTTCAATTTGAATTATTTTCTCTGAGGGTATTTGAGTTAACTGTTACCATTTGGTAAATAATTTCATAACACAAATTATTTTATGTGGGTTATATTACTTCTTCTCCATTTTTAATATTCTAAGATTATGTATATAGTGAATTTTTATTAAAGTATGTTATATTTCATATTTATTAACGTGTATTTATAGTTGATATAGATTATCTTTTCACTAACAAATTCTCACATCAATGTTATGATCATTGAAATAGTTTATTTCACAGTATCATTCTCATTGAGATTGTTTATTCTAAAATTTCAATTGAAGAAAATTATATGATCATTGTATAACAAACCCATTTAATTTTATATTTCTCTAGTTATTCATGATATTTAAAATTAATAATTCAATTTTTACACTCAATGGTACATAAAATAATTAATAATATTTTTTTAAAGAAATATGTCTTTATTTCTATCTGAGGTTGAAAATTTATTTTCTTCCAAAAACATGATTTTTAAAAAAATAAAAAAATTTCACCTTTTAAAAATTACTAATTTAAAAAATTAAATATTTTTACCTTTTGAAAAAAAATAAAAGGAATATTATTATTTTTAAAAAATAATGTCTATTTGGATTTAACCAAAAATATAAATGTATTATTAATGTCATTTTATAAACAAGGTAGTTTTATGACCATTTTACATTGAAAAATTGAGGTTATTTTTAAATTTTACAACAATTATAGAATTACCCACCATCATGAACATAATATATTTTGATATTTATTTTCATGTTCAAAATTATATTTTTAATGAAATTAGTTTCCTTATGGTCAATAAATTTGAGGTTTTTTAAATTGATCTTCAATGAAAAAAAATTAAAAAAAAATTACGTTTCAAAAAGTTAATTTCTAAATGGAAATGATATTTCTCCTAAAAAATTAAAAATATATTTATGTAATTTATCTTAATCAATGATAACAACCATTTATTCATACTACAATGGTTACATATTATATTAATTCAATTATAATTCTTTCTCTTGATAGTTTATGATCTCTTTTACTAATGAAAGTATTTTCATCCACTTCTTTATTCATTTTTATAGCCAATAAATTTACCTTGAATTATTAAATTTCCTATGGATATTAAATTATTATAAATAACCATATTATTTATCATGGGTGTGTTTATTTGTTAAACTATTATTCATTTCTACATAAACCGTCCTATATTGAAGGTTATTTATTTATATGAAAAATATTAATAAATCTTTATTCTTTACTGAGTAGATATATTTGATGTTATTTTAAATTGATCATCGAATTAAATCAATTATTCTATATATGTGTAATGATTTGGACCTTCAGTTATGGGTGTGTAATTTTATTATATATCCTCTCAATGCATTGGTAGGTATCATTGGACAAATAAATATGCTTGTATGAAATTAGTTGGCTACACCCAATGGGTTTGTACCCAGTAGGTTTATACCTTCTTGTGAAAGTTATTCATGGTAGAGGTATCATGATACCTAAGATAATGGCATCTAATAATTAAGAGTTTCCTTAATTAATAATTTATTTGTTATTATCCGGGAGTTTTTTACAATTTTTTTATATCTAGGCGCATTTCAGTCTCAGTTATTGATAAAATAGAATGCGTTTTTAGTTATTTAGATTCCAATATTGTTTATACCTTGTCAAATTATTATATTCATGCTATTTATTATTTTTAATTTTTTTAGTTATTTATCATTCCATATTGATTATTATCTATGATATTTTCACTTTGATATTATCTATGTATGCACTTATTTTTCATTTTATAGATTACATGTCACGTGTGTTGAGTTATTTACCTTTTCATATTTATTATGATTATTGATTCAAGATTTATTCCATTATACTTAATCATTACTAATAATTTTTTTCTCAACATTATTTTTTTTCCTTTCCAAAGAATCCATGAATTTTACTTTGAAATATGGGAAGAACATGCTAGTGCTAATAATGATATTCTTGAAAAAAAATATGTTAAAATTTTTGTATTAGAATTTAATATGGGAATCATATACGTTTCAAGTTTACTGATGCAAAAAAACTATTAAGTACTTGTATATTTTATTCCATGTATCATACTAAAACTAATTAAATAAGTAACTAACTCGAGGCTACTGGGGTCGGGGACCCTACAGATTGAGTGGATGGATCTTTATTTTTTTCTCATTCTATTGGTTCTTTTTTTAGATTTTTCTACTTCTGGATGGGATAATGCATGAATTTTCATAGCATTACTTTGAATGAGGATCTTTATATGAAGTTTCATTGGGTTTTATTTCATATAATAGTGTTTTATTTTTTAGATAGTGTGGTGAAATCCTCTCACTATGATGAAATGCTTCTTTGTCGAGTCTCATTGATACTTCTCTTTCATCTTGTGTAATTTTCTTCTACCATCACCTGTGTATCCATGTAGCACCCCCAGTTTGAAATATGTATAATTTTTATGCATTTTTATGTGTTTAATGTTCTTGGGATGAGTTTTTAAGAGTTTGGGATATTTTGGAATGGTTTTAGAAAGTTTTGGAGGCCTTTTTAAGGCTGCACGGTTTGAGCATAGTTAGGGGAAATTGTGTAGATTTCCCAAGAAAACTGTGCAACACAAGGCAGGGGGGTTCCACACGGTTTACACATAGTTTTTCTAATCATGAGAGGAGGTCATGTGAGATGCCTTTGAGGTAGTAGCATCTGCACGGTTAGCGCACAGTTTTTTAAACCGTGCGAGCTAACCCTACATCTCATTAAATATTGGGTTTTTAAAAATGAGAACATGTGTTATTGTCCTAAATCACTCCAAACTTACTTCCACTCAATCCTAACTCATTATTCTTTGTTATCAAGGTTTATTAATTCTCTCCCACTCATTTTGGAAGGTATTTTAAGGGGTTTTGAGGTGGTCTTATGGAGATTTCTCATAGGTAAGCCTCTCTTCTTGGCTTCTTCTTGGTTTCTCTCTAGATCTACTCTTCTCCCTTTATTTTTCTCTGGATATACTTTTTTTCATGGATATATATGGTTTTTTTACCCTAAAGTGATGATTTTATGTCTTTTTGATTATATGGAAAAGGATCTAGATCTATTTTTGTGGGGCTTTCACCGGATCTGTGGTGCGATTGCTTGTGGGTTGATTTTTCTAGAACCCTAAAGCTAGGTGTCTTCTCTCTCAACTTCACATGGTTAGAAATAGTGGTTTTGGTTTCAATTAATTTGTTTTTCTTGAAATTAATTTTGAATATGATGTGAAAATCTTGGTGGAAACCCATTTGGTGAAGATTTGGCGGATTTTTGGGTTAAATGGGATATTGTAGAAAGAGGGGTTTTGTTGTGAAATTTTAAAATGTAGATTTTAAAATTTGTTGCTTATTTTGGATTATAAAAATGCTTTTTGAAAAAAAATTTCAATAAACATTTGGTTTTATTGAAATGTGGTTTGGCATGGAAAATGGTATAAGGGTGTCTTTAATTAAAGGGGTGATTTATTAAAGTGAATTGGCATGTGTTGGATATTGTTATGTGCTTATTATGTGGCATTTGTGCTTTATTCTTGTTTTTTGATTAAGTGTTACGGATTTTTTTGATTGTGTGATAGTGGAAGGAAAGTCTAACTATAAAAGGTGATGGATAGTGGATGGAAGAACCACCATTATGGATAGTGTTAGGGAAGAACCACTAGTTTAAAATGTTGTGAATGGGTTAGACAGAAGATCCACCATTTCGGTTTCCATGTTGTTTTTTTTTTTTTTGAAATATGTAATTTTTTAAGATAATTTATAATGGTGATATGTATTATAGAAGATTTTGGGATTTCCCTTGTTTGAAATGCCATGGTCAGGGTATGTTTGTCTTGTGGTAATGGTTGCACTATTTAATGTTTCATATAAACTGTATTAAATAAATGTGATAATGGTTATTTCCTAGTGGCATGTATAGGGAAGTCATTTGGGGAAATCCTATTGATTATTAGTACTCACCCTCTGCTTTTCCAATTTGGTGATTTTGTTGATGTTGTATTCTGGGACACCGGTAAGAGTAAATCATCTCATTTTTCTAGCAGTTCAACATGATGCTTTGATGATGTGTTGGTACTTGGAGCATGGATCTTGGTGTGGATCTATGGATTATGTCCCCGTTCTTTGGGGTCTTGTTGTGTAGTCTTCCACTTTGTACTCTGATATTTCGTTTTGTTGTATTGGCATTTGGGAATGGTTATGGAATAGTTTAGTTGTATTTTGGTAATGTATGGGTTGGGTTGCTTTGTTGGTATGCATCTTATAGTTTTGTTGATAATGGATTGCCTTATTGGTTATTTTTATCTTAATGGAAAATTCTTCCCCAATGATTCTTCAAGCCATTGGCATTTATTGATAGCCTTTAGCACCCTGGGAACTTCACTTAAGTTCAAGTAACTTCTCATCCACCTTCTCAATCCAATGTGGAAGGGGCGGGATGTTACAAGTGGTATCAAATGTTTGGTACTTGGATTTAGATTGAAGTAAGTTCTTGTAGAGAAACAAGCTTGACGTACATAGACATTACATTACTTTTTCGGAATACTTGACACATAACAAAAATAACCGACCAAAGACCATATAGTTTAGTGTTTTTGAAAACTCAGAAAATAATATTCTAATCATGGTGAAAGATCTTCAACATCTCCCATAAATATCTTACCCTTTTGTTTTCTTACCTAAAACCTTCCTTTAAATCCTGTAGGAAAGAAAACATATAAAGGGTGAGCTCAAATGCACAATAAGGGTAAGCATAGAGAAAATAAAAATATATATACATTTGAACATAAAAACATGAACATAATGTTTAAACATCAAAATATTGAGTAGTTAAATAAATCATGGAAGTATGTAAGGAATATATCATAAAGGAACATTAATCATGATAAAATATTATGGGAAAAAAACATGTAATTTTGGAAAACCATTAAGCACAGGATATGATTTTTATAGTAGCCAAGGCATTGCTACCAATACCATCATAGTGGACAAAGCCCATTACTAAACCGAGTTTACTTGTCGTTCTAATCTTGTATTACTGAACCAAATTTACTTTATGTTTCAACCATGTCTATCACATGGGATATAAATCATTACCCAATTCATTGTAGGGAGATATATGTCCCACCACTGTCATTATTAAATCATTCTTTCATGTTCCACAAAATAAACATAAATCATTCATCATAACCAAACAAATAAAATGGGTTTCATAAACATCATCCCATCATAACATATTCCATATAAAATAATGGATATAATTTCATCATAAAACAATAAAACCATGTAAATAATATAGACATTATTATTGAAACATAACCATATTAAATAATGTCATCATAGAAGGAAAATAGTTTTGATAAAACACTAAAAATGAATTCTAGGGGAAAATATCCTTTCTTCTTTCAAATCATTTTCTTTTATCTAAATTGAGGTATAATTTTCAAAGATAAAATTTTTTTGTAAATAATCATGAAATCTTGTAGAGGAATATTTATTTAAATAAGGAATTATGAAATCATAAAAATCTGTTCACACTGTATAAGTTCAAAAAATATTCTCCTCATACTTTTGCCGAAAAAGTCAAAAAGTACCTTGTATGGTAAACAAAAGAAATATTCATTCCATACCACATAGTAAAATTCAAAAAGAGGTAAACATGACATTAAACATACATGGAAAATAGTAAAATCTTTATTAAAATATTTTATATAAAACATGGACATGGTTGATAAATATAACCCCACTAAATACTTACGAATAAACAATCTCAGATAAGAATGAGATTGGAATAATTATCCCTTACCTTAGGTCTGATATGCTTTGTACGTATCCGAACGTCCTATATAATGATTTAAATAATGTCATTGAATTATTACAGAATCAAAGTCATTGTTATGATATCATATGTGGTCATATTCTTATCTGTTTATTAGTAACATTTCATTGTTACTCGTTATTCGGGTGTTGACTACT
The DNA here is from genome assembly GCA_963277665.1 of Viscum album. Taxonomy (NCBI): domain Eukaryota; kingdom Viridiplantae; phylum Streptophyta; class Magnoliopsida; order Santalales; family Viscaceae; genus Viscum; species Viscum album. The sequence goes on from OY728155.1 coordinate 2,012,060,600, forward strand.
TTATATTCTTATGCATGTTTTTTGTCAAATAAATTATTATTTATATATTTATGTTATAGATATATCATTTAAATAATGGTATTAGTATAATATATATCATATTTATTCATTAAATTCATTTATATAATCATTATTTAATGAATATCATGTAGAACAAATCGCATCACATCGTGGAGACGGTAGGTCGTACGTACACACGAGCAATGATATCATTCCCATGATTGTGGAATTGTATTTAAGTGTACGGAGAATAATATTTCAGAATAAATAACACTTTAAAATAATCATATATAGTAATTTCTTCCATCATTATACACATCCAAGTATGTTGGTTATGAAAAAAAAGATAACACCACGGTGTGGAGACAGTATTCTATACGTACGCATGCATGGTGATTTCATTTTTCATAGGATGGGTAGAAGTTTAAATATGGTTGTTTGATATATATAATAACATATCAGTGTTTTAGTGATACTGATGTTATTACTTTATAATGAAATAACTAAAGAAGAAGAATTAGAATAAGAAATAAATTTGAAATAATCGGTAGAATATATTACCTATTCCACAAAGTGCCTCCTATAAACTTCCTCTTGGGGCACCGGAGTTGGTCTTTTAAGAAGACCAAAACCTCTATAATGTAACTAGAGAGGTTAGAGAAGATGGATTTTTAGGGTTTTTCTGAGGTTGAAGGCTCAAAATTGAGTGAAGAGGAGATGGAATGGGGTTCCCTTTTATAAGAGAGGAGAGAGGCACTTTTGGAAACCTCAAAAATATTAATTTATAATAAAAACCAACCCCACATAAAAACATCAAAAATTAATAATCTTCTAATATTATATGATATAGTTTTGTACTCTCATAAAACAATAAGATTTATACATGTTTTTTTTTATTTTAAACCTTATCATTTTGATTTATCCTTATTTAATATATTTAATTCTATTTGTGGTAATAATGTTATAAATTTTAAATGGTTATAAATACTTAATTATGTGTTGTTAATTATACATAATTGGATAATTTATGACATTTTAGACCATATAAATTTTAATTTGTAATTTTTAAATATTTTTATGATTTTTAAACAATTTAATAATTTGTTATTTTCATAAAATATCAATAGAGTCAATTTTGGCAGAATTCATTTATTGGAATTTAAATAAAATCCACATAGAATTTATTTTCAAAAAATATATTTAATATATTCCTAACAAGTAATATTCATCTAGAAAATTTGTGTAGAACATTAATTATTTCATATAATATTTATTTTAATATTTTTAAAACTATTTATTTGATATTTCTCTTGATAAAATAATTACTACAACATTTTTGTATAATTATTAAATCTACTTATTTTTTGAATAATAATTAAAAATAAAAAAAATATGATTAATATAAATTTAATATATTTTATAATAACACTTTTAGTGAAATTTATATTCTAAAACAACCAACTTTTAAAATGTTATCTTTATTAAATTATGAAGGTGACAACTTTGACATCATTTAAAATAATATAATATAAATGTTATAATCTGTTTTATAAGGCTCCAAATGGTCCAAAAGTTGACACTTGGATTCTTATGGTGTATATATACTATACCAATAAGTTTTGGTCAAGTGTTTTGGCGTCTTTACGGGTATTATTATTTTAATAAAAACTATATTATTTATTTTTCACGAAATAAATAATTTCTGCATCATTAATGTATTAGCTATTAAGGTAATTATATATTTCTTAAAAATTACAAATAAATTACAATGATAAAGAAAAACATTTGAGATATAAAATTAGTATTTATAATCTAATTTATATTATGTTTAACCTTATATTAAAAATAATTTAATTATTAAAGTTTCAGTGAGACATATTTCAATTTCCTTTAAATAAAATAAATTAAAGGTCTTAATCTCATCAAAGTGGGTTCAAATAGATAACATTTCAACTCATGTATATTTTATTAAGAATTATAATCATCCAATTATATTAAAACGAGTGTTAGGGTAATTTTATAATATTATTTTTACTCTTAATTACCTGCTTTACCTTTAACTATGGTAAATAAAATTTACCATAGTTATAATTCATAATGGAAAAAAATAAAAGTAGCCTATTAAAAAAATTTGTACCTATTGATTCCAAATATTTAATATATTTTTCTAAATTCAATGCGGAGAAGTTGCATTAATTAATTTTAAATTAATCCTATTGTTGAGAAAACTTGTTTTAAAATTTAAAACATTGAAAAAGATTGAAATGTTTTTACCTATGAATTCAATGTAAAATTAATTATAATGAAATAAATTATATTAAATGGTAAAAATATATTCTATTTACACTTTAAAACCATTTAATATTATAATTTAACCATATAAATTATCTTGATGAAAAAAAGTTGTTTTTAATTAAAATTTAGCATATTTTTACTATTCATCAAAATATGAAGGTTATCAAAATAATGTCAAAATTTTATCCAACGTAAATTTTTATATCCGAATTCAAAATAAGAAGTTTAATTTATCAAATTAGAATTATAAACTTGTCAAAAATTAGAATTAAAATGGGTGTGCCATCAAAAGGCGACAAAACTGCATGTTTTGAAAAATACTGCTTTTATCCGAAAAATTAATTTTGTTCTCATACCATGTTCTAGAAAATATGTAAGATGAATGATAATTTTATAAAATTAAAAATTTGGTTAATAATATTCATAAAATCTATTTCATAACAATATTATAATAATATATTGTTGTTTAGTGAAACTCGACATTGCGTACAACTCACGCTATTGAGGAAAGTCGCTCTTACGTGCAACAAAAACCAAGAATAGTGTTTCCTATACTAAAAGATAATATGTTGTTATGTATAGATCAGGATAACATTGTTTTATCATACAACATAAGATATCAAATAAATTAAAAAGAATATTTCTCATAAAATTTCAGGTTGTTACATTCTACCCCCCTTAAAATGAATTTCACCCTCAAAATTCATCGGGGTTATAAATAGTTTAATACATGAAAGTTTCTTTCATAGAAACCCAAATTGTAAAGAGTAATACTAAAACATAATTTTAAAAAGTGAAGTAATAAATATAATGGTTACCCAAAGTAACTCAGCACCGGGTTTCCACAACGGATAACATAGATGAAAACCTTGATATGGAAGAGAAATCTAACTATCAAGTTCGGATAGAGAGTGGTAGAGAACATGGCTATGAAAAATCCAACAATAAAAAAGCCATAAATTTTTGATTATCTAAGGTACCATTTGATTCATTGGATATGAGGGTACTAGGAAAACATTTTTATTTTTCAAGATTATTTCCCTAAAGTTGAAAATTTTGAATTAGAAGAAATACTTACTTGATTTTGGTACAATCTCACAGTTAGTCATTCCTTGAACAATTTACCCTTCATATCTTAATGAAATGAAGTTGAATTTTTAATTTTTCAAGGGTTAGAAGATCATGTGATAAAATTATGGTTCATTACATCTATCTCAAACAAAAGGTGATCAAAAGTTATTAAATATACATAAGTCTATATATGGTGATATTAATCGTTTATGGTTCCAAAAATGGACTTATACTTCATCTATAATTCAACTTAATAAAATAAAACTAATTTTTACTAAATAGGGGCTTTCTGTAGGCCAGTGGTAAGTGATAAAGGTCTGTCACACTTTGGTTGTGGGTTTGATTCCCGCAGCTTTTTCTGACGCGGTGAGTTATCGCTCATACTGCAGGTTGTCCTTTTTCTAAAACTACATCATTATATCATTCCACAAGTAATATCAAAAAATGTTCTAGACTTAAACAATACTATCTGATTTCCAACTTAATCCATTACAACCATTAGGCTTATCCAAAATACTTATATCCAAACTCATAGTATAAATAAAATGATTTCTAGAAAGTTCATAAAACAAGTATGTGAATACCATCATTTGTCCTTCATATATCATAAGATATATCTTGCTGGTCACATTCCAAACAGGTGAATACCTTAATCATGTATTCTCTTGAAACATGAGTTACTATAGAACCTTATTGAAAACATGAATGTTGTCAAAAGTAAACTATTTCCACATACCAAAATCTTAAAAAATATATATACTTAAACCATGATATCACTTTGTCCTTATACCAGTCATGAGCTCATTAATAATACCAAACATATTATTTTCTCCTTATCCCATTATTATTAACATATCATCTACTTTCCAAAAATATTTCAATGACTTTTCATGGTTACTGGTTCCATATAATTATTAAAAATCACAATAAACCAATATAAAGATATTCCAATATTCGACGATACTATTATGAGATTAAACAACACTATTTTGGAATCCCATTAAATAAACAGTTAATTACTCCACCACTTCGTTGTCATATTCAAAATTTCCAATAGTGATCACATGTGACATTCCTTTGTCATTTTCCTTAAGAGGTTGTTGATGTCAATCATCATTAACCCTTGGATTAGGGCATTGGTTAGCATAATTTCCCATTTCCTTGCACTTGTAGCATTGAAGTGTTGGTGGTGTGTTCTCTGTAGTCTTTTCTCTATTCACATCATTAGAAACCTTTTTCCCATTACTTTGACACTCAACTGCTCGATTACCTTCTTTTCCACATTTAAAACATTTTCTAGTCCTTTTAAGACAATCTACACAATGTGTCTTTCTACACTTTGAGAAAAACAAAACATTCTTCTTCTTTTCACTATTGTTTTGAGATTTTTCCTTAAACTCCATCTTTAGTTTCTTGTCAAAACCATGAGATGGATATGTAAAAAAAACTTCTAGTTCTACCTTGATAGCACAACGCACAATCTTTTCATAGCTACTAAAGTCTCTTATAGCTAATGCCTTTCGAAAACTTGGTTTTAAGCCACTGAAGAATCGATCAAATTTACTTTCAAGATGGATGATAAAAAGAAATTCATACCTTTAAAGCCTTGTAAAATTCTCCTCGTATATACCAATAGATTCATCATCCTTTTTCTTAATCTCGAGGAACTCCTTTTCCGTCATTGTTCGAAGAATATAGGGGAAATACTTATTGAAAAACAAGTTCTTGAACTCGTCCTATTCCATGGATTCAATTTCATCTTGGGGCCTTGTATTCTTAAGTAGTGTCCACCGCTGGTCTGCTTCACCTTCTAAACGGTAAACAACCAGAATAAATTTTTCATGTTCCAAATAGCGAAGTATGGAAAATATCTTTTCAATGGTACTGATCCATTTTTTAACAATAAGTGGATCAAAAGACCCACTGAAAGAAGGTGGATGTTGCCTCATGAAGGACTCAATAGAATATTGTTCTCTTCTCTCCTCATTTGGAAGTCCAGAATGATATATAGCTTTTTTGAGTATAGAAATAAGATTTTTCACTCCATTTCCCATAAAATTTGGTTATTCAGGAGGATAATCATTACATTTCCCAATGCATTGATCATTAACATAGTTCCTTCAGGTTCTATCCATTATCTAAAACCCAAATATAATAGTGTGAGATGAAAAAATCATACTAGGAAAACAACATAATCAAGGGGGAGTACGTTCAATCTCTAACATATTAGGTTTAATCTGAGGTTATTCATGATCACTATCATAATTCTAGGACTGTAACCTATACTTTATACTTAACCTTACAGACATCCCTATACATACCTTATAAATATCTCTAGGGATCTCACTAAAGTTTTCGCATCCTAGTTTCCAATGGTTAAATAAACCTTCACTCTGATACCAACTATAGAGAACCAAGATTGATTTACATGGACATTACATTAATTTTTTAGAATACTTAATACATAACAAAAAAAACCTCAAAGACTATATTAGTTTAGTTTCTTTGGAAACTCGGAAAATAATATTATAATCATGGTAAAAGATCTTCAACATCTCTGATAAAGATCTTCCCCTTTTGTTTTCCTACCTAAAACCTTTCTTTAAATACTGAGGAAAATAAAACTTATAAAGGGTGATATCAAATTCTAATTAAGGTTAAGTATAGAGAAAATAAAAAAACATATACATTTGAACTTAAAAACATGAACATAATGTTTAAACATCAAAATCTTGGGTCGTGAAATAAATCATTGCAGTATGTAATGCATAGATCACAAAGGAACATTAATCATGATAAAATAGCATGGGAATAAAACATGTAATTGTGGAAACCATTAATAACATGATATGATTTCCATATTAGCTAAGGAATTTCTGTTAATACCATCATAGTGGACAAAGTCCATTACTGAACTAGGTTTACTTGTCGTTCTAGTCCTGTATTACAAAACTAGATTTACTTGTCATTCCAACCATGTCTATCTCATGAGATATAAATCATTACCCAATGAATTTGAAGGATATATATGTCCCACCCATCTCATAATTAAATAATTCTTTCATGTTCCACAAAATAAACATAAATCATTCATCATAACCCAACTAATAAAATGGGTTTCATAAACATCATCCCATCATAACATAATCCATATAAAACAATGGATAAAATTTCATCATAAACAAAAAAAAACCATGTCAATAATAGATACATTACGCTTGAAACATAACCATATGAAATAATGTCATTATAGATGGAAAATAGTTTTGATAAAACACTTGAAATGATTTCTTGAGTAAAATATCCTTTCTTCTTTCAAATCATTTTATTTAATCAAAATGATGTTTAATTTTAAAAGAAATGAATTTTGTTGAAAATAATCATGAAATCTTGTATAATATTCTTTATGTAAATAAGGCTTTATGAAATCGTAAAAATCCATTCACGTCGTATAATTTAAAAAAACATTCTTCTCATACTTTTTCCAGAAAAGTCAATAAGTACCTCGTACAGTAAAAAAAAGAAAGATTTCTTCCATAACACATAGTAAAACTAAAAAAGAGGTAAACATGACTTTAAACATAAATTGAATAATAGTAAAAACTTTATGAAAACATTTTTTATAAAGCATGGACATGGTTGATAAATATAACCCCAATAAATACTTACGAATAAACAATCTCATATAAGAACGGGATTGGAATAATTATCCCTTACCTTAGGTCTGATATACTTTGTATGTATCTAAACCTCTTGTATAATGATTTAAATAATGTCATTTAATTATTAAAGAATCATATTCATTTTTATGATATCATATGTGGTCATATTGTTATCTATTTATTAGTAACATTTCATTGTTACTCTTTATTCGGGTGTTAATTGCTTTATATTCTTATGCATGTTTTATCAAATAAATTATTATTCCTATTTTTAGGATATAGATATATCATTTATATAATGGTATTAGTGTAATATATATCATATTTATTCATTAAATTAATTTATATAATCATTATTCAATGAAGATCATGTAGAACGAATCGCATCATATTGTGGAGATGGTAGGTCGTACGTACGCATGAGCGATGATATCATTCCCCTGATTATGGAATTGCATTGAATTATATGGTTTATAATATTTCAGAATCAATATCACTTTAAAATAATCATTTATAGTATTTTCTTCCACCATTATACCCATCCAAGTATGTTAGTGATGAAAAAAAAGATTATACCACGGTGTGGAGACGGTATTTCGTACGTACGCACACGCGGTGATTTCGTTTTTCGTAGGATGGGTAGAAAGTTAAATAGGGTTTTTTTATATTTTTAATAAAATATCAGTATATTAGTGATATAGATTTTATTACTTTATAATGAAACAACTAAAGAAGAGGAAGTAGAAGAAGAAACAAATTTGAAAGAATTGGTATAATATATTACCTCTTTCTCGAAGTGCCTCCTTTAAACTTCCTCTTAGGGAACTAGAGTTGGTATTTTAAGAATACAATAACATCTATAATGTAACTATATAGGTTTATAAGAGTAATTTTCAGGGGTTTCTTGAGCTTGAAGGCTAAAAATTGAGTGAATAGGAGAGGGAAGTGGGTGCCCTTTTATAAGAGAGGAGATGGGCACTTTTTGAAATCTCCAAAATATTAATTTATATTAAAAACCAACCCCACATAGAAACCTAAAAAATGACTCAACATAAAATATGATATTATATAGGGTTTTAATCTCATCAACCAATAAAATTTAGACATGTTTTTATTTTATTTTAAACCTTATCATTTTGATTTACCCTTATTTAATCTATTTAATTTTATTTACGGTAATAATGTTATAAATTTGAAATTGTCATAAATACTTAATTATGTGTTGTTAATTGTATATAATCGGATAATTTATTATATGGTCGGCCATATAAATTTTAATTTGTAATTTTTAAATATTTTTGTGATTTTTCAACAATTTTATAATATGTTATTTTCATAAAATATTAATACTGTCAATTTTGACACAATTCATTTATTTGAATTTAAATAAAAACCACATAGAAGATATTTTAGAAACAAAATATTTAATAGATTCCTAAAAAGTCATATTCATCTAGAAAATTCGTGGGGAAAATTAATAATATCATATATTATTTATTTTAATATTTTTAAAACTATTTATTTGATATTACCCTTGATAAAATAATTACTACAACATTTTTGTATAATTATTCAATCTACTTATTTGTTTCATAAAAATTAAAACTAAACTAATATTATTAATATAAATCAAATATATTTCATAATAACACTATTAGTCGAATTTATCTTCTAAAAAACATATTTTAAAATGTTATATTTTTTAAATTTTGAAGGTGACAACTTTGACATCATTTAAAATAAAATAATATAAAAGTCATAATCTGTTTTATAATGATCCAAATGGTCAAAATTCTACACTTGGATGAGTATGGTATAGATATAATAGACCAATAATTTTTGGTCAAGTGTTTGGGCCTTTTGATGGGTATTATTATTTTAATAAAAACTATATTATTGATTTTTCAGTAAATAAATAATTTCTATATATTTAATATATAAGCTATTAAGGTAATTATATATTTCTTAAAAATTACAATTAAATTACCAAGATAAAGAAAAATATTTTTTAATTAATATGATTATTTAAAATTTAATTTATATTTTGTTTAGCCTTATATTAAAAATAATTTAATTATTAATGTTTGAGTGAGACATATTTCACTTTCCTTTAAATAAAATAAATTAAAGGTATTAATCTTATCCTAGTGGGTTAAAATAGATAAAATTTCAACCCAAGTATATTTTAGGATGAATTATTGTCCTCCAATTATATTAAAAAAAGTTTTAGGTCAATTTTATAATATTATTTTTACTCTTAATTACCTGATTTACATTTAACTATGGTAAATAAAATTTACGGTGGTTACTATTCATAATAGACAAAAATAAAAGTGGCCTATTAACATAATTTGGACCTAATGATTCCAAATATGGAATCCATTTTTTAAAATTCAAATCACAGAAGTTTCAGTAATTAATTTAAAATTTATCTCTTTATTGAGAAAACAGGTTTTAAAATTTAAAACATTGAAAAAGATTGAAATGTTTTTACCTATGAATTCAATGTAAAATTAATTAAAATGAAATAAATTATATTAAATGGGAAAAATTTATTCTATTTATACTTTAAAACAATTTAATATTTTAATTTAATCATATAAATTATCTTGATGAAGAAAAGTTTTTTTAATTAAAATTTAGCGTATTTTTACAATTCATCAAAATATGAAGGTTGTCAGAATAATGTCAAAATTTTATCCAACATAATTTTTTATATCCTGATTCAAAATAGGAAGTTTAATTTTTCAAATTTAATTTATAAACTTGTCAAAAATTATATTTAAAATGGGTGCGCCATCAAAAGATGACAAAACTACATTTTTTGAAAAATACTTCTTTTATCCGAAAAATTAATTTTGTTCTCATACCATGTTCTATAAAATATTTAAGATGAATTATAATGTTATAAAATTAAAAATTTGGTTAATATTATTCATCATGGATAGTTCATAACAATATTATAATAATATATTGTTGTTTAGTTAAACTTGATATTGCATACAACACACGCTATTGAGGAAGGTCACTCTTGCATGCAACAGAAGCCAAGAAGAGTGTTGCGTATACTACAAGATAATACGGTGTTGCATATAGTGAAAGCTAATCTTGGTGTAGTGTACAACACAAGACATAAAATAAATTAAAAAAGAATATTTCTCAAAAAAAATCCGGGTGTTACAGTTATTCGGTCTTTTGGAATTGATTGTTGGTCTTGGTGTTGGCATATGTTCTTGGTCTATTCCTTGAGTCAGGATGGTAGAAAAGAGTAGGATTTTAAGAACATAGAATTTATAGAATTAAAGGACATATCTAACCATTTTATACTAAACTTCAAGTTACTAGGGAGTTGGGTACATAAGAGTTTTGGATATACTTATAGGCATTGGATATCTCGTTGTCGTGGGTTTAGCCAATGAGATGAGCATGGCATGCATGGTAGAAACGGCTTCTCTCTAGGTTTCATATTTCATTGGGGTATAATTAGTTATAGTGTGATATGAATGTTTGATTTTTAAAAGTATGAATTGGGTTTCAAAACCGAATGATTTGAAACTTGGAAACATGTGATATATTGAAAATGGGTCTATTTTCAAAAAAAATAGCGGATATTTCAAAATTATGAAACATGGGAAATGTGAACTCATGGAAAGCCTAGTTTTGATAGTTGTAATGTATTGAATTTGAAAAATTTATGCATTTTATTGTTAAGGGAGTACGACTTGTGGTTTTTTTTATGTTGATAGAAATGGAACCTAGTAGGCATTGTAGAGACTAGCCGAAGGAAGTTGCTGAAAATGTGGTTGCACCTGAGACCTAGGTGAACTAACAGCTAGTGTAGAGTATAGTGAAATCATTTCAATCTATGGAAAGTGGGAGTAAAGGGGATGAACCAAATCATGTGGATCATTCTTTTCAGTTTCAAAGGAATAATACACCCATGTTTAGGGGTGATTCGGAGTTGGAAAGGGCTGAATCATGGATGAACAAAATGAATAGGATATTTAAATTCTTGGGAACACTAAAAGAGATGAAAGTGAAGTTATCCACAAACATGTTGGAAGATCTTTCACTTCAGTAGTGGGAGTTGGTGGTCCAAGCTAGGTCGGACCAAGGTGTGACATCTAAGGGCTTTGAGGAGTTTTTTAATAAAAAATTCTACCCTCATATGTTTAGAATTAAGTGGACAATGGATTTCTTCATTTTGAATCCTGGAAACTTGTCAGTAATGGAATATGTGATTAGGTTTATGAACTTAGTGTGTTTTTCACTAGAGGTGGAAGGTAGTATATCACTGAAGGCACGAATTTTTTATTTTGGTTTGAAGCAGAAAATTCAGTCCAACATAGTAGTGTTGTGTATAGATGATTACATGGAAATGGTGAATAGAGATACAGTGGCTGAGTGAGATACTTTGGGGGATACAGGAGGTGAAAGCATTTTGGTACCCATTGGGAATAGTGGGATCTCAAACGCTGGATTCAACCAGAAGAGGGACACTTATTTATAGGGTGTGAATATGACTCAGAATCTGATGGTAGGGTCAATGAATCTTCCTCTGAAGCCATAGAGTAAGCCGGTATGTTTTCAGTGTGGCTCTATGGGACACATCAAATGAGATTTTACGAAAAAAAATTCAATAATGTCATAACTATAAATAGATGGGTCATCTTCAGTGGTATTGTCGAAATTCTCTGAGGTCAGGTTTCCATGACACTCCTCATGGGTCGTAGGAATCATGTTCCTCAATGTGATGGGGTAGTAGCATACCCCTCATTATCAAAGAAAATTAGGTTATAGTGATTCTCATAATATTGAAATGCCTCATCAGGGTAATAAAGAGTAGAGTGTGGCAAGTAAGTTTTTGTTTGCAGCTGAGCAGGTTGTGATGGATGATCAGTTAAGACCATCCATGGTGCGAGGTATGGTTCTTTTAAATTCCACATTGAAGTAACATTTATTTGATATGGGTTCTTTTCATTAATTTATTTATTCACATGTTGTTAGTTTGTTGGGTTTACATGTTGAAATTATTCCTCTTATTTTGAAACTACAAACTCCTTTGGATCAAAGAGAGTGTTGAGCCTTCCTATGTATAGCATTTTGTTTAGTTGTAGACAACATTGAATTGATGTGGTACTTCTCAGTTCTTGAGATGGATTCTTAGGATATAATCCTAAAAATGGATTAGTTAAAAATATTAAAGTCCCGAATCAATTGTTATGAAAGAACGGTTAGTTTTATGAGGAGGATGGAATTGAACACCTCTTTAGAGGGCAGATCAAGGGAATATTGGGTGCAACAGATTTTTTGTCACCATCTATTGGAAAAATCTCATATTACATAGTGGATTTTTCATTGGAATCAGTGGAAGGTGTTGAGTAGAGTGTTCTTATGTTATTTTTGGATTAATTTAGGGATATCTTTCCCGAATAATTCTCAGGGTTTCCACCCATGAGAGAAGTTTACTTCACGATGGATATCTATATAGGGTCCATTTTTAACTCAATTCCATCTTACCTTATTGCACTAGTGGAATTAAAAGTTTAGTTGGAACAGTTAGAAAACAAATGGTTCATCCGGCCTAGCACAGCTTGGTGGGCAGTTATAGTATTTTTTTAAAAAAGGCAGATGAAACACTACGCCTCTGTTTTGATTATCGTAGACTTAAGTAGGTTATGATAAAGAACAGATATCTACTGACATGAATTTATGATTTTTTTGACCATTTTAGAGGAGATTAGTGGTTCTCTAAGATTTAATTGATGTCAGGATATCATCAATTGTAGGTGAAGAATGAGGATATTCCCAAAAACGATTTCAGAAGTAGATACAGCCATTACGAGTACATGGTTATGGCCTTTGGTCTAACTAATTCACCAGTAGCATTCATGGAATTGATGAATCAAATATATTAGAGATATCTGGAAAATTTTTTGTGGTATTTGTTGATTATATACTGGTGTGTTCGATAACAAGGGTGGAGCATGAGTAGCACTTGGTGACAGTGCTGGGGGTCTTGAGGGATCATCGGTTGTATGCTAAAATTTCAAAGTGTGACTTTTAGATATAGGATGTTCGTTTCCTTCAACATGTTATATCTGTGAATGGGGTTTCAGTTTATCTAGAACAGATATATGTTTTTATCTCAGGGAAACCACCAAGGAACGTTTTTGAGAGACAGTGTTTCCTTGTCCTAGTTGGGTATTATCGAAGTATTTTTAGTGATTTCTCGCGATTAGACTCACTAATTATAGCATTAATAAGGAATAATGTTCCATTTTAATGGGATGAGCAGTGTCAAAAAAATCAAGAGTTAAAGGGTCACCTTACATCAACATCAATCTTGGTTTTTCTTGATCCATGGAAAGGGTACGTGGTGTATTTTGACGCATCGGGATTAGGGTTGGGGTGTGTTATCATGCAAGGGGATATTTTGGTTGCATATGGATCATGGAAGTTGAGGTTTCATGATAAGAACAACCCAACATATGATTTGAAGTTGGCAACAGTGGTTCATGCTTTAAAGATGTGGCGTTATTATCTCTTTAGTGAGAATTTCACAGTTTTTTACCAATCACAAGAGTTTAATCCATATTTTATCACAAAGATATTTAAACTTGCGACAAAAGATATGGATGGAATAACTATAGATGTTTTATTTTGACTTAATGTACAAACTATGTAAAAGAAATTTGATGGCGGATTCATTAAGTAGAAATTCATATGCTAATGTGGTGAAAGATAAATCAGATAAGGGGAAATTGATATCGGTCATAGCTGACATACAGTTGGAATGTGAGGAAAAGTATGACAGAGTGGCCTTCTTTCTAGTTTCATTAATTCCTAACTTGGTTAGTTTGGTTAAAGGGGAATAGACATCTAGTTTTAGGGATTATCATCATTCCATGTGGTCTATCCATCTTGGAATTTAAAATATGTATAAGTCATTGAAAGCGCGGTTTTGGTGGGCTAGTATGAAAAGCCAAGTGGCCAAGTTAGTTTTGAGATGCTTGACCTGTTAGAAAGTCAAGGAAAAGCATCAAAGGCTAGTAAAAATGTTGCAATCATTGTTTATTCTAGTGTGGATGTGGTATCAAATAGCAATGTATTTTTGTGACAGGCCTCATGAGATCATTCAGGAAACATGATTCCATATGGTTGATTGTGGATCGGCTCACAAAGTTGGACCATTTCATCTCGATTCATTAATATCATATTGTGGAGGATATATCCAAAATAGATATCTAGGAACTAGTAAAGAGTCATGGTGTTCCAGTTTCGATTGTATCATATAGAGATTCGAGGTTCACATCTTTTTTTTGGAAATCCTTACAGTAAGCCCTTGGGACATAGCTAATGATGAGGACAGTGTATCGTCCTCAGATGGATGGCCAATCCTAGAGGAAAATAAAAAAAATTAAGGATATTCTAAGGGATTGTGTGACATATTTTGGTGGTTTATGGTTGGATCACTTACCATTGGTGGAGTTCTTATATAATAACAATTATAATTATTTAATACATATGGCTCTTTTTGAGGCATTTTATGGGTGTCAGTGTCGTTCGCTACTATGTTGGTTGGAAATGTGTGAGAATTAAATGACTGGACTGTGAATTGTCCAAGATACTACGGAAAAAATCAAGTTGATCAAAAGAGTATGGAGATGATTCAAAGTCATCATAAATCATATGAGGACTATCATTGATGACCATTGTCATTTGAGGTGGGTGATCATGTGTTTTTGAGAATCCCTCCTAGGTTAGGACAACGTTGGTTTGGAAAGAAGGGTAAGTTATCTTCGAGGTATATTGGTAATTTTGAGATACATGAGTGGATTTGATAGGTGGATTATTAGTTGGATTTTCAACCATGGTTTATCACGCTGAAAAATGTGTTTCATGTGTCGCAGTTGAAAAAGTATCAGTCAGATCGTGACCATGTGATCTGTTGGGATCATGTTAAGCTAGAACTGGATGCTTATTCGGTGTACGTGCCGATGTGGATTTTGGATAGGAAAGAAAAAGTATTTCATGGTAAAATAATCAGTTTATTTCTTGTTTTGTGGTAGCATAGTCATATTCAAAAGGAGACTTGGGGGAGAGAGAAAGATATGGTCGAACAATGGCCTGAGCTCTTTTGGTAAAGAGATGGTTCTCCACTTTCTGAGGATGTAAATTCGAATGCATGGGAGAATGTAGCACCCCCAATTTGAGGTATCTATCCTTTTTTATGCCTTTTTATGTGTTTAATGTGCTTGGGATGAGTTTGGAAGAGTTTGTGATAATTTGGAATTGTTTTGGAAGGTTTTTTAGGCCTTTTTAGGGATGCATGATTTGAGCGCAGTCAGGGGAAACCATGCATATTTCTTTTGAAAACCATGCAACTCAAGATAGTGGGGTTCCTCGTGTTTTGAACGTAGTTTTTCTAACCATGCAAGGAGGATGTTTGAGATTCCTTATAGGCAGTAGCATCCACATGGTTAGTGCATGGTTTGTCAAACCGTGTGAGCTAACCGTGCAGCCCATTAATGATTGGATTTTTAAAAACAGGAACTCTTGGGATTGACCTAAATCACTCCAAACTTCCTCTCACTCGAGCCTCACTTAGGATTATTGGTCCTCAGGGGTTAGGGGTTCTCTCCCACTCATTTTGGAAGGTATTTGAGGGGGTTTCATGGTGGATTAGAGATGATTTCTCCCGATTAAGTCACTCTTATGGGATTCTTCTTGCTTTCTCTCAAGATATACAATTCTCCCTTTCTTGGTTTTCTAGATATACATCTTTTTAATGTAGATATAGGGTTTTTTTAGCCTAAATTGATGATTTTATGGTTTGTTGATGATAGGTAACATGATCTAGAGTGGTTTCGGTGGGGGTGTTTTCTGGATTTGTGTTGCGGTTGCTTGTGGGTCGATTTCACCAGAACCCTAAAGGTAGGTGGCTTCTATCTCGACTCCACTTGGTTAGAAATAGTGGTTTTGATTGAAATTAATTTGTTTTTCTTGAAATTAATTGTGAATACAATGTGATAATCTTGGTGGAAACCAATTTGGTGAATATTTGGGGGATTTTTTTGGTGAAATGGGATATTATTTAAAGAGGGGTTTTGTTGTGAGATTTTAAAAAAAAATTCTTGGCTTGGATTATGAAAATGGTTTGTAAAAATTGTTTTCAATAAAAATATGGTTTTATTGAAATGTGTTTTGTCATGGAAACTGGTAGAAGGGTGTCTTTAATTAAATTGGTGATTTATTGATGTCAATTGGCATGTGTTGGAAATGGTTGTGTGCTTATTATTTGGCCTTGGTGCTTTATGATTATTGGTTGATCAAGTTTTATATATTGTGTTGATTGTGTGGAAGTGGGATGTAAGTGTCACTATAAAAGGTGATGGATAGTGGTTGTAAAGGCCACCATTATGGATAGTGGTTGGGAATCACCACTAATTTGAAATGTAGTGAACAGGTTGGATGGAAGCTCTACTATTTTTGTTTCCTTGTTGTGTGTTAGTTTTCAAGATGGAATTTGTTAGGATAATGTGTGATGGTTCTATGGCTTATGGAAGAGTTTTGGATTTCACTTTTTTGACATGTCTTGGTAAGGGGATGTTTCTATTGTGGTAATGGTTTCACTATTTAATGTTTCATATAAACTACTTTAAATAAATGTGCTAATATCTTTTTCTAAGTGGAATGTGTAGGGAAGTCATTTGGAGAAATCCTACTGAGTATTAGTACTCACTCCTTGGTTTTTCATATGTTGTATTTTGGGACATAGGTAAGAGTGAAGCATCTCATTTTTCTAGCAGTTTGACATGATGTTTTGGTGATGTTGTGGTTTTTGGAGCATAGAGCTTGGTGTGGAGCTATAGATGGTGTCCTAGTTCTTTAGGGTCTTGTTGTGTAATCTTAATATTGGTACTCTGATATTTGGTTTTTATGTATTGAAATTTGTGAATGGTTATGGAATAGTTTGGTTGTATTTTTGTAATGCATGGGTTGGTTTTATTTGTTGATATGCATCTTGTATTTTGGTTGATAAGGGCTTGTTTGGTTGTTTTTTTATATTAAGGGAAAATCATTCCCCAATGATTCTTGAATCCCTTGGCATATATTTCTAGTCTTTGGCACCTAGGGAAGGTTTTTTAAGGCCAAGTAATTCCTAATCTCCCTTCTCAAGCCAATGAGGAAGGGGTGGTATGTTACACTCCATCTTTAACTTGACTGGAAATTTATATTTCGGATTTTATGTTTCTACATCTCATTTTATTAGATAGTTTATTCAATAATAAATTTTAGGTTTATGGTATCTTTTTTTTTTGTCTTTTATTTCATATTGATATGTTTTAGTGATGAGGAAATTCCAATTAGGAAATTTATGATATATGGTGGTGTCATTTAGAGGCTATAAGAGGCATTATTCTAGAAAAAGAATTTTTTATGATTATATGTGTTCCTTCTTTTTTATATTGTAAATGTTGGTTTCCATGTCTATTAGTTTGGTAGAAACTTTTAGCCTCCATGGATGGAAATACATTTTGGTGATTATGCTCGAATGGGTTTGGTTGTATCCCTTATCTTGTAAATAATTTATCTATTTTTATATAATTAGTAACGGTCATATTAGAATCATTTATCGGAATGCATGTTATATGATGACCTCAGTTTCTGAACTATCACATTGGGTTATATGTTCACTGGGCTAGATGATTTTTCATTAAATTCTTATCTGGTATAGTATTTGAGTATGGGTGATGATTGAGAATTATTTCTATTTCAATATTTTTTTGTATTAGGATTCTAGATTTGGTGGTTTTGGTTAGTATTTTTCAATATTTTATTTTTCCTGGGGGATACGCCTAGAATGGTGGCTTATGTAGTCTATTTTTGGAACATACACTAAAATTGAACTACTGTATATTTTTATTTGAAAATTAAAAAAAAAGTAATTATTGAATGATTTTTCATGTGGAATATAACATGATATTCCATTATTAATAGAATTCCCCTGACCTAGCCACCTAAATGTGGTTCTAATGAAATACTCTTTAAAATTACTTCTTTGATAAAAATTGATTATTATTTTTAATAAACTATAATTACAACATCAAAAGAATATATTGAATCACTTATATACATAAGACCTTTTAGTTTTAGTGTTATATAGATTTATTAAATCCCAATTATGTATCTAAACCCTTTTCTTTTATATCAAAATTCATTTTCCCCACAATACCCATATTTTATTATTCTATGATAAGTTATCCACATCCTAAATAAAATTCATCAAACATGAAACCATTCAAGAAATAAATTTACCAATGTAATTATTTATAACCTAAGGAAATGAAACATAATAAGAGTGATCTCAAATTCTTAGTATGTGTAATCATAAGCATTAAAAATTGAAAATCATCAACTAGCTTAAGATTAGAATATAGTTATGAGAATACAGTAAAAGTGCATGAGAATTAAAAATTATAATTTATACCCCTAAAAAACATGATCATAAAATATACATCATTGAATAAAGATTTAGCATAAAGAAACATACATTTGAGTAAAATATATAGAGCTATAAGAAATAAATAATTTCCAAAGGAACTAAAAAAACAGAGTAAGAATAGTGAAATAATGTTAGTATATTTTGACATTATGTATATCAATCATATAATGACCTTTTAAAATAACATAACTAGTAAATTCCAATATAATTTATATAACTGATAACTAGTCCAATTTCTCCCTTTACCCATTACATCGGACATCTATATAAATATCACCCATCATTCATAGCTATATTTGACTCACCCATAATTCAGAGCTCTATCAGACTGACTCGTCATCATAAGTAATGTATAATAACCATAACATGAATAAACTATATAGATTATTTATTTCATCATGGAACTCATACTATCAACCTAAAGACCCATCAATTTATAATCAATAATCTGGGGTTGATTTATTAGGCTAAAGATGTATTTTGAATCAATTTATGAGGTTTAATCATATTATATGTCATGTTTATTGTCTATCTATTGATGTTATGGTTGCAGTGTGATTTTGGAACCATGTCATGGAGATTGGATTTGGTGGTATTGGTTTTTTTCATAGCTATATCATGGATGATCATCAATACCATGCATTTAGGAAGTTAGAGTTCATGTATGTCTTCTAATTTATATTTTTTTATATAGTTTATTATATTATTTTGTTCTTATTAGGGTTTGAACATTAAAATGTACTGATGTTCATGTAATTATATCCTTCTCACCTAGTTTATATGATCATTACTTTGACTATAGTGTGAATCATGGATGAACTTTTTTCCATGAACCACTACGGTGTGAAAAAATCCCTTTGTTCCCTACTCCTTCAAATTATCAGAAACATCATTAGGTATACCTATATGTTATATCATTATACTTATTTTTATAATTTTTCTAAAAATTATTGATGTAATGTCCCAGATTTTCCATGTAAAATTTCTGAAAATTATATGGGATTATTTCAAGACTAGGTGCTGAGACGGTATGTGATTACGAGGCCCGGGGTGCCCAGAATAAATTTTTTAACTATTTTAAGTAATTAAAATAGCACGCATGCATGGTTTTCTAGAAAAGTGAGATAACTTTTAAATTGGTGTCTGGATCAAAAATTATAGGGAACCATTACATTTAGAACAATGGGTTTTACCTAGCCATGGCCTAACATTGACCGGATCAGGTAGATTGTGGAAAATATTGTTTGGACGTTTTAAAGAAGAATAAAAATAAACTTAAAAAAGTTTATTTTATTTCGTTTAAGTGTTTCATCATGATGCAGTACTATACATCACCATGATAGGGTATCCCATTTTCTCTCTTAAATGAATTAGTGTGGCGATGTTGCAATGCTGCAACATAGTGATGGAGAAATTCCCTTTCCTTACCTCCCTAATTAAATAAGAATCTGACGTTAAGTGAACAACCCTAGAACTCCTCTAGAGAGCGGTGAAGGAACTCTCTCCAATGAACATCGATGGATCAAGAATCGATGACGAAGGATTGGAGATTGGAATCTGGATCAAATATTGACAGATCAAAGAACAACGACACAACTTCACCCTTCATTAATGATCGATCCAAACTTCAGATAGGGGGTTTATTTCTTCCTAAATTTCTTTCCTCGTTCTTGAATCCAATGATGAACGCGGACAAAACTACAAATAGGTTGATCCAAGGTTCGGTCATTCTTATGAAATGGTTAATTTTTTGGATTTAAGGGATTAAATATTAGTGATTTATCCTTTTTGTTTCATCCCTATTTTCTAATAAGACGAACGAAGGCCAAAATAAACAATGTCGACCTTCTCTCTAAGGGTGTTCTTATGCATATTCTTTTATCCTCATTCTTTGTTCTTCATCAATGGGTACTCGTGGTCACAATGAGTTTTTTTGGTAGGTTATGAATGTGGCCAGACCCCTAGAGCAATGGAAAGATGAATTGGATCCCACAACATTCATGGTGGTGACCCAAGGATCATAAAGGTGTTATCAGTTCGAATAGTAGACTAGCATGGTGATGGGGGCGGCCCACAATCGGAGTTGACGGTGGGGCATGACAGTGTGACCACCAAGTAGCAGGAGACCTTCAGTCAGCTTGGCTATGGCTGGTGACCAGGATCCATGTCCAGGGAAAGTTGCAGTGGTGAGGACTAGTGACATGGTGGGGTGCTGCATCGGTCGACTGGCACATGGTCTTGCAGATCACGTGTGGGAGGATTAACCGGCCCACGATCTCCCAACCGCATCTTCTAGGTGAGAGGGTCAAGGCCCTCATGTCATGCCCAGCTAGATAAACCAGCCCACATAGGTGGTTCAGGCTATACCACATGGCCCAGTGGCCCAAGGTACCTTTCCTTTAGGCTAAGTTAGGTCGGGTCGGGTCCGGTCCGGTCAGGTCGGGTCTGGACCAAACTACCCATTTTTAGTAAAATGACGATAAATATCAAACCTTGCATCCTTTTGATGAGTCGTTTGTGGGATTGGGACCCTTACAAAGTGGTGGTCCTTTTTGAGATACTATATATGAGTTTTTGTGGGGTTTGGAATGTGACCTATTGGCTTGAGTAGTAGGTGCTCCCATAATGAGCACGCTAAGAGTGGAATCCTGTAGTTGAGACCTATGCGAAGTAAGACTCCTATAAACTGTGACATACATGGAGTAAGTCTCTAGTAAAGATACTGAGTAAGTATCCTATGAATATGTAGAGTAGGTATCCTATGAATATGTAGAGTAGGTCTCCTATGAAGATTCAGAGTAGGTCTCATGTGAATACATGAAGTAGGTCTCCTACAAAGATTCGGAGTGAGTCTCATGTAGATATTTTATGTCTTAATATATTTGAGTATTCCTGGACTTTTTTAGGTATATTCATGTTATATACATGTACCCAGTTTGAGATGACTCTAGTTACTCTATCATATTTATCTTTTTTTTTGTTTTTACTTTGTCTTTTTGGGGTCCCTACTGACCATTGTTTTACTCACCCCTACACGGGTTTCACTCGCATGTGTCGTGTCTTTTGTAGGATATTGACAACTTTGACAGAGTCCATAGTGGGGTGCAGATAAATGGGTCTTCAAGGTGTCCTGATAGATTTGGTACACTTTGGTGACATTTAGAAAGATTATTGTACCTACCCTTCAGGTAGGGTTTTCTGTTGACCAACCTCAGGAGCTTTCACATTTACAGTTTTTCTTGGGCTAGTTCTGGCTACATTTACATTTCAGTTTTGAATTGTTACACTCGGTGGTTGTCTTAGTGGTATGTATACTTATTTACTCAGTGTTTTTAGTTTTAGTACTTTTTTTGGAGATAGGTGTGTGTGTAAAGGTACTTCGGAAAATGAATCTCCTTTGTGGGATATTCCTACTCGGTGTTATTCGCTAGACCCTGGCCTATGGGAGAGGGAATTAGGGTATTCATGGCATGGTCCTTGGGGGATGGGTCATAATAGAGTTTTATCAGAGTTAAGATCTATGTATTTTCCACCCTAGCTGCATTTTTGATAGACATAGGTGCCAGTCACTCTTTTCTCACCACAACCCTTGTTCGAGATATATAGATTCCAGTGGAACCATTGACTCAATCCCTACACATAGAGACTCATATAGGAAGAGATTCGACAATCACAAATTAGTGCCAACAATGTTCCCTTACTCTTGGGGTGATAGTTTCATTTAGGATCTCTTGGTGGTATCATCGAGGCCTTACAATTCCATACTAGGTATGGACTGGTTATCCATAGTTCTTTCTTAGATCAATTGTTTTAGGCGCATAGTATGGTGTGTCTGTGGAGATGGGACAAGGTTTTCCTTTTTCAGTGAAAGGGAAACAAAAGCAGGGTAGGATGTATTTACACGTAGGATGGTGAATCAGATCACACATCAATTGGCTAGCATGACCCTCAGTGTAGTGGATGAGATGAGTTATCAGTTTCCTGTAGTGGTGGATGAGTACGAGGGACTCTTCCCAGAATATGTTCTAGGACTACCTCCTCACCAGGAGGTAAAATTTTGCAGTGACATGTACCCCGGGACAACACTGATATCTACACTAAAATATTGGATGGATCCTATAGAGATTCATGGGCTGAGGGTATAGTTGGAAGACTTTGAAATGAAGGGCTTCGTGAGGCCTAGTGTTTCACTGTCGATAAACTCAGTTTTGTTTTTCAAGAAGGAAGACAGGAGCCTGAGGCTATATGTGGACTTTTGGTGCCTGAACCAGGTGACCATCAAGAACAAGTATCCACTACCAAGGATTTTATGACCTCTTTGATTAGATAATGAGAGAGAGATGGTTCTCTAAGATAGAACTAAGATCA
Organism: Viscum album; assembly: GCA_963277665.1. Classification (NCBI taxonomy): domain Eukaryota; kingdom Viridiplantae; phylum Streptophyta; class Magnoliopsida; order Santalales; family Viscaceae; genus Viscum; species Viscum album. The sequence goes on from OY728155.1 coordinate 2,012,083,505, forward strand.
GGTTATCTCTAGCTTTTTGTACGGGATGAGGACATTCCGAAGATGGATTTTAGATGTCGCTACGGCCACTATGAGTACATAGTGATGTCATTTGGCATGGCTAATGCCGCATAAGTGTTCAATGGACTCAATAACATGATATTCCAGCCATACATAGACCGGTTTGTATTGCTATTTATAGATTACATCCTAGTGTACTCAGAATCCAAGGAGGATCATGTGATACACTTGAGGATGGTTTGGGACTTATTTTGAGAGCACTGGCATTATGAAAAGCTCTCAAAGTGTCAGTTCTAGATATCATAGGTCCAATTTTTAGGACACATCATTTTAGAGGTTGGAGTTTCAATAGATCTTGTGAAGATAGAGGTAGTGCTTTCTTGGGAGTGACCCAAGAGTTTTACCGAGGTGTGGAGTTTCCTTAGGTTAGCTGGATAATTTAGAGATTCATTCTATATTTTTATAGAGTAGCAGCATCCTCGACTTATTTTACATGAAATAGGAAACATTTCATGTGGATAGGGAAGTTCCAGGAGATCTTTCAACATCTAAAGCATAGATTGACAAGATCTCCCATCCTAAGATTTCTAGATGAGGGTGTCAAGTATGTGGTGTTCTATGACGCATTAAGAACCGAGCCTGGTTGTAACCTGATGCAGGGGAAAGTAGTGATTGCTTATGGTTCATGGTAGTTGAAACCATATGATTAGATCTATGTGACCCACAATCTAGAGTTGTAAATGGTAGTCTTCATAATGAATATGTGGAGACACTACCTTATGGGAGAGCAGTTTATCATCTACTCAGAACAAAAAATCCTCAAGTATATCTTCTCTCAAAAGTGTCTTATTTTGAGATAGAAGCATTGGATATATTTTCAATTGGAAAATTATATCGATATAGTCTATAATCTTGGGAAGAGGAACATGGTGGATGATTCAATCAGTAGTGGATCGAGTTTATAGCTACTAAACAAGGCATCAGAACAGTTGGCCTCATTGAAAATATATCTCCATGGATTGAGATAGAGGAAATTATATCCAGTAAATGGTAGTTACCCCTCCACTATTATAGAAATTCAATGAAGAAAAGTTCAGATATATTAGTTGTGAGACTACACATGCTCAAATATCCACAGGGCATGCCACAAATGGATGTTTGAAAGATGCGGATCACGTTGTTATTTTTAGAGGACGTACAATTTTATCGAGGATGTTACGTGAGGAGTTATTGAGGGAGCTCGATACAACCACTTTGGTGGTACATCCAAGTGTTTCAAAGATGTAACAGGACCTATGACGTCAGTTTTTGTGGCCGGGGATAAAGAACGCAGTGGCAGAGTTTGTGTCTAGAGGTCTCACTTATCAGCAAGTGAAGGTCAAGTACCAGGTTCCAGTGGGTTTTACTTAACCCCTTGAGGTGCTAAAGTGGGAGTGGGATGGAATATCTAGGGACTTCATGATAGTTTTACCACATATGTACAGGGGGCACGATACCATCTAGGTGATTTTTTACTGACTCACCAAGTCGGCCCACTTCCTAGCGATTCAAGGGTAGGGTTCAGTAGAGTGAATCTGATGCCTCTACAAACATGAGATAGTTTGACTCCATGGAGTCCAATCGATGATAGTCTCATATTGTGATTCTCATTTTACATCCTAATTATGGAGGGGATTACAGGAGGCGTTTGTGACTCAGCTGCACTTGAGAACAGCTTCTCACCTGCAGACAGACGACCAGACCGAGTAGACCATTCAGGTCTAAGAGAAAATGCTTCATGCTTGCATCCTTGATTTTAGCCATAGTTTGGAGGATCAACTACCTCTAGTGAAGTTTTCATACAATAAAATCTACCACTCCACCATAATTATGGAACCATTCGAGGCCTTGTACGGGTGACCCTGCAGGTCGCCACTTTACTGGACGAACCCTAGAGAGTCAGTACTCTTGGGCCCAGAGTTGGTGTTGGCTACTACAGAAAAAGTTTTGGACATCTAGGATCAGACAAGGACTACCCGGAGCTATAAGAAGGCCTATAATAATATGAAAATAAGGCCCTTGGAGTTCTATGAGGGATACCATATGTTATTTCGGGTCTCTCCTTATAAATAACCAACCTCGATTAACCCTATACCGGTCACCCAAGTCGGTCTACGGCATGGTAGTGGTCCATTCCCCAAGTAATACATTTCACTAAGAGAACCTTGAACCATGTACCAGGACTCCACAAGGGTCACTAATCCATGTGATATCACAATGTGACACTCGTTCACTTCTATTGTCATCCCTTAATCCAAAACAAAGACAAAATAATCAAATCTCAGACTATCCCTGGTAACATGAAGTTCAGAACGAGCAAGGGTTTATGATTCCCTCCCCGTACCTACCTATCAAGTCCTGATAGTCCTAATATCTAACTACTAGACACTCCAAATAAAAATGGACTGGTCTGATTTCATTTTTTGATGATCCAACCAGGGTTTACCTTGTACTGATCACACGATTCAGTCTTTAGCATGGGTCAAAGGGCGTTATCAATCCTCATGGGCTAGAAACAAGTGATGGGCATCTGATATAAGTCAAGTGTCAATAATTTCAAACAATAAACAAGATCAAATAAATAAAATAATCAAACTAATCATGTATCAATAACCCATAACAAAACATAAATAGATAAATAGCTGATCTAGATACAATATACAACTAAACATTCAGAAAACTAAAATAAGAAAAATGAAACTGAGAAAAACTAAAACATGACCAAGCTAATTATATCTCGATGGGACCTCTTTTTCACCTCCAACCATAAGACAAAACCCAATTAAACCATGAGAACCTGATCCAAGAAACTAGAAAAAATATTGAACCTGCAAAAACAGCTTGGGTCTACCAACACCAAGTGGTATAGGCAGGGTGTGAGCTAACAGCTCAGTAGGCAATCACTATATATTGCAAGTGCTTCCTTCCCCAAATCAGTCCATTAACACTAGTTTTAAATTCAATTAGAAAAATATATTTTTCAAATTTTATTAAACAAACACAACTTTGTAGTGTTAAAGGCCAACACACGCCATAATCAATTTTTCAAGAAAACAACCTTTTTATAAATAAAACCCAAACCAAATAATACTAGTGATATTTTTGAAGGGAAACAAATTTAAATGGAAAAAAATTAAATAAAAACAACTTTAAATTAAATTCACTTTCTTTTTAAATTACCAAAAAAAACAAATGATGATGGTAAGTGTAATATAACCAATGAGTACTAGTCATGGAAACACCCCTAGGCACTATCTAGTTGTGGGGCCCTAGGTACATCTTATCTCAGTGTAAAATTAATCATAACCAATAACCTTCTTGTGAATGAAACACTATGAGGAGAAACCCAAGTGGCCTAGTGGACCCAAAACATCATCATAGTTTAGTTAGTGTTGTCATATTCAATCTTGATAAGTGAAACAGGGATGAGACCACTACTAGATAAATAGCATACTAGTCCTATTCCACCTAGCTAGATACTCAGGTTTCTATTTTGTGCTCAATCATGTTTCACACATCAATTAACACCACTTACATAATTTTACAACCAAAATAAGAATATAATATCATAAACCACCACTTTCACATTAAGAACCCATTCTTGAGAACTTACGCACACTGAAACCATTACAAATCACTTCAAAAAACTGGAGGAACACCACTTCCCCAAGAATTTATAAACAACCTTTCCACATTTTATGAAAAATATGCAACTCTAAAAACATTCCAAATGGGATTTTATGTTTATGCACCCAAATACATTTACCAAAACATTTTCAAATCATTTCTAAAACCATCTTCAAGTGTAAAATTCCAAACAAGCCTTTACACTATTTGGAAAGCAATCATGTTGCAAAATACCCAATGGTTCATACATTCAAACATAATTTGAAACCACTTTCATATCATTTGAAAACCAAGAGGCCATTTTTGAAAAATTGAGATCTCTAAGAGAAGAGAGGGATAGGGGATAATTTTTTTGAAATATGGGTCTTTGAATTGAGTAAATTTTATTCAAGACCATTATCATTTATGTTTCCATACATGTGTGCATTCCAAGTGACCATGGATATTCCCACATCCAATGGTTCACCACAAACCTCCGTGAAGTTACCCAAAAATTCATTTTTAAAGAAACACCACATGTTATCAAACCAACACTACTAACCCCACACATGGTCCATGCCATAAAAATCACCAATTTCACAAATACTATAAAAAACACACAATCCAACAATGATATCATAATATAATTAATTTTTTAGGTCCAATAGGCTGAATACCCTGAGAGGGGGTGAATCAGGGTATGAAAGATTAAAAATTTTCTACTTCAGATCTTGTTTCGTTATTAAACAAAACTCAATTCTCTATTCCTCCCATAGTATTATATGAACAGATATGAAATCATGTACCGAACACAGTGATTTTTACGTTGTTCACCCTCACTGGGCTATATCCAAGGAGCATACAATAGTGATATGAATATATATCAAATTGACTAAGGGTCACTGTTAATAATGAGTGAAATGATCAGGCTAGATCTTTTATGCCCATGATCACTTCCATTACAAGTTTTAGGGTCTTCTAACTGAATTCCCAAGGGTCACTCCCTGTGATTATTTTTTTGGCTCACTGCCGGTGGAAAGGGTCGCCTTCTTCCTCTTCTTGCACACTCACTACTCTTGGAAAGGAATCCACACACAGTTTATAGACATTTAGGTAAAACACAGTTTATGGACTTGTAGGTCCCTATATTTCATGAATTCCTACATCCTCAACTATAGTTAGATGCTCTGTTGAAGTTTCTCTTCACTTATAGATGAATTCCACCTTCCTGTGTACTGTTAGGTACAGAAAAATAATTTCAAAAACTGATTCGAAGCTTTTGAAAGATTCCTTGTAAAAATCACAAACCACCGTGTCCCACTATGTACTGTGTACTAGTTACAGTACACGAAATACCTCATCCACATATTTCTTCCTCTTCGGTGAACCTTCCTTCATCTTTGGACTGCCTCTAACTTAGCTATCGCATACCGCCTCCACGTACCAGCTCTACAAATATCCTCAACAAATCACCCTTTGTCTGTGAAGTGTTATCTGTTCACGAACATCCTTCGCTAACCACTAGAATACCACACCTTATTCCTCCACATACCATGTCCTGTGTGGGTTACAGTTCTCCACAAAAATCTTCTGTGGAATTTCTTCTGCGCGAACCACTTCAGCCTTCGCGGAATCATCGCTCGTAAACTTCCTTCAGACTTTGCTGAATTCTAGGATCAAAAAGGTGTTCTCTATTGATATTCAATCTAACTTCTAATCAGTGGGATTATAAATTTTTATATAAGAAATGATATCCACAATATACAATATTCCAAGATTTACCAAATCATTGATTCCGTACAGCCTCCACCGCATACCGATCCTCATGCCGCCACAAACCGCAAGCCTTCCTGTGAACCATTTTTTATACGTGGTCTTCATACTACCTCTGCTCTTATGTGGTCAATATCCTCCTTTAGCATCAAGTCATATGCGAACCACACCTCCTTATACCGTGAATCATTTTCGGTTTTGTGAACCATTCCTACATACCTTTCCTTATCCCAGTACACAGCTAAATACCCTTTCCAGACGTGGTACACGATCCTTGTTCCGGGCTCTGAATTTCTCTTCCTTTTATGATTTTGTTCACCATTATTAACTCCACCCTGTCCTATAAAGAAAACCTTATATTTCCAAACACAAATTCCCAATTTTGAGGCCCAAAAATTTGGAAAATACTAGGAAACTACGATACCTTAAATGACTATCTTCAGAAAAAACCAACAACACTCACTTGCGGTCATCTAGATTTGTCAAAAAACATAATAACCACCCAAAACACATTGAGAGGACACATCAAGGGATTTTTTCCCAATAATATCTCCCCTTTTTGTTGACAACTCTTCTCATAACAATTCTATACATTTTGATACCTCACTAAAACTTCTTCCATCTTCAACCACCATTCACTTCACGCAATAAAAATAGTGATCAAGGATTTAATCAACACATACTCTAACCCCACATGAGCCATGATCGGCATGAAAATAAGACTATAATGAAAATTTCATCAATGAATCACTTCATTGATAATAACCAATTTTGATACCTTACAAATACAAATAAACTGCTTTCATCACGAACCTCAACTATCATGATATGTAACTTTGATCGAACACTTCTAGAATCATCAGATATAATGCTCCCCTTATATTATATCCTCTAAATATATTTCTCTCATATTACACCCCCCATATCTCATTATTCCACATAACAGCTTCTCTCCATGTCTTTTCTCCCCCTGTAATAGTAACACTTTCTCCCCCTTTGTCAATGAACCCAAAGAGTAGTTCAATGATGTCTGTAATAGGGTAAAGAACACATATCTACATATTAGGGAAAAACATTTCATATCTCAGGGAGAGGGGTCCCACATCCACACTTTTTCAAGTGAGGTAAGTTTATTAGACACCCAGATCCAGTTGATGCCTTTCAAATCCTTCTTTGGGTAAGGCCTTTGTCAGAATATCCGTAACCAGTTGTTTTGTAGGAACATATTCCAACTTCATAAGCCTTTGATCAGCCTTATCCATGATAAAATGACATTTTATTTCAATGTGATTTGTCCTTGAGTGATGGAAAATATTTTTGATAAAATTTATAGCACCTTAATTATCACAATGGAATTAGATCCGATATTTCACTTCAATTCCCATATCACCAAGTTGTTGCTTCATCAATAATAGCTGCATCCAATATTGAGTAGCCACAATGTATTCATCTTTTGCAGTGCTCAATGAAGTTCAATATTTTTTCTTACTTAACCAAGAAATACACAATCCTCCAAGATAAAATGTGCTTTAGGACATTGATTTGCTATTGTCTGCTGATCTGGACCAATTTTCATCTATATATCCCAATAACTCTAGCTGAGATTTTTCATTATACATTGAACCAAAATCCATAGGTCCCTTAATATACCAAAGTATTCTTTTAACTACAATCATGTGTCTCTCCTTGTGATTGCTTTGATACCTCGCTACTTTTCATGTGTAAATACAATATAGGGGCTTTTTATTTTCAAGTAAAACAGACTTATAATGATTTACCTGTATTATGTGATATTAACTGCCTGGATTTCATCATCCCATGATAGTTTCAATAATGTAGTGATCAGAGTCTTCATCTCTTTAGAATTATTCTTTCCCAACCTTCATAAAACCTCATTGTTATATTTATATTGAGAAATAAAAGTTACATTCCCTCTTTGTGTCACCAGTATGCCAAGGAAAAATGTCATGTCACCAATCATTGACATTTCGAGCTCGCTTTTCATGAATTTAGACAACTGGATGCATTGTGATTCATCTGATCCACCAATGATTATGTCAACGACATAAACGAGCACCATCATCCTCTAACTACTGTCATTATTGAAATAGATATTTTAATCAACTCCACCATGCTGGAAACTGATCTTCTTTAGAAATTGGTCAAGCCTTGAATACCATGCTCTAGGTGCTTGGTTCTGACCATATAAATCCTTCTTCAGCTGAAAAACTTTTTTATCATCTTCATGAATAAGAAAACTATCTGGTTTCTCAATGTAAAATTATTCTTCCAAAACTCCATTTAGAAATTCTAACCTGACATCCATCTGAAAAACCTTAAAACTTCTTTGCATTATTATGGCCAAGAATAATCTTATTGCCTCCAACCATGAAAAAGGTGAAAATGCCTCATCAACATCAATACCCTCTATCTAGGAGTACCCTTTGCACACCAGTCATTCTTTTTATCGAATAACAACACCATATTCATTAATTTTGTAGTGAGATACCCATTTTTTCAGATGACATTCTATTTTTATGGTCTCAAAACAATTTCCCATGTTTGATTCTTTTCAATTTTCTTAAGCTCTTCATTCTTTGTTTGAACCCAGTACTCATCTCCAGCTACTTCATAAAAAAAATTAGGTTTCATCTATGATAATTATAATACCTGTTATAGAGTCTTCATTCTCATTTTCTATACCGGTGTTGTCTGATCACTAATTTTGTTTTTCCTGTCAATTTCATCTCTTCTCACTAGTTTCTGGACAGACACTGATTTATTCTAATCATCTAAGTCTTCTTCAAAATTATCCTCTGGAGTTAGAGTGTCTCTCTATCTTCTCATCTCTTCATCACTATCCTCTTGAGCCTGATCAAGTATTTTATGAATATTTTGTTCATTTTCTACAATAGTCACATCATAATTTTCAAGTATCTTTCCCAGCCACTTATTTAAGAATTTATATGCTTTTCTATTCTTTTAGTGGCTAATAAATATCCCTTCATCCCCATGGTATTCAAATTTATTATGTTTCTCCTTATTGATAATGAAACATTTACTTTTGAATATTCAAAAGTACTTCAAAATTGGATTATTTCCATTCAATAACTCATATGGAGTCTTATGATATTTTATACAAAGTAAAGCTCTATTTTAAGTGTATATTGTTGTCATCAATGCTTCTTTCCAAAATTTATTTGAAAGGTATTTCTCAATGAGAATTGTTATAGCCATGTTGTTGGAAATCCAATTTCTTCTCCCAACTACCCTATTCTACTGTGAAGTTCTTACTCCTGAAACTTGATTCCTTATTCCTTTTTTTTGAGATAATTCTCCACTTGGATTTTTTCAACTCTATTCCATTATCTATTTGAATCGTCCAGATTTTCTGACCATGCATCTTTTCGTATTCTCATCGATATCTTGTAATGCAACTGAACACTTTAGATTTTTGGGGGATTATTGAAACCCATTCCATTATGTGATATTCATCAATGAAGAGAACATAATATTTCCACCCATCAATAGCCCTCAGAAAAATTGACCCAGATACATCAATATGAACCAAATCAAGAAATCTTGTTGACTTTTCTTCCATTGGATTATATGTCTTTTGAATGATCTTCCAATGTTGGAAGGAATCATATGTATGAGTAAAATCATGTGATAATCTAGGGAGATTTCAAGCTACCACATATTTTACTAGATCTTTCAAGGAATCTTTGATTATGTGGCCAAGATGCTTATGCCATAAATTGTTTTCTTCATTCGTGGAAAAAAATTACACATCTTATTCTCCTCTCATGAGGTAGAGATTCTCTTTCGTATGCTTTCCTTGAAACACAACAACACCATCCTTTTCATTGATGATACATAATTTCATGGAAAAACATATGGAATGTCCTGAGTCAGACAATTTACTAACACTAAGAAACTTGTGACTAAGCCCCTCAACAACCAAGACATTTTCTTTTCTCGTATCTTTTCCTCCAAACTTTTATTTTATTGAAACAATGATTTTTAATCCCCCATCATTACTAAATATTACGATACCTTCTTTATCATACCTGATTTCGGTCACTAGATCCTTATTTCCCATCACATGGGAAGTTCATCCACTCTCAATGATCCATATCCATGTGTGATCTGATGCCTTGAATGTAATTTTTGCGACCACTTCATACTTTTCTCTTTCCTTTTTCACCCAAGTATTTAACTTCATATTAGACATGGAATGATAATCTTGATCTTTCTCAGTATATGATGATCTAGCTTCAACCTGCAGAGATGAAAATCAATTTTGAATTTTCATCTCTCATAAAGATACATTTGGCTGCTTCAAATTAACAAATTCAGTTTTCCTTGGAATGTTCCTATGCATTGTTGATGTGAAATATATTGTCATATGTCTGAGTCCTTTACACCTAAAACAATGACTATCAAATTATGACCTATAATTTTGAGCTCTATTCAACCACCTTTGTTTGTCTTGTTCTCTTTGGTACCACTTTTCTATGGAACATACATTTTTAGAATGTCCCATATTACCAAAACAATAGTATCTTATGTGAGGTACATTCTTATGTGGCAATGATGCACTACTAGTTATTCCTCTATTTCTTTGAATCTTATAATTATGCTTCATACCCAAATCAATATTCAATATTGGAGTGGGTTCTTATTGTATGACTTGAACTATAACTACTTTTTGTTTTAAATCAAGCCATATACCATCCTTATCATTCAGAATTGATTGTTTCTTATATTTTTATGGACCACTCTACATAAATATCATCATATCTATTGCATGTATGATCTTATTTACTAATGTAAAACTGAGAGTAATCAGTTTCTCCTAGTCTTCAATTTTTTATCATGGATTGATGAATTCCTCTTCTAGTTGTTTGATACATTTGATATGATCTTTTCTAGTTTCATTCAAACTTTTGAATTCCATTTTTTATTCTTCAATTTTGAGTTTGTACTCAACTACATTTTCTAATATTTCTATCATTGAAGACCTTAGCTTTTCAATTTCTTTATTCAACTCAGAATTCTCTTCTTTGTACTACTTCATATAGATTTTGGCGTCACGAATAGCTTTGTTAGCTTTCTTTGTTTTGGATCCCAAAAAATATACCTCTTCAAGGACATATTCTTATTTAGCCCAAAGATCAACTCTTCTATAAATTTCTCCTCTTTCATTGTCACTTTCTTCTATAGTTAAATAATTTTCATCAACTTCCACCAAAGCATCTACTTTATGATTTGTATAGTCCTCCAACTCTTATGCCTTAGATTATTCTGAACTTTAATCCTATTTTGAAAGAAGATTCTTCCTTTGGAATAACATTCTCCTAGTACTTCTCCTCTATTTCTCATTTGATGAATACTTCTATTGAAAAAAATTATCATTTTATTCATTTTCATCATCAAACTTCTTAGGACACTTTGCTACAAAATTTCCAATCTTTTTGCATCGAAAGAATGAAAATGGAAGTTTACCTTTGAACCACTCTTTTCCCCTTTGCATATTGGAGGAGAGAAATGACATGAAATCATCCATATCATCCTCCTCAAGACTATTTTAAATAGAGAGATTATTTATGGCCTTGAATCCCACTTCCTTATACTCCCCCTTTCCTATTGCATCGTTATCATCATTTCTCATTTTATTTGCTACAATGGAACCGTTTAGGTTATCTAATGTCATCTCTTTTGGGTCTTTGTCTTACAATACTAAAACTTTTAGATTGAACCATGGTGGAAGTTTCCTTAAGATAAATTTCAAAATATTTATATATTCAATGACTTCTCCAAGACCCTACATGTCTTCCACAATAATATTTAACTAGTCGAAGAATGCATCAACAGTATCATTAGAATTCCTTCTGAGATCCTCATACTTGTTCCATAGAACCTCCAGCTTTACTTCTTGGACTTTTGTGTTATCCTCATAAATGTTCAATAATTTTTCACACATTGCATGTGATGTTTTACAAGACATAACCTTCGTATAAATTTCATTTTATAGGGATCCCCATAAAGTATTGAACCCTTTAGAATTAGTATCCAATTCTCTTATTTCATCTTATGATAAACCACAACTATTAATGTCAGATGATATTCCATGCATAGCTACTGTGAAGACATCCATCCTTGCTGATCAGAAGCAGTGCTGCATTCGATTCTTCCATAGTTGAAAATTATTTCCCTCGAAGATCTGAATTCCTTTATGATTGACCACCTCCATTTCTTCTTTTGAGAGAGAAACACGGACTTTCAACATTTTCCTTTGATACCAATTGTTAGGTCTAGTATATTGAATACCCTGAGAGGGGTGGGTGAATCAGGGTATGACAAATTAAAATTTTTCCCCTTTGCATCTTGTTTCATTGTTAAACAAAACTCAATCCTATTTTCCTCCCATATCAGTATATGAATTGATATGAAATCATGCATAGAAAATAGTGATTTTTCTTGGTTCACCCTCACTGGGCTACATCCAAGGAGCATACAATGTAAATATTCTGATTTATCAAATTCACTAAGGCTCACTACCAATAATGAGTACGATGTTCAAGATAGATCTTTTATTCCTAGGCTCACTTCCTTTAAAAGTTATAGGTTCTTCTCACTTCATTCCCAAGGGTCACTCCCTATGCCTCTTTCTCTGTCTCACTGCCGGTAGACAGAGTCACCATCTTCCTCTTCCTATGCTCACTACTCTTGAAAATGAATCCACACACAATTTATAGAATTATAGGTAAAACAAAGTTTATGGACATGTAGGTCCCTTAATTTTCATGAATTAATTCATCCTCAACTATAGGTAGATGCTATGTTGATGTTTCATTTTCACCTGTATATGAATTCCACCTTCTCAGGTACTGTTAGGTACCAAAAAATACTTTCAAAAACTGATTCGAAGCTTTTAAAAGCTTACTTTTGAACATTTCAAACCACCTTGTCCCACCATGTACTGTGTACCGGGTATTTTATGTGGAACACCTCCTCATCATATTGATTCCTCTTCTACGAACCTCCATTCATCTGTAGACTGCCTCCGCCTTCGCTATCGCGTACCACCTCTGCGTACTGACTCTGCGAACCTCCTCTGTGAATCACCCTATGTTCACGAACTGCTCTATGTTCATGGAATACCTTCACTAACCATCGACGCACTACACCTTCTTCCTCTGCATACCCTATCCGATGAGGGTTATAGTTCTCCGTAAAAACTGTTGGCAGAATTTCATTAATGCAAACCACTTCAGCCTTCGCAGAATTATCCCTCGTAAACTTCCTTCAGAATTTGCTGAATTCTCATATCAGAAAGGTGTTCTTTGATGATATTATATATCACTTATAATAGGTGTGATTAGTGATTATTATATAGTAAAATATATCTACAGTATCTGCTAATCTAAGATTTACCAAATCTTTGATTCGGTACAGCCTCCACCGCATACCGATCCTCCGGCAGTCGCAAACCGTATGCCTTCCTGTGAACCATTTTTTATACGTGGTCTGCGTACCTCCTCTACTCCTATGTGTTTGATCTCCTCCACCTATGTCAAGTAATTAATGTACCACACCATCACCTTCTAGGAAATGCTTTCTGTTTCATGAACCTTTCCTGTGTACCTTTCCAGCTCCCTAGTATGTGGCTGCATACCCTTCCCGAGCATGGTACGTGATCCATGTCTCAGGCTCCACATTTTTGTTCCTTTGCCGATTCGATTCACCATTCTTCACACTGCCCAGTCCTATGAATAAATCCTTATATTTACAAACACAAATTCCCAATTTTGCGGCCCACAAGTTAGGAAAACACTAGAAACTACACCACCTTAAAAACTTGTCTTCGGAAAAAAACCAACCATACTCACTCACGGTCATCTGGCTTTGTCAAAAAACAAAGTCAACACCCAAAAATCATTGAGAGGAAACATCAAAGGATATTCTAACAACAAAATTTTTGACACCAATAAAAGTGAAAAATTTCATTTTAAAGAGACAATAGACATTTTATCAAACACCTAGTGTGCATATAAAGTGTTAAAATTAGAGAAACCCCTTTTAAAAACCACTTCCACTAATTTTTTCCAACATATATACATCATACCAAGAAATTAAAACATACCACAAGAATTAAAAACACATTTTCATATGATTTAATAATCTACAAGCATCAATGGAATGATTCATAAAGGAAAATAATAGAAACACCTACCTCAACGGTGTGTGGATGCGATCAAACATCAAGGGAAGGAAAAACTAATCACCAAAGAAAAACTGCACACCATAAAATCAAGTAAATTGACCGAAATCATCTAAACATGACCCTATGATTTGGAAAAAAAGGGGTCTAATCCAAAATAGATCAATGTTATGAGAGATGGGAAGAGGAGAAGAGGAATGGGGAAGATTTGATAAAGAATCACTAACCTTTCTTGATAAATCTCCCAAAAAGTGTCTCGGAATAAAAAACAAAAGAAGGGGGATCCCTCTGGTTGATATCCAAAACATATTTATTCAAATGGGATGTGGAGTTAGCCAAAAACAATTTGTAGGTTAAAATTTATTAACCTTCTAATGGGATGCACGGTTTTATTTTACGGTTTTGTAAACTGTGTGCATACCATGTGAAGGATATTGTAAAAAATATGAAACTTTTCAATTTTAAGTTGCATGGTTTACCCAAACTATGCAACATAAACCTCCAAATTTTTAGATTTTTTCTAATACACTTCACACGGTTTGTTCACGGTTTAAAAACCGGTGCAGCAAAACTGTGCAACCCATTATGAGCTTAATATATTTAAACCTGAAAATAGTATGTGGGTGATTCCACCTCCCATTTAAATCCATATTTGTTTTCTAATCGACTATAGGACACCCCTCCCCCATAATTATTCTTTATTTTGGGATACTTTTGTGGTGATTTCTCAAGAAAGGTTAGTGATTATTTATTCATTCTTCATCAAATCTTCCTTATTCCTCTTCTCCTCTTCCCCCTCTCTCATCTCATAGTTTTATTTTGGGTTATAACCATTTTGGGAAAAACATAGGGTTAGGTTAGGATTATTTAGTCAATTTATTTGATTTTAGGATGTGAAGTTCATCCATGGGTCTTAGTTCTTCCTTCCCTTATTGTTTTATCACATATGCACACCATTGAGGTAGGTGTTTCCATTATTTTCCATTATTACTAATTCAATTTATGATTTTAGATTTTTAAATAATATTAGAATTTGTTTCTCTTGGTTATGGTATGTTTTTATTTCTTGGTATTATGTTTTTATATTTCAAAAATTTAGTGGAATTTGTTTTTAAAGGGGGTTCTCTAATTTTAACATTTGGTCTGCACACTAGGTGTTTGTTAAAATGTCTATTGTATCTTTAAAATGAAATTGTTCATTTTTATTGGTGTAAAACATTTATTATATTATGATATCATTTTTTCATTTTGTTTTTGGAATCATATGTGGAAAATTGGTGATTTTTATGGCATGGACCATGTGTGGGGTTTGTAGTGTTGGTTTGATAATATGTTAGGTTTTTCTAAAAATGATTTTGTGGGTAACTTCACCGAGCCTTGTAGTGAACCATCGGATTTAGGCACATCTCGTGGTGCTTGGAATGCACACATGGATGGTCACACAAATGATAATGTTCTTGAATAAAATTTACTCAATTCAAATAACCAGATTTCAAAACACTTATCCCCCTCTCCCTCTCTTCTCTTCAAGCTCTCAATGTTTCACAAATGGCATCTTGGTTTTCAAGTGATTTGAAATTGTTTTCAAATTATGTTCGAAAGTATGAACCATTGGGTATTTTAGAACATAGTTGGTTTTTAAATTGTTTAAATGCCCGTTTAGAACTGTACACTTGAATATGGTTTTAGAAAATATTTGGAAATGTTTTGGTAAATGTATTAGTGTGTGTAAACATAAAGGCCCATTTGGAATGTTTTTAGAGTTTCATGTTTTTTCAAAAATGTGGAAAGTATGGTTTAAAAAATTATTGGGGAAGTGGTTTATTCATGGTTTTTGAAGTAATTTGTAAAGGTTTTGGTGTGCGTAAGTTTTCAAGAATGGGTTTGTGATGTGAAAGTGGTGGTTTATGATATGTGATACATGGTTTAGTTGTTAAATTGTGTAAGTGGTGTTAAGTGATGTGTGAAACTTGATTGAGAACAAAAGGGAAACTTGGGTATCTAGGTGTGAAGACTAAGACTGGTATGTTAGTGACCTGGTAGTGGCCTCGTACCTATTTTACATAGCAATATTGATGATGACAACACTAACTAATCTATAATGATGTTTGGGGACCAGAAGTTCATTGGGGTTTCCCTCCTAGTTGTTCATGTAGATAATTTTATTTGTTATGGTTACTTTTACACCGAGATACGATGTACATAGGTCCACGTAGCTATATAGTTCCTAAGGGAGTGCCCGTGATTAGTGCTCATTAGTTATATTGCATGTATCGTTGGCATATGGTATATTTTCTTGGTAATTTCTAAAGAAATTGCATTTAATTAATGTTGTTTTTCTTTAAAATTGTTTTCAATTTAAGGTTTTTACCCTTGAAAATTGTCACTAGTATTATTTGGTTTGATTTTTTGTTATAAAATGGTTGTTTTCTTGAAAAATGGATTGTGGCGTTTGTTGGCCATTAACATGGGAAAGATGTGTTTATTAAATAAAATGTGAAAAATATATTTTTTGTAATTTTATCTCAAACTAGTTTTAAAAGACTTTTTTTTAAAGGAAACACTTGGACTCTATAGTGATTACATACTGAGCTGTTAGCTCACACCCTACCTATACCACTTGATGTTGGTAGACCCGAGTTGTTTTGTAGCTTTAGAATTTGCTCAAGTTTTCTAGATTAGGTTCTCTTCGTTGGAGCAGGTTTGGTCTTATGGTTGGAGGTGACCAAGAGGTCACATAGAGATAGTGGTAGCTTGGTCCAGTTTTTGTTTTTCCTTGATTTCATTTTTTGTATTTTATTTTTCAGTTTGTTTAGTTGTATATTGTATCAAGATCATCTATTTATTTATTTATGTTTAGTTGTGGGTTATTGTTGCATGCTCAATTTGATTAGTTTATTTATTTGATCTTGTTTATTGGGATAAAATCGTTCCCACTCGATTTATATCTAATTCTCAACACTAGTTGTCAACTCGTGGGGATCAGGAATGCAATTTGGGAAATGTCATAGACCGGCTCAAGTGACCGGTACAGGGTCGACCCGAGTTGGTTTGTAACGCTCCTTTACAAAGGATATGAATATTTGGTCAGGGTTTCAAGTTATATTTGAGGTTAATTAGACCATTTTTGATACTACATAGAGTTGGTTATGTGGCATACCGCTTGGCTCTAACTCCACTATTAAAGTGGATGCACGATGTCTTCCACATATCCCAGTTGAGGAGATACGGGCATGACCCATCACACTTCATAAACTATGGTGATATGGACATCCATAATGAGGCAAATTTTAAGGATTACCTGGTGGAGATTGAGGACTGATAGGATATGACCCCTAATTGGTGGTGGGTTCCTCTAGTGCATGTTTGGTGGTATCACGGGGATCGTTAGGACAACATATGGGAGATGGAGGCTCATATTCATGCTCAGTATCCACATTTTTTGTTTAGCACTTATTTTGGATTTGTTGGACGTAAAGACCTAAGTTGGGGAGAACATAATGTCCCAGATTTTCCATGTAAACTTTTTAAAAATTATATGGGATTATTTCGATACCAGGAACTAAGAAGACACGTGATTTTGAGGCCCAAGGTGCCTGGAATAAAAGTTTGAACTATTTTATGTAATTAAAATAGTGTGCATGAGTGGTTTTCTAGAAAAGTGAGATAACTTATAAAACAGTTCCTAGATCAAAAATATGATGGCACCATTGCATTCAAAATAGCGGTTTTTAACTAAGCAGGGCCCAACATCAATCGGTGCAGGTAGACTACTGAAAATATTTTTTGGACATTTAAAAGAAGAATAAAAATAAACTTAAAAAATTTAAATTATTTATTTTAAGTGGTTCGCAGAGATGTCGTGACATTGTGTCACCACAATGGGGAATCCCATTTTCTCTCTTAAATAATGTAGTGTGGCGACGCGACACGCTATAATGCAACGGTGGGGAAAAGCGCTTTCCTTACATCCATAATTAAATAGGAATCCAGGGTTAAGTGAACAACCCTGTAATTCATCTAGCGAGTGGCGACGGACCTCTCTCCAACAAACACTGGTGGATTGAGAATCGCTGACAATGAATTGGAGAGCAGAATCTGGATCAAAGATCGATGGATCAACAAATGGTGATACAACTTTGCCCTTCTTCAACGATCAATCCAAACGCTAGGTAGAGGTTTTATTTCATCATGAATTTCATTCCTTGTTCTTGAATCCAATAATGAACGCAGCCCAAATCATGAATCGGTTGATCCGTGGTTTGGTTGTTCTTACAGGATGAACAATTACCAGGATTTAAGGGATTAAATATTAGTGATTTATCCATGTTCTTTTGTCCCCCTTTTCTAACGGGATGAATGAAGGCCAAAATGAACAAGGATGATTTTTTATTTAATGGTGTTCTTGGGCCTATTTGTTTAACCCTATTATTCATTCTTCATTATTCGCTTACGGACCCCCATGGTCACATCGGGCTTTTACGAGGGGTTCCATATGTGGTCGGACCCCTGAAGTGACATCAAGATGAATTAGAGTCCATAAAAGTGATGGTGGTGACCCAAGGATTGAAATGGCATTCTCAGTTCAAAAAATGGACCACTGCAGCGATTGTGGTGCTTGTGAAAGAAAAGCTATTATCGCGTAGTGGAATCGTGACCACCCAGTAGTAGGCAGCTGCCGACATGACGGCCGGAGGTCAAGGGTCCTGCAGCAGTGTGGCCACCTGTAGTGATTAGTAGTCGTGGCCAGGGTGGTCTGTGGCAGTGTAGACTATGTGCAAGAGGAGCGGCTAGCCCAAAGATGGCCACATTGACCAGGTCGATACGGTCGCCTAACCACGTCTACTAAGTGGTAGGGTTGTGGCCCGTGTTCTATTCTATATTTGACATACTAGTCCACACATGCAGGCCAGGCTGGAAAAAAACCAGGCTGTCGGGCGGCTTAGCGGGCAAGACCATGCGGCCTAGTGGGTTGTGGTCCA
The DNA here is from genome assembly GCA_963277665.1 of Viscum album. Taxonomy (NCBI): domain Eukaryota; kingdom Viridiplantae; phylum Streptophyta; class Magnoliopsida; order Santalales; family Viscaceae; genus Viscum; species Viscum album. The sequence goes on from OY728155.1 coordinate 2,012,102,132, forward strand.
GTGGCCCAATGGGCCTGGCCTTTGTTCCAAGCCAGTTTTGGCCATCCCAGACTTAACCTAGTCGGGTCGGCTTAGATCCAAACCCAACCGACCCCTTTTTACTAAAATGACCATAACTCTCAAATGGTGCATCCTTTCGACAAGTTGTTTATGGAATTAGGACCCTTATGATGAGGCGGTCCTTTTGATATATTGTATGTGGGTTTTAATGAATGTTTTCATACAAACTGTTGAATCCAGGCATAGGTTCACCTGAAATGATCATGCTACGATAGGAATCCTATGGCTAAGACCTACATGGATTAAGTCTCCTACAAACTGTGAAATACACATAGTAAGTCCCCAATGAAGACTCGGAGTAGCTCTCCTACGAAGAAGCATAGTAGATCTTCTAAGAAGACACGGATTAGGTCTCTTGTGAAGATGCTGAGTCGGTCTTGTGCAAAGACATGGAGTATGTCTCCTTCGAAGATGCGGAGTAGGTCTCCTACAAAGACACGGAGTAGGTATCCGGTGAAGATATAAAGTAGGTCTTCTGTGAAGACACGGACTAGGTCTCTTGTGAATACGCGGGGTAGGTCTCTTATGAAGATACGGAGTGAGCCTCCTATAGAGACTATATGTCTCATCGGATTTGATTATTCCTAGACTTTATTAAGTATATTTAGGCTATAGACATCTACCTAGTGTGATCTGACTCTAGTGACTCTATCAACTATATCTTGATTTTTGGTTTTTCCTTTCTATTTTATGGGTCCCTACTAAGTATTTTTTTACTCACCCCTACACGGGATTCACCCACACACGTCATGTCTTGTGCAGACGATCAACATCATTGACGGATTCCTTGGTGGGTCAGGGATAAGTAGTGCATTATGGTGACCAGACATATGTGGTATGCTTCAACAATATTCAAATAGCTTGATGTACCAACCCTTCAGGTAGGGACTTCTTCATACAGACTTTAAGAGCTTGCAACGTTTCAGTTTTGGTTGGTCTTGTTCTGGCCATGTTTACTTTTTAGTTTTGTATTGTTACTCTCAATGGTTGTCGTAGTGGAATGCATGATTTTTTACTCAATATTTTTAGTTTTAGTGCTTTTGTTTGGAGATGGGATTGTGTGTACAAGTACTTAGGAAAACGCATCCTCTTTGTGTGATATGCCTACTTGGAGCTAGTCGCCAACCCCTAGCCTCTAGGAGGGGGACTTGGGGAAGTCACAGCATGCACCTTGGAGGAGGGGTTGTGAAAATTGAGGCCCCTTTAATGCATCTATTTCTTATACTTTTCTCTCACAATAGGGGAAACTCACGATATACTTCTAGAGTTAATTTATCCCCTATGATATTGACTTCATCCATGACTATGGATGATTAAATCTTGATTAATCTATGTGAGTTTCCCTTCTATTTAACTCGATGTTCCTCCCATATCTATTAGTTAATTGAATATATATGCCAACATAGGTATTTAATTCTGAGATATTAATCTATAATTTATTTTTTGATGAATCAAGATTCATTCTATGGATATTTGGAATGCAGACTAGGTCATGCTTTTTTTGTATGTGATTTAGATATCAACTCTTAAAAATGATGATATTGGAATTGAAGAGATAAGGGTAGGAATTTCTTAAAATATTGGATATATATTTGAAATATTTTTGTGTTTGGTTTATTTATACCAAGAGTATAGAATATTTCTTATTTAGAGTGCCTATCATACATAGGGTGGCCCATGAGACCATAGATTGTGTGGTTTGTTTTTCATTGAAATATTTCTTATTTTTTTATTAATATTTCATAAGAAATTGAATTTTGATATGTGATGGTGTACCTTTCAACATAGTCTACCAATTATATAATGTATTATAACCTATAGAATTACTTTTGGTGATATATTGTTCATTGTTAACTAATTCCATTTTGGTTTTTTCAAAACCATTAGAATATCCATTTTAGTGTCATTTTGATGGGTGGACTTATTTGATGAATCCTAAACCTTATAGGGGAATTTATGGTGACATGAATCATTTGAATTATCTCTATATAAGATTTATAGTTCCTTTTCATGGCATTTTTAGCCTGATATAATTCCATACACTGTTGGAGGAGTCTCTATATGTGCCAGTATAATCTACCAATGGAGAACAACTTGGTATATGAGATAGAGTCTATTATTTGAGTATTCCAGAAATTATTAGCATTGAAGAAGAGATGTTATTCATGTGACCTAGGAGGAACTTGTTTTTATAGGTGAAATATTTTACATGGAGTTAACTAATTAATTTAGATAAATATGATCTATATTATTAAATCATAGCATCAAAATAGGTATACCTGGGATTCACAACGTCTTAATTAGCATGTGATCTATAGGTATATGGTTGATTGTATTCATGGGATGAAATTTACATCAAATCATATCACAGACTTCCATGTATAAGTGAAATTCTACTAAGGATGCATCGGTGGTTTCCTACATGGTTTATAATCACATCATGAAAGGGAATATTGATATGTTTGTATTATTACTTGGTATCTAGTGAAGGAAAAGGTATCGGTGATAGGTTTCTATGGAGTGTGGATTTAGGATATGATAGTACCACGAAAGGCTAGGGATTCTTTCCATTTCTCTTTTATTTATCATAATTTCCAGTTGTTTTATTATACATGTTGACCTACTACATTGGGGGTCTATTTATTACATTTATATAAATTGGGACGATATATCTTATAACATTTATTTGTGATATTATTTTTAATTTTATTTTTTTCAATTATAGTTATGTTATACTAACCTATGATGGAAAGGATTTACATGGTTATAGTCTCAAAACTTTACTTTATTCCCTTTCTTCTTATCTGATTCTTATTGCACATGGGGGGTGAAGTTATGTGGTACTTCAACTATAAACTAGTTATTCGAGTTATCCAGATACAAAATGGTATCAAATTACCTAAGGTACTTTATTAATATCTTTATATGATATGATAGAATTGTTTTAGGCTATATGGAACTCATATATGGGAGTTACCATGTGCCTAGATAGCTCATTTGTAATGTACCAATGAGTTACCGATTATTGGATTGTTGTTACAGTTATGTAGATTTTGAATATTCATGTATTATAAGTATGCACATAGGATTACATGTCATATATATACTTATTGTTTATTGGATATAATTTCATTAATGAAATTCCTTGATTTGTGAAAAAAATTGACTAAAATATCTATATTATATATTTCTATGATTTATCTTTGATGAAATGAATTATATATACTTTTTTTGTTGTTTTATATATATATATATATATATATATATTTGTGTGTGTGTGATTTTGATTAACATTCAGGTATAGAGGACTATTCTTGAGACTTGGTTATAACAAGGATGATCATACATTGTGTGTTTATATATCCTAGGATTGGTCTTCAGATATATAAAAACAAGGTGTACCTTATATATTCTTAATTGTGCCTGTAATAAAGTTGTTATAAGTCTTCTAAATATTTATTTGGAATTTATGAAAAATTATAACTCAAAGATTCTAGATTGAACTTGCTAGGGTTGATATCACTATTCCAGAACAAGTTATGTATAATGATGAAATTCAGGATGATCATATGCATATAATTATGGTTTAAGAGGTAAACTCACCATAGTATGCAGCCATTCAAATTTCTCCTTATAAGGGTGGATATACGTAAAGGAACATCTTTAATTATGCTCTATATTTTAAAATCCAGCATGAATCACAATTCATCGAAACTGGTGGTCCTCATGGTATCGATGAACAGATTGATAATATTATGGAAATATTTGACATAATGGATAATAATAGGTATATTATGGTTTATCTTTCATAATTTATGCTTTAGGGATCCACCATGAGGTGTTAGGGTGTGATGGGCAGGGAAGTTAGGCTTGAGGGTCTCACATTGGTGGAACTGTGTGAGTTTTTCATTATTGTGTACATCCCTTACATAATGAATATTGACTAAGTTGAAGATTTTATAGAGAATTATTATAACGTACAAACCCTAGTTTCCTAGAGTAGGTGCATTATTTATTACATTGGAAAGATTACAAGGAATCAAGTCTTGATGGACCGATCAATTAAGTAGCCTTGGAAATAATAGATATAAACATAAGTTTTACATTACATCTTAAAATGATAAAACAACATATTATCCCCTATGAAAAATCTCATATATTTTATAATATCCCTTCAGTTAAATCATAATATAATTCCTCACATCCTGGGGAAAATGAAACATAAGAAATGGGTGACCTCAGATGCTCAGTAGGGATAAACAATATAGCAGAAGCTATCATAATAAAGCATAAACTTTTAAGGCAAGGTATAAAGCTGAAACAAAAGACTTTTAAACAAAATCTTCAGCATAATATGAAAAGAATAAATCAAATACATCAAATTAAACTTTTACATGGATATTATACTAGTTGAATAATTACATGTAATAACTAACCTTATAAAGATGGAATACATAATGTGGTACATCTTAATCACACCGTCAAGGCTTTAGCCAAGACACCATATATAATTGGGTAATACATTAGACAAAAACCAAACATAATTGCCTCATAAGACCTACTAATTTATTGAGGGCATATATAGGGCCCCTAATAACACTAACAAAGTCCAATTCATTTTTATTATGAAAGGGGTAAAACATAACCAACATGAATATTCATATTAAAACTATCATATGAAATTTCATTACTTAAATAAAAAGTAATGAATGATATCAAAATAGCACATCCACAGTCAAACATATCATAAAACCTTAAATACAATATGTAAGATTGTATCATAATATATTAACCTTAATTAAGCATAAAATCCAATAAAGGATGTTTACATAGATGAAAGTGATCTAACAAAATCATTAAAACTGTTTTAGAAAAATCCCTTTTTTACTCTGAAATCATTTAAAAGAATACATAATTCCAAAAGAAAACATTTCCTTTGAAAATGACCTAGTAATATTATAAGATAATTTTCAAAATGTTAAGGCTTCATAATGGAGAAAAATTTCTTTTTGCACCATATAGGATAAAAGTAACATTCTTTCTTTAATTTGTCAAAAAATGTCATACAGTACCTCATTTGGGAAATGATAGAAAGATTCTTTTCAAAACATTTTATAAAAAGTCAAAAATGGGTATAAATGACTTTCCAAAATATTATAGGAATAAAAATATTATTTTTAAATAAATGTATATGAATCATGGATGTGGATGATAAATATGTCCCAGTAGATACTTAAGTATAAACAATCATAGATAATAATGAGATTGTGAAATTAACCCTTTACTTGTACTTTTATTTAGTTGAGAGTGTTTTAACCTCTTTTATAATGGTTAAAGTTTTTTAATAAATTATATAAGTACCATATACATATTTATGATATCATATACGATCCTCTTATCACATTTTGTTAATAATATTTCAGTATTAGCATTATTTTAGGCATTAACTGCTTTGTTTTCCTATGCATGTTTTGTTAAGTAAGACGTGTTTCTTATGAATAGGATATATTTTATTCAATTCCATAATTATATTAAGTTCATAAATATTATATTTAATTATCATATGTTGTTTATAATCATTCTTGAATTGTTAATTTGGATAATGAATCTCATCGCGTCTTGGAGATAGTAAGTTGTATGTATGCACGAGCAAAGATATCGTTATTTTAATGGTTAAATGTTATGGAAATGGATGGTATATTAATTATAAAGATTAATAATCATGTAATATTCATTATTTAAGTCCATTATACTAATAATTATACCCATACAAATAAATTAATGTTGAATAAAAAATTACACCACAGTGTTGAGATGGTAACCCGTACGTACGCACACATGGTGATATTATTATTTGTAGGATGGATAAAAAGATTAATATGGTTGTAACAAGATTATAATAAAATATCTGTATATGGATGATACTAGATTTATTACTTTGGTATGGAAACATAATAGAAATAGTAAGTATAAGAAGAAAAGAACTTTTAAAGAAGAGATAAAACGATTACCTCTTCTTCAGGTGTCTTCTTTTTATTTGCACAAAAGGAATCCTTAAAATGGTTTTCTTCCCAAAGGGTGTCATGTAGGATTAATGGGGGAAGTTGGCAGTATAATTTAGTGGGGTTTTTCTGAGCCAAATTCCTTTTTAGGTGTTATTTAAAGAGAAGGATAAGTGCCCTTTTATAAAAGAGGTGAGGGGAACCTTACGAAAATATTTAAATATTAATTTATTAAAAATTTATTTTCAGTTTATAATTGCAAAAAATTGATTTATATCTAGGATAAAATAATTATGGGTTGAAATAATCACAACCAATAAGTTTTATAAATGTTTTTTTACGAAATATAACCTTATCTTTTGGAATTAACCCTTAGTGAAATAAGTTAACTCTTACCATGTCTTCTTGTATTTTTATACTATATGGTTAATATAGTTACTATAAAATGACAAGAGAGCCTAACTAGGATCACTAAGGAAATTTTTAACACTATATAAGTCATTTTTAAGAATCTTATATTTTTATGACTTTTATATCATTTAATAAAACAGTGTTTGTTTTAAAAATTCATTTATGTCAATTTTGACACTATTGAGAAATTGATTTATTTTAAAGTCATAAAAAATTGTTTACTTCAAAAAAATCATTAAATCATCCCTAACATGTAATTTTTATCCAGAAAATTCTTGTATAGAAACAAAAAACCCAAATTACATTTATTTTAATATTTATAATATCATTTATTTCAATCTTTCATTAATAACGTAATAACTACATCAATATTGTGTCGTAAATAAATTTATTTATTTAATGTATAAAAATTATAAATAAAATATGATTATTTAGGAAATATTTTTATATTTATAATGACTATTTATATTCAAATATATCTTTTATATAACCCTATATTAAAATTGTTTTAGTAAAAAGATACATGTTTATGTTATATTTCTCTTTACTTTAAATTAATTAATATAACATGTCATTATCACACCCAAGTGGCTCCCAAATGAAAAAGGTTCAGACTAAAGATTTTGTTCATAGTACATGACTCATACCAAAATATTAGGACACATGTTAGGGTAGTTTTATATTATTATAATGTTATTTTTACCCTTATTTATTTAATTTACCCTTTAACCGTGTAAAATAAAAAAAAATTACTGAAGTTACTATTCATAATGCCTGAAGAAAAAAGATACCTATTTACATGATTTGGAACATCTGATTCCAAATATGAAATCCATTTTTCTAAATTCATAATGTATAAGTTTAATTAATTAATTTAAAATTAATTCTCATTGTGAAAACCAGAAAGTGGGTTTTAATGAAATAAAAACTATCAAAATATTGATATGTGTTTATGTCCAATTTAAATTTAAAATTACTTCTAATTATCAAAATTGGATTAATTTAGAAAAACATAATACAATTATACTTTAAAACCAATTAAAAATATAGTCTAACTATATAAATAATTTTGATGAAAAAGCAGATTTGAATTAAAATGCAGTATCTTTCACTGTTCATTAAAATATGATAGCTATTATAAAAACACCAAAAATTTATCCAAACTAAATTTTTATGTCATGCTTCTAAAGAATATGTATATTTTTTAAAATTTAATATATAAAAGTGTCAAATATTATATTTAAAAAAGGTTCTTCATTAAAATAGGATAAACTACATTTTTTAAAAAAAATTGTTTATCTTAAAAGTTGAATTTGTTCTTATATTATGTAAAATAATCACATAATATGAATTTTAAAATTATATGGGATATATAAAATTCAAAATTTGGTTAATACTATTCATAACTACTTTTTAAATGGCTAGTTTGATGGGTCATGGTGCACTCAAACTCTGTGTTGCGTGTGTTGATTCCATGACCGTTCTATACAAGAAATGGGGTTTGGTTTGTATTTTTTGTCAATACTCATTGGATGTTAAAAATGTTTTCCAAAAAAGTGATCATACAGTTCAACCGGACAACAGTATTGAAGGTGGCGTCATTTCTAAGTGTTTTCCAAATTTTTGGCCCTGAAAATCAGAAAATGGAGAAATGTGTGTTTGGAAAAGGGAGTTGCACAATAGATTGTATGTGCATTCGAAACTTGCGTGTAAGGCTTGTTTCGGGATCATAACGTTGAAAAATGTCAAAGTAATGAGCTGCATTAAAAATCTAGAGGTGTGTGTGGAAAATGGTTATTGCGCCAAAAGCATTGCTCGCAAAATGAGAGGTTTTGCGCGACACTATGGGTTTTGCACATGGGGGTCAGTGATGCATATAATTAAGAGGTTTCTACCTCATTCATTAGTGTTGAAGACTTAGCAAATATCTGAGGTCTGTTTCACATAAACATTGCATGAAAATTTAGTTGTGTGGAAAATTTGATATTGCGTGGAAAAGGTGTAGTTGCATGGAAAAGTTAAAGGTGCGCATAAAAGTTTAAGTTGTTCATAAAAGTTGAACTTACACACAAAAGTTGATGTTTCACATAAAAGGTGAATTTGTGTGTAAAGGTTGTAGTTTCATTAATGTTTTTCATGCAAAAATAAAAACTTGTGTGCACAGGGTAGGTGTTGCACGCAATTGTCAGTGTAAGCTGAATACAAGTTCTGAATATTCAGTTCAGTTGTTCAGTGCTTTTGTAACACTCCGACCCCAGTTACCCAGAGTTGGTTCAATATTACATAACATTGTCATGATCACAAAGGATCAAGTCTCAAAAGACCGATTAGTTTAGTAGCCTTGGAATAACTAGATACATTCATAAGTCTTACATTACATCATAAGGTAAAAAAACCTACAAAAAAATCTTGTCTTCATATCCCCTCATACTATCCCTACAGGTCATTCATAAATTACTTCTTCACATCCTGGGATAAATAAAACATTGAAAGGGGTGAGCTCATATGCTCAGTAAAGATAACAATATAGTAGAATCTTTCATAGATAATCATAAACACTTAAGGCAATGTATAACTAAAACAAAAGCCTTTTTAAACATGAACTTCGGCATAATATGGGAAAGATAAAATGAAATAATGACATTTAATTATTCACATGAGTATTCTACTAGTTGAATAATCACATGCAATATCAATAACCACTTTCATAATGATGGAATTCATAATTCCAGACAATCATAACAACGTAGCCAAGGCCTTGTGCCAAGACCACAAATAAGATTTTGTCAAGGCCTCGTGCCAAGACACTAGTTTGTCTCATGAGACATACCGATGCATCGAGGAGCTATAGTGGGATCCACCCATCACTTAATAAGTCTAATTCATTCCTCATATGAAAATTTGAAACATAACATAAACATTCGTATTAAAACTTGCATACGAAATGTCAATACTTTACCCACAAACCATGAATGGTATAAAAAATAGTACATCCACAGTCAACCATAACTCATTCAATAAAATATGGAATATTGTATTGTAATAAATTAACCTCAATCGAGAATAATAAAGGATATTGACATAGATGAAAATAATCATCAAAACTATTTGAGAGAAATATCACCCTTTTTCTTGAAATCATTTAAAAGTCACACTATTTGTCAAGAAGCCATTTAAAATAGATTTTAGAATCAATGTGTCCCATACTACTTTGAAACTTTAAAAAGGAATTTTGATTTGAAAAATTTAATGTCCATATAAATAAATCCTTAAAACCATTTTTAAAACATGGACATTAATGAGAAAGATTTAGAATAATCAATCTTTAAAACATTTTAAAATGATATTTTAGTTAGAGTTCCTAACCAACAGAGAGACACCTGAATAAAAATAATTGAGGAAATAAAAGATTTTTAATATCATGAGAATAAATGGATTCAAGATATATTATGTCAAAGTACATTATATACACCATATAAAAGTGATTTGGTGTATAACAATAAAGGAGTCTCAATGGAATGTAAATTGAGATGAAATATCTCATAAAGGCTGTATGCTTAGGTTAAGGATAAATTAACGACATAATTATGTGTGACAAATATAAATACACTCAATATGATTGGATATTAATTGTAAAACTATCAAATGGCATTCACACATATTCTTGTAAAAACATCACCAATGAATTGGATGTTTAACTCAACAAATTGAGATTGAGTAAAAATTACTCTTATCAAGTTCATACCGATGGCCTGATAATTTATAAATGGAGTGATTATGTGTATCAAAAGTATATCCACAGAAAGGGTATTGGAAATTATGACATAATCAAATTAATAGTGATTCTACACATAATCGTGGAGTATAATAATCAATGAAGTATGCGTAAAGCCAAATGAGTGGAAATTGAAATTTCAAATTCCCTTATCGATTAGGTAACTTACGAAACATACACCCATGAAAGAAGGATCATACAATGATAATTTAAATACCCATAAATTAAATTATATTACACAATGATTACAATTATGGGTAGTACACATACACCACATGCAATAAATAAGTAGTGAATAATGGAATTATCACGAAATTAAGAGTGAGATAAGAAACACTTACTTTGTACTTTTTCCTTGGTCGACGGTAATTTAACCTCCTGTATAATGGTGAAATAATTGTTATTTAATTATACAAGAATAATTTACATTAATATGATATCATATATGATCTTTTAACATTGATTTGTTAATCATATCTTAGTATTATCGTCATTTCGGGTGTTAACTTACTCGTTTTCCTTTATATTCTTTGTTACATAAGCTGTGTTTTTTATGAATAGTTTGTATCTTATTCATATCCAAAATTATATCAAGTCCTTAAACATTATTTTTAATCATCAAATGAGAATTATACTTGAATGGATATGATGGAGAATGAATCTCATCGCGTTCATGGAGACGGTAGTCCGTACGTACGCACTAGCAACAATATCTTTCTTTTGATGTTAAAATAATATATAATTTGATGGTATATCATATAGACATAATAAATATCATGTTATATTTATTATTTACATGAATTACACATCATTATTATACCCATCCAAATAATAATTTATTGAATGACAATTACACCACGACGTGGAGACGGTAAGCCGTACGTACGCACGTATGGTGACATGCCATTCAAAGGATGGAAAGAATACTAAATATGGTTGTACCATATTTATAATAACATCACAGTATATAGAAGATACTGGAGTTATTATTTTAGAATATAAATAACAAATAAAGAAGAAGTTGAAGAATAAAGGAACTTGAAAGAGGGTGGTGAAAACATTACCTCTTCTTCGGGTTCTTCCTTTTGATTTCATCAAAAGGGATCCTTAGGTTGGTTTTATGATCAAACTAAGGCCTACAGGATGTAGTGAGGGAAGTTTAGAGAGTATTTGGTCAGGTTTTGGCTGAGTCAAAAGGCATTTAATGTGTGAATTAGTGAGAAGGTGGAGTGCCCTTTTATAAGAGGGGTGAGGGGCACCTTTGGAAAAGCTAACAATATTATTTTATAATAAATTCATATTCGGTTTCTAATGGCTCAAAAGTGGATTATTTAAAGGTTAAGGTGAGGATGGGTCGAAAACCACTCCACTAATAGAATTTAGATAGGTTTGGGTCATTATATTAACCTTATCTTTAAGTATTAACTCTTAGTTAATTAGTTTCACTTTTACAATGTCTCTTTGTATTTTTATATTATATAGTTAATAAACTTACTATATACATCCAATCGACCCCCAAGTAGTCTATTAATGATACACCTATCATGATATAAGTCTCTTGGCCAAACCTTAGATATTTAGGAATTGAATATAAATTAATAATATAATATATTTTTTTAAAACTCTTTTATGTCAATTTTGACAATATTGGGTATTTTGTTTTTGATAAATTCATAGCAGAATTATTACTTCGAACACAATTTATATAATAAATACTAATATGTCATATTAACCTATAAAATTAGTGTAAAGTCTCAAATTACATTTATTTTTATATTTATAATATCAATTATTTTAATATTTCATTAATTAGGTAATTACTGCATCACCATTGTGTCATAAATAAATTAAATTATTTAATGTTTAAAAAATTTAAATAAAATATCATTATCTAGGAAATATTTTTATATTTATAATGAATATTTACAATTGAATTTATCTTATGTATAACCCTATATTAAAAATGTTTTAGTAAATAAACATTGATTTTAACTCTTTTAACTCTTCATTGAATTAAATAATAATAAATGGCCTAATCTAATACAAGTGGACCTAAATGATAATATTTTACTCCTAAGGTTGTTTTTGGTCGAGATACACTTGTCCAATAGAATTAGGACATGTGTTAGGGTAATATTAATATCATTTTTACCCTTAATTACCCTATTTACATTTAACCGTGGTAAATAAAAGTAAAAAGTTACTATTCACCAAAAAATATTTTCATCTCATTGAACCACATTTTACTCCATGATATTAACTGTGTGTCTCGTATTTTCGAAATTCCACTCACAGAAGCGGTAAAATTAAGTTTTATGAAAAATTCAGTTTTTTAACTACCACTTAGTGGTTTTACTATTCATCAAAAAATGAAAGTTTCCAGAAAAATACCAAAAATTATGCCTAAGCTATATTTGATATTATGAATTAAAAAGTGATGTCTATTTTAACAAATTCAAAACATATCAGTTGCATTAATTAATTTAAAAATTAATTCCTGTCGTCAAAACAAATAGCATGTTTTTAAGAGATAATAACTATCAAAAGATTGATACTTGTTTATGTCTGGTTTAAATGTGAAATTACATCTAATGACCAACATTGTATTAAATGGTAAAAATATATTCTAAATATACTTTAAAACCACTCAAATTAATAATTTATCACTATTAATTATTTCGATTAAAAAAGTTATTTTTAATTAAAATTTAGTAATTTTCACTATTCATCAAAATATGAAAGTTATCCGAAAAGTACCAAAATTTCACCCTAAGCTAATTTTGATATTACGAATACAAAAATGAAGTCCATTTCGAAAGATAAAATTTATAAAATTTCAAAAATTAGGTAATACTATTCGTAATGGCTAGTTTGATTGGTTGTGGTGTGTTAGAATCTCGAAGTTGCGTACAATGCATGTCATTGCATTATTCAAAGGGAAACGTACCAGGGATGCTTGGGGTGTTACATTATCCCCTCATTTAATAAATTGCGTCCTCGCAATTTTTTTAAAATTGGGCTTGAGAATATAATGTAAAGTCCCACATCGGAAAAAGATTCAATAAAACTATCACTTTAAAACAAAGGAAGAGAGGTATAAAGGTCACGCAAGATAACCCATACTTGGATTCCATATAGGAAAACATGGATATGGATGATAAGCTAAGTGTTCAGTTCGGATGGAGAGGGATAGAAAACATCATCAAGAGAAAGTTAACAATAATAAAATCACAAACTTGTGTTGGGACAAACGGTCATTAGTCTCCCAGTAGGAAAAGTAAACGGACAACATTTTTTGTTTTAAGTTACATTACATAAGGACGAGGAATTCATTTATGATATTGACTGAGAAAATAAAAAGATATACTTACTTTTTAAATATATTTTCATTCTTTAATAAATTTGTACCACTAACTCATTTTTTTTGAACAACGAGTATTCAAGAAGACTTGGTCACAATGGAAGAGCTAGAATAAACTTCTATAGAAATAAATGATCCACATAGGATAAACTATATATTTACCTTGTCTTTAGAGATTAATCAAAACCAAAATGGTTAGTATAATATCTTATTTTCTCCCAAATGGATATTCCATTAGAGAAAAAAAACACTAATCTTAATTTCTAAAATTAAACCATCAATACCCCAAAGTTAAATAAATACCATTCAATAATCAATTGTCCTTAAAATCCTTCAATATAATCCAAACTAATATTGAAACCCAAAACTTAAAATAATGTAGTCTTCCATGTTAAATTGTATCTCCAAATGACATTAATTACTCTTAAAGTCACATACTTAAAAGTAATTAACCTAATCTTTTCCATAAATAATCCAAATCACTATAAATCCACAATAAAAACATAGATAAAAATCCACCATTACTCCTCAAATGAAATCCCATACTATTCTATTTTCCTTGGGCATATAGTGTTCACAACAAAGTGAACAACTTCCAAAATATCATTTAACACTTAATCACCAAATCATTTTCCTATACTAAGGGTATTCATTTGATAAGACATAAGATCCCAAATCAAATTATTATTGATAAATAAAATCACTTAACTAAAAATAATATTCACACTAACCAGGGACTTCATGTAGTCTAGTGGTAGGTGATAAATCCCAATCTCACTTTGGTTGTGGGTTCGATTCCCACAGCTTTGTCCAACGCGACGGGTTGTCACACGGTCTGTGTGTTGTCCTTTTTCAAAAACTATATTTTATAACATTACCAAAATGAGATAAATTCCTCAAAATAACCATAACATAATTTAACCACAAATCTTTTTTCATAGCTTGCATTTTCATCCCAAATTATAACAACTTATAATTTCCTCAAACCCAACGATCATATAAAACCACATGGTTTTTTATAACTATATTCACAAGAGAAAAGATAATTCTTCCTCAAATATCATTCTCACATGGAAAATGCAGGGTTAAAAATACAAGAGAAAATTATTCCAATGTAAACCCATTAACAGGGAGCATTAATACTTTTTAAACATTTCTCCAACCATTTATTTCCACATAGCTTCTTCTTTGACCAAGAAAATATCCTATAGAATAGGGCATTCACTCAGGTAATGTCCAGTTCTCCTACATTTACAGAAAATGACTGTAAATGGATTCTTGGGACCATTTTTATCTTCTTCCATAGTACTCTTCATTTTTCTTCAGTAATTCTTCACTTTATGTCCTTCCTTCCTGGACGTAAAGCATTTCTTTGTCCCATTAAGACACTTTTCTGGGTGTCTCCTACCACATTTCCTACATGATAGAAATTTAGGATTCCTTTCTCCATGGTCTACACTGCTGGAACTCTTATCATTCATCACCTTTCTCTTCTTTGTTGAGTCTGAAAATTGGTTAATATATATATATATATATTGTTGATCATATTTTTGGAAAATTGATTTGGAATAAAGTTGATATCTTTTACGCCTATCAACATTCCATTTTTTTGCTCATTGCCACCACCATTCCCACCTTGTACATCATTCTCAAAGTCACTATGAATTCCTTGGATCCAACCATTGACTAAAACTAGAAATCATTTTGTGAGTAATAGTAGTCATAAAATCAATTAGAGATTAACATGTCACCATATTCTCAATTTCAAACACATTAGGATTAACCAAGGTCATTTACTCTCATCTTATATATATAATACTTCAAATTGGTTTGTAAATAAAATGTAAATTATCCTAAGCATATCCCCCAGGAGTGTCGTAACCAAGAGTGTAGCAAGGCCCGTTGTTGTGCACCAGTTCCTGTTCGAGTCTAGCTCAAAGAGGTGTTTTCGGGTTTTACCCCTAGGTACATCTATGCCAGAGCCACCTCTACCTGCTCGTATCCATACATGGATGTATTGCTTGGAAAACTCACAAAATCTCTACAATACCAAAATTCTAGGAAGTTCTTCTATAATAATCCTCAAAGTTCGTCTTAGGTCTACGTGCTCTAATCAGAGTTTATCTAAATCTAGCTTCCAAAGTTTGTACTAAACTTCCTCTGATACCAACTCTAACGCCCTGAACCCAGTTACCCAGATTCGGTGCATTATTACATAAAATTGGCATGATCACAAAGGATCTAGTCTCGAAAGACTGATTAGTTTTGTATCCTTTGAATAACTATATACATTCATAAGTCTTACATTACATCATAAGGTAAAAAAACTACAACAAAATATTGCCTTTATATCCCCTCATATTATCCCTGCAGGTCATTCATAAATTACTTCTTCACATCCTAGGATAAATAAAACATTGAAAGGGGTGACCTCAGATGCTCAGTAAGGATAACAATATAGCCGAAGCTTTCATAGATAAGCATAAACACTTAAGGCAATGTATAACTAAAACAAAAGCCTTTTTAAACATGAACTTAAGCATAATATGTGAAAGATAAAATGAAATAATTCTATTTACTTATTCACATGAATATTCTACTAGTCGAATAATCACATGCAATATCAATAACCACTTTCATAATGATGGAATGCATAATGTCATACTATCATAACCACGTAGCCAAGGCCTCGTGCCAAGACCACAAATAAGATTTTGTCAAGGCCTCATGCCAAGACACTAGTTTATCTCATGAGACCTACCGATGCATCGAGGAGTTATAGCGGGCTCCACCCGTCACTTAATAAGTTCAATGCATTCCTCATATGAAAAGTTGAAACATAAACATTCGTATTAAAACTACCATACAAAATGTCAATACTTTACCGACAAACCATGAATGGTATAAAAAATAGTATATCCATAGTCAACCATAACTCATTCAATACAATATGGAATATTGTATTGTAATAGATTAACCTCAATCGATAATAATAAAGTATATTGACATATTTGAAAATAATCATCAAAACTATTTGAGAGAAATATCACCCTTTTTCTTGAAATCATTTAAAAGTCACACTATTTGTCAAGAAGCCATTTAAAATATATTTTAGAATCAAAGTGTCCCATACCACTTTGAAACTTTTAAAATGAATTTTGATTTGAAAACCGTAATGTCCATATAAATAAATCCTTAAAACCATTTTTAAAACATGGACATTAATGAGAAAGATTTAGAATAATCAATCTTTAAAACAATTTAAAATGATATTTTAGATAGAGTTCCTAACCAAATGAGAGACACCTGAATACAAATAATTGAGAAAATAAAATCTTTGTAATATCATGAGAATAAATGGATTCATGATATATTATGTCAAAGTACATTATATACACCATATAAAAGTGATTTGGTGTATAACAATAAAGGAGTCTCAATGGAATGTAAATTGAGATGAAATCTCTCACAAAGGCCATATCATTAGGTTAAGGATAAATTAACGACATAATTATGTGTGACAAATATAAATACAATCAATATAATTGGATATTCAGTGTAATACTATCAAATGACATTCACGCATATTCTTGTAAAAACAACACCAATGAATTGGATGTTTAACTCAATAAATCGAGATTGAGTTAAAATTACTCTTATCAAGTTCATACCGATGACCTGATAATTTATCAATGGATTTATTATGTGTATCAAAATTATTTCCATAGAAAGTGGATTTGAAATTATGACATAATAAAATGAATAGTGATTCTACACATAATCTTGGAATAAAATAATCAATGAAGTATGCGTAAATCCAAATGAGTGGAAATTGAAATTTCAAATTCCCTTATCGATTAAGTAACTTACGAAACATACACCCATGGAATAAGGATCATACAATAATGATGTAAATACCCATAAATTAAACTATATTACACAATGAATACAATTTTGGGAAGTACACATACACCAAATGCAATAAATAAGTGGTGAACAATGGAATTCTCACAATATTAATGGTGAGATAAGAAACCCCTTACTTTGTACTTTTTCTTTGGTCGACGGTAGGTTAACCTCCTGTATAATGGTGAAATAATTGTTATTTAATTATAAAAGAATAATTTACATTAATATGATATCATATATGATCTTTTAACATTGATTTGTTAATAATTTCTTAGTATTATCGTCATTTTGGGTGTTAACATACTCGTTTTCCTTTATATTATTTGTTACGTAAGCCGTGTTTGTTATAGATAGGTTGTATCTTATTCATATCAAAAATTATATCATGTCCTTAAACATTATTTTTAATCATAAAATGATAATTATTCTCAAATAGATACAGTGTAGAATGAATCTCATCGCGTTCGTGGGGACGGTAGTCTGTACGTACGCACGGGCGACAATATCTTTTTTTAGATGTTAAAATAATATATAATTGTATGTTATATCATATATACAGAATAAATATCATGTTATGTTTATTATTTACATTAATTACACATCATTATTATACTCATCCAAATAATAATTTATTGAATGACAATTACACAACGACGTGGAGACGGTAAGCCGTACGTACGCACGTATGGTGACATGCCATTCAAAGGATGGATAGAATAATGAATATGGTTGTAACATATTTATAATAACATCACTGTATATATAAGATATTGGAGTTATTATTTTAGAATATAAATAACAAATAAATAAGAAGTTGAAGAAGAAAGGAACTTGAATGAGGGTGGTGAAAACATTACCTCTTCTTCGGGTTCTTCCTTTTTATTTGATCAAAAGTTCTCCTTAGGTTGGATTTCTGATCAAACTAAGGCCTCTAGGATGTATTGAGGGAAGTTTAGAGAGTATTTGGGTAGGGTTTGGCTGAGCCAAAGGCTTTTAATGTGTGAATTAGTGAGAAGGGGGAGTGCCCTTTTATAAGAGGGGTGAGGGGAACCTTTGGAAAAGCTAAAAATAATATTTTATAATAAATTCATATTCAGTTTCTAATGGGACCAATGTGGATTATTTAAAGGTTAAGGTGAGGATGGGTCGAAAACCACTCAACCAATATAATTTATAAAGGTTTGGGTTATTATATTAACCTTATCTTTAAGTATTAACTCTTACTTAATTAGTTTCACTTTTATAATGTCTCTTTGTATTTTTATGTTATATGGTTAATAAAATTACTATATACATCCAATCGACCCCCAAGTGGTCCATTAATGATACACCTATCATGATATAAGTCTCTTGGCCGAACCTTAGATTTTTAGGAATTGAATATAAAATAATAATATAATCTTTGTTTTAAAAACTATTTTATGTCAATTTTGACACTATTGGGTATTTTGTTTTTGATAAATTCATAACAGAATTATTACTTCGAACACAATTTATATAATCAATCCTAATATGTCATATTAACCAATAAAAATAGTTTAATTTATAAAAAGTCTCAAATTACATTTATTTTGATATTTATAATATCAATTATTTTAATATTTCATTAACTATGTAATTACTGTATCGCCATTGTGTCATAAATAAATTAAATTATTTAATGTCCAAAAATTATAAATAAAATTCCATTATCTAGGAAATCATTTTAGCTTTCTAAGGAATATTTACAATCTAATTTATCTTATGTATAACCCTATATTAAAAATGTTTTAATAAATAAACTTTGATTTTAACTCTTTTAACTCTTCTTTGAATTAAATAATAATAAATGTCCTAATCTAATACAAGTGGGCCTAAATGATAATATTTTACTCCTAAGGTTTTTTTTTGGTCGAGATAAAATTTTCCAATAGAATTAGGACATTTTTTAGGGTAATATTAATATCATTTTTAACCTTAATTACCCTATTTACTTTTAACCGTGGTAAATAAAAGTAAAAAGTTACTATTCACCAAAAAAATATTTTCATCTCATTGAACCACATTTTACTCCTTGATATTAACAGTGTCTCTCGGATTTTCGAAATTCCACTCACAGAAGTGGTAAAATTATGTTTTATGAAAAATTGAGTTTTTTAACTACCACTTAGTGGTTTCACTATTCATCAAAAAATGAAAGTTTCCAGAAAAAATACCAAAAATTTGTCATAAGATATATTTGATATTATGAATTCAAAATGATGTCTATTTTACCAAATTCAAAACATATCAGTTGCATTAATTAATTTAAAAATTAATTCTCGTCGTCAAAACGAATAGCGTGTTTTTAAGAGATAATAACTATCAAAAGATTGACACTTGTTTATGTCTGGTTTAAATGTGAAATTACATCCAATTACCAACATTGTATTAAATGGTAAAAATATATTCTAGATATACTTTAAAACCACTCAAATTAATAATTTATCACTATTAATTGTTTCGATTAAAAAAGTTGTTTTTAATTAAAATTTAGTAATTTTCACTATTCATCAAAATATGAAAGTTATCCGAAAAGTACCAAAATTTCACCCTAAGCTAATTATGATATTATGAATCCAAAAATGAAGTCCATTTCGAAAGATAAAATTTATAAAACTTCAAAAATTTGATATTACCATTCATAACGGCTAGTTTGATTGGTTGTGGTGTGTTAGAATCTCGAAGTTGCGTACAATGCACGCCATTGCATTATTCAAAGGGAAACGTACCATGGAAGCTTGGGGTGTTACAGCTTTCAAGTGCATCAAATCAGTACTTTGGTGCAAGAATTTTCTTGTGTTGAAAAAAAACAAAGAATTAAATGAAAATCTATTGAAGTGACCTTCAAGTCGATAATCTGATTTAGACTTTTCACAAGGCAGTGAGGTAAGGGGAGTCGACAGAAGTGATATGAGGGGTGTAGTGAGATTTCCCTAAACCTTTTTAAAGGCAATGTGCCTAGCACAGAGTGACTATGACCAAATCTTGTAATCCTCAAACTTGTAAATATTAGTGTATTTAGGTATAACTGACACATTGTCGGCATATTCTCCTTGGACGTATCCCTTTGCGGTGAACCAAGTAAAAGTTCTGTGTCATCTCCCTGGTTTCATTTTTTTTGACAAATTTAACAAGTTCCTACCAATGTGGGAACAAGATACACAACTTTAAAAAAGAAAACTTTGGCACCCTGATTCACCTCTCCCCTCTCAGGGTGTTCTGGGGTCCTTCATCATGTAGCACAAGCTATTGAATTATTATGAAGAAGTGTATCATGGAAACTTGGGGTGTTAAAATTATAAATAAATGATGTCATTTTATTCATAATAAACTCACTTCATGGATTTAATATTCATTTCTAAACTTTTGGATGATAATATGTTTTATATGTCTATGACCTTTGAGAATGACCATTGTCTAGTTATCAGACATTACGATAAGGGCTTTGACATATCGAAATATTCTCAAGTTATTCAAGAGGACAGGAATTTTGAGAAGGGGAAAGAGGAGGACATTATTATAGGTTTTATTCTAACTTATAATGTGTTAAAAACTGGACTACTTAGTGTAGAAACTAGTGATTATTCTGATAGTGGGTTGATAAAGGATGAGGAGGTCCAATAATATTGAAGATAATTACAGCTTAGTATGGTTTCTTCTACTTCCCCTATTGGAGGAGGTTAGAATATGTGCTACCTCTATAGATGAAAGGTATTTTTTATTACATTATTTTTTAATACACTTATGAAATATTTCAAATGTGGTAAGAAATTTTATCTTCAGTTTTTATGTTTTATATATTCTTGTCAATATCCTAGAAGCACATGCCACAGTTCATGTAGGAGTCCTACAAAAAAGAGGATGTAGGAACCATGGATATTGGAGACTTTGGTGATTATTGGTTAGATTAAATACAGGTTTTATGTTATGTATGATGTTTTATCCACCATTGGACAGACCCCTTATATATTTAGAGGTACAGTATTAGTTAACTTTGTGATATCTACATCATTGTTTGAAATATATTATTTCTATTCTTTTATATTTTATCATGTTGTTTTTGGAATTCATTTACAAGTTAAATTGTCTTCTGAGTTTCTCCCACTTAAAATCCTTTGAGAATGAAAGTAGATAATATCTATCATTATCTTGAATATACCATATATTTTTCTTACTATATAAATATTTTTTATGTTATGATATTATAGATGAGTAGTTTTGATGTGATCTTTGTAGGGGACTAGTTGATTAGTTATTGAGCTCATATAAACTATTACTGGGGATGTGTGTATTTAAAAATTATTAGAGGATAGGGGTTTAGTATTACAGGTGAGTGGGATATTGAAGTAGGTGTAATGAGACCCGATGTTAGGAATATTATCATGATAATTGAGTATGTTATATTCTTGTATTTTTCATCAAATTCAGTAATGAATCCCTCTATCATCCCTCTAGTGGTGGATGGTTATCAAGTTGTTTTCCTAGGTCACTATCTAAATCTTTCACAGAATAGATAATTTTTATTTTAGATTATGATTATTCTTAGGGTGAGACAAATATTGATTACACTTTATTTTTTCAAACCATATAATTTGAGATGGTTAAAGGTGATAATAGATGATTTTAAGACAAAAGGATTAATCAGAATAAGAACATGACCTTTGGCTAATCCCAAGTTTTTTTACAATAAGGAGGGTGGTAGTGTAAATTAGTGTGAAGAATATAGAAAGAGGAATCAGGTTATTGTGAAGAATAAATACCCTCTATCTAGGATTTATTTTCTCTTTGATCAGTTAAGAGGATACCAGTGGTTCTACAAGATGGATCTTCATTCAGGATACCATTATTTCCATGTCAATGAGGAGGATATTCCCAATACAACATTTAAGAGTATATATATAATGTATGAGTATCTAATAATTTCTTTGTGGTTTAAAAATTATCCAAGAGTGTTCATGGATCTCATAAAAAATATTTTCCTACCAAATATTCTCTCATTCATAATTTTGTTTATAGAAGATATCATTATTTGGGTTAAGACATCAAATATGAATGATGGGAAGTCGGAGGTTGAATTGATCACACTTTAGGAAAATCACCTTTATTCCAAAATGTTGAAGTGTCACATATGGAGCATGGAGGGGAGTTTCCATGGATATCTGAATTCAATGATAGGGGTCTCAGTAGACCTATATAAGGTAATTGTTTTTTATGTTATGGAACATACCATGGAATTTTTTTTACATCCAAATCTTTCCCGGGCTTGTGGGGTACTATCAACACTTCATCCTAGAATTCTGTAGTTTGGTATCCTTGATGAAGGAGGTGAAAAAAGTGTGGTAAACTCACAATTTTCTAATAAGTGTAATGCTTTTTTTCTAGAGGTATATAATTTATTGATTAAAACATAGGTTTTTATTATTCTAGAAAATTTTATTGGTCATGTAGGGTACTCAAATGTCTCAGGTGTTCAGATGGAACTTTTTTTGGCTCAATGAGATTAAATGTTTACTTGTGGATAACACTAGTTTTTACCCAATGAGAAAAATAACCAACACATGATTTAGAGTGACCACCTAAGATTTACCACCTAATGTGTTTGTGAAATTATATATTATAAAAAGTTTTGTAATCTAAATGTATGACAAGAGCATGTGATACATATTCTCTCAGTTATATCATAGTGTGAGGAAGATATATTGGGTTGAGTATCTAAAGACGTTCAAAATTGAGAAGTTCTATACTCTGTTGAATTCATTTTGGATTCACATAGTATGAAAACATCAAAGATATAGTATCTTTGAGAGTTTACTTTATTATATGAATTTCACTTGACAAGTTTTATGAATAATATTCTTGTGTATATATCCATGAATCATGGAGTATAGTTTATCACATATTATTTAGTAGGCTAAGTATAGTTTATCAAATTTATAAACCTTGTGTATATAGTGACATTGGAAAGAATGGTAGATAAAGATCTTATTCCACGGAGGTCCTGTCATAATGACGATGTGATTTACTTCCATTGGAGGGTAGTTGTGTGAAATTACATGTGGGAAGAGATGATAAGAGAATATCATACCTTGAAGTGGAGATTATATTTAGGATTAAAAAAAGATATACCATGAAATATAACATTATTTTTGTTTTGTATGTATAAATACATACATCACCAGTTTTTTTAGATGATTCCTTACCTACAAGAGAATAATGGTCGTGCATCAACATCATGGTTGTTTTATCCATCCCCATTAAGTGATTATATGAAATTAGGGAAACATGATGATGCACTTCATGATGATGTTACCTTGGACCTTTAGGATTTGTGATGTTGTTTGGGTGATAGTTGATCATCATAAAAAATTCTATCATTTCTTTTCAATTCAAGATACCCTTTTAGTGGCACATAAGCCTCATCCCAATTGTTGAGGACTCCCTATGTGCATCCACGAGACCCAGGTTCGAATCAAGGTGGGGGATATTTTATGGGGTAATGTAGTAGTCACTATATTAGGTATTGTAGCAATCACTATAGTAGGTATTGTTCAGTATTATAGCAGCTGAAACTATTCAACTTCGGACCACTGGTTTGGGCCTGGAGCCCTTAAGGCCTTGAAGACACTTAGGAATTTGGGTCAGTAAGGATTTAAAGACACCTTCAAGACATCAAGACACCTTTAGGCCTTCGGGAAACCTGATGCGTGCAGATGAAAACCAGACAAATTCTACATGGAACATGCTCCATAGGAAGATTCCGAGCAAGGAACATTCACCAGAGAAGAGCAATCAGATTTGGAATAATTATAAGGTATGGAATTTTCTATTGGTACCATACATGTGAATCCTTTCACAAGATAGCTAGCCGAAAATCCATGCAATGGTGGATTGTTGATCATGATGCATATAATGGGGAGGAGTAGTTTCAAGTAGCCATTGTCAGAGATTTATTCCACAGAGACCTTTGGGCCCTATAATGCCTCGAATCCTAGGGGAAATGCAATGTGAGGGTTTCCATTCAACCATTAAAAGGGTGATTATCAAAAATGATTAAAAAATTAAGGCCTTTGTTCCATTTAGGTAGGATACCATTTTAGTAAATGAGTTAAAGAAATTATATATATAAGATATTACACACCTCTATGGAGAAAATTTTAGCATGTTATAAAACAGAATCATGCTATTCACATAACATTCTTAATAGAGATTATAGACATAATTGGGTATATAGAAAAAACTGATTATATATTTTCAACTAAATACATATGGATAGTTTTATTATACGATTTTTATCTTAGAGGATATTTCATTGTCATGCATATTGGATTTCAATAGGACTTAATATGATCTCCTCGCCTTGGTTGAGATTGAGAAAAATTGTACTTTTAGGATTTTATAATGATGAAACATTATAAGGCTCTTTATGTTTGGCCATGTCATACTCAATTTAATAGGAACTGCGAAGGTGAGGAAGCCATTATGGGGTTTAAAATTGTATAGGATTCCTACAAAAGAGTATAGTTGATCTGAAAGAACTATGTCACCACCCTGAGTAAAAAATAATTTTACACCTATAGAAGGAGAGATGACTTAGAGGTAATTAAAGAATAATAGGTTTTATTATGGGTAACCCCTTGATTAGATAATTGTTTGTTTTTTAAGTAAAGTTTGATAACATTGAAATTCGTTAGACTATTCAAGATTACTAAGAATATTAGTACAATGGTAAAATGATTGTAAATTCCTCCACGATATCAAGGTATGCATAAAAGGATCCCAAAAGCGATGTGGGATTGTGAGTCTAATCTTACGGCCCAGTGGCATGTGTTATTGTATGAGGAATCCTTGAGTCACATATCAAGGATGAATAGTCATTATAATGGGAGAATTGAAACACCCTCTATTTACAAGGGATGGACTATGGTTGGTTATAGAGGAGAAAGTGGGTAGTTGAACTAATTTATTAGGTGGAATTTAATTATAAAATGTGTTGCTTATCTTTAACCAGGAAGGATATGGTTTTAATGTGGTTATGGAAATATGACATTGTGGTCAATTTTAGTAGTTTTGGTTTTTTTTGTTATGGTGTGGAGTTTCAGCTGCGGTGTGGAGTATAGGAGGTGGAGTTTGTGATGTTATTCCAATATTGGATTTATTATTCCGTGGATGTTGGTAGAAGCATAGTATTATTATGATGTCATATATGCTATAATGTATTGATGGACATTTCAGAATAGTCTTCAATACTAGTTTATAGGATCTCGCCATTGACTACTACAATGATTCTAGATGTACATTTGACTAGGAATCGTTTTAGTGTAGTGAACTCCATTTCACAATAGTCCTTTCCATTATGGGACACATTATAGATAACACTTTAGGTAATGTTTTGATGCCTATTTTTTCACACTATATCTAAAATTCCATGGACCCTCTATCACACGGGAAAAATTTTATAAATAAATACGATTAAATAAGTCAATATGTTTGATATCTTTCTCCACACACATCACCAAACTAGAATGAAACTACAATATATTCTACCAAAAATAAAAATATTATGTAAGAATATTAAAAAATATGTATTTAATTAGAGGGGATGAATATGAGTAACCATGTTATAAAAAAATATATAATGAAAACAATGGAAACCTTTTATATGAATGAAATTCAATTGGTATAGCTAAAAAACCAATATAATCTTTTTATGCATAAAAATAAATATTTATAATATTAGTGTATTTTTAGTGAAACTAGATATATTGTAATGAAATAATAATAAAAAAATATTTATAATATGAATATTATATCACCCATAAAATAATTATAATTAGATAAGAAATAAGTATAAAGAATATTTTACATTTTAAATGATACTTTAAAATATGAATAGTTTTCCACTATATTTTTGTCATTTATTTATATAATGAACTTTAAAATTTTAAAAATATCATTTGAAAGAATGGAAAAAAATATTAAGCATAATAATATTTTCCAAAGATGAATTTTTGGATGTTTCAAATAAATGTGTTTTATTATAAAAAATTTCAAAATTAATTTTCTCTACACATATTAATTTTATTTTATAAAATAGGATTTATAATTTGATTTAGTAGGTACCAATAATGTAACTATGAAAATATTAGTTTTATTCAATAATATTAAATTACATAGGATAATAATTAATTACTATAGTAAATGTAAAATTATTGTATTAAAATAATTATATTCGTAAGTGTTATATAATATTGTCTTATTAAATTGTATTATTTTATATTAAAATATTACTCTTAAATTAATTTTAAAAACATAATTGAATATTTTAACAATAGTTTAATTGATAAAAAATAATGATAAAAAACATAATATACAACAATTTCAATAAAATTGATATCTATTATATTTTTTTATTTTAATTTAATAGTTAATTTTTTACATATATTGAAATTGAATTATTTTAAATGAATCTAAAATTCTATTTCTTCTCATAAAAAAATTTAATGGAGAGTTATATTATGTTATTAGTAATAAAATTATTACCATGATTAATTTTTAAGAAAAATTAATATGTGTAAAATGGGAAACTATGTTATATTAAATATTTTATATTTAAAAGTTCACATACTCCTCCTAGAAAGACTTATTAGGTTTGAAAGTCCTACCCACATTTATCACAACCAATTATCCACCTAACTCACATAATATTCATGAAATTTTATTCTAATGCATTACATATAATTTATTTCCAATGATTAGTCCAACTTTTTCAAAGATAAAAGGAGCACACTTCATCCCATATAAAGACGAACATATAGTTAAAAATTCCTAAAAAATTATATCGATCATCATTCTTCCAATCCCCAATAAACATCATAATCTCATATAATCAAAAAAAAAATTCATGTTCTTTGAAAATTCTTATTCCAGAGAAAATACAAACTTCAACCTAAGTATTTTATACCCTATACTTTTATTCTTTATCATTCATATCTACCCTCCTGAAAACCCATTATAACAAAAAATTTAATATTATATTCAAATAAATAATATATATATAAATTTATTTATATTTATTTTATGAAAATTATATATTTACCCCCCTTTCAATAGAAAAATAAAAAACTTTTCTCATATGTGTGTTTGAATTACTACATCCATGAACGATACATTTTTTTCATCATAACTATTCTAGGATGGTTCAATAAATGATTTTAATGAAAATATATATCAATTATGTCAATATTTAAATTCTTTAAATCTAAATTATTCATTATATAATTTATATTTTATATAAGAGACATTGTAACATTAACCATCATAAAAAGCATACAAAGATGAAAATATTGTTTTCATACTATGAAGTATTGTTATCCCAATCAATTATTCTTATAAAACTATCAACTTTTTATATCATGATAATAAGTTACAAATATTATCATTATGATTATAGTTTAATTATATTATAAATAAACTACGTTATTTTCATGAATCAATCATTGCAGGCTTCATGTTTGGGTCGATTAAACAACCTACTTGAAAAAAACTATGAATCAATATTGTGGGTTACTATGAGAACATATCTACTATTATAACATGATATAAATATTTAAATAATTTAATTATTATTATGGTATGTTTATATCCAAATTATTTCATTAATTATGAAATTTTCATTCATTTATTAAGAATCATTGAAACAATACCATCGTTGATTTCAACCTCATGGATGATAACCAAACATGAAAAGAAATGAAATTACAGCTTTATAAAACATATTATATAAACTATTATAGTATGAAATATTATGTAATGGTGATTATCATTGTGAAAAATAACATATACCAGAACTAATTTCGTACTACTAGTTCTAAGTGAAAAATATTACTTTTACTTGGTGTTTAAAATGGGTAAAAAAATAACAATTATAAATATTTATAGAATTATTATAAATGACTAGTATAAATGGTAAAAAATCTAAATATGGTTGTAGAGTATGTATTTAATGAACATAATTTAGTTATTATAGAAGTTTGGTGCAAGTGTTGATGAAATCTCTACTAATGTAGAGGTATTTGTCTCAATTTCACTTAGGAGGTTCGAATACTGCTTATTTGAGTTACCATGTCATGAAATACACTTTAATCATGTTATTTTATATTCAATTACATAAAAAATTCATCTCTATGAGACTTATTTTGTATTATGAAATGAATTTCACTTAGGTGTTGTATATATTACTTATTTGAGATGTCATGTCATGATATATATTTTAATCTTGTTATATTAAGATCAATTACTAGGAAAATCTTTCAATGGGATTTTATTAAAGTTAAACTCAAGCCACAATATTATTTTTGTTCAATTATGATACTTTGAGGTAAGAAACATGTTATGATCAATGATTCCTTTGAATGGTGTTCTATTGATTTATTATCCCATCGTTTCTATATATTATTTTCATTTAAATCATATGAAAACTAATCTAAATTTGTTTTTTTTCATCATTTTTTTCAGTCAAGTTTTTACCCATATGTATGATTTTTTAGTAACTCATTTTATATTAATTAAGTTATGTTACTTTAATTAAACTAATTTTCTATTATATAGGTTCATTTTTTCCATTGATTTCATTATTATTTTCTCTCTATTTTTTCACTTTTACGACATAAACCCATTTTACAAATGTTTCATGATTCATGGATTATATTTTTCATTAGGTTTTTTTGATAACTCAAGTCTCATTTTCTCATGTTATATTTTTTATTCATGAACTTATTTCTTCTATGTTTAGTTTATCCAAATGAAATATCTTATTATATGGTATCTTGTTTACTTATTTTATAAAATAATGTTTAAATAAAAACTAATTTTTTGTTACTCTTCATAAAATGTGAATTTTTAAAATAATAAAAACAATTTTTCCTATCACATTAATGTGTAATATATTCCCTTATTAATTTATAAAACCTAAACAATATGTATTTTAAAATATATATTATAGTATATTCTTTTAAAATATATCAATTTTCAAAAATTTAATGTCAATATTTCCAAATTCACTCTTAAAAGTGACATGTAAATTTATCATTTAATATAATGTTAACTATTTTTTATAAAAGCTATATTATGTTTTCATTTCCATTTCACTTTTCTAATTAAAAATACTTTACCATAATATGGTTTATTTTTCATGTTTTATACTATAATATAATTTTTTATGTTTTGGGAATGAAATCATGGAACCAAAAAATCCATTTCCCGCTCCCTTCTTGGGTGTTACTATTCAAGAATTCTCTTAAAAATAATTTTCTCATCTATGTCAACGTCCTTGTATGTTTCATTTATTATAATAAGTTTATTTTTTTAAAACAATTATAAATTATTTATTAAAATTGGTTTTGATCATTATACCCCTTTTATTAAGATGGGTAAATGTCTTGGTGTCCTGTATATTTTTATTCCAATATGGATGATTATTAAAATATTGACTATGTATTGTTATACCATCCACCTTATTTCTCTGGAAGAGTTATGATCATTTTAACCCTTTATTGATGTGCATAAAAGTATTGAAATTATTTAAGATTAATTATTTCTAACATATTTTGATCATGTATTGATATTACATATTCTTCATTATATGGATTATAATGTTATCATTTGGCTAATGGTTCCATAGATAATTGAATAAAATGACTTGTTGAATCTTATGGTGAATGAAATGGAATTAATATGGGGATGGATAATCCAATAATTATATATCCACTTGATAAATATACATATATCATAAGACAAAATAGGTTGGTTTTTGTTGTATACATATTCCCCAAAAAGGATAGTTCTTTGGTATAATGTCTAGACAATGATTTTGTGACATTTGAAATTATAAATTATATCAGTATAATATCACTAATATTGATATAATTTTTTAAATTTAATATTATGGATGTATAATACAAAAGAGATTAATTTTCATTATGATATTTTTTCTTTATTAATTCCTCCTCTAATATAATTTCCTTGTTTTTTTCAATGATTACTTTAGCTTTATGTATCCCTTATTGTGCTTTTAAATTCACCCAATAACACTCTATGATTTTAAAATAAGAACATTGTATTTGATAGTGTATGTGACAAAAGACATAAATCATATAATAAAACATAACACCCTAATAATTTATGTTATATCTAACTTTAAAATAATTTAATATATTTAATATCATTCATTACCCACAATACTAATTTTATCTTGCATTACACATAACATAGAGTTAAAATAAAATGGGAAATATTATTAAAATATTATTTTTTTAATATAATAGTTATCCATTAGATATTGTAATTATGGTTATGAATAGTAATAAATAAATTATTAAAATTATTTTTATCTTTTGATTAGAAAAAAATAGATTTATTTAAAATAAAAACAAATATTTTTCGAAAAATATATATCTTTATAAAAGATGGTTTAATTTACCTTTGTGAGCATAATTTAAAATTAATTTTTTTGAATTTTATAAAAATTATTTGAAAAAATTAACTTTATTTTTTAAATAATCATATTAAATTTATCATAGGCTGAATTTTTTTTTCTTCTATGAAATATTTCATTTTTCAATAAATAATAAAAAATACTGAATTTTAATTGAAACATGCCTTTTATATTAAATAATTTAAAAAGATAAATTTTATTTTAAAATGATCTTAAAGAAAAAGTAGTTCAATTTTAAATTAAATTAATGTAAATTAGTTTATATGAATCGTACTCATTTTTAATTTTGATATAAAATCATTGTAATCTTTTGAAGTTTTTTCTATTTTAAAACTTGTTTTCTCATATTTTCTACGGGGTTAATTTTTAATTAAAATTTTACAATTTTTTTTATGAAATTTAGAAAAATAGATCACATATTAGGAATAAAAATTATTTATATTATCTAATTGGGTCATATTAATTTTTTAACGAAATGAATATCAAAAATAGAAAAATTAATTGTCATGGCTAATGTAAAAATGGATTTAATAAGGGTGTTAATATAATTATATATGGGTTATAAATGAACTAAAAAAATTCCAACACTAATTTTATGGTCTTATTATGACCATATAACTTTTAGGTTTGATAATGTCCGATTTTAGAGGATTTTTTCATGATAAAACATGGGAATAAATGAATCTTTTCAAAAAAAATACAAGTGTTCCAATCACCTCCCTTATAAAATGTCACCACATCTACTCTATTATTAACACTATAAAAGCCTTTTTTTCATCCAATACATAAAAAAATCACATTCCAACTTCACTCATCTCATCATATAAACCTTTTTTGGGTATAAATGCAACACATAATGGCTTTGGTGCAAACATAAGTTGGATACCTAAAGAAAAGATAACATTATTCAATGATTGTTTTAATTTTACCTATTTTTCTACCTCCTTAAATTATTATTAAAACAATAATATATAATAAAATCAGAATATTTCATATACTTATATTTTTATAAGAATTTCATGAACAAAAACCACCATCACTTCCATTAAATAGGTTATGAAATCATCATTCGTGTGTATGGAGGACTGTTACCTCACAAACTGATGTCATTAATCATTCCATTACCACCTCTCAAGTTTGGGAATAAGGATGTATTTATAGTATATATATGATATTTATAACATGATTATACATTTGGATTCATTATATAAATTATACCATTTATAGTTCCTTAATAAGAGAGACACGATAATGTCATTGTGTGTACGGTGGACTACCACCTTATGAAGTGATGTGATTCCATTCTCACTAATGATTTAAAAGAAAGGTGATGAGCATAATATTATTGATTATATGTGATATAAAATAAATAATTATTATATAACTGAAATATTTATTATTATAGATATATTATATATCATTATACCTTTTTACTCACTTGGAGATGGTAACATCTTTTGTGTACATGTGGACAGTCGCCTTCACCAAGCGATGTGACTCTATTTTCATCACCAAATCAAATGGATGATATATATATAAGTATATTTAAATATAATATTTTTATATTATATTATTATATTTATATAAATATAATATATTAATTACCTCATTTCTATAATGAGCATTGATAAATAGAAACATTACTCATGTGTACGTATGAACTACAATCTCCATGATTATAACGTAGTTCAGTTTTTATAACAAACATTAATGATTGGTTTTAAAAGTATATATTATTTATAAATATGATAATTATTTCATTATAATTTTTCTGTATTTTATGAAATTATATAATAAGAACAATAAATTGATCATTCATGATGAAACACACATGACAAAATAAGGAAATTAACACCAGTAGCAATGAAAATAATTAATGATTATTAACTAATGGGTGATAAAAGGTTATAAAATTATCATATATGGTATTAAAAATTTTGATATAGTTCTTGTATATGTAAATAACACATTTAAGACCAATATAAATGAGGTTAAATTACATGAAACCTAATGGAAGTTTGAGGTAAGGGACTTCATCTCAATTTCACTTCATTGATGAATATTTATTATTATAAACCTAATTTCATATATATGGTGTACATACATACCCATTTACATGTAATTTCATAAATACAACATTATTAATTTTATTTAAATTTTAAATTTGAATTATTTAATTTAATGGGTTTTGAATTAAGTGTTACCATGTGGTAAATAATTTCATAACTCAATTTCTTTCACAGGGTTATATTACTCCATTGTATTTGATATTCTATGACAATATCTATATTTGATTTTGATTATATTATGTGTTATTTCAACTTTTTTATTTGTATTTATAGTTTATACATATAATAAATTCATTGATTAATTATCACTTCAATGTTATGTTCATTTTAATGGTTTATTTTACAATCTCATTTTAATCAAGATTGTGTATTCTTGATGTTCATTTGAAAGGAATTGTTTTATCGATAATAATAAAACCATTTAAATTTAATATCCCTTATCTATTCATGATATTTTTATATTATAGTACTATTTTTTCAGTCTTTGGTACATAATTATTACTATAAAATGTTTTAACAAAAATTCGACTTCATTTCTCTCGAAGGTCAAAAATTTGTTTTCTTCCAAAATTATGCATTCAAAAAATGTTTCTTAAAAAAATTTAACCTTTTAAAAATAATATACTAAATAAATTTCTACCCATTTTTTATTTTTAGAAAATTTTATCAATGGAGTAATTGTGTATTTTTTCAAACAAGGAACTTTTATTAAAAAATACAATGCAACAAGAATGCTCTTCTTAACTTGTACAACATGTATGGAATTAACCACTGACATGATTATAATTTTTTTAATATTCCTTTGGATTTTTACAAGTTTATATTTAATAAAAAATTTATTCATAATATTCTATAAATTAAAATTTTTTGAAATTGATTTTCAATGAAAAGGATTTTCAAAATTCTTTAAGTTTTAAAAATTTATTTTTAAAATGAAATAGATTTTTTCCTCAAAAATGTTTTTAAAGATATTTTTACTGTATATGTATTCATCAAAAATAAAATCCCTTTATTCTTACTCTATTAGGTATATTTTTTATTAATACCACTCTTATTTTTTCTATGGATGGTTCATGATCATTTTTATTAAGTAAAGTATTGACATTTAATTTCAGGATTCATTTTTGATGTCATTAACTGTCCATTGAAATATTCACTTTTATGTGAACATTATACATTAATTTTCATCTAAATATTGATATTATTCATTATGAACATGTTTATTTCATTAATAGTATATCGTTTTTACATATTTTATTTACTTTAAAATTTATTTTTTTAATGGGTGAAGTATTTATAAATATGTATCTTTTACTCAATAAAGATATTTAATGAAAAGGAATATAGATTCATGAATTAAATTATTTATTCAATATATGAGGAATGATTTTTACCTTTAGTGATGGGTTTTTCCAATTATTATATTTGATTCATCAGTAGGTCTCATGAGACAAATCAATAAGTTACCATTTAATTGGTTTTTTGGCTATAGTTTAAACCATCTTGTGTAATGAGGTTATAGTATATATATAATGATGGATAAGATCATGATATTAAATAATTATACAATAAATTCATTCAGAATTCATTTTTTATTATCCATGAAATTTTCACAATGATATTATCTCGGGATTAAATTTATTATCAATTTATTGATTAAATGGAATGTGATTTCAGTTGTTTATATCACCATATTTATTATCAATTATCTTGTTATGGTATAATTTTCATAGATTAAATTATTGAAACTGGGTACCCTAGACCCAACTTGTTTTGTACTTTGATTACCACTACATGTATTCGGTTTTTTATAATACATGTGTTTATCTTTCCATAAGAGTGTGGATACTTTTCCATCCACTTTGTTTATGGAAATGTCTTTATATTACCTATCGAATCAAAGGGTTATAGTAGATCTCAGGCTATAATGAGAACCCTGAGATGCCATGACAGTAATCTTAATGTAACATCCTATGGTCCAGTTACATCATTCTTAAAGGACATAGATGATGTGTGACCATCAGTTGTTGGGGACTCATAAGCATGGAGACTTCTTCTCATGAAGTTCCCACTTGATGATATCTAGTAGTTGAGATCATGAGGACAGACCCGCATAATAGGAACACCACATATTTTAGGTGTCATTGGTCGTTCTTATCTATGGACATGTGTAATGGTCTTTTGACTTGAGATCATTGTCAATGGATTTCATTTAATTACTTACATTTGATACAAGGTGAAAACAATGGCGACAATTTCATGGAAAGTTAGTCTGTATCGGGTATGTAATTAATGGCATGGCATTGATTGAATGATCGAGAAAGGATTTGTTGCTTTAGAGTTTAGGAAGAGATATCTCTGGACTGGTTGATTAGGATGGTTTCACCTTCATTAAATCCATGGCCATGGTAGTGGAAGGTACGATCGTCCGGACAAATCAAAAAAAATAAATAAAAATAAAGAATGATAATACTAGTATGCATTCTACTTTATTAAGATATTGATGATGAAGAGATTATATTACACGGACTGTGTTCGTATAAAGGCAGTCATTGATTTGACTTTTCCATATCTCTATAGGGGCCTTGATGGGTTGCTAGAACCCACTCTAGGTTAGTGGATATTATTTACTACTATTGACATAAGGTCATATAGGGTCACACACAATAGCGTCTTGAGAATCTGCCCTATTCTGGGAATAGGAATATAGAACTTGGTGGGCCCCGCCAAAGAGTCTGAGCACTATCCAGATTCTATGGATCACCAAAGAATAAATAAATTCATTAATTATTCAAGTTTAGAAAAAAAAATTGAATTTATTTATAACATTTAATTACAAGTTATATAGTAAATACAAGTATTAATATTATTCGAATGGATTTTAATATCCAAGGTTTGTTTAATATTAGCAGGAGGTGTGAGTCGAGTTAAAGACTCAAATTTATCACATATTATATTTATATTTTACATGTAAGTGATAAATTATAAATATTATTTATGGCATAATTTTATTTGTCATAAATAATTATTTATAACACTAATATAGAATATGTCAATTACACGGGGGTAGGGAATCCATATCGCGTGTTTTAAACACTCCATGTATAAGTGAGAGAGAGGATCTCCCATGTTAAGTATTCATGTGTTAAGATTGAGAGCTTATCTCTCCTCCTGGAATCTGGAGAGAGAGTCTCTTAAGTGAAGGAGTATCTTCAAGTTCATCCATCTCGGATTGAAGATCTTTCCCTTGCGGTGATCGTCGATGCGCTGAAGTGAGCGTCGAAGATCCACACTAGCACCCGGATCTCAACAAACAGCATGCGAGAAGATTCAAGAGGAGTGTGTGGACGATCTAGAGGGATTAGATGTCAGAGACTTCAAGAAATGATTTCGGCATCCTGTGATGGACTTCCACACATCAATTTTAAACTAGGTACATGTTCAATTTATTTTCATTCTATGTTTAAACCTTGCGAGATCCTCGGACCAAACTCGGACAAGGTCACTGGAGTTGATAGGGTTATGTCACTCCAGTGATGCA
This sequence comes from Viscum album, assembly GCA_963277665.1. NCBI lineage: Eukaryota > Viridiplantae > Streptophyta > Magnoliopsida > Santalales > Viscaceae > Viscum > Viscum album. The sequence continues at coordinate 2,012,138,773 of OY728155.1, forward strand.
GAAAATCTTAAATTCCTGGCCCATCGTCTTCCGTTGCGCCGTCCTAGTACCCAATATAAATGACATGTGTTTTCAATTATTTACCTTTCCATGTTAATTATTATCATTGATTAATGAAACTTACATTTTTCTTAACACTTACTGAGAATTTTATCTCACCCATATTTCCTTTACTTTCTATGGAATCCATGATGTGTACTATAAATTATTTTCAAGAATATGCTATAGTAAATAACGATATTCTTGAAAAAAACCTTTTTTCTAATTTTAGAATTCAAATATAATATGGAAATCATATATGTATCTAGTTTACCATAGATTGGAAAAAATTTGGTCCTTCAGGATGCGATTCATTGTATCTTATTCCAATATAACAATGTGGACACCGACTCGAGTGTAATATGGTCGAGGTCACTATAGTTGGTATCCAAATAAGTGTAGTATAATCATTGGAAACTAGATATTATAAAAACATAAATTATAGATAATAGCCCAATGATAGACATTGATGATAAGTATATAACAACATCTAAATGATTTTTTAGGGAAGATATTACGTGGTTTTTACTAGAAAATAATGTTTTTTCTTGATAGTATAAGTGGAGATGGTTATATAAAAAATGTATTTTGGGGTAATAACTCTGATAAGTGTGCATTGGGCTCGTCCTAATAATCAATTGGTGCATGAAAACGGTCCATATTTCACACTATGTTTGACACTCTAGGGGGATATGCGTAGAATATTTAACATTTTTTTTAAAAACCATTATGAATTATTTGAATATATCATGAATATGAATTACCCAAGATAATCGTAAGGTGTCATATATTAAAAAATAGGTTTCATGGTTAAAAAATCCTATAAATTATTATATGGTTTTCAAACTACAATTATTGGTTCCCACACTATGTTTTTCAGTTTTATTCAATGACAATAACCCAAAAGAATCATGTTAACATTATATATGAATGATAAGGTGGTGACTATGAACATACAAATGTAATGATGGTAGGAGTGAAATATAAAATGATTTTTTCTATTTATTTATCCTGAAAATTATTAAAAACCTATACTTTAACCAACTCTTAGACTCACCATTGATGAGAAGGATGGATGTTTCTAAGATCTTGATTAATGAAGACCATGGAAAAAGGAAGGCTTGATTTAAATAATTTATAGAATATGGAAGGAGACACCCAATAAAGGGCCTCAATCGGATCGAAAAGTTCATTATTTTAGTAAAGTTCATAATGAAAATAATTTACAAGAGAAAATGAAGAGTATGGTGGAAGAAAATAAATTTCATCCTAGAGATCCATTTATAGTTCACTATCTAAAATGTATAGAACCTAGGAATTATCATAGTCAATTCTCTCTTCCTAATGGGTAAATCCTAGAACAAAAAAGGACCTATATATAAATAATAAGGATTAATAATGTTTTGTATTATGATTCAATAATTAAATTGTATAAGTATTTTACAAATGGTATTTTGGTTATAAGAAAAGGAGATTGAAAACAAAAATATTGTCCTATTAAATATATATATGAGGAATATATAGTCTTTTTTATCATCATATATTTACGGTTTTGTTGTGTGTAAATTCATATTGATAATTTCCATTCTTTATTTCAATAACCTTTATAATTTTGTAGGATTATCTACCATTTTCTTCCTTGTATACATCTTTACTATCCACCAGTGTTCCCCTATCTGGGATCCTAGTTATATGATAATCCATATTACCTTTGAACATCCATATTTATCTTATTAAGAGGATATTATATTAACCCTTTTTACGATGTGATTTTTTTTAACAATGTAATTTCCATATATCAATCATTTTAATACTAATTTTAAATGTCAATTGTAAGGAAAAAATTTATTTAAGGTGGGGAGAATGTAACACCCTGATATTTTGAGATAAGAAATTATTATTTGATAACTTATATGATATGGAACAAAAATAATAGAATAAAACAAAACACCCCAATAATTTATGATATATTTATTTTTTAATAATGTCAATCTCTTCAATATATTTCATTACACACAATATTAATTCTATCTTGCATTAAACCCAACACTGAGTTTAAATGAAATGTGAAATATTATTATAATATTTTGTTTAACATAATATTTACCACCTATCTCTTGTAATGGTGGTTATAAATAGTAATAATTATATTATAAAAAAATAGTTTATATATTTATTATAAGTAATATGTGAATTATTAAAAGGGAAAATATTTTTTTCTAAAAAATTATATTTTTCTAAAGGATTGGTTAATCACACCTTGGGAACATGTTTTAAAATTAATTTTTTACCAATTAAAGAAAATTTATTTAAAAACATTAACATGATTTTGGAATTAATAATATGAAAATTATATTATGGTGTATTTTTAGGATTCTCCTAAAATGTATCATGTTTTGAAATATACGGAAAAATATATTGAATTTCAAATGAAAACACCCTTTTTGATTAAAACTTTTATAAAGATAAATTATATTTTTAATTGAATTTAAAGAAAATATATTTCAATTTTATTTCAATTGATCAAATTTCAGTCATTGGAATCATCTAAATATTTAATTCCGATATACAATCATTGTTAACTTTTGAACATTTTCACTTTAAAAACATTCTTTTACATCCTGTTTACAAGATTACTATTAATTTAAAATTTTCCACTTTTGGGAATGAAATATGTAAAAATAGATATCATTTTTATATTACACATAATATCTACTATCTAATAAGTTATACATAAATTTTTACCAAAATTAATAGTTAAAACTATAAAAATTAATTACCCTGGTTTAGGTAAAAATGGATTTTCCGAGGGTAAAACTAAAAAGATAAGGGTTAATAATGAAATTCAAACTTTTCTAAAACCCAATTTATGTACATATTTCTAACATATATGTTCTAGGTTCTATAATGTCCCATTTTTAGTGTAACGACCCAGGTATTTATAAATAAAAACTTTTTTATTTCTATTGAAATTTATGAATAAGATATTAATTTTATGTTAAATAGGACACTTTGTTTGATAGCGTACTCAACACAAAAAAATTGGTTTTTTTGAAATCTTATGTTTCACAAACATTGAGTTATACTGAAAAATAATATAATAATATTATTATTTTAAATTGTAGTTAACGTCTAGCCATTGTATTTTCAAGAATGAAACATAACTAACAACAATATTATAACACATGTTTATTAAATTTATTTACATTTATCTAATAAATTTTAGAGGCTTAAAATAAGAAAGAATTTGATTTTAAGCATGATATACTCTAATATTCTTTAAAAGGGTGATTTACCACCTTTTGATGGTGGACCCTTTTTAAATCTAGTTTTTTTTCCTTTTATATGTTCCATTTGACAAAATAAACTTTGTCTTTAGAAGCAGGGCATCAAAATTTACTTTGGGTAAATTTTTGGTATTTTTCAGATAAAATTCATTTTTTTAATGAATCATGATATATACCATATTTTAATTCAAAACTAACTTTTCATCTAATTTATTTATATATTTATGTTTTTTTTAATTGGTTTTAAGGTGTAGTTAGATTATATTTTTACCATTTAATCCAATTTTATTCATTGTAATTAATTTCACTTTGGAATTGGACATAAAAAAATGTCAATCGTTTGATAGTTATTATTTCTTAAAAAGTCCCTTTTTGGTTTTGACAACAAGAATTAATTTTAAATTAATTGATGCAACTTCTATTTTTGAATTTGGTAAAATATACATAATTTTTGAATTCGTAATATCAAATTTATCTTAGGGGGAATTTTTCGTATTTTTCTGAAAACCTTCAATTTTTGATGAATAGTGAAAAATACTACTTAGTAGTTAAAAATCGACTTTTTCATTTAAATGAAATTTTATCGCTTCTGTGAATTGATTTTCAAAAATCCGACATACATGGTTTTCATCATTAAGTAAAATATGGTTCAATGGGATGAAAATAATTTTTGGTGAATAGTAACTTATGATTTTTATTTATCATAGTTAATGGTAAATAGGGTAATTCAATGTAAATATAATATTATAATAATATAAAATTACCTTAAAACTTGTCTTAACCATATTGGATGAGTGATGTATGACCAATACAATCTTTAGGTAAAACTTGTTTCCTTTTAAATCCACTTGGGTAAGATAATTACATTAATAACTTTTTATTTAAAGTAAAAAATAAAAATATCATAAACATATATTGCTTTTCTAAAACAATTTTAAAGTGTAGTTTTATAATTGATTTTTTTTACAATAAATATTCATTAAAAATATAAAAATATTTTCTACATCATGTTATTTTATTTATAATTTTTATACAGCAAATAAATAAATTTATTTATGACACAATAATGATGTAATGATTACCTCATTAATGAATGTTTTAAATAAATGAGATTATAAATGTTAAAATAAATTTATTGTGAAACATTTTATTCCATAAAAAAAATTTAGGGATGCATATGACTTGTTATATTAAAATTAATGAAGGTTTCTTGAAATAATCATGTTGTTTTAGATTTTTTTTAAAAGTCTTGATATGAATAGTTTAAAAATTGTCGTAAATGAGTTTTTAAAAAAAATAATATATTATTAAATGATAAAATAATATAAAAAATATAATATTCGTCCAAATGACATATATTATGATAAAAATTTCATTACTTAACCACTTTTTTTATTGGAATTTTATAGTAACGATATTAACCATATAGTATGAATATACAAGAAGACATGGTAAAAGTTAAATAAGTTAACAAAGGGTAAAATAAAAAAGATAAGGATTAAAAAATATCCAAAAAATATCCAATTCTTATTGGATAATTTTATTTCGACTTATGTTCCTCTTATCTTTTAATTTAAGTAGTTATGGACCTTTTGAAACCAAAAAACATTTTCTAATAAAAAAATACTTTCAAACTTTCCTAAAGAGCCCCTTTTACCCTTAAAAAAGAACCACCTCTAACACATTACTCACACCTCTCAAGCATCTGGGCTCATCAAAACTCGGAATAATTAATCTCAAATAAAACTTTTATTCCTCCTATAAGCTATCCCTTAGTCAAAAGTCAATTCAGGTAAACCTTTTGGTTCAAAACAAAGAGAGTTACCCAATTTAAAGGTAACGTCTTCTCTTAAGTTCTTTTTTTATTTTATTTTTAAACCCCCTAAACACTCATTATTCCTTTATTTTATAACAACACCAGTATCTTAAATATACTAGGTTTTATTTATGAGAATTTTTCGAACTACACTTACACACACCTCCATCTAATGAATATAGAACATACTGTTTTTGTGGATGACAAACTACAGCCTCACAAAACAATGATGGTTCAATTATCTTTTACCACCTCTAATGGTGGCCATTATTTTGGGAATGAAATTATATTTGATATATATGATATATATTTTATCTCTATACTTCTGTAATTATCTTTTATAACATACCGTTATTCTTTTCATGTTGTATAAATACGATAATTTCATTTGAGGAAGTGCGGACTACCACCCCCTCAAAGTGATATGACTCATTCATGCTATTCATGGAATGTATAAAGGATGTAATTTATAAACATATATAAAATATATAACATATATATTATACTAGAATAATAATATACCTATTTATCATTTAGTTTTCATTCTTTTAAAAATGAAAAATAAATAAATGAAAGTAGCATTCATGCGTACGTACGGCCTACCGTCTCTGTGAATGGTGCATTTCATTTCTTATCTCCAAATGTTATGGAATATTATAAATACATATATACTTGATATATATGATATATATTATATCTAAATCATGGATATAATTCTGTAAATAATGTTCTTTTGACCACATGCACAATTTGTAATTATAACAAGTTCTTTTTTTTACTCAAGTTCTGAACATCGACAAAATGTCCGATATACACTCAAATAATTAACTAATTGTTATAGAAAGGTAATAAATGATATAACAAGAATAATAAAATTTAAAATTTTATTAAGAAATTATAAATTAACTTAAGTTTATTATTCAAGAAGAATAAGGAACAAACAAGACAAGTTGGACTTTAGGTAAGGGGTTTTCATCTCACTTTTTATTCCCTTGAGATTCATGGTATATTTTCCACTATTTATTTTTGTGTGTTGTATGTACTACCAATGATTGTATTATTTGTGTAATATACTTTAATTTATGGGTAATTAAATCTTCATTTTATGATCCTTCTTTCATGGGTTGTATGTTTCGTAAGTTACCAAATCGGTAAGGGAACCTTTCACTCTCCTCTTTTAGTCAAAGACTTATTTTATGTTATGTATTTTAATTTCCATTATATTATGTTGAGATATGTTCCTATATATCCTTATTTCTGTACATTTTATTTCCACGTGATGAGATACCCTTTTCTCTCTCATCTACTCATTTTATGAATTTTAAAATGACGCTATTAGGCTGTCGAATTTCTATAAGAGAACTTCTTAACCTAATTTCAATTTTTTGGGTTAAACTTTAACTTCGTGATTATGTTGTACTATGAATATTTTTGAATGACCTATGATTTTTTTACACATAATATCCACTTATATTGGTTGTATTCTTATTTTTCACACATAATCATGTCATTGATTTATCCTAAATCTAAGGATACGATCTTTGTAAGGGACTTTGTCTCAATCACCTTTCATTGAGGCATATTTTCATTTACACACGACTTTATTTTATACGGTGTATAAAAACATTTGACTTTTAATTTCATTAAAAGAGAATCTTTTCTTATGTAGATTTTTACTAAACAATAAAAATGAATGTTTCTTTTTAGCATACACAATGGTAATGACCTTTCCGTCGCTACGAGTATTATTTGATCTTTGGCTTCCTTAACAAGACGTAGTGTTTTTTTTTAATGAAAATAAATACCATATACCCTTTTATTTATTTTGGTATCGAAAATGGTTTTGGGAAAGCATTTACTATTTCAATATCTTGAATTGATATATTTTTATTGCAATGTGGAAATGTTATTTTTCCTTTATGCTTGTTTTATGTGTTATGGTTCTTGGGCATTGTTTTACGTATACGGTTGGTTCTGTGATAAACCTAGGGAAGGTAACCCCAAGATATCTCTCCAATGCATTGGGTAACATGACGGAGGTAAATGTTAATGTTTCTCCTAATAGATTTAGGGGATATACTGTGATGGGTATTCCAACGTAGCTCGCTATGTCGTTGTTAAATCTAAAATGTATGTTTGATATGGATTCCACAACTTACCTTTATGATTTATGATTTCTGTGTGTTATTCATAAATCTTATGATATCATGAGGTGTGTTATGATTGAAAAGTATGGTTCTATTTATTTGTATTTTTTTATCGGCTAATTTTTTGTTTCCTTATTTTATAACGCTTACTGAGCTTTTTATGCTCATTCCATGTTTTAAAAAAAATTCACAGGACTTAAAGATGAATAGGGTCAAGGATAGGATCAAATAAAAGTCATGTTATCTAAAACATGGAAGTAGACATGTTTCTTTTTTTAATATTTTTTATTTTATGAAAAAAATTTAAAGTGAGTAGAAGTGTCAACTTTGTAATTTTTTAGATTTTTTGTAATAGTTATGGCTTAATTATCTAGAATTATAAACCCAAAAATATCCTCAATGTGAATTATTAACTTAATTAAAGATTATGTAATTTTTAAGGTTGGTTCTTTATAGTTTTTACCAAATGTCAATTTAGATACCTTTATAGGTTAGGTTGTCATTTAAGCATAAGTTACATAACCATAATGGTTAGCATATTAGAAAGAGTCATTGTTATTTTAGATAAATCAAATGAGTTTAAGATAACATGAATAAGTATATATTAGTGGTTAACCTCCTCATAAGACAGTATAGGATTATTTTATGAATATACTCACTCTGAACTTTTTGGTTTTAGTAAATGGCTGGATCTAGCAGGAACTAAGTAACATTGGATGTGAAGAAAACTGTGATGGTTTTCTGAATAAGCAACCAAATGAAATGGGAGCTGCAATGAGAACTCTTACGGTTAAAATATGTTATGGTTATTTTTTAGGAATTTATCTCATTTTTTGAAATGTTATAAAATTATATAGTTTTTGAAAAAGGACAACACGCCGACCATGTTACAACCCTTCACGTTGGACAAAGCTGCAGGATTTGAACCCACAACCAAAGTGTGATTTGGATTTATCACCTACCACTGGACTACGTAAAGTCCTAGGTCTGTATGACTTATTCTTTTTAGTTAAATGATTTTATGGATCAAGAATAAGTTAATTTTTTGAACATATGTTTTCTCAAATGAATATCCTTAATATAGGAAAATGATTTGGTGATTAAGTGATAAAGGTTATTTTGGAAGACGTTCTCTCTTTTAGGGAGCATTATATTCTTAAGTGAAATAAAATACTATGGGATCTCATTTATGGCATAATGGTTGAAATTTTATTTTGTAAGAATATATGTTTTTGTTATGGACATATGGATATTTGGGTTATTTATAGAAATTATTAAGCTATCATAGAGAATATGTGATTAGGTTAATTACACTTTAGTATGAGACTTTAAGAGTAGTCGATCTTATTTAGAGATAAATGTTTAGATTTATCATGGAAGAATATGTGATCAAATTCTTCTATGTTTTGGGTTTCAATATTAGTTTGGATTATATTAAGGACAATTGTTTATTGAATGATCTTTGTTGAAATTTGGGTACTATTTTTTGAATTTTGGAGATTAAGAGTCGTATTTATTTTTATAAAGGATTATCCTTTTGGGGGATTATCTGATCTTATACTAACCATTTTGGTTTTGGTTAATGTTTAAAGATAAGATAAATATATAGTTCATCTTTTTTTGATCATGTAATTCTCTATAAGTTGATTATAGAACTTTTAATGTGACTAAGTTAGATTGAATACTCATCGTTTGGAGAAAAGTTGAGTTTTTGGTAGAAATTTAATAGAGGATGAATGTCTACATGACACGTAAGTAAGTTTCCTTCTGTTCTTAGTCAAGATTATAAATAAATTCCTTTAGATTATGAAAACAAACTTAAAACAAAAACATTGTCCATTTACTTTTCACACAGATGATTCAAATACCATTTAACCCATCATAATTTTGTGATTTTCTTATGGTTAACTTTTTTTTAATCATATTTTCTATCACTCTGCATCAGAACATGATGGTTTTTTTCTCCTCCATATATATGCTTTCATGGAATCCTTGTATGGTTTGTCTCAAGTAAACTTTTTAGTTCTCTTTATTTCTTTTAAATTGATAGTTTTATTGACTCTTTTTATGATTTTATGCTTTCAATGAAGTTTTCGAGCCAATTTTAAAATTGTGAGGATGCCATTCCCAAAAGGGGGGAAGGATGTAATGACCCAGGTATTTACAGAATAATAATTGTTGATTTCTATTCATATTTATGAATAAGATATTAATTTTATGTTAAATAGGACACTTTTTTCAATAGCATACTCAACACACAACAATGAGTTTCTTTTACATCTTATGTTGCACACAACTTTGAGTTATACTAAAAAATAATATAATATTATTATTATTTTAAATACTACTTAACGTCTAGCCATTGTATTGGTAGGAATAAAATATAACTAACTAAAATATGATTGCACATGTTTTTTAAATGTATTTACATTTATCCTATAAATTTTATAGGCTTAAAATAAGAAAGAATCAGATTTTAAGCATTCAATACTCTAATATTCATTAAGAGGTTGATTTACTACCTTTTAATGGAAAGCCCATTTTAAATCTAGTTTTTTTCACTTTTATATGGTTAATTTTACAAAATAAAATTTTCCTTTAGAAGAGGGACATCAAATTTTACTTTGGGTAAATGTTTGGTTTTTTTCTGAAAAAATTCAATTTTTTAATGAGTAGTGAAATATACCGCATTTTAATTCAAAACTGCCTTTTCACCTAATTTATTTATATATTTATATTCTTATTTTAATTAGATCAAAAGTTTAATTGCATTATATTTTTACCATTTAATCCAATTTTATTCATTGTAAGTAATTTCACATTGAAATTTGATATAAACAAATGTTAATATTTTGATATTTATTATTTCTTAAAAACACGCTTTCTGGTTATGACAACGAGAATTAATTTTAAATTAATTAATTAAACTTCTATGTTTTTAAATTTTAAAAGTATACATATTTTTTTAAAATGGAATATCAAATTTATCTTAGGGTGAATTTTTGGTATTTTTCTAGAAACGTTCAATTTTTTATGAATAGTGAAAAATACTACTTAGTAGTTAAAAACCGACCTTTTCATTTTAATGAAATTTTACCACTTATTTGAATTGAATTTAAAATATCTGACATACATGGTTGTCATTATTAAGTAAAATTTGGTTCAATAGGATGAAAATAATTTTTGGTGAATAGTAACTTTTGATTTTTATTTACCACGGTTAAAGAAAAATATGATAATTCAAGGTAAAAATAATATTATAATGATATAAAATTACCTTAAAACTTCTAATAACCTTATTATATGATTAATGGATGACCAATACAATCTTTGGGTGAAACTTTTCACCTTTGAAAGCCACTTGGGTAAGATAATTACATTAATAACTTTTTATTTAAAGTAAAAATAAAAATATCATAAACATATATTGTTTTGATAAAAAAATTATAGTGGGGTTTTATAATTGATATATTTTAATATAAATATTAATTATAATGCTAGTATATTTCCTACATCATGGTATTTTATTTATAATTTTTAGACATCAAATAAAAAAATTTATTTATGAGACGATGATGAGGTAATGATTACCTCATTATGAATGTTTTAAATAAATGAGATTATAAATGATAAAATAAATTTATTTTGAAACTTTTTATGCCATACATGAATTTTAGGGATTTTTATGACTTGTTATATTTTAATTAATGAAGTTTTCTCAAAATAATCAAGTTGGTTTGTATTTTTTTTAAAGTCTTGATATGAATTGTTTATAAATTGACATAAATGAGTTTTTCAAACAATTAATATATTATTAAATGATAAAATAATCCCAAAAATATAAGATTCATCCAACTAAAATATATGATGTTAAAATTTTCATTAATAAACCAATTGTGGTTCTATTTTCATTTTATAGAAACTATATTAACCATCTAGTATGAATATACAAAAAGACATGGTAAAAGTTAAATAAGTTAACAAAGGGTTAAATAAAAAAGATAAGTATTTAAAAATTTCCAACACCTATCCAATTATTATTGGATGATTTTATTTATAATTATTTTCCCCTTATCTTCTAATTTAATTATTTTTGTACCTTTTGAAACCTAAAATCACTTTCTAATAAAATAATACATTGAAACTTTCCTAAAGAGCCCCTCCCCTTATAAAAGGACACCACCTCTAACCCATTACTCACACCTCTCAAACCCATTGGCTCATCCAACCTCTACATAATTAATCTGAAAACATCCCTCTCTTTCTTATACAGTCCTTCCCTTATGAATAATTCAATTCAAGTAAACCTTGTGGTTCAAACCAAAGGGAGTTACCCGATTTTAAGGTAATGTATTCTCTTAAGTTCTTTTATTTTATTTTACTTCTATAACCCCCTAAACTCTATTTATTCCTTTATTTTATAACAAAAACATTATCATCAATATACTATGTTTTTTTATTATAATTATTCTAACTATACTTACACACACCTTCATCTAATGGGTATAGAACATACTTTTTGTGGACGGCGGACTTCTGCCTCACAAAACGATGATTGTTCAATTATCTCCTACCGCTTATCATGGTGGCCATTATGATGGAACTGAAATTATATATGATATATATGATATCTATTTTCTCTTTATACTTCAGTAATTATTTTTTGTAACATTATTATATGCTTTTTATGTTGTATAAATATGACAATTTCATTTGAGTAAGTGCGGAGTACCGCCCCCTGAAAGTGAAATGAATCGTTCATGGTATACGTGGAACATATAAAGGATGGAATTTATGAACTTATTTAATATATATATATAATATATATTATAATGGAATTATAATATACATATTTATCATTATGTTTTCATTCCTTTAAAAATGAAAAAAAAAAGAAATTAAAGTAGTATTCATGCATGCGTACGGCTTACCGTCTCCATGAAAGGTTCATTTCATTTATTATCTCAAAATGTTATGGACTATTATAAATACATATATATTGGATATATATGATATATATATCATTAATATCATTCTTTATATAATTTACTTTTGACCACAAGGACAATTTGTAATTATAACAAGTTCATTTTTTTTACTCATGTTTTGAACATCGACAAAATGTCTGATATGAACTCAAATAATTAACTAATTGTTATAGCAAGGTAATAACTGATATAAAATGAATAATAAACATTAAAATATTATTAATAAATTATATATTAGCTTAAGTTTTTTATTCATAAATAACAAGAAACATACAAGACAAGTCAGACTTGAGGTAAGGGGTTTTTATCTCACTTTTTATTCCCGTGAGATTCATGATATATTTGCCACTATTTATTTTTTTGTGGTGTATTTACTGCCCATGATTGTATTATTTTTTTAATATACATTAATTTATGGGTATTTACATCTTCATTGTATGATACTTCTTTCATGGGGTGTATGTTTATTAAGTTACCAAATCGGTAAGCGAACTTTTCACTCTCCTCTTTTAGTCAAAGACTTCTTTAATGTTATGTCTTTTAATTTCCATTCTCTTATATTGGGATATGTTATTATATATCCTTATTTATATACATTTTATTTTAATTTGATGAGATACCATTTTCTCTCTCAAAAACTCATTTTCTAAATTTTAATGTGATGTTGTTAGGCTATCAAATTTCTGTAAGAGAACTTTTTAACCCAATTTCAATTATTTGGGTTAAACTTATACTTCTTGATTATGTAATGCTATGAATATGTGTGAATGACCTCTGATTGTTTTACACTTAATATCCAATTATATTAGGAGAATTATTATTTGTCACATATAATTATTTCATTGATTTATCCTTAACTTAACGATACGATCTTTGTAAGGGACTTCATCTCAATCACCTTTCATTGAGGAATATTTTGATTTATACATGACTTTCTTTTATATGGGGTATAAAAACATTTAATTTTTCATTTCATTCAAAGGGAATCATTTTCTCTAAATAATTTTACTAAATGAAAAAAATTAATGTTTCTTTTTTGCATACACGGTGATAACGACCTTTCTGCAGTCGCGAGTATTATTTGATGTTTGGATTCCTTAACAAGTCGTAGTGTTTTTTTAAGGAAAATAAATACCATATACCCTTTTTATGTATTTTTGTATTGAAAATGGTTTTGATAAATCATTGACTATTTCAATATCTTGAAATTATATATTGTGATTTCACTTTCGAAATGTTATCTTTCTTTTATGCTTGTTTTATGTGTTATGGTTCTTGGGCATTGTTTTACGTATACAGGTGGTTCTTTGATAAACCTTAGGAGCTTGATCCTGAGATAGCTCTCCAATGCATTGGATAATGTGATGGAGGTAAACATTAATGTTTCTCCTAAGAGATTTAGGGAATATACTATGATGGATATTCCTACGTAACTCCCTATGTAGCTGTGAAAGCTACAATGTAAGTTTGATATAGATGCCACAAGTTACCTTTATGATTTATGATTTCTATTTGGTATTACTAAATATTATGATTTCATGAGGTATGTTATGATTGGAATGTATGGTTTCATTGATTTTTATTTATTGATGGTCTAATGTTTTCTTTCCTTATTTTTTAACCCTTACTGAGATTTTTATGCTCATCCCAAGTTTTGAAATGTTTTTCATAGGACTTAAAGATAAATATGGTCAAGGATGGGATCAAGGAGTAGTCATGTTGTATAAAACATGAAAATAGACATGTTTATTTTATTAAGAGTTTTTATTTTATGAAAAAAATGGTAACTGAGTAGAAGTATCTACTTTGTAATTTTTAAGATGCAATGTAATAGTTATGGCTTAATTATCTAAAACTCTAAACCTAAAAAGATCCCCATTGTGAATTATTAACTTAATTCAATATTATGTAATTTTTAAGGTTGTGTCCTTATATTTAGGCCTTATTAATGATAATATCATGGGTATTATAGAGTATTTTTTAAAAAATTACAAATGCGTCACTCACCTAACTTATAAAACACCACCCCACCTCCTCTATTATTCACACATTCACATCCTTTTTATTAGGCCATTACCTACAAAATTCACTTCCAAATATCCTTTATCTCATCCTAGATGCATTATTTTGTTCATAAATCCAACAAAGGAAGGCATTAGTATTAACATAAGGATGATTTTGGAATATGAGGTAACATTTTTCAATGAGTATTTTAATTTTGTTTCATTCTATACCTTATTCAATTATTATTAAAAAATGACATAATAAAAACTATATCTTTCATGTAATATAATGTTTTTAATTTAATTTAATGAACTAAAACCTCCTCCACTTTCATAAAATGGGTTACTGAATCATTATTTATGTGTATGGTGGACTACCTCATTATGAACCTATGTCATTCATTTATACATCACCACCTCTCATGATTGGATATTATAATGTATATAAAGTGTATATATGATATTTTTAATATAATTATACCTATGGTTCAATTATATAAATTTTATGTTTTTTACATTCCATATCATATGTGATCTGATAATATTTCTCTTGTGTACAGCAGACTACCGTCTGGCTTAACGATGTGATTCTTCCTTCAGAAATGCTTAAAGAAAAGGTGATAAGGATATATTTAAGGATTAAATTTTATATTAATGAAATAATTATTATATTCATAACATATTTATCATTATGTAACTAAAATATATCATTTTACCATTTTAATCAATTAAAGATGATAACATCGTTCGTGATCGTGTGGGTTACCACCTTCACGAAGCGATGTGACTCTCTTTTCATCACCACACACCATGGATGATATTTATAAGTATAGTTAAATAATTATAATGTATTATCTAATATTTTCATCATTATATAAAAATAAATTAATACTTACCTCATTTCTAAAATTAACTTTGAAAAATAGAAACATTACATATACGTACGTACGAACTACTATATCCATGATTGTAACATAGTCCATTTTTCATAACCATATTTCATGATTGTTTTTTAAAGTATAGTTTATTTATAAATTTGATAATAATTTATGAGTTATTATAAATTATATGGTTAAAATATATAAAATGTTCAAGATAAGGATCTTTTGTGAGGAAACAATCATGAAAAAATAAGGCAATTAAAATGTGAAATAAAGAGAATAATAAACTATTATCAATAAACATGTGATAATATGTTATAAAAGGATCATATATTATATTATAAAAAATAATATGGTTCTTTTATAAGTTAATAACATGTTTTAAACCATTATACATGGAGTTAAATCACATTAAACCAAAAGGAAGCATTATATAAGGTACTTTATCTCAATTTCCCTTTATTGGGGTATTCTTTTATTATGCACCTAATTTCTTATATATGTTGTACATAATAACCCTTCATTATGAAATATCATTAATAAAAAATTATTCATGTTATTTTATGTTTTAATTATATTTTACCACATGTTAAGAATTTCATAACTCAATTTCTTTTAATTTGGTTATATTACTCCTTTGTTGTCTATGATACTATATGATTATGTGTGTACTAAATGTTTATTATATTATATTGTATTTAAAATTTTTTTATGTGTAATTATTATTGATACACATAATTCATTCATTCATTCATTTTCACTTCAATTTTATTATCATTGTAAGGGTTTATTTCATAATCACATTCTAATCGAGTTTGTTTATTCTTGAATTTCAGTTGAAGGAAATTATTTGATAATAGTGTAATAAACTAATTTAATTTTATTATACTATGATTATTCATGAAATTTTAAATTAAAGCTTCCATTTTTTCACGATTTTGTATATAGAATTATTTATAAATTTTTTTAAGAAAATCTGAGTACATTTTTCACTTTAGGAAGTAATCTATTTTCATCAAAAACTATGTTTTCTAAAAATGCTTTTAATTTTTTTAACGTTTAAAAATGATTTGTTAAAAAAAATTACCCATTTTTTATTTTTACAAAATATTTTTAGAGGAATAATCATTTTATTTTCCTAAAAATGTTCTTTTATAACCTATTAATAGAGAAAAATTGTCGTTCTTTTTAAATTCTATGAAATGTGTAGAATTACCCTTCAAAATGACCGTAATTTCATAGAAACTTAATTTTTGTGTTTACATGGTTAATTTTTAAAAATATTCTAAAATATTTTTAAAATTTTTTATTTTTTACGGTGGTCTTAAAATAAAATTATTTCCAAAATGATTTATGTTTCAAAAAGTGATTTTCAAAATAAAAAAGTATATTTTCCTCAAGAATGTTTTAAATGATATTTTTATGGTATTTATATTTATAAAATAAAACAACCCTTTATTCTTAATATAATGGGTATATGTTATAATGATACCATCCTTATTCTTTCTATGGATAATATATGATTATTTTTAATAAGGAATGAATTTACATTAACTTTATTGAATCATTTTTGTAGTCATTAGATTTACTTTAAAATATTCACTTTCCTGTTATCATTAGAAATTATATTTAACTTAAATATAAATATTATTATGTATAGATATTTTGATTTCGTAAAATGTATAGAATTTTAACATATGTTGTTTATTTTTAAAGTTATTTTATTAATCAGGGAAATATTGTAAATTTATTATACTTAACTCAATACATATATTTGATGATAATGCATATTGATTCATGAATTAAATATATTATTTGATATATGAGTAATTATTTAGATCTAAAGTAATGGGTGGGGCTTGTTATTATATATACCTTAAATTAATGGGTAGGTATCATGAGAAAAATTAGTAATCTGGCATTTAACGAGTTTCTACCTGTAGTTTAACTCATAATCATAAAGGTATGAATGGTAGAGGTATCATGATACCTAAGATTATGTCATAAAATAATTATGCATTCCACAATTCAAAATTTAGTCTTTATTATCTATGATATTTTTTCAATGATATTATATATGGATGAATTTCCTTTTTATTTTATTGATTAAATAGCATGTCCTTTCGGTTATTTACACTTCCATATTGATTATTCCATATTCAGATATTATAGTCATGTTATTAATAAAATGGAATTTGTTTTCATCTATTTATCTTTCCATGTTGATTATAGTTATTGATTCATGATATATTCTACAGTACATAAATATTAATGAACATTTTATCTCACCCTTAATTTTTTATTTACCATGAATCCATGAAGTGTAAGATGATTAATATGCAAGAATATTCTAGATGGAATATTTATATTCTCAAAAAAAATGTTGTAATTTTTGAATTCAAATATAATATCTGAATCATTTACTTATATAGTTTACCATATCTATTAAACTATTTAATTCAACAAGATGTGATTCCCTAATTCTTATACAATTGTAATAATGTAGAAAATTGATCTAGGTTACTCGGTTCAGGTTCACTACACACCCCTTTCTTAAGTTTCTATTACCCAAGTTATGAAGTCAATTAGTATAGGTGAAATTTTTAGAATGATTTTAGGAGCATAATAATTATTGGGGGATATTTATGTCTTAAAAATAAATAATTAGTTTTGTACATAGAATAATTTTTTTCATATTTGAGAAATATGTGGCCTTTATTTTCTTATATTTAATCATAATTCTATAAATCAATTACCCTAAAAGGACTTGTATATTTTTGAAATGAAATATTTGTTTTAATTTATTTAACTATAGGATAGTTATGTCAGATAATTTATAGTTGTTATAAAAGATATTATATAATGTATGTGTTTATAGAACTGAATACAAGAATACAAGTCTCAGGTGTAAAAGTTGATATCAGAGCAGGGTTAAGATAAAAATAGAGATTCTGGTGTCTTTCGAGGATGATTTAAGTTGTTATATGTTATGTTTTATCTTGGATTTATAGGAATTTAGAAACCATTGGGATATAATATGAGTTAAAATAAAGGTAATAATTCAGTTTTTATTTGGGTATTTGGATGATATAACTTCAATGAAAAATATGTGGATAAGTCTAAGTAAAATATAGCATAACATCACAATGTTTTGGTAAAGTAGTGATTATGTAGTAAACCTAGAAACAATTCTCTATCTGGATAGTACATGTAGATTCACACACTAAAAAATATGTACATATTAGTGATAGCCATGAAAAAGGAATATTTTCAATTAACTTTATTGTCATCGGGTGCATGACAACGAGTCATAACTTTACTCATGGTTTGAAACTCTCAAGGAATATTATTTTATTTAATCACATTATCATTATAAAATAGTGTAAGGGATTTGAATATGTTTATCTTAGATATCTTATTAGGAATGTTACCATGGATAATATATATTTAACTATAGATATTCATATGTAAAGGTGTATATTAATTGGTATGTTATTTCTTAGATTAAGGATGAGTAAGAATTTAAGGTCATAGATTTAAATTATTTTTTAATTTAAAATATATAATGAATTCTAATGATAGTTTGGAATCTATTTATTAATAATTAATTTAAAATGTGTGAGAGTACCAAACTCAATTTATCCTATATTAAACTGATAATGAAATAGTTAGAAATATGATTGATATAGGTCGAACCATGTCTGATATAATTTGATTTGTACGAACTATAGTCCAACATTATAGTGTAATAATG
The DNA here is from genome assembly GCA_963277665.1 of Viscum album. Classification (NCBI taxonomy): domain Eukaryota; kingdom Viridiplantae; phylum Streptophyta; class Magnoliopsida; order Santalales; family Viscaceae; genus Viscum; species Viscum album. Next base: position 2,012,157,688 of record OY728155.1, read on the forward strand.
TGATACATCATGAGTTTATATCTTCTTGAGAATATTTATAACAAATATATTATTATGTTCATTACTCATGTTAACACTTTTCATTTTAGTAATGGATGAATCCCAATGGAACAATGTTAGCAAAGGATAGCATGAATAATTTAGAAATTGACCCATTGGAAAACCTAACAGGATAAGGGATGGAGTTATAAACCATTTTATTATTACAAAGTGGATATCTGGAATTCTTGTTTAAAAGATAAATATAGCTTAAATCCCAAACACACTAAATAATATAATGATGGAATCTGAAAGAAATTAAAGTGACCAAGATGATAAAAGAAATATGTCTTATATTTCTATATTTTAGAATTGTGGGCAGAAAAATAGGGTATTTTACTTATAGGGGTTAGAAAATTATATAAGTATGGAGATAATGTTTAACTATCTCACATGCATTAGATAATTTGTAAGGACCTAGACTAAAACATATCATATCGTAGTGATTTTTAACTAGAATTAAAATTATTTCATTTCTAAGAAACTTTTTGGTTTAGAGTATTTGGGAATTAGGACTAACCTATATAGTAAACCCAAACATTACATATACTTAGACCCATTATCCTTTTTCCCACTAAACAGACATTTTTAAAATAAAATATTATTTATTTTCATGATTAATATTCACAATTTTATTCTTGATATTGTCCTTATCTATATTCTCTATTAAATCCTATGAAAACCATTTTAAAAAACACTTTGAGAAAGAAATATTATAATGGATACAAAATAATAAAAATGATTAGTTCAATGAAAACCCATAAAAACATTTTTATAAAAACATACAATTTTACCTTGGAAAGTGAATCATCTTTTCAAAAGGATCATTTTCATAACATTTTAAAATCAAGAAATTTTCATGAAAACTTATAATCAAGAACATAATATATAAGTAGGTAACATAGAAAATCATTATTTATATCACTTCTATAAATAGAGTAACCAATATAACTACCCCCAACACCAAATTACCAAACTCTTTGGAGGTTATAATGTAACCACCCATCCTCAGTTAATCAGAGAACCACACATCATTGGTTAATAACATAACTAACCATCAATGGTTTATAAATGAACCACCATTTACCATTTTATAACTTAACCTCCCTTAATTATAAAAAATGTACAAGAACCATATCACAATCATCAAACATTAATACTTTCATTATAAAAATATCTATAAGGAAAATTACCCTTTCATTTTTAAATAAAATATATTTATAAAAGATGTTCACTTAAAAAGGGAAAATTATATTTGAAAATAACCTCCTAATCTTGTATATGAGACATAAAATCATTAGAAATCATAATGGTTGGAAAATATGCTCATGTTGTATAATATAATAAAACATTTATTCCATATTTTTATAAGAAAAGTCATAAAACCCTCTTTTTCAAAATAAAAAAAAAGAATAAGATCAAACCATTTTGTAAAAATTAAAACATTAGTTGAAATGAATTTATAAATTCATAATAGATATTAAAAAAATTGAAACAATTTTTGAAAAAACGAACATGGAAGTAAAAAAATAGAGTTTTAAGGTAAATATTAAAAGGATGATTTTTAAAAGAACCGCCCTTATAAATATTGTATCGTTGAATAGGGAATTAATCAAATGAATTGAATTTATGTATATGATTTAAATCCAAGAAAACTTGTGTAAATATATCATATGATATTTAAAACAAATTTTACACAAAATGTAGCACGAAATAATAAATAAGTAGGTGTTTATCCTAAATAATAGAAATTAGGTTAAGAATTCCCTTAACACGTGTTCGACTTCCATAAAATATGTCCAATACTAATGTATTATGGGTTAAAAATGTTATTAATTTATTAAAGCACTATATTCATATTTATAATACCTTATATAATAATTTTACAACATCTTACCACTCGTTAATTAATAATATTTCATTACATTCATCATTTTGAGTACGTTCGTTTCATTACTTTCATCGTTTTTCCAGACCATCATGAACAAGTTCTGTTTTATTTAATATTATGTATATATATTAGTTATATAACATTAAATAGGTTTTAATATACCTATTGAAATATAATTTAACCAAAATAATAGTTTTATGACCACCCTTGAAAGTTAGTAATAGAAAACAAAAACTCATTATCTAGAGAGACATTTAATCGCCATAATTTTGACTGTGGATTCATTTCATTGAATAAGAGGATAGAATAAAAGTTAAGGGTATAATATATTATAATATAAATATAAAACTATATTATATACATGATACTAGATTTGTTATTCCTTCATAGATGAAGGTGGTTAGGATAAGGTAGTAAAAGAAATGAAATTAAGGGAGGTGGTTTGAGAAAATTACCTCTTGAATATCTCCACCTTGAAGGATTCCATAAAGACCATGGAATTGGTCCTTGCGTGAGACCAGAAGAAAATGGACATGGGGAGAGTCGGGAGGATATTTTTTTGAATATAACTAAAAATAATCTAGTCTTTTTAGTGGAAATGGGGGGGTGATAGTTTATATTTATACGTGCGGATATGTGGTTTTAAGTGATTAAATAATGATTAGTTTATATTTAGAGATAACCAAATTTTGGTGTAATTAATTACAAGTAATTATATTAATAATTAAATTTTTAATTTATGTTTATGGTCCATCAACACATACACTACCAATTTAATTTTATAGTCCTTAGGTACTTAAATCTTTTTCCTTTTAATTTTAATATGTTTCATTATTTTTCCATACTTTGGTAAATCCTTTTTTTACAATTGTAATTTTTTATACCTAAAATGGAAATAACCATACTAAAAAAATTTATCCTCATGGTTCCAAATATTTTAACCAATGTACTAAATTTAATTCAATTAATTAGAAAAATAAATATCAAAACCTGTAAACGTAATGAAAAGGTGAGTTTTCATGAAGTGTGTTTTTCAAGAAAAATATGATTTTATATTAAATCTGATTAATAATAAACACTGTATATATATAAATTAATATTTAATAATAAATATTATTTAAATTTCATTTTAGATAATAATCAATAGGTATTATTTTATTTAATTAAGTAGGAGAAGCATTATATATATTAAAACAGTATTAATAAAAATCGTGTTTTTAAACCCATAAATAAACTTCATCAAAAATAAAATATAACATTGATTAAAAATAATTTATGAGGATTAAATATTAATAAATATATATTTTGTTACATAAAACCATATTAAAAAAATAATGATAATTTTAAATTTCTTAATATATTGAAAATAAATAGAAAATTTACAAAAATCTCTATTTTTCACTACTCACTGAAAACCAAATATTTTACAAATATTACAATAATTTCACCAACATTAAAACATGCTATTCTTATTTAAAAATTAATTTAATTTTATAAAATTAATTTTATATAAGTTCCCAAAAATAATCAGAATATTTACTAATAGAATTTTAGAAAACAAATTTTTAAAGAAAATGTATTTTTAGAAAATAAAATGACATTACTACAATTTTGAGTGAATATTTACAAATAATTTATTAATAAATTATAAATTAATATTTTAATTATATATTTAATAATTATTTTAATATTGTAAATACCCACTAATTTTATGCCTAGATTATAATGTCACATTTAAATACTAATATATTTTTTGTTTATGATCGATATTACCTAATGTGTATACTTTCTTATATAGTATTTAATTTTAAAATATGTGTATGTTACATTTTCTCCAAATTTAATAAATTTAAATCTCTAAATTTTAAATTGGGATAAAAAACTTGGGATTTTACTTTTTAAAATACATTTTTTCAAATCCCACATAGTAAAAAAGATCAATAAAACATCCATTTGAAAAGTAAAATATGATGTTTTGAATGTCACCTAGGATGATATAAAATATGTTTCAATATAGAAAAACATGGACATGGAAGATAAAAACTAACACCCATGGACTAATATAGATTGATAGAGAACATGTTCATGTTAAAGATGACCATCTTATGTATATGATAGTTTAAAAATACAATGATTTTTAAGCAATAAAAGTAAATAAATAACATTATTGTTTTCAAAATATATTTTTCTAGATTTGAGTAATTATATTACTACTAAGACTAAGAACATTAGGAAACATACTTACTTTAAAATTAGAATTTCAAGCACATATTTTCTCCTAAAATAAATATTTAAGATAAATTTTAATACCTGATAAATCAAAATCATCTTCAGTAGATCAAAAAATCAATAAAAGTATATCTTTATATTCCTACTATCTTTAGGAATTATCCAAAATCAAAATTTTTATTACAATATAATTTAATTTTCCAAAAAAATAAGAATTTATATTATGAAAAACTAATTTAATATCTAAAACTAAATAATAATACCCAATGTTCAACATAGATCATTCAACAAATAACTATCCTAAAAATTTGTCATAATATTCTAGACTAAAATTGAAATAAAAAAATTTTAATTATTGGTTCACATATTATTCCAAGATAAAATTAATATTTATATTCAAATAATTTTAATTGATCTTAAATTATCATACTAAAATATATTTCCTTATTCAAATAATCTCCAAGATACATTTATTATTTCTATAGATAACTTGAATCACTATAAATCCAAAATGAAATATTATATTCTATAAAATATAATTCAAACATTATTAATCAAATAAAATTATATAATATTTTTTTAACTTAATCATATATGGTTTAAAAATAGTGAATGTCTTCTAAATTAACATTATTCACTTAATCACCAAAAACAATTCCAATCCCATGGCTATCAATACGATAATAAATACATTCCCAAAATGAACATAACCATTATACTTCTTATATTTTATATAAATAAAAACAATTTCATAATAAATATGATTTTATGTGCTCTACTGGTATGTGATACACCGTTTTCACCGTTCGATTTTGGGTTCAATTATCATGGCCTTTTCGGACGTGATGTGTTTTTACCCATCCTATGGGTTATAATTTTTCTAAAAAAAATATTAATTCAGTCATTATAAAATTCTAAAAATATGAGAAATGTCATCAATAATAATATTAATATATTCATCATTAATTAAATTTTTTAACCTCAATGGTTATCTCATGCATTCTATTTTTCTTCCCCAAAAAATAAGAATCCATTATTATCTCAAAATTAGAGAACATATAATCCCAAAATACTATAAATAACTTTAAACATATATTCCCCAAAATTAAAGGCATTATTCCTTAAATTACAATTTTCATATCCTAAAATTAAGAGTTATATTTTCCTAAAACATAAATGTCTCCCAATAATTATCACATTTTCACCACTTTTCAAACGTATCGATTCCATTTAACATGTGTTTCCAAATTTATAAAAAAGAAACCATCAATATAAAAATTATTATGTGTTCAATGATTCCCATAACATTTATAAAATACCACTATATACTAAATTTTAAAACTTGATACATAAACACATCATTTATTCAACTTCCTTCTTAACCCATTAACCAGGATTTGTATTGTTATTCCATCAAATTTATTCCTATTATAAATTATATGAATTATATCCTTATTATTCATCAATATCAACCGAAAAATGATGCATACTTAAAAAATAAGAAAATATTTCATACCTTAAATATGGATATCATAATTCTTTGATATCTACTTTATTTTCAACTTCTAAAAAGTAAATGTTCATGTACATTATGGAAGTTCCCTTTTGAAGAGAGTTGATAATATTGAAATTTTTTATTTAAATGAAAAATATAACATTACCCATAACATTTTTATAGAAAATAAAAGTTGTTTGAAAATTAAAATAGTTTTTTCTAGGTGATTTGAATACTTAGAAATCTATCAAAATCATTTGAACAAGATTTTTTAATAATTAGGATAAATTAATCATTTTAAAAGGATAAAACAGTCATTTTCTATTCATATTGATAAATTATCCTAATTCTATAGAAATAATCATTAAAACATAAAATTAATTATTACATGTTAAAATGAAAATGGTACTTTTAATGATAATACCCTTAGAAACTCTATAATACTTTATCCTTAAAATAATTTATACCTAAATCTATTACCCTTATAAATATAATTTCCAAAAATATAATTCATCTCATAAAAATCCATAACATTAAACAAAAAAGGGGTGTCTAATACACTGAACAAATAATCATCCCTAAACATATAAAACTATGATGATATCCATAACTCTTAAGAAAATATCACAAGAAAACATCCTAATATCTAAATTTGCATAAACCCTGATTTAATACCAACTGTAAGGACCATAACTTAAATATACATATTATAGAGGACACTTATACCTGGTATCTGTTTTTTCTACCAAATATAACTTTCAAAAATAAAATATGGTTTTTTCATGATCAATCATCATCAATTTACCCTTGATCTCATACTTGTCTATATTATCCATTAAATCCTATTAAAAACATTTTAAAACTTGTTATATGAATAAATTATTAGTAAGGGACATAAAATATATGAAACTATTGGTTCATGTAAAACAAATAAAAACATTTTCTTAATAACATTCCATTTTCCCCGAAAAATGAATCATCTTCTCAAAAATATAATTATCTTACCTTTTGATAATCTAGATATTTTATTAAAAACTCTTAAAAATCATATAATATATAAGTAGGTAACTTGGGATATCATTTTACATATCAATATTTAAAATTCAATAACCAATATGGACAACTACTAACTCCAGAATACCCTATGGGTCGAAGGTTATAATGTAACCACTCATCCTTGGTTTATCATGGAACCACATATCATTGGTTAATAACTTAACCACCCATAATTGGTTTATCAGGAAACTACCCATAATTGGACTATAATTTAACAACCGGTTATTATACACAATTTCCATAAACCATATAATAATAATAAAAAATCAATGCTTGCATTATAAAAATATTATTAATTAAAATTACCCTTTCATTTTTAAATAACATATTTTTATAAAATTTGTGTACTTAAAAATAAAATAAATATATTTGAAAATAAAATTTTAATATTTTATAGGAGGTATAAAATCATTAATGCATCATGATTTTGGGAAAATAAACTCATACCTTATAAGTTAAAGAAATATTCCTTCCATATTTTTTCTGGGAATGTCTCAATGAACCTCTTTTAAGAAATGAGAAAAATAATACATTCAAAAAAAATTTATGATTTCAAATATGATTAGAAATGAATTTAAACATTCATAAAAGAATAGTTAAAACATTTTCATCAAAAAATTTATAAAACACAAACATGGATGAAAAATAGAGTTTAATGGAAACTTTAAATTGATGATTTTTTAAATAATTCCGGTTATAAATATTGTATTATTAAAGTGGGAATTGATCAATTAAATCTAATTTGTGTATATTTTTTAAATCCACAAAAAAATATTTTAAATAAAACATATGATATTAAAAATTCATTTCAAATATAATCATAGCATGAAACAATCAAGAGGTATAATTTTAACACAAAGAAAGAAAATTGTGTTAAGAACTCCCTTACCTCAGGTTTGACTTCCTTAAAATATTTAAAAACTACTATATAATGGTTTAAATGATTCTATTAACATATTATAGAACTATATTTATATTTATAATACCATATATTATCTATTTATAACATATTACCACATGTTCATTAATAATATTTCATTATTTTTATCATTTCGGGTGTGTTGGTTTCATGGTTTCATGGTTTCATAGTCGCTTAATTTGCATAAAATTATGTATTTTCTTGTCAAAGGGAAATAAAACTCCAAAACTGAAATTAAATGGTGTTAATTAAATTATATAAGATTAAATGGCCCTATATATTATTTTTATTTCTTACATGTGGATTATTCATTTGATAAATATGTTAATGATAAATGTTTAGTTTAATTTGGAGGTTTTTCCTAACCATCAAAAACTAGTTTCATTTTATTAAATATAATGTATATATGTTAGTTACATAACATGAAATAGGTTATAATATAACTATTAAAATCTAATTTAACCATAATAAAGTTTTTATGTCCAACCATGAAGGTGGTAATGGAAAACGAAAACTCATTATCCATGAAGACGTTTAACCACCATAATTTGGACAATGGTTTCATTTCATTGAATAAGAGGATGTAATAAAATTTATGGGAAAAAGATATTACATTAGAAATATAAAATTATAGTATATAAATTACACTATATTAATTATTCCTTGATGTATGAAGGATATGTGGAGAAGGTATAATATGAAAATAGATTAAGAGAGGTGGTTTGAGAAAATTTCTCTTTGAATATCACCTCCTTTAAGGATACATTAATTGCCATGGATTTGGTATTTGGGTGATAAAATAACCACATTGACATGGGTATAGTGGGGATAAGAGGTTTTGGATGAGATTTTAATTTCCTCAATGCTTCTGAGGATAAATGGGGTGGTGATTGCTGGTATTTTTACTTGAGGAGGGGTGGTTTTATGTGATAAAAAAATGATTATTTTATATTAAAATCTAAACACAATTAAGTTGAATAAATTAGAAAGAATTAAATTAATAATTAATGTTATAAAATCTGTTTAAGGTAGATAAAAACATAAACCACCCATTTAATGTTGTAGTTTTTAGGTATTTAAAGCTTTTACCTTTTAACGTAAACTTATTTCATTATTTTACCTATTCTGTGGAAAATAAATTTTTACCATGGTATATTTAGATGAATAAAAATAAAAAGGACAAAATTACCAAATTTGGATATTTGGATTAAAAATATTTAATATAAATTAATTAATTAAATTCAAATAATATCAAATATTAAATACAAAATCGAATGATGTGACAAAAAAGAGAGATTTCAAGAAGTGTATTTTTTCAAGAGAAATATGATTTTATATATACTCTGTAAATAATAATAATAATTTTATGAAAAAAAATTAATATTTAATGATATATAATAAATGAATTTAATTTAAAATTCCCCAATAATTTTTTTTAGTTAATTAAAAATAAGAGACATATGTACATTAAAACATTTTTTTAAAAAATCATGATATTTAACCCAAATATAAACATATTCAAACATAAAATATAACATTGATTAAAAATAATTTAAGTGTTTAAAATATAACTAAAGTATTCTCATGTTATATGAAAAAATATTCAAAAGATAATGGTTATTTTAAATTTCTTAATTTATTGAAAATAAATGACATATTTACAATAATAAGTATTTTTCACTATTCAATAAAAAACAACATTTTCTGAAAATTTTCAAAATTTCACCAAGTAAAAAATGATATTATTGTTTATAAATTATTTTAATTTTATGAAAATAATTTTATAAAAGTTACAAAATTTAATTACAATATTCATTCATAAAATTCATGAAGATCAAAATATTTAAGATAATGCATTTTTGAAGAATAAAATTACTTTACTAAAATTATGAGTGATAATTTAAAAAGAATTAATTAATACTATATCAATGAGTGTGACCATTATATATTTTATAATTTAGTTAATACTATTAATACTCATTAATTTAATGGCTATATTATTATGGTCACATTTAAAAAAATATTTTTTTTTATTTTTTCATGATTGATATTGTATATCTTTTATATTATCCAGCATAGTTATTCCTTTTAAAATCACAGGATGTTAAAGAATGAGATAATATAAAAAATTATATATTTTAAATTTCAAGATAATTGTGTGTTATGTTGCCCAAATGTCACAATCCTAGGGACATTAAGGGTGTTAGTTATCAACAACAAAATAAAAAAGGAAGAGCCTATAAAACTACTACAGTTTTATTAGATAGTAAGTTTTCACTCAAAATTTTCTAGTGTCCTATTTCATGAAAGTTTTCACCAAAATACTAGGTAATGTGTTATAAATAAACCCCATCATGTTATGATTATCATTTAATTCATTTTAAAGGGTTGTGGGATGTTATTCTTAATAAATTTGTATCTTCATCCCATAGAAGAATTCAATCTGAAATTTTCAAACAGTTATAACACTTTATAAATCACTTTTAATTATTTTTTATATAGATAAATATAACTCCAAATCCTCAATAAACCTATGATCATCTAGTGATGTATGGTTAATTATGAGATCATTTTTTAAATTAATCTAATTTTTTGATTAAATTTGAAAGGATAAATATTATTTATGGGGGTGAATGTACCACCATGAAAAATTTAAAATTTGAAAACCATTAAATAAGTCAATTTGTTTGACAGTTTTCTCTAAATGAAATGCCAAACTAAAACGAAATCACAATATATTATAATGATATAAAAAATATTAAATTTTAATGTTAAAACCTTATCATTGAATTATTTGTAATGAATATTAGTAACCTCTTTATGAAGGATTTCTCTATTGAATACAATATCTATTGTTAGTATGAATGGAATTCATTTATTGTTGCTAAATGAACCCAAACAATCATTTTTTATTAAAAATTTATCTTTCAAAAAAAATAATTAAACTAAAAATATTTTTACTCGATTATTATAAAATAAATTTATAATGTGAATTTTAGATTAAAATTAATTTAAAATTTAATTTATAGGACATATGAATAAGGAATTTTTGATATTATAAATTTCCATTTTCTAAAATAAATTGTTTACAAGTATATTTTAGGATTTTGTGTAAATATTGAATTATCAAGTTTTTCAAATTTTATTTTAATAAATGAATATATTTTTTGGACTATGAATTACATTTTTTCCCTAAAATTAATTTTTGTTGTTTTACTCAAAAACACATTTTTGCACTCAAATATTAAAAATAATTTTCCTAAAAATATTAATTTTATTTGAAAATATTGAATTTATATTTAGAAATAATTGGTCCAAATTTTGAAATTATTTTAATTTTTATTATAGAAATTAAAAATAAATTACATAGGATAAATATTAATTACCATGGTAAAATTAAAATGGTTATTTAAGAAATTTACTCTTATAAGACTTATCTTATTTTAATCATTATAAATTAGACAAATTTTGTTCAAAAAATACAATAATATGATGTTTAGACACATAAATAATTATATATATAATTGTTAAATTAAAAGTACATAAGTAAAAAACATGTAATATATAAAAATATATTTTTCATTAAAATCAATTTTTACTATATTTTATGTTTAATTTAAATATTATTTTTCATATATTGTGAAATTTAATTATGTTCAATCGATACGATATTTTGATTCACCATGTTGAAATTTTTTATTATGGTTAATTTTAAATTTTTTTTAATAAAATAATTGGTGTGTTTAGTTTTTAATAAAGATTATTATGGGTAAACTGGGTAAATGAGGTATCTGAAATTTTTATAATCAAAATTTTAAATTCACCTCCTAGAAAGTATTTTTTTTTGTATAAAATTTATACCCTCATGTATCACCTACCATTTATCCACCAAACTCATATAAATCTTCTTCAATTACATTCTTATTACATACCTTCCATTATTTTACAATGATTTTTGTAACACCTCAAGATTTTGTTAAATATATTTTTTTCAAATTAATTTATATTTTTGATATTTTTCATTTCATGAAACACTAAAAATAGTTTATTTAATATTAAATTACTATGTTGGTCTTGAGTTATAAGGAAAACCAAGTGAATCATACAGTACATGTAACCTAAATTGTAGCTTTCTCGACATGGAACACCAAGGTTAGATTTCATTACATGTAACAATGACTTTCCTCGATGGTCTATGTGACACACAAGACTAAGTTTTACTAAACAATAATGTATTATTAAAATAATATTATTTGATATAATAAGGTATAATGCAGATTTCAAAATATCTGTTATGAATAGGATTAAATAACTCATGAAAATATATGTCTTACACAAATATAAGATTAATTCATTGGTTATAAATTAATTATAAATGAATATAAGAACGAATTGAATGTAAAAAAGAATATTTATATAGAAAACTATTTTTATACTCACAAAGTTCTTTTATACTAATAAATTAAATTAATTATAATTATTGAGTGATATTAATTTAAAATATATTATATATTCAATATAATATTTTTTACATTCATCCAACAGATTTCATAATCATAATCTAAGAACAAACTCAATCTTACACATAAAAACTTATATTTCTTTTAAGACATTTTTACCGCATTTTAATGGAGAACCTATTTTAAATCCAATATTTAGAACTTTTAAAGGTTATATATGTCCAAATAAATTTAATATTTAAAATTTATACATAAAAATTATGTTATGTTAGATTTTTTGTATTTTTTATGAACATTATTTTTTTCAATATATAGTGAAAAATATTTAATTTTATTTAAAAATCGCTTTTCCATCTAATTTATAAATATTGATAAATTATATTTTAAATTGGTTTTAAAGATTAATTATATCATATTTTTATAAATTAATCCAATTTGGGTATATATAATAAATTTTAATTTGAAATTGGGGGAAAACCCTAGTAAACTTTTGGATATTTTTTCTTTAAAAACCAGCATTGTAATCCCATCTGTGTGATTAAATTTAAATTAATTTCCGCCAGTTATATAATTGTAAATTGAGAAAATAGATTAAAATTTTGTATTCATAATTATTTATAATTTATAATAAGTTCAACTTAGTTTTTTACTAAAAATATTAGTAAATGTAATCAAAATTAATTAAATGGACAAGGTAAAATTATTCTTAATAAGGAACTAAACCATAATCTTAAGGGCCCAAATGACCTAGATACTTTTCCAAGATCCATTAGATAACTATATTTCGAAATAAACTTCTTTATATTTAAATTTTACTATTAGTAGAGCCACATTACATGGGAAAAATGTGGTTGTAATTCCCTTTCCCAAAATTTAGAAGAGTCACACTCCTCCTCCACTATAAAAAAACCTCCTCTCCTCCCACATACTCACACATATCAACCAACTTTGGATCCAACAATATATTATAAAATATCTCTTAAAAATACCTTACCTCAGTATAGAATACACCCCTTGGGTATAGAAAAATAAAAGTATTTATTTTGGTGTAAACTAAAAGGAGATACTCGATTAAGAGGTAACACCCTCCCTCAAGATCCTTTATTTTATTTTCTTTGTCCACCACCAAAACTCTCATTATTCAATGATTATAAAAAAACAAATATACTAAATATAATTAGATGTTATTATTCTAAGGGTTATACCTACACTTACACTAACATCCATCTAATGGGTAACAAACATACTGTTTATGTGTACGGCGAACTACCGCCTCATGAAACAATGATTGTTTGTTTTTCCTTTACCGCATTTCAATGTAGAGAATTATGTTGGAAAATAATTTTATATATGATAAATAATATATATTTAATCTTATTTAATTTTATTAAAACATATATCCTTATTCTTTCTATTTTTTGTAAATATGATAATTTCGTTTGAGGAAGTGTGGACTACTGCCCCCTCAAATAGATGTCATTCTTTCACACAATACATGGAATATATTAAAGACGTATTAGTAAAATTATATGATATATATGACATAATAATTCTACTATAATTATATTATATACATAAAAACATATATGTAATTTTATATTTATCTTTCAATACGATAATAAAATGAAAACAACATTCATGTGTATGTACGGCCTACCGTCTCCATGGATGGTGTATTCCATTTCATACATATATATTCCATAGATTGTTATAATATAAATATACTGAATATAAATGATATTTATATCATTTTTTACATTCTTTAAATCATGATATATGTATAAGGACCGAAGAGATAACAAATTATGACACAAGCGAAAAACAAAGTGAATGTTACCAAAGTGTAACCTTAACATAAAATTGTTAAAAAGTGGGTAATATAAAGTCATAATAAAACAATATATTTTATTTTATATAAAAATATGGTTGTGTAAAATATTTATAATGAACTTACATTTATTATAAAGGATTTTTGAAGGATTATGATGAGATTCAAGACACAAGGTAAGGAGATTTTATCTCACTTTTTATTTTTGTGAGATACATGCCTTAATCACCACTTGTTTCATTTATGTGGTGTGTATACTTACCATAAATGTATTATAATATTATTATAATTAGTTTCTTGTGTATTCAAATATCCATTTTTTGATATTTCTTTCATGGGGTTATGTTTCAAAAGTTACCAAATCAGTAAAGTAACTTTGTCTCAATTTTCTATTTTTGAGACACATGTCATGTCTTGCACCTATATTTCTCTATACGTTGTATATACTACCTTTTGAAATTATATATCATGAATAACATTATATTCATGATATTTTAAGTTTTATTTATGGTCATTATTTCCATCATCAATTACAGTTACCAAATTTCTAAAAGCTTATTTCTACAATCTCATCATTTATCGAGAGTGTTTATCATTATGCTTCTATTTATGAAATATTATAATCTATATCTAAATAACTATCATGAATTTTATTTCCATATATATAATCATAGTATATCCATGTAATGGTAGCATTTTTTCCACTAATTGGTTCCTAATATACTTATAAAAATATTTTTATGAAAATCTAACCTTATCAATCCTTTCAATTAAAAATAGTTGTTCTTTTAAAACCATGATTTATAAAAATTATTTAAAAAATGTTTAACTTTTATAATATGATGTTTAAATATATTTTTACCCATGTTTAAAATTTTAAAAATGGTTTTAGAAGGAATCCTCTTGTAATTTTACAATCAATACATTTTTCAGAACATTTAAGATAAAAAAGGAATCTACGAAATGTACATACATACTCATCGTCATGACCATAATTTCCTTACTGATTACATTGTAAGTTAAAAAAATTATTTTTATAGAAAAAAAATATTAATATAATATTAATTTATATATTTTTATGTGGTTTTCAATTAATAAGAACTTCAAAAATGTTTTATGGTTATTAATGCTTTCTTTAAATGTTTTAAAAGCTTTTTTTAAAGAAAAAGGTTTTCAAAAATGTTTTATGTTTAAAAATTAATTTAAAAAATTTTCAAGATTATTTTATAAGTTTTTATGGAAAATGGGTTTCAAAACCTTTTTAATATTTCATTATAAGTTTTCAAAAATATTTTCAAAGTAAAATGTTTTTCAAATGTTTTCAAGATTCCTTTATAAGTTTTCAAAGTGTTTTCAAAGAAAAAGGTTTTCAAAATGTTTTCAGGATTATTTTATATGTTTTAAAGTAAAACGTTTTACGCAATTATTTAAATCCTTCTTTCTATGTTTTTAAATTATTTTTAAATAAAATGGTTTCCAGAATATTTCATATTTTAAAGAGCCTTTTCCAAATAAGAAATGATATTTTCTCCAAGTAATTCTTTTAAAATATATTTCAAAATAATTTTCCACCTAAGATGATATATGTTGATGTTACTCATTCCCTTCTAGGAAATGATCCAAAACTTCCATTTATATTCTTTATATGAATGGTTTATGTTTTTATGGAATGATGATTATGAAACTTATTTCTCTTTCATAGATTATATTATTATGAAACCTAATTCTTTTCATAGGTAATGATTTGATGAAAATATTATGAAACTTGTATCTTTTTTCCTCACGATATGATATGATTACATGTTTATGATACCCATTTCATTTCATGGGTTATGATATGATTATTTAATATTTTTTGTGAATGTTTTCACGATTTAATTATGACATGGGTGGGACCTATATCTCCCTCAAATGCATTGGGTAAATATTTATATGACTTGAGATATACTAAGATGGTCATGGGAGTGAACCTTCACTACTAAGATGGCCATGGGAGTGAACTATAACTACCAAGATGGTGTGAGGAGTTAACTCATACTACTATGATGGCCATGGGAGTGAACCATGACTACCAATAAGGTATGGGGAGTGAACCCATACTACCAATATGGCCTTGGAATCAATTCCTTGACTACTGTGGAAATCAGTTTATATATTTATGTGTCTCCACAATTACATGTGTTATTCTTATATTATTATTTCACGGAATATCTTATTTATTTACTTATTATTCATGTCTCATAAACTGCCTATATATAGTCCATGATTCATGTTTATGATCTTAAGAAATACATAGTATGATATTATAATGTTATAATCACATTCTCATACCTATATGATCATGTTTATGCATACATGTCTCCCTTATTTACACTTAATAATCACTTGAGATCACTAATTTTTATAATTCAGTTCCCCTAGGTTATGAAGATATGAATTATGTTTCATGTGCCTAATAAGGGTGATAGTCATGAATAACCTAGTGGGGGATAATATATCTCAGTTATGTACTAGTGTTTATGTTTCAATGTTTTTAAATGCACAATACTGGTATGGTATTTGGGTTTATATTTTTTTAATGTTTTATGTGTTCTAAAAAATTAATATAAGAATAATATATTAAAAGATAGGGTCATTATAGTTAGTATCATAGTAATAGTTTAGTTAAAATTAGGAAACTAGGATGATAAAAATTTAGTGAGATCCCTAGGTATATTTCTAAGTATGTGTCTAGGAATGTCTCTAAGAATAATTATAAGGATGAGTTAACATATAAGAAAATGTCCTGGAATTTTGGTAAAGGAGAGAGTGAGTGGATTCCTATAAATACACCCATGTTTGGATACTACAAGTGGATGTGGATGTGGATCTAGAACAGATGTAACTAGGGGTAACAAATCTGACAAGTAGTGTTGGGCCTGACTTGGTGTAACCTGGTACACAACAACAGGCCTTGCTGCACACCTAGTTTGATACTCCTGGGAGATATGCTTTGGGAATTCACAAACTCTTCACAAACCATTATGAAGGATTTAAATATAAGTTTTATATGAATAACCAAGGATAAACCTAAGGTTTCATATATTATATATGTGGGAGCCACAATTTAGGCATCTTATAAGTAATGTTTCTTGATTATATGGTATCCCATTATGATAAATGTTTCTCACACTATGCTTTCTAGTTTTAGACAATGGTTTGAACTAGAAGAAACATGGTAAACATTGAATTTTTCAAATTTGGAATTTATGGGAATTATGTGAATTCATTTCCCAAGTTAAAATATCATAAAGATAATTAGGAAGGTGGAATAAGTTTTGGTTATACTTCTGAAGATAAAGAGACTGTAAATGACATGTGAAAGGTATGTGATGTTATTTCAGTATTTATTACATTAAAAATAAGAATAATTATTGGATTTAGGTTTAGTAACCTTGAGACATGATTCATATTTTATATTCTAGGAAATATGTATTAAGGAATATGTTTATGAATCTGGAGTAATTCTTTAAGAAAAATGTTGGATAAATGGAGTATTTATCTTTTGGAATTCAAATATTATGAATAATGAAATATATAAGTATTTTCATTATAATTTTTCATTAAATATTGAAAAGGACATATTGAATGGTGATGAAGACATGTAAAGGTGATATTTTGATTAAGGTAAGGTTACCCTTAATTAATTTCTGATGTTGAGATAATGATGTTTGGATAGAGATATTTTGGATATGAATGAGTAAATTTGATAATATGGATTACCCTGGAACTGATTATGGAAAAATTGGTTTATGTCATCAATGATGATGTTTACAACTTCTTGGATTCAAATAATTTATCTAGTAATCATTGAAATAAGAAAACATACATGTTTTCCAAAAGGATTTATGGTGATTTGGGTTATTACTATGTTCCAAGGGAATATTTTATGAGGGTATTCGAATGTTTAGAATGTGATAATCATGTGGTGCTTTGTGATATATGGGGGATCAATTTTATGCTGATTTTTGGACTTTCTCTCTAATTTTTTTTATTTTAATCTTTTAGAAGGATTACAAAGCTAACCATTCATGAAAATTTTATTTTAAACATCATAGGAAGAATTTATGTAATGATATTGTATTGAAAACCTTGGTTAAAAGGATATTTAGTGATTAAAAATATTTCTAAGATATCCATAAAATTTATTTTGGAAAATATATTATTGTGGTCTTAGAAAAAGTAATCATGTATGTTGGGTGGAAACCAATGAATTATGGAAATTCCACAGGTCTTGAACTCATGAATGAAGGAAGATAAGGGTTTCACTCCTATCACCATCTTATATGATGTCCTGCTAAATGTGTAATTATTTTTTATGAATAAATATTAATGATAAACCAGTAGAGTTACTTGTTATGTTTAGATAATAATGTATTAATCATATTGATTATTAAGAATATTTAGAGACAAATAGTTATAATTTTCATTATTTAATGGTCATTAAGATTTGATAGAAGTATATTTTAGTTCTTCAGGTATCAAATTTAATTTCTAGACAACCATTTCTATAAGTAATGGATGAGTTAGAAATTATAAAAGAATAACCAAAGAATAAATTTTTTTATAGAAATTTATCAAATGAATAAATTTCCTTATATTATTGGTCAATAAAATAATTACTCAAAGATAATATAATGATCAAAAAAAAATTCCCTAATAAATTAATTTTTGTTAAATTGATGTCCTTTTAAATCAATATATATTTTTGACATTGAGGCCCTCAACTTTTCTTTTATCATTCAATTTTTTGTGATTTATGACCCTAATCACTCCCAATAAATATTTATTATTTTCATCCATATCCAATATTCACCCCCAAAATATGTTCTCTTTTGTCTAAAATTTAGTAATTTTTTACTTTTGGGTAAAATTATGGTTCCAAATTTCCCTTTTTAAAGTAAGTTTTATTATTTATTTTTACAATGTGGTTTTCTATGAATGAAACTTTCAAGTATTAAACCTTTGATAACCCAGATGAATTTAGATGGATAAATTCATCTTAATAGGGGTATAATGTAACACCCTAAGAATTTATGAAATGTTTTTTTCTAATTAATTTAATCTATTTTGATATTTTTCATTTCATGCAACACTAAAAATAGTTTATTTTATATTAAAGGACTATATTTTTCTTACATTATACAAAAAATCAAGTTAATTTTGAACTATATGCAACATAAATTTTAGATTTATCTACAAGAAATAATGATGTTAGATTTCATTACATGAGACAATGATTTTCCTCAATGGCCTGCATAACTTGCAAGACATATTTTTACTGAACAATAATGTACTATTAAAATATCATTCTTTAATACAATAAGATATAACATAGAGGTTAAATTAGAGGTTATTAATAGGATTAGCTAATTTATGAAAATATATTTCTTACAAAAATATAATATTAATTCATTGGTTACAAATTCATTATAAATTAATATAAGAACCAATTGAATATAAAAATAATATTTATAAAAAAAACTATTTTTATAATCACAAAGTTGTTTTATCCTAATAAATTAAATTAATTATAATTATTGAATTATATTAATGCAATATATTTATTTATTATTAAATATAATATTTTTTAAATTTATCCAAAATATTTTATAAGCATAAGATAAGAACAAACCCAATTTTACACATAAAAACCTATACTTTCTTAAGGCTTTTTTACCAAATTCTAATGGTGAACCTATTTTAAATCAAATTTTTTGAATTTTTATAGGTTATATATGTAAAAATAAACAAAATATTTGAGAGACGAAAAAAATTAGTTTAGGGTTAATTTTTTGAATTTTTCAATGAATTTTCATTTTTTAATGAATAGGGGAATTATTGAATTTTAGTTAAAAATCATTTTTTTTAATTGATTTATTTATAAGGATAAATTATATTTGAAGTTGGTTTTAAGTTTAATTAGATCATATTTTTATAAATTAATTTTATTTTGATAATTTTATTCAATTTCACTTTGAAATCGGTTATAAAAACTTAGCAAAAATTTGAACGTTTTTACTTTTAAAACTCACATTGTCATCCCGTTTGTGGGACTAAATTTAAATTAATTTATACCACTTATATGATTTGAAATTGGAAAAACGGATTCCATATTTTTAATCAGAATAATTTATAATTTATAATAACTTAAACTTAGTTTTTGACCAAAAATATTAGTGAAAGTAATGAAAATTAATTACAATGATTGCGGTAAAACCAAGCTTAATAAGGGACTAAATATAAGGACTCGGCCTTAAACATTAATTATTATTGAATTAAATGAATAATTCACATTGAGGATCTTTTCAGGTTTAGAGTTTTAGATAATTAGAACATAACTATTACATCTCAAAGATTACAAAGTAGATGCATCTACTTAGCTTCTATTTTTTTCACAAAAATAAAAACTCTTGAACAAAAGAGTCATGTCTAGTTCCTTCTTTTAGATAGCCTAACATTTCTTTGATCCCATCCTTGACCCTATTCAGTTTTATGTCCTATAAAACCATTTCAAAAACTTGGGATGAGCATAAAAAGATCAGTAAGGGTTATAACAGTATGGAAAGAAAACATCAGTCAATGTATACATAATAATCAATGAAATCATACTTTACTCATAAAACATAAGTAATTTGACATACCTCATGAAATCATAAGATTTATGCATAACTCAATAGAAATCATAAGGCATAAAGGTAACATGAGGTATTCGTAACATTCTTAAGTATGGAGTAACCCTCATGGTTACGTTTGGAATACTCATCATAGTATATTCCCTAAATCGCTTTAGAGAAACCTTAGCGTTTAACTCCTTCGCATTACCCAATACATTGTAGAGCTATATCGGGCTCACCCGCCCTTAGTTTATCACAGAACCACCCTTCTTCATAAACAATGTCCAAGAACCATAACATAATCATAGCACATAACTTAAGCATAAAGGAAGGATAACATTCCCACATTGCAATAACAATATAACATTTTAAGATACTGAAATAATGAATCCATTCTAAATACCATTTTCAAAACCATTTAAAACATTTAATAAAGATATTTTTGAATCAAAGTGTCCCATACCACTTGGAAGATTTTAAAATTTTAAACCATTAATATCAATATAAATAAATCCTTAAAACCATTTTTATAACATGGATATTAATGATAAATATTTAGAAGAATAAATCATTAAAACATTTAAAATGATATTTTAGTTAAAGGGTTTTTAAAAAAATGAAAAACACTTGAATACAATAATTGAGGAATAACATTTAATCAGAACTTTATAATATCATTAGAATAAAGGGATTCATGGTATAATATTCCAAAGTATAGTATATACACCATATAATAGTGAATTGGTGCATAACAATAATGAATTCTCAATAGAAATGTAAAATGAGATGAAATCCCTTATAAAGAAGGTATCCTTAAATTTAAGGATAAATCAATTTCATAATTATGTGTGAAAAATATAAATACACCCAATATAAGTGGATATTAAGTGTAAAACAATCAAAGATTATTCACACATACTCAAAGGATGACATATTCAATAACTACATGTTGAACCCAAAGAAATCGAAATTGGGTTAAGATGTTCCCTTGGTAAAATTCGACACCCTAACGGCATCACTTTAAAATTCAGAAAATGATTTGATGAGACAAAAAGGGTGTATCATCACTTTGAAATAAATTTTACATCAATAAATATATAGGAGGACATATCCAAACATAATAATATGTTAATTAAAAGACATAACCAAAGAAGTCTTTTAAAACGAGGAGGGTGAAAGGTTCCCTTACCAATTTGGGCAACTTTCGAAACATACACCCCATGAAAGAAGGGTCATACAATGAAGATGTAAATACCCATAAATGATATTATATTATACAAATAGTAAAATAATGGGCATTACATACACCACACAAAAGTAAATAGTGTCCAATGTAGCATGAATCACATGGGAATAAAACGTGAGATGAAAAATCCCTTACGAAAACTCGGCAGCCTAACGACGACACTTACAACTTCAAAAAAATGGATTGATGAAATAAAATAGGTTCTATCATCATATGAACATAAAATTTACAGTAAGAGGAATATAAAAGAACATCCCCCAACATAAGAAAGAGGAGCTTAGAAGAAGTGACATAAAAGAGAGTACTTAAAAAGAAAGAGAGAGGTTGGATCCCTTACCTCAAGTCCGACTTGTCTTGTTCGTTTCTTTATATTCCTGAATAATAAACTTTGGTCAATTTATAATTGCTTAAGGTCCTACTTTACAGATTATTATTCTTTTCATATCACATATTATAATGTTATAATAATTGGTTAATAATGTGAGTTCATATCAGACGTTTTTGTCGATGTTTGGTACATGAGTCAAAAATGAACTTGTTTGAAAATGATTGTCCAAGTAGTTATAATTAAATCATCTCAAGAATAGTATTAATGATTTAAATATCATATATATCCAGTAAATATTCATTTTATACTATTCCATAACATTTGGAGATAAAAATAAATGAAATGCACCATTCATGGAGACGGTAGGCCGTACGTACGCATGAACGCTACTTTCATTTCATTGACATATTAATGGAATTAAAAATAATTGAGAGATATATATATTATAATTACATTATAATATATATGTTTTATAGGTCACATAATTTTGTTAATTTCATTCTCTATACATTCCATGTGTTGCATGAATGAGTCACATCACTTGAGGGGGCGGTAGTCCACACTTCCTCGTATGAAATTATCGCATTTGCACAACATGAAAAGCATAAAGGTATGTTCTAAATATAAAATACATAATAATATGGAAAACATAAATACCATATATATCATATATAAAATACAGTGACATCATAATGGCCACCATGAAAGGTGTTAAGAGAAGATTGAGTAATCATCATTTCGTAAGGCAGTAATTCACCATCCAGAGAAATAGTATGTTCTTTTACCATTAGACGGAGGTGTGTGTAAGTGTAGCTCGAATCCTTCACATAACAACATCCTAGTATATTTAAGATACTTTTTTTGTTACAAAATAAATGAATAAAAATAGTTTAGGGTTTTGGAGAAGCAAAATAAAACAAAAGAACACAAGTGAAGACATTACCTTTAAATCGGGTAACTCCTCTTGGTTTGAACCAAAAGGGTTTCTTGAAGAGAATTCTGAAAAACTTGAGGCATAAATGATGAAGATAGGGATGTGGAGAGATTAAATTGGCAAGTTTTGTCCAATTTAAAGGCTTGAGAGGTGTGGGAATGTGGTAGAGGTGGGGGCCTTTTATAAGAGAAGAGGATGGGCACTCTTGGAAAGTTAGAATATATTACTTTATTATAAAATGATTTTCGGATTTTAAAGATCCCAAAAGGATATATTTCTAGGATAAGGTGATAAGGTTTATAAATACACCCATACAATAGGTTTTTGACAAGTTTAAGACTTATATTTCACCTTATCTTCTCATTTTATTTAAATCGTTCATTTATGAGGTAATCACTGCATCATCACAGTGTTATAAATAAAATAATTTATTTTATGTCTAAAAATTATAAAAAAAATATCATGATGTATTAAATAATTTTATCTTTCCAATGCTTATTTATAGTATAATATATCTTTTATGTAGACAAAATTAAAATTATTTTACTTAGGTGTTATATACTTTGGTTACATTTTCCTTTCTTTAAAAAAAATATGATAAAATGTCACTATCACACTAAAGTGATTCCATGGGGTCCCAAGGTTGGAACAAGGCATCCCATGGTCGGTCATGACACCCCAAATAGCATTAGGACACATGTTGTGGTCATTTTATATTTTTATGATATTATTTTCTTACCCTTAATTACCTGATTACTAATTAAACACGATAATTAAAGATAATTACCGTCGTTACTATTCATAATGTCCAAAAACAAAAGCATCTTAATTACATAATTTGGACCTTATGATTAAAAATATGGAATCCATTTCATCAAATTAAAAACACATAAATTTTTGTAATTAATTTAAAAGTAAATCATGTTGTTAAAACAAAAGACGGGTTTTAAAGAAGTAAAATTTATCAAAAGATTGACTTGTTTTTACATCCAATTGAAAAGTGAAATTACTTCCACTGAAAAACATTGTATTAAGTGATAAAAAAATAATTCAATTATACTTTAAAAACAATTAAAATAAAAATCTAAATATATAAATAAATTGGATGAAAAGGCTATTTTGAATTAAAAACTGTATTTTTTACTATTCATTAAAAAAAGCATTATCAGAAAAATACCAAAAATTAACCCCAATCTATATTTGATATTTAAAATTCATAAGTTATGTCCATTTTAACAAATTCAAAACATATAAGTTTCATTAATACATCATATAGTTAATTCCCGCTGTCAAAACAAATAGCGGGTTTTTTGGAAGCAATATCGATGAAAAGTTTGGCACTTGTTTATGTCCATTTTCAAAGTGAAATTAATTCTAATGAACACCATTGAATTAAATTGTAAAAATATATTATAATTAAACTTTAAAACCAATTAAAAATATAATCTAACTATATATTTAAATTAGATGAAAAAGCAGTTTTGATGTAAAATGCAATATTTTTCACTATTTGTTAAAAAGAATGAACATTATCAGAAACATACCAAAAATTTAACCAAAGTAAATTTCAATATCCCAATCATAAAGAATAAGTTTATTTTGAAAAATAGAGCTTATAAAATTGTCAAAAGTTATATTTAAAAAAGGTTCGCCATCAAAAGGCGGTAAAATAATATTTTAAAAATATTAGAGTATTTATTCTTAAAATTGGATTCCTTTGGATTTTAAGCCTCTAACATTTATTAGATAAATGTAAAAATATTTGAAAAACATATGTAATAATTTTGTAGTTATTTATGTTCATTCCCTCTATTAAAATATCTAGGTGTTAACTATTATAATATTATTATATTATTAGTGTGCAACGTAAGATTTCAAAGAAACTCGTTGTTGCGTATTGGGTACGCCATTGAGCATAGCATTACCTTTAAAGTAGTATTAAAATTTTATTCAAAAATATTGATAAACATTAGAATGTAATATTATTTATTTACCTATGATGTTACATCCTTCCCCCCTTTTGGGAATCTCGTCCTCCTAATTTCAAAATTGGGCATGGAAACTTCATTGGAAGTCCCACATCAGAACAAGATTCCTTAAAACTATCACTTTAAAAGACAAGGAGAGAAGTAAAAAGGTCACCCGAGTTAACCCATACTAGGATTCCAAGTATGAAAATATGGATATGGAGTAGAAAAAAAAGGGTCGGGTGCTGATGGAGAGTGATAGTAAACATGTCTAGGAGAAAGTTAACCACATGAAAATCACAAACTTGTGATGGGCTAAACGGTATTCGATTCACCAGTATGAAAAGTTAACAGAAAACTTTTTTGTTTTAAGTTAATCTTCATTGAGGAATTTATTTTTGAGCTTAACTATATCATAATGAAACATACTTACTTGTCATGTAGACTTTCAACTTTTACTAGATTCCTTAATCTAACTCATATTTTCTCCAAAAGACGAGTATTTAGGAAGACTTGTTCGCATTAAGAGTACTAGAATCAACTTCTTAAGAATCACCTAATCCACAAAGGAGAACTATATATTTCCCATGTATTTATATCTCAACCAAAAAGTTTAGTACGAGATCAGATAATACCCAAAAAGGATATTTTTTTTACAAAAAGAAAAACTACTCCTAATCTCCAAAATTTGTCAAACAAAACACAAAGTTCAACAAAGACCATTCAATAAAAATCTATCCATAAAATTCTTCAAATAAAACCCAACTAAGATTGAAACCCAAATATTTTAAGGATTTAATCACATAGTCTCCCAAGGTACAAATTAACATATATCTCCAAATAACATCAGTTGCTCTTAAAGTCTCATACTAAAAAGTAATTAACCTAATCACATATCCTCCATGATAGGTTAATAATTTCCATAGATAACCCAAAATCAACTTACTCTTGATTCATAAAATCATATAACTAAAAACAATAATTAGTCAAACTAACCAGGGACTTCACGTAGACCAGTGGTAGGTGATAAATACCAGTCGCACTTTGGTTGTGGGTTCGATTCCCGCAGCTTTGTCCGATGAGATGGGTTGTCACACGGTCTGCGTGTTGTACTTTTTCCAAAACTATATAATTCTTACAACATTCCCCAAAATGAGATAAAATCTTCAAAAATAACCATAACATAATTTAACCTCAAGTTTATCTCATGTCGTTCATACTCCATCATAATGTATAGTAACACATAATTACCTCAAAAGTAAGGATCATATAAACCCTAATGGTTACCTTTATAATTATTACCTGAACTTCCATGTTGAGTTGGTTCTCTTGTACATGATGCATTATAGAACTCACCAAGGTTCAAGTGGTTGATCATGACACCTGATAGTTGGTTTATAATAACCATGATATTTCTCATCGAATCCCCCATTTCATCCAGTCTCTTAATCAGAGAACCACCACAGTTTCCTTCAAACCCATTGTGACTTTGGTGCCTGCTCGATCCATCCATTTACTAAAACCAGAAGTGTCAGTGTGAGTATATCAACAAAATCATTATGTACTAAAGAGGAAGATAAAAACTAATATATACTTATACAATTTATCTCAAACTCATTCCAACCTTCAAAAATAACAATGAATCTATCTAATATAATAACCATTGTGGTTATACACAACTTGTCACTTAACACTCTAACCTCTTAAGTTATCTAAACCATCCTCTGATACCATCTATAAGGACCCGGCCTTAAACATTACTTATTATTGAATTAAATTAATAATTTACATTGAGGATCTTTTCAGGTTTAGAGTTTTAGAGAATTAGGACATAACTATTACATCTCAAAGATTACAAAGTAGACGCATCTACTCAGCTTCCATTTTTTTCACAAAAATAAAAAATCTTAAACAAAAGATTCATGTCTAGTTCCTTATTTTAGACAGCCTGACATTTCTTTGATCTCATCCTTGACCCTATTTAACTTTATATCCTTTGAAAACATTTCAAAAACTTCAGATGAGCATAAAAAGCTCAGTAAGGGTTATAACATTACGGAAAGAAAACATCAGTCCATGTATACATAAGAATAAATTAAATCATACTTTACTCATAAAACATAAGAAATTTAACATACCTCATGAAATCATAAGATTTATGCATAACTCAATAGAAATCATACGTCATAAAGGTAACTTGAGGCATTCATAACATTCTTACATAGGGTGTAACCCTAATGGTTACGTTTGGAATACCCATCACAGTATATTCCCTAAATCTCTTTAGAGAAACCTTTGCATTTAACTCCTTCATGTTACCCAATTCATTGGAGTGCTATATTGGGCTCACCCGCCCTTAATTTATCATGGAAACACCCGTCTTCATAAACAATGGTCAAGAACCATAACATAATCATAGCACATAACTTAAGCATAATGTTAAGATAACATTCCCACATTTCAATAAAAATATAACATTTTAAGATATTGAAATAATGAATCCTTTCTAAAAACCATTTTCAAAACCATTTAAAACATTTAATAAAGTGATTTTTGAATCAAAGTGTCCCATACCACTTTGAAGATTTTAAAATTTTAAACCATTAATATCCATCTAAATAAATCCTTAAAACCATTTTTAAAACATGTATATTAATGATAAATATTTATAATAATAAATCATTAAAACATTTAAAACTATATTTTAGTTAAAGGGTTTTTAACAAAATGAGAGACACTTGAATACAATAATTGAGGAATAACATTTAATCAGAAATTTATAATATCATGAGAATAAATGGATTCATTGTATAATATTCCAAAGGATAGTATATACACCAAATAATAGTGAATTGGTTCATAACAACAATTAAGTCTCAATAGAAATGTAAAATGAGATGAAATCCCTTATAAAGAAGGTATCCTTAAATTAAGGATAAATCAATCTCATAATTATATGTGACAAATATAAATACACCCAATATAAGTGGATATTAAGTGTAAAACAATCCAAGGTTATTCACACATACTCAAAGGATGACATATTCAATAACTACATGTTGAACCCAAAGAAATCGAAATTGGGTTAAGATGTTCCCTTGGTAAAATTCAACACCCTAACGACGTCACTTTAAAATTCATAAAATGAGTTGATGAGACAAAAAGGGTGTATCATCACTTGGAAATAAATTTTACATCAATAAGGATATAGGTGGACATATCCCAACATAATAATATGTAAATTAAAAGACATAACCAAAGAAGTCTTTTAAAAAGAGGAGGGTGAAAGGTTCCCTTACCGATTTGGGAAAATTTCAAAATGTACACCCCATGAAAGAAGGGTCATACAATGAAGATGTAAATACCCATAAATGATATTATATTATACAAATATTAAAATAATGGGCAGTACATACACCACACAAAAGGAAATAGGGGCCAATGTAGCATGAATCTCACGGGAATAAAAAGTGAGATGAAAAATCCCTTACGAAAACTCGGCAGCCTAACTACGCCACTTACAACTTCAAAAAAATGGATTGATGAAATAAAATAGGGTCTCTAATCATATTAACATAAAATTTACAGTAATAGGAATATAAAATAACATATCCCAACAAAATAAAGAGGATATTAGAAGAAGTTACATAAAAGAGAGTACTTAAAAAGAAAGAGAGAGGTTGGATCCCTTACCTCAAGTCTGACTTGTCCTGTTCGTTGCTTTATATTCCTGAATAATAAACTTTGGTAAATTTATAATTTATTAATGTCCTAATTGAAAGATTATTATTCATTTAATATCACATATTATTATGTTATAATAATTGGTTAATAATGTGAGCTCATATTAGACGTTTTTTTTCGATGTTTGGTACATGAGTCAAAAACGAACTTGTTTGAAAATGATTATCCATGTAGTTATAAGTAAATCATATCAAGAATAGTATTAATGATTTAAATATCATATATATCTAGTAAATATTCATTTTATACTATTCTATAACATTTAGAGATAAAAACAAATGAAATGCACCATTCATGGAGACGGTAGGCCGTACTTACGTATAAACGCTACTTTCATTTCTTTGACATATTAATGGAATTAAAAATAATTGAGAGATATATATATTATAATTAAAGTATAATATATATGTTTTATAGGTCACATAAGTTCATTAATTTCATTATTTATACATTCCATGTATTTCATGAATGAGTCATATCACTTGAGGGGGCGGTAGTCCACACTTCCTCGTATGAAATTATCGCATTTGCACAACATGCAAAGCATAATGGTATGTTTTAAATATAAAATACAGAAGCATATGGAAAACATAAATACCATATATATCATATATAAAATATAGTTACATCATAATGGCCACCATGAAAGGTGTTAAGAGAAGATTGAACAATCATCGTTTCGTGAGGCAATAACTCGCCTTCCACAGAAAAAGTATGTTCTTTAACCATTAGACGGAGGTGTGTGTAATTGTAGCTCGAATACTTCACATAACAACAACATAGTATATTTAAGATACTGGTTTTGTTACAAAATAAAGTAATAAAAAGAGTTTAGGGGTTTAGAGAAGCAAAATAAATCAATAGAACACAAGTGAAGACATTACCTTTAAATCGGGTAACTCCTCTTGGTTTGAACCAAAAGGGTTTCTTGAAGATATTTATGCCAAAGTTGAGGCTTCAATGATTAAGAGAGGGATGTGGAGTGATGAAATGGGTAGGTTTTGGCCAAGACAAAGGCTTTAGAGGTGTGGCAAGGTGGTATAGGTGGGGGCCTTTTATAAGAGAAGAGGAGGGGCACTCTTGGAAAGTTATAAAATATTACTTTATTATAAAATGATTTTCAGATTTTGAAGGTCCCAAAAGGATATATTTCTAGGATAAGGTGATAAGGTTTTTAATTCCACCCATAAAATAGGTTTGTGACAAGTTTATGACTTATATTTCACCCTATCTTATCATTTTATTTAAATCGTTCATTTATGAGGTAATCACTGCATCATCACGGTGTCATAAATAAAATAATTAATTTAATGTGTAAAAATTATAAAAAAAATTCATGATGTAGGAAATATTTTTATCTTTCCAATGAATATTTATATTCTAATATATCGTTTATGTAGGAAAAAGTAAAATTATTTTACTTAGGTGTTACATACTTTGGTTACATTTTCTTTTCTTTAAAAAAATATGATAAAAGGTCACTATCACACTAAAGTGATTCCATGGGGTCCCAAGGTAGGAACAAGGCATCCCATGGTCGTACAAGACACCACCAATAGCATTAGGACACATTTTGGGGTTATTTTATATTTTTATGATATTATTTTCTAACCTTTAATTACCCGATTACTAATTAAACACGATAATTAAAGATAATTACTGTCGTAACTATTCATAATGTCCAAAAACAAGAGTCTTAATTACATAATTTAGAAATTCTGATTAAAAATATGGAATCTGTTTCATCAAATTAAAAACACATAAATTGTTTTAATTAATTTAAAAGTAAATCACGTTGTCAAAACAAAAGATGGGTTTTTAAGAAGTAAAATTTATCAAAAGATTGACTTGTTTTTACATCCAATTGAAAAATGAAATTACTTCCAATGAACAACACTGTGTTACGTGATGAAAACATAATTCAATTATACTTTAAAAACAATTAAAATGACAATTTAAATATATAAATAAATTGGATGAAAAGGCAGTTTTGAATTAAAAACTGTATTTTTCACTATTCATTAAAAAAAGCATTATCAGAAAAATACCAAATATTAACCCTAAGATATATTTGATATTTCAAATTCAAAAATTATTTCCATTTTATCAAATTAAAAACATAGAAGTCTCATTAATAAATCATATAGTTAATTCCCGATGTTAAAACAAATAGCGGGTTTTTTGGAAGCAATATCTATGAAAAGTTTGGCACTTGTTTATGTCCATTTTCAAAGTGAAATTAATTCTAATGAACACCATTGAATTAAATTGTAAAATTATATTCTAATTAAACTTTAAAACCAATTAAAAAGATAATCTAACCATATATTTAAATTATATTAAAAAGCAGTTTTGATGTAAAATGAAATATTTTTCACTATTCGATAAAAAGAATGAACATTGTCAGAAACATACCAAAAAGTTAACCAAAGTAAATTTCAATATCCCAATAATAAAGAATAAGTTTATTTTGAAAAATAGAGCTTATAAAATTGTCAAAAAGTTAGATTTAAAAAAGGTTCTCCATCAAAAGGCGGTAAAACAATCTTTTAAAAATATTAGAGTATTTATTCTTAAAATTGGATTCGTTTGGATTTTAAGCCTCTAAAATTTATTGGATAAATGTAAAAATATTGGACAAACATATGTAATCATTTTGTAGTTATTTCTGTTCATTCCCTCCATTACAATGGCTATGTGTTAACTATTATAATATTATTATATTATTAGTGTGCAACTTAAGATTTCAAAGAAACTCGTTGTTGTGTATTGGGTACGCCATCGAGCATAGCATTCCCTTTAAAGTGGTATTAACATTTTATTCACAAATATTCATAAACATTAGAATGTAATATTATTTATTTACCCGGGATGTTACACTAAACCTTAATCTAAGGGCCCAAATGACCAAGTAACTTGTCCAAGAGACATTTTATGGCCATATTTTGACCCTATACTCTGTTTAATATAATTTTTATTATTAATTTTACCAAATTACATGGGAAAAAATTGGGTGTAATTCCCTTTCAAAAAATTTACAAGAGTGTCACACCTCCTCCATTATAAAAAGGCCTCCTCTCCTCTCACTTTCTCACACCTATGAAGCCACATTGGATAGAAAATTATCTATACAAATAGATACTAAAAATAAATATACTCATCCTATAACCCTTACCTTGAGAAAAAGTTAATCAAAAGATTCTCTTTGGTGCAAACCAAAAGGTGTTATTCAATTAAGAGGTAACACCCTCCCTCAAGCTCCTTTCTTTTATTTTATTTCTCCACCACCTAAACTCTCTTCATTACATGATTATTCAAAAAACAAGTGTCCAAATATATACTTATATTTTTTTTATTATATGTTTTATACCTACACTTACAAACACATCAATTTAATGGGTAACAAACATATTGCTTGTGTGTGTGACGAACTATCGCCTCATGAAATGATGACTGTTAATTTTTTCATTACCACCTTTCATGGTTTTTAATTCTGATGGAAAATATGTTAATATATTATATATATGATAAATATTATTTCTTTAATCTAATTTAATTATTTTAAAAGACATATCTTTATTCTTTCTTTTGTGTAAATGCGATAATTTCGTTTCATGAAGTGTGAACTACCGCCCCCTCAAAGTGATGTGATTCGTTCACAAACTACATGGAATATATTAAAGATGTGTTTAGTAAACATATATAATATATATGACATAATAAATCTAATTTAATTATATTATATACATATATACATATATTTCAATTTCTGTCATTCTTCTAATACGACAATAAAACAGAAATAGTCATGCGTAAATAAGCCCTACTGTCTCCATGAATGATGTATTACATTTAATATTTTAATATTATATAGATTATTATAATATAAATATTAAATATATATAAGATTATATTTATATCATGGTTTACATGTGCTAAATCATGATACTTTTATAAGGACCATAGATATACCAAATTAAGACATTAGTGAAAAACAAAGAAAATATTACTCGAAGCCTAACCATAACATGAAATTATTAACAAATGATTAATATAAAGTCATAATAAAACTATATATAGTATTAGATATAAGAATATGGTTATTTAAAATATTTATAAATAACTTACAATTATTATACAATAGGATTGAATGAGTATGATGAGAGTCTGGACATAATGTAATGGGATTTCATCTCACTTTTGTTTCTGTGAGATATATATCTTAATCGTCATTCGTTTTGATTATGTGGTGTTTGTACTGAAAATGGATGTATTATAGGATTATTATACTTAGTTTCATAACTATTTACATATATATTTTAATATATTTTTTTTATGGGATTTATGTTTCAAAAGTTACCAATTTCGTAAAGTAACTTTGTCTCAATTTTTCCTCTTTGAGACGCGTGCCATCTCAAGCACCAATATTTCTCTAGGAGGTGTGTATAATTCCTTTTGACATTATATATCATCAAAATACTTATTTTAATGATATTTTAGGCTTTATTTAAGGATATTCATTACATCATAAATTAAAGATACCAAAGTGGTAATAGCTTATTTCTACAATCTCATCGTTTATCGAGATTATTTATTATTATGTTTCCATTGATGAAATTTTATGACAAATCTTTCAATAAATCTAATGAATTTTCTTACCCTTAATATATGAATCTTATATCCATGTAATGGTACCATTTTTAAATTATTTGGTACTTATGATACTTAATAAAATGTTTATATGAAAATCTGGCTTAATCACTCCTTTCAGTCAGAAATCTGTGTTCTTCTAAAATCATGATTTCTAAAAATATTTTAAAAAGTATTTTACCTTTATCATATGATGTTAAAGTAAATTTTTACCCATGTTTTACAGTTTCAAAAATTATAGAATCAATCTTTCTATATTTTTCTGATCAATAAACTTTTCAGAACTTTTATGGTGAATAAGAATTGTTTCACATGTACAGACATACCCGCCATCATGACCATCATTTCCTTGAAGATTAAATTATAATTTTAAATTTTTATTTTTAAGGAAAATTTTTTTCTTAATATAATGTACATTTATTGTTTTTAAAGTGGTTTTCAATGAAAAAAGTTTCAGAAAAGTTTATGGTTATTAGTTCTTCCTTTAAAAGTTTTCAAAGCTATTTTTAATGAAAAAGGTTTCCAAAAATGTTTTACTTTTAAAAAATTATTTTTAATGTTTCCAATACTTCTGTATAATTTTTCATCATATTTTCAAAGAAATTATTTTCAAAACGTTTTCAACCTTTATTTATAAGTTTTCAAGAAAAATGGGTTTCAAAACCTTTTCAAGATTTCATTATAAGTTTTAAAGAAGGTTTTCAAAGGAAAATATTTTTAAAATATTTTCAAGTTTCATTTATAATTTTCTGATTTATTTTCTAAAAAAATATCTTCAAAAGATTTTTAAGTTTCTTTTATATGTTTTCAAGGAAAATTGTTTTCAAAATTATTTCAATCATTATTTATATTTTTTCAATGTTTTCTCAAATAAAATGGTTTTCAAAAGATTTTGTGTTTTAAAGATCCTTTTTCAATGAAGAAATAATATTTTCTTCAAGAAATGTTTTTAAAAGATATTTCAAAATAATTTTCCAGCTAAGATGACATATTTTGATGTTAATCATGACCTTCTGGTAAATGATCTGAATGTTCCTTTCATATTATTTCTTTGAATGGTTTATGTTTTGATAGAATGATGTTTATAAAGTTTATCACTCTTTCACAGGTTATATGCTTGTAAAACCCACTTCTTTTCATGGGTCATGCTTTTGATGAGATAATTATGAAACCTATATATTTTCCCATAGGTAATGATATAATTAAATTTTTATGATACCCATTTTATTTCATGGGTTATGATATGATTTTTTATGATTTTTTATCACATTTATGCATGATTTCATTATGAGATGGGTGGGACCTATATCTCTCTCTAATAAATTGGATAAATATTTATATCTCATGAGATAGACTAAGATGGTATTGGGAGTGAACCTTGGCTACTAATATGTCCCTTGGATGGAACTATGACTACCAAGATTGTGTAACGAGTGAAATAATACTAATAATATAGGTATGGTAGTGATCCATGAATACTAATACGGTATGGGGAGTGAACTCATACTACCACGATGACCTTTGAAATGATTACCTCACTACTATGGAAATAATTTTATACACTTATGTGTCTGTCACAATTCCATGCATTATTCCTTTGTTATGATTTCATGTCTTATGTTATTTATTTCCTTATTATTCATATCTTACGAACTACCATGATCTATTCGATGATTCATTTTTAAGATATTATTATATTTAGGGTATTATTTTATAATGTTATGATCACGTTCTCAAACACCTATGCTCTTATTTATACTTACATTTCTAACTTTTTTACCCTTACTGAGCATATGAGATTACCCCTTTTTATGTTTCATTTCCCCCATGTTATGAAGATATTAATTATGTTTCACGTGTCTAAGAAGGGTGCTCATAATGAAGAACCTATTGGGAGATAATTTAGCTCACTTATGTACCAATTTTATATTTCCATGTTTCTAATTTCACTGGAATAATGTAGTATTTGGGCATCTATTTTTTTAATTTTTTATGTATTCCATAAAATTAATGTAATTTTAATGTATAAAAATAAAGGTTATCTATAGATTTGACCCTATTTTTAACTATAAAAGTAGATCACTTACTCACACATCATGAAAGATGTATATTTAAAAATTCACCCTAAAATAATCCAAATTAACATCATATGAATCCACTTTACACATTTTTAATATCATAGAAACTTAAAATTTCACCAAGTCCTTAATTTCCAAAGGATGCATCAATATAAGATCCAAATTATCAACCAAAGTATTAAATACCCTTTTAATTTTATTATTTATCCTTCCCAGACACCCTCCTCCAAAACCATTCTATCCATATTTATATAATGAATAATTTATGAAACATTTAATGAAATTTTATTACATTAATGTTAAAACCATTATTTATCCCTCTCCCATTCCATCAATAAAATATAAACACTTATCATGCATGTGTATAGACTATCACCTCAAGGAATGAAACATTTAGTTTTTTTCATCAATATTCATGGATGGTATTATAAATAGTATTAGAGAATATTTATGTTACTTAGGTCATTATTTTTTATTATTTAATGAAAAATTAGTATTCTATAATTAATATTATAAATAAGCGATCATTGTAACATTAACTGTCACAAATAAGTATACTACGAAGAAAATATTGTTATTAATACTATGTAATATTATCATATCCAATTAATATACTACTAAATCTATGAAATTTTAATATATCATAATGATATAAACATAATAATATCATTATGACAATAATATAATTATATTTCAACTAAAACACCTCATAATCATCAATTGATCATGGAAGGTTCATGTTTGGGTAGTTTTAACCAGCTATTAGAATTTTTTAATACATTTGTATCATGGATGAATATAAGAAATTATATACTGGTACAATATGAAATAAATTTGTAAAAAAAATATTTTTTTTGTAAGGTTATATAAACATTAAATTCCATAATAAAAAAATCACCCTTCATTCATTATGGATCTCCAAAACATGTCCATCACCAATTTCAGCAAAATGGATCATAAAAGATATATACCATGGAATGAAATTTTAACATTATAAACTATATTGGATCATATAATATTTTATATTATATTATCTACTAGTTTTTTAAATTAGATAAAGAATAGAAACAAACACCACTTTTATGAAAAAAAAAATCAAATTTATAAACATTACTCACACCCGGTGTTGATAATAACTAAAAACTAACTTATATATATAGAATGATTATAAATGAGTAGAATAAAGAGAAATAATTACCAATATAGTTATTGAATATTTATTTAATGAATATAAATTAATTATCCAGGATGTTTGATGCATGTTTAGAATGCATCTCCACCGAGGAAAGGGTTTTCATCTCAAATTCATCTCTATGAGATATATTTGTTATTATGAACCTAATTACATTTATGTGGTGTGTATAATACTTATTTTATATGTAATTTAATGACCCAAGAATCCTATATTCAGTGGCTTACTTTATAACATTATAATGAACATAATGAATCAAATCGTGAAGGATCGATCAGTTTAGTAATTTTGAAAAACTAGATACATACATGGTACCCATTTTATATTTTGTGTAAAAAAGGTAAAATGTAACATAAAAAATTCTCATCATTCTTGAATCTTTTTCCAAGAATTCACCTTCATACATTGTGGAAAGTAATTAAAATAAGGGTGAACTCAAATGCTCAGTAAGGGTAAACATACATTAGAAGTAATCATGAATCAATAAGAATAATCAATATGGAAAGTTAAATAACTAAAAAAACTATCCATTTAAATAATTGGATAAGGTATAATCAATATAGAATGGTAAATAAATGAATACAAATTCCATCAAATAAATAAACTGATAATGAAATGCATCCATAAGTTTTTTCATAGTGAAAATACTATGAAGAATAATAATAATCGCTAAATTATAAATGAAGTAAATTATTAATTATCAGATTTCATGTATACTGGTAACATAATAACTTTACTTTCAAGATCTAACCTCAAGATAATTTTAATAATTCTGGGTAAAAACCGATCTCATTTGGATAATTTATTCATCTCATGAGACTGTCAAAGCATCGAGGGGAATGCATTAACTAGTTCACAACCTGTGTAGTTAATTTCCAAAGCATTACGTATATATCAAAAAATTGATTTAATTTATAAAAAATGTGCCTTATAAAATATCTGTATTGAGTAATGAATACAGATTTATCAATACTTCCCAAGATAATAAAATAACAATCAAATTAATCCCCATATGTAAAATAGTATACAATTTAGGAAATAATAATATCCATCACACAATAAAATAAATATTTAAGATAAATGTAATATCTAATTAAAAGCTGTCATATGTAATTGATTATTTTAAGAAAACGTCAACAATCACAAAAAAATGTGATATTGCAAAGATAACATTTACCACATGGTAATTTTCATGTCAAACCCCTTGGATGAGATAATTAAAAGTGAAACATAAAATACTATGATGTATGAGAGAATCATGATATTAAATGACAAAGGGGCATAATATACACCACATTAATGTGAATTGGTTCATAATAACAAATAAGTCTCAATGGAATGTAAATTGAGATGAAATCCCATACTACTTGAGTTACTTTTGAATCATGAGATCCGATAAAGGATAAAATAATTTGAAATAATGAATATCTTGAAATAAAGTAATTTTATTATATAACATGTCATAGGGTAGTATATACTTCACACAAAATAAATTAGTGGTGAATATGGAAAAAATCTCCTAGAAATAAAAGTGAGCCTAGAAATCCCCTTACCTTACACTTCCTTTTGGTTGAACACCCTTTAATCTCCTGTATAATAGCATTAATCATGTTATAAATCAATAAAAAAACCAATAAAATCATATATTATCTTATTATAATTTTTTATTAATTTTCTGTTAAAAATATTTAATCATTTTATCTATTTCATGTGTTAATTATCTAGTTTTTTGTGTATGTTTTGACATTTTCTTTTCTATTCCGCAAATGTTGGTAATTATTTAAATACATAAAGAAGGAGAATAATGAACTAAATATCATATATATAAATAAATTACACTTTTTAAACCAATTATTTTATATTTTTATGAAAAATGAGGTAACATTACGATTAGGGAGATGGTAGGTAGTGCATATGCAAGAGTAAAGTTTCCATTTTTCAATGATCATTGTGAAAAGAAGGTATTTAGATTAAAATTTTCATAGTGATCATTATATATTTATTAAAAATTTATTTATTCATTTATAATTATATATATAATTCTTATGATGAAAAATAATCGCATCACTTTGAGGAGGTGGTAATCCACACATCCACGAATGACATTTTCACTATTTCAATGTGTGAAAGGGTAATAAATAAAATGATGTATTATATTAATATAAATTTAATTATATTATTAATATCATATTTAAGTTATTTATATAATATATATTCATTAATACCATCCTTCATACATTCCATGTAAATCATGAATGAAACCCATCGCTTTGAGGAGGCGGTAGTCCACACGTCCAGAAACAATATTATCGTATTCCCACAAAATGAAAAGAATAAAGGTATGTGTTATATAATAATTATATAAGCATAAATTCATTATTAATATCATATATATCATATATAAACTATAAATATATCATTATTATCAACCATGAATGGTGGTAATGGAATAATTAACAAAATCGATTCGCAAGGCGATAGTTCGACGTACATAGGAATGACGATTGTGTATGCCATTTCATGGAATTGTGTGTGAGTGTAGATTTAAAAATTAACATAAAATATATAAGTATATTTAGGAGACTTAAGTTATTAAATAAATATTATATAAAAATAGTTTAAGGGGTGTAGAAATAAATAAAAGAAAAGTGCTCGTTGAAGAATGTTACATCTTTTTTGGGTAACACCTTTTGGTTTCCACCAAAATACCAACTTGGATTGGTTTATTCAAAATATGAGGAATATAGGATGAGTTTATGGTTTTTGTAGTTTATTTTTGTAGAGATTTTATTATTCAAATATCTTTATAAGTTTGAATAAGTGAGGGTGACTCCCTTTTTATAGTGGATGAGTAGTGGAATTATTATAAATATAAAATCGTAAAGAATATTGATAGTTCTCACTTGTATAATGAAATTATAATAATTATAAAAATTAGTTAAAATAGGTTAAATTGCCTAATTATGGTCATAAAATTTATTTTTTATAAGTTTCTATGTCATTTGGACCCTTAAGATTAAATTTTAACAACTAAGTAAACTCATTTTTACCTTAATCATTGTAATTAATTTTAATTTATTTAAATATTTTTTGGTCAAACGCTATGTTTAACCTATTATAAAATATAAATTAATTTGACTCCAACTATGGAATAAATTATTCTAAATTTATATCATAGAAGTGGAATAAATGGAATTAAAATTAATCATGTGGACAGGGTGAGACATCAAGTTTTTAAATTGAAAATACTAAAAAGTTTGAACTTTTTTTATATATTAATTCAATATAAAAATAATAATACTAACATAAATTGGATTATTAGATGTATAATTTAACTATTTATACTTTTAAACCAATTAATAATATAATTTAAACTTATAAATTATTTAGACCAAATGTCATTTTTAATTAAAATACAGTATTTTTCAATATTCATCAAAATTTAAACTTCTCAAAAAAAGTACTAAAACTTTACCCTATGATAATTTTTACATTAAAAATTAAAAAATGAATTTTATTTTGAAAAAATAAACTTTATAAAAGATTCAATATTTATATTTAAAATAGTTTCCCCCGTAAAACAAAGTAAAATTGCCTTTAGAAAAATACAACTTTTTTAGGCATTAAACTAGATTTGTTCTTATCATATGTCTATCAAAAATATTGGATGAATATAAAAACATTGGATTGAAAAAATAATATATATATTAATTAGTTAGTTAACCATATTAATAACCTCTGATTTAA
Organism: Viscum album; assembly: GCA_963277665.1. Lineage (NCBI taxonomy): Eukaryota > Viridiplantae > Streptophyta > Magnoliopsida > Santalales > Viscaceae > Viscum > Viscum album. Next base: position 2,012,198,147 of record OY728155.1, read on the forward strand.
TGGTTATGTCATAACTTTTAAATTGATAATATTAACAGTATATTGTTATTTAGTAAAACCTGGAATTCAATGTTACACAAGCTATCGAAGGAATTTGAACTTGTGTGTAACATAACCCAACTTATAATTGTGTATATAATAAGATAATAATAGTGTTTTTTGTATCATAATATTTACATGGTTTTGTATATAATGGATTCCAGTGAAAAAAAAAATTATTCTAAAAGAAAAATATTATAAAGTCTTTGAGTGTTAAATTCTCCCCACCGTAAATAAATTGCATATTTACAATTTAAAAATTATCTTAGTGATAAAGAGTTTGATATTTGAAATTTTTTGTTGAAAAGTCATCATTATAAAGGGGTTAATAAAATATCAATTTAATAAGAGAGAAAAATAAATAAATGTTCATGTAACTAGGATCCCAAATAGGATAACATGGGTGGAAAATGAAAACATGGACATGGATGAAAAGTTTAAAGAACTATAGTCATTGATAATATGAATATAAATGATCAATGGAAATTTAAGGTCCTAAAAACCATAAATAATTGACAATCTAAAGGATCATTTAATTCATCAGATGTGAACATAATAGAATAACATTTTTATTTGACGTTTTTTTCCTAGAGTTGAATAATTATATCACTCTATAAGAATATAAGTAAATACATATTTCTATAAATAAACACAATCATATATTTTACTTGTTCCTTGAACTATTTCTACATCATTTCTAAGCACAAGTTGCATCATATGGTGTACTAATACATGAACCTCTAAAACCTCATCCAAATGTTATCATTGATCATTTCATAAATGTCCATATTTTAAAAAAATATTAGGATCCAACACTTTATAAATAAGGTCGCTAAATTTTCCAAATGAAAATATCATTAGAATTTAATCAACATGAAGTGGATCCTTAATCATCGCATACCATACATCTAAACAACTTCATCATGTATTCTCCTGAATCATGTTAATAACTTGAATTACAATGAAAACTTATTGAAAATATTAATTATTACTTATTTATTATATACAACATAGATTATTTATATATTCCTTAAAAAAATAGTCTCCATCGATGTTATAAAAAAAACTTTTTCAATAAATCCTTAATTAGTTCCAAGGTAGTTAACGCTTATCTAATTTACCTTATCCAAAAAAATATTCAATTTATCCCAATATAATTATCTCAACATCTAGAACATATTAAGGTTTATCTTTCACTCAACCATGTGAGTTCCAAAAATTTCAACTTACTATTGAATCAATTTTTATGGTCATTCTTACCATTCAACACATGCTTTTAAATACATAACAAAAAAAGAACTACAATACAGTATTTATTTATTTCATAATTCTTATAGCCAATGTATAACTAATAAAATAATAAAATGGCATAATAATTGAATCCAAAAACATTCATATTAATCATTTCTCTTCATCTTTGGTTGTATAAAAATATTGACCATGATCCAATAGCCTCTTTTTTGTATATTTCATTTATACATAAGACATTGATTTGTGTAGTTTCATATATCCTTATAGTTGAAGCATTGTATATTGGAAACCGTTTTCTTACCCTTAAATCATAATCATAATGTTCTTTCTCTCCACTCTTATAGAAAACTCCTATTCCTTTTAAGAAAGTACTAGTTTATTTCTTCCAATAAAAAATACATGTGGGAAAATAATTCTTTATTTTCTTTAATTTATAAACATTTTCCAAGTTGTTATATTTTTCTTGTGATTCTATTCAAATATTTAATACATAGATAATTATTTATCTATATCATTAGCACATGATGTGTGTCTGAATATGATGAGAATTCTTGGGAGACTATTTCCCATCGAAATAACGTATTATGACCTTAAACCATATGACCCTTCTAACTCTTTGGATCACATGCATTGGTGAGGATCCCATTTCATATAATAGGAACCATTTATAAATGGAAATGTATAATATATTAAGTGATATCATTATGGAAAACAATGTATAATCTCTAAACTAATGAAAATGTTAACATAAATTAAAAAATTTATATGTATATAATCTCATAATCAGAAACATGGTTTCTTTGGGATGTTTTTCTATACTTATCCCCAATGACTATATTAATGTTATAATTCCTAATCTATGATATCCTAAAACTAGTTTCAATGGTTTCTACTAAACATTCTTTTATATCAACTGTAACACCATAACCCTGGAAGCCCAGAGTGAGTTCCTTGATTTATTAAATTGTCATGAATACATGGAATTAAATCCGCAAGGATTGATCAGTTTAGTATTTTCGGAAATACATACACATAAATGGAACTCATCATACATTATAAATAAAAAAACAAAACACATAAAAAAATAAAATTCTCATCATCCTTCAAACTCATTCCTATAATTCATCATCATACCTTAGGGATGGGAACCAAAAAATGATGATTTCAGATGCTCAGTAAGGGTAAGAATACAGTATAAATAATCACAAATCAATCAATACTTTCAATATATAAAACTAAATAACAATCAAAATTTCCATTTAAATAACACAATAAGTAATAATCAATATGGAAAGATAAATAACATCTAACACATACCATTTAATCAATAAACTGAGAATGAAATGAATCTATAGATTTTTTTCATAGTGAAAATACTATGGATGATAATAATAACTAATGTTTGAATACATAAAATGATTAATTATCTGATGACATTTTTCCCAAGAACATGATACCTTTACCATCATGATCATTCCTCAATATAGTTTAAAATATACTGTGTAAAAACTCATCTGATTTGGCCAACTGATTTGTCTCATGAGGCTAACAATGCATCTAGGGGATTGAATTAAACGGCCACCAACCCATTTACTGAATTCCCAAACAATTACTCATATATATAATAATTTATTTAATCCATAAACAATATTCCTTATCAAATATCGATATTGAGTAAAGAATAAAGTTTATCTATATTTACCTAGATAATCAAATAACTGTTAAATTATGAACCGTATTGAAAATGGTACATGGTTCAGAAAAAAATAATATCCATCACAATATAATATGTATATTTAATATAAACATTATATCTAATGAAAAATTGAAATATGTAAGTGATTGTTTCAAGGTAAATTTAACAATCACAAAACAATGTGGGATTGCAATGGTAACTTTTACCACTAGGTAATTTAAATTTCAAACCCCTTGGATGAGATAATTCATAGTGTAAATTAAAATACCATGAAGTTTGAGTTAATAATTATATAAAATAAAAAATGTGTAGAATATACATCATATTAAAGTGAATAGGTTCATAATAACAAATAAGTTGCAATGGAATGTAAATTGAGAATAAATCCCTTACAACTTCGGTAAATTTTAAATCATGAGATCTGTGAAAGAATAAAATAAATTTAAACTTTTAATATAATGAAATAAATTAAATTCATGGTATAAAATGTTATAAGTATGTATATAAACCATATAAAAAATATTATTGATTAATATTTCATAAAACTCATAGAAATAAATGTGAAACTAGCAATCCCCTTACATTACACATCCTTTTTTGAACACTCTATAATATCCAGTATAATTGTTTTAAGAATATTATAAACATATACCAGAGACATATTTATAATTATAATATCATATATTATCTTCATATAATATATTATTAATTTTTTTCAAATAGCATTTCATCATTTTCCATGTTTCATGTGTTAACTGTTTAGTTTTTTGAGTATGTTTTAACTTCTTATTTTTTTATTCCTCTCATGTAAATTGTTATTAAATCATAGAAATAATAATAATCATTAAATATTTATCATATTTATATATTAATAAAACTTTTAAAACCAATCATGGAATTTTGTTATGAAAAATTAACTAACATTGCGATCATGGAGACAGTAGATTGTACATATGCATGAGTAACGTTTCCATTTTTCAATTATAATTATGGAGAGAAGGTAAGTAAAATTTATCATTATATAATTATAATTATATATTAAATACCATATTAACTTATTATATATAATTTTATATAGAATAATTGGGATGAAAAATGAATCACGCTGCTTCGAGGAGGTGGTAGTCTACACGACCACAAATGACATTATAACTTTTTCAGTGTGTGGAAGGGTAACAAAGAAAATGATATATTATAGTAAAATAAAATAATTTTTTCTTGAATATCATAATGATTTTATTTATATCATATATATTCATTAAACCTGTCTTAATATATTACATGTAACGTATGAATGAATCACATTTCTTTGAGGATGTGATAGTCCACACAACCACAAATGATGTTATTGTATTCCAAAAAAATGGAAATCATGAAAGTATGTGTTATATAATAATTCTAGAAGAATAAATAATTATTTATATCATATATATAATATATAATATATAAAATATAAATCTATCATTATTTACAACTATTAAATGTGGTAATGTAAGAATGAACACCATCGATACGCAAGGCAGTAGTCCACCGTACGAACAAACAATAATTATGTATCACATTTGATGGAAGTGTGTGTGACTGTACATCATAACATTAACATAAAAACTTCTAATTATATTTATTATACTATTGTTATTATAAAATTATTATATAAATATAATTGAAGTGGTGTAGAATGAAATAATACAATTGTCTTTATTAAAAAATGTTACCTCTTTTTCAGGTAACTCCTTTTGGTTTCCACCAAAATACTAACTTGGTTTCGTTTTTTCCAAAGTAGAGGATTATATTATGGATGTGGTATGTTGGGAGAATATTTCTGTATTTTTTTTGGATGATCCAAATGTATTTATATGTATGATTAAGTGAGGGGGTTGAGTACCTTTTTATAGCAGATGAGTGGTATTCTTGTAAATATAAAAAGGTATACTCTATTGAGAGGTCTCCCTTACATCATGTGCTTCAAATAATGATCAAAATTCATTTCAAGTGGTTATATAGTCTAATTATGGGTATACAATGGATAGTGGAAAAGTTTCAAGGACATATTTCTCGTTAATATTAAATTTTAACCACAAAGTATACTCATTTTTACCTTAATCACTATAATTAATTTTGATTTATTTCACTAATATTTTTTGTCAATGTATATATTAAACATATTATAAATTATAAATTATTCTGATTCCAAATATGGAATCCATTTTTCCAAATTCCAATTACATAAGTGTAAAAAAATTAAATTTAACACCATAGATGGGATGAAACAACAGGTTTCTAAAGTGAAAATGTTCAAAATATTGGAATGTTGTAATATTTTAATTAAATATAAATATAGTTTTAATGACCTAAATTGGATTAATAGATTTATAATTGAACTATTTATACTTTGAAAACAATCCAAAATATAACTTATCCATATAAACTATTTAGATGAAAATTATATTTGCAATTAAAATACGGTATTTCTCACTATTAATCAAAAAATTAAAATTCATAGAAAAGTTCCAAAAATTCAGCTTAATAAAAAAAATTCATTCCTAATTAAAAAAAATTATTTTGATATATAAAATTAATAAAATTTTAAAATTTTACCTCTAATATAGGTTTCCATTAAATGGTAGCAATACTCCATTTAGAAAAGTATAACTTTTTTATACGTAAAACATTATTTATTTTAATCATATGTCTACAAAACATATTGTATGAATGAAAAAAACATTAGATTTAATATATAATATATATATTCATAAGTTATTTAATCTTAATAATAACCATTGATTTAACAGCTAGGATATAACTATTAAATTAATAATATTAACAGTATATTATTATTCGGTAAAACCTGACCTTGTGTGTTAAATAAGCTATCGAAGGAACTCAGTATTTTGTGTAAAAAAATCCAACATAGTGTCGTGTGTACCAAAATATAATTACAATTTTGTGTTTATTGTACACTTAATAAGGGGTTTCATATTAAGAAATCTAGTAAAAACATTAAATTTATTCTAAAAGGAAAATATTGTAATGTCTTGGGGTGTTACATGATATATCATATCATGAATAATATTTAATAATATTATTTTATGATCAATTATAAGATCATGTATTTAAGGATTTTTTATTAATGTGTTACTCAAGTCATAATATTTTTCTTTTTCTCAATTATGAAACATTGAGAAATTCTCCATGTAATTCTACATGTATCATTTATATTGTGTTCTATGGACTTACAATAAAATGAATATCCTATACTTTATTTCAGTATAATTCAAAGGATAATCTATGGAAATCACATTATAATCTTGAAATATTTTTTTACTGAATTTTTACCCCTATGGTAAGATTTTTTTAGTAACTCAATTACTATTCATTGAATAATTACCATTAATTTGATCTTATTACTTAAATATTGAGTACATTATTTCCTTTAACTGTACTATATGGTAATAACTATTTTTTTCATTTTTAAAATATATTCCAATTTTCAAATGGTTTATGATTCATGGATTATGTATCACATAAGGGATTTGATAAATCAATTAGAAATTCATATTGTTAAATTTTTTCACTATGGACTTCCTTCATATAGGAATAGGTCCTACAACCCTAATAATTTATTCTATCTTATTATATAATCATTTGTGGGGAAATGATTTTTTAATAAAAAAATAATGTTCTCTTAATCTTCTTATAATATTATTTATTAACATAGTTATATTAAAATTAAATACGATGTTTTTTCCTTTCAATTTAATATGTTTGGACTTCCTCTATACATTTATAAAATATAAACATTACATATTTTCAAAGATCCATTAATGGATATTATTTTTAAAAATATTTATTCAAGATCATAATTTTCATCTATTCAAAATTTACCTTTGAAGTTGAAATATACTTTTCTACTTTAACTCAATATTTAAAATGTTTTATAAAATATCTATTTTGTTTTCACTTCTTTTTCCCTACTCATTTATAAAATTATTTACCTGAAATAGTGTAAATTATCAACATATATACTCTAATATATATTTTTATTTTGGGGGAAAAAAACTAGGGTACTAAATAATCATGTTCTTAATCCCTTTAATGTTTGATTCATTCAGAAATTATATAGTAAAGATGTTTTTCATCTATATCAACCTCCATATATTTTCCCTTTGTTACAATGGGTTGATTTTCATATTAAAATGTCATCCTTGTTTCTATGGATGATTTATGATTATGATATCCATTTTATTGTCATTGGTAAAAGTATTGGTATACCATATATTGTTATTCAAATACAGCTGATTATTATAAAGTTCACTATTTATTATTTGACCATCCACCTTCTTTGTGAGGATGATTTATGCACATTTTATCACTTTATTGAAATGCCAAAATGTATTGAAATTATTGATGGTTATTGATTGTTAATGTATATTGATCATGTATTGATATTCAATATTTTTTATTATATTGATAATCATGTTTTTATTTATCCAAATCTTTATTAAAGAATGGAAAAAAAGATCTTTTCCACTCTTAAGGTCAATTCATTGGGAATAATTAGGTAATGAGTGTGGATTAGATTTTTATTGTCCCTTAATGAATCAATAAAACTCATGAGAAAAAAACTTGTTGGGATTTGGTGTAGTCTTGTTCCCATTAAAGGATTGTGTATTGGAAAAAGGCCTTGACATCATGTTATTAATGTCTACCATGATTCATTCCTTACGTACAAAATCAGTATTATTGATACCCATGTTTTCAATTATTTCCATGGATATAGAATGCTCCCAGTTTCATGTTGATTATGGATTCATGTTGTTTACCTATTCCAACCAAAATATTTATTCCATATTTAATCTATAATTTCATCTATTATATGATTTCCTTAATGTTTTTTTCGCATATATTTATTATGTTTTTATTCCATAGTTTTTTTAAAAATTTATTAAAAAATAGAGTTCTATAAGGATATAACATGTGTCATATCTTACAATAGAATTTGAATACTTTTCAAAAAATATAGTAATGTCACGAACTATCCCATTAGGGCCCATTTTGTGACTCCCCAACCCTTCCTCCAATACACTAGGGGTTGGAGACTAGTGCTGAGAAGGTATATCACTAACATGGGGGGACTTATCATATGTACCAGTACACACGCACACATCTCTAATCCTACAAAATGCTAAAATATAAAAAAAACTGAACAACCATCCATTCATACATCTAAATACCACAACCTGAGTATAGAATAAAGTAAATTAAAAGTAAACAGAGAAAAATACAATCCCACCAAAAATAATCTATAATATAATTTCATCCTAAAAGTAAAGGGACTACTATCTGAATCCAAAAGAACGCACCTAGTTATGTCCGGTCTCACTAATCAATGTCTGGTCCTAGTCTGCCTAGGACTCTGTCAAAAGGTCAATCATCTGTAAAATAAATGATACATGTGGGAATATCTTGTGCTAGGGTGAGTTTAAAAATACTCAGTAGGACACCCTAAAACAAAAAATCATACAACAAAGGAAATATGGTCATCTTTACAAGGTATATGTCTCTAGCACTTATAACAAGAAAATCCAAATATTCTCAACAAAGACATGGAGTCTAAAGTTAAGTCATAATAGTAGTATACCATCCCTAGGATTATATTTCAAAGGATCCACGAAGCACTCATCTTGGAGAACACACTCCTGAGTCTTATAGCACTGATGAAGTCCATCTGAGAGGTACTGTTCACCAGGTCTCATCGTGAGAATGAACACACTGATGTCTGAAGAGATACGATAAAACATATTAGGATCACTAACAGAGCCATGGGGTGATACTAATGACTCAATATGGATTCACCCTCTAAGTATAGGATCGGCACCTAAGTAGTGTTGCTCACATCGATACCAAGAACACCACCTCGGGCACAAAGATAAATAGAGGATCTCATTTTGGGCCATTTGGAAGGATTCCAACGACTCTGTACAGGAAGTCCTACGGAAGGGATCATAGTACTAGGATTAGGAGACTATACCATACTAACCCTCATTGAAATGATATGGGTAATGAACTATAATGAAACATTTCCAAGATATGGAGGACAGTATATCCAAGACATGTATACAAGAGTACACGACATGTGGAAGAGACTGCACATCGTACCCCTTGACCATGGGTGCTATCAATGCTAATGGACCATGTAGTAAACACGTGTCTATGTAGTATAGTACACAAAATGTATTAAACCTGTGTACTTCATATATGTTCCATTACATGTCTCACCTCGTGTACTTGGCCCATTCCATATCGTATATGGGGGTATAGTCTATGTTGGAATTCTGTGTACTCCATCCCATGTTCGTGTAATTTATGAAGTACATGATGAGTCTTTGGGGAGAGACCACATTCTATCTGACTGGGGTCACATTTCGTGTGATTTTTAGCTTCCTTTAGAAACCCTAACCACTACTTAGGGTGTCCACATGGCATGTAGATCCTGTTTACACACTATGTAGATCGGGATTTTTCAGAATCCCATATCTAATGTTTGCTTGTTCCATCACATCCAACTTCTGATCTAGTGATCATTTCACTGTAATATTTAATATCCCAACTCATCCAGTACATGATGTCATCGATAAGCACATTCAATTTTCAGATATGCTCTAAAAAAGGATCAAATCACCATTATTCATTATGTGTCAAAGAACATCGAATGATGAAAACTTTATTATCATCCATCGTTCGAATCCCTCCATCTCCATATTCACACCTCTTATGTTCTATTTTGATTCTAGATCTATGATTTTAGTTCATTGTGCCAAGAAATGGGTTCACAATGATCGATCGATTGGAATTTTTCAAGTCACAATCCAAAAAAAGAATGCCTGTAACAAACAAAGAATTAGGGGAGAAAAGTACTAATCAATCAAGGGAAAATGGCCCTTGGTTGATGTTCATGTAAATATTCATTCATTTTCTTTAGAACAAAAATTGAAATAATCATCATTCATAAATATAATCTCTCATCAAAACCTTGCAAATATACCCATCCCGCAACATGATTGAACCACGTATCAATCTATTCATTTATTGGTCCACACTCATCATAAAAATCAAGAACGGGGAAGAAATCAAATAAAACACATGCCATACATAAATTTGGATCAATATCTAATGAAGAATTAGGTTTCAACACATTCATTGGAAAGATCCTTCAAATATGAGGTGCATTGATCACTGATCTATGATTCGATCATCATCCGCTAATATGATCTCCTCCAACATCTCTTATGTCTCTCATCAATTTGAAAGGTTATACATATGACCATGTAAATTTTCCATAACCAAATATTTAAAGAGGTATATGAGGTCGCTTCGTCCCTCCTCTAACAAAACAATTATAATAATTTATTTAAATTATTTTATTCATTTTTGTGACTATGATGACTTTTCTACAAGTGAACTACGCCGACTAATATTAAGTCACACCTAGGGTAAACTATGAATTTTTAGTACCATTGTTCCCCTATATTTATGATTCAAACATATTTTTATAATTTATTCAATATTTTCAGGAAAACTATGTGTATGTACTATTTAATATATTTAATTTATTTCAAACATTTATTCTAGGAACATTGGGCCACAGAATCACATGTCGTCTAAGTTCCTTATCTCGAAAATAATCTATATAATATCATAAAATAAAACACATAAAATTTGATGCATTACATTCTCCCCACATTGGGGCATTACAAACCCAAAAAGAAAAAACAAGGGATAATAAAAAAGATGTGGGTACTGATCATGAGTCTGAGCCTCCGAGTCCCATGTAATCTTTTAGAGATTCTCATGATGACACCAAACACATACTAAAGGAATTTATCACCCATAAGAGATATTCTCCTTCTGATCCTTAATCTCTATTGGATACTTAGCAAAGGTATCTCCATCCTCGAATTCTAGCTTTCCCCAGTCGATAACATGTGATGGGTCATGCATGTACCTCCTAGACTATGACATGTGGTAGATGTTGTGTACCCATACTAACTATGTAGGTAGAGCTAAATAGTATGCCACCTCTCCAACTCTACGCAATATATGAAAAGGGAAAATGAACCTCTGAGATAGATTTTCACCCCATCCAAATCTTCATAATCCATGTCAAGGTGAAATTAGTAGGAACGCATTTTATCCTTCCTTGAACTCCAAAAGACTCCATTATCTATTCGCATAAGAATTCTAATGGCTCTATAAAGTCTTTATCCACTCCTGGATGATCTACACTTTCTCAGTAGTAGTTTGCATCAAATCTAGGCTCATGAGTGCTAAATGTTCTGAGTTAGTCAGTTTCACCTATATGGTCAACCATACAAAGCCTCAAATGGTGACATACCGATGATGTAACGATACATGTTGTTGTAAAAAAACTTTAATAGTGGAAATTGATCCTAACAACTATGAAAAAATTCAAATATGAAAGATCATATAATATCCTCTAGAACCTAAATGATCTGCTCTATATGACCATCAGTTTGGGGGTGAATCACTGATCTCAAGCATAACTGAGTCCTAAAATATTCCTATAATCCCTTCTACAAATGGGATGTGAAGCAATCATCACAATCTGAAATTATTGTCGATGGAACTCCATGGATTCATATTATTTTCTAAACATAGATTCATTCCAATATCTCTACTGATCTCTTACCCTGAATTGCTAAGAAGTGGGCTAACTTGGTGAGTTAGAGTACAATCACCCAAATGGAATCATGTCCCCTGGATGTACGTGTTAATCCTATCATGATGTTCATAGATATAATATCCCACTTCCATTTTGTGACCTCAAGGGATTGGGATAAACCCACTGGAACTTGTTCCTCAGCCTTTACTTACTTACAAGTAAGACATCGAGAGATAAACTTTGCAACTCCTTTCTTCATCCCTAGCAATGAAAACTCACATTGGAGGTCTTGGTACATATTTTCCACACTTGGATTTACCTCAAAAATGGATGTATGAAACTCTCTTATAACCTCCTCACATAGCATCAATGGTACCATCTTTCATCCTTCTAAAAATAATGACATGCTCTTTGACTTTATAAATTCCATCAGAAGCACGTCTTGTGGATATCTAAGGATGTAGGGTCTCATAGTCGGAATCCCCTATTTGTGCCTCTCTAAATAACTAAAAAAGAAAAATGGTCACAACCATTGACTTGAGGTAGGAAACTCCATTTCCATCCACCAATCATAACTAAAACGAGACAAACTACTCTGATACCTTATTCAGAAGCTGCGCACAAGATCTCCTTTTTAAAGAATCTACTACCACATTCACATTCCCATGAGTATAAAAAATATTGAAGTCATAATCCTAGAGTAACTCTAGTTGTTGCCTCTATCTCAAGTTAATATGTTTCTATAAGATGATATACTTGATAATCTTATGATCAGAATAGAAGATAAATTTCTCTCCCATCGGGTAGTGTCACCAAATATTTAATGCAAAGACTACCAAAGCTAACTCAAGATCATGGTTCGCGTAGTTATACTCATGTGGTCTTAACTAGCATAAACCATATGCAATCACTACTTTCCTCCACATAAAAACACAACCAAATCCAGTCCCTAATACATCATAGAACACTACGTACTTAACAGCCTCCTCTGGAAATCTCAATATGGGAATGCTTTTCAAACTCTACCTCTAATATTGAAAATCCTATTGGCACTTCCTAATCCACATGAATACTTCACCTTTCAAGTCAAAGATGTCATGGGTGTTGATATTCTAGATAAATCATATATGAGTCCTTGGTAATATCTAACTAACCCAAGGAATCTTCGCACCTCTATCATGCTCTTAGGTGGATCCCAAGATAACACTACCATGACCTTGGTTAGGTCCACTACCAATCCATCTGTTGAGATTACATATCTCATAAAGTGGACCACCTTAATCCAGAACTAGAACTTTGAGATATTTCTATAAATTTGGTTTTCATAAAGTATGTCCAGAACCAGCCTCAAGTGTATCATGTTCTCATCCTTAGATGTTGAATACATAAGGATATTATTGATGAATACTACCATGGAACGGTCTAACAAAGGCTAGAAGATCTGGTTCTTGAGTCCCATGAAAATTGGTGGGGTGTTCGTCATGAAAATGGAATCACCAAGTACCCATAGTGACCATAGCAACATCTAAATGAAATATTCATTACATCCTCATCCCATACTCACAAATAGTGATAACCTAAACTAAGTTCATCCTTCGAGGACCATCGTGACCCTCTCAACTGATCAAAGAGGTCATCAATCCATGTAAGGGGATACTTATTTTTCACAGACACCTAATTTAGGTGTTGATAATCTATATGCAACCTCAAGATCCCATCTTCCTTTTTGGAAAACAAACTTGGGGCTTCTCATGGTGAAACACTAGGTCTAACAGATCCCTTCCTCTCTAAGTCCTCCAACTACACCATCAGATTGTGAAGCTCTGTGGGAGGCATCTGATATGCTAGTATAGATATCGGTACCATCCTAGGGTGTATATCAATGAATAATATTATCTATCATTTATTAGGTAGACCTATAAAATCCTTGGGGAAGACATACTCATACTCCACCATCACTACAAGAAATTGGGAACTCGCAACATCCATTACTCTAAGGTTTAGTATAGACAACTGATGATTAATCGGATCCACCCTCCAATACAAGATTCACTTCTAAATAGCTTCGGTTTCCATTTTTTCAACAAATTAAAACCGGGTTCTATCACTACATACATACTACACCATTCTCCTAAAATAGTCAATCTGAGCATGATCTATAGATAACTCATACATACCAATAATGACATAGTAATTCCTCGACACTACTAATAGTAGATATTAATAGAATCTATTTCCTAAAAGATTACGGTCACCCTATCGGCATAGGTGTGTAATCACTGAATCAACCCCAGTAGGTGTCGCCAAGTGTAAGGGTCGAGCCAATGTCTCAATTAGAATCTCTAAGTTTTGAAAAATATATGTGGTGATAAAGAAATGACTAGAACCTCTTTCTATAAATAGTTTATCTAATGTAGAAAATACATAGATCATACCTCAAATAATTCTTAGAGCTTATGGGTTATAAGATTTGACAGCATAAAGTTTTCCCATTTCCCATCCTCTAGCTCCTGAAGCCTGTTGTGGACCACTTGGGGTGGTGGTGGTAACATGTCAAAGCATTTGCCACGTCTTGCTACTCTCCTAGATTCTCTACCATGTCTCCCAAATAAAAAACCTACCCAATTCGGATGTTTCCTCTACTTGGGTGGTTCATCTATAGTCTCTCTATCATTTATATCGAGGGACATACAATTATGAGCAATAAGTAACATGTAGTCACATGAGTAGCACTTCCTCTCTATGGGATGACTGGACCCACCCTAGGAATCCTGAACTGTAGATTCGTTTTCCTATGACTTCCTCCTGAAATGGCTAGTATTTATAGGTCCATGGGACTAATGCTGGATCCCTATGACTGAGGTCTACTCTCCTTCTTTCCCACTACTGAAAACTATTGATGGTAATTACTCATCTAAGAAACTCTTAACCACCAAATCTTTCTCTAGAACCATAGAATAGATATTATTTCATAGAGTAATAACACTGGATCAAATTTATCTACACAAAATTTGATCTAAGGTTCGATCCTTAAAGAACTAATCCCAAACAATATACATCGAGTACTTGGAGAGGTTGGTAAACCTCGACGAATACTAAGTTACTATCATGCTTCCCTGATAAAGCTGCAGAATCTTCTAGATACGTACATCTCTTAGCATATCTAGAGATATATTCTCTTTGAACAGATGCTCAAAATTTACCCATTGTAGATTCACCTCATCATAAGATTGGGTAACCAAACCCCACCATCACCCTACTGAGCTATGAATAAGTCTCTTCTCTAGGACCACCATCTGTTCTGCTGGTGTCCTAACTAGAAGAAAAACTTGGTCACCACCTCAAGCCAGTCCTCAACTACTTGTGGGTCAGTATCACCTCAAAACCTAAGGGGTATCTATATTTGAAACTCATTAAGCATTCTCAACATGAGCACCTCATCTGCTGGTACTATGGGTTCCATGTGCTTCTCTATAGGTGGTGTGGTCGGTGCCCCACCTAGAGGAAACATATCAAGAATTTGTCCTTATATTGAAGCCTTGTCACTAAGGGGATCATCATTATGATCATCATGCTGAATCCTAGAAAGTATACATCACATAGGCATCCTGAATGTGAAAATGATTTACCATGGTCAACCAGTATATCTAAAGAGTTGACTCATGAAGGACATGGAAAATGAAACCCATTATTATATGATTCATATACCATTATTTTCCCTACAACCAATTTTGTCATGTACTGAGTTGAAATATAGGTGATCAGAGTCCTAGTGTATGGATACGTTGGCCACCACACCAACACTGGAGTCCCTAACCTGAATGTTGAATTCGAAACACTTAACATTGTTTCCCCAAACCAATATCAAACACTCTTAGTCCTCAAGAAGAACTGAAATGCTCTAATACAACTCTGTCAGGACCCTTCCCGGTGGGGCTCATGTCGCGACTCCCTAAGACCAACTCTAATAGACCAGGTGCTGGAGACTAGCACCAAGAAGTCATATCACTAACATTGGAGGCCTTAGCCTAAGTACCTATATACACACACACATCCCCAAGCCTAAAAAATGGTGAAATTTAAAAACAACTTAACAACCATGCATGCATACTTCTAAATCCCACAATCAGAGTACGATAAGAAGTAAAGGAAAGGTAAATAGGGCCAAATACAAGCCCACCACAAGGAATATATAACACAATTCCAATTTGAAAGTAAAGGGACAATTTTCTAAAGCTTCAGGAATACACCTTAGTCTATTTGGCCTCACTAAGCACCATTTGATCCTGGACCACCTAGGACTCTGTTAAAAGGTTGATCATCTACACATGACATGACATGTATGGGTATTTCCTATGCAAGGGTGAGTATAATAATACTAAGTAGGACACCTTAAAACTACAAATCATATGAAAAATGAAATACAGTCAACTCTACACATTATATGTATATAGTAAATGTAACAAGAATATCCAGATATACTCAAAAAAGATGCATTGTTTAATGTTAAGTCACAACTGTAGTATACCAACCTCTAAGATTCTAGCTCAAAGTATCAACAAAGCACTCATATTGGAGAAAACACTCTTGAGGATGATAACACTAATGATTTTTGTATGAGAGGTACTACTTTTTGGGTCTCTTCATGAGAAATAACACACTAAAGTTCAAAGAGGTGTGATACAATAGATGAGGATCACTACTAGGTCCATGGGGTGATACCGACAACTAAATATGGATCACCAGCTAAGTAAAGGATCAGCGCTCGGATAGTGTTGGTCACATAAATACCATGAACTCCACCTGGGGGATAAAGATGAATAGAGGATGTCACTCTAAGACTCATAGATGGATTCTAACTACTCTATCTTGGAAGTCATATTGAAGTGATTGTAGTCATAGGACTAGGATACAATACCATACTAACCCTCAAGGAATAGATAAGGAGAATGAAACCTAATGAAAATTGTCCAATATATATAGGAGAAGAGATCCAATCCATGTATACAATAGTACATGGTGTGTAGAAGGAACTACAAGTCACGTCCCTTGACCCCAGGTCCTACCCATGTGAATGGCATGTGTAGTCAACCCATATCCATGTGGTGGAGTACACTCCATGTAGGAAACCCGTTTACTCCACTTGTGTGCCAATACGTGGATCATCCCGTTTAAATGGCCCAATCTGTGTCTTGTAGGGGAGTACACACCATGTAGGTAGTCATTATACCCCACCCCATGTTCATGTACTTTACGGAGTACACACTGAGTCTCTGAGGAGGGACCACATGCCATGTGACAGGGGTCACATTCCATGTGATGTTTAACTTTCTCCGAAAACCTTATCAACCTCTCAGGGGTGTCCATATGGTGTGTAGATCTGGTTTACATGACGTGTAGATTGGGATATTCCAGAATTCCAGATATGATGTCCACTCAATTTGGCACCTCCAACCCCCTATCTGGTGATTTTTTCTCTGCAATATTGAAGATCCCAAATTTTCAAGGCCTCTCCATCATTAAACAACATGTTTTTTCATCATATTTGGTCAAAAAATGGATCAAATAATTGTTCTTCATTGTGTGCTAAAGAACACCAAATAACACGAAATTGGGTATCATTCTCTATCCAAATATCTCCATCAACATAATCACACCTCCTTCATGTCATGATGATTCCAGATTTCTAATTTTGGATCATTGTGCTAATAATTTTATGTGTAACGATCGACTGATCAAACTTTTTTGTGTCAAGTTCCAAACGAAGAATGCCTGTGATGAACGAGGGACTGGGGGAGAAAATTACAAAAAAAATCAAGAGGAACAAACCTCAATAAATGTATCTATTGATCTAGGTTCTTTTTTGTTATAATTACAATAGAAATAATAAACAATCACAAAGATAATCTCACATAAAAACCATGTAAATTTACCCATCCCATAAGATGATTGAACCGTGAATTAATATTTCTTTTAATTGGTCCACATTTTTCATATAAGTAAATAAATGGAAAGAAATAAAATAAAAATTATGAACTTCCTTGATTTGGTTTAATCTTTGACAAATATTGAATTTTTATCACATTCATTAACAATGTCCTTCGAATTTGAGGTGTGTTGATCGTTAATCTCTAATCTGTTCATCGTATACAAATAGCATATCCTCTAATGGATCCAATGGGTCTTATTAATTTGTATAGTTATGTGGATAATCATACAAATTTACCATAAGCACATATCTAAAGAGGGATATTAGGTAGCTTCATCTCTACACCAACAAAAATAATTAAAATATTTATTTTAATTTATTTTAATTATTTTATTCATTTCTACACTTGTGATGAATTTTGTACAAAATACCTATGAAAACTTATGTTAATTTTCACCTAGGGTAAAATCTTCAATCTGAGTTCAACGGTGCCCTTTAAATTTATTCCATTTTTTTAGGATTACTATGTGTGTGTGTGTACTATTTAATATATTTAATATATTTCAAACATTTATTCTGGCCACATCAAGCCTCGAAATCACATGTTTTCTCAACACCTGTTCTCTAAAATTATCCACATAATATCCAAAAATAATACACAAAAAATTGGAGACATTATAATTACTTGGTACATAGTGGAAAAAATTTATATTAGTTGAGAAAGTCATGGGATTTATTATTTTCTATTTTTCAAAATTCTCTAATGCTCTAAAACTAGTGGGTATTTTTATTTTCATAATAAAATATTTTATTTCTATCATGTAATTATTGGATAATACATTATAGAAGTTAATAGATGGTATCGATGCTAGAACGTAAAGTATATATTTATGGAAATAGATTTTGGAGTGCAGGATTGAGGTTTCATGTCATTAAATGCATCCTTCTCTCAGCATTTCATCTCATACCTAGTGAGAATATATTTCTTATTCTATATTTATCTTAAACCTGAGGAACTTGGTTTCAACCCCAATGTTGTATGATCAACTTGTAATGATTCTTCATGAGTTACTCTCTTATTCAAATTGGTTTTCATCCATTATATTAGAGTCAATCATATATATGTGCCGATTTCCTTATCTCCTTCTAAGATCTTCATTTATATTTTTTTATTTTCAATTGAGACTAGTTTTAAGGATACTTTGAATGTGGGATTTGTTATGATAACTCATGAGGATGATTTATTTATTGTTTCTTTTCACATAATGATGTTGTTGTTAATATGATAATAGTATAAAGTCTTTACGTTCTTATGAAATTATTTATAATTGGTTTCCACATTTTTTTTGTTTATATAAATATTACATACCATTTATTTATTATTTATTTATCTTACATAAGGTGGATCGTGAGAGACTAGTTTTGATGTAATTTTATTAATTTCAAGGTTGTATATTATTTGAGTAATATTTCATAGCCCATGGAATGTATACATGACTTGTAATTTATTAATATGTATTTTATCAATTTTGTCATGTTTTATAGAATGTGTAATTTCCTTGGGTCTTATATTTTTCTTTATAATTTTAATCCTTATATGTGTTGTTTATATAGTCAGTGGAATCTCTATTTTGGTATCAATTTGATAGGAGTCCCTTTGGGATTATCCAAATGTTTATAGGGGGAGTTCATGTGACATGAATCATTAGACATGGATCTACATAAGATGTAAATATCCTTATCATGGATTTTTTTCCAAATGGAACACCATACTCTATTATAATAGTGTGAATATTTTCTAGTATTGTTGACCAATGAAGAATATCCTTACATATGATAGAGATTACATTATTTAGGAACCCTATTCAAATGTACCATCATTGATGGGAAGGTATTCATATTACATGGGAGACATTTTAGCGTAAGGTTTGGGAGGTTACATGGAATTATCTATGGCATTTAGATTACTATTTTATATTTTTATGGAATAGTGTTAGGTACCATCAGGGTTCCTAGTGGCTTGGTCCGTATACAGTCGCTCGGCACATGGATGATTGTATTCACAGGTACACACTCACATTAACTCATGAAATACACTCCCATGTACATGATAAATTATGTTAATTACACATTTGTGGTGTCTTTATTAGTTTATACTCACACCATTCATAGGTATCTCGATGTGCGTGCACACTTTATGATTAGGGATTCAGTGAAGGGAAAGGGCATCTGATAGGTTTCTGAGTAGTATGGAGTTCAAAGATTTATTTTTTAATGGGATATACTTTTGATTTTTTTTACACTATTATTTTTTGATATATCTAATAATATTGTTATGTTTTTACACCTATAATATATGAGGTAAATTTATTAGTTTATTATTACTTTTAATTTTAAATGTTATATATTTTTATCATGTTTTTTTATTGTTCAATTTTTTATGAATATGTATATATGAAACTAACCTATAATATAACAGATTAACAATGGGATAATATCGCCACATTAATTTGGAGCCTCGTCACTAAAGGTAGGAATATTTTTTTTGGGGAGGAACGCATGAGGTTATGTTACACGTCATTTCAAATCTAGTGTTTTGGGTTTGGGTGTTACATAACCATCATTCACTTCATAACTGGATTTACCCATGTGAGGGAAATGGGTTTCCTAAAAATCCATTTAATAAAATCATCATGATCCATCTCAATAATATATTCCCATGGTATAAATAGTGAATTTACCTAGTTATGTAATGGAATCATTTATAATATATTGAATTAGTTGGAAAAATATTTTAAATATAATTTAGAGATATACTTTTGAAAACCATAAGGTATTCCCATTTTTTGGTATCCTTTATAGACTAAAATTTTAAAAAAATTATTTCCTTTGAAAAATAATGTAATACTGTGAATTAATATTTATATAGAATAATGTTCATCACTATATGGAAACCAAATCAATTCATAATTTTTAAAAAATAGTTTATTCCAACTTTTGTAAAGTGAGCCAAAATTGAACCATGTAGTAAACATTACCAAATCCTCATTTAAAACAATTTAAAATAAATTAATAGAAAATTTAAAATAAAATTATTAAATCATTTATATTTATAAAATAACAATCATAAAAAATTATAATTAAATTTAGGAGAATTGGAGTCTTTTAAATACTTTAAAAAATTAATATTAATTTTTAAGAAAATTCTTTTTTAGAAATTCAAGGTGAAAAAACCCATGTAATTGAAAGTAAATAGTAAGGAACTTATAATACCATTATGATATATAGATTGAAGTTATTTTTTTCAATAATAAGTATTTAAACTCTATAAATTAATATAGAATAATCAATCAAAAAATTCCTCAATGAAAGAAGTTTGAGATGAGAAATCATTTTATATTTTGTAGTGTTTGAAATAAAAATCCAATTAATACAAGAAAAAATGATTCTATAAAACCCATGATTTATATTATATAATGTTCTAAAACACATTCACATAATAGTAAATAAACCATATAAAATAAGGGCTGGTGTAAAACATGAAATTTGTATTAAAATAATTGGAATTGATACCAATGAAAACCTTACATCATTTATAACATTTTATAAAATAACTTGTGAAATAGAGAACTAAAAATGGAACATTGAATATCATGATTGAATATTTATTCATGATATAATATTTCAATATGAATCATATAAAACATATAAATGGAAATATGTGTATCCAATGAAACATGTCTCAAAAAAGGATGTTTGATATGTGAGAACTATATAAAGATCATGAAATTGAGATGAAAATTAATAAATTAAGTCATAATATGTTATAAATTTAATTCCATATAAAAATATGGATATATAATAAAAAAATTGTTACTACACACATAATCCTGGCATAACATTTTCAATGATGTACTGATAAAACTCATCGAAAGGAAAATGATTTGAGAAACACCTCACATAGATTTCATAAATGAATCATATGGAAACTATGTTACTAAATAATAATATTATATTAATTATAAAAATAATTTATAACATATTACATGTTTATTTCCTTATTAACATCCCTTATTTTCATGTTTCATTCATATAATAAACCTATATATATCACATCAGTCATTTTTGGGTCATTCGGTTCATTAGCTCCAAACAAATTCGTTTGATTTATAATGTTCAAACATCATAGTTAAATGGTTTCAAAAAATATAAAATATTCATGGGATAAGTTAAAATCATTATATAATTAAGTATGTTTAATATGTGATCATATTTTTACCATCTAGAAAACTGTCCATAAATGCTTGTTTTTATAGTTCAAAAATAACAATGTTTGTTTAAATTAAAATTAAAATTTTTAAATTATAATGTACCATTCCATAAATATAATTTCATATTAATGATATATTCAATCAAAAAATATTTTTTTATATAATCCCATGATATTATTTAATTCATGAATAAATTTTCACTTACATAGGTTGCAAAAAATGACCACGATGAATGATGATTTTGAAAACTATTTAAATGAAGGGTAAACATAGTAAATATGTAAGTTAAATAAAGGAAATTTGATAATACATAAAAATTTTATGTGGGTTAATTTTTACTTGTTTCATTTAGCATTTAAATCTTAAAGGATAATTTGAAATGAAAAGTTCATCTTTGAAAAACCCACATTTTGATATGATAATGACGTAAAAAATAAGTTTTATGAAAGGATGTGGGTAATATAATATAAATAATAGTTGAAAATAATGATAAATAAATGAAAATGAAATCATTTATTTATATTAAATTATGAAAACTATTATTTCAATATAAAAAATAGGTTTTGAAAAGTTTATGATGAGATAGAATTAGTATATTATCATAAAAAAGATCCAATGGATTATAATAAAATGGATATAAAAGAATTAATTAATAATAAACTAGTTATTAATATATATTATTTTGAAATAATATCAAAATAATGTTAAGGTATATAATTTATAACCATGATTTTTCTCTTGATACACCTTATTTTGATTAAGATTAACTCATTCGTCTGTGGGGTTTTGGTTATGTGTAAAATATTATGGTAATATAAAAGGATGGTTGGAGGGATACTCTGAAATATACTAGTAATATGAAAAGGATTTTTAGAGTGATAATAAAGGATTAAATGTGGGGTTCTTAAATAGGCAAAGTGGAGGGGTGTTTTGAAAGTAGTGTTTGTTTATTTTATCATTTAGGGATAATAATTTTGAGGAGATATGATATCATTAAATATTTGGCCTTATTATTCAAAAATTAATGGTTATTTGATATTATAGTTATGATAAAACTGAATATAATTCTTTAATCGCCTTATTAAATATAAAGAATCATAAATAATTTTATATTAAAATAGAATATAACTTATACTTCAAAATTTCAAATAGATGTTTATAAATCCAACTTGAAATTTTTAAATACATTATTTTGATTAATTATCATATTTATGGTTAACTTAAATGATATGAAATTTATTAATTAATTCCTATGTAATAATAATTTCATAAGAGTGACAAAATTTTAGAAATCAATGTTTTAACAATTCACCCAAAAATCAAATATTTTAGAAAAATCTAAAAAATTAACCCTAAGATAAATATGATATTATGAAACTAAATGGTTAATCCCTTTTTATAAATTTTTTTATAAATTTAATAAATATATATTTTATATAATCTCAAATAATTCATTAAAAATAATTTAGTTAAAATAATAAGTATCTTGTTTTCCAAATTAAATCAACACTCTTATTCTATACCATGATAAAAAAATTTGTGAAAAAATATAAATTTAATAACCTTATCATTTATATATAAAATACCCTATTTGAATGAATAAATTTATTTTTTATGAATTATAGTTATAGAAAAACTATTCCCTATATTTATTTAATTATATTTTATCATTATAAAGTATAGAAAAAATTCTCTATTTGTCTTATATGATGGATAATAATCATATAAATTGATAATATTGACATTATAAAATTCCATTATGAATATCACATATTAAATTATATTACATGGTCTCATTGAAATAGAAGTAATAACCAATGTTCTTGACTAGTATGATTGAACCCTATGAATCCCATTTATCGGAGCTTTTGAGGGAGATGAAACCACAAGGATTTTCCCTTAACCAAGTCCAATATGAGGTTTAATAACTAAAACATGACCAAATCAATTTATGGGATATGTTCATGCTCATAAGGATTACATCCTTACCCATGTTCACTAAGCCACTCCAAGAAAGTATTATTATTTCCCACATTACCCTTAGGGCGTATGTTGATGTAATGAATGGTTATATAATAACCCAACCTAAAACATTACATAATATACTATATTTAGGATAGAATTAAAATTCATAATTTTCAAGGAACATTATGGTTTAGATTTTTATATAATTAGGTCTAAATTGTACGTTAAAAACCCATATATTACAAAGTGGCCACTTCTACATAGTATACATTTCTCCTATAATATAAAACATTAAACATAAAACATGTTTTCATTTTATGAATAATATTCATGAAATTAAATATGAATTATTTATTTTTATTACCCATCCTTAAACCTTGTTAAAATCATTTTAAAACATGGGATGAGGACAAAAAACTCAGAAAATGACACAAAAAATAAGAATTAATTAGTCCATTTTAAACCATTATAATATATTAAATGTTTACATGTGCCATAATATTTTTTTAGAGTTTAAAATAAATCAAATAAACATGAAAATACATTTTCTCAAATAAACCCTTATAAATCCTATAGAAAACAAATAAAATTCCCATACAGTTTACTTAGAGCATTTTATTAATAACTCGTGTTATAAAAATTTTGATCCCAGTTAAACCCATAGCAGAAACCACCCAATATATCTCCCTGATTATTTCCAATAAATAAATGGAATTTTACATAATTCATTATAGAGATATAATTTTGTCCAAATATCATATATGTTATATCAGGCTCACCTTTCGTATAAGATGTATTGGGCTCACTCGCTTGTATAAGATGTATCAGGATCACGTTCTCTTGTAAAGGGAATTAAGATTACCTACTCGTTATCTATATTTATCAATTACCATATCATGAATAAAAAAATTTGTTTTTAAATATTTTAATCATATAACCCTTGAAAAAAAATTTTAAACTCATATGAAAAAGACTATTAGATATCAAAATACACATTCTTATTTTTAAAAATATTTAATATCAAAATACATAGAACAAAGGTAAATAGGGTTTCTATTTTAATAAAAAATGAAATCCTATAAAAAATACAAACATTAAATTTTCTTTATATATATAGGAAAAAACATTGAATTAATATATATGAAAATAGAACATTCTATTTTCCCTTTCTAAATAAAGTTACAATATTCCATAAAAGGATTATTTTTCAAAAAAAATAATGAAATTAAAAATTAACATAAAATTTCCTTTATAAATTATTTAATTATAGATAAATTAATCCATAAAATAAATTAATGAATATTGAAATGTGAAGTGCCCAGATCAGTGTGAATCACTGAGAGGGGGAGGGGGTGAATCAGTGATCCCTTAAAACTTTTTACTAATTGATTCTTAATCAATTAATCCTCTATGGCTGGTTAAAGCCTCGATCCACTCTTCTTGTATCTCTCAACCTTTCCCGAATGATGCAGTAATGAAAAGGCACATGACACAAGGATTTACAAGGTTCGGAACCAAAGGCCTACGTCCTTGCCATATTGGTTATACACCCCAACATGGTTTCTTCCATTATAATCTGTTAGTATTACAATGGTCGATACAGAGTCCCACTGTATCTCTCCTGAGTCCCATAGGAGGGTCTTTATACTACGTCCCATAGTGTTACCAGAGTCCCACTGGCCTGCTCCAGAATCCCACTGAAGACTTCCTCCGCCCTAAGTCTCACAGGGGGCTTCTCCTGGCTCCTCGAGTCACACGAGTAACTCTTCTTCACTTTAAGCTTCTTCAAGTATCTTCGGCAGCCTGTGATAAAGGCTGCTGGCCTTGCTCTGTACCTCTACTCACTTGTGATGAACAGGTCTTCTCGTCTTGCTCGGGATTTATCTCCTTTCTCTTAGGATGACCTGGCCTCTCTCTTCAAGAATCTTCAACAGCCTCCGGTAAGGTCTGTTGGTCTTGCTCAAATCTTCTGATCACTTTAGTTGATCAGGGTCTTCTTAATTACTGAAAACTCTGCCAAATAATATCTTTCACTTCAGCTTGGCTTCAGTCTCACTCAATTCAACTTCATGCACTGAATTCATGGAAACTCTGATTCTTCAAGATCTTTTGGTCTTGGACAACTCAATTGCACACAGCCTGATTTAGCTTTGTTCACGTGTGCACGTGCATACATGCATGCATGCACTTCCCTTTCCTTCTTCTTGGTGTGATAAACCCTCAAAGGGTGTATTCTCCTTTTGGCACACACACACCTTCTTCTCAAATTCTTTCACACTCTTTGTTCTTTTTGTTTACACACTTGATGTGTGTTCTAATTTATTGTGGAGTATCCTTCTTCTTCTCCTTCTTAGTGTGTACACTTCACTTTGAACACACACTAAGGTTTTGGCCTCTTCTTGTCTATCACACACAACTTGTTTCTTCCTCTTGCACACACACACAAAATGTGTTCTTCTTTGTTGTGGTCTACACTCCTTATGCACACACACGGTTTGGCCTTCTTCCTCTTCTTGTTTTGCACACACACAAAATATGTTCTTTTATTTGTTCTTCAAAGTGTGCACCCACAAGGCTATGGCCTTCCTCCTTTGCACACCCACTGCCCGTAGGGTGTTCTCCCACTTTGCACACACACGGGGTGTGTTGTGGCCTTCTTCTTCTTGCACACACAAATACTAAGCCTGGGACAACTTGTTTCTTCAAGCATGCACACACAAAAATGTCTCGGCCTTCCTCCTTCACTTTTCACACACACCGCCAATATGAAGGTGTGAAAGTGCTTGGTGTGGCCTCTCCTCTACTCCATTGTCGCGCAGGTGCACAAGGCACAAGAGCCGCGCAAGGCCTCGGGTGCAAGGCAGTCGTGCAAGGCTCAACCAACCGCGGGGTGCACAAGTGATGTGGCCTCGGGTTGTGCAAGCCTCAAGAGTGAAAGAGCACCTCGGGCGCGCACGCTACTCCTGCCGTGCAAGTATGCGGGCAGAGAGAGCTCTTCCTGATGCGCAAGTGAGGTGCACAGGGGACTCCTTCGGGACCTCGGGTGGCCCCGAGAACTTCAGCCGCACAAGTGGGTTGCGCGGGGCACCAAACTTCGTGAGGCACAGAGGCACTCTCACGGGACTTCTTTCATGTTTTCCAGCCAGCAAATTCAGATCCTCGGCCTCTCCTTTTATAGGCAGAGGGATGCCTCAAATCCTCCGCGGGATATAAATCCGAATTCCCAAAATTCTCTGGTTTTCAAGATTCTTCAAATCTTGATTTGCTCCTCTGTTTCACGCGGGTTCTTGTTCCTTTATTTTCCTCTATGTGCATGCGACATAGAACGCATGCATGGCCTTCGGTTAAGGATAATCCATGCAAAGCATAAACCCCGTGGCCTCGGCATATTCTTTTGCCTTGACCGAACTCAAAATGCTCCCCTCATTGCATGCATGCATATTTTTATGCATGTACGTGTTCATTACATCCAGACAAACCTAATGAATGCTTCAGCTTGAACAACAGTGGTCGGATGCTCAAAAACCATCCTTGGAAGGCGCCTGGTTCGAAGGAGGAGTCGCCGGTGGCCTCGGGTGAGCTCAAGGTGGAGGACGACTCCTCAACCGTCGGATCCGGAGTTGAGAAGACATCGGACGGCCGCGATCAGAAGATCTCGCGTGGGATCAATCGGGCGGTCGAGATCTGGCGCGCGATCGATCAAGCGGCCAGGATTCGCTCCCGGTGAAAATTGTGCGTCCCACATCGAAACGGACCGCGGATTTTCCGTGGTTTATCAAAGTTCGGCTGCCACTGAAGGTCCAGTTGAACTTCTCCCTCCACGGTGCCGCCCCGCACTGTGTTCTCTCTGCGGGTGCGCTCTTGCGCCCACCCCTGCCACTCGGGCGCGCCACTGGCGCCCACTATGCACACACGGGCGCGCTATGCGCCCACCATGCGCTCCTCCGGGCGTGCCCCTGGCGCCTACGCTGCGTCCTGCGGTGCGCCCCTGCCTGAGGGCTGCTGCCTTGGCCTTGAGGGTTCCCCATGGGCGTGGTGACCGTGAGTCCCACAAGAGCCTTGGGTGATGACCCTCGGCTGGCTTCCTTGGTGGCCCATATTTTTGCTAAGGGGAAATCTTAGGACTTTGTATAAAACAAAGTAACCAAGTTTCCAATGCCAAATGCCACTTCAGCCATCCTTCCTCTTCATTTCTTCTCATCTTCTTCTTCATTTGAATTCCTCAATCCTTCTCAACAAATAATCTTCACTTAGGAGGGAAATGTAGAAGGTTCTTCCTTCAACCGAGCTCTTGAATCAAACATATTCATCAAAGTTCTTTATTGATCTAATCAGAGATCAAGTCGGATCTTCTTCATATTCACATGCACTAAGTGATAGTGCATGGACTTCTTTATCTCACTTCATCCACTTAGAAGTTGTGGATGGCTCTCTTCATCTCCTCATGCATTGTCAGTACAATGCATGGTCTTTAAACAATGTTGTAACATTGTATCTACTTGATACAAGTTCTTGGAACTCAAAGAGCAGCTCAACAATCGTCTGATGTTAACATGGATTAATGTTTCAACCATAAACACTTATGCCACGTAGTGAATCTCCTAAGTGACATTCATCTTAACACAATGGCCATCCTCCATTCATCACAAACACCATCATAGCCTTTGTCATTCACATATTGACTCTCCTTGACATCCATTCAATCTTTGACATCTTCTGATCAACAACATACCTTATTGACAACAAATGCAACATAGTGCACTTCAATCTCCCCCTTTTTATTTGTTGTCAATACCACTAGAGCACATATTGTCAATCCAATCATTAGAACACATATGAATGGGTCAATATGTGTGCCACACATTTCTGGGGCAATATTTCAGCTTTTCTCCCCCTTATTGGCAACCAAATGCAAAGGTGTGGTGTGGTTCCTTTTCAAAATATCACTTCCTCCCTTTGAAAAGTATTTTCTTGAAAAACACTGAGAGAGGGATGATGTCACATGTTCTCTTTAGCAAAGAACCTTTAGTAAATCAACTCTAAGTCTACTTGGGCTAACCCGCTGTAGAAAACAAGAGTGATGTAACCAAGGTACTCAATGTTTTCCAACATTCACTATACATGTGAGATCATGCTTCAAGGGGCTTGAAGTTTTTCAGATATAACAATGAATTTGCTAAATCCTGCACAACTTCACAAAACTCATTAGAAAGTTCAGGTGCAAAGATAAATCTCCCCCTTTCAACCATTTTTCTTCAATCAATACTCCCCCTTAATTGTCATGATGAATACAATTAAGAAACAAGGGATGAAAGTATGATTGGAATACCTTCACTTTTCTCAAGATGGTATTAAATATCAGAATCCCATCTTCTACAGATTGGCTCCCCCTTAAGGGATGCACTCCATTCTGTCCAAACCACTCTCCAGATGAGAATGATCATCATCTTCAATTCCCTGAAATGTTAGCACATGTAAATACAAGTGATTAGGGAATAAGATGGAACCTTCTTGGTTCATCAATGTGAACAACAAGGTTGAGAAGATTCTCTCAATCGAGATGTCCCATTTTCACCATTCTTCACACTTGCACATTTGATCTTCAATGATGTTTGTGCTGGTGTGGATCTCAATACATCTTCATGTGAAATCTTCTTCTTCCCTTTTGCCTTAGCAATTGCCAGAACTTCATCTTCAGCTCTTTGCAGATCTTTGGCAAGTTGCAAATGATTTGTCCATATGACTAGTAAGTCACTTGGAAGTGTGGCCTCAGTTCTGGATATTCCACATGGTTCCTTTGATGCTTTCAAGCTACCTTTCTTAGGCAACTTGTTTTCAACCAATCCCTTTTGCTTCATCTGGATTGATTGTCTGTTTGAGTCCAGTCTGCTTCTGTTGATTTCCATGGATTGTTTACAAAGATCCATGGTATGTCCTTTCTTACCACAGTAGAAGCATGTTTTCTTCTTGGTGGTCCTTCTGGATGCATCACCCTTCTTGGATTGAAAATCCAAGGACATATCTTCCTTTTTCAACATCTTCTTGGGAGCATTTTCAGCTTTCTTCTGCTTGCTTCCCAAGGATTCTTTCTGAGCCAGGTTCTGTGATCTTTTCTTCTTTTGAGCTCTGGATACAGTTGGAGATTGACATGTATCTTTTTGACCACTTTTGCAAACATCCCAGATGTTGTCAAGTAATCCAAATATATTTGCAGTAAACAGATGTCTTTGGACCTGTGGATGCTGCTTCTTTCCTTCTGGCTTGCTCCCCCTTGGAATGGGCTTCCTTTGTGCTTTCACATTGAGAGGATTGTACCAACAATCATTTTCACAATGCCCATACTTGTTACAACACCAACATTGACCCAAAAATCTTGACTTTTTGAGTCCTTCTGGTTGTTGGGTACTTTTCTTGACTTGTTGTGCTGTTTCATGAGAGCTCTCTTTCTTCATTGTCTTCATCCATACTTGTTTGGAGTGAGTCTTCCATCCTGCACTTTTTGTGGAAACACATTTAGAAACATGAGTACACGATGGGATGGATGGTACCTTCTTCTTAGAAGTTGTTGCCCTTTTATTAGAGGATGTCCTTCTTTTGGAATCATCCTGCTCAATGCATACTTGAGTAGCAACATTTCTTCTTTCAGCTGACTGGGAGGATTCAGCTTTGGGTGCTTGCATATTTTCCAATATCACCTCTAATTCAAGGCATTTCATGTTGAGGGAGTTCTTCTTATCCTCAACCAATCTTAGCCTTCCTTCCCAATTTTCTTTCAACTCTTTCATCTGATCATCATGCACCTTTTTCAATCCTTGCAATGAGTTGTCAATCTCCTTCACCAATTTGACTTTGTCTTCAAGTTGAGCATCTTTGACAACCATTGACACTTTGTGCAACTTCTCCAGTGCATGGAAAACTTCTTTGACCATTGTCTTAAAGAATTCTTTCTCAGAAAGGCTTCTTTTCAATTATTCACAAGTATCTTCATATCTTTCATTGCAAAGAGAAATTGTTTCATCCTTAGCCTTCACCAGCTTTCTGAGAGTGTTGGTTATGCCAACCCTTTTAGCCAACTGATCTTCCATTGCATTGGCTTCTTCTTCTAGCTGTAATTTTTCTTCTTGAAGATCATGGATGCTTGTAGCTATACACTTTTCCAATTCCATGTGGACAGTCTTATGAAGATATTTGAGTGCATTCTGAAGATCATTCATTGTTCCAACTTTATCACAGCTAGGACATGATTTCTTCAACTTCTTGGTATGTTTCTTCTTTCTGTTTTTCAGAGTCTTGGCAGATATCTCCATTTGAGGGTATTCACTCACTTCCTCAAATTTGCACTTCATAAAGACTCCCTTCAATCTTTTAGAGGTAACCTTCCCTCTGATACCAATTGAAGTGCCCAGATCAGTGTGAATCACTGAAAGGGGGAGGGGGTGAATCAGTGATCCCTTAAAACTTTTTACTAATTGATTTTTAATCAATTAAACCTCTATGGATGGTTAAATCCTCGATCCACTCTTCTTGTATCTCTCAACCTTTCCCGAATGATGCAGTAATGAAAAGGCACAGGACACAAGGATTTACAAGGTTCGGCACCAAAGGCCTACGTCCTTGCCATGTTGGTTATACACCCCAACATGGTTTCTTCCATTATAATATGCTAGTATTACAATGGTCGATACAGAGTCCCACTGTATCTCTCCTGAGTCCCACAGGAGGGTCTTTATACCACGTCCCACAGTGTTACCAGAGTCCCACTAGCCTGCTTCAGAATCCCACTAAAGACTTCCTCCGCCCTAAGTCTCACAGGGGGCTTCTCCTGGCTCCTCAAGTCACACGAGTAGCTCTTCTTCACTTTAAGCTTCTTCAAGTATCTTCAGTAGCCTGTGATAAAGGTTGCTGGCCTTGCTCTGTACCTCTGCTCACTTGTGATGAACAGGTCTTCTCGTCTTGCTCAGGATTTATCTCCTTTCTCTTAGGATGACCTGGCCTCTCTCTTCAAGAATCTTCAACAGCCTCCGGTAAGGTCTGTTGGTCTTGCTCAAATCTTCTGATCACTTCAGTTGATCAGGGTCTTCTTAATTACTGAAAACTACGCCAAATAATATCTTTCACTTCATCTTGGCTTCAGTCTCACTCAATTCAACTTCATGCACTGAATGCATGGAAACTCTGATTCTTCAAGATCTTCAGGTCTTGGAAAAATCAATTGCACACAGCCTGATTTAGCTTTGTTCACGTGTGCACGTGCATGCATGCATGTATGCACTTCCCTTTCCTTCTTCTTGGTGTGATAAACCCTCAAAGGGTGTATTCTCCTTTTGGCGCACACACACCTTCTTCTCAAATTCTTTCACACTCTTTGTTCTTTTTGTTTACACACTTAATGTGTGTTCTACTTTAGTGTGGAGTATCCTTCTTCTTCTCCTTCTTAGTGTGTACACTTCACTTTGCACACACACTAAGGTTTTGGCCTCTTCTTGTCTAGCACACACAACTTGTTTCTTCCTCTTGCACACACACACAAAATGTGTTCTTCTTTGTTGTGGTCTACACTCCTTATGCACACACACGGCTTGGCCTTCTTCCTCTTCTTGTTTTGCACACACACAAAATATGTTCTTTTATTTGTTCTTCAAAGTGTGCACCCACAAGGCTATGGCCTTCCTCCTTTGCACACCCACTGCCCGTAGGGTGTTCTCCCACTTTGCACACACACGGGGTGTGTTGTGGCCTTCTTCTTCTTGCACACACAAATACTAAGCCTGGGCCAACTTTTTTCTTCAAGCATGCACACACAAAAATGTCTCGGCCTTCCTCCTTCACTTTCCACACACACGGCCAATATGAAGGTGCGCAAGTGCTTGGTGCGGCCTCTCCTCTACTCCATTGTCACGCAGGTGCACAAGGCACAAGAGTCACGCAAGGCCTCGGGTGCAAGGCAGTCGTGCAAGGCTCAAACAACCGCGGGGTGCGCAAGTGATGCGGCCTCGGGTCGTGCAAGCCTCAAGAGTGCAAGAGCACCTCGGGCGCGCAAGCTACTCCTGCCGCGCAAGTATGCGGGCAGAGAGAGCTCTTCCTGATGTGCAAGTGAGGCGCACAGGGGACTCCTTCGGGACCTCGGGTGGCCCCGAGAACTTCATCCGCACAAGTGGGTTGCGCGGGGCACCAAACTTCGTGAGGCACAGAGGCACTCTCACGGGACTTCTTTCAAGTTTTCCATCCAGAAAATTCAGAGCCTCGGCCTCTCCTTTTATAGGCAGAGGGATGTCTCAAATCCCCCGCGGGATATAAATCCGAATTCCTGAAATTCTCAGGTTTTCAAGATTCTTAAAATCTTGATTTGCTCCTCTGTTTCACGCGGGTTCTTGTTCCTTTATTTTCCTCTACGTGCATGTGACATAGAATGCATGCATGGCCTTCGGTTAAGGATAATCCATGCAAAGCATAAACCCCGTGGCCTCGGCATATTCTTTTGCCTCGGCCGAACTCAAAATGCTCCCCTCGTTGCATGCATGCATATTTTTATGCATGTACGTGTTCATTACATCCAGACGAACCCAATGAATGCTTCAGCTTGAACAACGGTGGTCGAATGCTCAAAAACCATCCTTGGAAGGCGCCTGGTTCGAAGGAGGAGTCGCGGGTGGCCTCGGGTGAGCTCAAGGTGGAGGACGACTCCTCAACCGTCGGATCCGGAGTTGAGAAGACATCGGACGGCCGTGATCAGAAGATCTCGCGCGGGATCAATCGGGCGGTCGAGATCTGGCGCGCGATCGATCGAGCGGCCAGGATTCGTTCCCGGTAAAAATTGTGCATCCCACATCGAAACGGACCGTGGATTTTCCGTGGTTTATCAAAGTTCGGCTGCCACTGAACGTCCAGTTTAACTTCTCCCTCCACGGTGTCGCCCCGCACCGTGTTCTCTCTGCGGGCATGCTCTTGCGCCCACCCCTGCCACTCGGGCGCGCCACTGGCGCCAACTATGCACACACGGGCACGCTATGCGCCCACCATGCACTCCTTCGGGCGTGCCCCTGGCACCTACGCTGCGTCCTGCGGGTGCGCCCCTGCCTCAGGGCTGCTGGCATGGCCTTGAGGGTTCCCCATGGGCGTGGTGACCGTGATTCCCACAAGAGCCTTGGGTGATGACCCTCGGCTGGCCTCCTTGGTGGCCCATATTTTTGCTAAGGGTAAATCTTAGGACTTTGTATAAAACAAAGTAACCAAGTTTCCAATGCCAAATGCCACTTCAGCCATCCTTCCTCTTCATTTCTTCTCATCTTCTTCTTCATTTGAATTCCTCAATCCTTCTCAACAAATAATCTTCACTTAGGAGGGAAATGTAGAAGGCTCTTCCTTCAACCGAGCTCTTGAATCAAACTTATTCATCAAATTTCTTTATTGATCTAATCAGAGATCAAGTCGGATCTTCTTCATATTCACATGCACTAAGTGATAGTGCATGGACTTCTTTAGCTCACTTCATCCACTTAGAAGTTGTGGATGGCTCTCTTTATCTCCTCATGAATTGTCAGTACAATGCATGGTCTTTAAACAATGTTGTGACATTGTATCTACTTGATACAAGTTCTTGGAACTGAAAGAGTAGCTCAACAATCGTCTGATGTTAACATGGATGAATGTTTCAACCATAAACACTTATGCCACTTAGAGAATCTCCTAAGTGACATTCATCTTAACACAATGGCCATCCTCCATTCATCACCAACACCATCATAGCCATTGTCATTCACATATTGACTCTCCTTGACATCCATTCATTCTTTGACATCTTCTGATCAACAACATACCTTATTGACAACAAATGCAACACAGTGCACTTCAAAATGGAATAATATTATTTATAAAAAAAATCATTAAAACATTTTTACCAATGTTTTAGTTTGAAGTGTCCCTTAACTTGAGTCTGAATCCTCAAGTACATTCCATATATTCATGAATTATGAAAATATTTCAATTTTTTACTTGATTTAGAATATTTTTCAATTTCATTAACCATTGTTTTTGTTTTTTTACCATGTTTTATATAATTACTTAATCAATTAATTTTATGTCGGATATTTTGACGATATATAGCTCATATGTCCAAAATGACTATAGTGGGTTGATAATGGTCAATGAGGTCATTATTTCATAATATATAGAATAAAAATCAGGATAATATTATAATTTTTATACAAAAATTATACTTTTATAAAAAAACCATGAATTATGGTTATGTAAAATGAAATATTTTATAATATTGGAGATAGTACGTCATACATGTGCATGACTAATGTTCTTATTTTTCATCGATTATGATAGAAAAAAGTTATGTATTATTTTACCTTCAAATAATTATTATTATATCATAAATACTTATTATTTCTTTATATAAACATATATATATAATCCATATGATATGGTGATGAAAAATGAATCACATGGATTTGTGGATGTGGTAGTGCACAAGTACACACGAAGGATGTTATCATTTTTCAATGACTGGAAATGTATCAAATATGTGACATATTATCTTTGTATAACCAGATGTGAGAGGTTGTGATGGAGAATTAATTGCATCGGTCTGTGAGGTGTTAGTCCACCATACACATGAATGACATTTTTGTTTCCCATTTTATAGGAAATGGGTTGAATATAGGTTATTCCATTAACATAAAAACTTCTCATTATAATATTGATACTAGATTTATTATTTCATCATGTTTGAATATGATTTGAATGAGGTAGTATAAGAAAAAAATGAAAACTCTCAGTTAAGAACTATAACTCTTATTTGGACAACCTCTTTAGGTTTACAAAAAAAAACCCTTCCTATGAAGGATTTCTAAAAAAGTCAAGGAATCTAATACATGGGTAGTGATGTTAGAGAGATAAATTGTAACACCCCGTGATCTTTCTATTAGTTATTTATTGACCATTTTTTTGGATTTTCTTTTTCATTGATTTTGTAATGTGGAAAAGGAATTAGGGGGATACTTGTAATAGTGAAGTCGTGGATTTGTTGTAATTTTTCTGCATAGTCATATAGTTTGTTCTACTCAATAGGCACTTAAATTTTATATAAGTGATTTACAGTCTATGTAATTCCTATCAGGTATAATCCATGAACCGGATATTTGGAGTGGATAGTTTACATGATATGTAGTAGGTACATGCCATGTAAGGAAAAATATAATGTTTTTAATAAAAGTGACAATTTTTTCCTCAAAATTTATGTCTTGAGGATTACTCGATTTGTAAAATCATTACACACCATATAAATATTGTCTAAATTCTTTTTTATGAACTATAACAGTGACTAATTTTTCATTCATCCACATTCCTCCTTGCTCTCGACCCTGAGTGTACCCTAGGAAATTTTTGGTGACTTCTTTCCATCCAAATCAATTTTTCATTGATTGACCATCATTGAGATTTTTATTTCTTATCTTTGGGTATGCGATCCTTTTTTCCTCATGGTTTTGGGTTGTGGATATGATTTTTCTATTGATTTATCATCGGATAGTGGTTTCTATCATTATTTTTTGGTTTCTTGGTGTGTCATTCTTTACGAAGGTTGTTCTATTGGTTTTTGGTCACCACTGTTGAATGAATCATGGTTTCTCTCATATTTAGGTAGGTTTTTCTATAAAATGGGTTCATTTGATGATTTTTATTTTATTCTTTATTATTTACTTTGGGTTGTTCATTTAAATTGAAGTGATAAATTGTTTCAAATTATTTCTTGTAAAGAAAAATGTTTTCAAAAAGTAATTTTTATTTGAAAATAGATTTGATTGATTTGGTATTGGGTTATTAATCTTAGAATAGGTTTTTCTTAGATTTTAATACATTTTATGAAATTGTGATCATTTTCCAAAATTGGATTTGGAAAAATGAACATTGGGAATCTTGGGTGCGTTGAGAGAGAGAGACAATTATCCATAGTATGTGTTGCACCACTAGAAAGTAAATTTTTGTGATATAAACTAGAAGGAATTGATATATTTTAGATCAAACGTATGAATGTTTATTATTTTTAGTATCTAGTACACATTTTCCTATAGTCTAGATCCCAATTAGTGGTACTTTTTCATTTTGTATTTATCGTTATTTGTTACATGACTGGTTATCATAAATTATTTCTCACATTTTTTATATGAGGTTATAGCACATGGATTAACATGATAGGTTGTTTCATAGATATGTAGTTACCTATTTAACTATTATTTCATGGATATGATTTCCTTTTTTTATTAGTTTTACTTTTTATATATCAATATTTATAATATGAATGTCTTTTATGAAAACCAAAGGATAAAAAAGATAAAATGTTTATTAAATGGTTTTGATTTTTATAAATTCTTTATAAAACTTTTTTTTAAGCTAGAATTATTTCTTCCTTTATATTATAAAATGTATAGAAACCATGGTGGTATCCTACTAGGATTTTTCCCACACCCTACATGCTCCTTTAAGAATTTATAGATATTATATTACTGGATTCAGATAAAGGGTGGAGAATCTTATTGTATGTTGGATTCTCTTGTTTCCATTTATTTCGGTTCAGGTTGGTTAGGAGATGATGGTTTTTCATATGGGGACATGACATAATTTATATTTTGTCCTATTTTTATGGAATTATATGTCTTTTATGGTGTCTGATTTTTTCCCTTTTTACTCAAGTTGTACGTCTTGATTTTTTTTTATTTTGGACTGGTTTTTGATATCCTATTTTTACCCATATCATGTTCTATACTAGTTCGTGTGGATTTTCTACATGACCCAGGTTGGTTAGTAATAATTTGCTATAAAAAATACATTTATCCTCAAGGGTTTTAGCACTTCCTAAGAATTTTTTTGTTTCTTGGTTAGACCAGGGTTAAGACCATCAAAATTATGATAGTAGGTGTGGAAAAGGGGCATGTTTAGTACAATTTTGTGACTAAAATTGAGTTACCATGGGCGTTTAGTGGTTTTTTCTTGGTTTATGACTTCGTGTTTGAGGATATATAAATGAACTATGTGGTAAGATTATTTTAATTTACATATTCCTATTTAGGTATGGTTTTTCATGGTTTCTTTAAATTATTAATGTTTTAAAAAATTATCAATGCCTTAAGATAGTCCTATGATTGTAGAATTTTATTATGATTGATTGGTTTTTTACTTTTTTTATAATATTACTCTAATAACATCTCTTCCATATATAAGATAGAAAGTTTTGATACAGTTTCTATGTGTGAGCGCTCTAGTGGGACCTAGTTTGGTAGAAGCTATTATTCTGACTATTCAGACTTTGGGTCAAGTGGGTGTCGGGAACCTATGATATGTAGTGGATCATGTCATGGAATTTACTAATAATAATCCACCCATAATTCGGGGTGAAAAAGGACCCCTTGAATATAAGGAGTTACTTTAGTGGATATATTGGATCATCAACTTCATAAATACTCATAAAGACTCTAATTTGGGTTTTCCTAGGTATATGAGTGAGGGACCGAGAAGGAGCTGGTGGGAAACTATTGTGAAAGTTAAGTTGCATGAGCGTTGTACCTGGGATACATTCAAGAAAATGTATGAACATAATTTTTACATCGAGACATTATGGGAGGTGAATACCAGGGATTTTATGACATTAATGTAGGGGGAATACTATTTTGGAGTATTGTACCCATTTTGCTGAGTTAGTGTGAATGGAACCGGAACATGTCACAGATGAATACTTGAAGTATCAGAGTTTTTAGTTAGGACTAAGGCCTAATATTTTTTAGATGTTGATATACTTGTTCCTTCTAAACTATGTGGAGGAGTTTGACAAGGAAGCTCTAGTTGATGTTGAAATAGCTGGAAATACATGATTGGGTGGATATTAAGTTGGTTTACTAGTTATACGGGGTGTATCTTTTGGTCATAAAAGAAATTTTAATAGTGGTTAGTGTTCCTCAGGTATAGTTCCATAGGCTACAATAGGGAAAAGAATAAATTTATCTACTACCCCAATAGAAGTTAAATTCATAAAAATCTTACCTATGTAGAGGCATCTAAGACTTGTTATCATGGTGTACGGTCTATCCATCTACATCACATTTGAGGAAAATGATATCTTAGGGAAGAATGGAAGGATCCACACTCACATAGGGTTCAGAGGTACGTGTAGATTATTCCATGGGTGGTGGGTCAAATCCATAGTCTTAGGGAGATGTTCATGTGGATATGGATGGAGTAATTTATGCATTGGAGTATTCATCAAAGGAATTTGAAGCAAGCCTAGTGACTGTTAAAGGTAAAGTTATTATTTTATCTTTTATGGTTCTATATTTGTTTGATATAGGGGATACTCATTTTTTTATATTTCCAAAGTTATTTTTTGTGTCTGTATTTCATTCGAAACATATTCCATTCTTAATGGATTTTCCCATGGATTTGGGAAAGAGGTATGAAGAAGGTTTCAGATGTCCTACATGTCGGCTGGTGATAGATGAGTTTGAGGTGGAGTGGTAATTTTTAGTACAAGATCATGAAATCTTATACATGATTATCAGAATGAATTATATGATCAAATTTAAGGCCATGATATATTTTTATTATCACTAAGCTCAGTTATAATCTACTAATGGGGTCACTCATGTTTTTTAGGGTGAGTGGGACTATATATTGGGAAGGGAATAGCTTGTTGTTCCTTATGCCAGGGTAATATCATATCATTTGTTAGAGATGTTTACTGATGTTGTTTTCCCTTTATTGGGAGTTTTACTTATTTTTCTTATGTGTGAGTACCCTAAGGTCTTTTTGGATGATTTTTTCTAGTTTTCTACCAAAGAGAGAGGTAGAGTTTACTATTGACCTGCTCCCTATGACGGTGCCCATTTTGATTTCATCTTATGGTATAAAACCTACTTTTTTATTAGAACTTAATTTCTAGATATAGGACCTAGAGGATAAAGGATTTGTTCATTTTATAGTGTATTTATGGGCTTCACCTTTATTCACTCCTATGAAGGAAAATAGGAACCATAAACTTTATATTGATTATCAATAGTTGAATCAGGTTACTGTTAAGAATAAATTTCCTTTTCCAAGGATTTATGATCTCTTTGATCATATTATAGAAACTTATTGGTTTTATAAGATTTAAATATAGTCATACTATCACAATTTGAGATTCTAAGAAGTGGATATTCCTAAGACAGCGGTTAGCAGTCAATATGGTTATTTTGAGTTTCTAGTTATTCAATTCGGTCTCACTAATGCACCTATGATGTTTTATAGAATTGGTGAACTAGATCAATCATTAGTTCTTGGAAAAAAAATTATGTTCATGGATGATATTTTGGTGTACTTTATGTTATAGAAGGATCACATGGACCATTTCGCTACCATTATTCAAACCATGAGAAAACATCTTCTATATGGTGAGATTTCCATGTGTGAGTATTAGATCTAGGAAGTGAATTTTATGGGTAATGTGATTTATTAGAGGGTTATTTCAATATATCATAAAAAGGGACAAGCAGTTATGTCCTGGGAGCAGCCCAGAAATATGATTGAAATCTAGAGCTTCTTGGGTTTTTCCGGTTACTATAGACAGTTTGTTTTGGACTTCACCAATCTAAATTTTTCAATTATAGTTTTAACCCATAATGGTGTAAATTTTGAATGGAATTACAAGTTATATAGGTCTTCTATGGGGCTAAATATAAGTTTGACTTCAAAAGTAGTTTTGATTCTTCCAGAGCCAGGGTCAGGTTATGATGTCTTTTGTGATGCTTCTAGTATGGATTTGGGATGTGTATTTATATAGGGAAAATAGGTTGTGGATTATGGCTCTCACCAATTGGGACCTCAAGAGAAGAACTACCCTACCAATGATCTTGATTTGGAACCTATTATGCATGTACTCAAAACATTATGCCACTGTCTCTTCAAGGAGATGTTTATAGTTTAATCTGATCATAAGATTCTGGCATATATTTTTACTTAAAGGATCTAAATTTTCAATATAGAATCAGGGTCGAGTATCTTTAGACATTTTATTTTTATTTTTATTATACACCTAGGAAAGGAAATGTGTTTCTGGGTTTGTTGATAAGAAAATTAACAACACAATTTGTAAAGGAATCTGTTAAGGATTGGTCTCTAATAATTTGTATAATGATATTAACATGCAGTGGTAGAGGATGTTGGGAATGTTTTCTTGAATTAGGTGAAATTTGAATCACCTATTTTTGAGAAATCTAATCTCGATCAAGTGGCAGAAAATTACTTTCAATGCATTAGTGAACGACTTTTGAGTGGGGAGACCTCATATGAGTGGTCTTAGTCTCCCAGTATAGCTTTGTTCTTTTTTATTAGGTTGGTTATTCTATTTTCCCCGAGGCATGAGTTTTTAGATTGTGGATACTAGTTTCATTAGTCCATTCACACTGGGACTACCAAGATGTATCAAGAAATGATGTTTTAGAATTGGTGGTAGACTATAAGATGGTTGATAGTATACTTTGTTTCACGGTGCCTCAATTGTCATATAATTAAGGTGGAGAACTAGAGTCTTGTAGGGTTGTTAAATCCTTTACCCATTCTGGTATGGAAGTGGGATGAGATCTCCATGGATATCTTCTTTTTTTACCATAGTATCCTAGTAGGAAGGATGTGATTTGGGTGATAATCGATCTACTCATGAAATCATAACATTTCCAACCCAATTGATAGTCTAAGAAAGTGGAACAAGTTTGGGAATTATATGACTGGGATCTTGTGAGACTTCATGGGGTTTCCTATGCAGTTTTTTCTGAAAAGAATTTGAGGACCACATCCATGTTTTGAAAATACTCATATGAGGTTATGGGTTTTATTATTGAATTGAGCACATAATATCATTTTCATATGGATGGATAGACATAGAGAATTATCTAGATTCTAGAGGATATGATTAGGTATTTTTTCAAGATTTTATATAATATTTGGAAAATAATTCACCTTTGGTTGAATTTTAATATACTAATATTTATCAGGAGTCGATACACCTGGAACCCTTTGAGTCTTTTTCTAGGTGGAAATATTGATCTCTTATGTGTTAGGTAGAGTTTGGAGAGAGGTCCTTGGTTTGGATGAGTGTTGTTAAAGAGATGAATAATTTGGTGCAATTGATCAAGATTCACTTGATCAGGGATTATAGTCATCAGAAATACTATATGGATTGTCAACATTGTCTATGAGATTTTGAGGTTGGTGATCGAATCTTTCTTGGAGTTTCACCTTGTATGGGACATCACTAGTTAGGTAAGTATGGTAGGATGGCACCGAGGTCTTGGGGGCCCTTCAGTATCATTGGAAAATAGTTGAAGGTGGTATATTGGTTGAAATTTCCATATAGTTTTATATTTATTCATGACGTGTTTCATTTTTTTCAGTTGAGAGGGAGTATACCATATCCTCCCCATGTGAATAGAAAGAATGAGGTTGATCTTCTACATGATACCACTATTTTTTAGTATAAAGTTTAGATTATGGATGGTCAGGATAAGGTACTATGTTGTAAAATGATCCCCCTAGACTGGGTACTATGGTAGTGCTGACAGGATATCCATGAGACAAGGGAACGGGATTCGTTTATGAGGCCATAATGGCCTTTTTTCAGATATAGGATCTGGAAAGATTTCTGGGGGAAAAATCATTTTTGGTGAAGATATTGTAACACCCAATTACCTTTCATCCATGTATGTTTTTTATATATTTTTTCCTTTTTATTTAGATGTGTAAAGCCAAAAATGAATTGGGAGGATACCAGTAATGGTGAATTTAGGGATTTGTTATAATTTTAATGCTTATACCTATAGCTTATGATACTCTATAGGAACTTACACACTATGTATGTGAAGTACATGTTATGTATGGATACCAGTAAGAAGATACAAATTGGATACATGGCACGAATGGTTTTCATTCCATGTAGTAGGTACATTCCATGTAAGAAAGAATATCAGGGTTTTAATAAAAAGAGATATAATTTTCAACATATCTAAATCCTAAGTATTATACGACATGTAAAAGGATTACAAACTATGTAAATTTAATGGATTGGTCTTTTTCGATGTCGTATAGGAGACTAATTTTTCATTCATCCACATGCCTCCCTTTATCTCAACCCAAATATTACACTAGTCAATTTTAGGTGACTTCTTTCTATCTCGGATTATTCTTTCAGTTATTGATCGCTGTTAGGATTTGGGTTTATCCTCCCTATGAATTTTCTCCTTTTTTTAATCTTAGTTTTTTTTGCATTTATGATTTGGTTGTGGGTTTTTTATTGGATAGTGTTTTTTATTGATCCTTTTTGGTTTCTTGGTGTTCCTTTATTTTCAATGACTTTTCTCTTAGTTTTCAGTCACCATTGTCAAAATAATCTCAGTTTCAACCATGTTGATGTGGGTGTTTCTATTAAATGGGTTATTTTATTAATTTCATGTTATTTTTTGATTATTTCTTTCAGGTTTTTCATTTAAATTTATGTGATGAATTTTTTAAAATGATTTTAAGGAAAAAATTTCAAAAAAAGTGTTTTTATTTTAAAATGGATTTTCTTAACATATAAATCTATTTTCAAACTCCAAATCATATTAGATTGGATTAGAAAACATTTTATTAAATTGATAACATGTTTTGTAATTGAATTTTTAAAAATTCACATTTGGAACCTTGGGTGAATCAGTATTGATACACGATTATCCTTAGTGTGTTTTGCACCACCATGAGGCAAATTTTTGTGATATCGACTGAAACGAATCATTATCTTATCAATCCAATGTATTCCTATTTAGGATTATGAGTGTATATTATAAATTTTCTCATAGTCTAGAGCCCAATAAAAGGTTCTTTTTCATTTTTTATTTATGGATATTTATTACATGATTTTTTATCATGGATTTTTTATCATATATTTTTATATGTGGTTGTATCAAATTGCTTCACATGATAGGATATTTCATGGATATTTGTTTACCTTTTTACTAATTCTTTCATGAATATTATTTCTAGTTTTTATCACTTATACTTTTTATATTTCTAGTTTGATAATATGAAATGCATTTATGA
Source organism: Viscum album (assembly GCA_963277665.1). Classification (NCBI taxonomy): domain Eukaryota; kingdom Viridiplantae; phylum Streptophyta; class Magnoliopsida; order Santalales; family Viscaceae; genus Viscum; species Viscum album. The sequence goes on from OY728155.1 coordinate 2,012,242,084, forward strand.
AGACCAATGGAAGAATGGGGGAAAATTTATTAAATGGTTTTTATTTCAATAAATGATTTGTAAAAAAAATTAATAGTTAAAACTATTTAATTCTTAATATTAGACATTTTTTGTAATTTTTGGGGGAATCCTATTAGGCTTCAGATCAAATACTACTTGTGGCTTTAGGAGTTTGTATATTTTGTATTTTAGGGCTCAAGTAAAGGGAAGATCAACTTATAGTATGCTACTTTCTCTTATAGTTGATGTGTTCAGTTCAGGTTGGTCTATAGGTTACAGTTGGTCATATTGGGACCTGAAATACTTTCTATTTTATCCTTTATGGTTGGGTTTTTATTTCGTTGGTGGAATATTGTTTGTTTTTTTTTCATACTCTAGTTGTATGTCTTGTTTTCCTTGCATTTAGGACCAGTTTTTTTATCCTATTTTCACCCATATCATCTGATAGAATATTTTCGGTGGCTTTTATGGTTGACTCAGGTTCATTCATTACATACATGGTTAATTATTTTATGAATAGGAGTTCTCAACATGTGTGAGGAATAAAGGAGATTATGTGTACTTTTGTAACTCAGAGGAGGGGAACTCTTAGAACTACTTAAAATGTTAAATTAATATAAATTAATTTTCATGAAAAATCATCTCCAAATTGATATACTTAATATATAGTGTTATTATGGGTTAAAATAATCTAATATAACCTAATTTGGACAAATTTATATTATATTTTCACACTTATCAATTTTTTAACCCACTTTTAACCATGTTGACACTTACCGTAGTATCAATTTTTTATGATAATAGAGTCGAGAAAGTCACTATAAAAGAAAAATTGACCTTGAAATTGTTAATGAATGATACTATAAACCATATCCCTTTCACATGTATGTAGATGACAAAATTTTATTTCTTGTAAAATATCATTAATGTTGTTTTTGGGACTTTTCATTTAATTTTGTTTTGAAAAAAATATGACAACTAATTAATTATAATATATTCCATTAACACAGCCCTAATATTTTATATTTATCTAAAATATTCTTGTAATGAAATATTATATTCATATTCTATTACTTTTTATATTTTTAATATCATTTAATTTATTTTTCTATTAATTTATTATATGATGTTTCTATGTTTTGTTAGCTTTTAATGTAATAAATACATCCATAAATATTAGAAATAAATTACCATAATAAGAAAAATATGATATATTTCAAATAAACATATTTATAACTAAACAAAAATTGACTTTATCCCTATCACCAAATTTCAAAGATATTACAAGAAAAAGAGAGACTTTTTTATCTTTAAATTTACTTAAAATAATATAATTGTTATAATCAAAGGAAAGTGGAAATAAATTTCCATATTCTAAAATCATGAATTTTAAAGTTCACAAAAACTTATCAAATAACATATAAAGTTATTATGTAGAGTTTATGACCTTATCACACTATTTTTAACCTTAATTACTCGATTTAGCATTACTGAGGTGACAAATATTTACTATGGTGGATATTAATAATGAATGAAAGTAAATAGTAAATTTTTACCAAATTTTTACCTTATTATTAAAAATAAAAACCAATTTTTCAAAAATAAATTTGCAGAAGTGGAAGAAATATATTTAAGACTAAAAAAACACAATGAAATTTTTTCTCAAAAAAATGCTTTTTGAAACCCAAAAATAAAATTACACCAAAATAATGTATAAATATGATTCATATATAATTAATTATATTATATCTAACTAATGATTACATGTTTTATTTTGAAAATAAAATTTTAATTATAAGGTAATTTTTAAATTTCATAGTTATAGTTTTACAAAACTCATTATTTTTCCATATTTACTGAAAAATAAATGTTTTTTATAAATACAAAACTAGAACCCTAAAATAATTTTTATTTATTGATATCAAAAATGAATATAATTTTTTAAAATTCAAATTCTATAAAATATAAATTAAACATTTAAATAAAAATTTATAATATAAATAAAACTATTTATTTAATAATGGTAAAGTTGCCTAATATTAATATAAATCCATAAAATACAATGAATATATGAAAATGAATTATCTTAACATTACCCCCATTGTTACATTATTCCCCTTTTTTGAAATATAATTATTTTAATTTTATTACTTACATTAACAGATTCTGATATTTTTCTTTCTTTGAATTTTTTAATTCTTATTTTTTTTATTCAACATAACAAGATGAGTTAACTTATTCTACCACACTTTTTCTCTACAATAAAGAATATAGAATTGTTTTTTTGTATAATAAATGTTATCTTACAACCAAACTAATTTATGGATCAAAACATGATTTGAAACTTGGATATATTTTCTTAAAATTGAATCATGAAATATTTTATATACTCAGGATAAACTAGAAGGTAATGCCCTGTAGTACTAAACTAATATATATTTCTCTAGGAAATGATATGGTCTAATAAATGATGGACTTAACATCCCTTCATAAAAAAAATTCAATTTTTCAAGGATATAATTTAAGAAAAACATGATCACCTACCTCAAAAGTAAGGCAACCCCAACACCAGCAGCCAGGAGCTAGTTCCTACTACCATTATATTGGAATTTGATATAAGGAAACAAATATATAAGTATATATAGTTCAATAGTATTGGTAAACTAGATATATACATGAGTCTTACATTATATTTGAGTACCCAAATTAAATATTATTTATTATTAAGAATATAATTATTCTCTTTGTCATATCCTAGAATATCAATCATATTAAACTTCTTAGAATCCTTGGGTAATTAGAAAAGTCAAAGTGAGCTCAAAATCTATATAATGGTTAATTATAGTAAACTAAATAGTGAATCAATGAGAATAATCACTATGGTAAGGTAAATAATTGAACACACAAGTCATGAAATCAATAAATTGAGATGAATATGCATAAAAAATATGGAAAGGTATATAACTAAACACACATTCCATGTAGATAGTGAATAAGTATTAATCAATATGGAATGGTAAATAGAAAAAAATTCATTTCATTTAATCAATAAACCAAGAATTAAATGAATCCATAAATTTTTTCATAGTGAATATATCATAGATAATAGTTACCAAATCTGAATGAAGGCATTGATCAATTATTAGATGCCATTTTTCTGAGGTACATGAATTATTTAAAACCCTAAAAAGCCCTCAAATTTCTAAACTCACAAAATATATAGGTTGATAATACCTCATAAACAATTCCCTCTCCCATATCTTAGGGATATATCATCCACACTTCCATAATACCCAAACTAGAGGAATAATTTTACCATGTATTTCTTTCACTTGGTGATCCATAATCTGAACTGGGTTCTCATTAATAGTAGTGTAAATCTTAAAATCATCATCCTCCCATACAATCACATGGAAAGGATCTAGTATATACTTCATCAGCTATAAAACATGAAACACATCTTGTATAGATTTCAAACCATATGGAAATTCCAACAAATATTCCACCTTCTGTGGCCATACAATGATCTCATAGGGGCTCACAAACCTCAGTGACAACATACCCTACTTACCCAAATGATGATATCCCATGTGAGGTGAAACTATACAAAAAACCAGATCAACAACATCAAACTTCAGAGCTTGATGATGATGGTCTATATAATATTTTTAATTAATTTTCATAGTGATAAATCTTATCCAATTCAACTACACCATCTCCTTTGTCTCTTGAACAATACTTGGATGAACCAAGAACTACTTTCCCAACTCTTCCCAACATAAGGAATATCAATATGGATTCCCTTACATGCCTCAATGGGAAACATATTAATAAAGTGATGATAGATATTGTTATATGAAAACTTGACCAAAGGAAAATAATTTATCAATACCCTCTAAAATTAAGCAGAAAAGAACAAAGCACACCCATAAGAACCTAGATTTACCTCTCTTCCTATCCATCCATTTGTAGATTATATTCTATGATTAATTTGGTTTGGGAACACATTTCCTCATAAAAACCTTTCCAAAACATGGGCATGAACTTTAGGTCCTTATCAGAAATAATCATATAGGTAACCCCATGAATTATCATAGTATACTATACATACAAGTTCTCAATTTGTTCCACATTTTTCATCTCTTTAATAAGAAAGAAATATAAAATTTTCATTAATTTATCAATGATCACCCAAATAAATCCCTTCCCACTAGAATTTTGTGGGAAAAAACAATGAAATGTATTGAAATATCATCCAAGTTCCATACCTGAATGGGTAAAGGCTACAAAAAAACTTTTAGGTCTCTAGTGTTCTATGTTAGTTCTATTACAAGAGATACACCATGATACACAACATACAATCAACTGACTCATCCTTGAAAATGTATTTTAACATCTCAAGAAGTGATACATGTTGGTATCCCTAGTTTCCATGAACTAACAGGAATGGTGTCCACTTTCCATCAACTCCTGCCTTAGGGAAAATAGAACAACCAACCAAACACAGAAGCAAGAAAGCTCCACTAGGAGACAGAGACTAATAACCTGAGGTCACACAACCATAAGGTATTTTACTTTAAGTATTGGCACTCGATGTTTGTCACATTCTCAAGACAAACTCACTCATCAAAGATGAGTCATATTTCATTGAAGCCATGAAAATATATCCACCAAACTCTTCTATTCCAAACCCCATATCAGAATACAAACTCATCATAGACCATTCCTTAACTGATTCATTCACATATTATGTTATTAATTTTATGAATAATTCATTGGAAACCACATTACATTTCCCAGGAGTGTACACAATATCAAAATAAAAAGTCATAAGATACTCCACCAAGATACTTTGACACATGTTTATATCCCTATGATTAAAAATATATTTTAGGTTCTTATGATCATAATATATAGTAAGCTGCTCCAAAAAGAGGTAGTACTACTACATTTTGAGTTTATGCATAAATTTTTCCAACACAAGATTATGTGTTGGGTAGTTATTCTCATGAAGTCATAAATTTCATGATTCATAGGCCACCACTTGTTTCCCATTTATTAAAACAAATCCAAAATATATACAAGAAGCATTGTAGAAAACATCCTAACCTAGAACTATATCTAGAAGAATAAAAATTAGGGTGATTCCAACCACATAATCAGCTCCTCAAAAAATATCTAAAATTTTTAATTCCATTCAAAATTTACAAACTTATGGGTTAATGATGTCATCAAATATGAAATCTTGGAGAAACCCTAAAAAACAAGTCTATAGTATCCATCCAAACCCAAGAATATTCAAATATCAAACAAATTTCTTTTCTACTTCCTAAATATAATTACATACAAATTTTTAGGGTCTAATGAGACGCCCCTCTTATATGTCACATGACCTATAAATTTCACTTTTCTGATCTAATACTCACATTTATAAAGCTTACTATACAGATGATGTTCCCTCAAGGAAAAAATAATGATATTCAAATGGTGTATATGTTCCTTATATATATTTAAGTAAACCAATATATCAAAAATGGACACCATATAAATAGATTCCAAGAACTGATGAATGATATGATTCATCAAATCCATAAACACTTTATTAGAGTTATCCAAACCAAATGGAATAAATAAAAACTCAGAATTCCCATATCAGGTCATAAGTCTTGTATTAGGTATATCCTCTTCTATAAATCTCAACTGGTGGTACCCTGATTGAAGTTCAATCTTTGAAACCAAAAATTCCCCTAAAATCTAGTAAAAAAGTTCATCAATCTGATTTATTTTTTATTATCAGTCACCCGATTCTATATCTGGTTATCAATTCAAAGAATGAGACTCTTGTCTACCTGCTTAGAAAAGAGGATAGGTGAATCCCATAGTTACATTCATGGATGAATAAATCCATTAAAATCTAGGCCCTCAAGATAGAACTACAGATCCACCAACTCAATAGGTTTCATTCAATAAGATTTTATAGAAATGTAAATCATACTAAGAATCTTGTAAATAGTAAACTTGGACTCTCTCGACGGCAGTAAACCAAAAAACACTTCTAAAAAGATCTCTAGGTAAAAACAAAAACCCGTAGGAAGTCAAACAACAAATTAATAGATAACTTTATTAAGAAAAATATCTAAAAATGTCATGATATTACCCCATCATAAGGAATAATAGGTCCTACTCTTCTAGATATAGAGCCCCCCTCACCCTAAAAAACAAGAGTAACCCTATCAGTTGATAATTATTGTACCAGATGGTGATAAGATTTTATCTAGGATTTAACAATTATATTCCAATCCACGTAGATATTCAAGTCATAGAAATTAATATTAAGAAATGAAAAGTCACATAACACCTCATTGTTGGCTATCATTACCCAATATGTGGGGCATATGAATCCATGTTTGGACCTCCTTCTCAATGGAATGGACAAATACTGTAAGTACAACAAAAGATTTAAATAAAAATCCAACATGTCAACTAAATTTGTTGATATAAAAGAATTATTTTCAGATATATAAAAAATATTGCATCATACAAGATAATGTAAATATTTCACCTCTAATAGTATCTTTCCATGATTTTGATTGCCCTAGCACATACTCTATTTCATAAAAAAATCTACTCGCAGTTCCTCCCTGAGATTTCATAGAAACATTAAAATCCCCCTTAGTATAATAATAAGATCCACTACCCTTGAATGAATATTCATAAACCTACAAACCATTGATGAATGTGGATCCCTCCTTACTGCTTGGGGATATCCTGTCAAAAAAATTAATATGCCCATATCACCTAAAATAATGACACATCTTAGGAGACTCCATAGAGTTATGATTGGTATGACTTTTCTTACCACAATGGTAGTGGACATATTTTTATTCCCCTATTTAATACCTTTAAACTAGTCCTAATTAAAAATAAACACTATTTTATTTCCTTTTTATTCCAGAAGATTGACCCTGGAAAATAATTGAACCAACTGAAGCTCCTCCCAAATCTTCCTTCCCAGCTATGTCTCACTCATCCAATGATTATTTCTCAACTACCTCCACAATATCCATAAGTCAGATCAGTATCAACATAGATCTAATATCAAACCTCTATCTGAACTCAATCTATTATAGCTCAAAACCCACACTCCTGAATCCAGTGCTGAAATCATAAACTTTACATTTCCACCTTTGATACTGAAGATGGTAACCCATTTTTTTATAAGAAAAACATAAAAAATAAAAAATAAATCATGGTTCGCATACATACCTAGGTAAATTTTAGTTTTAGAGTTTTATAGAATTGTGAATAAAACATATCTACTTGGATTTATAGACAACTAGTTCATAAATATGAATATCATCTCCTATGATACCCATATTCTCTTATTTGACATTATGTCATCAACATCATCCATATGAATTAACTTTTATAAATAATTCATCCAACCTCGTTATTTATTTATAAGGGATGAGGAAAACATAATAAGTGTGAGAAAAAATGCTCAATAAGTTTAAACATAATAATTAACAATATAATTTCATCAATGAGCATAATTAGTGCATCATGATAAGATGGCAATGTCGTAGTGCATGATTGAATCATAAAATAACTTATACACATAAATATATGGTTAAAAAAATAGGAAAGCATGGAAAAGGAAAGAGCTATAAGAATCAATAATCATAATCCATCTGATAAAAATCATGATCATAAGAAACATTATAACCCCATTGTAAGATTAAAAAAATGTGTTGGTATCATGGACCATTTTTCTTCATAACTCATGTAAAATCCTATTAGAAATAACAAACGCCTAGTTAAATCCATAGGAGAGTCCCTCAGAAAACCTCATCCTTCTAAACTCTAAAGATAAGGTGCATTACTCAATGCCTTGAAGATTTATCTTGGATAACCCATCACATAAGCTACAATTGGCTCACCCGATGCTATCTGGGCCACCCCATCGAATAAGTTAGAACGATCTCACTAAGTGATTTTTGGGCCACCTCATTATATAAGATTTATATGAATCACCACATTAATAAATTACATAGATATTTCATCATAAAACTCGTATATAAAATAATTACACCTTTTATGACTTGATTAACCCATGGAAATGAAATGGGTTTTATTTCAAACTTTTTAAAGAATGATTAGCCCATAGAAAAGAAATAGGTTCTATAAAAAATCATTGAAATAATAATAATCCATCCAAATAAATAATAATGATGGTATAAAACCCATTTGAGTAATAATAAATGTTTTTTTCATTAATGAATAGAAATACCATTAAAATTTATTAAAACCCTTCTTGGGGAAAATATCCTTTTCATTTTAAAAATGAGTTTTGAAAATAATACATATTGAAAATCCTTTTCTTTGAAAAGAAAATGGTAAAAAAAATAAAGTATGTTTTAAAAATAATTTTAAACATTTCATGATCCATTTGGTTTTGAAAAAATATTTTCAAAAGTTTTTTGATAACATCTTTATAAAACATGGTTTCGGAAGAAAATAGATTTTTGATTGAAGAGAGAAATAAATTTTAATTTTCTTAAAAACACATTCCCAAAAAAATTAAATACCAAGGAGTGGAAATGGTAAAATTAATTGAAAGTATCATAAATAACCATATTATAATAGATTTAATGGTATTTGTAAGATTTTAGCATCAGATACTTAATCATACACAATCCCTATAAATGATGAGATTGTAATAAAATACTCTTACTACTTTTGTAACATTGAAATTGTAAACACCATGAAGGGGAGATCCTAAAATGGACATGTAAAACCCAATAAATTTATTTTTAAGAACCATATAATAAATTAATGTTAATTATATACACTATATAATAATAATAAGTGGTGAATATGGCATATAACTCACAAAAATAAAAGTGAGACAAGAATACCCTTACACAGGGTTAAATTCTTCACTATTTTTCTTTATCATCCTGAATAATAAATTTATCATAATTATTTAAATTATTAAGAACCATTTTCATGTTTATTATTACATTTCTTTCAATTATAAACAAGTTATATATAATTACTCAATCAATTATTTTTAAGTCGTATTTTTTACCATGTTTGGATTATGTGTCAAAAACAACATTGGTATGTTCACTATGGTAAAAAAGGAAAATATTTAAACATCTCTGTATTAATAATCCTAACATAATTATAATACTTATACATAAATTATACTTTTAAAAACAATCATGAAAGATTATTATGGATTGTGTACTAACATTTTCAATATGGAGATGTTTGGACATATATAAGCATGAGTAACGTCTCAATTTTACAATAATCATTATGGAAAGAAGGTAAGTAGTATTTTACCTTTAAAGATTTATAATTATATCATAAATATAATGATATTTAATTTTACATACTTTTAAATATATATATCATTATTTGGATATAAATGGAATCATATCATTTTGAAAAGAAGGTAATCAACACATCCACGAATGACATTATCACTTTTTCAGTGTGTGAAAGGGTAATAAAGAAAATGATATTTTTTATTTAAATAAATATAATTATTTCATGAATATAATACTTATTTCATTATATCATATATATTATTTATTTTTACCCTTATTACCTTCCATGTAATGCTTTAGTGAAAAATTAATAATATCGCTTCGTGAGGCGGTAGTTCGTCGTACATATGAGCAACATTATTGTATCCCTTAAGGAATGGAATGTAAAATAGAATCTATTATATAATGACTCAAGAGGTTATAATTATATTATAAATATCATATATATATCCTTAATTATTCCCAACCTTGATAGGTGGTAATGTAAAAATGAACGCTATAAGTTCGCAAGGCGGTAGACTACCGTACACACAAACGATGATCTCAAATCCCATATGATGGAAGTATGTGTGGGTTAAAGTAATAAAATTAACATAAAAAATATCTAATTATATTTAGGACACTTAGGACACTATATAATAATGGTATAATAATAATTAAAGATGGTGTGGAAAGAAATAATACAAAAACACACGTTGATGAATGTTACCTCTTCTTGAGGTAAATCCTTTTGGTTTGCACCGAAGACCTTCATTGGTTGGATTTATACCAAGTGTAAGGATTCTAGAGTGAGTGGAATGAAGTTATTAAGTGATTTTGAAATAAATTTTATGATCAAGTGGCTTGATATGTGTGAAAAAATTAGGGGAGTGAGTGTCATTTTATAGTTGAGGAGGAGTGTCATTCTTGGAAATACTCAAAAACATTCACTATTGGGAGGTCCTAATTACCAAAAGTAGATCCAAAATTAATAATTAAATGTTTTTAGGTATTATATGGTCTATTAATTCCTCAAACACATAATAAAATACATGTTTCAAATATTTTTTTCCTTAACTCCTATGTTTCCTTATTTTTTTATTTTGGTTTTTAATTAAGTTAACTAGTTTTCGAACTAAGTAACGTATCCATTAAATCTAAATTAAAGTAAGAATTATTAAAAAATTTATAACCAATAATTATAAATGTAAAATATATATTATAAAATAAAAATATTTGTTTTGTCATAAATTAATTTTAATAGAATTATATACAATGCACAAAAACACTATGTTAACAGTAACCGTGCTAATAATGTTTTTTAATATTTGGTGGTCAATATGTTCATCATAAAAGATAAATTGGTATATTAATGAACTATATTTGATATTTATTAAAATTTAAAAATTATTTGGTTGAATATTTTATTTGTAGTAATTTTAAATCATTTAATAAAATATCATGTATTATAAAATAACATTAATATAAATTTATGACATTATTTATTTAATTTAAATTTATAAAAAAATAAAGGAAAAGAATTAATTTGATTCTATTAAGTTAAAATATATTTATAATGATTTATTCATCTGAAAAATTAATGTAATTGAATTATTTTATCAATTTACATCACTTTTATTATTTTTTGTATCAATAATTTTAGTTAATTATTAAAAAATAATTATTGTGTTCGAATTTTATAAGCATTTTAAGTAATTATTTAATATCTAAAACTTAATGATAAATTATCACAATAAAAAAATAATTTATATATCAAAAGGATATATAAAACTAAAAGTGTGTTTTTTCATCCTAAGGCTTTATATAAATTAAAATAAAAAATGGGATTTTTTTGTCTTTTTCTTCACTTAAAATATTATATGGGTCGAATTCATGGAAATTTACCCAAGAACATATAAAATTATATAAAGAAGGTCATAAGGGTTGAAATATTTCTATAAAATATGTTTTGGATGATTTTTTAGGAGATTTTCCCATTGATTTTAATGTTTAATCCCTTGGGGAAGACATTATTACCTTAATCATTGTAATTAAATTTAACTCCTTTCACTAATCACTTTGGAAAAAAATATAACCAAACTTATTCGATTTTATAAATTATTCATATATCAAATAGAGAATCCATTTTTCCAAATTCAATTCATATATATGGAAACATTTAATTTAATATTAATCCTGCCAGCATGATGAGATAACAGGTTTTTAAGAAGAGTGTTTTTCTATATTAACACAATGACTATTAATTATAATTTTATGAAAATCAATAAATATTACTGATATAAAATCTATAAATTTAACTTAAAATTTTCCCATTTATAGTTATTTTAATTAATAAAAAATGGGAAACATTTTGCATTTTAAAACAAATTTTTTAAAAAAATCCATTTTAAAACAAAAAACAATCTTATACGACAATCCAATATAAATTTGATTAAAATGTAAAAAAAATGGACTAAATAATAAATATTTTATTTTAAAACATATTCAAAATACATTGATAGTTTTAAAATAATTAATTTATTGAAATGAAATGACTTTTTTAAAAAATTGGTTTTCCACTATTCACAGAAAAATAAATATTTTATGAAAAATCCTAAAATTTGACCCAATGTAAATTTTTATATTATGATTCCAAAAATGAATATAATTTTTTTAAATCAATTTTATAAGATTTCAAAAAATTGATTATAATATTTTTCCATGAAAATAGAAGAAAAAATAATTTTCAAGGAAAATATATTTTTGAATAATGAAGTCACATTCCTAAAAAAATTATCAATTATTTACTAAACATTTATCAATAATTTATATGGATTAATATATATATATATATATCATAATTTAGTTATTTCTATTTATAACCAAAACTTTATTGGCATGATTATAATGGTAAGATATATCATGGGTCTTTTCAGTTTGGAGTTGTGTATTGAATACCCTATCGATCACATAAATATCTAGGTTACATGTAACATGAGATAAAATATGTGTTGGCTATATTACAAGGTGAACATAGTGTTTTTTCCCTTTACGACATGGAATATAATTTTCTTCTTTTAAAATCTTAGGATGTTACATCCTCCCCCCAATTTAATAAATTATATCCTCTCAATTTGAACTTTATCTTAAAAATCCAAAGTTGGACATTTGAAAATACTTTATGTAAATACACATCCAAAAAAGGGTTAATAAAACATTCACTTAATAATATAGAAATGTAAATACAATTATCAAATGGAATAAAAAAATATCTAGGCTTCCAAATAGGATAATATAGATGGGAATGGATGGAAAACATAAATAATTATAGATAGTTATTGAGTTTATTGATCACAAGAAAGTAAATAATAAACAAAAAGTTAAGGGCCTCAAAATCATAAATATGTGATGATCGAAAAAACCATCAATTCATTATAATTAAATGTAGTATTAAAATACTTTTATTTGAATATACTTTTCCTAGTGTTTTGTAATTCTCTCACCATCTATACTAAGATAATATGGAAATATACTTACATGATGAGTATAATTTCATCCTTTAATCAATTTCCACCACAATCACATATTTTTCTCAAATGATGTGTACGTAGGATTAATTTTTGATGCCTAAATCACAAAAATTTAATTTTAAAGGCCACATACCTATAAAAGTGATAGAAAGTGATTTCTCATGTCTTTAATCATTATCCAAAACCAAATTTGTTAGAATATTGTACAATATTTCCAAAAATGAGTAATCCTTCACAAATTAATTTATAATTTTCAACAGTAATTCCTAATGTTTAAACCAAAATCATTCAATAAATTACTATCCATAAAATTCTTCAATCATTTCATGACTATGTTCAAAACCAAATGATTAGTGGGATTTGATTATATATTCTTCCAAGATAAATCAATTTTTATTCCTCAAATAAAATCCAATATGTTTTTAAAATAAATGTAATATTTACCTTTAAAAAAATTTATACTAACCAATACATCATGTAGGTATGTGGTAAGTGTTAAACCCTTATCATCTTTCAATCATGGGATCAAGCCCCGCTGCCTTGTTGATTGTGACATGTTTTCACCCTGCATGTAAGTTGTTCTTTTTCCCCTTTAAATAGTAAAAAATAACTCTTTAAATAACACTTCAAGTTGATCCAAGGGGTTACAATTAACTGAACCCAATAGAACGTCTCCAAAATTTTATTAATCATTTCAAGATATCATCTCTAAAAACCTCAATGGGGTGTCTATGACATTGAACATATCATCATCATTTGGATTATAGACCAATGAAGGTATTCATAATTATTATGAAAACCAATCTTAGAAACATCCTAGTTCTAAAATTTATGCAATACCCAATATGATAATAACTATTATAGCCCAAAACCCACACTCCCTGATCTAGTGCTGAAATCATAAACATTAAATTTCCATTTTTTATAATGAATAAGTTAAAACAATTTTTTCAATAAAAACTTACATCAAAAAAAAGAAATATTGGTTCAATTACAAAAACATGGACCTCATAGGTTTATTTTTTTAGAGAATTAAGATGAAATCATATTAACTTTGATTCATGAAAAACTGGTTTATAGGGATAAACTCCATCTATCATTAAACCCATGTTTTCTTATTTCACATTGTGTAATCAAAATCATCCATATAAAATTACCTCAAAACGTTATTTATACAACCTCTTTATTTATAACTTGAGGAACTGGTAAATATAAGAAGGATGATCATGAATTCTCAGTAAGTGTAGACATAATAATTAAAAATTGAATGTCATCAATGAACATAAGAATCACATAAGGATTTGATGATAAAATCATATTTCATGAGATAATTAGAAAATAAATCGTACCAATCAATACATGGATCACCAAATATGAAAACATGGAAAATGAAAGATTCATCAGAATCAAAAATCATGATCCATGTGACATTAGTATTAATAATAAGAAACATTGCAACCCCATAGAAAGCATAAAAATGTGTTGGTGTATGGGAACATATTTCTTAATAACTCATGTTAAACCCTTGTTAGAAATAATTAGATCCCAAATAAATCCATAGGAGAAACCCTTAGGAAATTCCTTCACTCTTACCACAAAATACATAGTACATAAACCAATAAATTTAGGTTCTATATCAACACAACCATCATATAATCTTTCATGGTATCACCTGAGGATATCTGGTCTATTCCATTATATAAGATGTAACAGGGTCTCCCAGTGCTATCTAGGCCCCTCCATTATATAATATATCCATGAATGACATCATAAATAAATTACATGTAGATTTAATTATAAATATCATTGAAAAAATAATTATTTATTTTATGACTTGATTAACCCATTGAAAAGAAATGGGTTTCATTTCAATCTCTTTGATGCATGATTAACCTGTGGAAAAGAAATGGGTTACATAATAATCTATTTGAAACGACCATAATCCATCTATATAAATATGAATTATGGAATAAAAACAAAATAAACCCATTAGAGTAAGAATAAAGGTTTGTTTTCTTGTTGACCCTCCTATAGGGATTTTTGACCTCTTTATTTTAATGATCATTATATCATAATTATTATGATAATAATGATATTTATGTTTTATGTTATTATTTTATACAATATGATAGATAAAATCTTGGATAAGTGTTAAAAATACACACTACAAAGTATGAGACACCGCTAATAAAGTCGCACTGTCAAAAAGTCTCATCGTCCGCAATGAGTCACTGCTGAGATAGAAATTTGAAAAAGTATGAGATGCCACCAACAATGTCCCACCGACACCTTGAAACACCACCAAGGATGAGACACTGATAGGTAATTATCACCACTAAGGATGAGAAACCACCAAGAAGTCTCACCTCTATCAAGAAAAATTGTCTATTTGTGGGAATATTTCACCGTAATCCTGACACACCTCTAGTTTGTCTCACTGTCAGAGTATGACACAAGGCTAGAAGTGTCACCATTCTAATGAATCTCTTCCATAAGAGTTACTGTTTCAAATAATCACCACCATTGTCTTGTGACCTATAGATAAAGACACCACCAGAGACTTTTCACTTTTCTAAATACTCACCTCTAGTGTTTATATATATTTTGAATTAAATCTCTATAATGGGTATTTTATCAAATTAAATGCTAAAGTTTATCATAATTATTATTCCTTAAATTCTATTTAAGGAATAATTAAGGAATGTGTCATCCCTAAGTATGAGGATTCAAAATATATGGACGATTCTCTTTGCTACTTCAAGGTTCTGTTAAAAGAGAAAACAGACTCCCTCAGACATACAATAGATAGAAGAGTAGTTTTGAACATTGAATAAATCTATTCACATGAAAAAATGAAAGGAACTATTGTAAGAAATTTAAAAATCTCGCATGAATATATACGACTGGGGAATATAAAGCACAATACACATTTAGTGCCTTCCTACAATTAGAACAAAGAGTTTATGATACTCTATTCTACAACAGTTTTCAGCACCATGACTCAAGATTCATTTTAAAAAACATTCAAGGATTCATGATCTATAGAGCTTAATAGACCAATAAAAACTATACCTTTACATATTTAATTTTCTCATACTTCTTATTTTCATTTACATTATAAGTATTGTGTGTAAACACTATTGTATAACACACACATTGTCTCCTTCTTTAAAATAGATGATACATAGATATCTTCTAAACACCTTTTATTCTTGTTTCACATGTGTTGTGGTAGAGGTCTAGTTGTGACATGTTGTTTATTTTTCCTCTGATAAATACTATGGAATAATTCATGCGTGGAAATGATAGTTGGTATAAATTTATAACACCTAATCTAGGTTGTGGATCAAAATTATATGTTATATAAACTACTTGGAAGAAGTTTATTTCCATGTAGATATGATTAAGTCTTCTCTTGATATTAAACCTCTTGTATTCAATTCACCTATGTGTTTTGTTTTACTTTATTTCATTTCTTTAAAACTAATTCTGTTTTATATCGAAAAAAAACCACTACTATGATAGTTTATCCTAATTAGTGTTTATATAAGATTTTGATTAAGTAAATTAATTTAAAATGATAATATACTATTTTATATTGTTTTACCTAATACCTAATCAATATTTTGAGAAATATTATAAAATATTAAAAATTATATCAAATTATTATTTTGGTAAACTGATCTGAATTAAAATTATTGGAGAAATTTATTTATATCCATTTTAACAGAAATTTTTATTGGTTACTCAATTCACCCCATATTGAGATACTCACTCCAACCAACATTTGCTAACAAAGGATAATCTTTGGTATAATGTTTTTCAAAACTTTTCATCTGTGATTTTAGTTGTTCTTTAAAGATCATAAATTTTTTTCATGTATAAATTTATTTCATTAAATGGATTCTAGACCAGAATTTTCCTCTACTAAAAAACCTCCGGTTTTTAATGAAAAAAATTATTCTCAATAGAAAATCAAGATAAAAATGCATATATAAATTATGGGTTTTGAAATTTGGACTACTAAAGATGATAAGTAGGATCTACCTAAAGCACATAGAAACACATGGGTTGATTCATATAAAACTGTGTAGAATAATAATTTAAAATCCATGAATACCATTTATTATGCTTTGGAGATGAGAAAATCAAAAGAATTTCTTCTTGTAAAACTGCTTTTAAAATTTGGGATACACTAGATGTCTCACATGAAGGAAAAAAATGTTAAGAAAATGAGACTAAACACATGTAATATTAAATATGATACTTTTAATATAAATCCTGATGACTTAATTTTTTATATGTATCTTAGGTTTAATGAAATATTGAATACCATGAGCTCACTGGGAAATAAAGTTTTTGGAAAATATTAGATCATGATATTTATAAGATTCCTTCTAGAAAGATATAAAGGAACATATATTTCAATTAGAGAGTCTTGTGACATTAAAAACCTTCATGTCAAGGAGATGATTGGGAAATTTATTATGTATAAAGAATAATTGAAACTCAACCAAGAGGAAAATGATGAGCCTAAATGAAATTCAATAGATTTAAATTCTACTACATCCAAACAGATATAAAAGAAAAATAAAAGATCCAAGCTGAATATTCTAGTGATAGTGAATCACAACTTGAAAATAATGAGGATATGGCCCATATAGATAGGATATTTAATAATTTTTATAAAAATAAAAAAAATCAGAAATCATATTAATAAAGGAAAGTATGACACTAATGGAAACTGGAAAAAATGATTGGAAGAAGGATGATAATGAAATTAAATTTTATGAATACATTAGAAAAGGACATGTCAAGTAAGAATATCCAAAACTTAAATAATAAAATAAATATTATGAAAAAGAGTAAAGTTTTATGAATTATATCAAGGAAACATGGAGTGCCTCTAAGGATAGATCCAGTGACTTGGACTCTAACCATGAATAGAATTTTGACCGAGCCAGAATGTGCTTCAAAAAATATTTCTATATGGTACCTATTGTATCATATGTGATTAATTATGATAATTATGAAAATTAACACATTTATGATGATATGACTCAATAAGAGATGTTTGAGTGTTATAATATGCTAGAAGAAACTTTTAATGAACTAAAGGAAAAATATAAAGTTCTACAGAGATAGTATGATTTAACTACCAAAATTAAATCTGATTTATCTGTTTAAAAAGAGAAAAATGATCAGTTGTTAAAGGTAAACAATAAAATTATGTTTTCTAATAAATAAATGAAAAAAATTATAAAAGTTTACTCATTGTATATAAAATCTTACAAAAATTATAGGAAAACAAGTTTCTCCAAAATATGTTATAGGTCTAGGATATTAACATATAAAAAGAATATTCAAGATCGCATTTGTGCCTAAATAAAAATGTGCGAGTTATACTGCTAGTTGCTTTTATAGAGGACCAAACAAAGTGTTTATTTCCAAAATCATATAGTTTGTTTATAAGAGATCTATTAAGAAAAAATGGGTTTATAAAGCCCTGGTTACTAACACATCTGGACCCAAGAAAATATTAGTACCAAAATCATTTCTTGTATACATTTTATTTTGTAGGAAAACTACTTAGAGATCTCTTATAAATTTTTTTGGTACTTGGACATTTTTTATTCAAGGAATATTATTGGATACTACTCAAGCTTCAAGATCCTGAAAAATTTTGCGGGTGGTCATGTCACCATTGGTGATAATACTAAAGGGTAAATTATCAACCCTCGCCAAATTGATAACATCAATTTTATTTTAATTTCTAGAGTACTGTTTTTTTATGGTTTTATATATAATTTCCTTATCATATCATAATTATGTAATGATAGTTTTGATGTAAAAAATGAGAACATTGAATGAAATTTTTTTGATTCTATAGATGCTTTAGTTTTTACTACTTTAAGAAATGAAAATGTTTATACTACTAATCTTAATTATTTAATATGCCAAATTGTTTCCTTCTTGAGTACCTTTTATAAATAATCTTATAATTTGAATAAAATACTAGGACACTGCAATATTCACTCACTTAGTAAGCATAATAGGAAAGGGTCAGTCATAGATCTACCCAAACTAGAGTTCCCAAATGACAAAGTCTAAGAACACTATCAAAAAGGGAAGTATCACAATATTAAATTCAAATTAAAGAAATATATTTCAACTTCTAAAACTCCTTATTTGGTTCATATGGATTTATTTGAACCATCTAGAGTTTCTAGTCTAAATGGGAACCACTATTTCTATGTACTAGTATATGAATTTTATAGGTATACTTGGGTATTATTTTTATATCATAAAAGTGAATCGTGTTCATATTTTATCAAGTATTCTAAATATGTAGAAAACTAAAGTGGACATAGGATTAATAACCTAAGAAGTGACCATGTCCATGAATTTGAAAATCAATACTTTGAATATTTTTTCTCAAAAAATGTCTATAGTTATAACACCTATTATCCTAAAACCCCTCAATAGAATAAAGGTGTTAAAAGAAAAAAATAGAACAATTAAATAGATAGTTTGGACTAAGATAAATAAATATGGCCTACCTATCTATTTTTGGGAAGAGGTTGTGAATACAACCTATTACATTATTAATATATATTTAATTAAACCTATCTTGAAAAATACCCCTTATGATCTTTGGAATAATATAAATCCAAATGTTAATTACTTTAGAATTTTTTTATTGAAAATTTTTTATTATTAACAATAAATATAATCTAAAAAAATTTCCTCCAAATGTGATGAATGAATTTTTATAGTTTATTCAATTTCTACTAAAGTCTATAGAGTTTTTAATAAAATAAATAATATTGTGGAAGAGTTTTTTCACATAAAGTTTTATGAGAAAGATCCAAATGAGCCTGAAACCTCTTTAGAAAACCATGATACTGATTTATTTTCTTTAAAACTAAATTTCAAACCTTTTGATTATACTATAAAATAGTAATAAAAATTATTCATTTCTAAAGAATTTCTAGAACTTTCAAAACCTGAACCTATAGAAGAGCCTGATATTACCAATACCTCTTTTTCTAGAGATATTGGAAGCCTTAAAACCCATCATTTATATATTTTATTTAGATGCCTAGATAGAGGTACATAAAATAGATCTTCTCTTAGAAATTAGGTTGAATATCAAGAGTTAATGTCTCATCTTGAACCAAATAACATTAATGATTCAATCAATTATGAATTCTAGGTAATTTAAATGTAATAAAAAATAAAAAAAATATGAAAGAAATAATGTGTTCGGACATGTGGATAGACCCAAGGACACCATGATTATTTTAACTGAATGGTTTTTTATCAATATGGTATATGAATCAGGCACAATAGTGAGAAAAAATTCTAGACTAGTTTCACAAGGTTATAGTCAAGAATAAGTAATAGACTATCAGGAGACCTTTTCACCAATAGACATACATGAATCCAAAAGAATAATACTAGATTATTCAGCTCATATAGACTTCAATATTTATCAAATGGATTTCAAGAGTTCTTTTTTAAATGGTTATATAGTGGAGGATGTTTTTGAAGAAAAACCCCCTATCTTTCAAAATCATTATTTTCCTAATTGAGTTTCCAAATTAACAAAATATTTATATGGTTTGAAACAATAACTTAGAGCTTTGTATAATATGATCCACACTTTTATTATTCCAAAAGGTTTTTAAATTGGTATAGTTGTTCCTACCCTTTTTATAAGATTGATTTAAAAATATATTTAAATTGTTCAAATCTATATAAAGGAAATTATTTTTGGATCTTTAAAAAAATCTCTATGTACTTATTTTTCAAAAATGATGAAAAATGAATTTGAAATTAGTTTAATGGGTGAACTAAAATTATTTCTTAGTTTTATAATCTTTCAAAATAAGTAAGAAATTGTTTTGAACCAATGTAAATATAATAAGTATTTTTAAAATGTTTCAATTTGGTTAGAACTAAGAGTAGTAATACTTCTATGAGTATTACCTGTATATTTCATCTTGATGAAGATGGTAAAATAGTGGATCAAACCAGTTATATAGGTATGACTGGAAGACTCATTTTCCATACATATAGATAATCTAATATAATGTTTAGTGTGTGTATGTGTACTTGTTTTCAATAAAATCCAAAATAGTCACACCAAAATATCATAAAAATAATTCTCAAATACCTCAAATATAAAAGCAATTGTGTATTTTTCTACCCAAGATGAAATTAATTTGATTAAATTAGTTATTCTGATACTAATTTTTTTGGTTGTATTTTAGATAGAAAAATCAACTCTGGGACATGTCACTTTTTAGGCAATTAACTAGTTTTTTGGTGTAGTAAGAAACAAAATTATGTTTCACTATCTACTACTGATGTTGAATACATAGTTGCAGGTAGCTGTTGTGCACAAATTGTGTAGATGAAGCACACATTACTATACTATGGATATCAATTTAGATATTTCCCTATAAATTGTGATAAAATAAGTGATATTGATATTTCTAAGAATCGTATGTCACATTCTAGAATAGAACATATTGATGTAAGACCTAAATTTTTAAGATATCATTTTCAAAAATGTGATATAACTCTTGAATATAATGGTATATAACATCATCTTGCTAATATATTCACTAATCCTTTAAATTTTCATAGAATTAATTAAAGCAGACATGAGTTAGGTATGATTAATTTTAGTTAAGTTTAATTTTTTGGGTATCACCATTTTGAAAGTCTCATTGTTGTGAATTTCTCACCATTGTGAATGTCACACCATTTTGAATGTATCGTAGTTGTAAATGTCTCACCATTGTGAATGTCTCACCCAGACTTCTCACTGTTGGAGTTCTCACCGTTGGACTTCTCACCATTAGACTTCTCACCTTTGGACTTTTTATCCTTAGACATCTCACCATTTTTATTGTGAAATTTCTCACCGGTTGATTTTTTTCTCATGCCTTTGAAAATTTTTCATGTCGTTAGGTTTTGAACTTATAGTTTCATATTCTTATGGTTTATTTAAATTTCTATGTTTCAGTTTAAATTTTATTTCACATTTTTATTTTTCAAGTATTGTTTCTATTTTGAGTTTATAAATCCCTAATTATCAAGTGATATAAATGTTTCACTTTTTCTAATTTAAATGTACACTCTCCCTCATGACAAACCTATTATAACCTTTTACCTCCTGACTGCTTGCCTTCTTTCTCCTTTTCCTTTTCCTAAACAAATCAATCTAATATCTATGGACAAAGTGAAGAATTAATCAGTATCTTCCTTTGACAATTTGTGTCCATAAAAGAAACAAAAAGAGGAATTGAGTTTTCATGCTACAATTGAATTAAAAAACATTATCTTTTGATAGGACTATTTTTACCATAGAAATAATTTTAATTAGATTTGATACTTTCAAGTAAGTCATTAGTGCTCAAGGCTATACATAACCAAGGATGAATGGATTTGTTCTCTTCAATTAAGAGACCTTTTTATCCTAGGTTGGTATACAAGTTTTATCAGTAAATGGAGTTATATTTTGATAATAATGAAGACCAATTAAGAATCCATATTAATGGACATTGAATTGTTTTTCAATATAGTAGGATGAAGGTATAAAAGTTCCACATGAGAGTGTATTTAATGATTATCAAGGAACCATTTTAGATGATGGTGATAATTTTATCTATTAAGAACTTATTGTTTAAATAAAAGAAGATGGTTTTATAAGAAGATCAATTTATTATTAATTGGATGGTGAATTTTGGTTAGTTTTCAACTTCATACAACATATGATAAATCCAAGGAAGGGTGAATTTTCTAAAATGAGGTATCCTGATATGTACCTATTATTTTTTATGAAAATGGGTGATAAGATAAATATTTGTAGATATATTATGTTGTGTATGTTTGAAATGATCAAGCCTAATTCAAGGTCTAATTCCATAATCTACCAGAAGTTGATTTATACTATGATGAAAGAAAAAGGTTTAGTTTCTGAGGATAAGAAGTTTGTTGTGGATTATAGTGTATTCTATATTACTATAATAATATCAATAAGGATAAAAATCAGTTTAAACTAATTTAAGAAGCAATGGGTAGCTAATAGTGATAATATCTATGATGACATTAATTTTATGGACCATCCTTCTAGAATAAAGGACCTTGTTGAATCTATTTTAGATCTTGGTGAAATTGTTGAGTACTCTAATTCTGAATAAGAATAGGAGGCTGGTACCTCAAGAGAAAAATAAGAGAAATAATTTTATATTGATGAGGGAAGTGCCCTTGACCTTCCTCCTAACTCTATGGCAATAAAGTATGGAGCTCTTAGCCTACCTAGGACACTCCTAAAAATATAAAAGATTTTAGAGTAATGAAGTGATGAAGAAGAGACCGAAATATCATATAATGAGAATTTCAAAAGTACTTCCAAGTCATCTGAGGATAATAGAGATGGTGATAATGAAATGGATAATGAAGATGAAGTTGAAAATGTAAAGGGAAGTAGAGATGAAAATGTGGATTCTAATGATGATGATAGAGTATTGTACCCTGATGATTATAGGGGTAAATTAGAATAGTTGATGTTGATATTCATCAAGATCTACTTACTTCTCTTGGTGATTCTGTTTCCAGATCATAAGATAGACCAAACATTATTGGTGAAGTGAAACTACCTAATATAGAAAAGGGATATGTATCTATTGAGGGAGAGTTTTCCCTATGTCATAAAATTCATAAAGTTGTTTCTCTTTTTGATGGATTATGTACTTTATCTATTACTGATAGTCAGATAATTTTAGACTGAGTTATTGTTGAGAAGATGATACTTATTGATGATGTTGATCATCATGTGACTAAGTTGATGGAAGTTTAGTATGTTGAAAAGGTATTTTACGAAAAGATATTTTTTGATACCCATGCTGGTGAGGTCCCTCCGATTGTTGTTCCTACTATAGTTGTGTCTACATATGTGAAGTCTTCAATGGTTTAGATTCTTATTAAGACTTTAAAAAGTTTTTTAAACCCTATGTTTGAAGAATGGAGTTTATTTCCTATAATTTAATCAAATAATAGTTAACCTACCATTCAATGAGAAAGATATACTTAAGGATCAATGGTATATTAGATTTAAATTACTCGTATGTTAGAAATATTTTCTTCTGTGAGAGAACTTTCTTCTGTTGCTCCTATAGTTCTTATAGTTCTAGTGGATGCGGTCACCAAGGGTGACTTGAATGAATTTAGAGAAAAGATGATTTTAGATGTTGGTATCAGTTTGAAGAGTCAATCACCACTTATATCTATACTAAGTGAATAGTATGTTAGATATTTTTTTGAATTGATGATCCAACATGTTCAACCAAAAATGATGCACTATATTCAAGAAGTTAAAAGTGGTTAAAAAATATTTTTATTTGAGATGGAGTCATTGTGATCAATTTTAGAAGTGATATAGTATTCTTTTGTAGTATCTATGGATTCTTTTCTTGGGAGAGTTTAAATTCATGCTTATGTATCATATATTTCTACTTCTCCTCCTCCTTCTATTTTTGATATTGTTATAATTAGAACTATTATCAGGGAAGTGTTTAGAGTCTCCTCTAGTTTTGGTTTTGGTTATGTTGTTACCTTTCCTGTGGACACATTGAGAATGTTTGAGAAAAATAATGATCATTCTCATATGATGATAAAGGAATACATGAAGGATTTGAGAGATTACACGGACACTATCACAAAATCAATAAAGTATTATATGTCTATAAATTCCAAAAAACATGAGCTAAATTCTCATTATAAGTTCCCTATTGAGAATTTTAGGATCCCTCTAGTGACTTAAGAATTAAAAGATCATGTGAACCAATTAAATATTATAAATCCAGTGCTTTAGATATTTATGGATGAAAATGGTAAATTTTTCACTAAAATAGATCAAGGTAGGAAAATAATTAGGGATTTCATAAACCATATGAATATTTTATAAATTTTCAGGGGACAACTATTGTGGCTCATGAGGCCATATCATTGACTTCCCATTTGAATCTTCCTAACACAAATCTTGAATTATTCATAGTTAGTGTCATCAGATATCTTCATGAACCTTTTATATCTCAATTTCAACATTTCTCTCTCACTACAAGACAAGCAGTATAGCACCTTAGACCAATCCTCAATTGAGAGCCTAGATCCCCATCATCCATAACTAGAATCCATATTAATTTTTCTACTATCACACCTATCTCTATTGCTACTACCTTAGCCTCAGATAAGTATAAGGAAAGGGATAAGGAAAAGGATAAGAAAAAATACCCTCTTAAGCCTTCATCCAAGCCTAAATACAATTAATTTAGA
Organism: Viscum album; assembly: GCA_963277665.1. Taxonomy (NCBI): domain Eukaryota; kingdom Viridiplantae; phylum Streptophyta; class Magnoliopsida; order Santalales; family Viscaceae; genus Viscum; species Viscum album. The sequence continues at coordinate 2,012,267,279 of OY728155.1, forward strand.
CTTTGTTTCTTTGATGGGATATTTTTTTAAGAACTTTTTATGGATTTTGTTCAAAATATTTTGGTTAATTTTCAATGGATTTTCCCTTTCACTTTTTATATTTTGTTTATGTACAATGTTTATATTTTATTATGAAGTTTTTGATAATTCCAAAAGGGGTAGAACTGTCATATTTCATTCTTATCTATTATTTATCTTTGATACCATATCTATTTTTAACACTAATATATTTGATACTATATCTATTTTTAACACTGATAACTTTGATACTATATATGTTTTTAAATCTGATATCTTTTATACCATATTTTTTTAACTCTGATATCTTTGATACCATATCTATTTTTATACCATGCAATTATTTGTGATCATCAAAAATGGGGATATTTTTTACCCTCCTATAGATATTGCTGACCTACTTATTTTAATGATCACCAAATCATAAGTATTATGATAATAATGAGATTTATGTTTTTTGTTATTATTTTATACTTTAAGATAGATGACAACTTGGATATGTGTATAAAAGACACACCACCAGGAATGAGACACCACCAAAAAATTCACACCGCCAAGAAGTCTCACCGTCCGCAATGAGTCACCATTGAGATGTAAATTTATAAAAGTATAAGATACCACTAACAAATTCTCACCATTGTGTTGAGACACCACCAAGTATAAGACACCTCCAGGAAAGTCTCCCTAAAAAGGATGATACACCGCTATAATGTCTTACCACCATGACAAAAAACTTTCTGAGTGTCTGAATGTATCATTATTATCCTGACACACCACTACAGTGTCTCACCACCAGAGCATGAATCACAGCCAAATGTTTAATCGTTCTAATGACTCACCTCCAAAAGTTTCACTATTCCAAATAATCACTACCAACTTTGTGTAACCTCCCACTTCGGACACCACCATAGACATGTCACTATTATTAAGAGTCACCTTTAGAGTTTATTTTCATTTTGAATTAACTCTCTCTAATTGATATTTTATCTAATTAAATACCGATGTTTATTTTAATGATTGTTCCATAAATTCTATATAGGGATTTATTAAAAGATGTGTTAGCCTTGAGTATGAGGATGTAGAACATATGGATGGTTATTTTATTTATTTAGTGTTGTTGTTAAAAGATAAAATAGACTCCCTCACACATAAAATAGATAGTTGAGTAGTGATTAATAAGGGAAAAAATCTATTCACATGCACAGGATAAAATGACATTTTGCAAGAACTTGAAAAATCTGAAATGACAACCTTTGACTGAGGAATCTAAAGAACAACTTATATCCAGTTCCTACAGTTGGAACAAAGAGTATACGACACTCTATTATACATAATTTCTCATAAAAATGAATCAAGTTGTATTTCAAACCACCTTCAAGGATTCATGAGCTATAGAGATTAACAGAATGAGTAACATTGTCCCTTTACATATTTTATTTTCTCAGTCTACCTATTTTCATATACATTATGAGTAGTATGTGTATACTTTGTTTTATAAAAAACACATTGTATCATTATATAAACTTAAATATACATATATATCTTCTCAATAACTTTTATTCATGTCTACCACATGTTGTAGTAGAGGTATGGTTGTGAAATAATATTTATTTTTAATCCCATGAATATTGAGGAAGAGGTCTTGTGTGGCCTAAATAGATGGTATACTATTGTAACACACAATCTAGGTTATGGATCAAAAGTATTATTTATATAAACTTCTTAGTATCAGGTGTATTCTAATTGGAGTGGATTAATTCTCAACTTTAGACTAAACCTATTTTATTCAATTCAACTGTGTATTTTATTTTACATTATTTCTTTACTTTAAAATTGATTCTATTTTAAACCGACAAAAAAACCACTACATTGATAGTTTATATTAATTAGTGTTTATATAATATTTTTATTAAGTAAATTTATTTAAAAAGAAAAAATAATATTTTATATTGTATTATCTAAGACTTAATCAATCTTTTGAGAAATATTATAACAAATTAAAACTTATGTCAAACTGTTATTTTTTTAAACTCAGTTTATTATAAATTGTTGGGGAAGTTTATTTATATCCATTTTAACATAAATTTTTATTAGTTACTCAATTCACCCCCATCTTGAGATACTCTATCTAACAAAAAAAATTATGAATATAAATACCTTAAACATTTATTAAAAAACATTATTAAGGAAAATATCATTTTCATTTTAAAAATGACTTTTAAAAAATAAAATGTTTTTAAATAACTTTCTTTGAAAAAACTTAGAAAAAATATAATGTATAATTTAAAAACTAATTCAAATGGTTCATAAGTAAAATTTCCTTTAATTTTTGAAAAAACACTTTTTAAAACCTTTTCAAAAAAAATAGAAATCATTGTTTTGGAAGAAAACATATTTCCTACTAAATAGATAAATAATGTCATATTTTATTAGAAAAATAATCTCAAAAATTATATACAAAGGAGTTTAATATGGATCAATTACTTGAAAATATCATGAAAATATATAGGATAAAATATTTCAAGATAATTATAATATTTCAACATCGTAGACCTAATCATAAACAATCCTAATAAAGGATGAGATTGTAACAAAATACTCTTACCATTTTTGTAAATATAAACCCCATGAAAGTGATATCCTAAAAGGGGTATATAAATATAAAAAAATTTAATTATATAGATCATAAAATACATTAATGGGGAGTATATACCCCACACACCAAAAATAATTTGTGCACGCAGCATATATCTCACAGAAATAAAAGTTAGATGAGAAAACCCTTAGCTTGAGCTCGATTCGTCACGCTTTTTATTTATCTTACTAAATAATAAACCTATGTTAATTATTTAATTTCTTGATACCATTTTATATGTTTATTAGTAATTTTGTTTCACTTACAAAAAAAAATTATATATAGTTACTTAATTAATTCTGTTTAAGTTGGATGTTTTGACCATATTTGGCTTATATGTCAAAATAAAATTTGGTAGGTTTAATATAGGAAAAAATGAAATCATTTAGACATATCCATAATATTAATAATTAAATAATTATCATATTTATATATCAATAATAATTTTAAAACTAGTCATGAAATATCATTATGATAGATAAACTAAAGTTACGATCATGTAGATGGTAGGTCATACGTACACATGAGTAATGTTTCCGTTTTTCAATGATCATTATAGAAATAAGGAATGCAATATCTTATCTCTTTATAATTATAATTATATCATAAATACCATGATATTTAATTATATATACTTATATATATCATTATTTTTATGTAAATTGAATGACATCACTTCAAGGAGGCAGTAGTCCACACATCTATAAACTACGTTATAACTTTTTCAATGTGTGAAAAAAATTTAAATAAAATTGTATTTTAAATTTACATAAATATAATTATGTCATTAATATCATGATTATTTAATTTATATCATATATATTCATTATAATTACCCTTATTACCTTCCATGAAACACATTAGTAAAAAAATAATCACGTCACTTCATGAGGTTGTAGTCCATCGTACACCTGAGTAACATTATCATATCCCTTAATGAATGGAATGTAAAATGTTATATATTAGATAATGAATAAATATGTATAATTATGTTATAAATATCCTATATAAACTTTATATCCATCATTATTCTCATCCTTTAGATGTGGTAATGGAAAACAAATGACATTGGTTCGCAAGGCGGTAGCCTGATGTACACACGAATGATGAAATAGTTTCCCATTAGATGGAAGTGTTTGTGGTTATATATAGTAACCTTAATATAAAAAACTATCAGTATATTGAGGATAATTATTTTATTATATAATAATGGTATAACAATTACTAAAGATTATAGGGAAAAAATAAAACAAAAATATATGTTGATGAATGTTACCTCTTATTTTTGTATCTCCTTTTAATTTTTCCCAAATTCCTTCCTTGTTTATATTTATACTCAATTTAAGGATTATATGATTATATGATGGATTTTGGTAAGATAATTTGGTAGATTTTGGATTATCAAAATTGATTTGTAGGTGTGAAGTTGTGAGGGGAGTGAGTGCCCTTTTATATTTGATGAGGAGTGGTATTCTTGTATATAATCAAAATTATTCACTATTAGAAGGTAAAAAATTTATAAAGTGGTTCATGAATTGATAATTAAAAGTTTTTATCAATTTTATAGTACATAAAATCCTCCAACACATAATTAAAGGTGTGGAGTAATGTTATGCCAATGTTTTTTTCTGTTTAGGGGTCAATATGTTCATTATAAAATATCAGTTGGTCCATGAATTTAATATATTTTATATTTACTAAAATTTAAAAATAACTTAAAGGAATATAGTATTTTAATTAATTTTAATTCATTTAATATTATATCATTTATTATAAAATAACATTAATGTAAATAATGTCACTACTTATTTAAATTAAATTTACAAAATATAAATAAAAATATGTAATTTGAATCTATAAAATTAAAACATGTGTTTCATGATAAATGAATATAAAAAATTAATTGAATATTATAATTCATTTTATTTTATTCACTTTTAATATTTTCGGTATCATTGATTTTTGTTAATTATTAAATAAATAATTACTACATTGGCATTTCTTATGAATTTTATGTGATTATTTCATCTCTAAAAAATAATGTTAAATTATCATGATATAAAAAAATTTATTTTATATGAAAAGTATATATATCGAATAAAAAATGTTGTTTTCCCCTACCTTAAGTCTTTATATAAATTAAAATGAAAAAAGTCAGTTTTTTTCTTTTTCATTACTTAACTTATTATATGGGTCACCTTTATATAAATGTGTCCCAAAAACTAATATAAAATGATCCATAGGTAATAAGGGTCTAAATATGTCCAAAACATGGATTTTGGATAAGATTATAGGTCATTTTGGGCCTTAATATTAAATTTTATCCCCATGGTAAACTTGTTTTTACCTTAATCGTTATAATTAAATTTAATTATTTTCAATAATAATATTGGTTACAAAATAATTTTGACTTATCAAAAATTATAAATTATTATTATTATAAATATTTAATCCAATTTTACAAATTCAAATCCTATAAGTGTAAATTTTTAATTTAATATTAATTCCGTAGACGCACTAAGACAGTGAGTTTTTAAGAAGAGTATTTTTCGATAAAATGATGGATCAATATTAACTAAATGAATCATAATAACAATTGTATGAAACTAAATTAATATTTAATGATATAAAATCTACACATTTCATTTTAAAAATATCCAATTAAGGATTATTTTAATTAATTATAAAGGAGAAACATTTTTCATTTTAAAATAGTTTTTTGAAAATCCTATTTTCAAACCCCAAAAAACCTATAGAAAACCCAATATAAAGTTGATTAAAATTTAATTAAGTTGAATAAATAATAATTATGCTACCTAAAAATATATTAAAATTATATTTTTATTTTTAAATTAATTTATTTATTTAAAATAAAAAACTTTTTATAAAAATCGGTATTTTTCTCTATCCATCAAAAAATCAATATTTTCTAAAAAATCATAAAATTTGACCCATTCTAAATTTTTATATTTTGATTCAAAAAAAGAAGTAAATTTTATAAAATTTCAAAAAAAAATATTATAATAACACTACCCTGAAAAGTATAAAAAATTATTTTTGAAGAAAATGTGTTTTTCAATAATGAAATCACTTTATTAAAAATTAAGTGATAATTTAATAAAAAATTATAAATAATTTATATTGATTAAGACATATATATATATATATATCAAAAATTAGTTTATACTATTCAAACCCACCAATTTAATGGTGAGATTATAATGTTAATATATATCATGGGTTATTTAAGTTCATAATTTCTTGTTGAATACGCTATGGATCATAAAAATATCAAGGTTACGTGTAATGTAACCTAAATAGTGTGTTGTGTGTAATGAAAGATGAATATAGTGTTGTGTTTCTTTTATGATATCAAATATAATTTTTTAATTTTAAAATCTATGTGTGCTACACAAACCTATTAGACTTTACCTAGTAATTAGTAACAATTTTTGGTGCCAGATGCATAATCCTAAAAAGATAGGTAGAATGCTCCAAAACAAAACACTCCCCCTAATCCAATTTCATAATATCTGGGGTATTTTCTACACATAATTTCTCAGTTTAAAACTTTTTATTAATTATTTTCTTGAATAAATCCCATATAAGATCCTCATTCAACTTATCACACATAATAGAGTCCCACCATCTACTTTTCTATCTCTCGAGTATGTATGTGGAAAACCCCATTATGAGTCTTCAGTAGTAATCAAGAAATTAATGATCATATCAATCTCTTTAATCCACCAATTACACTCTTGAGTTACCTTGTCACCATGAAATATAGTATGATTCTACTTATTAAACTTATATCCTTGACCCACCACACGTCCTGTGTTTGTGACACCAACATCACCCAGATTCTGAATGGCATGAATTACTACTTCAACTAAATAAGGTTATATGGGAGGATTTTCTTATGGATCCAATATCATAGCTCCATCTCTTGGACTTTAATGATCACTTATTATAGGAATTTAATAATAAAAAATTAATAACCATTTAGATCATGATAACATTCTAAAATTGTATGACCAATTACTGAATTCCAACCAATTCTCTAAAATAACAAGAATTTAAATCAATTATGAATTCTAAAATAACATCACTTAAAATGGAAGAGGTAAATTTAAATTAAATTTACAAAAATATAATTTAAATTACTTCTAAATCCAAGTCTAAAAATTGTTGAACATTTTTGACCACCCATCAGAACATAGGTTCACTCACATAAGTGAGCTTTCCATGCCCCTTTTCTACACTTACTATCTGAATTTTGACTATCCTCACTTATTTCTACCTTGAAAATAGATTAAAACTCAGGTATTTTTAGCACACATTAGGATTATTCCTCCTCTAATACCAAATTATTGCAGAAAAACCCAAGTTAACCAAACTATACCCCCAAGTTGGTCATCGAATAGTGAGGTGAAACAAAGATAAGAGACACAAGTATTGAATACCATGAAATAATACATAAAACTAAATTACGAGAAGAATAAAAATTTATAAAACCAAAAATCATACAATTCATACCAAAACATGCTAAACCAAAAACTATGAAAAATCACCATGTGACCAATAGTCACCTCCAAACCACCTTTCTATAAAGGCAAAGTAAAAAAGGATAAGCCGGCATGCTACAAGATTCCCTTTCATTTACCTGAATACTAAAATAGAACATAAACAACCACCTAAATGAAATAGTAGTGCGTTTGAACAAATCCTAATAGGATACCACCACAGAGTCTATACAAGGTCTCATATCAAGAATTAAATAGTTATATATTTTAAAAACATTTTTATAAATAATTTCCACAAATACAAATCATTTGTAAATAATTTTACCTTTTTTCATAAAATCCATTCATATTCTCAAACCAAAAATATGAAAAATAAAATTGAAAAAATAGAAAATCCAACCCATACATGAATAGGTATACAGGTAAAATCATATCCATGAAATAACATAGCATGTGGAGCTATATGATGTAAGTTCATATAGAAACTAGTGTGAAACAATCAATGATAAAACTCAATCATGAAATAAATAAACTATAAATGAAAATGAAACATGTATTGGGACCTATCATATGGTAAAATTATTTTTATACACTTAATATCATAAATAGAAATAACATTGGATCTAACAAATTTTAAATTCTGCCACAGTCAATTGATTTTCCAATGATTTCCTCCAAGTGGTTCTACACACACTATGGTTACCCGTGTCTATTTCCTGATACACCCAAGGTTCCCAATGTCCCTATTGAAAAAAATAAATTTCAATACAATTCTAGAAAATTTATAAAAAAATTCAAATCCAAGTAAACCCGCTTCATTATTTGAAAACCCATTTTCAAATCAAAAAAAAATCCATTTTTAAATAAAAACCCTTTTAAAAACATTTTACTTTCTAAGAGTACATTGAAACAAAATATAACATCAAATAAATGAAAATCCAAAAGGAAATTTCCATGAACCATATGAAATTCATAGACTTATCCCATTATACATAAACATGTAACTTAAAATGGTAAAAACCTAGCCGCCTTTCAAAAAGATGATTGGAAACCAAGAGACCGATCTTTAAAAGAAAATGCATGAAAAGAAACTACAAGGGATAAATATTAACCACTTTAAAATCATTAATATTAACTATATACACATCCAAAGTAGAGTTAATGACCAAAATGATGGATAACCAGAAGGAACTCTTACCCGAAGAGGCACGTTGCAGCAACCATGATGAATGATCCCTGAACGAATAATCTATATAGAGTGAAGATATCCAAAATCACATAGAGTGAGCTCTGGGTCAAAAGAGGGAACGCCTCAAGAATAATGAAATGTAAATAAATCGACTGGTTCCTAAAACATATAGGCAACATGAATTTTCATTCCTTGTTATCCGATTACACTACTTGAATTTCACAAATGCTGAAAATACCTAAAAACATGTCACCTTTTTTTTAAACCATATTTCATACATTACACATTACGAAATCTTTATACAGTGTTTAAAAATGGAATTCCCTAATCTAGATTCACAGAATATTCCAAGAGACAATTACATATCATGTAATCCCTTTACACATCATGTAATCTCCTAGAGGATAGAAAACAATCATGATTTCAATATAAAGACAACAAATCCCCATTTAAATTCTCTGAACATGGGAAGAATCCCTCATTAACATTGAAACAATTATACCTTATCTCCAATAATTCAAAAAATACTCACATTTCTGAAAATCATGTCATTTTTTCCAGTAAAGTCTCTTCATCCCAATGAATATCTCAAATACACACAAACAATGATGATAAACAATGCATAAATAATGTAGTACCTAAAAATTATGATGGGGTATTAAAATATGTGTTCTAATACTCTTAAGTAGCTCATCTCAATCTTTTAGAATCATACTTTATTGGTATTATATTCTCTCCTCCTCCTCAATATTCATGTAATTTCTTTGTATGATGCCTTTTTATTTCAAAATTTTCATGTTCAAATAAGGTTTTACACATCCCATTACTATAATTATGTTTCCCATGTATTGAGGGACCACATTTAATAAATAAAACTAGGTATAACATGAATTAAATAATTCACTAATTTCTTTATTAAAATAATAAATCACAAAAACAGTCACAAGAACCAAGGAGCTAATAGTTTAGTGTCATGGATATTAGCTAAATAAAAATTATATTTTATAAAACATGAAAATTTTATCCATAATGGTTCTCTTTTAGACCCTTTACAGATATATCATGTTATAAAATCATCTTCAAAACCCAGGGATTAGAAAACATAAGAAAGGGGTTAGCTCGAATTCATAATATGTTAAAATGCATTTCATAAAAGATTTAAACATAAAAATGAAATATTTTATGAGAAAGTAATAAATAAGAGAATTTAATCCCAAAAGTAATGGATAATAATAATAAATCAGTATGGTTCAATAGAACAACATAAAAAGATCATTATGGATTCATAAAAGAAATTAATATTCTTGGCATCAATTATAAATAATCATATAACATGTGAGAATGATATTAAAGTGAGTAAATATAAAAAAATAAGGCATAATCAAGAAAAAATTGATGAAAATAATAAAAAAACATGGAATGGTTTCACAATCACAGTTATATGAATCATTTACATTATGAACCTTACTGTTCACTAATATATTCACATGTAAAATTATGAGTATAACTAAATTCCAACACACTCAATCTTTTTAAAACAAGATAAATTCTAAAATATTCATATGAAATATTTTGTGTAATTCTCAAATCCAACACATCTATCCTTTGTGAACCTAGATACTCACTTACTTGTTAAACGGTATAATTGTGAACATAACTTAACACCATAACAGTCACCCTTTTTGGACCTAACGTCTCGGTAATCTGTTCACATAACATTTTTATCTAATGAGAAAAAATAATTCACCAAATGCGTTGGAGGGAGATATATGTCCCAACCATCTCATAATTGATACATTTGGTAAATTTATAAAATCAAACATTCATCATCTCATTTAGTACCCAAAGAAAAAAATGGGTTTTATTAAAACATTTAAAATATCCAATAACATAATCATAATAATTTATAGATTATCATATCTCTAATTTTAAAAAAATGGATCATTTTATAATAATATATAAAGGGTGATCAAACCATAACATGATGAAAAATAATCCATGGAGGTTAAATATATGTAAAAATAAAAAATTGTACACAAATTATTTTTAACACATTGAAGTGAAAAATACTTCAAAATAATTTTTTTGCAGGTAACGAGATGAGTTTTGATAAATAATTTATAAAGAGTACCTAATAAAAATTCTTTTTAAAGAAATAATTTCATAAAAATAGATAAGTGAAAATACTTTGAAAGGAATATTTTTAAGATAAACTACAATGATTTGAACCTATAAAATTATTACATCTTTCAATAATTGAAGTCATAATACTTTAATAAAATTTAATTTTAAAAAAAGTATATTTCATAATGGAAACATTAAATAGACATATTTTTCTTCAATAAATGAAGTGTAAATACATTAAAAAAATTACTTTTAAATATAATCATTAATAAAAGAAACATAAAAACATAATTATTTCACTAAAATATGTAGAAATACATTGAAAATTTTAATTTTAAAAGAAATATCTAATAATAAAAAATATAAAAATGGAAAATTATTATCAATAGAAAATTTAGAGTTGATGATAAAACATTTTTATTTTAAAAGGATGGAAAAACATTTTGAATATTTTTAAAAATACATAATTTGAAAACCCTCATCTTTAAAATGATAATAAAATATTTTATTAAAATAAATGAATGCAAATGGTCCATTTTTTTGATAAAAATTTGAGTTTCCATTAAGTAAATGATAATATTGATGGAAATTAGAAACATGAATATGGAAGAAAAATACAATAAAATTAACTGAAATTATTATATAAAAAATGTATTATAACAAAATAATATATTCATTAAGGATGAATAATTTACTATGAAATGTGATTTACACAAAAATGAAGGTGTAAATACAATATAACATCATAATATGATAAAAATCACTCTTGAATGATAATATTCAAATAGTCATTATGACCCAAGGAAAATATTTGACTCATGAAAAAACCATACAACATTTTTAAATTTAGAATCAAAAACCCATGAGAGTTATTAAAAAATTGAATAAAATAAAAAAGATTATAATTATGACATAAAATGAAAATGGGGCAGTATTTACACCATTAAAAATGAGTAGTAGTTTGTATCTTTAACTTTTCTCAGGGTAATAAAACTTGAGACAAATAAATCATTATAAATATCCTATTATTTGAAGTAACTAACCATTGGAAAGGAATTAATGTAAATGAATACTAAATAAATAATAAAAAAATTGTAAATATAATTTTATATAATAATTTTTCTTACATGAATGAGTTTCGTGAATAAAAAATTTAACTCAAATAAAAGAAAATGAGTTATGAAAAACCCTTACGGTTTTAGAAACATTCAAATCTAAACCCTATTAGTGATAGTACATTTAATTGAGCATAAATTAACATTATTTAAATATAATCCATTAAATTCATTCTCAAATTAGAATTATATATAGGATATAAAATAAATTGGGTGTATAAATAAAATACATGTCACAATGAAGGGAAATTGTGATAGAAACCCTTATCATGTTTCATTTATTAGTTGATCATACTCAAATATCCTTCAAAAAAATGAAAAAAATAAAAACTATTTGATAAAATTACTCATAAATATTATCCTTTTATAATCCTTATTATTATTCCATATCATTAGTTTATTAATTAAATACAGTATATTTTTACCATTAGGTGTTAATAACTTTAACTATTTTGTGCACGTTTAATAATTTTTATATCATCCCATATAATATTATATGATTTTATTTAATTATATATCATTCAATAAACATTAATATATAACTAATATTGTTTTAAAATGTTTTTGTTTCATTACATGTGTTTTTTGGTTATGTTATATGAAAACCAAATTGATAACAGTATATTTCAGTAATTTTAGAGAATGAAAAAGTTGCATTAATATCAAGATAAAAGAATAATATAATATTTAAAAACCCATATAATAATACTCATTTTCATAAAAAATAATAATATTATTATTTTTCATGTTCCCGTAGTCAACCATAATGATATTTTGAACTATTTTCATACAGGTAGTTAAACCCACCGAAACGTAAACACTCTTTAACTTAATTGGAGAGTATGTTTAAGATGGCGTTTCTTTTAAATTAATATCATTATCTAATAATAATGGTGTTTTTTATATATTTTTTACGGTGAACTGTTTTTTAATATGTTTTTAATATAAATGATAATCTAAATTAAAAATAAAAAATGTTTCAATATGGAGCCATCCATCTGCATGTACACGTGATTAGTGTTCCGATTTCACAATGTATGGGAGGGGTAGAGATGGATATTAAATTCATATTTTAGAATCATATTTTTATAATAAATATTATATTACCTCATAATTACCACAATTAATATAATCCTTAAAAAGGTAATGAATAATAAATGACTTTGCATCGTGGTGGTGATGGTATAGGAAACAGAATAATAATGTTATTTTGTTTTTCTATATGGATAAAAATCATATAATAAGGAAATGAAATAAATATAAAAAATATCAGTATACTATTTATTCTTAATTATTCATATTATTATGTTTATAACATATTTAGATTTTGACATCTAGAATACAAGCTTAAGTAGATATTACAGTAATGTAGGAGACTTGATTTTTCCCTTGATGTTCCCAATAAATTGAAGGGATTATGCTAAATATGAGTGACCAGGGGAATATGCCTGTGCGATATAGTTATATGAAGATAAATAAAAATATTTTCTAGAATTAATTATATATATAGATAAGTTTTTAAATGATATAAGTGATCTCATTTTATAAGAGAAAAAAAGTGATCATTTGGAAACTCCTCATATATTTTAATAATTCCTTAACACTATTCCAAGGTAAATGGATTAAATGATTCAATTTTGTTGAGTGTGGGATGTATCTGGGTTGATAAATACTCAAAAATTTCTTTCAACACATGTTTTAAACATTTTATACATCTTTTACCATTATTTTTTATCATTTTACTCTTATATTTAATATATCAAACTAGTTTTTAACTAAGTTATTTTATGTTTTATTTAACATATATCATAATACATATAACAAAATTTGGGAGATCTAGAATTAATTTTCACATATATTTATTCAAATTAAAATTATAAATATTATGAATTTATATTTTCAACTAAAAAATATTATGTGTAGAAAAACTTCTTCATTAGAAAAAAGCCATTATTACCATTATGAATTCATAATATTATTTAGTGTTGATTAAAAATTAAATTATTTTTATTATGTTAATATAATTCTGTATAAATATTTTTATAATCATTATTTAATGCAATTCAATTGAATTTATTTGATATATATATATATATTAATAAAATAATAATGTTTAAATAGTTGTTTCACCATTATCATTGTAATTAGTATTAATTCCAATAATCTTAATTTTATAACTAAATTTTATTTTTGAAATAATAAATAATGTGATAATTATTATTTAAAATATAAGAAGTTATTTTTCTAAGTTATCATTCTATGTGTAGAAATTTTAATACGAATGTTAGCACTTGTAACATGTAAAAACATGTTTTGCTTTCGAAGATTATTTTTAACAAAAAAGGATTTTTTATTATGATTTATTTATCAATTCCATTAATTAAAATTAGATTAATATATTTATAATTAATAAAAATATTATTAACAATAAATTAAATAAAAATAATAATTTCATTATTTTATAATTAATTAAACAAAATAGTCAAACAACAATTTCCTTTAAATCACTATATAATTTTTCAAAAGGCTGGCCATGGATTATTAAATTGATCATTGTATTTTAAAATTATTTAATATATTTATAATATATAATTTTATAGGGAAAATTTCTCAAAACTTTTAGTTTATTCATATAATAATTTCATTTCATAAAACTAATGTTATTTTTTAAAATCTATATTTTTTACTATTCTTTTAAAAAAGTGCTATTTTAGGGACAAACTCAAAAATAAACACTAATATAATTTTATTGGGTGTAATATAAAAATGTATTTTAATTTATAAAATTTTAATTCTAACATTTTTAAATTTTTATTTTTAATGTAAAATATAAAATATAATGAAAATGAATTTTATTAAAAATAACCTCTGGAATATTAAAATATATTTATTATGTACCTTTTAAAGTGAATAATTATTAATTATTTTCTATATTAGTGTATATTATTTATTTTTTATAAATTATTTCTTAATATGTATTTGGTTTTTTATGTTGTGTGTATAATGTGACACAAGTTATATAACATATCATACATTTTATAGGTTCCAAAATCTCAGTTCATTAAATACTACACCAATTAAATAAACTTTTCCTCGCAATTTTAATTATTACCCATTAATATATCTAGGATAGGGTATTGTAAAATTATTTATTGTTCTATATACAACATCCAATTGGACACCTACCTTACTATCTTATGAAAGATTACCATACATATCATTCCTTTAAAAAACATTGATTTATATACCCTAATCATATATTTATAGGGTATATCTTCCCCAAAACTACATAAGTCTAAAATAAATAAACAATAGTAAAATTTTGTATTCTTACAAAAACTAATTCTATATTTAACACTCAAATGGTAATAGCCACTAGTTAATAAAATCACATTGTATAATATATATACCATAATTGAAAAAATGTTATAAAGTTCACCCAAAATCAATTATCATCAATCCTAAAGATCTAGATACTATATGGATAACATTTCAAAATTACCCAACCCTTTATACTCACAATTTTATTCATAAACTAAACCTAAAAAATTTTACATCCCTTAAACTAGTGTTCTTAAATAGTTATCTCTAAAAATAAAAACCTATAAAAATATATTAATAATGATAAAACATGTGAGCAAGATATAAAAGTGTATAATACATTAAAAATAAATAATAATATTAAAAACATTGCATAAAAAGATTAAAAACATGAAAATGAGGAACAATAATAATCATAAGATTCATTATCATTGTGAACCTAGATACTAGTTAACCTGTTCACATATAAAATTTTGAATAGAGAAAAATAAAATCGCACTCATTGTTTTTAAACCTAGATAATCACTACTATATTCAAATATTAAATTTTGAGAATATCTTAACTCTTTCACACTCAACCATTCTAAATCTAGCACCAATATAACCTATACAGACATAAAAGTGTGAGTAGGGATTAATATTGCCACACTCACCCATTTCTAAACTAGCTACTTGAAAACCTATTTGAATAGAATATTAATCTCTTGAGATAAAATCCTTTTCCAAATATATTAGTGGAATATATAGTTAACACTATTTTAAAAATATAAAAAATAGTGTCCCTATTTAAAATAATAATTCATGATCATATAATGAACTCATGGATGAGGAATGTGTTTCTTAACACACTCATAAATATCATATAACATGATTTAATGAAATAATATCATATAATAACTCACATTTTCAAAAATAAATCATATCATGGTAACATATAAAGGGTTATAAAAATATAACTTCAATAAAAGTAAACATTGGAAGGAATATATAATAAAAAATTCAAATGTTTTTAAATTAACCAATTCAAAAATTTGAAGTAAAATAACACTCAAATAGAATTTTGTTAATGGAATAAGAACAGTGTTGAAAACCATTTAATTAATATTTTTTAAAAAAATATTCTATGAAAACAAATAAATATTTTAAAACAGAGAAGTGATAATACATTAAAAACAATTCCTTTTAAGAGAAACACTTATAATATAAAAATGAAAAACACATAATTATTTTGATAAAAATTTAAAAATACTATGAGAATTGATACTATTAAAAAGAATAATTTGTGAAGGAAACATAGAAAATACATAATGTTTTTTAATTAGTTAAGTGGAAATAAATTCAAATCATTTACATTTAAGAAGAATATTTAATAATGTAATCTTGAAATAGTTATAAATATTTCCATAAAAGATGTAGAAATATATCAAAATTTGTTTTTTTAATAACAATCATTAATAATGGAAGATTCAAAAAGGATTAATGCATATCAATAGATAATTTACTTTGGATGACAAAATATATTTATTTTTAATGGATTTAAAAATATTTTGAACATTTTTAAATATCCTTTTATTGAAAACCAATATCTTTAAAAGGATAGAAAAATCATTCCATTAGAATGAAATAATGGGAAAAGGATTATTAGAAATAAAAAATAAAGTTCTCATTAGAGAAAGAATAATATTGGATGAATGTAAAAACATGAATATAGAGAAAAAATACAATAATAGTAATGTAAAATATTCTTAACAAAATGAGTTTTATCAAAATAATATAGTCTTCAAGGAAATATAAATTTTTGAGACACATGATTTTCCATAAAATGATGGTGAAAAATATAACATAAAAATATCATAGATTAATTAAATCAATATTGAAAGATAATATTTAAATAATTGTGATTATGACCAAAGGAAAATATTTGTTTCATGAAAAACAATTATATATATTGTAACTTTTGAATCAAAAACCAATGAGAGGTATAACATTAAATAAAACATCGAATACCCTGAAATATGTGATTATAATGACAAAAAATGAAAATTGTAAATTATTTACTTCATTTAAAAGGAAACATGGTGTATAGATTATACATGTCTCAAGGTATTCAAGCACGAGACAGAGAAACACTTAAAATATCACAATCATTTCTGTAATTATCCTTTTGAAAGAAATTAATGTGAACAAATTGTAAATCTAGAGAACTAAATATAGAAATAAAATTTTATAAAATAATTCAATATAGAATAATGGAGTTCTAGAATAAAAATTATAATATAGAAAGTAAAATGAGTAATGAAAAGTAATTATAGAATTAGAAACATTAAAATAAAAACCTCTTATAAGAGTGGGGTTTTAATTTAACTTAAAATATAATGATTTTAAGATAACTCGGGATAGGGTATATTAAATTATATGTACATACACCACAAAAAATTAAATTGATCACATAAATACAATAAATTTCTTAATGTAGGGAGACTGAGAAGAAAAATCTTACATAGTTCCTTTGGTTATTCATTCAAATTCTAACATCATATCAAATAAACCTAGATAAAATAATATCATGTTTTAGAAGAATAATCATCAATATTATAATTTTATATTCCTTATTACAATTACTTATCATAAGTATGATAATTACTTATAACTTATTATGAAAATCATCTGTTAATAAGTTTAAATATTTTTCCCATGTTTAATAATTCTTATATCATTACCACATATATGGTATCAAATATTGGGGAATCAAATACCCCTGACTACCAACAATTCACACCATTTTGGTGGGTAGGTTTATTATTTCCCATGGAGGGGTTGACTGGTATACACCAAAAGGTGGGAATCCCTCTCTTAAGTGGGAAGTTAGTGGATGGATAAGGATTTACTGATGAGCATCAAGGATAGTTGGTGATCTGGCTATGGTTGTGTATATATGAACATGAATTAGATAGGTTCCTAATGATGGATATAAGTTAAAGGTGGGTGTAAATATGGAGATAGTGAGGAACATAATGAGTAGGGCCAGAGATATGGATGTTTAGAAGAGGATATGGGTGGATGGCCACTGATGATAAAGGGGATCGATGGATGGAATGAGGTGAATAGAGTGTTTCATGAATAGTTGACTGAATTTCTAGAGGAGGTGGCTATTGAGGAACTCATGAGCAGCATTAATATTGGGGAGGATTCATGTATATCAAGTTTATGGGCTAGTTACATGCAACTTTATGGGCTATGTGCCTTAATAAATCTATTTAGATTTAAAGTTTCCTATAATATGTGGGTTTTAGTTCAGTTTTTGGGACCTTAGGTCTATAATTATTTGGTCTATTATTTTTCTAGTACTATGGGAACTGTAATGGATTAATCTATACACAAATAAAATTGGGTTTTTCCTTTATTTAATAAAAATTGGTATGACCCCATCATGTTTAAAAAAATATTTTGAAATAATTACTCGTAACATGATATCATGATAATTTTTCAGATATCATTTAATATTATGTAATATAAAATTTTATTCAAAAATTTATTATAATTTTATTCTATAGGTGTTTCTTTTTGTTATGTGAAAAATGAATTGATAATGACTTATTTCAATAATTTTATCAAATTAAAATTTTAATTTATTTATATGTTAAACACATAAGTATATTATTTCCATAACAATATAACAATAATTATTTTCTTAATATATTATAATAATAATATTTTTCATTTTCCCATTGTGATTCGAAATCTTATTTTGTAGCATTGTTTGGGGGGTTCTTAAACTGACCCAATCATGAAAATAGTTAAACACGATTGGAGAGTATGGTTGAGGGGTATTTCATTTGACAAAATATCTTTTTTACGGAATCATATTGATATTTTTTTATTTTTTCAATATTTTTTACCATATGAGAATAATTTTACATAATATATCATAAAATAAAATAAAAATGGAATATTTTTAATTGTGGAGGTGGTAATCCCTACATATACATGTTTAGTGTTCCTGTTTCACAACCTATTAGAGGGAGTGAAGGTGGATATAAAATTCATATTGAAAAAACATAATTATAAGAGATATATTATATTAATTTATCATTTCAAATATAAATAAATTCCATGAAAGGATGTATAGGAAAGAAAATGATGTTTCTTCATGGAGGTTATAGTTCGATCAATGCACTAATGATGTAATTATTTTTCTATAAACTAGAATTAAATTAATAACTAATTGTTGTACCACTAACATAGAAATGTATAAGAATACTAATGATATTTAATTAATCATATTTATATTATGATAATATATTTATAAAAGTTAGGATAAGAATAAAACCATAATATGTGATAACACTTACGTTGGAAACTTGGTTTCCTCTTTGGAAGATCCCTTGATATTGATGGACTTAGGTTGACTATGAGTGAAAAGGAGATTAGTTTTATAAGAGAGGATAATATTAAGGGTAATAATTATTAGTTTCAAGTATTAATTATAATTTTATGTATGTTTTTTAATGTGTGCAAGTGATCCCCTTTTATAAGTGCAAAATGGAACTTTTTGAAACATCCCTTATATTTTAATAATTCCAAGAAACTATTCCAATTTCAATGGATAAAATTATTTAAAATATAAAGTTTTTAGTGTAATTGGGTCATTAAATACTAATAAATTCTATTCCACACATGTTTTAAACATTTTATAAGTATTTTTCCATTATATTTTCACATTATCCTATTTTACTTTTAAACTATGAAACTAGTTCCTAACTAAGTGATTTTATGATGTATTAAACATATAACATAACACAAATTACCAAATATGGATGTTATAGAAAAAAAATTAAACATATATTTAATCCAATTCAATTTTTAAATATTTTAAAATTAAATTTTAAATTAAATAAGATAATGTGTGGAAAAACAATTTAATTGTAAAAATGAAATTTTCACCATTATAGATTTTCAATCTTATTTAGTATTTATTACCAATTATATTATTGTTAATATATTTATTTATCAATTTATAAATCATATTATATATATTATTTAAATTTCATTTAATCTAGATATATTTCTTGATATTAATAAGAGAATAATTTATAAATAATTGTTTAACCATTATAATGGTAATTAACATTAAAACTAAAAATATAAATTTTATTCATAAATATAACATTAAAAATATTAAATAATATGAACTTTATTATTTAAAATATAATAAACTTTTAATAAATTTAAAATTCTACATTTATGGAAATTAACCATAACATTAGTGCATATAACGTATAAAACCTTGTTTTTTATAATGTTTTTTATGAAAGATGATATTTGATTATGAGAGAATTAGAATTTCCCTCGAATCCAATGATTTTAAAATTATTATTATTATTCCAAAAAAATATTAATTTAACAATAAAATAAATATAAAACATACTTTAATCATGTCATTATAAAATAAAAAAACAATCAAAAAATAGTTTTCATTAAATCACTATATAAATTTTCAAAATATTGAGAATTATTATATAAATTAAACATAGTATTTTAAAAATAGTTATTATAATTTATAATATAAATTATTTTTGGAATAATAATTAAAAAAATTAAATTTATTTTTAAAATAAAATTATATTAGAAAAATTTTAACATTTATAAAAGAATAACTTATTAATATTCCACTAAAAATTGATTATTTATGAAAAATATCAAAAATATACCATAAGATAAATTTTCTATGAGGAATTGAAAATTTAATTTCAATTTATCAAATTTAAATTTTAAAATTTTAAAATTTATCTTTTTAAAATAAAATATTTATTATAAAAAATGAATTATATTTGAAAATATAAATTCCAATATAAACTAATTTTAATTATTTTCTCATTTAAGGTAATAAATAATATTGATTTACTATATTAGTGTTTATTATAGCTTTATTAATAATTTTTTATTAATATTTTCTAGTTTTTTAACATTGGGTATAATTTGTGATACATTTTGTGGATCATAGTATGTATTTTATAAATACAAAATATTAGGTCTTTAAATTTCACTCTCATTAATGCCTTCCACAAATATTTTTGTACACCTTTTATACTACCATGATTTTCCCATGATTTTCCTTATTAATATTTTTTAAAAAAATCCATCACCATTTCCACTCAAGGGTATTCGCCTAGTTGTACTTATCCTTCATTGATTGGGTACTTCCATGAATCTATCCTTCACTACTTAAAAATGTGATTTAATGTAATGAAATTCATTCTCATATTTTTTTAATCTCTGTGGAATAGGAATTCATGTACATAATATGAATATGATGGGTGGTCCTAGAATTATATACCCCTCTAATGTATTGGGTAATGTATTCATCTCACGAGATACCATATATAGTGCATGGGTGTTAATCCAAATAACAGTATGATTGTAAAAACCCAGATCTTCCTTTCAGGTATGAATCTTGTTTTCTGGTGTTTTTGAGAAAAAGAGGAGTTTCTGGAAATTTCTTGAGTACACACCGTGTACTTATAAATTATACTCCATCTACTGGCCTTGTAATGTCCAAGTACATGGTCGTATGGGGTGACCTGGAGGCCACCTAAAGTGGGGCCTAGTAAAGAAAAGTACACGTTGTATACTTTTAAAATAAAAGTCGTGTACTTTCTTGTTTTTTCATTAAATGGATCGGGGTCACGTCTAATGGACAGAACGCACTTCTTCTTCATCCTTCTCAGCTAGAAGTTTCTGTACGGCTGCGGATCTTCTTCAAACCCTAAACTCACCGTCCATTCTCCGAATCGAACTTCGTCAGTTGCGTTGGGATCGCATCGGTGATTTCTCCCTTCTTCTTGAACTTCATCTCCTGATTCCTCCTCTTTCACAAGATATCCTCAGTTGAACATTTTTATCATTTTGGTATATCTACTACGTTCTAGTGTGATTCAAGGCCTGAGGTTCACGTATATTGATCTCAAGATTCTAAGGTAGGTGTTTTGTGCCTTTCTATAGTTAGTCTTTGAGTTATTTATGTCCTCCAGTTTATTACTACCAGTCTTCTATTGTTTACTTGTGTATGGTATTATTACTGCTTCCATTATTATTATATATTGTTTCTGTTGTGTTACTCTACCAATGAGGGAATAGTTTCCCTACTATCACACCCAAGTCCCTCACTGCTAGTCAACAACCTCTGGCATTTGGGGAAATGTGCTTGATGCCATGTGACCAATCACGTACGGGGCACCTCTGGGTGGCACCTGGAACCGGGATGTTACAAAGTGGTATTAGAGGGATTATTTTCTTCTTGACTTACTGTTTGGAGCCTATATCCAGGTATAGAAAAGAATAGTTACTTGGTAATAATTTGTTCCTAGGAGTAGCTAACTCATGTACAGGGAAAATCTAATCTACCTTGTTATTTCAATTTTTTAATTTTTCAATTTTATAGTTGATTTGATTTCACCTTTGGGTGATTCACATGTTTTGTGCTCTTATCACTGATAATATTGAGGTTCTATTTCTATTGTAACCTGATGATATGAGGGTATTACATCTCATACATCATATAGGAACTTGCTAGAGATCACATGTCATTTATTCTTGCTATTCCATTTAGGGTGCATTAGTGATTTCATGTTGTTGTGATAGATGTTGTGCTAGATATGCATGTTGTTGTGATAAATGCCTTGATAGAATACCTACTATTTGATAGAGTATTGGATTATGTTAGGGTTGTTTGAATGAACACCAAACTTTGGTTCTTTAGGTGTTATGGGCCCTCGTGGATCAGAAATTAGCGGATCGTTTCCTTGTAATTCTTTGCTTATAACATGTATAAGATTCCAAGCTTTGATTCGCGAGGAGTATGCCCCCCCATGGATCGGAATATGTCACATTAATGATCGTTTCAGTGTTTTTCTAGGATTTCAGAGTAGTTTCTGAGGCTTAATTTCTAGAAAAACCCAAAATACATGGCATGTAGTGATGAATACATGCCATGTGTCCTTCTGTTCGGGAAAGAACTATTTTTCTTAAGTACACACCGTGTACTATATATACACATCGTGTAGTCTCTAGATGTTTCACTGGTTGTGTGGGTAGAGACACGGGGTTGTGAAATCTTTGGTGGAACATGCCATTTACCAGATGTACATGCCTCTTTATAGAGACCATGTGTCTGGCCGTGTGACTAACGACATGAGTGGATGATGGGTAGCTAGTACACACCCTATATGTTGGAAGAACATGATTTGTAAAGTTATCTATGTAACCGACCATGTGACTAACAACACAGGTTGGTGAAGTTCTTTCAAGTACATGATGTGTGTGGCACAAACATGTCGGTTAGTCTTGTTTTAGGAGAACCATGTGGGTTAGTTGTGTAGAAGAACTCGGAAAAGGGAACACGATTCAAGTACACGCCGTGTCTTGGTAGAAAACCCCGTGTGTATGGGGTGTTACACGGACAGGTTTTGTTTGAGTACACACCCATGTGAAGTCTTAAGGGAACAAACAGTTTAGGTATTATACATGTCGTGTACCCATGTTTTGAAAAAAATTAATTCTTTCTTTCTCATGTTCCCTTCTTACACTTCTGGTTTTCAGTCCTTGATAATCTAGATCTAAGGTGTGTGCTTGACCTTGTAGAGTCATGCCACCAAGACGTACTCCGGTTGTATTCCAGTTATAGGGCAGTGATCAGACACTGAACATAGCTGATCAGAGACTACTAGCAGATACTCCAATTTTTCCAGTCTTGGCACTAGCTGTCATTTCGGACACAGGTGCTGATACACAGTTTCCAAAGGTCTTTATGAGGTTCAGGTGGACCTTCCATGGAGTAGCATATCCTGCCCCTTCTATGGCGTAGATAACATGAGTTTTTTAGCAACAGCATTCTCCCACCTTCACAGGGGGCGGAGGACCTCAGGCTATAGAATCAGGGTTAGAGTCCATGCTTTAGATCTTCGAGCATCTAGAGATGCCTCCAGAGAAGAGGGTAAAGCTGGATATGTATATGCTTTGGGATTCCGCCAAGAGATGGTGGTATGTGATCTCACAGGAGGGACGCTAGTAGTTTGTGGATTGGTATGAGTTCCAGCATGCCTTCTATGGCTACTTTTACCCCGAGACTCTGAGGATTGATCGAGCCCAGGAGTTCATGAGTTTGGAGCAGGGTACTCTTTCTGTTATGAAGTATTCTTATATCTTTATAGAGTTGTAGCGCTTCATGCCCATCCTAAGAGGTGATGAGTTATTCCTGGTAAGAAATTTTTAGGATGGTCTCAGGCATGATATCCAATCTTAGGTGAACATATTCAGGTAGACTTCCATCACTTCTATAGTCAAACATGAACTGATCACAGAGCACAATCTGAGGGATTCTGGAGTTGTGAGCCAGGACGGCTCGACATCCGGAGTTGGTATCCCTCCTACTAACAGCAAGAAGCGCCACAGGGAGTCTACGCGCAGAGATTCAAGGAGATGATATACATCTTCTGGTAGCCAGGTAGTGTGCTACTAGTGCGGGAAGAGCAAGCATACAAGTCCACATTGCCCGAGAGACCCAGTGGAGTGTCGATCATGCGGAAAGATGGGTCATATTCAGTGATTCTGTCAGATATTCTCACCAACAGCCGGTGACAGGGGTTATTCTATGACTCCTCATTCAGGAGAAGCACTATTATTTTCTCATTAGTCAGGGAACTGGAGTTATTCCAGCCATTCAGGCTGAGGTGGAGGTCGCGGTCATGGTATTCAGTCACTAGGTTTTCAGTGACAGCAGGGTGGATCAGCTCAGGGTGGTCAGGCAGGGTCACAGGGACACGGTGCAGGTCCGACTTTTGCAGTGAAGCAGACCCAATAGGAGTAGGATCTTGGACCCGCTACAATATGAGGTACGATCCTAGTAGCCTAAATTTAAGTTTATTCACTTTTCAATACTGGTTCTTCCCATAGTTTTATATTTTTTTGCGGTTTTGGAGAGCCTTGGTCTCTATATATTTTCTTCTACTGATGTTTTTATGTTGGATACTCTGTTGGGGGAAAGAACGGCTATTGTACGTCAGTTCAAGGAGTGCCCTCTTGAGGTCGGTGGGGTTCACTTCTTATGGGACTTTTATTTCTTAAATATTATGGGCTATGATGTCATTTTTGGGATGGACTGGCTAGTTCTCTTCCAGGTAGTTGTCGATTGCTATCATTGTAGGGTGAGTTTCATGTCACCAGAGGGTAGATCCTTTGTACATAAGGGTCAATGGGATGTTCAGGCGAGCAGAGAGGGACTCAAGCATCATAGGTTGGTAGGATTTATAGGCTATATTTCTATTCTATATCTGGATGACCAAGGGAATTCATATATGGACTTTCCTCCAGTGGTATATTCTTTCAGGGATGTCTTTCCAGATAAATTTTCAGGTTTTCCTCAGGAGTGAGAGGTAGAATTTTCTATTGAACTTGTTCCAAGAGTGGCACCAGTGTCCATTCCTCCTTATAGGATGCCTACACCAAAGTTACAAGATCTCAAGAAGCAGTTAGAGGAGTTTCAACCTAAGGGTTTCATCTGACCTAGTACTTCTCCTTGGGGTTTTTCTGCCTTATTTGTGAAGAAAGCAGACAGTACCCTTATAATTTTTGTAGATTATCGAAAGTTGAACTAGTTGAAAATCAAGAACTAATATACCTTGCCAAGGATTGATGATCTCTTTGATCAGCTTCAGGGATCCTGGGTATTCTCGAAGATTGACTGGTGATCTGGTTACCACCAATTGCGCGTTAGACCATCAGATATACCTATTACAGCCTTTCAAATCAGGTATGGTCTATACGAGTACTTGGTTATGTCATTTGGTCTCGCGAATGCACCTAATGTTTCTATGGAACTAATGAACCAAGTGTTCCATCTATACTTGGATTATTTTGTGGTAGTATTCATGGATGATATCT
This sequence comes from Viscum album, assembly GCA_963277665.1. Lineage (NCBI taxonomy): Eukaryota > Viridiplantae > Streptophyta > Magnoliopsida > Santalales > Viscaceae > Viscum > Viscum album. The sequence goes on from OY728155.1 coordinate 2,012,293,142, forward strand.
TGGTGTACTCTCACACTCGACACAACTATGCTACCCATCTTGAGATTATTTTGAGTACATTGAGAGAGAATCATGATGCATCATGTTGGAAAAAGGAGTTAAACTGATTGCTTTATCAGAATTTTACCATTATAATTTCTTGGAAATTATCCTTGACCTATGTTTATGATATAGTGTTTTAAGTTGTTTCAATATTTTCCAAGTTTTGATTATAATGCTTTATCATGAATTATCATTCATGTTCTAATATTCCCCATTGTTATGCATGTTTTCTAACTTGTATTATCCTATTCATGTTATTTCGTGTTTATTCCCTTATTGGGCTTTATATCTCACCATTTTCTTATGTATTTCCCCAGGTTATCCTATGCAATTTTAAGTACGATGGAAAAATATAATCATGTCAAAGAAGTTTTCCATAATGTTGTTGTATCTCATGTTATAAGTTGTTATGTAATGTACCTAATTCCCAAAGAAACTATAATTATTGATCTTTCGGGTTGTATTAAGTGTAATTTCATGTAATAAATCCTGTATTAATGTGAAATAAGGAATAGTTTTCATATTTGGTATCAAAGGAAAGGTTTAGTTATTTTGGGAATTGTATTAGAAAACTCCAGTGAAAGCCATAAAGAATAAGACTAAGTATAAGAAAACACCACTAAATTTTGGTACTGATATATTTATTGTTTTATAAATAAAATAAATCCTTACTGAAAACTATAGGTGGATTCGGCACAGATGTACATAGGGGTAACAACTCCAACAAGGTGTCTCGGGCCTGACTTGGGGTAACTTGGTATATGACAACTGTAACATCCCAGGAAAGTAAAGAATATGAAATTTTAATATTTTTTAATATTTTTTAATTAAATATCAATTTTACTTTAAAGGGGACACTATGTTCGATGGAGTACCCAACCCACAATAACAGGATTCTTTGAAATCTTACATTGCACACAACTTTGAGTCATACTAAAAAATAATGATATAATATTATTATTTTAAACGTTAGTTAACACCTAGTCATTGTATTGGTGGGAATGAAAAAACTAATTAAAATGTGATTATAGATGTTTTTTAAAAGTCTTTACATTTATCCAAAAAAAAATAGAGGCTTAAAATAATAATGAATCATATTTTAAGCATGAAATACTTTAATATTCTTTAAAAGGTCCTTTTACCATCTTTTGATAGTGAACCCTTTTTAAATATAGTTTTTGTCAATTTTATATATTCTATTTGAAAAATTAAACTTCTTATTTAGAATCGGGACATAAAAATTTACTTTGGGTAAATTTTTGGTATTTTTCTGATAAAGTTCATTTTTTAATGAATAATGAAAAATACTGCATTTTAAGTCAAAACTACCTTTTCATCTAATTTATTTATATAGCTAGATTTTTATTTTAATTGGTTTTAAAGTGTAATTGGATTATATTTTTACTATTTAATCCAATTTTGGTCATTGGAAGTAATTTCACTCTTAAATTGGACATAAACACGTGTTAATCTTTTAGTACTTTTTACTTCTTAAAAATACGCTTTTTTGGTTTTGACAACGGGAATTAATTTCTAAATTAATTTCTTACAATTATGTGTTTTGAATTTGGAAAAATGGATTCCATATTTAAAATTAGGAGGTCCAAATTTTGTAAATAGGTAAATTTTATTTTTAGACATTATAAATAGTAACTTCAGTAAATATTTTATTTACCATGGTTAAAGGGTAAATCTGACAAATAAGAGTAAAAAATAATATTATAATAATGTTAAATTACCCTAAAACATTTCCTAACCCTATAGTATGAGATATTTCCGACCATGGTCATCCTTAGGTCTATTTTAGGACCTCATAGAGCCACTTGTGTGTGAAAATGACATTTAATTACATTTAATTTAAAGTTAAGGAAAATATAACCTAAAAATATATCTTTTGGTAAAACAATTATATGGATTTATATAAGTGATATATTTAACTATAAATATTCATTTTAAATATAAAAATATTTCCTACATCATGGTATTTTATTTAAATTTTATATACATTAAATAAATAAATTTAATTATGACATAATGGGGATGCAGTGATTGATTCATTAATAAAAGATTCAAATAAATGATATTATAAATGTAAAAAATAAATGTAATTTTTTATTTTTATGTCATACAAGAATTTTTTAGATGATATTTACATGCTATATTTTTATTAATAAAGTTTTTATAAGTAATAAAGTTTTTATATATTTTAAAAAAAATCATGATATAAATAGTGTCAAAATTGACATAATTCATATTTTAAAATATAAAATATTTTATTAAATATTTTAAAATTCAAAAAAAATATAATATTTTTCCAAAAAGTTATCATAAGTATAAAATTTTATTATTGAATCTTTAATTGGATATTTTTCATGTTTTGGTAACTATTTTGATTCTCAAAGTGTTAAATGCTTGATAAAACGGTAAGAGTAAAAAAAGGTTAGATAAAAAAGATAAGGATTAAGAAATATCCAAAACCTGTCTAATTATTATTGGATGATTTTATTTAGAATTATATTCATCTTATATTAGAAATAACATAATTTTGACTCATTTATAATTGAAATATAATTTATAATAAAATATTAATTCAAGATATTGTTTTAGTGCCCCTCCTCCCTCTTATAAAAGGCCACCACCTCTAACCCTTACTCACACCACTAAAGCCCCCTTGGATCATCCAAACTCTACCCAAATAAGCTAAAAACGTCCATTTTTTACTCCTATAATGCTTACCTTGGATATAATTAAACTCAATAAATCCTTTTGGCTCAAATCAAAGGGAGTTACCCAATTTAGAGGTAACGTCTTCCCTCAAGTTCTTTTATTTTATTTTACTTCTTCACTCCCTATTCTATTCTTATTATTTGATTACATAATAACACTAGTATCCTAAATATACTAGGATTTTCTTATGATAATTATTCAAACTACACTTCCACACACCTCCATCTAATTGATACGAACATATTGTTTCTGTGTACAGCAAACTACTACCTCACAAAATGATGATTGTTCGATTTTTCCCTACCACTTATCATGGTTTCTATTATGATGGAACTGTATTTATATTTGATATATGTTATATTTATATTGTATCTATGCTTCTGTATTTCTCATTTATATCATACCTTTATAGTTTTCATAATGGGTAAATACGATAATTTCATTTGAGAAAGTGCGGACTACCGCCCCCTCAAAGTGATATGACTCGTTCATTCCATACGTGGAACTTATAAAGGATGGAGTTAATGAAATTATATGTTATATTATACTGTAATTATAATATACTTATGTATCTTTATGTTTTCAATCTATTAAATACAAAATAGAAATAAAAGTAGCGTTCGTGTGTACATACGGCTTACCATCTCCATGAACAGTGCATTTCATTTCTTATCTCCAAATGTTATGTACTATTATAAATACATATATATACTGAATATATATGATATATATATATATATATGATATAAAAATCATGAATATTATTCTGTAGATAATGGAATTTTGACAACATGGACAATTTGTAATTATAACAAGTTCGTTTTTGACTCAAGTACGAAATATCGACAAAACGACCAATGTTAAATTAAATGATTATATAATGTTTATAACATTGTAACAAGTGATATAAAAGGAATAATAAACTTTAAAAATGTTCTGAATCAATTATAAATTAACTTCAGTTTATTATTCAGGAGATTAAATAATGAACGAGTCAAGTGAGACATGAGGTAAGGGACTTTGTCTCAATCACCTTTCATTAAGGCATATTTTGATTTAGACATGACTGCATTTTATATGGTGTATAAACCCCTTTTAGTTTTAATTTAATTCAAAGGGAATATTTTTCTATGAAGTGTTTTAATAAATGAAAAAATGAATGTTTCTTTTTAACGTACATGTCGACAACAACCTTTCTGCCGCCATGAGCATTATTTGTTATTTGGCTTCCTTAACATGTTGTAATATTTTTAAAAGGAAAATAAATACCATATACCCTTTTTACATATTTTGGTATTGAAAATGGTTTTGAAAAATTATTGATTATGTCAATATCTTTAAATGTTATATTGTGACTGTAATATGGAAATGTTATCTTTTATTTATGCTTGTTTTAAGTGTTATGATTATGTTATAGTTCTTGGGAATTGTTTATGTATATGGGTGGATCCGTGACAAAACTAGGGAGGGTGATCCCAATATAGCTCTCTAATTCATTGGGTAACTTGATGGAGGTAAATGTTAATTTTTCTCCTAATAGATTTAGGGAATATACCGTGATGGGTATTCCAAAAGTAACTCCCTACGTAGCTGTAAAAGCTATAATGTAAGTATGTTATGGATTCCACAAGTTAACTTTATGATTTATGATTTCTATGTGTTATTCATAAATCTTATGATTTTGTGTGGTATGTTAAAGATTGAAAATTATGATTTCATTGATTTGTATGTATTTATGTACTAATGTTTTATTTCGTTGTTTTATAACCCTAACTGAGCTTTTTATACTCATCCCAAGTTTTTGAAATGTTTTTCACATGACTTAAAGTGGAATATAATCAAGGATGGGATCAAGGAAAAGTAATGTTGTTTAAAACATTTAACTAAACATGTTTCATTTATTTTAAGAGTTTTTATTTTATGAAAAAAATGGATACTGAGTAGAAGTGTCTACATATAATATTCAATTTGGTATGTATAAGTTATGACCTAATTCTCTAAATCTCTAAAACTAAAAAGATACTCAGTGTGAATTATTAAATTAATTCAAGATTATGTAATGTTTAAGGCTGGGGACTTATAAAAATGGGTCTTACTGCGCACTTGGTTTGACACTCCCAAGGTATATGCTTCGGTAAATTCATAAGATAATTAAGAAAAGTTATTAAGGGAAAAAAATTCTCATAAGATTATATGTTAGGAAATAAATCATGGATAACATATATTAAAGCCAACAAATTCATAAGTTATGAAAATACATTCAATTTATAGGTTATTCCTTTAATGTCATTGGATCCCCCATTTATGTGTTTAATAGTTTAAAAATAATCATCTCTGATTTTACTTTTATTCTACCTAATGGCCAGAAATATGAGGAATCAGGTAAATAATAAATATGAAGGGAAATGTGGTGACTACCCCAATAAGGTTCCCAACCCGATTGGAGGCATAATTGCAAACTTTATGGTGATACCCTATCAATTGAATCAGGTTCTAAATAGAAAAATAGATCAAGAAGAACATACAAATCCCCCTAAGAGAGAGAAATCTGATATTTAGTCCTTTATGTGACAAAGTCCTCCGAATTTCAATGGATCATATGAACCCTTAATCACGAAACAATGCATCAACTCCATTGGTAATATCTTCTCCATCCTTTAATGTTATGAGTAAGAGAATGTTATACTGTCTGTTTATTTTAATGTCCTGACCTGGGTGCCACATACCACTGCCCTAATCTGGTTGTTCACATGACCTCAAGTGCACCTCCCCGTACGCCAGAGGCTACCAACTAGCAATGAGGGTCAAATAAGTTGATCATGGGGAAATAATGACCTCTTTTATCAGAGTAATACATCATTAAAAATAAATAAACAATAGAAGAAGAGTATATATAACTATAAAAAATACTAGTTTCTCAAAATAAACAAAGCAGTAATACAATACCCAACTGAAGTAGAAAACATTCTATGCTAATGTACGTGTTATGTGTCTAAAATGAAAACTAAAAATAAAGACACTAAAAACTCCCAAGAGGTTCCTGAACCACACCTATTTCCCTTACCCAAGCTCCATCCCCAATCCACAATCTAATCCAGGGCCTTTACCAATAACTCATTCTGCAACAATAAAGTCTATTTGCGTACCAATCAGGTAGCCCATGTAGGGTGTGAGTACAACTCAGTGGGCCACCACCAATGGTGTCTAAATCAAATCCAGTCAATAATAGTTTATGCAGTTATATAAAGAAATAAATATAATGAAAAAAATAAATATTTTATCACATTATTAAATATTCTGTATTTAACCACATAATCCCTTGGGTTCCTGAGGACAAATAAACCTCAATAATAGATTTGGATTGTGTCGGATTCTGATTTATTCCCAAGGGATATCACATTGGAATGTCCATGTTACCACTCTTAATACTTTTCTAAATTTCCATTTTACTATTCACCATTTAATAATTAATAATTGAATGATCATGGTAACATTCACAATACTTGTCCAAATGTCCATGTTACCATTTACCATTTAATAAAAAATAATTTAATGATAATGTTACCATTCACAACACATGGTCAAATGTCCATGATACCATTTACCATTTAATAACACATAATTGAGTGAGCATGTTACCATTCACAATACTTAGTCAAATTTCCATGTTACCATTTACCATTTAATAAAACATAATTGAATGAGCATGTTACCATTCAAAATACAAGGTCAAATGTCCATGTTACCATTTACCACTTAATAACACATAATTGAATGATCATGTTACCATTCATAATACTTGGTAAAATTTTCATGTTACCATTTACCATTTAAAAAAACATAATTGAATGTGTATGTAACCATTCAAAATACTTGGTCAAGTTTCCTTGTTATTGTTTACCCTTTAATAACACGTAATAAACAACATCACAATATTACACATATCTCAACCACCATTAATTAATTCATCAATTAATTAATCATACTCACAATTTTAATATCTCATAACTAATCTACCATTAATTATCTCATCTCATGACATCAATATCTCATAATTAATATACCATTAGTTATCCCAAATCATATATCTTGTTATGTCATAATTAATTCATTAATTAATTATCTCAAACTAATTATCTTAAAATCTCATAAATAATCCCCTAATTAATTATCTAAAGAAAAAATCCCTAAATATCATAATTAATCCTCCAATTGATTATAAAAATGTAAAACCCCTAAATCTCATAATTAACCCCCAATTTAATCATCAATTTCAATAATAATCCAATTAATCAATTGTCTATAATAACTAACCCAATTTAAGAATTTGTATTTGATAAAGAATGCAATAAATTCTAAAACTTGCATATATGTATCAAAATAAATACTATGTGAATTGAATATTAGACCACCTACCTCAAACTATGATGATTAATCTCCCAACATAAATCTCCAAAATTGAGTAACATAATGACATAAATTTTGGATCCATATCTCAAAACCCTAAATCAAGATTAAAGAAATCAATATATTATTAATCTAGAACTAGAACTACAATCCTAGATCTAGATATCAAAAACTAGATTTAGATATTAACAAAATAGTGGATAACTTCTATCAAAAGATCAAGAGAATGAAGGATGATGAATAGGGAAGCAACAGGATTGAATCCACTAATCGAGAAAGGATCGAATCTTTGATTTGGGATTAAATTCATGTAGAACAGAGGTCATAAGGCCTTATAATCCCTCCATAAATCTCTTAAAACATAAAATACCTACTAGGGTCAAATGAGGGTCGAGATGGGTGAGTTTCAAGGGTCTAGAGAAATTTAAAAATAGTTTTAAGGAAAATTAAAAGGACTTGCATGATTTCCTAGGTAGGAGTGCATGGATTTCTGTAACCGTAAACCCACCATGTTCTAGTTATTTAAGGGGTGCATGGTTTCCTTTTTCAGGTTTCATGGTTTTTCAAATTGTTTTCTAGGCGTATGAACCCCCATTATCCAGGGTTTCACGGTTTCCTGGGCTGGGGCACACGGTTTTCTCTAACCATACGCCAACCGTGCACAACGCCTTTTTCTTTAATTTTTCTCAAACTTATACCACACCCCAAAATTAAAAACCCAAACAAAAATTAATCAGAACAAGGAAAAATAGTACCTTAGATCAATCCTGAGATAACTCCAGTCAAAGGTCGGGATCTTACAATCTCCCCACCTTATAACAACTTGTCCTTGATTTTCACTCCCAAGCTTCCCTAAGATTCCAAGTCAAAAATATCAAGCCACTAAGCCTATATATCTACTTCCATTTATCATGTTTCCTCCTACACATATCCATATTTCCACAATACACAAACTAGTATCATGTTCTTTCCCCACAACACTTTCTCACTACGATCCAACACAGATATCAGATGCTCCTCAAAGGACGCATCTATCTCAAGGTAAACCTCATCCACATTGATCACATGATAAGGGTCTAGATGATATCATCATAGTTGTGAAACATGGAAAAATTCATGCATATAACATTATTTCTAGGGAAGAACCAAATGGTATGACACCAGACCGATTCTCTCCACTACCTTAAACAGTCCAACGAACCTGTGTGTCAACTTTATATGCCTTTGTATCCAGTTGTGACCCAATCTAGATAACACCCGAAGGAAGACACAATCACCCTATGTAAACTATAGGGGTCATCTCTATCTATCATCATATGACTTCTATCCACTCTGATCCATATCCATAAATTTATGAATCAACTGCACCTACTCTGATGTCTCCTACACGAGACTCAGTTCCATCAAATAACCTGATATAGTTCTATCTATATCATTTACTAAAAACTATTATTACAAGAGAACTCCATAAATTCTAGGTGATTCTCCTATGACCTACCAAAGTCAATCACACATGCCTGCATCATATCCTTGAGAACCTATATAGTATTTTCGAACTGCCCATTTTTCTATTGGTGTAAAGCCATACTCAACAGTACCTATGTACCAAGTGCCTTCTGCAAGACCTTACATAATCATGAAGTAAATCATGAATCATAGTCTTAAAAAATAGTCTGTGTCACCCCATGAAGAAGGACTATCTATTTAAAATACAAAACTCCCTACTTCTCCACTGAGAAGTTTTCCCATATAGGAAATAAATGTGAAACATTTTTTAGTCAATCCACAATAACCCAGATAGAATCATTCTTCCAAAGTGTTTTTTGTAGACCCACCAGAATGTCTATGGTCATTTTATCCCACTTCCATACCAAATCAATCAACAAATATAGAAAACCTTCAGGTCATTGATGCTCTTTCTTTACTTTGTGACAGTTTTAGCATCATGTCATGAACTCGTTTATCTCTATTTTCATGCTCATCCACCAAAACTATCATCGTAGGTCATGGTACATTTTGGACACACCTAGATGTACCTCCCACTTTGTGGCATGAAATTTTCATATAAGCTCTTATCACATGCTCAAAGGAACTACAACTTGATTCTTCAAATATATGATTTTTTCATCATCTATCAACTGTTCTGAAGTTGTCTCCCCGCCTGCAAATCTTTCCCTCAAGTACAAGAAATCTGGATCCTCGTACTTTCTGTCTTTGTCCTATCTCAAAGGGGTTGAATCCACTAAAACTGATACGAGATTCATCTACTTCTGACTCTCCTGAACCACCACATAAATTTCAGCCAGCAAGGTCATCATTTTCCACTCAACACTAGACTCATGAACTATCTAAGTCTGAGTCTTCCTACTCAAATAATTGTCCACAATATTACCCTTTTCTGGCATATATGGTAGCTCAAAATCAAATGAATCCATATACTTAACCATTCTCCAATATCAAATATTCAAATCTCATTGTAATAATACATACCTTAAGATCTTGTGATTATTATAAAATGTAAACTTCTCACCCAAGAGGTAATGTCAGAAACACTTCAATGCATAAACTACAACTACTAATTTGAGGTCATCTGTATGGTAGTTCTGTTCATGTGACCTCAATACAAGATCCAGATTCCACAACTTGATCCTACTACATCAGCACTGCTCCAAGTTAGATCCTAGAGTTGTCACAATACATTATGTACTCATCACTTGGATTGTGTCGGATCAATATTGGTGTTGATTTAAAATGATTCTTTAGCTCCTGGAAAGCGTTCTCATGTGCTTCCAACCATTAAAATGTTATCCCTTTCTTGGTCAAGCCCGCGTTCAAAACTACCAATTGGAAAATTCTTTAATAAATCTATGATAATATCCATCAAACCCCATAAAAATAAAGATATCGAATGAGTTCTTAGGCTGCACCAAAGAAACCTTTGTCTAAACCTTATTCGGGTCTACTGACACGCCTTCCTCCGAGATGATGTATCCTAAGAAGTGTACCTAATCAATCCAAAATTGTCACTTAGATATCTTGTAGTATAGTCAATCTTCTCTTAGTTTACTCAGGATGATGGAAAGATGTTGGGAATGATTGTCATGATTCTTAGAGTACACTAAGATATTTTTCATGAACACCACAACAAACTGATCCCAATACATATCAATGATCCTATTCATGAAGTCCATAAACACTGTTGGTGTGTTTCTTAACCCAAAAATCAATACCACAAACTCATATAGTACATACCTTATTATGAAATCATTCCTTGGTATATTAGAAGTCTGAACTCTCACCTGATGATACCCTGATCTCAAGTCAATCTTGGAGAATACACAAGATCCTTTCAACTAGTGAAAAAGATTTTTGATATGTGGAAGAGGATAGTAATTAATTATATTCATCTTGTTCGAATTTCCGTAATTTAAACACAAGAACAAAGTCTCATTATCCTTATTTGAAAATAAAACAGTAGAACCCCAAAGAGACATACTCAGATGGAAAATCCCTTATCCACCAACTCCTCCAACTAAGTCTTGAGTTCTTGAAGTTATATTGATTAGATTATTTATAATGGAATAGATAATTTCTAATCCCTCAGTATGAGCTCAATAGTGAATTCCACATCCCTCTCAGGTGGAATCCCTAATAATTCTTCAGGAAAGTTGTTCTTAAATAGTTCCACTATTGGTGGGAAATGTCAGGTTGCACACCTTTTTCATTTAGTAAAAGACTAGAAACATGGGTTGTGAGCTCTCCCAATTGTTGATTGATTCTCCCTACTTGGTCTTCCTAGATATCCCATTCCCCATGGTGAATGTAATGATCACCCTTAGAAGATATAAATTTTACTCTCTTATGGTAACAGTCAATGTGGTCTCGGTATGTGACTAACCAATCCATGCCCATTATTATTTCAAATCCTGACTTTTCAAGTATATAGAGATCCCATATAAAATTATACTCCCTAAATTCAAGAGAACATCCCATGCACAAATGGATGTCTCTAGACCGTACTCCCAATCATGTATCTATAATCATTAACTCACTCAAAAACTTCACCTAAAGGATCAAACCATTAAAAAATTTTGTAGATATAAAGTAATGAGAGGAACCAATATCAAATAAGACACTAGATAATATAGAATTTTCAAGAATAGTAACTCCCACTGTCAATGTTCTATCCCCAATATCCACAAGTGTAGGTTGTACTGCTTGCAACTATCCTTCCCCTCTTCCCTGCAATGTCGTCTAACTTCTCAAAGTTTCACTATTCTACTAATGTGGGTTCTCTTTCCCAGAAGCACCCGTCCATAGCCTATACCACCTCATCTAGTAGAACTCTAGATTTCAAAATTATATGGTTCATAAGATCCCCTTCCCACACCCTAGTTCTATCTAGCTCATCCATCACTAATCGTCCCTCACTATGACCTACAGAACCTCTGTATATGTCCCATCTATCTGCAAGGTTGGAACTCCATTAGTGGTTGGGGATAGTCTCTACAATAATTTCGCAACCTACCACACCAGTGATAGGTCACCCCAGTAAGGTATTATGCAATTGAACCTTCTGTTTTTGTAATCTTCTTTCCAATTCCCTAGATAATGTTATCATAATGGTGATTCCTAATCTCGGAAGTTGTACCTCTTGATCATCTAGTAGTAACTATCTGTCTAGTATTGGAAGCCTCCTTCAGGTTTCCCTTAGCTATGAGAGTATGATCTACCCCATCGTAAATCTTCTTTAATCATAAGAGGTTAACTTGTGACTTAATATTTCACTTAATTCCATCCTAAAAATGAATTGTAGTAGTTATCTCATCTCCTGCAAACATTGGAGAAAAGAACTATAGATTCGTAAAGTATCCAGCATAGTCCATCATGGACATGCTCCCTTGAAACAAACTTATGTACTTTACTACTCTCTCATGCCTCTGTGTCTTTGGATATAATTCATCCAAGATATTCTATAGAAATTTCTTCTATATCATGCCATAATTCTATCCAGTCTACGCCTTATTGTCCCACCATCTCTTCACTGGTCCCTATATCATATAAACAGCTAACTTGACCCTCCTCTCAACAAGGGTTTCTAGATGGTCAAGTATCATTTTGATGTACTCAACCTACAACTCAACTCCATTGGGTCCACCCTCTCAAGTAAAATTCATCATGGAGGAATAAATATACAATGCCAAACATGAACCTTAGGATATAGTTCACAAAATTAACACGTTTACGTAAGATGGAAATACAACAAGTCACAACCAGCCTTTCCCCCAAAACCTCTCCAAATAGTTAAAAATGAGGCTCTACTACTACCCTTAACCACCAGACACCTAGGTCCTGGTTAACAAGGGTAAACACAATATCATATAAAGTTTCTCATTAGACACCCATTTATTCACATTATTGCATCATATTTCTATTTTAAATATGGCACTATTTTTATTTCAATTCATACATGAAATGAAAAATAGTCAAGTTCAAAAAAATACCCAAAAAATTTTTTTTCACGCATGCCTAAAATGATTCATGTAAAAATAACCCTGACTTCTTAGAATGATACATGAAAACTCAACTCTCATTATTTTTCATTACACAATTTAATTTTTAAAAAATCTCAAAAACAATGATCACATCACACAACTAGTGTATCACCTAAGGTGAAATAATATTCGATTGTAACAATAAATAGTAATAATAATAATCCTATCCTAAGTACTCATGTTTCCCCCCATACATGGGCTGGAAACTCTCATGTACAAGCTCATAACCAAGGTACAACTCTTACTATTCTCTTGTATACCTTTTATAAACAGTAATAAAAATGTATAAGAAAATAAAATTGAACCTATAATACCACTTTTTAATTTCTTGAACTGAGTGTCCCATACCGGTGCCCTGAGTCGGTTGGTCACATTACATTAATCATGCCACCATGTACGCCAGAGGCTATCAACTAGCAGTGTGGCTCTAATAAGTTGATCATTGGGAGACTATACCCTATTTTATCAAATTAATACACCAATGTAAATAAATAAACAATAGTATAATCATATATATAACCATACACAATACCATTTTCTCAATATAAATAAATAAAGAATATAATACCCAACTGAAGGAGAAAACATGTCATGCTAATGTACGTGTCAGGTGACTATAAATGAAAACTAAAAATAAAGAAAATTAATACTCCCAAGTAATTCCCAAACCACGTCTCATTACCTTCTCCAATCTCCATACCCAATCATCATTCTAACCGAGGGCCTTTTCCCTTAATCGGTCCTGCAAAATAAAGTCTATTTGAGTACTAATCAGTAAACCCAAGTAGGGTGTGAGTAAGACTCAGTAGGCCACCACAAATGGTGTCTAAAAAACCATTCAATAATAGTGTATTAATTTATATAAATAAAAAATTAAATGCATAAAGAAATGGTTTGTCACATTAATAAATATTTACTATTTAACCACATAAACCATCGGGTTCCCAAGGACCCCCAAACCCCAAATCCAACTTTATCCCATGATAGAGTCCAATCTATTTCAAAGGGATATCGCACTAGAATGTCCATGTTACCATTCCTAATACTTTTATCAATTTACATGTTACCATTAATAATTTAATAATAAATAATTGAATGATCATGTTACTATTCACAATACTTGGTCAAATGTCTATGTTACCATTTACCATTTAATAAAACATAATTGAATGATCAAGTTACCATTCACAATACTTGGTCAAATTTCTATGTTACCATTTACCATTTAATAACACATAATTGAATGAGAATGTAACCATTCAGAATACTTGGTCAAATGTCTATGTTAACATTTACTATTTAATAACACATAATTGAATGAGCAAGTTACCATTCATAATACTTGTTCAAATTTCTATGTTACCTGTTACCATTTAATAACACATAATTGAATGAGAATGTTACGATTCACAATACTTGGTCAAAAGTCTATGTTAAAATATACCATTTAATAACAGATAATAAACAACATCACAATATTACACATATCTCAACCACCATTAATTGATTCATCAATTAATTAATCATACTCAAAATTTCAATATATCATAATTAATATACCATTAATCATCTTATCTCATGACATAAATATATAATAATTAATCTACCATTAATTATCCCAAATCATATATCTTGAACTCTTGTAATTAATTCATCAATTAATTATCTCAAATCAATTATCACAAATCTCATAATTAATCCCCTAATTAATTATCTAAAGTAAAAATCCATAAATATTATAATTAATCTTATAATAAATTATTCAAATGGATAGACCTTAAATCTCATAATTAACCCCAAATTTAATCATCAATTTCAACAATAATCCAATTAATCAATTGTCCACAATAACTAACCCAATTTAAGAATTTGAATTTGATAAATAATGCTAGATTTTCTAAACCTTTCATACACAAATCAAAATCATTACTATGAAAATTTAAAATTAGACCACCTACATAAAACTTTAATGATTAATAACCTAATGTAAATCCCCAAAACTGAGTAACATAATGACGTAAATTTATGATTTGAATCTCAAAACCCTAAATCAAGATCAAAGACATCAAGATCTTATGAATCTAGATCTAGATATAAAATCCTAGATCTAGATCTCACCAAATAGTTTTAGATCTTAACAAAATAGTGAATAAATTCCATCAAAAGATCAAGATAAAGAACGGGGATGAATGATAAAGTAATCAGATCGAATCCACTTACTAGGATAGGGTCAACTCTTTGATTCGGGATTTGATTCATGAAGAATAGAGGTTGGACAAACTTGGACTACCTCTAAAAGGATTTTAAAACATGAAATACCTCATAAGTTCGAATGAGGATCAATATGGATGATTTTTGGTAGTTCTAAGAAATTTAAAACTAATTTCTATGCCAATTAAAAGGTTTTGCACTATTTCCTTGGTAGGAACGCATTGTTTTCCCTAACCATGTTCCAACTATGCACTAATTATTTTAGGGTTCCATGGCTTCCTTATTCAAAGTGCATGGTTTTTCAAATTATGCACCATCCATGTGAACCCCCACTATCGAAGGTTGAACGGTTTCCTAGGATGGGGCACACAGTTTTCACTAACCATGTTCCAACCTTACACATACCCTTTTTCTTCCATTTTTATAAAACTTCTCCCAAAATCACACCAAAGTATAGCCCCAACAAAAATTACTCAGAACAATGAAAAAGAGTACTTGAGATCAAGCCCAAGATAACTCCGAAAAATGGTTGGGATCTTACATTTATCATATAGAAGGTGAAGTTGATCAGTGGTGGACAATGATCAAAAACACGAAGCCTGAGGAAGAGATCGAAGCGATGGGGTGGAAGGATTTCTGGAAAATGTTTTTCAATAAATATTTTCCTTGCACTCTCAATCATATAATGGAAAGCTTTTTTCTTTCCCTCATGAAAATATATGATGAATCTATCGGGTCATATGAGAAAAACTTTACAAGACTTACGTGATACACCTCTGGCCTTTTCGTTACCCCAAAATGCAAGGTTGGCCACTTCTTTGGTGGGCTAAAACCTAGTTTATGAAAATCCCTGGAGATCCGTTATATTGATAGATATGAGAAAATGTTTCTATGTGCCCAAAAAGTTGAAATGAATATCAAAAAATCTCAGGGGTATTATGGGGATAAGAAGAGAAAAGTTGATTTTAATACTGGGAGTCTGATGGAGAAATCCAATGGTGTAAAGAAATTTTAATACCCCCTTGTCCAAAGTGAAAAAAGAAGTACCCCAGAAATTTCCTAAATGGGATGAGGAAATACTTTAGGTTCTAAAAGGAAGGGAACCTGGCTAATGATTTCCAACATGAGAAACCCACTACTACGATAGATGAAATGAATGATTCGGTCAACCATCCTTGCATTTTTCATTGCTTCAACTACAAGGAATAATTGTACTTTTTAAACCAATGCACTAAGCTAAGGTTTTTTGGAGACAACAAAAAACTCCATGGTAGAAAGGGTGATATTTTTCCATCACCATTGTAGAGGTGGATCTGAAAAATAATATGGTGACATGTATTTTAGTTATTTATTCAATAATAGATAATTTAATTTTTTATTCTGGTTCTACGCATTCTTTTATATCACGAAATTTTAGTAGAACTATTCAAACACCACTAAAAATCATGGAAGTATATCTGTTAGTGAAAACATAAAATGGGACAATTATTTCATCCTATGTATATAACTTCTCCCTTATCAATGATTTTGGGATTAATTTCCCATAAAACCTTATCATACAATATTTGGTGGAATTCGATGCAATTATAGGCATGGATTGGCTTCCCCTATTTAGAGCCAACATAAATTTTTATTGGAATGAAATAACTCTTTGTATTGGGAATCGTCCCTAGATTTTGTACAAATGTAATGGTATGGTTGAATCTTATTTATCACCAACATCACAAGCATGAATATTATTACCCTTTATGCAAGAATATCTAGATCAAATGATTGATTCTAAATAACGAATCTTCCTTGAAGACAATCCCATTGTGAGGGAATACACTGATGTTTTTCCTAAGGAATTTCCTGGTCTTCCTCCTAGCTGAGAGGTCATATTTTCAATCGATCTTACACATGGGGTGTTTTCATTATCCAATACTCTATATAGAATGGATATTGTGGAACTTGAGGAGATAAAGAAACAACTATAGAAGAATCTAGATAAAGGTTACATATTCCCAAGTGCTTCACCATGGGGTGAATGAGTCCTCATTATCAAGAATATGGACAGGTCAATGCACCTTTGCATTGATTATCATTATCTCAATAAGATCGTGATAAAGAAAAAGTATCCTATACCACATATTTATGACTTATTTTATCAGTTATGTATAGTACAATACTTCTCTTAGGTGTCTCTTTAGCTAGGATATTATCAAGTAAGAGTAAAGAAGGAATAAATCCCCAAGACTTATTTTCATGAAATTTATGGGCATTATGAGTTCATAGTAATGCCAATCAGACTCACTAATTCTCTATAAATATTTAGGGATTTGATGAATAGAGTCTTTAAGAATTACCTCGACAAATTAATTATAGTCTTTATTGATGATATGATAATATACTCTAAAAAGGAGGAGTATGAGTAGAACCTAAGTATTATGCTAAAAACATTATGAAATGAGAATAATTTTTCAATGTACAAAAAATGTGAGTTTGGGTTGAAGGAAGTCTCTCTCTTGGGGAATATCATCAAGAGTAATGGAATATATGTGGACCCTTCAAAAACAGAATCAATTTAAGGATGTCCATATCCAACATCTATGATAGATATCCATAGTTTCTTTTAGTTAGTTGGGTATTATCTCCAATTTGTGACAAATTTCTCATGATTTTCAAACCCTCTTACAAATCTAACTCGGAAGGGAGTCAAGTTTTCTTTGAATGATTAATGTGAAGAGATATTCAAGGAGTTAAAAAGAAGTTTTACCACTACACTTGTGCTCAAACTACCCAAAAGTGGAGAGATTTTTGTTCTATTCATTGATGCTTTGAAGAAAGGATTGGGCTGTGTGTTAATGAATAATGACAAAGTTAGGTCATATACTTCAAGGCAGTTGAATGTTCATGAACAGAACTACACAACACGTGATCTGGAGTTGGCTATAGTGATATTCACTTTGGAAAATTGGTGTCATTATCTCTTTGGGGAGAAGTGTGAAATATATACAAATAACAAAATTCTCATGTATATATTCACACAGAAATATTTGAATATGCACAAACAAATATGGTTAGAGATGATCAAATACTAGGACTTCTCCATTCACTACTATCCTGGGAAAGAGAATAAAGTAGAAGATGATATAAGTAGAAAGGACCCATCAAATCTATCATTGATGATAATTGGGAAGGATCTAATCTGTCTATACTTGAAGAGGATGGATATGGGAATAATTAAGGAAGGAGCATTATCAATCCTTTCACAAATTATTTACCAACCATCCCTCCTATAGATGTTAAAGATTCTCAAAGAGATGATGTGGGAATTCAGAAGAATGTGGAAACTTTAAGGAAAGGTAAATCCTCAGAGTTCAAAGTTAATGATGGAACTATTTTATTTGGGTCAATAATATGTGTACCATCAAATCCTAATATAAATAGGGGATACTAGATTATGCACATATCTCAACCTTCTCTATCCACCCAGGAATCAAAAATATGAATCGATATCTCCAAGATCACTATTGGTGGGACAATATAAAGAATTTGATCATGGAGTATACATCAAGATGTCTTATATGTAAGCAAGTGAAGGATAAAAGGAAAAAAATCAATAGGATGATGAAACTATTTACCATACTTACATGGAAATGGGAAAACATCACCTTAGACTTTTTCACTATCCTACTAAGGACATCTAAAGGGAATAATGATATCTGGGTTATAATGGATCATATTTCAAAAACTACACACTTAATTGTGATTTGATAGAATTTCTCACTGGATCAACTTACATGGATATACATCAGAGAAGTAGTAAGGCTACATAGAGTACCACTATCAATTCTATATGATCAAGATCTGATATTCACCTCCGTGTTTTGGAAAAATCCCCAAAATTATCTAAACATTAAGTTGAACTTTGTAAAGTTTTATCACCCTCAAACTAATGGTTAATTTGAGAGTACAATAGATACACTTTAGGATATGTTTATAGAATTCTTAATTTATATCAAATGAGGATTGGATAAACATCTTCCTCTGGTTGAGTTCTATTATAATAAAAAATTCCACTCGAGCATCCAAATAGCTCCCTATGAAGCCATTTATGATAAGAGGTGTAAGATAACTATAATTTTGGATGAATTTAGGGAATGAAAATTGTTAGGTCCTAAAATGGTTAAAGAAATGGTGGAAAGGTCAAGACCATTCAGAAGAACATCAAGGATGCTTAGAGTTGACAAAAGAGTTATGCTGAAAATATTTAATGTGACCTAGAGTTTGATTTTGGAGACATGGTATTCATTTACATATCTCTATGGAATAAAGTGATTATATTTGGGAATAACGGAATGATTAGTCCAAGATAAATTAGTCAATTTGAGATATTTGATCGCATCGGAGTGGTGGCTTACCGACTAGCACTCTCACCTAACCTATCTCAGGTACATGTTGTATTTCATGTATATATCTTAATGAAGTGCATACCAAACCCCTCACATGTAATTAATCCAGAGGTGGTACCATTGGATAATGATCTCTTCTATGAGGAGCATCCAGTGAAGATCTTAAATCATATAGACAATGTTCTACAAAATAATACAATGCATGTTGTCAAAGTGTTGTGGAGAAACCACAAGTTTGAAGAACTGATGTGGGAACCAAAGGAGGTGATGAAACAAAGTTACCCCTATCTATTTCAGTGTGGGTAATTAAAATTTTGAGGGTGAAATTTCTAAAGGGTGAATATTATAATGACCCAAAATGTTATAAATAAAATATCCCTTATGATTTTAATTAAATGTCTCATTATGTAATATGGTTATAAAAAATACATTCACTTATTAGGTTATATTGTATTGGATTTAAAATACTTTTAATCATTATAACCATTTATGATACATCCATTGAATAGTGATCATATGATCATTTTAAATATAGGGTTTTAATAAACCCAATTAACACTGAAAAGCGAAGTACTAGCCTCAACTAGTAGGATCCTACCCTATGAATCCCATTTATTGAAGCTTATGAGGGAAATATAATCTATGGGATTTTCCCTTGACCAATCCCAAGCTAAGATCCAAAAACTTAATCATGACCAAATCCATTTGTGGGGGAAGTTCAAGCTCATTGATATCATATCCCAAACCATGTATATCAAACCACCACATGTAAATATCAATGTCGCGCACATTACTCTAAGGGCCTTTGTTGTTGTGTTAAAATGACATGTACCAATACCTTAATGATATGAATAATTATATTATATTTTCAATAGAATAATGGTTATATTTACATCTTATTGTTACTTTATAAATGATATTAATTTTAATATAATAAATTGAAAAATGTATTTTTGGGTAATATTCAAATTATATTAAAGAAATTATTTTGATGAATTAATGGATTTTTGAAATAAATAATATATTAATAAAATATTATTACTAAATAATTTTTATTAAATATAAATAATCATATAATTTTTATGAAGTCAAATGTAATTTTTATAAGGGTTCAAAACTATTATTGTCAAAAAAACCATCATTTCTCAATAAATGTTAATTATTATTTTTAAAGTGAAAATGAAAATATATAGAAAATCATTTAGATAAAATGAATATTATTTTTGGAATAAAAACTTCAAAATTATCCAATAGTCAATTTCTCATAATTTTTCAAGACAGTCAAATATTCGGGTAAAAATTAAATATCGTATAAATATATGATGTGTATTATGACAACATAATGACTCAAAAATGATGTAATAAATAAAATAATGGGTATACACTAAAAACATATTTTTTCCATTAATATAATGTGATTTTATGTTTTTTTTTAGTTTTATAAAGCCTTTATGAATCCTCTAAAACATATAACATATTTTAATATTTCAAATTAATTTCTTTAAGAGTGTGACTCATATCTATAAAATCAAGGCCATTATTTTAATAATTTCATACATTTTAATAATAAAATAATTAAAAACACTCCCATTTGGAAGAAACCATGGTAAAAACCATGAGAAGGTTTGTGTTTTTTGATATTTTATTAAATAGAGTCCAAAACCTGTGTTTGTGAAATATTAAAGAATTCACCTCTATTTTCCTGTATAAACCAACCTAAGATCAAATTTATCTTCACTAAAAAACATTTTATAACATCCTTAATCTTCCCTTATATCTCTATAATCCTCCCAAGTCACCTTAAAGTCTCAATAATCCTATTTTCAAGCTTTTAAAATCACACACTCAAGTAAGGGGTCTTTTCCTTTCTCTTTATTAAAGTAAGTTATTTACATTATGTATTTTATATTCATTTATTTGTAATGGGATAGATTATTCCATATCCCCTTTACTTTAAAATTTATTTATAAATTATGATATACCTTTTTTTCTCTCATAAACCCATTTTATGGATTCTTATATGACATCGTTATGCTGTAGAAATTTCATAGAGGATCATCTCTTTCTCCCCTTTATACAATAATTTTCTTCATTTTATACCCTTTTCATTTAAATTCATAATGTTGGGGTGTGTTTTTTCACAAGAACCATACTTAAAATATGATTTATAAATAATTATAGACCCATTTCAGTCTTATTTATCCCTCCCATGAACATTTACATGCTCCCATTATGCTGCTGAAATTTTACCATGGGAATCCATGCCAAAAAGAATGTGTAGTGAATACCCATACCCAATTCTTATCAAGGTAATTCACCTTTATGAACTTATACTCGTTTTATTAGGGACTTACATTATTTTTTTCACTATACATGTATGTGGAATAAAATATGATGATGAATTAATCCATATTTTATTATCTATGTGGCACACATAAGCATGAGAATGAAATGAAAGTGATGGGTGTGCCCTGAATTATATATCACTCCAATGCATTGGGTAATGTTAAGTATCATGATATTTAATGTTGGGATAGGGATTGAACATGATTAATTTATGGTACCATTTCCATTATGATGTATTTTTAATTATCCTTGACCTATGTTTATGATGTAGTGTTTTATATTGTTGCCACATTTCCCATGTTATAATTTTTATGATTTATCATGCCTTATTATTCATGTTCCATTATTACCAATTGTTATGACTGTTGTATAATATTTATTATTTTATTTATTTTATTCCATTTTTATTAACTTTATGGGATTTATATCTCACTCCTTTCTTATGTATTTCCCCATGTTATCCTATCCAGTTTTAAGTACGATGGAAAAATATGATCATGTCAAGGAAGTTTTCAATAATGTTTTTATATCCCATGTTATAAGTTATTATGTAATGTACCTAATTCCAAAATACACTATAATTTTTGATCTTATAGGTTTTATTAAGTGTGATTTAATATAATAAATCATGTATTAATGTGAAATAAAGATTCAAGTTGTTATAGCATTGGGACCGTAACGATGCACTCTATTAAAATTAATGAAAATTTAATTTAATTTTTTTTTATTAAAACATCCATGCATCACTTAGATACCAATTGAAGGTACCAAGAACGTAGAGGAAGACCCAAAATGAGTTTTTTTAATTTTCCCACTGATGATCGACATAATATCATCGATACTGGTGAATCACTACCCAGTATAATCTGAGGATCTCATATGTAGAGTTTTAAGCCAAAAAATTAAAATCATAAATATCAGGTTAGATTTGAATCCATGATCGATATATTATAATTATAAATTATCAAAACTTCAAGAATCCAAATATAATTTTATTTATAATATTCACATGTGATTTAAGAATCTCTGGGAGTGTTGATCATTGAAATACGGGTGCTAGCATAGAGATCTGATGAAACCTTTGACGCTTTGATGATCAGCGCATCACCTTGCTTATGATGTGAAAGAGAGATCTTGATACCATGACATGGATTCAAAGCTTATCTCTCTAGGAAATGATGTAAAGAAGAATATAGATAGATCCATGAATAATACTTGGTGGTAGACTCTCTTCTTCTATAAATAGTGTGTTAATAAATTTCCTGAAATTGCCTCTCTAACCCCCGAATAATTAACACGCTATAATGACATATTTTTACTATTTTACTAAGTCATAAATATTATTATCACTTTATTGAAATATAATAAATATATTACATGATAATTACTAATCCATTAACTCAACTAATTTTTCTTATAAAAACTAAATGACCCCTGAATTTTTTAAACTAATATTCATTCAAATAATATTTTCATGTATTTACTTTAAAAATTGTAAATACATTTAATCAATAAATTCAATTCCAATTATTCATAACTTGAATAATATGAATTTATATATTCCTTTTGTGATTGTTTATCATTGGAAAATCATGAACCCCAGTGGTGGGTCCCACCATGTCCAAAACTCATATTCAACTGAATAGGGAATATTCTTAAATATGCTATTATTTTTAACCCCCTAGGCCCTTATCTCGATAGCATTGAATAGTATTCACATTACAATAGTGGGATCTAGAAACCCATAATGGACCCCAAAGAGATAAATATAGTCACAACAGTGACAACCAACCTATGACCATGTATTGTGTAATATAATCTCTTTATCTTTAATATCTCGTAAAGAAGTATGCACACCCATTTCATCACCCTTTTCTTTATTTTATTTTTTTTTGATTTAACTGGATGGATTTACCCTTGAACTCCATATACATGGTCTTATGAAGGTACTACCATCCTGATCAATATGGCCTGAGATATATTACTTCCCTAACCTGTAATAAACAAATCCATTCTTGACCATTCAACCAATTTCATACCACCAATGACACACCCAATACAAACTACCTCGCCACCATTTCGTTATCATGGTTTTCTCCTTACATAAAAGTACACAATCAAATGGAACACATTGTAAATGATCTCAAGTTATGTTATTATTACACATGTTCTTAGATAGTAATGACCAATGACACCATAAACATGTGGTGTTCCTATTAGTGGGTATTTCTTCATGATATCACTACTATAGATCACTAAGTGAGAACTTCATGAGAATAAGTATCAATGATTATGATCCCCCAGCACATGATAGTCAAACATCTACTGTTCTCAGTCAGTAAGATGTTTATAGACCATAGGATATATGTTTTAAGATTAATTTAATAGTATCTCAAGTTTCTCATTATAGCATGGGATCTTCTATAACCTTTTCATGTGACATTTAATCTATTGACATTACCATTAAATAGTGAACACAAAAATATATACACTATAATGGTAAGTATTCATCATGTATATCTAACTTGTATACATGATGTGGTAATCAATAGCGTTGTATAGTTGGGTCTGGAGAACCCACTATTTCAACACAAAAAAATTATCCTTATTACAATGAAAATATATTTAAAACATTTTATAAATCAATTATTATTTAGAGAAAGATGTATTTTAACATAATAATATTCAAAAAATCCCAAATATGTAATATTTAATAATATATAAAGGTTATCCCAAATTTATTTATATTGAATGATTAAAAATATTATTCTAAAAGGAGTAATACTATTGTATAAGACCCACATCATAAAAAGGGGTAATAAACCATCATTTTGAAAAGATGACAAATGAAATATTAAGGTCTCTTAAAATAACTCATAATCACATTCCCAATTGATTATTAGAATATCATGGTGGAGTGTAAATAATTATATCAAAGGGAAATCTATACAAAATAGGTCTTCAATTAATCTCAGTAGTGTTATAATTTTATAATAAAAAGTTCATCAAGGAAGAAGTGATGGATTTAATATGAAATTTTCCTAAAAGGAATAATTAACAATGAATTAATTATAACTGATTCTAATGGGATAACATTTTCATCTTCAATATATATTTTCTATAGTTTATGGGATTCATTTACTATAATTATAAAGAAAATAAGAAAAAATTATGCTTATGTGATTTCTAGAAATCTGTACTTGAAATTTTATCATTTTAATGCGTATTTTATAGAATTTTCACTGCTATTTTATCCCAAATTTTAAATGATAAATAACAGAGATGAATCATTATTTTTTCATAAATCATGAAAATGATCTTCAAATAAATCATGAGATCTATAAAAGGATGAAAATATATTATTCATCTCTTTAATAAAACCAAAACAAATTATCATAAGGTAAGATAATAACCAAAATGAATAATCCTTTATTAGATTAAATACTAAATTAATCTTCAAAATTTTGTTAGTAATACCCCAAATTAAATTTAAATAATTTCAAAATTAAGTAAACCTATACACCTATTAAAATAAACATTAAATAACTTATTAACATCAAAGGCTGTTTTTTTCTAATCATCATGAATCCAAAAAAGTGTAATAACATACTTCCTAAATCTAATATAATCTAATGAGTTACATAGACCTCGATAATCTATTAAAATTTAATAAACAATCTCCCAAAATATAAATAATAACATTAAAATTCAAATAAATTGAATCCTTAAAAGGGAATCTATTCCTATAAGATTATTATTGACCTTATATTCTTCAACCGATAATAAAATCAATAAATCATAAATCATCCACAGTCGATAAAATCCTTACTGATAAATTTATTGACAACCTTTATCTAATACCAACTATAATTTCCAAACTCATACACCCAATTATGGTGCTAAAAATAGAATCATTACCATTTTAAATTTTATAATAATTGATGAAAATCAATTTTAACCATCCATAATTATAATGTAAAAATGAAATATTGAGTCACTTACACACCCAATACCTTTTAGAGTTAGGGTATTAGATATTTACGATAAAACCCTTTATATAACTAAACCTATGTATTTCTCATCAGATGATATTTTCCTAAATATAACTATATTTATTTATTCCTTGTTATGTATTTTAAATATACCTTAAAATTATCCACAAATGAATTACTAAACATTTATCATTATAACTTGGGAAAATTAAAACATAGTATGTGTGAGATAAATTTATCACTAAGGTTAAATATAGGTATTGATAATGTAGTATCATAATTTATCAAAATATGAGTATAAGGGTATGAGAACATAGTCAAATTTAATGGGAATAACAATCAAGAATTCATAAAAATAAAATCCTATATCATAAAACATGTGTCATTGCATAAAGAATTATCATAATAAAAGAGACATTTCAGTCAAAAATTATAATCTATTATAGACTAATCATGTTCAAATGAATCATTAAAACTTATAAAAATCATATATAACATATATTGGAATCATGGGGAAAATATTTATATGACCCTTAAAATCACCCTTTCGAATAACATAACTAAATAATTCCAATCTCTTAAGAGTAACCTGTAACTATTGAGTTCCATCACTTTACACAATAAATTAGAGAGCCTTATCATGATAAATTCTAAATAAGATATATATCATTATCTATCATCAATTAGAGCTATATCATGCTTACCCATAATTAAAAAAACCAAAGAAAAATATCATGATTGATGTACATTTAGTTCTGATTTCTTCATAAAAAAATTAAAAAAAACATCATTCCCCTCAGTACTTGATTAACCCTTGGAAAAGAAATAGGTTTCATAAAAACCTCCATAAAAAAATAATTATATTCTATCCTAAGATAATATATTTATGGAATCAATAGATAATATACCCATTGTATAATTTGATTCATTTATAAGATGTCAAAATAGATAAATCTATTTTATAAAATAAATAATAAATAGAATTGTGATAATTAGAACGAATACACTTTTATTTTTATAAGTTTTAAAAACCAAAATACAAAAAATAATGGCAATAAAAATCCTTTATAAATATATTAACTATTTTAGTGAATCATTATAGAGAATAATGACCATGATTGTGAGAAAAAAATTCTCTCCATAAATGTTAAAAAACATTCTTCTCATACTTTTATAAAAAGAGTCAAAAGTGATCCATAGAAGATACCTTAATAAATTTTCATTTATATCATTTCAAAATAAATTAATGGACTATAGAACATAATATTAATAAATAATTTATTTTTTAAAAATAATATTCTTATAAAAAGTTAAATGAAATATTGGATAAATATTTTGACTAAAATACATTAAATCCATCGAATCACCATGTTAAATAAGGCCCACAACACCCTTTTAAAATAAGAATCCATTTTAAAATAAATTAAATGAGATGGGAAATAAAATACCATGATTATAAACACATCCATGAAAAACAAATTCAAAAGTAAATACATAAAAAATATAAATTATTATATGTGAATTAATTAAAACATATATGAAAGAAAGGTGTTTGAGATGGAAAATCGATACAACTTTGGTCGTGCTTGAATCAACAAACCATTGAATGAAGGAACATAATATGATTATATAAAAAAAATATTTTTATAAATAAATATGTTAAAAACATTCATGTGGATATAAATAAAACATATAAAATAAATAATGGTGCATAACATGAAACATGTCTCAAATAATTTAAATTGAGATAAATAATGCCCTTATGACTTTTATAACATTTGAATCAGTACCTAAAGAAATAGGTGGATTAAAAATTAATTTTAAATATCATTATAAAATCTATATTAAAAAATAATATTTAAATAGGAATCATGTATGCTATTTTTTTTGAAATGGGTGCATATAATGAAAGATGTAACAAAAAAGGATATTTATGATGAGAAACCCTTACAATGATCATAAAATTGAATTGATAATTAATCAATAAGAGGATTATGTGTATAAAATTTAAATACACATAAAATAATTTTAAATTCAACATTAAATTGTCAAAGGATATTAAAAATATAATCTTGGGATAACATAAGTAATGACAAAACCATATGAATTCAAATTGGGATATTAAATTATTTACCTTGAGTCCAGACTTTCCTTGTATATCAAATAAATTCCTAAATAATATAATTATATGAATTATATAAAATATTCATAACATATTTAATATTTATTATATTATTATTATCATTTATTATCATCATTAATATGTTTACTAAATCTATATTGATCACATCAGTTGTTTTGGGGGTGTTTGGTTCGTAATATCCTAACAAGTTCTTTATATTTATAACGATCACATTATTAAAAATATTTCATAAAATCAACAAGATTCAAAGGATATTTTATATATCATTCTGGAATTATGTAAGTTTAATAATTCATCATTTTTTACCATCGTAAATAAAATTCTTAAAAACTTGTTTTTTTATGGTTAAAATTTAACCATGATTTCTTACAATTTATTTCATTTTCATAATGGAAAATTTAATAATATAGAAAAATAATCATAAAATTAATTGAATTAAAATTTTATATTGTATTCTAAAATCAATTATTATAATTACCCAATAAAATTATAAATTTAGGAAGACGTCATCATTCACATGGGTAAAGTAAAACCACCATAGTGAGGCACATTTTTGAAAAGTGTTTAAAAGAAGGGAAAATATAGTAAATAAGTATGTTATTTAAAATTAATTTTATAACACATAAAATAATTATTTATGATAAATGTTTTGTTATTGGTTTTATTATTTGAAAATTATGAGGATAATTTGATATGAAAAAACTATTTTTGAAAAAATATACATTTTCAAATAATAATGACTTATAATATATGTTTTATGAAAAGAAATTTGTAATATATTTTCAATAAGAGTAAAAAAAGTTATCATAAAATGAAAATTAAATCATGTAATTATATTCAATTTATGTTTCATGGATTTTATACCTTAATAAAGACATATAAAAATGAAAAAAAGGAATTATAAAAACCGATATTTCAACAACAAAATGGGTTATAAAAAGGGTTCCATGAGAGAGAATTAGTTGAGACTCAAAAACAAATTTATTAAATAGTTGATAATAAAATAAATATATAATAATTTAATAATAATAAATTAGTTTTAAATGAATAACTTGAAAAATTAATTTCAAAATAAATTAGAATATTTATTATTAAGAACCATTAATTTTCTCTTGAGTCTTCTACATTCGATTGATCTTAACACTATTGGTTGAGGGGTTTCTATCAAGTTCAAAAGCATATTTTAATGGGTTAAGATGGTTTGAGAGGTATTATATCAAATAATATTAATAATAATGTATTTTTAGAGTGAGGAGAAAGTGTTGAATGTGGAGTTATTATATATTCAATGAAGAAGGGTATTTTGAAAAATATATCTGATAATTTAATCATCTAGGCCTAAGTCATTTAAGGAGGGATAATTTGTTTGAATTTTTTAGTTTATTATTTAAATAATTAATGGTCTATAACATTATAAAAATTAAAAAACTTAATTGTATCCTTAAACCCTCTTATTAAAAGTAAATAATCAAAAATAATTTTTTATTCAAATATAATATAACATAGGATTTAATGTTTCAAAAAAAGAATTATATATTCAATATAATATTTTTAAATTAATTATTTTACACAAAAAAAATAATTTTTTATGTATGAAAATGTTTTAAAATTTATTACATCATTCCAATATCATAATAATGTCATAAAACTATTGGTATTTTCGAAATTGTAATATTCACTATTCACCCAAAAGTAAACATTTTTAGAAAAATATTGACAATTAATTCTAAGAAGAATTCCCTGTGATGAAACAAAATAATTATTTCCTTATTTTCAAATTAAAAATCTAAAATTTAAAATTTTATATAATGACCTAGTGTTGACATACATTAATATTACATAAAATCTGTGGAATACTTAAAACATTATACAAATAGACGCCCAAAGACCATCCTAATATTGTGCCTTTGGAAACATGGAAACTTAAACACTGGTACATAAATGAGATACAAGGTTCTTCTTAACTAGAACCCTTATTAGACACATAAAACATAATACATATCTTCATAGCCTAGGGGAAGGAAACATAAAAAGGGGTGAGGTCAGATGCTCAATAAGGGTAAACAAGGGAGATACGTAAGCATAATCATGAGAATAAGGGTATGATAATATGATCATGAAAATACAATATCACTCCCTACATATCAAAGATCATAAACATGTCTCATGTCAAAAATCTTGGAAGTTTATAAGACATGAATCATAAGGAAATAAATAACATAATGCATGAAAGCATAACATAGGAATAAAACATGGGATTTTGGCACACACATAAGTATATAAAAACCCTATGTCAAGGTGGCCTACCAAGGACTTTGTAACATGTTATTCTTGGGATAATCACTGGTGTAAATTCTTTGGGATTGAGATTCCCTTTCATGTACCCTATTTTTTTGGGCTTTGGTATGTCCTCCCGTGTACCCTCTCATTTCATGCTTGATATTTCCTCTTATGTACCCTCTTGTTTCAGGCTTTATATGCCCTCTCGTGTACCCTTTAAGATCATAAAACATTTAGAATTACCCAATGCATTAGAGGGTGATATAGGTCCTACCCATATAAAAATTAAATCATACATACATGTTACAAAAAAATAAACGATCATTCCAAAACCTATGAAATGAGATGGGTTTCATTAACATGTAATTATATCTTAACCAAGGGAAAAAGAGAGGTTTCATAATCATTTCATCAAAATAATAACCCACGAAAAGAACTGGGTTTTAAAAGTATATAACCCATGTAAGATAAACAATTTTCATAAGAATAATTACAAAAAAAACATAAACCATTTAAGAATGAATATGAATGGAAACTTTGGATCATTTCTTGGAAGGACATAAGTAACATCAACTGATGTCATCTTAGAAGGAAAATAACTTGTAAATATATTTTAAAATCATTTCTTGGGGAAAATATCCTTTATTATTTTAAATTTTATATTTAAAACATAAAAACATTTTTAAAACCATTTTATTCAAAATAATCTTAAAATCTTATAAAGAAATATTTTAAAACCTTTTGGAAAACTTTTTCTTTAAAACATATAAATAGAGCTTGAAAACATTTTGAAAACAATTTTTCTTGAAAACTTATAAAATAATCATTAAAGATTTGTGAAAAAAATTGAAATTATTATAAAAAAAATTATTAAAAATTAAACTTTTAAACATGAAAATAAAGCTTCAAATAATTAATTTTGGGTAAATCTGTACGTGTCGTATGAGGTAAAAAGAACATTCCTTTTTCATGGTAAAAAGGTTAGAAAAATGTATCGTTCAAAAAGCGATGAGAAGATTACTTTGAAAATATTGGTAAAATAAAAAAAGGTTAAAGTTTTATTTTAATGATCATAGTATATTAGTATAATATTCTTGTAAACCCGTTTTAGAAAACATGGTTTTTAAGGAATACAAATTTTTGACCGAAGAGAGGGAAAAGTCGTGCTTTAAAAAACAATTTCTTAACTATATTATGTACGAAAGAGTAGAAAAATGGTACCAATACATTAATATATAATTAATAACCATAATATAAGAAAATTAATGAGTTATTTTTAGGGACGTATCATAATATTTCAACAAAGGAAGCATAATCATAAACAATCTTGAAAAACGATGAGATTGTTTTAATAAACTCTTTTCACATAGTAACTTTGTACCATACTACCCAGGTATGAAATTAAAATTAAATGAATATTAAAATATATTAAAATTAATGAGATTCATTATTTAACATTTCCAATTTAGTATTTAGACCTCATATAAAAATATATGCCCATAACATGCCATGTGTCTTAAATAATGTAAATTGAGATAAAACTATCTTACCGATTTGGTAAATTTTGAAACATAAAACCCATGAAAGTAATATCATATAATATATATGTAAATACCCATAAATTTAATAATAATAATATAATACATTCATGGTTATTATACACAACACACACAAAAAATGGGTGGTGAATAAAGTATGTATCTCATGAAAATAAAAAGTGAGATGAAATTCCTTTACCTTGTATCGTGACTCTCATCATGATCATTCAAAACTCCTATATAATAAATAAAAATCTATTATATTTATATAAAATTACTATATTCTTACTTATAATACCATATATGGTTTTATTATGGATTTATATTTTCCACTTGTTAATAATCCTATGTTAAGGTTTAACTTCAGGTAATATTCACTTTGTTTTTCGCGTGTGTTTTAATTTGTTATATATTTGATCCTTATACTTATATCATAATTTGTAGAATTTAAAACATGATTTAAATATAATTTAAATTAAATATATTTGTATTATAATAATCTATATAATATATAAGTATGAAATAGAATGCACCATTCATGGAGACAGTAGGTTGTACGTACGCATGAAGGCTATTTCTGTTTAATTGTCATGTTCAAAGAATGAAAGTAAATGGAATATATGTATATATATGTATATATATCATTATTAAATTATATTTATTATTTTATATATATATATATAATATATATTCATAAAAATCATCCTTAATACATCTCAAGTAGTGTATGAATGAATCACATCGCTTTGAGGGGGCGATGGTCCACACTTCCTCAAACAAAATTATTGAATTAACAAAAATTGGAAAGTATAAAGATATATGTTTTGAAATAATTAAATAATTTTAAAGATATTAAATATAATATATAAAGTGTGTAAAAATAGTTTCCATTATAATTTCCACTATGAGAGGCGGTAAAATAAAAATGAACAATCATCGTTTAGTGAGGCGGTAGTTCGTCATACAAGTAAACAGTATGTTCGTTACCCATAAGATGGAAGTGTGTGTAAGTGTAGGTTGAAACCATAGAATAAAAAAATCGTATTATATTTATGAAGCTATTGTTTTTATAAAATATTTTAATAATAAGATTTTATGGATTGGATAAATAAAATAAAATAAAATATTTTGGGGGAGGGTGTTACCACTTAAACGAGTAACTCTTTTCGGTTTGCACCAAAGGGATTCCTTGCAAGGATTTATAAACAAGTAATGATTCAAGGATGAGGGGAGTATTTTTGGGAGGATATTATTGAATATATTTTATGAACTTAAGTGGTTTTAGAGGCTTAAATAATTGTAGGAGTGGATGCCTTTTTATAATAGAGGGGGAGTGTTAATCTTGTAATATTTTGACAAATGAATTCCATACTTGTTTTTCACATGTCACGTGGATCCAATAATGAATCAAATTTTATAAAAGTGATTATAATTTATAATTATGGGTATAAAATTATTCTTTTACACGTTTCTAGGTTATTTTGGGTCTTAAATTTAATATTTAGTCCTTAGTTAAGCTTAATTTTTCCTTAATCGATGTAATTAATTTTAATTACTTTCACTAATATTTTTGGTAAAAAACGATGTCAACCTTATAATAAATTATAAATTATGGTTATTAAAAATATTTAATCAATTTTTAAAAAATATAATTGCATAAGTGGTAGAAATTAATTTAAAATTAATCTCGTAGTCAGTTCGACAATGTGGGTTTTTGGAGTAAAAACATTCAAAAGTTTGCTAAGTTTTTATACACGATTTCAAAGTGAAATTGATATAAATGAACTAAATTGTATTAATTTATAAAAATATTATCTAATTAAGCTTTTAAAACCATTTAAAATAAAATTTAACCTTATAAATAAATTACATGAAAAGGCAGTTTTAAACTAAAATTCAGTATTTTTCACTATTCATTAAAAAATTATACTTCTCAGAAAAATACAAAATATTTACCGTAACATAATTATTATGTTATAATTTGTAATATGAAGTTTATTTTTTCATATTATTTCTTTAAAATTTATGAAAATTGGATTTAAAATGGGTTCACCATTAAAGGCGGTAAAAATGCCTTAATAAAAATTTTGGTTTTTAAGCATAAAATTGGGTTTGTTCTTATCTTATTTCAATAAAATCCATTGGATGAATATAAAAATTATTTTATTTATTATATAACATAAATATTATATTAATATTACTCATTAATTGAAATTAATTTAATTTATTATGCTAAAACATCTTTGTGACCATAAAAATAACAATATTTTCCCTTATATTCAATCGGTTTTCATATTAAATTCTAATTAGTTGGTAACATATGAATTCATATTATATTTTTATAAAAAAATATATATTCATAAATTATTTAATACTATTTATAACCACTAATTTAACAACTAGGTTATATCTTATTAAATTAAGTAATAATGTTTTAACGATATGTTATTTTTCTGTAAAACTCAGTCTTGTGTATTACGCAAGCCATCAAGGAAAGTCAATGTTTCATGTAACTCAAGCTAACCTCATTGTTTTATGTAGATAAATATAATGTGTATGTTTTTTGTTGTGCATAATTAACTTGGTATTACCTATAACACAAGCTAAACATAATCTATTAATATAAAATAAACTATCCTCAATGTTGCGTGAAATGAAAAATATCAAAAAGGATAAATTAATTCAAAAAATATAATTCAATAAATATCAGGGTGTTACATTATACCCCCCTTAAAATGAATTTCTCCCTTGAAATTCATCTAGTTTATCAAAATTTTAATACTTGAAAGTTTCATTCATATAAACTCACATCGTGAAAAATGGATACTAAAACTTCCCTTAAAAAGGGAATGTTGGAACTATAATGTTTACCCAAAGTAACATATAATTAGGTTTCCACCTCATCAGCTTCCTCATATTATTCTTCATCCCTACACTCCTTAATTATTCGTGCATCTCAGATCCTGTTGTGTCCTCTATTTCTGACCTCTCCTCTCTTGGCGCTCCCTCATTGTTTTCTTCGCTTCATCATGCAGCGACCTCGGGGACAGATCCGGTGCATGGGGATTTCGGATCTGGCCTCAGATCTATCGATGGGTTTCTTCCTCTCCCAAAAAATCCATTTTGGATCTAGGGATCTTTTCCCTCTTTCTATGGTTCAATTTTTTGTGTATCGTTTCACTTTTTCAAATTCGATGTTCTTTCCATGATGCTAGCGATAGCGGTTTTGCTTTTATGGTAAAGGGGTTGTGGTCTGGTGAATAGTTCTGCTCAACGGTGGTGTTGTCGACAACGATGAGGGTTTCTTGTTTCTTCTTGATTTTGGATGGTTCTTTTTTATTTTCAATTGGTTTCTCAAGATCATTGTTTTGGTCTACTAGTGTTCTTCACCTGGCAGTGGCCCCAAAGGTAGGGTTCTATTATCATGGAGGTGGTTGCATCTCACTGTTGATGCCATTTTCTGATCCATATTCTGCTCTGGCTCCTGGTTTCCATCAATCTTCTCCCATTCATATTTGAATGGTGGCTCCCAAGGAGTTTTGGGATGTGAGTTTGAGCAGGTGATAGATTTTTAGGAGGTTCTTCTCTGTGGTGACTTTATCTTTGTCCTTGGGATCTCAATGGCTTGATATCCATGATGGATTGTGGAGCAAATTCTCTTCGTGATTTTTATGGATGTGGTGATCTATTTTGGTCTTCTACGGTGGTGGTGCTACTATCTCCCTTAACGATTTTCATCTATTTGAGAGTTCCGATGATATGTTGTGTTCAGCTTGTGTGTCTTTTGACGGAGATGATGGTGATTTTAGGACAACAAATTTGGATTCTGGTAGTCTCCTCATCGGTGATATGGTGTGAAGATGGGCCAAAGACGTCACCCAAGGTAGTGACTACTATTTTCAGTTTGAATTTTGAATTTTGAAATGTGTATTTGATTTTTGTATCTGGTTTTCGGGGGTTGGATGCATGGAAATGTATGGTTTTGTATGTTCCCACTTGACCAAAAAGTGGATTTCCAAAATAATAAAAAAAAATTAGTAGGTCAACAAAATTATGGTATTAGGACAAAATATTTTCTTTTGATAATTATCTTAACACTGAGTAATTATTTTATTTACAAAAAATATAAGGAAATATACTTACTAGATATAATTCTATAAACAAAATTTCATTCTTTAGTTATGCTTTTATCTATTTCTAATATATCTATTACTTTAAGAAATGGAAGTCCATAAATTAACTCTAATACCCTAAGTGATAAAATACACTTTTAGCAGATCTTAAAGCCCATAAAAGAGTGAAAATTGTAACTATTTGTCTCTAACTATTCTTCAAAATAAATATGGTAAATACATTAATCTGTAAACATAAAAATTGACTCTACAGGTTCATCATTAGTAATTATTCAACAAAAATAATTACACATTAACCTGGATATCGTGTAGGCCGACGGTAGGCATGAAACCCTTATCGTCATTCAGTCATGGGTTCAAGACCCTCAACCTTTTCAGACTTGATTGGTTGTTACACTACATATGTGATTTCCTTTTCTAAAACAAAACTAATATAATTTCCAAAATAAATAAGATGTACATCCCTGAAATAAGTTTAATCACTAAATTGCCTTTAACCAAGGTTTTTAATAAAAAATTAGTGCATAAATACTTCCTACAAAGTTTAAATTAAAATTTTCATGAATAGTTAATCTTATAACCCTTCTATAAGATAAAAATATATAACTTTAGAAAGAAATTCATGAAATCAGCTTAACATTGATTGCCCCATATATCACAAAGTATATTTTTGGTGTCACATTCCAAACATGTGAATACCCTCGTCATATATTTTTTTAAAACATGGTAATAACCTAAATTACCATAAATAATTCTGGAAAAAATGGATGCTTCATTATTCCATATATTAATGGATATATTCCATAAATTCAAGATGTTTTAAACTTCATTCGTGATAGCATAAACAACTTTTCAACAAGTCCTTAAGTAGTTCCAAGGTAATCAGTGCTATCCAATTTACTTATATCCCACATATCTGTATCCAAAAAATATTATCATAACATAAGAAATATATTAATGGTTATCTTTCCCTTAATTATGTGTTTTCCATGGATATCACCTTTCTATTCCATCAGAACCATTCAAATTATTCTTGCAAATCATTAGTGAAAATACATAAACTTAACCATCCTTATATATTTCACCTTTAATATAACATAATTCTTGAATTCAAATACATAAATAATTTTATTATTCCACTTCATCCTTATGCCATTAACAAGGATACCTCATCCTATTACACAATATCTATTTCCTTTCAAATTTCATTTGTAGTTTTGTCATCATTTATAATGTAACCATTACTCACACCACCATTCTAATTCACTTCAAGAGATTTCCTATTAGGACATTGAGATGCATAATGACCATTTAATCCACACTTAAAACACTTAACTTTCAATGATGACTTAGGGAATCCAATATTCTTATCCATTTCATTAACCAAACTCTTCATGTTTCCTTTGTAGTCACTTTATTTGTGTCCTTTTCCATTATCAAAAAATCTTATTGTTCTTATAATACATTCACTTAGGTGACTATTCTCATATTATTGACACAAAGGAAACTGAATCTTCTTTTATCCATAGTATCTATTGCCTAAACTCTTAGAGAAATCCATATTTATCTACTTTAGGGAGTCTAATATTTAGTTAATGTATAAATTTTTAACCATGTTTTGTGAAAACTGATTTGGTATGATCACAAAATCTTTCACTCCTATGATAATCCAACTTAACTTCTCTTTATAAAATTATCCATCACGTTCAATATTAATCCAATTATTTCCATTGACTAAATCCTTAAGTATAGTGTGGGAATTACTTATCATAGTAGAAAACCATATAATCGTGAAAATAATTACTTATAGTATGTCTAAATCATGGAACCTTCCTTAATCTATGAAACCCTAGGTTTGTCCTAGGATATTCATAAAAAACTTATATTTAAGTCCTTCATGATGTTTCAAGAAGAGTTTTTTGAATTCCCAAAGCATATCCCCTGGGAGTTTTAAAATAGGTGTAGAGCAAGGCATTTTGTTGTTTACCATATTACCTCTAGTTAGGCCCAGAACATCTTGTTGGAGTTATTACCCCTCGGTGAATTTGTACCAGATCCACATCCACTTGTAGTATCTAGACAGGGATTTATTTCTAGTAAACCACTCCATCTATCCTTTACAAAAATTAAAGGACATTTTCCTATATGTTAACACATCCTTATACTTATCCTTAAAGAAATACCTAGACATATCCATAGAAATATAACTAGGGATATCACTAAATTTTCTCATCCAAGTTTATAAAGTTTAACTAAACCTTCAATCTAATACCAAATATAATGACCTTTTATTGAAATACATTAATATTACATAATATTTGGGAAATAATTAAAACATTATACAAATAGACACCCAAAGACTGTACTCATCCAATGACTTTATAAACATGGAAACATAAACAATGGTATATAAATGAGATTACATCATCTCCCACTAGGTTCTTCTTGACTAGCACCATTATTAGACAAATAAAACATAATATATATCATTATACCCTGGGGGAATGAAACATAAAAATGGGTGATCTCAAATTCTCAATAAGGTTAAATAAGGGAGATATGTAATCATAATCATGAGTATAAGGGTATGATAACATGATCATGAAAATAAAATATCACACCCTACATATCAAAGATCATAAACATGTATAATGGAATAAATATTGGTAGTTCATAAGACATGAATCATAAAAAAAATAAAGAACATAATCCATGATAGCATAACATAGGAATCAAACATAGAATTGTGGCAGACAAATAATCATATAAAAATCCTATATTAAGGTGGCCTACCAAGGCCTTTGTAACATGTTAGGATTCGGTTAATCACCCCTATACCTTCTTCAGGCTTGGGATGCCCTCCCGTGTACCCTCTTGTTTTGGTCTTACAATTTCCTACTATGTACCCTCTTGTTTTTGGATTGGTATGTCCACCCATGTACCCTCTTGTTTTGGGAATGGGATTCCCTCATGTGTCCCCTTCGACCTCATAAAACATTTATCATTTCCCAAGGAATTGGAGGGAGATATAGTTCACACCCATTCATAATAAAATCATACATACATGATCCAAAAATCATAAACAATCATATCATAGCCCATGAAATTAAATGAGTGTCATAAACATGTAATCATATCTTAACCTATGGAAAAATATAGGTTTCATAATCATTTCATCAAAATAATAGCCTATGAAAAGAGGCGGGTTTCAAAATAACATAACCCATGGAAGAGAAATGAGTGTCATAATAATCATTATGTCAATACAAAAACCATTCAAGAAGTAATATGAATGGAAAAATTGGATTATTTCTTATAAGGGAATGAGTAACATCAAAGATGTTATCTTAGATGGAAAATAACTTGGAAAGATATTTTGAAAATGTTTCTTGAGGAAAATATCCTTTATTTTTTGAAAAGGTCTCTTTGAAACATAAAAAACTTTTTAAAATAATTTTCATGAAAATAAACTTTAGTGCTTATAAATAAATCTTTTAAAACCTTTTGGAATCCTTTTTTTAACATATAAAGATAGCTTTAAATTGTTTTGAAAAAAAATTCCTTAAAAACTTATAAAAGAAGAATGAAAAAAATTGAAAAACATTTGTAAAAAATTTGAAACAAATTTGAAAAAAAAATTGATGAAACTATATTTTAAAAAAATCTTAATAATTAACCTTTTAAACATGAAAATAAATCTTTAAAGTATTTATGGTGGGTAAATCCATACATGTCATATGAGGTAAAAAGAAAATTCCATTTAAATGGTAAAAAGGTTAAAAAATGTCTCCTTCAGAAAGTGAAAAGAAGATTCCTTTGAAAACATTGGTAAAATAAAAAACGGGTAAAAATTAATTTTAATAATCCTAGGATATTATTATAATATTCCAGGAAACCCTTTTTAGAAAAAATGGTTTTTAAAGAACATAGATTTTTGACCGAAGAGATGGTAAAGTCGGGCTTTCAAAAAACAATTTCTTAACTATCTTCTGTACCAAAGAATAGAAAAATGGTACTAATACATGAATATATCATTAATAACTAGGATTATAAGAAGATTCATGAGTTATCTTAAGGTATAGATCATAAAATTTCAACAAAGGAAGCATAATCATAAAAAATCTCGAAAAGTGATGAGATTGTTTCAATAAACTTTTATCACTTAGTAACTTTAAACCATACTCCCTGATTAATAAAGTCAAATTACATGAATATTAAAATATAATTAAATAAGGAGATTCATTATATTATATTTCCAAATCATTATGTACAACTTGTATAAAAATATAGGTTCATAACATGTCATGTGTCTCAAAGAAGGTAAATTGAGACAAAACTATCTTACCGATTTGGTAACTTTTGAAACATAAACCCAATAAAAGTAAGATAATAGAATATATATATACTTACCCACAAATTTAATAATAAAAATTATATAATACATTAATTGGAAGTATACACACCACAAAAAAAAGGAATGGGTGGTGAATAAATCATGCATCTCATGGAAATAAAAAGTGGGATGAAATTCCCTTACCTTGTGTCTTGACTCCCGTCGTACTCATTCAAAACAACTATATAATAAATTTAAATTTATTATAAATAAATCACAGAATCATATTATTACTTATAATACCATATATTTTTTTATTATGTCTTTATATTACCTTCTTGTTAACAATTATATGTTAAGGTTTCACTTCGGGTAATATTCGCTTTGTTTTTCGCATATATCTTAATTTGTTATATCTTTGGTCCTTATACTTATATCATGATTTAAAGAAAGTAAAAAATGATTTAAATATAATTTATATTTATTATATATGTATTTTAATAATATATAAAATATATAATTATGAAATGGAATACATTGTTCATGGAGACGGTAAGCCATACGTACGCATGAACATTATTTCCATTTAATTGTCATGTTGAAAGAAATAAAGTAAAAAAGCATATATATGTATATATATATATATATAATTATTAAAATAGATTTATTATATCATATATATTCACTAAACCTATCTTTAATACATTCCTTGTAGTGTATGAATGAATCACATCGCTTTGAGGGGGCAGTGGTCCACACTTTCTCAAATGAAAATATCGTATTAACACAAAATTGAAAGTATAAAGATATATGTTGTAAAACAATTAAATAAGTTTAAATTAATAATAATTATAACATATAACATATTTAAATATAATTTCCATCATAATTTCAACCATGATAGGTGGTAAAGTAAAAATGAACAATCATCATTTAGTGAGGCAGTAGTTCACCATACACATAAACAGTGTGTTTGTTACCCATTAGAAGGAAGTGTTTGTGAGTGGAGATAGAAAAATTATAATAAAAACATAATAGTATATTCAGGATAATTTTTTTGTTATAAAATCATCCAATAATAAGATTTTATGGAGTATAGAAAGAAAATAAAAGAAAGGAGTTTGAGGGAGGTTGTTACCTCTTAATCAGGTTACATCTTTTGGTTTGCACCAATAGGCTTCCTTGGAAGGATTTCTACCTTGGGGAGGCTTCAAAGCGGGGGGTAGTATTGTTTGTATTATATTTTAGTAGATATTTTCTAAACATAAGTGGTTTTATAGGTGTAAATAAGTGAAGGAGATGAGGCCTTTTATAGTGGAGGAGGAGTGGCACTCTTGTAATATTTTGAAAAATGAATTCCATACACTTTTTTCACTTTTCAAGTGGATAAAATAATATAAAAAATTATATAAAACGGATTAGAGGGTCTAAAATTTTCTATAAAATGTCTCTTCTATAATTTTTTATGTCGTTTTGGGTCTTAAATTTAAGGTTTAGTCATTAGTTAAGCTTAATTTTATCTTAATCGATGTAATTAATTTTAATTACTTTCCCTAATATTTTTTGTCAAAAACTAAGTTGAACTTATAAGAAATTATAAATTATTCTGATTAAAAATATGAAATATATTTTTCCAAATTCCAATCACATAAGTGGCATAAATTAATTTAAAATTAATCTCATTGTCGGGTCGACAATGCAGGGTTTTAAAGTAAAAACATTCAAAAGTTTACAAAGTTTTTATACTCAATTTCAAAGTTTAATTGATCTAAATGACCTAAATTGTATTAATTTATAAAAAAATTATATAATTAAACTTTTAAACCAATTTAATATATAATTTAAACTTATTAATAAATTAGATAAAAAACAATTTTGAAATAAAATTCAGTATTTTTTACTATTCATTAAAAAATTAAACTTCACGGAAAATACCAAAAAATTACCCTAAACTAATTATTATGTCACTATTTCAATTATGAAGTTTATTTTGACATATTAAATCTATAAAATTTCTAAAAAATAGATTTAAATGGGTTCTCTATTAAAGGTGATAAAAATGCCTTAATAAAAATATTGGTTTTTAAGCATAAATTTGGGATTGTTCTTATCTTATGTCTTTAAAGTCTATTGGATGAATATAAAAAATATTTTATTGAATAAATAACATGTATATTACATTAATATAACTCACCAATTAAAATTAATTTAATTTATTAGGGTAAAATAGATTGGTGACCATATAAATAATAATATTTTCCTTTATATTTAATCAATTTTTATATTCAATTATAATAACTTGGTAACCTATGAATTCATATTATATTTTTATAAATCATATAAATTCATAAATTAGATAATAATATCCATAACCTATAATTTAAAATCTAGTTTATATCTTATTATATTAAGTAATAACATTTTAATGACATACTATTATTCGGTAAAACTTGGTCTTGCATATTACACAAGCCATCGAAGAAAGTCAATGATGAGTGTAACACAAGATAATCTTGGTGTTCCATGTATATCAAGATAAAGTTTATGTTTCATGTTTTGCATGATTAACATGGTGTTTTGTATAAATCAATCCAAACATAGTGCTTTAATATAAAATAAAATATCTTCAATGTTGTGTGAAATGAAAAATATCAAAAAGGTTAAATTAATTAGAAAAATAATATTTCAAAAAATCTTGGGGTGTTACAATTTGACTACTATATAAAATTATATATTTCATGGAAACCAATTGAGTTAAAATAATAATAATTTCTCTTTCCAATTTAAATTCGTACAATTTTTCTATACCATGATAAAATATTTTTTGAAACATTATAGAATATAAAAAACAAAAATTTATCCTAAATTTATATTTATTAAATATCAAATAATACTATAATTATTTAAAAAGTTTAAAATAAAACCCATGTGAAGAGAATATGTATATCTTTTCAATAAAAAATTAATTAATTAACCATGATTATTTTATATTTTTAATAAGTTTAATTCATGATATCCTTTATGAAATATTTGTAAAAATGAATAGTGTGAAATCATATTGGCTAGTGGTAGGTATTACACCCTTTTCCCACTTCAGTTGTCGATTTGATCCTTGTGGCCTTACTTGGTGTGGTGGGTTATCACCCTATTCTACAGTCAACCTTATTATATTGAAGAAAAAATTTTTATAAATAAAAATATCATTATACAAAACATATATTTTCACTAAAAATCATATGATGTTATAATTAATGTGTTCAATGATAAATAATAAATTATAAGTATGTAAAATGAGAGATGTAATAGATACTATAAAAATAAATATAAATATATTAAATTCAAAATATTATTAATTATGTTTCATAAAAAAAATATTATACTTTTTTCTACCTGTACCACTCATATAATTATTAGTTACCTTCATTTATCTTATGAGGTAAGAAACCTATATAGATCTATGAATTTAATTTCAGTACTTGATCCCTTTAGTGATTCGCTTTATATAAGCACTACATTTTTATGGATTTATTTTATGAATACATTTCTATATTACTAGATCACATTTGATGAGTGTTGGAACATTGGATTGCTAATGTATTAGAGGATTTACTTCCAATGAGGTAGAATTCTCTATGATAAATTCCTGGACCTCAACTTAAGAGCACGAACAATAAGTTCATAATCATATTCAATCCATAATATATTCCAACTATGATATACATCATACTTAATGGCATAGATAATTTCCAACAATTCAGTTTCATATGCAATTATCATCCCAAAAAATGATGTAAGAAACCTTTGATGAAGCTACGATGCATACAGAAGACACCTCCATAGCCTGATTTTCCCGAAATTCCATAAGAATATCTA
Source organism: Viscum album (assembly GCA_963277665.1). NCBI lineage: Eukaryota > Viridiplantae > Streptophyta > Magnoliopsida > Santalales > Viscaceae > Viscum > Viscum album. Next base: position 2,012,337,116 of record OY728155.1, read on the forward strand.
TCAACATTAGCTTCAAAACATGTAGAGATTGGAGGAATCCATCATATACTCTTAATCACCATAGTTTTCTTCGGTCTACCTTATATTCCCAACATACGACGTGTATTGAGGTTAATGAGGGTATTGGTCATGGATCTATTTTGTATTGTTGTAGTAGCATGCATATCCTAGTGGATCTGTAGGATGCCTACATGGAAGGAGGGAGTCATACTATCAAAAAGGGAGTTATTCTGAGATGTCCAAACAGCACTATAAATGGATGCAGTAGTGGAAATCATAAGGTTTTGGATTTGATCACACCTTCCACATTTGATAATGTGATTCATCAGGTCATCAATGTGCCTATGAAAACATAATTCAATATTAAACAAAACACCAATATAGATCTATAGCCTCTGAGAAAATGATCAGCATAAAAAGAAGTGTTTTATAGTTTCAACATCATTTAAGAATAAATTACAAGTAAAGACTATGCATTATCTATACTTTCTCAGTTGATCATGTGGTAACTAGTTCTTCCAAATTCTCCAAATAAGAAGGAGCCTTAAAAGTTTAACAAATAGTCTCTTTGAATTTAAGAAACCAAAAAGCTAGTTGAATAGATCCATCACATTGCATGTTATAGAATTATTTAGTATTAAATTTCCCATTTCTATTTGTATTTCAGATCAAGATGTCCTTTTCCATGAAAGTGTAATTCTAAAAAACCAGATTGTCTTGAGGAGTGACCATGTCATAAAATCTATCTCTGTGAATCAAGAATTCAATAAGAGACATTCTAACTAGTCTGGATGGTATATCTCCAGTGTGAATAGGATTGTTAAAACAAGGAGTGTACCAAGAGTTGATATTAGACATTAGGAGTTTTATTTATACATCTATAATTTTTAAAATATATAACAAGAAAATATATAATTTTTTTCCCTCATCATGGCTCTGTAAACAAAATCATTACTCCCCATACTAGTTTATATAACTAATTTTATAACTTCTCTAGATTATCTTATAGACCCTATAGCATCCCGCCTTTTTATCACATAAACTTTCATTACATTATACAAAACTGATGATCTTTAAGGTTTAGTGTCTTGGAAACCAGGAACTTAAAACATGAAAACATAAAACATTCTTCTTAAACACTTGAAAGGCTTCTCCTCATGTTCATACTAGGTTCATTACTGCATCTCATAACCTGGGGACATACATCAAATGAAAGGGTGAGCATAAGGCCCAATAAGGGAAACAAGGGGAACATTTAACATGTGAACTTGAGATGCATCAACTATGTCATGAACAAGAACTTTAAGGCATGATAAAAAAAACATGTGGCATATCATAAAAAAACATTTTTCATAACTTTAAGATGTGGCTACATAATTTAACATAGACAATCATGAACATATCACCAAGGCCCATCCCCAAGGTGTCATTTGAAAATTACCAAGGTTATTCACCAAGGTATCATGAAAATTGTAATCTCTAGTGGTTACATCATTACCCAATGCATTGGAGCGCTATCAGGGCGCACCCTTAAATTTGCCTTTATTATCATGTGAGCCACATATATCATCATCAAACATTTCATAAATAACCCATATAGCATAAAATAAATGGGTTTCATTTCATAATCAAAACGTTTTAAAAACTGCTTTAAAGACATGATCTTTACATCACTTTAAAACCCACAGAAAAGGAAGGTGGGTCTCATGTATGTAAATCCCAGAATTTAAAATAGAACATTTTGGTATATATGTGAATAACCCTTTAGAAGAAAGATCTTTGAGTATTCACTTAATAATATAAATGAACTTTAGAAAAAAAGAGAGACATTTTGAGACGGAAATTCTGCAGCATAACGGCTATGTTATGAGGTTTTAGAAGACATTAAAAAGAGAGGTAAAATGGGTAAAACATTCATAAATGACCCATAAAATAGTATATGGACATAATAATAAGGATACATGATCATGGTAATGAAATTTCAAGGACATACCATTTGAAATGAAAAACATGGACGGAAGACAAAAATTAGATTTCTCTTATGAAAGTTCGGCAGCCTAACGGTGTTACTTAAAATTCAACAAAAATGATTTGAAAAGATCAAATAGGGTCTCTCATCGTGTGAAAATAAGAGTACAGTATGATAGATATAGAGATAATGCCCCAACATAACAAGAATGAACTTAAAAGAATTGACATGAAAGTAGAACTTCAAAATGAGAAGGATGAAGAACCACTTAAAAATTCGGTAGCCTAACGGCGCCACTTAAAACTTCAAAATACTGAATTGAAGAGATCAAATGGGGTCTCTCATCATATGAACATAAGAGTCCAGTATGATAGATATAGAGATCATACCCCAACATAAAAAAAAGGAACTTGAAAGAATTGACATGAAGGTAGAACTTCAAAACGAGAAGGGTGAAGAACCACTTAAAAATTCGGCAGCCTAACGGCGCCACTTAAAACTTCAAAATACTGAATTGAAGAGATCAAATAAGGTCTCTCATCATATGAACATAATATTCCATTATGATAGATATAGAGATCATACCCCAACATAAAAAAAGTAACTTGAAAGAATTGACATGAAAGTAGAACTTCAAAACGAGAAGGGTGAAGAACCACTTAAAAATTCGGCAGCCTAACGGCGCCACTTAAAACTTCAAAATACTGAATTGAAGAGATAAAATGGGGTCTCTCATCATATGATCATAAAAGATCAGTATGATAAATTTAGAGATCATACCCCAACATAATAAAAATTAACTTGAAATACTTTACATTAAAATAGATCTTGAAAAATGAGAAGGGAGAAAGAATCCGTTACAAAAATTTCGGCAGCCTAACGGCACCACTTAAAACATCACAAAATGAAATATTGAGAGTAATAGGGGATATCTCATTATATTAACATGAAAAGGGCAGTAAGAGGAGTATAAAAGAACATCCTTCAACATAATAACATGGAGCATAAAAGGAATTACATCAAAGAGATTACTTGAAATGAAAGAGAGAGGTCGGATCCCTTACCTTAAAACATAACTCTTAAAACTCAAAGGTTGGGACCTTGAGGGCTTGGGGGAACCTTGGGAGGACTCCTTGGGAGGTAAGGAGACCATAATTTCGTTGAGGATGGTTTTGGAGTCGAAAATATGATAGGAGGGCTTGGTATTTATAGGGAAAGTGAGGGGACAAGGCATTAATGGCCAAGGGACACCTCAAAAGTGGTTTTCTCAAAAGCATGGGCCCTCCCATGGTACTTCCCATAAAGTTAGGCCACAAGGGGACCCCCACACAATAATTCATCACCTTTTTCTGGCCATCTTTTAAAATATCTCATGACATCATCATGACACAGTTATGAGATCATTAAACATACTGAAACCCTAAAACTGTATTTTTACTATTCAGTGAAAATTCAACTTTCTCAGAAAAATCCCAAAATTTCACCTTAACCAAATATCAATCCTCTGATTTCAAAAATGAACTCCATTTTATAAAAATAATTTTTTAAATATTTTTAATTTAATTTTTAAATAAATACACTATTCACCGAAAATTCATTTTTTCAGAAAAATCCCCAAAAATTACCATAACATAATATCGACGCTCTGAGTTCAAAAAATGAAATCCATTTTATAAAAATAATTTTCTAAATATTTTTAATTAAATTTTTAATTAAAAAACACTATTCACCCAAAAAAACTAATACTTGAATAATAATTTATGAAACCGTTATTTAACCATTTTATTGAATCACATTAATTAATCAAGGTGCCTAGATTATATTAATACTTTCTTTAAGTGAGATTACTAATCCATTTGGACACATTACTAATCCTAATCATAAAATCACTATTCATAATTTACTATTCATCAAAAATCAAGTTGATCTTATTAGACTCTAAATTTTGTACTAAACATAATTGTAGAAGACCATTTTTTGAAAATCATTACACATTTTTAATTATTTAAGGTTTACATAAACATTTTTAAAATATCATTTTTCTAAAATTTATAAAAAATATGCATACTATATTTATCCGGTCATTTAAAAATTCATAAACTCCATCATAAGAAGAAATCCCAATTTTTATTTAAAACAAAGGATTACACAAGGCAGTTACGGTCTCCTTACATAGCCCCTTATCACACCAGCATAGGACCTACGTGTAAGGTGTGCTAAGGTGAGAGAATCTGAGGGAGGCTCAGCCAACATCGCACGAGTAGTAATTTCTATTAGTTTGAACTTCTCGCGAAGGCGATTCCATTCTAGCTTCACACGATGAAGTTCGGCTTGGGTTTGGTCCAGAGCAAAGCCCAGTGGTGCTACCTCCTTCCCAAGTTCTGTTAGATGGGCTTCAATCGGTCCAAGACTACTGGGTGAGGCCATCAAATCTTCTTTCTATAATAATTAACCAAGATTAATTGTATTTAGAGACAATAATAAAAACGTTTAGTTTCCAGTGGTCATATTGACCAATGGTCATATAACAGTCAAAACCCAACGGTCTCATTTTAATTATACTCATGTTACTAAATGAAACATTTTTGTTGAGTATAAAAATAAAATAACACATAAAATTAGGAAACAAGATTTATTCAAAATTTCGGGTCGTTACAGACCCCCCCCCCCCATTTTCAATCAATTTCCAATCTATGTCTATATAAGTGAACATAGATTCATTAAAATATTATAAAAACATTAAATACTTAATCTTCTATTACTTATAGAAACTCTTACAAGGTCATGTTTTTTAGATAAAAATGAAATGAAATTAGTTTGATCAAGTTATAACATTATGGTAGGTTATTTTTATTTTTAGTAGTTTTTAGGATATTTTTATAAGTCATGAGAAATGATTGGAGGTATTTTCAGCTGAATTTGGGTATCTATAGAGAAATTTACAGTCACATTCATGGTATGGATAACCATGAATTTCATCAGCATATCATAGGACTTAATAAATAATTAGAAATATATATTCTCATTCACATTCTAGTTGATCGTGTACTAGTGAAAACAATTCATCAAAAAAAATATAAAAACATTTTATTATTTCTAGAATATCACTATACATGCCTCATTTGGACCCTCTAATGAGAGAAGCCCTTCTCATGTGATTTTTTGGATTTATTGGGTTATTTATTCCTCTCTATATATCAGAAATATAGGGTAAGTATTTCTTCCCATCAATATATTATTATTTTTTAGATTTATATCATATTTATGATCATATGATAGGATTTGGATAAGAGGGTTTCACTGAGTCATGGAAAAACCATCCAACATTAAGGATATTTCTCTTAAGGAGGCTCTATGATGTCTATACATGGAGTATTCATTCCTTTAGATCATTTATGGGTGTTATTAAACCACTCACTAAGTGTTTTATTAATTTTTTCAATTTGTTTGATCCTTTGGTATATGTTACTTATTGAATTTGGGGGTGGTTCTATCACTGAATTCTAATAGATCATTGATATATGGAATTTTATATGTATTTTAAAATTTTGAATCTTATTATAGAAATAGTGGATATATATTATGGATTATTTATATACTCAGGAAAGGGTTGGAAATCACATTCATGTTTTTGGGGTATCATCAGGATAGATAGAAAAAATTAAGGAATATTGCATTACTGTGTTGGTTTATTGATATTTCATGGATGGAATTATATAGGAGTTTCCTGTTTTTTAATGAATGGGATTATAGATTCATAATTTTTGAGGTGGTAGGTTGTATATAAATAAGGTGCATATTTTAAAAAAAAATATTATATGAGAATAATGATTCTAACTATAATGGGTTGTATGGAAAATAATTGGTTATATCCTTATAGGTTGTTATAATTACACCCTATATGTATATCTCTATGGAAATAATAATGATATTTATTTGATTCACATGTTATAATCATTTTTTATTCATTTAATTAGAAAGAGTGGTGTAGGTTTTTAGGTGTAGACTACTAGATTTCAAATCATTAATGGTGGAACATTTTTTATTTTAAGTTTTTTTTGTAATATGGTTTATTTATATTATTATTTTATTTATGTATGAATTTACATTAATTAGTTTTATTTTTTACTATTTAATACATATATGGTTTTTATATGATTTTTCAGATAATCATTTCCTATAATTATGAGTTTAATCTTTTTTATTTATTATAGATCCTTTGGTGTTCTTCGAATGGTGAAAAGGACCATGTAACATTTTAATTCTATTATGATGTGGTTATCATATGATTTTTATTTATAATAATTCCATATATTTATGTGTTGGATTTTTTTATTTATTATCAATCCTTTTTTTCCATGGAATTCCATAACATAAAAAAAAGATTCAATTTGATTCTATTTGGGGTCAAATTTGTGTGGCTAGGTTTGGTCATTATGTTATAAATAATATCAATTTAGTTTTGAAAATGTTTATAGGATTATAGATACAATATATAATAAACTAATAAGTATATTATAAAAAAAATTAATTAAAAAAATTATAGTGAAACATTAATTTTCATTGAATTTTAAGAATATAAAGAACTGGTTAACCAAAAATTATACATTTGATTCTAGATTCACCCAGATGAGGATTTTTGTAAACACTAGAGAGAGTTAGGATTTTATTATCCAGAATTTTTTTGTACCATGATAGGAATATCATTTGAAATGTTTTAATGTGTGTTCACATAGATATTTCTTGATCCTAATTAAATATTAGACTAAGAACAAGTTAATTGTTATATAATTTATATTAAATTTTGATAATTAAATTAATTAATGTGTTATATTTTTTGTATTTATGTTTGGATAAAAGTATAAAAATTATTTTTAGTTTATCTATATTTATATAAATGTCTACAGTAATTATTAAATTAGTAATAGCTGTTAATATTAAGGAATTTTTAGTAGTTTTTAGATGAATCTAGATTTAAAAATATGTGATCTTGATCACTGGTGTTATTTACCAGTGTTCTATATCAGGATTTTATAAAATTGGATATGCATTAATCAATTTAAATATCAGCAAAGAATTATGCAACTAAGAAAAAAAATTCAAGATTCATTATTTCATTTCTGTCTGTATTCCATGTTATGATATTAGTGTACTTGATGTTTTGGGTTGTATTATTTAAAAATAGAAGGTTATGTTATTAATTAAAAAATTTATTAATTAAATTTAATAGATTTAAATGATGCTTTAAAATATATATTTTTAGAATAAAAATCTTTCAAGATGCATTGATTTTCTTGGAGGATAAATGGTAATTTCATATAATTTTTTTTGTTATAGTTGCGTTATAACATAAAAGGGAGTATGATTTTTTAAATAATATTATGTTTTGTTTTCCGTTTGGGTGTAAAAATAAGTTTTTCGTGTGTGTTTTTTTATTTGACTATGTATTCTAAATGTAGAAACATTTTTTCATGTCAAGGTAATTTTTTTCAAATGTTATTAATGGAATTATTAAAATACAAGTTATTTTAATAATAGATAAGTGATTTTCATAGTGTTAACACATTTAGTCATTTTTGGGAAAGGGGGGTTTCTTATTTTTGAAAAAAAATTGTATTTCTAAAATAGTGTTCAATATATATTATAAAATAGAAATAATATTTTCCATACTATCCAAAAAACAAAAAATATATCAAAAATATTTTTCCAGTTGAATTTAGAGTGGAAACCATTATTTTTTAGAATCTAATAGTGTTTTTTAGGTTTTTTATATTGTAATTTTTTTCAAATCAAGAAATTTAAATTTTAATTATTTGGTGTGAATCACATGTGATGAATTTTTTTGGTTTAAAATAGTGAAATAAATGTTAGATTTTTGGGAATGGGTTTACAAAAATATATATTTGAGTTTTCATTATATATAAAATTTGGGATGGTTTTTGAAACCCATGAAAGGGTTTGATCTATACATTAAATGATCTAATATTTATATTTTATACAAAATAGAATATTTAAAATTGTTTTAAATTGATGAAATAATTTTTGGAGTAGTATTTTTTAAATTTTTGAAAATCAATGAAAAAGATTTGAAATATATTTTAGGAAAATATAATCATGAAATGGTTATTGGTATACTTGGTTATTATTAATACTTGAATGGTATAAGTTTTTATTATTTTTAATGTGTTTATTGATATGGGTATGTTCATTGGTAATGGTTTGTATTTCCTATAGTGGAGTAGGTTTTCTCTATAGGTGGTCTTGTTAGAGTTTTTTTGTAGTTTTTTCATAGAGGTGATGATGATGTGTTAAGTAAAAGATGTGATCCTTGTGACATTATTTGTTACACAATGTAACATAATTCCTTGATGCAATATACATGAACATATCATTATACTATATAATGTAGAATGACATGGATAGATATGGGGGATAGGTTCCTAACTTCAACCTTTTAATAATGTAAGCCCATTTCTAGATAGGGTTGTTAAGAGAGATAATTCACTATAAGGATGAAATTATGGGTGGTCCTTTGAAAATGGGAATCATGGACAAAGAGTATACACAGGTTATGTTTCATAATATAATCATACTCTCTAGTAATATAATTGATTAAGAGATTGAGTAAGATTAGTTCAGACCACTTTGATAACGTAGTGAATCTGAAGGCAAAGTATCGTATGCTGATAAGACTATACTCTTTAAGTGAATATACACTATGGGAATGTTTTAGGGAATTTGTGGTGTATTGGTGGTTATAAAAAGGCCTGAATAGTTGATATATGGCTAGAAATTTTATATTATTGGATTTGGGATTTTGTTTTTTATTCACATGATTTTTAGTGAAGGGTTTTATAATGGTTGTTGTTGGATATCATTACACACAGTGGTATGTGGAATGAACTGTGGATAACTTTTTTGTGTTTTCATTCATCTTAGGGATCTTCTAGAGGTTTGGAGAAGAATATTTTCTAGTTTGTGGGCACAAAAGGCCACCGGTATTACTGGTGCTTGATTCAAGAAAACCAAAATTTTGTTAACTACTGCTAGCTAGCCTGAGGGATTCCAATGGATCTTCAGTAGAGAGACTAGTGATGCAGGTCCTCTACCTAAACCTACCAGCTAGTTGGTGATGTCCAATAGATTTATGGTGATTACACTGTTTTTTCAGTTTAGTGTTGTAAAAACTGTCATTTAAGCCTGAAATTATCTTATTTATTCCCAAATATAAGCTATATAGCCCTGATTTGATTTCTCTTAGTTTTGAGGCTCTTTAGTTATTTTAATGGCTTTCTTTCACTCCCTAATAAAATATATGTTTGTTATTTGTAATATTGGATCTCTATTATGTGTAATGTATTATGTGGTTCCATTCTAATCTATTCTCTTCTCTTTCTCCCCATTAATTTGATTCTCTATAAAAATTGATAATTGGATATTCCTTGAGAATCTATAATATATATTTTTTCTCTTAGATATTGGTTCTTTTTTATCTAATCACTTCCTATCCCATCACTATTTTAGAAGTAAATGAGGTTTTCATTATGTTTTAGGTAAGAGCCTCTATATTTTGGTCTACCTCATAGTATTCCATGTGTTTTATTTAATTCCTATGGTTTTGAAATTTGAAATTAATAATTTGAAAACCCTGAGTGGTGATTTGATTATTGACAGTTATGGATGTGATTTCTAAAAATGTTTTTTTATAGAAATCATTTAAATACATATGAAGTATTTTATAAATTGACTCTAAGATGATATTAAAAAATAAATTTTTTTCAAACATAAAAAAATTTCAGTGTCACTATTGAATCTTTTTTATGAAAATGTGTGCATGAAATTAAATGTATTGTACTTAGAATATTCAATAAAAAATCTAATCTTAGTTTTATGGATATAATGGAAATTTATTAACTCATCTAAAATATGTTGGGGTAAAGGGTAAAATATTCATTTTCAAGACCTAGTGTAGTTATCCATGACTAGGGGAGGTTACCATGATTTCATGTATTGCTATTGGGTGGCCTTTTAGGGTATTGAGGTTCCTAGACATTATGTGTCTCTTATGAGGGCTAGTCATTGTATTCGTCTAAGTAGTGTACAACCTTTAGTTGTGGTTTTCCCTTTGTTTCATTATCGCGACATTATGTTCTTGATTAGTTGATATGGTAATTTTATAACATGATATAGATATAAATTCTTGAAACCATATTATTTCATCTTCTTATTCCACATAGATAAAGGCTATGTTTTATTGATTTGTTTAGTTAAATATTGAATGTTTTTAAAGGAAATCAAATGAATAATTTTATACAAAAACTAATTTTTTATAATTATTTTTAATTATGTATTACATAATAACTAACTAATACTTGTGTATATACATTAAGTATATTCTTGGTGGGATCCTACCAAGAATTAGTGTTTCCGCCCAAAATTTTACTTCAGAAATTTTTATCCTTGGTCTTGCACTATATAATTAAAGGTAGAATGTATTATAGAGGAAGGATCTCAATGACCATGTTTTTTTATAGTGGCTTGTGATTGTGGTGAAATATGTTCATTAGGAGACTATATCATGGGTTTATTCAGATTCTATTTTTTTGGGTTACCAATTTTTTCATTTAGACCATATAATCTAGTTGTTAGATGTTACCATTTATTGTTTTGTAGTATTTTACATATGATGTATCTTAATTCTATTCCATGATACTCAATTTTATTCTATTTTATTATATATATATTGAGTTTAAAATCATTATCATGTTCCTTTTCTGATACCTCAGATCTTGTACCCATCACTTGGTGATTAGGAATGCACAGTGGGCCTTGTGGTGGGTTAGTTTAGGTGACATTATTGGTTGACCCGGTTTGGTTTGTTACAAATTTCTATAAAAGGTTCAGGTTATCATGTAATCCTTATTGCATTCATTTTTATCACCCTTTTATATATATGGGTTTCTTATATATTGGATATAGTATTTTTTGTACTCAATAGGTATTCTAGGAGTGTCTAGGGCCAGCTCACGTTCATGAAAATATGCGAGATACCCTGGGGTGTTCGGGGTAGTTTAGAAACATTTTTTTCAATCATAGCATTATGGGATTCCATTTTCTAAATTTATTCTATTCTAAAGTAATCAAATTATGATATCATTGGTTTCCATCATCTTGTTTTATAAACTAAGAAACATTCATGAGGAATATATCTGAACTCTTATGAAGAATCTATAGTGAAATACCCTCAGGTGAATCCTCTGGTTAACTCATCTTTGGTGGAAAGTATATTTTGAATGATCTATTCCATGGGACAAGTACCAAATATTGAACTGGAATGGATTTTGGGTAATGATATAAAGTCCACAAAGATTCATGTTTTGATTAGTAATGGTGGAAAGGGACCCTAGTAATTAGAGGAATGGATCGATAGGTTTTGGAGGATTTATCACTTTAAGAAAACTTCAAAAGGATTCATGGTAGGTTTCACAATATATGTTTTAGAATGTAAAAGAATGAAGTAGTGGGAATCTATTGTGAAATACAAGTCTCATGAAGTCCTCACCTGAAACACTTTCAAAAAATCCTTCAGTCCACATTTATATCCTATAACATTGGGAGTGGTGAAGGAACAGTATTATTTTTCTCTGTAATAGGGATATAATTCTATCATGGAGTATGCTACTCGATTTGTGGAGATATTTCACCTACCTCCATAGCATATTTCTAATGACTATATTAAGGAATAGAGGATCTATATATAATTAAGGGACAATATAATATCCATACTAATTAATTTTCTCCATGAAAATTTAATGAAGGTTTTTGGATAATGAAGTTATGGGTGTAGTGGATTTACACAAGATGAAAATACTTTTTTAAGAACCAGGATTTGTTGGTAGAATACATAGTTAGTTTTTTAGTAAGAATGGTATGTGGGTTGAACAATGTTGATGTAGTTGTTAGAGTACAAAAATATACATCAAGGAAAAGTCAAGGGGGTTGTTTTCAGTTTGGTAGAATAGGACCCCCTCAATCATAATAGTATGTAAGCACTAAGGGTGCATCACACGGTTTGGAAATCTATTTATATTTAGTGTTTCTATGAGTGTTCTCCCCAAGGAAGTAGAGTTGGATCTACATTTACCAATTTATCTCCATTTATATCTGATGTATAAAAAGTGATGGAATATTATCTTTATTCTAAGGGTGATGATCATGTTATAAAAAATGTTAAATATGAGTCCATATGATTCTATACAGTAGAAAATGCACCATAAGAATTAGAGGGAGTCCTGGCTACCCTAATAGGTACGGTGTTTATTGCATATTCTATAGTCATGGCCTTGATTGATACTGGTGAAACTCATTCCTTTATCTCATCCTATATTATTGTTGTGTTGGGATTTAAATCATATCTTATACATTTCATTATTAAACATTCAACTCGTTTTTTAAATAAATCAAATAATTATTTTAAAATTAAAGATTGTTTATTGTTGATTTTCTACCATGAAACTATATACAATATTTTATTCCTTGATCTTGACATATTTGAAATTATCATTTTAATGGATTGGATGATTATGTATAAATCCAAAATTGATTTCAATATTTATCATATTCAATTTTATTCATTCAATGGAGTGACTAATATATTTTTGGGTGAGTAGGATCTTATATCCAAGATAGATGGTCGTGTTTCCTATAGTGCTAAGATGAACTCATTCCAGCTGTCAGATTTGTTTCAGAATATTTTTTATCCACGCTTTTTTACTCTTCCTATAGTGGTGAGTGAGAATCCCAACATAATTCTAGAAAATTTCTCAAGTTTTTTTCCTTATATTGAAGTATACTATTATATAACCATGCTTCTAGAGATGAGGATAATTTATTTACCATTGTAACCTATGGTACCTACTGAATTGAAATTATTAATGATTCGACTTGAGGATATTGAGAAAAAAGGATTTATTAATCATTGTATTTTAACTTGGTCTATGTCAATGATCTATGTAAATAGGGTGGATTGTAGTATCTTACTTTATTTGATTATTTAAAACTGATGCAGGTGAATGTTAAGAACAAATATTCCTTAAATATGATTTATGATCTTTTTTAATAAACTCAAGGGAGATCAATGGTTTTTATGGATTGATATGAGATTTAGGTACTATCATTTGAGTGCCTGATAAGAATATTTATCTACAATATATTCCATAAGTAAGTAATATAATTATAATTATCCAATCATGTTCTTTGGTGATACTAGAACTCTTTCATTTTTTATGGATTTAATTAATCAAAGCTTCCATCATTCTGTCAATTCCTTTAAGGTTATATTTGGGGATGATATAATTTTTTATTCACAATCAAAGAAGGTTCATTCTAAGAATTTTAATATCATCCTTGGATTAATAAATTAACATATTCTATATGAAAATATTTACAAATTTTATTTTTGGATTCAAGAGTTGGAATTTCTAGTCAATATGATTTGTAAGAGATGTATCCTTGTATATCCTGAAATAATTCTTGCAGTGAGGTCTTAGGAGAATCCTAGAAATGTGTTTGAGATCCTACATTTCTTTATATTAATTAGATATTATAGGTAATTTTTTTATAATTCTCAAAATTTTCATATCCTATGATAGGTTTAACTCATAAGGGTGTCAAAAAAAATTGGATTGATCAGTTAAAAATATTTTTTAAGGAGTTAAATATTAGATTGATTTCAACTCCAGTTTCGATTCTTCTTGAGCTGGGTGTCTGTTATAATGTATACTATTAAATCTTAGGTATGTGTTTCGATTGTGTTCTGATGCAGGGGATATATTTAGTATCATATTTCTCAATTTAGTTATTACCTCAATTGATGTAATATACCATTCTTGATCATGAGTTAGTATTAGGTATCCACAATCTTAATACTTACCACTTCAAACACTTCAGGAAGTAGTTTGTATAGTATTAAGACCATAAGCCGTAAAGTTATATTTTAAATCAACGTATTCAAATTCTGATACATAGAAACCGGGTAGAGTATCTTCAAAACATTGAATATGAAATTGTAAGCACGATTGATTGCATTGAAGAACTCAATGGAAGAGTGGTTCTAGATGGGATTGTTTTTTGATATTGACTTTCACAATGTGAGATATGATTGAAATGTATTCAAAAAAATCATGGTTAGTAACAACTATTTATTATCATATTTAACATAGATAGGTATAGGATACAAAGTTTCATCACTTTAGTATAAATATTTTTGGTAGGGATATCATTATTGATTAGACTTGGTCATATGATGGAGTGTGTCTCTTTATGGACATGATAGTTGGTATAATCAATTTTAGAAATAAATTTATCAATAATTTCCTCAAAAAAGCTGCTCTAGGAACCCCGGTGCTTTCATGATGTGTCATGACCTGATACATCATTGCCGATTTTCAGTAATGAGATTATCGATTATGGTTTTGTGTATTGATGCATTATGTTTCATATAATTAAAATACAAAATCATAGGCCTGCAATCTTGGTGAAATATTTACCCATTACAGTATTTAAATGGAATGAGGAAGACATGGTAATTATTATTGGGAGACATTATACTCCTTTTGGTAATGTTTTGATATGTTTAATTATTGACCAAATCATGAAAGTATCACGTTTCAAACCTATCAGGAAGATGGTGAAGGTAGAGGATCTTAAAAACTTATATATGAGATATATTTTCATATATCAATGTGTTCTGTACACTATAGTTCATATTGTAACCCTAGATTTAGATCCCATTTATAGAGTGGATTTTAGGAATCAATGGGTTCTTTGTTGGAGTTGAGTATGAATTATCATTCATAGATGGATATCCACTCCAATTAAGCTATCCAAATTCTTGAAGACATGGTTTATGTATGTTTTCTTAACTTCAGTTGTTATTGGGAGAAATATACACACATAGTGCAGTTTTTATATAACAATAAATATCTAGAATCAATGTGAATTGTTCCATTTTATTCATTATATGGGTGGCCTTTCATATCAATTATTTATTGGGAAAATATTAGGGAACAGATAGTAGTTAGACGGATTATCTTGTTGTAGATGATATATATCATGAAATTTATCAAGAATAGATTATATATTTCTCATGATTTATTGAAATAATATATTAATATATTCCATCATATTTTGGACTATAATGTAGGAGATCAAGTTCTCCTCATAGTTTCACCTCAGTTAGAATATAGTAATTTGGATAGTCATGGTAAGTTAGAACCTCATTATGTCTGAACATTTTAGATTCTGGAGTTACATGGAATGGTTTATTATCATTTAGATTTACCTATTTTTTTACATCAATCCATAATGTGTTCCGTGATTCCTAACTAAAAAATTATCAGCTAGATCCATCCCATGATATTGAGTGGGAGGATATTCAGAATGAACCTCACACATTAGTTATTGAAAGACCTGTTCAAATAGGGTACAGATAGGATAAGGTGATAAATGGAACTTTGATCCCATTTTATCAAGTGATATAATAGATTATTATAAATATCAATGAAAAATTAGATAATGATACCTTACTGATATAGAAATGGACTTATATTCTCTCCATCATGATCCTAATCATTTTTTGAGATAAAAAATATTTATATTGGGGGAATTAACAAACCATAGTATGTGGAATTAGTTATGGATCTATTTTTGGGTTTTATTTTGTATTATGATTTATATGGATGTTTATAGAAGTATTTTTAGATATTTTTGGAAACTGGTTTCCACCAACTAGGCAATGCAGGCCACCGGATACTTTGTGATGGCTTGTAAAATACCTGTATGCCTAAAAGTGCCACCAACCATCCTATTGGTTCCACTGTCCTATAAATGGTTGTATTTGAGGAACATGATCTATTCCTTCAACCACCTACTATATGGTGGAGGTTATAGAGTCCAAACCCTCATCCCACACCCACCAGATTGCCAGTGGGGCCCAACGGCTAGCCAGTGACACTATAAGAAATGTGGTTTGGTATTGGAAAAAGTGTCATTATTTCATGAAATTATGTTTTATATCCTATAATCCAACCCCAACCACATTAATTCAATTTCACAGGGTTTTGATGCTCCTTGTAGATGTTCATGGATTTCTCTATCCCCCTTGTAGTGCATCATTCTACTAGTTGGAATCTTGGATCTTTGTTTTGTGTAATCAGATCAGCAGATCCATTCTAATTAGTTTTATTCTCTTTTTATCCATGTGATTGATTCCTTATGTGACTATAATGATGTATATATCATGAAAATTAGGAATTTACATTTCTTCTATAGGATGTAGATTCTTTTGAATCTAATCTCTTCCTATCACACCATCGGTTTAGAAATCAATGAGTATTTTATCATGTTTGAGGTACATGACTTAATCATGCAGTCTATCTAATGGAATTAATTGTGTTATATTGAATTCAATTGGTTTCAAATTTCAATATTTAAGATTTTAAATAAATGAGATTTGATTTTAACTATTATGAATATGTAAAAAAAACTAAAATGTGGGGTTTTGAATTAAATTGTTTTAATACACTTGAAGTGTTTGATAAAATTACACAATGATGATTTTGAGATGGAAGTTTTCTTTCATGGATGGAAGTAGTGTGGTATCACTATAAATATTTTTATGTAAATGTGGGAATGCAATGAAATGTATTTTCCATGTAAAATACGTTATTAATTGTGAACTTAGGTTCTATAATAGAATTAAAATCTATAAGAACACCCAGATAACCTCAAGGCAATGTGGAAAACTAGACATATACAAGAACCTATGTAGAGAGATATCACTAGACGTTCTTCCCATAAATAAATTGATTTCTAGTATGTAGAATTTACAGTTATTGAGGTTTCTAGACATTATGTGTCACTTATATCTTCTAGTAACTTTGTTATTTTGATTCATGTACACCATTGATTCGTGATTATTATGTTGTTTTTGTATGGATAAAATTTTTGCATCATTGTTTTATATAAAAATTATTACACCTGTTATGGATTTAGATACTTAAAAAAATTTATTTCATATTCTTATGCCTCATTGAAAAATTCAAAGATGTATTAATTTGTGTATATAAAGAAGGAATTTTGATGAAATGAAAGAAAAAAAGGATTATTTTATTCATAAAATTATTTTTAAATCTATTTTATATATGAACTAATAGATACACATGTATAAAAATTTTATAGATTCATTGTGGAATCCTAATAATAAATTGTGTTAACAACCAACTTTTTCCTATATGTGACAGTATCCATGATATTGAAAGGTATAATTAAAGGGAAAATAATTATGAAAAGGATGAATCTAGGTATTATGTTACCTTCTGGTTGGTTGGGATAATGGTGACATGTGGTCTTGATGATATTATCCCAAGTGTTTCTTTGAGTTCAATATTTTTAGTCTACCTATTTGTTCATTAAATAATGTTATCAATTTTTTTTGTGTGACTTTAATATTTTGGTTGTTTTTTATATATGATATTTCTTGGATAACTATTATAATAATCTGTTTGTTTCTATCATATCATATATCTATTGAGAGAGAAGTTTTTCCCATATTAATTTTATGATACACCAGTTCTTATTTATATTACATGGTGATGGGGAATATTCTTCAACACTTATGATGGGTCAATTTGGGTGACATTATTGGTTGAAATAGTATGGTCTGTCATATATCAACTGGTTGTGTGTGGGTATAGAATTATTTATAATATTTTTTTCTTTTTATTACTCTAGGTTTTTATGATTTTTAGGTAATGTTTGATTATATTTCCATAGGTTATTAGGTTTAAGTTAATGTATTGTTAGAGTACATCATAAATATAAGTTATTTTCATGATAAGTACTATGATTTAGGAACTTAATTATTTATAATAAATATATGAATACATATTGAGATAGTTAGTTAGTATTATAATTATGAGAAGTTGGTTTTGTACTTGGTTTTGGTTATCATCATAGTATTCTAAATGTGAATGTATTGATTTTGGAAAATAAAAACTAGTGGTTGTGGTTATCAAAAAAGTTTATATTCCTTAATGTATAATGGTGTATATTTATTTTAAATAATTTAATTACTTAATTTTTATATATTCTATGTCTTGTTTTTATGGTAGAAAATTTATAAACATATATTGTGTAGGTAATAGTTTAATAATAAATTAATCATACATTATCAATAACCCCAGGTTTTGGTAGGATTATATAGTGCATGATGAGTTTTAATAATGGAGTATCTAGGATTTTTCTAGATTATTAATTGGGTTTTTGGTTTCGTTTCTAGTATGATTGGATGATTTTATAGTTGGATAAATGGTTGAGTAGTTTTTTGGTTGGTTTTATATTAACCTTTCAGTAATTTAGAAACGTAATTCATAATATATTTTAGTATAATTATAAAAATTTATTTATAATTTATTTTAATGTTGGTACACTTATTGATATCCTGTATTAATGTTTTATAAAGTTCCCAAGAATGACATGATTAAGATAAATGATGATGGGTTGTCACATATAGTTAATTTAGTTGGTAATTTAGATGAATGCTTAGGATTTTAGTAGATTAATTTGATAAAGCTCTTGTATGAGGTGGTTTAGTTAGTTTCAATTTTCATTATCTTGTTAGTATTTATTAAAAAATATTAAATGGTTTTTGTGTGAATATTTTACAAAATTAATGATTTAATGGTCTTGTAATTTTTAATTTATTTTATTTTCAATGGGCGTGGTGGAATAATTTTCTATGTTAATGTCCAAGTGATAGTTTTATATATACTTTTGTTAAAGAAATATGTATTCTATGTTCGTGAGTCAATTTATGTGAAAAAAGACTTGAGTTGAGTTAAATATGGGTAGGAAGATTCCTAGAATGGAATGAAAATATGTTGCTTTTTCATATAGGTTTTTCCCAAAAATGTAGTGGTACAAACCTATGAACACATTTTTGGTAGTGAACATAAGTTCATGATGGTGGGGAGTGCATAGAAAATTATTATTAACAATTTATATGGATTTTTATTTACTATAAACAATTTACTTTAAAGGGAGAAAAGTGTAATAGTTGGGAGAGCTATCATACCTACCTATTATTTGGTTATTTCATAAGGTGTCCTATAAATAGATATTTTTAGTATGAAAAAAATTTAAGTTGTTAAAATTATAATAACTTATTATTGGATAAAAATAAAAATAAAAGGGTTTGTTCACGTTAAAACATTTTCATAGCTGTTATTTTTTTAGAGTAGTTTGGAGACATTTGGATGTGTTGGTAAGTGTTGGGAGGTGTTTAGAGGCATTTATAAAGAATTTTGGTATACTGATAGAAAATCAATGTCAGATTCATAATCTAAAAAAATTATTTTTGACTATTTATCCCCGATAGTAAAAAATTCATTATTTTTATATATATCATAATATATCATGTAGTAGATCTATGAAATTAATGAAAACATATTAAAAATACTCAATTTTTACCTAAAATATAGGGATATCCTTAATTTTTTCCTTAAAAAGAAGAGATCCTTATTGGATGATTTTTTTTTCTAAGGTTCTTAGATGATTTCATCCCCTCTAATACTCATGAATATAAGTTATGTCAATACACTTATCTCTTGTTTTCATATTTTTTTATCCAACTATTGTTTATTTCTAAATCTAATTATTTGGCATTAGGGGATTCACCAAGGCATGATGAGAACAACTTGAAAGATGGTGATTGTTCTTGGGGTAAAAATTTAATATTATATGAAGAGTATACATGATTTCAAATAATTGATTATCATCATTACACTAACTAATAATTTTTTCACTAGTATTTTCATATTTGGGTTTTTTGAATATTACCTATGGAATTTTGGTGTTTTCTATAGGATTTAATTGTTAATATTAGATATGTGTGGGATAAATGAGGGTGTAATTATGAAAGATATTGAAGAAGTTTCCTTATCACACAAACTAAATAATTTTATTAATAAAATTAAAACTGAAAAAATAGATCTCATAGGGGTCATAAGTGGTGGACCCTAATTACGTATACATAAAAAAATATTTTTAATGTCTGGTAGTAGGGAATGTGGCTAGTAAATCATTGAAAAGTGAAAGAAGGGTCACATTAGATGCCAATAGTTCTATTAACTTATTAAACTTATAACATATATAAATGATCACCATATAATGATTTATCATTTTCATGGAGTCCCAACTAAGGTATGTGATTAACTAGAGAAATAGATATTATACTTCCAAAAATTTATCTAGTAGATCCAAATTCAATACCTAAAATTTTGGGTGAATATTATAAATTTTAAAAAGGATTATCCCACTATGAATATCCCTAGCTTCATAATGAAAAGGGGTATCCTCCCCATATAATGAGCTATATACCAAAACAATTGATCCCCAGAAATTTAAAATGGTTTATCCACCTTTTATAACTCTTTCCACAATTGCACCATCTAGATTAAGATTGAATCCAATAAATGGTTCATTTTAGTTCTCCCATTGGTTATTCACATGTCTCTATTAACCTTTAATTGATTGTATAAACATTTTATGGGTATTACCTAGGCAAAGTTACCCCCTACTCTCTTATAATAAAGATACCATCTCATAAATCATATAAATTATATTCATTTTAATATGTTTTGAGTTAGTCCAATACCCCACATTTCTATATACATTATAAGCCTCCCATATCACACAATATCCTACAATAAATATAAGAACCTACTTTTTATCTTAGGTATGGAACATTTTAAATTCATTTTAATTTTTTTAAGGACCTAATATGGATTCCCATTGAGGTTAGAACTATTTTAGCGGATTCTAGGGCTTTTTCGGAGCCCAAAAACCCAACTGATGGAGGAAACACTAGGTCACATGATTAATAGACATTGTGAGACCCAGACCACGTAGTCTCTCTTAACCATGTGGGGGTGGATGGTAGAGTGAATCGGGGTGAAATATTTTCCCTAACCATCCACTAGGGGACACACACCCATAAAAAAGGTATGCATTTTTTAGAAAAGTAGATTCACACGGTTGGCACACAGTTTCCCTAACCACCAATCCTAACCATGTGGGTTCCCTCCTTATGTATTGGTAGGCACACAGTTGGTGCATAATTTTTCAAACTGTGTGGAAAAAACATGTGTCCCATATTTCATTATAAAATTTACCAAAATTATCATAATTATATTTTATGTTAAACCCCTCTTTTGGTTTCTCATTCCAGTATAAAGAGTTCTTGCTTATCCCATTTTGAATCTATAAAGACCTATTTGATAGGTTTTTATCTTGTTCATTTATAAGAACTTCAATTTGATCCCTTTTTTCATGTTGGATGTGCATCGATGAGTACTTAATTAATCTAGAGCCATTATTTCTTTCTCTTATCCTCAAAGAAGTTATTGAGGTGCAGGATCATATGCCCTATTTTTAGGTTGTTGATCTATTTTTCATATTTCTTCCATTCCATGCCAAATTAAGGTCTGATAATGGATAAGGAGAGTTGTATGAGTATAAGGTAGTTTTTCTACTAATTATCTCTCTATTTTTTATGTTTTATAATATGTTTTGTTTTTTCTCACGCCTGTTTCACTGTGTTTTCCCATAAATTTCATCTTCTTTGAATTGGTTGACTTCTTAGAACCCAAATCACATCAAGATTGACTACCTTTGATGGATCCATCCATTTGGGTGTTCCCTCTTACATTCCTAAATGAATTTCATGATAATGTGGCCTAATCACCTAATGGAATGTTTGGATTTACTTTTAAATGATTACATTATAATGTTAATAGGTGAATATAGTAGCTTATCTTGGATAATGATCTTGACAATTGTAATGAATTGAATTTATTAGAGGTGAGTTGTAATCCCATTTCACCTAATTAAATAGAATAATGGTTACGCCATTATTGATATTAAATGATACTGAGAAATGTATTATATGTTTCCTTATATTAAATACAATGGCTATTTATCAATGATATGACATATGGGAATAAAGTACCTTAATAATTTTAATAAATGGGAAGCAATACCCTCATTAATTAAAATTGATTATCATGATGACCCTTATGCATGTAATATATAAAATGGGATGGACGGCCCTTTATAATTATACTAAATGGGAATGATGACAATAGTTATATCTAAATTCAAATGGTGGCCCATTTGTAAATGTGATACTTTATTAGCATAGAGTCCTTAGTGATACTATATAGTCATGGCATCCCTTGTGATACTATATGGGCATGGTGTCCCTTATGATACTATTGTGAAACTATACAATCATTGTGTCCATTGTGTCCATTGTGTTACTATTGTGATACCATAGAGAGCATGGAATACCTTGTGATACTATATGGGAATTGCATCTATTGTGATACTATTAGGGAATGGAGACCCTTTTATACTATTATAATACTAGGCATTGTGTCCCTTATAAATATGATACAAGGAATTGATACCCTTCATACTTATTCAGAGTTTTTTCATCATGGCCCAAAGTAGGTAATGTTAGCCTGGTTTCCTTTATTGAACTAGAGCCAACCCATTTATAGTTATCACTACTTCTTTAAATTATTATATTTTCACACAACCATATTTTATACACAGACTTAGTATTTATAGACATTACTGGTGGTGACCTACTGAAAATTATCTTGCACCCTATTTGGGGCGTCGATGGCACCTGGGCACACTATATGCTTGTGGGTATAGATAAGGGGAAGTTTCCTCTTATAGATGCGTGACTTTTGGAATGATATGGGATTCGATATTTATAATAATATCAAGCATGATATCATGATTTTTGGATAGAAATTTGGCATTTTTTGTACCTTTTGTATATCCTGTGCAGAATATATTTCATACTGCCTTGACGGCACGAACCTTAGGGAGATGCTCTTCACTTCTCAATGAAGATGGTGGCAACAGTGTTGGTCCCTCCTCCCTTGGTGGAGGAGGGACCTCCGACATCCACCCGGAGGGCAAGGCCTTCTTTCCACCCCTTCTCTAACCTTGACTATCTTCCTCCCATCCCGAAATCTTTGCTAATTCCCAAGGTTTAAGATCTCGTTAACGGCCTCCCCAATCTCTATATTTTGTCTTCAGAGTTCACAAAAATTACCGTTCTCTTGAACCTCACCCCGGTGGCTCTATTTAGATAGAGGATACCTTCATTTTATTCATTCGATGGTTTCATCTTCGGCTCTAGGGATCTTCATGAGAGGGCGACAATGGGTTTTCTCTAAAATCAACATATCATGATTTGATTTTCTTTCGAGGAGGACCTCATCAGAGCATGGTTGAATGCCCACTGTAGTGTCAATGGTTTTTTATTATTCTTATTTCATTGGTCTTTTGAATTCCACATAAAGCAGGATCCACCTTCCACTGCGGTTTGGGTAAGTTTTCCAAATATTCCTTTACCGTTTAAAAATCCATCTCTTATTATGATAATTGGTAATCTGGTTGGTATATTTATATGTTCTAATAGTCGTACTGAGGCAGTTTATCACCCTTTAAACCCACAGGTTTGTGTAGAACTTGACCCATCTAGAATCCCTTTTTAATATGTATAGATTTCAATCGGTGAGGAGTATAGGTGTAAGCAGCATGTGATTTATGAAAACTGGACCGATTTTTTTCTACCTACAAGCATTTGGGACACTCTTCATATGTTTTTCATCAGGGGTCTATAACACAGTGGGGAAATGGAATTGGAAATGAATTTTTCTCGGTGTACAAGTGTCTAGGACACTCGATGGAGGCTTGTCATCGGGGATTCCAGTCCAGGGGAAGGACAGAGGATGGAGGTAGGGGTAAAGTTCCAGAGTAATGTGAGGAGGATGGACCGGGTCAGACGACAAGGGGTATAGAGGGGGGAGGTTGGGGACCTCAGATGTTATGAATGGTAGAGGAGGAGCAACTCTAAAGTGCTCTAGTAGAATTAAATTCATATTATGAGGATGTTTTTGGCACTGATCAGGTGAAGAAGGCCTCAATATCTCAGTTCATCCTTCAGTTGTATGAGGTGTTCTGCAGGCTGAAGCAGGATCTGGTTGGACCAAGCATTAGTGATCTAAAGGGTGAAGTTTTGGTCCCATATGAGGCTGCTCAAATGGAAAACCAGTTGAATAGGAGTACAATGGTTATAGTTTAGTTGGTAAGCAGGGAGTAGGTTGCCTTTATTGTTCCTGGAACCAAGGTGTTATGGTCGGGCAGTGGTGATGTGTGTAAGGGGAGGCAGGAGGCTACTGCTGATGCAGCTAATTCAACCAGAACTGGGAAATCATAAAGTTCATATTATTTGATCCAGACTTGAGTAAAAAATTATAAGGCCTTTCAAAGGTTAGTTTGATTTTGGATCCAACTATCTCAGTTCATGATGACAGAGTCTTCTCAAAGGATCCCAATAAAAGTAAACCTGATCTCTCAACAGATGGAGCTTTATGCTTGAAGAGTAATAAGAGTCTTAAGAGGAGAAAGGGGAGGAAGGATTACTCCTCCTTACCACATCCTCTGGAGAATCGATCTTTGAAAAATAAAAATTACAAGAAGACAACCACTGAGATTTTGATAAATCAGATACCATGGGACTAGGGAGCTCAACCCTTGGATTTACTTTTAAACTCCAAAGAAGAGTTGATTCAGCAGGTCTTACTTCTTAATGAAAATGAATAGGAGACTACTAAAATGATGGGTAGGTCAATAAGGGTGACTCTAAATGAGGATAAATACTCATGGATTGACAAATAAGATCCAATTCTGGTGGGAGGCTATAATAAATGGAAGATTAACATCAAAGAGTGCATTAAGTCTTGGGATCATCTAGCTTCTGAATTTGATAAGCGAATTATGGAGGTCCCAGGCACCAAGGTTTCTTCTTTATCCTATAAATTGTTTAGGGAAATAGATTCTGGTAATCTCAAGTTACTTTTTAATTAATCTATTTAATTTGATGTTTTGGTGGGTTGCTTTGAGAGGTTTTCTTGTTAGATCTGTTAGATCATGGAACATTTCTCTATTAGGTTTTTTGGGGGTTCTTATAGATACTTCAGATAGGGATCAGAGCATGAAGTCTTCATCAGTGCATGTCATTCGTATTGGGATGATTGAGAGGGTTTGGCTATGCCATCGGTTCCATGATCATGCTCTTATGCATGGTACATCTATCCAATTGACATGATTTGGTGAAGGCTTATCATCACGGTGTAATTTCTGGGGAGGGGCAGTTCTAGTTTTCATTTTTTTTCTCTATTATGGTTGTTTTATGGTTTTAATGTTGTACTAAGTGGTTTCTCACTTCCCCTCCAAAAAAATTTTATAATAAAAAATTAATTTTCAGTCATACTACCTTGTATTCATGTTTTGTTATTTATAGACACAAGAAATATGTCATCATCATTCTGTATATGATTCATCTTACTAACTTGGGTTATTATTTTGGATTGGTAATTATATATTCTTCGTCTAATTTGGGTTTCTAGTCTAGTCATTATAGTGTCTGATATTTCATTGTTCCCTCTATTTAGATGTGATTCCACTATTTTTCTGTCTATTTACCATTTTTATACTCTGATAATGATAGAATAGTCTCACCATGGACACAGCATAGGCCCTCACTACTATTCATGATCCTCTAGTGTTCAAGGAGATTCTCTTGAGTCCATATGGCCAACCAGGCCTGGGGCACCATTCAGTGGCATCCAGGTTTGGGAAGTCAAAAAGTGGTATCAAAGGTTTCTTTTTCCCTTGCTATTTTTAAACAATAGACATGATATTAGGAAGTAATTGATATTTTTTAATTATAGGTGTCTAGGAGTATTTATCCCATGTATAGATAAAAGTCAAATTTCCTCGAATGGAAATTGTTATTTTCTATTTTTTTTCTTATTACAATTGACATGATTCCACCATTGGGTGATGCAATCAGATTGTGATATTACTATTGATACAATTAAGGTTTATATTTTATAATTGGCCTAATAATATGAGAGAAAGGAAGCATTGATCATGCATCATATTAGGTACATTGTTGGAAATTCACATTCCATGCATATCCTTTACCATATTGGAGCATTATGTTGATTGAATTACCTTTGATAACCATGAGTGCTTTGGCTGTATAAAAAGAATTGTTAAATGGATAATGATTATTGCTAGAAATTTAGAAAAAATAGTTGGTACCTAGAGTGACTTCCATGACCTAAATAGTTTTTCTCTTATTATTTTACGGTGGATAACATAAGAAGACAACTATGGAACGTTGATTCATGGAAAATTGGTTGTATGAAATGAAACGTGTTATGGTGTGGAGTATCTAGACACCAAATTATGGTTCATAAGGTGTATAATCCCTTATGGATTAGAAGTAGTGAACCATTTGGTTTAACCATTTAAAAATTAATGTAATAAAAATATAAAATGTTAAATGAAATTGAATTTCAATCACAGATCTTGACCCAGTCTTGGCCTTAGTAGTGGATAGTATGTAGTATCTCTTGTGTGCTATATATGTGTTTATATAACCCAAAAAAACTCTTTAAGTTATAATATCGATAAAATTATTACATAGAAAGGTATTATACCTTTTCTATTTATATATCTATGGTTTATGTCATTATAAAACTTAATTTGAGGTGTGTTTTTGGATGTTAAAGAGAAATGCCACAATAACGTCCTCTGGTTGAACGCCAGGATGGCAATGACGATCATGTTCTAGTGTTAGTGGGGCCTAAAATTCCTATAATACCTCTAGTATTTTCTCTTATTACACTTTTTATAATTCTTAATATGGGTGATGATTCATAGTTTTCAGAAGATTTCATGTGGCTTATGCAGATGATTTAGGGAGCTCCACGCTCTTCCCTATCTATTAGAGAGTTGACTAGTGATTTACAGCAGCAGTATCCACCCACATTTTTAGGGTATGGAGTATCATAGACTTTAGAGATCTTTATTGATATAGTAATTTATATATTTTACCATATCAATACATCTACTGAGAGGAGAGTGAAACTCACTACTTATATTCTTTGAGGATCCGCTGAATGCTGGTGGGATATTCTAAATCAGTCTAGTTAGTATCAGGATATGATGTGGAGGGATTACCGGTTGAGAATATTTGATTATTTATTCCTTAAGACCCTAAATTCCAATATTTTCATGGATTTCATGAACCTTAGGTAAGTTTTGATGACATTTATAAACTATTAATCTCGATTTATAGACCTTTATTGTTATACGCCTATCTATGCGGCTAATGAACCAGTGAAAGCGAGAAGATTTGATGGTGGTATGAGGAATATTATTCATTTTCAGGTAATTTTTTTCTTTTTTTACCACCATATATGATATATTTAACTATTCCCTCATCAGTAAGAAAAACCTAAGGGATGCAGATAGTGTGAGCCAAGGCATTTCAGAACCCAAACAGAGTAGTGGTTCAGCTAGCAGTCGAAAGAGATGCATTCAGAATGTGCACATAAGAAGTGGAAGATAGTTGATACCCACATACAATTACATCATAATTAATCCATTTGGGAAGCCTATACATAAGAAGAGATAATATCTGAGATACCCCATCAAGTGTTGAGTCATTGGAAAATTGGGGCATATTCAGTGTTTCTACGAGACATTCCCATCTGGTTTGAGCGGGAGAGAATCCATGCCAGATCAACCATCGAGAGAAAGTTCATTAAAAAATTTCTAAGAAGTTATCTGGAGTAATAATTATTGTATATGCATATGAGGAGGTCATGTTCATGGTAGAATAACTTTGTATTTTCAGCACTGATAGACCGGAACTGCTCCAGGTAATCAGGTTGCAGCACAAAGTTGAGGATCAAGACATATATATTAATTGTAGCCTAAAATAGAGGAGCAGGAGGTTGGGATATATATAGTTTGAGGCACTATTTTAGTATCCTCTACTATCATTTCTCCTTTATTTGATATAGGTTAATCACATTTTTTCATATATGTGCCTATTGTTTAGAGTCTTTGGTTTCATGTGGAGTACTCATGTTGCATCATAAGCTTGATACACCTTTGGGTATATGATAAGAGATCATACTCCAATGCAAGGACTTACCTCTTGAGGTAGGAAGCCATTGCTTCTTGTGTGATATCATCATCCTCATAATGACGGGTTTTGATGTCATTCTCTAGATGGACTAGTTGCTCCCCTATCACACATATGTGGATTGTTATTGCTGAATTGTGTCATTTACATCACTATAGGGTGGTACGTATATTAAAAAGGTTCATTGAGATCTACATACTTGTATATCTAGGTTAGAGAATATTGTGATGCATGGAGTGACTTTCCTGATTTCTATCCTTTACATGGAGGATCTGGGATTACATCACATTGAATTGCCTCTTGTAGTCGATCGATTCTAGAATGTCTTCTCCTATGACATTTTATGACAACCTCTCAAGAGATGGGTAGAGTTTACTATAGATATGGTTCTTATAAATTAACTAGTATACATTCCTACTTATAGTATGGATACTATAGAGTTTTAGGTGTTTAATAGGTAGATGGAATATTTAAAGGCTCAAGGTTTTATATGGCCTAATACTTCTCTCTGGGGATCACCAATCCTTTTCTCTAAGAATGAAGATGAAACCCTTAGTATTTTCATGTATTAATAGAAATTGAATCTATGTAAAATAAAAAAGCAGTATCCCTTACCTTGAATAGATGATTTTTTGACCAGCTCGAAGGAGAGAGGGTATTCTCAAAGATCGATCTATGATTGAGTTATCATCAGGTTCGAATCAGACCCTTAGATATTCTAAGTATGTATTTCTATAGTCAGTATGATTTATATGATTATCTATTGATCTCATTATATCTTATGAACGAGCATTTCTTCTTCATTTATTTGATTATTAGGGTTTTCTATCCCTATCTGAATTCATTTTTCATGGTTTTCATAAATGAAATCATAGTTTATTCTCACACTCAAAGTGACTATGACACTAATCTTGAGATCATTTTGAATAAATTGAGAGAGAACTATCTATATTCTAAGCTCAATAAATTTTATTTATGGATTGACAAGGTAACATTAATGGGTAATATTGTCTCATAGGTAGAAGTTTCAATTGTCCTAGAGAAGGTGAGAGTTGTGGTTACCTGGTAGAAACCCAAGAAATTCTTTGACATATAGAGATTCTTAGGGATATATAGTTACTATAGAAATTTTATACAGGATATATCATGCTTTTTTGAACCTCATAAATGTCTTAAAAATAAGGGGGTTAAGTTATTATGGTAATATGTGTATAAGAAGTCCTTTCAGGAGCAAAAAGGAAGGATTGCCTTGGAACCTATTCTGATTCTGTAAGAGCCTAGAAGAGGATATATAGTGTTTTGTGATTCATCAGTCATCGACTTGGGTAAAGTCCTGATGTATGAGTATAGATTCATTTCAAATGGATCATGGAAGTTATATCCTAATGAGGGAAACTACATGATGCATGACCTTGAGCTAGATGTATTTTTCCATGCCTTATACTACTTGAGACACTCTCTGATGGGTGAGCACATTTCGGTGTATACATACCAAAAAATCCTTAATTATATGTTTTCATAGCATGAATTGAATCTCTAAAAATGAATATGAGTATAATATCTATAGTATTTTTACATATAACTAGCCTATATACTTGGGAAAGGTAATTCTATTGTTAATTCTTTGAGTAGGAGGAATCAGACACAGGTAGTTCAGGGGACCAGTAGTGATTGGAAACTTATGGCCCTATTTTTTGGGATGCACATAGAGGTTCAAGACCATCATGGATAGTCTGTACTTGCATTTCTATTAGTGACCTCTTCCCTTCTAATAATGTTGAAGATGAGTAAGTTTTCATATCCTATAAGAGATTATTTTTGGCGAGGACCTACCTTCAAATTTGACTATTGATGATAATGAAATACTTTATATATATGGGAATATCTAGGTTCCCATATATATTAGAGAGGATATGATGTGTGAGTTACATGCCTCACAGTGGGATGTACACCGAATTATCTCTAATATGTATCATGACACACACAAACAATATTGGTTGACAGGGATGAAGCGTCAAGTAGCAGGTCTTATCACTAGGTGTTCCACCTATCAATAGATAAAGGTAAAGTACCAGTGACCTACTAGCTAGTTACATCCATTATCAATTTCAGAATGGAAATGGTAAGATGTTGTGATGTACTTTTTCATCGACTTAACAAGGTCACCTTGATGTAGCGGCACAGTTTTCATATTCTTGGATCAACTAAAAAAAGTAGCCAACTTCATTCCTATTCAAGAGACTTTATCAGTTGATGATCTAGAAATATTGTACATTCATGAGATTATCTAAATTTGTTCAGTCACTATTTTTATCAATTCATATATGGACACTTGTTTTACATAGATTTTCTTCCAGGGTTTGTAGAGGGATATGTGTACATAGGTGCTTTTGATCACATACTTTCACACTCAAAACAATGGTTATCTAGGATGGAATATACAGGTTTTAGAATATATTATCTAGTCATGTATCCTTATTTTTTGTGGTTCTTGGGAGAATCATATCCCTATGGTTGAGTTCACCTACAATAATAGTTATTAGGTGACAATTTAAATGGATATTTATGAGGTCCTATATGGTATATCATGTCATTAATCCTTATATTTAGAGGAAAGAGAGGTAGTTCTACTGGTTCCTCATCCCATTCTAGAAACCTCATAGTAGGTTTAGATTGTTAGGAAGCAGATTTCTATTACTCAGTTTATACATAAATATTATTTTGATCACCAATGATGACATCTGGAGTTTGAGGTTGGGGATCATGTTTTCTTATGGGTATCACACAGACATTGGAATGGATAGAAATGGAGGCAAGGGAAGTTGTCTCCATGCATTTTCAAGACATTTGATATCATGGAGAGATTCGGGATGATGGCCTATCATTTTCTATTACATCAGAGGTATCATTCCATGAGTGATTTATTCCATGTTTCATAGCTTCACCTCTATCATTCTGACTTGTCTCATACATTTTATCTTGAGGAGGATGACATTGATGATGATTCTATATTTTAAGAGTATCTTATATGCATTATTGAATGAATCTTGAAGGCTCTCTAATGTTGGTATGTCTCTTTAGTATGGGTGTTATGAAAACATGGTCATGTATAAGATGATACTTGGGATTGGGAGGTCAAATCACATTCCTAGTGTCGGTAGTTATTATAATATAGTGTTTTTACACTCTTGGAAGGTGAAATCAAGGATGGGTTCCTTTAAGGGGAAGATTGTAAGAACCCAGGTTCTATATCCAATATATATCCTTTTATATTCAGTTTAATTCTTCTTATGGACCTAATTTGGATACCATTTTAGTTTAGAATGGTTTTTGGGGTGTTCAGGGCTTGTTCAGACCCCAGATCCCTGGACTATATAGAAAACATCGAGCTACATAGTTAATAGAAACCATCTGACCCTGCCAAAATAGTATCCTATAATCGTCTGGGGTTGGTCAGTGGAGTGAATTAGGGTGCATAGTTTGACCATACTATATTCCCAGTGTTGTGCATCCTTGTGAAATGTCTATAGTTTTGAGTAGAGGATTTTTTTCATGGGTATTGAATGGTTTCCCTAACTATGAAGCCTAACCATACTGGCTCCCTCCTTAAGCAATGAGAGGCACACAGTTGGTGCACGGTTTGGCCAATCGTGCACCCAAACTATGTGACCCTTATTTCTTGGGTAAATTTACCAAAATTCCCTAAATGATATTTTTGTTAAATCAATATTTTGGTTTCTCATTCCAGCATACAGAGCTCTCTCTTCTCCCATTTTGAAACTCTTAATCCATCTTTAATAGGTTTTGATCTTGTTTGTTCATTCAAACTACGGTTTGATCCTTGTTTGTCATGTTGGATATGCATCGGTGAGTACTCAATTCATATTTATTCATTCATAATTTATCTTCTCCTCAATTAAGATGTCGAGGTGTAAGATCATATACCCTATTTTCACGGAATTGATCTATTATTCAGTTCTTTTATGATCAAGGCCAAATAAAGGGATGAAACTGAATGAAGTGAGTTGTATGAGTATGAGTTATATGGTCAACTAATTATTCATCTATTTTTTATGTTTTATAACATGTTTCATTGTTCCACATGCCGGTTTATCCATGTGTTGCCTTAAATTTCATCTTATTTGATTTGTTTGGATAGATAGAATCAATATCACATTGATATCAACTACCATAGAAGGATCCATCCCTTTGGGTGTTCCCTCTTACATGTCTTAATGGATTTCATGAGAATATGGACAAATCACCTAATGAAGTGTTTGGTTATACATTAAAATGATGACATTAAAATCTTAATAGGTGAATTTAGTGAAGTAGAATGGATAATTCTCTTGACAATTGTAATGAATTTTTTTAAAGGTTGGGGCCGAAGCCTCATTTATTATTAAAGTAAAGAAAATACCTCTTTAACTGGGTAGAGGGAGACCCATTACATAGCCCGAAATCCCAGTGGGCATTTATCCCATTACATGGCCTGTAGGCACATTTTGTTTTTACCCAAGACCCATTCTATGAATAGTACTGCTATAGTATTCGTACTGCTACAGTACCGCACAGTACCCGCCACTCCTATAGTACCATGCTACCGCTACAGTGACTTGCCACTGCTACAGTGTCCGTCATTGCTACAGTGCCACCACTGCTACAGTATGCTACAGTATCTATGTCCAATGGGTTTTGAACCCCCATTTTTCATGTAGAATTAAGGGGTGATTACCACTAAGCCAAACCCCAACTACACTTGACAATTGTAATGAATTAAATTGATTATATGTGAGTGGTAATCCCACATCACCTAATTATATAGGAAAATGGTTACACCCTTGTTGGTATTAAATGATAATGAGAAATGAATAATAACTTGGCTCATATTAAAGACAGTGGATATTTATCAATGATATGAAATAAGGGTATATAGACCCTTGATAATTATAATAAATGTTCATGATGACCCTTTTGAATTATTATGAATGGTCATGATGAACCTTATGCTTATAATATATCCAATGGGAATGGAGACCCTTTATAATTATACTAAATGGTCATGATGACCCTAGTTAAATCTAAATGGTCATGGTGGCCCTTATCTAAATGTGATACTATATAGTCATGGTGTCCATATTGATACTATACCGACATGGCGTCCCTTGTGATACTATATAGTCATGGTGTCCCTTGTGATACTATTATGATATTATATGAGCATAGTGTCCCTTCTAATACAATATAGGCATGGATTCCCTTGTGATTCTATAATGATACTATACGAGCATAGTGTGCCTTGTGATACTATATGGGCATGGAATCTCTTGTGATACTACTGTGACACTAGGAATGGTGTCCCATGTAAGTGTGATACTAAGCATTGTGACCCTTGATACTTATTTAGCATTATTCCGACATGGGCCGAAGCAAGTATTGTCACCCTGGTTTCCATTAAGAAACCAGAACCAACCCATTTATAGTTATTTCTACTATTTACATTATTATATCTGCAAACTCCAATATTGTGTACATAGACTGGGTATTTATAGAAATCGTTAGTGTCAGCCTACTGAGATTTATTCCACACCCTATCTGGGAAACCGATGGAACCTAGGAATACTATCTGCCTATAAGTATAGATTAGGGGAATAATTCTCTTACAAATACATAACTTATGGGATGAATCATAATAGGATATTAAGAATATGGTTGGGAAGGATCTCAGGAACCTTGGATAGAATTTTGTAATTTTTTTTACCTTTTGTATATATTTTATATAATGTATTTCCTACTACCTTGTATCTATATTTTACAGCCTTATAGACACATTACATACATTATCATATTTCTTTATATGATTCAGCTTACTTCCTTGGGCTATTATTGTTGATTCGATGTTATATGTGCTTCCACTATGGCAACTTATTCATCTGGTCATTGTAGTGTCTTCTATTCTGTTGTGCCATCTTTTTAGGTGTGCTTCCTATATTTTTCATATCTATTTTACATTGTGTTACTCTGGTAATGAGGTTATAGTATCCCTATGGACACACCCTATGCCTTTGCTAGTAGTCGACAACCTTTGTAATTCATAGAGATATGCTTGAGGCCATGTGGAAAACTAGGGTTGGGTCACCATTCAATGGAATCTGGATCCGGGATGTTACAATAAAATACATGTTATATGAATTTAATTGAAAGGATTAAACATCAAAATTTAGATTTCATGTAATCAAGAACATGCCAAGGATTCTGTTGTAGTTGTAAAAACTGAAATAGTTTCAATGGAATTGCAATATATAGTATGCTTGTTCTACTTCTAGTAATAGGTGATATTCAAAATCTATATTTGGTATCCAAATACATAAACATTTAGAAGAATTATGGATATATATTTATTGAATTAGATTATATGTATGATTATCCTTCTACCAAATCCTCTATACATGGAAAAAAATTATTATGGGTGAATTATTTCATGACAATATGTGTCTATTAATCAGTGCTTTTATAAATATGAATGAATTTTTATTAATTGATTGTGTTTATCAAAAATGGACTTGTGGATATGGAAAAATATAATTTAGGCTCATCAAAAATCCATATGATTTCAAAAAAAACTTTTGTATTCATTTTAAAGGACTATAAAAAATAGAATGTAGTGTTCCATAACTTCTCAGAAAATCATGCTTGGATATGGAAATCCTAGAAAATACATATATCAATTATAATTATTACTATTCTAAAATGAAATATCAATATTCCAAATTTTATGACAGGAGATCCATGGAATATTTTTAAATGTCCCTTGAAGGTTTTCCTAAAGGTGAGAATACAAATATTTTCCTTTTAAACAAACCTTAGTTATTATTATATATTTATCCTTGACATTTCCAACCAATGTAAATAACCCCTAATAAAATCCCATGAAAAATTCACATGCATTCTAAGAATCCACTCCTCTGTACACATGGTATTAATCCAGCCTTCTCATTTTCACAATTATGTGATTGTGTTTGATAGAATAAATATTGGTTTTCTAAATAAATCCTTATATGATTTTAAAATGATTTATAATTATAATTTATTCTATATAATGAATGGATTTATTATTCCTAGATTTCAATGAAAAAAATAAATAATTCCTTATATTGTGAAAAAATTATTGAAAATAATAATTTGGAAGATTGGTGATTGATCATTGATTATGTGTTGGATAAATAGAATTTGATTATTTGTTTGGTGTTTAATATTAATGAAATGGTTTATATTTGTAATGAAATTTATATAGTGTGAGGAATTGTTTAAAAATTCCACAAAATTTTGGTGGGTGTCTTATTGATATAGATGAGGATGAAATGATTAATCCTACTTTATTATGGTGTTAGTAGGTAATTCATGGATGTATGTGGGAGGCATTTACTGAAGGGTTTTTTTCATGGTCTTTAAATTACATTATCTTGATGTTTTAGGGTGTATGTGTCTTAATGGATATGGAAATAAGGATAGAATTATGTTATTGGTTATTTTTTTAATAAAAATAATGATCCATTGATAGTTCATGATCATTTTTATTTAATTATATAACTTTTCATTGGAGGGGGAATATTTTTTGAAAACGCATAAGAGCTACTTGGATTTTGCAAGTATGTGTACTATAAGATGTCTTGAGAGAAATCATATTGAGATTTTATACAAACCAAATTCATGTAAATTTTAGCATATATGTAATTAATATTAGTTTTATATATAGTTTTTTAGGATCAAAACAACATTAGATCGATGAATTTAGTGAAATTTGTTTATCATGGACTAGTATAGGTTATATAATTAATCTTATAGTATATTTTTTTACCCTATTGTATTAGTATATTAGTATATTTATATGATTGTGTTAGGAATATATTAATTTAAAATCATGATTCTACTTCATATTTTTTTCAAGTGGTGTTCTTTTATAGATAATTTTTACTCATTATTATGCATCAGATAGTATATATTTATAATTGAACCATTTGTGGTCTATGGACATTCCAAGGGTTGAGTATAATTCTAATTAACCTCAGGGTTTGGTTTGAATTGAAGATCATTTTCAGAATCTTTCAATAATTTTTCCATAATATTCTATAAAAATATATCTTATAACAAATTACATTTATCCATGTTGTAATATTATCTATCATTTATGGTTAGAGAAGGTTTACACAAGATTATTTATACCATGGGTCTGCTACGTGTACCACATACTTCATCTGTTGGTTATAATAACTTATCTTTATTTACCTTATTCTATTATTTCATTATTATATAATATTATCCAACCATGAAATAACATAGTTTTAGCTTAGATGACTATAATGAATCATCATCAAACACTTATGTAGACAATTTATTTTCAATTTTTTTACTCTATTAATTTTATTCAATCATGCATCGCTTATATTGAATCTTGTTTAAGTGACTATTTTTTTCAATAATGAAATACCTATTTATTAAAATTTATAAATTTAACTTAAATAAATTTATATCATTATTATATACCCATTTTATTTTTCTTTTCAATCCTACTTATGTTGGTGGTTTCTTCAGTAACGCATTCACTGCTTTTAGAATTATCAATATCATTTATCTAGTTATTGATCCTAACTTATTTGACTATATTGAAGTAATATATGGGTGGAATTAATACTTATAGATATAGACTGAATTATATCTATAACATATGTATGATTCATGTTTTAATGTTTAATATTACATATAATTTGAGTTCTTTATGATTTTTAACATAGTGTGTTGAATCTATTAAGAGACATTGATAATTAATTTCAAATGACAAAAAAATGTTCAAAAATCTATTTTCTTCCATTAAACAATAAATTTAACTAATTTAAATATAAATTATAATTAGTTAATATTGTACAAAAAAAATTCCCATACATTTCTAAAATATATTCATTTCTATGATATTAAATAACAATAGAGAATAAAAATGATTTTATTATTTGTAAAATATATATATTAAATTATTTATATACATAATTACTAAGGCTTAAATTTTATTTTGTTTAATAATATAATATAATAATTTATATTCACATGTACATTAAAAATGATTCTATAACAATGAGTAATTCAATATAATGTTAAAGATATTTTCATTTTTATTGATCATAAAACCTATAAATGATAATATTCTGGTTGTCTTTTTGATAATTTTATTATCAATAAAAAATATTAACACACATGTTACTTAATATAATCAATTAGTTAAGGATGAATGATGTTCTATAAATTCATTATAGAGAAATACATTCAATAATTCACACACCCACACCATAAATCCTTGGGTGAGTCTTTTCAATAGGGGCCTTCATAATTGGTAGCATAGTGGTCCATGTTCTTTTTAGAGGTTGTAACATTTTCATTTTTATTTAAATTATTACTTATAAGGATAGTTTAAGATATCATTTAGATATATATAATGGATCTTATAAATTAAATGAAAATAAAAGGAACTCCCATATTTTATGGAAAAAATTATTATATTTGGAATTATAAAAAAAATTAGATACATGTTATTATTTTTTAAAGATGTTGGTGATATTGTCATTTTTTGATACACATCAGTTTAAAAAGTTATTATGATAATATTTTTTTATAAGAAATATATATATAATTATTTTCATGAAAGTAACATTATCTTAGATGTGATATTGTACAATGAATACATTATATTTACAGGGATCATAACATTGAAATGAATTTGGGATAAACTAAGGAATATATGAAGGAAATATAAATTAATAGAAGGAATGATATAAATATTTTCTTCAAAATTTTGAGAATTTTCACATGAATGGTAGTGAGAGACTATATGAATTATTTTCTAGATAAAAAATATGATTTACAATTGTAGTTATAGAAAAAAATTAATATTTCATAGTTCATAATAATTTATGTTATATCATTTGGGATAGATTTTATGAAATGGATTCAAATATTGAAAACAATTATTTAATATTTTATCATTAGTTGAATTAAATATTTTTTTATTGGATATGAGAATAGAAATAATGATTTATTAATGAATATATGTATTTATGAGAAAGAATTTATTTTTAGATCCTTGAGGAATGATAAGTTATAAATGAATAACAAGGAAGAAAATGACTAATTAGTTTCATATGAAGATTCTAAGATAAATATTTAAAAACTCATTTCACTAGTATCAAGTAATGTTAA
The DNA here is from genome assembly GCA_963277665.1 of Viscum album. NCBI lineage: Eukaryota > Viridiplantae > Streptophyta > Magnoliopsida > Santalales > Viscaceae > Viscum > Viscum album. The sequence continues at coordinate 2,012,375,479 of OY728155.1, forward strand.
AAAACCTAAGGAAAATATTTTTATATGTTTCAATTAAAATATTGTAAATATGGAGTAAATTTATAAATTATTAGTTATTATCATAAACTAAATAAGGTCAAAGTAAATGATGATGGTGTTTCATCAAGATGGTTTCCATGGAATGGAACCTTGAAATCCAGCTAATTGGAATTTTCTTCCAAAGGAAAATAATAATGCTAGTCAATGGTGGGAAAAAATAAATTTTTATCAATTATGGATAAATATAAGGAGGTAGAATTTTATATAAAGATAGTATGACACATACTGATCATGAAGAAAAAATTTCTATTATTGATTTAAATGGATAATATTTCTCTTGTGATGGATATGATAGTAGTAATGGAGAATAAATAGATAAATATTTGTAATTAATTATGATATATTAATTGAAAGAGTGTATAAAAAATGTCAAAGTTGGAAAAATAGAATTATAAGTTTAATATTTAATAGTGAAAAGTTGTGTTAGGTAATAAAGACACATTGAAAGATTTAAGTCTCAATTATAAGGTAATGATTTAAATATGTATGGTACATAGAGTTTAGATTAATATTATATATGTGTGTGTGTGTGTTTAATAAAAATTTATTAGTGTAGGGATTTAATCTTTAATGAGTTTAGAAATATATAATGATTTTATATATTCATTTATTTTTAATAATGGATATAACGACTATGATTATTTTTGACACATGATATGGATGTACTAATTTATATTGATCATGTAATTTTATAGATGATTATGACTTTCATGTTTTATAATTCATTTTATTCATCACTGAAGAAATTTTAAAACACTAGTTTGATAATATAATTGATGATTTACTATTGATAAAATAAATAATAGAAAAATAATTCCAGGATTCACCCCTATTATAGAATCCTTTTGTAAGTATCATCAATAGGGATCTCTTTATAATGTTTTATATGGATGTTGAGAGAGGATTTGGTTATAATCATGGTAAAATATCCATACAACAACATTTCATTTCAAAAAAAACATAGATGTAATGGTTTCATTGTTAATTGCATGGTCTAATAACCATAGTGAATTACCATGTATTCTCAGAATTTTTTGTCATTAAGGAATACATATTTAGGTACATTCTTATATTTTCATGTAATATAAAAATCCACATAAACCAAAATAAAATTTCTTAAATAAAATATACTCAGTAACCATCATTTAACACTCATAATTACCCCAAAAATCATATATTTCATGTTTTAATGGTTTATTTGGATTTAATTAGAGGCACTCTTCAAAGTTTTGATGTATTTATTATGTCATTTTTTGGTTAAATGTTAGATCAAAGGTTATAGAATTCTATATCTATTTATTCATAGATCCCTCACTTTCACTCTACTGGGAATCCAAAACAATGACTTTTATATATATTAAAATATATAGAATATTAATTTCTAGGATTAAAATATTTTCATCATTGATCTCAATTAAATGTTAATGGAATAAAATTAATGATATTTTATATTTGATTAATCACCCTCATAATTATGATTGTAATATTATGGTCAAAAAATATAACAAATATTAATTATTAATTAGGTATAGATTATTATACCACTCATTTTTTAATTTTTCTTATGATTAAAGAATTATTTTATATTTATGGGAAATTATTAATTGATAAATCCATAAATAAATATTTTATATCATAAGATAATAGATTTAATATATTTAAATTGTTATAAAAGATATTATAGAAGAAAAGGGTCCCACTAATAGTCATAATTCACTAAGAGTGGGGTGGGAATTAGTATATTCACTTCCTTTTACATTTCTCTTTAAACCGTAAATGTAAGGACCTGGCATTAAACATAACTTATTCTAATTATTTTAAAACTAGAAATCACATTTTTTCCAAAGGTATTTTAGGTATAGAGTTTTAAATAATTATAATAAACTCCTTCATAGTAAACCCATACATTATAAATGGACACTTATAATCAGTATCCATTTTTCACCAAAGGAAACCCTTTAAAAATAAAACATGTTTTCTTTTTAATGAAAATATTCAATACTTTAATTGTAACATGTCCTTTATTCTTTCCAATCTTTAATCTATGTGAAAATAATTTTAAAACTTGGGATGAGCACAAAAATCTCAACATGGTACATAAAAATAAAGAAACTATTAGTCCATCAATACTTACAAACCTATGAAAATATTTTCACAATGTTATACTTTTCATCCATGAAACATAATCTCTTTAGCTTACCTCATGAAATAATAAGTTTCCTTTAAAACTATATTAAAAAAACATCAATCATAAAGGTAAATTATTTCATAACTTTATATCAATCTTACACTTACTTTAGCTCTCATAGTTATATGGGGAGTAACCTTTATGGCCATATTTGGAATAACAATTGTAGTATATTTCCTTAATATATTAGGAGAAACACTAACAATTAACTCTGTCTCATTATCCAATACATTGGAGTGCTATAATGGGCTTACCTTCCAACAGTTTATCATAGAACCACCTGTACTCATAACCAATTCCCAAGAACCATAACATAATAATAACACATAAATTATGCATAAAATAAAAATAAATTTTCCACTTTGAAATCAATTTTCATTTTACAAAGCCATAGACTTAAAAATTAAAAAAATAAAATGAAATTATAAAATTTTAAAGGAAGTATAAAAACATGAAATAGACATAAAATAGGGAAATTCTATTTAGGCTGAATATGTTATAAAAAATATTCCTTTTTTATTTTTTAAAAATAGTTTAATGAGTAACATTAAAAGTGGTTTTCTTAAAACAAAGTCCATCTCCTTGAGTCTGAATTTTCACATACAATATTTATAATCCTGAATAATAAACTTAATTAGTTATTTAATATCTTTATAACCTTTTTAATGTTTATTATTCCTTTTACATCACTTATTATCATTATATAACAATTATTTAATTATTTAGGTTCATGTCAGGCATTTTGATGATGTTCAGTACTTGAGTCCAAAATGACATTGGTATGATGTCTATAGTCAAAGAATTCAGCGGTCCATCATCTCCAGAATAATATTCATGACCTGATTATAATTTTTATACTTCAATGATACATTTAAATCAAACCATTATGTATGGTTATGAAAAATTAACTACGTTATAATCATGGAGATGGTAGGCTGTATGTACGAATGAGTAACGCTTTAATTTCTCAATGATCATTAGGTAAAGAAGGTAAGTATAATTTTATATTTATATAATTATGATAATATAATTAATATAATAATAATATTTTAAATATAAACATATTTATCATCCATGTGTTGTGGTGATGAAAAATTAATAACATTGCTTCATGGAGGTGGTAGTTCACACATATGAATTAATATCATATATAAATATTAATTCCATAAATATAACCATTCTTGTGATAATTTTATGGAAAAAAAATTATACCGGTTCACGAGGTGGTAGTCTGATATACACACGAATGATTAATTACTTTCCCATTTGATGGAAGTGGAGATGTATTTTTGTGATGATATTAAGTTAATAAAATATAATTATATTTAGGAAACTGGATTTATTATTACATCATGGTTGAATAATATTTGAAGGAAGTGTAAGAAGAAATAAAATGAAAATACTTAATTAAAACAATACCTCTTCTTCGGACGATCTCTTTTTCTTAACACCATAAGACTACTAAGGATAGTTTTCTACCTAATATAATCACTCTAGAATGTGTTTATGGATTATATGAAGGTATTTCAGTAGATATTTTCTGAATCAGATAGTTTTTTAAGTGATAAGAATAGAGAATAAGGGGTTCTCTTTTATAAGAGAGGGGAGGGGCACTCTTTGAATTCTTCAAAATATTAAATTAATATAAATTAATTTTCTATTCAAAAAGGATAATAAAAGATTTATTTAGTATATGGTATGATTATAGGTAGAAATAAATTCATATTATGAAAATTAGATAAGTTTTTATTAGTTTTTAATCCTTATCATTTGGCTTTAGCCTTTATTTAACTCTTTTAACTCTTATTGTGGTAACATGTGTTTGTACTCTTTGAGGGTTAATTTAGTTACTATAAAATTACAAAATAATAATAAATTAATAATTTATAAAATTTATAACCTTATGCAAATAATTTGTATGTTTTTTATATTTTTATGAATTTTATATCATTTGATAAAATATTATATATTTTAAAATATAATTAATTTCTATTTTGACACTATTCAATACATGAATTTTTAAAAATATCATAAAAACATGATAAATTCAAACCAATTATTCTAACACCTAATTAACAAGTAAAGGGAATATATAAAAGTCTTGTATAAAATTAATTTTTTCAAATTATATTTATTTTGATATTTTTAATAACATTTATATGATATTTCCATTAATTAAACAATTATTATGTCATCTTTGTGAATTCCATAAATTTAATTATTTATTCCATAATAATTAAAAATAAAATATAAGGATTAATATAAATAATTTATATTTCAAAATAATATTTATATTTTAACATAACACCTATAAAAACCAATATTAAAAAAAATCACCTCTTAAAAACAAGAGTATAACAATGTTGAATTTTATTTGAATAAAATACTATAAATGAATTAAAGTCATACATGTGTCTTGAAGAGCTCATAAAATTTGTCCAAGGATTATATTGGTTTAAAATAACTCAACTGATAAAGTTGGGGCAAGTGTTAGGGTAATTTTCTAATATTTACAATATTATTTTTACACTTAATTACCTGATTTACCCTTAACTATAGTAATAAAAATTACTAAGTTTACTATTCATATTTTTAAAGAAATAAAAGGGTCATATTTAGAAAAAATTTACCCTCTGATTCAAAAAATGGAATCCATTTTTCAAAATTTAAAATTTAGAAATTACATAAATAAATTAAAAATTAATCCCATTGATGGATAGAGAAAACTTGTTTTTAAAGTAAAAAAGCTTCAAAAGATTGAAATGTTGTTATGTCCAAATTTAATGTTAAATTAATTCCAATTATCTAAATTTGATTAAATGATAAAAAAATTATCTAAATATACATAAAAATTATTCAAAAATATAATTTAACACAATAAATAAATTTGATGAAAAATCAGTTCCTAATTTAAAATGTTGTATTTTCACTATTTATCAAAAAATGAAACTTATCATAAAAATATAAAAAACTCAACAAAAGTAAATTTTTAAATTATTAATTAATATAAGATGTTTATTATCTCAAATATAATTTATAAAATGTTAGAAACTAGATTTCAAATAAGTTCACCAATAAAAGGCGACAAAACTACCTTTTTAGAAAAATACTTCTTTTATGTGTAAAATTAGATTTGTTATTATATCATGTCAAGAAAATAAGTAATATTAATGTTTAAAATTTTATTGATTATATAATATATATATTTCATTATTATAGTCCAATAATATTGATTTCTTATTTATTAATATAAAACACATTTGTGTATATTTAAATAGATTTTCAGAATAAAAAGGTCCTTATATTTTAAAAAGGATTTTATTTTCATTTATAATTAATTGGATGCAAAAAAAATTATATATACATGTTTAACCATATTTTTATAATTAATTTAATACTTCTCATTCCCATCATTCTAAAGGATAGGTTATAATGGTAACAATTAAATAATAATATTTAGCTATTCATTTAAGCTTGATGTAGTGTATCATATACTCTATCAAAAATAGTATTTCTTTTTAAAAAAAATGAAACTCATAATTTTGTGTTCTCCCCCCCCCCCCATTTTCTAAATTACGTCTTTTCAATTTTTAATTCAGGATCAGTAACTATGGTTTGACATTTCAAAATACCTTTATTTAAATATAACATCAGAACAAGGGTCAATAAAACATACACTTTAAAAGAAATAAAGGGAAGTAAAAAAGGTCATTGGAGATAACACGTACTAGGGTTACATGTAAGAAAACCTAGACATGGAAGAGAAAACTAGCTATCATGTTCTTATAAAGGGTGCTAAAGAATATGGTCATGAGAAATATAACAATCAAAAAAACATAAATCTATAATGGGTTAAAATGTTATTGATTTCTTAATTATAAAATTAAATGGATAAAGTTTTTATTTTAAGATCATTTTTGTATAGTAGAGGAGTTATTTTACTGCATGTACTAAGAACATAAGGAAATATACTTACTTTACAAGTAGATTTTCATCCTTCAATACAAACTCAAATTTTTCTCCAAAAAATGATTATTCAATATGAATTTTTCATGTCTGGAGCATTATAATCAACTTCTATGTATCAAAAGATCAAAAAAAGTATAAATATATATTCCTTGTGTCCTTATACATTTAAAAAAAACCAAAATGGTTAGCATAAGATAAATCAACTCTCTGAAATGAATAAACCTTTGTATTAAGAAAAACTACTTTAATCTCCAAAATTCAAAAGTAATACCCAATGTTCAACATAGACCCTTCAACAAATAAAGATCCTTAAAATTACTCAAAATAGTCCAAAATAATATTTAAACCCAAAATTTATAAGGATTTTTTCACATAATTATTCATGATAAATTTATCATTTTTTCTACAAAAATGACATTAATCACTTTTAATGTCGCACACCAAAACTTTAATTTCAGAAATCACAACATCTCCAAGTATGATACCCATTTCATTAAATAACCTGAATCACTATAAGTATAAAATATAATTAAACATTTATTCCTAAAATAAAATCCCATAGTTTTTTTACCTTAATCATATAGGGTTCCCAAACTAGTAAACTTCTTCTGAAATAACATTAATCACTTAATCACCAAATCATATTCCAATCCAAAGGTCATCTATAGGATTAATCATATATTCCAAAAATCAAAATATTCTTCATCCATTAAATCATTAAACTAAAAATAAAAATTCATACTAACCAGGACTTTATGTAGGCCAGTTGTAAGCGATGCACCCTTGTCACCCTTTGGTTTTGGTTTCTATTCTCATGGCCTTCCTGGAGGTGATAGGTTGTCAACCATTATACAGGTTATCATTTTTATAAATATGTATAATTTGTATGATAGTCCCAAAATATTGTAAAATCCTAAAAAATAACCATAACATGTTTTAACCTCAATGGTTATCTTATACCTTTCATTTTTTATCCCAAAAAGTAATAACCCATAATTACCTAAAAAATAAATGTATCCAAATATATCGTTAGTCACCTTAAAATTTCATAACTTAAAGCCTAAAAAAGGGTTTTTAAATCATTGAACTTATAATCAGCCTTAAAATTATAAACCCAAGATGAAATCCATAACTCTTAAGAAAACATCCTAATATCCAAAGTTGTCTAAACTCTACTCTGGTACCAACTGTAAGGACTCAACCCTAAACATAACATATTCTAGTTATTTGAAAACTATAAATTGCAATATTTTCCCAATGATATTTTAGGTATAGAGTTTTATAGAATTAGGAAAAACTCTTACATAGTAAACCCATACATTACAAGTGGACACTTATACTCAATATCCATTTTTTCAACAAAGAAACCCCTTTAAAAATAAAACATGGTTACTTTTTCATAAAAAATATTCATTACATTCATCATAACATGTTAATTATTCTTAATAATCATAAATACCTATAAAAACATTTTAAAACTTAGGATGATAACAAAATATCAGTATGGGAAATAAAAAGAAAGCAAGAAACCATTAGTCTATGGATACTTATAAACCTATTAATTTTTTAAAAAAAATTCTATTTTTTTCCCATAAAACATAATCTCCTTATCTTACCTCATGAAATTATAAGTTTTCTATAAAACTCCATTTTAAAAAACATAAATCATAAATGTATTTTTATAAGGTCCCAGCCTTATTACATTACATAATCTTGAATTTTAGTCAATAAATCACTTCCTTTCATATTGAAGATCTTTTAAATTTTATAATTTTTGAGGATTTGGATCTAATACATACATGATTTTACACATTCATATAGAGCAGATACTAAAAAAACTGTATCCATTTATTCCAAAATAAAAACTTTTTAAATAAAACAAGTTTTCTTTGAAAAATCTTTGTAACATTTAACTTGGCTTCCTTCTTTGCCTTAAAAATCCTTATAACCTGTGAAAATCATTTAAAAACTTAGTATGATCACATAAATATTAGTAGGGTATATAAAAATAAGAAAAGAAAACATCAGTTCATGAATACTTGTAATGTATGAAATCATTTTCAAAAAAGACATACTTGTTGACCATATAAACTTACTTTTTGAAACATGAGATTTACATGAGATTTACACAAAACATATAGAACATAAATAAAAATTTAAAGGTATATTGGAGAATTAATTACATAATATTGTAACCATTTTGGATACCTTATAATTTGTAAACCTCATGGATACCTTATAATGTAACCATCACGGCTACCTTATTGTGTAACCATCACAATTACACTTTGAGTAACCATATGGAAAACCTCCAAATTACACATACCAAATGAATTGTATGGATATATAGGTCCCACCCTTCATTATAAACAATTCCAAAGAACCAAAACATAATCATACAACATGAATAATTTCATGAAAACATTTCTTTTGAATTTTATAAAACAGAATTTTAAAAGAGGATTTTAAAATAAAACACCCTTAAAAGTATCATATAAGTGAAGTGAGACTTAATATAGTGGATTAAATATGTATATAAACTGTAAATACACATAATTAAACATAATATAAAAAAAATCATCACACAAACAATTTTAATACCGCATAAATAATGAAGTAGAAGGTTAACCCAAAGAATGAAAATCGGGTTATGAATTCCCTTACCTCAAGTTTGTCTAACTTCAAACTCATTTAAAACTCCTATATAATGGTTAAATGAGTGTTATTAATATATTAAAGAAACATATTCGTTTTTATAACACATTATATGATCATTTCATAATATCATTTTACACTTTAATTATTAGTATTTTTTTTCTTCCCTTGTTTTGGGTGTGTTCTTTACATGATCTCCAAGGCCAGTTTGTATTTGATTTTCTTGTAGTATGGAAATGAAATTTCAGTAGTGTAATGAAATGGTATTAATATGTTTATAGAATATATAATGATACCATAAATCATTTTTTTATCATAAATAATGAAGGATCGTCAGATAAAACATTAATGATGTTTATTTCGATCATTTTTTGTGGTTCCTCGATAATCATGAACTTGTTTCACTGTATAATTTAATGTCATGCATATAATTTCATTAAATAACATAAAATAGGTTTCATAATACACTTTAAATTCTATTTCAATAATTAAAATGGTTTTACAAACAATTTTTAAGTAAGTAATGGAAATTGAAAACACATCATTTGTGATTTTGGTAAACAACACATCACGAATGGTGTATTTATAAAAGGGGAGGATATGAAGTAAGATGAGAAATTTTTTCCATAAAAATGATAAAATCCAGAATATATAAGATTATGGAGATTTCGTTTCTCTTGTATAAGGGTAATATAAGAGATTATAAGAAAAGAAAAGGAATTGAAAAGAAAACGCAAGAATAAGAAAGAGGATTGTTACCTCTTGATCTCTTTTCCTTGAGATCCTCCTTAAGACCTTTGGTTTTTGGCCTTTTTGTGATACCAGTAGGTCTTGGAAGTGGGTAAGAGACTTGGAAAAGATATTTGGTACAACTTAGATAGTTCCCAAGGCCTGATAGGTATGAGAGAAATTGGGGAATGAGGGTGGTATTTATAGTGGAGGAGAGGAGGGATGTTACATTATTTTAATCATTATTTTAATATTTTTTTCTCAAGAATATAAATAGTCTTGATTCATGTGACCCAAAATAGTAATAATTTCATGTGAGTTTGAACCAAGTGGGCTTACATTTTCCTTGCATCACCTATGATGTAGTAAAACAAGTATTTAGCATTTATCGTAATTTTTCATATTTTACTATTCATCAAAAATTCAAGAATTTCATAAAAATCCCAAAAAATAACCCTAACCATTTTTATATGTGTATAATTCAAAAATGAAATCCATTTTTTAAAAATAATTTTTTAAATATTATTAATTTAATTTTTAAATAAAATCATAATTTATTCAAAAAAAATTAAATCTATAACTCATTTTTTTAAACCTTGAAAAATTAATCAACATCTCATTATATTATAACCTTAAGAAAATAAAATAATAATACAATTTACTATTCATGTTCATATTACTATTCATATTAATATTCATAAGGGTATGTTATTATTCACTAAAAAACAAGTTGGTTCTATCATACTCCAAATAACTTACTGATCACAACCGTAGATAATCATTTATTGAAATTCAAATCATAGAACAAGAAAAATAATTTTCAAGGCTAGTTATAACTATATACTTAAAGAGTCTCATGAATTTCAATTTATTTTTAAAATCTTGGGGTGTTACATTATCCCTACCTTCTAGAAATTATGCCCTTGCAATTTTATTTACTTATTAAACAAGTGAGGATACCTTTCCATCATAGCATTTTCAGATTCCCATATTGCTTCTTCAACCATGTAGTTTCTCCACAAAACCTTTACCTGGTGGATTACATTATTCTGCAATATTTTTTCCCTTCGATCAAGAATATGAATTGGTTTCTCTTCATTAGAAAGGTTCTCTTACAGCTGAACTACTTCTGGACTCAAGACATGAGATGAATTTGGGACATACTTTCTCAACATCAAAACATGAAAAACATTATGTACCTGAGATAAACTCGGAGGAAAATCTACTCAGTAGGCAACTAGTCCAACTTTCTCCAGGATTTCATAAGGTCCAATGAACTTTGGACTTATCTTTCCTTTCTTACCAAAACATATAAAACTTTTCCATGGTGAGATTCTAAGAAAAACATAATCACCTAACTCAAAAGAAAAGTCTTTCCTCATGTTGTCTGCATAACTTTTATTCCAGCTCTAAGATATTCTCATGTGTTCTTAGATCATCTTCACTTTTTCATCCACTTACTCTACTAATTCTAGTCATATCTACTTCCTTTCTCTGACTTTATCCCAAAAACCTGGAGTTCTACACTGCTTCCCATACAATGCCTCAAAAGGCTCCATCTGTATACTGGAATGAAAACTTTTATTATAAGAAAACTCAACTAAAGAAATATGTTGATCCAAAATTCCCTAGTAGTCCATTTAACAAGCTTGAACTATATCCTCCAAAGTATAAATTTTTCGTTATTACTGCCTATCTGATTGATGATAAAAAGTTATACTGAAATTTAATTCTGTTCCCAATGACTTCTAAAAGCCCTTCCAAAAGTTAGAATTGAACCTGGGGTCTCAATCATAAATAATACAAAGAGTCATTCTATGTAACCTAATAATCTATTTTAGTTATAGTTGAGAAATTTGATCTAAATACATTATATATCGAATTGGCAGGAAATGTGTAGATTTAGTCAGTCGGTCAAAAATAACCCATATTGCATTGTTACCTAGAAAAGTATTTGATAGTCCCATAATGAAGTTCATAGATATATTTTCTGATTTCCACTCTAGCACTGGTAGCAGCTAAATCATCCCCTTGGTAACTGTCACACTACTTTAACCTGTTGACATGTCAAACATATCACGGTAAAATCTATAATATCTCTTTTCATTCCATCTCACCAATAACATTCTTGAAGGTCTATATACATCTTAGTACTAGTAGGATGAACTGAAAATAGAAAAATATGAGCTTCACAAAACAAATCTTTCTTTAACTGGGAATCACAAGGCACACACAACCTTTTAATAAATCTTAAAACACACTCTTTATCAAGGTTAAATTATAGAAAATTACCCATTTTAACCAATTCTAACTTTTTTTATCAATTCGATCCATCTTTTATGTCTCATGTTTAATTCCTTATGAGTGAATATATACTTTAGACTTTTATGGTTAGTATATATTTGACATTTGGCTCCATATAAATGATGACACCAAATTTTTAAATCAAAAACAACAATCACCAATTCCAAATCATGTGTGGGATAATTTAACTCATGAGGTTTTAGTTGTCTTGAAGCATAAGTAATTACCTTATCATTCTGCATCAGAACAAAACTGATTCTCTTCAATGAAGCATCACTATATATGACAAACTCACCATTTTGGGAAGGTAAGTCCAAAACTAGAGCATTCACCAATCTCTTCTTTAGTTCTTAAAAACAAACATCACATTCTTATATTCAAATAAATTTAACCCCTTTTCACATTGACTTAGTTTTCAGTATAGATAACTGTGAAAAGTTTTTAAAAAACCATTGATAATAACCTACTAATCCAATAAAACTACAAATCTCTGTAACATTTTTAGGTCTTTCCCATTTATAAACCACTTTTGTTTTGGAAATATCAATTATTATTCCATCCTTATTTACAATGTTCCTAAGAAAAGAAATCTATTGAAACCAAAAATCATACTTTCTGAATTTCCATATAGTTTCTTTTCCTTTAAGGTTTATAAAACAACCCTTAGATGTTTTTCATGCTCCTTTTTACTTTTATAAAATACCAAAATATCATTAATAAACACAACCAAAAACTTATCCAAGAACTCATGAAATATTCTATTCATAAGATTTATGAATACACTATGTGAATTAGTTAACCCAAATGGCCTAAAAACAAACTCATAATGCCCACATCTAGTATGGAAAACTATTTTTAGGATTTCATCCTCCTTCACCTTCAGATGATGGTATTCAGATCTCAAGTCAATCTTGGAAAAGTACTGAACTCCTTAGAGCTGATCAAATAATTCATTGATATGAGGCAAAGGATACTTGTTTCTAATAGTGATATTATTAAAGATTCTATAATCAATTAAAAGTATCATGGAACCATATTTCTTTTTAACTAACAAAACAGGATCACCTCATGGTGAAGTGCTAGGAAGAATAAATCCTTTATCAAACAACTCCTACAAATGATTTTTCAATTAAATAAGTTCCATTTGAGCCATTCGATATAGGGGTTTATAAATTGTATTAGCATCAGTAACTAATTCAATTGTGAACTCGACTTTCTAATCAGGTATGAAATTGGGTAACTCATTAGTAAAAACATAAAGGTATTCATTTACCACTGGCACATCATTAATCTGAATAGTTCCCTTGTTTTCAACAATATGAGAAAGATAGATTTTATTTCCATATTTCAATAGTTTCTCATATTCCTGATATGTTATCAATTGTATGGGTTTGTTCTTGTATAAAAACTGAAAATCTTTCTGAAAAACAACTTTTTTATCTCTATAGTCAATCTTAGCATGACAAACAGAAAGCCAATCCATTCCCAGAATGACATCAAACTCTACTAAGGGAAAAAATAAGGTTTTCAGGTAAATTATTTCCACAAACCACAATAGAAAAATTCTTATAATGACTTTTTTAGATAATATTTTCCCCTGGTATTTTAACAATAAGCTTCAGTCTCTTTTGTTGAGGTGATATTTCCAATTTACTAGAAAATTCCTCAGAAATAAAGGAGTGTGTAGACCCCATATCGAACAAAAATTTAGAAAAATATGAGTAAACAAACAAGTTACCTGATAAAACTTCATTGGATGGTCCAATGTTTACTAACATAGTTACAAAGGATCTCACTACACCTTTCTACATATATTCTAGCTTCTTTGCATCATTTTTATCTATCTTTGGGTAGGAATTTTCATAATGAACCATCTCTCCACATTTAAGAACTTAATAGTTTGTTTATCAGGATTAGTATTAAGATCATTTTCATTATAATCTCAGGCCACATGTCTAAACTTACCACATCTAAAACACTTCCCAGTTTTTGTAAGGTATTCCCCAGGGTGTTTTTTTCCACACTTTTCACAAACTGGAAACTATAATTTCTTACAATCATATTTCTTTGGTTGATTCTTACCCATAACTTGCCACTTGAACCTCTTAGTCTCTTTATTCTCAAAGTTCACATGATCATCAGAAAACTTCATCTCTACCCTCTCAGCACATCGGAAAAGTTTCTCATAACTTTTTAATTCACAGGAGGCAAGTGCATTTTGATTTTTTGTATTTAATCCTGAGTAAAAGCGTTTGATTTTGCTATCAAGATCCAGAATAATGTTTGGATCATCCTCGCTAATTGGATTAATTTTTCTTCATACACAGCCACTGAATATTCATCCTTTTGCTTCAATTCAAGGAATTTCTTCTCTATCCTAATTTGCACCACCTTAGGAAAATAATTTTTAAGGAAAAGACTTTTAAATTCACCCCATTCTAAGGAATCAATCTCCTCTCTATCCCTAATATTTTTTACCATTGACCACCACTGATTAGCTTCACCTTAAAAATAAAAAATGTAAAGACTTATGTTTTTATTATCTAAATATACCATAACATTGAATATCTTTTCAATGGATTTAATCTATCCTTTAGCCTATACTAGGTTAGAATATCCACTAAAATTAGGGGGTTTTGCCTCATAAAATGTTCCACTATCGTCATGTTCCATTGTGGGGCCTCTGGTTTTTCTCTTGCATGGATGACACCACCATTTATTGCCTACATTATATGATCCATTACTGTTACAAACTACTCAATTCCAATCCCTACCATTCCAAGCTACAGATTCGGAAGGATATCATTTTGTCGGTGCCTCTCCACTTCATCTTCCCTGTTTCTTTTATAGAAAATGATTCTGAACAAACATATCTTAGTCAAAGTAACATGGTAATATTTAAATGATATAAAATTTCAAATTAACCACAGAGTAAAAATAATTTATTGTATTCTATTAAAATCATCCTAATATTTAAAGTTATCCAAACTATCCTCTGATACCAACTATAAGGAATTAGCCTTATTACATTACATAATATTGAATTTTAGTCAAGAACTCACTTCCTTTCATATTGAGGATCTTTTCAAGTTTATAGTTTTAGAGAATTATAATCTAATACATACATTACATTCCACATTCATATAGATCAGATACCACAAAAACAATATCCATTTCTTCCAAAATATAAAACTTTTTAAATAAAACATGTTTTCTTTGACAAATATTCATAACATTTAACTTAGCTTCCTTCTTTATCTTACATATACTTATAACCTGTGACAATCATATAAAAACTTGGGTTGATCACAAAAATTTCAGTAAGGGATATCAAAATAAGGAAATAAAACATTAGTCTATGAATACTTGTAATGTATAAAATCATTTTCAAAAAAGACATACTTGTTACCCATATAAACTTACTTTGTTAAACATGAGATTTACATGAGGTTTACACAAAGAATATAGAAAATAAATAGAACCATATATTTATATTTGGGCATTAATTACATAAAATTTTAACCATTTAGGCTACCTTATAATTTGTAACTCTCACGGCTACCTTACAATGCAACCTTCATGGCAACCTTATTGTGTAACAATCGTAGTTACACTTGGAGTAACCATACGGCTGACATCCAACTTACACGTACCAAATGAATTGGAGGTATATATATGTACCACACTTAATCATAAAAAATTACAAAGAACCATAACATAATCATACAACATGAATAATTTCATAAAAATGTTGCTTTTGAATTTTGTACAACAGAATTTTAAAAGAGGATTTTAAAAGAAAATCCCCTTAAAAGTATCATATTATTGAAGTGAGACTTAATAGAGTGGATGAAATATGTATATAAACTGCAAATAAACATAATTAAATATAATATAAACAAAACTAATCACACAAAAAAATTTAATACCACATAAATAATGAATTAGAAGGTTAACTTAAAGAATGGAAATCGGGTTATGAATTCTCTTACCTCAGGTTTTTCTTACTTAAAAATTGTTTAAACCTCTTGTATAATGGTTAAAATAGTGTTATTATTATCTTAAAGAAACATATTCATGTTTATAACACATTATATGATCATTTCATAACATCATTTCACCCTTTAATTATTAGTATTTTGTTCCTTCCATCATTTTGGGTGCGTTCTTTACATGATCTCCATGGCTGGTTTGTATTTTATTTTCTTTTCATATGGAAATAAAATTCCAGAAGTGGAATGAAATTGTATTTATATGTTTACATAATATATAATGATACCATAAATCATTTTTTTATTACATATGATGATGTATCATTAGATAAAACATTAGTGATGTTTGTTTCGATCATTTTTTGTGGTTCCTCGATAATCATGAACTTGTTTCATTATATAATTTAATTTCATGAATATAAGTTAATTACAGAACATAAAAGAGGTTTCATAATACAATTTAAATTTATGTTTCAACCATTATAATGGTTTAACAAACAATTTTTAAGGAATTAATGTAAATTGCAAACACATCGTCCACGATTTGGGTAAACGACACATCACAAATGGTGTCTTTATAAAAGGGGGAGGATATGAAGTAAAATGAGGAATTTTTTCCATAAACATGATAAAATCCATAATATATAATATTATGGAGCTTTTATTTATCTTTTATAAGGGGAATAGAAGAGAGTGTAATAAAATAAAAGGAATTGAAAATAAAATACAAGAATAAGAAAGAAGATTTTTACCTCTTGATCTCTTCTCCTTGAGATCCTCCTTAAGGCCATTGGTTTTAGCCTTTTGGTGAGACCATCAAGTCATTGACATGGGTAAGAGACATGGGGAATATATTTGGTAGAACAAAGACAATTATAAATTATTTAGAGGTGTGATAGGAATAGGGGAATGAGGGTGGTATTTATAGTGTAGGAGAGGAGGGATTTTACATTATTTTAATCATTATTTTAATATTTTTTCTCAAGACTATGAATAGTCTTGATTCATGTGACACCAAATAGTAATAATTGAATTTGAGTTTGAACCAAGTGGGCTTACATCATCCTTGAATCACCTATGATGCAGTAAAACAAGTATTTATCATTTGTCGTAATTTATCGTATTTTACTATTCATCAAAAATTCAAGAATTTCAGAAAACTGCCAAAAATTCACCCTAACCATTTTTCAACATGTAGAATTACAAAATGAAATACATTTTTTGAAAATAATTTTATAAATATTATCAATTTAATTTTTAAATAAAATCATTATTTGTTCAAAAATAACAATTTTAAATCTATAACTCGTTTTTTTAACACCTTGAAAAATTAATCAATATCTCATTATCTTATAACCTTAATAAAATAAAATAATAATAAAATTTACTATTAATTAGGGTCATATTTATATTCATAATGTTATGTTTCTATTCACAAAAAAAAACAAGTTGGTTCTATCAGACTCTAAATAACTTACTGATCATAACCGTAGATGACCATTTTTTGAAATTCAAATAATAGAAGTGGAAAATTATTTTTAAAGGCTAGTTATAAATATCTAATTAAAAAAAATTCTCATACATTTCAATTTATTTTTAAAACCTTGGGGTGTTACAAACTTGGGGTATCATTTTCATATCACTCTTATACTTACTGTATCTCTCACTTCTATATGGGGAGTAACCTTTATGGTTACATTTGGAATAACCACCATAGTATATTCTCTTAATCTCTTAGAAGAAACCCAAACAGTTAAATATATCTCATTAACCAATGAATTAGAGAGATATAACAAGCTCACCCACCCTCGATTTATCATGAAACCACCCGTACTCATGAAAAATTCCCCATAACAATGACATAATCACAACACCTAAATTATGCATTAAAGAAAAATAACTTTTCCACTTTTAAATCACTTTTCATTTTTACAAAGTCATGCACTCAAAAATAAAAACACATTTTTAAAAAATAAAATCATAAAATTTAAAATGAATCATAAAAAAAATTAAATTAACATGAAAGAGGTAAATTCATTTTAGGCCACATATGTTAAAACACATTCCTTTTGGATTTTGTAAAAATAGTTGAAAGGGTAACTTTAAAATAGGTTTTTTAAAAAGAATGTCTCTTACATTGAGTCCAAATTGTAACATACAATCCTTATCTTCATGAATAATAAACTTAGGATAATTATTTAATTTAATGTGAGCCTTTTTAAATTATAGTATTCCTTTTATATAACTTATTGTCATGTTATAACAATTACATAATTATTTAACTTAATGTCGTACATTTTGACAATAATTAGTACTTGAGTCCAAAATAACATTGGTATGATGCCTATAGTCAAAGTGGACATTAGTATATAATATATAGAATAATATTCATGACATGATTATAATTTTTATACATCAATTGTACTTTTAAATCAAAGAATTGTGCATGGTTATTAAAAATGAACTACGTTATAATCATTAAGACGTTAGGTTGTACACATGCATGAGTAACATTTTCATTTATCAATGATCATTATAGAAATAATGTATCATTTTATACTTATATAATGATGATAATATAATTAATATAATATTAATCATTTAAATATAGTTATATAAAGCATCCATGTTATTTGGTGATGAAAAATGAATCACATCCCTTCGTATAGGTGATAGTTCACACATACGCACGAATGAAGTTATCATTTTCATGTGCTTGGAAGGGAAAAAATTTAAATGATATATTATTATTTAATAATTATAATTATTCCATTAATATCATATATAAACATTAATTCCATCATTATAAAAAATCTTGATAGAAGTTTATGGAAAACGTATTATATCCGTTTGCAAGGTGGTAGTCTATCGTACACACAAATGATTAAATATTTTCTCATTTGATGGATGTGGAGATGGATTTTTGGTTTTTATATTAACATAATAAAATATAAATATATTTATGATACTATAGTTATTATTTAAAAATGGTTTAATAAGATTTTAAGTAATTTTATGAATAAATAAAACAGAAATACTTGATTAAAACAATACCTCTTCTTCAGACGATATCCTTTTCTTAACACCATAAGACCACTAAGGATGGTGTTGTGCATAATATAAGAGATCTATATGGTGGGTATGAATACTAAGAATGTATTTGTTAATACAATTTCTAAACAAAATAGGTTTTGAGGTGTGAAGAAAAGAGAAGAAGGGGTACACTTTTATAATATAGGGGAGGGGCACTCTTGGAATTCTTCAAAATATTAAAATAATATAAACTAATTTTCTATTACAAAAGGATCCAAACTGATTTATTTTTAATATACGATCATTTTTTATTGATATTAATTTATTTAATGAAAATTTTACAAGTTTTTATTAGTTTTTAATCATTATCTCTTGGCTTTAACCTTTATTTAATTGTTTTAACTCTTACTGTGACAACATGTGTTTTTACTCTTTGAGGGTTAATTTCATTGCTATAAAATAAAAAAATACCCATAAATGAATCATTTATAACATTTTAAACCTTATCCCAATTATTTGGACAAATTTTATATTTTCATGAATTTTATATCATTTAATAAAATATTATATATTTTAAAATATCATTAAAGTCTATTTTGACACTATTCATTGCATTACTTTTTAAAAATATCATAAAAATATAATAAATTTGAAAAAAAACTTCAAAAACATCACTAAAATTTTAAATAAATATAGAAAATTCTTAGATGATATTAATTATATAAAATTATATTCATTATAATATTTTTAATAACATTTATTTGATATTTCAACTAATTAAACAATTACAGCATCATCATTGTGCAAGCCTTTAATTTAAGTATTTATTCACAAAAAAATAAAAAATAAACTATCATAATAAAGATAAATAATATATATTTCAATATAATATTTATAGTATAATATATCCTCTAAATACCCCCATATTAAAAATATATCACTTGTTAAAGACAAGAGTATGACAATGTTGACTTTTCTTTGAATAAAATACTATAAATTGATTAAAGTCATACAAGTGTCTCTAAGAGCTCATAAAATTTTCCCAAGGATGATTTCAGTATAAAATCACTCATCCAGTAAAACTAGTACAAGTGTTAGGGTAATTATCAAATATTTTTAATATTATTTTTACCCTTAATTACCCGATTTACAATTACCCGTGGTAATAAAGATTACTATGTTTACTGTTCATATTTTCTCTAAAAAAATAACTTATTCACTGAATTTTGACCATATGATTCCAAATATAAAATCTATTTTTAAAAATTTTAAAAACATAAATTTCTTATATAAATTAAAAATTAATCCCATTGACGGAACAATAAAATGGGTTTTTTAAAGTGAAAAAGGCTTCAAAAGATTGAAAGGTTTTTATATCCAAATTCAATGTGGAATTAATTACAATGAAATAAATTGGATTAAATGATTAAAAATTAATCTAAATATATTTTTAAATAATTCAAAAATATAATTTATCACTATCAAAAAGTTGATGAAAAATCATTTTCTAATTTAAAATGAAGTATTTTTCACTATTCATCATAAAATAAAACTTCTCATAAAAATGCTAAAAAACAAACCAAAGTGAATTTTTATATTCCTATTTAAAATAAGAGGTTTATTTTTTCAAATAGAATTTATAAAAGTTTCAAAAACTATATTTCAAACAAGTATTCCATCAAAAGGCAACAAAACTACTTTTTTAGAATATTACTTCTTTTATGCGTAAAATTAGATTTTTTTTATTATATCATGTCTTGAAAAAAAATAAGATTAATGTTAATAATTATATTTAACATTATATGTTTATATTTCATTAATATAATCCAAAAATAGTGATTTGTTTATTTATTGATATAAAACACACTTGAGCACATTTAAATAGTTTTTTTAGAAAAAAAATCCTTTTATTTTAGAAGGGATTTTATTTTAATTTATAATTAATTGGTTACAAAAGAATTAATTATATATACATGTGCGACCATATTTTCATAATTTAGTTAATACAGCTCATTCCGTCCATTTTTAAGGTTAGGTTATAATGGTAATATTTAAATAATAATATTTAGTTGTTCATTTAAGCTCGATGTGGCATATCATATACTCTATCGAACATATTATTTATTTTTAAAAATAAAAATAAAACTCATGATGTTACAATTAATGATTATACGATAAAAAAATATATTTTAATTACATTTTAATGGTATTAAATGTTCATTTTTGATCTTATGGGCCTGAGTTAGTGCATTTTCATTATGAACATTCATTCTCATCATTTGTGCACTTCATGCCTAATATACACCAATTTAGGCTCAATGATTCATATGATTCTAAGGAATGTAATTATAAATTTTTTTAATTTTATATTTTGGGAATATTATATACACTTAAATGTGAACATTTTTCATTCAGGGATTAATGGAGAATTCATGGAAGAAGATGGGGATATTTTGTGATGAAAGGAAGCAATTCCAGAGAAGGCAGATTGGACACTATCCCACTGATGAGACTGTGGGTCCCAACATACAGGCCCAATGAATCCCAAATTTTTTTGGATGCTATAATACATTCATAAGAACAAATAACTCTTCATGATCCAATGCTAATTCGGCCTCTATGGTGGTCATTAAAGCGGCCCAATTTATAGATACAATTCTGGGCCAGATTCTGTGGCCCAGAAAAACAGTCTACTAATTTTATCATATCTCGGAATCCGTAACTCCAAATGGGCACAAATTTTACAGTTGGTTAGAAGACATCCGGAGCTCCATTTTCTTCTTCTATGGCCCACTCTGATTCGACCGTCTAGAAGGTCTTCCAGACGCGTCTGTTCAGAGAAGGAAAGTTGGCTGCCACCTCGGGTCAAATGTGGAAAAGTTCAAATTCCACAAGCTTTCCACCACCAATGGCCTACCAAAATTAATTGAGATGCTTTGTACTGTTTAAAGCTCGACCCAAGGCTCCCAAAATGCCTATTTAAGGCAGTGGTGGTGAAGGAGTTGAGAATCTTGGATGCTTTGTTCAATTGTAATGTTATGCTGCATTTTTGTTGCCTCAAATTTGTCTTTCACATGTAAGTTGTTCAATTCACTTTAGTTTCTTAATAAAAGTTCTTTTCTTCTCTTATTTTGTTGTTCTTCATATCACTTTGATACCGTTGGATCAAGGTGTGAATTTATTCACACCAACCCTTGTGAAATTATTCACACAACGGTGGAGTGATCATTTTATTTTTGTTGTTTTCTTTACTTCTCCATTTCCTCCCTCATGAGCCTACTTTCCGCTTCCATTGAACCCATGGGATCAATGGAGGGATAACCCACTTATGGGTTGATCTAAGGGAGTATAAAGGGTCTGGATTGGATGTTATTTATCACCTAATTAATGTATAATCACTTCTTTAATTGGGATTTTTATTTGATGATTTTTAAACTCCATCGTCCTTGTTGAATTTAAGGTCACACACTTCAAGTACTAATACGAACCTTTACCTTGAAGTGCTCAAAACTTTGATCCTTCAAGTATATAGGTGATTAGTATTAAAGGGTGTAGGCATTAAAAAAGTAAGTGATGATGTGGTTTTATCTCCTTAAATGAACCCATCTCAAATTTAAGAAATTGAAATCATTAAAAAGGAAATACGTCCAATCCACCCCGAGCGATAACCTAGGATCAACTCATTCTTTTAAATTGAATTCACTTAAATCAATTAGATATATTTAAAACCCATCCAAAATCAATCCAGGTTGGCCACTTCATAGCCGAAAAAAGTCCATATAATGTACATGTCTATAGGTTTCTTCTTAGGTCTCTGTGGATTCAATAACCCAAGCTAAACTACAAGGACCGCCTTACCTTCTTCTCTTGGGTAAATTTTAGCGAGAATCAAATTTTGGAGCCGTTGCCGGGGATACAAGTAAGTCATCTAAACACCCATTCTATTCTCCCCCATTTCTTCTTCTCTCATCCAAATTCTCTTATCTTGTCCCTTTCTCATTTTTTTTTCTTTGGCGCATGTCCGCCTACACCCGCGATCAATCAAACCGTCTTGTTAGGGTGGATAGTCCTGGGGTTGGGGAGTCAAGTACACCAAGGGAACTCTTTCCATTAGATCATAATCTTCCTAATACTCTAGAGTCAAAAGTTGAGCCAATTTCAATGGAAGGTATTCAAAGAAACCAGCTCATAAATCCGGGTGGGAACCAAAATGTAAACCCAAATGAGGCAGCCCCAAACTTGGGGAATGCAATTGATCAAACCATGAATGGCTACCTCATACCTTCCTGGACCAATGCCCCCTCATTCATTAGACACAATTCCCTAGGATATGCCAACTACATCTTTAAACCCCATGTCCTAAACCACCTTCCCACATTCCATGGAATGGAGTCTGAGATGGCCTACCTGCACATTAAGGAGTTCAATGACATTGTAGAAACCATGTGTCCCCCACATCAACTAGAATCAGCTAAGATGAGGCTATTTCCTTTTTTATTAAAGGATCGAGCTAAAAATTGGCTAAACAACTTGAGACCTGCATCAATCCACTCTTGGGACCAACTACAAAGAGAATTCTACAAAAAATACTTCCCTCATCACAAAACAATTGCACTTAAAAAGAGCATCCAAAACTTTTTTGAAAAAGAGGGAGAGTCATTTTATGAAACATTGGAGAGGTTCAAAGACACCCTAAACATGGTTCCACACCATGGGTTTTCCATACCTGAACAAGTGAGAATTTTCTATGAAGGGTTGGGTCCGGTTAATAAACAATTCATTGACATGATGTGTAATGGAACTTTTAAAAAAAAGCCCCAAATGATGCTTACGAGTATCTAGAAAGCCTTTCTGAACAAAACCAAACATGGGGAACTTCACCTTATTCTAAAAATCCACAAAGAACTAGTGGAATTCATACACTTAGAGAAGAGGAAAGCCTTAGGGCTAAACTCGCAGCACTCTCTAGGAAGGTTGAAGAGATAGACCTTAGGAAAGTCCATGAAATCCAAACTGTTGACCCTGTTTGCACAATTTGTGACAAACATGACCATAAGACAGACAACTGCCCAACCATTCCATCCATCAAGGATGTTCTCTTAGGAGGACCCCCAGTGGAAGTAAATGCTTTGAACTTTCAAAAGCCTCAATACCAAAACACCTTCAACCCAAGGTATAACGACCACCCAGGCTTCCGCTGGAAAGATAACCAACAAACTAGCCAACCACAGGGACAAAATCCTTACCCCCATCAGAACTACCAAACCCATAACCAGTTCCAAACCCAACCTATCCAATACCAACAACCACCAGTCCATTTTCAACAAACCATCCCACCTCCAAAATATCCCCATGGGATAAACCAATCTACTCAAGCACCAACCCAAACTGTTCCACAAAGCCTACTAGAACAACTGTGAAAACAAATGGAGAGGATGAACTCAGAAGTCTCTTCCCTAAAACAAGAACTTCAAACCTTCAAAACTGGAAAGGCACCCATGCCTACTCAGGCGGTGCCATCCTCAAATTCAAGGGGAGAGTCAAGTTGTGCTCAAAAAACTCATGAACAACTAAAGGCTGTGACTATTTTAAGAAGTGGGAAATCAATTGAGAAACTTGAACAACTAATTCAGAACCCACCTGAAGATTCAAACTTGGATGAAAATTCAAATGAACCACAAGATCATACTGAGGAAACTGATAACATTTTCAAGGAAACAACTCTTCAATAAACAACCCCACAACCTGAACCATTTCCTCAACGCATGAGGGGGAAACCCAAGCCTGAACTGAGTGAAACATTGAGGGAAATATTCTCACAAGTCAAGTTGAACATTCCTCTTCTCGATGCAATCCAAACCATACCTTCCTACTCAAAGTACCTTAAGGACTTGTGCACTTTTAAAAGAAAATTTTCAAATAAAAACCAAGTCCTTTTGGCTGCTAATGTGAGTACCACCATTCAAGGGACCATTCCTCCTAAGTTGAAAGACCCAGGTTGCCCTTACATCAATGTTGAACTAGGAGAGAGAAAAGTTTTCAAAGCCTTGTGTGACCTAGGTACTAGTGTCAATCTCATCCCATATGCTGTGTACTGCCAGTTAGGCCTAGAAGAACTCCAACCCACATCTGTCACACTTCAACTTGCTGATCGTAGCATTAGGGTTCCAAAGGGGATTTTAAAGGACGTTCTGGTAAAGGTTGAAAACTTCATCTACCCTGCTGATTTCATTGTCCTTGACAACCATCCAAACTTAGGAAATAAGGAACAAACCCCAATCATCCTTGGTCGTCCTTTCCTTGCAACAATCAACTCTGTTATCCGAGTCTGAAATGGGAACATGACCATCACCTTTGGGAACATGAGTCTAGACTTGAACATCTATAATGCAAGCTCACAAATAGGGGATGACGAGGACATTCATGAAGTAAACATGATAGGAAGCATTGATAATGAATCCATGGAACATCAAGGAATATTTGATGGATGTTTAAGTTAGGATGAGATTGATTTCCTTTGTTCATATGAAGGAAGTTTATCTCCTTGGCTTGAATCATTTTCAAATTTCTCTTATGATGAAGTCTTAGGTCCAACAAGAAGTGAAACCTTTCAAGAAACCACTTTCATGGAGACCACTCCAAATTCCTTCCCTAAATATGGTCAAGCCAATCTAGTAGATGAAACTTCTACATGTGGGGAGTCAATCCTATCTGAAACTCTAAAAAAAGAAATTGATCTTGATCCAATGTCCCAATCTTCTGCTGAAATTCTGAACCAACCTGATCTTGAATTGAAGGAACTTCCTGTTGCACTAAAGTATGCCTTCCTAAGGGAAAATCAAACACATCCTATTGTCATTTCTTCTTCTCTTGAAGCCAATCATGAGAGGATGCTTCTAGATTTCCTTAGGAAGCATAAGAAATCCATTGGTTGGACCCTTTCTGATATTCCTGGGATTAACCCACTTATCGGGACTCATAGGATTGTTCTAGAATCTGATTTAAAGCCATGTCGTCAACCTCAATGGCGACTCAATCCTAATATCATGGAGGTGGTAAGGAAGGAACTTCTGAAATTGTTAAAAGATGGTATCATATATCCCATAGCTGAGAGTGAGTGGGTGAGCCCAATCCAAGTGGTTCTAAAAAAGGCTGGAATCACAGTGATAACCAATGAGGATGGAGAGATTTTTCCAACAAGGGTGAGTAGTGGATGGAGGGTATGCATTGACTATAGGAAACTAAACTCATTCACCAAGAAGGACCATTTTCCCTTACCATTCATTGACCAAGTCCTTGAGAGAGTGGCAGGTCATGCCTTCTACTGTTTCTTAGATGGGTACTCGGGGTACAATCAAATTCAGGTCTCCCTAGAGGATCAAGGGAAGACTACATTCACATGTCCTTTCGGTACCTTTGCCTTCAAACGCATGCCCTTCGGGTTATGCAATGCCCCTAGAACCTTCCAGCGGTGCATGATGGGAATCTTCTCAGACATGGTAGGGGATTTTCTAGAGGTCTTCATGGATGACTTCTCTATGTTTGGGGATACTTTTGAGGGATGTCTGCAGAATGTGGAGAGAGTCTTGTCAAGATGTGAAGAAAAGAATCTGGTCCTAAACTGGGAAAAATGCCATTTCATGGTTAAAGAGGGACTTGTTCTAGGCCATCTGGTCTCGAGTAGGGGGATTGAAGTTGATAAAGCAAAGGTTGACATCATTTGTCACCTTCCATCACCCAAAAATGTCAAGGAAGTGAGGTCTTTCTTAGGACATGCTGGTTTCTATAGAAGATTAATCAAGGACTTTAGTTCAATATCTCGTCCCCTTTGTGCTCTCCTAGTAAAGGATGCTCCATTTGTTTGGACCGAAAGCTGTGAGGGTTCATTCTCAACCCTCAAATCCTCTCTCACCTCTCCCCCCATCATGAAATCTTCAAATTGGAACCTTCCTTTTGAACTTATGTGTGATGCCAGTGACTTTGTTGTAGGAGCTGTGTTAGGACAACGTTGTGATAAAAATCCTTATGTCATTGCTTATGCAAGAAATTCCTTAAATGATGCCCAAATCAACTACACCACCACTGAAAAGGAGTTACTTGCTATTCTGTTTTCCTTAGAGAAGTTTAGGTCCTACCTCTTAGGATCACCCATCACTGTGTTCACTGACCATTCTGCACTAAAATACCTCTTCCAAAAACAAGATGCTAAGGCTAGACTGATTAGGTGGGTCCTTCTCTTACAAGAATTTGACCTCACAATCAAGGATTAAAAGGGAGTTGAAAATGTTGTAGCTGATCACCTCTCTAGGATGGAATTAAAAGACAACTCAAATCACCTTTCAGTGTCTGATTCGTTTCCTGATGAACACTTATACTCTGTGAGTGACTTCCCTTGGTATGGTGACATAGCAAATTTCTTAGTGACAGGAGTCATTCCAAAATTATTAGGGACTCAAGCTCGAAGTAAATTCCTTTCTGATGTTAGACACTTTGTGTTTGATGAACCATACCTCTATAAGTTCTTCCCTAACCAAGTCATTAGGAGGTGTGTTCCAGAATCTGAACAAGAGTCCATCCTTAAATTCTGTCATAGTGAGGCATGTGGAGGTCACTTTTCCTCTAAGAAAACATTTGATAAGATTCTTCAATGTGGTCTTTTCTAGCCCACCCTATCAAGGGACTCCTACACATTTTGTCAAAGTTGTCCTAGGTGTCAAGAAGTAGGGTCCATCACAGAAAGGAATCAAATGCCACTCACTCCCATCTTAGTGGTTGAAATCTTTTACTGTTGGGGAATTGATTTCATGGGTCCCTTCCCAAACTCTCAGGGATACCTCTACATACTCTTAGCTGTTGATTATGTCTCAAAATGGGTTGAGGCCATTCCCACAAAATCCAATGATCATCAAACTGTGATTAGATTCCTAAAAGAAAACATATTCTCTAGATTTTGAATTCCTAGGGCTATCATAAGTGATCGTGGAACTCATTTTTGCAATCGTCCATTCTCATCACTCATGGAAAAATATGGAATTTCTCACAAAGTTTCCACTGCTTACCACCCACAGACCAATGGTCAAGCTGAGTTAGCCAATCGTGAAATTAAGCAAATTCAGGAGAAAACTGTCAACCCCTCTAGGAAAGATTAGTCTGAGAAACTTTTAGATGCTCTTTGGGCCTATAGAACCGCATATAAAACCATTTTAGGAATGTCCCCATATAGGTTGGTTTATGGTAAAGCATGCCATTTGCCAGTGGAGATTGAACATAAGGCCTTTTGGGAAATTAAGAAAATGGATTATGATCTCTCATTGGCCGGAAACAAAAGGAAATTAGATCTCAATGAACTGGAGGAACTAAGGATGGAGGCTTATGAAAATTCAAGGATCAATAAAGATAGAGTTCAAGCCTACCAATCTAGGAATATCAAGGTCAAACATTTTGAACTGGGAAAACTTGTGCTCTTGTATAGTTCAAAACTTCATTTATATCCGGGAAAGTTAAGGTCTAGATGGTCAGGACCTTTCATAGTGCATCATGTATTCCCCCATGGGGTAGTAGAGATTCAAGATTCCACAAGTGGTTACATTTTCAAGGTCAATGGTCAAAGGTTAAAACCATTCATTGAATAATTCAATAAACAGGAAATAAAGGTTGAGTTAACAGAGCCAACCTATGAACAAGGAACAAATTAATAGATTTAGGGTCCATGTCGGGCTAATGACGTTAAACAAAGCGTTAAATGGGAGGCAACCCATGGTTTTCAAGTTTCCAATAATTTTGTTGTTTTAATCAACTTTATATTTTAAATAGGGTTAATGAGATATTTTGATATTTTGAAAAAATAATAATAAACTGTTGACCTATTCTTCTATAATGAGTATGGATGGGTACGGAAGGGAAGCACCATATTCATCCATGTCACGTGGTGTGATCCTTGAGTAATACCTTACCCAGAAATTTAAAAAGAAGACAATGTATCATCAGTTTATTTTGTTTTATTTTTATTATTTTATAGGTTAAGATAAAAATAAAAATAAAATAATAATAAAAAAAAGTCCATGCCATAGGCCTTGGGGCAAACCCCGTCACAACCGGCGAAGCCACGGGGACTCTAACCCGGGACCGAAGGGAGACAGGGGCGCGCACTTACCACTGACCTGCGGCTTCTTGTGCTTCGTTATTCTATAATTTTTATATATATTCTTATATTTTACTTCCTTTATTATATAAATATATATATATATATTGTTTTTTTTGTTTTTTTTCCTTTTTCCACTAGGGAACTTTGCAAGCGACATGGATATCAAAGGAATAAATTCGAGCGGCAAGAACTTCAAACTTCAACCACCAGGTGACTTCATTCCATTATCCTCATATTTCAATTTCCTTATTGAACTCCCCTTTTTATTCCTCTACCCCATTCTAAATTTTGTTTTTATGAAACTAGGGACAGTTTCATTCTAAGTTGGGGGGTGTGGAAACAAAATGTTTGTTTAAAAAAAACAATGATAACAAAAAGAAGTAAAATTCCTTTATCATTCATATAATAACATATTTGCTCACATAAAAACTACATATCAAATAATTATTATTTCCTTGACTCTTAATTTAATTCATGATTAAGTTTAAAATCATAGATTTTGGAAAGTGTGGCTGTCCAATGTGATATTTCATCGTTTATATTTTCATCCAAATAAAAAATGCCACAATGCACGTCCTCTAGACTGTGGGGTACTAATTTAAATTTTTGGGGTCCCATAATAAATAGCATAGGCTGGTTTTATTTTTATGAATAATATGAGTATTCAAAAAAAAACTAAAAAAAATTATTAAAAAAAAATTGCGTGTAGAGAAATGGATTGATAAAATGCGAGGCTTTCGGCACTTGGGGATCGTGACTCCAGAGTTTTCTAGCCCTGAGTTTTTCAATATATCTCTATTTATGGTAATATGACTTTGTTTTTTATTAAGTTAACTCGAGACGATGCCCGATTATGTGGGCTTCACTTGGTGTCCTAAGGCCTTTGAGTCTGGGAGTCATCGGCAAAGACTTGCTACATGGGTTAATTTGATTAACTGTAATCTCAATTACTATGGAAATATTGAAAAAAAAAATAAAAAAAAATAAAAAAAAAATAATGAAGAATACTCATATTAGGATTAAATGTGATTCCACCTAGCGCTTCCATGATTTCCCCCTTGAATGAAAATGAACCCCCATATCTATTGTGATACACAACACATCATTACACCTAATTGAGTTAGATGAAGTATGATGATGGATTTGATCAAAGTAATGGGCTTGGGATTGGGATCTGCTTTTAAATTCATCTTGTTTTAAATTATCTTGATAGGTTATAAAAATATATTTGTGTGCAGTTTACATTGTGAGCACTATTTGTTATAATGTGTTTGAAGAAAGGAATTCAAATAAAATCATTGAATTATTTGCTCGGGACTAGCAAATCTCACGTTGGGGGTGTGATTATCCAATAAAAACATATATTTTAATTACATTTTAATGGTATTAAATGTTCATTTTTGATCTTATGGGCCTGAGTTAGTGCATTTTCATTATGAACATCCATTCTCATCATTTGTGCACTTCATGCCTAATATACACCAATTTAGTCCCAATGAGTCATCTGATTATAAGGAATGTAATTATCAATTTTTTTAATTTGATATTTTGGGAACATTATCTAAACTTAAATGTGAACATTTTTCATTCAGGGATCAATGGAGAATTCATGGAAGAAGATGGGGATATTTTGTGATAAAAGGAAGCAATTCCAGAGAAGGCAGATTGGACACTATCCCACTGATGAGACTGTGGGGCCCAACATACAGGCCCAATGAATCCCAAATTTTGTGGTATGCTATAAGAAATTCATAGGAACAAATAACTCTTCATGAGCCAATGCTAATTCGGCCTCTATGGTGGTCATTAAAGCGTCCCAATTTAGAGATACAATTCTGGGCCAGATTCTGCGGCCTAGAAAATAGTCCACTAATTTTATCATATCTCGGAATAAGTAACTCCAAATGGGCCCAAATTTTACAGGAGGTTAGAAGACATCCGGGCATCCATTTTCTTCTTCTATGGCCCACTCTGATTCGGCCGTCTAGAAGGTCTTCCAGATACGTCTGTTCAGATAAGGAAAGTTGGCTTCCACCTCGGGTCAAATGTGGAAAAGTTCAAATTCCACAAGCTTTCCACCACCTATGGCCTACCAAAATTAATTGAGATGCTTTGTACTATTTGAGGTTCGACCCAAGGGTCCAAAAATGCCTATTTAAGGTAGTGGTGGTGAAGGAGTTGAGAATCTTGGATGCTTTGTTCAATTGTAATGTTATGCTGCATTTTTGTTGCCTCAAATTTGTCTTTCACATGTAAGTTGTTCAATTCACTTTAGTTTCTTAATAAAAGTTCTTTTTCTACTCTTATTCTATTTTTCTTAATATCACTTTGATACCGTTGGATCAAGGTGTGAATTTATTCACACCAACCCTTGTGAAATTATTCACACAACGGTGGAGTGATCATTTTATTTTTGTTGTTTTCTTTACTTCTCCATTTCCTCTCTCATGAGTCTACTTTCCGCTTCCATTGGACTCATGGGATCAATGGAGGGCTAACCCACTTATGGGTTGATCCAAAGGAGTAGAAAGGGGCTGGATTGGATGTTATTTATCACCTAATTATTGTATAATCACTTCTTTAATTGGGATTTTTATTTGATGATTTTTAAACTCCATCGTCCTTGTTGAATTTAAGGCCACACACTTCAAGTATTAATACGAACCTTTACCTTAAAGTGCTCAAAACTTTGATCCTTAAAGTGTATAGGTGATTAGTATTAAAGGGTGTAGGAATTAAACAAGTAAGTGATGATGTTGTTTTATCTCCTTAAATGAACCCATCTCAAATTTAAGAAATTGAAATCATTAAAAAGGAAATACGTCCAATCCACCCCGAGCGATAACCTAGGATCAACTCATTTTTTTAAATTGAATTCACTTAAATCAATTATATATATTTAAAACCCATCCAAAATCAATCCAAGTTTTCCACTTCATAGCCGAAAATAGTCCATATAATGTACGTGTCTATAGTTTTCTTCTTAGGTCTCTGTGGATTCGATAACCCAAGCTAAACTACAAGGACCGTCTTACCTTCTTCTCTTGGGTAAATTTGAGCGAGAATCAATTAAATACTTTTAATACACAAGTAAAAATCATTATACAAGAATCCTATAAAATTCAAGTCACAAACACAGTAGGCTCAACATCTCTTAACTAGGTTCGACACTCAAAATGGTAATCCACATACCGAGATTGATCTTTTAAAACAATTGATAGCACATTCCACTAGAATCACCATGTGTATTATAAATGAGTAGTGATTAACCCTAAAAATAAATATACACAATATTTCAATAAATTATTTTTAATGATCCCCAAAAAAATATAGAGAGTTTAGTATTATAACAATGAAAGATTCTTCAAATAAAATAGACTTCCATGAAGATGTTGTTATACATCTTCCTCTTTCTATTATTATTCTTCTTATTATTATTCTTTATTAACTACACATACTCACTTTTGGTACACTATTTTTTATATATAATTTTTATTATTTGTATTTATATACTTTCTAAATAGAAATCATATTTCCTCTCACTCCAAATCAGTATTCTAACGTGAAATTTAAGAGTTTAACTTTCATTTCAACTACTACCTCTTCATTTTGGGACTTTGGATCAATCTCAACATACTACCCAAAATTAAAAATTATTTAGAGGTATATAACATTGAATTGAAGCATAAATCTAAGAACTATATAGGAAACAATAATAAAAAATTATATAATTTTGAAAGTATTGTTAGGGTGACCTAATAATTTCATATTTAAATATTATATCATTTAAGAGGAATATTCAATAAATTGTATAATAATAAATTCACCACAACCATAAAGGTTTATTTTCATCAGAGAATGGATATATGAATGAATTATTTCATTAATTATATTCAACATGTTGATACATTTATTCTCACATAGTTCCCATCTTAGACATACATTACTTACAACTATTCCTAAAAACCTAGGGGAATAAGATATAAAAAAGTGAGCTTAGAATTTCATTAATTGTAAACATGAAAAATATCAATTGATGGTCATATTTGAAATAAGATAAGTATAAGGGTATGATATCATGATCATAACATACAATTATAATATATAATCTCCTATATATCATATATACGTGTCATTTCATAAAACAATAGCATTTAAAAAGATATGATACATAAGTGTGAGGAA
This sequence comes from Viscum album, assembly GCA_963277665.1. Classification (NCBI taxonomy): domain Eukaryota; kingdom Viridiplantae; phylum Streptophyta; class Magnoliopsida; order Santalales; family Viscaceae; genus Viscum; species Viscum album. The sequence goes on from OY728155.1 coordinate 2,012,408,738, forward strand.
TAATCAAAAATCAATCATGAACAATTTTATCATATCATAAGCATTTGAACATGCCATGCGAATTTTTTTCTCAATCATAATAAAAAACATAACCATAATCATGTAATGGGCGTCATAAATTAATCATATAGTTACCTAAACCGGATAATTTAAACACTCTTTAATAAGTAGCTTATATCTAATTAAATACATCATCAATTAGGATTTTATTTAATACATTATCTCTTAATAGTTTCTTAACTCTGTCTTCTCTTAAGAGTTTCAAAAATCCATCATCTATTAGGAATTTCATGACTCTTTAATATTATAAGAGTTTCATAACATCTTCATCATTAACTAATTCTTTGGAGGGATATATAATTCCACTCCCACCAATAAAAAATTCACAATCCATTTATATTTATTCCATAAGATCCTCAAATATTCATCATATCATCATAGTATAGTTCATGTAGAATCAACGGTTTTTAAAAACATCTCATCATCATAATAATAATACAATTAATATTTTCTTAGCCAACCCATGAAATGAAAATGGGTTTCAGGTTAATTTCAATATTATCATAAATAATCCAGAGAAAAATATAGATATCATCATAAGAAAATATCCCTAGGTGATAATATTAAAATTCAATAGATGTTGACTTATATGGAAAATATGTTTAGAAGGACATTTAAAACATTTCATTGAAAACATAGAAAATATCATTTTCTTCAAATATAATTAAAACTAAAAAAATTCTTAATATGTGTAAAATGATTTAATTTATTGTAAAAATAAAAATTTATAAAGGAATATTCAAATCATAGAAATTTTTTGATGTCTTGATAATCATCTCATCTCATGTATGTTAATAAAACATTGTTTCCACAAATCGAAAAAAAGTCAAAAAGTACCTCATTTATAAAATAGAATAATGATACCTTTTAGTAAAATTTATAAAATATAAATTATATTAAAATTTACTTGAAATAATAATTGGATAATATAAAATAACTATCATTACAACATTTTGGAATATATAGACAGGGAGGAAAAATATTTCCAACCATAAGGATAAAGAAGGTCGATTTTCCCTCAAAACATCCTTGAGGCACTATTTTAAAACAAAAGAGAGGAAAATGAGAAGAAAACATTAAAAATTCAGAATATAAAATATAAATTTATAAATAATAAGATTTTGGAGGAGTGAAATCATACAATACACCCAAAGAAAATTTTAATATATACTACCCCAATTAAAAGTGAGATAGAATAATTAACCCTTATCGCTTAGGAAACATTTGAATAATAAATCCCATGAAATAATAATATAAAATTAATATTTAAATATCATAAATACATTAATATTAATTATATAACATGTCAAAGGGGTAGTATTTACACCTTATAAAATATGATAAGTTTATAACATTATATATTTCCCAAAGAATATGATTTGAGATGATAAAACATTACCACTTTAGTAACATCTCAAAACCCATTAGATAAAATAATTATAATTGTATATTTAAATAAAATGATATTACAACTATACATGATATAACATGTAATTAGGGAATCTTATACACAATATAATCAAAAATAGCTACATGGCATCAAACATGTCTCAGTGTGATAATATTGAGATAAATAACCCTTACCTGTCGTACAAATTCATTCATAAGATATCTAAACTTAGGTATAATACATTTAAATTTATTATAATTATATACTAGAACCATTTTAATTTATATAATATCATATTTGTTTAAATTATTACATTTCAACACAAATTTATCAATAATTCTTTATTAAAATCGTCGTTTATCGATGTAAACTGATTCATTTTTCATGTATGTTTTTTATCATATGTTATGGTTAATTCATAATTATCATGCATACATCAACAAAATAATTTTATTTATTTTATAAATAATATATATATTTACTAAATTCATTTTCATAACCAACCATAAATTGCAGTGATAGAAAAATACCCAGTTCATTGAGATGGTAGTTCATACGTACACAAGAACATTATTTCCATTCTCTAACGAATAGAAGGAATGAAATATAAATAATATATAATAATTAAATAATCATAATTAAATAATAAAAATCATATACATATATTATATCCATTTTTATAAATAGAAATGTGAGATGGTGTTGGGATGTTAATTGTATCACTTTGTGGAGTTTTAGTCCATACATACACATGAGTGATACTTTCATTTCCTATTGGATGGAAAATGGTGATGAATAATGTCATTATATTATCATAATATTATATCTATATATTTTAGTTAAATATTTTATTTTATTTTAATTGTTATGATAGAGTTAAAGGAGGTATAATAATAAGTAAAATAAAAATGCTCGGTTAAGGTGACTACCTACCCTTTTAAGAAGCTCATTTGAATCTATCTTAATGGACCAATGGAATTGTATTTTAAGAATAAAATAACCTAAAGAACATATATATTTAATTTTATAAGTATTTTTGGTATCTGTTTTTTTTTCAAGATAAATTGATCAATAAGTGTAAGTAAGAAAGTATAGGTTGTGGCCTTATATAAGAGAGGAGAGGGTCACCCTTGGAATTACTTAATGTATTAAATTAATATATAGAAATTTTATTATTCAAGTGGCTTAAAATTTAAATATATAATGTCAATAATAGATATATGTTTATATCCTATCATATAATAAAATTTATATGTGTTCATGTGATATTTAAATAATTTTCACTTAGTTTTAACCCCCATTAACACATTTTAGGATTATCGTGATATAAAAAATCTTTTAATATTTAGGAGTCAAGAAAGTTACTATAAAAGGATAATTTTCCATTATGTTAATAATGGGTCATATTTTCGACCATATACCCTTAACATGGTTAATTATAATATTTTCATTAATTTTAAATCATTGAATAAAATTTTACTTAACATTAAATAATATTAAAATCATTTTCGGTACTATTCACATAATTGACTTTAAAAAATATTAAGACAATTATTTATATCAAATATAAATATTTAATACATCATTAATATGGTATATTTATCCAAAATTTTAGGGAACACCATTAATAACCCAAAAAAATTATTACATTGTCTTCTTTCAAAATCATTTACCTAATTTTTGTATTACTTGGACAAGAACTATGTTAGAATTGTGTAAGCATTAAAGGTAATTATTCCATAAAAATAAATTAAAAATAAATTAACATGATAAAAAAATTCTATTATATTTTAAATAACCATTTATAATTTAACATAACATCCTTTTCTCCCTATGAAATATTATTAGATATATGAAAATAAAGAGAGTGACATTTTGGATTTATCCATTACATTAAATATTACTAAGGTCATTACAAAATAAAAATGTCACCAAGTATACATATATCATTGAATAATGGGTGAGTAAAGACAAAATTATCTAAAAAATTTAAAATATCATAGGTTTTATATATATTTATATAACCTTTACATGTTATTTTTAACCTAAATTACCTGATTTACCCTTACCAAGGTGACAATCATTTACGATGACTTCTATTATTTATGAAAAAAATAAACATGGATTATATATACTAAATTAGGAAATGATGATTCCAAATATGGAATCTATTTTTTCAAATTTAATCCATATATATGGTAGATATTAAATTTAAAATAAGCCTGAAAAACACAATGAAAAACGCTTCTCTAGAAAAATGGATTTTTAAGTATAAAAATATTTTTATACCAATATTATGAATAATAGAGATTACATTTATATTAGATAGATTATTTTTTAATCAAAATTAACAATTTATATTTTAAAATCAATTTATTATAAAATATAACTTTATAATTACATGAATGGAAAATAAAATTTTCTTTAAAATCGGTAGTTTTCACTCTTCATAAAAAATTAATCTTTTTAAAATGAAGTCACTAAAAATTTTGTGCTTATTTGAAAAGAATAAATAAATACATTTTAATCTAGTATAACCATTAAAAAATTATATCATATTTTAGTTACTTGTATCCACACTCTCTAATTCAATGACTAGGTTATAATGGTCACACATAAGAAATAATATTTCTATATTATAAGAAAATTCTCTTAAAGATCGATAATGTGTCTTAAGTAGGATATCATTCTTATTTTTATTTAAAACTAATTTTTTTGGCTGTTTCATTCTCACCCTCTTATATAAATTGCATCATCAAATTTTTATCTCATTTATAAAAGTATAAATATTTGAAAATTTGTTTTTTGAAAACCTACCTCCTAGAATGTTATAATAAAACATCATGTTAAATAGGTGGTGGTAAAGAGAATAGATACATGAAATAATACATAATTGGGTACCTATATAAGAAGGGAGTTGGTTTAAATATATAAAAGAGGAAAAAAATAATATCAAATTAATAATTGATATTGATAGAGAATATAGTAATGAGAAGTTGACTAACCACATAACCATAAATCAGTGAGGGTTGATAACCCAATAATTCATCATAAATAAATGGAAAATTAAAGAATTTTTAATTTAAGATCATTTCCAAAAATATTATGTATCCATTTTATATTAATATTGATAACTTGAGAAAATATACTAAATTTATTTCATTTGATTTCATAATAATAATTTCATACACTGGTTATGCTTCAATAAATTTCCATTTTATATCTAACTCCATGAAATGAATATTCAAGATGCTTTTTCATTCCTGGACCAGTAAAACTAAATTTTAATTTATCATTATATCCATAAGAGATTGAAATTTTATTCCTTGTATCTCTATATATTTACCAAATATATAATTATTATTAGAGGTTATCCATTATGGATAAATCTTTTTATGATAAAATAATACCATAATCTCAAAAACCATAATAATAAAACATAATTATCAATATAAACCATTCCATGGGTAATCAACCTTAAAAATCAAACAATATATGTCTAACCAAATTCAAAGCCAAAAAATTAGGTAAAATTATAGTAAATTTCTACAGTAAACTTTAAGTTAATCCCAAAACAATATAATGTGACTCGTATGTCCAATGCTAGACAAATGAATACCATGATCATATATTCTCTTTAAACATACTAATGATTTCCCAAAATAACATGAATCACTATAAAATCTCAAATGAAATCATAATGATTCCAAAAATTAACACTATCATTATTCATTAAATAAAATCATACACTATCTAATATATTCAAAAAATTAAAAAATGCAGTAAACTTTATTAAAGATAACACAAAGTACTTTTTCAATAAATCACTAATAAATTATAAGTTCATCAATACTATCCAATTCACATTGAATATATAAATAATATCTTCATCCCAATTAAACATCATTATCTCACCATTAGGATAATATTAAGTGTAATATATCCCTTAAACATTTGTTTTTAATAAAATATTACCTTACCACTAAATCAATTTTCATGGTTGATAGTACCATTACACATATGATTGAAAATCCTTATAAAAACCTACTGAAAAAAATCCTTATATGTTTCATTATTCATAAAACAAAAATATCATTGTTAAAACATTTCTATAACATTTATCTTGACTTCCAGTACATAAAAACATCATTAATACACTTCAAAAATTTACATAGCTTAGGCCCTTTAGTGGTCTTAGAGTTAAACCTATGAATAGTGCATTGACTTGGATGATTCACTAGTTCTCAATAAATAATATATTGTACTATAAATGGCTATTTAGAATATAATTTATTTATTTACATTAAATTATTCAAATTTCCTCTATAATTTTTTTCTTTATTTTCTTATTTTTCACACATTAAACATATTATCTTTCCTTTAAAACATTTACCTAGGTTCTTCTTCCGACATTATTGATATATAAAAATCTGAATATTTTATCCTCTATATTTTCATAAAAATCCATTTTTATCTTATTTTTTTCAATTATAAAATCACATATGTTTATATTGTTAATAATATATCAAGATATATGATCATTCATCATCAAAAGGTTTCACATTAAAGCTAATATTTCATCTGGTTCCTCATAAGTAAAATCATTTCATTATTTATTTCATTCATTATTACCATAATTCATTATAGTCCCAACCATTTACAATAATAAAAAAAGAATATTTTAACCAATAATAATTATAGTGAGAATCCATGTGATCATGAAAATATTTTCTAGGATTTATAAATCATGAAACTTTTGTTTAGATCTATAAAACCATAGGATTAAACTTTACCATCCATAGTAAACATCTATTCAAATCCATCATAATGGTTCATAATGAAAATATTAATTAACCTAAGAACATCCCCAAGTATTTTCATGCTTGGTGTGTATTTTTAATCATGCTCATAATCCACCAATGATGATAAATTTAATACACAATCCACCCAATTCTAATATTTTACCTCTAGGTTCATTTGTTCTACAATCGTATCCACTTTCAATAATCATGATAGGGTTATATTTTCTAATGAAATTTCACTCCTTTCATTAGCCTGATATATGATTTTCTCCCATTGTTAAACTTATCCTAAGGGACTTAAATTATGTTTTATCATCCTAGATTTAGAAAATAACTGATCCTTTCTCTAACACCAACAAAGGTGACCCAAGTATATCATACATGAATATATCATCATTTGAGATGAATATTAAATATATATAAATATAATACATTCTCTAGAACTATAAACATTTAGTTTATTTAGATACTAAATACATAATAAACTTATTTCAAGAATGATATTAAATATCTCCTATAATGTTCTTCTCACATAACTCCCTTTTTTGGTATTCCCTACCTAAAAAATCCACATAACTAGGTGAAAGAATACCCTAGAAATGGTGATCTCAAATGTTCAGTAATTTTAAAAATAGTAAATGTCAATAAATGATCAAATTAAAGAATTTTTAATTTTTAAGGGTATAAAATCATCATAACATAAAACATAATTCCAAATCTATTATATATCATAAACATGTGTCATGGCATAAAATAGTAACATTTAAGAAGACATTAATAATGAGATTGGTGAATCAACATAAATTAATCCAAAACAATGATAGTATAACCTATAAATTTAAAAATATCCTAGTGATTTTATAGCTTAATATAAGCATAATCATAACAATATATTTGGAATAATAAATTCACCATGGAAGTATAAAAACATGATAATTCCAATAGTATAGTAGGAGTAACTTATATCATTTTAAATATATCATAATTTAGGAGGTTATTAACAATCCCATCTATTATGAGTATCATAAATTGTTCATATCTTTGGATATTGATAACTCCATCATATCTTAGTAGTTTCATAACTTTGTCATCTATTATGAGATTAATATCGCTTTCATCGTTACCCAATTCATTAGAGAGATATATAATTATTTTCACACTCATCACATAATCATAATCCATTCATATGTATTTTACAAGATCAATATGTATTCATAAACCATCATAGTATATCACAAGGAAAATAAATGGGATTAATAAACACCTTATCATCATTACTATAAAATCATTCATCATTGCTTAATCTAACAGAGGTAAGAAACACAATTCATTTCAATTACCATATAATCATAAACCATATATATTTTATTATATATATTTTCATAATAAAAAAATAACTATAATAGAATAATAAACAAAAAATTATTTTTACATGGATGCAAATTTCATTTAAATGGACATTTAAAACATTTATTCAAATAATATAAATTATCCATTTTGTTTAATATAATTGAAAAAATAATATATTATATAGAAAATAATTTTATTTAGAAATAATCATGTAATATTTTAAAATAATATTCAAATAATTTTTTTGTGATAGTGGGATGATCCGTTCATGTTTTTTATATTTAAAATAATTCAATTTACCCATTGGTAAAAATAAAAAAGTTATCCCATTCATAAAAATACAAGATAATTCATTTGAGAACATTTTTTAAATAATAAAAAATAGTTTAAAATGACATGAAATAGTCATTATAACATTAATAGGAACATTCTTGAAAATAGTTCATATAAATTAGACATTGATAAAAAAGATTAGCAACTACAAGGAGAAATAAGGTCATTTTTTCATTAAAAAGAATCTTTTGGTAAACATTGAGTATGAATGAGAAGTAAATGGGAATAAAATAATAAATCATCAAAATTAACCAAAGGATAATAAATTAAATGGTCATTGAGATGAGTGAAATTATATAATTCCCCCAATGTACATTTAAATTTAAACGATCACAACTAAAATTGAGATCAAAGAATTAACTCTAACCTCTTTCGTAACCTTTTAATCATAATACCAATGACTTAATAAAATTATATGATACTTTAAATATCATTACAATAAATATTTTCATTATATAACATGTTAATGGTATAGTATTGACACCTTATAAAAGAATATGGGTTCATGACATAAAATATGTCTCAAAGAAGATGATTTAAGAAAATGAAGCCTTACTATATTGGTAATATATGAATGAATACCTTGTGGATGTAATAATATAAACTATAACTATAGATAAAACTAGTTAATAAGGATAACTGATAAAAAAATTCAAAAGTAAATTATATAAAACTCATAAACATAAATAGGTTAATAACCTAAAATGTGTCTCGATAAAAAAATGAGATGAAAAACCCTTACCACCGACTTGAAATAATGCATAAATTATATAACCTCAAGTAAAATATATTTAAATTTATAATAATTATTCAAAATAACAACATACATACTTAAAATAAAATATATGATCTAATAAAATAATTTTAGAAAAAATTTATCAATAATAATTTATTGAAAACGTCATTTTCTAATGTTAACTATTTTAATTTTCATATAAGTCTTAGATCGATAGTTCTTGTTCTTTCATATTGATCATGGATCCATCATATCTAGAATTTTATTTTTAAAGGTATAAATATCATATATATTCATATTTATAAACATCCATTAATGGTATAAATAGAAAAATTATTTACACTATTTTAGGAGACGGTATTCGGTATGTATGAATGAATTCTATTTAATTTTTTTATAAAAAAAGAATAGAATAATGATAAATAATATTTTATCACTAATTATTATTAAATACATAATTAATATCATATATATTTATTAAATTAATTGTTATAAATATTCATCTGAGGTGGTGTTAGAGAATGAATTGTATCTCTTCATGGATGTGGTAGTTCACATGTACGTACAAGAACTATATCCATTGCCTATTTCATTGATGGAGTTTAATAAGAGAATTAAAATGGAATAATATCATTTATGTATATTATAGATACTTGTTTTTTTATATTTGAGTGATTATGATAGAATTAATGGGAGGTATAACAAGATGGTAAATGAAACCACTCATTTAAGATGATTACCTCCTCTTTGAACAACCTCTTTTGCATCTTTCCTTAAAAACCACAGGGATGGAATTTAAATATTACTAGAAACTCTATAATGTATATAAAAATTTTATGAAGTGTTTTTTCTATTATTTGGTAGATATGTGTATCTGAATAACTTTAAGGAAGAGGTGATATGTTTTCCCCTATATTAGAGCGTAGAGGCAAACAGTTGGATTTACATAAAGTATTGAATTAATATTAATTAATTTTCATATTCAAGTGAATTTAAATTGATATATCTATAATTTAGGACAAGTATAAATTTAAATCCTATAACTAAATAAATTTCAGAAAAGTTTGGGTTATGGTTTACCTATTACCTCTTTGTTTTAACCCCCATTAAAATCTTTGTTGATTATTGTGATATGAAAGTTTTTTATTATTTAGGGGTCAAGAAATTCACTATCAAAATAATATTGATTCAAAAGTGTAGAATGGTTTAAATTTTTTACCATATACACTTAATATGTAATATTAAAAAAAATATTAATTTTAAATCAATTACAATTATATCACTAAACGTGAAATGTTATTAAGTCATTTTGGGGATAATTCACATAATTCACATTAAAAAATATCAAGAAAGTAATTTAGTTCTAAAAATAAACATTAATATCATTTATAATACATTATATTTATCCAAACAAATTAGTAAACTGTAACACACCTGAAAAAATGTTACCTAGTATGTTTTCAAAAAAAAATATTGGATTTTTCTACTAATTGAAGAAGAACTATGTCGGTGTTGCGTAAGAATTTATATTAATTTTCTCATCACTAAAAATTAAATATAAATTACCATTTTTAAAAAAATTAATTATTCAAATGAAAATTTATAACCAAATATAACCTCTTTTTAACCATATAAAAAATATTAGACTTTTTTAAAACAAATAGAGTAACATTTTGGATTTATTATTCACTTAAAATAATATTAAGGTCGTATCAAAGAAAAATCAGACCATTTTAAAATATCATATAATATTACATAAGGATTTCATAAATATAATCATATAAAATAAATAAGGTTGATGTTATAAGTATTTTAAAAACCTTATCACATTATTTAAAATTTTAATTACACAATTTACCCTTACCATGGTGAAAAATATTTCCCATAGTTTTTACTCCCAATGACCAAAATTAAAGTTTGTCTATTTAGGAAATTTCAAAAATTTATTCCATAATATGGAATATAATTTATCAAATTCTATACATATAAGTGGAATAAAATATATTCAAAGGAAAATCACAAAATATGATGTGAATTTGTATTCTAGAAAAATGAATTTTTTGTATAAAAATGTTTTTGTACAAAAAATAATCTTATTTTTTATTGAATTTATATTAATTGGAATATGTTTTATAATATATAACTAATGAAATTTTAAAAATAATTAAAAAATATTGTATTTTATTAATACTTGAATGGAAATTGTTGTTTTCTAACAAATTGTAATTTTTTCACTATTCACTGAAAAGATAATATGTTCCTGAAATTCCTATATTGACCTTAAGATAATTTTAATATACTAATTCCAAAAAATGATATCCTATTTATAAAAAAATTAAAAAATATTTATAATTTTATGGTAATATTTACTCATAAAATCAATGAAAATGATTTTTGAAAAAAAATATATTTTTAAAGAATAAAACGACATCAATAATGGGTGAGTATTGTTTCATAAAAATTAATAAATAAAATTATATTTCGTATTAATATTATCCATCTATTTAATGTTTTGTTTACTTGTACTCATACCCACCAATTCAATGGATATTTATAATAGTCGCATTTAAATTATAATTCTATAGTATATCAAAATTCTATTAATTAATGGTGTTGCGTATTATGAAGGTTATTATGATTCTTATTATTTTAAACTAAATTTTTATTTGTTGAAACAATTTTTTATCCCTTTATGTTGAAGATTTTTTATCTCATTCATGGTGTGAATGTAGATCACAACATTACCAAATATTTTTACATTAATCAGTTGAAAAATCATCTACATTTATTGCATGATTAATCTATTACAGATAGTCCTTGGAATTACCTTCAAAAATTATGTAGAAAAAAATGTTTTACAACAAAAACCTTGTGGCATTCTTAGGTTCATTAAAAAATTTCCCTATACTCTTCATATTGAAAACCTCTCTTGCTTTATCTACTGAAAATTCTCACCCTAGTGAATTAGTGAAAGATATATATCACAGTGGTGTGGTTCCTTAGAACCTTTAATCCAAAAGAGTATTGAATATTCATAATAACATCATTATATTGATGGTATAAACATAGTCGCACAATAACTTCTCTTTGATGTGTGAATTATATGACATGAATATTAGTTTAAACAACATCAAATTTAGGGTTAAATATTTTAATGGCTAATAAAATCATGGTGTTATTTTATCTAAATTATCTATCATTGAAATATGATCAAAAAAAATATTGTTTGATATTTTCAATAATATATAAAATTTACTATAAATATATTTTCTCAACTATAATATCCTCCAAGGTCTCCCAAATATTTTGAACTCGCATGGATCAATATGATTCAATTGAGTTTTAATGTGATTCATTCAATGAAAAAATCATGTTGATATGTTCAAAAAATCACAAATCACATTCTCTAAATATTATTTGACTTAAATAATATTCCCTTTTTTATTTCCCTTTCTATGTAAGGGATATTAGCTTATTAAATATCAGTAATATTTTCTAACTCTATAGTCTCCAAAATCTCCATTGAAATTAGTATCAATAATATCCCCCTAGGGATTCTATTGTTAACCATATCATTGATCAAAGTAAAAAAATAAATATCTTTTAGTCACAAATCATAAATCTCTATTCCAACTAAGAAATGAATCATTATTCAATCAACCATAGCATGCATGACCAAAATCAATATTGGAAATAATTAAAAATAATAATTTCAAATATATATATTAAGGTAACTCAAATTCTTTTCATCTATAGATCCTTTTAGATTAGAGATTCATTATTTCTTAATAATTTAATTTTTCTCAATTTTTCAAAACCATTTTTGTATATTCCAAATAAAAATCACTTCCACACATGCTCCCAAAAACATTAGAATAATTTTCACACTTCCTTTACACATATATACATACTTAATTCCTATAATTAACCTTTAAAAAAATTACCCCTAAAAATATTTTCCACCTTAAAGAAAAAATTATTATTTTAATTTATATTTTTGTTACCCACATATGACAACAGAAATAAAAATACAAGAAGAGTGGGGATTAAATCACCATACTTAATCCTAAAATATATTGTGGTTAAACTCCTGTAATTATATTTAATTTATAAAATAAATCTTTCAGTAATGGTTTAGACGTCACAAAAACTATTTTCTTATTAAGTTTAATAAAATATAACATCAAACCGCCTTTCTCCACCAAGTATTTGAGAAATTTTCATTTTATATCAATTTGATTCAATCTATAATATTAAACCATTTTTATAGATAGATTAATAATAATTTGATTAACAAATACCACAAATATTTTCAAGACCCCATCCAATTTAAAATATTCTAATTGAGTTTTTATCTAAATCAATTGGGTTTACACTTGAGTTTCATCAACATACTCCACCTTAGTGGTACTCAAGGTAAAAAAAAATTGATTCATTTTGTGTGGTATTTCACAATTCACTTAAGGAACTAAATATCATTCTATTATTGATCTTATATCATACATATTTCCATAAAAATTTATATAATCATATAAAAGAATAAAAATGCTTCCATTTTTTTCAAATTTTATTCATTAATCATCAATGACTTTGTTGTATTTAAGAATCATGTTTTCTAAAACGATATTTGACTTTTGTAGTGGATTCTAAATATAGAACATAATGTAATAATATACATGAGAATAGGTTACCAAGATTTTAGTTTGAGTAAACTCTCAATATGTTTTTTGATGTTTGAAAACCAAAATATATTTCCATATTTATCCTTGGATTTCTTAGTTCCCACTGAAATTAGGGTGGGAACCTATTTTTTCATCAATTCCATATTTTCTCAATAGTAACCAGGAATAATTCTCTTTAAAAAGGAAAATTAGTTCTTATCCTATTAAATTTAATGACCCAACAACTATATTATTTTTTCATGTATGTAAAACACTAAAATATTGTTCATGTTTAAAGAAAATTTCATGAAAATACTTCTTTTTCTTATAAAAATAATATTTTCTAAAGAGATAATAATAATTAGTGATAATTATTTATCTTATTTAATAATGAGGTAGTTTTCCATGATTCTATTATTTAATTTTATTGTATTTGAGAAATTTTATAACATGGAATAGAATGATATAAGAGACTGTTTTAATCCATATAAATCATTCTTTAACCTACAAACATATCCTTTTTCTTTCCTATACAACAAACCATTGTGTAGAAAATTATATATGTCATCTTACTACTCCCAATTTGGGAAGGTTGACTTGACAACCAATTTGAATATCACCATTGTTCAAGGATAGAAATAAATATTATAATGGGTTCAATATTACAAAATGTTGCAAAAATATTATCGAAATCAATTCATTATACCTATAACTAGTCTTTGTACACATTTTTATCCATCCATTTTTATTTTTATTAATGAAAAAGAAGGAAATACAAAGTCAAATTACCAATATTTTCTTATTAATATTCTTAAGGAACAACTATGTTGTTCTTATGATACAATTTTTTATTGAATTTGGTATTAATTCCCATATATCATTATTTTTATTTGATCAAACTAAACATTCATAACTTTAGTCAACTCTTAATTCTCAAAATATTATTTCACAATTAGTGTTTCATCCTAAGAAAACAATGAGTTATTTGTTGATGATGTCAATGTTTTCCTCATTTTGATTGACAATCCTTAATCCAAAATTTTATTATTTCTCTATACCAACATTCTTAACCATAAAAGAGTTGAAAAATATTTTTTATCATCACTAAATACCATTAGATATTCATTTTCAACCTATGACCCATCAAAATTCCTATAATTTTTAAAAACATCATCCTACTTCTCAATAAAATATTATTCAATAACATCACATATAGAACATTAAATTTTATATGTAACATTGTTTTTTGAGTTTTCAACTACTTTCACATCAACACTATACACAATATTCCTTTTTTATTTGTGGAAAAAATGATATCCTCTGGTTTTTGTAGGATAACCAAGGAATATATCTTTAACTTCTATTATCTCAAACATACCAATGTTTTCATATTTCATAATGAAAATAAAAATAATACCAAACACAACAAAGTATTTAATTCAAATGGCATATTGTAATATATTTCATATAGTTAAATATCTAAATTTTGATAATATAAGTAATAATTTTGAATATGTATTATTCTTCTAATCACATTACTATGGAGATATCCAAAAGTATCATGCTCCCCCAATACATTAGTGAAATATTAACTAAGATATAATTCATTAATTCATTGGATTTATCTTTAATAGGGTATACAGTTCACTCAATTAATTGTTAATACATTGGGTTTATAAGGCCCCAGCCTTAAACCTTACTTAATATTGAATTAAATGAATAATTCACATTGAGGATCTTTTCAGGTTTAGAGTTTTAGATAATTAGGACATAACTATTACATCTCAGAATATTACAAAGTAGACACTTCTACTAAGTTTCCATAAAATAAAAACTCTTAAAAAGAAACATGTCTAGTCCCATGTTTTAGATAGCATGACTTTCCCTTGATCCCATACTTGACCTAATTCCACATTAAGTCCTGTGAAAAACATTTCAAAAAAAACTTGGGGTGAGCATAAAAAGCTCAGTAAGGGATACACAAGGAATGAAAACTGTTAGTTTTTAAAACAACAAGTAAACCATGTATACTTTATCAAAGTAATACATTCACCTTTATGAAGTAGTAAAGACTCATCACTGAATAAAATATCATTACTTACCCTTTTGTAACCAAAAGATTACCATAAAACCCATATAAATAACACATAACATATAAAGGTAACTTGGGACATAAACATACTTAAGTGGAATAACCATACGGTCGACTTCCACACATATCACTTAATGGAATAGCCATACGGACAACTTCCATACATACTTAATGGAATAGCCATACGGCCAACTTCCATACCCAATGCATTGGAGGTTATAACGTAACCACCTGTCCTGGTATTCACGGCACCACCCGTCATATGGTTTATCATGTAACCACCCGTAAAATGTCCAAGTACCATTATAAAATCATAAGACATAAAACAAATATAATGGAAAGAAAACATTTCCACACATTGATCACAATATATCACTTAAATATATTGACATAAAAAATCCATTATAAAAACCATTTTCAATACCAAAATACATAAAAGAGTATATGGTATTTATTTCATTTTAAAAACATCACGACTTGTTGAGGAAGCCAAAGACCAAATAATACTCACGGCAGTGGAAAAGGTCGTTGTCACCATGTACGTTAAAAGAAACATTCCTTTTTGTCGTTTAGTAAAATGCTTCGTAGAAAAAGATTCCTTTTGTATAAAAGTCAAAGTCAAAGGGTTTTATACACCGTATAAAATATAGTTGTGTATAAAACGAAATATGCCTCAATGAAAAGAGATTGAGACGAAGTCCCTTACCTCGGGTCCGACTTGACTCGATCATTCTTTAACGTCCTAAATAATAAACTTGAGTTAATTTATACTTTCTTAAGAACCTTTTTCAAGATTATTATTCCTTTTATATCACTTATTTCCATGTTATAAACATTATGTAATCATTAAGTTAATAATGTTTGTTTTGTCGATATTTGGTTCTTAAGTCGAAAGTGGACTTCTTACAATTACATGTTGTTCGTGTGGTCAAAGGTTCTTTATATCCAGAATGACATTCCTGATTTGGATATCATATATATCATATATATCATATATATCTAGCATATACATGTATTTATAATATCACATAATCATTTAGAGGTAAGAAATGAAATGCACCGTTCATGGAGACGGTAAGCCGTATGTACGCATGAACGCTACTTTCATTTCTATGTCATATTAATGGAATTAAAACTAAATGAGAGGTATGTATATTTTAATTCCAGAATTATATTAATCATTTATATGTAACATACATCATATATATCCATTATATATATGTACTTATAATAGTACATTACATTTGGGGATAAGAAATGAAATGCATCGTTCATGGAGACGGTAAGTCGTACGTACGCATGAACGCTACTTTCATTTCTATCTCATACTTTAATGGAAATAAATAATAATGATATAGAGGTATATTATAATTCCAGTATAACATCATATATAATAACTTTAAATCCATCCTTTATACGTCCCACATATGGCATTAACGAATCAAATCACTTTGAGGGGGCGGTAGTCCGCACTTCCTAAAATGAAATTATCGTGTTTACCCACAATGGAAACCAAAAAGGTAAAACAAAAATGAAAAATACAGAAGCATAAGGAAAACATAAACATAATACATATCATATATAAATATAGTGACATCTTAATGTCCACCATTAAAGGTGTTTAAAAGAAGATTGAACAATCATCGTTTCGTGAGGCAGAAATTCGCCAACCACAGAAACAGTATGTTCTTTAACCATTATATGTAGATGTGTGTAAGTGTAGCTCAAATGCTTCTTATAAAAACATCCTAGTATATTGAAGATACTGGATTTTTTACAAAATAAATGAATAAAAAGAGTTTAGGGGGTTGGAGAAGCAAAATAAAACAAAATAACACAAGTGAAGACATTACCTTAAAATCGGGTAACTCTCTTAGATTTGAGCTCAAAGGCTTCCTTGGGAAGACTTCTGCCCAAATTGAGGCTTCAAGGAGTAAGATAGGGATGTGGAGAGACAAAATGGGCAGGGGATGGCCGATCCAAAGGCTTTGGAAGTGTGGGTAAGGTGGTACAGGTGGGGGCCTTTTATAAGAGGAGAGGAGGGGCACTCTTGGAAAGTAAGGAAATGTTACTTTATTATAGAATGAGTTTCAGGTTTTAATGGTCCCACATTGATTTTTTTCGAGGATAAGGTTATAAGTGTTCTAAATCCACACATCCAATAGGTTTTTTACATGTGTAGGTCTTAGATTTTACATTATCTTTCCATTTTATTTAAATCGTTAAATAATGAGGTAATCACTGCATCATCATGGTATCCTAAATAATTTAATTTATTTAATGTCTAAAAATTATAAAAAAATATCATGATGTAGGAAATATTTTTATCTTTCCAATGAATATTTATAGTCAAAAATCTGACTTGTATAACCCCATGTAAAAATTGTTTTAGTAAAACAACTCATGTTTGTGACATTTTTATTTTATCATTAAATAAAAAGATATTAATGTCATTTTCCAACTAAAGTGGCTCCATGGGGTCCCCAAGTTGACTCATGTATTTTATTGGTCGGCCATGGCACATCCAATAAGGGTAGGACATGTGTTAAGTTCATTTCATATTATTAAAACATTATTTTTATCTTAAATTACACTAATTACCTCTAATCACGATTAAAAACTTAAAAGTTACTATTCACCAAAAAATTATTTTAATCTCATTGAACCACATTTTACTTCATAATGACAACCACATATGTTGGATTTTTGAAATTCAAAACACAAAGTTGGTAAAATTTCATTTAAATGAAAAATCAGTTTTTTAAGTACCACTTAGTGGTTTCACTATTCATCAAAAATTGAAGTTTTTCAGAAAAATACCAAAAATTCACCCTAAACTATATTTGATATTCTGAATTAAAAAATGATGTCTATTTTAAAAAATTCAAAACATATAAGTTGAATTAATTAATTTAATAATTAATTCCCGCTATCAAAACAAATAGCATGTTTTTATGAAACAAAAATTATCAAACGATTGACACTAGTTCAAGTTTGATTTCAAAGTGAAATTAATTCCAACAAACACTATTGGATTAAATGGTAAAAATATATTCTAATTTCACTTTAAAACCACTTCAAAAGATAATCTAATCATATTAAAAAATTAGATTAAAAAGAGGTTTTGAATTAAAATACAATATTTTTCACTATTCATTAAAAAAATGATCTTTATCAGAAAAATACAGAAAATTTACACAATGTAAATTATGATGTCCCTATTCTAAAGAAGAATTTTATTTGGTCCAATAAAATGTATAAGAGTGACCAAAACTATATTTAATGACGGTTCGCCATCAAAAGTTGATAAGTGGACCTTTAGTGAAAATTTGAGTATATATGCCTAAAATTGAATTATTTTCGTATTTTAAGCCTTTATCCTTTATTGGATAAATGTAAAAACATTTAACAAACATATATAATCATATTTTAGTTATTTCTATTCATTCCCTCCAATACAACGGCTACGTGTTAACTAACATTTAAAATAATATTATTTTATTACTAGTGTGCAACGTAAGATTTCAAAGAAACTCTTTGTTGCGTATCGGGTATGCTATCGAACATAGAAACCCATTTAAAGTAAAATTAATATTTAATTCACAAATATTAATAAATATGAAAATTTATTATTCTTTATTTACCTGGGATGTTACATCCTTCCCCCCTTTTGGGAATTGCATCCTCACAATTTTATTCACTTATCAAAATAAGTGGGGGTATTTATCCCTCATAGCATTTTCAGATTCCCACATTGCCTCTTCAACCATATGGTTTTTCCACAAAACCTTTACCTGGTGAATTACCTTATTTCACAACACTTTCTCTCTTCGGTCAATAATATGGACTGGTTGTTCTTCATAAGAGAGATTCTCTTCCAACTGAACTACCTCCGGGCTCAAAACATGAGATGGATCTGGCATATACTTTCTCAACATTGAAACATGAAAATCATTGTGTACCTGAGATAAACTCTGAGGTAAATCCACTCGGTAAGCAACTGATCCAACTTTCTCTAGAATTTCATATGGTCCAATGAACCTTGGACTCAGCTTTCCTTTCTTACCAAATCGCATCACACTTTTCCATAGAGAAACCTTGAGAAAAACATGATCACCTACCTCGAAAGATAGATCTTTCCTCCGGTTATCCGCATAACTCTTCTGCCTGCTCTGAGCTATTTTCATGTGTTTCTGAATCAACTGAACTTTTTTTCCAACTCTTCTATCAATTCTGGTCCCATCAACTTCCTTTCACCCACTTCATCACAAAAATCTAGAGTTCGACACAGCTTCCCATATAATGCCTCAAACGGTGCCATCTGTATACTAGAATGAAAACTGTTATTATATGAAAACTCAACCAAAGAAAGATGTTGGTCCCAACTTCCCTGATAATCCATCGAACAAGCTCGTAGCATATCCTCCAAGGTCTGAATTGTTCGTTCTGACTGCCCATCGGATTGCGGATGAAAAGTTGTACTAAAATTTAATTCAGTACCCAACGACTTCTGAAGGCCTTTCCAAAAGTTATAAGTAAACCTGGGATCACGATCGGACACAATGGAGAGAGGAACTCCATGTAACCTGACTATCTCTTTAAGATACAAACGGGAAAGTTGATCTAGGGAAAAAGTATCTCTAATAGAAAGGAAATGGGCAGATTTAGTCAATCGATCTACAATAACTCAGATTGCATTATTACCTTGAGATGTCCTCGGTAATCCCACAACAAAGTCCATGGATACATTTTTCCATTTCCACTCTGGCACCGGTAAATGTTGAAGAATCTCTTTCAGTAACTGCCGCTCTACCTTAACCTGCTGACAAGTCAAACACTTCATAGTAAAATCAGTAATATCCCTTTTCATTCCATCCCACCAGTAATACTCCTGCAGATCTCTGTACATCTTAGTACTGCCAGGATGAACTGAAAACAGGGAACTATGAGCCTCACATAACAGCTCATTCTTCAACTGTGAATCACAAGGCACACATAATCTCTTACCAAACCTCAAAACACAATCATTATCAATGTTGAATTCAGGCAACTTACCCTTCTGAACTAGCTCTACCTTTTTCTGCGACTCACTGTCTCCCCTCTGTGCTTGCTTAATTCTGTCTGATAAGGATGATCTCAATGATACCTGAAACAAAACAGAAGAACTTCCTGCACCAACAACTTCCATGCCAAATCTCATCAAATCCTTAACCAAAGGATCACGTTCCAAACACAACATTGTTAATGAATCATTACTTTTTTGACTCAAAACATCATCCACTTTATTTTCTTTTCTCGGATGGTAATGAATTGTACAATCATAATCCTTGATTAATTATAGCCATATCCTCTATCTCATGTTCAAATCTTTATGAGTGAATATATACTTTAAACTTTTGTGATCAGTATATATTTCACACTTTACTCCATAAAAATGATGCCTCCAAATTTTTAAAGCAAAAACAACAGCAGCTAATTCCAAATCATGTATAGGGTAATTTACCTCATGAGTTTTCAACTGACGTGAAGCATAAGCAATTACCTAATCATTCTGCATAAGGACACAACCAAGTCCTTTCAATGAAGCATCACTGTAGATAACAAACTCACCATTCCTAGAAGGAAGTGCCAAAACTGGAGCATTCACCAATCTTCTTTTCAACTCCAGAAAACAATCATCACATTCTTTTGTCCAGATAAACTTAACACCCTTCCGAGTTAGCTTAGTCATTGGACTAGATAATCATGAAAAATTTTCAACAAACCTTCGGTAGTAACCTGCCAAACCAAGAAAAATACGGATCTCAGTTACATTTGTGGGTCTTGGCCATTCTTCAACACCTTTTGTTTTAGCAGGATCAACAGTTATCCCATCTTCAGAAACAATATAACCAAGGAAAGAAATTTTTTGCAACCAAAACTCACACTTGCTGAAATTTCCCATACAATTTCTTTTCTTTTAAGGTTTGCAAAATAACCCTTAAATGTCTTTCATGCTCCTATTTAATTTTAGAAAACACAAAAATATCATCAATAAAAACAACCAATATTTTTCACCTGAGTCAACTGAGCCATCACTGCAACAAACTGTTTAGTTCTGATTCTGACCATCTATGGATACTGATTTGAAAGGTCATTTCCCTCTGTATGTCTTACCAGAAAATCTGTTTTGTTTCCTCTATGAAAACCCATTCTTAACATAGAAATATCTTAGGTGAAGCAACATGGAAATCTTTAAATGCTATATCATTTCAATCATACCATAAATTAATTTATAATTTAACAATTTTCTAACTCCTAAAGTTGTCTAAACCGACCTCTGATACCAACTATAAGGCCCCGGCCTTAAACCTTACTAAATATTAAATTAAATGAATAATTCAAATTGAGGATATTTTCAGGTTTAGAGTTTTAGAGAATTAGGACATAACTATTACATCTCAGAAGATTACAAAGTAGACACTTCTACTAAGTTTCCATAAAATAAAAACTCTTAAAAAGAAACATGTCTAGTACCATGTTTTAGATAGCATGACTTTCCCTTGATCCCATCCTTGACCTAATTCCACATTAAGTTCTGTGAAAAACATTTCAAAAAAAACTTGGGATGAGCATAAAAAGCTCAGTAAGGGATACACAAATAATGAAAACTTTTAGTTTTTAAAACAAAAAGTAAACCATGTATACTTTATCAAAGTAATACCTTCACCTTTATGAAGTAGTAAAAACTCTTCACTAAATAAAATATCATTACTTACCCTTTTGTAACCAAAATATTACCATAAAACCCATATAAAGAACACATAACATATAAAGGTAACTTGGGACATAAACATACTTAAGTGGAATAACCATACGGTCGACTTCTACACATATCACTTAACGGAATATCCATACGGCCAACTTCCATACATACTTAATGGAATAGCCATACGGCCAACTTCCATACCCAATGCATTGGAGGTTATAACATAACCACCCATCCTGGTATTCACGGCACCACCCATCATATGGTTTATCACGTAACCACCCATCAAATGTCCAAGTACCATTATAAAATCATAATACATAAAACAAATATAATGGAAAGAAAACATTTCCACACATTGATCACAATATATCACTTAAATATATTGACATAAAAAATCCATTATAAAAACCATTTTAAATACCAAAATACATAAAAGAGTATATGGTATTTATTTCATTTTAAAAACATCATGGCTTGTTGAGGAAGCCAAAGACCAAATAATACTCGCGGCGGCGGAAAAGGTCGTTGTCACCGCGCACGTTAAAAGAAACATTCCTTTTTGTTGTTTAGTAAAATGCTTCTTAGAAAAATATTCCTTTTGTATAAAATTAAAATTCAAAGGGTTTTATACACCGTATAAAATATAGTTGTGTGTAAAACGAAATATGCCTCAATGAAAGGAGATTGAGACGAAGTCCCTTACCTCGGGTCCGACTTGACTCGATCGTTCTTTAACATCCTGAATAATAAACTTGAGTTAATTTCTACTTGCTTAAGAACCTTTTTCAATATTATTATTCCTTTTATATCACTTATTTCCATGTTATAAACATTATGTAATCATTAAGTTAATAATGTTTGTTTTGTCGATATTTGGTTCTTAAGTCGAAAGTGGACTTCTTACAATTACATGTTGTTCGTGTGGTCAAAGGTTCTTTATATCCAGAATGACATTCCTGATTTGGATATCATATATATCATATATATCATATATATCTAGCATATACATGTATTTATAATATCACATAATCATTTAGAGGTAAGAAATGAAATGCACCGTTCATGGAGACGGTAAGCCGTACGTACGCATGAACGCTACTTTCATTTCTATGTCATATTAATGGAATTAAAACTAAATGAGAGGTATGTATATTTTAATTCCAGAATTATATTAATCATTTATATGTAACATACATCATATATATCCATTATATATATGTACTTATAATAGTACATTACATTTGGGGATAAGAAATGAAATGCACCGTTCATGGAGACGGTAAGTCGTACGTACACATGAACGCTACTTTCATTTCTATCTCATACTTTAATGGAAAGAAATAATAATGATATAGAGTTATATTATAATTCCAGTATAACATCATATATAATAACTTTAAATCCATCCTTTATACGTCCCACATATGGCATTAACGAATCAAATCACTTTGAGGGGGCGGTAGTCCGCACTTCCTAAAATGAAATTATCGTGTTTACCCACAATGGAAACCATAAAGGTATACCACAAATGAAAAATACAGAAGCATAATGAAAACATAAACATAATATATATCATATATAAATAGAGTGACATCTTAATGGCCACCATTAAAGGTGTTTAAAAGAAGATTGAATAATCATCGTTTCGTGAGGCAGAAATTCGCCAACCACAGAAACAGTATGTTCTTTAACCATTAGATATAGATGTGTGTAAGTGTAGCTCGAATGATTCTTATAAAAACATCCTAGTATATTTAATATACTGGAGTTGTTACAAAATAAATTAATAAAAAGAGTTTAGGGGGTTGGAGAAGCAAAATAAAACAAAAGAACACAAGTGAAGACATTACCTTAAAATCGGGTAACTCTCTTAGATTTGAGCTCAAAGGCTTCCTTGGTAACACTTCTTCCCAAATTTAGGCTTCAAGGAGTAAGATAGGGATGTGTAGAGACAAAATGGGCAGGGTTTGGCTGAGCCAAAGTCTTTGGAAGTGTGGGTAAGGAGGTATAGGTGGGGGCCTTTTATAAGAGGAGAGGAGGGGTACTCTTGGAAAGTAAGGAAATGTTACTTTATTATAGAATGAGTTTAGGATTTTAATGGTCCCAATTTGATTTTTTTCGAGGATAAGGTGATAAGGGTTCTAAATCCACCCATAAAATAGGTTTTGGACATGTTTAGGTCTTATATTTTACATTATCTTTCCATTTTATTTAAATCGTTAAATAATGAGGTAATCACTGCATCATCATGGTGTCATAAATAATTTAATTTATTTAATGTCTAAAAATTATAAAAAAAAATTCATGATGTAGGAAATATTTTTATCTTTCCAATGAATATTTATAGTCAAAAATATGACTTGTATAACCCCATGTAAAAATTGTTTTAGTAAAAAAACTCATGTTTGTGACATTTTTATTTTAACATTATATAAAAAGATATTAATGTCATTTTCCAACTAAAGTGGATCCATGGGGTCCCCAAGTTGACCCATGGATTGTCTTGGTCGGCCATGACACATCCAATAATGGTAGGACATGTGTCAAGTTCATTTCATATTATTAAAACATTATTTTTATCTTAAATTACACTAATTACCTCTAATCGCGATTAAAAACTTAAAAGTTACTATTCACCAAAAAATTATTTTAATCCCATTGAACCACATTTTACTTCTTAATGACAACCATGTATGTCGGATTTTTGAAATTCAAAACACAAAGGTGATAAACTTTCATTTAAAAGAAAAATCAGTTTTTTAAGTACCACTTAGTGGTTTCACTATTCATCAAAAATTGGAGTTTTTCAGAAAAATACCAAAAATTCACCCTAAGCTATATTTGATATTCCAAATTCAAAAATGATGTCTATATTAAAAAATTCAAAACATATAAGTTGAATTAATTAATTTAATAATTAATTCCCGCTGTCAAAACAAATAGCGTGTTTTTATGAAACAAAAAGTATCAAAAGATTGACACTAGTTCAAGTCCGATTTCAAAGTGAAATTAATTCCAACGACCACTATTGGATTAAATGGTAAAAATATATTCTAATTTCAGTTTAAAACCACTTCAAAAGATAATCTAATCATATTAGAAAAATATATTAAAAAGAGGTTTTGAATTAAAATACAATATTTTTCACTATTCATTAAAAAATGATCTTTATCGGAAAAATACAGAAAATTTACACAAAGTAAATTATGATGTCCCGATTCTAAAGAAGAATTTTATTTGGTCCAATAGAATGTATAAGAGTGACCAAAACTATATTTAATGATGGTTCGCCATCAAAAGTTGATAAGTGGACCTTTAGTGAAAATTAGAGTATATATGCCTAAAATTGAATTATTTTCGTATTTTAAGCCTTTATCCTTTATTGGATAAATGTAAAAACATTTAACAAACATATATAATCATATTTTAGTTATTTATATTCATTCTCGCCAATACAACGGCTACGTGTTAACTAACATTTAAAATAATATTATTTTATTACTAGTGTGCAACGTAAGATTTCAAAGAAACTCTTGATTGCGTATCGGGTACGCTATCAAACATAGCAACCCATTTAAAGTAAAATTAATATTTAATTCTCAAATATTAATAAATATGAAAATTTATTATTCTTTATTTACCTGGGATGTTACAGGGTTCAATGGTATTATTTAAATTTTCCACTAGTGTATTCATCAATGTTAGTATAAAAATCATTTCCTACACTTCTCATGGAACACATAAATATCATCAAGGACATAGATTTAAGATTTATGAACATAATGCGTGTAATATGAGTAAAATAATCAATAAATTAGATTAACTAATTATCTGAATTAGATTATTTATTCTTCAAGGATCTAAAAACATATATTTGAATGATATTTAATGGATTTGTTGATTGAATCTTTATTTTATTATGTAAAAAATTAATAATAATTCCATTTTGGAATGTATATCACATTTTAATTATAAATAATCATCATCATCACATCACAAACATTATTTCCATGGGTAATAATGTTAAAAGTCATTTATCTAATGTGACTAAGTTTTAGATTCCATAATTTATTTTTTTACTTTATGCTTATAACTGAAAATTATATTTTTATTATTCAAACACTTTTGAGGAAAAAGTGAGAAACCTTACAGGACTTCATGACTTAAAACAACCAGATCATCATGGAACAAAAGTTTTAGGCCAAACAACACCAATCCATCACAGAAAATCCCCAACCCAGCATCAAAGACAATAAATTCAGTTTCCTCCTACTTCTCGCTGCTACAAAACTCCAAAGACTCACAAAACCAAAATTCTATTCCCTGATTACAATCAATCATTTGCTCCACCATAACCAAGCATTCAACAAAAAAGATCATAGCAAACCATGAAACCAGCATCAACCCAAACTCTAACTTCCTGATTGCAGTCCTAGAAACTCAGCCTGAATCAACAACCCAAACATCATGGAGTGTTCACCAGTTTCCGGAATTGAGGCCGGAACCCCACCTCCATCCAATCCCCAACCAGTTGCGAACGCCAGAGAAAAAATTCCACCTGAGTCCGAACCACGCACGGGGAGCAAGGAGGAGTGGGGAACCCCAGACAAAGGCGGCGCCACACAAAAAACCTCATGACCTTCGAACATCAAAGCATCAAACACAAAACCCATTACTGTAATGACTGTCATAGCCGAGCCTACGAGAGAAGAAGAAGAAGGCCTGCCACCAACCAAGAGCATCCTGTTTTCGCCTTCAAGACCGCAAACAGTGACCAGATCCACCCACCGCACCCCTAGTCGATCAGATGTGTAGCGTAACCCTCACCGCAACAGTCAGAAACTCAAACCTGGTCCCTCACCACGCCGCCGAGTGAAGCCCTGTCCAGATCATTGGATAAGGAGAGAAAGGAAAGAAAACTGAGGGAAACTCCGAGAGATTCGATCCCATGAAGAGTAGTTATGAACAGAATTGTTGGAAAATCAGAAAATTCCTCAAAAAAATAGATTATATTTAAAGGTAAATCTGAACCAGATTTAATAAATTAGAGGAATTCAAATCATATGTATAATTAATTCTGATGATACATAAGGGTGATTATAAGGTATTGATTGTTATACAAAGGTTTTATAGTTATCCAATATAAGAAATTTATAAAATTTATCAAGGATTTTTAGATGATATATTTCTAGATGTTATGGTGAATTTAGAATATAAATATAATGATGTTAAAGTTTTTCATTCTTTTATTATATATCAAAAAGGTAAATTATTATACAAGTAGTTGGAGAATAATGGTCATGTTGTAACAATGATATTCACACTATGATTCAATACATGAATGGAGAGATGCTTGACACTACCTCTATTATTTGACATATAGTCATGTCTTGATAGGAAGGTCACATCATGGCATCAAATTAAGTGTGGTATTATAGATGGATTCTTATCTGAATGAGAATCTATGGAAGTTACATTCCATGTTTTTAATGTGGTAATAACACTTGAATCATGATGAGGGTTTCTAAGAAAAAATGAAATATATAGTTTGAGAAATAATTAAGGATTAATGGTCAATCAATTTGAAATAAAAACAGTCCAGCATTGAAGACCTAGAGAGTTCCATGGACTGATAGATAATTATGAAAAGTTAGTGATAATTTGAAGATGTTTTTTTAGTTCAAATTATATTTTAAAATTCAAACATGAACATGTATAGGAGTTTAATTTCATATTGTAGAATTTAAATGGGGTCTTACAGGATTATTCAAGAGATAGATCACTGAGGAAGTATATATAGAATGATTATGTGCAATTAAAAGCACACAAAAAGAGAGAGGAAGATTACCTATAGATATCCAAGTTTATGTATAAGAAGAGAAATATTACACACTTGGTTTTTGTATTTAATCATCAAACTTATAATACATTAGAGATGAAGTGGGGGATAGCAATATAATTTTTGGGAGATAATTATTCTGAGAAAAAGGATAATCCATACCTTGTTAATGACATGAAAACATTTGTAACAATATTTATCATGGAATAATAATTTATTTATTCATTAGATGGATATTTTTTTGTATTCCTGTAATAGTATTTCATGGGTTAACAATGATCATTGCATCAAAAATAATGATTTAGTAGATAATATAATATTTGGTGATTTTAGATCATTCCATGGATCAATTAATCATTTTTTTTAGAAATAATTGTAGATCAGGTATATCTATTTTTTCTTTCCTCAAGGCATATAAATTAAGTAGTGATATCACCCACTATAACTAGATACAAAGGGAAATTTCTTGGGAAATTGTAAAAGGGAAGAAAAATCAATTGTTCACTAATTCACCCCCATATTTAGTGAACCTACACATTAATTGTTTACTTTAAAAATTTTATCATTGTACTCCACATTTCCTATGAATTTCAAGATGTTTGAATTAATTTCACTATGAAAGTTGTTGAACTCAATTGGTATTTAAGTTATTCTCTCTATTTTATAATTGAGGAAGTGTCCACATTTCTTTTTTGATGGTGTTCTATATAGTTGGGTTCATGATATAGATTTATATTGTAATGTCCCAGAATTTCTATGTACTTTTTTTAAAATTATATGGAATTATTCCGAGACCAAATGCTTTGGTGTCACGTGATTCTGAGGCCCAGTGATCCCATAATAAAATTTTGAACTTTTTTTTAAAATAATTTAAGTAAACATAAGAGCAGGTTTTTCTAACTTTTTAACTAGTGCTCGGATCAAAAATATGAGGGCATCGTTGAACTTAGAATGTTGGGATTAACCTAGAAAGTACTTAACTTCAACCGGAAAGGGTTAGATGGAAAAGTTAATTTTCAGAATATTTATAAAATAATAAAATAACTTAAAAGTTATTTTATTTTATTTTCCACCATTGAGAGGAAGATTACAACACTGCAGTGTGGAAATGAGGCTCATTAAAGGAATCTCCTTAATGACTCATTTTGTGAAAAAGTAATGACGCAACATTGTAGCATAACAGAAATACTACGACATGTTTCCTTTTTATGGAATAATGTGTTGGAGAATTGAGGGTTAAATGGAGAACAATTATCTGATGAACCACCGGTGAGTTTTCTCTATAACAAAGAATGAAGAATGCTGGTGGAACATTAAAAAATTCGACGCACCTTGAAGAATGGATTCGAGAAGCAATGAACACCTTCGAATTCTTGAACCTTTGTGGGCGGACTGCTTCAACATTGATTGAGGTAGGGGTTTGTTTTGGTTTATGTTTTCCCTATTCTTTATTCTAAATGAAAAATGCAGATCAACCCGTGAACAGTTTGATCTATGGATCGTCTGCTCTTGTGGGAGGGTGATTGTTTCTTGAGATTTATATTCGGGGTTAATTTTATGATTTATAGAAATCTAATCCCTGATGCTCCCCTTTTTTAAAATTCTAACACGGAGGGCATAGGCCGACATGAACAAGGCTTGATCCCCCCTACTTGTGTGTTCTTCGTGAATGAATTTCCAAGTTGGAGGCAAGGTAAATTTGAGGCCATTGTAAGTAATATGGAATCCCTCGGAGGTTTTAGGCACAAGAGTTGTGAATAATGGACCACCGGTGCAGACTTGGTGGTCCGCGGAATGTCCTACCGGTGTGCTGGCACTAGAGAAGACTTTCGTGGCTGACTCGGGCTGCAGTGCAGCGGGAGAAGCCACCAGCCTCCATGTCGCTGAAAGACGCGCCTCCACGCTACGTCGCACACGGCAGACCATAGCCAACCGACCACAGCAGGGGGGGAGCTATCCCCATGGAAGACCCACGGGTCAGGGCTCAGCCAGGTGGACCGGGAAGGTCGTGGGCCAGACCCTCGGCCCAACAGACCGGACCCAGGTTAGGCCGGGTTCGGGTCGGGTCGGGTTAGTGGACCCTAGGCCAGGTATGATTTGGGTCAGGTTAGTAGACCCCAAGCCAGGTTGGGTCATGTTAGTGGACCCTAGGCTGGGTCGGGTCGGTTCGACCGGGTCGGACCGGACCCAGACCCAACCATCCCCTTTTTGAAAAAACACCAATATCTTTCAAACTAGGCATCTGATTAATGAGTCGTTTGCAGTGTTAGAACCCTCACAACAAGGTGGATATCTTGGAATAATCTAAGGAGGATTTCATGTAAGTTGAAATTTGACGAATGGATTGAGGATAGGTTCTCACAGAATTAAACACACTATGTGTAGAAACCCTGCGGTTGGCTAAGACCTAAAGACTACTGACGAGCGGCCATATGTGGATCAAATACTATGGCCTAGTGGGAAGCAGCTTCTATGTAACCCGGCAGGCCCATGATGGGGAGCGGCTTCTGTGTGACCTAGCATACCCATGGTACTCGACAGGAGGAGTACCTTAGTATGGCCATAGTTGGGAAGTAGCCTCTATGTGACCCGACATGCCCATAGTGGGGAGCATCTTCTGTGTGACCCAGCGTACCCATAGTACTCATTAGGGATGATTACCACAGAAGTCCTAAGGTTAGTGGGAAGCGGCTTCTGTGTGACCTGGTAGGCCCACTATAATCATTGAGGAGGATTTCTCCAGTAGCCCATGGTGTTTGACTATGTCACTAATAGTTCTACTTTCCTACTCTAGAATATACCTGGTGTGATATGTCTTACTCTGTGATCATGCTTAGTGATCATGATTTTTGTTTTGGTTGTGGATTTCTTTGTGGTATTTCCTTTTATTTTTTGGGGTCCCTACTGAGTATTTTGTTACTCACCCCTCATGGGATTCGCCCACACGTGTTGTGTATGGTGAAGATAACCGCTGCCTTGATGGAGGACTTGGTGCCCAGGACCCAGTGGTTCCCAGTGAGACCTGGCAGGTGGGACGTACTTCTACGGCTTCTAGCAGCTACTCTATACTTACCCATCAGGTGGGATTTACAGCGAATGGATTCAGAGTTTTCCTTGTACTTTCCTGTTTTCAGTTTATCTCTTGTTGGGTTTGTATTCTAGACCATTTGAACTATAGTTTTTACTTTTACTCTATGGTTGTTTAGTGGCATGCGTGTTTACTTTTCCAGCTTTGGGATGTGGTTGTGTGTGCATCTGTACAGGTACTCAGGAAAATGCCTCCCACTTATAGGTTGACACATTTGGCACTATTATCCAACCTCTGGCCTTTGGGAGGCGGGATTTGGGTATGTCACAGCATGGGCCCCGAAGGATGAGTCGTGACAAAGTGGTATCAGAGGTGGTTGGTTCTACCTCAAAGACTGGGAGTCTATTGTTGTTTTTTTAGAAACAGTATTGAATGTTTTGAGTTTGACTTTTAGATTTGGGGAGTTTAGTGTTGGTGCGGTGGCCAACATATCCATACACTAGGTCCCTAAATTATAATTTTTGTATTTATACATGAAAACACTAGTTGCATAAGTGTCTATTTATGATCTTATTGAATAAGAGTCATCTCACTAGGTATAATATTCTGAATATGGTACATCTCGATCTATTTCAGGATACCTCCACGCAGACAGCCATCTAGGCTTCTGATACATGATCGTTTGGACAACTCGCCTACCGATTAGGTGTTGGTTTAGGGCCCAGTGCTAGAGATGGCCCCACCGAGTGGTGCACTGGTGTTGCCATCACCCATTGATCAAAGGTTACTATCGTCATTATCGGTAGAGGATATACGTAGACTCAGTGCCTTGCATGAGTTTTAGAGACCTCATTGGTTCAGGGGAGAGATATATCCTCAAGTTTCTAAGGACTGGATGGAGTCAGTGATGCAGGTCTTCCACTTAGTGAGCACACCACTTGACCAGATGGCGATCTTGGTCATGATCCTTCTACAGGGCTCGGTAGGGAGATGGTGGAGCTTGACCATCCGGACGCATGATGAGGTGATCCTCACCTAGGTAGAATTCAAATAGATTTTTTGGGAGGAGTTTTTCCTTGTGACCTTGCACTCTGGGCGCATCCAGAAGCTTCTTAACCTATAGTAGGGCAGCATGTCAGTGGCTTAGTACTCTGCGATGTTTAAAGACCTCTCTTGCTACTCCACAGACATGGTGTGAGACCCTTTCTTCAAGGCTCAGACCTTTGAGTAGGGTCTCATATGGGAGATCAAGGCATCCATGGTGTCTCTCAGCATCACCACTCAGGCTGGAGTGCTGGAGCGAGCCCTTCTTGTAGAGAGGTTCCAAGCAGAGCAAGCGCCGACAGCGGGATACACCAGTAGACCTTAGGCAGTAGAGTCTTCGGTGGTGAGCAGTAAACATCAAATGAGGGGACCCAAGTGGGACAGGCCTTTTAGTGGATGACCCTAGGACTTGGGGTTAGTAGTATGGGGCTCCTATATTAGAGGGAGTCAGTAGGGAACCAGGTTGTGCTTCACGTGTGGTGAGTAGGAACACATGGATTGTGACTGCCTAAATCGTCGTATAAAAGATCATCAAGCGATCGAGGGACTGCCAAGACAGAGGTAGAGGTTTGATTGAGGAGGTCCGCAGGGCGGAAGATGTGGCAGGGGAGTAGGTCGAGCAGCAGGCGGTGGACAAAGGTTTAAGGTGTTACCACCACCACCCCCAGGTGGTCCAGAATAGGCTCAAGGAGCTGGAGGATAGGGGAGAGGACAACTTCAGGTGTTGGAGACCTACAACCACGGTACTCCAAATATTATTATAGGTACAATATGTGTCTTATCCACCTTAGTTGAAGTTCTTATAGACACGGGTTCCAATCACTCTTTCCTTTCCATGGACCTCATTTGAGGCTTAGATATTTTAGTGGAGTCATTGGCTCGATCCTTATGATTAGAGACTCCTATAGGAGGGGATTCAATGATCACACACTGGTTTTGGTAGTGTGAGATTACTCTAGGAGGTTAGATCTTTGGTTGAGATCTCCTAATATTAGTGTTGAGGTCTTATGACATCATCTTGGGTATGGACTATTTATCTACATTCCATGCTCAGATTAACCGTTTTAGGTGCAAAGTACAGTGTGTTCATGAGGTTGGGACTAGGTTTTCCTTCACCAAAGAGAAGGTAACTTTTACAACATAGGATGGAATTTCTCGGAGCAGGGTGCAGCCGATCACTCACCAGTTGGCTAACCTCACCCTTGGTGTGGTGGACGAGAGAGGTATGGTATTTCCTATAGTGGTGGATGAGTATGAGGATGTATTTCCTGAGGATGTTCCGAGACTACCTCCTCACAGGGAGGTAGAATTATGTATCAACTTGTACCCCTATATGGAACCAATATCCACACTAGCATATCATATGTCTCCCACTGAGATTTGTGAATTGAGGGTACAACTGGAGTACTTTCAGGAGAAGGGGTTCGTGAGACCCAGCGTTTTACCATGGGCATCCCCAGTGTTGTTTTCCAAGAAGGCAGATGGGAACTTAAGGCTATGTGTGGACTTACGGCGCCTAAACCAAGTGACTGTGAAGAATAAGTATCCACTTTCTAGGATTTATTACCTCTTCAATAAGTTGAAGGGATTGATTTTGTTTTCAAAGATAGACCTCAGATCAGGCAATCATCATCTTTGGGTACGAGATCAGGACGTACCAAATACATCCTTTAGATGCCAGTATGGACACTACGAATTCTTGGTGATGCCCTTCAGTGTGACCAATTCCCCAGTAGTGTTCATGGGACTCATGAATAGGATCTTCCAGATTAACTTGATTTTTTCATGGTGGTATTCATTGATGACATCTTAGTGTACTCAGTGTCGGAGGAGGAGCATGCTACACACCTTTGAATAGTCCTGGATATACTCTGAGAGCACCATCTTTATGGTAAGATCTTGAAGTGCCAGTTCTAGATTCGGGAGGTATATTTTCTAAGACACGTCATCTCATAGGATGGATTTGTAGTGGATCTGGCGAAGATAGAGGCAGTGATTTCTTAGGAGCCACCTAGGAGCATGACTGTGGTGTGGAGTTTCTTGGGGTTGGCTAGATACTACTGGAGGTTTGTGCCTGACTTTTCCAAAGTAGTGGAACATTTATCATCATTGACATAGAAGGTAAAGTCCTTCATGTTGATGGATAAGTGCCAACAGAGTTTCTAGGATCTGAGGTGAAGAATGACGAGTGCCCCCATCTTGAGACCACCAAAAGAGGGTGTTGAGTATGTAGTTTTCTACGACGCGTTAGGGACTAGAATGGGTTGTGTCCTAATGTAGGAGAGAGAGTTGATCGCCTATGGATCACGGTAGTTGACTAATCATGATCAGAACTACATGACCCATGACCTGGAGTTAGTAACAATGGTCTTTTCCTTAAAGATGTGGCGCCACTACTTGATGGATGAATGGTTTACCATATACTCCGACCACAAGAGTCTTAGGTATATATTCTCACAGAAGGACCTAAACTTGATACATCATTGATGTATGGAGTTCCTCGAATACTATGACTTTAAGATATTCTATGCTCCTAGGAAGAGGAACATGGTGGCAGACGCACTCAGCAGGAGGTCTGGTTTACAACTACTGAGTGAGGCGATGGAGAAGCTAGCCACAATGCAGATATCCTTCATGGGTGGTGATGAAGAAGGTTACCTTCAATAAATGACTATCACTCCCCCACTCTTACAGTGAATTAGGTAGGCACAACTTATAGATGTTGACTATGAGGCCCGACGTGCTCAAATATCCTCAAGACAGGCTCCTGGTATATTTTCAATGGGTAGGGAGCACGTCATCCTTTTCAGAGGATGCATTGTGGTAATAATGTCGTTGTGGGCAGAGGTTTTGTGGAAGTTCCATACATCCCATTTGGTGGTACATCTTGGTGTGGAAAAGATGTACCAGGACCTCCGACATCAGTACTGGTGGTCAGGGATGAAGAAAGCAATGGCAGAGTTCATTTCACAATGCCTCGCTTATTAGCAAGTGAAGGTCAAACATCAAGTCCCAGCAGGCTTGGCACAGCCACTTGAGGTACTGGAGTGGAAGTGGTATGGTATCTCCATGGACTTCATGAAGATGTTACCATGCATGTCTAGGGGTCACGATTCTATCTGGGTGATTGTTGACTGACTCACCAAGTCATCTCAATTCCTACCCATCTGGGAGTAGGGATCTGTAGAGGGATTGGGACGTCTCTATGTTTAGGAGATAGTGCAGCTTCACAGGGTGACTTCAATGATCGTCTCAAACTGTAATGCATGCTTTACATACCAGTTGTTTAAGGGGTTGCAGAAGGTATTCAAGACTTAGCTGTGCTTGAGCACAACTTTTCACCCCCAGTTGGATGGTCAGATGGAGCGGACCATACAGACCCTGGAGGACATGGTTCGTGCTTGTGTCCTTGACTTTAGTCACAGTTGGGAGGACCACTTACCACTGGTGGAGTTTTCATACAATAATAGATATCACTCCACTATTGTCATGGCACCGTTTGAGGCCTTGTATGGGTGGCCATGCATATCAACTCTATGCTGGACAGACCCAAGGGAGTCAGCCCTCATGGGTCCAGATTTGGTACGGGCTACCACTGAGAAGGTGCATACCATCCATGAGCATATGAGGATTTTACAGAGAAGACATAAATCATATGATGACAAGAGGCATATACCCTTGGAGTTTTAGGAGGGAGAGCATGTGTTCCTTTGGGTCTCACCCCAATAAGGATTGTGAAGATTTGGCTGGGGTGGCAAATTATCTCTGAGGTTCATCAGACCATTCAAAATCCTTAGCAGACTTGGTGAGATGGCTTACCACCTAGATCTTCCCCCACATATGCATTGGGATCATGACGTTTTTCATGTGTCACATCTGAAGAGTTATATTCATGATCCATCGCATGTCATTGACTAGGGCGAGCTGGACATTGACGATGGGGCGATGTTTGTGGAGTTCTTGATATAAATATAGGATCAATAGTAGTGGTTCCTTTTTTGACAGTAGATTCCTCTAGTGCACGTTCGATGGAAGCATGGGAATTTGCAGGAGAGCACATGGGAGTGGGAGGCTCAGATTCATGCTCAGTACCCCTATTTTTTTGTTTAGCCTTGTTTTGTCTTTCATGGATGTAAAACCCTAAGGTGGGAAGAATGTAATATTTTTTAATATCTGTGTAATTTTTTTAAAATTATATGAAATTATTCTGTGACCACATGCTTTTATGTCACGTGATTCCAAGTCCGATGAGACCAAAACATAATTTTAAACTTTTATTAAGATCACTTAAATAAAAATATGAGTGGGTTTTTCTAAATTTTGAACTCGTGCTTGGATCAAAAATATGAGGGCACCGTTGAACTCGAAATGTTAGGATTCACCTAGAAATGACTTAACTTCGATCGGCAAGGGTCGAACAGAAAATTTAATTTTTAGAATTTTCAAAAAATAATAAAATAACTTAAAAAGTTAATTTATTTTATTTTCTCACCATTGAGTGGTGGACGACGATGTTGTGGTGTGGAGATGAGGTACATTAAAGGAATATCATTAATGACTCATTTTGTGTAAGTGTAACCACTATGTTGTTTGATAAATGAAATAGTGTAACGGCATAATGTCACAACATAACAGAAATGTTGCGATGTGTTTCCTTTTTATGGAATAACACGTTAGAGAATTGAGGGTTAAATAGCGAACAATTATCTAAAGAACCATTGGTGAGTTATCTCTTCAATGAAGAACGACGAACATCGGTGGAACATTAACAATTTCGATGCACCTCAAAGAATGAAGCTGAGAAGCAACGAATGCCTTAGACTTCTTGAACCTTTGCTAGAAAACCGTTTCAAAGTCGATCGGGGTAGGGGTTTGTTTTGGTTAATTTTTTCAACGTTCTTTATTCTAAATAACAAACACGGATAACCCATGAACAAGTTGATCTTTGGATCATCCGTTATTGTAGGAGGGTGATTGTTTCTTGGGATTAATTTTATGATTTATAGAACTATAATCCTTAAACCTCCCCCTGTTTTAAAATTCTAACATGGAGATCATGGGACAACACGAACAAGTCCTGAGCCCCCCCTCCCCACTTGTGCGTTCTTCGTGAATGAATTTATAAGTGGGAGATAAGGCATGTTTGATGCCATCATGAGGAATATGGAATCCCCTAGAGTCCATATCAACAAGTGGTGCGAAGAACGGACCACCAGTGTAGACCTGGTGGTCTGCGGAATACCCCACTGGTGTGCTAGAGAATATTGTCGTGGTTGTCTTGGGCTGCGGTGTTGCGGGAGAATCCAGCAGCCTCCATGCTAGTGGAAGATGCGTCACTCCTCCACATCGCATGAGGTAGGGGGGAGCTATCCCCATAGATGACCCATGGGGCAGGGGTGTCAAACCATCCTTGCGGGCCAGTCCCGCCCCAATGAGTCGGACCCAGATCCAACCGGCCCCTTTTTGGAAAAATGATAATATCTTTCAAACTGAGCATCCAATTGACGAGTCGTTTGCGGAATTGGAACCCTATTAATGAGGATGATATTTTGTAATACTCTAAGGAGTATTTAATGGAATTTTAAATTCAATGAATGGATTGAGGAGAGGTTCTACCAAAATTAAGTGCACTACGTACAGAAACCCTGTGATTGGATGAGACCGAAAGACTACTGATGAGAAACCCTGTGTAGATTAGATACTATGGCCTAGTGGTAAGTGGCTTCTGTGTGACCCGGCTAGCCCACGATGGGAAGTGGCTTCTATGTGACTCGATAGATCCACAGTACTTGACAGGAGGAGTACCTCAGTATGGCCATAGGTGGGAAGCAGCTTTTGTGTGACCTGGCATTCCCACAGTGGGGAGCATCTTCCGTGTAACCCAACATACTTACAATACTCATCATGTATGAGTACCAAACCATTCATAAGGTTAGTGGGAGGAAACTTTTGTGTGACCCAGAAGGATCACTATACTCATTGAGGAGGAGTTCTCCAGCAGCCCACAGTTTTCGATGATATGATTAATGGTTCCACTTTCCTACTCTAGAATATACTTGGTGTGAGACTTAGTGCTTCATGATCATGCTTGGTGATCATGATTTTTGGTTTGGCTGTGGATTTATTTGTGGTCTTTCCTTTTTTTTTTGGGGTCCCTACTGAGTATTTTGTTACTCACCCCTGCACGGGCTTCACGCGCACATGTTGTGTCTGGTGAAGATGACCGCTACCTTGATGGAGGACTAGGTGGCCCAGGACCTGGTGGTATCCAGTGAGACCAGGTAGACGGGATATACTTCTATGGCTTCCAATAGCTACTCTGTACTTACCAATCAGGTGGGGTTTTCAGCAAACGGCTTCAGAGTTTTCCTTATACTTTCTTGTTTTTAGTTTATCTTTTGTTGGGTTTGTATTCTGGCCCATTTGACCTACAGTTTGCACTTTTACTCAGTGGTTGTTTATCGGCATGTGTGTTTAATTTTCTAGATTTGGGACATGGTTGTGTGTGTGTGTGTACAGGTACTCAGGCAAATACCTCCCACTTATAGGTTGACGCCTTCGGCGCTAGTCACCAACCCCTACCCTTTGAGGGGCAGGTATAAGGCCCCAGCCTTAAACCTTACTTAATATTGAATTAAATGAATAATTCACATTGAGGATCTTTTCAGGTTTAGAGTTTTAGAGAATTAGTACATAACTATTACATCTCAAAAGATTACAAAGTATACACTTCTACTAAGTTTCCATAAAATAAAAACTCTTAAAAAGAAACATGTCTAGTTCCATGTTTTGGATATCATGTCTTTCCTTGATCCCATCCTTGACCCTATTCATCTTTAAGTCCTGTGGAAAACATTTCAAAAACTTGGGATGAGCATAAAAATCCCAGTAAAGGATACACAAAGAAGGAAAACAGTTAGTTTTTTAAAACAAGTAAACCAAGAATACTTTATCAAAGTAATACTTTTCACCTTTATGAAGTAGTAAAAACTCTTCACTGAATAAAAGATCATTACTTACCCCTTTTGTAACCAAAATATTACCATAAAAACCCATATAAAGAACACATAACATATAAATATAACTTGGGACATAAACATACTTAAATGTAATAACCATACGGTCGACTTCCACACATATCACTTAATGGAATAGCCATACGACCGACTTCCATACCCAATGCATTGGAGGTTATAACATAACCACCCGTCCTGGTATTCACGGCACCACCCATCATATGGTTTATCACATAACCACCCGTAAAATGTCCAAGTACCATTATTACCCATAAAATATTGAAAATATAAACATTTCAATAACAACATTTCATTTTCAATCACAATAAGTAATTCCAAGATATTGAATTAATCAATCCATTTTCAAAAAGTCATTTAAAAGATATTTTTGAATCAAAGTGTCCCATACCACTTTGAAGCTTTTAATGGAATTATAATTTTTAAAACATTAATGTCCATATAAGTAAATACTAAAAACCATTTTGAAAACATGGAAATTAAAGATAAATATTTAGAATAATGAATCTTTAAAACATTTAAAATGATATTTTTGTTAAAGAGTTTTTAACAAAATGAGAGACTATTGAATACAAATAATTGCGGAATAACATTTAATCCGAACTTTATAATATCATGAGAATAAATGGATTCATGATATAATATGTCAAAGGACAGTACACACACCATATAAGAGTGAATTGGTGCATAACAACAATGAAGTCTCAATGGAAATGTAATTTGAGATGAAATCCATTATAAAGATGGTATCCTTAAATTAAGGATAAATATATAACATAATTATGTGTGAGAAATATAAATACACCCAATATAAGTGGATATTAAGTGTGAAACAATCAGAGGTCATTCACACACAATCTTGGAAAAACAAAACCAATGACAGAGATATTTAACTCAATGAAATGAGATTGAGTTATGATTTCCCATACAAGTTCGTAAGAATTTATCAATGAGATGATTATGTGTATAAATAGTATATCCACACAAAGGTTTGTGGAAATTACAACATAGAGATTCCACATATAATCTTGGCATAATAAAATCAAGAAGTAGAGGTTTGACCCAAATAATTGAAAGTGGGTTAAGAAGTTCCCTTACAGAAATTCGACAGCCTACCGACGTCACTTTAAAATTCCGAAAATGAGTTGATGAGAGAGAAAATGGTATCTTAACACTTGGACATAAAATTTACATAAATAAGGATATATAAGAACAAATCCCAACATAATAGTATGTGAATTAAAAGACATAACAAAAGAAGTCTTTTAAAAAGAGGAGGGTGAAAGGTCCCCTTACCGAGTTGGGTAACTTTCGAAACGTACACCCCATGGAAGAAGGGTCATACAATGAAGATGTAAATACCAATAAATGAAATTATACTACACAAATTGTATAATAATGGGCATTAATTACACCACTCAAAGGAAATAGTGGAAAACGTAGCATAAATTTCATGGGAATAAAAGTGAGATAAAGAATCTCTTACGAAAACTCGGCAGCCTAACAGCGCCACTTAAAACTTCCAAAAATGGATTTATGAGATCAAATATGGTCTCTCATAATATGAACATAAAAATTACAGTATGAGGAATATAAAAGAACATCCCAAAACATAAGAAAGATGAGCTTAAAATAAATGACATAAAAGAGAGTACTTAAAAAGAAAGAGAGAGGTTGGATCTCTTATGAAAATTCGGCAGCCTAACGGCGCCAATCAAAACATCCAAAATGGATTGACGAGAGAAAATAGGGTATCTCATCATATGAACATAAAAATTACAGTAATATTAATATAAAATAACATCCCAATCATAAGAAAGATGATCTTAAAAGGAATTACATAAAAGAGTGTACTTAAAAAGAAAGAGAGGGGTAGGATCCCTTACGAAAATTCAGCAGCCTAACGGCGCCAATCAAAACATCCAAAATGGATTTACGAGAGAAAATAGGGTATCTGATAATATTAACATAAAAATCACAGTAAGATTAATATAAAATAACATCCCAATCATAAGAAAGATGAGCTTAAAAGGAATGACATAAAAGAGTGTACTTAAAAAGAAAGAGAGGGGTAGGATCCCTTACCTCGTGTCCGACATGACTCGATCATTATTTAATCTCCTGAATAATAAAATTTGGTCAATTTATAATTTATTAAGGACCTCCTTTAAATATTATTATTCAGTTCATATTACATATTATAATGTTATGATAATTGGTTAATAATGTGAGTTCATATCAGACGTTTTTGTCGATGTTTGGTACATGAGTCAAAAATGAACTTGTTTGAAAATGATTGTCCATGTAGTTATAAGTAAATCATCTCAAGAATAGTATTAATGATTTAAATATCATATATATCCAGTACATATTCATTTTATACTACTCCATAACATTTGGAGATAAAAAGAAACGAAATGCACCATTCAGGGAGACGGTAGGCCGTACGTACGCATGAACGCTACTTTCATTTCTTTGTCATATTAATGAAGTTAAAAATAATTGAGATTGTCACGACCCGTCCTTGGGGCCCGTGCCGTGACTACCCCAAGCCCGCCTTCCATAGGCCAGGGGCTGGCGACTAGCACCAAGGCGTAAATCCCAACAAAAAGGGAAGGCATTGCCTTTGAAAAGTAAACAAGCACCACAGAGTCAGCAAGAGGAAAGTAACTACAAAGTGCAGAAAAGTAAAGGGGGCCGGAATACAAGCCCAACTGAAAGTACAACTGGAAAAGTAAAGAGAACAACAACTGAAGAAAAGACGGCGGCCTCGTGTCGTCCACTGGAAATCCCACCTGAAGGGTGGGTACAGATAGCCTCCAGGCTCCTCGGGTCCCACGTCCGCTCCGAGCACGTCCCGCCCAGTGGTCCACCTCTAGGTACCGTCCTGCTCCACGCCCCAACCGAGATCAGCGCTGTCCGTCGTCTGCAACCAACACAACAAGGTGCGGGCATAGCCCGTGCAGGGGTGAGTATAAGCTACTCAGTAAGGACCCCGAGACCCCCGAAGGTCTCCCGAAATCCACAAAGGATATAGCACAAAAGAAAGATGCAATCACGAAGTAACATCAGACTCGACTTAGGTATATGCCCATACATATACCTAAGTCCCCAATTCTAGCTCTGCTCACGAGCTCAAGAACAACTCAATCCACGCAGGAAAGCAAGACTCAAATCCACAAGGAGAGTAAACAGTAAATCCACATAGGATAGTTCAACACATTTCCACAAAGGAGAGTAACATAATATTCAGCTCAAACCAGGATTTTCATTATCAAAAACGTAACTGCTGAAGAGCCCCATCTCTGAAGTGTACAGTGGTCCTGTCACGACTCCGAGGTACTTCTCACTAACCTAAGACTGCTGAGGTACTCCTCCTGTCGAGTACCGCGGGTCTGCTGCCAACTACCGGTCGCTCCGTCCGCTGAGGGTCTGCTGCCAAATACCGGGCGCTCACCCAAATAGCCTACAGAGGTACTCCTCCAGTCGAGTACCACGGGTCTGCTGCCAACTACCAGGCGCTCCGTCCGCCGTGGGTCTGCCGCCAAATACTGGGCGCTCCGTCCACTGGGCTAGTCGACTCACTCCAAGTCGAGTCGGTCGAGCAGTCTTCAGGTCTCAGCCGGCTACACGGTCTCCGTACTCCGTACGCTCGTCTCCAGTATCACGGGTCTGCCGCTACAACCAAGCGCACCACCTCTATCGAGTAAAACAGAAGATTCAGCTCACACAGGTATACTTCTTCGGATGACGATAAAGATGATCCCTGATCCATATAAGTCGTCGGACCCACGAAGGATCGATAGGTAACTAATCTCTGCAGTGACCCACACAGGATCGGGCCCACACAGGATCGGGCCCACGCAGGACCTGAAGCCCTGATCCACGTAGGATCGCTGAGTGCAGTAGTCGTCGCAGTCCGCTGAGGATCTCTACACGGTCGTCGCCGCAGTCCACAGAGGATCTCTGCACGGTCGTCGTCGGAGTCCACGGAGGATCTCTGCACCGTCGTCGCCGCAGTCCACGGAGGATCTCTGCACAGTCGTCGCCGCAGTCCTCTGAGGATCTCTGCACGGTCATCGCTGTCGAAGTAGCAGTCGCAGCCAACCTAGGGTTCCCGCACACAGCAAGCTCGTTCGGGAGGGTCCGCTCCACGAGCCGAGAGGCTGATACATCAACTGACATGAAGTCCGAAGTTGATGTATCCAAAAGTTCCGTATCGTCAACAGGAACTCAACGTCGCAGACGGCGCGTCAATCGTACGCCCGGTCTGAGAGATATTGGCATTTTCGTCCCAGGGGCCCGGTTGGTTTTTAAGGCAAAACCGACCCGACCGCACTCCACCTGCGTCCAAACCTCGGGCGGAGTATGCCAAAAGATCCGTCTCACTTAGAGGAAATCAACCAAGCTGACGGCACGTCAATCAGACGTCCATAGCTCAAGATATGAGCGTTTCCGCTCCGAGGGCCCGGTTGGTTTCGTGTACGAACCAACCCGGCCGAACCCCAAGTATTCCGAAACTTGAGTGCGATAAACCGAAACGACCGTCTCGATCCAAGGATCGCGTTTCCGCTGACGGCGGGTCGTTTGGAGGCCCGAAGCTCAAGATACGGCCATTTGAACAAAGTCCATCCGAAGACGGGGGGTCCGGGCCCGGGCCGACCCAGCCCGACCCCCCCCCCCTGGTTGGCCCGAACCGGGTCGGGTCCGACTCGGTTGGCCCGGCCCGGCCCGGCCAGGGCCGGTCCGGATCGGCTCGGCCGAGCGGCCGAGCGGCTGACGCGGGGGAAAGCCGCCGCCCCGCGTGACACCCCCGCGGCACCCGCGGGGTGTCG
This sequence comes from Viscum album, assembly GCA_963277665.1. Taxonomy (NCBI): domain Eukaryota; kingdom Viridiplantae; phylum Streptophyta; class Magnoliopsida; order Santalales; family Viscaceae; genus Viscum; species Viscum album. The sequence continues at coordinate 2,012,452,693 of OY728155.1, forward strand.
GCCAGACACCCGCGGGGTGCCGCGTGACAACCCCGCGGCACCCGCGGGGTGTTGCGCTGGACACCCGTGGCACCCGCGGGGTGTCGCGCTGGACACCCGCGGGGTGCCGCCGCCTCCGGCCGCCGGCGCCGCCGCGCCGGCGACCCGCACCACCTCCGGCTTCCGCGGGCCGCCGGAGTCGCTCCGGTGACCCGTTTTCCTTCCCGTCTGCGCCGTTGTTCCTCCCAGGTTCCGTTCTTTACTGCGGGATCATCAAACACCCGTTGCAACACGTTCCGTCGTCGCCTGCCAAATCCGCACAAAACGAAGAACGGCGGAGGGTCGTCGGGCCGTGTTCGTTTGGCCCGCACCCTCCGCGTTAGAAATAAAAAAACCGGGAGAAAAATGATCAACACATGATCCAACAATTTTAATTAAAAATAAAAATTGTTCATTGAAACCGGCTTTTTAATTTTCGAAGAACGTTCACGAGAAAAAAATTAAAAATGGGGTAATTTTCCAAAATAAATCCCTACCTTGATGATCGTCGTGCGCGGGCGTTCTTCGCGGAAGAGATCGTCGCGGAAGAGATCGATCGTCGCGTCGTCGCGGGGAGGCGTCGCGTCGTTGCGGATTCCGGCGTTGAGTCGGCGAGCTCAACGAACCAAGAACAACAGATTTAAATTATTAATATTTAAATCTGTGTTTCGTTTAAAACCAAAGAAAAGAACTTGAGAGGAAATCCGAAAGCACTCACCTCAAATGGTCGGTGATCGGAGATCGGAGATCGGAGATCGGAAGAACGTCTCGGGCGAAGGCGTCGTCGATTTCCGGGTTCGGCGTTCTTCGCGTTCTTCGCGTTCTTCGCGAGGGAGAAGAAGTTGCGAGGGTTCTCCCAAATCTTCTTAAGTGCAAATAACCAGAGGTTAAGCGTTGGTCTTATTTTATTATTACGCCAACGAATTTGAAAAACTGGTTAAGAAACGATCCATCAATTCGTTGAATTAATTCAACGAAAGAAACGACCCATTTAATTCACGAAAGAAACAGCCCATTTAATTCACGAAATAAACCGCACAATTAAATGGTCTGTTAAGAATTTAGAAAACGCGTTGGTTGACTTTCATTAAGATGGGTTTTCACGGGTGCGTTTCTTAGCGGAAAGAAACGGCGGGGCTCGTGCGGGCCCCACCTCACAAATATCCTACCAAGGGGGTAGGATATTTCCGGATAGCATCTTATCCAGTTCAACTCAGTTCAAGCCGCCTTTAAGTGGCTTCAAGTGGCTTCCAAGTGGCTTAAGTGAAATAAAATAAAGTTGTCACGCGGCACCCCACGGGTGTCCAGCGCGACACCCCGCGGGTGCCGCGGGGTTGTCACGCGGCACCCCGCGGGTGTCTGGCCGACACCCCGCGGGTGCCGCGGGGGTGTCACGCGGGGCGGCGGCTTTCCCCCGCGTCGGCCGCTCGGCCGCTCGGCCGAGCCGATCCGGACGGGCCCTGTCCGGGCCGGGCCGGGCCAACCGAGTCAGACCCGACCCGGTTCGGGCCAACCAGGGGGGGGTCGGGCCGGGTCGGCCCGGGCCCGGACCCCCCGTCTTCGGACGGACTTTGTTCAAATGGCCGTATCTTGAGCTTCGGGCCTCCAAACGACCCGCCGTCAGCGGCAACGCGATCCTTGGATCGAGACGGTCGTTTCGGTTTATCGCACTCAAGTTTCGAAATACTTGGGGTTCGGCCGGGTTGGTTCGTACACAAAACCAACCGGGCCCTCGGAGCGGAAACGCTCATATCTTGAGCTACGGACGTCCGATTGACGTGTCGTCAGCTTGGTTGATTTCCTCTAAGTGAGACGGATCTTTTGGCATACTCCGCCCGAGGTTTGGACGCAGGTGGAGTGCGGTCGGGTCGGTTTTGCCTTAAAAACCAACCGGGCCCCTGGGACGAAAATGCCAATATCTCTCAGACCGGGCGTCCGATTGACGCGCCGTCTGCGACGTTGAGTTCCTGTTGACGATACGGAACTTTTGGATACATCAACTTCGGACTTCGTGTCAGTTGATGTATCAGCCTCTCGGCTCGTGGAGCGGACCCTCCCGAACGAGTTTGCTGTGTGCGGGAACCCTAGGTTGGCTGCGACTGCTACTTCGACAGCGATGACCGTGCAGAGATCCTCAGAGGACTGCGGCGACGACTGTGCAGAGATCCTCCGTGGACTGCGGCGACGACGGTGCAGAGATCCTCCGTGGACTCCGACGACGACCGTGCAGAGATCCTCTGTGGACTGCGGCGACGACCGTGTAGAGATCCTCAGCGGACTGCGACGACTACTGCACTCAGCGATCCTACGTGGATCAGGGCTTCAGGTCCTGCGTGGGCCCGATCCTGTGTGGGCCCGATCCTGTGTGGGTCACTGCAGAGATTAGTTACCTATCGATCCTTCGTGGGTCCGACGACTTATATGGATCAGGGATCATCTTTATCGTCATCCGAAGAAGTATACCTGTGTGAGCTGAATCTTCTGTTTTACTCGATAGAGGTGGTGCGCTTGGTTGTAGCGGCAGACCCGCGATATTGGAGACGAGCGTACGGAGTACGGAGACCGTGTAGCCGGCTGAGACCTGAAGACTGCTCGACCGACTCGACTTGGAGTGAGTCGACTAGCCCAGTGGACGGAGCGCCCAGTATTTGGCGGCAGACCCACGGCGGACGGAGCGCCTGGTAGTTGGCAGCAGACCCGTGGTACTCGACTGGAGGAGTACCTCTGTAGGCTATTTGGGTGAGCGCCCGGTATTTGGTTGCAGACCCTCAGCGGACGGAGCGCCCGGTAGTTGGCAGCAGACCCGCGGTACTCGACAGGAGGAGTACCTCAGCAGTCTTAGGTTAGTGAGAAGTACCTCGGAGTCGTGACAGGACCACTGTACACTTCAGAGATGGGGCTCTTCAGCAGTTACGTTTTTGATAATGAAAATCCTGGTTTGAGCTGAATCTTATGTTACTCTCCTTTGTGGAAATGTGTTGAACTATCCTATGTGGATTTACTGTTTACTCTCCTTGTGGATTTGAGTCTTGCTTTCCTGCGTGGATTGAGTTGTTCTTGAGCTCGTGAGCAGAGCTAGAATTGGGGACTTAGGTATATGTATGGGCATATACCTAAGTCGAGTCTGATGTTACTTCGTGATTGCATCTTTCTTTTGTGCTATATCCTTTGTGGATTTCGGGAGACCTTCGGGGGTCTCGGGGTCCTTACTGAGTAGCTTATACTCACCCCTGCACGGGCTATGCCCGCACCTTGTTGTGTTGGTTGCAGACGACGGACAGCGCTGATCTCGGTTGGGGCGTGGAGCAGGACGGTACCTAGAGGTGGACCACTGGGCGGGACGTGCTCGGAGCGGACGTGGGACCCGAGGAGCCTGGAGGCTATCTGTACCCACCCTTCAGGTGGGATTTCCAGTGGACGACACGAGGCCGCCATCTTTTCTTCAGTTGCTGTTCTCTTTACTTTTCCAGTTGTACTTTCAGTTGGGCTTGTATTCCGGCCCCCTTTACTTTTCTGCACTTTGTAGTTACTTTCCGCTTACTGACTCTGTGGTGCTTGTTTACTTTTCAAAGGAAATGCCTTCCCTTTTTGTTGGGATTTACGCCTTGGTGCTAGTCGCCAGCCCCTGGCCTATGGAAGGCGGGCTTGGGGTAGTCACGGCACGGGCCCCAAGGACGGGTCGTGACAAATTGGTATCAGAGGTGGTCGGTTCTACCGCAGACTCTGATCTTCCTCCTATGTGAAGCAATAGTGTTTAGCGTATTGAGTGTGGTTATCAGTCCAGGGAGTCCAGTGTTGGTGCGGCGGCCGACGTATCCATACACCAGGACCCTGACTTCTGATTTCCGACTTAATGCCCGAAAACATTGATTGCATGTGTGTTTCAAGTTTTCTTTGTGATTACTTGTGTCAGCTCACCAGGTATACTGTTCTGACCGTGGCGTACTTGTTTTTTTCAGGATGGCACGACGACAGCAGCCAGCTAGGGTTCCTAGAGCAGGGCGCGACGACAGCCCGCCGAGCGACGAGGCCTCGGTACAGGGCCCGTTGACAGCAGAGGCACCGGCGGTACCTTTACCCGCCGAGCCCCCGATGCTTCCAGCACTGGCAGCTGACGACGCACGACGCCTCGGAGCTCTGCACGAGTTCCAGCGCCAGCGACCACCCAGGTTCCGTGGGGAGTCGGACCCCCAGGCAGCCGAGGACTGGCTGGAGGCGGTCGTCCGAGTTTTCAGGCTAGTGAGGACACCAGCAGACCTCATGGTGATCCTCGCGGCGAGCCTACTGCACGCAGCAGCCGGACGCTGGTGGAGCCTGATGCTCCAGGTACACGATGAGTCCACCCTCATCTGGACGGACTTCGAGAGCCTCTTCCGCTCAGAGTTTGTCCCGGCCACCCTCCGTGCGGTGCGCATCCAGGAGCTTCTTCAGCTGCGGCAGGGCAGCTTGACGGTCGCTCAGTACGCGGCGAGGTTCACCGACCTTTCTCGGTACTCGACAGACATGGTACGGGACCCCTTCTTTCGGGCCCGGACCTTCGAGCAGGGATTGAGACATGAGATCAGGGCATCGCTGATCTCTCTTAACATCCCGACCCAGGCAGGAGTGCTAGAGAGAGCCCTTCTGATCGAGAGCTTCCTGGCTGAGTCCACAGCGAGACCTGCCGCAGGGCGGCAGATAGCGGAGTCATCGGCAGCAGGTAGCCGACGGATGACTCATGGCTCCAGGCAGACCAGACCTACCGGTGGCCGACTGCACGACTCAGGCTCAGTTGTGCGAGGGAACCGGGGTGGAGTCAGAGCCAGGCGTGCCGAGAGTGGGCAGTGTTACTCCTGTGGCGGGATTGGTCACATGGCTCGTGACTGTCCGACCCTCCATGCTGATGATCAGCAGTTAAGTGAAGAACCTCCCAGGCAGAGGCAGAGGTTCGACCGTGGCGGTTCGCAGGGAGGAGGCGGACGAGGCAGAGGAGCTGGCCGCGCAGCAGGAGGTGGGAGACGCTTTGAGGCTCTTCCACCACCACCACCAGGAGGTCCGCCCCGACCACAGGGAGTAGGTGAACATGCGAGAGCTCAGCTTCAGGCAGCCGAGGCCTTCGATAATGGAGCTCTGGGAGCAGATGGACAGGAGGGGAACTAGCTCCAGACCTGGAGACTTTTGTTCATGTTGCTTCTAGTTTTGTTGATGTATGTTTGTAGATGCTTTGTGTCTTTGTACTTGAGCTGCAGTAATAAAAGACACCCTTTCTTGTGGCATTTACTTCCCTGTCCTCTCTTGTGTTGTTACTAAGAGGTTCCAATTTTGACTGTTGACTTGACCCTCACTTGTGAGACATCTACTGGAGGAGACCCAGTTACCACACACTGATGCCGACAGTGTGAATCAACCCTTGGAGGCGAGAGTAACGGTCGGATCTCTTGGTAGTAGCGTCGAGGCCTTACGACGTCATCCTTGGTATGGATTAGTATCATCCATCTCGGGATTGACCGTATTAGGAGAAGAATGTGGTTCATCCAGGGGATGAGACCAGGTTTCTCTTATCGGCAAAGAAGAAATCTAGCAGCTCTAGTGGGACCAGAGGTGGTCCGGGCCACGATAGAGAAGGTCCAGGTGAGCACATGGAGCGGAAGGCTCAGATGCATGCTCAGTACCGCCTTTTGTATCCCTAGTTTTTGTTGAAGCTTTACGAGGACGTAAAGAGCTGTGGTGGGAGTAATGTAAAGACCCGTAAATTTCAAGGAATTTTTTTTCTTAATTTTCTTTGGAATTTTACAAGAACGCAGTTTCTGACGGTGCCTGATTCCGAGGCCGGGTGTGCCCGGAATCATTTTATGAAGTTTGGCTCGGGTACGTTCAGTGAACGGACGAGCGGGTTTTTATAACTTTTGAACCGGTGCCCGGAATCGAATTCTGAGGGCACCGATGAAATCGCAGCGCCGGTATTCGCTTAGAAACGCCTCTTCCGGAGTTGCGTTTGCTCGGGTGTGGTTTTTAATTTTCGGGCTTAAAGTTAAGAAATAAAATTCCTTGAAATTTACGGGTCTTTACAGAGATATATATATATTATAATTCCATTATAATATATATGTTATATAGGTCACATATATTCATTAATTTAATTATTTATACATTCCATGTATTGCATGAACGAGTCACATCACTTGAGGGGGCGGTAGTCCACACTTCCTCGTATGAAATTATCGCATTTGTACAACATGAAAAGCATAAAGGCATGTTTTAAATATAAAATTCAGAAGAATATAGAAAACATAAATACCATATATATAAAATATAGTGACATCATAATGGCCACCATGAAAGGTGTTAAGAGAAGATTTAACAATCATCGTTTTGTGAGGCAGAAATTCACCATCCATAGAAACAGTATGTTCTTTAACCATTAGACGAAAGTGTGTGTAAGTGTAGCTCGAATAATTCACATAACAACATCCTAGTATATTTGAGATACTTTTTTTGTTAAAAAATAAATGAATAAAAATAGTTTAGAGGGTTGGTGAAGCAAAATAAAACAAAAGAACACAAGGGAAGACATTACCTTTAAATCGGGTAACTCTTTTTGATTTGAGCTCAAAGGCTTCCTTGGAAAGGATTATGCCCAAAGGTGAGGCTTCAATGATGAAGATAGGGATGTGGAGAGATTAAATGGTCAGGTTTTGTCCGAGCCAAAGGTTTGAGAGGTGTGGGTAAGGTGGTAGAGGTGGGGGCCTTTTATAAGAGGAGAGGAGGGGCACTCTTGGAAAGTTATAAAAGGTTACTTTATTATAAAATGTTTTTTTCGTATTTTAAAGGTCCAAAAATTATATATTTCGAGGATAAGGTGATAAGAGTTCTAAATCCACCCATCCAATAGGTTTTTTACATGTTTAGGTCTTAGATTTTACATTATCTTTTCATTTTATTTAAATCGTTAAATAATGAGGTAATCGCTGCATCATCATGGTGTCATAAATAATTTAATTTATATAATGTCTAAAAATTATAAAAAAATATCATGATGTAGGAAATATTTTTATATTTCTAATTAATATTTATAGTCAAAAATATGACTTGTATAAGACCGTTTAAAAATTGTTTTAGTAAAACAAATCATGTTTGTGACATTTTTATTTTAACTTTAAATAAAAAGTTATTTATGTCATTTTCCTACCAAAGTGACTCCATGGGGTCCCCAAGTTGACTCATGGATTTTCTTGGTCGGCCATGACACATAAAATGAGGGTAGGACATGTGTCTAGGTCATTTCATATTATTAAAACATTATTTTTACCTTAAATTACACTAATTACCTTTAATCGCGATTAATAAAACTTAAAAGTTATTATTCACCAAAAATTATTTTAATCTCATTGAACCACTTTTTACTTCTTAATGACAACCATTTATGTTGGATTTTTTAAAATCAAATCACAGAAGTGGCAAAGTTTCATTTAAACGAAAAAATCAGCTTCTTTAACTACCACTTAGTGGTTTCACTATTCATCAAAAATTGAAGTTTTTCAGAAAAATACCAAAAATTAACCCTAAGATATATTTGATATTTTCGAATTCAAAAAGGATTTATATTTTTCAAAATTCATAACATATAAGTTGCATTAACTAATTTAATAATTAATTCCCGCTGTCAAAACAAATAGCCTGTTTTTAAGAAACAATATCTATTAAAAGATTGACACTAGTTTAAGTCCAATTTCAAAGTGAAATTAATTCCAATGACCAACATTGGATTAAATGGTAAAAATATATTCTAAATACACTTTTATCTCAATTAAAAATATAATTTGTCCATATAATTAAATCAGATTAAAAGGAGGTTTTGAATTAAAATGCAACATTTTCAATAAAAATGATCTTTATCGGAAAAATAACAAAAATTTACACAAAGTAAATTTTGATGTCCAGATTCTAAAGAAGGATTTTTTTTTGTCAAATAAAACATATAAAATTGTCAAAAGTATATTTAAAAAGGGTTCTCCATCAAAATGTGGTTAATCGACCTTTTAAAGAATATTAAAAGATTTATGCTTAAAATTGGATTCATTTGCGTTTTAAGCCTCTAACATTTATTGGATAAAAGTAAAAATATTTGAAAAACATATATAATAATTTTGTAATTAGTTCCATTCATTCCCACCATGAAAACGTCTTGGTGTTAACTACCATTTAAAATAATATTATTTTATTATTAGAGTGCAACGTAAGATTTCAAAGAAACTCATTGTTGCGTATTGGGTACGCCATCGAGCATAGCATTCCCTTTAAAGTAATATTAATATTTTATTCAAAAATATGGATAAATATGAAAATTTAATATTCTTTATTTACCTGGGGTGTTACATCCTTCCCCCCTTTTGGTAATTGTGTCCTCGCAATTTTAAAATTGGGCTTTGAAGCTTCATTGAAAATCCCACATTGGAACAAGAGTCAATAAAACTATCACTTTAAAAGAATGGGAGAGAAGTACAAATTTCACCCGAGTTAACCCATAATAGGATTCCAAGTATGAAAATATGGATATGGAGGGAAAAAAAGGGTCATGTTCTGATGGAGAGTGATAGTAAACATGTCTAGGAGAAAGTTAACCACAAGAAAATCGCAAACTTGTGATGGGTTAAACGGTATTCGATTCCCCAGTAGGAAAAGTTAACATACAACATTTTTTTTAAGTTACTCTTAATTGAGGAATTTATTTTTGAGATTAACTAAATCATAATGAAACATACTTACTTTTCACGTAGACTTTCAACTTTTACTAGATTCCTTAATCAAACTCATATTTTCTCCGAAAGACAAGTATTTAGGAAGACTTGTTCGCATTAACAGAGCTATAATAAACTTCTAGAGAACCACCTAATCCACAAAAGAGAACTATATACTTCCCATGTCTTTAGACCATAACCAAAACTAAAACCAAAAAGGTTAGTATGAGATCAGATAATACCCAAAAAGGATAATCCTTTATAATAAAAAATATATTCTTAATTTCCAAAATTGGTCAAACAATACCCAAAGTTCAACAAATACCATTCAATAAACATCTATCCATAAAATTCTTCAAATTAATAAAAACTAAGACTGAAACCCAAATCTCTGAAGGATTTAATCACATCATCTTCCAAGATAAACCTTAACATTTATCTCCAAATAACATCAGTTACTCTTAAAGTCTCAAACTGAAAAGTAATTAACCTAATCACATATCCTCTATGATAGGTTAATAATTTCCATAGATAACCCAAAATAAACTTATTCTAGATTCATAAGATCATCTAACTAAAAATAATTAGTCAAAATAACCAGGGACTTCATGTAGTCCAGTGGTAAGTGATAAATACCAGTCGTACTTTGGTTGTGGGTTCGATTCCCACAGCTTTGTTCGACGCGACGGGTTGTCACATGGTCTGCGTGTTGTCCTTTTTTCAAAACTATATAATTCTTAAAACATTCCCCAATAAGAGATAAAATCTTCAAAAATAACCATAACATAATTTAACCTCAAGATTATCTCATGTCTTTCATTTTTCATCATAACATATAGTAACCCATAATTACCTCAAAAGTAAGGATCATATAAACCCTAATGGTTACCTTTATAATTATTACCTGAACTTCCACATCGAGTTGGTCATCTCGTACATGATGCATTAGAGAACTCCCCAAGGTTCAGGTGGTTGATCTGACTCCTTGATAGTTGGTTTAGCACAACCACGAGATTCCTCATTGAATCCCCCATTTCATCCAGTCTCTTAATCAGAGAACCACCATAGTTTCCATCAAACCCATTGTCACTTTGGTGCCTGCTAGATCCATCCATTTACTAAAAATAGAAATGCCAGCATGCGTATATCAATAAAATCATCATCTACTAATTAGGAAGATAAACACTAAGATATACTTACTCATTCACTTTATCTAAAAAATATGAATCTTTCTGAAATCCTAGCCATTATGGTAATGTCACTTATGCTTATAGAATACCCTAACCTCTAAAGTTATCTAAACCGACCTCTGATACCAACTATAAGGCCCCGGCCTTAAACCTTACTTAATATTGAATTAAATGAATAATTCACATTGAGGATATTTTCAGGTTTAGAGTTTTATAGAATTAGGACATAACTATTACATATCAAAAGATTACAAAGTATACACTTATACTAAGTTTCCATAAAATAAAAACTCTTAAAAAGAAAAATGTCTAGTTCCATGTTTTGAATATCATGTCTTTCCTTGATCCCATCCTTGACTCTACTCATCTTTAAGTCCTGTGGAAAGCATTTCAAAAACATGGGATGAGCATAAAAATCTTAGTAAAGGATACACAAAGAAGGAAAACAGTTAGTTTTTTAAAACAAGTAAACCAAGAATACTTTATCAAAGTAATACTTTTCACCTTTATGAAGTAGTAAAAACTCTTCACTGAATAAAAGATCATTACTTACCCCTTTTGTAACCAAAAGATTACCATAAAAACCCATATAAAGAACACATAACATATAAAGGTAACTTGGGACATAAACATACTTAAATGGAATAACCATACGGTCGACTTCCACACATATCACTAAATGGAATAGCCATACGGCTGACTTCCATACCCAATGCATTGGAGGTTATAACGTAACCACCCGTCCTGGTAGTAACGGCACCACCCATCATATGGTTTATCATGTAACCACCCGTAAAATGTCCAAGTACCATCACTACACATAAAATATTGAAAATATAAACATTTCAATAAGAATATTTCATTTGAAATCACAATAAGTAATTCCAAGATATTGAATTAATCAATCCATTTTCAAAAAATCATTTAAAAGAGATTTTTGAATCAAAGTGTCACATACCACTTTGAAGCTTTTAATGGAATTATAATTTTTAAAACATTAATTTCCATATAATTAAATATGGAAAACCATTTTGAAAACATGGACATTAAAGATAAAGATTTAGAATAATGAATCTTTAAAATATTTAAAACGATATTTTTGTTAAAGAGTTTTTAACAAAATGAGAGACTCTTGAATACAAATAATTTCAGAATAACATTTAATCTGAACTTTATAATATCATGATAATAAAGTTATTCATGATATAACATGTCAAAGGATAGTACACACACCATATAAGAGTGAATTGGTGCATAACAACAATGAAGTCTCAATGGAAATGTAATTTGAGATGAAATCCATTATAAAGATGGTATCCTTAAATTAAGGATAAATCTATCACATAATTATGTGTGAGAAATATAAATACTCCCAATATAAGTGGATATTAAGTGTTAAAAAATCATAGGTCATTCACACATAATCTTGGAAAAACAAAACCAATGACATAGATATTTAACTCAATGAAATGAGATTGAGTTATGATTTCCCATACAAGTTCGTAAGAATTTATCAATGAGATGAGTATGTGTATAAATAGTATATCCACACAAAGATTTGTGGAAATTACAACATAGATATTCCACACATTATCTTGGTATAATAAAATCAAGAATTAGAGGTTTAACCCAAAGAATTGAAAGTGGGTTAAGTAGCTCCCTTACAGAAATCTGACAGCCTAACGGTGTCACCTTAAAATTCCGAAAATGAGTTGAAGAGAGAGAAAATGATATCTCATCACTTGGACATAAAATTTACATAAATAAGGATATAGAAGAACATATCCCAACATAATAGTATGTGAATTAAAATACATAACAAAAGAAGTCTTTTAAAAAGAGGAGGGTGAAAGGTCCCCTTACCGAGTTTGGTAACTTTCGAAACGTACACCCCATGGAAGAAGGGTCATACAATGAAGATGTAAATAACCATAAATGAAAGTATACTACACAAAGTGTATAATAATGGGTGGTACTTACTCCACTCAAAGGAAATAGTGGCAAACATAGCATAAATGTCATGGGAATAAAAGTGAGATAAAAAATCCCTTACGAAAACTCGGCAGCCTAACGGCGCCACTTCAAACTTCCAAAAATGGATTTATGAGATCAAATAGGGTCTCTCATAATATGAACATAAAAATTACAGTATGAGGAATATAAAAGAACATCCCCAAACATAATAAAGATGAGATTAAAATAAATTACATAAAAGAGAGTACTTAAAAAGAAAGAGAGAGGTTGGATCTCTTATGAAAATTTAGCAGCCTAGCGGCGCCAATCAAAACATCCAAAATGGATTGACAAGAGAAAATAGGGTCTCTCATAATATTAACATAAAAATTAAAGTAATATTAATATAAAATAACATCTCAATCATAAGAAATATGAGCTTAAAAGGAATGACATAAAATAGTGTACTTAAAAAGAAAGAGAGGGGTAGGATCCCTTACAAAAATTTGGCAGCCTAACGGCGCCAATCAAAACATCCAAAATGGATTAACGTGATAAAATATTTTCTCTAATAATATGAACATAAAAATTACAGTAATATTAATATAAAATAACATCCCAATCATAAGAAATATGAGCTTAAAAGGAATGACATAAAAGAGTGTACTTAAAAAGAAAGAGAGGGGTAGGATCCCTTACCTCGTGTCCGACATGACTCGATCGTTCTTTAATCTCCTGAATAATAAAATTTGGTCAATTTATAATTGCTTAAGAACATACTTTAAATATTATTATTCAGTTCATATCACATATTATAATGTTATAATAATTGGTTAATAATGTGAGTTCATATCAGACGTTTTTGTCGATGTTTGGTACATGCGTCAAAAATGAACTTGTTTGAAAATTATTGTCCATGTAGTTATAAGTAAATCATCTCTAGAATAGTCTTTATGATTTAAATATCATATATATCCAGTAAATATTCATTTTATACTACTCCATAACATTTGGAGACAAAAATAAATGAAATGCACCGTTCATGGAGACGGTAGGTTGTACGTACGCATAAACGCTACTTTCATTTCTTTATCATATTAATGGAATTAAAAATAATTGAGAGATATATATATTATAATTCCAATATAATATATATGTTATATAGGTCACATATTTTCATTAATTTCATTCTATATACATTCCATGTATTGCATGAACGATTCACATCACTTGAGGGGGCGGTAGTCCACACTTCCTCGTATAAAATTATTGCATTTGCACAACATGAAAAGCATAAAGGCATGTTTTAAATATAAAATTCAGAAGAATATAGAAAACATAAATACCATATATATATATATAATATAGTGATATCATAATGGCCACCATGAAAGTTGTTAAGAGAAGATTGAACAATCATCGTTTCGTGTGGCGGAAATTCACCATCCACAGAAACAGTATGTTCTTTAACCATTAGACGAAGGTGTGTGTAAGTGTAGCTCAAATACTTCACATAAAAACATCCTAGTATATTTAAGATACTGGTTTTGTTACAAAATAAAGTAATAAAAATAGTTTAGAGGGTTGGAGAAGCAAAATAAAATAAAAGAACACAAGGGAAGACATTACCTTTAAATTGGGTAACTCTTTTTGATTTGAGCTCAAAGGCTTCCTTGGAAAGGATTATTCCCAAAGGTGAGGATTCAATGATGAATATAGGGATGTGGAGAGATTAAATGTGCAGGGGGTGGCTGAGCCAAAGGCTTGAGAGGTGTGGGTAAAGTGGTAGAGGTGGGGTCCTTTTATAAGAGGAGAGGAGGGGCACTCTTGGAAAGTTATAAAAGGTTACTTTATTATAAAATGTTTTTTTCGGATTTTAAAGGTCCCAAAATTATATATTTCAAGGATAAGGTGATAATAGTTCGAAATCCACCCATACAATAGGTTTTTGACATGTGTAGGTCTTATATTTTACATTATCTTTTCATTTTATTTAAATCGTTAAATAATTAGGTAATCGTTGCATCATCATGGTGTCATAAATAATTTAATTTATATAATGTATAAAAATTATAAAAAAAATATCATGATGTAGGAAATATTTTTATCTTTCTAATGAATATTTATAGTCAAAAATATTACATGTATAATTCCATTTAAAAATTGTTTTAGTAAAACAACTCATGTTTGTGACATTTTTATTTTAACTTTAAATAAAAAGTTATTTATGTCATTTTCCTACCAAAGTGGTTCCATGGGGTCCCCAAGTTGACCTATGGATTGTCTTGGTCATCCATGACACATCCAATGAGGTTATGAAATGTTTCTAGGTCATTTCATATTATTAAAACATTATTTTTACCTTAAATTACACTAATTACCTTTAATCGCGATTAATAAAACTTAAAAGTTACTATTCACCAAAATTATTTTAATCTCATTGAACCACATTTTACTTCTTAATTACAACCATGTATATCGGATTTTTTAAAATCAAATCACAGAAGTGGAAAAGTTTCATTTAAATGAAAAAATCAGTTTCTTTAACTACCACTTAGTGGTTTCACTATTCATCAAAAATTGAAGTTTTTCAGAAAAATACCAAAAATTCACCCTAAGCTATATTTGATATTCCAAATTCAAAAATGATGTCTATTTTACAAAATTCATAACATATAAGTTGCATTAACTAATTTAATAATTAATTCCCGTTGTCAAAACAAATAGCGTGTTTTTAAGAAACAATATCTATTAAAAGATTGACACTAGTTTAAGTCCAATTTAAAAGTGAAATTAATTCCAATGACCACCATTGGATTAAATGGTAAAAATATATTCTAAATACACTTTAATATCAATTTAAAATACAATATATCCATATAATTAAATCAGATAAAAAGGAGGTTTTGAATTAAAATGCAACATTTTCAATAAAAATGATCTTTATCGGAAAAATAACAAAAATTTACACAAAGTAAATTTTGATGTCCAGATTCTAAAGAAGGATTTTATTTTGTCAAATAAAACATATAAAATTTTCAAAAGTATATTTAAAAATGGTTCTCCATCAAAAGGCGGTTAATCATCCTTTTAAAGAATATTAGAAGATTTATGCTTAAAATTGGATTCATTTTCATTTTAAGCCTCTAACATTTATTGGATAAAAGTAAAAATATTTGAAAAACATATATAATCATTTTGTAGTTAGTTCCATTCATTCCCGCCATTACAACGGATAGGCGTTAACTACCATTTAAAATAATATTATTTTATTATTAGAGTGCAACGTAAGATTTCAAAGAAACTCGTTGTTGCATATTGGGTACGCCATCGAGCATAGTGTTCCCTTTAAATTAATATTAATATTTTATTCAAAAATATGGATAAATATGAAAATGTCATATTCTTTATTTACCTGGGGTGTTACAGTAGGCTTGGGGTATGTCATGGCACGGGCCCTAGGGGACGGGTCGTGACATATATATATTATATATATAATATTAATTTTCTAAATAAAAATGGAGTTACCATGTTTTGGGGGGGTAATTATGATTATTGTAAGGGTATAATTATTCCATACTTATATTCATTTAGTATAAAAATTTTAGACATTGTGGATTCTAGTTTTACACCTGTTTCATAAAGAAAAACATTAAATAGGAATGCCATAAATAATTTTTAGTTCAACGAGTGTGAATGAGATTCCATCATTTATTGACTATTATAAAATTATTTTTTAATTTCTATGGGAATCATTATAGAAAAATGCATTTTTGGATAATATACAAACAATATATAGAGGGAATTTCAATGTAAAAAGTGATAAATTGAAAATTTATTGGTTGATGTTTGTATGTATTTGTACTTTTGAGGGTGAATTTTTAGTTATATTCATTACAAGGTTTAATGAGGTGTTGATCAGTACTAGTTGATTCAATGTGAATCTTATTGATTTAATGATTCCCTATAAGATACACTTCATATTTCTTATTATATTTGATGTGAATGTTAACTATTAAGGATTATGATCTTAACACACTTACTTTAGATGAATTTCTCTTCTTCATGGTTTCATATAAGATGAGAAAGGATTAAACTCAAAAAAAGTTGAGTTTATCTAAGAAGTATGTTTCATTAAAATCCATGATGAATGAAATAACCTCAAATAATATTGATGACCTTTTTGAAGGGGTAATTAGATTAATATGAATACATTAATGTGACATTTTATAAACTCCTTTTAGTCATCTTAAAGAGGTTTCCAAATATAAAAATGTTTTTTAAGAAATATACCATTATAATACTTTTGTTGTAGGGGTTTGGGGAATTTCATTATAAATTTTACTAATATAGAAGAATATATTTAGTGGTGATGAATAGAATCCATCTCAAGATTCTTATAGTAATAATACTAAGAACTTCATAAGAGGGAATTATCCATAATTTAGTTTATGAATGAATACATATTTTCCCAAAAGTACTAGTTATTTATCAAATAATGATGAAAAATCATGTGATGGTAGAGAGAGTGGTTGTTCCTTTAGTGGTATGGGTGATAATACATTCATTGCAACAAGATATTCACCAATGTTAAGTAGCAAATATGACTTAAAGAATGAAAAAAAAGGTTTTATCAAGTAGGGATGAAGAGTTACATGAATCTCAAAAAATATCACTTAGAAAATGGAATTTAAGAATATTGTATCAATGATTATTAAGTTGGGGAAAAATATGAATGGTGAATGCATCCAATATAGTTTTAATGGATAATTATATGCTAAAAAATAAGGAATATGGGTTTATCATAATATTCAATAACAAAAAAATTAATTTACAATAAAAATAAGATGATTTGAATTTTTAAAAGACATATGTTTTTCAAAATAGAAATAACTTGAATATATCAAAGTGAACTTTTTGAAGAAATATGACTAATTAAAAAATTTATGATATGACTTATCTAGTTCCAATTATATAGTGACATAATAACAAAATAAAATGAAGTGTGTTGCGGATGAAATGAGACATGAAGGTTGTTATAATTTAAATAAATCCTAACCAATGATTTATAAATATCATAGAGTTACAAAATAAAAGTTTTAATACTAATAGATATTGATAAAAGTAAATAAATGAACATAAGAGAACTCTAATTAGAATCTTTTTTTTATAATTATGACATTACATGAAAATATTTTGTTATGTGTGATAAGGTAAAATCAGGAAAAATGAATACAATTAGGAGAATGTTGTATATAATAACCCTATAAAACCCTATGTTTTTATGAATTATTTATCATTTAATAAATTAAATTTCTTTTATATCTTACATTAGAAACAACAACATTTTATGATTGTGTTACACGCAACACCAATTTAGGCTTTCTCTACTCACAACACTGGGTTACCTTATGTTACACAAAACACTGAGTTTTAACAAAACCATGATATATTATTCATATATTTATATAAATGAGACTATTATAACATTTCCATTATAAATAGAGAAATTAATAATAATAATTACTTTTTAAATAATATGTATAATTTTTTTATATAAATAAAACATTTTTATAAAAAAATACTTAATTTTTGGTAATGTCATTAAATGTTTTAAAAAATCTATATTCTAAAAAAAATATTTATTTTGTGTACATTACTAAAATTAATTATGTAATGTTATAGAAATTTAATTTGAAAAAATAAATATCATTTTTTAAATCATCATTTCAAAATTATCTTATGTTGAATATTTAGTATTTTTTTGAAAATTTTCATTTTTTGATGAATATATAGAAATGATAAATTTAAATTAAAAACATCATTTTCATATAATTTATTTATAGAGTAAAATTATATTTTTAATTGTTTTTAAAGTAACATTAGTTAATTTATATATCCATTTATCCATTTTAGATCATTGGAAGTAATTTTATATTGGATTTTGATATAAAAACAATTTAATCTTTTGAAATTTCTTTCTCGTTCAAAACCTGATTTCTCATCCCGTCAATAGGATTATATATAAATTAAAGTGTTTCCAATTATATAAATGGAATTTATAAAAATTTATTCTATATTTTTAATCAAATTAATTTATATTATATAATACATTCAACTAAATTTTTGACCAAAATTAATTGTAAAAATAGTAAAAATTATTTACCCCTTTTAAGGTAAAAATGGTTTCACCGGGGGTTATACTAAAAATATGTGCTTTAAAAAATAACTCAAAACGTTCAAAAAAACCCATTGTATGTTCATATTTTTACCTTATACCTTCTATGATAAATAATATTCCATTATTGGAACCCTGTGAAATTAAAGAAAACCAAGTTATAATTCTTTCTTTCAAACAATTACAGGTGTGTCACTCACATCACTTTTAAAAGGCTACCTACCCTCCTCACTTATTCACAAAAAATCAAGTCATTTGGATCAACCAAACCTAAAAAATAACATCCCAAATTAAATCCTCTCATACTAGAGGCCATATTTTAGATTGAAAAACAACCTAGTAAGGTTTTTGCTACAAACCTAAGCAAGGTACCCCAAGAAGATGTAGTGTTCATCAATGGAGATTTTTGTTTTATTTCTTCATCCAAATCATTAAATTGTTATTATTATATAAAGATGATATAATAATATATTTTTATTACATATACTAAGATAATGTTATGTTAATGTAATAACCTACAATCATCTCCACTTCCATCAAATGGGTTACGAAATCATCATTCCTGTGTACGGCAGAATACAGCCACACGAACAAATGTTATTAATTTTTCTATTAACAACTCTCAAGTATGGGTGTAATTATGTATTTATTATTTATATATTATATTTAATATATTATTATACTTCTTTTATCAGTATATCACTCATACCTTCATAGTATTCATTTTGTGGGAAGACCATAACATCGCTTAGGTGTACAGAGGACTACCACATTGCAAAGCGATGTGATTCATTAATGATTTACATGAATGGTAATAATTATGGTTTTAATAAATATAAGTGATATATGTGAAATAATAATGATTCTAGTATGATAATATATCATTTAACTTTCTTTCATTCAATCCAAAATGAAAATGGAAACTACGTTCATGGAAAAACAAATAAGATTTGTTCATGAGGCTATAATAAAATGTCATAAAAAATAATATATGGTCTGATGTATAT
Source organism: Viscum album (assembly GCA_963277665.1). Taxonomy (NCBI): domain Eukaryota; kingdom Viridiplantae; phylum Streptophyta; class Magnoliopsida; order Santalales; family Viscaceae; genus Viscum; species Viscum album. The sequence goes on from OY728155.1 coordinate 2,012,471,756, forward strand.
AAATAGTATTCATTAATTTATATATAGTAAACTTATATTTAATATACAGTGGGTTTTAACATGTACGATATAATTTAAGAGTTATAATATGGGATTTTTGTCTCATTTTTTCTTCTTTGTGACGTATGATATGTTATACACCTATATTATTTTATGAGGTATATATATAGCTCCTTTGAATTGTAATATCATGAATTTATTTTTCCTCGTGATATTTTAGGTTCTATCTTATGTTCTTTATTCATGGGGATAATGATTGAAAGTTACCAAAGCTGTAATGATTTTATGTTATAATCTTATTGTTTATGAGGATAATATATGATTATGTATCTAAAGAAAAAATCTTATGATAAATCTCTCAGAAACCTCATGAATTTTCTTATCTTTTTGTTATTCATGATTATTTCATGTAATATTACCATTATTACACTATTTTTTAATTAAAATAATTGCGAAAAAAATTATGAAAATTCACATTATTTCTCTCTTCAGTCCGAAATCTGTTTTCTTCAAAAACCATGTTTAAAAAAATTAAAAATATTTTACTATTATCTTATTATTTTAAAAACACATTTTTACACAATTTTTAATTTTTCCTTTTTAATTGAATCTTCATGTCATTTTATTGACAGTGCCTACTTATATTTTACTTGAAATTTGAAATGAATCTTTATTTTAATATGTATGAAATGAATGAAACTACTTGGAATCATGAATAATATTTTATATGAATATTACTTGATAAGATATCATGTTTATTTTCAAAAAAAATATTTTCAAAAAAATTTAATTTTTAAAAAGTATTTTTCAAAGTGGAATGGATATTTTCCTCAAGAGATGTTTTAAACGATCGATAAAAATAATTTTTCCTCTAAGATGGCATCCATTAATGTTACATATGCCTTACTATGGATATGATCTGAGAATGTCATTATTGTCCATTCTATGGATGGTTTTTATTTATGATGGAATTATATTTTTGAAACCTATTTCTCTTCCATGAGTTATACATATTCTTATGAAACGTGATTCTTTTTCCACAGGTTATTCTGTGATAAAATGATGAAATTATTATGAAACCTATCTCGTTTATACATGTTATGATATAATGAAATGTTTATGAAACCCATTTTATTTAGTGGTTTATGATATGATTAATTTTTTATGATTTATGGAAAACATAAATATGGTTTTCATCGTGAGATGGGTGGGAAATATATCTCCCTCCAATACATTGGGTAATGATTTATATCTCATGAGATATATAGGATTGGAATGAGGAGTAAAACCGGTTCAGTAAGAGACTTTTCACGCTATTATGGTATTGATATTGATCCTTGATTACTCTCATGATTTTGGGATTAAATTTATTCAATTATTATATACTTAGTAGTGAGACTCAACTACTATAAAAATGATTATCTTGGCATATGTGTATGCCATAAATCTATGACTTATTCTAATGTTATAATCACTTGGATCATGTTCTTTCATTCTCTTATGATTATTGTCTTATGAAATTCCAATGTTTATTCCATGACTCAAGATTATGATATTTGATATGTATTATATGGTTTTCAAATTTTATTTCCATGTTCTCATACCCTTTTGTCAATGTTATAATTATATATCTCTCTTTTTAACCCTTACTGAGCATCTAAGCTCACCCTTTATTATATTTCATTTTCTCAGGTTATGAATAAATGTATTACGTATGATATATCTAAGAAGGGTGATAGTTATGAATATTATAGTGGTAAATGATGTAGTTTACCTTTGGACCAGTCGTTTGGGTTTCCAAGTTTACAAATCCACCAAACTATTATGGTCCATGGCTGTGTATTTGTGTAACCTAATAAATATTAATCAAATATGATGTAATATATATGTATGATAAGACTTGTTCACTATATTTGGTATTAGAGGATTGTTTAAGTTAAACTTTATAAACTAGGATTTTAAAACCTTAGTTATATCCCTAAGGACATATCTATAGTTAAGTCCATAGATGAGTCAATGTATAACAAAATATCCTAAAATTCTCATAAAGGATAGAGTGTGTGATTTTCATGAAATTTCATCCCTTTATAGACAATAAAAGTGGATGTGTCTCTATAATAGAGGTACATTGGGGTTATAACACTAAAAATAGCATTGATAAAGACATAATCATCACCTGGGGCATGAAATTAGGCCTTACTTCACACCTAGTTTGACACTCCTAGGGGATTTTCTTTCCAAATTCACAAACTCTTTATGAAATATCATGAAGGATTTAAATTGATAATGACTATAAATGAAAATGGATAAACATGATTTTTCATATATGAACAATAATGTGTTATCATTTGTATATCCTATAAGATTTTATTCATTATTAAGTGGTTTCCCACTATGATTACTATTTCATACACTGTTCTTTTTTATTTTAGTCGATTGCTGGAACCTGAAGGAACAGTGTTAGTGCTAAGTGTGATAAACAATGTAATGATAGTCCTATTAAGAATTAAATCATTATGGTAGTTGGAATGTGAAATCTAGTTGTTATGATCCCACAATATTATCAATCTATTAATCATGTTGGACATCCAAACAAACAATTTAGGGTACAAAATATTGTCGACCCCTTTATGAGGCAACATCCCCCTTCTTTTAGTGGGTCTTTTGATCCACTAGTTTATGAACAATGTATCATCATCACTAAAAATATATATTCCATTCCCCAATGTTCTAAACATGAAAAATTCATTAATTATTTCTAAAATTTGGAAATTGAAGTGGATCAATGGTGGGATATTATCAAGAATATGGGGCAATAAGATGAAATTTACCCCATGGATTGGGATGATTTCAAGGAATTATTTTTTAATAAGTACATTCATCATATTCATTGTACGATGATGGAGAAGGATTACTTTGATCTAAATTAAAAAGATAATTAATATATGGTACCTACAAGGATAATTTTATAAGACCTTAAAGGTATTCATTTAGTATAACCATCCAACATGAAAGTAAGGTTGATTGATACTTTAGTGGATTAAAACCAAGTCTCTGAATGGATTTTTCCATAAGAGGCTTCAATATATATGAAGAGATTTTTTGATGTCATATAAAGGTGTAAATGGATTTTGGAGGTATGCATCAATCTCATGGTTTTGATAATAATAGAAAAAAATGAATTCAAAGGAAAATTTAAGAACCATGGAGAGAATAAGATGGGGTTTCCTTTATGATCAAAGTGGGGGAATAATCATGGAGGAAATTATTTTAATGGTTAGAGTAAAAAATCACTATGTAAGGGAATTCCATTGGGTATTTGATTACCAAAATGATGGAAAGAAATTATTTAATGATGCGAACAAAGAGAAGGTTGCACTGAATGAACCACCCACACTCCAGTGTTTCAAATGAAATGAGTGTTGGAATTATGTTAACCAATTACCAAATCTGAATGTTAATGATGATGATTTACATTAGAAACCTCTTATGATTATAGAAAAAGTGGAATCTCATGTGACCCCTATTTATGACAAGGGATGTGATAATGACGTGGTGAAAGTTACACTTACCATCCACTCTAGAACTAAAAATGTATTATTTGACTAAGGATCTACCTATTCATTCATATATGATGAATATTCTATGGTTATGAAGTTTCCATATGAATTATTAGATATAGAATTAGATGTGAATCCACCTAAATATATAGTGATCAAATCTTAATTATGTGATTCCTCTTCGGTTGACATTGGTGAGAATGTGCTTCCTCAAAATCTTTTCATTCTTCGTATGGTTGTATTTGATGTTATGTTGGTCATGGATTGACTCTCTCTATATAAATACCACATCAATTATTTATTAAGGTATTTCATGTTAAATATTCCAAACAAACCTATGATCATCTATAAATGTGATGATAAGTATGAACTTATGATGAAAATCACATCCATTGTATGGATCTTAATTCCCTTCTAGAAGGGGTGTATATCTAAAATGGTTGGGTGAAATCATGATATCAATGATATGACTATTTTTCGGGAATCCAATGATGTCATTTCGGAAGAGCTTCTTATCCTTCCACAAAAATGTGAATTTGAGTTCTTAATAGTACTCATACTTGGTCCTATATGAATTTCATAGACTCCCTATATAATTTCCTTGATTGAGTTATAGGAATTGAAGAAGTAACTCCAGGAATACCATGAAATGGGATTCATTTAGCCAATTGTGTAACTATGGACTGTGTATATTTTTTTGATAGAAATAATAATGTATACGTGCATCTATAAATTTATTTTTAGGATCTAAGAAAGGTTACAATTAAGATTATGTATCCCCTTCCCCATATTGATGACTTGTTTGATCAACTGCTTATAGCTCAATAATTTTCCATGATTGAACTGTGTTCTAGATATCATCAATTGAGGGTCAAGAAGGAGGATATACCCAAGATAAATTACAATTCAAGGTATGGGCATACTAAATATATATTTATTCCATTCTGACTTACTAATTCACCATTTATCATCATGGGTTTAATGAATACAGTATTTATATATTACCTTGATCAGTTTGTGGTAGTCATTATAGATTAAATTCTTATATATTCAAAGGTAATATAATTACATGAAGGCCATTTGTTTATTGTAGTAAAAACCCTATCAAAGGAGATACTATATGGAAGATATAAAAAGTGAGAATTTTAGCTACAAAAGGTTTCATTTTGGTGTTATATAATCTCAAGAGTGGGAATATCAATAGATCCATCAAATATATTTGATATATTTTTGACGTTATATAGCCCACTGATGTAAGATAAACAATAAATTTTTTATAGAAAAAATAATTTTTTTGTTAATTTTATAAGATATTTCAATGATAACTTGGTAACATTATTATATTAATTTATGAATTATTTTTTTAGTTGGAATTTTAGGTTTCATGGACACCGTATACTAGATTTTTCTACACGTTGCTTCTACCATACTCCACATCTATGGTTAGAGATCATGGTGCAGTGGTTCTACTCATCTACTTCCACGTCATTGAGTGGCACCAGCCACACCAAGTTATGTTGTAGTTTGGCCATATATAGCATATCCCCATTGAACCATGGTGGGTTAATTCATTATATTCTATTATAATTATAGGTATACATGTGATAAATTAGCCTACAATATCATTCATGTTACATTGAGAGTCATTAAACATGTGCCCAATAAAGTATCATTCAACATGAATATCCCACGGCATATCTCCATTTAGATGATTGGGGATATTATGTATATTGGTACCAGTGACATGCTATCATGTTCCTTAGATGTTATGGGATAGGCGTTCTGCAGTTTGTATGTTTATTAACTTTTATTATATCTTTTTATGTCATATTTCATATTAATTTGAATGTTATTTGATTTGTGTTTAGGTGAACTATAATGGCTTGTACATATCACTGATCCTCATGATGATAAATTTAGAAAGTGATATGTAGTTCACCTAGATCTAGCGGATCTCAGATATCATCTATGTTTCTTACATGAGATTTTCTATGATGAGGAGTCATAGTTATATCCTAATCCACATGCTCCAGCAGATGTGTCTGAGGATGATGAGGTAACTATTGTGAGTGATGAGGATTATGCACCAACACTTCCACCACTAGTCAGAGGATAGATACCGGGACATAGGTGAGGTCAGAGGTGAGGATAGACAGAGCAATGTCCAAGAGAGGCTTATGTGGATGTTGATTCACAACAGAGAGAGGATCCTCCACAGTAGGAAGAGAATATTTCAAAGCAGGGAGAGTTTTATGTGTCATATAAACATTTGATATACCATATTCATCACTATAATGACTTGGGTTTTGACCCTAAGGACTTTGGAATATTTTGGAGAATATTTACAGAGTTGGGCACTAATTCGGTGCAGGAAGTCGGGGACTGTGGAGCCTCAGCATGATGATTTTAAAAATATTAAATATATTTTGTCACGTACACATTATTTCACTTAAAAAGATGAATAAATCTCACATGAAGCCTAAAATAATATTTCTGAGGCCGTGGTTGAGTCTGGAACATCGTTTTTACCCTAGACGTGACATAAATTGTTTGCATCGGTAGGTTTGGTCAAAGGCAGGTTAGTGGGTTAGTTTATGAGAGAATAATTAATTAAATGAGAATTTAATTAATTAATTAAAGCCTAAACCTGAAACTAATCTAACCCTCCCCCTACCCTCACGTATGGTGCACATAACCCAAAGGAGATTTGCACCTCTCCTCTCCTCCTATCTTTGGTGATGAACAAAAACTAATCCAAATCCACACTACGAGGTGTCGTTAATCTCCATTTCTGAAAAATATCATTATCAGATCAAGAACCAGAATGATCCAAAAATCATTCTTAATCCAAAGCTTCGTCATTTCACCAAATAGGTAGGTATATTTTAGTTTTAGTCCCCAATCCCCTTGTTTACACATTGTTTTAAGGTTCTAGATCCCAAATACAACTCCTAGAGATCTATTCTAGGTAGATCTGCAGGTTTTGGGGTAAACCAGGGTGAATTAGAGGGTTTTAAAGGTAATTACCAACTGGAATAACCATCTAAATGGCATGTAGTTTAGTGAAACATGACGTGTAGCTCTTCCTATTCAGGAAAAATAAACTTTTGGGACTACACACCGTGTATTGGGGTTACACGTCGTGTAGTTCCTTAAACCGTGTGACCATGGGACATGGATTAGGATAGCCATGTGAAAACACATGTTCATGTACTAACACATGTCCAAGATACATAGAATCACGGTCCGATACATAGACATGGGAAAACTACATGGGAAGGTGGTCGTCTATCCAGAACACACCATGCAGTATGGTATGCACGTCGTGTAAGGGACACGGTTGGTCGGTCCGTGTAGAAGAGGAACATGGCCAGGGGATAAGGGATGAGGGAAACAGCATGTAACTCCTCTACACTTTGTTAACCCCTACATGGGTTGGGACCTGTGTGGACCAGATACACAGGCAAGTGCTCGGGCAGGCTCACACGCCGTTTGTGCCCTGGTACATGACATATACTATTAAGAGATCCTCTGGGGATCTTCTGCCTTCCGTATCTTCTTCTTTGGGACTCGAATTCAGGCTTGTGAATATTATATCCTAAGAGGTTTTCCATATAGAACATTATGGTGGCCTTCATTATTGATTATGAGATATAAGGTGGCGTGAATCGATTAAGATTCTTGTGGAGCAGTACTGAGCCAATGTTGGAGATCAGTGTGGTTCGTATAGAGAGATGCTAGGACTATTACTCCCCTTATGGACTAGGGTGCGGGTTTTTCTTACCTCTCTGGTTAGGTAGAGAAGGGACTACCCACATTGTGGGCATGGGTTTTTTACCTTTGGGTAGTTTCGTCTGGGTTCGTTACTCCCCCGATGGACTAGGGTGTGGGTTTCCTCGTGATGTTCATGAAGGTAGAGTAGGTACTTCCCTGTTGTACTAGGGTGTGGGTCCTCTTTCTATGGATTCAGTACTCCCCTATTAGAATAGGGAGTGGGTCATCCATATACTACATATAGATAGAGTGGGTACTCCCCTATCGGTGTAGGGTTTGGGTCCTCTATTCTAGTATTAGTACTCCCCTATCATTCCATGGTACGGTTCCTCCATACATATTATTCTGGAAGAGTCGGTAATCCCATTCCGTGTTAGGGAGTGGGTCCTCAAGATTGTGGCCAGTACTCCCCTATCATGTTAGGGTGTGGGTCTCCCATAGTGAACAAGCTGGAAGAGTTGGTACTCCCCTACTAGGTTATGGTGTGAGTCCTTGATTAATGAAGTGTTACTCCCCTATCATATCAGGTCATAGGTCCTTCATGAGTAGTACTCCCCTATTGGATTAGGGTGTGGGTCCTCACTTATGAAGTAGTAATCCCCTATCTCCAAGTAGAAGTGGGGAGTGGGTCCTCCATTGGAGTTGGATCTCCCTCGACTATGGTATACAGTTACAAGGATTGGGCCCCTCCACTTGATATGAATGATTCATGGATAGGATTTATTGCTCCCTCAATGGAATGAGGTGTAGGAAACTCCATACAGGAGTGACAGAAGTTTCGTGGGTTAGTTAGGAGCGGTATTCCCTTGACTGTGGGGTAGTGGTGAGGTGTGTGTCCCTCTGTTCTCTCTTGTTAGAGAGGATTCACGTGGTGCGTAGTCTGGAGAAGTGCTCCCTCAACTATATGAAGTGGTGAGGGACAATCCTCTTTAATTTGGTTTCATTGTCTTTCACTGGGTGCAAGGTAACAATAACAGGACTTATGGTGTTGGGAACTAGAGATGAACCTAGTAAAGTGTTCTTGATGGAGCACGTTCTCTTGGATGTACCATTAGAAATAGTGGAGTTTTTTCCAATGGAGTACATCTCTCGGACGGGTGTCATCTAGAATGGTTGAGCTCATGGAGTGTGTTCTCCTAGTTTTATGTTATGGTTAGAGCCTACAAAGAGAATCTTATTACTAGCTATGAGGTTGGAACCTCATGAGACTTAGAGTCTGAGACGAGTATATCTGGGTGATTTTTAGGAGTCCTTGTGGTGTTGTCACATGTCAGGGTTCACACCCCAGATAGACCGAGCTGACTTGTCATGTATAGTCAAGGATGGTTTGAGGTGGAGTTTATCTCTCGATTGGGGTTCCCTCTGGCTAGGTCGAGCAGACTATTTCCTTTTAATTTATCCCTTTTATTTTGGGGTTTTTGGGGAACCTACTGAGTATTTTTATACTCACCCATGCACGGTATTTTCCCGCACATGTTTTGTGTCTTGTGAAGACCACAAGACTTTCAACGGAGTCCACAGAGGGCCTGAGGCAGACATATCTTAGTGGGATAGAAAAACCGAGGTGTTTATTGAATCTTGGATGAGGATATTTATAATAGTTTTAGTTGACAGTTATCTCGTCTTTCTGAGAATGCTAGATGATTTTATAGTTTTCTTTGGTGGGAATTATTTTTTCCCTCTTTCACTTTCAATACTTATATTGTACTCTACTTGTGGGATATATATGTATGCATGCATTGGTTTCTTTTGGTTTTTACATTTCATCATTTTGTGAGCTTGGAGATGTGTTTTTACGTACAGGTACATAGGCAATTCCTCCAATGTCAGTGATATGACTACTCAACACTAGTCTCCAGCCCCTGGCCTATTGGACGTGGGCTTGGAGAGTTTTGGTATGGGACCCATCGGTTTGGGTTGTGATAGAGTGGTATCATAGGATGTCGGTTCCACATTGGGACCATAGTGTCTCGATCTTTGTTTGGGTTGCATAGCGATAGTGTTAGTATGTTTCTAGTTCATATTTCATGCCATAGGTTCTAGTGTTGGTGCGGTGGCTGACATATCCATTCATTGGGACTCTGATAACCTACTTTTCAACTCGGTAGATTAGGATACAAGTCGCTGGGAAATAAATGGTACATGCATCATAAAGGACTGGGTTTTGGTTTTTCCTATCCTTCTTGAGTTTTCTCCCCAGATATACTCTTTGACCATGGTACGCCTTGATTCTATTTCAGAATTCCACTATGAAGATATCCAAATAGGATTCTATGGCATGATTATGATGACAATCCACCCCATGATTAGGCTTTGGTATAGGGCACTGATTCTGAGGTGTTACCTCTGGGTGGTCCACAGGTAGTGCCACCGCCTGTTGAGCAGCAAGTTTTACCAACAATTCAGGATGAGTATGCACATAGTCTGAGTTCACTGCATGAGTTCCAGAGGTAGTGAACTTTGAGGTACTAGGGTGATCCATACCCCCAAGTGGTAGATGACTAGATCAAGGAAATCACGTGAGTTTTCTACTTAGTGAGGACACCTCCCGGTCAGATGGTGATCCTAATGGAGAGACTTCTACAGGTTTCAGTTGAGTGATGGTGAAGTCTGGTGATATAGTCTCATTATGAGGTGATTCTCACTTTGGAGGATTTTGATTGAATCTTTAGGGAATATTTTTACACAACCACATTGAGATCATTGTATATCCATGAGCGTATACAGATTCAGCAGGGTAGCATGACAGTTGTGGATTTTTCAATGAGGTTCACAGAATTTTCATGATACTCTTTGGATATGGTTTAGGATATGTTATTTAGAGTGAGGACCTTTGAGTAGGGATTGTGTTGAGAGATCAGGGCATCTATGATTCCATTGTGCATTCCCACCTATGCTAGAGTGATGGAGTGAGCTCTGGTGGTGGAAAGTTTCCTGGATGAGGAATGGGTGGATGTGACTCGTAGTAGTGGTCATGAGGCTGAGGTGCCTACAGGAGATGGAATGTGATAGGTAATAGGATCATAGTGCAGAAGTCATACCCATTCCCAAACACAAATGTGTGGGTTTTTAGCATAGGAGAAACGCTGAGGTTTAGATCAGCCGTAGGAGAGGTGGTGTTACGCTTGTGACGGATGGGAGCACCTCGCTAGAGATTGTCCAACCCATCAAGCTGTCGAGAGGGAGTCGATTGAAGATCCTACTTGGTAGAGACAATGCTTAGAGCAAGGATTTCCGCAAGTTGAAGGATGAGGCAGAGTATTTGGAAGGGTGTCTGGAGGTGGCAAGTAGTTTAGGGTGTTTCCACCACCACTCTTAGGTGGTCCATTGTAGGTTCAGGGAGCTAGAGGACATGGGAGAGGAAAGCTAAAGTTCATAGAGCCCTTTGATCTAGAAGCTTTGAGGATGAATATAGGTATGCCTTATGTCCTTTCTACTTTCTATAGTAGAAATTGTTAGACACTATTGTGGGTACTCTTTTCTTTCTGCTCATGCTTGAGGTTTAACTAGGGTGACACGGGGCTTTGATAGAACCCCATGTTGGTAGTAGTGATAGAGGGGCCAGTAAAACCCAGTGTGTGTCTGGGAAGCCCTTTTGTTTTTCGTTATTACCCTTGTGTGTTTGGTTTCAGCCTAGTATGTGACATGCTCGAGGAGGATGTGGTGTGGTTTGATGTAGCTTTGAACTCATGAGAAAGGGGACGTGTTCCCCACCAAGACACATTTTTTCAATGTGATTAGAACTATGCAGGTGAGTCAGCGCCACCCAAATCAGACAGTATCAAGGTTTGGTGGATGAGTTCCTTATACTTGCATGTTCAGAGTGAGGTTATGTGATGAAGTGTAGGAGTAGTTCATGGTCGTTCTAGTGGAGTTTTCCTGCTCAGCCCCTTTTTTATTCGCGGCCCTGGGAGTGGGAGATCCTTGCTTAAAATCATTTTGTAGTGGCAGAGTTAGACCCTACGATGTGTTTGCAGTGTGGATTGGTTTCCTACCATCCATACTTATCTAGGAAGCCACTAGTGGGTGTGGTAGTGTTACTATTTTGGTGAGTTGTGTTACAGTTGTAGGTTTGTAAACGAAGGTCCTAGTAAGACCCGGTGTTTAGTCTTGGGCAGCCCTGTTTTGTTTGTGAATTCCCTCAGAAGATTAGTGTCAAACTTGAATGAAAAACACTTGAGGAGGATATTGTACAGTCCATCCTAGGGTGGATGGGAACTATGGGGTTCCGTTAGTATCTACATCAAGATTAGTGAGGTGGTGTATTGTTGGACCCCCTTGACTGTAGATGGACTGTGGTGCTTGGTGCTTTCCCACCTATCACAGCTAAGGAGACATGTGCCCATTTTTTGCATGATATTTTCCTAGTAGAATATGTACATAATAGTGGTTTGATCTTGGTGGTTTCTCTGTGTGTGTTCTTATAAGTAGCACAGGAACCCTGGATGAGCTCGCTGACATGGGAGTCTAATGGGGAGCTCAGTTTCTTCCCTTGTGCTTAGGCTTTCACTTTTCAGGGATGAAAAGACCTAAGGTGGGGATAATATAATGACTTGGGTTTTAACCTGAAGCACTTTGAAACATTTTGGAAAATATTACTAGATTCGGGTGCTAATTTGGCGCAGGAAGTCGGGGCCTGGGGAGCCTTGACGTGGTGATTTTAAAAATATTAAATATATTTTGTCACTCATGAATAGTTTTTCTTAAAAAGAGGAATAACTCCTTCCCGGAGTATCAAGTCGTATTTTTGAGACCAAAGTTGAGTATGTAATTTCGTGTTTACCCTAGGTACGACATAAAATTTTCTATACCGAGAGGTTTGTTCGAAGGTAGGTTAGCAGGTTAGTTTATGGGAGAATAATTAATTAAATGAGAATTTAATTAATTAACTAAAACCTGAACCTAAAACTAATATAACCCTCCCCCTTCCCTCATGTATGGTGTGTAAAACCCAAAGGAGAGTCGCACCTCTCCTCTCCTCCTCCCTTTGGTGGTGAATGGAAACAGAGCCAAATCCACGCTATGAGGTGCTATTAATATCCGTTTCTGAAGTAGATCATCATTAGATTGAGAACCAGAACAATACGGGCATTTTTCTTGATCCAAATATTTGGAGTTACACCAATGAGGTAGGTGGATTTGATTTTTGGTCCTCAGTCCCCTTGCCTATGCATTTTTTAAGATTATAGAGCCTATATACAATTGCTAAAGATCCCTTCAAGGTATATCTATAGGTTTTGAGTTAAACTGGGGAGAATCGGAGGGTTTTTCAGGTGATTCCTAACTAGAATCACCATCTACATGGCATGTAGTTCAGTGAAACATGTCATGTAGCTCTTCCTGTTCAGGGAAGATGATCTTTTGGGACTACAAGCCATGTATAGGGGTTACATGCCGTGTAGTTCCCTAAACCGTGTGACCATGGTACATGGATTGGGATAGCCATGTGAAAAAATATGGTCGTTTACTAACACATGGCTAAGATACACAGACATGGGGTTTGGTAAACATACATGGAAACACTACACGGGAAGGTGGCCATCTAGCCTGAACATATCGTGTAGTATGGGATGCACGGCATGTAAGGGACACGGTTGGATGATCTGTGTAGAAGAGGAACATGGCCAACAGATGAGGGATGAGGGACACAGAGTGTACCTACACTACACGCCATTTAACCCTAAAATTTTTGGGACCCATGTGAACTAGATAGACAGGTAGGTGCTCAGGCGGCCTCACACATTGTGCGTGCCCCAGTGTATGTTGTGTACTACTAGGAGATCCTCCAGGGATCTTCCGTCTTCTGTATCTTCTTCTCTAGGACTCAAATTTAGGCTTATGAGTAGTCCATTCTAAGTGGTTTTCTATAATAAATTTGATGGTGGCCTCTGTTATAGCTTATGAGATATGAGGTGAAATAAATAGAGCAATACACTTGTGAAGTAGTATTGAGCTGATGTTAGAGATCGATGTGGTTCATATAGAGAGACTCTAGGACTGTTACTCCCCTGATGGACGAGGACCAAGTTTTCCTTACCTCTCTTCTTGGGTATAGATAGGACTAACCACATCATGGGAGTTGGTTTTTTACCTTTGGGTAGTTTCCTATAGGGGTGTTACTCCCCTGATGGACAATGGTGTGGGTTTCCCTGTGACGTTCATGACGGTAGAGTAGGTACTCCCTTGTTGGACTAGGGATCGGGTCCTCTATCTGTAGAGTCAGTACTCCCCTATTAGACTAGGTCATGGGTCCTCCATGTATGACATATAGATAGATTGGTTACTCCCTTATCGGGGTAGGGTGTGGGTCCTCTATTCTAGGAGTAGTACTCCCTTGTCATTCCATGGCGTGTGTCCTCCATACGTGTCATTATGAAAGAGTCAGTACTACCCTACCGTGTCAGGGAGTGGATCCTCAAGATTGGGGTCAGTCCCTATCATGTTAAGGTGTTGGTATCCCGTAGTGAACGATCTAGAAAATTTGGTACTCCCCTACCAGATTAGGGTGTGGGTCCTCGATTTATGAAGTGGTACTCCCATATCGTATCAGGGTGCGGGTCCTTCATGATTAGTACCCCCTAGTTGGATCAGGGCATGGGTACTCACTTACGTAGTAGTACTCCCCCATCTTTGAGTAGTAATGGGGACCGAGTCCTCCATTGGAGTTGGATCTCCCTCGACTATGGGATACAGTTATGAGGAGCGGGCCCCTCTACCTAATATAAACAATTCCTAGATAGGGTTTAGTTCTCCCTCAATGGAATGAGGTGTGGTCCACTCCATACAGGAGTGAAATAGGTTTAATGGGTTAATTAGTAGTATTGCTCCCTTGATTGTGGGGAAGTAGAGAGGTTCAGGTCCCTCTCTTCTCTCTTGTTATAGAGGATTCACATGGGGCACAGTCTAGAGCAGTTCTCCCTCAACTGTGTGTAGTGGTGAGTGGTGGACCTCTTCACTTGGGTATCCTTATCTTGAACTGAACGCAAGGTAATGATGATAGGTTCTTAGGTGTTGGGCACTAGATCTGGACTTATTAATATGTTCCTGATAGATAATGTTCTATCATACGTACCATTAAAAATGGTGGAGTTGTTCCCAATGGAGTGCATCACTCAGACGGGTGCCATTTGGGATGGATAATCTTGTGGATTGTGTTCTACTGGTTTTATGTTATGGTTAGATCCTATGAATAGAACATTATTTCTATCTATGAGGTTGGAACCTCATGAGACTTAGAGTCTAAGACAAGTATGTCTGGGTGATTTCTGGGAGTCCTTGTGGTGTTGTCACATGTCAGGGTTGGCGCCCCGGGTTGACCAAGCTAACTTTTCATGTACAACTGAGGATGATTTGAGAGGGAGTTTCTCTCTTGATTGGGGTTTCATGTAGCTAGATCGAGTGTACTATTTCCTTTCAGTTTCTCTATTTTTATTTTTGAGGTTTTTGGGGTGCCTACTGAGTATTTGTATACTCACCCCTACATGGTATTTTCCCACACATGTTTTGTGTCTTGTGCAGACCACAGGACTTTCAATGGAGTCCACAGAGGACCAGAGGTAGGTAGATCTTAGTGAGCTAAATAGACCAAGTTGTTTACTAGAGTTTGTATGATGATATTTCTAGCAGTTGCAGTTGACAGTGATCCCCTCCTTCTGAGCAGGTTGGACGCTTTGATTGTTTTCTTTGGTGGGCATTTTTTTTCTTCTTTCACTTTCAGTACTTCTTTTTTACTCTGGTTGTAGGATATAAATTTATGCATGCATTGGTTTCTTTTGGTTTTTACATTTCATCATTTTATGAGCTTGGATGTGTGTGTGTGTGTAGGTACATATTAAATGCCTCTCGTGTCAATGATATTCCTACTCGGCGCTAGTCTCCAGCCCCTAGTCTATTGGAGGTGGTCTTGGGGAGTCGCATCTCGGGCCCCATCGGGTCAGGTCATGATATAGTGGTATCAGAGGAGGTTGGTTTCACATTGGGGTCATAGTCTCATGATCTTGGTTTGGGTTAAATAGTGACAGTGTTAGGATGTTTCCAGTTCATCTCTTAGGCTATAGGTTCTAGTGTTGGTGTGGCAGCCAATGTATCCATTCACTGGGACTCTGATAACCTAATTTGTAACTCAGTACATTAGGACATTGGTTGCCAAGAAATAAATGGTACATACATCATATAGGATTGGGTTTTGGTTTTTCCTATCATTCTTGAGTCAGCTCCCCAAATATACTCTTTGATCGTGGTACGTCTTGATTCTATTTCATGATGCCTCTGTGAAGATAGCTAGACATAATTCTATGGCATGATTGTGATTAAAATCCACTCCATGATGGGGCTTCAATATAGGTCACTGATTTTGAGGTGTTACCTCAAGATGGTCCGCCGGTAGTGCCATCGCCTATTGAGCGGCAGGTTTTAGTGGCAGTTCAAGACGAGGATGTGCGTAGGCTAATTGTGCTACATGAGTTCCAAAGGCAGAAACCTCTAAGGTACTGAGGTGATCCAGACCCCCAAGTAGTAGATTATTGGCCTGAGGTAGTCACGCGAGTTTTCCACTTAGTGAGGACACCTCCTGATTAGATGGTGATCCTAGCAGTAAGCCTTCTATAGGGTTCAGTCGGGCGATAGGGGAGTCTATTGATACAATATCATGATGAGGAGATTCTCACTTGGGAAGAGTTTGAAAAACTCTTTAGGGAATATTTTTACCCATCCATGTTGAGATCAGTATGTATCCAGGAGCTTCTGTAGCTTTGGCAGGGTAGCATGACAGTGGCGGAGTTTTTGGCGAGGTTCACAAACTTGTAACGATACTCCTTGGATATGGTTCGGGATCCATTCTTCAGAGTATGGATATTCGAGCAGGGATTGCATTGGGATATTAGGGAATCTATGATTCTTTTGTGCATTCTCACCTATGCTGGAGTGATGGAGCAAGCTCTAGTGGTGGAAAGTTTCCTAGATGAGGAATAGGTGGATGTGACCTATAGTAGTGGTCACAAGGTTGAGGTGTTTGTAGGAGCTGGAAGATGATTCATAATAAGATCATGGTGCAGGAGACATACCCATTCCTAGACACAAACTTATGGTTCTGTAGTACAAGAGCAGTGCTGAGGGTCATATCAACCGCAGGATAGGTGGTGTTACACTTGCGACGGTCGGGGGTACCTCACTAGAGGTTTTCTGACCCGTCATGCTACTGAGAGGGATCCATATGACAAGCCATCTTGGTAGAGACAGCACTTGGAGCAAGGAGTTCCATAAGGTGGCAGATGGGGCATAGGAGTTGGAAGGGCGGCTTGAGGATGAATAGAGGTATACCTTATTTCCTTTCTAATTTCTACAGTAGTAATTGTTAGACACTGTTGTGGGTACTCTTTTTTTCACTCATGATCGAGGTTTAACCAGGGTAACGCGGGGCATCAGTAGAACCTCATGTTGTTAGTAGTGACAGAGAGACCAGAAAGACCCGATGTGTGTCTGGTCATCCATTTTGTTTTATTTTAGTACCCTTATGTGTTTGGCATCATCCTAGTATGAGACACACTCAAGGAGGATGTGGTGTAGTTTGACGTAGCTTTGAACTCATGAGAAAGGGGTGCTTTACACACTGAAACATGTCTTTATGATGTGGTCAGAACCATGCAGGTGATTTGGTGTCACCCAAAGAAGACAGTATTGAGGTGTGGTGGAAAAGTTCCTTATACTTGCGTATTCAGGGAGAGGTTATGTGTAGTACCCCTAGTTTTGGGTACATAACCCCCTTTCCTCACGTTTTTTTTAATTGGGTTTCCATAATATAGAGAGTTTCCATAAAGTTGGGTGTTTCCATAAATTGGGTTTTTTCCATAAATTGGGTTGTTTCCATAAAGTTGAGTGTTTCCATAAAGTGGGTTGTTTCCATAAAGTGAGGTGTTTCTAAAAAGTGGGATGTTTCCATAAAAAAATGTGTTTCCATAAAAAGGGTAAAGGTGAAGGATGGGAGAGTTTGGGGGTTTTATAAGGAGTGTTGGGACCAAAATTAAGGTCACACGATCCATACACAGTTGGCCCAAACCATGTGGTCAAACCTTGCACAGAGGTCAAATCTAGATCCTATTTTCTAAAAGTTTACTCGCTTTTGCTCTACATATTTCTTTTTGGCTTCAAAACACCCCTATTTTGATATTAATCTCCATAGAAGGATGGGGAACCCTCCCCACACGATTTGGAGCCAACCTAGAGCCTTCCCTTGGTGATTTTGAGCCTGATTCTTGAGGTATGTCACCATTCTTTCCTGATTTGTCATGTTTTCTTAGATCTGCTTAGATCTACTTATCCGATCTAAATTCTTTCTCTGATCTGAACCTATAGTGGGTAGATATACGTTTTTTGGATTCCAAATAATTCAATGTTGATTCGTTATCTTGCTAGGATAAGATAACTAAGGTCGTTCTTGGAGATCCGACCTGCTTTATTGTGTGTTCTTCGTCTATTTTCAAAGTTTCATCAAACCTTCGAGGTAGGTGGCTTCAATCTCATCTCCTATTGATAGAATTGATTATCTTAGATTCAAATTGGTTTATTTATTGTTAAATTCATAGAAAAATCTTCATTAGTGATGATTTATAGTTTTTGTGAAATTGTATGATCTTGGTGAATAGTTGTGCAAAGGGGGTTTAGTTTCATGAATTTAAAATGATGATTTTAAATTATGGACTTTCTGGAATTTCTAAATGGTTGATGAAAAAGGTTTTTTCAATAGAAATGGTTTTCAATAAAAATAGAGTTTTATTGAAATGTTTTGGAATTGAAATGGTTTGGCATTGAAATGGTTTTGACGGAAATAGTTTTCAATAAAAAGGTATTTTTATTGAAAGGTTTGTTTTGGTTTGATCATTGGACATATGTAGTGTGTGTTCATGTTGCATATATGGGTCTTGGTTGAAATATGACCTTGTGCTCAGTGCCAAAGGATTAATAGCACATGGGAATTGCATACACTGGGCTTGGTTGAAATATAACCTTGTGCTCGGTGCCAAAGGGTTAATGGCACATGGGAAACAATTACCTTGTGACGACTTGGTAGATCAATGAGAAACCACTCATGAGTATGGAACTGTCATAACGTAGCATGCATGGTTGGTTTCATGGGTTTGATGAATGAATAGGCATGCCAATAAAGAGATATTGTGAAATGGTTGTAAAGATTGTTTAGTTATTTTTCTGGAAAAATATCTTGCTAGGAAAATTGGTTTGAATTGCACTTGTATGATTTTGGTAATGAATGGTTTTGGAAACTTGTTTATATTTAGTTATAAACTGTTTTTGAGAAAAAAAAATTATATAAACTGTTTTATATAATTACTGCTTACTCTTCTATCCTAGTGGTGTGAGTAGGGAAGTCAATGGAAAAAACCTACTGAGTTGTATACTCACCCCTTCTTGGGAACTTTGGCGCTTTTGCAGATACTATCTTCTGGGACAAGGGAAAAGGTAATTTTTCACATGTGTTTAGCACTACATCGTGATGTTTGGGTTATTTGGAGATTTTGGAGCTTGTAACTTGTGGATCATGGAGTCTTGAGGTCCTTGGAGAGTCTTGTGTAGTTTATCCACTGTGTACTTTGATACTTGGTTATTCTTCTGATATTGCTTACTTTGATGTGGTTTTGAGATACATGAAGTTGTGGAGTTGTCTTTCATTTGTTCATGCATCATATAGTGAATGTTTGGTCATGGTTGGTAGGTTTATTAGTTTATTTCTTAAAGGGTAAATCATCCCCCACTTGTATTTGAAACCCTTCAACATTTATTGTCAGCCTTTGGCATCTTTTGGATGTTGTTTAAGGCCTAGTAATGACTCATTGTACTCTCAAGCCAATGATAATTGGTGGGTCATTACATTATGTGATGAAGTGTTGAAGTAGGTCCTGGTCATCCTAGCGGAGTTTTCCTACTCAACCCCTTTTTTCTTGGCAACCATAGGAGAGGGAGATCCTTGCTTAGAATCATTTTTTTAGAGGCAGAGTTAGACCCTAAGATTTTTCCGCAATGTGGATTGGTTATTTACCATCCATACTCAGCTGGTATGCAACTAGTGGGTGTGGTGGTGTTACTTTTTTGGTGAACTGTGTTACAGCCTAATGTTTGTAAATAAAGGGCCTGGTAAGACCCAGTGTTTACTCTTAAGAAGCCCTACTTTGTTCATGAATACCCTCATGCATTTATCATCAACCATAAATGAAAAAATCTTGAGGAGTCTATTGTAAAATTCATCTAGGGGTGGATTTGAACTGTGGAGTTCTGTTAGTATCTGCATCCGAATTAGCAAGGTGGTGTACCACTGGACCCCCTAACTATAAATGGACTATGGTGTTTGGTGCTCTCCCACCTATCATAGCTAAGGATACATGTTCTCATTTGTTGCATGATGTTGGCCTGGTGGAATTTGTACATAATTGTGGTTTAATCTTGGTTGTTCCTCTGTGTGCGTGCTTGTAAGCAGCACAGGAACCCTGGGTGAGCTCGCTGGCGTGAGAGTCCAGTGGGGAGCTCAATTTTTTACCTTATGCTTAGGCTTTCACTTTTCGGGGATGAAAATCCCTAAGGTGGGTAGAATGAAATAACTTGGGTTTTGACTTGAAGGAATTCAGAATATTTTGGAAAATATTTCCAGGATTGGGTGATGTGTCGGCGCGGGAATCTGGGGCCTGGGGAGCCATGGTGTGGTGATTTTAAAAATATTAAATATATTTTGTCACATGCATGTAGTTTTTCTTAAAAAATAAGAATAACTCCTACCCAGAGTCTCATATCTAATTTTTGACACTGCGATTGATTTTGTAACGTTGTGTTGACCCTAAGCACGACATAAAATTGTCTGCGCTGGGAGGTTTGGTCGAAGGCAGGTTAGCGGGTTGGTTTATGGGAGAATAATTAATTAAATGAGAATTTAATTACTTAATCAAAACCTAAACCTAAAACTATTCTAACCCTCCCCCTCCCCTCACATATGGCGCACATGACCCAAAGGAGAGATGCACCTCTCCTCTCCTCCTCCCTTTGGAAATTAATAGAAATGGAGACAAATCCATGCTACGAGGTGCTATTAATCTCCATTTTTGAAGCATATCATCATCAGATCGAGAACCAGAATTATATGGGCATCATTTTTTATCTAAATCTTTGTATTTTTGCTAATGAGATAGGTGAATTTGATTTTTGTTCCCTGATCCCCTTGTTTACAGATTTTTTTAAGGTTCTATAACCCAAATTCAATTGCTAGATATCCTTTTTAGGTTGATCTGTAGGCTTTGGGGTAAACCAGGGTGATTCGGAGGGTTTTTCAGGTGATTCCCAACTTGAATCACCATCTACAAGGTTTATAGTTCATTGAAACACTCCATGTATCTCTTCCTATTCAATGAAGATGGACTTTTGGGACTACACACCGTGTATAGGGTTACACATTGTGTAGTTCCCTAAACCATGTGACCATGGGACATGGATTGGGATAGCCATGTGAAAACACATGTCCATATACTAAAACATGGCTAAGATACATGGACACGGGGTCTGATACACGGACACAAAAAATCTACATGGGCAGGTGTCTGTCTAGCCTGAACACACTGTGTAGTATGGGATGCATGGTGTTTAAGGGACACAGTTGGTCAGTCCGTGTAGAAGAGGTACACAGCCATGGGTCAAGGGATGAGGGAAAAGGTGGGTATCTCCTCTACACGTTGTGTACCCCTACATGGGTTGGAACTTGTGTGGACCAGATACACAGGTAGGTACTCGGGTGGTCTCACACACCGTGTGTACCCCTGTGCATGTCGTGTACTACTGGGAGATCCTCTAGGGATCTTCCACCTTCTGTCTCTTCTTCTCTGGGACTCAGATTCAAGCTTTTGATTATTCCATCCTAAGTGGTTTTCCACATAGAATGTGATGGAGACCTCCGTTATGATTTATGAGATACGAGGTGGCATGAATCGAGAAAGATGCATGTGGAGCGTTATTGAGCTGATGTTGGAGATTGGTGTGGTTCGTATAGAGAGATGTTGGGACTGTAACCCCCCTAATGGACTAGGGAATGAGTTTTCCTTACCTCTTTGTGTAGGTAGATATGGGACTCCTCACATTGTGGGAATGGATTTTTTACCTTTGGTTAGTTTCCTCCAGGGGTGTTACTCCCCTGATGGACTAGGGTGCGGGTTTCCCCATGATGTTTGTAAAGATAGAGTAGGTAATCCCCTGTTAGGCTAGGGAGTGGGTCCTATATCCATGGAGTCAGTACTCCCTTATTGTACTAGGGCATGGGTCCTCCATATATTACATATAGATGGAGTGGGTACTTCCCTATTGGGGTAGGGTGTAGGTCCTATATTCTAGGAGTAGTACTCCCCTATCGTTTCAGGGCACGGGTCCTCCATACATATTGTTCTGGAAAAGTCGGTACTCTGCTATCATGTTAGGGAGTAGGTCCTCAAGCCTGGGGTCAGTACTCCCATGTCGTTCCAGGGTGCAGGTCTCCCATAGTGAATGAGTTGGTAGAGTTGGTACTCCCCTACTAGGTTAGGGTGCAGGTCCTTGATTTACGAAGTGGTACTCCCCTATAGTATCAGGGAATGAGTCCTTCATGAGTAGTACTCCCCTATTGAAACAGGGCACAGGTACTCACTTACGGAGTAGTACTCCCCCATCTCTGAGTAGCAACAGGGAGCGGGTCCTCTATTGGAGTTGGATCTCCCTCGACTATGGGATACAGTTACGAGGATCGGGACCCTTCACTTGATATGAATGATTCCTAGATATGAGTTAGTTCTCCCTTGATAGACTGAGGTGAGGACCACTCTATACAGTAGAAACAGAGGTTTTGTGGGTTAGTTAGGAGCAGTACTCCCTTGACTATGGGGAAGTGGCGAGTTGTGGGTCCCTTTATTTTCTCTTGTTAGAGAGGATGCACACAGTGCATAGTATGGAGCAGTTCTCCCTCAATAGTGTGTAGTGCTAAGGGTCAAGCCTCTTCACTTGGGTTTAATTAGCTTATGTTGGGTGCAAGGTAATAATGATAGGACCTCTAGAGCTAGGATCTAGAGATGGACCTAGTAATATTTTTTTGATGGAGCATGCTCTCTCAGACATACCATTAGAAATGATGGAGTTGTTCCTGATTGAGTGCATCTCTTAGATGGGTGTCATCTGGGATGGTTGAGCTCATGGAGTGTGTTCTCCTAGTTTCATGTTATGGTTAGAGCCTATGAATAGAATCCTATTTCTAGCTATGAGGTTGGAACCTCATGAGGCTTAGAGTCTAGGAGGAGTATATCTAGGTGATTTCTGGGAGTCCTTGTGGTGTTGTCACATTTTAGGGTTAACACCCTAGGTAAACCAAGATGACTTTCCATGTATAGCTTAGGATGGTTTGAGATGGATTTTCTCTCTTGATTGGGGTTCCCTATGGCTAGGTTTAGAGGAATGTTGCCTTTCAGTTTCTCCCTTTTCTTTTGGGGTTTTTGGGTCACCTACTGAGTATTTTTATACTCACCCATGCACGGGATTTTCCCACACATGTTTTGTGTCTTATGCAGATCACAGGCCTTTCGATAGAGTTCATGGAGGACCCAAGGCAGGTGGAGCTTAGTAGGATAGAAAAACCAAGGTGTGTGTTATAGCTTGGCCAAGGATCTTTCCAGTAGTTGTAGTTGACAGTGATCCCCTCATTCTGAGTAGGTTGGACGCTTTACAGTTTTCTTTGGTGGGTTTTGTTTTTCCCTTCTTTCACTTTCAGTACTTCTGTTGTACTCTGATTTTGGGATATAGATGTATGCATGCATTGGTTGATTTTTTTATTTTACATTTCATTGTTTTTTGAGCTTGGATATGTGTGTGTGCATACAGGTACATAGGTAATGTCTCCCATGTCAGTGATATGCCTACTCGGCGCTAGTCTCTAGCCTCTGGCCTATTAGAGGTGATCTTGGGGAGTTATGGCCCAGGCACCGTCAGGTCATGTCATGACAATCATAGATACATCTTGTAGTCAAAATCTTTATACCTTTGACAGAGTGTGACCTAACTATGATATCACAGCTTTTGCAAACCTCATGAGACACTTCCACCAGTAGTGAATTGTTTTATATCACATTTCCAGCATCTTTAGGAGATCCTTCCATGATTCTATAGTCATTGACATATGGCTCTGCATATAATGTTGAATAGTCCTCTACTCAGTAGTATGAGGTGGTACCAGCAATGTAACGACCCAAAAATTACCCTTCTTTTATTAATAGACCTATTAACTCCCAATAACTTTTTATTATGTTTTAAAATAAAATAATGCAAAAAAGGTTATATATTTCATGATATATTTTTTACATCATAGGTTGAGATGAACTTTTAAAACTAGGAATAGAAAAAGGATAGAAAACACTTACTAGAAAACTAATGAAACATTGTTTATTTATTTAAGAACATTATATGTAGTCTATAACAATTCCCATTATTAAGACCAAAAATATAATGAGAAGACTAACAGATAATAAATAAAGTAAAATATAATAAAAATGGTCTCCATATCCCCTAAAATCATCCCACTCATGAACAACACTATAACAAAGAGATTGAGAGTTATTAATATAAAATTCATGTTGTAAACGATATAGAAACTTGATAGAATGGAAGTGAATAATGAAGTGTAAGAATGATGTTGTATTTATAGGTAGATATGATCAACTAACTTTATCTTTTTCAACTAATATGGTTAGTCTACATTATTATCATTAGTTAATAAATCAATTGGTCAATATTTTTTTGGTTAAGTAGTTTCATTTTAAATGATCTTCGAGATTGTTTAATGATATAATCGAAGTGTATTATTTTCAAAGACTATAAAGCACATTATATTAAAATATGTTTTATGTTAAAGTATTAAATAAAATATTATTAAATCTAATAAATCCTATAAAATTATTTCTAAATGATAATATATTCTAATTAATCCCAAAGTAAATTTTTATAATGGTCTGAATGTTGATTTTTTTATTAAATAATTAATTTTCATTAAAATAATGATTTATTTAAAAAGTAAAATTCTCAAAATTATAAAATTATTTTGATTAAATAATATTCATTTTTGGAATTTTCACATAAAAATTAGCTTAGGGTTGATTTTTGAGAATTTTCTGTAAAAGCTGAATTTTGAGGGAAAAGGTGAAAATTACCGCTTAAAAATCACTACGGTTTTATGACATCATTTTTATATCATCATGGTTTAAAAATTTACAAAAAAATTTAATTAATAAAAATATAATTTAATAATTATAAAAATTATTTAAAAATATTAGTTTTAATTTATAAATTTATACCTTGCATTTTGGAACCAAAAACTAGAATTTAAAAGATAAAATTTATCTTTAATTTGTGTGCATTGCTTGGTTTGGATAGAAGGTATGGCTTGGTTTTGGGAGGCCTTTAACACCAAACCACCCTATAACTCTCTTAAATATTCCATCAATATGGTTTTAATTTATTTATCTCACAAGTGGCTAGCTTATATAGTAAAATAACTAATATTTAATCACTTAAATCTCACCCCTCCTCTTGTATAAATGCCACCCTTTCACCCTCCTCCCCGATACAATTTGAAAAACCAAAAATTTCTTCCCTTTTACAATCTCTAAATATCCTCCAAGGTTTTCCCAAGTTGTCTCAAAATTTCTATGGTTTCCCCCTCCACGATTTAGGAAGTAATTTTTTAAGGTAAGGGATCATCTCTTTCTCCTCTTCATTCAAGCACCTTATTTATGTAATGTACTTTATCTTCCTATTATTATTGATGGGATATGATTTTAAACATCCCTATTAATGTCATTTTGAATTGAAATTAATTATAGGACCTTTTATCTCTAATTAATCCATTTTAAGAATCTTTAAGTATTGTCGTTATGCTGCTGAAATTTATTAAGGAAATCCTCATATTCTCATTTTTCATTCAAGTAGGTTCTTAATATGTGTCTTCTATGATTCCAGCCTCTTTCTTTTTATTCATTCTCTTTTTTCCCTTCCCCTGATAAAAAAAAGGTGTTTTACCAATGGGAGAACTCCAAAATCTCTCATTGTGTTTTTTCCATAATCCTTGTTGTATATTGTTATGTTGTCGAAATTGTTTCATGAATTTTTTTCTCTTTTTCATGAAATATTCTCATAATATGAATACCCAAACCTCTTCCATTTCCATGGTAATTCACCTAGATGTAAATATATCTAATTTATTCTGGGATTTACATATATTAAACACATATTTCCTTTTCATGGGTTAAAATGATTTTTTGTTCAAGACCATAAGCACTTTGTAGGCATTGATTTTTAAATGAAACCTATTATTTATTTCCAAGGGTTATTAAAGAAATGATTTTCTTTATGTTTAATACGGATCACATGATTTAAGAAATATTAATGGTGCACCCTAATAGTGATCCAATACATTGTGTAAATATACCATGGCCAAAATCCTTGGTGGTACATTTTATGACACCCTAGTGATGAGCTATGGTGATATGTTTATGAATGTCTCGTGTTTATGTTGTATCCATATTTATTTATTATGATTCATGTTCTTTATATTATGATATGTCTCATATACATATTTTCATGCCTTATATGCCTCTTTCTCACATTCTAAGTGTTTCCATTATTTATTCCCTTGATGAGATTTATGATCGCCCCTTTATTTGATGTACATCCCTAGGATATGAGATGAAGCAAGAGTGGCCTTGGAAGAACCTATGAATATTTCCAGCAAGTGGATTATAGGAACATTATGTTTATGTATTTTTTCATGTATTATGTACCTAATTCCCAAGACACTAAACCCAAAATATATTCTGAATTGATAAATGTTGTATTGTGAAATGAATTTTTTATGTAATGAAAAGGTGGATCGCCATAGTTGGTATCAGAGGATGGTTTAGTTATTTATGGAAATTAGTAATAGAATACATTAGTAAAAAACCCTAAGTATAAGTCTAAATATAGGAAAAACATCCTGGTATTTTGGTAAGTATTAAGTAAGTTGTTTTCAAGCAAAGAAATCCACATTTGGATACAAATAAGTGGATGTGGCTCTGGAACATATGTACCAAGGGGTAACACCCGAAAACACTGCATTGATCTAGACTCGATCAGGAACTGGCGCACAACAACAGGCCTTGTTGAACTATTGGTTTGACACTCTTGGGGGATATGTTTTAGTTAATCACAAACTTGTACAAACCATTATGAAGGATATAAGAATAATGTAAAACTTTTATTAAGATTAAAGTATATCATCCTAGAATTATGTTATTAGAAAATTTTAAGATTAAGATTTCTATTAGATCTATTCTCATATGATTCCCAATAAGTAATAATAAATATGAATAAAAACTTGGAAATCATATGAAATGATGAGGTAGAAGTACCCTCATCTATTATTAATCGAGAATATGAGTTGAAATTTCAAGGATGAAATTCTTTTATAGGGGGAAGAGTGTAACAACCCAAAAATTTCCCTTCTTTTATTAATAGAACTATTTCCTCCCAATAACTTTTTATTATGTTTTAAAATAAATGAACATATAAATGGTTACATATTTCATGATATATTTTCACATCATAGGTTGAGATGAAAGTTTACAACCAGGAATAGAAAAAGGATAGAAAACACTTACTAGAAAACTAACAATACTTTATTTATTTATCATTATTAATCCCAATAATACAATGTGAAGACTAACAGAGAATAAATAAAGTAAAATATAATAAAAAGGGTCACCTTGATCCACTAGAATCATCCCACACATGAATAGTGCTATAACAAAGAAATAGAGAGTTAGTAATACAAAATTCATACTGGAAATGATAAAGAAACTTGATAGAATCGAAGTGAATGATGAAGTGTAAGAATGATAGTGTATTTATAGGTAAATATGATCAACTACCTTTATGTTTTTCAACTAATATGGTTGGTCAACATTATGATCATTAGTCAATAAAAATGTTGTTCATTATTTTTTGGTTATGTAGTTGTATTTTAAATGATCGTCGAGATTGTTTAATGATATAATCAAACTATATTATTTTTGAAGACTATAAAACACATTCTATTAAAATATGTTTTATGTTAAAGTATTAAATAAAATATAATTCCATCTAATAAATCCTATAAAATTATTTCTAAATGATAATATATTCTAATGAATCCCAAATTAAATTTTTATAATGGTCCAAATATTGATTTTTCTATTAAATAATTAATTTTCATTAAAATAATGATTTATTTATAAATTAAAATTCTAAAAATTATAAACTTATTTTGACTAAATAAACTTTATTTTTTGACTCAACGTGTCAAAATTATATTAGGGTAAATATTTTATAATTTTTTGAAAAGGTTGAATTTTCAGTGAAAAAGTGAAACTTACCGCTTTAAAAATCACTGCGAGTTTATGACATCATTTTTATATCATCATGGATTAAAATTTTATGAAACATTTCAATTAATAAAAATAGAATATAAAAATTATAAAAATTATAAAAAATATTTAAAAATATTTGTTTTAATTTAGAAAATTATACCTTTTATTTTGGAACCAAAAATTAGAATTTTAAAGATAAAAATCATCTTTGATTTGTGTGCATTAATTAGATTTTATAGAAGGTATAGTTCGATTTTGGGAGACCTTTAACACCCAAAAATCCTCTACCAGTCTTAAATAGTCCATAAATATGGTTTAAAATGATTGATCTCATAATTGGTTAGCTTATATAGTAAAATAACTAATATTTAATCACTTAAATCTCACCCCTCCTCTTGTATAAACACCACTCTTTTCCCCATTCTACCCACTCCAATTTTAAAATCCATGAATTTATTCCCCTTTCCCCTCTCTAAATATCCTCTAAGGTGTTTCTAAGGTGTCTCTAAGGTCCTAGGGATGCCCCCCTCCACGATTTAGGATGCAACTTTTCAAGGTAAGGGATTCTTTCTTTCTCATCTTCATTCAAGCGCCTTATTTATGTAATGTATTGTGTCTTCCTATTCTTATTGATGGGATATGATTTTACACGTCCCTATTACTGTCATTTTCAATTCCAAGTAATGAGATACCTTTTTCTCTCTCATTAATCCATTTTAAGAATTTGTAAGTATTGTTGTTATGCTGCCGAAATTTAGTAAGGGAATCATCCTCTTATCATTTTTCATTCAAGTAGGTTCTTAATATGTGTCTTCTATGTGTCCAGTATCTTTATTTTTATTCATTATCTATTGTTACTTCCCCTAATTCAAAAAATATGTTTTACCAATGGGAGAACTCCAAACTCTCTCACTGTGTTTTTCCCATAATCCTTGTTGTATACCGTTATGCTGCCGAAATTATTTCATGGATTTTTTCTCTTTTTCATGAAATATTTTCATAATATGAATACCCAAACCTCTTCCATTTCCATGGGAATTCACCTATATATAAAAATATCTTATTGATTCTGGTATTTACATATATTAAACCCATATTCCATTTTCATGGGCTAAAAATGATGTTTTGTTCAAGACCATAAGCACTTTGTACACATTGATTTTTAAATGAAACCCGTTATTTATTTCCATGGTTTATTGAAGAAATGATTTCCTTTATGTTGAATATAGCTCACATGATTTAAGACATATTAATGGTGTGTCCTGATAGTGCTCCAAAGTATTGGGTAAAGATACCTTGTCCAAAAGCCTTGGTAATATGTTTCAGGACACCCTAGTGATGAGTTGTGGTGATATGTTTATGAATGTATCATTTTTATGTTGTAGCCACATTTCCTTGTTATGATTCATATTCTTTATATTATGATATGACTCATATTCACATGATCATGCCTTATATGCCTCTTGCTCACATGCTAAGTGTTTCCATTGTTTATTCCCTTGTTGAGCTTTATGCTCACCCCTTTCTTTGATGCACTTCCCAGGATATGAGATGAAGTAAGAGTAACCTAGGAAGAACCTATGAATATGTCTAGCAAGTGGATTAGAAGAATGTTATGTTTATGTCTTCTTTCATGTATTATGTACCTAATTTCCAAGACACTAAACCCAAAAGATCTTCTGAATTGATAAATGTTGTATTATGAAATAAAGTATTTATGTAATGAAAAGATGGGTCGTCATAGTTGGCATGAGAGGATGGTTTAGTTATTTATGGAAATTAAGAATAGAAAACATTAGTAAAAAACCCTAAGTATAGATCTAAATATAGGAAAAACATCTTGGTATTTTTGTAAGTATTAAGTCAGTGGTTTTCGAGCAAAGAAATCCTTATCTAGATATGAACAAGTGGGTGTGGCTCTGGCATAGATGTGTCTTGGGGTAACACCCGAAAACATTGTATTTAGCTAGACTCGATCGGGAACTGGTGCACAACAACAGGTCGTGTTGCACTCCTCATTTGACACTATTGGGGATATGCTTTGGTTAATCACAAGCTTGTTCAAACCATTATAAAGGATATAAGGATAATGTAAAACTTTAATTAATATTAAAGTATATCATCCTAGAATTGTGATATATAAAATTTAAGATTAATCTTTCCATTAGACTTGTTGTCATATGATTCCCAATAAGTAATACTAAATATGAAGAACAACTTGGTAATCATAGGAAACAATGAGATAGAAGTACTCTCATTTATTTTCAATGGAGAATATGAGTTGAGATTTCGAGGAATAAATTCTTTTATGGGGGGAGAATGTAATGGCCTAAAAATTGCCCTTCTTTTATTAATGGACCTATCACTTCCCAATAAATTTTTATTATGTTTTAAAATAAAAGAACATAAAAAAGAGTTATATATTTCATGATATATTTTTACATCATAGGTTGAGATGAACATTTACAATCAGGAATAAAAAAAGGATAAAAACACTTACTAGAAAACTGGAAACACTTTATTTCTTTATTTGAGAACATTACATTCAGTCTATAACAATTCTCATTATTAATCTCAATAATACATGGGAAGAGTAATAGAGAGTAAATAAAGTAAAATATAATAAAAAGGGTTGCCTCGATCCCCTAGAATCATCTCACCCATGAACAGCACTATAATAAAGAAACAGAGAGTTAGTAATACAAAATTCATGCTGGAAACGATATAGAAACTTGATAGAATCAAAGTGAATGATGAAGTGTAAGAATGATGGTGTATTTATAGGTAAATATGATTAACTACCTTTATGTTTGTCAACTAATATGGTTGGTCGATATTATGATCATTAGTCAATAAAACAGTTGGTCATTATTTTGTTGGTTACGTAGTTTCATTTTAAATGATCGTCGAGATTATTTAATGATATAATCAATCTATATTATTTTTGAAGACTATAAAACTCATTCTATTAAAATATGTTTTATGTTAAAGTATTAAATAAAATATTATTCCATCTCATAAATCATATAAAATGATTTCTAAATGATAATATATTCCAATGAATCCCAAAGTAAATTTTTATAATGGTTTGAATGTTGATGTTTCTATTAAATAATTAATTTTCATTAAAATAATGATTTATTTTAAAAATAAAATTCTCAAAATTAGAAAATTATTTTGATGAAATAAACTTGTTTTTTGGGCTCACCGCATCAAAATTAAATTAAGGTGGTTTTTCGAGAATTTTTTGAAAAAATTAAATTTTCAGTGAAAAAGTGAAAATTACCGCTTTAAAAATCACTGCGGGTTTATGACATCATTTTTATATCATCGTGATTTAAAAATTTATGAAACATTTTAATTAATAAAAATAACATTTAATAAGTATAAAAATGATTTAAAATATTAGTTTTAATTTAGAAATTTATACCTTGCATTTTGGAACCAAAAATTGAAATTTTAAAGATAAAAATTGTCTTTGATTTGTGTGCAATAATTGGGTTGGCTAGAAGGTATGGTTCTGTTTTAGGAGGCCTTTAACACCCAACCACCTTCTACCACTCTTAAATAGTCCATCAATATGGTTGGAATTGATTGTTCTCACAAGTGGTTGGCTTGTATAGTAAAATAATCAATATTTAATCACTTAAATCTCACCCCCTCCTCTTGTATAAATATCACCCTTTTCCCCCTCCTCCCCACTCCAATTGGAAAAGCCACGAAGTTCTGCCCTTTTTCCCCTCTTTAAATATTAAGGTGTTCCCAAGGTGTCTCCAAGGTCCTAGGATTGTCCCCTCCGCGATTTAGGAAGCAACTTTTCAAGGTAAAAGATTCTCTCATTCTCCTCTTCATTCAAGCACCTTATTTATGTAATGTACTTTGTATTCCGATTTTTATTGATGGGGTATGATTTTACACATCTCTATTACTATCCTTTTGAACTCCAAGTAATGAGAGACCATTTTCTCTCTAATTAATCCATTTTAAGAATCTTTAAGTACTGTCATTATGTTGTCGAAATTTAGTAAGGGAATCATCCTCCTCTCCTTTTTCATTCAAGTGGGTTCTTAATATGTGCATTTTATATGCCCACCCTCTTTCTTTTTATTCATTCTCTTTTGCCCCTTCCCCTACTGCAAAAATGGTGTTTTACTAATGGGGAAACTTCAAACTCTCTTGTTGTGTTTTTTCCATAATCCTTACTGTATACCGTTATGATGCTGAAATTGTTTCATGAATTTTTTCTCTTTCTCATGAAATATTTTCATAATATGAATACCCAAAATGGTGTTTTACTAATGGGGGAACTCCAAACTCTCAATGTGTTTATCCCATAATTCTTGTTGTATATCGTTATGCTGCTAAAATTGTTTCATGAATTTTTTTTCTTTTTCATGAAATATTTTCATAATATGAATACCCAAACCTCTTCTGTTTCCATAGGAATTCACCTAGAAGTAAAAATATCTTATTGATTCTGGGATTTACATATATTAAACTCATATTCCCTTTTCATGGGTTAAAAATGATGTTTTGTTCAAGGCCATAAGCACTTTGTATGCGTTGATTTTTAAATAAAACCTGTTATTTATTTCCACAGGTTATTAAAGAAATGATTTCTTTTATGTTCAATGTGTCTCACGTGATTTAAGACATATTAATGGTGCGCTTTGATAATGCTCCAGTGCATTAGGTAAAGATGTCTTGACCAAAAGCTTTCGTAATATGTTTTATAACACTCTAGTGATGAGCTATGGTGATATGTTTATGAATGTCTCATGTTTATGTTGTAGCCACATTTCCTTATTATGATTCATGTTCTTTATATTATATGTCTCATATTCATATGTTCATGCCTTATATGTATATTGCTTACATGCTAAAAGTTTTCATTGTTTATTCTCTTGTTGAGCTTTATGCTCACCTCTTTCTTTGATGTACATCTCCGGGATATGTGATGAAGTAAGAGTAATCTAAGAAGAACCTATGAAGATATCTAGCGTGGATGAGAAGAATGTTATGCTTATGTCTTTTTTCATATATTATGTACCTAATTTCTAAGACACTAAATCCAAAAAAATCTTCTTAATTGATAAATGTTGTATTATGAAATGAAGTATTTGTGTAATGAAAAGGTGGGTCGCCATATGCAACACCACATATTTGAGTTGTATCATCTCCCCATGAGGCACAGGCACAACATGAGGAGAAACTCACACCTATAGCTGTTACATCGAAGCGGCATACACGCCGGACGTGAAATGGGCATGAAGTTCATACATCGAGTTGTGACACTAAATGACGTCGACGTTGATTTATTTCCATGTTACACAATTTATATGTAAAAAAACTAATTATTGAACAAATTAAATGTTGTTTTAGAATATATATTTCTAAATAAATTTTCAAATCAAAATCACTTCACTACAATTTTAATTTCTTGATAAAAGTAAACAATTCAATGGGTAACGGTTGCGTATCGAACTCAGCCACAGTGGATGCACGAGAGGAGCCCCAACCAGGTCGGGGCACATGTGTGTAAACATATTTTTAAATATAATTATAATTATAATTATTAAATTATAAATATGTTTATAAATATAAATATGTTTATATGATTATATAAATATAATTATAAATATAAATATATTCATAAATATATTTATATTTATAATTTCCTACTTATATTTATATTTATACAATTATAAAGTTATAAAAATAAATTAATTTTTATAATTATAATTATAATTATAAATATAATTATAATTGTGTTTATAATATAAATAATTATATATACATACCCCACATGGAACGAGTCACCAAATGAACCTATTTTATTTAGTAAAATATTTAAATATTATTAATTATATATATAAATTTTAATATTAGCTATATAAAAATATTATTAACTATTCTTAAAAACAATTATTAATTATTTAAATGCATAATTATAAATATAACTATTTTCAAATATATTATTAACTATATATATGTATAATTATATATATAATTACGCCCCACACACGGGTGAGGTGGCTGAGGGGTGAGGCGGAGGTCCTGTGGTCAAGTCCCCGAGCCTGTTTATTTCTTACGTGCGTTGTAATAAATATCGTTTTAATTATATATATAATTATATTTAGAAATATTTTTAATAATAGTTGAATATAATTATATATATTGTCATTATAGAAAGAGGGCTCATCCGTTAGAACTCAAGGACCTAATGCAATAAATCAAAAAAAAAAGTGAACTACAATTTAAATTCAAACACACCCCCCTCCAAGGATATGACCCACCCCATAGCCTCCAAGGATAGACCAGATTAAGCCATCAATCTTTATTTATAGTATATATATACACATACATTATATATTTAACCACTTAATAAATATATTTTAAAAAATGATTACTTTTATTAAAATATATATATATATATATAATTAAAATTATATTTACAAAACTCACATAAAAATATAAATGCATAATCTTCGCATATATTTAAATATAATGTATATGTATATAATAAAATATAGATTTTATTTTCTAAAATATATATTCTAACATTTAAAATTTAAGTTACTTTATATTTAAAATATACATTTATACTTTCTAATATAATAATAATTTAAATTTAATCATTAATATAAATATTTTATGTACACATGTAATTATAATTATTTAATTTTAAATTTCATTTGATTTTATGATGTAAAAATTAAAAAAAAAATGCATACCCGCTCCCCCACATGCATATATATGCTAACACATTATTCATATATATTTAAAAATTTTAATTTAATAAAAAAAGTAGACGTTAATACATTTACCACCACTTAATTTTAGCATGATGAAAATCGCTCTGAGATTTTCTAACTTGTCATAACATATGCCCGTAAATGTACCACTAAAAAACTCTTCAATTTCACCCAAATAACATCATACATTCAACATAATAAAAAAAAATCAATTTAATGCCCAAAACAATAGGTAGGTGAGTTTCCATGAACTCGAATCATATTCAAGTAATAGTCAATCAATTCATTTTAAAACTCACTCTTTCCACAAATAAAGCAACTACTAATTGGCATTATCACCACTAAAAGCAAAATATAAATAATAAAAAACATGACAGCAAATAGGTTCATGTGGATGACAAAACATAACAAAAGTATCCAGCAAAGCAGCCACATAACTCCACAGTACAACAACATAAACCAAGAACAATCTCATTTCAATCAAAAAATATAACTCATGAACTGACCTACAGTGAAGGCAAGATCTGAATTGAAACCTAGAAGGTCAACATTATTCTGTGACGCCGAGCCACTTCGAGAAGTTCTCAAATTCAGCATAATCACTGTCGGAAATCATCGTTTTGTACCACGCCTTGCCTGCAGCCTTGATAGTGGCAGCCTCTTCCTGTCATGCAAATTGGGTTAACCACTATGAGCAAAACACCTTCTAAATATTAACTGTTCAGAAGAGGGGGATTACAAAGAAACAAAAAAACTACTGCGCCTATGATAACCATTAAAACACCTTCTACAAAGATCACTACTCAGGGTTTAAGAATGAGTAAACACACAGAAGATGTCAATCCATGATCACTACTCGGGATTGAAGAATGAGTAAAGACACAGAGGATGTCAATCCAGGAAGATTGAAGAATGAGTAAAGACATAGAGGATGTCAATCCAGGAAGATGATGCTGGAACTTTTATAGAAGCCTACGAATTTGAAATTGGGGTTGTTGGGAGAGAGATCTCAGCTAATTCCGAAGAAACTGAAATTTCCCATAACATTATATTTGACAAAAACGTATGTTATTGATAAATACAAAGCATACAAACCAAGCTACCAGATTGACTTGCTTGAGGATAATAAGCACCAAGACATTGAAACTTTGGCAACAAGCAGGAACGGGTGAGCTTAAACAGCCATGGCTACCCTAACAGTGGTAGAAGAACATCGGATATCAAGATAGCAAGCACAAGCATCTTTTTTTTTTCCAACTCCAATGGTGAGAGAAAATGCAATTTATCAAAAATGTGAACTTTAATCATAGGAACGCAGTGGTAAAGAGTTCAAACGTGATCAGTAAGTAGGAATCGGAACAGATCTCACACCTTCGAAAGTGGCTTCCTCTTTTTTTCGAGCTTCTCCTTCTTCGCCTTCACTCGCTCTGCTTCAGCCAACAGTGCCATTCTCCTGGCGGTCTTTGCGTATGGGTTTAGCTTTAGAAGAATATTCAGATTCTTCAGAGGGTTCTTCTTCAGTGACCTTCTCTTGACACCCTTCTTAATAGGCCTCACCACAGACTGAATCTCGTCAGAATTTATGATCCTGTTCAGATCTGCATTGACCATCTTTGGCCTAGGAAGAACGTAGGCTTTCTTTTCTTCGGAGGCCTTGTCAAATGTCCCGTAAATCAGGTCCAGCTTCTCAAACGCGGATTTGGTCCATATGATGAACCTACCAAGGTGGCCGCCAGGCGCTAACTTGAGGAGATTGAGGCGACTAACGTGGAGCGTATCAACCCCTGGAAGGTTGCG
Organism: Viscum album; assembly: GCA_963277665.1. Lineage (NCBI taxonomy): Eukaryota > Viridiplantae > Streptophyta > Magnoliopsida > Santalales > Viscaceae > Viscum > Viscum album. The sequence continues at coordinate 2,012,508,083 of OY728155.1, forward strand.
AAACGCTTCCACCAGCTTCGATCCCTCAGTTCCATACACAATCAATGGTCCTTTACGACCTATATACCTTCTATTTTTCATTTTCCCCTTACCAGGTCGGATCCCGACGCTGTCCTTGGCCTTCTCAGCGTCGTCATAAGCCCCGATCTGCTTCAGAATCTTGATTGCGGCAGCAGTCTTCTCGACGCTCTCAACAGCGTCGCTGACGACAAGGGGGATCTCGGGGACATTTTCGATCCGATGCCCGCGGGCCATCACGAGAGAGGGGACGGCGGATGCAGCAATGGCCGAAACCATAGCGTATCTCTTCTGCCCGACGTTGACCTTTCGATGCCAGCGGCGCCAAATCTTGGTCGGCGCAAACATGCGGCCGCCGCGGCACATGTTGCCGAACGCACCTTGCCCCGCGCGGTGCGTTCCGCCGCCGGGGACGCGAGGGATCCTAGATACGGCGCGGCCAGTGCCCCAGGATTCCGCCGACGTCTGGTGGCCGGCGCGCTTGCTCACGGCGTAGGGCTGCCGGGTGTTGTTTGAGAGATTTGAGTGGACAAAAGATACTATGTCCGGGCGAATGCACGCCCTCATTACGTCTGGCAGCGGGAGAGATTTCACGGCGTCGATTGCCATCTCCGACTCCAACGACTGCACGGAGACCAGAGGACGAGCAGCGGCCATTGGAGAGGTAGGGTTTTCGTGATTTGGAGGAATGGGCAGGGAAAACCGAGAAATGTGCAAGTAAATAACTATATATATGGATATATATATATATATATAAGTAAAATATAGAGTTTACACACAAATATGAACTATATGGATGTGTTGAGTATATGCCTACATACACACATACATAAATTAATGTGTATCTACATCTGTTTGTGTATTAATGCATACTGAATTACATACACATATTCAAATATAAATACATACATGGATACATGCATAAATATGTATTTATATAAGTACATGAATATATATTAAAACATTTATATACAGTATACATATATAAAATTATGCACAATTAAAAATAAGTACATGGAAAAATTAGTATAAAAATGTGCATGTTACATATGAAGATGAATATACAAAAATATTAATGTAATTATTTACATGTGCATGCAAATCTATTGATGTAATTATTTACAACTATATATACATCTACATTGTTACATACAAAAGCAGGTACATGCTTGCATTCATACATATATATAACTATATACAAGTCTCCATTGAGAAATCTCTCAATGGAGATTCATACCACAAATGTGCATTAGGAAACCTCTCATGGGAGATTCATACCACTGATTTGTATTATGAAATCTCTTATGGGAGATTCACACTTCCAATCCCCGCTCAGAGATTCGTACATGCATGCATCCATACATACATTTAACTATATACAAATCTTCATTGGAAAATCGTCCATGAGAGATTCATATTACAAATTCGCACTAGGAAATCTCTCACGGGAGATTCCCACCGCCAATCTCCCATGCATGCATTTGAAGGTATGCATGTTTATGCTTATTAGTATATACCTCTACATATATTTCTACATATATATATATATATATTGTGCATTATAGTTACATATTAAATTTACAAATAATTGCATTAATGTATACGCATGCATGCATGTGGGTACTTATATTTACATGTATGTATTTGTATACACTTATATATACATGTATGTATGCACGTATATAAGATTATGCATATGCTTATATATTTTTTTAAAATAATTGCATTAATATATACGCATGTGTGTACATGCATCAAAATATATCTACAAATACTTTCATTTGTATATACATATGTGTGTGTGTGTGCGGGCATGCACTTATATCCGTAAGTAATTACATTAATTATATTTACATATAATTTCAATAATGTATATCTATGCACCTTTATTAATATAGATCTATGCATGTTTGCACATGTATACTTTTTTTGAAAGGGAAACATCTTAAATTAATCGTTCATCACCCAAAACAAAGGGAAACAAGCTAATGCAACTCATGAAACCAAGACTGGGCAAAGCACGAAAGACCATGAGAAGCAAGACAATGGGTCACAATATTTCCCTCCCTATGAGTAAAGGAGAACCCGCAAGCGGTAAAAGATTGCACTAAAGACCGAATATTCAGAACTAGTAACCAAAACAGTTGTAAGTCTTCTTCAGACAGAGAGATAACATTTATCACAACCTGACAATCTGACATAAGAATAACATAATTCTAATGCTACTCAATACCCAACTCCAAGCCAAGAAGAACAGTGTAAGCCTCTGCCACCAGGGGACACCAATTGACCAAAGGAGAAAATTGACTCACGACAAGGACAAAGTTGGAAGAGTTTCTAACAACCAGGGTAAGACTAATCCTGGACAAACCATTAGTAAATGCATCCACATTAATTTTAATATAGATTTATGTATGTTTGTACATACGAACCTATGTTTAAATATATATATTTATGTACTTATGCATATGACTATATTAATTTGTATGTATAAATGTATATGTGTGTTTATATATATATATATATATATATTAATATGTATGCATGGATGTAGGAATATACTTAACACATACATATATGTATGTATGTAAACATCCACTAATTATATATATATATATGTATATATCCATTGATTTATATATGTGTGTGTGGGTCAATAATTTATATACACACAGTTATATATTGGTTTAAAAAACTTAATTAGTATTTATAGCGTGTACAAAAAAAATAAACTTTAAATTTATCAGTGTAAAATTTACATAGTACGTATAATTACACATGGACAGATGCATGCACATACATATAATTGTATGTGCTTATATATATATGCGTGTGTGTGTGTGTGTGTGTAAATAATTACATTAATATGTATGTATGTAAATATATTAATATATTTGTGCATATGTATGTACGTGTATACATATATATATGTGTGTGTGTGTGTGTGTGTAATTAGTAATTTTTAACTATTTTTATCAATGCATAATTTTTTTAGTATATTTTGTTTGTATAAAAAAATAACAAGTTATAAAAAAAGTCCCATTAAATTTGCAGGCAATTTCTGAATCTGTATGAAAAAATCAAAGTTCAAAATTACCTATCATATATGGGTCACTATTACAAATTGACCCTTTAACAACGTTCAAAAAGGGCTTTAACAACGCTAAAAAACATTGTTTCCCTCAACGCCATTAAAGGGGGGGTCCCCTTTATCAGTGCTAAACAAAGAGCTAATAAATGTCAACCTTTATGAGCGTTAGTTTAGCTCTGAAAAAGGCCCCCTTTATCAGCACTTTCATTAGCGTTGATAAATGCCCAACCTGTTGCAATGTGTTGTTTGAATAGCAACACACTGCAACAAATACACTTGTAACTTGTGTGCAAATATATAATTTAATTGAAATAAAATTTACATCACGAATACAAAAAAAACACTACTATATGCATTTCAAACAATGTTTTTATAATTAAATTTATAATTACTATCCACAAAACATTTAAAAACATTAACGTTTCATCATCTTTGGAACCCACGATCCCCTTTAAAAAAAGTCTGACCACGGTATTAGTTGCCGAATAAATCACCCCAACCTGATCAAAAGAATCCATATGACAACCCTTCTCTTTAATTCACATTAATACATGATTTATTACATAAAAGTACACATAATACAACCCAGAAGATCGATAAGCCTAGTTTCTTTAGGAATTATGTACATAGAATAATATCTTGAACATTGGATACAACAACATTATTGAAAACTTCCTTAACATGCTTTTAAAATACCATGGCTTTTAAAACTGCACGGGATAATATGGAGACATACATAAAAAAAGGGTGAGCTAAATAGCCCAGTAAAGGAACAAACATGACATAACATGAAGAGAGTATTACATGTTAGACAATAGACATATAAATGGATCATAAAATGGGTGATAATCATAAACATGGACAATAAGATATGATATAACATTATAATATAAAGGCAACGTGAGAAATGTGGAAAGAACATAAAACACTGCATCATAAACATAGTTCAAGAATAACTACTAAGACATCATGATGGAAAAAGTACCATAAAGGAATCAGGTTTACTCTTTGTCTTAACATGACATCTCATGAGACTAAACATCACTCAATACATTGGAGCGTTATATAATTTTGGGCGCACCCGTCACTTTCATTTCATTCTCATGCTAAAGCATGCCACATAGATTATACATCATGGATTCATTGATCATCATAATTTATTCCATGATCAAATAGTGTGGAATAAATACATGTAATTCCATAATCAATAAGTATAAGTGTATAAAGGTGAACACCCTTGATAGTAAATGGTTACAAATATTCAGTACACAATCATTTGGCATGGAAAATCGCAGTGAAATTTCGGCAACATAAGGGGGTGTATGAATGTTCATGGGAGGGATTGATGAGAGTGAAAGGGGTATCTCATCATTTAAACATAAATTTTATAGTAATGGTAATATGGAATAACATATCTCATCATAAGAAAATTAAGATAAAAGACATAAGATAAAGAAGATACTTGAAGAAAGAGGAGAAAGGGAGGATCCCTTACCTTGAGAGTGTGACTCCAAATGCTTGGGAGGAGATTCTTGAGAGCTTGTGAACACCTTGAGAGAACTCTAGAGAGGGTAGGTTAGAGTAAGGATGTGATCAAAGGATTTTTAGTGAAGATAAATGAGAGCTTGGGTGGGTTTATATAGGAAATGAGTGGGGATTTCTTTATTATTTCTCAAACTTAGGTTTTGGACTCTATATAATAAAATAACCAACACTACAAACCTTACCATGGTTTTGACCCATGGTTTATTCCAAATTGGATTTGTTTTCATTATTTTATAAGTCCAAGGTCCTAAATTAATAAAATAATACCCTTGCTGATGTGAAAGTGAGTCATACTCTTAAAGAAATGATTTTAAAACCTTAAAACATACTATAGGTTTTAGAGGATTCATAAAGGCTTTATAAAATTAATCAAATAAACATAAAATCACATTATTTTAAATAGAAAACATATATTTTGTCATGTATACCCTTTATAGTATTTATTTCATCACTTTTGGGTCATTATGAAGTCATAATACACACCGTATATTAATACCATATTTAATTTTTACCTGAGAATTCGACTATCTCAAAAAATTATGAAAAATTAAATGTTGGATAATTTCGACATTATGATTCAAAAAATAATATTTCTTTTATCTAAATAATTTTCTATGTATTTTAATTTTTACTTTTAAAGTAATAATTGACATTTATTGAAAAATGATGGGTTTTTTGACAATAACAGTTTTCAAATCCTTATAAAAATTACATATGAATTCAAAAAAATAATATGATCATTTATATTTAATAAAAATTATTTAATAATAATAATTTATTAAAATATCATTTATTTCAAAAATCCATTAATTCATGAAAATAAATGCCTATTGAATTTGAATATTACTCAAAAATACAATTTGTGTTTTATTGTATCAAAAATCAAAATCATTTATAAAGTAACAATAAGAAGTAAATATAACCATTATTCTATTGAAAATAGAATATACACATTCATATTATTATTTTATTTATACATATCCCTTTAATACTCTATAAAACACCCTAAGGTTAAGGTGCACGACTGTGAGATTTTCATGGAGTGGTTCAACGTACATGGTTTGAGCCATGATCTTGATGAACTTGAACTTCTCCTATAAATGGTTTTTCTTGTGATTAAGTTGTTGAATCTAATCTTGGATTTGATCAAGGTAAATCCCATATATTCTATCTCCCTCATAATCTCTGATAAATTATCTTTATAGGGTATGATCCTACTGATTGAGGTCATCACTTCCTTTGTCCGTGTCAATTGGATTTGTTAAAACCCTATGTTTATACTAATCATATGATCACTTTTCAACGACTATATTATCAGTGGTTATAATGATTAAAGGTCTTTTAAATATTATAGGATATAATAAAACCAAATAAGTTCATGTGTTTTCAACAACCATATTACATAATATGACATTTAATTAAATCACAAGTGGGATTTTATTTATAACAGTTTGGGTCGTTACAATCTTCCCCCCTTCAAAAATTTCACCTTCAAAATTTTCATTTCCCACACTAAAACAGATGAGGTTAACTCTATTTCATCACCTCCTTTGGTTCCCATGTTGCTTCTTCAAACTCATGGTTTCTCCACAAAAAATTGACCATGTTCATTGTCTTGTTTCGTAGAACTTTGTCTTTATGATCTAAGATTTTCACCAGTTTCTCCTCATATGAGAGATCATTATCCAACGATACCACCGCTATATTGAGTACATATAAGGGGTCTAGTATATACTTCATCAATATGGATACATGTAATACATCATTTACTTGATATAGGTTAGGTGGGAGTGCTAGTTGATAGGTCATCGCTCTAATGCGATCAAGGACCTAAAAGTGACCGATGTATCTTGGACTAAGATTTCCATTCTTCCCAAATATCATGACTTTATTCCATGGAGATATATGGAGTATGTGACATCCTGTTACTTGTTTTTATGTGTTTTGAACCATTTATTGGAGTACCTAATGATTGAATCTCTTTGTGGGTTATTTTTGGTATTTTACCGAACATTTTTTGAAGGTTTTTGGGCCTTTGTATGGTTTGAGCATGGTTAAACAAAGTGTGAAACCTGGGTTACATGGTTTCCACATGTTTAAACAAAGTGTGAAACCTGTTGCAAGGTTTTCACATGGTTCAAACAAAGTATGTAACCTGTTTCATAGTTTGCACATGATTAGTACTAACCATGCGACTTGGACCAGGAAACCGTGCAAATAGTAATTAAAGTTATGAAAATTGTAATTAAATTCCCAAAACCCACCTAATTATCCCTAAACTCCTCCCACTCAAACCTAAATTGATTATATGGCCTTTGGGAGCCCTCTAGTTCCATTTTTTCTCCCCAAAAATCATCTCTTGGCGGATTTAAGCACCAATCGAAGCAAAGATCTTCTCTTTGTTATTTTATTCTTAACATTGGATCTCCCTTCTTCTCTTGATTCCTTATCCCTATATGTTATTATGACCTTGTGTTTTTTTGGATCTTGGTTGATTTTATGTGGAATTGTGTATCTATGATCTTTTCTCTCTTCTTTCGAGATCTATCTTCTTAGATCTGGTGATCACCATCAGAGGCGACACATCTCATATTTGTTACGATTGGATTCCTTAATTTCCAAGTAGGTGTTTCTATGATTTTCCTTCATTTTGTGATTAATTTCCACTTTATAATTCATAGATACATGTTTCCTAATTTCTATCATATATTCTATGGAATTTCTTCATTTAATACCTCATAAAATCTTCTCTGACCAGTTTTCCTTTAAATTGAACATGGCATGAATTTAATGGCTATAATGTTGATCTTTATCACCTTTTTTTGAATTGTTTAATTACATGTTTGTTTGGATTTATTTTCAAAGAACCTTTAAAGGGTGTTTTAGAGAAATTGTGGGATTTTTCTTGGTTTTTATTTATTAAATGAACTTCCTTGTTTTTAATTAAATGAATTGAACTATTTGATTTTATAAATAGTTTAAAATGATTGAATTTATTTAATGTCCAAGAACCCCCTTTGAATGATTTTACCCTTGTTTTTGCTTTGGTTTTCTTGGGTTATTTGAAATAAATGGCTTATTCATATGGATATAGGGTGTAAACCCATGTTTTGAAAATTATTTTATCCTTTTAAAATTGTAATAATTCCTTTAAATGCTTTAGGGATGCTTTGAAATAAATGATTATTTTAAAGGCCTTTTTGGAATTATAATGATGATTTGGGAAAGGAAGTGGGTATGGTTACCCTTTTCTAATGTTGAAATTATTTAAAAGGAATTGAATTTAATTGATGATTCTTGACGCCTCGATTGGTACTTTATGATTATACTCTTTTATAATAATCTATTAATGTAACTTTCTTCTTGTACTTCACATTATTAGGTGTTTAAAAAGGGATTATTTAATTTGAGGGAATTGAGGGTGAGAGTGAGATGTGATATTAGGGATAGTGCCCATGTTTGATAAGGATCCCCATAGTGATCCTCATAACTTGATTATCTCACTCATATTATTTTGACTAATCATGGGAACCTGGATAGTTAGATGGGATGACCTAGATATATATTCTTTACTAGAGGAATCACAACCTTCTAGTGGATCCATAGAGAACGTGAAAGGTTTAGGCTATGGATGTGCAGCTGAGAAAGTGGGTGTGCATGAAAATGGTTTGCTTTAGACCTGTGAGACTAGATGAAGCCCAAAAATTAGTCATATTGTATTTTGATTATATATTATGAGGTGGACTCAATATCGTACCTAGGTTGTACCCATGACATCCATATAATTGATATCGATATAGGATAGTATTTGTTATCACCTTTTGGCACCAGAGTTGCCTTACTTGCTTCATTTACAGTTATTATGCACTGTGACTCTATTGTATTGACTCTTGTTTGTCTTTCCATATCAAGTGAATATTCTCATCTTTTCTCGATTGTACGAATTTAGCTTGTGAAATGATTTTCAAATATTTTCAAGAAAAATTTTAGTTTTTAAATGATGAAATGGAATGTCTTACAGGTTTGGTTTGATAAATGATTTTTAAATGTTTAAATATCTATTTTGAAACTAATACTCACACTCTTATTCATACTTCAATTTTATCATATTTGAATTATTGTATGAAGTAACTACATAGAATCTTTGGTGGAATCCTGCTGGATTCTTTAGCTCACACCATGCTCATACCTTTTGGTGTTAGCAACCCTTTATTATCTTATCAAAGGTGTTTTTTATCTCTCCTTACTTTGTGGTTTCAAGTTAGGGTGGCCAAGGGCGGGTGACTTGGGATATGGTGGGTTGTCATGGACCACCAGGAGACGGGTTTTTGGAATCTTTATTTTATTTCTAGTTTTTTATCATCTCTATGTACCTGTTATGATTATATTGATTTATATATCTGATGATGTTTCCATATTGTACTCTGTTATTGTAATACTTTTTAGGAGAAATCGTTCCCAACAATGTTATATTGATGTCCAGGTGCTTGTCACCGACCCGTGGAGATCGGGAATTCTCTTCAAGTTAGTGGTGAATCAGCTCAGGTACCCGTTTAGATAGTATTCCAGGTTGGTTTGTTATAGAGGAATACCATGTATCCAACCTCAAAATCTAGGTCTTAATGATTATTATAAACATAGATCTTTTGTCAACTCTGAGAATCCTTTATGTACTACAAAATGGTCTTGACCTTTTCCACCATTACCTCGACCACTTCAGGACCTAGTAGTTCTTGTTCCCCAACTTAATCTCAGCATATAGGTGTTTTGCACCTATTCCCATAAAGGGTTTCATAGGGAGACATTTGGATTCTTGATTGGAAACTGTTATTGTATGAGAACTCAACCAAAGGAATATGTTGATCCCATCCTCCTTTGAAGTCAATCAAGAATTCTCTCAATATTTCCTCAGGTGTCTGGATAGTCTGCTTAGATTGGCCATCAGTTTGAGGGTGATAATCCATGTTGAATTTCTACTCAATATTTAGAGCATGTTGAAAACTCTTCCAGAACATAGAGGTAAATCTTGGATCTCGATCATATACAATCGATAGTGGTGTTCCATGCAGCCTCACCACTTCTATAATGTATATCCTTTCAATTTGATCGAGTGATAAGTCCTCTCAAATTTCAATGAAGTGTGATGTTTTTGTAAGATGATACACCATAACCCGATAGCATTATTTCTTCTTGATGTATTTGGAAGACCAATGAAAAAGTATATGGTGATGTTTTCTCATTTCCATGTAGGTTTGGGTAATGGTTGCATCATCCCCTTGGATTTTTTTCTATCTGCTTTCACTTGCTGACATACAAGACTTCTTGATGTATATTCTACAATATCCTTCTTCATATTATCCCACCAATAGTGCTCTCAGATATCTCAATACAACTTTGTGATTCCTGAATGGATAGAGAAGGTTGAGCTATGTGCATCATCCAACAACTCCTTTAACTTGGGATTTGATGGTACACATAGTCATGATCCAAATCTTACAAATCATTCTTCATTAACATTGAACATTAAGGATTTCCCTTTTCTTATAGCTTCCAATTTCTTCTAAATTTCCACATCATCTCATTAACCATCCTTTATATTTTCCAAAAGATATGGTTGAACAATCATTTGTGAAAGGATTGATGATGTTCATTCCTTTATGATTCCCATGTCCACCCTCTTCAAGTATAAGAAGATCACATCCTTTTCAATTCTCATAAATAATAAAATTGTCGGATCCTTTCTACTTAGAGCGTCTACAACTTTATTCAATTTTTTAAGATGTTAGTGGATTGAGCAGTCATAGTCCTTGATCAACTCTAACGAACTTCATTGGCGCATATTCGTCTCTTTCTGTGTGACTATATACTTGAGCTTTTTTTAATCCGTATATATTTCACACTTCTCCCCAAAGAGATAATGCCACCATATTTTCAAAGTGAAGATCACTGCATCCAACTCCATATCATGCATTGGGTAGTTATATTTGTGAAATTTCAATTGCCTTGAAGCATAGGTTATCACTTTTTCATTCTACATATTTTATTATTTTCTTGGATTTGGATAATTTTTTTGGGGTTCGGGTTGAATCCCGATTTGAATTTTTGAGATTTTATTTAAAGATGAGTATTTTGGGATTGCCAGTATTTAGCGCATGGGCAGAGCACAGTTTGGAGACTGTGTGGCTATACCCTGGACACCGTGTAGCCTTCCCAGTGTTCAAAATAAATTAAAAATTAAATTAATAATAAAATGAAGTTAAAGGAAAGTTAAAATAAAATAAGAAAAAAATAAAATAAAATTTAAAAGTATTGTTATAATAATAATATTATTATAATTATAAATATAAATATAATAATAATAATAATAATAATTATTATTATTATTATTGGGAATTTTTGGTGGGTTTTAGGCTGATGCGCGGACACCACATGGTTAGCGGAAACCGTGCGGTCAGCCCAGGTAACCATGAGACCGCTTCTGCAATGGGTAGAAGCTATTGCACGGTTCACGCATAGTCTCTTGAGCTATATGGGGTAACCGCGTGGTTTCCCAGAGTTCAAATAAAAAAATAAAAAAAACGAGATAAGAGAAATTAAAGTAAAATAAAGGGGGTGTTTTAACCATGATAATAATAATATTATTGTTGTGGATGATAATATTATTATTATTAAAAAAATTGTTATTATTATTGTTAAAATTGTTATAATAATTATTATTATTAGTATAAATATTATAATAATTATGAATATTAATTATTACTATAATTAAGAATTTTATTATTATTATTGTTATTGTAGATGACTATTATTATTAGAATTATAATTATTATTTAAGTTAGTTTAATTTTTTTAGGGTTCTCCCCTTCCCCCCTCTTCACCCTATGTGTACCAGACCTTCCCCCCCTCAGTACGCCTCCCTTCTGTGCACTAGCCTCTTCTCCAGTGACCTCCCTCTTCTTCCGGTGCGACCCCTACTGGTCGACCTCCTCTCCGGAGGCTGTAGTCTCGTCATCATCCTTCTCCTCCGGTGGTGGATCCCCCTCCAGTATTTTCTTCTTCCTCTTGGTTTGGGGTTCTTCCATTGGTAGGGTTTCAATTTTTAGGGTTGAATCCTAAAATGTTGAGTCCAATATTGATGTTTTAGGTTGGATCTATCCTCTTTTGGGTGCAGTTGAGGGGAAAATGAGATTTCACACCTGTTTTCATAAGTTCATCATCATTTGAGGTAGGAATCCTTTTCACATTGCCTTTAAATTTATGATTTTATTGATTTATTATTTTTCGCACCCTCCTTGATACCTAAATAGTGATTTATGATTTTTATATTAATTTTTCTATGTTAAATGAGGTGTTTTTTAAATTATTTTGAATATGCAGAGTGAAATTTTTGAATTGTTCACCCCACATGTTTTCTAGATAGCCCGGTTGGCCTTTGCAAGTGGTTTATAATTTTTAGAAGCATGTTTTGATCTTATAAATGAAATTGTGATGTTTAAAGAGGATGATTGGTATCTATTAAATGGGTTTATAAATTGTTTGGTTCTAAAAAGGGGTTTTCATAATGTTTGTGAATATGTGGTGTGAATTTGATGATTTTTTACACACCAAATTTTTACTAAATTTCCTGATTGGATTTTCTAAGTAGTTTGTGATTTTTAAAAAAATGCATGATTTGATTTTATAAATGAAATTGTGATATCCAAAATGGTGATTGTTTTTTTCCAAAAAGTAATTTATAAGTTGTTTTGGTATTGAAAATGTATTGTGTATAGTTATTTATGAAAGTTTTGATGTGTGGAAATTAAGGGAACCCCGATTGGCATCTTTGAAATGGTTATTTGGAAAACCCCTTTTTGGGAGTGAGTCTTGACTTGTTGGTTGACTATAAGATGGGAGTGTACTCAGTATGGTACCTCCCTGGTGTGATAATTATTTTAAGGCAAGGGACTACTCCCGGAGGAGGCTGGGGTGGTTCCAGTTTGTGTGATATAGATGATGGCATGCATGTGGCTTTTTGTTGAACTTGTTTGGAACACCCCTTTGTGAACTTAGCATGGGAACATAGCATAGCAAATAGGAATTCTAAGAACCTTTAATGCAATAATATAAGTTATTTAACTAGTTAGTGGACCATAGTAAGGGGTTACTTTGTCATCATTTCTATGGGATTGGGCCCCTCGGTTAGGCCAGGTAGGGCGATGATCGGGCGTCTGGGCATTATGACATCATCAGGTAGGGAATGCCTTCAGGATGAGTCACATGTATAGTATGTTCTGGTTCTCTTATGAGTTCCTATGTATTCTCTAGTTCCTTCGATTCTATTACTGTTAGTGCCATTGCCCTCATTATGTGGACTCATGATCCTTGTGCTTGGTTTTTGGTGTTCTTTTGGTAAATTGTGAAAGTGTGTTTTTGTTAAAAAGGTTTCAAGAAAGATGTTTGAAAGAAAAAGTGTTCCTCCTTTTCTCTTTCTTGAAAAATAAATTTTTCCAAATTGGTTCATTTTTCCTTCCTCTCTATGAACCTAACTCTCCCCCATGTGTGAAGCTTACTTCAAAATTGTGAGGGAAATGGATTTGTGATTTGTATTATTTAAAATGAAAAGTGTGGAAAAACTATATTAATATATTGTATTTCAAACCTGAAAATAAATGTTTATTTATTTAAATAATGTGCATTGGGAATAGAATTATCCGGTCTTACCTACTGAGTTTTAATGCTCATGCCTATAGTATTTTCTTGTTTTTAGTTTCTGCTGTAGGTTTTGGCTCAAGTTCGATCACCTTGGGATATAGTTGGTTGTGGATTGGAGAGTGCCCTTTAGGGTCACATGGAGGTGTCTTGGGTGTCAGGTTAAGTTAGGTTTTTCTGGTATTTTTTGTTGTTTCTTTAATTGTAAATGTAAATAATGTAAAGTTTAGAAATCACATTTAGTTTGGTTTTCCTATTTATTTATTTTTTTGCCTTTGTTTTTTTATAATAAACTATTACTATTGTCCCTTATGATTCCCTTGGCACTTGTCGCCAGCCTGGGAGGATTAGGAACACCTCTCGGGCCTTTCCATAGACTTGCTCGGGTGACCGGTTCAGGGTCGACCCAGGTTGGTTCGTGAAAAAATGGTATCAGAGCGGGTTGGCTCTTTAGAAGACCTTACTTATTAGAGTGCCCATTGTTACTTGGGGATGTAAAGGTAGAAGTATTAGGATTATTGGAACTTGAGGTGTAGGAACAATAAGTACGTCATGAACCCTTTCTCATTCTGAACCTCAGGTTACCTAGGGATGTCCGGGTTTATTGGTGTCTTTTGGCTCTTGTGAATTGTTTAGTGTTGGGAAATAAAAATGGAGTTGGGAAAGTGGTCTCTGTGAGATAGAATGGCCTAGAAAGCCATGCAGAGATAGGTAAATTACCATAGAATTCTCTTTGTGACGGTGGAGTGACTGGAATATAGCCACCAACCATATGTTCGACTCACCCATCAACACTAGTTTCCCCTTATGAACTATTTTGTGTCTTCCTTAATTCTAAAAAAAATGTTTTGAAATGTCTTAATTTGGAATTGTGAAAAGTTGAATTTAAAATGGTAATGAATTTGTTTTGAAAAATGGAAAAGGTTTTGTTTTGAACAAAGGTGTTTTTATGAGTGACCACATGCATGGATATGTAATAGAAAGTGGATGGGTGTCTGGTATGACACGATGATATGCATGTGTGAGGCCCCATGGAACACCATTGGTGGGTGCATAATATTTTGTGTTTTTTTCCTTTTCAAAAAAGTTTTAAGGTAAAATGTGGTGTTTTGATATCTTATAGTGGTGCGACGTGTCCCTTTTATTTTGGGAGTGGTGTTTCTTTTGTGGTGTTTGAAATTGAGAATCCTTGTTGTTAGATTAGTCTTGATTGAGTTCCTTGTTCTTACTGTCTTCACCACGAAGATTTGATGGAAACCCAAGGCGCAACTTCAGGTGGTGAATCTTTAATAAACACTCCAGTTAATCAACCCATAGACTACATCCTTGAATTCTGGAAGTTGAATCCTCCTCTCTTTTATAGTCAAGCAGATCCTATTGAGGTAGAGGAGTGGATGCAGAGGATTGAGAGGGACTTCAGTTTTCTTGTGCTTCCTGAGACATTAAAGGTAAATTTAGCCACCTTTATGATCGAAGGTCCAACCCATAAATGGTGGAAGTCTTTGTCACTAAGCAAGCCCCAGAAAGATCATACATGAGAGTTCTTCAAGTCTTCATTCATCTAATAGTATTTTTCTGAGATGACGAAGGTGAGGAGGAAGATGGAGTTGTGTGGTATTTAGAAAGGTGTTCGATCAGTATTGGAATTCTATCATCGCTTCTTAGACCTAGTTCCATATGATCTAGGGTATGTAGAAAACGATCCTGTGAAAGCTTGACATTTTGAGTTCAGGATCTATTCTGAGCTGCAGTTGAAGGTGTCCGAGCTTAACTTAACCACTTTCTCTGATGTGGTGAGGCAAGCCTTTCATGCCAAATCTGAGTTAGTAGGAGTTCTTGAGATGAAGAATCTTCCACAAATTTTTGGAAGTGGTGAAGAGGATACTAGTAAGAATAATGGGAAGTGGACTGATACTGGTGGTGTTAATAAGAGAATTAAGAGGCCTTCAGATCTCTCATCAACCTCTTTAGGGTGAAATACCATGATTTGTCATCAGTGTGGCAATCTTGGTCACAAGATTCCATCATTACCAAGTTCTCCAAGAACCTACCACACCTTTGGATGCTTGGGTCACTTGTAGTGTTTTTATTTAGGTGTTTCCAAGAGGCATCGTGAAGCTAAACCCAACTCTTTGAAGGTCACCTCAGCCCATCCGTAGGAGTATAGCGATGTTTGGGATCAATTTGTGGGTTTCTCTTTGTAGTGTTCCTTGGATGTAATAGTCGTATATAATGGAGTTTATTTTTCTTCAGTTGTAATAATGGTTGTTGTAAAACCCTTTTTGAACTCCTATTTCAATGGAAGTGTGTTTCGTGAAATTTTGATCTGTTCTTTCTATTCGGGGGTTTCTAAAGCCTGACTACGTGGCAAGAGATGCTTCAAATATCAAATCTCTAGCCATAGGTCCCAGAGTGAAGTTGGCATGTAGTTAGGGACCCCCAAGGGTGAAAGGGATCATTCTCTAGTTTCTGTCTTTAGTGTGGTAGGTGGAAGCAATTTGAGCCACTTGCATAGATGCTTTGTCCCAAATGTTCCTGTTTGGTGGAAAGGAATATGGTGGCCTCGTTTCTCCTTTGTGGTCCATATGAGTGAAATAGTTCATATTTAGTTATACAGAGGTGTGGATATATAGTTCTCTTAATACCCATTTTTTGTACTATTGTGGTTAAAAACCTCAGTGTGGTTGTCCATGTATGAACAACCTTATAAGTCCATCTTGATTTCAGTTTTGGTTGGGCTCATCCAAGGATGGTAATGCCCGTGGGAGTGGTGAACCACATAGTGTCTTCTATTTGGTTTAGAGTTTCATTAAATGAGTCCCTTGTAGTGAGAGATTTGTTGTATGGGAAGCTCCCAAGTTAACCGTGTCGGGTTGTCTATGTCGGTCTGTGTTAATCATTTAAGCTGGTCAATTATTATAGTGGGGAGACCCACAGTGGGTTTCGTAGAGTTACCCCTTAAGTAATCTAGTGTTAGCCTAATCCTTATGGAGGGGAGTCCGTTTGGGCCTTCCCCTCTATTGGGATTCCAGTTCCGTCTCGGGTGCTATCTAATCCTTATGGTGAGGAGTCCGTTAAGGCCTCCCCGTGTCAATAACTCGGTTCTGCTCCTAGTGTTGGTTTGGTGGTAGGTAGCCTCATTTAGAGATATCTAACCCCAAACTTCTTTCTTGGGTAACCATTAGAATTGAAGCGTACCCAACAGTTTTGTTGAATTAAGGTTATGGAAGTATTTATCGAATGTGGTTTGGTTTTTTTTTGTTATTTCAAGCAGGTGATGTGGATTCTGCTTGCCGATGTATGAGGTGTTTCGGCTTAAGAAGTTGGAGTGTGTACGGTGACAGTATAATTTTCTTTGATCGAAAAAATGGAGGTGCTTTCACTTTTGGGGGTAGGTGATACTTAGTGGGGATTTTATTTTGGGTCCCATGAGTTTATTTTTCATGTCCTTTTCTTTTTTTATAGTTTTCTGGCCTCTTCTCATTTTTCAATATTTGGGGATCTCCTTAAACTATGAAGGAGTATCGGTTTTTGTTTTTATGTTAAACATTTTTGTGGATTTACGGTGTTAGAAATCATTATGGTGGGGTTAATTTCCACACCTTCACCTTTGTAATTACTTTATTTTATTATTTTCTTGGATTTGGGTAATTTTTTCAGGGTTCAGGTTGAGTCCCGATTTTAATTTTTGAGTTTTTATTTGAAGATGAGTGTTTACAAAAAAAAATAGTACATTAGAGGGTGTTATTTAGAGGGGGTTATTCACAACCCCCTCTAAATTCATTTTCTGTATAATTAGAGGGGGTTCTGCACAACCCCCTCAAATTGTCGAATTTAGAGGGGGTTTTGAACCCCCTCTAAATTAATTTTCTATAATAATTAGAGAGAGATTATGTAGAACCCCTATTAATCATCAAATTTAGAGGGGGTTATAGACCCCCTCTAAATTTTTTAACATTATTTTTTTAATATACAATTGGATTTTAGAGGGGGTTCAAAACCCCCTCTAATGTCTTTAAATTAGAGGGGGTTGAAAACCCCCTCTAATGTCTTAAATTAGAGGGGTTCAAAATTTTGGATCGGATTATACCAAATATACACAAGAGGGGGGTGAATTGTGTCTTTTACAAATTCTTCATAAGATCATGTTCTTCCCTTTAACTTTAATCAGATGAATTAATGCAGCGGAAATTTAAATAGTAGAGACACACAATGTATAGTGGTTAGGGGAACAGAAGGACCCTAGTCTACTCCACCAATGCTCTACTCCATGAGCCTGGTGATTTTCACTATCTTGTCCTCTTGTCAACATACCATTCCATAACTGAGTACAGGTAGTTGACACCTTTACAATCTAAGGAAAAACACAGCCTTTTGGTTCAATCACAGAACCTACACAACTTAGTACGAGAATTCGATCACTCAAAATAAAAAAGAAGTATTTGTTCTTTGAAAATACTTTCCCGTTGTTCTTCACAATTGAAACAGAATGAAATTGACAGTAGATGGATCATCGCCTTTAGAAATATTGATCTTCAAGAAGAGTCGTTATAAGTTGATTCGGTTACAGTAGATATAAAAATATAATTCTCAACTTTAGCAGTAGTAGATTTACATTAGATCTTCAATGTCGAATGAGTGAATCTTCTATCGTGATTCTTCTTATTCGATAAACAGAGCTTTGTCACTCTTCGTAATCAGTAGATCTGCATATTTGAAAGTCTCTATTTTTCTTTCCTTTTTATATTCATCTATGTTGTTCAGAAAATCTTGTATGTATATATTCTCTGTAAATATATCACATTTATATATATAATAATGATGAGCACTTCTCCTGTAAATTTAGATCCAAAAAAGTCGCCTTATAACTCGTGATATTCAAACATTTGAATTAACAGAGTAGTCATAACTCCCCTTGAAATTTGGCATAAAAAGATCCTTTAAAATTGATCTTTTGAATTGTAGATAAAATGAATTTGAATCGGTCAAAGACGCGCTTTAAAATCAGCTTTAAATCAGGCTTGAAATCAGTCTAATAATCCTCTTGCAGACTGTTTCATAATAATATCATCTTTAATTCTTCGACTCCAAATGTAAGGTTGAACTGTATAACATGCATCTTTCAAACGTAAGGTTGAATACAAACGTAGGGTTGATGTCGCATCCTTCAAACATAAGGTTGACTACAAATGTAGGGTTGATTATCTATACTTTTCTTTTTAACATTCAAACGTATGATAAATGATCCATACTTTTATAAGTTTCCAAACGTAAGGAACATGATCCATACTTTTTATGAAACGTAAGATTGTTTACAAAAGTAAGGTTGATGAACCATACTTTTGAGAAACAAACGTAACATTTAAAACTTACGTACGATTCTTCTTCCATACTTTTTCAATATCCCAAATGTAGGGTTCCTTCCTAACGTAGGGTTCCTTTTCCATACTTTTCCGATAACGTATGGTTGTTTAACCATACTTTTCTGATATGTCATAAAGTATACAACACATTTCATACTTACTCTACATTTCTCCACATAGGGTATGAACAATGTTTCCAGAACATGCTTAAGTAATTCCCGAATATGTAGAGCATGAAAAGTGTTTCCAGAACACGCTAATGCGAATACTTTAGCAATTAAATGTTGTTTTTCAAGAACTTAAATATTCCTTTCAGGAGTAAAAATATATTGAATAATAAATTCCTCCAATATACTTCAAAAATAAAATCATTAGAAAATAATTAAGGGTATTTGTGATCATCAAAATCATCATAGAGATATAGTATTGTTCTAAAAAATCTCCCCCTATTTAAATAAAAATATTATGTATTGTTAAAAACAACACTTGATCAAAAATATCCCCCTTTTTGATGATCACAAAACCCATAAAATAACCAATGAAATTAACTTACAAAATTAATTACATATAGTTTTGAATTTTGAAAAGATAAATACAATATTATATTTAACTTAATTTCTCCCCCTTAAAGGATTAAGATAATGCTTAATATTTCGGCCCCTTTGTAGAAAATAAAAAAATTTATTTATCCAAAATTTCTCCCCCAATAAAGTATAAAAAAATCAATGAAATAATTAAATAAAATGTTGTGTTTATCCAAATTTCTCTCCCTTTTTGTGATATAAAAAAGAATGATAGAATATGGAATATAACACATTTAATGTAGCACTGAATGTAAGAAAATGCTATTATTAACTGTCTGTTAATAAATGAATTTGGATTATTAGCATATATAAACAAAGACAGTAAAACAAATAAAAACACACAAATATAGAATGAAATAATAGTTCATTAAAATAGAATGTAATAGTTATAATTATGATAAACTCAGGAATCAAGGTTTGGTAAGGGTATGAGATAGGGTCTATCTCCGCTGAACAACAACCTTGATTTTAGCGAACTGCTCCCTCAGTCTTCGCATCATTCCATCTACCAGATTGATAATAAGATCTCTATTCTCTTGAGTCATATGAATATCTTCTATCATATTTACTCTGAAAAACTCATGAAGCATCTCTTCCTTATCTATAAACAAAGTTAAATTCTCTGTGAACTGAGTTAGCACAACTCTAATACCTGGTTCACTATAGGTCAACTGGTCAACTAGAAATTTCTGATTATCTAACAAAACTGACAAAGGAGAACTATTGCATTGAAGATCCTATAATCTGTCATTCATACTACTCATTGCTGCTGTGGTAGCCTGAAATATTCTGATTAAATCAGGTGAAGTACATGATCCACTAGCTTCACCAGTCCTGATAGATGCAAATTGTGTATCCATATAGTTTTTGAATTCTGACAGATCTAACTTCATCACCATTTCTGATTTCAGCTTGGATACCTCTGTCAACATCTCTTTATTAAAAGTTTTAACTTCCTGCCTTGAAATTGTACTGCCTTTAAGTCTCTAAAATTCCAACTATTCTTTTTCTAAGGATCTCCTCAGAGAAACATTTTCAGATTCCAAATTAGAAAAATTTCTGTACAACTCTTCGACTTCCTTATTCACTGAATTAGAGGCACCTTGTGCTTGATTCTTATCTTCAGTTTGTACTTGATGCAGTAGTATTAATGGAAAAGAGTCTCCATAGGATTTTTATTTTGCTTCCTCCTGAGTTGGATAGTCCACAGACTATTCCTCAGAGTCTTTTCCAGACTCTTCCACAGAAAAATCCTCATGAATTACCTCTGTTTGAACTTCAGAAAAATTCTCATCTCAAACATCAGTAATCAGTTCTTCCACTTGATTTTCTAAAATAATATATTCTTGATTTTCCTGAGGATTGGCCACTTCCTCACCAGGATCTGCCTTTCTTTTTCAATTGTAACTTCAGCTTCAATTACAAGTTGAGGTTCAATTCCATTTACAACCACAGCCTGTTCCTGAGTCTTAGTTTCAACTTCTGCTTGAATTTCAGATCGTACTTGAGGAGTCACCTTAATTTGAGCAGTTTTCTCTACTTGTGACTTCTTAATAGTAGATTCTATGACAAAACTGTAAGAGAGTAAATATCTTATTTTCAAAACAGGTGAAACAATTTCCTCATTAGCAGGTCTTTTCCTTTGAAGCTGAAGTCCCTCCTTACTTCATTCTTCTTGAGTTTCTTCAGTTTCAAATCTTATTCTTCTTACAATAATGCTCACTCTCGATTCAGCCTGTCCCTCCTTGGACTTAGCAGATTGAGCCTGAGCACTTTCTTCTTCTTTTTCAGATCCTACTGGAAAAAGTTTTCCTTTCAATGTGCTCCATAAGTAACCAACATTTCTCAGGGTCCCAACACCAAAAATATTACTATGATGACATCTAACTCTGGCTTCCACCAGCCCCATCATATCCTTTTTGAACAAAATTTTTGATATGAATCTACCAAATGGATAAAAATTCATGCGGGCTTTTGGTTGACAACAATAATGAAGGTACCTTACCACGTACCTAGAAAAATTAAGCCTTATATCACTCATTAACAAAAACATTATATACATTTCTGGATACAAGATTTTCTCCATCTCAGACATCCTTGGTGCAATCCCTATTTTCACAAACTTCACTAGGATTTTCCGATCTGGCTCCAAGTCCTTTATCAACATATTCCTTATATGAGTAGAACCAAGAATAAAAGACATAATATCTTCAAACCTATGCACATAATATCCTATATTCTTCAAATCAAAATGAAAAGACTCCCTCATGAGGGCAGTTCAGAATCTGACCAATCTCTACAGAGGATATCGAAACATCTCTATCTTCAATATTAGCTACCATAATATCCTCATATTCTCCCAGACTAAATTGTACAGACTTAAAGAAATATCTCAGCTCTACCTCATATAAAAACTCAAACTTATCACCATTTAAGATCTGCTCTATATTTTGAAAAGTAAGAGCTTGTTTCAGCAGAAGATTCATCTGAAATAGCCATTCCAGGTCTATGACCTTTCCTTGCAAAATTTTTCTTCCTTCGGAGTGATGTTTCTTGGAATTTATGGTCTCAGCCTCATCGGTTCTCTTGTTCTTGACAATTTTTGTCGAAAAATATCTAAAGGTTCGAAAGAGGATTAGGGTTTTGAAGGTTCGGGTTCGAATAGACAAAGAGTGGTAAATCACCGCAAGTTTGAAAGAGTTTTTGGTAGAAATAAAATTATTCAGAATTCGAAAGGTTTCTAACAGCCTTGATTCCCATGTCATCAATAATTATTACATAGATTTTAAAAACAAATGAAATTGATCACACGAAAAAAAACTTATTTTGTTTTGAAGAGAAAAAAAATTAATTTAAAAATTATTAAAAGAAAGAAATAGCATAATAAAATAAAACTTTATTTAAAATTGAATAAACCTAGCTCCCCCTTAATAAAATCAAACCTTGCAGTGGGAAGTGGTTTAGTAAAAATATCTGCTAATTGAATTTCAGTACTTACAAATTCTAAAGATATATCCTTTTTAAGAACATGATATCTTAGAAAATGATGTTTGATATCAATATGCTTAGTCCTAGAATGATTAATAGTATTTTTTGAAATATTTATAGCACTAATATTATCACATAAAATAGGCATACTATTAAAACTTAGTCCAAAATCCATAAGAGTGTTTTTCATCCACACAACTTATGCACAGCAACTGCCAGCAGACACATATTCTGCCTCGGCTGTTGATAGGGCAACTGAGTGTTGTTTCTTACTTGACCATGACACTAAGAATTTTCCTAAAAAGTGACAAGTACCCGAAGTGATTTTCCTATCTAATCTACAACTCCCAAAGTATGCATCGGAATATGAAATTAAATTAAAATCATACGTTTTAGGATAAAGAAGATATTGAAAAATAGTTCCTTTTAAATATCTAAAAATTCTTTTAACATCAATTAAATGAGATTCTTTAGGATTTGATTGAAATCTTGCACAAAGACATATTGAATACATTATATCTGGCCTGCTAGCAGTAATATATAATAAACTACCAATCATACCTCTATATAACATGTTGTCAACTGATTTTCCAATTTCATCCAAATCAAGTTTTATATTAGTACACATAGGAGTTGTATATGTCTTGTTGTTTTCAAGTCCAAATTTCTTAAGTAAATCAGAAATATATTTGCTTTGATTTAAAATATTTCCAAAATATTTTTGATAAATTTGAAGTCATAAAAAGAAATTTAATTCTCCCATCATACTCATTTCAAATTCTTTTTTCATTATTTTTGAAAACTCATGACAAAGAGATTTATTACTTGATCCAAAAATTACACCATCAACATAAATTTGAACTAATATAATATTAGAATTTATAGTTTTATTAAATAGTGTTGGATCTTCCATTCCAAAAGTAAAATCATTTGTCAAAAGAAAATAGCGTAGTATTTCATACCAAGATCTAGGTGTTTGTTTAAAGCCATAAAGAGCTTTAGTAAGTTTAAAAATATAATCTGGTTTTTGTGAATTTTCAAAACCAGGAGGTTGCTCAACATAAAATTCCTCCATTAAATAACCATTTAAAAAGGAAGACTTAACATCCATCTGAAATAATTTAAAATTCATATGAGATGCATATGCTAAGAAGATTATAATGGCTTATAATATAGTTACAGGTGCAAAGGTCTCATCATAATCTATACCTTCTTCCTGATTATATCCTTTAGCTACTGGTCTTGCTTTATTTCTAGTTATTATTCCTTGATCATCTTGTTTATTTCTAAAGGCCCATTTGGTTCTAATAACTGGATAATTCTTTGGTCTTTCAACTAATTTCCAGACTTCATTTCTTTTAAACTGGTCTAGTTATTATTGCATTTCTATCATTCAACTTTCATCATCTAAACCTTCTTCTATAGACTTGGGTTCTAATTAGAATAGAAAGGCAGAAAACTCAACAAGATTTCCTATGTTCCTTTTAGTTTTTATTCATATTTCTAAGTCTCATATTACAGTTTCTAAAGGGCGATTCTTTAGGGTCCTTGACTGTCTAGGTAGTACACTTATAGGTTCTCCAGTGTCATGTTCTTCTGGATAGGACTGAATTTTATTTATATCATTTTCAAAATCATCTTTCATGTTCT
Organism: Viscum album; assembly: GCA_963277665.1. Taxonomy (NCBI): domain Eukaryota; kingdom Viridiplantae; phylum Streptophyta; class Magnoliopsida; order Santalales; family Viscaceae; genus Viscum; species Viscum album. Next base: position 2,012,532,013 of record OY728155.1, read on the forward strand.
CAAGTCTCATGTTATCATTAGAATCAAGCTCATCCATTTGATCTGTCTTTTTCTCAAAAGGATTAGATTCATAAAATTTCACATGAACTGATTCTTCAATAATCCTTGACTTTTTATTAAAAATTTTATAAGATTTAGAAGTAACAAAATATCCTAAGAAAATACCTTCATCAGATTTTGGATCAAACTTACCAAGATTGTCTTTGGTGTTTAAGGTGTAAACCTTGCATCCAAAAACTTTAAAGTAATTTACTTTAGGTTTTATGTTATTCCAGAGTTCATATGGTGTCTTTTTCAAAATTGGTCTAATTAAAACTCTATTCATTATATAACAGGCTGTGCTTACAGCTTCTGCCCAAAAATAGGTAGGAAGACTGTATTCATTTAGCATAGTCCTAGCCATTTCCTGAATAGTCCTATTTCTTCTTTCAACAATTTCATTTTGTTGAGGTGTTCTTGGTGCAGAGAAGGTGTGTTTAATACCCATATTTGAGAAAAAGGAATTTAATTATATATTATCAAATTCTCCACCATGATCACTTCTTAATGAAATTGTTTTAAAACCTTTTTTATTTTGATCAGCTTTGAAAAAACTTTCAAATAATGTAAAAGCTTCATTTTTAAATTTTAAAAAGAAAATCCATGTAAATATAGAATAGTCATCAACTAAAACATATACATACAGTTTACCGGCCAAGCTTGCTACTCTTAAAGGTCCAAATAAATCCATATGGATAAGTTCTAGAGGTTTAGATGTAAAATTTTTTTTAACAGATTTGAAGGATGATTTGTGTTGTTTGCCAAGTTGACATGCATCACAAAATCTATCACTTTCAAACTCAAGACTAAGTAAATCAGAAATTAGTTGTTTCTTGGATAATTTATGTAAAGCATATATATTGTAATGTCCAATTCTTCTATGCCAGATCCAGGATTCATTTATCTTAGCAGTTAATCAGTTTACTTGTTGGTTACACAAGGAATTTAAATCCAGGGTATACACATTGTCAGTTCTAGGTGATCTAAATTTAAGTAGTTTATTTTTGAAGACAGAACAACAATTGTTAGAAAAATCAACAGCATAACCATCATCACAAAGTTGAAATATACTTATTAGATTGTGTTTCAATCCTTGTACATAAAGTACTTTGTTGATTGAGACAACTTATGAATCTCCAACTGTTCCAATGCCAATGATTTTCCCTTTGACATTGTCACCAAAAGTGACAAGTCCACCATCTTTTTGAGTGAGTGTAAATAAATTTGATGAGATTCCACTCATGAGCCTTGAGCAGCCACTGTCTATATACAATATATTCTTTTTTCTCCTGTGACCTGCTCCCTGCAAAGACATTTAAACAAGTTTCTTTGGTACCCATATTCTATTGGGTCCATTTGTGTTATCCAGCAAAGATCTGGGAATCCAGACTTGCTTTGTTTTTTCTAAATTCAGCAGAACCAAATAAATTATTTGAAACAAAAGCTTTCTTAATACCACTTATTTGAGGTTGTTTGAAGAAATAGTTTTTAGAAATATGTCCTCTTGTTCCACAATAATTACAATTTAATCTTTTTTTACTAGGAACAAAATAATTTTTGTACAGCTTAGGTTTTTCACCTTTACTGCCAATTCCAAATCTTTCTTTCTTAATAACATTTTCCCAAGAATTTAATTCAATGAGTTTTCTCCTTTGGTAAAAATAAGGGCTGCACTTTTATATGTTTCTACTTCGGTTTGCAGTGTTTTTATTTTATCTTCATGATCTGTATAGTCAATGTTAATTGAATTATACTTATCAGTTAACTCCTTAAATTGATTTATTATTGTATCTATTTCATCTGAAACAGTCTTGTGAATTTTATTTAATGACTTATGATTCTTAAAAAGAGAGTCCTATTTTTCTTCAAGCATGTTGCATTAGGCTGCAAGTTTTTCATTAGAATAACTTGTTTCAGAACTAGAGTCAGAGTCAGAAGAGTAGTATGTTTGTACCTCATCTGTTTCTACCATAAAGCACATGTTGGATTTCAGATTTACTTCTTATTTCTATGAGTCTAATTATGAAGTGCATCTGGAGTATTCAGACACACTCCATGTTACTTTCATTGATTTCTTTTATTTTTTCTCATAATCATTCCTTTTGAATAACTTCTTCTTCTTATCTTCTTTTAATTGTGGACAGCTAGGTTTGATATGACCCATCTTCTTGCACTCATAACATCTGACTTCATTTTCATCCTTTTTGAAAGTTTTTCTGAAACCTTTATTCTTTCTGTAGAATTTACTAAACTTTATGGCTAGCTGAGTCAGTTCTATATCAGAATTTGATGAATCATAACTTTATGATTTCACCTTTAATTATTTTTTCTTTAGCGTTTTTCTTTTTCCTTGAGATGACACTTTTAAGGAAGTGTCTTCTCTCTTAATCAGAACCTTATGCTCATTTGATTCATATTTCATCTCTGATTTATACATCATAAGTTTTCCAATCAGTTTTCTCATGGTTAAGTCTTTGATAGGTGTTGATTGTCTGATTGTAGTAGAGATTCCATTCCATTTAGTAGGCAATACTCTCAGTACTTTTAAAGCTTGATCAACTTGCTTGATTGAGTCTCAAAAAGCTATTATATTATTGACAATCTCTATCAATCTTCTATTCATTTGAGTAATGATTTCACCTTCAAACATTCTGAATGTGTCGAATTTAAGCTTAGCATTAGCATATCTCATTTTCTTGACATTGTCAGTTCCTTTATAAGCAACAACAATAGTTTTCCACATCTCATATACTGTTGGGAATTGAGATACTCTGTTGAATTCCTCATTTCCTAGACCACATATAATTGCATTCATTGCCTTTGAGTTCATATCATATTCTGCTTCAGTAGATGCACTCCATGTCTCAGGTTTTTCACATATTTCATAAGGATTCAGAATATTTTAATATAATTTGTATCCAAGGGTTTTCAGATATATTATTATTCTTGATTTCCAGCATCCATAATTTTCTCCATTGAAGTACAGGGCTCTAACCATGGACATTCCCTCTCTTGTATCAATCATCTTGATCTGTGTATAATCACTTTCATCTTGTTAAGGCTTTATCATAAATCTCAACCTCTGATACCAATTTTTGGATCAGATTATACCAAATATACACAAGAGGTGGGTGAATTGTGTCTTTTATAAATTCTTCTCAAGATCATGTTCTTCCCTTTAACTTTAATCAGATGAATTAATGTAGTGGAAATTTAAATAGCAGATACACACGATGTATAGTGGTTTGGGGAACAGAAGGCCCCTAGTCCACTCCACCAATTCTCTACTCTACGAGCCTGGTGTTTTTCACTATCTGATCCTCTTGTCAACAGACCGTTCTACAAATGAGTACAGACAGTTGACACCTTTACAATCTAAGGAAAAACAGAGCCTTCTGGTTCAATCACAGAACCTACACAGCTTAGTACGAGAAGATGATCACTCAAGATAAAAAAGAAGTATTTGTTCTTTGAAAATACTTTCCTGTTGTTCTTCACAATTGCAACAGAATGCAATTGATAGTAGATGGATCGTCACCTTCGAAAATATTGATCTTTAAGAAGATTCGTTCTGAGTCGATCCGATTGTAGTAGATATAGAAATATAATTCGAAACTTCAGTAGTAGTATATTCACAGTAGATCTTCGATGTCAAATGAGTGAATTTCTATCGTCATTCTTATTCTTCAATAAACAGAGCTTTGTCACTCTTCGTAATCATTAGATCTGTATATTTGATAGTCTCTGTTTTTCTTTCCTTTTTATATTCGTCGATGTTGTTCAACAAATCTTTTATGTATATATTCTCTGTAAATATATCACATCTATATATATAATAATGATGAGCACTTCTCCTGTAAATTTAGATCCAAAAAATCCGACTTCTAACATACGATATTCAAACATTTGAATTAAAAGAGTAGTCGTAACCCCCCTTGAAATTCGGCATAAAAATATCCTTTAAAATTGATCCTTTTAATCGTAGATAAAACGGCTTTGAATCGGTCAAAGACGGGCTTTAAAATTAGCTTCAAATCCGGCTTGAAATAAGCCTAATAATCCGTTTGCAAACTGTTGCATAATAATATCGTCTTTAATTCTCCGACGCCAAATGTAAGGTTGAACTGTATAGCATACATCTTTCAAATGTAAGGTTGAATACTAATGTAGGGTTGATGTCGCTTCCTTCAAATGTAAGGTTGACTACAAACGTAGGGTTGATCATCCATACTTTTCTTTTCAACATTCAAACGTATGATAAATGATCCATACTTTTATAAGCTTCCAAACGTAAGGAACATGATCCATAATTTTGATGAAACATAAGGTTGTTTACAAAAGTAAGGTTGATGAACCATACTTTTAAGAAACAAACGTAACATTTAAAACTTACGTACGATTATTCTTCCATACTTTTTCATTATCCCAAACGTAGGGTTCCTTCCTAATTTAGGGTTTCTTTTCCATACTTTTCCGATAACGTATGATTGTTTAACCATACTTTTCTGATATCCCATAAAGTATGCACCACATTTAATCCTTACGCTACGTTTCTCCACATAGGGTATGAACAGTGTTTCTAGAACACGCTTAAGAAATTCCCGAATATGTAGAGCATGAACAATGTTTCCAGAACAAGCTAATGCGAATACTTTAGCAATTAAATCTTGTTTTTCAAGAACTTAAATATTTCTTTCAGGAGTAAAAATATATTGAATAATAAATTCCTACAATATACTTAAAAAATAAAATCATTAGAAAATAATTAAGGGTATTTGTGAGCATCAAAATCATCATAGAAATAGAGTATTGTTCTCAACAATCTCCCCCTCTTTAAATAAAAATATTATGTATTGTTAAAAAAAACACTTGATCAACACAAAACCCCACTCTAATGTCTTTAAATTATAGGTGGTTCAAAACCCCCAATAATGTCTTTAAATTAGAGGGGGTTCAAAACCCCCTCTAATGTATTTAAATTAGAGGGGGTTGTGAACCCCCACTATTTTATTAAAAACAACTTCCATAATATATATATACATATAATTAAAACACAATATGTAAATATATTTAAATACATTTTATATATGAATATCATATAGAATATTTATGTGATTTTATTTAATTGTATTTATATATATACATAAATATAATTTTATAATCTTATGTACATTAATATAAATTTATTTTTATAAATTGCATTTCATATAATATTAATTATATATAATATAAAAGTATAAACATATTATATAAATATATACATAAATATAATTTATTTAAAAAATATATCATATAAAAACCCAAGCTTGTAGTTTTTATAATTTATAATATAATAATAATAAATATATTTTTAAATAATATGCTCTTGATTTAATATTATATATAATCAATATTATATGATATACATATATTAATGTACAAAATATTAAATAATTATATTTATTGAAATACACATATATTACTATACATAATATTATACAATTATATTTATTGAAATACATATATATTAATATGCATAATAATAAATATATGTATTGAAATAAATTATATAAATATTTTTATAAATTTTATTTTATATAACATTATATAAATAATTGTATAAATTTTATTTCATATATAATATTTGTATAAATTTCATTTTATTTAATATTAATTATATATAATATTAATATTTGTATAAATTGTATTTCATATATATGTATTTCATATAATATTAATTGTATATAAATTATATAAAATATTATACAATTTATACAAATAAATATATAATAATGTACATAATAATAAATATATGTATTGAAATACATTATATAAATATTTTTTAGATACATTTTATAAATATATTAAGTATTTACTTATATATATATATTATTTAAATAAACATGTATATAATATATAAATTTGTATTTAAGTATATAAATAATTTACATAAATATATAATATAAATGTATTTAATATAATATATGAATGATATAAATCATAAAATAAATGTATGGTATTTATAAAACTCACAGATAAATTCTATAGTTTAAGAAATAAGTGTAATAACAATAATAATAAATAATAATATTATTGTTATCACACACACACACACAAATATATAAGTATATAAAAATAATTAAATAAATATATATTATAATCATATTATATCTACATGCAATTATTTGATTTTTAAAATGTAAATAATCTGGGAAAATATAATAGAAAATACAAAAAAAAGAACTAATTTAAATTACAAAGATAACAAAAGGAAGTCCACATAGTTATGCATTGATTATATAAATATTATATAAATACACAAACACACAGTCATATAAATGTATTTAAAAATATATTCATTTAAATTATTTATATACTTAAATATATATATATCTCTTTATATATACATATGTAAATATAATTATTTATATATATTATATAAATAAACAAGTAAATAATATATAAATATATATTTAAGTATATAAATAATTTAAATGAATATATTTATATATATATAAACATATTCATATATACATATAAATATATAGTTTATATAAATGTATATATAGTTTATATGTTTAAATGTGTTAAAATATATATTATAAATAATATTTATCAAAATAATGAATCAAATATATATAAATAGAGGATAATATGACTTAATATTCATGAAAAATCGAATTTTATAGCGGTAAAAATGTGGCTTTGTTCGCTTGTGGTGTCATTAATTCTGTGGTTCAAATCCTTACACAGTCTAATTTTTATAAAAATAACCTAGGTGAACTGGAGGCAGGTGACGGGGCCCTTAGGGAAGCGAAGCGGCGAACTGGAGGTGGGTGACTGGGGGGACAAGGCTGTCGCGGGTGTTGGGGGCATAGGGGGCAGGTGATTGTGGGGCAAGGGTGGTGTCGCGGGTGTCGGGGTGGGTGACAGAGCAGCAACAGCCGGGGGCACAGGGGGAACAACGAGAGGGTGTTGGGGGCATAGGGGGCACAACCGACAGGTGTTGGGGGAACATGGGATGGGAAGGGTGACGGAGCAGCAACAACAGGTGGGTGTTGGGGGCACAAAAGGATGGGGGCGTGTGACGAAGCAGAACATTCGGTGGCATAAGGGACGGACATAGGGGGTGGGTGATGGGGGGTAGGGGTGTGGTGTCGTGGGTGTCGAGGGTACAAGTGATGGAGACAAGGAGAGAGACTGATAGCGGGGGTCCTGAGTGCGATCAGGCGCGCTGGGCAGACACGGGGATGGGGGACAGAGGACGAGAGAGAGACGAACTATGGGTAGATGGGGGGGGGGGGATGGGTAAGGAGATGGGGACGGGGCAGGCTGGATCCAATTAAAAAAAAATAGGTTTTAGGGGAGGTTATGGAAATCACCCCAAAAGTAACCACATTAGGGGCGGTTTGAACCGCCCCTATAGCCCTAAAACGGTTTCGATTCCTATCCAAACCGCCACTAATAAAAGATTTTCAGTCAATTTTAGTCAACATTAGAGGGGGTTTAAACCCCCTCTAATGTAACCGCTGCTAAAGTCATCATGATTTTTGCAGCGGTTCCTCAAAACCGCCCTTAATAACAGTAGGCGACCACATTAGAGGGGGGTAGGGGTGTGGTGTGTAATGACCCAAAGTTTAATTAATGGAAAATCCCTATTGATCCAGTTAAATGTTTCTTTATGAAAAATGTTTTTATAAGATTTCAACTTCTTTAGTTTTACGTTAAGATTTGTGACCGTTAGTTTTATAGCCGTTGAACGGTGATCATCTGAGTAGTATAAATATAAGGCTTTAACGAACCCATTTCTACTCAGACAAAGGGAGTGATGGCCTCATCCAGTAGAATTGCCCCTTTCGAAGCCCATTTGTCAGAGCTCGGAAAAGAGGTGGCGTCTTTGGGATTCGCCCTTGACCAAGCCCAAGCTGAGCTTCATTATGTCAAGCTTGAACGGAACCATCTACGGGAAAAGTGGAAGTTGATAGAGATTACCACTCGAGCGATGTTATCTGAGCCGCCCCAAGAGTCTGTCACCATCGCACACCTTACCCTTAGGTCTTATGCGGCTATTTTAAGGGGTTATGTAACAAATAAGTAGCACCATTTTCATGTACATTATTTTTGTATATAATAATGAATATAATTTCTAGTCATTTTTGATACATTGTAATTAGTTTTTAAAGTACAAATGGTGTTTTTAGTTATTATTTAATTAAGAATTATATTTTATTAAATTAAAGGATTTTTGAATTAAATAATATTTTAATAAAATATTATTATTAATATTAAATTAATTTTTATTAAATTTAAATGATCTTATAATTTTATGAATGCAATTAAAATTTTTATTAAGGTTTGAAAGCCATTTCTGTCAAAACCCGTGAATTTTTTATAAATGTCGGTTTTTATTTAAAAAGTGAAAATTCACATATTTAGAAAATTATTTAGATAAAATAAATATTATTTTTGGAATCAGGACGTCGAAATTATCCAACGGTGAATTTTTCATAATTTTCTGAGACAGTCAAATTTTTGGGTAAAAATTAAATACCATTTAAATATATAATGTGTTTTATGACATCATAATGACCCAATGGTGATGTAATAAAATACCATAATCCTTATGTTCGGCCAATATGTGTTTTATCATTAAAATAATGAGGTTTTGGGTTTGTTTGACTTACTTTTCAAAGCATTAATGGATCCCTCAAGACTTATTCAACACTTTGCCTTTTTAAATTAATTTCCATGGGAGTGTGACTCACCTCCACATAAGCAACCCTAATTTTTTAATAAGTTCGGACCTTGGCCTTGTAAAATATTTTTTTCCTCTTTCCTTTTCCAGAAACCATGGGCAAATACCATGGGATGGTTTGTGGTTTGGATTATTTTAATATAAGGGGTCCCAAACCTAAATAATAAAGAATTCCCTCACCTTTCCTATATAAAACCACCCAAGCTCCCACTTCCTCCTCACTCAAAGCCCTTGGAGTTCGTCCAACCTCTTCCCTACTATCTCTATAATCCTCTCAAGGTGCCCCAAGCTCCCAAGAAGCCTCTCACAAGCCTCTCTCTATCCTTTGGAAGCACACTTCCAAGTAAGGGTTTTTTTCTTCCTTTCTCATTTTTGTCAATTTTCTTTAAGTTGTATTGCCCTTTTAATTTCAATTATGAATGTTGGGGTATGGTTTCAAACCTCCCCCATACTACCCTCTTATTGTTTAAATGATGGTAGACCCCTTTCTCTCTCATTAAATGCCTCCCATGTACACCTGTTACTATGCCGAAATTCCGAAAGGAACTTTTTTCTCCTCTTTTATATTCAAGCAATACTTTTGTATCATGAATCTAAATTCCTTTTCAATTGTTGGGACATGTATCTATATGACCTCATTACTGTCCATTACATGTAAATATGATGAGGAACCCCTTTCTCTCTCATCAACCATTTTTATGAATTCTTATGTCATGCCGTTACGCTGCCGAAATCACACCGATTTTCTAAGCCAATATCATTGTGTAGTGAATACCATGCCCATTTCTCCATCAAGGGTATTCACATTTATGCACATTTACTTATTGATTATAAAGTTTTATGTATGAATTACACATTCCTTTATCATGGAATAAATGATTATGTTTTAGGAATCCATGTTTTATGATCCATGTGGCACACCTATGCATGAAATGAAATGTTTAAGAAGGGTGCGCCCTTATAGCGCTCCAATGCATTGGGTAAAGTATAGTATCATGATACGTCATGTGCAATGAGTGTTGACTCATGCTAATTCAAGTGAAAATAGGGTTTACTCGTGCTTCAAGTGCAATGAGGGTTTACTCATGCTCCATGTGCAATGAGCCTTGGCTCATGCTAATTCAATGTTAAGTGTTGCTGCCACATTTCCATGTTATGATTATCATGCTTTATCATGCCTTTATTTTCATGTTACTCTTATGCTCTATTGATATTCCTATTTCCTAACATGTATTTAACTCCTCATGTTATTCATTGTGTACTCCCTTACTGGGCTTTATAGCTCACCCTTTTCTTATGCATGTCCTCAGGTTATCCCATGCAATGCTAAGTATGAAGGAATGTAGTGGTAATGTAAAGGAAGTTTTCAATTAAGATGTTGTATTTCAAGTTTAAAGTTTTTATTTAATGATCCTAATCCCCAAAGACACTAAACCTCTCTATCTTTTTTGTTGTATCAAGTGAAGTTATATGTAATAAAGCATGTTTAAGTTGTAATAGAAAGCAGGGTTGTCATAGTTGGTATCAAAGGATAGGTTTAGTTATTTTTGGGATTAGGAAACCCTAGTAAAGCCTTAGATACAAGACTAAGTATAATAAAAACATCCATAAGTTTTGGTAAATACTAAGTAAGTGGTTTATCAAACAAATACATCCCTGTCTGGATATGAGCAGGTAGAGGCGGCTCTGACACAGATGTATCCTAGGGGTAAAACCCGAAAACACCGCTTTGAGCTAGACTCGAACGGGAACTGGTGCACGACAACGGGCCTTGCTTCACTCTTGGTTACGACACTACCGGGGGATATGTTTTGATAAATTCACAATCTTAGTATGAACCCTTATTAAGGGAAAAATTCCCCTAAGAATATATGTTAGAAGGAAGATCATGAAAAGCCTGGATTGAATCCTATAGACTCATGAGTTAAAGAGATTAAAGTTTATTTATAAGTCATCAACTTTTGACTTTGGATTACCCTTTATGTTTTACCCCTAACTTTCCTTTTATTCCAGCCAATGGCCGGTAATAGGAGAACTCGGGCTAACAACCATTGTGAAGATCAGTGTGATGATTGTACTAATGAGATGCCCAATCCAATGGGAGCGGGAATCGTGAACTTTGTCACACTTCTCTCTCAGATAACTCAAGTTTTGAATAGAAAGTCGGGTCAAGAGGAACGTTCAACCCTCCCTAAGAAAGAAAAAGTCGCTATCGAGAGCTTCATGAGACAAAGGCCTCCTACTTTTAGTGGATCATCTGATCCCACGATCGCTGAGCAATGGATCAACTCCATTGAAAAGATATTCTCTATCCTTCAATGTTCTGAACAAGAGAAGGTTCTCCTGGCGGCTTATCGTATGGAGGGTGAATCTGATCAATGGTGGACGTTGATCAAAAATACGAAGCCTGAGGAGGAGATCGAGGCTTTGGAATGGAAAGAATTCCGGAAGATGTTTTTCGATAAATATTTTCCGCGCACCCTCCGTCTTAAGATGGAAAGGGACTTCCTTTCCCTCAAGCAGAAAGATGAAGAATCTGTGGGAGCGTACGAGGCAAACTTTACAAGGCTTGCACGATACGCTTCTGGCTTTGTCGTTACCCCCGAATGCAAGGTTGACCGCTTCTTTGGTGGGCTGAAGCCTAGCTTGCGGAAAGCATTAGCGATCCGTGACTTCGACAGCTATGAGGAAATTGTCCGATGTGCCCTCAAGGTTGAAATGGAGATCGGAGAATCACAGGGGTATCATGGGGACAAGAAGCGTAAGGTGGACTTCAATGCTGGTGGTCCGATGGATAAATCCAACGGTGCTAAGAATTTCCAGCACCCCACTTTCCAAAAGTGTGGAAAGAAGCACCCTGGAAATTGCCTTAGGGGGACAACAAAATGCTTCAGGTGTGGAAGAGAAGGGCACTTAGCTGTTAACTGTCAGCAAGAAGGACCCGCAGCTGCAACAGAGGAGAGGAACGCTCCGTTTGAACCTCAACGCATTGTTTAATGCTACAAATGAAAAGAACTGGGTCATTTTGCAAATCAGTGCCCTAATCCAAGGGTTATCGAAGACAACCAACAACCTCCAAGACAGCAAGGAAGAACTGTTGCCATCACTTCTGCCGAAGTGAACCCCGACAACGAAGTGGTGACAGGTACGCTAGTTATTCATTCAAGAATAGCGAACATACTTTTTGATTCAGGTTCTACGCATTATTTTATATCTCGAAAGTTTAGTAGAACAATCCCTGCACCACCACAAATCATGGAAGTAAAGATGTCGGTGAGTACGGAAAATGGGGCAATCATTGCATCCCATGAGTATAAGTCCTCCCCTGTTATAATATGTGGGTTGAATTTCCCGGCTAACCTCATCATACTCCCTTTGGTGGAATTTGATGCAATTCTTGGCATGGATTGTCTTTCCTTATATAGAGCCAACATAAATTGTCGGGAGAGGGAAATCACACTCCATATGGAGAATCGACCCCTGATTCTTTACAAGTGTCAGGAGGAAGATGAATCTACTTTATCTCAATCATCTCAAGCATGGATATTACTTTCTTATGAGCACGCATATCTAGCTTAGATGATTGAGTCCAAGGAAGAAACCACCCTTGAAGAAATGCCTATTGTGAGGGAATTCGCAGAAGTGTTTCCTGAGGAACTTCCTGGTCTTCCTCCAAGAAGAGATGTTGAGTTCTCAATTGAACTTATACCTGGGGTGCTACCAATATCCAAGACTCCATATAGAATGGCTATTTTTAAGCTTGAAGAGCTGAAGAAACAACTACAGGAGAATCTGGATAAAGGGTTTATACGCCCAAGTGCATCACCGTGGGGTGCACCAGTCCTCTTCGTCAAGAAGAAGGATGGGTCAATGCAGCTTTGCATCGATTATCGTGAACTTAACAAAATCATGATAAATAACAAGTATCCTCTCCCAAGAATCTATGAATTGTTTGATCAGCTGCGTGGAGCACAATACTTCTCCAAGGTGGACTTGCGGTCGGGATATTATCAAGTAAGGGTGAAGAAGGAAGATATCCCCAAGACTGCTTTTCGTACAAGGTACGGGCACTATGAATTCATAGTAATGCCTTTCGGACTCACCAATGCTCTAGAAATATTCATGGACTTGATGAATAGAGTCTTTAGAGATTACCTAGAAAAATTTGTGGTAGTCTTTATAGATGATATTCTAATATACTCCAAAACCAAGGAGGACCATGAGGAGAATTTAAGAACTGTACTGGAGACTTTGCGCAAGGAGAAGCTCCATGCCAAGTACAAAAAGTGTGAGTTCTTTTTGAAGGAGGTCTCATTCTTGGGCCATATCATCACAAGCAATGGGATATCTGTGGACCCCTCCAAAACAGATGCAATTGAGGGATGGCCGAGGCCAACATCGGTAACTGATATCCATAGCTTCTTGGGGTTAGCTAGATATTATCGACGATTTGTGAGAAATTTCTCACGATTTTCCAACCCTATTACCAAGCTAACTCGAAAGGGAGTAAAGTTTGCTTGGAGTGATGAATGAGAAGAAAGCTTCAAGGAGTTGAAAAGGAGGCTTATCACTGCACCCGTGCTCACTTTACCCACAAGTGAGGAGCTTTTTGTGGTATTCAGTGATGCTTTGAAGAAGGGATTAGGATGTGTGCTGATGCAGAATGATAAAGTGATATCCTATGACTCAAGGAAGTTGAAAATCCATGAGCGAAACTATCCAACGCATGATCTGGAGTTGGCGGCGGTGATCTTTGCCTTGAAAATCTGGCGGCATTATCTCTATGGAGAGAAATGTGAGATATATACTGACCACAAGAGTCTTAAATATATATTCACACAGAAAGAGCTTAATATGCGCCAGAGAAGATGGATAGAGCTCATCAAGGATTATGACTGTTCAATAAATTACCACCCTGGGAAAGCGAACAAGGTGGCAGATGCCCTAAGTAGAAAGGATCCAGCGATTCTATCAATGATGAGAATTGAGAAGGATCCAATCTTCTTAGACTTAATGAAGATGGATGTGGGAATCATAAAGAAGGGAACATCATCAATCCTTTCACAAATGATTGCTCAACCATCTATTTTGGAAAGGTTAAAGGATGATCAAAAGGATGATGCAAGAATCCAAGAAAAAGTGGAAGCTATCAAAAAGGGAAAATCCTCAGAGTTTAATGTTAATGAAGAAGGAATTGTGCGGTTTGGGAAAAGACTATGTGTTCCATCAAGTTCGGAGCTGAAGAAGGAACTTTTGGATGATGCACATAGTTCAAATTTCTCTATTCACCCAGGGAGCACAAAGATGTATCGAGATCTCTGAGAAAACTTTTGGTGGGATAATATGAAGAAGGAGATCACTGAATATACATCAAAGTGCCTGGTGTGTCAGCAAGTGAAGGCAGAGAGGTAGAAGTCTAAGGGGATGATGCAACCATTGCCCATACCAGAATGGAAATGGGAGAACATCACCATGGACTTTGTCACTGGACTTCCAAGGACATCCAAAGGCAACAATGAAATCTAGGTTGTTGTGGATCGTCTTACAAAGACTTCACACTTCATTGCTATTCAAGAGGATTTCTATTTAGATCAACTGGCACGGATATATATCAGGGATGTGGTACGGTTGCATGGAGTACCACTATCTATTGTTTCTGACCGAGATCCAAGATGCACCTCTAAGTTTTGGAAGAGTCTTCAACATGCTCTGAATACTGAATTGAACTTCAGTACGGCCTATCATCCTCAAACTAATGGACAATCCAAGTGGACTATCCAAACACTTGAGGACATGTTGAGAGCATGCTCAGTGGACTTTAAAGGAGGATGGGATCAACATCTTCCTCTGGTTGAGTTCTCTTATAATAATAGTTTCCACTCGAGCATCCAAATGGCACCATACGAAGCCCTGTATGGGAAAAGGTGCAGAACACCGGCATGTTGGGATGAGGTCGGTGAACGTAAGCTGCTTGGACCAAAAATGGTCGAAGAAATGGTGGAGAAGGTGAAAACCATTCAGCAGCATATCAAGGAAGCCCAAAGTCGACAGAAGAGTTATGAAGATAATTGTCGACGAGACCTTGAGTTTAAAGTCGGAGACATGGTGTTTTTATGCATATCTCCGTGGAAGAAGGTCATGAGGTTTGTAAATAAAGGGAAGTTAAGTCCAAGGTACATTGGCCCCTTCGAGATTCTTGATCGTGTTGGAGATGTGGCCTATCTACTAGCACTTCCACCTACTATGGCCAAGGTGCATGATGTCTTTCATGTATCACTCTTAAGGAAGTACATACCGGACCCTTCACATGTACTCTCTTCTGAGGTGGTACAATTGGAAGATGATCTTTCTTATGAGGAGCAACCAGTGAAGATCTTAGATCGTAGAGAAAAAGTTCTATGAAATAAGACAATGCCCCTCGTCAAGGTGTTGTGGAGAAACCACAAGTTTGAAGAAGCAACTTGGGAGTCGGAGGATATGATGAAGCTGAGTTACCCACATTTGTTTTAGTGTGGGAAAAGGAAAATTTCGAGGGCGAAATTTCTTAAGGGGGGAATATTGTAATGACCCAAAGTTTCATTAATGGAAAATCCCTCTTGATCCAGTTAAATGTTTCTTTATGAAAAATGTTTTTATAAGATGTCAACTTCTTTAGTTTTACATTAAGATTTGTGACCATTACTTTTATAGCCGTTGAACAGTGATCATCTGAGTAGTATAAATATAAGGCTTTAACGAACCCATTTCTACTCAGACAAAGGAAGCGATGGCCTCATCTAGTAGAATTGCCCCTTACGAAGCCCATTTGTCGGAGCTCGGAAAAGAGGTGGCATCTTTGGGCTTCGGCCTTGACCAAGACCAAGCTGAGCTTCATTATTTCAAGCTTGAACGGGACCGTCTACGGGAAAAGTGGAAGTTGATAGAGATTACCACTCGAGCGATGTTATCCGAGCCGCCCCAAGAGTCTGTCACCATCGCACACCTTAGCCTTAGGTCTTATGCGGCTATTTTAAGGGGTTATGTAACAAATAAGTAGCACCATGTTCATGTACATTATTTTTGTATATAATAATGAATATAATTTCTAGTCATTTTTGATACATTGTAATTAGTTTTTAAAGTACAAATGGTGTTTTTAGTTATTACTTAATTAATAATTATATTTTATTAAATTAAAGGATTTTTGAATTAAATAATATTTTAATAAAATATTATTATTAATATTAAATTAATTTTTATTAAATATAAATTATATTATAATTTTATGAATGCAATTAAAATTTTTATTAAGGTTTGAAAGCCATTTCTATCAAAACCCGTGAATTTTTTATAAATGTCGGTTTTTATTTTAAAAGTGAAAATCCAAATATTTAGAAAATTATTTAGATAAAATAAATATTATTTTTGGAATCAGGACGTCAAAATTATCCAACGGTGAATTTTTCATAATTTTCTGAGACAGTCAAATTTTTGGGTAAAAATTAAATACCATTTAAATATATAATGTGTTTTATGACATCATAATGACCCAATGGTGATGTAATAAAATACCATAATCCTTATGTTCGGCCAATATGTGTTTTATCATTAAAATAATGAGGTTTTGGGTTTGTTTGACTTACTTTTCAAAGCATTAATGGAGCCCTCAAGACTTATTCAACACTTTGCCTTTTTAAATTAATTTCCATGGGAGTGTGACTCACCTCCACATAAGCAACCCTAATCTTTTAATAAGTTAGGACTTTGGCCTTGTAAAATATTGTTTTCCTCTTTACTTTTCCAGAAACCATGGGCAAATACCATGGGATGGTTTGTGGTTTGGATTATTTTAATATAAGGGGTCTCAAACCTAAATAATAAAGAATTCCCTCACCTTTCCTATATAAACCCACCCAAGCTCCCACTTCCTCCTCACTCAAAGCCCTTGGAGTTCGTCCAACCTCTGCCCTACTCTCTCTAGAATCCTCTCAAGGTTCCCCAAGCTCCCAATAAGCCTCTCACAAGCCTCTCTCTAGCCTTTGGAAGCACACTTCCAAGTAAGGGTTTTTTTCTTCCTTTCTCATTTTTGTCAATTTTCTTTAAGTTGTATTTCCCTTTTAATTTCAATTATGAATGTTGGGTTATGGTTTCGCACCTCCCCCATACTGCCCTCTTATTTTTTTAATGACGGGAGACCCATTTATCTCTCATTAAATGCCTCCCATGTACACCCGTTACTATGCCGAAATTCCGAAAGGAAATTTTTTCTCCTCTTTTATATTCAAGCAATACTTTTGTATCATGAATCTAAATTCCTTTTTAATTGTTGGGACATGTATCTATATGACCTCCTTACTGTCCATTACATGTAAATATTATGAGTAACCCCTTTCTCTCTCATCAACCATTTTTATGAATTCTTATGTCACGCCGTTACGCTGCCGAAATCACACCGATTTTCTAAGCCAATATCATTGTGTAGTGAATACCATGCCCATTTCTCCATCAAGGGTATTCACCTTTATGCACATTTACTTATTGATTATAAAGTTTCATGTATGAATTCCACATTCCTTTATCGTGGAATAAATGATTATGTTTTATGAATCCATGTTTTATGATCCATGTGGCACACCTATGCATGAAATGAAATGTTTAAGAAGGGTGCGCCCTTATAGCGCTCCAATGCATTGGATAAAGTATAGTATCATGATACGTCATGTGCAATGAGTGTTGACTCATGCTAATTCAAGTGAAACGAGGGTTTACTCGTGCTTCAAGTGCAATGAGGGTTTACTCATGCTCCATGTGTAATGAGCCTTGGCTCATGCTAATTCAATGTTAAGTGTTGTTTCCACATTTCCATGTTATGATTATCATGCTTTATCATGCCTTTATTTTCACGTTACTCTTATGCTCTATTGATATTCCTATTGCCTAACATGTATTGAACTCTTCATGTTATTCATTGTGTACTCCCTTACTGGGCTTTATAGCTCACCCTTTTCTTATGCATGTCCTCAGGTTATCCCATGCAATGCTAAGTACGAAGGAATGTAGTGGTCATGTAAAGGAAGTTTTCAATAAAGATGTTGTATTTCAAGTTTAAAGTTTTTATGTAATGATCCTAAGCCCCAAAGACACTAAACCTCTCGATCTTCTTTGTTGTATCAAGTGAAGTTATATGTAATAAAGCATGTTTAAGTTGTAATAGAAAGCAGGGTTGCCATATGGTGTCACAGGTGTCGGGGGAATAGGTGATGGAGACGGGGAGAGAGACTAACATCGGGGGTCCTGTGTGCGATCGGGCGCGCTGGGCAGACACGGGGACGGGGGATGGGGGATGGGAGAGAGACAGACTGTGGGTAGATGGGGGGTACAAGTAGGCAAGGAGACGGGGACAGGGCGCGCTGGGTCCAATTAAAAAAAGACAGAGGCTTTAGGGGAGGTTTCCATAACCGCCCCTAAAGTAACCACATTAGGGGTGGTTTGAACTGCCCCTACAGCCCTAAACTGGTTCTGATTCCCATCCAAACCACCATTAATAAAAGATTTTCAGTCAATTTTAGTCAACATTAGAGGGGGTTTAAACCCCCTCTAATGTAACCGCTGCTAAAGTCATCATGATTTTAGCAGCGGTTCCTTAAAACTGCCCCTACTAACAGTGGGTGGCCACATTAGCGACGGTTCCCCACAACTGCCTCTAATGCCTTTAGAAGGGGTTATAACCCCTTCTAATTTCAAAAATAACCTCTTCTAAACTCAAATTTTTTTTGTAAACAACATCTAGCGCACGGGCAGAGCACGATTAGAAGACTGTGCGGCTATGCCCAGGTCACTGTGCGGCCTTCTTGGTGTTCAAAATAAATTAAAAATTAAATTAATTATAAAATGAAGTTAAATAAAGGTTAAAAAAAAAAAAAAAGTAAAAATAAAAATATTTTTTTAATAATAATAATAATGATAATATTATTATTAGGAATATAATAATAATAATAATAATAATAATAATTAATATTATTATTATTATTATTATTATTATTGGGAATTTGTGGTGGGTTTTAGGCCGGTGCGCGGACACCGCACAGTTAGCAGAAACCACGCGGTCAACCCAGGTAACCGTACGACCACTTATGGAATGGGAAGAAGCTACCACATGGTTCGTGCATGGTCACTTGAGCTGTGCGGGGTAATTCCTCAGTTTCCCAGTGTTCAAATAGATAAAATAAAACAAAATGAGATAAGAAAAATTAAAGTAAAACAAAGGGGACATTTTAACCATGATAATAATATTATTATTGTTGTAGATGATAATATTATTATTATTAAAAAAATATTATTATTATTGTTAAAATTTTTATAATTATTATTATTGTTATTATAAATATTTTAATTATTATGAATATTAATTATTACTATATTTAATATATATTTTTTATTATTGTTATTATAGATTACTATTATTATTAGCATTATAATTTTTATTTTAAGTTAGCTTAATTTTTTTAGGGTTCTCCCCTTCCCCCATATTTACCATGCGCGTACCAGCCTCCTCTCCGACGGCCATCCTCGGTGACCACCCTCGTCTGTCAGCACGACCCCCTACCGGTGCGACCCCCTCTATCGACGCAACCCCCTCTGTCGGCCTGACCCCCTACCGCTGCGAACCCCCTGCTGACGTGACCCCCTGCTGACCGACCTCTTCTTCGGTAGTCGCAGCCTCACCAACACCTTTATCCTTTGACATCAGCTCCCCCTCAGCTATTTTATTCCTCCTCTTGGTTTGGGGTTCTTCCACAGCTAGAGTTTTGATTTTTAGGGTTGAATCCTAAAATTTTGGGTCCAATATTGATGTTTTAGGTTGGATCTTGCTTCCTTTGGGTGTGGTTGAGGTGAAAATGAGATTCTTCACTAGGTTCCAGAAGTTCTTTAATGTTTTAAGTAGGACCCCTTTGCACATTACATTTAAGTTTATGATTTCATTGATTTCTTGTTTTTCACACCCTCCTTGATAGCTAAATAGTGATCAATGATTTTTAGATTAATTTTTCTATGTGAAATGAGGTGTTTGTTCAATTGTTTTAAATATGTAGTGTGAAATTATTGAATCGTGCACCCCACATGTTTTCTAGATATCTCGATTGACCTTTGCAAGTGGTTTATAATTTTTAGAAGAATGTTTTGATCTTATAAATGCGATTGTGATGTTTAAGGAGGATGATTGGTATTTATCAAATACATTTGTAAATTTTTTGGTTTTAAAAAGGTATTTTCACAATGGTTGTGAATATGTGGTGTGAATTTGATGAGTGTTTGCACACAAAATGTTTACTAAATTGTTCGGTTGGATTTTCCAAGTAGTTTGTGATTTTTTTTAAAAAGGCATGATTTTATTTTATAAATGAAATTGTGATATCCAAAATGGTGATTATTGTTTTATAAAAAGGTATTTATAAGTTTTTTTGGTATTGAAAATGGCTTGTGTATAGTTATTTATGAAAGGTTTGATGTGTGGAAATTAAGGGAAGCCCGGTTGGAATCTTTGAAATGATTATTTGGAAAACCCTGTTTTGGGAGTGAGTCTTTCCTTGTTGGTTGACTATGAGATAGGAGTTTCCTAGGCATGGGACCTCCCTTGTGTGATAATTATTTTAAGGCAAGGGACTACTCCTGAAAGAGTCTGGGGTGGTTCCGGTTTGTGTGATATAGATGATGGCATGTATGTGGCTTGTTGTTGAACTTGTTTGGCACACCCCTTTGTGAACTTACTATGGGAACCTATCATAGCAAAGAAGAATTTTGAGAATATTTACTACACTAGCCTAGGTTATTACACTAGATAGTGGCCTATAGCAGGGGGTTACTTTGTCATCATTTCTATTGGATTGATCCCCTCAGTTAGGTCAGGTAGGGTGATGATCGGGCATTTGGGCGTTACGACGTCATCGGGTAGGGCATGACTTCAGGATGAGTCACATGTATAGTATGTTATGGTTCTCCTCTGAGTTCCTAGGCATTCCCGTGTTCCTATAATGATAATACCATTAGTCCCATTTCCCTCGTTATGTGGAATCATGATCCATGTGCTTGGTTTTTGGTGTTCTTTTGGTAAATTGTGAAAGTGTGTTTTTGTTAAAAATATTTTAAGAAAGATGTTTGAAATAAAAATTGTTCCTCTTTTTCTCTTGCTTGAAAAATAAATGTTTCCAAATTGGTTCCTTTTTTCCTTCCTCTCTATGAACCTAAATCTCCCCCATGTGTGAAGCTTACTTTAAAATTGTGAGGTCAATGGATTTGTAATTTGTATTATTTAAAATGAAAAGTGTGGAAAACCTATATTTATATATTGTATTTCAAACCTGAAAATAAACGTTTATTTATTTAAAGAATGTTTATTAGGGATATAATTATTTGGGATTACCTACTAAGTTTTAATTCTTATGCCTATAGTGTTTTCTTGTTTTTAGTTTATACTACAGGCTCAAGTTTGATCTCCTTGGGCGATAATTGGTTGTGGATTAGAGAGTGGCCCTTAGGGTCACATGGAGATATCTTGGGTGTTAGGTTAAATTTGGTTTTTCTGGTATTGTTTGTTGTTTCTTTAATTTTAAATGAAAATAATGTAAAGTTTGGAAATCATATTTAGTTTGGTTTTCCTGTTTTTTTGCCTTTGTTTATTTTATTGGGTAAAACCATTCCCATTGTCCCTTATGATTCCCTTGGCACTTGTTTCCAACCTGGGATAATTGAGAATGCCTCTTGGACCTTGCCACATATCAGCTCGGGTGACTGGTTCAGAGTCAACCCAGGTTGGTTCGTGACACATATCCTAAGACCTTCTTCGAAGCATCATTGAATACCATGAAAATTTCGCCACTTGTGGGTAGTGTGAGTACAAGTACATTGATAAGCCTATTTTTCAACTCCTTGAAGCTCTCTTCACATTCATCATTCCATGAAATCATGACCCCCTTATAAGTTATCTTGGAAAGTGGATTTAGAAATTGTGAGAAATTTCTCACAAATCGATGATAATAACCAGCTAATCCAAGGAAACTACAAATATCTTTCGCAGACATTGGCCTTAAACATCCTTAAATTTATTCTTTCTTTGAAGTGTCCAATGATATCTCATTTATTATGATAATATTCCTTAATAATGAGACTCTCTTCAACCATAAATCACATTTTTTTTACTTATAATGAAGCTTATCCTTTCATAAGGTCTTTAACGCAATGCTCATATGCTCCGCATGATCCTCCTTGATTTTGAAGTATATTATAATATCATCTATAAATACTACCAAAAATTTTTCAAGGTAATATATGAAGAATATATTAATTAAGTCCATGAATCTTTATAGAGAATCAATGAGTCCGAATGGAATTAATTTGAACTCATAGTTCCCATACCATGTATGAAAAGCAGTCTTGGGGATATCATTCTTCTTCACCCTAACTTGGTAATACCCCGACTGTAGATCAACCTTGTAGAAGTATTGAGCTCCATGTAGCTCATCAGAAAATTCATCAATCTGTGGTATAGGATACTTGTTCTTTATCGTGGTCCTTTTTAGCTCACGATAATCAATTCAAAGGTGAATTTACCCACACATCTTCTTAACGAAGAGGATTGGTGCACCCCATGGTGAAGCACTTGGGCATATGAACCCTATATCTAGATTCTCCTATAGTTGTTTATTTATCTCCTTCAGTTCCACAACATCCATTCTATATAGATACTTGGATAATGGAAATTCCCCATGTATAAGATCGATTAAAAATTCAACCACTCAACTAGGAGGAAGACCAGGAAATTCTTCGAGAAACACATCAGTATATTCCCTCACAATGGGCATGTCTTAAAGGATGATCCTTTCTTTAGACTCAATAATTTGAGATAGATATTCTTTATCACAGGGCAATAATATCCATGCTTGAGATGTTGGTGCTAAATAATATTCATCCATCTCCTTGCATATGTACAGAATCAACGGATGATTCATGATACAGAGAGTGATTTCCTTCTTGTTGCAATTTAAGTTGTATCTATATAGATAAATCTAATCCATGCCCATAATTGCATCAAATTATACTAAAGGGATTATCACAAGGTTTTTCTAGAAGTTCAACCCACAAATTTTAATAGCGGAGGAGTTATATACTTGTGATGAAATAATTTCCCCATTTTTCGTTTTCACCGACAACTCTACTTCCATGATTTTTATTGGTGTTTGAATAGTTTTACTAAAATTTCATGATATTAAGGAATGTGTAGAACCAGAATCAAAAAGTAAATTCTCTATTCTTGAATAAATAACTAGATTACCTGTCAGTACATCATTGTCAGGATCCACCTCATCAGTTATGATGGAAAAATATCTCCCTTGCTTACCTTAGAGGTTGTTGGCTGTCTTTGAAAACCCTTGGCTTAGTGTATTGGTTTAAGAAGTGTCTCGGTTTTTTGTAGTTGAAATAATAAACAATTCACTAAGGGTTTACTGGAGAATTATTTTTCTCCATCATATTAGTGGGATTCTCCTATTAGCAATTTCTAGCTAGGTGTCATTACTTCCCTCACCTAAAGAATTTCATTATTTCCCTTAGGAAATTTCTAGGGTGTTTATTTCCACAACTTTGACAAGTGGTATGTTGAAATTTCTTAGCACAATTATATATCTAAATTATAATAATATAATTAAACTCAAATTTCTTATTCTTATCCCCATGATAGCCTTGATATTTTCTGATCTCCATTTCAACTTTGAGGGTACATCGGACAATTTTCTCATAGTTATCAAAGTTTTGGATTTCCAGGGATTTTCATAGACTAGGTTTTATCCCACCAAAGCAGCAGTCAACCTTGAATTTGGGGGTAACAACAAAGTCAAAGGCATTTCATGCAAGTATTGTGAAGTTTTCTTCATACTCCCTGATATATTCTTCATCTTTTTTCTTGAGAGAAATGAAATCCATTTACATTTTAAATCAGAGAGTTAGAGGAAAATATTTATCTTTTTTTTTTCATAATTCCTTCTACCCCATCATTTTGATCTCTTCCTTAGGCTTCGTATTTTTTTTTATCAATGTCCAACACTGATCAAATTCTCCCTCTATACAATAAAAAACCAGTAGGACCTTTTCTTGATCTAAACATTGAAGGATGAAGAATATTTTATTAATGGAGTTGATCCATTATTCTGTGATTAAGGGATTAAATGATCCATTTAAAGTCGAAGGCCTTTTTCGCATAAAGGTATCAATTACAGCTTGTTCTTTATTATAGGGATTTGGAAACTCCTCCTGACCTAGGTTTTTATTTATAACCCGAGTCATCTGAGAGAGTATCATCATAAAGTTTGCGATTCCTACTCCCACTAGGTTGGTCATCTCATTAGGGTAGTCATCACATTGCTCGTCACATTGGTCATTTACCCAATTCCTCCTATTTTCGAACATTGGCTAGAATAAAGGGAAAATTAGGGATGAGTATTTTTAAACTATTAAACACATAAATGATAATACAATTAAATTAAAGTGATAACTTATAAATTATATGTATTTCCTTAACTTATGAATTTCTAGGATTCAATATATATTATCCATGATATATTTCCTAACATATATTCTTATGGATATATTTTATTCCCTTAATAATGCTTCATAATGATCTTATGAATTTACCAAATTACATTCCTTGGGAGTGTCAAAACAGGTGTGCAGTAAGGCCTATTATCGTGCACTAGTTCCTGGTCGAGTCTAGACCAACGTGGTGTTTTTGGGTTTTACACCCATGTACATTTGTGCCAGATCCACATCCACCTATAGTATACAGACATGGATCTATTTGATTGATAAACTAATTAATATATACTTACCAAAATTTAGGGATGTTTTATTATACTCAGTCTTATCCCTAAGTCTTTCTCTATAATTTTCCAATCCTAAAACCAAAAATAACTAAACATTTTCTTTGATACCAACTATGAAAACCCTTCTCTTTATTACACATTAATACATGATTTATTACATAAAATTACAAATAATACAACTCAAAAGATTTAGAATTATAGTGTATTTGGGAATTAAGTACATATCATAACATCTTGAACATGGGATACAACAATATTATTGAAAACTTCCTTAACATCCTTCTAAAATACCATAGCTTTTAAAACTACATAGGATAACATGGGGACATAGATAAGAAAGGGGTGAGATAAATAGTCCAGTAAGGGAATAAACATGTAATAACATGAATAATGTAATAAATTTTATACAATAGGCACATAAATGGATCATAAAAGGGGTGATAATCATAAACATGAACAATAAGACATGATACATGATGATAACATAAAGGCAACATGGGAAATGTGACAACAACTTAAAACACTACATCATAAACATAGATCAAGTATAACTGCCAAGACATCATGATGAAAAAGTACCATAAAGGAATCCGGTTTACTCCCTATCCCAACATGAAGTCTCATGAGACTAAATATTACCCAATTCATTGGAGTTCTATATAATTATGGGTGCACCCGTCACTTTCATTTCATTCTTATGCTTAAGTGTCCCATATAGATCATACAAAATGGGTTCATTCATCACCATAATTTATTACATGATCAAGTAGTTTAAAATAAATAAATTTAAGTACCTAATAAATAAGTATAAGTGCATAAATGTGAACAACCATGATATGAAATGGGTATGGGTATTCACTACATAATCGTTTGGCATAGAAAATCACAGTGAAATGTCGGCAGCATAACGGGGCTGTATGAATGTTCATGGGAGGGATTGATGAGAGTGAAAGGGGTATATCATAATTTAGATATAAATTGTATAGTAAGTGTAATATGTAATAACATATCCCAACATAAGGAAATGAAGATAAAATATATAAGATAAATAAGATACTTGAATAAAGAGAAGAAAGGGAGGATCTCTTACCTTGATAGCGTGACTCTAAATGCTTGGTAAGATATTCTTGAGAGCTTGAGGGAACCTTGAGAGGCCTCTATAGAGGGTAGGAAAGATTAATTATGTGATCCAAGGGTTTTGAGTAAATATAAATGGGATCTTGGGTGGGTTTATATAGTAAATGAGTGGGGATTTCTTTATTATTTCTCAAACTTAGGTTTTGGAATCTATATAATAAAATAACCAAAACCACAAACCTTCCCATGTTTTTTCACATAATTTCTAGAAAATGGGAGTTTTTTTAATTATTTTATAAGTCTAAGGTACAAACTTAATAAAATAATAACTTTGCTGATGTGGAAGTGAGTCATACTATTAAAGAAATAATTTTAAAACCTTAAAATATGCTATAGGTTTTGGAGGATTCATAAAAGCTTTATAAAATTAATCAAATAAACATAAAATCAAATTATTTGATATTGAAAACATATATTTGTCCATAGGTACCATCTATAGTATTTATTACATCACTTTTTCATCATTATGAAGTCATAATACATGTCGTATATTAATATCGTATTTAATTTTTACCTAAAAATTCGATTGTCTCAAAAAATTATGAAAAATTAACCATTGGATAATTTTTAAATTTTGATTTAAAAAATAATATTAATTTTATATAAATTATTTTCTAAATATGTTAATTTTCACTTTTAAAGTAATAATCGACATTTTTTGAGAATTGTTGGGTTTTTTGACAATAACAATTTTCAAATTCTTATAAAAATTAAGTTTTAATTCATAAAAATTATATGAACATTTATATTTAATAAAAATTATTTAATAATAAAATTTTATTAAAATATTATTTATTTTAAAAATCTATTAATTCATGAAAATAAATTCTTTAATTGAATTTGAATATTACCATAAAATACAATTTATGTTTTATTGTATCAAAAATAAAAAAGTTTATAAAGTACCAATAAGATGTAAATATAGCCATTATTATATTGAAAATATAATATACATATTAATATTATTATGGTATTGATACATATCCATTTAATACACTAGTAAACACCTCAATGGTAAGGTTTGCAACTGTGATATTTTCATGGGGTGGTTTAGCGTACATGGTTTGGGCCATGATCTCGATGAGCTTGAAATTCTCCCGTAAACAGTTTCACTCATTCTTAAGTTGTTGGATCTAAGTTTGGGCTTGATCAAGGGAAAATCCCAAATATGCTATCTTCCTCATAATATCTAATAAATGGGATTCATAGGGCATGATCCTACTGGTTGAGGCTATCACTTCCTTTGTCTGTGTAAATTGGATTTGTTAAAACCCTATATTTATACTAATAAAATTATCACTATTCAAGGGATATATTAGCAATGGTTATAATTCTTAACATTATTTTAAATATGATAAGATATAATAAAACCAAATAAGTTCATGTGTATTCTATAATAATATTACATAATATGACATTTAATTAAATCATAAGGGGAATTTTATTCATAACAGTTTAGATCATTACAATACACCTATATAAGAAAAAAATATTAAGTTATTAATACTATAAAGATATAAATTAAACATAATTATGAAATAATACATTAAAAAAATGTGAATTTTAAATAAAAAGACACACTTGGAGTTATACCGATCATGCCATGCGTCATATTGAGGGGTGGTTGATTCATACACATCACAAATGACTTATGTATTGTTTTTCTAAAGTATCAAAACAATACGAATGCATTTTCTTGGTTTCTAGTATGTCACTTGTTCTTTTTACTAAAATTAATGTCAATTTTAAATAAAAATACACACTTGGTGTCATAACAGTCACACTTTGTCTCAGATTTAGGTGCAATTGATTCTTACATGTCAAAAATGACTTATGGATCGTTTTTCTAAAGTATCAAAACAATTTGAATGTTTTTTCTTAGTTTCAGTATGTCACTTGTTATTTTTACTAAAATTAATGTCAATTTTAAATAAAAAGACACATTACCATGCATAAGATTGATGTGAGGTTACTTCATACATGTCAAAAATGACTTATGGATTGTTTTCCCAAAGTATCAAAATGATATGAATGTGTTTTCTTAGTTTTGAGTATGTCACTTGTTCTTTTTACTAAAATAAATGTTAATTTTAAATTAAAATACACACTTGGAGTCATACCTATAGAGACTTGTTTTTTTCCTTATAATAATTTGAAATATTTATATATATATTTATAGAGCTAGGTGCCAAGACGACATGCAATTTCGAGTCCCGATGTTCCCATAATTAATTTTATAAAAATGTTAAATATATTTTATATTAAGTGAATGAAATTTATTAAAGAAAATTTGATAAATCTTAAACAGAAACTCGGATCAATAATACTAGACTGCAGTTGAGTTTTGAACACATTTTTTACCCTATGAATGACCTAAAATAGGTTGTTATAGGGTGTTCGGATCTCTCTCCCATTGGTGGTATGTTCAGTGAATTAATTAATTAATTAATTCATTAATTAATTCATTCATTTGACCTAAACTATTTTTCCTACAAACACAACATCATTGAGAATTTCCCAGAGTTATCCTCATAATCCTAGAATCACTAATGATGGCCTTCCTCTATTTCTATTTGAGAATCACCTCAGACTATGATAAAACGTCATATCAGAGGATATCATAGTGTAGAGAACATAAATACTTCCTTTAATAATTGGTGAACATGTTCTTTGATGATGAATGATCAAATATCTAGGTAGATTTCATCAACTTTTTGTTTATTCCCCCTTTTATTAAATTGATTGAGCATATCAATCCATTTCTTGGATATACACCAATTACATCCTTTTTATGCGCCCGTTTATTGATTAAATTGATTAATTCCATTGGTTTTATAACCCTAGTTATCCCCATTCTTGATATTTGGCCAAGAAAATTTGGAAATGATCCTTAAAACTTTTTCCTTGTACCATTCCCCCTCAATTTCATCGCGTTATTCATTGGTTGGATCCCATAGTCCCAGTTCGATGTTGTCGGGGGGTATCGAGCCCGATCGGACCCTTGGAATCATGAGAGATTCATGAGTGAGGGATGGATCAATGAATTAGGCACAGATCTAGGATATTTTTAGGTTTTGGATGATTTTTAAATGGTAAGTGGCCGAATCATTGAAGGTGGAAGGATCAGTGGCGAGAGATTTGTGCGACGAACCCCCTCAAAATGACGGGATCCAATTTCTGATGAACGATTACTAGAAAATACGATCCATGGACAAATACACTATTTTCAAGAAAATTAGAGGCTCGATTTGAAGGCAGAAGACTTTAATTGAGGTGTGGGAAGAAAATATGAGAATCTATGAAAAACCCGACTACACGCCATGTAATACGATGAACACACGACATGTAGCCCCTAGCTGTGGAAACTAGGGTTTGGAAATCTATAAAGATGACCTGACAAGTACCTCTTCTATACACCATGTACCTAATCCCTGGATGGAAGATCCATATGGAGGAGCACATGGATGACACCTCATGTATGAGTATATGGCCAGGCACATGACCATGCACCGAAGTACATGGACATGAGGTCAAGTACACAGATACAAAAAAAAGGACATGGATCGATCCGGGATAGTTTAGACACACCGTATAGTCCACCTACATGACATATACTTCTATATGGATTGGGATCCATGTGATGGATAGGGTTACGACCAGGTAGTGGAGTGGGACCACATGCCATATGGGTCCCCTCACATGTTGTGTACCCCCTTAGATCCTTTTGAGAAAACTCCAATCTTTCATATCTCCTTCATTTGGACTTAGATTTTATCCTGTGAGTATCCCATCCTAAGTTTTTTTTCCACATAAAATGTGATGGTTCCCTTTTCTGTGGATTTCAAGATACGATGTAAAATTTTATAGGCACAAAGCTTATTTTAGGCGATGCCTGATGATGGTAATGATTAGACGAGATCACTAGAGGCACCCTATAGAGTGTAACCCCCCATCAGTATGGGTGTGAGTCCTTTAACTTTTTAGTGGAACCCCCTATTGAATAAGGAATGGGTCCTCGTTGACCAGAGTGGAACCCCCTTTCATACCAAGGCGTGGGTCCTCAGACTATAGAGTGAAACCCCCATCAGTATGGGCGCGAGTCCTCTACCTTTCGAGTGGAAACCCCTATTAGATAGGGCGTGGATCCTTGTTGACCAAAGTGGAACCCCTTATTTACCAGAGTTTAGGTCCTTGACCTATAGAGTAAAACCCCCCATCAGTATGGGTGCGGTTCCTCTACCTTCTAAGTGGAACCCCTAACAGATAGGGCGTGAGTCCTTGTGACACCAGAGTGGAACCCCCATCAGTTTGGGAATGGGTCCTCTACGAATAATTACAGAGTAGAAACCCTCTGACGCACTAGGGTATAGGTTCTCTACTTGGATTTTGTTACCCCTTGACTGTGTGTCACAGTGGTGAGGTATGGGCCTTCATACGATTACTTCTGGGCTGACGCGTGAGATTTTGGATATTGTTGATGGAATTTTGGAACTATTGATGAATCTTCTTCTTAGTATGATCTATGATATGTATATAACATTTATCTCTCATTTGGTATTCTTTTGACTGAGCAAACACACACACACACCTACATCCATACCATTGGATTTGGTTACTCTCTTTCCATGAGATGTGAAGATGCAGAAGGTATGCCACATGCTTTCTGTGTTTAGCTTCTCATGGTTGTATGAGTTTACTCTCCTAATATAGGTGGAAAAAACTCAACGTGTATTCCATATACACACCATGTTGAGCCCCTTGTTTTTGGATGAGGTTACTCTCTCTCTTGGTTTGGGTTGAGCTGTTCTCTTTCACTACATTCTATATACTATTATACTGTATTTCTATTTCCTATTGTATATATTACTACCCCCCCTTTTCATCTCTTGGGGTGTCCTATGGGTATTTATATACTCACCCCTGCATGGGATTTTCCCACACATGTTGTGTCTTATGCATACGATAGACAGGTCAATGGTGACTTCAGAGGAGCTTAGGGATACCTAGTATGAATCGCTCACGATGTTTGTAGCTTAGAGATCAAAATCTGGGCTCTCTCAGTAGTTTACTTTACATTTTGGTCTATTTGGGACATATTTATAATTGGGCATGTATTTTTTCTACTTTACTTTTTAGTTTTCACTGTCATACTCTTGTATACCCTAGAGATTTTTCATGCTTGGTTTACTTTCTAGATGTTACATATTTTTATTATTATTCCTCTACACTTCTGTATTGAGATGTTCAGTTGTGTTCATACAGGTACATTATCCAAAGGCCTATCATTTAAGATATTCCTTTCAGTGCTTGTCACCACCCCTAGACTATGGAGGTAGGCTTGGGGTAGTTGTGGCTCGAGCCCCAATTAGGGTCGGGTCGTGACAGATTGGTATCAGAGAAGTTCATTCCTTGGGATGATTTTTTGGAGTAGTCCCTTTATGAGTATTTGGTTGGTATTAGTGAAATAGTTTCAAGGTATCTCGAGTGAGGCTCTCAGTCTATGGAATCTAGTGATGGTGCGGGCGACCAACGCACCCATTCACCGAGACCTTAACTACTGGCTTGTCAACTCAGAATATCGAGAAATTGGTTGTAGGGATCAATGGTACATGTATCATATAGGTTCAAGTCTTTGACTATCCTTCTTGAGTCATCTCCCCAATTTTGTTATATATATATATATATTCTCATCTGACCGTGGTATATCTTGATTAAATTTCAGGATGCCTCCATGATGACAGCCAGCCGGGATACCAATTCTAGATCATGACGATGATATGATGAGCGAAGATGCCTCATTTTAGGGTCTATCCCATGATATTATCCCTCTAGGTGGGTAGGTAACAACACCTAAACTTGTTGAGCAACATATCATCCCAGCAGAGCAAGTTGAGAATGCATATAGACTTAGTGTGCTCCACAAGTTACAGTGCCATAGGTTGCTGAGGTTCCATGATAATCCGGATCCTTAGGTATCATAGGATTGGATAGAGTTGGTGGTATATGTCTTCAAGAATATCCAGACACTGACAAAATCCGGTGGTTTCACTGGTAGCTATCCTTTTCCATGGAGCAGTTGGGCACTGGTGGAGTCTTGTTACACAGATGCATGATGAGTCAACACTCTCGTGGCCTGACTTCTAGTATATGTTCTATGAGGTGTACTACCCATACTATTTGTGATAAAATTAGATTCATGAGCTTATGGAGCTACAATAGGGAGGGATGACAGTGGCTGAGTATGCAACAAGGTTCACAGACCTTATCCAGTACTCCATTGACATGATCCACGATGGATACTTCTGAGCACAGAAGTTTGAGCAGGGACTCCATAGAGAGATCTGTGATAGTGTGGTGACCTTGTGAATCCCCACCTATGACAGGGTGCTAGAGCGAGCACTAGTGATAAATATATTTTAGTCAAAGGGAATCCAGATAACTATAGATGATAGTGGGTGTCACAGAGCTGAGGCGTCTTTAGAAGTTGACAGGCGCCAGACGATGGGATCTCGATGTAGGATACCTCCCTATGATCAGACTAAAGCATGTGGTTTGGGTAATCATAGAGCACCAGGTTATCTCAGAGAGGGTCAGTTCTATGCTTGTGATGGATGAGGTCACATTTCATGAGACTTCCTGACCAGACGTGCTGAGGAGCACAGACAGACAACTGGCAGACTTCGATGGTAGAGGTAGCACCGTGATCAGGGATCTCCCAATTGAGGGAATGGTGGCCCCCCAGGGAGGCGGTGATGGAAGAGGAACATGAGGATCTATATGTGGTGGAAAATGCTATGATATCCTTCCACCACCACCACCAGGTGGCCCATGTTAGGCTCAGGGAGTTGGCAGTCGAGGTTGCAGATAGCTGCATGTTCTGGAGGCTTATGACCCCAAAACGCATGATATGATTAGAGGTATGATCTATGTTTATTATACTCTCTTCAGTATTAGTATACATAGTTTACAGTCATTCCTTCATCTATATACTTCTGTTTCAAGATCTAGAGATCCCATTTGAGGTGCTATCCCACAAGCTTCATCTTGAGGTTCCTACAGGGAATGATTCTTCTATATCTTTTATCTGCTGGAAATGAGAGATATCTCTTGGTGGATAGAGGTTAACATAAGGCCTTTTTTATCATCATGATGGAGCCTTATGATGTTATATTGTGTATGGACTAGTTGTCCATGGTCCGAGAACAAATTTACTGTCACTGAAGATGAGTCAAATACCTTTGTACTGATGGGATGAGATTCTCCTTTTTTTGGTGAGAGAGATCTCTTAGCAAGATGAGTGGGTTCTGCGAGCAAGAGGATGAAACCCATCACCCATCAGTTAGAAAGTATATCCCTTAGTATAACAGGATATTTAGGAATTTTAATTCCTTCAGTTGTGAAATATTTTATAGATGTATTCCCTAAGGATGTTCTGGGACTACCTCTGAGGTGAGAGATGGAGTTTTTCTTTGACTTGCATTCCAGGACCACACTAATATCTACTGTGGCATATCGGATGGACTCTACCAAGATTTGGGAGCTGCGATTGTAGCTGGAAGATCTTTGAGAGAGGGGTTTCATTAGAACTAGTGTGTCCCCCTGAGCAGCTCCAGTGTTGTTTGTGAAAAAGTTGGATGAGAACTTGTGGATTTGCATCTATTATCATCACCCGAATCAGGACGCGATAAAGAAAAAGTGCCCCTTTACAAGGATTAATGAGCTCTTTGACCAGTTGTGAGGTGTAATATGGTTCGTGAAGATTGATCTCAGGTCTGGCTACCACCAGCCAAGGGTTTATAGGATGATATTCCGAATCTAGCATTCCGATGTCCCTATAAACACTATGAGTTATAGGTGATTCCCTTTTGTGTGATGAATTCCCCCATCGTGTTTATGGATTTTATAAACTAGATATTCCAACCATACTTGGACCAGTTTTTAGTCTTATTTATCGATGACATAATAATCTAATCTGCATCAGAGGAGGATCATACAGAGCACTTGAGGATGGTTCTATATTTTCTTTGAGAGCACCAAATTTATGGGAAATTCTTGAAGTTCCATTTATGGATTCAAAAGGTTCACTTTCTAGGGAATGTAATTTATGAATATGGTTTATATATGGACCCAATGAAGATCAATTTAGTGATTTCTTGGGAGCCACCCAAGATAATGCCATAGGTGGGAAGATTTCTTGGCTTGGAGGGGTATTATAGGAGGTATGTGGTAGACTTATATAGAATTGAAGCCCCTTTGACTGCCCTAACACGGAAAGGGATGTCATTTACCTGGATTGAGAAGTGATATAGGGCCTTCGAGGAGTTGAGACTGAGGCTGAAGAGTGATCCTATATTGAGACTAATGGAGGATGGCATGGAGTACATTGTGTATTGTGATGCCTTGGGAGCTGGTCTCAACTGTGTGTTAATGCAAAGGTAGACAGTTATCACATAAAGGTTGAGGTAGTTGAGACCCCAAAAGCAGAACTACATGAATCATGACTTATATCTGACAATGGTAGTCTTATCCCTAAGGATTTGGAGGCACTAACTTATGGGGGAGCGCTTTGTGGTTTACTCAGATCATCAAAGTATCAGGTACATCTTTATACAGAGAGACTTGAACCTAAGATAAAATTTTTGGTTGGAATTCCTGAAAGACTATGACTTTGATATATTCTATACTCCCAAAAAAGGAAACATAATAGAAGATTACCTTAGCATGAATTCCTAGGTTTTCTTGGTGAAGGAGGATTCAGAGCAGTTGGCTTCCCTATAACTGACCTTGGTAGAGTAGGAGGGTACATATTTTCTGCAGTCGATGGTGTTGATTCCTCCTCTTCTCTAGTATGTGAGATATTATTAGTTGTGAGACATCGATTGTGAGTTATTATGTGACTAGATATCCATGGGGGACTCACCATATGGATATTAAAAGGAGGTAATCACAACATCTATTTCCAGGTACAGATGGTGGTTCCCATCACAATGAGGGAGGAGGTTATTTGAGAGTTATACACCTACACCCTATCTATACATCACAGTATGGGGAAGATGTATAGAGACATTCAGTGGTAGTTTTGGTGGTTCGGAATGAGATGAAGAGTAGATAAGTTTGTGTCTCAGTGCCTCACCTGTTACTAGGTGAATGTTGAGCACCAATTTCCGGTAGGTTTTTTCCAGCCCCTTGAAATACCGGAGTGGAAATGTGAGGGAATATACATGGACTTTGTGATAGGTATTCTACGCATATTTAAGGGCCATGATTCCATCTGGGTGATAGTTGATCGAGCCATGAAGTTAGAAAAATTCCTTACTATTAGGGAGTAGAGTTTGGTGGAGAGTTTGGGGTAGTTGTAGATACAGGAGTTCGTTCAACTTCATGGGGTTATCTTGACAATTGTCTCTGATTGTAATGAACGATTTACATCATGATTGTGGAGAGGCCTATAAGATTCATTTGGGACCCCGATGAGGATGAGTATAGCCTTTCACCACAAGACTTATGGGAATACTAAGTGCATTATCCAGGTGTTGGGGGATATACTGAGGGATTCCATGTTAGACTTTTTCTGGAGATGGAAGGATCACTTTCCCATGATAGATTTTGCCTGAAAAATATCTACCACTCTACTATCGACATGACGACTTTTGAGGCCCTATACAGGAGACCTTGAAAGGTCACCCTTATGCTGGAAAAATATTGGTGAAACATCTCTTGTGGACCCAGATATGGTTGTAGGTGGTGATAGAGAAGGTCCAAGTCATCTGTGAACAGATGAGGATGTCTTAGAGCATGAAGAAATATTACATAGATCACCATTATAGGCCCTTGGAGGTCGATCATGGAGACCAAATTTTCCTGAGAGTATCCCCAAGATGAGGATTGTAGAGGTTTTTCTGGGGAGGAAAGCTACACCCAAGGTTCATCGGGCTATTAGAAATCATGTAGAGGGTTGGTGAGGTTGCTTACCACCTTTCCCTACCCCCACAGTTTGAGCAGGTGCACGATGTCTTCTATGTGTCTCAGTTGAGGAGATACATGCATGACCCCACACATGTCATCGAATGGGGTGAGCTAGACATCGAGGATGAATCCACCTTTGTGGATCACCTGGTTGAGATCAAGGATCAATAGGAGAGGACCCTGCATGGATGGACTATCCCCTTGGTTCATGTGTTGTGGAAACATGGGAATGTATAGGAGATCTCTTGGGAGTGGGAGAGCCAGATATAGGATCAGTATCCTGAGTTGTTTGTTCAGTTTTACTTTTCAAGGATGAAAATCTTTAAATATAGAATGATGTAGAGACCTGATTTTTTCCTTGAGATACTTTTAAATATTTATATATATATTTATAGAGATAGGAACTAATACAGAGTGTTATTCTGAGGCCCAGTGTGCCTAAAATTAATTTTCTAAAAACATTAAATATATTTTATATTACGTGTATACAGTTTCTTAAATAAAATGGAAAAAATATTAAATTAAATCTCATATAAAAAATACAAGACCATGGTTGAGTCTGAAATGCATTGTTTACCCTAAGCATGACCTAAAATAGGTCGGTATGGGGGATTAGGATCTCTCGCCCGTTGGTGGTACATTCAGTAGATTAATTAATTAATTTTAACTAAACCATTTTTCCTACAAATAAATCATCATTGATAATTTACCAGGGTTAGCCTCATAATCCTATAATTTCTAATGATGATCTTCCTCTCCTTCTATTGGCGAATCACCTCGGATGACGATGAAACAACGGATTAAAGTAGATCGAAGCACAAAAAATTAAATGAATTACTTCAAGGGTTGGTGAGTGAGTTCTTCAATGAAAAATTATCCAATCTCTAGGAATGAATCATAAATTTTTGTTTTATGCCCTCTTTGATTAAGTTGATTGAGCAGATCAATCCCTTTCTTGGATTTGCGCCAATTACAGCCTTTTCATGCACTAGTGTCCTTAATAAATTGATTAACTCCATTGGTTTTCTAACCCTGTTTATCCCCATTCTTGGATGTTTTCCAAGAAATCTTGGAAATTATTCTTAAAACATTGTTTTTTTACCTTTCCCTCTCAATTTATTCATGTTCTTCACTAGTTGGGCCCCATGGTCTCGGTTTTACGTTTTTGGATGGTACCGAGCCCAATTGGATCCCTGAAATCACGATGGATTCACAAGCGAGGGAAAAATTGATGAATAAAACATAGATATGGGATGGTTGTGGGTTTTGGATTGTCATTTGAATGATCAATATCAAAATCATTGAAGGTATAAGGATCTGAGGTGAGTGGTTTGTGTGACGCACCCTCTTAGAATAATGTGATCCAATTTTTGAAAAACGACGACCAAAAACTACTATCCACATCTGAATCCACTATTTTCAGGTAGATTTGAGGCTGGATATGAAGGTGGAAGATCTGAATCGAGGTGTGAGAAAAAATATGAGAATCTATGAAAAAAATGACTACACTTTGTGTACCGTGATGAACACACGACATGTAGCCCCCTGGCTGTGGCGACCAGGGTTTTGGAAATCTATAAATATGAAACGACATATAGACCTCCTACACACCATGTAGCTAGTCCCGGGATGGACGGACCATGTGGTAGAGCACACATATGTCACCCCATGTGGGAGTACATTCCCAGGCACATGGATGTGTACCGAAGTACACAGACACGGGGTCAAGTACATGGACACAGCTAGAAGGACATGACCCGGTCCCGGATAGTTTGGACACACCATATAGTCCACCTAAATGGTGTGTACTTCTACATGGATTGAGAGTCATGTGATGTATAGGGACATGACTAGGCAGTGGAGCGAGACCACACACCATGTGGGTCCCCTCACACACCATGTACCCCCTTGGCTTCTTTTGAGGAAACTTCAATATTCCGTATCTCCTTCATTTGGACTTATATTTTGGCCCATGAGTAGTCTATCCTGAGTTTTTTTCCATATAAAATGTGATGGCTCCCTTAGTTGTGTATTTTGAGATACGATGTTAAATTTTCCAGGAATTACGCTTATTTGAGGTGATGCTCGATGATGATAGTGATCAGGCAGGATCACCAATGGATTCCTATAGAGTGGAACCCCGCATCAGCATGGGTGATGGTTCTCTATCTTCCAAGTGGAACCCCCTATTGGATAGGGTGTGGGTCCTCAATGACCAGAGTGTAACCCCCTTTCATACTAGGGAATGAGTCCTCAACCTATAGAGTGGAACCCCCCATCATCATGGGTGTGGGTCTTCTACCTTTCAAGTGGAACCCCTTATTGGATAGCGCACGAGTCCTATATGACTAGAGTGTAACCCCCTATCATACTAGGGAATGGATCCTCAAAATATAGAGTGGAACCCCCATTGGTATGGGCATGAGTACTCTACCTTCTGAGTGGAACCCCCTAATAGATAGAGAATAGGTTATCATGACACTAGAGTGTAACCCTCCATCAGTTTGGGTGTGAGTCCTCTATGGATACTTACAGAGTGAAACCCCTATAATGAACTAGGGTACGATTCCTCTACTTAGAGTTTTTCCCCCTTGGATATGAGGCATAGTGGGAAGGAGTGGTCCTTCACATGTTTACTTTTGTCCATAAATGTGAGGTTTTGGGCATCATTGATAGAATTTTGGAACTGTTGGAGACTCTTCTTCTTAGGATGAATTGTGAGATGGAGGCCCCCTTTATCTCTTTTTTAGGATTATTTTGAATGAGAATATATATACACTTTCATTCATACCTTTTGATTTAGTTACTCTCTTTCCATAAGATGCGAATACATGCATGGTATACCATGTACTTTCCATGTTTAGCTTGTTGTGGTTGGATGACTTTACTATCCTATTATTGGTGTAAAAGACTCAATTTTTAGTCTATATATGCACCGTGTTGTTCCCCTTGTGTTTGGATGAGGTCACTCCCTCTCTTGGTTTGGGTTGAGCTATTCTCTTTCACTACATCCTATGTATTATTAAAATATCTTTTTATTTCATGTTGTATCTCTTACTACTCCCCCATTTTTACTTTCTAGGCATTCTACTAGGTATGTATCTACTCACACATGCATGGGATTTACCCACACATGTCATTTCTTATGAATACAATAGACATGTCGGTGGTGAATTTAGAGTAACTTAAGGATACCTGGTACTTTATACCGCATACAGTGGTCGTAGCTTGGAGATCAGGAGATAATCTCTCTCAGTAGTTTAATTTCCAATTTTTTTAGGTTGGAACATATTTCTGGTTGGGCATGTATTTTTCCTCTTTACTTTTTAGTTTTCACTATTTTACTCTTGTACACCCTAGAGGTTTTGTATGCTTGGTTTAATTTCTAGCTATTGAATCTTTTTATTATTACCCATTTTCACTTATGCATTGAGATGGTTGGTCATGTTCATATAGGTACATTAGGCAAAGAACTCCCATTTAGGATATTCCATTAAACACTTGTCACCACCCCCTAGCCTATAGAGGTGGGATTGGGGTAGTTGTGGCTCAAGCCTCGGTTAGGGTTGGGCTATGACAATACTGACCACAGCATGCATCAGATTGAGGTGTGTCTGATTTCTATATCTCATAAATGACTTATGGATTGATGTCCTAAAGTATCAAAATAATCTTAATGTTCTTGATCAGTTTTGATTATGTGATATGTGTTTTGAACTAAATGTAAATTATAAAATAAAAACATACAGTCTGAGTCATATCGAGCACACTATGTATTAGATTTGATGTGAAAATAATTGAGTATGTGATTTTTGTTTTGACTTCAACTATCTACAAAAATCTAGAAAAGAGAGAACATGTTCCATTATGATGGAAGAGAAACCCTGTGATCTCTAAAACACTTATGTTTCAGGAAGCATGGGGTTTCCTCTTCCATAAAAAAGGGGCATGTTCTATCTTTTCTAGCCTTTTGAAAATATTTGAAACCAACACATGACTTCCCAAAATATATGTAAAAAACAAAATAATCATTAGATGAAAATGATAAAGAAATTAAATTACAAATAGTAGCTAAAATGCTGAAAAAATTAATTAAACAAGTATTAATAATTCACCTTTTTCATGATGGTTGTATACATTCTTGACCCATTTCGTTTTTTTTCATTATCTCAGTTCAAACCTTGAAGTTTAATCTCACACCAATATGAAAAACTTCTAAAAAACCACCCCAACCCGATCAAAAGATCCTACCTATATAAGAAAACAATTCTTATGTTAGTAATACTATAAATAAATAAATTAAACATAAATATGAAACAATGCATTAATAAAATTTTAAACTGAAACAATACAATTTGAGTCATACCAGGTACACTATGTATCATATTGAGTGCATGATCATAGTACATGAGTGAATCATCCTTATTGAATAATTCATTTCTTTATGATCTATGTGAAAATTAACAAAATAAGTATCAAATAGAAATTTTGAGGAAATTAATTAAAAAAAGTAGATAAAATAATGAGAAAATCAACTAAATAAGAAGCAAAAAGTCACATATTCATGATATATGTGTACATTATAACATCCAGTATGCCTCTCATTCATTTATAAACAAATATATTTCATCTTGTGAATATAATGATTTTCGATAGTCACAGTAGCACTGGAAAAATATAAATACACAAAGGATTAATAAATATTTTAAATGAAATAGTTATTATATTAAAAAATACCTCTTCGGGGGTGTTAGTTTGTTGATGGTATAAAATATATCTCATAAATTTAAAAACATAATAACCAAAATATTTTCTGTTTGTTTGTTTTGGACACTACAGAAACATTGATAAAAATAAGTAATTTTTTTTGATAGTGAAATATTATTATATATAACTTGATGCTTATTCACTTGTAGAAGTCAAAAGACTCCTTGTGTACATGGTCTGTCCTCATTCCATGATTTTTATGATATTTAAACACCACCCCATCATAACAAAATTCTCATTAAAATGTAATATAAAATATATAACTTGAATTTTAGTTATAAAATATTAGATGTAGTGTATTAAAAATTGGCGAATGTCATCACATATGGTCGGTTTGTTAGGTATCCATGCAGTGAATCCAAAAAATAAATCTCTAGAGTATCAAAATTGACTTCAATGAGTACCTAATGTTGCTTAAAAACAAAAAGGAATAAGTAATTAAAGGAATAAAAATATATTTGATATGATTAAATTATAGAGTTTTACCCATGCATAATTGGTATTAAGAAGAGTATGTCATCCATAAGTTTTCTTTCAAATGATTTGGATAGTTTTTCTAGTATTGCATCAATTTAAACTGATTCCATTTTGGTTTGGTCTATAGAAGTAACATGAGGACTATTGAGTCCATATTTATATTCATAGGGTAATTCCTTCAATTGGTATTCATATATACACCTGAAAAAATATGAATTGTATTTAGTCATAATTAACATAGTAGATTAGCTATTGAAAAAAAAATCATGAAAAC
The DNA here is from genome assembly GCA_963277665.1 of Viscum album. Classification (NCBI taxonomy): domain Eukaryota; kingdom Viridiplantae; phylum Streptophyta; class Magnoliopsida; order Santalales; family Viscaceae; genus Viscum; species Viscum album. The sequence goes on from OY728155.1 coordinate 2,012,573,258, forward strand.
ACAACTCATGTATATATTTACAACTGAGACTCCTTTCCATTCAAACTTTAGGATTTCATTTACATTCTCAAGAGAAATGAAGTCTATAATGGACTCTCCATACATTTTTTCTTCAAAATAAACTATGTGATTACTACCACTTTATAACTTTGTATCCGCATGAACCTTTAATGTTAGTAAATGTGGATATTGAATGAGTGGGGTAAAGGTGATTTATGAAGATATTTTCAATCAGTTGGTTTATCCTTTAGATGGTTTTGAATCGACCTTTCATTTCACACCTTCACTTTGTCTGTCTATAATAACATTAATCAGCTCAGACCTTTTTTCATTAATTGTTAAAGGTTTAACATGAAAAATAAATTAGAAATAAATACCTCCTTATTGACATTAATTTTTACATGATTTTATGGATATGATATGAATGTTTTAATAGATTTCTCAACCATATTAATATCCGTGTCATCAAGTGGAATAGGTAGCTTAGTGATCAGCTCATGAGCTACGGTAATCCACACTCTCACATGACTTGTTGGAAGTTGTTTGTTGTGTAGAGTTTCTTATTGGATATTGAACATGGTATCCCTCAAAATAATGTTATGGGTGGGTGTTAATAGATATAAATCATAATCATTTTCACCCTATAGAATATCATTATAGGGAAGGTATCAGTGTCCTCTTGATTCATATTTCAGAGAAACAATTATGAGAATATTTATTACCTCATTTAAGACAGCTCTTTGAGGGGAATGGATTACCTCAAATATGGTGGGGGTGGAGAGGGATCTTTATACAGTGGGTTTTCTTGATTTTTTTGTTCTCTTTGCTTTCCCCACAACATTTTCTAGAAAATCAGAATTCCAATGAAATTTTTCTTCAAGGTAAGTTAATATTTATTTTATCTATTCCATTTCTTTCTCTTTATCCCCCCCTGTTATTTTATTTTCTCAAAATATTTTTAGGATGTCACTCTAAAACTCACACCTCTGACATGGCTATACTGTTCTAGCTGCTTCAAGGAAACCGATAGTAGGTGTTCATCTGGTACATTTTTTTATGATTCCTGTGCCTAATTCGGATAAAAAATATAGAAAAAATTAATAATTGTTATTTAATAGTGATTTAAAGGAAAACAAATTTTTATTATGTCATACTTACACATGCTTACCACATTTTTTTAGTGTTTTAATATATTAGTATCCCATATTTATTTATAAATTCCTCCTTCCATATCACATGATGTGGGATGAAAGTGACTTTGGATTTGGATTATCAATCTGCATATAAATAGAGAAACATAATTATGTTATTGTTTCATTCCACATAAAATCATTATAGTAGATTTAAAATATGTACCAATCTTTTTCAAGTGAATTATACCCCATCCTTGATTTACAGTAGGGGTGCATTGGTTTTTCTACATGTTCCTTATTCTCAAAACTTAATTTCTATTTCATAAATTAAAAATTCTCAATCAAATTGATTAATACACATACTGTGAAAAAATGTATTACCAACCACAATGTACTTGAAAATATATCTCCTCACAACATCTAGTAAATGTATCCCATGTTTCTTGGATTATCATGTGTACATACATATGTGGTGGGTTTGGGTTTATTTTCTATTTAATATCTTGAGGATGAAATTTTATTAGAATTATGTGAAATCCTCTATGAATATTTACAGTAAGAATTAATACAAATTTCTTGTGGGAGTAATCTACTATAAATACACTCTACAAGGGATGATTAAGAGTAAGTCAATGTTTCATTATGTTATTTTTTAGTAAAATAAAGAAAGGATATCATAATGTTACCCTAATATATTACCAATTAGTTTCTTAATCATGAGAACAACATGGTGCCATGAAGCTACATCAATCGGCACACGCTTCTAAGTGATTATCCTAATGAAACTAATGAACATGGACTTATTTGGTTAATAGGTTGGCCACACATATTCCATACAATCTTGAATTTTATGCCTTTTCTTTTCACCTTAATAATTTTTCTATCACCATCATTCTATGATGCTTTTATTTTTTCTAAGACATCGATTACTCTCCATCTACCATTTCCTTAGGTTCAATATCATTAATACATTGTTCCTCTAGATTGGTAACATTGACATGTGTAGAAGGTTGTTGTTCCTCTGCACTGGGATCATCATCAATTTGAAAAACTTATTGCTCCTCAGGATTGAGAGCATCAACACATGAAGAAGGGAGTTGTTCCTCTGCACTAGGAGTATCAACGGCTTGAGAAATCTGTTTCTATTTAGGATTGGGAAAATCAACACATGCATAAGTCATTATCTACAGAACTGGTTCAACATTTAATTTATATTACATAAATTCCACAATGAATAGATAATAACATGAGGTAACACAATGTATATTACAAAAAAATATAACCTGATTATGAAACTTTTTTTAAAGGTTGAAGGGATTTTACCCCTCTATAAGTTATCCAAATCCCTTCATTGTGGTCTCCTTTTACATAGAAAACTACATCTATATTGGGACCACTTTGAAATGATTGCGACATCCCAATGAAAAGGTCATCCTTAGCTGAATTTTCATCCGACCCTTTGGTGGTTTTGATCGATAACAGAATAATTGACCATATTTAGTTTGTGGGACCTGAAAAATAAAATACTTGTACAACCTATGATGCTATTATAAACAATTCATCTTTGTACCCTTCCTTACTAAAATTTACTTTCATGAAACCCAATTCATATATTTTAATAGCACTCCTATTATCAACCCACTTTCATTGAAAAATCTGTACTTGGAATGTTTTATAATCCAACTACCATATTTTTTTGATGATTCCAAAGTATGACATATTCTCATAAATTGGATTTATGTCCTTGGTACTATAAACATACATTTATTCAACCACAAGTGTAACTCCACTATTTTCAGGGTACTGACTTCATCTTGTTCATTTTTATAGAAAATATAACCATTAATTACACAAACATTATAAGATAATACATTCACACTTAGTTCTATGGATATCCATAAAATTCATTCTGAAATTGGATCTGAATTTTCATCTAACTCCTTAAAAATATGGTCTTGAAACTATCCTATAAACTATTGATTATGTGCATTTGATATCTAGCTTTAATCCCTTGATGAATTCAAATGCCTAATAATTTCTTTTTGGGTTTCGACATATGGGGAAACCTCTAAACTGTTATGAAAAATGTAAAGGTGGGCCTGCTCTTAATCTATAATAATGACTGTTATAACATATATTCCAAAAATTCCTTCACCCAAAAACCACCTAGTGTGATGAGATTTCAGTTGACCAATTCTTTTCACACTGGATAGGTATTCAATATTGAATTCAATAACTTTATTAACAATATATCGCTCCATAATAAAACCCTCTATCTGAATTTAATTTTCGACACATCCTTTAAAAATTTTTATATATTATTCAATGGGGTACATCCATCTATAATGTACAGGACCACATAGTTGAATCTCTCTCATCAAGTGAACCATAAAGTGAACCATCATATCAAATAATGTTGGAAGGAATAATTTTTCCAATTCAAATAATATAACATAAATTTCTTTTTCCATAGTTGGAAATTTCATCGGGTCTATAACTTTACTACATATAGCTTTAAAAAAGAAACAAATCTCGGTTAATGTATGATGTACATTCTTGAAAAAAATGCAATGTAAAGCTACATGAATTAGATCTTTCATCAAAATAGGAAATTTATGTGATTTTAGACCCTTTAACTTTAAACCAGTCATTGACACAATATTCTTGATATTTGATGAACACCCTTATGGAACATTTATATTATTCAAGAAGTTTAAAAAATGATATATAGCCTTCATGAAAAGAGTGTAAGCAGCTAGAGGAAGAAAATATATTTTTCACCCTTCACTGGTGCTAACTCTTCTCATATTTCCATGTTAATAATATCCAACCTATCCTTAATTCCATCCTTTTTTTCCAAGTGAATTTAGTAACATTCCAATGTCACTATCACATACATTTTTTTCAATATTCATAACATCCATAAAATGTATGACATACATAAAATTCCAGTATGGTAATTAAAAAAACAATCTCTTTTTTCCAACTAGTTTTTGTAAGGTTTTTTGAAAAAGGTTTACCTAAAGTTGTGTCCATATATTTTAATTTCTTGAACAGTTGATCACCTATTAGTGGAGATAGTGTTGTACATTCTTCTGAACTCCCATAGAATGATGTCATCCAAGATCAGTAATATATATCATCGGGGTAGAAATATGTGATTTCCTATAAAGACAGTCTTTAACGAATGTTTCAACCTAATTGATTGTATACCTTGTTCAAAAATGGGACACCCTTGAATTCATTTAATGTAAGATCCTGATAAATTTCTATAAGTAGTAAAGTCATTTATCATCCCATACAACATGGATCTCAATGTGAAATATTCATTTCTATAAGCATCATACAACATAACACCTGAATCCCATAATAATTTCAAATCTTTAATCAATAGAGACAAATAAATATCAATATCACTACCTAGTTGTTTTGGTCCTGATATAAGAATAAATAACATAATGTATTTTTGTTTTATATATAACCATGGTGGAAAGTTATAATTTACCAATACAACCAGCCGTATACCATGAGTGATGATTTAAAAACCAAAAGGGTTCACTTCATCCGTAGATAGCGTAAGATGAAGGTTTCTCAACTCATTTCCAAATTTAAGACACTCATGATCAATTCTCTTAAACTGAGGAGAGTTTTCTAGGTGATGAAGTTTCCTATATTTATTTCCTGTATCTGCATTCCACATTAACTACCTTGTAGTATTCTCAGTTTTATATAGCTGTCTAAACCTTGGAATGATTGAAAAGTACTATACAAATTTTGCAGGACCCTATTCATATTTCTTGTATTGAGAAGCTTCATGATTTGGGAATTCTTTAAGTGATTTGTGGTCCTTGAGAAATAGTATACAATCATTTGGACAAACATGTATTCTTTCAGAGATCATACCCATAGAATGTAACATTCATTTAACATCATATGTTCAGTTAGAGAGATCATTATCTTCTGGGGTCATATCATTCAAGAGAGAAAGTAGTTCAATAAAACTTGTGTCACTCAATCCGTTGATATCTTTTAAATTATATAGCTTCAGTACGATTGAAAATTCTATATATTTGGTGCAATCAGTATACAATGGTGTATTTCCACAACTCTTTAACTTCTCAACCAATTTTGTACAATCAAGAAGTTCATCTTCAACTGTCACTGTTATTTCCTTAATATAATCTTCATCATCATTAACAAATATAATCACATTGTCGATACGGTATTCTTCATTTTCCACACTTATAATCATATCAGATGATCCATAAAATTCAGTGTTATCCCAGTTACTAGCTACATTCGCTTTTTCCCCATGTTTATTCCAACGTTTATAACTTCAATCTATTATGTGATAGATCAAGTGTTATTCCAACTCCTATAGAATAATTATTATTGAATAATAATAGCATAAACATGGAAAAAGGATTTGATAAGGGTTATATGCATGATATTTTAAAAACTTGATGAACTCTTTCACCCCATCTTCATACTATTTTATCATACGATTGACATCCATCCATTCTATATACATATCCATCATATTTTTTTTCGGTAATATTAATATTTAACAAAATAAATAAATAAACAAAAAGGGGACTTTCAAATAAGGGGAACTCAACATTTAATGTTTCTAATAATTTCACCATGATTTGAAGGAAATGGGTAATTGAATTTAAGAAAATAAATACTCCATTGGTGATAGGTGTTATCCTATGAATTCATCCAAAATGTTCACTGATACCTGTTATGGGATGACTAATACTCAGAGTAGTTCAAGAAACATAGGTTCATGCCTAGAAGAGATGGGGGACGAGTCTTAGGCAACAAAATGCAATAATAACTGTTTAGGAGATGAAGCTTATGAGGATAATAGTTATTATTGAATTTTGTGGCTTGAGACTCATCCATTTAGAAGCTAAAACCAAATCAGAGAGAAGATTTAGTTGTGGAGGACTCCCCTAATTTAAACCATGAAGGTGATGTTGGATGCAAAGTAGGTTTAGAAGTTGCAACAGGGATAAACATTAATTTAACTTTTGCGAGAGTGAGGATATGATGGATATCTTATGGGTTGGTTAGAGTTAGTGAAATTCCCTCGCCATAGTGTTGTTATCAATCTATATTATATAGGAGGTGAGGTTCTATGTATCTATGAGGTCTCTAAAATTTAATATGATCATATAAATATAGATAACACCCTTTATGACTAAACCATGGTCTACCAATGAAATTATAAAAAGGAATATAATAAGTCCCCCCTTAGATACATTGTTGAACATGAAATCTAAAAAAAACAAAGCTAATTTTGTAACTCATTCAAAACTAAATTAAAAGCATACATCTAACTTTTATCCGTTATGATTTAAAACATAAAATATTGTATATAATAAAATAACTCTAAATTTTCCAAATGATTTTTTTGAAAAAATAATAATCATATTAAAAAATTATAAAAATATAAAATTATAATTTGTAGAAATAAAATTTATGAAAATATAAAAGTATTAAACTATTGATAAATTGAAAAAATTATACAGGTATAAAAGTATAAATTACAAATGTATAAATATTTATATTAGTATATAAAATTATAGATGTATATAGAAGTATAAAATTATATATAATTTATAAAAGATTATATATTTATAAAATTATATATATAATGAATATATTTATTTATTTATAATTATAATTATAAATAAATATATTTATAAATATGTGTATATATTTATAAATATGTGTATATATTTATAAATATTTGGATATATTTATAAATATGTGTATATATTTATAAATATATTTATATAATTTTATATATTTATAAAATTATAAATATAATAAATATATTTATTATAATTTTATAATTATATATATATATATATCTATTTAAATTTATAATTATAAATAAATATATTTATAAATATTTGTATATAATTATACATAGATAAATAAATAAATATATTTATAAAATTATAATAAATGTATTTATCAGTAATTTTATAATTATATATATATATATATGATTATAATTATAAATAAATATATTTAAAAATATTTCTATATAATTATAAATATATTTATATAATTATACCTCATGATCCACATTGCTTTGATATATTTATTTTTTTGAAGAAAATTTTGATATATTTATATAACTATATATATTTATATCAATATATAAATATATATATGAATTGGGTCTCACCAGAAGCCAAGGGTCCTGACAATTTATTAAAGTTAAAATAAAAGGAGAAAAAACACGCGAGAAGATGGACAAGGTCAAATAGGACATTCCCTTATCCATGAAATGAAACTATAAGTCAAGGATGATAGGATCACTCCCAAAATCATGATTAGAATCATCATCATCATCAATAGAATCCAACTCTGATTGAGAATTCCCTTGATTGAGGATCACAAAATAATGCTCTCTAATCTTCTGTTGCTCCAGGGTGAGACCACACCCTCATGCTATAGTCCCGTCATTCCGACCACGTCCTCAACCATGTATTTTTGGATGCCGACCTCATCTATAAGTTTTCAGGGGTAAAAAACCTTCCTAATCTCCCTTCTCAAACTCCAAATTATCCTTTGAGCCATGTCTTGACTCCTCATTGAGTGATTATAATACTCAAAATCTATTAACAGTTGCTATATTCATTGGCTGATCAATATTTTTCTCAGAGGCCTTAATTAGCTCAGGTTGAGAATCATCATTCCTTGTGATCATCTAAAAGCCTTCATTGTCCACTGAGGTATTGTCTGGTATTTTTCTATTCTCTTTATAAACAAAGGAATTGAAATTAGCTTTCTACTTACCTTTTTTATTCCTTGAAGATAATTGCTCATTCATGATAAGGTCATCTACCACAGTTTGTGATTTAATTTCTATTACGTCCTCCTCAAGGGACTCCATTCTATATACTATAGAAAATAAAGTAGAATCATCAGCAAATTGTCTGTTTCATAGCCCAAAAATATTTTGAGAATTCTGTTCAGCCTCAACAATAATTTCTGACCAGTGTTTTCTCTTTTCAGAACACTGCAAATATGTTGTAGGGCGGTTTCTAACAACTGCAACCCTTTCCTATGTACCATGATCCCTATGCTCACAACCATGTGGTCGTAGATGCTGCAATGAAGTACCCTACATAATAGCCTCAAGATCAGATTATACACCCACTGTATATATAGTGCTTCCCATTCCATTGGACAAGTCCTTGACACCTAAATAGGACCCTCTAAGAGTGCCCATGCATTGGAAACTCCATCTACATTCCCAACATAAGTCGGCTTTGTTCCTGCAACATTCCCATCCACACTCAGACACACATTTTTATCAATAAAAATTGACTCATCCAAAGGAAACCGTTGTTTCTCTCCCCATTGTGAAGAGGTTCCTAAAGCGGTCCTACCTACTAGAGTATCAACTCTAGTACCCGTATCAGGGTGCTTCACAAGCTGAGGATTTTTTCCATAGTAGACTGCATCATGCCCCCGAGCCGAGCATAGAGAACATGAAGCATATCTTCTATAGCTCGATCACTCATGTATAAATAACCTACAATACGAGCATAATTTTGGAACCTTCTCATACTCAACATTCAATTAAAACTCGTTAGAATTAGTGGATAGGAATACATTATCAACCATGGTGGATCCAAGGTAAACCTCCACCAGAAATCAGGCGTAATTCCCAAACCACGCAAGCTCGGTTTCTTTGTCCAATTTTATTGGGAACCCAATCACTAGTGAAATGTTAAAAAGAATCCCTAGATGCCATAGTATCCAGTTGAGCCCAAATATTTTCACCCATAATTGAACCTATGAATTACATACCTCTAGTGGGTTGAAATTTCTGTCCCATTTGTGTATGTGCAGTACACCAGGTTTGAGTGAAACTAAGATGAAACCCCATGCACACAACATCAAATACTCTATGGGGAATAGAATTTAAAATAAGCCTCATTCGAGAGAGATTCATCTCCAATCGATGAATCCCTAAATCACAGATAGCTGCAGAACGAGGTCATCAACTTTCCACAATTTTGATCCCCTAGGCAATATTAACCTAGCTATAATTGAGTGATTACCTAGAATTATAGGCTTCAAAACCACATCAACATTGGACCTGACATGATCTATAGACCCCTTTTGACGAATCACCCCAACCGTAGAAGACTTGTAGAGAGAGAAAAAAGATACGCTCATAGTAGTAGAAGATGAAGCATGAGGCAAGGGCATGCCCAAATCAACCTTTCTATTCCTCGATCCAGGAACACCAAAATTGTGTGAGTCAAAGAACTTCTGATCTAAGAAGCATTCAACCAACACATGATCAAATCAGGAATCCATTAGAGAACCCTAGATGGCTCTATAAGAGAGAAGCTCTCACCCGCCCCTCATCATCCTCTTATAGATATAATAAATATATTTATTATAATTTTATAATTATTTATATATATTTATCTATTTATAATTATAATTATAAATAAATATAATCGAAAATTATTTATATATAATTATACATATAATAAATATATTTATTATATATATATATTTATTGTAGTTTTATAATTATTTAAATATGTATTTATTTATTTATAATTATAATTATAAATAAATATATTTAGAAAGTATTTATATATAATTATAGATATTTTTATATAAATATATATAAATATATTAATATATAATTAAAAATATAATAAATATATTTATTATTTAAATATATTTTTGTTATTTTATAATTATTTAAATAAATAAATAAATAAATATATTTATAATTTCATAAATAATTTTTTAAAAAATTATATATATTTATAATTGTATAATTACATATTTAAATTAAATAATTATTAAAAAAAATCATTTAAACATGTTAATTAAATAAATTTAAAACACATTTTAAATGTTAAAACTTAATAAATAAAAATGAATAAAAATTATTCATATAAATTAAAAACATATTAAAAAAATTACATGTATATATATTAAATAAATATATGTATAAATAAATATTACAAAATCATTAAATATAATTTTAACATTATTAATGAATTTATAATTCCCTACCTTTAAAAAATGAATGTATAATAGTAACTGGATAAATTGAATTAAATAAATTATAAAAATATTAACAACCGAATTTGTAACATTTACATGAATTACTGTATGTACACACACACACACATGTTTATACACACATGTATATATACACATAAACACATATACATGAAGTTATACATGTACATATATTTTAAATTATTTAATATCAATATCAACATATATATAAATAAATATATTCATTTATATATTATATAATTTTTAAATAAAATATTAATATATTATATTTATTTTAATTATATACACATTTTGTAATAAATATATATAAATAAACTACTAAAATTTTTGACTAAGAAAAATATTATGAATAATAGATCCATGGTTTTTACTGAAACTAGCCCTAAATTCATTCAAGATCAAATTGAGGATTCAAATCACTCTCTTATTTCTCGACTATATCCATAACACAGGAGTAACACATAGAAGATCAAGGATTTAAAGACACGGCTTTGAAAAGTTTGGGGTTTTGCTGATTAGCGAATTGTTTCAATCAGTATGAGATTCTTTCATATCATATTCCCTTAATAGGATCTTAAATTCAAGGTATGGAGTTTTGGTTTCATTTCTCTTAAGATATGGATCCTGAGGTTGTAGGACTGGGATCCCTAGTTTGATCAGTCAAAGGCCAAAAAATCTTCTTTTCAAACCTAAATTCATATTAGGTGACTAAATTTGTTTTGTTGGCACCCTCAAGTTCTCTGGGATGTAGCCTCAATGGTGGAAATCCCAATAAATTTGATAAGGAGACCGAGTTAGAAAGGTATGGTAATTATTCCATAATTCTTGTCAAAATTGACCTCTGTTCGTCATTGATTGAAACTATTTTTCTAGTAGCTAATGAATTCAAGTTTGAATTTTTTGTTGAATATGAATATATTCCAGAATTTTTCTTTAATTTTCACTACATTGGGAACCTTAGGGAAAAGTACCTCAAATGTCTTAGATGCTCCAATTTCAAAAAGAGTGGGAATCTCATTGATAATTGAAAGTTTAAAATGCCATTGATGGAATATGGGAATTCCAAATAGAGTAATGATAAGGGGTATGCTATAAGGGATTACATGAGGGATTCTAATTTCTTTGGACCTATGGATATGATGGGATAAATTTCTGATGGTCATGATCCTAATAGACAAAATATGTCTCTATAAAAAATAGATGAGTAGAGGTAACCACCATTTTTCACTGATGTTGTTCTAGCTTTAATTTTGACAGCCCTAGTCCAGATAACATTGGCACATCTATTACTAGAAGTCAGGAGGATATGTCTCTTTTGAAATGGGGTGATCGAAGAGAGCTTTATGGATCTGAGTATTTTGACAGCGATGTTGGAGGTGATCATTCTGATGATCTTGAGGACCAGTTCCTATCCACTGGTAATGTGGATCATGTTTTAGGGTGTTTTCATCCCATGAAAAAATATGGCAAGGAAGTTTCTAAAATAGAGGATGTTAAAATGAAGGAGGCAGTGTAGTTTGAATGTGTGGCTGCAATGTGGGTTTTTAGGGTTGAGAATTCAGCATTTGGTTTGATGTAATCCGAAGGGGGTACTACTGATGAGTGTCAGACTATTACTAAAGTTGGAGTAGAAGAGGATCTTGTTATAATAGCAAATAAACCAGTGGACAATGAAATGACTATAGGTCATAGTGGTGGTGATGATAGCCAATTTGGGAAGGCTGTAATACATGGACCCCAAAATCTTTTACCATGCTAGATTTGACCAACATGCCTGCTTTTGGGGTACTCTATTTAGAATTCATCAAAAAGAGTCAGGGTGCTCCCTATAATGTGGAGCTTGTTGAAGGGACATGTACTGAGCAGGATCCTAGGAAAGAGTCTGCAGGTGGGTTTGAGAATTTGGTTCTTCCTAAAGAAAACATCATTGTGGATGGTAGGTGGTAGCTGAATGATTTTTTTGGGCAGCATGATACTGCAGATAAGGAGTGCCACATGTTGGTGAAGATGAACCTGATCAACATGATAAGGATGTGGTTAAGAATCCTGTGAAGGTATTAGTTTCTTTAGTCCTTGAGGTAGATGATTTATCAGCTACTGCTAAGGTTATTGATGATAGAGCTCATGCCTATGACATGGTTTGTGAATTAGATGCAGTAATGGATAAGGAGGAAACCATTAAATATGATTGAGATGGCACATGGGTCACCCCAAAATGGAGGATAGGTCAATATCCTTGAGGTCATGGTAAATGTTAATGAGAAATGGAATTTCTATTTAGTTTCTTTTGTAGGAATGGATTGTTTGCCTTTTTCTTGGTGTTTTGTGGTATGTGACAGTCTTCATGTTTCAACCCTCTTCCCTATATATTATCTTTTTATTAAATAAAATTTTGGGTCCATGTTCTCTTAAGCCTATGGCTTGAACCATTTGGAGTATAAATATAATAATTATATATATATTAATAATATTTTTTATTAAAAATTTTATCAATGTTAAAAATATCACTAATAAAGATCAACCTTTATTAGTTCTAAAAAATGCACCGATAAAGGGTACACCTTCATCAACACTTTTTTTAACACTAATAAAGGTTACCTTTTTGAGTGCTTTTAGTTAGTGCTGATAAAGGTGCCCCTTTTATCAAGGATTTTTGTTTAGTTCTGATAAAAGCAGGCACTACCCTTGTACTGATCTATGGTATGTAGGTTCCGGGAACAACAAAAGAATGGGAGGGATAGTTCCCAACTTTTCTTTTTTCCATTATTGATAATCAATATGATGTCTATTCTGATGAAGAACATCATGACCAATGAAATTAAATCAAATAAAAATCAAGAGATAGAAAACCTAGAACCAAGAGAGAGTAGATCAACACATGTTGTTTACAATTAATTTAATTAAATAAGAATTACCTCCAAGGTTATTCTTTTTTCATTGATGAGTCTGACCATAGATCTGCAATGTGCCACCGTTGTGTTGTAGAATCCAAGTGTAGGATTCCTCTAGTGGTGATCCACATGTGTTCCACATATCTCCAAACATCACCGAAGGAGTCTCTGAGTGTTATCATTGAATATCCTTGTGCTTGTGATGTCCACCTTCGATCACCTTGAGAACTGCTTCCAAAGTGTTCTCTTTGATCCGATGAAGGAGGATCACTCTTATTCTTGAGATTGTTCTTAGAGAATATATAAATCTGTTTACTTTATAGATTTTCTCAAATTCATTGTGCACAACCAAATATTAGTCGCTTCAATTTCCCTTAGATAATGAGATAATAATATAACCGGGCATTTATTTCACTAGGGTAATAATAAATAATTTTTACAAGTGCCTTTAATTATTTAATTAATCCTAGCAAAACCCCCTTGTCAAATAATAACAACAATATTATTATTTCCTGACATGCACTTAACTTGTGAGTTATAAAAATAATATTCAATATTATTATCTCTCACTGGATCATTAAACTTGGTCCGCCAATCCTCCTCAATATTTATTAATTATTCTTCCCACAATATATTCTCTCAAATAACTAGTGATGGAATAAATGCGATCCATCATACATGAATAATTATTAAACCATGACCAAGAATAATATTTATTAAAATTTTTAAATAATAAATTATTTAACTGAGATACTGGATACACTTAGTGTGTGACCCTCTAGGACTCTTTCTCAGTGGTATTAGGAGAAACTGCCTAAAGTCCAAGGTTAGCATATAGAAACACTCCAAGACACCCATAGAGAAAGAAGTTAATGCCACAATGACATTTCACCTCATACAAATGCTTAACATGTAATATAATCCCTTTATCATAATATCTCTAATCAAGAAGGTTTCATGCCAGTGCCATCAACCTATATGATCGATATCTCTTTCTTTAACTTTCTAGAAATAGAACTTTCCTATTGATCACCATGGCCATGGATTTATTTAGGCTATATAATTTCCATCAAAGGGCCTGAGATATTATCTTCTCTTAAATAACAGAAGAGATAAATACTTTCTCTCATTATTCATTAATGAAATATTTCTCATGACACACCCAATATATCCTACCTCGCTGAAAACATAAGTCATCATGCTTTTCATCAATACATATAAGTGTGCAACTCATAATATCCATTAATAATAATCTTAAAGTCTAAGGAAAAATACGCACATCCGTAGATATGAACATCCAATGACACATAAAAATGTGGATTTCCTACTGGTGGGTCTTGTTCTTATAATATCCTCCTAGACATTACCAAGAGAGTACACCATGAAAAGGTGCCTCAAAGTCCTATGATTCTCCACCCCTGACAAGCTGTATAATTTGTGTCCCTCAAATGATATAATCTGGATATAGAACATATATTCAAGAATCATGTCATAGAACTTTTGAGTTCTCATCATAGTAGGGATATGCTATGACCTTTTAGTGCGACAGTTACTCTCAGGACATTATCACATACAATGTTATGAAAAAGAACAATCATGATGTGAAAAATAATTTATTAATATTAAAAAAATGAATATAAGTTATCATAAAGTCCAAAGAAGTTGGTTTTTGATTCCCAGTTTCACTAGAGACAACTGCTAACTACCTCAGTCCGCTAGCTCTCACATGATACCCATGCTTTTGCTAAGATAAGACTTTTGTCAAGGGGTCCACCATGTTCTCTTTCGTGTATACTCTGACCATTGAAACTTCACCCCTTTGATAAAAATCCCTCAAGAGGTGATACTTTAGTAGTATGTTATTTTTCCATTGATGCGACCTTGTCTCTTTTGAAAGAGCCACCACTGTAGTATTATCACAATACAATGTGATAAGGTCTTTACTACTAGGTATCATATCAAGATCCTAGTCAACATTCTGAATCTATACAGCTTCCTTGGCTGCATGAGAAGCTACTATGTACTCAGACTCCACTGTAGAATCAGCTACAACTGGTTTCTTTGAACTATTCCAGCTCACAGATCCTCCGTTGAGATAGAAAACATATCTTTATTTCGAATTTAGATCATTTTGAACTATATGAAAACCAGCATCAACATACCCTTTGATGAAAAGCTTCTCATCTCCTCCATACACCAAGAACATATCCTTAGTTCTCCTCAGATACTTAAGTATATTCTTAACAGTAGTCCAATAATGTTCTCATGGACCTTCTTGATATCTTCCTACCATTCCCAATGCATTGGCAACATCAAGTCTAGTACATAACATGACATACATGATTGACCCTATCACCAAAGCGTATAGAATCTTACTCATTACTTCTTTCTCATTTTGTGTCTGTGGACACATTTTCAGTGAATAGTGTATATATTTAAAAATTAAATTAAAAATATTTAGAAAATTATTTTTATAAAATGGAGTTCATTTTTGAAATCAAAGCATTGATATTTTGTTAAGGTAAAATTTTGGGATTTTTATGAGAAAGTTGAATTTTCAATGAATAGTGAAAATACAGTTTTTTAAGTTACGGGTGTTTAATGACATCATTAAATAATGTATTAAGTATGTAATCAATATGGTCGACTTATGAATAGTAATATAAGGTATGAGATGTCCCAAGTTTCCAATACCATGGGAAAATACCATGGGCAAGCCCATGGTTTTTTCAAAACCACCAATGAGGTGTCCCTTGGCCATTAATGCCTTGTCCCCTCACTTTCCCTATAAATACCAAGACATCCTCTCATGCATTCGACTCCCAACTATCCCCCCAAAAATCTCTGGTCTCATTAGCTCCCAAGGAGTCCTCCCATTTTTCCCCCAATCCCTCAAGGTCCCAACCTTTGAGTTTTAAGAGTTACGTTTTAAGGTAAGGGATCCAAACTCTCTCTTTCTTTTCAAATACTCTCTTTTAACTCATTTCTTTTATGCTCCATGTTCTTATGTTGGAGGATGTTCTTTTATATTCCTCTTACTTACCTTTTCATGTTCATATTATGAGAGATCCCCTCTTACTCTCATCATTTCGTTTTATGAATGTTTAAGTGGCGTCGTTAGGCTGCCGAAATTTTTGTAACGGATTCTTTCACCCTTCTCATTTTCAAGTTCTATTTCTTTTCAAGTCTTTCAAGTTCCTTTTTATGTTGGGGTATGATCTCTATATCTATCATACTGATATTTTATGTTCATATGATGAGATACCCAATTTGATCTCTTCAATTGATTTTTTTGATGTTTAAGTGACGCCGTTAGGCTGCCGAATTTTTAAGGGATTCGTTCACCCTTCTCATTTTCAAGATCTATTTTCTGGTCAAGTCTTTAAAGTTCCTTTTAATTATGTTGCAGTATGATATCTATATATATCATACTGATCATTTATGTTCATATTATTAGAGACCATATTTGATCTCATCAATCCATATTTGGAAGTTTTAAGTGACGTCGTTAGGCTGCCGAATTCTCATAAGAGAAATCTTATTTTTTTGTCTTTCTTTCAAGTTCTTCATTGCATATGGTATATCATTAAAATTTCATTACCATGTTCTTAAATACTTTATATTATGTTCCCCTACTGTTTTATTTATCATTTATGAGTGGGTGATCCATGTCCCCTCTCTTTTCAATGTTTTCTAAAACCATGTATCATAGCCGTTATACTGCAGAATTTTCATCTCAAAATGTCTTTCTCTTTTTTTAAATTATTTTATTTTATTAAGTGAATACTCAAAGATCTTTATTCTATAGAGGTATTCACATATATATATAAATTTTCTTTTTTAAATCTGGGATTTACATACATGAGACCCGCTTTCCCTTTCCGTGGGTTTAAAGTGACATAAAGAACATGTCTTTAAAGCAGTTTTTAAAACGTTATGATTATGAAATGAAACCCATTTCTTTTATGCTATATGGGTTGTTTATGAAATGATTGATGATGATATATGTGTCTCACATGATAATAAATAAAAATTAAGGGTGCGCCCTGATAGCACTCTAATGCATTGGGTAAAGACTTAATCTCTAGAGATGACCATTTTTAACGACGCCTTGGTGAATAACCTTGGTAATTTTTAATGACACCTTGGGGATGGACCTTGGTGAAACAGAAATGATTGTCAATATTAAATGTTGTAGCCACATCTTCAAGTTATTAAATATGTTATTTTGATTATGATATGCCTCATGATTTCTTTCTCATGCCTTAAAGTTCTTTTTCATGACATTGTTGATGTATCTCAAGTTCACATGTTAAATGTTTCCCCTTGTTTCCCTTACTGGGCCTTCTGCTCACCCTTTCTTTTGATGTATGTCCCCAGGTTATGAGATGCAGTAATTAACCTAGGATGAACATAAGGAGAATACTTTCAATTGTTTAAGAATAATGTTTTATGTTTTCATGTTTTAAGTTCCTAGTTTCCAAGACACTAAACCTTAAAGATCCTCGGTTTTTTAAAATGTAATGAAAGTTTATGTGATAAAAAGGTGGGATGCTATAGCATATCACCAAATGATATGCTATTTGATGAATCTGGAGATGATAAAATCTAAACCAACCCACCCTTGTGGTATCCATGGGCTAGGAGTCCTCTCCCACATTTTTTTCTTTTTTTTATTTGTAAAAATTAGTATTTAAAATATTTTAAAAGTTTAAATTTAAATTTAATGAAAAACAAACATTAAAAACATGTCAAAACATCATATATTGTTTTTAAACAAACTATAAAATATAAAAAATGATATATAATTCAAGAAAACATCACCTATATGCATATAAAATAAAAAATACACATTAATTAAATGTATAGTAAACACATAATATTTTTTTACATAAAATTATTTAAAAATTGAATCATAATTATTTAAAAATATCATTAGTATATAATATTTTTAACATATTTATATTTTATTTTTTAAAAAAAATATATATATGCGGGGTGAGGAATCAGACACTTTGGACCATGGCCCGATCTACACAGATTGTTGATTCTGGAGACCGGGCTAAGAGAGCCCACATTTTTTAAGGTTCATTTTTTAAAATCCCAAGTCTGTAAAAAGCCATGGGTTAATGAGCCATCCCACATGCTGTAGTCTTTTTGATAGGTATATTTTTCCATGAGCCTCTTCAATGATGACATGTATAGGAAAAAAATAATGGTCTTAATCCCATCAGTTAAATTTGAATTTAATAAAAAATATAGTATTTTATATTTAGCTTGTAGATACTTTTTGACCTCACATTAGTTTTAACCTATAATACAATAATAATAGTTTCTATAAATTATATATATATTTATATGGATAAAAAATAATTGAAAAATCACTTTCTCATTACTTTTTAAATTCAAAATTTACTCTAAATTCACTCTTCCATTTAATGTGTGTAATTTTCATATCTAATTTCCCATTTGATGTGAAATTTTTGAAAATTGCTATAATTTTAATTTTCCATTTACTATGTGTAATATTAAAAAATACCCTTTAAATTAAAAAATTATCATATAATCTAAAAAGTTATTATGTAAATTGTGAATTTACTATGTAAAATGAAAATCTAGTATGCAATTTTTAATTTATTGTGTAAATTGTTAATTCACAGTGTAAATGATAAATTTATTACACAAATTTTCTTTTTAGTAGCATATGTTATCATTTATTATTTAATATATCAATTTTCTATACAAATTTAATGATCACAATTGGATTGACTTTATTGTTCTATTTATACAAGGGAAATTGATCATGTAATTTTTTATGTAGATTTACTATAAAATTGTTCTATAAATCATGTGTTGTAATAATTTTCACTTCAATTTCTAAAATTACTTTATTTTCCCTTGTTTAATTGGGTAAATTTACAATGAATGATAATGATTAAAAATTTAATGTTTTTTATATATAATTTTCTTTGCAAAGTGAAAATTTACTATGAACATTAAAAATATACCTTTTAGATTAACAATTTAATGTGTAAATTGATGATGAATGATGATGGATAACAAACTAATGTTTATTTTTATTAGTACTATATTGTGTAAAATGAAAATATACTATGAATTCAAATATTTTACTATGTATAATCACTATGAAAATTATAATTGTATCGTATAAATTTACTATGTGTATCTAATACCATAATCATATATTACTATGAATATATAAATTTGCAGTTCAAATTTAGATGGACACATAAAGGTCAATACACGTGATGTAATAATATAACTTGATCATAGAAAAACTAAATCTAAATATCCTACTCATATATATGTATCTAGACACACACACACACATATGTATTAGTACCCTAAATATAAATATCAATTCTTTTAAGCCTCATTTATTATTTTTATTATTATTATTCCCCCATATATTGAGGTTGGAGGAAGGAGTTAGTCTCATAAGCTCATGAAAAAATTAGTGATTTGTTGAAGAAAATTGAGTTGAGATCTGCAATGCTACTTCCAGAGACCATGTTGTCCCTTCAGATGGATTCTCTGGATGACATTGGGTATATTTATTTAAAGGAGGTGTGTGCTCACTCGCATCTTTCAGATAATCAACTACATGTCAGATCATCAGAAAGGGTACGCTTTCTCTCATCAAAGTGAGTTTGGAATCCATCTCAGAAAGGTTAGATATGGGCAATAAATCACTTATAGCGAGGCTTACTCTACCTAAAGGTGAGAAATCGTGGCGTCTTGATGATTTAGTACTTAGGGTTTCTCAAAATTAGATGTTTTTCAGATTTGAGGTGTTTTTTAATCGGTCATGGATTCTTTCATTTTTTATTTCTATCAGATGATCTAAGGAAACACGTAGGAGTTATGGATATTTGTATCTTAAACCTGGTTCTCTTCATTTCCATGAATGGAGTTTTAATTTTAACTTGTCAAAAGTTAGGAATGATTTTGTGCAAGTTTGGATTAGGATCCATAGGATCAATTGGATCCTATAGCACCCAAAGATCTTTCACAACACATCCACAAGAATTGGTGTTCCAATAAAACTTGATAGGGAGATGGATCATGTTAGATTTAGAAATTTTACTAGAATTTTGGTTGAGGTGGATCTCAGTGTTACTCTCATCGAGAAGGTAATTATTTCCACCCCTAGTGATGATATTCAACTATGTGTGGAGTATGAGAGGCACCCTTTTAACTGTGTTGAGTGTAATATGGTCGGGCACTCTGAGGAAGTTTGCCACAGGAAATTAATTTGTGGAATATGAAATCTAAAATGACACCTATCTAAGGATTGTAATAGAAATATCACGGGAAAGAGTTTAATGGAAGGTAGATCAGAGAAGGAAAATGAATGGGAACAGGGAATGTATGGGTGCTCCCCTACTCCCCTTGTGGGTGTTCTTCCTGTTGAAGGACTATCTTAGGGTGTTACCAAGGATAGAATGGTTGATCCTCATGCTAAGGAGACCCTACCTCTAGGACCTTTCATCATGGTAGGGGGTGAGGGAGGGGTTATGAATTCTTATTCAAATAATTTTTCTAGGTCATAGGATAACCTAATTTTAGATAAGGGAACTTCTGATGCTAAAGTTATCTAGGATGGAATTGGTGAGGATGAAGATGGACAGAATGATCATGAACTTAATACACAAATAGGTGCTATCATCCAATTATGGCAAGAGTGAAAAATGATTTATTCTAGGAATCAAAATTTTAAATTGAATTTGGATGTAGTTATTCCTATAAAAGTGACTAAAGGAAGGAATGAAGTGGATGATTGAAGTGGAGGATAACTGTTTGGTCTCTTCTACACCAGTGGCATTGGAAGATAGTACTTCTAGGGTTTCTGGGAAACATATGGATTAGTCTGGTGTCATTTTTTCCACACCTTCTAACATGATTTAGGTTTCTACTTTCAAATTTTCTGCTTATGGTGATCATATCTCAAAAGAAGTTTTAGTGACTCCAATAAATCATAAAGGTAATGCCTAAGGGATGGATTCTACTAGCCCGAGTGTTGTATCTCCATGCAAGGAAGTGGTTGGGATTGAGCAAGTTGGGATGGGATCTTTATATATAAATAAACCTATATATAAATAAACCTAATACATTTAATATATTTATAGAAGTGGAGGTATTTCTTATTGGAAACCCTCCAGTGGAAGAGGGGAAAGATGAAGTGGTGACACCCACACTTTAGGTCACACAACATGAGCCTATTTTGGATACTACTACTTAAATCAATTTGGAGAGTCCTTTAGTCAGGATGTTAGATAGGAGTCCTCAAAACCTTACAATGAGCTAATATATTCACACACATTCTAATGTTACATGACCTTACAAGGAAGTACACAACTAATTCAAAGGTAATGTTCACACACATAACCCTTTAGAACTACTTGACACCAACAATCGCGAGGAGGATAAACACAATAGTGTTTATGCTTCTAAAGAAGATTAATTCAATGATTATTCAGATTATAAATCTATTGATGATAGTGAGGAACCATAGAAGATAGTTAAATAATGGGGAAGGGGCTGACACCCTCATGGTCAGGGTGTATGAATTTTACATCACATTATGAGCACACTCTCTTGTGGGTCCTAGTTTGTTTCTCCAGATGTGGATCCAGGTTTTTCCCATGGTTTGGTGACCTTGAGGTCTAGAGACTTTTGATGTTTGTTTTTTCTATCTTCGTTGATGTTTATTTGATTTTATAATGGGGTTAGTTTGTTGTCTGACCCCATCCTCTCTTTTCTTGTACTTTTTTTTACTTTCAATAAAGGGGCTTTGATTCCTACCTTAAAAACAAATTATAACCCCATGTCGGTGCAGTGGTGGTTTGAGACTTAGGGGGGTGAGGGGCAGGTCGTGGGGTCAAGCCTTGGGGTTATTGAAGTTTCTTTTTTTGTGTTGTGTTTCACAATGAATGATGTAATCTAACTATCTTATTATTATTATTATTATTATTATTATTATTACTTTTTGTTTTTTCTACTGTTTATATTTTTTCTAATAATGTTCTTATTAGGTTTATTATATTTTAATCGGAGTTTATATGCTATTATAAATTTTTTATAAATTATATTTTTTTGTATAATGTTAATTATTATTATTATTATTATTATTATCACATATAGATTATATATATAATAGATATAGTGAATGAGGGTACTCTTATCTAGAATTAAAAAATAATCTCTTCACAACCATGGGGATGATAATAATTCCCTTTTACCCATTCAAAATTAAAATAAACTTAATAAATACGACCTAATTAACTATGGATTTTTAATCTATAAAAAATAATAGTGTTTTTATTTATTTTTTTAAATTTCAAAGGAATTTGTAAAATTTCTATAAATTTTTAAATTTATAAACAACGATTAGAAAGTTTTGGTTATGCAATTTCTAACCATCCTTAAAATAAAATAAAACACTATTTTTGTGTAAAATCTATCTTATAAGGAATGTTGTTTCTCCTTCCATGTTGATGTTGCACTGTAACATTGTAATTATTCCATTTGAGTTAATTTTTGTCTTTTACGATTCTACTATTATATTTGGTCCATTTTTTATGATATTTTCTTTTATTTTTTTATTTATATAACTCACTTTTTTTTGACACATGAAAAAATAATACAGTATAAATCATTTTTATAATTTTATACGTGCTTAATTAAATGGTGCATTCATAATTGTTGTATTTAATTACTTTTTAAATATATATAATTAAAGAACCTAAGTGGTTTATTGAGGTTGTGATGGAGTTTAATATATTTTAAATTCATGAAGATGAAATGTCAATATGTTCTAATTGTGATGATTTTTAAACTGGTTTTATCATATATATATATATATATATATATATTTTAATTTATATAACTTACTTTTTATTAACACATGAAAACATAATTAAATATAATTTTTTTATAATTTTATACTTAATTAGATGATGCATTTCTAATTTTTATATTTAATTATTTTCAAATATATATAATTGAAGAACCTAAGTGGTTTTTTGAGGTTTTGTTGGTGTTGCATCTATTGTTCATAAGTTACAAAGATGACAAGTTAATGTGTTCTAATTGTGATGATTGTTGAACTGGAATTTAAGCTCAATGACATGTGTCAATGATGTTGAATAATTTAACTGATTTAAATATATATATATATATAAATATAATTTATATAACTCAATTTAGTTTAACTCATTGAAAAATAATTACAATGTAAATCATTTTTTATAATTTTATACTTATTTAATTAAATGGTGTATTCAAAATTGTTATGTTTAATTAGTTTTAAATATATATAATTGATGAAACCAAGTAATTTAATGTGGTTGTGATTGAGTTAAATATGTTGTCAATAAGCTGTGAACATGAAAAGTCAATGTGTTCTAATTGTGATGATTGTTGAACTAGTATTTAAGCTCAATGACATGCATCAATCACTACTATAGATAGTGATTTTATTAGTGCTAGAAAATGAATTTAACAACGCTAGAAAAGGACTATTAATCTCAATGAAGATGGGGGGGGGGGGGGTGGTCCCCTTTAAAAGTGCTAAAAAAAGTTGATAAAGGGTGACCTTTATCTGCGTTAAAAAAAGCGCTGATAAAGGCCCCCCTTTATCAATGCTATTTTATCACGGATAAAGGAAATGTTTTATCAGCACTATTTTTAATGATGATAAATTCCTAGCTACATGTGATGTGCTATTTATATATCAGCACACCCGCCAGCATCACCTGTATATATAAATAGCACACCCACCAACAATACCTGTACAACACACAAACACCACCTACACAAAACATCACCTGTACAACGCACACAAGAACAAAGTAGTACACACAAGGGTTTGAAAAAAAATGCTATATACATTTCAAACAATGTTTTATATGATTACATTTACAATTATCCAATAAATAGTTAAAAACATTAATGTTTCATCCTTTGACATCCATGATCCCCTCTAAAAAATGTCTGCCCATGGTATTAGTTGTCAAACAAATCATCCCAACTCAAGAAAAAGGTCCCACCTATATTAGAAAACAAATATTATGTTAGTAATACTATAGAAAAATAAATTAAACATCAATATGAAAGAATACATTAATAAAATGTCAATTTTTAATAAAAAAGAAAAAATTGGAGTTAAACAGGTCATAATGTGCATCGTATTGAGGTGGGGTTGATTCCTACATGTCACAAATGAGTTATAGATCATTTTTCTAAAATATAAAAACAATCCAAATGGTATTGATTATTTTTGAGTATGTCCCTTGGTTTTTTACTAAAATTAATATCAAATTTAAATGACATATTTGGATTTATACCAGTCACATCATTCATTAGGTTGAGGTGTGGTTGATTCCTACACATCATAAATGACTCATGGATCCTTTTTCTAAAGTAAAAAAAAATTTGAATGGGTTTGCTTGGTTTTTAGTATTACAATTGTGTTTTTTACTAAAATATCATTTCAAATCAGAAACAACCATTTTGAGTCATGCCAGTTGTACCATGCATCAGTTTGAGGTGAGACTACTTCATACATGTCACAAAGGACTTACTAATTTCTCTCCTAAATTATGAATACAATTGGAGGGAGTTTTCTTGGTTTCCAATGAGTGAAATGTTTTGAGCTAAAATGTCAATTTTAAATTGACAACAAACACTTTTAGTTATACTGGTCACACCATGCATCAGATTGAGGTGAATTTGATTCCTACACATCAAAAATGACTCATGTATCATTGTCTTAATGTATCAAAACAATCCGAATGCGTTTTCTCAGTTTTCAGTATGTCACTTGTTCTTTTTTACTTAAATTAATGTTAATTTTAAATAAAAACACATTTGGATTTATATCTGTCACATCGTTCATCGAATTGAGGTGGGGTTGATTCCTACATGTCATAAATGACTCATGGATCATTATTATAAGGTATTAAAACAATCCAAATGCATTTTCTTGGTTTTTAGTATATATGTTATGTTTTTTTACTAACATATCATTTCAAACTAGAAACATGATTTTTGAGTCATACCAGTCCCATAGTGTTTCAATTTGATGTGATACTACTTCATACACGTCAGAAAGGAATTAAGAATCACTGTCTTAAATAATGAAGGCAATCAGAAATCTTTTTCTTGGTTTTTAGTGAGTTACACATTTTGAGCTAAAATGTAAATTTTAAATTGATAACAGACACTTTTAGTCATACCGGTCACACCATGCATCATATTGCGGTGTTGTTGATTCCTACATGTCAAAAATGACTCATAGATCATTTTACTAAATTATAAAAACAATCCGAATGTGTTTTCTCAGTTTTCAGTATGTTATTTGTTGTTTTTACTTAAATTAATGTCAATTTTAAATAAAAAGACACATTTGGATTTATACCGGTCACATCATGAATTTTATTGAGGTGGGGTTGATTCCTAAATGTCAAAAATGACTCATGGATCGTTTTCCAAAATTATCAAAACAATCTGAATGAATTTGCTTAGTTTTCATCATGCCAGTTGTGTTTTTTACTAAAATTAATGTCAATTTTAAATAAAAAGAGACACTTTGAGTCATTCCAGTCACAACATGCATTGGATTGAGGTGCAGTTGATTCATACACATCAAAAATGACTTATAGATCATTTTAATAAAGTATCAAAACAATTTGAATGTGTTTTCTCAGTTTTTAGTATGTTAGTTGTGTTTTTTTTACTAAAATATCATTTCAAAATGGAAACACACATTTTGAGTCATACTGATTACATCGTGTGTCGGTTTTACATGAGACTGATTCATACATGTCATAAAGAACTTATGAATCATTTTACTAAATTATAAAGACAATCAGAGTGACTTTTCTTGGTTTTCAGTGAGTGAAACGTTTTGATCTAAAATGTCAATTTTAAACTGATAATGGAAACTTTTAGTCATATCGATCACACCATTTTTCAGATTGAGGTGTGGTTGATTCATACACATAAAAGTGACTAATATATCATTTTCCTAAAGTATCAAAATAATTTTAATGCTTTTTCTTAGTTTTCATTATGTCACTTGTTCTTTTTTTCTAAATTTATTGTTAATTTAATATAAAAATCCACACTTAAAGTCATAATGGCCACACCATGTGTCATATTTAGGTGAAATTTATTCCTACATATCACAAATGACTTATGTATCATTTTCATAAAGTATCTAATCAATCATAATGTAGTTTCTCAGTTTTCATTTTTTCACTTGTTCTTTTTACGAAAAATACTGACAATTTTAAATAAAAATAGACACTTTGAGTCATACTAGTCACATATTCATGCTATTTGTGCACATTCTTCCATTAGATATGTTGCATATTCATTTATAAACAAATCTATATAATCTTGTTAATATGAGTCTTTTCGACAATCATGGTAGTACTGAAAAAATATAAATACAAAAAGGATTAATAATAATTTCAAATTAAATAGTAATTATGTTCAAAAATACCTCTTTAGGGATGCTAGTTTGTTGATGAAATGTGATCTATTTTGTAAATTTATAAACATAATGACCACATTATTTATCATTTGTTTGTTTCATACACTATTGAAACATTGAGAAAAATAATTAATTTTTTTATATGTGTTTGGATTGTGAAATCTTATTATATATACCCTGATTTGCATCTAGTCATAGTACTTATGATGTTCCTTGTCCTTTTTATCCTGGCCTCATTCCATGATGTATATGATATTCACGCACTTCCCTATCATAATAGAATCCTCATTAAAAGATAATATAAATTATATAATTGGATGTTTAGTTCTAAAATTTTGGATGTAGTGTATTAAAAATTAAAAAACACCATCATGTGTGGTCGGTTTGTTGGATATCCACGCACCGCATCTAGGAAATTAATCTTTGGAATATCCAAATTGACCGTAATGACCATCCAATTCTTCCTAAGAACAAAAAAAATAATAAGTAATGAAATAAATTAAAATATATTTTATATGATTAAATTGTAGAGTTTTACCCCTATATCGTTGGTATTAAGAAGGGTCTACCATCTGTAATTTTTCTATTAAATGATTTGAGCAGGCCTGCCATTATTTCACCCTCTTTCCTGGATTCTATTTTTTTGTTCTCTAGAGGTGATGTGTGGACTAACGAGTCCAAATTTTTTTTCACAGGGAAATCCCTTCAATTGTTTTTCATATATGCGCCTGTGAAAAATATGATATGTATTTAGTCATAATTATCATATTATATCAGCTTTTGTAAAATAAAATCATCAAAAACATACCTCATGTATACATTTACAACTATGTTTCCTAGATAATCATACTCTAGGATTTCAATTACATTATCAACACTAATGAAATCTGGATCTTCCCCTCTCTATATATTTTCATCAAAAAGAAATTTGTGAGTACCACCGTCTTTCAAATTCATATTCACATGATCTTATAATGATAATAAATGTGGATATAGAATGGGAGGGTTTAAGGTGCTTTCGGTAGATCATTTCGATCAGTTGGTTGATCCTTGATATGGTTTTGAGCCATTATTTCTTTTCACCCCTTCCCTGTGTCCTTCTGTAATAACATTCATTGATTCAGAGCTTTTTTAATTAAATCTTAAAGGTTTATCTTGAAAAATAAATTTGAAATAAATTCCTCCTTGTCGATATATTTTTTTACAATCTTTGACAGGCATGTGATGAATGTTCCAAGAGATTGTTTGACCTTATGAATACCTTCATCATCAATTGGAATAGGTATCTCAGTGATCAGATCATGGGATATGTTAATCAACACTTTGACATGACCTATTGGAAGCAGTCTATTGTGTAGCATGGTGTTCTGGATATTGAACACCGTAACCCTCGCTACAGGCAATTGGTGGGTGTTGATAGATATAAATCATAGTCATTTTCACCCTGTACAATATCAGTAGAATAAAGGTATCAGTGTCTATCTGATTCACAATTCATAGAAACAATTATTAGAGCATTAATTACCTCATCTAATACAGGTTTTTGAGGGGAATGGATTACCTCAAAGCTAGGGGGGGGATATTCACGCGCTGGTTTTTCTTGAGTTGTTTAGCCTCTTTACCCCCATCAAATTTTCCATGAACTCTCTCTAAAATTGCATATTTTATTTAAGGATATATATTATTTATCTCATTATTTTGATTTCTTCAATTTGATATTCCTCATGTTTTTTCTTAAAAAATGTTCGGGGTGTCACCCCAAAACCTGCACCTCTGACGCGACCATACTTTTTTGACTACTTAAAGGACACCAAAAGTATCTCTGCATCTAGTTTGGATGTTTATGATTCCTGTGACTATTTTAGAAAGAAAATATAGGAAAATAAGTAATCATTTTTATGTAATATTTATTTAAAGAAAAAAAAAATATTTATTATGTCATACTTACACATGTTTACCACACTTTTTGTGTGTTTTCATATATTAGTATCCCATATTTATTTACACGTGCCTCCTTCCATAGAACATGGTGTGGGATGGAAGTGACTTTGGATTTGGATTCGTCAATATTCATATAATCAGAAGAACATAGTTATGATGTTGTTTTATGTAACATAAAAGTATTATGGTAGATTTAAAATACATACCATTTTTTTTTCAAGTGAAGCGTACCCCATTCTTGCTTTACGGTAGGGGCACACTGGTTTTTATGCTCGTTCCTTATTTTCAGCACTTAGTTTCTATTTAATAAATAAAAAACTATCAATCAAAGTGATGAATACATATATCATCAAGAAACCTATTACCAAACACAATGTACCTGAAAATAATACTCTACATGACGACTAGTAAACACACCCCACACTCCTTGGTTTATCATGTGTGCATAAATAAGAGGTGGGTGCGAGTTTATTTTCCCTTCAACATCTTTAAGATAACATCTCATTAAAATTGTGCGAAAGCCTCTATGAATCCTTCCAAAAACCCTCATTACATAGTACTTGTGTGAGTAATCCACTATAAATGAAATCTATAAGGGTTGATTAAGAGTAATTCAATGTTTCATTATTTTATTTTTTAGTAAATTAAAGAAATGATATCATAATTTTATTGTAATATCTCCCCACATCAGTGTCTTCAGCCCGATGGTAACATGGTTCCATGACTGTACATCAATTGTTACACATTTTTGAGTGATGATTCCAATGTAACTACTAAACATGGCCTTACTAGGGTTATCATGCTAGCCCCACTTATTCCATCCGACCTCATATTTGATGCCTTTCACTTTTTCCTTAAGGATTTTTTCTAACACTATCAAACTACGATGCTCCTATTTCTTCTATGACTCCATTGTTTCTTTGCCTAATATTTCCTCAGTTTCAACATCATCAACATGTTCCTCCAGAGAACTATCATCAACATGTACAAATAGTGGTTGTACCTTTGCACTGGGAGCAACAACAATAATAGGTTGAGAAACCTATTGGTCCTCTACACTACGAGTAGTATCTGGTTGAGAGACCTATTGTTCCTCTACACCATGAGAAGCAGTAGGTTGAGAAACCTGTTGTGCCTCGGGATTGGGAGCATCATCACATACATAAGTCATTATCTAAATAAGTGGTTTAAAATTTAATTTAAGTTACATAAAAGCAGCAGTGAATAGATAATAACATAAGGTAACACGATTTATATTACAAAAAAATATAACATGATTATTGAACTCTTTTATTAAAGTCTGAAGGGATTTGACCCCTCTATCGACTATCCAAATCTCTTCATTGTGGTCTCTTCTGACATACAGAATGCCGTCTACATTGGAACTTCTATGAAATTATTGTGACGTCCTAATGAAGGGGTCATCCTTCATTGAATTTTCATATAACCCTTCAGTGGTTTTAGTCGATAACAAAACAATTGGACAATTTTTATTTGCAAGATCTGGAATATAAAATACTTGTACTGCCTTTGATTCCATTATAAACGGTTCGTCTTTGTACCCTTTCTTACTAAAATCAAATTTCACAAATCCCAACACATCTATTTTAACATCACTCCTGTTATCAACCCACTTGCATTGAAAAATTAGAACTTGGAAGTTCGTATAATCTAACTCCCACATTTGTTTGATGATGCCAAAGTATGACATATTCTCATAAATTGGATTTCTGTCCTTAACACTGGAAATATGAATCACTTAAGCCACAAGTGTAACTCCACTATTCTGCATGGTACTGTCTTCATCATGTTCATTAGTATAGAATGTATAATCATTAATTACATAATCATTATAAGATAATACATACACACTTGTTCATTCGGCTAGCCATCGAAGTCGTTCTGAAATTGAGTCCAGATTTTCATTTGAATCCTTAAATATATGGTCCCC
This sequence comes from Viscum album, assembly GCA_963277665.1. NCBI lineage: Eukaryota > Viridiplantae > Streptophyta > Magnoliopsida > Santalales > Viscaceae > Viscum > Viscum album. The sequence goes on from OY728155.1 coordinate 2,012,603,780, forward strand.
AAACCATCCTATAAACTGTCAATTATGTGCATTTGATATCTATTTTTCAACCCTTGATGTATTCAAATACCTAAGAATTTATTTTTGGATTTCGAAATATGGGCCAACCTCCAAACTATTATGAAAAATGTAAATGTGGGCCTGATCCTGATCTGTAATATTGATTGTGACAACCTATCTTTCATAAATTCCTTCACCCGCAAGCCACCCAGTGTGAAGATATTTTGGTAGACCAATGCTTTCCACACTATATAGGTATTCAGTACAAAATTCAATGACTTCCTCAACAATATATCGCTTTGTAATACAACCCTCTAGCTGACTTCAATTTTTGACATACCCTCTAAAAATATTCATATACCATTCAATGGGGTACATCCATCTATAGTGTATAGGACCATGTAGTTGAATCTTTCTCACCAAGTGAATCATCAAATTAACTACCATATCAAAGAATGTTCGTGGGAAGAAAATTTACATTTCACATAATATGATGACAATTTCTCTTTCCATACTCAGCAATTTCTTCGGGTCTATAACTTTTCTGCATATAACTTTGAAGAAGAAACACAGCTTCAGTAATGTATAATGGAAATTCTTAGGAAGAATGTGACGTAAATTTATAGGAATTAGATATTTCATAAAAAGATGCCGGTCATGTGATTTCAGATCCTTTAACTTTAAATCAGTTATTGACATGATGCTCTTGATATTCTATCAATCCCCCTCTAGAACCTTTACATCATTGAAGAAGTTGAAGAAATGATATCCATCTTTCATGGAAAGAGTGTAAGTAGCTGGAGGAAGAAAAGTTCATTTTTCACCCTTCACTGGTGCCAACTCTTATCGTATTCCCATGTCAACCATGTCCAACCTAGCCTTAATTACATCCTTTGTTTTGCTAGGTGAATTTAGAAATGTGATGATGACACTGTCACATACATTTTTTTCAACATGCATAACATCAAGAAAGTGATTGAAGTACATAAAATTCCATCATGGTAATTTAAAAAAAACTGATCTCTTCTTCCAATCGGTTTTCTTAAGGTTTTTTGAAAATAGTTTACCAAAAGCAGTGTCCACATATTTTACTTTCTCAAAAATTTGATCACTTGTTAGTGAAGACAGTACTGTACATTCTTCTAAACTTCCATCAAATGATGTCGTCCAAGATTGGTACTTATGTCGTCGGGGTAGAAATATGTGATTTCCTAGAAAAATGGGTTTTGATGAATGTTTCAACCAAATTGACTGTGTACATTTTTCGAATATGGGACACCCATGACTTCCTTTAATGCTATATCCTAAAACAATTCTATAAGAAAGAAAGTCATTTATCATCCCTACAACATGGATCTCAATGTGAAATCTTTATTTCTATACGTATCATACAATGTAACACCTGAATCCCACAATAATTTCAAATCCTCGATCAATGGAGCCAAATAAAAATCAATATCATTACCTGGGTTTTTTGGTCCTGATATAAACATAGATAACATGATGTGTTTTTGTTTCATTCATAATCACAGTGGAAATTCATAATTTACCAACATAACTGGCCATGTACTATGAGTGCTTATTTGAAAACCAAAAGGATTCACTCCATCTATAGATAACACATGATGATGGTTTCTCATCTAATTTCTAAAATTAGGATACTCATGATAAATTCTCTTCTACTGAGGAGATTCTACTGGGTAACGTAGTTTCCCATCTTTATTTATTTTTTCTATGTGCCACATCAATTTCCTTGCGGTATCATCACTTCCATATAGGCACCTAAACCTTGGAATGATTATAAAGAACTGCACAACTTTTGTAGGGATGGATTCATCTTTCTTATATCTATAAGTACCACACTTTGAGAATTCTCTAAGTGATTTGTGGTCCTTGAAAAATAGTATACAGTCATTCAGAAAGGAATTTATTCATTCATAGATCATACCCATTGAACGTAGAATTCATTTGGTGTCGTATGTTCAGCTCAAGAGATCATTATCTTATGGGAGCATGTCATTCAAGAGAGAAAGTAATTATGTTAAACTGGAGTCACTCCACCCGTTTCCTTCTTTCAAATTATACAACTTCAGTACAACTGCCAATGCTTTATATTTAGTGCAACCACCATACAAAGTCATCTTTGCACAACTCTTTAACTTCTTAAACAATTTTTTGCAATCAAAAAGTTCATCTTCAACTATCATTTTGATTTCTTCAATTGATCTTCATAATCATTCACAACTATAATCACATCCTCGATACGGTCTTCTTCATTGTCCACACTTTTAATCATATAAGATGATCCATAAAACACCATGTTATCCCATCCACTAGCTACATTTTATTTTTCCCCATGTTTATTCCAACATTTATAACTTCGATCTATTATGTTATAGATAAAGTGTTCTTCCAACTCCTCTAGGCTAAATTTTCTTGAATAACAATAATGTAAACACAGAAAAAGGATTTGAGAAGGGTCATATGCATGATCTTTTACAAACTTGATGAACTATTTCACTCCATATTCATACTCTCTTGTTAAATTATTGGAATCCATCCGTTCTTTATTCATATACATCCTATTTGATTTAGTGATATTAGTATTTAACAAAAAAAATACACAAAATATTGATATAATGTAATGTTTTTTTCTAATTATATAAAAATATAAAATTAAAATATTATGAAAAAATAAGAGTTCAAATGTCATTTGAAGACTATTTAAAAAATCATACTTGAAATCCCATTAAAAAACTAACCATTTACACAAATTCCTATTTAAAATAACACACCCTTTTAAAATAAATCAATTATTTCCAAACACTCTTTCACAAAACCACAATTACTTTTTTTAAAACATTCAAGGAAGCTTCATGACCCAACAATCTTAATCATTTAAAATGAGTGACAAACCTCTAACAAACATTTCAAAACACTTGAATCATTTTAAAATAGTCACTTAGGCATTTTCACAAAGACATAGATCCCAAGAGAGACACTTTATAAATGATACATAGAAAACACCTCGATTTATCACAAATCAATCAGTGTTGTATGATTCCATCACATTATTTCAAAGGTTGGTGTAATAATAATAATTTCCATAAGAATTTGATATTGTGCTCCCTACCATTGGATATACCTTATCTATGCTTCCATTGTCCAGTTATATCAATTATCCTTCACCAAAACACCAGTGTCCCACTAGATATGTTCCATAGTTAGTGACCACACTCACAACCATGAAACACTCATTATCCAGTTTAATAAAAACACTGTATTATCCTAATGATCATTGGCTCACTCCAAAGCAATTGGTTGTACACCCCAAGAACAATTTATATGCCTATGAAATGAAGTACTATCAGTTCCTTCCTTTATAAATACACCTAATAAAATCTATAATCATGAAACCCTTACACAATAAAAAATTTCTCAAGTGTTATTTCTTTCACACAAATAATTTCCATATTTCACTCATCACTAGAAGAAGAATCTCTTTCTTGTTTCACAATCGAATCCTCCTATTGCTGTCTGGCCAATGCACCCTTCCCAGAGGTATAATTAATACACCTTATGGGTTTTAATTTTATGTGTTTTTTCACCTCTTACACCCAAATATAACCCCAATGTTCCTATTTCAAATTATAGATCTCCCTCCTTGTCTTTAAATCTCTCCTATCCATCTCCCCTTGATCCATCAACCTTTGACTGATCTGGTGTAATTTAAGTGGTAAGTTCTTCTTAGATCCATGCCATTTCTCTCTTCTTATTTGTTAAATGAGTATAGATATATATTGGATCTATGTTTTACTTGATGATATGATGATGAATTCCTCCTTTATTTATAGATTGGTGGATAATCTAGCATGTTGTAATAATTTATTGATCAAATAGGGATCTACCATTAACAATGAGCATTAAATGGGTAAGTGTTATTGAATTATCTTAGTATACCTTTTATCATTGGAGTATTGATTATATAACCTTAATCTATTTATGATATAACCTTAATCCATTGATGGGGAGGTGCACATGAGGTTTTATGGCTCTTCAGATTGAACCCGATGGTTTGAGTTGAGGTGTTTTGGGTAACTTAATCCTTAATATCCAACGAAATCAATAAAAATCATGAAACTTCCACAATTTACACAAAATAAATAAAATTTTCTAAACCCCTAACTCAATATAATATTTTATCAACCATTGTGCCAGTACAATGAAATTGATAATCACCAATCCAAGATTAAGTAAGAGAATCCCCAACCACCTAGAACCCAAAAATTTCTATCAACCACTCATACCAATATTCCTTGTACCAACCAATGCCATTAACTCTGGCTTATCTAGATAATGAACATAGAGGAAAACCCATTTCAAATGGAAAAGTAAGGATGGTTTTATTTGAATTACTCATTATTCATATCAATGGTAACATTTCCAACTAGAATATCTACTTTCTATCATTTAGGGGAAGGATAAAACTGTTGAATATTTTACTTACATTAATTTCAATGAAAAAACTCTCAGTAATATAGGAACCTAAGGGAACCATGAATGATATTGAAAAAAATTAGAATGGCATTCATCTAGGATGCTAACTGAGGGGATTCCACTATGATTCTTTGAAGAGAATGATGAATGTGATAAATGAAGGGGTATTAATTTAAGGAGTGTTTTTGAAGACATGAAGAGAATGCATGTGAATCTAGAATGAGACATTATAAAAGTTAACTCTTTATATGTGAGATTTATAAAGAATATATATAGAGATGAATAGAGTGTCTAGGTTGGTCAAACCAAGATGATGTCTATCCTTTCATGTATCATAATCGATAAGATGAATTTTCTGAAGGTGAAGGTGCATTGTGTGCTAGGTCGAGTTGATATCAGTTACTAGAATCATAAATAGGATGGTGATGAAATCTCATTTTCATGGTTCCAAGTTAATAATATATCCTTCATAGAATCCATCATGCATCCCAGAATCATAAACACAACAATTAGGTAATGGGATAAGATCCTCCACTGGAACATCAATAAAGTGGATGTGCATGACACCTATTTTTTTGAGTCATTACCCAAACACTTCAGTTGGAAGGATTACTAGTTGAAAATTCATTATAAACATGAATTTGACGAGTAGATGTGAAAGATATGATAAATATAGATACATAAGAAGAATAACTTCTTAGAATGGTGGTTGAGGAACATGGAGATACCAAACATATGATAATGTTTAGAAGAATGGTATTTTTCAGCCATTACATTGTATGTGTTCTTACTTCTCTGGATATCAATCATCTTGGAATCTTGATAATGGTAGAGTACCATTCTGGGAAATGTTGGGAAAATCATAGAGAATATATTTAATGGGGACCCACATTAAGAGTTTATTAAGACCATTTTTTTGGGGGCTGGGCAACATGGTACTAAGATAAAAATATGCAACAAGGTTTATGATTAAGTGTATTGGGTTCTTTGGGAGGAAAGGAACAATGTGAGAGAATGAAGGCCTAGATCTCAAACATATATTTAGGTTTTCCTAAAATTAATTATGGAGAACCATGGTGCTATCACCTTAGGAAGGGTGTCATCAGCCTCATTTAAGAGGATGCTCTTGAGAATTGAACATAACCCTTAGGGAGGAGGTAAGCCTAATCAAGGGTGATGGGTTAGATATAGGACACCTAGTATAGGTCTAAATTTTAATGTGGAAGGATATTTTATGCTATTAATGATGGTGGTATTTGTTTAGGATGATAGGGGCTAGGTGATCTTTGTATTCCAATATTAAAATGGACAAGTAATCTCTATTAGTCTATAGAAAAATGTGATGTTCAGTTCTGTCATTTTTTTCAAGATTTACAATATCGATAATTCTATAGTGGAGTCTGAATCCACTATTTTGGTTGTCTTCCATCAAGGGAATTATAGCACCCTCTGGGATCTTTCATAATACATCAATAAGTGTAGGATAATCATTGATTAGTGCATTATGGATTTTTACACTTAGAGGGAGGGGAATTTCATGATATAAATCTTAACAATAAAAGGGAGGTTGAGTGAAATTATCATTATTTACCAAGGTACTAGTTCATTTCCATATGATTGTTACCTCAACATAAGTGGTGATTCCCTAGGCCTCTACAACATCCACTCCATAACATCCAAGTTTTTTGAATAAAAATATAATATTTAATGAGTGAATTAATATATGTAAATAGAAATTATGATTAGTTACACCATTTTCATAATGGGAAATGTTAAATATTTGCTGAATTTAGTTTCATTGAAAAGTGATGATTTAAAGAGAAATCTTTTATATGATATAAGAAAATTTATTCTCTCACTAGTAATTGTTTTATATTATTTATAATGGAATTTTAATAATTTTATTATGGTTGTTCCTTTTTGAATGAGTTGAGATTTTTCACTTTAGGACAATCAATGTTATAAGATTGAAGGGATTTAATAGCTATAATTCATGCATTAAATTTTTTATATTTTATTCATTAATCATATTATTAAAGAATTTTTTGTTTCTTAATTTCTAATATTATTTTTTATTTCATGAAAAGGGACACTTTTTAGGAATTCAGAGAAAAATAGATGAAAATATAAAGGAGGAATTTGGATAAGTCAAAATTTTGTAAATGGGAAATTTATTCATTTAATAAAAAAATGTTTCAACCCTCATAATAGAATCGTATGAGATAAAAACTTCATGAGGTATATAGATTCTCAACTGCAGAACCAATGAGGGTTTTGAGGGAAGAAGAGTGAACTGATTTCACAATAAGGGTTAAAAATACTCATTGGGAGAGATTAAAGATAGACTAGGCTATTGTGGGCTAGTACTGGGAAATGCGAATGATGTGGGTGGGCACCCATGTTTCTCATTGGGTGAGTGCATGGAATATCTTATGTAATAATGTAAATTCCACAAAAAAATCAATTTGGGATCAAGGATATGTGTAATATTTAATTTTTAAAGGAAACCCATGTGTTGACCTTATATGATGTCACTCAAATAATTGTTCACATGGGGCTTCTAGGGATTGTTTTCACCTCTATCATAGCCCACTTGACTACCCCAAGGACTTCCAAGGACATTGGTGTATTTTGAGCTAACTCATAAACACGAAGGAATCCAACTTCTCTATAAATTAAAATATTTTTCTATAGCACCTACATCATATCCCAACACATGGAATCTGGTAACCAAAGCAGAATTGATACCATTTGTTCATGAACCAGAATTGGTTTACCTGACCTATCACCCGATCTAGAATGAGAAAAAACATCTATAAATATGGACAACCAACATATAATTCATTTAGTGTGCAAACAAGGACCAACAACAACCACAATTTTCAGCGGGGTGTTCAGCATGTACAATTCTTAATATCACCATCAATATCAAACTATAATAATATGCGAAACAGATGAGAAAAAGGATAAAACTCATTGCATAGGTGTGGTTAAGTGTGCGGTGGAGGTGTATTCATGACAGAGGAAAGGCGCATGGAGGAGGAGTCCTCAGACGAAGGAGAGGCATGTGACAGAGGATACGGTGGCAGAGGAGAGTTGCGCGGTGGAGGAGAGGCGCACAACATAGGGAATTACAGCGACAGAGGAGAGGAGCGTGGCGAAGGGAATCACATCAGCGGAGGAGAGGCGCACATTGGAGGGAATCACGACAGAGGATAAGAGGTACACAATGGAGGAGAGACATATAGGGAAGGCAGGTTCATGGAAGAGGAGTCAGTGGGAGAGGTGGAGGAGGAGGAGGTAGCAGTGGTGATGATCAGCTTCCACGAGAGCTTGAGGGGTGCGAGAAAGGAATAGAAAGTTATGGTTTCTTTATAAAACCCAGTGAAAATTTTATCAGCACTAGCTAAAAAGTGATGATAAAGGTATATTTTATCAGCACTATAATAGAAAGCGCGGATAAAACATGCCTTTATCAGTGATTTTTTAGCGATGATAAAAGATTATCTTTATCAGCGCTAAAAAAACACTGATAAAGATATAATGTTAATAATTTATTTATATTATTATATATATTTATAAAATTATATTCATGATAAATATATATCAATATTTATAAAATTATAATTTAAATAATTATAAAATTATAAGAAATATGCTTATTATATTTATAATCTTATAAATATATATAATAAATTTATTAATTATATATATTTATAAGATTATAGATGTATATAACTATATTTATTCTAATTTTATAATTATTTATGTGAATATATATTTATTTATAATTATAATTATAAATGGATATATATATATATATTTAAATAATTATAAAATTATAGAAAATTAATATTTATAATATTTATAATTTTAATAATATTTATATTTTATATATTTATTATAATTTTATAATTATTTAAATATATCTTTATTTATTTCTCAATATTTCTATATATTTATTTAATTATATATAACATTATATATGAAAAAAATAAATATATTTTTTATAAATTAAAAATTATTTAAATAAATATATATTTATTTATATTTATAACTAATAAATAAATATATATTTATTTGTAATTAAAAATTATAATAAATAAATAAATTATTGTTGTAATTCTAAATATATATATATATATAAATAATTATAAAATTAAAACAAATATATTTATAATTTTATAAATATATATAATTAATATATTTATTATAATTTTTTAATTATTTAAATATATCTAAATTTATTTATAATTATATTTATAACTATTTTAATTTATTTATAGATATATGTATATAAATATATATAATTAGTATATTTATTATAATTTTTTAATTATTTAAACATAGCTATATTTATTTAGGAATTATAATCATAAATATTTGTATTTATTTATAAATATTTTTATATATTAATAAATATATTTATTTAATTATATATTTATAACTTTATAAGTAGTATAATAAATATATTTATTATAATTTTATAATTTTTACACATATATATTTATTTATAGTTATAATTATAACTATAAATAAATATATTTATAAATTTTTTGTATATATTTATAAATATATATATATATATATTTATAAAATTATAATATATGTATTTGTTGTAATTTTATTATTATTTAAATATATATAGTTATAATTATAATTAAAAATAAATATATTTAAAAATTATTTATATATACTTAAATTTAATAATTGTAAATATTATAAATATATCTATTATTTAAATATATTTAATGTAATTTTATAAGTATTGAGAACATAATATAGTATATATATGGGTAAAATGAATTAATCATACACACCTAGTAAAACATATATACGAGCCATCAATGGACAACATGAATAATAAGAAGAGTGTAATGTATAAATGAACATTTATGATGATACATAACATATATGCACGCATGATCAATATATTAATTGACCAAATTCATTGGAAATACATATATATTTAATTATAATCTTATAATTTTTTTAAAACATTATATATATATTTTTGAATTATTAAAAAATATATTTTAATTATAAACATGTGTTTTTTATTTAATATATACAATCAAACATTATTTTTGAATATAAATACAATAATTGTATATAAATTATTATTAAAATATTTTATCAATGCTAAGACTAGAACTGATAAAGGGTATATTTATCAGTGCTTTTAGCTAGCACTAATAAATGCCCCCCTTTATCAGTGCCTTCTACTTAGCACTGATAAAACAAGGCACTTTGCTTGACCCATTTTGTGGTAGTGAATGATATTGAAGAACTGATATATTATTTACAATATTCTTGGGAATTTTGAAGGATTTTGATTACCATGAAAAATGTATTTTACATGAGTAATTGATGAAGAAATGGAGAAATTAATTTTGGAAATTATATAAATAAATTACATGATTTAAAAAAAGGGGAGTACCTAGAAAACCTTACCACATTAGTGGGAATGTATAATGCCTTTCAGGGAGAAAGTGGTTCCACTAATGTAGGTTACTCGGTTTGGTTCCAGTGAGATTTGAGAGAGAACCCTGATACTCGATACTTGTAGGTTGATCAAGCACCTTGGGTTATTAACAAGAGGGAATCTGAAAAAATCTTTGATGTGGGATAACATATAGTGGTGCACTGTAGCTCCATTTAAAAATATATGGATAGAAGCATGGCCATTCAATCATCACAAATTTTATGCTTCTCCAGCCTCTACATCATCATCATCTATCTTCAAATTATAAATGGATTTTGCGCATGTTGTGAAGAACCTGAGTAATACATGAAGGAGCAGTGGAACCGAGTATGTGAAGAACCTGAGTAATACTTGCAGTTCATCGCTTCATGAAAGTGTTTTTCATGATGTATTATATATCCATGCATAAATTCAATAAGTTTCATTTATAAAATAAATACCGTGAGCCTGTGAATTTCATGAAGAGGAAGTATAAAAGTGAGAAGATAAGTGAGGTAGTGTAAGTGTTCTTAGATTATTCAAGATTTTCATGAAAATCAAATAGCACTTGCATAAAAAACAAGTGATAATCTTGTGCATTTTCATTATTTCACAAATTAAAGTGAAAAAGAATAGTTAAGACCATCATGGTATCTTACATGCATGATAATTGAGAGAAACCATGCAATTTACTTTTCATGAATAATGTACAATGAAGTTTGAGACTGAGTGGTCAGTGTTTTAGAAGGCCTTCATACCTGAGTAATCAGTGTGTTGAGATGGTCCATATCATTTTAAGATCAATGGATAGTGAGCAAGATCAAGCAATTGATATTTAGTTTCTGAATTTCTTGAATTTTTACATGAACAAAACAAGTGATCCAATTTATCGTGGATAAAAATTAGATCTTGAGGCAGTGAAAAAAAAATTAGAAGCTGATATATATTTTTATATCTATGGATCATATCTAAGGAAGTTAAAGAATTTAGTGGAACTCTGAAGTAGATGGGGTCTAGTGTGATGTTAGTAACACTATGAGATAAAATATAAATATACTCCAATGGGGATTAGGAGTTATAGAAGACAAAGTGGGATTATTTTTTGATCACTTGTGTATGAGAGATATTTTAATCACTAGTGGCACTCTATAGTGGGAACACTGTGGGACTCAGTGTTTATTTGAATAGGACTTTACATAAGTGTAACTACCTATATATAGAGAAGAATCTGTAATCAAGGGGATTAAACGATTGAATTATGGAGTAGGTTTTTTGACCAAACATTGCAAAAATACCATGTGTTGTGTTTCATTTACTTTTTTCATTTCATACAATATTCATTCATTCTAATAGGTTATAGAGTTTTGAATTAAAAAATGGTAAAATAAATGAAAAATAATTCCGTAAAAAAGTCACACCTGATTTACCCCCACTCAGTGTGATTGCATGATCCATTGGGCACTTAAATAATAATAATCATATAATCAATGTAAAATATATCAATTTTTTTATAAAAGAAAAATAAGAATTAAAATATAACATATTAATTTTTTTAAAAATAATAATTATAAATTAAAACATTTATAATAAATACATTTTATAAAAAACCAAATATCATATACACATTCTCACACAAAGAAACTATAAATAGAAATAATGATAAAATTTCATATCAAAACTTAATTTAAAATAATCAATGAAAAAAAAACTAAAAACATGAAATAATTGATGGAATGAAATAAAATAAGGTTACACAATCACCATAATGTAACATATTAATCACAACATATCAAACGTGTGTGGTCTTACAACAAAAATGATTGATTAATATACTAAACTTATAACATATAAAACTAAAAAAATAACAATATAACAATTAGGTGGATTGACATCATTTCCACCAATGTTATTAAAATAATCAAAAAATACTTTTCTAACCTCTCTAAAATCCATTAAATTTAGTTTTTTCAAATTTTCGATGATAGATAGAAAATTTTCATTATTCTTCCTATCACGACCCGCCCTCGGGGCCCGTGCCGTGACTACCCCAAGCCCGCCTTCCATAGGCCAGGGGCTGGCGACTAGCACCAAGGCGTAAATCCCAGTAAAAAGGGAAGGCATTGCCTTTGTAAGGTAAACAAGCACCACAGAGTAAGCAAGCGGAAAAGTAAAAACTAAGTAAAAACAGAGTACAACTGAAGTGCGGAAAAGTAAATGGGCGAGTATACAAACCCAAACTGAAAGTAAAGTACAACTCGAAAGGGAAAACAACAACTGTAAAGTAAAATCCGCTACACCGAGCTGTCCACTGGAAATCCCACCTGAAGGGTGAGTACAGATAGCTCCACTGCTCCTCGGGTCCCGCCGTCCGCTCCGAGCACGTCCCGCCCAGTGGTCCACCTCCAGGTACCGTCCTGCTCAGCAAGCCTCAACCACGATCAATGCTGTCCGTCGTCTGCAACCAACACAATGTAGTGCGGGCATAGCCCGTGCAGGGGTGAGTATAAGCTACTCATTAGGGACCCCGAGACCCCTGAAGGTCTCCCAAAATCCACAAAGGATAAACCACAAAGGAAAGATACAAACATGAAGTAACAACCGACACTGATTAGGTATATGCCCATACATATACCTAAGTCATCAGTTCCAATACGCTCCAACCTCCGAGCCCAAGTACAACTCAGTCCACACATGAAAGTATACGTATTCCACACAGGAAAGCAAAACGAAATCCACACAGGATAGCAAAACACAATCCACACAGGAAAGCAACAGGATTCAGCTCACACAGGTATACTTCTTCGGTAGACGATAGAGATGATCACTGATCCATCTAAGTCGTCGGACCCACAAAGGATCGATAGGTACTAACCCCTGCAAAGACCCACACAGGATCAGACCCACACAGGATCTGTATGCGCTGGTTCACACAGGACCGCTGAGCGCAGACCCACACAGGATCGGACCCACACAGGATTGGTAGCACTGATCCACACAGGATCGCTGAGTGCTGTAGTCGTCGTCGAATCCACTAAGGATCTCTGTACTGTCGTCGTCGTAGTCACAGTAGCAGTCGCAGCCAGCTCTAGGGTTACCGCACACAACAAGCTCGTTCGGGAGGGTCCGCTCCACGAGCCGAGAGGCTGATACATCAACTATCACAAAGTCCAGAGTTGATGTATCCAAAAGTTCCGTATCGTCAACTGGAACTCAACGCAACAGACGGCGCGTCAATCGGACGCCCGGTCTGAGAGTTATTGGCTTTTTCGTCCCAGGGGCCCGGTTGGTTTTTAAGGCAAAACCATCCCGACCGTACTCCACCTGCATCCAAACCTCGGGCGGAGTATGCCAAAAGATCGGTCTCACTAAGAGGAACTCAACAAAGCTAACGGCACGTCAAACAGACGTCCGTAGCTCAAGATATGAGCGTTTCCGCTCCGAGGGCCCGGTTGGTTTCGTGTACGAACCAACACGGATGAACTCAAAGTATTCCAAAACTTTGAGTGTGATATACCGAAACGACCGCCTCAATCTAAGTATCGCATCGCCACTGACGGCGCGTCGTTTGGAAGTCCGTAGCCCGAGTTATGGGCATTTGAATCCAAACCGCTCGGTAACGGGGGTTTCGGGCCTGGGCCGTTCCGGCCCGAGACCCCCCCGGTTGGCCCGAACCGGGTCGACCCGGCCCGACACGGCTCAGACCGACGCGGCCCGGCCCGACGTGGATTGTCCTGGCGCGGCCCGGCCCGACACGGCGCGGCGCGGCCCGACCCGGCGCGGCGCGGCCCGGCCTGGCCTGGCGGACCGGCCAGGCACACCGGTTCGGCGCAAGGCAGCACGCCGCGCACTACTAGCTCGGCCGAAGGCCGAGCTGCTGGAAAACGGGGGGGCCGCCTACCCCCCTTTGTGAAACCGGCCCCCCTCATTATGGGGGCCGTTTCACTTGCTGCCCGGGGGAATAAATTTCCCCCAGTTTGCCTCCCTTCCGGTCGGCCCGACCTGGCCGGCTGGTTCTTCCTCAACGGGACCGGCAAGACCGGTCCCCCTTCCGGCTTCTGACACCGGTGGCCCGGCTGGCCATCGGTCTTCTTGTTCCGCCGCGGCCCGGAACCGGCCACAGATTTCGTCGTCCGGCGCGGTGCGACGACACCGCGCCCCTCCGCCGCGGCCCCGCTCCGGCCGCGGCGCCTTCAACTTTCTTCGACGTGGCGCGACGGCATCGCGTCCTTGCATTATTTTACGACGCGGCGCGACGGCGCCGCACGTTTCTTGCCGTATGATCCTGCGCGTGCGACGACACTGCGCCTCACCCGTTTCAATCACAACCAAATCAACATGAAAAAGGAGGAGGGTCGGCCGTGTTCGTGCGGTCCAGCCCCCTCGCGTTATTTGCTAACAATTGGACAAATTTCACGAAGAAATAATCATGGGTATAAATCATGAACAAAAGAATAAAATAAACCCCTACCTCGGTTTCAAGTGCGGAGCACGTCAACAAGCCGCGGAAGACAAGCGTCGCGGAGGTCGGGCGTCGCGGAAATCGAACGTCGTTTCCGTTGATGTCGAGGTGCGCCCGAAGAGGTACGTCGCTGGAGAAGCTTCGTAAGCTGACGGAGAAAGTCCGAGGAGTAATCGGCGTCTCCTTTCATTGACACGGGAATAAGATCGAAGATGTGGCGTCGTCGATCTTCGGAAACACACCGGCTACGAAGAAGAGAAGCGGCGTTCTTCGTTGGAGCTTAAGTGTTCTTCGTGTTTTTCATCAAAGTTGAAGAAGGTGGAGAGAGCTTCCCAAATCCTCTCAAGGTGGCAAAGGATACCAACCAAAATAAAATAAGCTTAAATCTTATTTTATTTACACAAATAAACAACTTGAATTTCAAAAGTTTGAAATTAAAACAACTCAACTCAATTAATAAACTAAGTTGTCAAGATTATTTAAAGAGGAGTTATAGGGAGTTTAAAGGGAAGATGAAGTGTTAGGGTTCGTGTGGGTCCCACCACACTTAATCCTCTCAAGGGAGGTTAAGTGGATGTGGGTCCCACCCCTAACTCCCTTTGGGAGGTTATAACTAACTTGAATAAAAATAAAAAGTGTTTCCACATTTTATTTAACTTCAATTTAAATTCCCAAAAACTAACTCTCAACCCGCAATAAACGCAACCTCGGAAAAGGTCTCCTTAAGCGAATATCGGCGCTGCGAGTTCATCGGTGCCCTCGGAATTCGATTCCGGGCACCGGTTCAAAAGTTAGAAAAACCCACTCGTTCGTTCACTGAACGTACCTGAGCCAAACTTCGGAAATTGATCCCGGGCACACCGGGCCTCGGAATCAGGTGCCGTCAGAAACAGCGTTCTTGTAAAATTCCAAATAAAATTAAGAAAAAATTTCCCTTGAATTTTACGAGTCTTTACATTATTCCCACCTCAGGGCTTTACGTCCCCGTAAAGATACATCAAAACTAGGGAAACAAATGAGGGTACTGAGCACGCATCTGAGCCTCCCGCTCCCAAGTGCTCTCCTGAAGATTCCCGTGCTGCCATCTGATGCGCACTAGAGGAATCGACCATCCACGTAGGACCCGCTCCTGTCGATCCTCGATCTCCACCGGGACCTCCGTAAAAGTCGCCCCATCGTCAACGTCAAGCTCCCCATGGTCAATGATGTGCATCGGGTCGTGCACGTATCTCCTCAGCTGAGATATGTGGAAGACGTCGTACACCCGGTGCAACTGAGGTGGTAGAGCCAAGCGATAAGCCACCTCGCCAATCCTGCCGAGGACCTGGAAGGGTCCGATGAAGCGCGGAGATAACTTGCCGCCTCGGCCAAATCTCCGTATACCACATCTAGGTGAGACCCGCAAGAAGACGTGGTCGCCATCCTTGAACTCTAGTGGCCTCCGCCTCCTGTCAGCGTATGACTTATGCCGGCTCTGAGCTGTCCTCATCCGCTCCTGGATGACCTGGACCTTCTCTGTCGTGGCCTGGACCATCTCCGGTCCCACAAGTGCTGACTCCCCAGGGTCTGTCCAGCACAAAGGAGATCTACAAGGTCGGCCGTACAACGCCTCGTACAGTGCCTTCCCGATGGTGGAGTGGTAGCTGTTGTTGTACGCAAACTCCACCAAGGGTAGGTGGTCCTCCCAGCTATGACCAAAGTCGAGGACACATGCGAGGAGCATGTCCTCGAGAGTCTGAATGGTCCTCTCCGTCTGACCATCCGTCTGAGGGTGAAAGGCTGTGCTCTGACGTAGCTGCGTCCCGAACGCCTCCTGTAACCCCTTCCAAAGCCGGGAAGTAAAGCGATCATCTCGGTCGGAGACGATAGATGATGGCACACCGTGAAGCCGTACAATCTCCTGAACGTAGAGACGTCCCAAGCTCTCCACTGAGCCCTGCTCTCTGATGGGTAAGAAGTGAGCCGACTTGGTGAGTCAGTCGACAATCACCCAGATGGAGTGGTGACCTCTGGAAGTGCGTGGAAGTCCAGTCACGAAGTCCATAGATATCCCGTCCCACTTCCACTCCGGGACCTCAAAGGGCTGTACCAAGCCTGCTAGTACCTGGTGCTCAGCCTTCACCTGCTGGCAGGTGAGGCATCGAGAAACGAACTCTGGCACAACCTTCTTCATGCCCGGCCACCAGTGCTGTCGTCTGAGATCCTGGTACATCTTCGCTACTCCAGGATGTAATGCCAAAGGAGAAGTGTGAAACTCCCTCAGCACCTCCTCTCGCAAAGCGACTGGTACTATGGTACGTCCTCTGAAAAGGATGTCGTGCTCTGCTCCAAGGGATAAACCATCAGGTGCCTATCCTGAGGATATTTGTGCACGCCGTGTCTCACAGTCAGCGTCCTCACGCTGTGCCTCTCTGACCTGCTGCAGTAGTGGAGGGATGACTGTGAGAGACTGAAGGAAGGCTGCTCCATCTCTATCCACGAAGGATATCTGCAAAGAGGCTAGCTGCTCCGTCGCCTCCTCAAGTAGCTGAATGCCCGTCCTCCTGCTGAGGGCATCAGCTACCACATTCCCCTTTCCAGGAGTATAGACTATCTCAAAGTCATAGTCCTGGAGGAACTCGAGCCATCACCGCTATCTCAGGTTCAGGTCCTTCTGCGAGAAGATATACCTGAGACTCTGATGATCAGAAAAGACTGTAAAGTGCTCGCCCATCAGGTAGTGTCGCCATGTCTTCAGGGCGAAGACCACTGCTGCTAACTCCAGGTCATGGGTAGCGTAGTTCTGCTCATGCGGCCTCAACTGTCGTGATCCATAGGCAATCATTTACTGCTCCTATATCAGGACACATCCGAGTCTGGTCCCTGATGCATCGCAGTAGACTACGTACCCTACTCCCTCCTCAGGCAACCACAAGATAGGTGCACTGGTCAATCTCTGTCTCAGCTCCTGGAAGCTCTGATGACATCTGTCTGACCATACGAAGGGTTTTCCCTTCTTCGTCAAAGATGAGAGTGGTTCCGCAACTCTAGAGAAGTCTGGCACGAATCTCCAGTAGTATCCAGCTAGTCCCAAGAAACTCCGCACCTCCGTCACGCTCCTGGGTGGCTCCCATGCTAACACAGCCTCGGTCTTCGCAGGATCCACTGCAACTCCCGCCTCAGAGATAACGTGTCCCAAGAAGTGGACCTCACGTATCTAGAACTGGCACTTCGAGAGCTTACCATAAAGATGGTGCTCTCGGAGTGTGTCTAGTACAACCTGCAAGTGGTAGGCGTGCTCCTCCTCAGTCGTCGAGTAAATAAAAATGTCGTCGATGAAGACCACGACAAATCGATCGAGGTATGGCTGAAAGATCCTGTTCATGAGGGACATGAACACAGCTGGAGCATTGGTTACGCCGAAAGGCATAACCAAGAACTCATAGTGGCCATACCAACATCTGAAGTCCATCTTCTGCACGTCCTCGTCTCTGACTCTGAGCTAATGATAGCTTGACCTGAGGTCTATCTTCGAGAACCACCGTGCTCCCTTGAGCTGATCAAAGATGTCATCAATCCTCGGTAGCAGATACTTGTTCCTCACTGTCACCTGGTTCAGGCGACGATAGTCAACACAAATTCGCAAGCTCCCGTCCGCCTTCTTGGCGAACAAAATCGGGGAAGCCCAGGGTGAAACATTGGGTCGGATGAACCCCTTGCCCTGCAAGTCCTCCAACTGTACCCGTAGCTCTCGAAGCTCGGCAGGGGCCATCCGATATGCTGGAGTCGATATCAGAGCTGTCCCGGGGTACAGGTCAATATAAAAGTATACCTCTCTACGAGGAGGTAACCCTGGGACTTCGTCGGGAAAAACGTCCGCAAACTGATCCACCACTGCAGGAAAACCAGGACTCCGCACGTCAATTGCTCCAAGGATGAGGCTAGCCAACTGATGAGTGATGGGCTGTACTCTCCTCCGCGGAAGTCCATCCTGTGCTGCAAAGGCTCCCTTCTCGCTGGTGAAGGTGAACCTACTCCCGTCTGTGCGTACACATCGCACCTTGCGCCTAAAACAGTCAATCTATGCATGGACCATAGATAACAAATCCATGCCCAAGATGACGTCGTAAGGCCTCGACGCTGCTACAAGAAGATCCCAGCCAAAGCTCTCGCCTCCTAGAGTAAGCTCACACTGCCGGCACCAGTGCGTAATCGTTAAGTCTACTCCCGTAGGAGTCTCTAGCCATAAGGATCGAGCCAACGGCTCTGTCGGAATCTCCGAGCTCCAAACAAGGGCAGCGGCTATGAAAGAGTGACTCGCTCCTGTGTCTATAAGTACTGCAGCAAGGGTGGAATAGACACAGATAGTACCTCGAATCATCTCGGGCGCGCCGTGGTCGTAGGCCTCTGCTGCCTGGAGCTGTGCCTGTCTCTGCCCGCCAGCTCCCTGTGGTCGGGGTGGACCTCCTGGTGGTGGTGGTGGCAGAGCCTCAAAGCGTCGCCCACCACCTGCTGCTCGGCCAGCTCCTCTGCCTCATCCGCCTCCTCCCTGCGGACCACCACGGTCGACCCTCTGCCTCTTCCTCGGTGGTCCCTCAACCATCTGCTGCTTCTCGGCACGGCGGGTCGGGCAGTCACGAGCCATGTGGCCCTGCCCGCCGCACGAGTAGCACTGTCTGCCTCTCGAAAGACTGGCTCCGCGCTGTGTGCCCCGTACTGCTGAGCCAGTGTCCTGAGGTCGTCTGCCTGAAGGTCTGGTCTGCCTGGACCCCTGAGTCATCCATCGACTGCCAGATGCAGAAGACTCTGCCACGTGCCGCCCTGCGGTGGGTCGCGGCGCTGGTGTAGACACAGCAAGAAATCTCTCGATCAAAAGGGCCCGCTCCAGTACTCCCGTCTGAGTCGGTATGCTGAGGGAGATCAGCGATGCCCTGATCTCTTGTCTCAATCCCTGCTCGAAGGTCCGGGCCCGGAAGAATGGGTCCCGTACCATGTCAGTCGAGTAGCGCGAGAGATCAGTAAATCTCGCCGAGTACTGAGCGACTGTCATGCTGCCCTGCCGCAGCTGAAGAAGCTCCTGAATGCGCACCGAACGGAGGGTGGTTGAGACGAACTCCGAGCGGAAGAGGCTCTCAAAGTCCGTCCAAAGTAGAGATGCCTCATCGTGCACCTGGAGCATCAATCTCTACTATCGGCCCGCTGCTGCGTGTAGTAGGCTCGTAGCGAGGATCACCATGAGGTCTGCTGGTGTCCTCACTAGCCTGAAAACTCGTACCACTGCCTCCAGCCAGTCCTCTGCTGCCTGGGGGTCCGTCTCCCCACGGAACCTAGGCAGTCGCTGGCGCTGAAACTCATGCAGTGCGCTGAGGCGATATGCATCGTCAGCGGCTGGTACTGGAAGCATCAGTGGCTCGGCGGGTAGAGCTACCGCCGGTGCCACTGCTGACAAAGGGCCCTGCACTGAGGCCTCGTCGCTCGGTGGGCTGTCGTCATGCTCGACTCTCAGAACCCTAGTTGGCTGCCGTCGTGGGGCCATCCTGAAAAGGAAACAGGTGCACCACGGTCAGAACAGTATACCTGGTGAGCTGATACAAAGTAATCACAAAGAAAACTTGAAACACACATGCAATCAATGTTTTCGTGTATTAAGTAGGAAATCAGAAGTCAGGGTCCTGGTGTATGGATACGTCGGCCGCCGTACCAACACTGGACTCCCTGGACTGATAACCACACTCAATACGCTAAACATTATTGCTTCACATAGAAAAGATCAGAGTTCGCGGCAGAACCGAACTCCTCTGATACCAATTTGTCACGACCCGCCCTCGGGGCCCGTGCCGTGACTACCCCAAGCCCGCCTTCCATAGGCCAAGGGCTGGCGACTAGCACCAAGGCGTAAATCCCGATAAAAAGGGAAGGCATTGCCTTTGTAAGGTAAACAAGCACCACAGAGTAAGCAAGTGGAAAAGAAAACACTAAGTAAAAACAAAGTACAACTGAAGTGCGGAAAAGTAAATGGGCCAGTATACAAACCCAAACTAAAAGTAAAGTACAACTCAAAAGGGAAAACAACAACTGTAAAGTAAAAGCCGCTACACCGAGCTGTCCACTGGAAATCCCACCTGAAGGGTGGGTACAGATAGCTCCACTGCTCCTCGGGTCCCGCCGTCCGCTCCGAGCACGTCCCGCCCAGTGGTCCACCTCCAGGTACCGTCCTGCTCAGCAAGCCTCAACCACGATCAACGCTGTCCGTCATCTGCAACCAACACAACGTAGTGCGGGCATAGCCCGTGCAGGGGTGAGTATAAGCTACTCAGTAGGGACCCCGAGACCCCCGAAGGTCTCCCAAAATCCACAAAGGATAAACCAAAAAGGAAAGATACAAACACGAAGTAACAACCGACACTGCTTAGGTATATGCCCATACATATACCAAAGTCATCAGTTCCAATACGCTCCAACCTCCGAGCCCAAGTACAACACAGTCCACACAGGAAAGTATACGTATTCCACACAGGAAAGCAAAACGAAATCCACACAGGATAGCAAAACACAATCCACATAGGAAAGCAACAGGATTCAGCTCACACAGGTATACTTCTTCGGTAGACGATAGAGATGATCACTGATCCATCTAAGTCGTCGGACCCACAAAGGATCGATAGGTACTAACCCCCGCAAAGACCCACACAGGATCGGACCCACACAGGATCTGTAGGCGCTGGTTCACACAGGACCGTTGAGCGCAAACCCACACAGGATCAGACCCACACAGGATCGGTAGCACCGATCCACACAGGATCACTGAGTGCTGTAGTCGTCGTCGTCGAATCCACTAAGGATCTTTGTACTGTCGTCGTCGTAGTCATAGTAGCAGTCGCAACCAGCTCTAGGGTTCCCACACACAGCAAGCTCGTTCGGGAGGGTCCGCTCCACGAGCCGAGAGGCTGATACATCAACTGTCACAAATCCCAGAGTTGATGTATCCAAAAGTTCCGTATCGTCAACAGGAACTCAACGCAACAGACGACGCGTCAATCGGACGCCCGGTCTGAGAGTTATTGGCTTTTTCGTCCCAGGGGCCCGGTTGGTTTTTAAGGCAAAACCATCCCGACCGTACTCCACCTGCGTCCAAACCTTGGGCGGAGTATGCCAAAAGATCCGTCTCACTAAGAGGAACTCAACAAAGCTGACGGCACGTCAAACGGACGTCCGTAGCTCAAGATATGAGCGTTTCCGCTCCGAGGGCCCGGTTGGTTTCGTGTACGAACCAACCCGGCCGAAATCAAAGTATTCCGAAACTTTGAGTGCAATATACCGAAACGACCGTATCGATCCAAGGATCGCATCGCCGCTGACGGCGCGTCGTTTGGAAGTCCGTAGCCCGAGTTATGGGCATTTGAATCCAAACCGCTCGGTAACGGGGGTTTCGGGCCCGGGCCGTTCTGGCCCGAGACCCCCCCGGTTGGCCCGAACCGGGTCGACCCACCCCGGAAAGGGTCGACCCGGCCCGGCACGGCCCAGCCCGGCCCTGCCTTGCCCGGCGCGGCGCGGCGCGGCCCTGCCCGGCCCGGCAGACCGGCCAGGCGTGCCGGTTCGGCGCAAGGCAGCGCGCCGCGCGCTGCCCGCTCGACCAAAGGCCGAGCTGCTGGAAAACGGGGGGGGGGGGGGGGGGTGGCGCCTGCCCCCCTTTGTGAAACCGGCCCCCCTCATTATGGGGGCCGTTTCACTTGCTGCCCGGGGGAATTAATTTCCCCCGGTTTGCCTCCCTTCCGGCCGGCCCGACCTGGCCAGCCGGTTCTTCCTCAACGGGACCGGCAAGACCGGTCCCCCTTCCAGCTTCCGACACCGGCGGCCCAGTTGGCCGCCGGTCTTCTTGTTCCGCCGCGGCCCGGAACCGGCCGCGGCTTTCGTCGTCGGGCGCGGTGCGACGACACCGCGCCCCTCCTCCGCGGCCCCACTTTCTTCGACGCGGCGCGACGACATCGCGTCCTTGCATTATTTTACGACGCGGCACGACGGCACCGCGCGTTTCTTGCCATATGATCCTGTGCGTGCGACGACACCGCACCTCACCCGTTTCAATGACAACCAAATCAACATGAAAAAGGAGGAGGGTCGGCCGTGTTCGTGCGGTCCGGTCCCCTCGCGTTATTTTCTAACAATTGGACAAATTTCACAAAGAAATAATCACGGGTATAAATCATGAACAAAAGAATAAAATAAACCCCTACCTCGGTTTCAAGTGCGGAGCACGTCAACAAGCCACGGAAGACAAGCGTCGCGGAGGTCGGGCGTCGCGGAAATCGAACGTCGTTTCCATTGACGTCGAGGTGCACCCGAAGAGGTACGTCACTGGAGAAGCTTCATAAGCTGACGGAGAAAGTCCGAGGAGGAATCGACATCTCATTTCGTTGACACGGGAAGAAGATCGAAGATGTGGCGTCGTCGATCTTCAGAAACACACCGGATACAAAGAAGAGAAGCGGCGTTCTTCGTCGGAGCTTAAGTGTTCTTCGTGTTCTTCGTCAAAGTTGAAGAAGGTGGAGAGAGCTTCCCAAATCCTCTCAATGTGGCAAAGGATACCAACCAAAATAAAATAATCTTAAAGCTTATTTTATTTACACAAATAAACAACTTGAATTTCAAAAGTTTGAAATTAAAACAACTCAACTCAATTAATAAACCAACTTGTCAAGATTATTTAAAGAGGAGTTATAGGGAGTTTAAAGGGAAGATGAAGTGTTAGGGTTCGTGTGGGTACCACCACACTTAATCCTCTCAAGGGAGGTTAAGTAGATGTGGGTCCTACCCCTAACTCCCTTTGGGAGGTTATAACCAACTTGAATAAAAATAAAATTTGTTTCCACATTTTATTTAACTTCAATTTAAATTCCCAAAAACTAACTCTCAACCTGCAATAAACGCAACCTCGGAAAAGATCTCCTTAAGCGAATATCGGCGCTGCGATTTCATCGGTGCCCTCGGAATTTGATTCCGGGCACCGGTTCAAAAGTTAGAAAAACCCGCTCGTTCGTTCACTGAACGTACTCGAGCCAAACTTCGGAAATTGATTCCGGGCACACTGGGCCTCGGAATCAGGTGCCGTCAGAAACCGCGTTCTTGTAAAATTACAAAGAAAATTAAGAAAAAATTTCCCTTGAATTTTACGGGTCTTTACACTTCTATTTTAATTTAGATCCATTCACTCTAATGGGTTATGAAAAAGAGGATCCACCAATGTCATCATCATTTTAGAAAAGGTTGAGGGTCAGGACCCTTTTATTGAATATAAAAAGAAGACCACTTTTGATAAATTGGAAAAGAAGGAACCCATTATAAGAAGAGGAAAAGTGACTTATAGAAACCTGACACAAAATTCATAATGGTCTCAAAATTCAAAAGGGAAGCAAACATCAAGGCAAGAACTAGAAAAAACCTTATCACCCACTTAACAAATAATGGAACAGTGAAACCAGATGATGATTATGTGTCACTCCCCTTACCAAGAAGTTTCATTGTGATGTCTAGAAAAACACAACACAGTACCCATCCAACCAACACTGACATGTGGAGGAGAGCCGAATGAAAGGTTTCAGCAAACTTTTCTCTCTTTCAGTCCACCCACCTGAAAAATCATTCAAGGAACTCACTGAAATGTCAAACTGATTAAATGCAATACCAGAATAAAGACATAATGAAAAATTCTATGGAAAGGTGACCATCCATCCCTAAAAAATGATGATAGATGGTTGAATGATGGGTGTCATGACACCCATCCCTTTTTGAGGCCTCCCACCCAGCAACAACGGAAAAATTCTATACCACCTTCAAAATGAAATGAAGTAGAGACCATTTCTTACAAATATATCTACACCTCAATAAACAAATAGTCATAATAAAACAGAATGAGATCCAAAAAAAACAACACTTGATACCATTAAGCCACATCCACAACCCGATTGTTGACTAGGAGATAATCAGTGCCTCTATCCGGCACTTGATATCTGACATAGAAGATGCTCCGTATCGATGCCTAAGACTTGTGACACCTAGTGGCCTCCAGATTTCCACCATCAATAACAACCAAAATAAAACTAGATCTATACCCAAATTCCTTTGGGAATCCCCGTCGATGTCTATCAAGAGTTTTCCTCAATGCACTAAACCAAGGACATAAGAACCTTGGATTATGAATAACCCCAAACTTACATCATCCACAAAAAATTTCCTCCTCAGATCTCACAAAAATGAAGCAGCAATGAAGGTTCCTAGATTTGTACAAGACTAGATCTGGAGTATGGGAGGCCTCACACACCACCTACTGTGATCGTCAAACAACACTGCGAAACTAGCACAACCACCCCCAGCATTATCATGAAAATGGAGAAAGTATACTTAGGAGAGGATGGGTAGCAAGGTATAAGAATCTCAGAGACATCAAATAAAAAATAAACTACTCACAATATCTTGGTTGTATGCACAACTGGGATTCATATTTTTTAACTTGTTTGATGCATCAATTCAATTTTTGAACAACCTTATCCATGGTTTGGGTTTGATATTGTAATAATATATTGTTTCAAAACACCCAAAACTATTTATTGTATATTTTTTATAAATATTTGACATGGAACCAAAATCAATATGATATTTAGTAGTCACATATAGTAAGATCTTATAAAATCTTTATATAAACATGATATAGAGTATATCATCACTAACGACATAACTATAATATTAAGAATACAATTTTTATTTCAAAAATATAATAGTTATGGAAGATAATAATAACATTAAAGTAACGAGTGTGTATGATTTGAATTAATCAAAGATTATTTATAGAGAACATGGTATATAATGTACATATGAAGTATAAAAAATAAACCGTTGGATAAATTTCAACATGATCTTAGTCATAAATAAAATTTCATCATTATCTAAACATTATAATGATTTCATCCTCATTCAAAATTTTAGATAAATTCCAAATTTATCTTGATTGTCGAATATATTTCATCATTATCTCATTTTTACTGTGATTTCTTATTAATCCCAACTATTAGAAAAACTTCATTTTTATCATAATTATTTAATGAGTTCTAATCTTATCCAAACTGTTGAGACCAAGAGGTGTTGTGAAGTTTTTTTGAGAAGTTTTTGAAAGAGTTTGGAGTAGATATGATACTTTTTTTGGATTTTTATATCAATCCATAAATCATATTCAAACTCACATTTAGTGTGAGGTGGATATTCTAAGAGAAAAATTCAGACAATGTTTAAACCACTTCAAAGTGTTTATATATCATTAAATGAGTTTATGATGTGAGAATATTAAGAGAAGAAACAAAAGGAGTTTAATGCTGAAACACAAGTATTGTGTCATAAAATTTGATTAGAGAAGAATTTATGCACCACATCTGATTTCCACACCATAACTTGCTAACATCGATCTAGGATACACTGTAATAGATGTGTCCATGACACGACGATGTTAAAATCAACAGCAGGATGGAAAATAGTCTACAAGACCTAATGTTACATTTTTAGTGTCCACACCATAAAAAAGTATCAATTAGAGTTCTCTCTATAAAAGGAGGACCACACCGTAGAGGAGGATAGGTCAATTTTCAGTGACTCTGGAACATCTAGGACCTCCATACCACAACTCATTTCCTACACTATAATTAGAAGAATATATGAAGGACTATGTCATAATTAATGGACCATGCCATAGTGGTGATTAGATTAGTTTTTGGTGGCTCTGGAAAATTTGAGACCTCCATGTTGCAACATGTGTTCCATTTCACAACCTTGTATAGTAGTTGAAGAAAACCACTGGAAACCAATAGGCTATGCTGTATAACCCTAGAACACACCATAGAATTTGTTTTATAGGGAAAATATGTCCAGTTCAA
Source organism: Viscum album (assembly GCA_963277665.1). Taxonomy (NCBI): domain Eukaryota; kingdom Viridiplantae; phylum Streptophyta; class Magnoliopsida; order Santalales; family Viscaceae; genus Viscum; species Viscum album. The sequence continues at coordinate 2,012,630,097 of OY728155.1, forward strand.
TCAGAAATGATGACCCGACTTGATATTCAAAATTGGGTGGTTATTACATCCTATTTTAACTACCAATTTGAATTTAATAGTCAATATTGAGATGTGAGATGATCTAAGGGTTTTTATTCAAGAAGGTTATTTGAATTTAAAATTTAAATTCAAATATAATTTTCTTAAAGAGGGGTCTACTATTCAAATTTTATAAGTATGAATTATTGGAGAATAAATAAGTGATTAGAGAGTAAGAAGAAGAAGTTATAGATATGTGTAATATAGTGAAGATTCTATGATTATCCAAAGTATAATAAAGGAAAAAAATAAGAATATTAAAGTGATTGTTTTCATGTGTTGTGAATACAAAGTGAAGAAGAAACTTGTTCTTATGCAAGTTTAAAGAATAATTTTTTCTTGTTTATTACCATGAATGTAGAGTGAAATTAGAATATTTCATCACACTCAATAACTTATAGAAAGTCTATTTGGTTAAATTTTTGTTGTTGTTACCCAATATTTTATCATTGTAAAGTGAGGGTAGAACTTGTGTATATAAAGAATCGAAGCATAGTTGGTAGATTTAAAAATGAGAGTCTCGAGGTTATACCCTGCTCGTTGTACTCACATGATGATTATTGAGGGTAGTGTGATCCTAGAGAAATCTATATCACACTAAGGGTTATCCTTCTCACATTTGGCGGTGAACTATGTAATTATGTTGTGTTCTCTTGTGTTGATGTGTGTTTAGGAGTGTCAAGACAATTATCAATAAAACCTAACAAGTGGAGAATGTTATTTTGAAAGAAATATAAAAATAACATTGATCACTGGTTCACCCCACTCTTAGTGAACCTTCTTTTATCCTAAAGTGGTTCTATAAGTGGTATCAGAGTGGCAGGTTCCATTCCTTTATGATTGGTTATTTGAAGTTGTTAGATTTTGTAGTCTCTCTCTCTCTATATATCTCCATAAATTTGAATAAGAATTCACTAATTTGTATTATCTACTATGGATAATTTAAATTCAATGAATGATAAGGGGATTCATACACATGATGGTAAAATCTATCACATATGGAAATGTAGGATGATGTAATATATTCTATCTATAAGTTATTAATGTTTAAATTTTATGAATATTATTTTAAATATAAAATTCATATATTTTTTTAATTTAATTGTTTTAATTTTCTTGGATATTAATTAATTAATTTATTTCAAGTAAGGTCACATATGAAAATATTTGAAGGAAGAAAACAAGAGAAATAGAGAATAATTTCATGATGAAAATGATGCTTTGGGACATGGGATAAGTCAAGGCTCAAATCTAAGGTAAAAAATAAAGTTTTAAGTGAATACAAATACAAAAACATAGGAAAAATATTATTCATGTTGTGAATAGGTAATTCATGATGTGAAACTTCAATGAGGAATTCCTAACTTGAAACAAAGTGTGAAAAAAATATTCCAGAGGCAAGTCAGAAAAAGTCATAGTGTAACACTATATACCACGCCATGAAACATTCCCAATAAGCCTAATAAGTTCTGATGACACATGAAATTCAATAGAGACATATGAATTAATGCTTGATAACTACCAGAGTTGGCCGGGGCAGGTTCAATGAATGATTTTATAACCCAAGGGTCTTTCACACTTATAAATATGGGGCTTGGGAGCTCCTCCAAGTCATTCCATGATGAATGAAGGTTTTACCTGGACAACACATTACACAAAAAACTCTCCACAATATCTTTATAATTTATTTTTCTCTTCCCATCTAAACCTCTCATGACTACCATGAGGGGGTAATCCCATTTTTGTTCTAGGTAATGTAAAATAATGGGGGAGTGTTCACATGTTTTTTTTATTTTTTCATTTTTGGGTTATTGATTTTTTATTATAATTATTATATTATTTTATTTATTTAATTTAATTACCATTTAAAACTTGATTAAAAATATAAAAATAAAATGAGTTAATTGATCATTTTAAATCTCACATGACCATTGTGTAATTTAGAATGATTATATTTAAAAATGGTATCAAGAAAATTAATTCATTAATAACCCTAATTAATTGGCCATATGAAAAGGGATTTTTTTTCATTTAAAGGGAGATACCAATACCAAGGATCACCCTCTATCTCAACTCGGATGATAAAAAAACAAAATAATTTAATTTCTAAAAATCACTCACACACGAACTCGAAATTTACAAAAGATGGCATGCTTTCTCATTTTGATAAAAAACCAATTTATTTGTTCATTTTATTTTTCAATCAATACCATCCAAATAATATTTTAATTAATAATTTAAAATTCCTAATTTTTTTCACTATCTCATGGGTTCGATCTTGAACTCACCACTTTCTACATAAAATTAGTTAGTTTCAAAAGTTTGAGTTTTTGTAAATTTTTGAATTTGATTAAACCCAAAGGAATTAACAATGCCCTACAGGCCATTAAAATTTTGGCTCCATTTCCAAGGATGGTTTCAAGGTATATTTTCATATTTTTAATTTTATTTTTTTATTTTATTTTTTTCCATTTTACACTTTGTGAAATTGCATTATAATTGCAGATTCAAATTTTTATGCATGACCATTCCACCTGATCAAATTGAAAATATATTTTCCAATATGATCTTGATCTCAAAAGAATCCTAATAAGGCATATTAAATAAATTACAAAAATGACTAGTATAGATCACCAACAATTTTTTGGGGTAACATAAAGAGATTCAGTTCTGTGAATGCTCACTGACTACGAGAGGCTATTCAACATAGGACTGGAACTGAGCATCCTAGTGTCACCTATTGTAGCCTATAATTTTGAAATCCAATCATCCATCATCCAAATTATCTTAAAAAATGTTCATATTTTTGGATTTCCACACAAATATTTTAACTCTCACTTTAGAAGTTTTCTCAAACTTTGTGACATGTTTCAATTCCAAAAAATTTCCTATGATGCGGTATGACTTAGACTCTTTAGATTTTCATTAAGAGATCACACTCGTAAATGGTTTCAGAGATTTACAGCCCATTCCATCAAAATTTGTTATGATTTGAAAAGGAACTCATTAACATGTTTCTTTCCTCCTTGAAAATCCATAGACATATGGGTAAATATTATAAATTTTAATTTGTTTGAAGATGAATCACTCTACAATGAATTAGAACGTTTCAAAGACATGATTTGAAAATATCCTCACCATATTATTGAAATGTTTTTATTAATTAAAATTTTTTACCAGGGTTTATCGCAAGTGAATAGGTCCATCATATATTCTACAAAAGGAGGATACCTAATGATAAAATCACTAGGATAAAGTTAGAACTTACTCAATGAAATGTAAAACAACAGTTTCTAGTGGCAAAGAGAAGAGAAACAACGAAGTGGAATCCACATGATCAAAAATAATGAATGGATGGTGGCATAAATGGAATATCTAAAAAAATATGGACACCATGATGGGTCAACAAAAACAACCCCAAGGTATGTATGTTGAAGAAGCTAATTATGATGATTAAAATTAGTGTAATAATTTTCAGGGTTAGTGGCCACAAAAACAAGGACACGATTATCAAAAAAGGGTATCATGATTTCAATAAAATCAAGGACCATATCTCTAGATCCAAATCCACACCCTATAGGATACTTTTTCTTTATTCATAACGACCAAATGATCTTCCATTAAAGAAATGAAAATATACTTGAATGATCAAGGAGCAATAATTAAGGAACTCAAGTACGACTCAAGATACCAGAAGTTTACACTCTAAATCCTCAAATTTCAGGTCATTAATTTTTTTTGAAAATCTATGAGATAATCCAAGAGTAGTTATTTTAGGACACCTAAAAATCAACCTCCCATGAATATTTGAAAGTCATTACCATAGATTCAGAAATACGTTAGATGATAATCTTGAAATAAGTAAGGTAAAAGATTAAAATTTAGAAAAAAATGGAAAATAAAACGTTGAAGAAGAAATAAAATAATAACCCACTCTTTTCAAGCCAAGAATACCATTTCTAGAAAGTCTAAAGTAAAGGAAATTTGAATTATAATGAAGTAAGTTCATTGAAAATATTAAAAAACTATATGTTAACGTCTCTTTTATAGAATATCTCACTAACATTACAACCTATGAGAAGATTATGAAGGAGTTGGTATCCAATAATAAGAGGCTATATGAAATTTACATAATCCCACTGACAATAGGGTGTTTAGATGTGATGTCAAAGGATCTCTTGAAGAAATGACTTGACCTGGGTAGATTTTTAATTCCAATAAATATCAAGTGTAATGGGTTTGACAGGGATCTATTTAACCTAGGTGAAAACATGAACACAACACCTTCAAGAGCCTAGGACTTGAATACATGAAGACTAGGAGGTCATTCCGTAACTGGAAGACTCAATAATAAAGTACCCACGAGGGATCATTGAAAAAATTCTGATTATGGTAGAAAAGTTTTACTTCATGATGGAATTTCTAATTATCAACATGGATGAGGAGATGATACCGATTTTTATAGGGAGACCATTCATAGTGACCAGATGAGTATTGATCGATGTCTAGAGTGGTGAGTTATGCTTGAGGGTTAAAAATGAACAGGTTAGTTTTAATATACACAAGGAAATTAAAAATTATGATGTATGAGATGATTAATTCGAAGAGGACATCATACCCAAGATGGAAGAGGACGATATCACCACTACTAAGAAGGAAGGTGTGAAAGTTGACAAGAGAGACTAAAATCTAAGAGATATGATTATTGATGATGGAGGAACAGCCAGAAAAGACAAGTTTGAAAAAGGCAAAAAGGTATGGATGGTCCAGGATCTTGATAATTGTTTTTTAGGTTTGAATAATCTCTAATGGATAGGAACTATAGAAATATAGTAGGTATTTACCACAATAAGGTTAAAAATAATGTCAAAAAAATGATGGATGCCTATATATATAGAGATGACCTAGTTATAGCCATTCATCGATTATAACAAGGTAAAATGTTTTCAACCCACCATCACTTGAGTTGAGAAGAGGTAAGGCCGATCCAAAAACATAAAATAAAAGCGATTTTAGGAGACAACCCAATTTTTTTATTTTTCTCTTTCTATTTTCAAAACACACTCTCCCCCAATATTTTTTAAATTTCATTGAAAAATATCTTGCACTCTCATGTGTGCATTTTCATTTTTAGGTTAAGATGAAGGAACATGGTGAGAAAGTAAATAAATAAATAAATATAAATATATATAATAAATTAGGAGTCCATATTACAACATGCACCATAAAACATGGGTGTATGAGTTTTAATTTGATTATTTTCTTTTACCCCATTAAAATTCTGCTAAAAAACATTAAAATTTAAAATTATTTCCCCGTACTTGGATTTTTTATTTTAATAATCAATCAAGGAGAAAAAAAATTATTAGGATAATAATCATACCATATTTTAAAATTTATTTATTAATTAATTTAAATGATAAAAATAGTTCAATGAATTAGTAAAGATAAATTTGGTATTTTGGATTTGATGAATCATAGTTTAGAAAAATGGTTAATTTTTGTAAATTAAATTTTTTATAGATTTTCATACCTTGAAACTCTAATATATGTGTTAATTAATTTTATTTTTATTGTGTATTTCTATGCATAATTATCCCAACCACATGCTCTTATTCCAAAGAAAATTTCTAATCCAAAATTCTCCATTCTTTTCTTGAGAAAATTTCTTGAGTGAAACTTAGGCATGTATTTCTTATAGAACTTTCTTTTTATATTTTTAAAACTATGATTTCACAAAATTAAATTTTAAATTATTGAGGCAATTTTTGATAAGACCTTTTCCTGATACCTACCTTTACATTAATTCTTTGTAAGACCATAGAAGCCATCAAAAACCTTTTTTGGGAAAGAGCTACATTATAATCCAATTTTATCATATCCTACCCTACTCTAATATTTTTCATGATCTTTAAAAATGAGTGTCTTAGAGATGAAAACATGTTAAAGGGATGTTTTTATTGTAACATATATATGTGGGGGGATATTTTATGAGATATTGGTAAGGTTCACGATTTATCATTTATTGTAATTTATTTCAAACCCTCCTGAAAAAATAAAATAAAAAAATATTTTATGCCTTGGAGGGTCAAAAATTACCATTTACTAGAACAATATTTTTTATTATTTGGGTTTGGGTGGTGTATGTGAGACCTTTCCAAACTCAACTTTTGAAAAATTAAAAAAAGTGAAAAAATTTAAAAAGATTTTTTTTCTCAAGATGGAGTATCACTCATTATAATTCACTGATTCATGACCTTACTTTGAGTTTTAGGACATTTAAATTTTTAAATATATAATTTTTCATTGAGATGCTATTGATTATCATGAAAACTACATTAGATTCAAGCCTCCTTTTGAGATTTATTTATTTTTATATCATTTAACCACCTACCCTTAAGATTAAAATTCATTTGATTCTAATGGTGAATCCCTCATAATTATTTAAAAAATTTTCTCTATAGGATGGAGAAAGTAGATGCACTACAAGCCTATGATAATTATCATGATTCAAGGTATGTTCATAATTACACTACATTTTTTACCTTGATGATGAAAAAAAAATCAAAGTGAGGTATATTAAAAATGGAATTCATAATTAAAATAAATTGAAAAATATGCATAAAGTAAAGGCATGGTTAAGTCAAATAAGAAAATAAAAATACAAGCCTGACTTGATTTCTTTGAAAAAAGAGGTGTAAATGAAATTTTTTAATGTGATTCTTGAAATTTTAAATTCTCCATTTAATCTTTTAATTTTATTTACATTAAATCTAAATCATGGTAGAGTGGTCAACATTTGTAATTTTTTAAGATTCCATTATTATGGGCAAGCATGAGTTTAAGTGAGGGGGTATTTGATGTTTACATTTCATGAATATTTTTTTAAAATGAAAAATTCATTGTTTATTTAATTTAATTGGTTAAAATTTCCTGAATATTAATCATTTTGATTTATTTCATTCTCGGTTATATATAAAAATATTCAAAGGAAGAAAACAAGTGAAACATATATGAATTTCATTATGAAACAAATGCTTTAGGGCATGGGATAGGTCAGGGATCAACTTTAAGGATCATAATTTAAGATCCCAATGAAGACAAATCCAAAATATAGGAAAATGATTATTCAAATTGTGAGTAGGTAATTCAAAAAATGAAACTTCAACAGGGAATTCATGATGTGAAATAAAGCATGAAAAACAAATTCCAATGTCATGTCATTAAAAGTCACGACATGACATATAGTGTCACACCATGAAACTTTCCCATCAAGCCCAATAATTTTTGATGACTCATGAAATTCAATGAATTCATATTTCTTAATGCTCGATAACTGTTGTAGTTAACCCGAGAAGGTTCAATAGGCAATTTTATTCCCTGAGGGGTCTTCTGTGCCTGTAAATATAGGGTTTGGGAGCTCTTTCAAGGAATTTCATGAAAGATGATGGTTTTCCCTAGATGGATAGTATGTACATCATAGTTTGTATAATTTGAAATTTTTTATAACCAACTAGATACTATAAAAGTGGCAAGCAGGGTCGAACCACAGAGAACATGATATCTAGCTCACTAAAATTATCTCATTGGACAATGATCAGGAAGACAAAAAATTAAGGGAATTCCTAGTTTTTTAAATTATTTTAATAAAATTAAAAATTGAGAAAGTAAAAAAGAAACAAAAATAAAATGCATTCAAAAAAATGATGATGAACACTGAATAAAAAAAGTGTCTGGGATGCTGATGTTATAATCAAATTACTGTGCATCTATGAAAAATGATTTTATTTCGTGATCAAATATTTATTCTTACCAATTATCATTAGTTCCAAAAATAAAATAATTTTTAGATGATCATTTTATATTTACTAATTTATTTATAGCCCCGTTATCTAGTGATATAAACAAATTAGAAGATGTGTTTGAGTACTAAACCAAATGGCGAAATGAAACAATCTGTTTCTCATGAAGCTGCACCATCTATTTTCCCTACAGTCGGTCAAAACAATTAACTTTCTTAGTATCATTAAATCGAATAATAATTAAAATGGGAAATTTCAATTTCAAAAATTAATTCCAGTGAAAATATAATTAAATTAGATAAAAATTCAAATGAAAATAAATTTAATTGAAAATTTAATTACAAAAATAAAAACATCAACATGGAATGCACAACAAATTAATTAGTCAATATAAAATATTGATACAAGAAAATTACCCCAACATCACGACTGAAAAAAATATGCGCAGTAGTAAAATGATAAATCATTAAAATTATACCAATGTTATCTAAAAAAATGATAATGTTTATCTTCACTCTCTCTGTGTATCACTCGCCGATCTCCAAAGGAAAATGAGCCCTCTGTACACTTCGACATCGTGAACTAACAATAGAACATAAAAAATATTGCACCTTCCCAGAGTCGCAACGAATAGAAGGAGGCTAGGTAGTAGAGATAATCAGAGGGGGTTGCTCACTACTAGTCTTCTGGTGTGCAACGAATGAGAGGGGGTGCTGGTCGCATGGTTCACTCCTCTTGGTGATGTCCGTTGCGCAACAATAGGAGGATATCATGGGGTTGGAGTTACTCTATAGTGGATAGGGTGGTGTGTAAGTGTTGCAACTGACTGATGGTACTATTTAGTGGTGAAGGATGAGGGGGGGGGGCACTCGAGAGGATGGGTGAGGGGGGAGGTGGGGTGGGGGGGGGGGGTGCGCTGGAGAGGAGGGGGAGGGGGGGGGGTAGAGAGGAGGGGTGAGGGACAGGGGGTGAATGCGCTAGAGAGGAGGGTTGAGGGGGTGGTGGAGAGGAGGGGTGAGGGGAAGGGGGTTCCGTGCAGGTGTGAAGGTAGGGAGGTGAGGCAACATAGGAGACCTGCATGTGGGGTTTTTTAGTAGAGCAGAGATCGTCTTTGATGATGGTTCCTCCTGAATTTAAATAGGTAACTAAATAAAAAAAATAGAAAACCCAATTAAAAAGAGTAAAAAAATTATAAAATTAATAAATGGTAGATTAAAATAATAGTAATAATAATAAAATATACTTATGTAAATAATTACTCAACTAAAATAAATTAAACTATATAAATAAACATAGGTACATAAAATTAGAAATACTAATACATAAAATGAAATTAGTAGTTAGATGAAATTTTAATCTATACATATAATAATAATACTACTATTATTAATATAATTTAATAAAAATAACAAACTATTAAAATTAATATTGCTTTTATTAATAATACAAAAAATTTAAAATGAAATACAAAAAAAAACAAAACAAATTAATATAATTAAAAAAATATTAATAAACTAATAATAAAACTAATTTTAATTAAACTACTAAAAAATGTTAGACATTAAATGTTAATAATGTATAAAATCAATATAAACTAATAATAATAAATAACTAATATAGTTCCAGAGAGACAATTACACACACATATATATAATTAAATATAATAGGGTTACATGTTAAGTTAAATTAATAATTATACACCTAAAAAATAAGAAAATATAAACTTAAAATAAACAAATAAAATACTAATGTACTAATATTAAAATACAGAAAAATAATAACTATATAAATAAAAAAACACTACAAAACTATGAAAACAATATAAAATGATAACAGTTGTTATAAAAATAATCAAAAATAAATTATAAAATTATAAAAAATGTATGAAAAATACATGTTCATAAAATCCCTCACACTTAATCTTTTTCACTCATAGGAAAAATAATCATAAAGAATACACAACTAGACCCATGGAAAAATCAAAGCATAAAAATTGCAAGTTCAAAATTTTTAAGTCCCTTTTACTCACAAAATATCATGCTTCATTTAAAATTACAATTTTCAAAAACAAATTCCCTTCCACTTGTATTATTTTCAAAAAAAAATCTACACACATGAATCATGCTACCTACCTCACCATCACTCTCATTTCTCAAAAAATTTGATCAAAGTTATGATCAATTCTTATACACAAGCATGTTTACCATAGGCTTTCTATGAATTTCACATATCCACTATTGGAAATCAAAAGAAAATTCTAATATTAAGGACTTAATATTATGTTAAAATGTTTCTGAGGCTGTGAGATGGTGGGTCATATAAAAAAAATTTATACTTTTTTGAAAAAATGAGGGTTGAATCTTGAAATAAATGAATGATAAGTGTAAATCAAAATGTCACCCTCAAAATATCACTCTGCCACACTTAAAAACATTTCTTTTTACCAAGAATATGATAATTAATGCCTTGATAGTTTTTTTTATTTTTTTATGGATACAACTCACTCAAATAAGATGGGAAGAAAAACTAGTGATTATCAACTTCAAAACCCCATGAAATAAATGTTAGATAAAGTCCCAAATAAAGTTACACACATAGTTTATATTATATATAATCTCAGTGAAATTAGGTTATATATAAAACTCTATATATCTTAGAGTAATGAGTCATCACTTTTATAGGTATACCAAAAAGTGAGGGTTACAATGTAATGAACACAAAAGTACTCATTATTGGAACAAAAAAGAATCTACATTACCATTTTAAAATACATGTACTGAATGTAGATATTGTTAAATATAAAACATATGATCAAGATGAGATAATATCAATCCATGTACATCAAATGATTACTACCCCTAAAAAACCCCTCTCCATGAATAAATCCCCCCCCACACTTAGACTGAAAATCATCATGCAAAAATTCAAGAAATAGGTTGGGAAGGGTATCAATTGTGGGATCATCATAAAAAGTATTCTTTAGAGATTCTAAGGGCATAATTATAGAGAAAATTAAATTGTGGATCATTAGGTCAAATGGGATAAATATCTCAAACAAACACCTCATTAATTTTAGTGAAACTTTTAAAATTCCTATCACTTTGATGAAAAAATATGGCAAGTTCTAGAAGGAACAACATGATCAAGATTCCCTAAAAAAACAGGAGATGATGAAAAAATGGGCCATAATCTTCATAGGTATGGAAATATAATGTTAGACAACACAAATTATCATGAGTGAAAATAGATGTCTAAAAAATAAAAAAATTATAGGATTTTTTTTTCAAATCATGGACTGATATCATCAATCATTTAAATTAGGGCATCAAGAATAAAAGCATGTTAACCATGAATCATGTGCTCATAATTCCAAGGGAGAAAAGTGGTATTACTCCAGATGTGTTATGATAAAAATAAAATAGATTTCATGTGGGTTCATTAATTATGAGAATGTTTTTTTAGTTAGTTATTTTACCTGGTGTTTTTGGAAGCATAAAATATAACAAAAAATAAAACACCTTCCAGATTAAGTGAAGATAGACACAAAAAGTATTACTGTATCTGATGAAGATTTAAAAATGATATACCTATAAAATATATACATGGAAATCACATACCCACATCATATCATAAAGATAACACTGAAGGCTATAAAAATGAAATCAGATATGTGAGAGAGTAAAAAATGCATAAAATGATGTCAGGAGTAGCTAAAAATGTTCCACACGTTCCATATATATTTCTTAAAATGAACTAGAACTAATAAATGAAAATGAAGGAAATAAATAAAACATGGATTGAATCCAAGGTAGTGATAATTTTTACATATTCATCTTGACGGATATAAAATGGTCAATTAGTTTGGTCCATCTGATCATAATTCCTTGTCCTCTTATCTATGCTAGAGGTAGGTTCTCCAAACTCCAGAGATATTTTCTTCAGATTCAGCCTCTCCATATTTATAGAAAGGAACTTTTCATGGGTAAATTTATTCTTTCTTATAGATCTCTCATATTTTGGGAACATCTTGTGTGGTAGATTTCCATGAATCTTATCTATTTAGAACATCTCATGAGGCAGTTTTCCTTTAATTTTAATAGGGGATTTGAATGTAATCTCTAAGTTATTTAAGTGGGGTAATTCACAGGGTGAATCAACTATCATGTCAGATTTATTGGATTAAGGAATTTTTGTTACAAATTCTCCCATAAAGATAGAGATAGAGAGATTAAGTAAGCAAAGACCAAGGAATATCGAAACAGTCAGGTTGCCTCCCGATTAGTGCTAAGTTCAATATCTTCAACCAGCCATACAACCTATCATTGTAATTTCAATTCTTTAATGATGAATATTGTATCAGAAGTGTGATAAATTTGGAGGCATTGATTGTTAACCTTAAATGGAGTCATCTTCCCATAAGATATTTCAATGGAACCATGTGGATAAACAACTTTGAGAGTGTAAGGACCCGACCACTTTGATTTGAGATTTCCTGCCCTGATTCAAAGTCATGAGTTAAAGAGTATAACTTTTTCTCCTGGTGAAAAATTTATTTGTTGGATCTATTTATCCTTATAGGATTGAGTTTTATCTTTATAGATCAACATGTTATCATATACCTCCCTCCTCATATCATCCAATTCATTCATCTTTAGAAAATGTTTTTCTTGGGTAGTTTTAAAATCAAAATTCTGATTCTTCATAGCCTAATAAGCTGTGCGTTCTAGTTATACAGGGATATGCAAAGTTCTTTTGAATACCAAATGATATGGAGAAATTATAATAGGTTTATTTTATACATTCCTATAAGCCAAAAGTTCATCATCAAGTTTGGTGGCCCAATATTTCTAAGATGTACTCATAGTTTTTTCTAAAATTCCCTTAGTATCTATATTTGAATCCTCATCTTGTCCATTGGTCTGTGGATGGTATGGGGTGATCATGTAGTGGTGACATATATGGAAAGTGATTAGCTTCTGAAACATAGAATTATTGAAGTGGGTACCACAGTCACTGATGATGAGCCTTGGAATTCCGAACCAGGTAAAAATGTATTTATTTAAAAATTTAATGACCACTCGAGCATTATTTTCAGCAAAACCTTTAACTTCGACCCAATTTGATATATAATCAACAAAGACAAGGATATATGATTTTCCAAAATATTTTGGAGAAGGACCCATGAAGTCAATTCCCCATATTTCAAAAATTTTAAGGCCCATGAATAAATGTTGTGGAATCTCACGCTTCCACCTTATACCCTCAGGTATTTAGAATTTATAACAATTTATTATGAAATCATGAATATCATGATGCATGGTAGGATTGTAAAACCCACATTGTAACACTTTTCTAATTTTGAGATGAATTTCATGGTGTCCTCCAACTTCTCTAGCATGTAACATGTCCAAAACACTATCGACTTCTTCTTTTAGGATGCATATTAAGATCATTCTATATGTATAATCCTTGAAAAGTAATAGATTATTCCAATAGTAATGGAATGTTTCATTAAAAGATATTTTTCTCTGATCCTTCGATAAAATTGGGCATACCAAACCTGGATCTAAGTAATTCATGATTCCTACATACCAATGTGTGATTATCTCAATGGCATAGAGTTGTTCATAAGGAAATGTTTCATTGATTAATTCCACATTTATTTCACTTGTTTCATGGTCTAGGAGTGATAAATAACCAGAAATGAAATGTTTAGTGCCCTTTTTTTCCATGACTTCAGTGTAAAATTCCTGAAGTAACAATATCTATCCAATGCATCTAGGATTTTTATATTTTTTGTTCATCAGATACTGTAGGACCGAGTGATCTGTATACACAATGAATTTAGAGAACAATAGGTAAGATCAGAATTTATCAAATGTGAAGACAACTACAAGAATCTCTTTTTTAGTTGTTGTGTAATTGTGTTGATCCTCATTCAATGTGAAGATATCATAATAGATCAGTCGAAATATCCTTTATTTCTTTTAGGCTAATGCAACACCAACTTTCTAGTCACTAGCATCACACATTTACTCAAATGGATACTCCCAGTCCGGTGAGATCATTATTGGGGCCTCAACCAAGAGTTTCATTAACAATTGAAATGAACCCTGACATTCAGGACCAAAGTGAAATGTGACATATTTTCCCAACATGGTGCTAGGGGGATGGGAAATAATAAATAAATCCTTAATGAAACATTAGTAGAATCCAACATGCTCAATAAAACCTCAAACTGAACAAACCGAAGTAGGCATGGGTAACTTTTATATCATACTGATCTTCAATAAATAAACTTAAATTCCTTCGTTTGAAATTAGATAACCTAAAACTATCCCACTTTGTACCATGAAATTTTATTTTTCCCAATTAAACACTAGATTCTTTTCTTCACATCTTTCTAAAACCTTATCCAAATGTTCTAGATAGTCATCAAAAGAATCCCCATATACAGAGAAGTCATCCATGAATATTTCCAAAAACTCTTCAACAATTTCATGGAATATTTCTATCATGCATCATTGAAACATGGTTGGTGCATTGCACATTCCAAAATGAATTCACTGATAAGTGAAAGTACCATACAAACAAGTGAACATGATTTTATCTTGATATTCTGGAATAACCAAAATTTGATTATAGAATGAGTATCCATAAATAAAATAGTATTAATCTATTCCTTCCATTCATTCAAGTATTTTTTCAATAAATGATAATGGTAAGTGATCCTTTCTGGTGGAATCATTCAATTTTTGATAATCGATGCATAATATCCATCCAATGACTATTCTTATGGGTATCAATTCTCCTTTATCATTCTCAACCATTATAGTCCCACCCTTTTTAGGTACCACTTGTAATGGTCTAACCTATTGACTATAAAAGATAGGAAATATTAAACCATAATTGATAATTTTAACAAATTATTTCTTGACTGATTATTTCATTGGAGGTATTAAGAATCCTTGTGGTTGATTTCATGATTTTGAATTATATTCCATATGAATTCTGTGAGTGCAAATGGTGAGACTTATACCTTTCAAATCAGCTATAATCCAACATATTGTGATATTACTTTTCAAGAGGACATTGAGAAATTTACTTTCCTTTCCACTCGAAGTATTTTCATTTATGATGAATGGAAAGGTTTTAAAATATCCCAAGTAGCTATATCTTAGGTTTTGTGGAAGAGGTTTAAGCTCAAGTGTTGGAGGATTTTCATGTGATGGAGTAAATGAGGTGAAATTTTGTCTATCTAAAGGTTATATTAATTTTTTGATGAATTCTAATTCCTCTATTTATTTAGTTAAATCCTGATTTTCCTGGTGTAAATCCTCAATATTCAACACATCCCTTTCTAATTCATCCCATTCTTCAATTGTGTATAATAAATGATAGTCAGTTGTAGAGGGATTCTCCATAGCCTTTAGTACATCAAATTTTATGTTTTCTTCTCCAACTCTGAAAATTAGTTTTCCCTATTAGACATCAAATAACACTCTAGATGTTGCTAAGAAGGGTCTTACAAGAACAAAAAAGATGTATTTATCTTCTTCCATATCACGGGTAATGTAATCAATGAGGAAGTAATATTTATCAAACTTGACAAGTACGTCTTCTAGAATTCCTCAAGGATGATTCATTGATCGGTCCACCAGTTATAAGGCAACCCTCACTATCTTTAATTATATGGTTCCTATTTCTTTAGGAACTTTAGATGGAATGAGTTTTATACTAGCTATGAGGTCTCAAAAATCTCTTCCACATTGACATCCTCTAATATTGTAAGGAATAGTGAAAATTCTAGGGTCTCTTAGTTTAGGAGGTATGAATATGGGTGTGACTGTTAAACATTCTTCATGAATTATAACTATTCCCAAATTATCTATTTTTCTTCTTTTTGACATAATCTCCTTGATAAATTTAGAATAGTGGGGAAATTGTGTAATGGATTCTTCAAAAAGAATATTTATGTGAAGCTTCCTAAAGAGTTATATGATTTTCAAAAATTGAGAATCTAACTTTATTTTCTTCATTCTTTGTAGAAATGGAAGAGTTGGTTTGTGATATTTTATCCTTTCATTGAGCACCTCATTCTACTTTTATTTTTATACCTTTTCAATTTTCACAAGTTTTTTTTGATCTTCCTACTCTTTATGTTTAGTTTGGATTGCCTTGTTTTCCGAGTAATCATTCTCAGTGGAAGGTGTATGTGTCTCATCTGTTTGTTGAGCATCAGGAATTTGGTGCTCTAGAATTTGTGTGCCAATGTGTAATGTGATAATTTTTTCCTCTTCTCTTGGGTTAACCCTTGTGTTACCCGGTAGAGTTTCCTATTGTTAGTTTTGTATTTATGTGGCCAACTAACCGAATTGATTTTCAATGTTACGCATAAATTCCTATAAGTTTTGGTTTTCTATCTATTGTAAGTCAAAATTTGGTTGATTATACAACATCAATTTTTATATAGTTTCTCCCTAATAATTTTTACCATGCGCTGCAGGTGGGGAAAATTCTGTTGTTTTATTTTTCTCCTTGTACCGTTGTTGTTGATGGAATGGTGGTCGGTATTTATTTAGAGATACTTGTTCTTGGGATTTCATAGTTGGTCTGAAGTAAGATTTATCAGGTAACATAGGTAGACCCATGTCTTGGTTCATTGGTTGAAGGGCCACTGGTTCCTTCCAAACTTGATTTTGGTTATTTCTTTGCCAGTTTGTGTTGTAATTGTTTCCATAATTTCTTTGGTTATAGATGAAAAACTTAACTTCAAAAATATTTTTCTCATAGGTGTTATATGGACACATGGGATAATCATGAGTACCACCACAATGTGGGTTGTGTTCATCTTAAACTATATGGACTATCTTAGGCGGGCTTAGTGACAAGTTTTCAATCCTCTTATTGGGAGATTCAAATTGTGTAGCTACAAATGCATGAGAATAAACTTGATGCACTCTTATTTTCTTCTTTACAAATATTATGTCTATTGTAAACTATGTTATTCCATGTTTTGAATTAATATGTACAGATATTCAGGATCCATTTCCATGAACACATTGTTAGTAGCTGTATTGATTCTAAACTTACTCTCAGGTTGAATTCCACAGTATAATTCTTGAAACTGGTTCTCCAAATTCATCCCATGATTAGGACAATGTATTAACATGTAATTAAATATTTCCCAAGCTTCTCATAGTGATTTTTAATTATTTTGGAAAAAAGAGTTGAGGTATCTCTTGTTTTTTCAAGATTGTGAAGTTATGTAATATTGATCCAAAAAATTTATTCTCAGAACTTCCCAGGTGAAGACTCTATCCAAGTAAATACATTCCAACTATTCGTTATATTTCCCTTATAATGAGAATGGAAACAGTCTTAGGATCAACACATCATAGATCACCCCATTGTATTTAAATGTGTCATAGACTTCGAGAAATCTATTCACATGCATATAAGGGTCTTCACTTATCAAGCTATGAAATTGTGCATGTTGTTGGATAAGGTTGATCATCTATGAATTTAGTTCAAAATTAATTTCTTGAATTCTTGGTAGTGCTATGAATGAGCTAAATATGAATGTTTTGGGTCTCAATTCCAATCTCATAGTATTTTGAGGCCTTTTATTATCAATATGTTTTTGGAAGAGGGTGTGGAATTGTCCACTGTAAAGCATTGGAATGTGAGTCTCAATGATATCCTCTTGTGGGTGCATTTGGTTTTTAGTAGAGCTACCAATGAGAGATTTCCCTTTTATTTTGTGTTCTTGTTCTTGATCAAGTGGTGGGTCATTTTTTGATGGGGATGAATTATGAGTGTTCACCATCTAGGAAAACAATGCCTAAAACAAGGCCTACTTAATATTTTATTAATGCTATATGTGCGTGTTATCCCCATAAACAGTGCTAAAAATTTGGTACGTGCATCTTAGCACGTCCAATTTGAAATTTTTTATCACCAAATAGCTACTATAAAAGTGGTGAGTAGGGTTGAACCATAGAGAGAATGAGATCTAGAACACTTAAATTATCTTGTTGGACAATGTTCAAGAAGACAAAAAGTTTATGGAATTCCTATTTTTTTAATTATATTAATAAAACTAAAAATTGAGAAAGTGAAAAAACAAAAATAAAATGTAGCATAAAAATGATAATGAACTCTGAATCAACAAAAAGTGTCTGGGATGATGATGTCATAATCAAATTATTGCGAAGCCATAAAAATGATTTTTTTCTGTGATCAAATATTTATTCTTCCCAATCATTGCTGGTTCCAAAAATATAATCATTTTTAGATGCTCATTTTATATATCCTAATTTATTTAAGGTCCTATTATCTCATGTTATAAATAAATTTGGAGACGTGTTCGAGTAAAAAACCAAATAGGGAAATGAAACAACCTATTTCTCACAAATCTATTCCATCTATTTTCACTATAGTTGGTCCAAAAAATTAATTTTATTAGTAACACTGAATCAAATTATAATTAAAATGGACAATTTAAATTTTATAAATTAATTCTAGTACAAATATAATTAAATTAGGAAAAAATTAAAATTAAAATAAATTCAATTAAAAATTTAACCACAAAATAAAAACATCAACATGGAATGCGAAAAAAATTAATTATTCAGTCTAACACCCCAAAACAAGAAAATTACCCTAATATCATGATAGAAAAAACACCCATGGTACTAAAATGATAAATCATTAAAATTATACCTGTGTTATCTAAAAAAACAATCATGTCGGTCTACACTCTCACCGCGCAACACTTCCCAATCTCTAAATTCAAATGAACCCTCTATGCACTTCGACGTCATGCGCTAACAACGAACCACCAAAAATATTTCACCCACCTAGAGATGCAGTGAAAAGTGGGAGGTGAGGTAGTCTAGAGAATTAGAGGGGGTGACTTGCTGCTGGTCCATTGGTACACAATGGATGGGAGGGGATTTTGGCCTCCTGGTGCGCTCCTCTTGGTGGAGTTTGGTGCATAGTAAGAGGATGAGAGTAGGGGGTTAGTGTGCTTCCACAACGAAGAGGGTAGTGTATAGGTGCTTCTATCAACAGATGGTGCTTCTGAGTGGTGGAGAGGAAGAGGGGGGGGGGGCACTGGAGAGGAAGGGTGAGGGGGGAGTGGGTGATGGAGAGGAGGGGTGGGGGAGGGGGTGCCGTTCAGGTGTGTAGGAAGGTAGGCGAGGAGATGTAGGAGGCCTGCAAGTAGGGGTTTTCAGCGAAGCATAGATCATATTTGATGATGGTTCTTCTTGCATTTAAATAGGGAACTAAATAAAAAAATGTAAAACCCAATTAAAAAGAGTAAAAATGTTATAAAATTAAAAAAAATTAGAATAAAATAATAGTAAAAATAATAAAATATACTTATGTATATATATATATATATATTAGGTGCTTGGGGGCATAATTACAATTAAACACACACACACATCTCACACATAGGCCGGAAAGGTAGACCATAGCCTCCCCAAGGGGATATCCCACCCATCAAGCCATATTTATTTAGTACATGTCCCATAGGCCCAATGGACATGAAGCCCATTACATGGCCCATAGCCCTAGTGGGTATGAATGACCATTACATGGGCCATAGTACCATATTTTTTACCCAAATGCCCACCAATGAATAGTTATACAACAGTACCCGGGCTGCTATAGTACTTGATATAGTGCTTCCACTGCTACAGTTCCTACTACAGTGCCCACCATCACTATAGTGCCACCTTTGCTACAGTTTTTCCACTGCTACAGTTCTGCTACAGTACCTCTACAGTGCTGTTATAGTACCTGTACTCCATTGGTTTTGAACCCCCAACCTCAATGTTGTATTACAATGTGCTTATCACTAATCCAAACCCCAACTATAAATAAATATAAGTACATAAAATTAGGAATACTAATACATAAAATAAAATCAGTAGTTAAAAATATTTTTAATCTATACATATAATAATAGTACTTATAAAAAATATTAATCTAATTTAATAAAAATAATAATATAATAAATTTAATACTAATTTTATTAATACTACAAAAATTTAAAATTAAATACACAAAAAAATAATATAATTAAAAAATATTATTAAACTAATAATAAAACTAATATTAATTAAACTACTAAAAAAGTTATAGACATTAAATGTTAATAATTTATAAAATCAATATAAAATAATAATAATAAATAACCAATATAGTCAAAGATATAGAATCACACACACACACATATATAATTAAATATAATAGGGTTACATGTTAAATTAAATTAAAAATTATACACCTAAAAAATAATAAAATATAAAATTAAAATAAACAAATAAAATACTAAAATACTAATATTAAAATATAAAAAACAAAAAACTATAAAAATAATAAAAACATTACAAAACTATGAAATCAATTTAAAATTCTAAAAGAAGTTAGAAAAATAATTAAAACTAAATTAGAAAATTATAAAAAAATTATGAAAAATCTATGTGCATCAATGAATCATTTCAACATGAAACTCTCCACCATCTCTTTAGAATTTATTATTCTCTTTCTCTCTAACACTCTCATGACTACAATGAGGGGGTAATCCCATTTTTGTGTTGGGTGATGTAAAATAATGGGGGAGTGTACATGTGTTCTATTTTATTTTTATTTGTTCATTTTTGGTTGGTTGCATTCTTATTATAATTCTTACTTTATTTTTTTGTTTCATTTCATGACCGTTGAAAATTTGATTAAAAATATAAAAATAAAATTTGGCAATTGATCATTTTAAATATCGCATGAACATTGTGTAATTTAAAACGATTATGTTTAAAAATGGAATTGAGGCAATTTATTAATTAATAACCTTAAGTAATTGACCATATAAAAAGATATTTTTTGACTTAAAAGGGAGATACCAATACTAAGGATCACCCTCTGACTCAAATATGGTGAAAAAAAAACAAAATAATTTAATTTCTAAAAATCACCCACACATGAACCTAGAATTTAAAAAACCTGGATTGATTTATTGTTTTGATAAAAAACCAATTTATTTATTTTTTCTATTTTCAATCAATCATATAGAAATCATTTTTAATTAGTAATTTTAAACTAATAAAATTATTTTTTACTGTATCATGGGTTCGACCTTAAACTCCCCACTTTCTACATAAAATTAGTTAGTTGTACAAGTTTGAGTTTTTATAAATTTATAAATTTGATTAAACCTAAAGGAATTAACAAAGCCCTATGTTCCACCATTTATAATTCCTTTTAAGTCACAACTTATGGGTTTGTTACTCAGATTTAAGGCATTTATATGACAACAAAAAATAAAATAAATTTGGAAAACGATGGTCATATAAATAATTCTATTCTGTGAAATATCTTAAAATGTGTGTTTTTGAAAGTCAAAGGACTCAAAAAAACTAATAATATTTTGAAAAAACATCAAAATATATATACAGTAAATACCAAATTTAAGAGAGATAAATTACAGTTTTGGAGACTTAAGTATGAAGATCTCTGATTTCATGATGATGAAACTATTGATATCTTACTAAATAAGTTTGATTCTAAAGTCTCTACTATGGAAGACAAATATATAAGTAATATTTATCTTAGAGATTGGAATTGTATCTTAATTTCTTATTAAATTAATAAGGATAGTTTCATCAAGGAGATGGTGAAGGTATAAATAGAAATATCTTTTAAATCCATATAGTAAGAGAAGTTGAAGAAGAAGGTCACAGTTGAATAAGAATCTTATTATTCAGATTCTAATAAATATTTAGAGGATAATTTTGATAAAGTTATTTATATTATCACAATAAAATTGATAATATGGTAAGTAAAGTATAAGGGAAATATTCCCTTGAAATGTTTCAGGCATGGAGATATTGGACATTACGCTACAAATTTTCTAAAATCTAAAACCAATAATGTTTTTGAAGTGGAAAATGATATGCATAAAAGATTATCAAATAAGAAACACAATAATCCAAATGTTTTTTAAAATGATAAGGGTAATAATTTATCTAGATTTTATAGGATAAATTTATTATCTAAGGAAGGTATAGACAATGAAAATGAATATGAAGATGAATTTTCCTCCGGTGATGAATATGCTAAAAAAATATCATTTATAAAGTGAATGATGAAAATATTTCAAGTGAAAAAATAAGTTATAAAATTATATGGGAATAATAGAATTAAATATATTACATTCTGAAAAGACAATTAAAATAATGTCACTAAAATATTTCCAAACTGTAGAAGAAGATTAAAAAATTGAAGATTGTTGACAAATCTTTTAACAAAAATAATTTTGAATTTGCAAAAAGTCTTAGATACTTGATGAATTTAAGGTTTTTAATAAGTTTCTTGATTATGAGAAGAATCTTAACATCAATTTGTAATAAATATTAAATGATAAATAAAATGAGTTTAATTATTTACAACAAAACATGATTAAAATAGAAGAGTTTTAAAGAAGTACAAATCTAGTGTTTAGAATTTTATTTTAGAATTTGGAGAATTTTCGAAGAAGTGTGAATTTGAATAAGACTAGAAAAAATAATTCCATAAATATGAGAATAATTTTAAAAATTTTGCTGAAAAATTAGTGAAAAGGAAATAATTCATGAAGATAAAGTTTGAAGCTAAATCAAGCGATGTTCTAAAATCTAGAAATTCTAAGAGAACCAACTTGAATAAAAAATATGCTATAATTGGAGTATTTAAAATATTTGAAAAAAGAGTTTATATGAATACTTAGAAGTTGGGAGTTCACCAAAATTCTATTTCATATAAATGATTTAAAATTAATGACTCTAAGAAGGGTGGAATACAGTTGAAAAAATTTGGATAGTATGTTACCTTTAAAGGTAAATATTATTTTTATGGTTTTTTGGAATTGTGGGGCCTTTGAGTATACGAAAAATATGTTTTGGTTAAATCAAAAACATCATAATCAGACTATAAGGCATGAAAATTAAGGATTGTGGGGGTGTTAGTTCTCTTAACAGATGAAAGTTTAGAAACTGGTTATGAACTCTGGACATAGATAAAAAACAAGTTTGATATTCTTGAAGTATGTGGAAGGTGTGATCATCCTGGTCATCGTGATGATGATTGTTTTATAATTTTACCATCCCAATAAAATATGAGTTTTAATACTCAAAAGCCTAGAAAAATAAGAACAAAGGAATATATAAGACCTTAATTGTAGAAGTTCCACTTAAATTCTAAATAAGAAAGTCCATGGATCTTGGACATGTTAGAGTTGGTGCCCTAGAAATGAATTTATTATTACTTCATTACATGTTTTCTTATAAAATCATGATTATTATTCAGTGTGATGTTTTTATATGATAATTTCCCTAGAACATATGTTTCACATAAAGTTCATAACAGTTCCCCGCTATGCTGAGAACCCATAGGTTCCATGACATTATTCTTGAACTTTGTTCTTTGTCCAAATGATATTTTATAATAGGAAATAGATGATACATACTATCAAGGGTAGGATTCTCATAAGACATTAAGACACCTTATCATGGTTTTTTACCTTGGTAATCTCTAAGATAAGAGGTTATGAGAACATACTTGTTAATAGGAAATCAACATTTCTATGTGTCATTGGATATTCCTATATGTGGATGCATATATTTATGCTTAGACTTTAAAATTATCATTAATGGATATCACGAATCATTCGATTTTATGTATTGATGAAAACTATGATAGCATATGCTTGCGGTGAAGTAGGATACATTAGGCATGTCCCAAGTGATATTAAATTAATGGATAACACAATAATGTATTTATCCCTTCCATCCCTTAATAGAAGTTGATATCTCAGGCCCTCTAATGGGAACGAAAAATCCTAATCCATGGAAATGGTGTTTGATGGGTGAGTTCATTTTTATAAATAAAAATAAAGAGATATCTAGAATATAAGTTGATTGCACCAGCATGCAATCTTCTTGATTAGAGATACCATGATAAAGGGATTATATTACATGGTAAAAATTTGTAAGAGGTTGGATATCATTATGAATTTAATTTTTTTCTCTATTGGAGACTTGACATGTTGCTAAATTCTAATCTTTGACTTTAGGTGGTCCTACCTAATGCCACTGATAAAATAGCCTAGAGGATCACACACTTAGTGTATCTACAATATTAGTTAAATTCAAGTAATGAATTTAATAAGTTAGAATAAATAATATTTATTCAGTTTAGTTGATCACCATAATTCAATAACAAGTTATTTAAAAGAATAAGTGATTTAAATAATAATAATAAATATTTATTTTTTTAAGTTTTTCAAATATAATATTTATTATATTTATCATATAATAATGCAATTACATCTATTTATTAAATAGTCATTATTTGAGGATTGATAAATATTGATTAGGGAAATCAGACTGATTCTAATGCTACGATTAGAAATAATATAAATAATATTTATTTATATATTCTTAAAGGTATTGCACATGGAAAGGGATTAATAATAATAATATTATTAGACATGGGTTCGATTAATAATTATAAATATGGAAAGGGTTTAGTGTTCACTTTTCCAACCCTTAACCTTCCATAATAAATATTTAATTATATATTTTTCCTAAATCACTTTTGGTGTGCACAACATATTGAGTGGGGATATATCAATCCCTAGAGAGAGATAAAGAGATATAGAGTGATCTATTACCTTACTATCTCAATAAAACGGGAGATCATGAAGATTTATTCCTCTCTAGAGAATAATTCTATGAAGATCAACATGACCATTGCAAGTGATCGGGATCAATCGTGCTAAAACCCGATGATTTTATAATGACTTTTTGTATAATATCCCCAAACCCACACTCCTGGATCTGGTGCTGAAATCATAAACTTTACACTATAGATTTGATACTGATAAAGGTGACCCAATTTTATCCATCCAAAACTCACAACATAAAAATGAAATATTGGATCACTTACATACCCAAGGACCTTTTAGGTTTAGAGTTTTAGAGAGTTAGGGAAAAATATTACATAAACAATAACCAAGAATTCAAGAGAGTATCTTTCCCACTATACCCAAATTTTCATATTCCATATTAGGTCATCAATATCATCCATATGAAACCCCTCTAGACATAATTCATTAAACATCACACTTGATAACCTAGGGAAAAGGAAACATAAGAAGGGTGGTATCAAATGCTCAGTAAGGGTAAACATACACATTAAAATTAAATTTCATCAATGAGAATAAGATGGGCCTAAGGGTATGATAACATAATCAAAGCGCATGAGCATAACCTAAAATAACTAATACCCATAAATATCTATATCATCAATCATGAAACAATTAAATAAGGATTTATCAATGAAAAAATTTATAAGAATAAATAATCATGAGCCATGTGATTTCAATATTGATCAAAATAATCATTAGAAACCCATAGAAATCATAACAAAAACATGTTGGTATCATTGGAACATTATCTTCATAACCTAATTTAAACCTATGCCAGAAATAATTAGAGCCCAAGTAAATCCATAAGAGAAACCCTCCAGTAACTCCCTAATTCTTACCTCTAAAAATAAGAAACATTACCAAATATATTGGAGTGATATCTGGGAAAATCCATTATATAAGCTATATTGGGTTCACCCGATGTTATCTAGGTGCACCCATCATATAAGCTATATCAGGATCACCCGACACTGTCTAGGAACTCCCATCATATAAGCTATATCAGGTTGCCCATGAGCTATAATGGGGATCAACCCTATATATAATCTATATCGGGATCACCCGTTCATCATGAATAATGTCTAAGTACCATTCATAAATAAAACATTTAGAATCCTTCAATTTTTAATCATAATAAAAATCAATGTTCTTTCATAGCACGATTAATCTGTGGAAAAGAAACTAGTTCCATGAAAATATCATAATCCATACAAATAAAGAATAAGGATGGTATCAATTCCAAATATACCCTATGGAGTGTAAGAAACATCAAGGTCTATTTTCATTAATGAATGTAAATACCATTAAAATGTCATTAAAAACATTTTTGAGGAAAGTAAACTTTTCATTTTGAAAATAAATTTAAAAAAATCACAAAATACTATGAAAATCATTTTCTTTGAAAAAAAAATTATAAACATATAAATAAAACATTAAGTAAAATAATTTTCATTATTTATGTAAAATTATTTCATGTTGTAAACATTAAAATAAAAAAAAATTCAAACATTTTGTAAAGGGAGTTAAAAGTTACCCATTTGATTTTTTTTAATAAATTTACTTTTTAAAAAAACTCTTAAAATAAGGTCAAAGATAATTTAAAATATCTTTAATAAATGTTTTATGTCTAGAAAATAATTTTATAAAACATGGATTTGGGTGAAAAAGGATTTTTTATTGAAGTGCGAAATAAAGTTAGATTTTCTTAAAAACATTTTTTTTAAATAATTTTAATTAATAAAGAGAGGAAAATGGTACTATTACTTGAAAAATTTATTAATAACCAGAGTATGATAAAATTAAATGGGTTTATTATATAATAATAAAATAATTTCCTTCAATGTAAATTGAAGCATAAACAATCTCGATTAAAAAAGAGCCTTTTCCACTTTGGTAACTATTTAATTGTAATACCCATCGAAGAATAACTTCAAATGAAGATTTAAATATAATTAAAATAAGTAGATTAATGATATAAAATATCTAATTAAAGTAGGTACATCTCATAAAATAATATAGGTGTATAACATAACATATGTCCCAAAGAAGACAATTTGAGATGAGAAACCCTTCCAATGATCATAACGTTGAACTGAGAATTAATAAATGAATAAATTATGTTTATTAAATATAAATACACATAAAAAAGTATAAATAAAACATAATATAATCAAAATTAATTACAAACATAATCTTATAATGTCAATATAACTTAATAAAAAGAAATTGAGTTATGTAATTCTTCACCACTTGGTAACTTTCAATTGAAATCCTCTTGGATGAAATAATTCAAATTGAAACTTAAAATACCATGATTTATGAATTATTAATGATATTACAAGTAAAATGGGTAGTGTATACACTATATAAAATAAATTAGGTCCATGACATTAAAATATGCCTCAATTAAGGGAAATTGAGTTTAAGTCCCCTACTACTTTAGTAATCTCTAGATCAAAATATCATAAAAGGGTGAAACTCATATGAATTTATAAATCCAAATTATCCAAATGAATAGAATCATAAAATACATTCATGGTAACTATATACACCACATAATAAAAATAAGTGTTGAATATGGGATATGTCTCACAAAAGTGAAACCGAGAGGAAAAACCCTTAACTCAAATCCATACTTTCCATGTGTGTCCTTTAAATACTGTATAATAAGATTATATAAATTATTTTATTTATTAATAAAATTTTCTAGTTTTAATAACTTATACTTAAATCATTTATTTAATGACATATTTAAATACTTAATCAGTTAAGTCCACATCGGGTGTTTTGAGGACGTTCGGTTCATTGTTTCAAAATAGATTTGGTGTGTTGACCATGGTCAAATAGGTCATTATTAAAACATATAAAGAATAATAATAATGAAATATTTATCATATTTATAACTAAATTATAATTTTAAAACTAATAATTAAATATGGTTATGAAAAATAGACTACGTTACAATCATGAAGACGATATGTCGTGCGCACACATGAGTAACATTTCCATTTTTCAACGATCATTATGGAAAGAAGGTAAGTAATATTTTATCTTTAAATAATTATAATAATTTAATAAATAATACATTATTTTATTAAATATACTTATATATATCATCCATTTTTTTGTGATGAAAAAATAGTCATATCGCTTTGTGGAGGCAGTAGTCCACACGTGCACACGAACGACGTTATCATTTTTTCAGTGTAAGAAATAAAATGATATATTATCATTTAAAAATGATAAATATTTAATTAATATAATAACTATGTCATTTATATCACATATATTCATTAAATTTATCCTTATTACCTTCTATTTAAAGTGCTAGTGAAAAACGAATCACATCGATTCACGAGGAGGTAGTCCGTTGTACGTACGAGCGACATTATCGTATCCCTCATGGAATGGAAATTAATAAGGTATATGTTATTTAATAACTTAAATGTAACAAATATCATATATATACTTTAAATAAATCAATACAACTATCCTTGATAGGTGATGATAAAAAATGAATGACATCGGTTTGCGGGGTGGTAGTCCGCCATACACACGAATGATGATTTTTATCACATTTAATTGAAGAAGATATTATTTAGGTTATTACATTTACATAATAAAATATAATTATATGTTGTATACTGGTGTTTTTATATAACCATAATTTAAGAATATTTTAAGGAGTTGGAAGAATAAATAAAATAAAAATACACGGTTAAGCACGATACCTATTCTTCATACAACCTCCTTAGGTAAGCACCAAAATAATTCTTAGGATGGATTTATGATCAAAATAATGGATATATGTAGTGGGGAGGGAATTTATAATGGAATTGTTTCAGGTATTTTCATATCCAAATGGAATTTAATGTGTGAAGAAGAGAGGATAGGGGGTGGCCTTTTATAAGTGAGGCAAGTGACACATATGTAATTTTTTGAAAAGAAAAAAGTGTAACCACGATTTTAACATGGAAAAGGGATCCAAAATTGAACCTTATCAATAATTATACATTATAAGGTATAAATATTTCAATAAAATATATTTTAGAAACAAATTTATTTCATTTTTACACTTATTTTTTATTTTAACACCATGATAAACCCATTTTTACCTTAACCATGGTAATTAATTTATACTATTTTCACTATTCATTATGATAAAAAATTAAGTTGAAATTTTTATATAATTTAAATTATTTTAGTTAAAAATATGGAAAAAACTTTACCAAATTAAATTCACATAATTGGTAAAATATAATTTAAAATTGATCCTGCAGATGTGATGAAAAAAAAGTTTTCAAGAAGTGTATTTTTCAAGAAAAAGATAATTTTATATTAACCCTATGAATAATAATAACAATTTTTTAAAAATAAATTAATATTTATTGATATATAATATATAAATTTCATTTAAAGCATTCCTAATTAGTAGTTTTTTAATTAACTAAAATATATAAACATTATGGACTTTAAAATAGTTTTTAGAAAAACCCATTTTTAAACCCAAAAATTTACTTAAAATAAAATCCAATATAAAGATGATTAAAATATAATTAAGTGGATTAAATATAAATGAATAATTATTATTTAATTTTAAATAATATTTGAAACATATTAGGGATTTTAAATTTACTTAATTTATTGAAAAGAGATGACATTTTTACAAAAAATTTGTATTTTCACTATTCACTAAAAAAATTAGAATTTTATGAAAAATCCAAAAATTTCACCGAATATAAAATTTTATTTTTTGATTTAAAAAATTAATTTTATAAAATTTCCAAAAAATAATTATAATATTATTTCATGAATAGAAATAATAACATTTTTTTATGAAAACATATTTTGAAGAATAAAATTACTTTACTAAAAATTGATTGATTATTTAAAAAAAATTATCAATAATTTATATTTAGTAGGAAATTTTTATATATATTTCATAAATTAGTTAATAATATTCTTACCTACCAATTTAATAACTAGGTTATGAAGGTTATATATTTTTTGGTCTGTTTAAGTTTAATGTTGTGTGTTGTATATGCTATCGAACACAAAAATCTTGTGGTTGTGTGTACCACAAGCTATAGAAGATATTAAATTTATTTATAAATAAATACATGATAATGTCTCAGGGTGTTACATTCTCATCTATGTTCAATGTTTCATGTCATATATTCTATAAAACATTATTTTCTTTTTTTAAAATCTCAAGGTGTAACATCCTATCCCCTTTAATAAATCATGTCCTTATAATTTGAACTTTATCTTAGTAATAAAAGGTTGGATGTTTGAAAATAACTTTTTTTAAAACCCAAATCATAAAAAAATAGTGATAGAGATTGTTGATCATATGAAAGTGAATGATCAATAGAAAGTTAAGGACCTTGAAACCATAAATCTGTGATGAGTAAAAAGACCATCAGTTCATTAGAAATAAAGGTATCGGGATAAATTTTTTGTTTCAAGATCCTTTTCCTAGATTTGAGGAATTAATTTACCATACAAAATTAAATCATAGTGAAATATACTTACTTGAAAATTAAAATTTCATCCTTTAGAGAATTTCCACCACAAGCTCATCTTTTTCTCCAAACGATGAGTATTCGAGATGATTTTTTCACGTGTGAAGCACTAAAATAAATTTTTAAAGACCATATAAACACAAAAGAGATAACAATATATTCCTCAAATCTTTAAGTATTAACCAAAACCAAAATTGTTATCACAAGGTAATATAATTCAAAAAAATTATGAAACCTTCATATGATACATTAATCTCTAAAATTCAACTGTAATACCCAAAGTTAAAAGTAAATTATTCCATTAATAAATAACTCTACATCCCAAATAACCTCAATAAACTCAAAATTAAAGACTATTTTAACCTAAAAGGTTATATCATACCTTTCAACTTACAAGAACAAAAATATAGTGATATTTTTTTAAAATAACATTAATCACTTAGTCATCAAACCACTTTTCAATACTGTGGTCATTTATATGATAAAACATATGTCCCCATAATTACCTTGATATCCATGATCATATAAAACCTAAAGTTAACCAATACCAACAACCTTATGTACACAAAATAGATTGTATTATTCCTAAAATAACACTTCAAATTAAAACTAAGGGTTAAATATAGTTCAATCCAATAAAATGTCTCCCAAAATTCCATTAATCACTTTAAGATCTCATCACTTAAAACTTAAAAAGGGGTGTGTAAGGATTCAAAATTATAATCAATCTTAAACCCATAAATCCATAATAGAATAGATAACTCTTAAGATAAAAGAACATTAAAACATTATATTCCCCAAAGTTATCTAAACCCTCCTATAATACCAACTATAATATCCCTAAATCCATACACCTATATCTAGTTGTAAAATCATAAAGTTTACACTTCTGGATTTGATAATGATGATGGTGACCCATTTTTTCCATCTAAAACATACCACATAAAACAAAAATATTAGATCACTTACATAACCAATGAACTTTTAGGTTTAGAGTTTTAGATAATTAGGAAAAAATATTACATAAATAATACCTAAGAATTTAATAGAGTATCTTTACCACTATACCCAGATTTTCATATTCCAGATTAGGTCCTCAAAATAATCCATATAAGACCCTTATAGACATAATTCATTCAAAATCATACTTGATAATTTGTGGAAAAGGAAACATAATAATGGAAAGATAATATTCTTAGTAAGGGTAAACATAATAATTAATAATTGCATGTCATCAGTGAGAATAATATGATCATAATGGTATGATGATATAATGAAAGTTCATGAGCATAACATAATAGAACTCATACCCATCAATACCTGGATCATCAATCATGAAGCATGGAATAAATCTTTATCAAAGGAAATAATCATAAGAATAAATAATCACGAGCCATGTGATTTCAATATTTACCAAAAGAATCATTAGATACCCATAGAAATCATAATGAAAACGTGTTGGTATCTTTGGAACATTATCTTCAAAACCATTTTAGAACCCGTATAATAAATAACTAGAGCCCAATTAAATACATAGGATAAACCCTCC
This sequence comes from Viscum album, assembly GCA_963277665.1. Classification (NCBI taxonomy): domain Eukaryota; kingdom Viridiplantae; phylum Streptophyta; class Magnoliopsida; order Santalales; family Viscaceae; genus Viscum; species Viscum album. The sequence goes on from OY728155.1 coordinate 2,012,661,789, forward strand.
AATAAATTCATACTTATTTCCTCTAAATACATGGAATATTACCCAATTCATTAGATAAATATCTGGGTGCTCCCATTATATAAGATATATTAGTCTCACCTAGTGCTATCTGGGTGCACCCATTATATAAGCTATATCGGGATCACTCGATGCTGTCTGGGAACACCCATTATATAAGCTATATATTGACCACTCATGAGGTATATTTAGGATAAAACCTTCATATAATATATATCAATATCACCCATTAATCATAAATAATTTCCAAGTACCGTTCATGAATAAAACATTTAGAAGCCTTCACTTTTAAATCATAACAAAAATCAATGTTCTTTCATAACTTGATTAACCCATGGAAAATAAATAGGTTCCATAAAAATATTATAATCCATATAAAGAAATAATAAGTATGGTATCAATACCACATATCCCTATTGGATTGTAAGTAACATCAAGGGTTATTGTTGTTGATGAATGGAAATACCATTAAAAGCCTATTAAAAACATTTTAGAGGAAAATAAACTTTTCATTTTGAAAATAAATTTTAAAAACAAAAAATTCAAAAAATATTATGAAAAAATTTTCTTTTTAAATCAAATTGGAAACATATAAAGGAAATATATTAAGTAAAATAATGGACATGACGATGGAAAAATCCGTTCATGATGTAAATGTTAAAATAATCATTCTTTTCAAACATTTTGTAAAGGGAGTCAAAAGTGACCCATTTGGAAAATGTTAATAAATTTACTTTTTTTTAAAACATTTTAAAATAAGGTAAAAGATCAAGTAAAATATTTTTATTAAATATATTATGTTTATAAAAGAATTTTTTTGAAAACATTTTAGAAAACTTGGATTTGGAAGAAAGAGTATTTTTAGCTGAAGAGAGAAATGGAGTTGGATTTTCATAATAACATTTTTCTTAAATAATTTGAAGTAACAAAGAGTGGAAAATGGTACTATTAGATAAAAAATTCATGAATAACCATAGTATAATAAAATTAAATGTTTTTATTAGAAAATGATCAAATAGTAATTTAATGAAAATTCAAGCATAAACAACCTCGATTAAAAAAGAGATTGTAACATAAAGCCTTTTCCATATTGGTAACTCTTCAATCGTAATACCCATGAAAGAATAACTTCAAATTAAACTTTAAATATAATTAAAATAATTATATTCATGATATAAAATATCAAAGGGGTTGTAGATACACCTCATAAAGTAATATAGGTGTATAATATAACATATGTCCCAAAGAAGTTAATTTGAGACACGCAACCCTTGAAATGATCATAATATTTATGTGAGAATTAATTAATGAATAAATAATGTGTATTAAATATAATTAAACCTATTTTTTTAAATACAATATAATATAATAAAAATTCATTATACGCACAATATTATAATATTAAAGACAATGAAGAAGTAATATAACCCAATGAAAATAAATTGAGTTATAAAATTAGTTACCACTTGGTAACTTTCAAGTCAAATCCCCTTGGATGAAATAATTAAAATTGAAACTTAAAATACTATGATGTATGAATTATTAATGATATTATATGTAAAATGTGTAGTATATAAACCATATAAAATAAATTATGTGCATGACATTAAAATATTCCTTAATGAATGGAAATTACGACAAAGTCCCTTACCGCTTTGATAATCTATGGATAGAAACCTCCTTACCTCAGGTCTAGACTTTCCATGTGTGTCATTTGACTCCCATATAACAAGATTATATCAATTATTTATTTTCTTAATAAAATTTTACAAGTTTAATAAATTATAATTAAATATTTTTTTTATTTTAATGATATATTTTAATACTTAATTAGTTAAGTCCATGTTGGGTGTTTTGAGGATGATCGGTTTACTATTTCAAAATGTCTTTGGTGTATTGAACATGGTCAAAGAGTTCATGTTTTAAAAATATCCAGAATAATAATCATGAAATATTTATCATATTTATACATCAATTATATTTTTAAAACCAATCAATAAATATATTTAGGAAAAATGAACTATGTTACAATCATGGAGATGGTAGGTCGTATACACACATGAGTAACGTTTCCATTTTTCAACAATCATTATGGAAAGAAGGTATGTAATATTTTATCTTTATAGAATTATAATAATATAATAAATAAAAAATTACTTCATTAAATACAGTTATATATTTTATCTATGTGTTGTGGTGATGAAAAAAGAATCACATTACTTTGTAGAGGTAGAAGTCCGCACGTGCGCATGAACGAAATTATCATTTTTTTAGTGTAAGAAAGAAAATTATATATTATCTTTTAAGAATGATAAATATATCATGAATATCATAATTATTTAATTTATATTACATGTATTCATTATATTTATCCTTATTATCTTCTATTTAAAGTGTTATTTAAAAATGAATCATATCACTTAGCGAGGCGGTAATTAATCGTACACACAAGCGACGTTATCATATCCCTCATGTAATGGAAATTAAGAAGTTTTATGTGATATAATAACTGAATAAGTATAAATATTTAAAAAATATCATATATATACTTTAAATCCATCATTATAACTAGTCATGATATACGATGATGAAAAAAGAATGACATCGGTTCGTGAGGCAGTAGTCCGCCGTACACACAAATGATGATTTTATATTCCATTTTATGGAAAAGGAGACAGATTTAGGTTATTAAATTAATATAATAACATATAATTATATGGTACATACTAGTTTTATTATATAATTACAATTGGATTATATTTTAATGAGGTGGACGAATAAATAAAATAAAACACATGGTTAAACATGATATCTCTTCTTTGGATAACCTCCTTAGATATAAACTAAAAGCCTTATTAGGATGGATTTATGATCAAAATAAGGGATATATTTCATGGGTAGAGAAGTTATGAAGGAATTTGGGTCAATATTTTCTAATAAAATTTTTTTTAATGTATGAATAAGAGATGATAGGGAGTGGAGTTTTATAAGTGAGGCGAGTGGCACACTTGTAATCTTTTGAAAAGAAAAAGGTGTACCCATGTTTTTCATATGAAAAAAGGATGCAAAATGAACCATTATTGATAATTAGAAATTATAAGGTCTAAATATGTAAAAAACATATTTTATACAAGTTTTAGGTCATTTTTACCCTTATCTTTTTAGTTTAACCCCTGGTAAACCCGTTTTTACATTTACCATGGTAATTAATTTTTACTCTTTTCACTATTCATTATGGTCAAAAATTAAGTTGAAATTTTTATATAATATAAATTATTATAATTAAAAATATTAAATCCATTTTAACAAATTAAATTCACATAATTAGAAATATTTAATTTAAAATTAATACTGTAGATGTGATGAAAAAATGGGCTTTCAAGAAGTGTATTTTTCAAGAAAAAGATGATTTTATATTAAATATATGAATAATAATAATAATTATATTAATATAAATTAATATTTACTGATATATAATCTATAAATTTAATTTATAACATACATCATTAGGGTTTTTTAATTAATTAAAATGGAGAAACATTATGCACTTTAAAATAGTTTTCAGAAAAACCAGTTTTTAAACCCTAAAATTTACTTATACTAAAATCCAATATAAAGATGATTCAAATGTAATTAAGTGGATTAGATATAAATAAATAATTATTATTTAATTTTTAATCATATTCAAAACATAATGGGACTTTTAAATTTAAATAATTTACTAAAAATAAATGACATTTTCACAAAAATCGGTATTTTTTAATATTCACTGAAAAATAAATATTTTTTCTGAAAAATCACAAAATTTCACCCAAAGAAAATTTTGATTTTTTGATTTCAAAAATAAAGTTTATTTTGTAAAATTAATTTTATAAAATTCCCCAAAATTTATTATAATATTTTTTCATGAAAAGCAATAAACATCATTTTTGAAGAAAACATATTTTTGAAGAATAAAATTACTTTACTAAATATTTATTGATTATTTAAAGAAAATTTATTAATAATTTATATTTATTAGTAAATTAATATATATATATATATATATATATATTTCATAATATAGTTTATATTATTCATACCCAACAATTTAACAGTTATGTTATAACAGTTATATATTTCACGTGTCGTTTAAGCTCGATGTTGCGTGTCGTATATGCTCTCAAACAAATAAAACTTGGAGATATGTTTAAAACATGTAATATTACCAAATTTTAATAATGAAACACCATGTTCGATATCGTACATGATATGCCACATCGAACTTAAACATACAACTAAATATTATTATTTAAATGCTACAGTTATAACCTAACCGTTAGAATGAAAAATATGAACAAGATTAACTAAATTATAAAAATATGGTTTAAAAATTAATATATAATCAATTATTTAGTGAATAAATAATTTTAAATGAAAATAAAACCCTTTTTAAAAGAAAATTTAATGCTTTTCTAAAAAACTATTTAAATATGCACAAGTATCTTTTATACTAATAAATAAAAAAACACTCTTATTGGATTATATTAATGAAATATATATATATATATATGTATAATATTAAATATAATTTTTAAAATTTATTTTATGTATTTTATATATATGATATAAGAACAAATACGATTTTATGCATAAAAGAAATATTTTTCTAAAAAGGCAATTTTGCCGCCTTTTGATGGAATACATATTTTAAATATGGTTTTGAAACTTTTATAAATTATATATTTTTTAAAATTAACTTCTTATTTAAATCATAATATGAAAATTTACTTTGGTTGATTTTTTGGTATTTTTATGATAAGTTTCATTTTTTAATGAATAGTGAAAAATGTTGTATTTTAATTGAAAACTGCTTTTCTGTCTATTTTATTTATATAGTTAGATTATATTTTAAATTGGTTTTAAAGTATAAATAGTTAAATTATAAATTAATAAATCAAATTTGGGTAATTTGAATCAATTTTACATTAAAATTAGGTATAAAATCATCTCAAACTTTTAAACATTTTTAATTTAAAAACCATCTGTTTCGTCCCATTTGGGGGATTAATTTTAAATTATTTTCATAAAATTTAGTGAATTGAATTCATAAAAATGGATTCTGTATTTGTAATCATAAGTTTAATATTTATTAAATAGTTTCCTTTTATTTTAATCCAATTTGAATAGTTAATTTGGTAAATTTTTGTTACCATGATAAAGGGTAAATCAGGTAAAGATAAATTAATAAAGAGTAAAAATAATATGACATAGATTCTAAAATGACCCTTACACTTGCCCAAATTTTATTGGATGAAAAAATTTCATTAATAATCACTCAATGTTCTTATATATGTCATATTATTTCCATTTATAAGTGATTATTACATTTATAATATTTAATTTAAAAAAAAGAAAAAGATGTAACAATCAATTTCTTAATAAATAAAATATTTGTAATAAGGGGTAATCTAGAGGCTATATTTGAAAAAAATATTCATTTGAAATATAAAAGAGCTATATTTATCATGGTAATATATTTTTAGGTTTTAGTGAAGAAATATTTATATTAAATTCTTTCACAATAGTGACGTAGTAATTATTTTATTAATGGAAATATCAAACAAATGTTATTAAAAATATTAAAAAAATATAATTTTATATAATTAATGAGATAATTTTTTTATATATTAATTTTAAATTTAAGGGGTTTATTGAATTATTTTTTTCAATGTTATATTTTTGGATTGATATTTGTAAAATTCAATGTAATTAATAGCCTCAAAATTGAAATTAATGATATTTTAAAATAAATAATATTTTATTAAATGTTATAAAATTACTAAAAATATTAAATTCATAAAAATAATTGGGTAATTTTAATCATTTAATCCATGATACATTTATGTTTTTGGCATTTTATCGTAACTATATTAACCCTCAAAGAGTAAAAATTTGTATTGTCACGGTAAAAGTTAAAGCAGTTAAATAAGGGTTAAAACTAAATGATAAGGGTAATAATGTGACCTAAACATGTACAAAAATTATTTTATGAGATTATTTAGACCCTTAAATATATTATATTTTAAATAAATAACTCTTTATCCATTTTTAATAGAAAATTAATTTTTATCAATTTAATATTTTGAGAAATTCCAAGAGTGGACCTCCCCTCTCTTATAAAAGGGAACCACTTATTATATTTTATTCACACTTAAAAAAACCTATATGGTTTAGAAAAAATATAATAAATTCCCTTACTATAGTCCATACCCACATTATATAGCTCTTAGTTTAGGCAGAACACCACCCTTAGCGGTCTTAAGGTGTTAAGAAAAGAAGATTTTCCGAAGAAAATATATCGTTTTAATCAAGTATTTCTGTTTTATTACTTCTTACATTTATTTAAAATATTCTTAAACCATTATGAAATAATAAATACCATATAATCAATATAATTAGATATTATTATGTTAATATCATCACCTAAATCCATCTACACTTCCATCAGATGGGAAAAGAATTAATTGTTCGTGTGTACGACAGACTACCACCTCACGAACTATTATAATTATTTTTCCATTAATGTCCCTCAAGAATAGTTATAATTATTGAATTAATGGTTATATATGATATTCATGGAATATTTATAATTATTTAATAATAATATATCATTTATGTTCTTACTTTATTACGCACATAAAAATGACAAAGCTGTTCGTGCGTTTGTGTGAATTATCACCTCCACGAAGCAATGTGATTCATTTTTCATCACCACGTCACATGGATGATGTATATAATTATATTTAAATTATTAATATGATAATAATTATATTATTATAATTATTTAAATATAAAATAATACTTATATTCTTTCCATAATGATCATTGAAAAATGGAAACGTTACTCATGTGTATGTACAACTTACCGTCTCCGTGATTGTTTTGTCATTAATTTTTCATATCCATATGTAATGGATGGATTTAAAAGTAAAATTGATATATAAAATTTATTATTATGTCATGAATATTATTCTGAATATTATGGACTAATGAGCACTTTGAATATTGACATAATACCGAAGTCATTTTGGACTCAAGTACCGAATATCGTCAAAACATCAAACATGAACTTAAATAATTAAGTAATTGATATAACATGATAATAAGTGATATAAAAGGAATTATAAAATTTAAAAAGGTTATAAAGGATGTAAATAATTAACCTAAGTTTATTATTTAGGAATATAAATATTGTACGTGATGAGTCAAACTTAAGGTAAGAGACTTCATCTCAATCTCCTTTCATTGAGACATATTTTGATGTTATACACTCAAATTATTTTATGAGGTGTATATACAACCCCTTTGACATATCATATCATGAATTTATTTAATAGAATGTTATTTAATATTTTTCTAAATGTTATTCCTTCATGGCTCTAATGATTTAAATATTTCAAAGTGTTGTGGGACACTTTGGTTTATAAATCTATTTTTAAATGTCTAAAGATTTAATTTCAAATTATTTTCATACATGTAAATATTCTTGATTTTATTTTATATTTTATTTTACATGGATATAAACTTATTATAAATAAAATTTTATTTATATTTTTAATTTCATTCAATGGTTTTCAAAATGAATATTTTTACATATTTTATACAGAATGTATTGACAAACAATAAAATGAATACTTTATTCTTACGTAAACGATGAAAGTTAATTTTTCACCATCATTTATATTATTTAATTTATAGATTAATTTGAATTATTACATTTTTTATTAAATAAAAAACATTCGTTTCATTTTTGGGTATTTTTGGAATTGAAAGTGGGTTTTTAAAAGAAAATGGTATTTTTATACAAATGTGTTTTTCATATGGTATTAAAAGAGTTTTTCAATTGGGTTTATGATGAATGTATTTTATTAATGAAATTTTACTTGACTATTATATGAAATGGGTGAGCCTGATAAAACTTATAAAAAGGTTTTATCCCCATTATAGATCATGAGTGATCCTGATACAACTTATATGAAAGGTTAAGCCACATTATAGCTCATGGGTGAGCCCGATACAACTTATACGCAAGGTTGAGCCCCATTATAGCTCAAAAGTGGACCTAATATAGCTTATATGAAGTGTTGATCCCAATTATAGCTCATAGGTGATCTCAATATAGATTATATGAAGGGTGATCCCCATTATAGATCTCTAATGCAATGAGTAATAATAATACTGGAAGTCAACTATATGGTTATTCCAATTAAAAGGGTTTTGAAAGGGTTATATATATATATGATTATCTAAGTCACCTAAATGAGTTTTAATTAATTTTTATTGGTTTTAATTATTTTTTTTTGAGAAAAACGTATGTGTGTTTTTCATGTGAAAATGTTTTGTTTCATTCACTCAAAGAACATTAAATGGGTTTTCATGTTTTTCACTGGATTAATTTTTTTCTTTCATTTTCTGTCCCTTACTGCTATTTTTGTGCTCATACCAAGTTTTAATTTTTTTTTCATAGGTTTAAAGGATGATTAGGGAAAAGTATGAGGATAAGATGAAAATTTTATATCACGTAAAGAAACCATATTTTATTTTAGAATGTTTTGTTTGGTGGGAAAAATGGATGCTGAGTAAAAGTGTCCCCTTGTAATGTATTAGTTTACTTTGTAAGATTTTTTACTAATTATCTAAAACTCTAAACTAAAAATATCCTCAAATGTTTATTCAAGTTCAAAAACCCTAGAATAAGTAATGTTTAAGGCTGGGTCTTTATAGTTGGTATCAAAGGATGGTTTAGAAAAATTTGGAGATTAGGATGTCTTCAAGTGAGGTAATATTAAGATTTAGGGATACCATAATGGGTCTATAATTATATGGTTAATCATAAGTAAAGTGTCTTATAAGCCCTTTTTAGGATTTAAGTTATGAAATTATAAGGCGATTAAAGATATTTTTGGAGACATTTATTTTTGAGGTAATTATGGGTTATTACATTTTGGGATGCAAAATGAAATGTATGAGATAACATTTGAGGTTAAAAATTTATCTATAAAGATGAATTTTTCTAATAATTCTATAAGGATTATATAGTTTTAGGGAAAGTACAACCCGCAAGATGGGTGAAAAATCGTCATGTCCTGTAAGGCTGTGAGAATTGAACCCATAATCAAAGGATGATAAGGCTGCATCACCTACCACTATCCTACATGAAGTCATGGTTAGTATGAATTTTTATTTTTAGTTAAATGATTTTATGGATAAAGAATAAGTTGATCAAATAGATAAACTTGGTACTAGAAAATGATTTAGTGATTAAGTGATTAATGTTATTTCAAAATACATTCACTATTTTAGGAATCCTATAAGATTAAGGTAAATAGAATACTATGGGTTTTTTTTGAGGAGTAAATGTTTAATTATACTTTGGAAGAATCAAAAATTTTATTTCAGATTTATGGTGATTCAGATTATTTATTAAAATGGTTATCATATCTTGGAGACAATGTGATTTAGGTAATTAAATTTTGGTATGAGACTTTAAGAGTCATTGATGTTATTTGGATATAAATGTTAAAATTTATCTTGGAAGGATATGTGATTAAATACTTCTGGTTTTTTGGTTTTTAATCTTAGTCTATAATATTTTTAAATAATTTTAAGGATAGTCATTTGTTGAATGATCTATGTTGAACTTTGGGTATTATTATTGAATTTTTGATATTGAAATATTCATTCATCCTATAAAGGTTTATTATTTTTGGAGAATCATATTATTTTAACCTAACCATTTTATTTTTGGTTAAAATATAAATACAGGAGAAATAAATAGTTAATCTTTTTTTAGATTATAATTCTAGTGCTTCAGGCATGAAAAATTCATCTTTAATACTCATTTTTGGGAGAAAAAGATGAGTTTTTAGAGGAAATTGATTATAGGATAAAAATATACTTTTCAAGTTAGTATTTTTACTTATGTTATTTTTATAATAAGTAAATTAATTCTTTAACTTCAGGATAAGTATTTTGAAACAAAAAAGTTCTATGTTTACTTTTATCAATGACCTTTTAACCCATCAAATATTTATGGTTTAATGATGGTTAACTTTCCCATGATCATGTTCTATATCACTCTCTATTAGTTATAAAAATCTAGTTTTCTATTCCATGTATATGTCTTCCTACATGGAAACCTAGTGTGTTTTATCTCAAGTGACCTCTAAACCTTCTTTTCTCTCTTATTAAGTGAAAGTTTTATTAATCATTTTTCTGATGTGGGATTTCAATAAAGGTATTTTGAATAGTCAAACCCCCAGTTTTCAATCTTGAGTTCAAATTTAAAATATGAAATTTTTTAAGGGGGTGTGGATAATGTAACATCCAAATATTTTAATAAGTAAACACTATGTTCGATAGCATACATGATACACCACATCGAGCTTAAACAAACAACTAAATATTATTATTTAAATGTTGATGTTATAACCTAGCTGTTAGAATTGAATATATGAATAAGATTAACTGAATTATAGAAATATGGTTTAAACATTAATATATAATTAATTATTTGGTGACCAATTAATTATAAATTAAAATAAAACCTTTTTCAAAATAGAAGGTAATGTTTTTCTAAAAAAACTATTTAAATGTGTACAAGTGTGTTTTATACCAATAAATAGAAAAATCAATCTTTTTGGATTATATTAATTAAATAAATATATATATATAATCTATTTAATACAATTTTTAACATTAATATTATGTGTTTTATAGACATGATATAATAAAAAATCCAATTTTACACATAAAAGAAGTATTTTTCTAAAAAGATATTTTTGGAACCTTTTGATGACACACTTGTTTTAAATATAGTTTTTGACACATTTATAAATTATATTTGAAAAAAATAAAATTATTATTTTAAATAATAATATAGAAATCTTCTTTGGTTGAATTTTTGGTATTTTTATGATAAGTTTCAATTTTTAATGAATAATGAAAAATACTTCATTTTAATTTAAAACAGCTTTTCATCTAATTTATTTATATAGTTAAATTATATTTTAAATTAGTTTGAATTATAAATAGTTCAATTATATATATATATAAATAAAATTTGTGACATTTTAATCAATTTAAACTTTAAATTGGTTATAAAAATATTTCAAACTTTTGAAAATTTTTACTTTAAAAACCATTGTTTCATCTTGTTCACGAGATTAATTTTAAATTAATTTCTTAAAATTCTATAAATTTAATTTTAAAAAATGGATTTAATATTTGGAATCATAAGTTATAAATTAATTAAATTGTTCAATTTTATTTTATTTCCAATATGAGTAGTTACTTTGGTAAATTTTATTTACCGGAGTAAATGTTAAATCGGGTAAAAATCGAGTAATAATGGGTAAAAATAGTATGATATGAATTCTAAAATGACCCTAACACTTGAAAAATTTTTTTGGATGAAAATATTTCATTTATAATCACTCAAGGTTTGAATAGATGTACCTTGGTTTTAATTTATAAGTTATTATGAAATTTATAATATTTAATTTATAGTGAAGAAAAAGATGTCACAATCACATTCTTAATAAATAAAATATTTTTAATAAGGGTTTATATAAAGTATATGATAGACTAAAAATATTAATTTTAAATATAAAATATTTATCTTTATTATTTTAATTTATTTTTAATTTTTAGTTAAGAAATAATTACATTAAATTCTTTCACAACAGTGATACAATAATTATTTTATTAATAGAAATATCAAAAAAATGTTATTAAAAATGTTAAAATAAATATAATTTTATATAATTAATGTGATAAAATAATTTTATATATTTATTTGAATTTTTATGTGTGTATTAAATTATTTTTTTATAAGATTTATTGTTGTATTTATATTTTTAAAAGTTAATCTAATTAATAGCCTCAAAATTTACATTAATGATATTTTAAAATAAATAATATTTTATTAAATGATATAAAATTATTAAAAATCTTAAATTTGTAAAAATAATTTTATAAGGTTAAAAATTTCATCCATGATCCATTTATGGTTATTTCATAATTTTATGGTAACTATATTAACCCTTAAAGTGTAAAAATACTTATTGTCATGGTAAGAGTTAAATGGGTTAAATAGGGGATAAAGTTAAATAATAAGGATAATAATGTGAACTAAACATGTAAAAAAAATATTTAATGAGTTTATTGATACCCATAGACATCATATATTATAAATAAATCAATTTAGATCCATTATATATGGAAAATTAATTTATATTAATATAATATTTTGAGAAATTTCAAGAGTGCCCCTCCCCTCTCTTATAAAAGGGAACCACTTATTCTCTTTTATTTACACTTAAAAAAACTATTTGATTTGTAAAATATATGCCCAAATAACTTAATAGAGTTCCTAACACATTATTGAGATATTATTTTAGGCATAAGACCACCCTTAGTGGTCTTAAGATGTAATCAAAGAAGACTGTCCGAAGAAAATGTATCGTTTTTAATCAAGCATTTCTTTTTTATTTCTTCTTCCACTTACTTAAAATATTCTTAAACCATGATGAAATAATAAATCTAGTATCATAAATATATATATATTCTATTATGTTAATACCATCAGCTAAATCAATCTCTACTTCCATCAAATGAGAAAAGAATTAATCTTTCGTGTGTAAGGTGGACTACCACCTTGAGAACTAATATAATTCATTTTCTATCACCATATATCAAGAATAGTTATAATGATATAATTAATGTTTATATATATGAAATTTATGACATATTTATCATTAAAAAATAATAATATATCATTTAAATTATTACTTTTCCATGCACATAAAAATGATAACGTCGTTCATGCGTACATGTGAACTATCACCTCCATAAAGCGATGTGATTTATTTTTTCATCAACACATCACATGGATTAAATATATAATTATATTTAAATTATTAATATGATATTTATTATATTATCATAATTATTTAATTATTAAATAATACTTACCTTCTTTCCATAATGATCATTGAAAAATGGAAATGTTACTCATGCATACGTACAACTTACCATCTCCATGATTGTAACGTAGTTTATTTTCCATATACATATGTAATAGATAAATTTAAAAGTATAATTGAAATATAAAAGTGATTATTATTTAATGAATATTATTCAATATATTATGGACTAATGACCACTTTGACTATTTAAATCATACCAAATTCATTTCGGACTCAAGTACCTAATATCGTTAAAACATTCAACATGAACTTAAATAATTAAGTAATTGTTATAAAATGATAATAAGTTATATAAAAGGAATGATAAACATTAAAAAGTTTTAAATAAATTAAATAATTAACCTATGTTTATTATTCATAAATATAAAGATTGTATGTGACGAGTTGGACTCAAGGTAAGGGACTTCGTCTCAATCTCCTTTCATTGGGGTATATTTTGATATTATACAACCACCTTATTTTATAAGGTGTATATAAAACAATGTTGAATTATCATATCATGAATTTATTTATTATAATGTTATTTAATGTTTTTTAAATGTTATTCCTTAATTTTTCTTATGATTCAAATATTTCAAATTGGTATGTGACACTTTGATTTAACAATCTATTTTTAAATGCTTAAAGATTTAATTTCAAATTTTTTTCCTCCATGTCAATATTATTGATATTATTTTATACGATCATTTATATGGATATAAAAGGATTATAAATGACATTTTATTTCTATTTTTAATTTGATTCAAAGGTTTTAAAAATTAATATTTTTACATGTTTTATAAAGAATGTTTTGACAAAAAAAGGAATGTTCTATTCTTAACGTACACAAAAAATGACTTTTCTACCATTATGTATATTATTTAATTTATAGATATATTTTAAATATTTCATGCTTTCTTAAATTAATATCCTTTTTTCCTTTTTGGGTATTTCTGGAATTGGAAATTTTTTTTTAAAAGAAAATGGTATTTTTATACAATAATATTTTTCATATGGGATTAAAATATTTTTTTAAAGGGTTTTATAATGAAAGTGTTTTATTCATTAAATGTAACTTGATAATTATATGAAATAGGTGAGCCCAATACATCTTATACGAAGGTTTGATCCCCATTATATCTCACGAGTGAGGTTGATATAACTTATAAGAAGGGTTGAGCCCCATTATAGATCACATGTGAGCCCAATACAGCTTACATGAAGGCTTGATCCCCATTATGGCTCACGAGTGAGCCCTATATATCTTATAAGAAGGGTTTAGATCTATTATAGCTTATGGGTGAGAACTATATAGATTAAATTAAGTATGATCCCCATTATAGATCTCCAATACATTAGGTAATAATAATATTGGAAGTTAGTCGTATGGTTATTTTAATTGAAAGGGTTTTGAAAGTGTTTTATGTATATGATGCTCTAAGTCACCTAAAGGAGTTTTAATTTATTATTATTGGTTTTAATGATTTTATTTGAGAAAAATTTATGTGTTTTTTTCATGTGAAAATATTTTGTTTTATTCACTCAAGGAACATTAAATGAGTTTTTATGTTTTTCCAAGGACTAATTTATTTCTTTCATTTTATGTCCCTTAATGATATTTTTATTCTCATCCCCAGTTTTAAAATATTTTTCATAGGGTTAAAGGATGAGTTGGGATAAGGATGAGGATAAGATGAAAATTGTGATGTTATATCACAGAAAGAAACCATGTTTAATTTTAGAATGTTTTGTTTTGTGGGAAAAATGAATACTGAGTAAAAGTGGACACTTGTAATGTATGGGTTTACTTTGTAAGATTTTTTCTTAATTCTCTAATACTATAAACTTAAAAGAGCATCGAATGCTATTTATAGTTCAAAATCACTAGAATAAGTAATTTTTAAGGCTGAGTACTTATAATTTTTTGCATGTTATATAAACTATCAAACATAATTTTCTTATTTTAAAATCTCAGGGTGTTATATTTAGAGATTTTGGTTCATATGAGGATCACTACTAGAGGTATTATGCACTTGGATCATACAACATAAAAACAATGTGACAAGATCTATTCTACTGAACCATCAACAAAATAGAAATTACACATTGAGGTAATTCTATATCTTCTTATAAATTAATTATAAATTACATGTGAAGATCCTTTTCTTCTGGTTTCAACATATTTAATCTATTCAAGTAATCTAATGTTTTCATTAGATATGAAATTTTAGTCATGTGAAGCAATGATAAAATGTGATTTAAAACTAAATACTAAGTTTTTAATACCATCAAAGGATTCTTCCACTATGCTTGGAACCTACAAGTGGTATCAGAGCAGTCACATGTTTAATTTAGAATTATTTATTATTCATTGATTGGTTTCATGTGTATGTGTTTTATTTTCCTTTAAATTATTCTTTTTAATATATAAACATCATTGTATCTTCCCTTATTAATTATTATTAACACAACGAGTAATTAGTTAATGATTAAAAATGTTGAAGCATTCAATTAAAACCATCTAGAGTTTCCGAAGGCTATTCATAGACAAAAAACATAGTACGTGGCATGTAATTCATGTACACATGACACAAACTTTTGTTTTCTAATCCATATCATGCAATTAATTCAGATATATCCAAGATAAAATTATATCTAAGATCTGATAAAAATAGTTAGACATGTATATATAGATAGGTTGGAACATGGCTTAAATAACTACACTTCATGTAACCACTGTACAAGACATGTAGTCCGGGGTGTCCCAGCAAGCCATGTATCTGATACATGAAATATGGACATGAATGTTGTGAAACTCAAAGTTTACATGACATGTATGTTGGAATGTATTCCATGTACCTCAATGTTTTATGAAGGAATGGAACACGCTTAGTCCGAAGGAATGTGTTGTGGAATCAGATAAAATACAGGTACACATTGGGTAGTCTACTACTGACAATATTCTCAAATTTTCATAAAAATAAGAATTAAATATATAATTAAACCTATTGATTATGTTTTTTTTTATTAAAAAATACACACCATGTCATAAGATCAACAAGTATATATTAAATTAATTTCCATGTTAATATTTTTCGATGAAAACAATAGGTTTTATACAAGTAAACTTATATACTAAATTAATTTTAAATTAAGTTAATTTTGTTTAAAATTATAGATTATTATGAGTTAAGGGTGGTTGGATGGAATTAAGATGCAATGAAATAATTAGATTAATTATTGGTTCATTATATTAATTAAATAATGAATCAAATTAATTGATAACATGGTTAAAAATGTATGCTCATTTCTTGATGTGCGAATAACCATGAAATTAAACCATCCCTTTTATGTGATTGGTTCCTTTTAATTTATTGTTATTAAATTAAAATTTATGGATTGTGTGTCATCCCCTCCTCCTCATTGTGTAAAGGCCTCCCTGATCATGGTTTCTTTTATGCAAACCCCCTTTATCCAATCCATTGGATCTTATTAATAGTGTGTGATTAAAATATTATGTGAGGATAAATCTCCTAGGTGAGAGGAGATGGTCTGAGTCGAGGAGCCAAAGTGAAACCAATCGGGATGATACATAGGATCCAAATATGGAATGCTACAACACGAACCAAGTAAAGGTTCAAGGTGTTTTCCCCTAGGGTTAAGGGTTATTTTATCATCATATAGATAAACTAACCATTATATAATATCATGATCATGCCACTCATGTTTTATTTTAGTCATTTTCATAATTAATTATTTATGTTTATGGATGATACATGATCACCTAATAAATGAGTTAGAAAGCATGAAAGATGGAATAAAATATAACCAATTATGAATAAATGTTTTATCACACATGGTTAATCACTTAAAGTAAAATCCACTTAATATTAACAAGACACATGAAAAGATAAAATGTGCTTTATTTATAAGGATAAAAACACCTCAAATTAAAATATTAAGACAGCTTATCCAACCCAATTTGGGGTGATTTCAATCAGCATGGAAATTTTAACTTGAAGTTTTGGGTTCAATTAACTTAGTTTACATCAAGGGTTGGATTCACAAGGAGAGATTAGTGTAACTAAGATGAAAAGTTTGTGAAAATCCTAAAATTGGATTTTAATATTAGGGATTACACTCAATATATAAAGGAACTATGAGTTAATGTAGTTGTAAAGTCATGCAAACCTAAAACCCTTCAAATAGCTTGTCAGGCATAAGTATAGGTTATGAAAAAAGGAATATAGATCCTTACCACTAGAATATCTTAGCAATAAGATATTACAAAAATAAAGGTTAGGACTATTATGTTTTTAAAAACATCAGGATATTATTATGAATTTAATTAAATTTAAATTTATTAATTTGTTTTAATAAAAAAATTACTACTTATTTGCTCTTAATTTATAGAAAATGGAAAATGAAATGAATTCAAAAATATTATTATGATCCATAATAGATAAGGATACTCTTCTAACAAGTGTGAATTTCTTGTAATGGTATAGGCATTTGTGTGTTATACTATTCCATGAACATAAATTATACATGCTTGAAGACACACTTCCTGAGTTGATTTCCAAATAGGCTAAGAAATAAGAGGTATCTATCTATTTGAATCATGTAGATGATTATATGGGTGTCCAATGTTTCATGTTATCATCCATGTCCAATCATCTTCTAAAGAAATATAAGGAAATGGATGCACATAACATTATTTATCACCTTAAGGATTTATATCAAGATATGGTGATATCATAGAGATATGATATATCTAATGTACTATTCACATACAAGATTGGATATTCAAAACTAGATGGGGAACATTTAATCAATATGATTAGATACATTGAGTTCCTGGACATATTGGGTTTTAAAATCCATGATAATATGTGCACATATCTCATTCTATCCTTACTAACTAAAAATTTATTCAGTTTTATTGTGAATTATAATATGAGAAATAGTGAGAAGATACTTCCCAAACTTCTTACACTTATTCACCAAGTTGATAAAGACATGGGGTGTGAAAAACCTAATATAATTATAGTGAATAAGAATTGTAAGAACAAGGAAAAGGGGCCAAAGACTCATTCAAAGAATAAGGATATTAAGAACTTTCCTTGTAAAAAGAATAAGATACAAAGTCAATGAAAGTAAAAATACGTGGTATGTTTTTTCATGTGGAAATAAAGGCCACTGGAAGTGGAATTTTACCCATCCAACTAAGAAATGGGAAGCTTTAGGTGCATTCATTATTGAGTGCAATCTTTCCGTATCTATAATTTGGGTATTAGATACCGTCTTTGGTGATCAAATTTATATCTAAATATAGAAACTAAGTAGATTTTAGAAGATTACCAAATATTAGGTGGATATACAAGCTAAAAAATGGATCTTGGTCGGCTGATCTATCCATTGGAGACTACCATATCACATTCCCGATATGATTGATTTTGGTTTTAAATTTTTTTATTACATGCCTAGTGTTTCTAGGAACATTATTTTCATTTCTTGTTTAGATATATATGGATTTATTTTCATATTTGTAAATAAGGGTTGCTACATTTTTAAAGATAACATATGTTATGGTATGGTGTAATTCAATAATAGTCTATGTATTTAATTATGAAAACCAAATATTATAAATTGATAATGAAATAAATATACACAAATCATATAACCCCCAGTCATGGAATCACTATCATAGTCATGTAAATGGGAATAATTTGATGGGTACTTAGGCTCTTTTGAGATTAATCCACTTGAAAGATGTCACAATTATTTACAAGGTAAGATAACTAAACCACTATTTGGTGGTCAAGGTGAAAGGACCGTAGATTTTCTAGATTTGGTACACACCAATGTGTGTTGAAATTTTCAGGTAGAGGCTAGGGGTGAATTATCATACTTTATTACTTTTACCAATGAATTGAGTTGGTATGGTTATATCTAATTAATGAGGTATAAGTATGAATCCTTTGAGACGGTGTTCAAAAATGAGGTTTAAAATTAACTTGATAATAAGATAAATAAACTTTGATCGAATTAAGGTGGTGAATATATTAACCAATACTTTATCAACTTTATACAAGAGTATGATATTTTATCTCAACTCACTCTACCTTATACACTATAGTGGAATGGTGTTAGTGAATGGAGGAACCTTACCTTGTTAGATATGGTAATGTTGATGATGAGTTAAACAATCCTTCCATTATCCTTTTGTGGATATGCATTATAGACAACAATATACATACTAAACCGAGTACCAATTAAAGAACAAAATGGTATTCCCTTTGAGTTATGGAGTGGAAATAAACCCATTTTGTCACATGTTCATGCATGGGGTTTTGAGGTGTTTGTTAAGGCTAGCTCAAGCAAAAAACTAGCACTTGTAGGCATGAAGTGTATCTTTATAGGACATCCTAAGGAAATAAGGTGGTAATATCTATACAAAACTTCAAACAAGAAAGTAAATATGGAATACTGATTATTTTTCTTGAGAGGGAGCACATCCTCAAAGACGATAGTGGGAGAAAGATTAACTTTAATAAAGTTGATGATCAATATATACAAGTTTTAATATAAGAATCAATTCCATAGGTCCCCATGGAAGAAGAAATTCCTAAAAAAGTTCCATATAGGAGTGTAATAGAGGAGAGAGGGATAAAGAGATATGGTTTTTTTAGTCACTGATGACATTAACTCATTATTAGTTAACAATGACAATCCTCTCTCCTGTAGGAGGTAGTAGAGACCTATGAAGCTAAAAAATGGAAATAATCCATGAATTCTAATATAGATTCCATGTATCAATACCAAGTTTGGGTTCTGATCAATATTATAGTTGATGTAAATTCTATTGTGTGTAAATGGGTATTCAAGATTAATATAGACATGGAAGGTAAAGTAAATAACTATAAAGATCCTCTAGTGGATAAAGGGTTTAGAAAACATCAAGGCATTGACTACAATGAAACATTTTCTCAAGTTTCCAAATTTAAATCGATTATTTTTTTGCTATAGTAGCATACCATGACTATGAGATTTGGTAGATGGATGTTAAGACTACATTATATAATGGGAACCTTCAATAGGTTGTGTATATGACACAACCAAAAGGGTTTGTGATTCTGAGAAGCTCTAAAAAGTTATATAATCTATAGATATCCATTTATGGATTAAAGTAAGCATCCAGGTTATAGAACATTCAATTTTATGAATCTATAAAGGAATTTGGTATCATTAAAAAAATGTGATCTGTGTGTTTATAATTGGTTTAGTGGGAGTAATTTTTTTTCATAGTAGTATATGTTGATGATATATTTCTAATTAGAAATTATATACCAGACTTATAAGAGGCTAAGTTATGGTCGAGAAAGTTCTTCTCCATGAAAGAATTATCTGAAGCAACTTATATTTTAGGGATCAAGATCTTGCGTGATAGATCTAAGAGGATTATTAGACTAAGTCAAGCTATATAAATTAACCAAATACTGAAGAGGTTCAGTATGGAATAATCCAAAATAGGATTGGTTCCAGTTTCACATGGTATACATATTTCTAAAAAAATTTGTCCCCAGACACAAGAGGAAATAGATAATGAGTAAGATTACATATGTTTCTGTGATAGGATCTATCATGTATGCCATGTTATGTATGAGGATTTTCTTTTCTTATGATTTGAGAATGGTAGGAATGTATCAAGAAAATCAAGGTGAACAACATTTATTATTATTTTGAATAATTTTTGTAGTGGACCCCTTAATGAAGGATTTATCTTATCAGAATTATGAGTATCATGAGAGAGCTAGTGGAATGAAATTTCTTTTCAGTTGGATCTAGTGTAAGTGGGAGTCTATTAGAGTTGGCGCCCTAGAACAAAATTTATTTGTACTCAATTAAATGTTTTTATTATTAAATAAGTTTTATTATCACATAATGATTATTATTTTTCATAATTTTTGAATGTTATAATGTCCTTAGAATATATTTCACATTGAAAGTTCATTATAGTACCCTACTATGATGAGAACCTAGAGTTTTAATGACATTATTCTTGAAATTTGTTATATGACCGTATGATATTGTCTAATGGGACACAAAAAATATAGGCTATTAGTGGTATGAGGCTTATAATACATTGAGACACCTTCTCATGGTGTTCACCCTTCTTAATCTATAATATTTGAGGTTATGAGAACATAACCATTAATAGGGAATCCATATTTCTATGTATCATTGGATATTTCTATATTAAGACATGTGTATTGATCCTTAGACATTAATATTATCATTAATGGGTATCATGAATCATGAACTATGATGTACTTATGAAAATCGTGACAACATATTCTCATGAAAAGGTAGGATAAGTTGGGTGTGTCATGAATAATATAGCATTAATAGATAATATGATAAAGGATTTATCCCTTTAGTCCCTCGATATAACTTGATATCTCAAGCCCTTTGATGGGAATGAAACTACATACTCCATGGATATTGTGTTATATGGGTGAGTTTATTACCATAAAGTCAAATAAAGAGGCATCAATCATATTGGTTGATGACACCAACATGCAACCTGCTTGATTAGAGATATCATGATAAAGAGATTATATTACACAGTAAGAGTTCGTAAGAGGCTGAATTTTATTGAGAAATTAACTTATTTCTATATGGGAGGCTTGGAACTCTTCTAGATGATAACTTTGAACTTTAGGTGATTATGAATAATTCTACTGAGAAGGATGCCTATAGGTTCACACACTTAGTGTATCCAAAATCTCAGTTAAAATTCAAGTAATGAATTTAACAAGTTTTAATAAATACGATTTATTTGGTTTGGTTGATCACTATAATTTAATCACAAGTTATTTGAAATAATAATTGAGTTAAATAATAATAATAAATATTTATTTTAATGTTTGGATAATATAATAATTATTTTATTTATCATTTAATAATATAGTGACATTTATTTATTAAATAGTCATTATTTGAGGATCAATAAATGTTGAAGAGGGAAAGAAGACCGAGTCTAATGGTCTAATTATGAATAATATAAATGATATTTCTTTATATATTCATAAAACTGTTTTACATGTCAAGAGATTAATAATAATAATATTATTACTTAATATGGGTTCAATTAATAATTATAAATATGGAAACAGTTTAGTGTGTAATTTTCCAACCCTAAATCTGTCATAATAAATACCGAATTATATATCTTTTCTATATCAATTTTGGAGTGTAAAAAAGATAGATTAAGCCTCTATCAAGACTTATAGAGAGATAAAGAGATCTAGAGTGCTATACTCTCTTCCTCTCTTAAGAAAACAATAGATCATCAAGAGTTCTTCCTCGCTTGAGAAGAATTTAGCTGCGATCAACCATGAACAAAGAAAGAAATCAGGATCATCCATGCTAGCACTCAGTGATTCTATGATGATGTTTAAAGATTTTGGTGCACATGTGGATCACTATTAGAAGAAATATACACTTGTATCATATATGTCAATGATGGTGAAACAAGATCTATTCCACCGGACCATCAACAAAATCATAATTACATGTTGAGTTAATTCTATATCTGCTTATAAATTAATTATAAATTATATGTGAAGATTTTTTGGTTTTAGTTTTTGTGTATTTAATCTATTCAATTAATCTACTATTTTCATTGGGAATGCATTTTTTATCATGCGAAGAAATAATTACAAATGATTTGTGACTAAAAGATGAGTTAGCCATACCAAAGAAGGATACTTCCACTGAACCAAAAACCTATAAGACAATATTTGATCATCTCAAATGAGAGGATATTTAAAACAATTAAAAGATGTGAAAAAGTGTAAATATAGCTTTGTGACCTTATGTAATGATGGATCTCTCAATATTAAAGGAGTTGGATCAATAATTTATGAAAAAAAGTTAAAATATAAAAATACTCTTTTTTGATGGATTAAATCATAATATCCTAAGTGTTTCATAGCTCTGTGATGAAGGAAATAAGTGGTATTCAAAAGGGATGTATTCTTTATCAAGAATATTAAATATGTATTTTTTTGGAAAAATGGACAGTAGACTAAAGGAAACATATTTTAGGTGGGTGATGCTGGAAACTCATGATATCTAAGTATGAAATAAGAAAATGAATTGTGGAATCAAAGTATTAACCATCTTTGTGAAAGGAAGATGAATTTGATCACTCAAGGATACAATTTTCATAATGTTTCTTTGCTAAAAAAAGAAATATATTAGATGTGATTGATATGCCAAAATGGGAATATTGTTAAGTCTTCACAAAAAATTTAGAGATTCATTCTACTCAACCATTGGATCTCATCCATTCATATTTTTGTGGGACTGTGAGGAAGAAATCAACCAATGAATATAATTATTTTATTACTTTCTTTGATTATTTCCCTTGTATTACTTATGTTATGTTTATGATACAAAAATCATAGGGCTTAAAAAAGTTTAAAAGTTTTCAAATAAGTACATAGAAGGAGTTTGGGTTTTCTATCAAGAATATACATATAGATAATGGAACATATATTAAAAATAGGAAGTTTGAAGATTATTTTAAAACTCATTGAAACCTACATGAACTTAGTGCACTATATGCACCAAAAAAATGGTGTTGCTGAATGGAAGAACAGTTGTTTGGTAGAGATGAACTAGAAAATGCTATCTAAACATGATACTTATAAAATGTATATTTGGAACATATTATTATCCTACCAAGGTAGTCTCCAGGTTCTAACTCGATAATATTGAGGTGACTAATGTAACACCCCAAAAATTCTAAAAGAGTAGCTTTTATTCGATAATATGTATGACACACAACACCAAATTTAGAAAGGAATATAACCACATTGATAATTTATGGTATATTTTAAATAAATTTAATATATTATATATCTTTCAATGAATGAAATATTGAATTATCTTGTATCACACACAACAATGGGTTTCTTCGATAGCTTGCATTACACGCATGACCGAGTTTTACCAAACACCAATATATTATTAAAATATTATCATTTAATATAATAAGATATAAAATAGACATTAAATTAGAGATTATTAATAGGATTAACTAACTTATGAAAATATATGTTTAACATAAATATAAAATGAATTCATTGGTTACCGATTAATTTGAAATGAATATAAAAACCAATTGATTATAAATGAAATGTTTTTATTCTCACAAAAGTGTTTTATCATAATAAATTAAATTAATTACTATTAGTGAATGATATTAATGTTATTTATATATTATATCTTCAATCAAATATTTTTTACATTCATCCAATAGATTTGATAAGTATAAGATAAGAACAAACCCAATATTATGCATAAAAGGCTACATTTTTATAATGGCAGTTTTGATACCTTTTAAGGGAACACCTATTTTAAAACTAAACTTTAAAAATTTTATATAAAAAAATAAAATTCATTTTTGAAATCATAACATCAATTTTATATTAGGGTGAATTTTTATTATTTTTTATGAGAAGTTTCATTTTTTGATGAATAGTGAAAAATACTGAATTTTAATTGAAAAATGACATTTCATGTAAATAATTTATAAGGTTAAATTATATTTTAAATTATATTTAAAGTAAAATTAGATCAATTATACATAAATTAATCCAATTTAAGTCATTTGGATCAATTTCATACAGAAATTGGATAGAAAAATATTTTAAACTTTTGAACATTTTTACTTTAAAAACCCGCTTCCTCATCCCATCTATGGAATTAAATTTAAATTAATTTATGAAACTTATGTTATCTTAATTTGGAAAAATTGATTTAAAATTTGGAATCAAAATAATTTATATTTTCTATTAAGTTCAACTTAGTTTTTTTAAAAGAATATTAGTGAATGCATTTAAAATTAATTATAGATATTAAGGTAAAATTAAGCTTAACAAGGGACTAAACCTTGAGGATCTGTATCAGTCATAGATTCAATCAATATAGACTGAGAAAGGTTCTTTAAGACTTATTAGGCCCCTGTCTCAGATTCTTCTCCTCCTTGAAAGGCTCTTTATTTCACCGAGGCTCTTTTAGGTCCTTCAAATGTTGTTGACAACAAGCTGCTGGTACTCAAGCGAGCGGGAGATGGTTCCATTATGGTAGTTGCAGATCCAGATGCACTAAAGAAAAGATTGGATATATGAAAGTATTCAATGTTAGGTCATATATCTTATGATAAGGGTATACAATCCTAGTCTTATACAAATCTGAAGGATCGATTATCTCATGGATGGAATACTTCGAAATAAAGATTGATTCTGATAGGAAAGGGTTTATTCCACATCATCATGGAAAAAATAGGACCTCGATGTGGTATGACTGGCTAGTAACTTGAATCTAAAACCAAGGTTTTTCAAAATGTCTTACTGGGATGCTAACTTCAACCCCTTCATGCAAAATCAATCCTTGGCACAAGTTTGGATTAGGATCCATGGGCTCCCATGGGTTTACTGGCATCCCAAAATTCTCAATGACCTATCCTCTAGAATTGGAACCCCACTAAAAATTGATTAGTGGACCATTAATGGAGACCTTGGCTTATATGCAATAGTTCTAATCAAAATCAACATAGAATCCTCTCTACTTGGGAGAATATGACTGGATGAAAATGATCACTTATTGGAGATTAACTTCAAATTTGAGAATATTCATCATTTTTTTGACCACTACAAGATTATGGGTCACACATTTTAGAACTTCAGGGTAGTAAATAAGTCTGTTATTCTAGCTCCCAGCTCAAATTATTGGAAGGAAGTCTCAAGAAATAAGAAGATAAATCTAGGGACTTATTGGAGAAAGGAAAGTACTGATAGTCTAAATGGAATTTCAGAAAACTTCTCTATTCCCATGACTTCCTCATGGGTAGCCTTATTTTAGGAAGAAGAGAAGCAGCCCGTGATTCATGTGAGTCTATCCATGAAATTTTAAGACTAAAAAATGGATGATCCAGTAGATGAAACTTGGATCCATGCACTATCAATAGAGGTTACATCCACTGATTTCAATTTTCAACTGGAGGAATACCACTTTGAAACCATATCCTTGATCATCAATGATTCCATTAAAGTGGAAGAGTTGAGGCACATACTAGTAGAAAATCTGCATAGTCTGGAAAATAAAAGGGTAGAAGGTGAGTTACCTCTGAAATTCACAGTAAAAATCCACAGTGATGTCACTTCTATTCAAACATCAATCAAGGGAGACTTCAGTGCTTTGAGGAATGTTCAGATTATTGATGATTGTAAGTAGACTATAATGGGAACATAATCCATAAAGGCAACAACAACTAGAAAATCCAAAAGGCAAATAAATATGAATGCAAAATGGGGGCTCACCCCCAAAGAAAAGTCCAAATGATTGTTTTTTTTGGAATTTTTAGGGAATAGACAACCCTTTCATGGAAGGTTCCCTAAGGATCCTTACAGGTAGTTACAAACATGATTTTATTTGTATTTCTGAACCCAAGGTTATTTCTTCAATCAATACTACTTTCTTTAATAATATAGGTTATGCTAAACTAGGTACTGCTTGAAATTCTTCAAGTTTTGACAAAATATCAATCTTGGTCCATAGTAGGGTTGATAATCTTATCATTACACATGAGAAAAGTCATGTGGTAGCATACAGATTTGAAATCTCTAGCCATAAAATATACCGATCGATTATTTATAATTTTAATATTTATATGGATAGTAGAATTATTTGGATGAAAATTAAGTACTTTCCCAATGGAATCATGGATACTTGTACTTTAATCGATGACTTTAATGCCACACTTCATTCATATGAGAAACTGGGTCTGGTTCATAACTCAATTTCTATAAGGGACTTCAAGGCTTGTGTTGAGGATGTATGACTATCTGAAATCAATCTTGTTGGGGAGAAGTTCACATGGTATATGATATATATTAATGGAATGAGGGAAAGAAAAATCGACAAGGCTTTTGTTAATGATGTACATCTTGAAAATTGGAAATCATCATCTTGTGTCACCCTGACAAGGCACAAATCTGACCATCATCCCATTTTGGAAATTTTTGTTGAAAATGAGAAATGACAACCACTTATATTCAGGTTCAACAATGCATGGGATGATCTTCTTGAGTGATTCAAAATTGTTCAAGATTCTTGGTCTTCAAATGACACCAATATAGATCCCTTAGTCTGTATATCCAAGATGAGATCACTTAATATAAGGCTGAATGAATAGAGAAAACTTAAATTTAGATAACTTGACTCATAATTTAATTCCCTTGAGTGCTGGTTGCATGAGTCATAAATAGAAAATACCAGAAACAATTATTCTGGAGATCTTGCAGATGAAGCTGAGCTAATTATCAAGTTGAAAAATCTCATCCTTTTTAGAGACAACATCAAAAAGGATATTTTCAAGTTCAAGTGGCTTTATAATGGTGAGATAAACACAAAATTCTTCCATGGATTGCAAAGGACTTGATGAGAAAACATACCTCTCTTTTTACTCAAATATGGGGACATAATTCTTGAGGAAAGAGAGGAGATTGAAAATCACATTGTTTCTTTTTACCGGAATATTTTCAGTGGGAAACAAAGAACTGTGGGGATAAAAGAGAATATCATTTCCAAGAAAATAACTGAGGATGCAAATTCATTTCTCACTTCTTTACCCATGGAAATTGAAATCAGAGAGGTAAATTTTGAACTTAATAAAGATAGATCTTCTAGTCCGAATGACTTCATAAACCTTTTCTTCCAATCATTTTGGGATACTTTCAATAATGGAGGGTGTAATCACATAAATCACTTTTTCAAGGGAGGTTCCTTCAACAAAAGTTTTAATTCAAAATTGATAGCTCAAATTCAAAAATTTGAGAATGATACTAATTTTAGTTAGTTCAGACTGGTGTCCCTTATGAATATAATCCATAAAGTCATCATAAAGATCCTTTCCAATCATCTTTCTCGTGTCTCAGAAAGAATTAAATCATAGAACCAACACTACAAAAAAAACATGGTTTAGTGGCGGTTTTGTGGTGGCGGTTCACAAAACCGTCGCTAAACCTTTTTCGGTGAAGGTTTCGCGGCAGTTTTTAATAAACCGCCACGAAACCCGATATATTTTACATAGCCGCTGACCCTTTCCCCCTTCCCCTTCGCGATCCCTAACCCTCGCCACTCCTCACCCCCGCACTGCCGGCGACTCCCCACCCCCCGCGCTGCCGGCGACTCCCCACCCCCCGCGCTGCCGGCGACTCCTCACCCCCGCGCTCTCTGGCGAAACCCACACCCCCCGGCACCCCCCTCGACCACCGACGACCCCCTCGACCACCGGCGACCCTCGCGCCCCCCGCGCCCCCCGCGCCCTCCAGCGACCCCGGTACCCCCCATGCCCCCCGCGGCCTTCGGCGACCCCCCGCACCTGATTTGGTATAGGGAGTGGTACAATATTGTGCCTTTTCTTTATTAATTCATGATTCCCATTCCATGTGATTTGAAAATGCATTATATTCATTTTTTTCATGAATTATTTAGTGTACTATTGAATCTAATATTGAGATTATATACATCAAATAGTTTTTTACAATTCATGCCTTGTGCGCAAAGATTAATTAGTTGGGTTTTGAATAATTGTTGATATATATATTTAATTACACATATATTTTTGAACATCACAATGATATATTTATGTGGTCATAAACTAATAGTGTTTCTTGTTAATGAATCATAGTTTGTTTTAGTCTTTAAAATTAATTATTCTATATGTTATTTGAAATTTAGTTTCTTTGTAAATATATAGTCACTACATTATATTAATTGATGATAAATCATAGGTTATTAACTTTTCTTTTTTATATTAATTGAGTACATGTTTTTAGTTGTGAATTAATGCTGTAATAAATGGAATTCTTATCATTGTTTTCCATACGATGTATTGTTGCATGCAGCCCTCCAGGACCTGTACATAGAAAACCAGTTTGGGTTAGAAAATTTCTCTTTAAAATGTTGAATATTCAACATCCTTTATTTGAAAATGAACAAAAATGTGTCTAGAGATCATGAACACTTGGTCAATAATGGATTCAGTTGATGGAACACTATTTTTCTTTAATAACAATCTCAACATATTCATACTACATTATTTTGATAACAAGAAAACATTATTAATAATTAGTTACTGTATAGAGGTATGTTACGACTTTAATATAATCTCTTAAATAATTTATTCCTTTATTAACTGATATCAGTATGGATCAAACATCTTAATTTCTTATCATAATGCTTTGTTGGGTTTTGATATGAAATTATTGTTGTCATTGAACTTTTTCTAGCATGACATTCTTTTGGCACTATGTCCTAAGTTGCAGTTTCTTGGATGGCGGTTCTTGCGCACCTCTTATTTTTCATCCAAGATCAAGTACTTGCATTATCTGTTATCTATTAATGTTATTTCAGTTGTGTTTTAGGCCAATGATGTCATCTATTTAATTTGGGCAATCTTTTTGGTTCCAACAGTTTGAGTTGTGGATGAATTGTAGATTTGTTTGTAGGTTCACTGATATTTTCATTTACTATTATTTAGGCCCATCTGGAGTGGTTTTTTTTTGAATTTTAACTGTTATATTCTACTGGAATGAGAGTTCTTATTTGTATTTGAGGAATGAATGTCAAGCTTCAGACTGGTTGCTGGTTCCACGTTATTGATTTGTTGTCGTAGTGCTGCGAATGCTTTGTGTTTTGGTTTTCTTTTTGTTATTTTGTTTCTTTTCATTTATTGCCTTTGGTTTATTGGTTCCAATGTAATCCCCATGGTGTTTCATGGACAGTCGTGCAAAGTTTTCTTGTCTGTGTTTGTGTTGTTTTGTTTGATTTGAGTGTACTGCTTCTCTATTTATATAATATGACTTGAAGTACCATTCTATCACTACCACAAAACTGGGCAAGGCCTCCGCCCTGCCTCCGCCCTGCCTCTGCGCTGCCACCGGTGCCTCCTCCTCCACCGCAGCCTCCTCCTCCTCCACCACGGCCTCCTCCTCCTCCTCCACTGCCTCCTCCTCCTTCGCCGCGGTCACCGCCTCCTCCTCTGCTCCTGCTCCTCCTCCCCTCCACCGGCCTCATCCTCCTCCTCTGCTGCCTTCGCTGCCTCCGCCCTGCCTCCGCCCTGCCTCCGCGCTGTCGCCGGTGCCTCCGGTGCCTCCTCCTCCACCGCGGCCTCCTCCTCCTCCGCCAATGCCTCCTCCTCCTCCGCCGGTGCCGCCGGTGCCTCCAAGTCTCCTCCTCCTCCGCGGTCACGCCATGGTCACATTGCGGTCACGCCGCGGTCACGCCGTGGTCACGCCGCGGTCACGCCGCGGTCACGCCGGTGCCTCTACGGCCGCCGCCTCCTCCTCCTCCGCCGCCGCCTCCTCCTCTGCTCCTGCTCCTCCTCCTCCTCCTCCACCGGCCTCATCCTCCTCCTCCTCCACTGCCTCCGCTGCCTCCGCCCTGCCTCCGCCCTGCTTCTGCGCTGCCGCCGGTGCCTCCTCCTCCACCGCGGCCTCCTCCTCCTCCACCGATGCATCCTCCTCCTCTGCCGGTGCCACCGGTGCCTCCGCGGCCACCACCTCCTCCGCGGTCACGCCGCGGTCACACCGCGGTCACGCTGCTGTCACGCCGCGGTCACGCCGCGGTCACGCCGCGGTCATGCCGGTGCCTCCGCGGCTACCACCTCCTCCTCCTCCACCGCGGCCTCCGCCTCCTCCTCTGCTCCTGGTCCTCCTCCTCCTCCTCCACCGGCCTCATCCTCCTCCTCCTCCGCTGCCTCCGCTGCCTCCGCCCTGCCTCCGCCCTGCCTCTGCGCTGCCGCCGGTGCCTCCTCCTCCACCGCAGCCTCCTCCTCCTCCACCGCGGCCTCCTCCTCCTCCTCCGCTGCCTCCGCTGCCTACTCCTCCTCCGCCGCGGCCGACGCCTCCTCCTCCCCTCCACCGGCCTCATTTTCCTCCTCCGCTGCCTTCATTGCCTCCGCCCTACCTCCGCCCTGCCTCCGCGCTGCCGCCGGTGCCTCCGGTGCCTCCTCCTCCACCGCGGCCTCCTCCTCCTCCACCGATGCCTCCTCCTCCTCCGCCGGTGCCACCAGTGCCTCCACGTCTCCTCCTCCTCCGCGGTCACGCTGCGGTCACGCCGCGGTCACGCCGCGGTCACGCCGCGGTCACGCCGCGGTCACGCCGGTGCCTCTGCGGCCGCCGCCTCCTCCTCCGCTGCCGCGGTCTCCGTCTCCTCCTCTGCTCCTGCTCCTACTCCTCCTCCTCCACCGGACTCATCCTCCTCCTCCTCTGCTGCCTCCGCTGCCTCCGCTGCCTCCGCTGCCTCCGCTGCCTCCGCTGCCTCTGCTGCCTCCGCCCTGCCTCCGCCCAGCCTCTGCGCTGCCGCCGGTGCCTCCTCCTCCACTGCGGCCTCCTCCTCCTCCACCGATGCCTCCTCCTCCTCCGCCGGTGTCGCCGGTGCCTCCGCGGCCGCCTCCTCCTCCACGGTCACGCTGCGGTCACGCCGCGGTCACGCCGGTGCCTCCGCGGCGGCCGCCTCCTCCTCCTTCGCCGCGGCCGCCACCTCCTCCTCTGATCCTGCTCCTCCTCCTCCTCCTACACCGGCCTCATCCTCCTCCTCCTCCGCTGCCTCCTCTGCCTCCGCCCTGCCTCCGCCCTGCCTCTGCGCTACCGCCGGTGCCTCCTCCTCCACCGCGGCCTCCTCCTCCTCCACCGCGGCCTCCTCCTCCTCCTCCTCCGCTGCCTCCACTGCCTCCTCCTCCTCCGCCGCGGCCGCCACCTCCTCCTCTACTCCTGCTCCTCCTCCCCTCCACCGGCCTCATCCTCCTCCTCTGCTGCCTTCGATACCTCCAACCTGCCTCCGCCCTGCCTCCGCCCTGCCTCCGCGCTGCCGCCGGTGCCTCCGGTGCCTCCTCCTCCACCGCGACCTCCTCCTCCTCCGCCGATGCCTCCTCCTCCTCCGCAGTCACGCCGCGGTCACGCCGCGGTCACGCCGCGGTCACGCCGCGGTCACGCCGCGGTCACGCCGCGGTCACGCCGCGGTCACGCCGCGGTCACGCCGCAGTCACGCCGATGCCTCTTCGGCCGCCGCCTCCTCCTCCGCCACCGCGGCCACCGCCTCCTCCTCTACTCCTGCTCCTCCACCGGCCTCATCCTCCTCCTCCTCCGCTGCCTCCGCTGCCTCCACTGCCTCCGCTGCCTCCGCCCTGCCTCTGCGCTGCCGTCGGTGCCTCCTCCTCCACCGCGGCCTCCTCCTCCTCCACCGATGCCTCCTCCTCCTCCGCCGGTGCCACCGGTGCCTCCGCGGCTGCCTCCTCCTCCGCGGTCACGCCGCGGTCACGCCGGTGCCTCCGCGGTCGCCGCCTCCTCCTCCTCCGCCGCGGCCGCCGCCTCCTCCTCTGCTCCTGCTCCTCCTCCTCCTCCTCCACCGGCGTCATCCTCCTCCTCCTCCGCTGCCTCCGCTGCCTCCGCCCTGCCTCCGCCCTGCCTCTGCGCTGCCGCCGGTGCCTCCTCCTCCACCGCGGCCTCCTCCTCCTCCACCGCGGCCTCCTCCTCCTCCTCCGCTGCCTCCTCCTCCTCCGCCGCGGCCGCCTCCTCCTCCTCTGCTCCTGCTCCTCCTCCCCTCCACCGGCCTCATCCTCCTCCTCTGCTGCCTTCACTGCCTCCGCCCTGCCTTCGCTGCCTCCGCCCTGCCTCCGCGCTGCCGCCGGTGCCTTCGGTGCCTCCTCCTCCACCGCGGCCTCCTCCTCCGCTGCCTTCGCTGCCTCCGCCCTGCCTCCACCCTGCCTCTGCCCTGCCTCCGCGCTGCCGCCGGTGCCTCCGGTGCCTCCACCTCCACCGCGGCCTCCTCCTCCGCTGCCTTCGCTGCCTCCGCCCTGCCTCCGCGCTGCCGCCGGTGCCTCCGGTGCCTCCTCCTCCACCGCAGCCTCCTCCTCCTCCGCCGATGCCTCCTCCTCCTCCGTCGGTGCCACCAGTTCCTCCGCGTCTCCTCCTCCTCCGCGGTCACGCTGCGGTCATGCCGCGGTCATGCCGCGGTCACGCCGCGGTCACGCCGCGGTCACGCCGCGGTCACGCCGCGGTCACACCGCGGTCACGCCGCGGTCAGGCCGCGGTCACGCCGGTGCCTCTGTGGCCGCCGCCTCCTCCTCCACCACCGCGGCCTCCTCCTCCTCCTCTGCTCCTCCTCCTCCTCCTCCTACTCCACCGGACTCATCCTCCTCCTCCTCCGCTGCCTCCGCCCTGTCACGCCGGTGCCTCTGCGCTGCCGCCGGTGCCTCCTCCTCCACCGTGGCCTCCTCCTCCTCCGCCGATGCCTCCTCCTCCGTCGGTGTCGCCGGTGCCTCCACGGCCACCTCCTCCTCCGCGGTCACGCCACGGTCACGCCGCGGTCACGTCGCGGTCACGCCGGTGCCTCTGCGGCCGCCGCCTCCCCCTCCTCCGCCGCCGCCGCCGCCTCCTCCTCTGCTCCTACTCCTCCTCCTCCTCCTCCACCGGCCTCATCCTCCTCCTCCTCCGCTGCCTCCGCTGCCTCCGCCGCCTCCGCCCTGCCTCCGCCCTGCCTCTGCGCTGCCGCCAGTGCCTCCTCCTCCACCGCGGCCTCCTCCTCCTCCACCGTGGCCTCCGCCTCCTCCTCCGCTGCCTCCGCTGCCTCCTCCTCCTCCGCCGCGGCCGCCGCCTCCTCCTCTGCTCCTGCTCCTCCTCCTCCTCCTCCACCGGCCTCATCCGCCTCCTCCTCTAAGACAACCCTTGAATAAAAAACTGGTTCTTTATATGTCGATGGTTGAAGACATGATTATAAATGTCTGACTTGTAATACTCAAACCTAGAGAGGTGACACTTCGATGAATAAAGTGAACATAGTGGCCCTCTTTATAGTTGGTTGTGTATGAAACCATTGAGAAACATCATTCCTCTTGGAGGACATCTAAGGTCAAGCCTAAACAATCAAATAATGTCTCAGGTTTAAAATGCATTATGATCAGTTTCGATCACACATAAATGGGTTGTTGTTTGAGGAAACATAAATGTGTGATCGATAGTGTTATGATAAGTGTGTAGCCCGATATTCTTATTGCTCCTCAATGAGGTGTTGACGCTGTCTCCTATGGACCAGACTTTTTCTATTGGTCTGAAGTGGTAAATGTGATCAATGAATCATCTTTATTATATTATGAATACTTTATGATCAGTGGTTCATCTTTATTATATTATGTTTCTGTAATCTTACACTATCGTATATTTTTGTGTAGGCACATTGTGATATACATGGATAAAAGCTGGATCACATTACTGAGGAACACACCACAATATGTTAAGGGTTTGAATGAGTTTTTAGATTTTGAAATTTCTAATCGATCTGTTGAAGGGAGAATAAGATGTCCATGTCCTAAATGTAAATTTAGAACATGGTTGAAGATGGATGAAGTTTATGAACATTTAATACTAAAGCAATTCCCTGATCAATATTTGTGTTGGATTTGGCATGGAGAATCAAACAATACAGAAAGATTGAGGACTGATTTTAATCCACAGAATGAGGTCCCAAGTTTGTCGCCAATGGAAAATGAAATGCAAAACCTCATAAATGATGCATTCGGCACTGCAAGACACCACTATGAACATCAAAACATATCAGAACAACCAGAAGATGATACTACAAATTGCAACGTGACAAGTGATGTTTTTGAGACTGTAACACATGCAGATCAAGATTGTAACATATCATTGGATCCTCCTCTTGATTCTATGGAGCCAAATGTAAGGGAAAACTTCAGTGAGAAAAATGCATTTCATGATTTAGTTGATGATGGAAATCACGAGTTGTATAGTGGGTGTTTGAAATATTCAAAGCTTTCATTTCTGCTGAAGTTGTACCATATCAAATGTCTTTGTGGAATTACAAATAAGGCAATGTATATGTTATTGGAATTGATTTGTGATGCATTTCCTGAAGCAAAAATCCCAGAATCGTTTTATGATATGAAAAAAGTTGTAAACAAGCTTGGTCTGAATTATACAAAAATACATGCGTGTCCCAATGATTGTATGCTTTACTGGGGAGAGGATTCAAGTAGACAGAATTGTAAGAAATGTTCTTCTTCTAGATGACAGTCAAAGGGTAATGTTGGAAGTATGACTGAACATAATTTCATGGAGAAGAAGAAAAGGAACACACCTGCAAAAGTTTTGCGTTACTTTCCTTTGAAGCCTCGATTGCAAAGATTATTCATGTCATCAAAAACCGCCGAACACATGAAGTGGCATGCTGTAGATAATGACAATGATGGGTTAATGAGACATCCATGAGATTCCCAATTGTGGAAGACATTTGATTCATTACATCCAGATTTCTCAGCTGATCCTAGGAATGTTCGATTGGGATTGGCTGCCGATGGATTCAACCCATTTGGGACTTTGAGTACGAGTTATAGCATTTGGCCAGTTGTTTTGATCCCTTATAATCTGCCTCCGTGGATGTGTATGCAACAAACATCTTTTATCATTTCGATGATTATTCCTAGAAAACAAATGCCTAGAAATGATATTGATGTATACCTGCAGCCTTTGATTGAAGAATTGCAGGAGTTATGGAGCAACGGTGTTGAGACATTTGATGTTTCTTCTAAAACAATGTTCAAAATGCATGCTACTTTAATGTGTACCATTAGTGACTTCCCTGGGCTTGGGAATTTATCTGGTTGGAACACTTATACGGGTTTGGCTTGTCTCATTTGTAACTTTGATTTCGAGCCCAAACGGCTACCTCACAGTAGAAAATGGTGCTTCTTGTGCCATCGAAGATTTCTTGATGCATCTCATAGATTTCGGCTGAACAAATCAAAATTTAATGGTTCCATTGATCGTAGACCAACTCCAAAGTTGTTAACCGGTTCTGAAATATTGACATAGCTTGAAAATGTTAAAACAGAATTTGGGAAGGTTCATCAATTGAATGATAGCGGAAAACGAGTGCGAAGTGCATCATCAAGTGAAATCAGAACGCAATAATGGAAGAAAAAAAGTATATTCTTCAAAATTCCGTATTGGGAATTTAATTCTTTGCGCCACAATCTTGATGTGATGCATATTGAGAAGAATGTATGTGATAATTTGATTGTCACATTACTTAATGAGCATGGAAAGTCGAAGGATCATCTCAATGCTCACAAAGACTTACAAGTAATGAACATAAAACGTGATCTCTGGCCAGATGAGAATGAAAAGTATGCTCCGGCCATTTTTTCAATGAAAAATAGGGATAAAGATACGTTCCTTCAAATTTTAAAGAATATTAAGGTATCTGATGGGTATTCGAGTAACATCTCGAGGTGTGTTGACTTGAAGAATCGTAAGTTATATGGATTGAAAATTCACGATTCACATATTTTGTTACAACAGTTACTACCATTGGCATTGCGTACATTATTACCTGAAAAAGTTACTGCTGTTGTACTCCAATTCTGCACATTTTTTAGGAAATTATGTGAGAAAGCTCTACATCCATTTCAGCTTGACAACCTACAGGAGAGGTTTGTATTGAACCTTTGTGCAATGGAGATGATCTTTCCTCCATCGTTTTTTACTGTCATGATGCATTTAACTGTGCATTTGGTTGACGAAGCTAAATTAGGAGGCCCCGTTCATTATCGATGGATGTATCCAATTGAGAGGTATTTTATTTATATGTTTCCAGTTAAGTAAACAATTTTTGGAATTTTAATAAATGCATAATATTTTTTTTTCACAAATATCTTGGGCATTTGAAAGCATACGTGAGAAATAAAGCTCAACTAGAAGGCTCTATTGCTGAAGGCTATTTGGACGAGGAGTGTCTCACCTTTTGTTCCAGATATTTGGATGATATTGAGACAAGATTTAATCGAGTTGGACGTGTTGACGACACATCAACTCATTCTCAAATGCATCAGAAATCAAAAATATTTCCTGCTATTGGCCGATCAGTTGGGAGGACCTCATACGCGACACTAACAGAATTGGAATTATTACAGGCACATAGATATGTGCTGCTGAATAGTGAAATTGCAGATCCATTTATTGAAGAGTTGAGGATACAATCAAAGAGACGAATGAGAGGCCGAACATGAAATAAAAAAGATATAACGAAAGCTGTGAATAAAGAGTTGGTAGAATGGTTTGCACGACGTGTAAGTTTATAAATATTGCAATAAATACGAATATTAGTTTGACACATACAATTTGAAAATCTATTAATTTTTTTTTTCAGATCATGAATACTGATACTCGAGCAGACTTGTCAGAATATTTGAAGTTTCTTGCTAGAGGTCCTATAAAACAAGTTAGAAAGTTCGGCGCTTATAATGTGAATGGTTTTAGATTTTGTACAGTCGATCGAGAAGTGGGTTTGAAAACACAGAATATTGGTATATTTACATTTGCTGAAGTGGAATACTATGGAAAGCTTCATGATATTATTGAATTAAACTACCACGGGCATTATTCTGTTGTTTTATTCAAATGCAAATGGGTCGATATTATCAGAGGTGTTAAAAGAGATTCCTTGCAATTTACTTCTGTAAACTTCTCTCGCTTGATGGATGTTGGTGATCGTGAACTGTATGATCCATATATCTTAGCATCGCAGGAAAAAATGGTATATTATGTGAATGATGTTGTGGATGAAGGGTGGAGTGTAGTTACTCACGTAATACAAAGAGATTTGTATGATATGGGTGATGAAGTGGAAGATTTGACCTCTACAATTGAATTTCTTCAACAACAGGAAGCATAATTATTTGTCTATCATGATATTGAAAATATTAGTCTAGCAAGGATGAATGAAGTGGATGAAGCAATGGAGCAGGAAACCGACATGATTGAAGGGGAAAATGATTGTATGTACAATTATTTATTCATTCAGCAACCACTTGTTTCATTTCTGTAGTCATTCATTATCATTGTTATATATATTTTGTTTGTTAGTACTGGGCATCTATTATCATTTTTAATTTTTTTTTCTGCATAAATTTTTTGAAATATATATTCTGAACTTAATTTTATTTGATTAAATGACAGGAATGCCAAGGAAGAAGCGGTACACCATTCCTTCTACTTCTGCGACAGATGACGATACGTCTGTCCCCACGACATCTGAGGCAGCAGCTGCCTACATCCCTGCATCATCTCCCCCTGCACCATCTCTAACAGCATCAATGGATGCCTCATTAGAGGATGATTCATCGCCTCCCCCTACAGGAGCCTCAGCAGTGGGGCATCGACACACCCCTTCCAGTTCATCAGGGACATTCTGGAGGGTCACAGTCATAGGTACAAATTTTAATTAAATAAATTTATTGCATTTTGTTTATAGTAATTGTTTGCTCATTGCAGATGAAAACAATGCAACCGTGGAAAAACACATAAAAAGTTCTGATGTTTGGAACATGCATGGAGAGAAGATAGTGGTGCCATTTGATTCTTATGGGGTCCCGACGGATGACGCCGCAGGTTTACTTGGTCAGATTATAGGTCAACTGGCAGCGAAGCCCATTTCCCTGCCTATTTCATATGATGATTGGAGGCATATGCCTCCAAACTGGAAAAATGAAGTTTATGATTCTCAGATAAAGGTAATTTTATTACTTTATGGTTTAATTGAATGTCATGTTACTAATATATTCAAAATGAATTTCTGTATACAGATGTTCTTCCACTTTACCGTTGCTGATGTGATATCACGGAAGTGGACATTGAAAAATCTTGGAAAAAAATGAAAAGATTTCAAATGGAGGTTGTGGTGTGATGTCAACGATACTTCGTTGACCTTGCAGCAGATGTATGAGAAGCTACCCAGTGGGGTACCGAAAGAACAGTGGAAGGTTTTTGTCGATAGACATCGTGATGAGAAGCGGATGGTATTGAAATATATATTATTATATTATCCTCATTTTACATTTATACATGTACATGAAGAGGAGATAGACATTGAATACAATACTGTTAAATTGAATTTTATTTATTTCAGGATCTCTCAAGACAGAATGCTTCAAACCGGGCAAAGCAGGTCATCCCGCACACTGCGGGTTCAAAAAGCTTTTCAAGAAGCCGAATGTCATTGGTAATATTTTAATTAGTTTAAATATTTATAATATAATATTATCTATTTAACATATTTAATTATTGATTTATCTTTTTTTAATGCAGTCACAAAGTTTAGGGCATGACGCATCCCGAACAGAACTGTGACTGGATGTTCATAAAAAAACAGATGGAAGTTTTGTTAATGAACCTGCCAGAGAAGTTGGGGTATGAAGTCAATTATTTATTATAATAACTTATTATCAATTTTTACTGTGTTAATATATATTGATATTTGATTTATAGGTAAAATTTAAAGAAATATGGGATGCCAATCCTGGGAAATCCTACTCAGTCTCCCAGGATGACCCGGTTGGTAAAGTCCTTGGGAAGGAGCATCCTGATAGAGTGCGCGGGATGGGTTTGGGACCTGTACCATCTGAGGTCTTTCGCATGCCATCAGGGATTTCGGCTACATCTACTCCTGCTTATAGTCATTTCATACCTGAAGATGCTCATAGGGAGATGTCTTCTCTACGAAACACAGTTCACCAGCAGGGGGATCAGATATCTGGTTTGCAGAAAGAGTTGCTTGAAATACGTCAGTATATGAGTAGATATGCCCCCAGTGGTAGTGCATCGGGTAGTGGTCAGCTGGTAAATCACAAAAAAATCAAAATCATTTAGTTTGCAAACTTTTATTGGTTTTAAGTTTTATTATAAATATGCAACAATATTTAATTTTCAATATAATGTTCTTACAGGTGGCAGCAGGTGGTGGAGATGAAGGTGGAGAGGGTGACGATGCAGCATCAGATGATGAGTAGTAGTATTGTTGATGTGTTGAACAAGTATGATAACGGTTGGTTTGTATATGTAACATTTATGGCACATAGTTTCCACCAAACATTTCCATATATGTAACCCATATTAATACCATTTCTACTATATAGCATCATTCGAGTAGCCCCATTGTGTAAGCTCGATTCATAAATGGATTGGGTGTTCTGACACGCTGGTCGGGTTGGTTTCATCTTTTATGACAAATGTTATGGAGTTTGTGAGTGTGAATCAGATAAGTGTCACATGTGCGATTAAGGTGAATCTAACCTAGTTATCTTATGAGCAGTTGGTCTATCTCTTCTTTTCATGACTAGGACACTCCTAATTTGGGGAACATCGTGTCAGATATAGTAAAAATGTCCTTATAGGTAGTAGAAGTGATGGAAGTGTCTTAGAGGTGATGGAAGTGTCTCCAATCTTCTGATAATATTTATACTCTCTTAGTGTACTCTTGCTTAGCAACAAGCATGTCCCCTATCTTTACGTCATCCTCGATGCACTAAGAGAGCATCGGTTATATACCGAGCTAAAGCTATCAAGTGTTATTCTTTTTTAATAAATAGGTTTATCAATGTTTCATGCGGGATGCATGGTTTTTATTGAGGCATGGTTAGTTCTTGTGTGATAACTGAGTTCCTGTGTAGGAATGCCTTGGACAGACTTTTGGACACCAACCGTTTCCTTTGACTTGATCACTAGATGAATGTCATTCTAGGCTCAGTCAATGATCTTATGTGGATGTTTTGGTCTTTTACCAATATCTCACTTGTAAACTTGGAGTATGGACTACCTAGGTATAGTTACTTGGACTCTAACTTGATGATCTTATTTTATCCCAAACTTATCGTCAGACTCAAAGGTGATGCTTAAAGGGTAATGATTATAGTGGGATGGATCTAGGTTCCACCCTTGTTCATGCTGGGGAACAATGTATTAAATGGTTAGGTGATGGAATGACTAAGAAATTTCATTGAAAGTCAGGTATGGGCTTATGTGAATATGCTTGTGGTAAACACGGGATTTCATAGAGGAATGAATTGTGGTTCAGGTTGTGATATGTGAGTCATCTAAGCTGAGTATCTTGGGAATGGTTAGCTGAAAGTGGATTGAATTATTATACTTCTTCTTAGATGTATATAGGTGAAAGTATCCATTTAAATCATGTCACTAGGCTAATGTGGGTGTCATGAAAGGGTCGAAAATGTCTTCTGAGAAAGATTTCATGACTAGTTTCAGTTAGGCTGATTGGCATTTGACTGTTTCTTTATAGTAAGGTCCCTATTATGGCCTCAGAAGTATTTAGGATTTCCCAATTAGAGGAAAAATTCCAATATTATCATTGGAAATCTTTGGATATTCCTTATAGGAAATTACAATGGTGGAGAATACTATGGTTCATAATTTTCTGTTAATGTTAAAACCTATGGTGGGGAGCAACATCGGTTGGATGCTTAAAGGGATGATGATGTGATCATTTATCTATATTCTGGTTTGATTTATTTTTCAGGGTAGTGGTGTAGTAGAACCGAATTTTTTTTCTAGTTCAGCATTTAGCGGCGGTTTGAACTGCCGCTAATGCCATACTTGGTAGCATTTAGCATAGGTTTTAACCGCCGCTAAATGCCTTGCTGGGCAGCATTTAGCGGCGGTTAAAACCGCCGCTAGATATATTACGTTTATATTTAGTGGCGGTTTTTGCCGCCGCAAAATAGGCGCATCAAACGGCATAATTTTGCGGCGGTTAAAACCGCCGTGAATAAAAAGGTGTGGCATACCCATAAAACCGCCGCTAAATGGAGAGAAACCGCCGGGAAATGAGGCATCTACGACACATATTTTAAACCTCCGCGAAATAGAAAAAACCGCCGCTAAAAGATTGCCGACTCCAAGTTTAGCGGCGGTTTTTGTAAACCGCCGCTAAATGGGAAAAAAACCGCCGCTAAGGGTGCTTTTGTTGTAGTGCAATTTGGTTTTTTGAAAGGAAGGAGAATTCATGATTGTATTCTCACTACTTTAGAATGTTCCTATCTCCTTCAAAAGTCCACCTAGGGTGGTAACATTGCTCTTAAACTGAATATTAGAAAGGCCTTTGACATGGTGGACTGGAATTTTATTAATAATATTCTCCATTGATTTGGATTTAGCATGAGGTTTATTCATTGGATAAAAACACTTATTGGATCTTCCCACATTTCCATTTTTATTAATGGGTCACTAGAAGGGTACTTTAAATGTTCCCTAGGGGTTATATAGGGGGATCCTCTTTCATATATTATTTTTTATATTGCTGAGGATTACCTGAGTAGAATTTTTCTTCACATGGTGGAAATGGGTGATATGCCAACCATAAGAGCGGCCATAAGCATATCTGCTCCCTCTCAATTATTTTTTTGTTGATGACATTATCATTTTAACTTAGGTTAATAGAAGAAATATCAGCAACATAAAATATTGTCTATCACACTATGATAGTGTTTTAAGATAAGAAATCAACTGGAGTAAATCATTCATTTTATTTGGAAAGAATTTTCCATCTTCAAGAAAGATCTCCATTATCAATGATTTGGGAATAAGGGAAGGCTCAATTCCATTCTTCTACCTTGATGTTCTAATGTTCTAGGGAAAGACTCATGCTTCTCATTTATCTAATGCAGTGAGTGAAGTTAAAAGGACCCTAGAATCTTGGAAAAGAAAACCACTTTCTATGGTTGGAAGAATCTACCTTGTAAAGCATGTTGTGGTATCAAATCTGGTCTACTTGTTTATTGTATATATCTAGACCATTTCTGTCATTAATTCTATTAATATTATGATGAGGAACTTTTTTTGGAATGGAAATGTACAATAAAGTAATATTTTTATAGTGCCTTAGAAGCAATGCTGTATACCCTAGGATATAGGCGGTCTTGACATAAAGAACTTGGAAAATTTTAACCAGTCTCTCTAGGATCATTTTATCTAGTGGTTAATCAATAAGAAATTTAATTACTTGAAGTTCCTTAGAGAAAGATTCTTTGAAAAACTAATTTCTGAAAAAAAAAACTACATGGAATCCTCTATATGGATTGGCTTGAGAACCATTTTTCAGAAGATAAACATTCATTCTCATTTGTTGGTCAGTAAGAATTCACCTCTCAATATCTAGAAGGTCAACTAGACTGGGGAACCCTTGCTGAATCGGGCTATCTCCATGGGTATAAATCAAGGAATTTAGATTAAAGACCAATTGGCTGTGATAGACTTTCTACCTGAAGACATTCATCTCTTCTATTGAAAATA
This sequence comes from Viscum album, assembly GCA_963277665.1. Taxonomy (NCBI): domain Eukaryota; kingdom Viridiplantae; phylum Streptophyta; class Magnoliopsida; order Santalales; family Viscaceae; genus Viscum; species Viscum album. The sequence continues at coordinate 2,012,705,053 of OY728155.1, forward strand.
ATGAGTTCATTAACCAGGATGACATGCTAATATGGGATCAATCACCAATTGGTCAAATTGATTATAAGGTTTTTATAAGAATATTCTCCAAGGTGATCAATAGTGTATTGTTCTCTTCAACAAAAAACTGGCTTTCCCCCTCACGTTTCAACCTTCTTTGGAGAGTACCACTCAATATGATCCTAGCTGCCAACAACCTACAACATGTTGGGATCTCCATTTGATCCATGTGTGTGCTTTATCAACAACATCGAGAGGATGTAGACCATATTTTACTATACTATAAAACAATTGCATAATTATGGAGGGATATCTTCAAAATCATTGAGACCTGCATATCCAAAGTCGCCTCTATTCAATAATTTATATTTGAAATTCTGTAAGTGTAGTTCTCCAAGCAGATCTCGATTCTCCTCAAGCATACTTGTACAAAATTAGTTCACATCATTTGGAAAGGTAGAAACAACACCATCCACTCCCATACATGATTGATCTGTAAGCAGGCAATAACCGTTGTAATTACAACCACTCAAATAACAATCTCAATGCATAAGGAATGTTGTACCAAATCTGTAAGAGATTTTATAATCCTTAAATGTTTGAAAATTATAGGTAATTTACCCAAACCTACTAGAACTCTTGAGGTTTTTGGCTTCCACTATTTATTGGTTGGTTAAAATGAAACACTGATGGTGATTTGAGGGGAAATCTAGGCTCATAAGGATATGTGATCATTTTCCATGACCACAATAGTGATGTAGTGGAGATCTCTTATGGTTCTTATGGCCATTAAACTACTCTCTAATCTGAAATGATGGGATTCATTAGGGTGGTTGATCTTGATTTCTAAATATGTTGGAACAACATATAGTTTAAATGCGACTCCACTACTATATTTAAGGCTATTAGGATGGGAATGATGCATCTTTAATAGAATTTGATAGCCAAGTAGGTGAATTGACTTTACAAACTTTCTTTAATGAGTTACATCATCACTCACATATATAGGGAATCCAACTACCTCGCTGATGGCCTTGCAAATAAAGGTGTTTCAGAATAGGGTTGCACATGCTCTACTTCTCACCCTTATGACATGATCCCATATTTCTTAAGATAAAAATTTAAAATTCCTACTTTCAAACTCCTGTAACTTTCCTTTTTTCATTAATAAATATCTTATGTTCTCATATTTCTAAAAAAAGGGACTAAACCTTAAAATTAAGAGCCAAAATGAACTATAAACATGTCAAAAAACTATTTTATGCCCTTATTTTGACCGTATCCCCCCTTTTATCAAATTTGTTTCATTATTGGAGGTAGATGATGTGAAGGATACCTCTCAATAGTGTTTACATTTTTATATTTACAAGAATTTCACTCCTCCTCCACTATAAAAAAGCACTCACCCCTCTCACTTAATCATACCTATAAAGCCATTTTTCTGGTCCATAAATTGAAAAAATAATCTCTCAAAATCTGTCCCCTCATCTTAGAAGCCTAAATTTGGGAATAAATCAAACCAAGTAAGTCTTTTGTTATAAACCAAAAAGAGTTACCTGAAAAATAGGTAATTTTTTTCAATGAGTACTTTTGTTTTATTTATTTCTCCAACCCTTAAATTATTATTATATAATTATTATATAATAAAATAATTATAATCAATATACTAGAATGTTTTTATTTCAAGGTTACAAACTACACTCATACATACTTCCATCAAATGAAATACAAAATCATCATTCGTGTGTACGGTGGACTACCGCCTCACGAGATGATGTCATTCGTTCTTCCATTACCACCTATTATGTTTGAGAATAATGATGGATTTATAGTTTATGTATAATATATATGTTATTTGTGATGTATTTATTCTTATATAATTTTTATATAACACATACCTTCATAATTTCTATTTTGTGGGAATACAATAACTTCGTTTGCAGACATGTGGACTACTTCCTTCTCAAAGCGATGTGATTCGTTCACACTATAAATGGAATGTATTAAGGATGGTTTTAATAAAAATATGTGACATATATTACATAAATATGACACTATTATTATAATATACATAAATATATATATATATATATACATATATATATATATATATCATTTAATTTTCATTATTTTAATATGATAAGAAAATAGAAACAACCTTCATGCGTACATGCGACATACCGTCTCCATGAACGATGTATTTCATTTCATATCTCCAAACATTATGGATTAATATAAATACATATATAAAAAATATATAAAACATGTAAATAATTTTTTACATTCTATAGATAATTAAATTAGGATCTATTTAATAGGAACAAAAATAACCAATCAAAACAGGATCGAAAAAATAGGCAATTGACACCCGAAATAGTGAAAATAATGAAAGATTAGTAAAAAATGGGTAATAAGATATTATAAGAAGATCATATATGATATTATAAATATTATTATGGTTATATTATAGATTAATAACTTTATTAAAACCATTATACAGGATGTTAAGGAGAGTTACACCAAAATGGATTGTAAGGTAAGGGGCTTTCTTGTCTCACTTTTATTTTTGTGAGACACATGCCATATTCACCACTTATTTTTGTTGTGTGGTGTATATACTACCCATGAATCTATTTTATTTTTCTTATCATTAGATTTATAGGTATTTACTTATCTATTTGAGGACCACACTTTCCTGGGTTTACGGTTTCAAATTTACCAAAGTGTTAATGGAATGTTTGTCACAATTTTCCTTCGTTGTGACATTTTGTTATGTTATACACCCATATTATTTTATAAAGTTTATATACGTATCATTTGACATGTTATATCCTGAATATTATTATTTTCATGATATTATAAGTTTCATTTAATACTATTCCATCATGAGGCTTATGATTAAAATGTTTCAAAGTGGTATGATACATTTTGGAATGTTTAAAGATTATTTTACTCAAGAATGATTTTAAAGATATTTTAATGGTATTTACATTCATCAAAATAAAATAAAATTTTTGTTACTTATCCTAAAATAGGGATATTTTGTATTGATACCATTCTTATTCTCTTTATGGATGGGTTATGATTATTTTGACCAAGGATAGTATTGATATTCACTTCCTTGAATCATTTTTCATAGTCGTTAACTTCCCCCTAAGTTATTCACTTTTCAATGACCATTGAAAATTAATTTCCCCTAAATATAAAAATTATTTATCATGGATATGATTATTTAATAAACCGTATATAATTTTTACATACGGTGCCTACTTTGAAAGTTAAATGATTTATTAGAGAAATATTGATAAATCTGTATACTTTACTCAATTTAGATATTTGATAAGGAGTATTGTCTATGATTTAAAAATATTATTCAATATGTGAGGAATGTTTTGGAAATATAGTATACGGGTTGGGGACTGATTAATACAATCCCATAGATGCATCAACAATCTCATGGGACGAAATATGTTGGCGACAAACCCTTCACATTTATTTCTAATAAATTTTAAATTATTAATGGGATAGATCTTGACACAAGTCAGATGAGTTTCTACCCACATAATTAAACTTTCTTGAATATAGATCTTGATATTAACTATCTTGAGGATATATCTTGATAGCTCAGACATCTAATATTATAAATTCCATCATTATTGTTATTCCATGTGATTATTTGATTATTTAGAATATCCATGGTCAAGTTTAAATCTCATGTGATTATTTATATTGAATTATTCAATAATATTTTTTTCTTTCCATATTTTATTATTATTTATTAGTTATTTAATTGCATGTGTGCTAAGTTATTTAACTTTACATGTTGATTATGTTAATTGATTCATTATTTCTTCCACTGTACTTTACCCTTACCGAGTGTTTGATCTCACCCTTATTTTTTTTATTTCCCCATGATTCCATGAAGTGTAATAAGAAAGATATTAAAGGACATACTAGATGAAATAAAGTTATTGTTGAAAAAAAATTATGTTGTAATTTGTGTATTAATTTTCAATACAAGACTCATGTATGTATCTAGTTTACCTAGAATACTAAACTGTTTGGTCCTTTGGGATTTGATTACATGTATATATGACAATGTAATTGCAGTAGACACTGAATATTAACACATTGAGGTCGGGTCACTACAACTAACATAGAGTGTATCAACCCCTAAAAGGTTGGGAAATGCTTCCACTATCTATGATCCATCATTTATGTAAACAATCAAAGGCCCTTTCCGACAAATATACTTTTGATTCTGCATCTTACCCTTACCTAGTTATATCTAGACAATATCCTTGGCCTTCTTGGAATCATCATAATCCTTGACCCTCTTCAAAATATTGATTTTAGTAGTATCCTTCTTTATGATCTCAATAGAATCGCTCAGAACAAGGGGGATCTCAGGCACATTTTTTATCCTATTCCAGTGGGCCATCATGAGATAAGGGACAATGGATGAAATGATGACCAAAACCATAACATATATCTTCTTCCTAACATTTAACTTCTAGTGTTAATGGTGATAAATCTATGTTGACTCAATCATGCGGCCACCACGACACATCATATTGGATGCACCTTGACCCATGTGGTGTGTGCCACCTTCGGGGATATGAGGGACACATGATACGACATGAACAGTTCCCCAAGATTCCACTAATGTATAATGGTCAGTGGGATTACTCATGATGTTGGGCTACTGGCTTTTCTTTGTGAGATTGGAGTTCACAATTGATACTATGTTTGGGAGAATGTAATCCTTCATCACATTTATCAATAGGAGGGATTTTACGCAACTGGTTTCCATCTCCACCTACAAATCCTGTACTAAGACCAGGGGATGAGCTGCAACCATCTATGAAGGATGGGGAGGCTAGGGTATTCGATGGTTTAGGAGGAGTGGGGAGTGGTTGAGAAAATGCCTCAATAAATACCTGTGTTAACCTAGTATTATTATAGATGAAATTTTTACCTTCCCCAGTTTATTCGAGTATAAATTTTATGGGATATAAAACTTTAGGTTCTAAATTACCCTTTCATGATCCATGGAAAATTAATCCTCTCCCATAGTTTTTTCCTTTACTTTTTTTTAATTTATAAAAAATAAATATTTCAAATATTTTAAAAGTTTAAATTTATATTTAATACAAAATAAACATTAAAAAAATTTCAAAACAACATGTATTATTCTTTAAAAAAATTATGAATTTTAAAAAATGAAATATAATTCAATAAAACATCACCTATATGCATATAAATTAAAAAAAAAAAATATTAAATAAATGAATATTTAACACATAATTCTTTTTTTTATATAAAATTATTTAAAAATTAAATCATAATTATTTAAAAATAACATAGGTTTATAATATCTTTTTATAGTTATATCTTATTTTTATAATATATATATATATATATATGGGGTGTGGGACTAGACATTATGGCCCATGGACCGGTTTTCATGGATTATAGATTTTGCACACCAGGCCCAGAGAACCCACATTTTTACAAGACTATTTTTTAATGGCCAAAGTATGAAAAAAATTAGCGTATAACGAGATGACCGATGAGTAATAGTCTTTTTTATGGGTATATTTTTTCATAACCCCTTCAATGATGACATGTATAGAACTGAGATGATGGTCTTGATCCGATCCATTAAATTTGAATATAATAAAAATAAGTCTTTTATATTTGACGGGTAGAGACTTTTTTGACCACACATTAGTATTAAATTATAATATAATAATAACTGGTGTGAGTGATGGGGTTCCTGGTGACCATGAAGGTCTGGCCTAATGGAGTCTCTGGCGACTTAGAACACTAGAACTGCTCAGTTATGGAACTACCTCATTTTCTTGGATTGGTGCTCCTCAATCATGACACGGTTGCTAATGGCGGTCATAAATTTGATGACACGAGCTTCTGTAGATCTCATAATAGAATGGCTGAACCACCTGAGGTCAAAACTATGGTGGAGACAAGAGATGAATTGGGGAGGGGCTTCTTTCATATCATCTTCTCATTAGATGAAATTAAGTGAAGGGTTTGGGGGATTGGATCAATTTACTTAAAGAAATGTATGATTTGTTTTCAAGAGTGGGAATTTTGGTTAACCCATTTTTTAAAAAAAATACTAGAGATGATGTGTGGATCCAAATTTTTGGCCTTAAATGGATCTTATGAAATCCCAAAATATTATTTTATATTGCTTCTTTTATTGGTATTCTAACTAAAATGGAAAGAGAAATTGAGATAGCCAAGTTCAGGAATTTTTCTAGGATCATGGTGGAGGTTGATTTAAGTATCCACTTAATTAATAATATTGTTTATTCAGACTTAGATGATGACATCCTTCTAAATTTGGATAATGAAAGAATTCCTGAATTATTTTCAAACTATCAAATATTTTTTAATGTCAAAAAAATAGGCCATAAAAATGTGGTTTTCTCCTTTTTATCTTTACAAGGGAATAATGAGAGATCTTTTATGATGAAGCTAAATAGGAAGAAAATGCAGAGAAATTTAGATCCTGTTGGTGATAAGGACACATCTAGGAAGAAACCTATGTTTGAGTTTGGGGTTGATACTTTGAAGGGAAAGGATTCCTCCTTGATGATGAGGCATGTTCCTAAGATTTCTGTTAATAAATACATACCAAATCATAGCATGAATGCTAATCCTAAAGTAGGTTCACATCAAGGTAGGATGGTATAGAAATCAAGTATTAGTCCTGTCTCAGATAAGAATGTGCAAGTGGATACATATGCTCTTGACCTGGGTGACAATGGTATGTAGAAGGAAATGATAGGTTCAAATTATGTCCAAATGTATCGGGGTTCCATATAGAATGCTTCTACATGGTCTCATTTGATGTAATGATTCATGCAACTAGTGACCTCTAACCATTTTCCCCTCAAGAAGATGTTTTTTATCATAATGATTTAGAGAAATGGGGAAATTTCTGATGATGAAGGGGTGAATGCAGGTACTCTTCTTAAGGCACTGGGGAGTGGTGGGAATGCCTCTTTTAAGAATGAAATCATAAATGGAAGGGAAAATGTGATTTATGGTGAGGGTTTTACCCCTATTTTTTATAAGTGGAAACCACGAAATGACTATTCTAATATACCATGGAATGTGTCTACCAGATCATCTTCTAACATGTCAAGGAAGGAAAATATAAAAATCATTATGATATTTAATTAGGGTAAGTCTCAATCAGAGTGAGAAACTACCGATGATTCTAAATATGGAAATGATACGTCCTATTATAATCTTTAGATCTGTTGCATGATGGATGAGGGAAAGTTTATTTTTTTGACCCCGACCGAATCGTTTTTATTTTTTTTCTTTTTAATAAATGGTCAGAATCTTTTCTTATAGCTGGACATGTTTGGTATATATTGCTGAAAAATTATTGTAAATTTACTTTCTCATTACTTTGTAAATTCAAAATTTACTTTAAATTTAATTTTTCATTTAATTTATGTAAATTTCATACCCATTTTCCCATTTAATGTATAATTTTTAAAATTTAAAATAATTTTAATTTTCCATTTATTGTGTGTAAATTGAAAACATACCCTTTAAATTGAAAATTTATCATGGAAGTTACAAATTTATTATCTAAACAGCGAATTTACTAAGTAAAATGAAAATCTAGTGTGCAATTTTTAATTTATAGTTTCAATTATTAATTTACAGTGTAAATGAAAAATTTATTACATAAATTTTATTTTTAGTAGTGTATATTACCATTTAATGTATAATTTTTAAATTTACTATTTAAAGTATCAATTTACTATACAAATTGAATGATCATAATTGTGTTGACTTTATTATTCTATATATATATGGAATATTGATCATATAATTATTTATATTAGTTTATTATAATTTTTTTTATAAAAATCATGTTTTATAATAATTTTAACTACAATATATTAAATAACCTTATTAAACCTTGTTTAAGTGTATAAATTTACAATGAATGACAATGATTAAAAATTTAATAGTTTTTCACATGAAATTTTCTTTTCGAAGTGAAAATTTACTCTATAAATTAAAAATGTACTATTTTTCTTAATAATTTATTGTGTAAATCGATGATGAATGATGATAAATAGTGATCCAATGTTTATTTTTAATAGTAATATATTGTGTAAAGTGACAATTGACTATGAATTCACATATTTTACTATGTATAATCATTGTGAAAATTTAAAATGTATTGTATAAATTTACTATGTGTATCTACTACTATAAAAATATATTACTAGAATATATAAATTTTTAGTTAAAATTTAGACCAAAACATAAAGGTCTATACACTTGATGTGATAATAAAACTTGATCCTAAAGAAACTAAAGCTGGATATCCTACTCATATATATATTGCTACACACACATGTATAATTATGCTTTATATATATATATCAATTCTTTTATGCCTAATTTTATAACAAAAACAAAAACAAAAACAAAAACAACAACAAAAACAAAAACAACAACAACAATAATAATAACAACAACAATAATTTTTATCTTTATGCTCCTGTGTTAGTGCAAGGGTGGTTTGGGATTTGGGGGGTGAGGGGAAGGTCATGGGGTAAAGTTTCCATGATTGAAAAGTTTCCTTTGTTGCATCATATTTAGTGATTACAGATGTGATCTACCTATATTATTATTATTATTATCATTATTCATTATTTTTGTTGTTGTTGTGATTGTTGTTGTTGATGTTGCTGCTGTTATTATGTTTATTATATTTACATGTTCATGTATGTGTTATTATAACTATTTTTTATAAATTATAACATTTTTATATAATTTATTATCCTTATTATTATTATATATAGATTATATATATTAATATATAAATACAGTGGATGAGGATACACTCATCCAAAATGAAAAAATAATCTCTCGATGAATGACCCACCACGGGGATGATAATAATACCCTTTTACCCATTTATAGTTCAAATAAACTTAATTAATGCAAGTTCATTAACTATGGATTTTTAATCCATAAAAAATAATATATTTTTTGATTTTTTTAAATTTGAATATAATTTTAAAAGTTTTCTAAATTTTAAATTTATAAATAATAGTTAACAAGTTTTAGTAATGTAATTTATAACTGGCCTTAAAATAACATAAAACACTAAGGAATGACATTTATCCAACCATGTTGATGTTATGATGTAACATTGTTGTTATTCCATTTGAGTTACTTTTTTTACAATTGGGCTATTATATTTGCTCCATTTTTTTCCTATATATTTTTTATTTTTTAATTTATATAACTCATTTTTTTTGAAACATGAAAAAATAATTACAATATAAATCATTTTTTATAATTTTATACTCAATTAAATAGTGTTTTCATAATTGTTATATTTAATTAGTTTTAATTATATATAATCATAACCATATAATCAATGTAAAATATATCAATATTTTATAAAAATAAAATAAGAAGTAAAATATAACATATTATTTTTTTAAAAACAATTATTATAAATTAAAATGTTTCCAATGTATACATTTTAGAAAAAACAAAACATTATACACACATGCTCACACAAACTACCTCTAAACATAAATAATGATAAAATGTCGTATCAAAACTTAATTTCAAATGATCAAAATAAAACAAGATAAAATTATGAAATAATTGATGAAACAAAATAACATAAGGATACACGATCACCATAATGTAACATATCAATCACAACATAGAAAAAAAGTGTGGCTTTACAGAAAATGATTGATTAACATGCTAAAATTCTACCACATAAAAATATCAAAATAACAATCTCAAAATCATGTGGATTAACATTATATCCACAAATGTTGTTAAAAGATTCAAAAATATTTGAAATTGAAATTGATTATTAAGGAATCTATGGTGATTGATGAAAATGTTATTTTTTTGTATAATTAATTCTTTTTATTCTTAAATAAAATATCAATATTCAAATAAATGATTTTATTCAAATATACTGAAAAAATTTTATTTTTCTCTTTGAATTATTTGAAATTCATGTTATTTTCTTTGATTTTCATTTATTACTGCCTTGACTTTTCTAACCTCTCTAAAATCAATTAAATTTATTTTTTAAAAAATTTTCAATGATATATTGAAAATTTTCATTATTATTCCATTTTTATTTTGATCCATTCACTCCAATGGGCCATGAAAATGAGGGTCCACTAATGTCATCATCATTTAAGTATAAGGAAAGTTATAAAAATTCATGACATTTTGGTGGATAAAACATAGGAGTGGGACTATCAGGAATTAATTATAAACAAGGTTTTATTCATGATGTTTTGTATTGTTGTGCTAACATTGTCTTTTAATTTTTATAAAAATATTGATTGTGCTTCAAATATGATCAAACATGGATCATTTTTTTTGCATAGGATCTTGCATGAGTAAATGTTTTTCAATATAACTAGAATTAATTTTGATTTCCAATGTTAATTATTTTATTATGTAAACAAAAAAGGAGAAAAAATAATACCCACAATATATTGGTTGGATTCAAAACTTGGATTTGTATTTTTAACGTTTATGCATAAATTTAAGTTTTAAACAATATTATCCATGGTTTGGGTTTGATATTTCAAAATTCTTTTATTTCAAAGCTCCCAAACCCATTTCTCATATCTTTTTTATAAATATTTGATATAGGAACAAAATAAATATGATATTTGGTAGGTGATGAGTTCATAATTTTTGTTAGTATAGTCATAAACATACTTAGCATCCTATATATATCACAGTGAATAACCCAACGATCGATCTCAAGGAAGAAGTGTCGAATTCCCTAGTGGTTCTCCTGAAAGACTTTTTAGCATTTTTATATATTTTGAAATAATTAAAATGAGTTTTAAACTATTATAAAAATCAAAAAGTTAGTGGAGAATAAAGTGATAAAACAATGGAAGAAAAATAAAATAAGGATAGAGAAAAATAAATGGAGAAGGAAGTTAGAAAGAAACCAAACCAGATCCCGATAAATCCACTCATCAACTAATTATAATTTATCTTGAGATGGATCATATAATACCCCAACCTAACTAAATGGATGATTGATCTTCTATAGTCACTAATATATCTCACTCATAATGATTAAAACCAATGCATGGAATGTTTTACAGTACATAAATATTCTCTAAAAAAATGAAGGAATTACTTAGTCGAACCTCCTCATTCAAGGATCTCTTCCTAGAAAAATTGATACTAATGAGATCCTAAATTACAAAAAAATCCAAGATACTCTCTAAATTGATATAATAAAGTAATGGGAAAGAGTTTTGAATAGTTATCTTGGGTGTTTGTACTTCTGAAACACCACTTACAAAGTCACTATCCGCTAAGAGAAAGAAGGTGATTATGATCAAAATGAAGTATGGATATTTGGGTAGTATTGAGTTTTAATTTCTAAAACTGGACTTTCCAATCATCCCTTCATCATTTAAGGTTCAATACCACAATATCGAGGGATAAGAACAAACAAAATTTATATTTTAAAAACTAGAAAATAGAGTAAAAGAATGAGAGAAACTGGGGAAGAAGAAATGTAAATTTAGCTAGGTCCTACGAATAAAAAAAAAATAAAGGGTTTCCTTCCATATCTAGGAATTATAAAAATATCATGAGGAGTTATCCTATTATTTTAAAATTAAAACATAAATATGGTGAAATCCTAAAATAATAGGCAGTTAAATCTATGTGTCATGCTCTCAGGTTCTCGTTACTGGCTTTCAGTGAACTCCTAGTGAAAGTAGTAATCATTCTACAATGAATCATTCTTCCCCTATAATTTTTCCTTTCCAAACAAGGACCATAATCCCAAACCCAATTGTTATCTTCATGTAAATATAAATCATGATGATCACTTTAATCTTGAGTTATTTTCCATGATATCCTTTTCCCTTTAATTAGAATCATTCTTTATTGATTTATTTAGACAAGAAAAAAAATGAAAAGTTGACTTTGGGATGATATTTTCTACTTTGGGAAATTATATTTATATTTAAGAGAAAACTAAACTTTATTCTTTTATTTTTTCAGCTAATTCATATATTTTGGGCCTCAGCCCGATTAATTTATTTTTTTATGTTTTTACGTGCGGTGTAGACCATATTTTTAACAAAAAATATAAGGTTACTTTATAATGTTGTAAAATATTTATATAGATTTGATGAACCTTGATGTAACTACTTATGTAGTGTAATATAACTTTTCATAGACTTATAATATAATGTGGAATCATTCCTATGACCTTCACATAGTCTTTTTCCCCACCCTTACATAGTCTTCACTAACCGTTTTATAGATCAGCCTCCACTTATCCAACCTTACATAGGTATCTAAAACCTTACATGAGAATTTATAGTCTCGCATCCAAAATCATCTGGTGAATATACCATTATGTGAATAAGATATAACCTTATGCTAGTTGAATTATTACCCTTACACAAGGAACATATCAATCCATAAACCTTTATGTGAGTTTGAAAGCTCTAAGAGTCATGGTCAGCCTTTGGCAACTCAATGAGGCTTGACTCCTGGAATTTCTGTGTCAGGTTCTTCAGCCATGGTAGCACATGTGGATATGTTATATTCTTCATTATGGAATCTAATTTGGTTATCTCTTCCTCAATGATTGGTTTCATTGTTATTCTTCAAATATGAAATTAAAGATGGATTCATAAATTTCCTTCTTCAAGTTTAGTGAGGGTAAGTATCTATAGTTGGTCTTATAAAACAACATCGATCGAGATCTAGGTACCTAAACTATTCATGTAGATTAGGTTAATCGACACTAAAATCCTCAAATTTTATTCATCTTCATTCAGTGGTATTGTCTAGAGCTCAATATTCGTCAGGTCATGCTTCCCCAGCATGCCTCATTACCATATCAGCTCAATGCAATATTGGTTGAACACTTCTTTTGAGATCACTTCATCTCTATAACTGGTTCACTAGTATCCTAAAGCATGTAATCCTATTCATTTGATTCATGATTTCATTCTTGATATGCCTTCCCCTTACCTTAACAAACTTATTTTTGATAAAGACACTTTATTTTAATTTTTCCCATCCATGAATTTGTGTATAGAACTATAAAGAACACTTGTTGAGTTTGGATTTTAATTATTTACACAACTCACCCAGTGCCCTTGTCTTGGAGATTCATTTTGGTATCCCAATTTACTATTTTAATCTATATTTAAAGGGCTTATATTAATCTTATTTGATTTAGATCCCCAAGGTTTTCCATTTCACCAAGGCTAATTTACTAGATTTATGTTCAAAATTCAAGTTTCCTCAAGTTATAATTACAATTCCATAATAATATAACCTATCACACTTCATTTCATAGTTTTCAAATAGTATTTCTATAAAAAATGGGAAAAATAATTTTGAAATCATGAAATTCTACCAATGTTAGACTTAGTGAAATCCCTCAACCAAGTTTGAAATTATCACATAGGAATGACACATTGGTTTTTTATTTTTCTAACCTAGAGACAAAAAAATAGTATATTTATTGACAAAGATAAAATCCTAAAATTTTGTTAAAAGGGAAGTATTTTGAAAAAAATAAGGATATTTTTATGTGTACGGAATTAAAACATAATTAAGGGACAAAGAAAGACCCCTATCCTCAATAATTAAAACTCAACACTGTCCCTAATGTTAAATTCTATGTTGTGAGAGATTTTAATTCCAAAAAAATTGAAAATTTAGAAGTTAAAAAATTATTTAAGGGGTTATAATTAAGTTCAAAAACCACACATTTTCCACACATTCAAAAAAAATTTCAAATCATTTTCTTTGGAAAATTAAATATTTTGGTGATTATTCATAGACATAATAATTAAAAAACCGGATAAACAAATAATGGAAAAAAATTAAAAAATAAGAATTATTTGGGGGTGCTATCCAGTTCAATAATTTAGTCAAATTGTTTTTCAAAAAATCAGATATCAATATGACTCACACCAATATAATAAAATAGATTTTCAAAATTCAACTTAAAATAACAAGGGGTATTCACCCACATTTAATTTATAGTAGTATGAACCATAAGATTTTAAAAATAATGATAATATAATTGAAAGAAGTACCCCCTTGTGAAGTCCCTCTGGTTAGTCATTTTAGGTTCCTACAAATTTAAGCAGATTAAAATTATAATTATTGATTCATAGCTCAAAGTGAAATAAAACAAAATTTTGATTTAGGGAATTTGATCTCAAAGATCCATGGTGTAACGCATGTTTTCCTTGTTTAGTTTCCACATTGAATCAATGCTTGATTATTTTACTAAAAGAAAAAATAGAGAAATTAAAATATTAAGAAAATTTAATTGAAAGAGAGAGAGAGATCATGGAGAAAGATAATATTTGGATAACCCTAAATGGGTGTTATTTTTTGACTATCTATTGCTGGAAAATCCTTATTTCAACCCCAATTTGAAGGAGGTTGTGGATTATTCCTTAAGAACCACAACATGTTCTTCCATCCTAATTCACAACATTGAAACTTTTGGAGTAATCCTTGGTAAGATTCATACAATACTACTACCTAGAAGTGTACTAATAATAGATTAATGAAGGGGAAATAGGATAAAGGGGTATGTCCCTTATTCTTACACATAAGTGTTGGTGTGTACATGTTGTAATAATTCAAATATAGGACAATATTTGTCTTCTAGTTCAATACCAAACAATATTTATTCTTGGTCAAAAAAAGTGTCAACATTTTGTTTTGATATTTTTCACATATCCAGAACATCCTCTTCCATAGTAGTTCACAAACTTGATTTTTTCACCAAAATTGGGAATTCTTGAAATCTTTTAGTAGGTAAAAAATTCTCCAGAGTCTATAAGAGATCATAAAATTGAGTTTCCTATTTAATATATAAAATGAGGAAAAAAATTTAAATGAGATTAAACTTGATCAAAGGTAAATAAAAACACAACTTCTTCCATGAAATTGTCGATTCCCTAGACCAATTCATCCTGTTCATATTCAAGATAGAACAATGATCCTGGGAGTATGTTTAGGGTAGGGGTGAGGTAACCATCCTCCTACATCCTTTCTTAAAAATAGAAAATATCTAATGTAGAATATTCTAAGGAAATATCTAGGATCTCATTAGATGGATTATTCTAATGATTATAATAAAAATAATTAGAAGAGTCAGAATAATTTAAATCCTCATAGTGAACATTAAAAATAAATTTATCATCCAAAAGTTGTATAGCTTCATCAATGTATGCATCTCCTATGTTCTTCCAACCCTTGAAACAATACTCATAATGTGAATCCTAAATCTCAAGACCTGAATCCATGGGTATATCAAGATCTAAAATAGGTATCTCCAACTATTATTCTCTTTTCCTACTTATTTTCTCTTATTTTCTCAGTTTTTTCTTAGAATTTGTTTCAGCAAGTTGTTTCCATGGTTCCTTATCCTCTTGATTATTTTTTATATTATCCATAGATTGCTGATAAATTTTCATGATTTGATGATAATAAATTTTTTTATTAGTAATATCTCTATGTTTTTGTTCTTGAAACCAGCATTGAAATTGAAAAATAGACTCCTAAAGTCATTGAACTAGATTAAACAATGATAATGAATCAGAATTGTTAGTGTTTATCCCTATTTTTGATTGATTTTTTAGTATAAAAATTTAATAAAAATAAGAAAAAACACTAATACAAACACTTATTCCCCAAATAAAGTCACTAATTTCTAAGAACATACTTTTATTGAGGATGATAACAAATATATTTAGTACCCTAGACATAGCATAGTTTCTAACCTAGGGGTCGATCTCAGGGAAGCAGTGTCGAATGCCCTAGTGGTTCTCCTAAAACTATTTTTGTGTTTTTGTATATTTTTAAAGAAATAAAAAAACATGGAACTATGATAAAGATCACATAGGTAGTGGGGAATAGAGTAATGAAATAGTAGATGAACAAGAAAGTAAAGGAAATAGAAATGGAAATGGAGAAATAAGTTAACATGAAATAAGTCTATATCTTAGTTGATCCACTCATAAAATACCTATCACTAATCTCTATATGGATTAGAACATTTAAAAAGCTCACTAAATGGATGCTCAATATTCTTGATTAACTCACCTATATCACCTAGAACAATGCAAAATTATGCATGAAATCGATTTTAGTACATAAATATTCTCCAAAAATGAAGTAGCCACCTAGTCAAACCTCCTCAGTCAAGAATCTCTTCATGGATGAAGAGATCCTAATGAGATTCTCAATCACAAAACATCTCCTAGAGACTCTATCAAGTGATATAATAAAGTAAGAGGATAATTTTTAATGGTAAATAGTAACCAACACTTCCCTTGGGCGGTCATGCTCTTGTATCACCACTTAAAAAATAACCTCATGCTAAGAGAAAGAAGATGATGATGATCAACATGAAGCATGGATCTACAAGTAGTATTGATTTTAAATTATAGTAACTTGAGTTGAAAATTATAACTACATCATAGAAGGTTTGAGATCACAACATGTATCGAGAAGAACAAATTAAATTTTCATTTACCAAATGGGAAAATATAGTAATAGAATGCAATAAATTAGAGAAAAAGAAAAACAAATTTAACTAGGCCACTTGAATAGGGAAAAATAAGGTTTCATTTTATCTTTAGGAATTTTAATAATTGTGTGAGGAGTGATACACTTATTTAAAAATTAAAATATAAATTCGGTGACATACTAAACTAATAGGAATTAAAGTCTATACAACACACTCTTAGGTGATCATCATCATCTTTTAGTGAACTCCTAGTGAAAGTATCCAACATCTCGTAATGAATCACACTTCTTCTATACTTTTTATATGAGAAATAGTGACCATGATACCACACCTAGATGTTCTCCATGTAAAAATCCAAAGGGTGGTGATCATTCAAATATTGAATAAGTTTCTAGGATCTCCTTTATCCTTTGATTTTAATCATTTTTTCTTTATTTTTCTATACATGTATAAAAAAAAATTAAAATTTGACTTTGTGATGTTATTTTCCACTTTGGGAAATTTTCTTGATCTCTATCAGACACCTGACTTTGATTTATTTATTTTTTGGGAACAATCATAGATTTTGGACATTGACTATATTAATATCATATTTTTGGGCCTAGACATTTATCATGGACTATATTTCTAATCATAAATATGAGGTAGCTTTTACATGTTTCAGACCTTCATGTAGTTTAGATGTACATTGATGAAACTAATTATACAATGTAATGGACATTTACATAGTCTTAGAATAAGGGGAGGAAACCTTATGTGATTTTTCATATAACCTTTACATTATCTTATTCCCCACCCTTACGTAGTCTTCAGCAACCCTTACACAGATCACCCTCTACTTCTCCACCCTTGTGTATGTGTCTCAATACTTAAGTGAGAATTTCCAACCTCACATTCAAACTATGGTGATGATACCATTATTTTTAAAATATCTACCCTTACACTAATTGAATTATTACCCTTACGCATGGACCATACCGATCCATAAACCATTATGTGATTTTGAAAGCTCTCATAGGTAAATCCGACCTTTGATAACTTGGTGAGTCTTGGATACTAGATTTCTTGTTTTGGGATCTTCAATCACTATAACACATATGGATAGGTAATCTTCTTCATAGTTGTATTAACTTCATTTAGTTCTTCCTTGATGCTTGGTTTTTTCATTCTTCTATAGATCTAAAAATTCAGATAGCTTCATCAATTTCCTTCTTTGAGTTTAATGAGGGCAGGGATCTCCAGTTGGTCTTATCAAATGATGTCAGTCAATATTTGAGTACCTCAACTATTCATAGAACTCAGGTTAATCAGTACCTATATCCTCAAATTTTCTTTGTCTTTATCCGACGACATCAGATTGAGCCCAATATTCCTTGGGATATGCTTCCCCAGTATGCCTCATCATCAGACTATCTCAAAATAAACTTGGTTTATAAATTATTACATGCTTTTGTCATCTATATAATAGGTTCATGGGAATCATAAAGCATGTATTCCTCTTCAATTGATTCAATATTTCATTCTTACAGAGTCTTCCTCTTTAGAGTCGAGGTTTGGTTCGAGATTAAGTTTCCATTGGCCTAAATCCATATTCAAACCAACTACTTTGTATTTACAATTATTTTCAGACTTTAATAATCCTTTATAGTTTGATTCAAGTTCCCATACTTCAAATTAAGTTATTTCTCATTTTTTAGGCTTTCTTGCAGATTCGGTTTGATATTTTGGTGAGGTTTTCAGGATTTCCTTTGTGGTTTATGGAAATGGTGTGTGGTCGATCGAAATTTGGAATTATAGTTGAATCATCATATTGTCAATTTTTGAATTTGGGTGCATGGTCACTTGAAAAGGTGCAAAATTAATGCATCAGTTTTTCTAAAAAATATCCATATTAAAATCCCTTTACATGGAAATTTGATGGTTGATCCAATATCTTGTCAAAACTTTGACAAATGACCAACTATTATTTTTTCCTTTATGGTAATTCCATAGGTTTACCGTTTTTTTTAAACATATAGTTTTTCTATTTACACTTGTGGTCACTCCGACTTAGGAAAAAACTCTTCTATATTTTTCCAAATTTTCATCCATGGTAGCTAAAAAAATAGATTTGAGAATTAAAAAAATCAATAAATTAAAATTAAAATTCAAACACACAAAAAGAATCACTACATTTACAACTTTGAAAATTACACAAAAATATTTTTAATGTAAAATATATAGTTATGAAATAATTAGTTTTGAGTATCTACTTAAAAAAATTTCTTATTTAAAAACACAAATAATGTTTTCTCATAATTTTTTTTAAAATTAAAACAAAGAAAAATTGATCAATTAATTCCAAAAAGTTCAATTTTAATTTAAAAAAATCAATATTTCAATCAAAACAAAGAAAAATAAAATTTCTAAAATATATGAAAATTTAAACAAATAAATTTAATCAATAAACTAATAAAAATAATGAAATTTAATAAATATTTTCAAAGAATAATATTTTTAAAATAATTTTCTTCAAATTGAATGATTCTCAATTATAAGCTGCATTTGACATTAAAAACACATTTATTTCACAAAAAAAGGTTTTGAAAACTTTAATAAAGTAACACAACATAAAATCCACCAAAACTTAATCAATTTCACTCCCAAGAAATTAAATTAATTTTGATTATTTATTTCTAAAGACTCTAATGAAAAATGATGATCTTTACCAGTTTTAAATACATACCAAAATTAAGGAAATTCAAAAGTCCCTCAATTGATTGAAATTTTCATTCCTCCTATTTTAATTAATCTCACTACCCTATTTCAAACTAAATTCAAATTCTAGTTCTTAGGGTGTAGACCGGGGAGATTAAAGTGGAATTAAATTTATAACTAGAAGCACTACCAGTTTTTTCTCTCTCATAGGTTCTTCAAAACAAAGTTTTACTTTCCACTTCATCAATACAAATAAAAAAATTTATTATAACTAAATTTTCCTTTTTTTATTTGGGTTAATATCCCTCTAACCTTAATAAACTCATTTTTGATAAAGGAACTTTTTTTTTTAATTTTTCCTAGTCATGAATTTTTATATAACACTATATAATGAACTTATTGAGTTTGGATTTTATTTATTTATACAACAGGCCCAGTGTACTTGTATCATAGATTCACCGTGGGATCTCAATTTTCTATTCTAATCCAAATTCATAGGACTTATATTAATCATTATTGAGATGGATTCCTGAGGTGGTCCATTTCCCCAAGGACAAGTTACTAGGTTTAAGTTCAAACTTCAAGTTTCCTTAAGTTATAATTTCAATTATACTAAAATATAACCTATCACACTTTATTTCCTAGTTTTAAAACATTATTACCATAAAAATAGTGGACAACATCACCCAATAGTCATGTAATTATAGAAATTTTAGACTCAGTTAAATCCCACAATTGAGTATAAAATTATCACCCAGGTATGAAAAATTGAATTTATATTTTTCTAACCTAGATACACACAAATATTTTATTTATTGACATGGAGAACATATTAAAATGTTGCTAAAATAGAGGCATTTTAAAAAAATGGGGATTTTTTTAATGTGTATAGAATTGAAGCATAGTTAAGGAACTAAGAAAGGTCCCTATCCCCACACATAAAACTAGACATTTTCCCCAATGTTTAATTATAATGTGGGAGTAATTTTAATTGAAAAAATTGAGTATTCAACAGTTAACAAATTATTTAAGGGGTTACAATTAATTTCAGACATTAAAAAATTTACGCAAATCAAAAAATATTTTTCAAAACCTTTTTTTAAAAGTTCATGATTTAGATTTATATAACAATGAATAAGAATTATAAAATAATCTAAAACAGAATCATGGTAAACAATAAAGTAATAAATTTTTTTGGGGGTGCTATCTAGGTCAATAATTTAGTTCAAATTGGTTTTCAAAAAATTAGATATCAGCAAGTCTCACACACAATAAAGAAAAAATATTTTCACAATTCAAATTAAAATAATGAGTATTCCCACACAATTAATTTCCATTATTATGAAGAAAAATATGAACAAAATAAATATTATATAATTCAAAGTAATACTTCCTTGAATGTGGATATTTTATCATCTCATTTTAGTCAAATGCACTCCCTTATGTCCTTGATATGTCCCTCTAGTTACTCATTCTAAGTGAATAAAAAATTAAGTAAATTAACATTATAAATTAAGATTTATAGATCAATGTGAAATGAAAACAAAGTATGAATTAGGTAATTTGATCTTGATGATCCTGGGTGTAACACCTATTGTCCTTGTTTGGTTATTACACAGAATTACTGACTGATTATTTTCTATAATAAAAACAAATAATTTAAAATAATAATAAAATTTAATTAAAAAAAAATAGAGAAATATATTCTTGGGATAAACCCCTAAGGGGTGATGTGTTCCAAAAGTCCATAGTTGGAGAATCCTTATTTCAACCCTAATCCGAAGGAGGTTTTGACTTATTCCTTAAGAACACCCACATTTTTTCTCTTGATTCACCACATTATAACTTTTGGAATAAACCTTGGTAATATTTATACCAATCCTAGTCATTATAAGTGTACCACTTATAGATCAATTGAGGGGAAAATATAATAAATGGGTATGACCCATCTTTTTCTGCTTGGGAGTTGGTGTGAAAAGTTTGTAAGAATTAAAATCTAGGATGAGACTTGTCTTTTGGTTCAATACCAAATAATATTTCTTCTTGGTAAAAAAAATGTTTCAATATCTACTTTTTATCCTATATAGGACTCCAACACCTCCTCTTTAATAGAAGTTTCAAAACTTGAATTTTCAACCAAAAATGGGCATTTTAGAAAATCCTCAGTAGGTAAAACATTCTCAAGACGCTCTAGGAGATCAAAAATATTAAGCCACATATTTAATATGTAAAACGGGATCAAATTTTTTTAAATTAGACTCAATTTGATAAAAGTTAAATAAAAAGAATTATTTTCCCATGAATTTTCAACTCCTTATAACAATTAATCTTGATCTTGTTCAAGATAAAACAATGATTGTAGGTGTTTGTTTGGGTCGGGGGTGAGGTTTTCTACCTCCTCCATCCTTTCTTCCTAATAGAACACATATTTTTTAGTGTCTTATAAGGAAATAGATACAATATAATCCGATGGATTATTCTTTTGAGTCAAGGAAAAATCATTATATGAGTCAAAATAGTTTAAATCATCATAATGAACATTAAAAATAAATTTATCATCTAAAAGTTGTGTAGATTTTTCAATGTATGCATCTTCTATCTCCTTCCAACCCATGAAACAATCCTCAGAATGAAAATATTAAATAACAAGCCTTAAATACAGGGGTATATAAATATTTAAAATAGGTATATCCAACTTTTTTTATTTTTCCTACTCCATTTCTATTTTCTTATCAGTTTCTTCCCAAGGAGTTTTTCAAATGGTCATTGGCATGCTTCCTTAACCTCTTTATTTTTTTGATCATATACCAAGATTATAGATACATATGTATTATTTTTTGATAATAAATAATTTAATCATCATTAATCTCTCTATGTTTTCATTCTTATAAACAATATTGAAATACTGCACCAGCCTCCTCAAGTTTTTGAACCAAATCAAATAGTGATAATGAATCAGAATCATTAGTGTTCACTATTATTTGTTTGATTTTTTTGTTTTTTTTTGAGTAGAAAAATTTAATATAAAGTGGAAATAGCACTATGAAATTTTTTTATTCCATATAGATGAATCCAATTTATGAGTGTGACCTTATTGTGTGGATATTCACAAATATATTTAGTACCCTAGATATATCACAGTGACCAATCCAATGGTCAATCTCCAGGAAGTAGTGTCAAAT
Source organism: Viscum album (assembly GCA_963277665.1). Classification (NCBI taxonomy): domain Eukaryota; kingdom Viridiplantae; phylum Streptophyta; class Magnoliopsida; order Santalales; family Viscaceae; genus Viscum; species Viscum album. The sequence continues at coordinate 2,012,727,544 of OY728155.1, forward strand.
TACCTAGTGGTTCTCTTGAAACTCTTTTTGTGTTTTTTTATATTTTTAAAGTAGTAAAAATAAAATGAAGTATTAATAAAAATCACATGGGTAGTGGGGAATAGAGTGATGAAACAATGGATAAACAAGAAAATACGGAAAAAAGAACAAGAAATGGAGATGGAAGTTAGTAAGAAACATGACCAGATCCAACTTGATCTACTCACCAAATACCTATTATTTATCTCTAGATGGATTAGGTCATTTGTCAACCCCACTCACTAGATACTAAATCTTCTCAACTAACTCACATCACTCACCCAAAATTATGAACACCTATGCATGGAATCTATTAAAAATCATAAATATTATCCCAAAAATGAAGGAATCACTTAGTCAAATTTCCTTAATTAATAATCTCTTCCCAGAAGTAGTGATACTAATGAGATCCTAAATTAAAAAAAACCTCCTAGATAATCTCACAAGTGATATAATAAAGGAATGGGATACGTATGAAGGGGAAAGAGTGACAACACTTCCCTTGGGTAGTCATTCTCTTTCATCACCACTTACAAAGTCGCTGCCCATAAAGAGCAAGAAGATGATGGAGATCAACATAAAGAGTGGATCTATAGGTAGTATAAAGTTTTACTTACAATAATTGGAATTTAAAATTATACATTCATCATTTAAGTTCCATGATCACAACATAATGGGAGAATAACAAAAAATATTTTTATTTACAAAACTGGAAAACAGAGTCATAGAATAGAAGAAACTAGGAAAGAAGAAAAATAAATTTATCTAGGGCATATGAATCATAAAAAAGGGTTTCCTCATGTATAAATGGATTATAAAAACAGTGTAAGGATTGATCCTATTACTTAAAAATGAAAACAAAAATGTGGTGACATCCTAAACCAGTAGGTAGTGAAGTCCATATGGTACACTCTTAGGTGCTTGTTTCCATCTTTTATTGAATTCCTAGTGAAATAAACCAACCACCTTTAACAAATAATTCTTACCCTACATTTTTACACACCAAATAGTGACCATGATCCCATACCCAAATGTTCTCTATGTGGAAATCTAAAAGGAGGTGATCGATCAAATATTGAATCAGTTTCCATGATGTCCTTCTCTATTTGATTGCAATCATTTTTCCTCATTTCACTAGAAAAGAAGAGAAAATGAAAAGTTGAATTTTCATTGATTTTTTCAATTTTGGAAATTATATTTATCTCTATCAAGAAACCAAATTTGATTTATTTATTTTTTGGTCCTAGTCGTAGCATTTGGGCCTTTTATAGATTAATTTTCTTTTTCTAGACCTGGACTTTTAGTGTGGCCCATATTTTTAATCATAAATATGTGTAAGATTTTGAATGTTTTCAGACCTTTACATATCTTAGTTGTAAAATTATATAACTAATTATGTAGTGAAATAGAACTTTACATAGCCTCAGTATAGAGGGAGTCACCCTTATGTGAGTGTTCCTATGGTCCTCATGCACTTTTAATCTCCACCCTTATATAGTCTTCACTAACCCTTATGCATAGAGAACTCTAATTATCCACCCTTACATCCTTACATGAGAATTTTAATCCTCACATCCAAACTCATTTGGTGATATTACTCTTATGTGAAGAATATTTACTCTTATTCAAGTTTCACTCTTACCCTTACATAAGGAACATAATGATCCATAAACCTTTATATATGTTTGAAAGCTCTTAGAGATGTGGTCAAACTTTAGAAAATCAGTAAGGATCACCTCTTAGATTTTTTTGATAGGTTATTTAGTGGTGGTGGTGCATATATATTGGTTATGTTTTTCATGGAGGTATCAACTTCAATTAGTTCTTCCTCAATTTTTGGTTTTACTATTCTTATTTAGATCTGAAATTTTTGACGGATTTATCAATTTTTTCTTTGAGTTTGGAAAGTGTTAGGATCTCTATTTGGTCTTCTTGAAAAATTTTAGTTGAGATATTGGTACCTCAACTATTAATAGAGCTCAATTTAATCATAATTGACATCCTCCAATTTGATTCATCTTCATTTGTAAGCATCAACTATAGCTCATTATTCCACAGGTCATGATTCCCCAGCATGCCTTCTCATCAGATCTTCTTGACACGAGCTTATTTTAACACTTCTTTAGAGATCGCCTTATCTCCATAATAGGTTCATTGGAATCATAAAATATTGAATTCTATTCATTCAATTCAAGATATTATTATTTTTGTATCTTATTATTTAGATCCAAGTTCTAGTTTGAGAATTATTTTCCATTAGAATAAATCCATCTTCAATACAGCTTCCTTTTGTTACCAGTTAGTTTTGGATTTAAATAAGCCTTGATAGTTTGATTCAAGACCCCATCCTTTGAATTTAGTTTTCTTCATTCAAGTAGACATGATCATAGTTTTAGTTTGATCTTCAGGTGAGGTTTTTTTCAATTCAAATTTGGCCTTTTGGTCAAGTCATTAGTTTTTCAATTTTGGAATTTGGATGTACAATTGGTTTCTGAGGTACATGGTTGATACATCACTATACCAAAAAATATATATCTTAATATCCCTTCATATGATCATTTTATGGTCGATCCAAGATTTTTGTCAAATTTTTGAGAAATGGCCAATCATAATTCTTTTCCTTATGGTTACTCTAGAAGTTTTCCATTTTTATAAACATGTGGCTGTTCCATTTTCACTTCGGTTGCTCTGAACTAGGCATAATCATCTCAGTACTTTTATAAATTTTCATCCACAATAGATAAAAAAATAGAGAATTTAGAATCAATAAAGATCAATATTTTTCAAATTAAAATTAAAATGCACAAAAAAATCACTAAATTTACAACTAAAAAAATTCTACAAAATATTTTTTATTTAAAATAACTAATTATGGAAGAATATATTTTGAGTATCTGCTTCAAAAAAAAAATCTTATTAAAAATAGAAAAAAAATGTTTGTTCTTAGATATTTTTAAAAATTAAAACAAATATCAATTGATTAATCAATTCCCAAAAACACAATTTTAATTTACAAAAAAATTATATTTCAATAAAAATAAAGAAAAATAATAGTTTTGAAATATATGAAAATTTAAACCAAGAAATTTAATCAATAAAGAAATAAAAAAATAAAATTTAATCAAGATTTTAAAACAAAAACATATTCTACATAATTTTTCCAAGATTCTATGATTCTACATCATAAGATCAATATTACATTAAAAACTCATTTGTTTCACCAAAATAGATGTGGAAAACCATAATAAAACAATTCACATTAAATTTCCCCACACATAATAAATTTCAATCCTAGAAAATTAAATTCATTTTCTATTATTTATTTCCATATACTCTAAAGAAAAATTATGATCTTTCACATATTCAAATACACACTGGAAATAAATAAAGTCACAAATCCCTCTATTTAATAAAATTATCATTCCACCTATGTGAATTAATCTCATTTCCCTATTTTAACTCAAATTAAAATTCCAGTTTTGAGGATTCTGACTAATGAGATTCAAGTGAAATTAAATTTATAACAAGAAGAACTACTAGATTTAACTCCCTCCCAAGTTTCTCAAACCAAAGTAATAATTTCCATTTCATTGATACAACTCAAAATATTTTCTTATAAATAAATTTCCCCCTTATTCATTTGGTTCAATATTCTATTTACCTTAATGAAATCATTTATAAAAAAGACACTTTATTTGAATTTTTCCCATCCATTAATTTGTGCATAGTACTATGCAAAGAACTTATTGAGTTTGGATTTTATTTATTCGAACAACACACCCAATACCCTTTTCATAGAGATTCATTATGGGATCATAATTACCCATTTTAGTATAGATTCAAAGGTCTTATATTAATATAGATTGAGTTGGATCCATGAGGTGTTTTATTTCACCAAGGCTAAGTTACTAGGTTCAATTCCAAAGTTTAGGGTTACTTAAGTTATAATTCCAATTCCATAAGAATCTAACCTATCACACTTACTTTCCTATATTTGAAAAAATATTTCCATAAAAATAGTGGATAATATCACTCTATAATAATGAAATTATAGTAATTTTAGACATATTGAAATCCCTTAATAGAGTATGAAATTATCACATAATTAGAACACATTGAATTTTTATTTTACTAACCTTGATAAACTGAACAAATTTATTTATTAAAAATAATAAAATCCTAAAATGTTACTAAAAGGGAATAGTTTTGAAAAAAATTGGGTGATTTTGATGTATAAAGAATTGAAACATAGTTAAGGAACAAAGAAAGAACCCTCTACCCTCACTTAAAATTCTACATTATCCATAATGTTCAATTCTAAGGAGGTATAAATTTTCTTTCAAAACAAATTGATAATTAATAAGATAAAAAATTATTTAAGGATTTGTAATTAGGTTAAAAAACAACACATTTTACACACATCCAAACATATTTTCAATTTTTTTTATTAAAAATTTCAAGATTTTTATAGTTTTTCAGAGACATAAGAATTAACAAATAAGCTTAAACAAAAGCATGGTAAATAATGGAACAATATCTTTTGTTTGGGGGTGATAGAATATTCAATAATTTGGTTCAAATTTGTTTTCAAAAAATTAATATCACCAAGCCTCACACCCATCCAAGAAAATATATTTTCACAATTAAAATTAAAAAAATAAGGGGTATTACCACACACTTAATTTATAATACTATAATGAGAAATATGACCAAAATAAAGATTATCAAATTAAAATTAGTACTCCCCCGAATATGGGGATTTTATCATCTTAGTTCATCCAAATACAATCCATTATATCATTGAGAAGTACCTATAGTTACCCTATCTAAGTTCCTAAAAAATTAATTATATTAACATTATAATTCATGATTTATAGCTCAAAGTTAAATTCAAAAAATATTTTAATTAGGGAATTTTATCTTGATGATCTTGGGTGTAGCGCCTGTTTACCTTATTTGGTTTCCACATGGAATCACTAAGTGATTATTTTCCTATAAGAAAAAACACACAATTTAAAATAATTAGAAATTTTAATTGAAAGAGAAAAAATAGGTAGAAATATAATGTAAAATCCTATTATCATATTTTAGGTATTTCCCTTCTCATTACTTGTTTTCCTCTTTAATTGGGTGCATCATGGGACTCTCAAGGATAAAGATCATTTTTTGGGGAAATGACCTAAATTTCAGGGATGTATGCTTATTTAAATTAATGGAGTCTGGTTATAAATATGTAATGGATTTACGACATTCTCCCCAAGTTTAGAGAATGCCTGAGTTGGTTTGGGTTTTCATGTAAGAATTTGGAATTTTTTCAGTTTATTGGAGATATACATGCCATGTAATGGGAGTACATGACATGTAAATTATTTATAGAAGATTCCATGAACCTGGTACACAAAATGAAGGTATTACATGCCATATAAAGTTTATATTCTGTGTAATGCGAAAAATTAGGTTTTTAATTAAAAGACGATTGGTTTTTTGATGTATGCATGATCTGTGGATTAAATGTCGTGTAAGTGGGTTACATGTTGTGTAAATTTCATAAACATGGATTTTAGGATACTGTATAAGTGATATGGTTTCTCATTTATCCATAGAACTTCTTTCTCTTGACATAGAGCTCTTCTCTGATGATTTTGGTAACCTATGCTCTATCTAAATTACGCCACTCAGAGATTGATCTCCCTAGTGGTAGGGTTTAATCTCTATGAGTGAGTAATACATTCTAATTATTAATTTCCTTTAATATCAGTGGCACTGTTTAATTTTTTTATTTGACCTATTGATCTGCGGTGATGATTCTCTTAATTCCTTTTTAGATCAGTTGTGAGATCTTGTTTTGGGGTCTGATTCTTTATTGGTTATAGTGCGTCCGATGTGCGTTCTTGAGGTATGTTGTGATATTTTTTATTCTATGACCCTTTTGTTAAATTTTATCAATTATAATATTTTATTTCTAGTTCTTGGTCCTCTTTTTTCATTGTGAGTTCTTCCTTATTGGTAGATCCCATTGTGGGCGTGCGCGACCCAAGTTTTAAAGTAGGTGGTTCCCTCTTTAGCCTGTATTGATGAATTTCATTGATTTTTTTTTATAATTTTTTTATAAAATTAATTTTAATGATTTATTGATGAATTTTTGTGTGTAGAAAAGGGTTTTTGATAAAATATGGTTTTCATCTATTTATGGGAAAATGTAAAGTGTTTTTCAAAGCATTGTGAAAAGGTTTTCTGAAAAGGTTTTCAAAGAATGGTTAGATGAAAATATATTGATTAATTGGTTTAGAAAATATAGAACATGGGAATCCTTGGGTACTTAGCTGGAAGGCGTAGTAATAGGCCACATCCATTGTCAGAGGGTTTTCTCATGGGGATTTCCTCTAATTCCTAGGCCCATTATTCCAAGTAATTGTTATACCTATTGGTGGTTTCACTTTATGGGGGTGTTCCTATCAACTATAGATCTGATTCATATGTCTTGAGGATTTATGAATATGAAATTATCTATTTTAGGTACGATTTTCCTTGCTATCCCGATCTAGTGTGATCCTTGGCGTGATGTTACTTATGATTTTGGCTGATTTGGGCTATTTTGGATTATACTAATTTAGTTATACTTCCATAATTTTGATATGAGATGTGATGCATGATTTTACTTATTTTGATATATCTTCTTTGATATATAGATATGAAATGATTTGAAATTGATTTACATGTTTTATTTTGTAATTTTAGAAAAATGGTAATTTAAATGTTTTTCCATGATTTTGATATAAAACCTATAAAACTATTATCATGCCTAGTTTTATTTAAATTTGAGAATGATTTGATTATTGTACAGAGACTTTTTATGAATGAGCTAAGTGAGACCCTAATGATCCTTTTAGCTCACACCCTGTGTACCCATTCCATGGTTCATAGACCTTGCTATGTCTTTCGATGATAGGAAAGGTAGGGCACCAAAGTAAGGTGGTGAGGTTTTCTGTTAGCTAGGTTTATGTATCTGGTGGGGAGATGGTGGGAGTTTTCCCATGCTATCACAGTGATATATTGGTGTAACTGTTTTAGTTTTATCATCCTTTGTATTTTTACTTGTCACTTAGAGATTCTTTTTATATATTTTCAGTTATATCACTTCTATTGTTCACTATCGGATATGTAATATATTTATATCTTCCACTATTTTCTCTCTGTAATGTGTATATATTCCATGTTGTTGCTTAGGGTTAGTATAAATCATTCCTTTGGAGTTTTTTTGATGCCCAAGTGCTAGTCTCCAACTCGTAGAGATTGGGAATGCCCTTTGGGTATGTGGAAGATCAAGTCAGGTACCATTTTTGAGAGGGTATGTAGGTCAATTCATTACAAAATGTTATTAAAGGTGCAAGTTTGTAATCAAGAGTTCTTTTCTTAGGAAATTTGATATACTGGAGAAAGTATTTTCAGGACTTGAGAGGTAGATTGCGGTGAGTTACTAGAAAACTATTATCGTGATGTAACTCAAGTTACGATGTGATGTTGGGGTGTGTGTATATTATTTTGAGTTTTACTATTAATATCATTTTTATGAGTTTTATAGTTTGAAATGAGATTATTCTATGTCTGATCGTTTCTTCTATTTCGGTGTGTAGTAGTATGCCTCTGAGACATGTTCCGCAAGTTCTACAGGTGAGTACACCTTTTTCTCCTTAGGGGAATCCACCCCTCAATCATAATTTTATAGAGGATATCATGTGAAAAGTTTGAGATGTTGATCATAATGTACCACAATTATAGAACACATTTTTTGGGGTATGAACACGAGCAGTAGGAGACTAAGATCAATCATGGGAATTCTAGTGTGAGAACTGGCTATCCTTTAAGGGTATAAATAAACCTCAATAGGTGGGGTAATGGCGTGAAACGATTGATAAAATCTTCAACTTACTAGATATTCCTAATAATATTAAGGTGAAGTGTGCGTCGTTCAGACTTAAGGGTCCTAAAAAGTAATGATGGGATTCCATGGTATTAGAAGGTAGGCATGTGGGTTTGGATTGGAAGGGTTTCATGAATCTTTTCTTCCAACAGTTTTTCCAAAGTCATTAATGATGAAAAAGTATCTAGAGTTTTTCTATTAGCAGTATGGAGAGCCTTTGGTGTTAGTGAAACACACGGCCGATTGTCGCCTATCGACCGGTCAAAGTTCCGGTGCTCTGCTAATGTGTATAGCAGCACTCGGGTCGAATCCTCGGCGATGATACTTTGAAATAGTCATTTGTTTTTAGTTGATTGTATTTTGATTAGTGGGGTTTGTTTTCAGAGATTAATTGAAATGATTGATTTTATGTAATTTATTTAACAAATTTATAAATATTGGGGTGAGTTCATCATTAGGTAGTTAAGCTTGTGATATCCTTGAGCTTTGCTTTATATTGCATTTAAATTAACACCCACTTCACAAGTTGACGTCGATTAGAATTCCTAAGAAGCCTTAACTTAATTAGGATTTTAATCTCAATCAGAACATGTTTATGGTAGTTTATTTGTGGTTCCAATAATCCATGGAAACCACATTCTAAACAAAATATGTCATTAATCCATGACATATTAAGTCCAACATACACAATGTTAAATTAACGAATACACATCGAGAAAATACTCTCAATCACTTAACATCCCTAAATTATAACTCACCCAAATGAGATATTTACTCATCCATTTGGGTTTTTAATATTCTGGTTATAATAATTATGATGATAAATTAAGAATAGAAGAAAAAGAAAGGGATTAGAAAAGTTTTCTGCATCGAACACACACACACATGAACATTGATGATAATTAAAAATGAATTTTCGATTGAATGAGGAAGCAAAAAAAGGGAAATGGATTCAACTGAATTTAAACTATTTTAAGAACATAAATATTAAACTATATAAGGTGGATGAGAATAAGAGATATTGAATAAGAAACTTTCATTAAAACCGAATTAAAAAAGAAAGGACTTACAAAATTACAAAAATGAAGAACACGAAAGTAAGTGAAAACAAAGAGAGGAGGAAAGGTCTCTAAAGTGAAAAATTGAGTATGGAATATCCTAAAAATCCTTTTTAAAGGCTTTGTTCGTGCCAATATGTTCTCTTCTCTTCTGAATTTCCAACCCCACTCAAGGAGATAATGGGAGAGTATTTATAGCCCAAAGAGTAGACTGTTTTCATTCCCAATCTTTCCTTCCACTTGAATCGCCCGGTTGGATAACCATACATCCGAATCTATAAATATCCCCTTCTTCAAAGTTGTAGATAATAAAGTTTTACGACTACTGTCAAAATTTGGAGGCAATTGGACAAGGGGATCCAAAGTTATAGCGGTTTTATTTTACAAAGGTAAACTGTCCATTTCTATCCATCCTTTTTTCGATGGCCAAAATGTGAATGGATTTTGGAATAGGAATATGCCTTCAAATCCGAATTACTTCTTCAAAAAAGTAGGCCACCTATATCTCTTATTTCACACTAAAAAATCTCAGCTCGATTTGATTCTTACATCATGTGATAGGTTATGAATACTATACTGATTTTATTTCTCGTCTATAATGGTGGTCTGGAATTCAAAGCTTCATTTGGCCCCCTTGTACTTAGATTTGGGCCTTGAAATTTTTATCCAAGATGAAATGTAGTGTCCCCAGAATTATGGTGGGGACTTAAGGTTTTTTGACTTCTGGATTGAGCCCAGTAAATCAATATTCAAGGCTGGTCCACTTTGTTCACAGATTCTGTAGGTCATCTTCTGTGGTAAATGTGATCCTTCAAATAGTAGAATTGGACCATGATCACTTCTAATGAAATGTTGTATATTGAATTAGGAATCCTAAAAAACAAGAACCAAACAATTAGGATTAGTAGGGTGAGATTTATAAATAAGATGGTAAACTGACTCAATTGGACTATTTCTAAAAATGCTCAAAAATTATACTTAATATTAAAACATTAATATTTCACACAAATTATGCACATTTCATATAAATTCAGTAAAGGGAGTATATAATAAGACATGAAAATATTAACAACATCAACTCCCCCACACTTAGTATTGTGCATGTCACTATGTTCAACAAATATAAAAACACAACAAAATCATTTTCACTCACCAACAAATATTAAAATTTTGTTTTCTCCAATCAGGGGAGGTTTAGACTATTTCACTCATCCATTTTGAATTCCACCAAAATTTGTTACAGAAACAATGTTCCAAAACTAATTCCTTTTTTCATGCTCAAATTTAGAAATGGAAAATGTGGACACTCAAAACTCACACCTCTCAAGATGATAAAATTTATTTGTGGAGGTTCACTCTTTCACCAACCAAAAGTAAACATCTTAGAGTTTGAAAGAGATCTCAGCTTCCAATCCCTATCCAAAGTGAAAAAGAATCAAGAGGTCTTTTTAAGGGGTTTTTATGTGGCTATGGGACGGTAGGAATATAATGTCCAAGAGATAAGAAGAGGGGTAAAACACCAACATAGAAAAATCAATGCACATTTTTTTTGAAATAAAACATGGAAAGAAATTAAAACACATATTTACAAGGGAATGATTGTGTGAAGAAAGACACAATAGAGGAAGAAAATATGAAGGGGATGAGAAGATGAAATATTTACAAACCACAAAACTTCTCCCAATGATATAATAATATAATGCAAGTGTTCTTTTTTTCTTTCTTTTTTTTCTTTGTTTTTTCAAAAGTTGACCTTGAAAGAGATCTCACACTCATATCTTTACTTATGTTTGATCTCCTCATGACACTAATTGTAATAGTTATAACAAGATTAAAGGTTGAGAAAGAGTGATTTTTGACCTACCCAAGACATAACCCATTTTGGCAATTTTTTTTGATTTTTTTTCATCATTTTTGATTTTTTTTGAACACTTGTCAAATTTTTTTACAAAATTACCTAAATGGAAGTACATTACATTACCCAGAACACACTGAATGACAACCTCTCCCCCACACTGAAATGGATGCTTTCCCTCAAGCAGATGATAAATCATTGAAAATCAATAATTGGGTACCCAAACAATTAAATCCATTCCCCCCACACTTAAATTTCAAAAGAAATATGCAATGAAAATCCATGTTGATATTGGGTGGGAAAAGGTATTGGGATTGTAATGTGGCTATCAAAGAAAAGGTTTTCATAGGCTCGAAGGGGCTTTCAAAAGGAGGATTAATGTAAGGGAAATGGGAGGCTATTTGGCTATTGTAATTCACATGTGGTTCAGAAAAATGCCCCTATCATATTAATGCACACTAAGGTAGGAAATTCAGCTCGAAGTTCCACAAACTCAAGACTCAAAAATAGGGGTGAAAACACACATTTTGAAAATATGGCCATAGGTGGCCTTGGCATAAAAGCAAATGTTGTTCCTCACGGTTCGGGAAAAGCATTTTCCAAATCAAAAATTGAGCATTCAAAATTTGTTAATTTTGACACAAAATTCTTTATCCAAAGTCATGATGAAAATAAAAAATTTTTGACATGAAAACATGTATGTTAACTCCCCAAAATGGCTAGACAAAATTTCAAAACTCGATGGTGAGTAAGCATGACTCTTTAATTTTTTTTATTTTTTTAAGTGATTATTTTCTTGGTTTTTTTTAGTTTTTTAGGTTTTTATATTTTTTTGTTTTTTTATAAAGATACACCCACAAAAAAGAGAAAGTGAAAAAGAAAGGTTTTGATAAATAAAGTGGTAAAAAAAATTAAAGAGAGAGGAAAAAGAAGAAAGAGGTAGAGAGAGGAATAGATAGAGAGAGTTAAAGGGAAAGAGGTGCCCCCTGGTTTAGATTTGGAGGGTCGTCGTCTCCATCCAGTGGTGGGTTGATTAGAGAAGTTGGGTATCCAATGTAAGTAGATGATGATCCAGGATTGTGTGTCCTCTCATAGTGATTCTTTAATCGATGTCCATTAACCGTAAATGTCATTTTGGAAGAGGGGTCTTGGACTTGCACTGCACCAAATGGATAAACATTAGTAATAACAAAAGGACCTTCCCAACGAGAATTAAGATTACCTAAGTGAAGTCAGAATCGAGAATTGAAGAGCAATACCTTTTCACCTTCATGAAATACCTTTCTCAGGATGTGTCTATCATGGAGTACCTTAGCCTTCTCTTTATACAGATTGGAATTCTCATAGGATTCAATTCGAAGCTCCTCCAGTTCAGCCAATTGCAACAATATTTCTTCACCAGATTTTTCACAATCAAAATTACAGGTTTTCACAACCCAAAAATATTTTTTTTGGATTTCAACTGGTAGATGACATGATTTACCAAAAACTAGCCTAAAAGGACACATCCCAATGGGTGTTTTATAGGCAGTTCGATAATCCCAAAGTGCTTCACCAATTCTTTCAGTCCAGTCTTTTCTGGTGGGTTTTACAATTCTCTCAAGCACTCTTTTCACTTCTCTATTAGAAAGTTCAGCCATGCCATTTTTTTGGGGGTGATATATAGTTTAAGTTTTCTGAACAACCCCATTCTTTTTCAAAATATATTCCATGGTTTTATTACAAAAATCGGTTCCTAAGTCACTTATCAAGGCATGAGGTGTGCCAAATCTATGGAAGATGTGTGTCTTTAGGAACTCACTAACAGTATGTGAATCATCCTTTCTAGTGGGTTTGGCCTTGACCCACCTTGAAACATAATCTACCGCAAGAAGAATGTATGAGAATCCATTAGAAGGGGGAAATGATCCCATGAAATCGATGCCCCAAACATTAAATATTTCACAAAAGATTAAGGGCTTTTGTTGAATTTCATTTTTTTTGGATATTGTGCTGAACTTTTGGAAAGTGGGACATGATTGACAGAACTCATGTGAGTCCTTGAAGCATGAAGGCAAGAAGAATCCATAGTCTTGGACATTTTGGGAGGTCCTTTGTGGTCCAAAGTGGCCACCCCTGGGAAGTGAGTGACAAAATTCTAATATGGAAGAATGCTCATTTTCATCGACACATCTCCTTATTACCATGTCAGCCCCAGTTTTCCAAAGTTTATTTTCTTCCCAAAAATAGTATTTTGAATCACTTTTCAACTTCATTTTTTTTTCTTTTGAAAAATTTTCATGAAAAACACTAGAAACCAAGTAATTTACAATTGGGGCATACCATAGTAACTTTGGAGCGAGAGACGAAAGGTTCTCAATGGGGAATTCATGATCAATGATTTCTGAATGAGAAGAATTAGAAATTCTACTCAAGTGATCAACCACAGGGTTTTCTTTTCCAGGTCTATCTTTGATTTCAAGGTCAAACTATTGGAGCATTACGATCCATCTTATTAGCCTCGGTTTAGAATCAAGTTTCTTGAGTAAGAAATTAACAGCAGAATGGTCTATGAAGATTATGATTTTGGCACCTAAGAGATAGGGCCAGAATTTATCTAAGGAAAAAACAACTGCTAAAAGTTCTTTTTTAGTGACAGTGTAGTGAGATTGAGTTTCATCCAATGTTTTTGAGGCATAATAGATGACATGAGGAAGTTTTTCTCTTCTTTGACCAAGAACATCTCCAACAGCTCTATCGGAAGCATCACACATCAACTCAAAGGGTAAAGACCAATCTGGGGGTTGGATTATTGGGGCAGATGTAAGAGAAGTTTTGAGTTCAACGAAGACTATCTTGCAAAACTCATCGAAATGGAAAGTGACATCATTTTTGAGTAACCTAGTGAGTGGGAGGGTAATCCTACTGAAGTTATGGATGAATCTATGATAGAAACCGGCATGACCGAGGAATGAACAGAGATCTCGAACAGAAGTGGGTTTAGGAAGTGATTGGATCACTTCAATTTTGGCAAGATCGACTTCAATACCATCTTTTGAAATTATGTGCCCTAGAACAATCCCATTTGCAACCATGAAGTTACATTTTTCAAAATTTAACACAAGGTGAAACTTGAGACACTTTTGGAGGACTAGAGAGAGTGAATTCAAATAAGATTCAAATGACTCACCATAAATGGTGAAGTCATCCATGAAGTCTTCCATGCAGTCTTCAATGAATAATGAAAAGATACTCATCATACATCTCTGGAATGTTGCAGGAGCATTGCAAAGGACAAAAGGAATTCTTCTATATGCATATGTTACAAAGGGGCATGTGAAAGTAGTCTTTTCTTGGTCCTGAGGTGAGATTGGGATTTGAAAATAGCCGGTGTATCCATCAATAAGGCAATAGTGTGACTTTCTGGATAATCTTTCTATCATTTGATCAAGGAATGGAAGAGGGTAGTGATATTTTCATGTTTAAGCATTCAATTTTAGATAATCAATGCATACACGCCATTTGTTTTTCACTCGAGTTGTGACTACCTCCCCATGTTCATTTGTGACAACAGTTATCCCACCCTTCTTTGGTACAACTTGAATTGGACTAACCCATTCACTATCAGAAATTGGGTAAATAATACCAGCTTGAAGAAGCTTTGTGATCTCTTCCCTAACTACCTCAAGGATGAGTTGATTGAGTCTTCTTTGTGGTTGTTGAATTGGTTTGAATGATTCTTCAAGATGGATTTGATGCATGAAAAGGGTAGGGTTGATTCCTGGTATGTCATATAGGTTCCAACCTAAGGCCTTTTTGTTTTCCTCTAACACTTGAACAAGTTTGGACTCCTCGGTTTCAGTAAGTGTGGAAGATATAATGACATGATATGAGTGATCATGGAAGAGGAATGCATATTTCAGGTATTCAGGAAGAGGTTTTAGATTAGTATCATCTCTCATTTGTGGTTTAGACATCTCAGGAATGGATGTAGGGACTTCAGTTGCATCAGATTCATTTTCCTTAATACTGTCCAAGGTAGAGCAGTAGAGATCAGAGTTGATGTGGGATTCAAGAGAGTTTTCAAGTTCCTCTAGATTGATGGAGTCTATGAATGAGCGGTCCACATCAACTTTACCATTTATGACTTTGTTAATCATGCTGTAGATTTCACAAGATCCTTTATCATTCAAACATGAAGAACACAGTGGATTGGGGTTCGATTGACTCTTAGAAGTGTCCTCAGAAGCATGGATTGAGAATGCAGAGTTATCCTCATATGGGTATCGCATGGCTTGGAAAATGTTGAACTTGACCAGTTGGTCACTAAATTCCATGGATAAGTTTCCTGAATGGACATCAATCTTGGTTCTCGCAGTCATGAGTAATGGTCTTCCTAGAATTAGGGGAGATCAATAAGAGTTCATCTCACCTTCCATATCAAGAACATAGAAATCATCATGGAAGATAAGATCATTGTCTAGGACAAGGAAATCCTCAATTATTCCCTCAGGACTGGATGTGCTTCGATTGGCTAACTGGATGACAACACCCGTTGGGTGTAAAGGACCTAGACCAAGGTTGGAGAATATGGATTTGGGCATGAAATTAATTGAGCCTCCTAGGTCTATGAGTGCATCATCAAATTTTGAACTTCTAATTTGGCATGGGACTATAAAGGTCCCTGGATCTTTGCACTTTATGGGAATAGACTGCTGGGTGGAAACATTTTTGAAGGTACTATGTTGCCTCTTGTGGGTACAAAACTCCTTGAGAAACTTGGCATACTTAGGAATTTGTTTTATGGAATCTAAGAGGGGAATGTTGACTTCAACACGTATAAACAAGTCGAGCATTTCAGGATCAGGTTCAAAGGGTTTACTTGGTTTAGAAACGGCTTGAGGAAAAGGAATTGGGTTCCTAAGTGGAATTAAAGGAGGTGAGGGAATGGTTTCAGGTTCCTTTTCAAGTTGCTTTTTATTTTTATTTTCTAGGTCAACATTCAAAGGAGGGCTAGAGGACTTATCTTGAGGCATAGAAAGTTTCTTTCCTAATCTAAGTGCAATTTCACTGACATTAACCTTGGTGTTGGGTAATGGTTGAGCTGGGAGTTGGGAAGAATTGGATGGTTGTTTCTGACTAAGGTGTGATGCAAGTTGACCTATTTGAGTTTCAATGTTTTTAAGGCAAGAACGGGTGAAGGAGGAAAGATCTTACAGTGCACTTTCCCATGGTTTCTTGGAAGAAGAGGCTTGTCCCTGGTTGGGATTACCTTGATTTTGGTTCTTGGGAAATCGATTGTATTGGTTTTGGAATTGGGAAGGCTCACTAGGATAATGGAATCCAGGAGGAGGATTGTTCCTTTTAGGTTGAGGAACAAAAGGATAAGGTTGATGGAAGTTACCACCACCTTGACCATATTGGAATTGGTTTGGGTTTTGAGGAGGGAATTGAGGGGGGTGAGATATGGGATTACCATACCTAAGGCCTTGGTTATAGGAAGAAGAGAAGGGATCAGAGTGAGGTTGATTAAAGTTTCTAACAAACTGACTTGATAGTTGAGGATTAGTGTTCCACTGAGCATATGCTGCATTGAGCTCCATTGGTCCAGATGAATCAGATTGATCCTCTTGAAGTTGTGGACATGTGTCAGTTGGATGAGATGGAGAGTTGCAGATTCCAAAGTTTTTGATAGGTCCAGGAAACATTGATTGCGGAGAAGACGAGGTTGGGGATTTGGTAGCCACAACTAGTTGTCGCACAAGACCTGTAAGTTCACTCATCCACTTTGTCATTTTGTTCAGCTTAATTGATTGATTATCTTAAGCTTGTTTGACTTGAGCATGTGCTCGAGTATGGAATTGTTGTGTGTTTGCATCCATGTTACTTATGAGATCTCTTGCTGCTGTAGGAGTTTTATCAACAAGATCACCGCCACTTGCGACATCTATGAGAGTTCTATCCATAGACAATAACCCCTCATAGAAGTATTGGATCAAGAGTTGGTCAGAGATTTGGTGATGTGGGTAGGTTGCCACAAGCTTTTTGAACCTCTCCCAGTACTCATGGAGTGATTCACTTGGGAATTGACGTATACCACTTATTTACTTTCGGATAGAAGTAGTACGAGAAGCAGGAAAGAATTTCTCTAAGAAGATTCGCTTCATGTCATTCCATGTAGTTATGGAACCAGGAGGAAGGTAGTAGAGCCATTACTTGGCAGTGTCAGCTAGGGAGAAAGGGAAGGCTCGTAGTTTGATTTGTTCTTCAGAAACCCCTTGAGGCTTCATGGTAGAGCAAACTACTTGGAACTCTTTAAGGTGGAGATGTGGATCCTCACCGGCTAGCCCGTGAAAATGAGGGAGAAAATGAATCAAACCCGATTTGAGTTCGAAGTCAGCTTCTATGTTTGGATATTTAATACCAAGAGGTTGGTAATTCATATCAGGGGTAGCGAGTTCTTTAAGGATTTGTTCCCTAGGATTGGCCATTTCAAATTCAATTGGTTGGATGAGGACTGGTTCTTGAATTATTTGAGTATCTATTATGTTCCTCATAAGTTGGCGAAGTTTTCGCTCAATTTCAGGGTCAAACAAATCCGAGGGATTGTTTGGAAGGCTACGGGGCATTCAGAGAGATTTTGGAATAAAGAGGAATATGGGGTTTTCTTTGTGTTTTTTTTCAATTTCTTTTTAAAATTTTGTTTTTTTGGGTTTTTATTACAATAACCAGAAACTAAGAATAATTAAAGCACCATCCCCGGAAACAGATCCATTTTGAAATGCACAGCCGATTGTCTCCTATCGACCGGTCAAAGTTACAGTGCTCTGCTAATGTGTATAGCAGCACTCAGGTCGAATCCTCGGCGATGATACTTTGAAATAGTCGTTTGTTTTTAGTTGATTGTATTTTGATTAGGGGGGTTTGTTTGCAGAGATTAATTGAAGTGATTGATTGTATATAATTGATTTAACAAATTGATAAATATTGGGGTGAGTTCATCATTAGGTAGTTAAGCTTGACATATCCTTGAGCTTTTATTTATATTGCATTTAAATTAACACCCAATTCACAAGTTGACATAGATTAGAATTCCTAAGTGTTAAAGATTTAATCCAAGAATTAACTTAATTAGGATTTTAATCTCAATCATTACATGTTTATAGTAGTTTATTTGTGGTTCCAATAATCCATGGAAACCACATGCTAAACAAAATATGTCATTAATCCATGACATATTAAGTCCAACATACACAATGTTAAATTAACGAATACACATCGAGAAAATAATCTCAATCACTTAACATCCATAAATTATAACTCACCACAATGAGATATTTACTCATCCATTTGGGTTTTTAATATTCTCTTTATAATAATTATGATGATAAATTAAGAATAGAAGAAAAAGAAAGGGATTAGAAAAGATTTTTGCGTCGAACACACACACACACACGAAGAGTGATGATAATTAAAAACGGATTTTTGATTGAATGATGAAGCAAAAGAAGGGACATGGATTCAACTGAATTTAAACTATTTTAAGAACATAAATATTAAACTATAGAAGGTGGATGCGAATAAGAGATATTGAAGAAGAAACTTGCATTAAAATAGAATTACAAAAGAAAGGACTTACAAAATTACAAAAACGAAGAACACGAAAGTAAGTGAAAACAAAGAGAGGAGGAAAGGTCTCTCAAGTAAAAAATTGAGTATGGATTATCCTCCCAAGCCTTTGGCAAGGCTTTGGTCGTTCCAATATGTTCTCCACTCTTCTGAAATGCCAACCCCTCTCAAGGATAGAATGGGAGAGTATTTATAGCTCAAGGAGTGAACTGTTTTCATTCCCAATCTTTCCTTCCACTTTCATCGCCAGGTTGGCTAATCCGAAATCCAAATCTCCGAATATCCCCTTCCTCAAAGTTGTATATATTAAAGTTGGCCGACTAATGTCAAAATTTGGAGGCATTTGAACAAGTGGATCCAAAGTTATGGCAGTTTTATTTAACAAAGGTCAACTGTCCATTTCTATCCTTGCTTTTTTCGATGGAAAAAATGTGAATGGATTTTGGAATAGGAATATGCCTTCAAATACGAATGACTTATTCAAAAAAGTCTGCCACCTATATCTCCTCTTTCATACTGAAAAATATCAGCTTGATTTGATTCTTACATCATGAGATATGTCATGAATACTATATTGATTTTATTTCTCGGCCATAATGGTGGGATGGACATAAAAGCTTCATTTGGGCCCATTGTACTTGGATTTGGGCCTTGAAATTTTTATACAAGATGACATGTAGTGTTCACAGAATTATGGTGGAGAGTTAACGTTTTTGGACTTCTGGATTGAGCCCAGTAAATCAATCTTCAAGGCTGGTCCAGTTTGTTCACAGATTTTGTAGGTCATCTTCTGTGGTAAATGTGATCCTTTGAATGGCAGAATTGGCCCATGATCCATTCTAATGAAATGTTCTATATTGAATTAGGAATCCAAAAAAACAGGAACCACACAATTCGGATTAGTAGGGTGATATTTATAAATAAAATGGTAAACTGACTCAATTAGACTACTTCTAAAAATGCTCAAAAATTATACTTAATATTAAAACATTAATATTTCACACAAATTATGCACATTTCATATAAATTCAGTAAAGGGATTATATAATAAGACATGAAAATATTAACAACATCAACTCCCCCACACTTAGTATTGTTCATGTCCTCATGTTCAACAAATATAAAAACATAACAAAATTATTTTCACTCACCAACAAATATTAAAATATTGTTTTCTCCAATCAGGGGAGGTTTAGACTATTTCACTCATCCATTTTGAATTCCACCACAAGTTGTTACAGAAAAAATATTCCAAAACTAATTCATTTTTTCATGCTCAAATTTAGAAATGGAAAATGTGGACACTCAAAACTCACACCTCTCAAGATGATAAAATTTATTTGTGGAGGTTCACTCTTTCACCAACAAAAAGTAAAATATCTTAGAGTTTGAAAGAGCTCTCAGCTTCCAATACCTATCCAAAGTGAAAAAGAATCAAGAGGTATTTTTAAGGGGTTTTTCTGTGGCTATGGGATGGTAGGAATATAATGTCCAAGAGAAAAGAAGAGGGGTAAAAGACCAACATAGAAAAATCAGTGCACATTTTTTTTGAAATAAAACATGGAAGGAAATGAAAACAAATATTTAAAAGGGAATGATTGTGTGAAGAAAGACACAATAGAGGAAGAAAATATGAAGGGGATGAGAAGATGAAATATATACAAACCAAAAAACTTCTCCCAATTATATAAGAATATAATTCAAGTGTTCTTTTTTTTTTCTTTTTTTTTTCGAAAGTTGACCTTGAAACAGATCTCACACTCATATCCCAACCCATGTTTGATATCCTCACAAAACTAATTGTAATAATTATAACAAGATCAAAGGTTGAGAAAGAGTGATTTTTGACCTACCCAAGACACAACCCATTTTTGCAATTTTTTTTTTGATTTTTTTCATCATTTTTTATTTTTTTGAACACTTGTAAAAAACATTTACAAAATTACATAAATGGAAGTACATTACATTACCCAAAATACAATTAATGACAACATCTCCTCCAAAATGAAATGGATGCTTTCCCTCAAGCAGATGATAACTCATTGAAAATCAATAATAGGGTACCCAAACAATGAAATACATTCCCCCACACTTAAATTTCAAAAGAAATATGCAATTAAAATCCATGTTGATATTGGGCGGGAAAAGGTATTGGGCTTGTAATGTGTCTATCAAAGAAAAGGTTTTCATAGGCTTGAAGGGGTTTTCAAAAGGTGGATTAATGTAAGGGAAATGTGAGGCTATTTTTCTATTGTAATTCTCACGTGGTTCAGAAAAATGCCCCTATCATATTAATGCACACTAAGGTAGGAAATTCAGCTCGAAGGTCCACAAACTCAAGACTCACAAATGGGGGTGAAAACACAAATTTTGAAAAGATGGCCATAGGTGGCCTTGGCATGAAAGCAAATATTGTTCCTCATGGTTCGGGAAAACCATTTTCCAAATCAAAAATTGAGCATTCAAAATTTGTTAATTTTGACACAAAATTATTTATCCAAAGTCATGATGAAAATACAAAATTTTTGAGATAAAAACATGCCTGTTAACTCCCCAAAATGGTTGGATAAAATTTCAAAACTCGATGGTGAGTAATCATGACTCTTTAATTTTTTTTATTTTTTTTAAGTGATTGTTTTCTTGGTTTTTTTTAGTTTTTTAGGTTTTTATATTTTTTTGTTTTTTTATAAAGATACACCCACACAAAAGAGAAAGTGAAAAAGAAATGTTTTGATAAATAAAGTGGTAAAAACATTAAAGAGAGAGGAAAAAGAATAAATAGGTAGAGAGAGGAAGAGATAAAGAGAGTTAAAGGGAAAGAGGTGCCCCCTGGTTTAGATTTGGTGGGTTGTCGTCTCCATCCGGTGGTGGGTTGACTGGAGAAGTTGGGTATCCAATGTAAGTAGATAATGATCCAGGATTGTGTGTCCTCTCATAGTGATGCTTTAACTGATGTCCATTAACCATGAATGTCCTTTTGGAAGAGGGGTCTTGGACTTGCACTGCACCAAATGGATAAACATTAGTAATAACAAAAGGACCTTCCCAACGAGAATTAAGCTTACCTGGGTGAAGTCGGAATTGAGAATTGAAGAGCATTACCTTTTCACCTTCATGAAATACCTTTCTCAGGATGTGTCTATCATGGAGTACCTTAGCCTTCTCTTTGTACAGATTTGAATTCTCATAGTATTCAATTCGAAGCTCCTCCAGTTCAGCCAATTGCAACAATCTTTCTTCACCAAATTTTTCACAATCAAAATTACAGGTTTTCACAGCCCAAAAATACTTTTGTTGGATTTCAACTGGTAGATGACATTATTTACCAAAAACTATCCTAAAAGGATACATCCCAATGGGTGTTTTATAGGCAGTTCGATAAGCCCAAAGTGCTTCACCAAGTCTTTCAGGCCATTCTTTTCTGGTGGGTTTTACAATTCTCTCAAGTACTCTTTTCACTTCTCTATTAGAAAGTTCTGCCATGCCATTTGTTTGGGGGTGATATGCAGTTGAAGTTTTCTGAACAACCCCATTCTTTTTCAAAAGAGATTCCATGGTTTTATTACAAAAATGGGTTCCTAAGTCACTTATCAAGGCACGAGGTGTGAAAAATATATGGAAGATGTGTGTCTTTAGGAACTCACTAATAGTATGTGAATCATCCTTTCTAGTGGGTTTGGCCTTGACCCACCTTGAAACATAATAGACCGCAAGAAGAATGTATGAGAATCCAATGGAAGGGGGAAATGGTCCTATGAAATCGATGCCCCAAACATCGAAGATTTCACAAAAGATTAAGGGTTTTTGGGGCATTTCATTTCTTTTGGAGATTGTGCCGAACTTTTGGCAAGTGGGACATGATTGACAGAACTCATGTGAGTCCTTGAAGCGTGAAGGCCAGAAGAATCCAGAGTCTAGGACCTTTCGGGAGGTCCTTTGTGGTCCAAAGTGGCCACCTCTGGGATGTGAGTGACAAAATTTTTATATGGAAGAATGTTCATTTTCATCGACACATCTCCTTATTACCTTGTTAGCCCCAGTTTTCCAAAGTTTATTTTCTTCCCAAAAATATTATTTTGAATCAATTTTCAACTTCATTTTTTTTCTTTTGAAAAATTTTCAGGAAAAACACCAGAAACCAAGTAATTTACAATTGGGGCATACCATGGTAACTTTGGAGTGAGAGACGGAAGGTTCTCAATGGGGAATTCAGGATCAATTATTTTTGAATGAGAAGAATTAGAAATTACACTCAAGTGATCAGCCACAGGGTTTTCTTTTCCAAGTCTATATTTGATTTCAAGGTCAAAATCTTAGAGCATTAGGATCCATCTTATTAGCCTCGTTTTGGAATCACTTTTCTTGAGTAAGAACTTAATAGCATAATGGTCTGTGAAGATTATGATTTTGGCACCTAAGAGATAGGACCGGAATTTATCTAAGGAAAAAACAACTGCTAAAAGTTCTTTTTCAGTGACAGTGTAGTGAGATTGAGTTTCATCCAATGTTTTTGAGAAATAATAGATGACATGAGGAAGTTTTTCTCTTCTTTGACCAAGAACAACTCCAACAGATCTATCAGAAGCATCACACATCAACTCAAATTTTAAGGACCAATATGGGGGTTGGATTATTGGGGCAGATGTAAGAGAAGTTTTGAGTTCAATGAAGGCTCTCTTGCAAAACTCATCGAAATGGAAAGTGACATCATTTTGGAGTAACCTAGTGAGTGAGAGTGCAATACTACTAAAGTTATGGATGAATCTCCGATAGAAACCGGCATGACTGAGGAATGAACGGATGTCTCGAACAGAAGTGGGTTCAGGAAGTGATTGGATCACTTTAATTTTGGCAGGATCGACTTCAATACCATCTTTTGAAATTATGTGCCCTAGAACAATCCCATTTGCAACCATGAAGTGACATTTTTCAAAATTTAACACAAGGTTACACTTGACAAACTTTTGTAGGATTAGAGAGAGTGAATTCAAACAAGATTCAAATGACTCACCATAAATGGTGAAGTCATCCATGAAGACTTCCATGCAGTGTTCAATGAATTCTGAAAAGATACTCATCATACATCTCTGGAATGTTGTAGGAGCATTGCAAAGGCCAAAAAGTATTCTTCTATATGCATATGTTCCAAAGGGGCATGTGAAAGTAGTCTTTTCTTGGTCCTGAGGTGAGATTGGGATTTGAAAATAGCCGGTGTATCCATCAAGAAAGAAATAGTGTGACTTTTCGGCTAATCTTTCTAGAATTTGATCAAGGAATGGAAGAGGGTAGTGATCTTTTCGTGTTTCAGCATTCAATTTTTGACAATCGATGCATACACGCCATTTGTTTTTCACTCGAGTTGTGACTACCTCACCATGTTCATTTGTGACAACAGTTATCCCACCCTTGTTTGGTACAACCTGAATTGGACTAACCCATTCACTATCATAAATTGGGTAGATAATACCAGCTTGAAGAAGCTTGGTGATCTCTTCCCTAACTACCTCAAGTTTGAGTGGATTGAGTCTTCTTTGTGGTTGTCGAATTGGTTTGGATGATTCTTCAAGATAGATGTGATTCATGCAAAGGGAAGGGTTGATTCCTGGTATGTCATCTAGGGTCCAACCTAAGGCCTTTTTGTTTTCCTCTAACACTTGAACAAGTTTGGACTCCTCGGTTTCAATAAGTGTGGCAGAGATAATGACAGGATATGAGTGATCATGGAAGAGCAATGCATATTTCAGGTGTTCAGGAATAGGTTTTAGATCAGTATCATCTCTCATTTGTGGTTTAGACATCTCAGTAATGGATGCAGGGACTTCAGTTGCTTCAGATTCATTTTCCTTAATACTGTCTATGGTGGAGCAGTAGAGATTAGAGTTGATGTGGGATTCAAGAGAGTTTTCAAGTTCCTCTAGATTGATGGAGTCTATGAATGATAGGTCCACATCTTCTTCACCATTTATGACTTTGTTAATCATGGTGCAGATTTCACAAGATCCTTTATCATTCAAACATGAAGAACATGGTGGATTGGGGTTCGATTGACTCTTAGAAGTGTCCTCAAAATCATGGATTGAGAATGCAGAGTGATCCTCAGATGGGTATCGCATGGCTTGGAAAATGTTGAACTTGACCAGTTGGTCACTGAATTCCATGGCTAAGATGCCTGAATGGAAATCAATCTTGGTTCTCGCAGTCATGAGGAATGGTCTTCCTAGAATTAGGGGAGATCGGGAAGAGTTCGTCTCACCTTCCATGTCAAGAACATAGAAATCAGCAGGGAAGATAAGATCATTGTCTAGGACAAGGACATCCTCAATTATTCCCTTAGGACTGGCTGTGCTTCGATTGGATAACTAGATGACAACACCCGTTGGGTGTAAAGGACCTAGAACAAGGTTGGAGAATATGGATTTGGGCATGACATTAATTGAGGATCTTAGGTCTATGAGTGCATCATCAAAGTTGGAACTTCCAATTTGGCATGGGACTGTAAAGGACCCTGGATCTTTGCACTTTATGGGAATAGACTACTGGGTGGAAACATTTTCAAAGGTCCTAAGTTTCATCTTGTGGGTACACAACTCCTTGAGAATCTTGGCATAATTAGGAATTTTTTTATGGCATCTAAGAGGGGGATGTTGACTTCAACACATCTAAACATGTCGAGCATTTCAGGATCAGGTTCAAAGGGCTTCCTTGGTTTAGAAACGGCTTGAGGAAAAGGAATTGGGTTCCTAAGTGGAATTGAAGGAGGTGAGGGAATGGTTTTAGGTTCCTTTTCAAGTTTCTTTTTCTTTTAATTTTCCAGATCAACATTCAAAGGAGGGATAGAGGACTTATCTTGAGGAATATCAAGTTTCTTTCTTGATCTAAGTGAAATTTCACTAACATTACCCTTGGGGTTGGGTAATGGTTGAGCCGAGAGTTGGGAAGAATTGGATGGTTGTTGCTAACTAAGGTGGGATGCAAGTTGACCTATTTGAGTTTCAATGTTTTTAAGGTTAGAACCGGTGAAGGAGGCAAGATCTTCCACTACACTTTCCCATGGTTTCTTGGAAGAAGAGGCTTGTCCCTGGTTGGGATTGCCTTGATTTTGGTTCTTGGGAAATCGATTGTATTGGTTTTGGAATTGGGAAGTCTCACTAGGATAATGGAATCCAAGAGGAGGATTGTTCCTTTGAGGTTGAGGAATAAAAGGATAAGGTTGATGTAAGTTACCACCACCTTGACCATATTGGAATTGGTTTGGGTTTTGAGGAGGGAATTGAGGGGGGTGATATATGGGATTACCATACCTAAGGCCTTGGTTATAGGAAGAAGAGAAGGGCTCAGAGTGAGGTTGGTTAAAGTTTCTAATAAACTGACCTGATAGTTGAGGATTGGTGTTCTGCTGAGCATATGATGCATTGAGCTCCATTGGTCCAGATGAATCGGATTGATCCTCTTGAAGTTGTAGATATGTGTCAGTTGGATGAGATGGAGAGTTGTAGATTCCACAGTTTTTGACAGGTCCAGGAAACATTGATTGCGGAGATAACGAGGTTGGGGATTTGGTAGCCAGAGCTAGTTGTCACACAAGACTTGTAAGTTCACTCATCCACTCTGTCATTTTGTTCGTCTCAATTGATTGATTATCTTGGGCTTTTTTGACTTGATCATGTGCTTTAGTATGGAATTATTGTGTGTTTGTAGCCATGTTACTTATGAGATCTCTTGCTGCTGCAGGAGTTTTATCAATAAGATCACCGCCACTTGTGGCATCTATGAGAGTTCTCTCCATAGCCAATAACCCCTCATAGAAGTATTGGATCAAGATTTGGTCAGGGATTTGGTGATGTGGGAATGTTTCCACAAGCTTTTTGAACCTCTCCCAGTACTCATCGAGTGATTCACTTGGGAATTGACGTATACCACTTATTTCCTTTCGGATAGAAGCAGTACGAGAAGTAGGAAATAATTTCTCTAAGAAGAGTCACTTCATGTCATTCCATGTTGTTATGGAACCAGGAAGAAGGTAGTAGAGCCACGGCTTAGAAGTGTTAGCTAGGGAGAAAGGGAAGGCTCAGAGTTTGATTTTTTCTTCAGAAACCCCTTGAGGCTTCATGGTAGAGCACACTACTTGGAACTCTTTAAGGTGGAGATGTGGATCCTCACTGGATAGCCTGTGAAAATGAGGGAGAAGATGAATCAAACCCGATTTGAGTTCGAAGTCAGCTTCTATGTTTGGATATTGAATACCAAGAGGTTGGTAATTCATATCAGGGGCAGCGAGTTCTTTAAGGGTTTGTTCCCTAGGATTGGCCATTTCGAATTCAACTGATTGGATGAGGACTGGTTCTTGAATTATTTTAGTATCTCTTATGTTCCTTCTAATTTGGTGAAGTGTTCTCTCAATTTCAGGGTCAAACAAATTCGAGGGATTGTTTGGAAGGCTAGGGGAATTCATAAAGATTTTGGAATAAAGAGGAAGACGAGTTTTTCTTTGTGTGTTTTTTCTCAATTTCTTTTTAAAATTTTGTTTTTTTGGGTTTTTATTACAATAACCTGAAACTAAAAAATAATTAAAGCACCATCCCCGGGAATGACTCCATTTGAAACACACGTCCGATTTTCACCTATTGACCAGTCAAAGTTCCAGTGCTCTTCTAATGTGTATAACAGCACTCGGGTCGAATCCTCAGCGATGATACTTTGAAATAGTCGTTTGTTTTTAGTTGATTGTATTTTGATTAGGGGGGTCTGTTTGCATTGCTTAATTGAAATGATTTATTGTATATAATTTATTTAAAAAATTGATAAATATTGGGGTGAGTTCATCATTAGGTAGTTAAGCATGTGATATCCTTGACCTTTTCTTTATATTGCATTTAAATTAACACCCACTTCACAAGTTGACGTCGATTAGAATTACTTAGTGTTAAAGCTTTAATCAAAGCCTTAACTTAATTAGGATTTTAATCTCAATCAGTACATATTTATGGTAGTGTATTTGTGGTTCCAATAATCCATGGAAACCACATGCTAAACAAAATATGTCATTAATCCAGGACATATTAAGTCCAACATACACAATGTTAAATTAACGAATACACATCGAGAAAATAATCTCAATCACTTAACATATCTAAATTATAACTCACCCCAATGAGATATTTAATCATACATTTGGGTTTTTAATATTCTGGTTATAATAATTATGATGATAAATTAAGAATAGAAGAAAAATAAAGGGATTAGAAAAGATTTTTGCATTGAACACACACACACACATGAACAATGTTGATAATTAAAAATGGATTTTACATTGAATGAGGAAGCAAAAGAAGGGAAGGGGATTCAACTGAATTTAAACTATTTTAAGAACATAAATATTAAACTATAGAAGGTGGATGGGAATAAGAGATATTGAAGAAGAAACTTGCATTAAAACAGAATTACAAAAGAAAAGACTTACAAAATTACAAAAACGAAGAACATGAAAGTAAGTGAAAACAAAGAGAGGAGGAAAGGTCTATCAAGTGAAAACTTGAGTATGGAAGATCCTCCCAAGCCTTTTTCAAGGCTTTGGTCGTGCCAATATGTTCTCCTCTCTTCTGAAATTCCAACCCCTCTCAATGAGATAATGGGAGAGTATTTATAGCCCAAGGAGTGGACTGTTTTCATTCCCAATCTATCCTTCCACTTGCATCGCCAGGTTGGCTAATCAGACATCCGAATCTCCAAATATCTCTTTCTTCAAATTTTTATATAATACATTTTTCCGACTATTGTAAAAATTTGGAGGAATTTGGACAAGTGGATCCAAAGTTATGGTAGTTTTATTTAACAAAGGTAAACTGTCCATTTCTATCCATGCATTTTTCGATGGCCAAAATGTGAATGGATTTTGGAATAGGAAGATGCCTTCAAATCTGAATGAATTCTTCAAAAAAGTAGGCCACCTATATCTCCTTTTTTCACACTAAAAAATCTCAGCTCGATTTGATGCTTACATCGTGAGATATGTCATGAATACTATACTATTCTTATTTCTCTGCCATAATGGTGGGCTGGACTTCAAACTTCATTTGGGCCCCTTGTACTTATATTTGGGCCTTGAAATTTTATCCAAGATGACATGTAGTTTCCCCAGAATTATGGTGGAGAGTTAAGGTTTTTGGACTTCTTGATTGAGCCCAGCAAATCAATCTTCAAGGCTGGTCCAGTTTGTTCACAGATTCTGTAGGTCATCTTCTGTGTTAAATATGATCCTTCAAATGGAAGAATTATCCCATGATCCCTTCTAATGAAATGTTTTATATTGAATTAGGAATCCTACAAAACAGGAACCACACAATTAGGATTAGTAGGGTGAGATTTATAAATAAAATGGTAAACTGACTCAATTGGACTACTTCTAAAAATGCCCAAAAATTATACTTAATATTAAAACATTAATATTTCACACAAATTATGCACATTTCATATAAATTCAGTAAAGGGAGTATATAATAAGACATGAAAATATTAACAACATCAGTCAGCATACACCAATCAGTTTGAGAAGCTAGTTCATTTTTTTACCATAGGTGGTAAATAATGACCAAATGAATCTTCAAAAGTACCTATAGGGTTTGAAACCAAATATCAGATTATAGGTATTTATGTTGAAGCTTTCATACTATATAGATATAATATATAGGTATATGATAGAAGAAATGAATATGGAAGAAAAATTTGTACATTCTACCTCTTCTATTCCACCTTATGGCAGTTTTAAGGGTGTTCTAGAGAAAAAGGAGAAGTTACAAGATCATTACAGGAGTGTTGGAGGTTGTTCTCAGAAACATGACTCTTTGGAACCTCCAGTTGTATCCATAAGTGTTCCTATAAATTGATATCAATTTATAAAGGTCAGACACACCCTAATTTCTTGTAATTCAACTTTAAAGTTGTGCAATTGTTGTGGACATTATGGTCATCTGCAGAATTTTTTCCAGTTGATGTATACTCATTGATTTAGTCAGGGTTCATTATCTATAAAGGCTACTATGACATAGTCATATGATTTAAATAATATATAGCTCTAGATACAGTTGTTAGGAGTGAATAAACTTCATGTAGTAGATGAGTTTTTGATGGAGGTAGATGTGAGTTCAACAACAGTGAGAGGTACCATCTTTATTGCATCTTTAGTAGTGAATACTTTATTTGATACTGAATCCTACTACATGTTTATATTTGAAAATTTTATTGATATGAATAAAATTAAAATGGAACTAATGTCCTTTTTTTTCAATTTAGAGGAATCTTGGGAAGTGGAAGTAATATGGGTTTCAGTTTCATTCTTTTTCACTATCGATAGATGATGCAGAGTTAGTCTAGGATTTTATTATTCTTGATTTGGATCTATTTGATGTCATCATCAAGATGTAGTATCTTTATTATCATCATGTTGATGTTGATTATTTTCACTGGCATGTCTCATTTATTTTGGCCAATGGGAGATCACAGGTGTTTCAAGGAGAGTGGGATTTGAGGTCTGGTTTTGCATGAACTTCCCTCATAGAGATCAGGAGTTTTTTGTCTACTGTAGTAGTTGTTCTTGATGACATTTATTCTATTATTGATCTT
Organism: Viscum album; assembly: GCA_963277665.1. Classification (NCBI taxonomy): domain Eukaryota; kingdom Viridiplantae; phylum Streptophyta; class Magnoliopsida; order Santalales; family Viscaceae; genus Viscum; species Viscum album. Next base: position 2,012,757,623 of record OY728155.1, read on the forward strand.
ACTTATATTGTTAAAGACTTTATTGAGGTTTTTCAAGAATATTTCTCCAAAATTACTTTAGAGAGAGGTATATTTTACAATTGACCTGGTTATGAGTATGCAACTAATTCTAATACCTTCCTATCGTATGACACCAGTGGAGATGAAGGATATCAAGCTATAGTTGGATGATCTCACGATGAAGGGATTTTTTTAAATTAGTGTTTCAACTTGGGTAGCCCCAATTCTCTTTACCAAGAAGTAATATGCTTCACTTTTATTGTGTGTGGAAAATTAAAGGTTGAACTGGTAATGGTTAAGAACTAGTATCCTTTTACTCATGTATATGATTTGTTTGATCACTTAAAGGGGGAAAAGTGGTTTTCAAAGATCAATATTCGATCAGGTTATCATCAGCTAATATTTCAGGAGATTGATATACCAAATATGGCTTTTAGGAGTAGGTATATCCATTAAAAATATCTTGTGATGAAGTTTGGTATGAAACATTCTCCTTCAGTTTTCATGGATTTGATGAATCAGACATTTTATCAGTATCTTGACACTTTTGTAGTGGTGTTCATGGATAATATTTTGGTTTATTCAATATAGGATCATGAGAATGAGCACCATTTGAGTTTGGATTTATAAATATTAAGGATTCATCATTTTTATGAAAATATTTCAAAATGAAATTTTTAGATTCAAGAATTGAATTTATTGATGGACATGATTTCTGATCATGGATTATCAGTTGATCTTGAGAAGGTGAAGGCTGTTTTTTCATGGGAAGAACCAAAAAATGTATTTGATATTTATATCTTCCTTGATATTTCTAAATACTATCGATGGTTCTTAAATTTTTTCTCAAAGATAGAATCACCTTTGGCTGCTCTTACCAGGAAGGGAGTGAAATTCACATGGGTTACAAAGTGAAAGTATTCTTTCGATGAGTTGAAACGACTTATGACATCAACTCCTATTATGATATTACCTATGCCAAATAAGGTATATGTGGTTTTATATGATTATTTTGGCCTTGGTTTTGGTTGTTTCCTCCTACAGGATGGTTATGTAGTATCTCAAGGCTCTATTCAGCTTTGAACACAAGAGAAGAATTTCCCCACTCATGATTTAGAGCTTGTCGTAGTTATGAATGTGCTTAAATATTGGTGATGATATTTATTTGGGGACAGGTTCAAAGTATTTTCTGACCATAATATTTTTAGATATATATTTTTTTAGAAATAATTGAATATTATATAGTGGGTGTGGGTTGAATAACTTCATAAATTTGACTTTATTATCGCTTACACCCTAAGGAAGGGGAATATTGTTGCATACACTATTATTAGGAAAGTTCCATTGAAATATATTTTGGAATATAATTAAGAGTGGAACCTTATGGGGGGGGGGTTGATTAGTTGAATATGGATGTTGTGGAGGATGTTTCACGTATTATTCTGACCAGTGTTTAGTTATCATCATCTCTCCTTAATTATATTATGTATAATTAGTTGCTGGATGTCAATTTTAGAGGAATTTTAGAAACCCTATATGGTGGGGAGACTGTTTCTGGTTGGTCTCTATCTTTAGATGGTATTATCATCTCTGGGGATCATTTTATCATCCTAAAATCAGTGAGGAATTAATTTTTTTTATCATCATAGTTCTCTATGGTCTATTCATCCGGGTGCTATGAAGATGTTTTATGACATTAGATGGCGATTCTGGTGGCCGAGTATGATGTGTGACATTGTTGATTATGCATCTCATTATTACACCTGCCAATATATAAAGGCATAGAATCTAGAACCTTCTAGTTTTATCTTTTAACCTCTTCTGGTGTCATTCTAGAAATAGGATTAGGTATCTATAGATTTTTTTGGATTATCATAGACTCCATGAGAAAGGAATTATATCTAGGTAGTTATTGATCGGTTAAAAAAGTAATCTCATTTCATTATGATAAAAGACACCACTAAGGTTGAATATTTGGGTAAGCTGTATGTGTAGAAGATTGTGATGTTAAATGGGGTACCTTCTACTGTTGTTTCAGATAGGGATCCAAGGTTTACTTAGAGGTTCTAGAGGAGTCTCTAGGAGTTGTGGGAACTTAGGTTAGGTTGATCACACCTTATCATCCACAGAAATACGACAAAAAAAAGCGTGTTATTAAGATTCTAGAGGATATTATCTTTTCATGTGTCTTGAATTTTAGTGGATCTTGGGATAACCATCTGGAGCAAGTTGAGTTTTTTTATTACAACAGTTATCAATCATCAATCAGAATGGATCCTTTTGAGGCTTTGTATGGTCACCCATGCAGATAACCTATTTTTTGGGAAGAGGTGGGTGAAGCTTCTTTGGTGGGACCAAGATTGGTTTATGAGACATTCATGAGGATCCAAGATATACGTTAGTATTTGGTTACAGCTCATAGTTTACATATATCTTAAGAATATCAGTGTCATTGTACTTTTTAGTTTTCCATAGGTGACCTAGTTTTCTTGAAAGTTTCTCCTTGGTTGGGTCTCAATTGGCTTGGAATATAGAAACTGTTGGATTTGGGATATTTTGGACTATTTGAGGTCACTGAGTGGCTTGGGAATGTTTCTTATCAGTTGGAATTACTAGTTCATTTGACATGAATTCATGATGTATTCCAAATTTCACATCTCAGGAAATACCATCCTGATTCTTTTAATGTTTTGATTTGGGAAGAGATTTAGTTAGATCTAGATATTTCTGTCATGGAACAACCAATAGAGATCGTTGAATATCAATTAAAATTCTTACATGGGAAGTCGATTCCCTTGGTCAGAGTGTTATGGATATACATATCATATTCTCATGAGACTTGGGAGTGAGATTCATTGATTGGGGAGCATTTTACTCACCTCTTTATTGGACTTAATTCATCCACATGACTTCCCTGGGACAAAAATTATTATGGCGGGGAGTTTTAACATAAAAATACCATCATTCGGGTATTTACCTTCTCTTTAATTGTTTTCCTATTTAATTGGGTGTATCATGGGACTATTGAGGTTGGATATAATTTTTTAGGGAAAATGACCTAGACATAAAAAATTCATTTTTATTTGAATTAATGGAGTATGGGTATAAATGTGTAATGGATTTTTAGGGTTCCCCCCGAGTTTAGAGTACACTCGAGGTGTTTTGGGGTTTTGTGTAAGAATTTATAATTTTTGTAGTCTGCTGGATAAATACATGTCATGTAATAGGAGTACACGATGTGAAATTTATGTATGGAAGATACCATGAACCTAGTACACAACGTGAAGGGAGTACACATTGTGTAAAGGTTACAAGTTATGTAATGTTAAAAATCAGGTTTTTAATTAAAAGGTGATGGTTTTTTTTGGTGTATGTGGGATTTTTGGATTACATGACGTGTAAGTGGGTTACACACCATGTAAATGTTATAGATAAGGATTTTAGGATTCCATAAAAAGATATGTTTTCTCATTCATCCACATGCATCCTTTCTCTCAACCTAGATCTCTTATATGATAATTTTGTGAAACTGTTCTCTGTTTGAATCACTTCATTCAACAATTTATCTCCATTGTGGTTGGGTTTCATCTCTTAAGGTGAGTAATCCTTTATTCTTCTACATTGAATTTCATTGTGGTATCATTTTTGCATTGTGTTATCATATCTATTGATTTGTGGTGATGATTCTATTGATTCTTTTCGAGATCCATTATACGATGTTGTTACAGGGGTGATTCCTTGTTGTTTGTGGTGTGGAAGGTGTGCAATTTTGAGGTATATTATTATATTTTCTCTTAACCAAACCTTTTGTTAAATTAAATCAATTCTAAGATGTGCAGACTAGTTCTAGGTCCTTTGTTGTCATTGTGAGTTCTTCATTGTTGGTGGATTTGACCTGGGTTTTGAGGTATGTAGTTTCGTCTCTATCCTGTGTTGATGAACTGTATTTCTTTTTTTATAAATTGTTTTATAGAATTAATTATCATTATTGATTTATGGATTTGTGTGCGTAGAAAAGGGTTTTTGATAAAATTTAGTTCTCCCCTAGTTTTGGGTAAATGAAAAGTGGTTTTCAAAGAATTGTGAAATTGTTTTTTGAAATGGTTATCAAAGAATGTTTTGATGGAAATGGATTGTTCAATTTTTTTTGGAAAATAGAGAAAATGCGAAGCCTTGTGTACTTTGGTGGAAGGTTTAGTAATATGCCTTGTCCACTTTTAGGGGGTTTTCTCATGCGGATTTCCTCAACTCCCTAGGCATGTTGTTCTAAGGACTTGTTAGAGCTATTGGGGGGGGGTTAAATTTCTAGGGTATTCCTCTTCTATCTAGACTCCATGAATATATCAAGAGTCTTGATGAGTACATGATTGTTTTTTAGGTATGAGTGACCAAGATATCTTGACCTAGTGTGATCCTTGGCATGAGGTTCCTATGTTTTTGGCCAATTTGGGCTATTTTGGATTGTAATAATTTAGTTGTACTGTCAAGGTTTTGATATGAGATGTGATTTATGATTTTACTTATTTTGATATATCTTATTTGATATATGGAGATGAAATAATTTAAAATTGATTTACCTATTTGATTTTGGAAACGTGGAAAAAGGGGAAATTAAATTTTTTGACATGATTTTGATATAAAAACCACTGAACTGTTATCATGCCTTGTTTTCTTAAAATTTGATCATGCTTGGATTATTGAATCGAGAATTGTTATGAAACACCTGGGTGAGACCCTATTAGTCCTGTTATATCACACCCTATATACCCCTTTAGTGGTGTGTGGACCTTGTTATGTATTTCTATGTAGGGAAAGTCAAGGCACCATAGTATGATGTTGATTTTTTCTATCAACTGGGTTTGGGTAGTTGAAGGTGAGATGGTGAGAGTTTTCCAATTCCATCACATAGAGCTATCAGTGTAGATATTTTAGTTCTGTCATCCTTTATAGTTGGAATTGTATCTTGGAGATTTTTTTCTTCCTTTTCAGTTGTATCACTTCCATTGTTCTTGATCTGATATGGAATATATTTATATCTTCCACTATTTTCTCTCTTCTATGTGTATATATTCCATGCTGTTTCTTCAGGTTGGGTGAAATCATTCCCTCTAATTTTTATTTGATGCCCGGGTGCTAGTCACCAACTAGTGGGGATCAGGTACGCCCTTTGGGTATATGGAGAATTGGTCCATGTACCATTTTTAGAAGGTATCTAGGTTAGTTCATTTCAAATAATCTTGGGATTACTCCCCCAAGGGTTTCTGTGTTTAGACTATACACAACCATATAGTCCTTGTTTCAACCCCAATCTGAAGAAGATTGTGACTTATTCCTTAAGAACCACAACATTTTTTCTTTACCTCTTCCCTATATTGTAACTTGTGGAATAATCCTTAATAATATTCATACTAGTCCCATCCTTATTAGTGTACCACTTATAGAGTAATGGAGGGGAAAATAGGATAAAGGGGGAAAACCCTTCTTTTTCCACTTGAGAGTTGGTATGTACAAGTTGTAATAATTTAAATCTAGGATGAGACTTTTAGTATACTTTAGAATGAAAAAATATTAATTTATGGTCAATAAAAAATGTTGCAACATCTAGAATTGGGAGTTCTAAAAATTCCTTAGTAGGTGAAGCATTATCAAGACTCTCCAAGAGATCAAAAAATTTATTTTTCTCTTCAATATCTAAAACAAGAGAAATAAAATTTAAATTAGCTTAAATTTGATCAAAGGTAAATAAAAAACTAATTCTTCCCTGATATTATCAACTCCCCATAAAAATTCATCTTTTTATTATTCGAAATGGAACAATGATCCAGGGAGTATGTTTGGGACAACGATTAGGTAGTCATACTCCTTTAGCCTTTCTTCAGAATAGAATATATTTGATGTAGTGTCTTCCAAGGAAAGATCTAGGATCTCATTAGAGAGATTATTATATTGAGTTAAGGAAAAATCATTAGAATATTCAGGATAGTTTAAATAATTAAAAAGAACATTAAAAATAGATTGATCATCCAAAAGTTTTCCTACTTCACCAATTTTTGTATATCCTATCTCCTTCCAGCCTTTGAAACAATCCTTTGAATGTGAATCTTGAATCTATATCCTTGAATTTAAGGGCATATAAAGATAAATAAATAGGTATCTCTAACTTCTTTTATCTTTTACTAATAATTTTCTATTTTCTCCTAAATTTATTCCAAGAATATTTTCTATAGGTTCTTAGCATTCATTCTTATCCTTTCGATTATTTTTAATCTTACCCAAATATTGTTGATAAATTTTCATGATGTGATGATAATAAACTATTTCATTATAATTATGATCTCAAATTTTTCATTAATACAACCAATGTTGAAAATATACAATATCCTCCTCAAGTTATTGAACTATATCAACTAATAAAAATGAACCAAATTCAATAGTGTTCATCACTATTGTATGATTGGTTTTTTTAGTAGAAAAATTTATGAAAAAATAGAAAAACCACTAAGAAAAACATTTATACCCTAGAAACTATGACTATTTATGAGAACATCCTTATCATGAGGATAGTCACAAATACTTTTAGTGCCTTAGATATAGAACAATGGTTAACCTAAGGGTAGATCTCAAGGAAGTAATATCAAATTCACTAGTGGTTATCTTGGAACTCTTTTTGTGTTTTTGAATATTTTGAAATTAGTAGAAAAACATGGTACTGTGATAAAAATCATAGACATAGTGGGGAACATAGTGATTAAATATTGGGAAAACAAGAAAATAGGGGAAATATAACGAGAAATAAAGAAGGAAGCTTGCAAGAAACAAGATTAGATCCTATCCAATCCACTCATCATCTTTCTATCATTGATCTACAAATTAATTAGATCATTTCCCAACCTCACTCAATGGATTTTTGATCTTCTTGAGTCACTCACCTCTTTCACCTAAAATTATGAACACATATGAATGGAATATATTCTAGTTTATAAAAATTACCCCAAAATGAAGGAATCACCCAACCAAACCTCATAACTCAAGGATATCTTCCTAGATGAGGTGATCCTAATGAGATCCTCAGTCAAAAAACACCTCCCAAAAACTCACTCAAGTGATCTATAAAAATAAATAGATAAGGTTGAAATGGAAATTGTGATGAATACTTCCCATGAGTTATCTTTCTCTTGCATCACTACATACAAAGTCAACATCTTCCAAGAGAAAGAACATAGTGAAAATCAATATAATGTCTGCATCTATGACTAGTATTGAGTTTCACTTCCAAGAACTAGAATTGAAAATTTTCCCTCTAACACTAAAGGTTCGGGATCACAATTTTGAGGGAGAAGAAAAAAAAACATTTTTATTTAAAAAAATATAAAAAATTTAACTGAATGGGAGAAAATAGGGAAGAATAAAATTAATTTTAGATAGGTCCCAGAAATCAGAAAAAATAGGATTTTATCTTATCTCTAGAAATTATAAGAAAAATGTGAGGTGTGATCCTATTATTCAAAAATGAAAATATAAATGCAGTGATATCCTAAACTAATAGGAAGTGAAGTCCACATGGCATGATATCAAGTTATTGTCATCATCTTTTAGTGAACTCCTAGTTAAAGCAACAAACCTCCCATAATGAATCACACTTACCCTTTATTTTTTTGTTTTAAACAATGACCATGATCCCATTACTAGATGTTCCCCACATGGAAATCCAATGGTTGGTGATCACTCAAATCTTGAACCAGTTTCCATGATCTTCATATCCCTTTGATTGCAATCATTTTTTCTTGATTTCTCCCTAAAAGTATGAAAAAAATAAAAATTTGACTTTATGATGATCTTTTATTATTTGATAAATTGTATTTATCTTTATTAGGAACCAAACCTTGATTAATTATTTTTTTGGTCCCAATTGTAGCTTTTAGGCCTAACCTAGATCAATATCCTTTTTTTGGGCCTTGACATATGATGAGACACATATTTCTAATCAGAAATATATGGTAGAATTTGGATATTTTTATACCTTCACGTATATTTAATGTAATTTTATGTAACTAATTATGTAGTGCAAGGAACTTTGCACAACTTCAAAATAGAGGGAGTCACCCTTACATGAGTGTTCCTATGACCTTTACACAGTATTATTCTCCAAACTTATATAGTATTAACTAACGCTTATATAGATCGACCTCCAATTCTCTACCCTTACGTAGGTTTCAAAACCCTTAAATGAGAATTTTTATCCTTGCATATAAACTCATCCATAGATGCTACCCTAACATGCAGAAAATATACCATTACTTCAATTTCATTCTTACCCTTACATGTGGAACATACTAATCCATAAACCTTTACCTGATTTTGAAAGCTCTCAGAGCCATGGTTGGCCTTCAAAAACTTAGTGAGGCTCAGATCCTAGATTTTTGGTGTCGGTTTATTCAATTTTGGTAGTGCATACAACTAGGTCATCTTCTATATAGAGTCATAAACTTTAGCTAGTTCTTTATTAGTGATTGGTTTCATTATTCTTATTCAGAACTAAAATTGTCAGTGGCTTCATTGATTTCCCTCTTCAAGTTTTATGAGGGTCGAGATCTCCGGTTGGTCTTATGAAATGACATTGGTTGAGATCTTAGCACCTCAATTGGTTGTAGATCCTAGGTTAATCAATTTCATGTTCCTTAAATTTTATTTTTCTTTATCCAATGGAATCAACTCAAGATTGGTATTCCTTAGGCCATGCTTCCCCAACTTATGTCATCCTTAGATTAGCTTTGCATGAGCTCAGTTTATCTCTTCTTCCAAACCCACTTCATATCCATAATAGGTTCATGCACATTCTAATGCGTGCATCATTTTCATTCAATTCGATATTTCATTTTTGTGGCTCCTTCCTATTTAGAATTTAGGTCTAGTATATGATTGAGTTTCCATTGACATAAATCCATCTTCAACATAGCTTTTCATATAGCCAATTATTTTCACATTTCAATAAGCCTTGATAGTTTAATTTGTATTCCCATGCTTCAAATTTAGTTTTTCTTCATTCAATTAATCTCAGTTGTAGGTTCAGTTAGATATTAAGGTGATTTTTGTAGGATTTCCTTTTTGGCCAATGTTAATGGTGTAAGGTTGATATGAATTTGGCCTTACAATTACATCATTAGTTTGTAAATTTTGGAATTTGGGTGCATGGTCCCTTTACGAGGTTTGCGGTTGATGCGTCACTTTTCCAAAAAACATCCATATTAAAATCCGTTCACATGGTCATTTGACTATTAATCTATTTTTTTAAAATTTATGAAAAATGATCAACTGTGAGTTTTTCATTATGGTTTCTCCTAAAGGTTTCAATTTTTCTAAATAAGTTATTTTTCAATTTTCACTTGTGGTTTCTCCAACCAAGGCACTTTTAACTTCAGTTATTTTCCAAATTTTCATCCGCGATAGCTAAACAACATAGAATTTAGAATTAATAAAAATAAATAAATTCAAATTAAATTTTGATCACACAAAAATAATCACTACATTTACAACTAAAAAAATTCCACATTTTTTTAATTTAAAATATGTAATTATGGAAGAATTAATTATAAGTACAGTCTTCTAAAACAATATCTTATTGAAAGTCACAAAAAATGTTTATTCTAAAAAATTTAATTTTTTTAAATAAAAATTGATTAATTAATTTCTAAAACCAAAATTTAAATTTACAGAAAATTGATATTTCAATCAAAAGAGAGAATAATAATAGTTTTAAAATATATGAAAATTTAAACCAATAAATTTAATCAATAAAACAATAAAAACAATGAAATTCAGTCAAGATTTTAAAAGAATAACTTGTTAAATAAAATTTGTTCTAGATTCAATGATTCTCTATTATAAGATCAAATTCACATTAAAAACTCATTTATTTCCCCAAAATAAATGTGAAAAACCGTAATAAAATAACACCACATCAAATTACCCCATACTTAATCAATTACACTCCCATGTAATTAAATTAATTTTTTTATTTATTTCTAAAGACTCTTGAATTTCTAAAGGATTGAATAAAAACTATGGGGGGGGGGGGGGGTTGAATCAGTTGTTCACTTTTTATATGTTTCAAAAATTTAGAAACTTAACCCTTGATACCTGTTAAGATTTAATTCCTTATCAACTTTTCGTAAATACTCATGCATTAAAAAGTAGGAAATAAAGTAAAGCACACAAGATTTATAAGGTTTGGCCTTAGTGTGAGAACCTACATCCTTTCCATAGCCACTCCCATGGGTCTATGGAAATCCAATATTATGAAGAAGTGAATACAATTTGTTCCAAATCATGTTGGACACCTTCTATCTCTCGATAAGAAAGATTATGCCGACTCTTGTCAGTTTATAGTGTTTTCTTATAAAAAAATTGATCCTAACAAAAGAATAAAGTCTTTTTTGAAACTGATCCAAAATTGCTCAGTTTGAATCCTTAATATGATTTGGATGGATCTAATTGTCTCAATCTAGTGAGTATGGATCTGATTCTCTCAATATGATGAGCCTGGATCTGATTCTCTAAATATGATGAGTCTGGATCTGATTCTCTCAATACAATGAGTTTGAATTTGATTCTATCAATATAATGAGTTTGGATCCAATTCTCTAAATAGGATGGACTCAATATGATGAAAGCATTCTCAATCTGTAAAAAACAAACTCTACTCAAATGTTTACACCAGTAAAAAAACATTCAGCAGTCTGATCCTCCCCACTAGATCTGTAGTCAGAAATAAATTTTACTTGATTTCTTTAGTGATTTTACTTTATGCTTGTGTGAAAATTCACAATGAATGAATTATATAAGAAAATATTTATAAGCGTCTCTGAAAAAAAAGTGTAGGAAACTTGAAAACTTTACCCTATTCCTCAGATTTCAAAAACTCTGAAAATATCCCTCATTTAAACTTTAATTTTGACTTGTTCAGTCCTCCTTATATTTCTCTGTGATTTATAAAAACATGAATTTCAAGTTTGAAAACTTCAATTCTTCATAAAACTTCTTTAATTTTCTTTTTGAATCCTCTTCATAATCATCTAATTACGATCTATTTTTCTTTATCATCTCATTACAATCTATTTCCTTCTCAACTCATTACAAAATATGTTTCCTTCTTAGCTAATTACGATTTCTATTTCTTTCTCATCTCATTATAAATTAAGTTTCCTTCTCATCTCATTAAAAATTCCGTTTCCTTCTGATCTCATTATGAATTCTATATCCTTCTCAGATTCAGTCAGATAGAATCCTCATTACGATGGAATTATCATTCTAATGGAATTTACCATTAAGATGGATTTTCCCATTATGATGGAAATACCACTATGATGGAATCCACATAATGAAAATCTTAAATTCTTCAAACCACTCCACAATTTCTTTAAAATATTTTATCATGAGAGTTTTCATGATTTTTGAGAACTTTATTATCAGCAAAGCATCGTCTGAATTTGTTTAAAAAGTTTGAAAACTTTCTAAATCTTGAATCTACTATCTTATTTCAAAACTATTTAGTAATAATACAGATTCTTAACTCAAAAAATTCTTTCTAACTCAACAAATTCTTTTTAACTCAATAGCTTCTTTATTTCTCTGATTACGAAAAAGACAATGTTCTGGCAATAAATAATTTCAGCCTCCAATTATTTTGGATATAATGATCTAAATTTGATGCAGATGGATCCGATTATTTTATAAAATTTCAACTTTATAACAAAGCTCATTATGATGGACTGAGTATGATTCTTGAATATTAAAACATTCCTATACAAAAATTTTAGTTGTCAAAAAATAAAAAAATTTGTTAAAACAATTTGTCACAAAGGATCTTCAATCTCCCCCTTCGGATTTGTTGACAAACCTCATTAAAAAAATTCCCAAATCTCAGTATTTTTCATAGCTTTACTTTTATAAACAACTCATGTTTTATAACTTTATCAAAACACAACCTTTATCAAATGATAGTGTCCTGACACCAAAATATTGTATAAAGTAGTTTTTTTGAAGGAATTTCATCCCTCGGTGGAAATTAAATTTTATATCCATATAAAGATAAAATCCCCCTCACTTTTCTCTATTCCTCTAACTTTTCTTTTTCCTATTAATTTTCTTTTTATATTCCCCATTTAATGATAACTACAACTTCAAATTCATTTAAGAAATATAAGTAAAAAATTATTATAATGTAAAATGTTGTTACTTTCTCTCCCTCAATGTCAACATAATCCAAATCACATTTGGGGTATCTTCTTTATGAGGTTTAAGAAGTCATGAGAGGAGGTTGAACATGAAGTTGCATCCTCAATTCCATAAACCTTTCTTTCAACATTGTTTTTTTAAAGATATAAACAATATGATACTTTGTTGAAATGTATTCCAACAAAACATCTCTAGAAACAAATTTCTATTTTATAAAGTGAAACTTTGTATCAATGTGGTTTAATCTTGAATGTTGGATAAGATTTTTAGAAAGATGAATTTCACTCTCCAAATCCTTTTTTTGGTATTTTCAAAATCCACTTTATGGTAAAGTGGGAACCTCACATTCAACAGGATACCACTAATCCACCACCCAGATTATAGAGTACAAAAAAATGATATAGAAAAAACAACCATCCCAAATTTGAAATTCAAAAAACAACCGGACCACATTTCCCATCACCTCAAAACCCTAAATCTAGGGTGGCATGCTACCTTGAGCCTCACCCCCTGATGTTACCACATCGTCGATGAAAACCTAACTAGAGTAGTTTCCATCAAATAAAAACCACATCACCATCATTTCTTATTCTTCATTACCGTCGACACTGACATCTGGCACCACCCATAAACAAACATATTTGGATTCACCTATGCTCAATGTTACTGAACTTTGTTTCTTATTATGCCAACTCACACAACATTCACCCAATAAAAATTTTCCTCTTAAGGTTGATTTTATTTCATTACAATCTCCAGACCAATCGATATTAGTATAACCAAGAAACTTCATCTCACAATTTCTTTTGTATAAAAACCCATGTGAAGTTATTCGTTTGACATATATCAAAACTCTCTTTGATTTCAACATATGTGATTATTTAGGATTAATTTTGTACACGACACACAAAGTTACAACATAAACAATATCAGACCTTGAGGATGTATGATAAAGAATACTTCTTATCATCTTCTGAAATTATTTTTGAATCACACTTATTCCAGATTCATCTTTATTCAACTTTGTGCCTACTGAAATAAGAGTAGAAAATTATTTGTATTTTTCTATCCCAAACCTATTTAACAATTCCCTAGAATACGTTTATTGAGATAAGAAAATGTGTTTTCATTTTTGTGGAACTTGTAAGCCAAGGAAGAAAGTTAATTCTCCCCAAATTGATATTTTAAAATTATTCTTTATTTCCTCAACAAAATCTTTTCAAACATTTTATTACTCACTATAAAAAAATATATCATCCATATAAACAATTAAAATTAGAGTTTTGAATTCAATATATTTCACATATAAGTTGCTATCAACTTTTCATTTAGAAAATTTCAACATTTTGAAACAATTATTAATATTAGAATACCATGTATATAGAGTTTGTTTCAGCCCATAAAAAGATTTATTCAATTTACAATTTTTTTTTCATCCTCATAAAGTATAAACCCACAATGTTGTTCAATGTAAACTTCTTCCTTAATAACACCATTTAAGAAAGTTAACTTTACATCCATCTGATAAACTTTGTAATTCTAATGAGCATCCATGCAAGAAACATTTGAATAGTTTCTAGACTTGAAATGGGTGAAAAGGTTTCATCAAAATCCACATGTTCCACTTGTTCATATCCTTTAAAAACAAGTCTTTCTTTATTTTTTTAAACTTCTCCATGCTAATTTAATTTGTTTATATAAACCCACTTTGTTATGATAACATTTTAATTTGCTGGACATGGACAAAATTCTCATGTTTCATTCTTTTAAATCAAATCCAACTCTTAATACATAACATCCACCAATTCATTGTGTTGAATATCTTGTGAAACTGATTTTAGTTCAACTTTTGAGATAAGTAAAGTTTGATTTTATAAGCTCAACTTCCTTCTGGTATAAACCAGAGCCTTCTGATTCCCAATAATGTATTTAGATTCAACATGTCTTTGTAAGGTAGGAAATTTCAAAGTTTCTTTCTTAGATGAAATTTACTCATAACACGATTCTTCAAACCTTGATAAGGATGTTTTGAATTACTTTCACTATTATTAGAAATATTCATTTTATCCTCCCCAACATTCTCAACAAATTTTTTTAAATAACTTTGATTTTCCATTACATTCACATCATATGACTCTACCAACATTTTTAAATGTTTATTCCAACATTTGTATCTTCTTCCATTTAGTGAGTAGCCTATAAAATTTCCTTCCTCATCTTTCTCATCAAAATTTCCCAAATATAGATTTTTGATTTTGAGGAAACATGGACTTCCAAAAACTTTGAAGTATTTCAAGGAAGGTTTTTTATTACACCATATTTCATAAGTAATCATGTTAGTTTCCGTCCTCAACAAGCATCTATTTTGAACATGTACAACAATAATAACAACTTCTCTCTAATAGAATTTTGAAATATTGTATTCTTCCAACACACTTCTTCCCATTTCCACCAAACTTCTATTATTTATTTTTGCTACTCCATTTATTTTTGTAGTATAGGGAGCACTCTAATGATGTTTGATACCATGATTTCTCATATAAGTTTAAAAATTATTGTTTGTGAATTTGGTACCATTATCTGTTCTTAAATTATTTACAAAAACTTCCATTTATTTCTCAACATATTTTTTAAATAATTTGAACATTTCAATAGCCTCTAACTTGTGATTCATAAAGATGATGTTTATCATCCAAGTGAAATTATCAAAAAAAGTGATAAAGTATAAATATGATTTTGATTAATGATGTCTCATTGACCCATAGAAATTGGAATGAATAATATTAAGTGGTATGGTAGATTGAATCTAAACTCTTTTATGAATTTTGTTAAGCATCTCCCCCTTTTGAAAACTTACAAAAACGTCTTCTTCTCTTCATTTAAATTCTAGAAAGTATTGAATGAAATCATATTTAGAATGTTTGTTCGTACTTTTCTATCTAAGGTTCTTAAGTATTCTATATCACAATTTTTTTTTCATCTTCCACACTCATGTAATAGGAGTTACTGAATTCTTCTTTTTGGAAGAGATTTATAGTAGTTCTTTCTCTTTTTATAATAACTTTTCTATCTTTCACACTTTTGATGATACAAAAATCTTTTCTAAAAACAACTTATTTTCATTTATCAAAAATTTTAATTACACTAAGTAAGTTATGTTTCATCCCACCAAAAAATAAAACTTCCTTATATTTCAACTTTTTGGCTTCAATATCATTCATTTCGTTTCCTCTAATTTTTAAAAAACTATCATTACTAAAAAAAATTCTCCTTAATTATGACTTTCAATATGTTTCAAGATTTTTATATCACCTATCATATGTAATGAAAAACCGCTATCAAGTATCTATGGTTTTTCCTTTTACTTACTTTAAAATATGTCTCAACAACAAAAGATATTTCCTCAACTTTATTCTTTTATTTTCTATAATAAGAAAATTATTCTAGAAGGAGTGTCATATATATTTTAGCCTGATGAACAGCCTGATCACATCTTCCACAAACTTCTTCCCAACATTAAAATCTATTTTTTTTGGAAATTTTCTATCATCTTGAGAATTCAATTTTTCATATTTTTGTAAGATACGAAAGTTACTCATTCTAATTCCACTATTTCTTCCACTTTTCTCAAATATTCTTCTTGGTAGAGAAAAGTTGTGGAGAAAATTATATTCCTTATTCCCATAAATTCCACAACACCAGCAATATCCATCAAATCTTGATTTTCTATTTTAGAATTATCTTTCTTTATGGAAACATTGTTGAAGTTGGAAACATCTTTGAGCTCTAACATACTTAGGATGTAGACCATCTTTTCTTTTAAGGGATTTTTCTAATTTTATAGATTTAATAGGTTTTTCACATCCTTTCTTCACCCAATCTTTCCAAATGCTTTTTCTAGATCCTGAATTATTAAAATAATCAGATGAAACATTATTTTTGGTAAGAGAAGATTTAACCTATTTCTCATATTGAGACTTCTCAGCAAATTTAGAAATCTCATATTTTATTTTTGAAGCTTTGTTTAAGTGTTAATTTATCTTCCTTAAGTTACATTTAGACTCAATAAGTTTTGATTGAAACTCTTTAACCTCTTATTCTTTATCTTCCATCTTCTTACTAGGGTCTTCAATCATCTTTACCTATTCATAAATTCTGAGTTTGTAACTTAAAATCTCCTCAATGTATTCTTCCTCCTACTTGATGATATATTTTATTCAATAAAAAAATTCTTCATAATATTTCTTCATAACTATAATTTGTTTCTGGAGAGTTTTGTTTTTATCAATACATGAAAAAATTTTTGTTCTGAGTTTATACTCTTTATAAGATTCTTCACCACCTTCTTCACTATTTGAGGAATTTTTTTTATTCTCTCAAATTTTTCAATGAATGTTCTAATTTTTTTTAAACTTTAATATTTATAAGAGTTATTATTATTTGAGTCCAATTCAACTTTATTACTCAACATAATTCTATTAATTCTAGTAAAATATTTCTTGTATTTATTGGAAGACTTTTCTTCTTTATCATTTTCCACTTTTTCCATCGAGGGTTTTCATCAGAATAATCTCGATATTATACAACATTATTATTGATGAAATTCATAGAAAAGTGTTTGATTCCACCACACTCAAAACATTTGAGAGGAATTTTACCACCATACTTTCCTCTTCCCCTTCAATAGTTCTTTGATATAAGAGACATGATTTTTTCAATCAAATAATCATCCTCTTTATCTTTGGACTCACTAGGATCTGCATCTTAAACATGTTGTATTTTTATCTTTCCCATATCTTCAAAAAACATTTCATATTTACTATTATTTTAAACATTATATTTATTATTATTTAATAGGTAATAAGAAATTTATGGAATTCATCAATAGATAAATAATACTTATATTCTAAAGAAGAAATTTTAGAATCAAACTTGTTTAGAAAGTTTCTCATAAGTTTATTCACAATTGTAGAATCTTCCAAGACATATCTGAATCCTTTGATATTGCAAAAAATTTTATTTACTCTAGTGAAGTATTCATAAATTATTTCTTCATCTCTTATTCTGATGTCTTCATACTTATTATGCCAGATTTTAAGTTTTGCTTCCTTAAATTTATTATTCCATTTGAAAACAATTTACATCTTGTCTGACATAACTTTTGAAGTATTGAGACCCTTTAATTTTTGATAAACATTATCTGACAAGGACATAAGGATTACATTTGTATCCTTTCCATCAAATTATATAATTCTATTATCAGTAAACATCATAGGATCGTCTTTCTCAATAGGTGGAAAACCAATAATAGTGGCACCAAAAACTTCCAATACATGAGATATGAGGTAAGGAATCATCCAATTTTTCCATACATAATAATTTTTTCCATAAAATGTACGAAATAATCTAATATTAATAGAATTGATATTATCCATGATATGGATTAAACAAGTGAACCTTCTCCTATAATACCAATTTAAGTTATAGAGGATCTAATAACAATTGACAAGGGGGGGGGGTTGAATCAGTTGTTCAGTTTTTATAAGTCTCAAAACTTTTAGAAACATAACCCCTAAAACTTGTTAAGATTTATATCCTTATCAAATTTTAGTAAATAATCATGCATGAAAAATAACGAAGTCAAGTAAAGCACACAATATTTACTAGGTTTTTCCTTATTGTGAGAAACTATATCCTTTCCATATCCACTCCTGTGGGTCTATGAAAATCTATTTTTATGAAGAAGTGAATACAATATGTAGAAACTACTGTTAGATACCTTCTATCTCCTAATAGGAAAGATTATAGATACTCCCATCAGTTTATAATGTTTTATTATAAAAAAATTTAGCCAAAAGATAATAATAAAGACTTTTTTGAAATCGCTCCACAATTGTTCAGTCCGAATCCTCAGTTAAATTTAGCTGGATATGATTTTCTCAATATGATGATTCTAGAGCTGATTCTCTCAATACAATGAGTCTAGATCTGATTCTTTCAATATGATGAGTTTAGATCTGATTCTCTCAATATTATGGGTCTAGATCTGATTCTGTCAATACAGTGATTCTGGATCCGATTCTCTTAATATGATGGACACAATATGATGAATGCATTATCAATATCAAAAACTCAAACTCTTCCCAAATTCTCAAACTGATAAACAAACATTCAACTGTAAGATCCTCATCATGATATCTCTGGTCTGAAATGACTTTCACTTGATTTCCTTATCACTCTGACTTTTCCAATTGCATGAAAAGTCACAATGAATGAATTATCTGAGCAAGTATTTATAGGCGACTCTGAAAAACAAGAGTAGGAAACTTGAAAGCTTTCCCATCTTCCTTATATTTCAAAAACCTAGAAAATATCTCAAATTTAAACTTCAATTTTGAATTTTTCAATCCTCCTTATTTTCTTCTAAGATTTATAAAAAATTGGATTTCAAGTTTTACCACTTAAAATCTTCATAAAACTTCTATAATTTTCTTTTTTAGTCTTATTCGTAATAATCTCATTACGATCTACCTTTCTTTCTCAGTTTATTACAATATGTTTTCTTCTCATCTCATTATGAATTTTGTTTCCTTCTTAGCTCATTAAAAATTATATTTCCTTCTCATCTTATTACGAATTCCATTTCTTCATCAACTCATTAAGAATTTTTTTCCTTCTCAGTTCATTACAAATTATATTTCCTTCTCAGAGTCAGTCCAATGAAATCTTCATTATGATGGAATTCTCATTTTGATGGAATTTCCCATTATGATGGTTTTTACCATCATGTTGGAAATCCCATTATGATGGAATCCCCATATTGAAAATATGAAATTCTTCAAGCCTCTCCATCATTTATTAAAAATATTTTATCATGAAATTTTTCATTATTTGTGAGAACTTTATGATCATAAAATCATCATTTGCCTTTTTTTAGAAAGTATGAAGACTTTCTAACTCTTGAATCCACTATCTTTGTTCAATACTCTTCATAAATAATACAAATTATTCCCTCAAAAAATTATTTCTATCTCATCAACTTATTTATTTTTTTGATCAAGAAAAGGCAATCTTCTAGAAATCAACAATTTCTACCTTCGTTTATTCTAGATCTAATGATTTGAATCCAATGCAGATGGATCCAATTCTTTTAACAACTTTCCACTTTCATACAAAGCTCATTATGATGTACTAGATAAAATTCCTAAATACAAAAACATTCTTATACAAAAAGGTCAGTTGTCAATAAATACAAAAACTTTGTTAAAACAATTTATCACAAAGGTTATTAAACTCCAAATAAAAGTGATAATATTTCCTAGGATCAAATATACACTATAATTAAGAAAAGTTTCAAATCACTCTATTTATTGAAATTGTTATACCTGTTATGAAAATTAATATCACTACCCTATTTAAACCCAAATTCAAATTCTAGTTCTAAGGATGAAGACCAACGAGATCCAAGTAGAATTAAATTTTTAACAAGAAAGACTACCGACTTTCACTATCTCATAGTTTCCTCAAACTAAAGCTTTTTACACTTTATTGGTACAACTCAAAATATTTTCTTATAAATCAGTTGTCCAATTTTTTGTTTAGGTTCAATATTCCCCTCACCATAATGAACACATTTTGACGAATGCACTTTATTTTAATTTTTCCCAAACATGAATTTTTGTGTATAAATATGTGAAGAAGTTAGTAAGATTGGATTTTTTTTATTTACATAACAAACTAAGAAAAAGTTTCTCAAATATTCACCATGGGATCTAAATTTACCATTTTACTCTAGATTCAAAGGACTTATATTAATCCCAATTGATTTGGCTCCTTGAGGTGTTCCATTTCACTAAGGCCGAGATACTAGGTTCAAGTTAAAATTTCAATTTTACTTATAATTACAATTCCACAAGAATATAAAATATCATACTACCCATTTTGGTTTTCAAAAAGTTTTTATATAAAAATAGTGGACAAAATCCTTCAATAATCATGAAATTATAACAATTTAAAACTCAATGGAATTGATCAATTGAGTATGAAATTATCACCTAGTCAGAACACATTGAATTTTTATTTTCCTAACCTAAATAAAAACAAAATTTTATTTATTAACAAGGAGAAATAAATAAAAGTTTACCAAAAGGGAGTTATTTTGAATTTTTTTGGGTGTTTTTGATGTGTATAGAATTGAATCACAATTAAGGCACAGAGAAAGACCCCTCTCCCCCACACTTAAAACTGAGATTTCACCCCAATTTTTAATTCTAAGGTGGTATATATTTTAATTCAAAACACATTTTAAATTCAGTAGTAAATATATTATTTAAGGATTTATAATTATGTTTTAAAACATCACATTCTCCACACATCCTAAAATATATTTTTTTTTGAAAATTTCATGCTTTTGATTTTTATTTTCAGACATAATAATTGAAAAATAATCTCAAATAAATGAATGTTAGACAATTAAAAAAAAATTTGTTTAGGGGTGCTATCCGGGTCAATAATTTGATTAAAATTGGTTTCAATGAATAATATTTCAATAATCCTCACACCTTTATAAGAAATTAGATTTTCTAAATTCAACTTAAATTAATAAGGGGTATCCCCCCACACTAAATTTCTCTAATTATTAATCAAAATATGAGTAAAATAAATATTATAGAATTGAAAGTAGTTTTCCACTAAATGTGGAGTTTTTATCATCTCAGTTAATCCAAATGAACTCTTATATGTCCTTGAGAAACCCTTATGGTTACTCATTCTATGTTATAAAAAATTAATAAAATTAACATTATAATTCATTATTTAATGCTCAAAGTGAAATGAAATCAAAGTTTGAATTAAGGAATTTTATCCCGATGATCCAGGGTTTAGCTCATATTGCCTTGTTTGGTTTTCATATGGAGTCACTACCTCATTATTTTCCTATAATAAAAAATGCACAATTTAAAATAATAATAAAATTTAATTTAAAGATAAAATAAATTGGTAGAATGATAATATTGGGATAACTCCTAAGGGGTTTTGTGGTTAGACTATCCACAGTTGGATAATATGTATTTCAACCCGAATCTGAATGAGGTTTTGCCTTATTCATTTAGAACCACCACATGTTCTTCTTTCCTAATTCAATGAATTGTAATTCATGAAGTAATCCTTGGTAATATTCATATCAGTCTCACTCTTTGTATGTGTACCAATTTTAGAGTAATGGAGGAGAAAATAGTATAAAAGGGATACCCATATTCTTCCTCTTCAAATTTGGTGTACACAAATTGTATTAATTCAAATATAGGATGAGACCTATCTTATGGTTTAGTAACAAAAAATATTTCTTTATGGTCAAAAAATATATGTCGACATCCACTTTTGATCCATTTCACTGCTTCAACACCTCCTATTCAAAATTACTTTCCAAGGTTGAATTTTCAACCAGAATTGGGAGTTCCATAAATTCCCCAGCAGTTGCAGCATTCTCAAGAATCTCCACAAGATCAAAAAATTGAGTTGCCACTTTAATATCTAAAATGGGACAAAAAAAGTTAAATAAAATTAAATTTTGTCAAAGGTAAATAAAAACACTACTTCTTCCATGAAAATTTTAACTCCCTAGAATGATTATCCTTGTTCTCATTCAAGATAGAACAATGATCCTAGAAGTATGTTTGGGTTTGGGGTGATGTAGTCAGCCTCCTCTAGAATTTGTTCAAAACAAATCACATATAATTTAGTGTCTTATAAGGAAATATCTATGATCTCATCATTTGGATTATTTCGTTGAGTCAAGAAAAAATAATTAGAAGAGTGAAATTATTTAAATCATTATAATGAACATTAAAAATAAATTAGTCATCTAAAAGTTGTCTAGATTCATCAATCATAAAATATATCATTCCAACCTTTAAAAACTACATAGAATGTAAATATTGAATCTCTATCCTCGAGTTAAGTTCAATATCAAAATAAAAAGTAGGTAACTTTAACTTATTTTCTCTTATTTTCTCAATTTCTTTTGAGAATGTTTTTCAGAAAGTTATTAGCATGTTTCCTTATCCTCTTGATCCATTTTGGTTTATCCCTAACTTACTGATAAATTTTCATGATTTTATGATAATAAACCATTTCTTCATTAGTAAGCTATAAATGATTTCATTCTTATGACCAATATTGAAATGCTACAATAGTCTCATCAATTTGTTTAACCAGTTCAAATAGTGAAAATGAATAAGAATTATTAGTGTTTGTCACTATTATTTGTTTGATTTTTTTTTGTTTTTCTTGAGTATAAAAATTTAACAAAAAGTGTAAAAACACTGATAAAAATGTTTCTTCTTGAGAAATTATGCTAATTTATGAGTTCATCCTAATCATAGGGATAATAAAAAATACATTTAGTACCATGATATATCATAGGGGCTAACCTAGAGGTTGATCTCAATGAACTAGTGTCGAATTCCCTAATGGTTCTCCTAAATCTATTTTTTTTGTATATATTTTGAAAGTAGTGAAAAAAATATGGAACTATGATAAAAATAATAGAATTAATAGGGAATAGAGTGATGAAATAGTTTAGGAATATGAAAATTGGGTAAAGAGAACAATAAATAGAGAATAATGTTATTAGGAAATGTGACCTAATCCCAATCGATCCACTCATAAAATACTTATCGATGATCTTTAGATATATTATATAATTTCCAAAACTAAATGTATTATTGATCTTCTTAATTCACTCACTTTTCCCACCTAGAAAAATGAAAACCTTTGCATGAAATTTTTTCCAGCCTCCCAAAAATGATGGAATCATCTAGTTGAACCTATTCAGTCAAGGATCTCTTCATGGAAAAAGTGATCCTAATAAGATCCTTAGTTACAAAACATATCCTAGATACTATATCAAGTGATATAATAAAGAAAGGATTTAAGGATGAAGGGGAAAGAGTAATTAGCATTTCCCTTGGGCGATCCAACTCTTACATCACCACTTGCAAAGTCATTTTATGACAAGAGAATGAAGATGACGATGATCAACATGAAGTGTATATTTATGGGTGGTATCAAGTTTCAATTTTGATAACTAGAAATGAAAATTATCCCTTCAACATTTAAGTTTTTATATCATAATATGGAGGTATAATAACAAACAACATTAGTTTTTATAAAATTGGAAAACATGGTAATAGATTGGGAGAAACTGAGGAAGAAGAAAAAGAAATTTTAGTAGGTCCCTCAAATTGGAAGAAATAGGGTTTCCACCCATATATAGGAATTATAAAAACAATGTGAGGAGTTATCCTTTTATTCAAAAGTAAAAAAATATGTGTGGAGACATACTAAACTTACAGGAAATGAAGTCTATGTGGGATACTCTCAGGTGCTTGTCACTAGCTTTTAGTAAAATCCCTGTGAAAGCAACCAACCTCTCAAAAAAAATCACACATACCATTAAATATTTCAACACTAAAAAATGACCATGATCACACACCTGGATGTTCTCCACATTTAAATCCAAAGGGTGGTGATCTCTCAATTCATGAACCATTTTCCTTGATCTCCTTCTCCCTTTGATTACAATCATTTTTTTTACAATCTCTTCAGATAAGATAAAACAATACAAAGTTTACTTTGCGATGATCTTTTCAACTTTATGAAATTGTATTTATCTTTATCAGGAACCCAACCCTGATTTGTTGATTTTTCTATTCCTAGTCATAGCTTTTGGGACTCTCCTAGATTAATATCCTTTTTCTCGACCTGAACATGTGGAAAAAAACATATTTTTAATTAGAAACCTGAGGTATATTTTTAAGATTTTTGGACCTTCATATAGCATCAATGTACCTTGACACAACTAATTATGGAGTGAAATGGACTATTAGGAAACCTCAGAACAAAGGGAGTAACCGATACATATTTATGCATATGACCTTTATACCATCTTCTTCTACACCCTTATATAGTCTTCACTAACCCTTATGTAAACCAACCTCCACTTCCCCACTCTTATATAGGTGTCTCAACCCTTACATGAGAATTTATAACCTCACATTAAAACTCATCTGGTAATGATAACCTTATGTGAAGAATATATACCCTTATCCAAGTTCTATTATTACCTTTACACTAGGAACATACAAATCCATAAATCTTTACACCGATTTGAAATCTCTCAGAGCCATACTTTGACTTTGGAAACTCAGCAAGTATCGACTACTAGATTGTTAGTTTTGGGTTCTTTAGCTATGGTGACACGTGTGGCTAGGTCATATTATTCATGGAAGTATAGGTTTCAGTTATTTCTTCCTTGGTACATAGTTTCATTATTCTTCTTTAGATCTAAAATAGTATATGGATTCATTGATTTCATTCTTCAACTGCAGAAAGGGTTGGGATCTCTAGTTGGTCTTATCAAATAAAATCAGTCAAGATATTGATACCTTAAATATTCATAAATCTTAGGTTAATTGTTACCAACATCCTCAAATTTTATTCTTCTTCATCCATCAACATTGGATCAAGCTCAGTATTCCTTAGTTCATGATTCCTTAGTATGCCTCATCATCAAATCATCTTTGTGAAAGCACTGTTTAGAACTTATTTTAAGCTCATGTCATATCTAGAATATATTTTTAGACACCCAAAAGCATAGAATACTTTTAATTAAATTAGAGATTTTATTCCCATAATTTCTTCCTTTTTATAGTAATGGTCTAGTTCAAGATTAATTTTCCATCAACCTAAATCCATCTTTAACATATCTTGTGTTGGTAGTTATTTTCATATTTTAATAATCCTTGATAGTTTGATTTGATTCCCCATACTTTAAATTCAGTTCTTATTCAATCGAGTAGGCTTGGCCACAAATTTAGTTTGATCTTCAGGTGATGTTTTCAAGATATCATTTTTAGTCGATGGAAAATGATGTGTGGTCGATCTGAATTTGGACTTTTGGTTGAATCATATATTTTTTAATTTTAGAATTTGGGTGCACAGTCTCTTTCCAAGGTTCAATATCGATGCATCAATTTAAAAAAAATATCCATCTTAAAATCCCTTCACATGGTTATTTTATGGTCTATCCAAGAGTTTTTCAAATTTTTGGAAAACAGTATACTATGGTTTTTTCCTTACAGTCTCCCCATAAGTTTTCTATTTTTTTAAACATGCGATTTTTCTCTTTGTACTTGCGATCACTCTGAACCAGGCACATTTTTCTTAATATTTTTTCAATTTTTAATATGTGGTAGCTAAAAAAATGCTTATTTGAGAATTAATAAAAATCAATAAATTCAAATTAATATGCAAAACTAGAAAAATAACCACTGCATTTACAACTAAGGAACTTCCAAATAATATTTTAAATTTTAAATATAGAATTTTAGAAGAATTTATTCTGAGTAACTACTTCAAAAACATTTTCTTATTTAAAATTGAAAAAAATTCTATCCTTAAAAAATTTGAAACATTAAAACATTTACAATTGATCGATTAATTCAAAAAAGCAAAATTTTAATTTACACAAAATTTATATTTTAATCAGGATAAAGTAAAATAAGAGTTATAAAATATATAAAAATTTAATCCAAGAATTCTAATCAATGAATCACTAAAAATAATGAAAATTAATCAATATTTTCAAATAATGGGATATTCAATATATTTTTTTTCCAGATTTATTGATTCTCCATCATAAGCTCAATTTTTCCTTGAAAACTCATTTATTTAACCAAAATAGATATGTAAAACTATAATAAAATAATTCCACATCAGTAGGAACCTATAATAGGATCTTAGGAAATATTCATACAAACTTTACATAGAAGTATTTCATCACTAAGAGAGTAAATATAATATCAATAATTCATTTTCATTAAAACCTACAGTGGTTATAGAAAGATAATGTTAAAATTAAAGTAATGAGTGTGACTGATTTTAATGAATCGATTCTTATTTAAAAATAATATAATAGGTAATGTATATCTAGAGCATAAAAAATGAACCATTGGGTAGATTTCAACTCGATATTAGTCATCAAGTGAATTTCATCACCATATCAACCTTATCATGATTGCATCATCATTATATCTTTTAGATCAATTCCACATTGATCTTGAGTTTCCAATAGAGTTCATTATCATATCACATTTACCATGATTCTTTGTTAAACCCAACCATTAGAAAAACTTTATTTTGATCATAAACGTTGAATTATTTCTAATCTAATGTAAACCATTGATACCAATAGGTGTTGAGATATTTTTTGTGAGAAGTTTTTGAAAGAGTATGGAGTGGATATGATAGTTTTTGTTAGATTCTATTTTCAATCTATAAATCATATTCAAAATCACATTTATTGTGAGGTGAATATTCTTAGAGAAAAATTTAAAAGGTACTTCAACAATTAAACGGTGTTTATATATCATGGAATGAGTTTATGATGCAAGAAGATCGAGTGGTGATGCAAGAGTTACACACAAAAACATAGGTATATCATTTTTAAAGTATATTAAAGAATAAGTTATGTTCCACATATGATGTTCATGTTGAAGCCTGTTGACATCAAGTGATGTTATTTTACAGTAGATGCATCCATTCTTTGGAGATGTAAGAATTGATAATAGGATGGAAAATGGTCTACAAGACCTCATGGCATAGTGTGAGTTTCCATGCCATATAGAATACTCAATCAAGGTTCTCTTTACTATAGGAGGACCACATTATATAAGAGGATGGGTTGATTTTAATTGAATGAAACATCTAGGACCTCTATACTAAAAATCAATTCCCACAACACAGTTAGGAGAATATATAAAGGACTACACCATAGTGAATGGAACACACTGTAGAGGTGATTAGCCTAGATTTTGGTGTATTTTGAAAATTTAATACCTCTATGACACACCTTATATTTCACACCATATATTTTCTGGATGTTGATTGAAAATTACTGGAAACCAATAGTCAAGGCTATAATTCTATAGACCACACCATAGAATCTATTTTACAGGGATAATCTGGGTAGTACGAGTAGGAATTATAACTTGAATTCATATTAAAAATTAGGTGGTTATTTCAACCTATTTTAACTAACAAAATAAATTTAATATTCTATATTTAAATGGGAGATAATCCAAGTGTTATGATTCAAGAAAGGGATTGGAATTTGAAATTCAAATTAAAATTTTAATTTCTTGAATGAGGGTATTTTTTGTAGATTTGATAAGTGTATATTATTGGAGAATAAAAAATCAAGTAGAGATAAAGAATAAGAATAATTTATGGATATGTGATATATAATGAATATTATGTGATTATCCAAAGTATAATAAAGGAGGATTAAGAATACTATTAAAGTGATTGTGTGTATGTGTTTTACATACAAATCATAGAATAAAATTATTCTTTTGTAATTTTGAAGAATAATTTCTACTTATTTATCATTGTAAAAGTATTGAATTTTAACACACTCAACAAAATAGAGGAATTCTATTTGTTTAGAGACTTTTTTTACCCAGTCTTGTATCATTGTAATGTGTGGGATGCACTTATGTTTTGGAAGTACCGATGCGTAGTTGGGATATATGAAAACACATGTTTTAAGGGTAAAACCTACTTTTTGTAACCACATGATGGTTCTAGTCGGTAGTGTGATCCTAGAGGAATCCATATCACACTAAGGACTGGCCTTATAACATTGAGAGGTGAACCTTGTAAATCTATTGTGCTCTCTTCTGTTGGTGTGTTTTTGAGAGTGTTTCAACAATACTCACTACATCTTAATAGGTGGTGAATTTTATTTTTAGATAAATATAAAAAATAACATTGATCAATGATTCACCTCCTCTCAGTGATCCTTCTTTTATCCTAATGTGGTTCTATAAAAAGTATTAGAGCATCGGGTTCCCTTCATTTGTGATTTTATATTTTAAGTTATTTTATTTTTTTAATATCTCTCTCTCCTGATTTGAATAATAAATCACCTATTTGTATAATATACCATGGATAATTTAAATTTAGAGAATGGTAAGGGGATTCCAACTTTTTGTGGGAAAATATATCACATATGGAAATATATGATGATGCCATACCTATTATCTATCAATTATGATGTATTGGATGTCACAACAGATGGGTTCATTCCTAGGGCTGAAGGTGTTTTTATGATAATAAAATGTAAGATAAATTTGTAAAATGATGGTTTTGAAAATAATTCTCTTCTTCCATATCTCTCAGAAATAGAGTTATTGAAAGTAAAAGGACTCAAAATTACTAAAGATATCTAAAAAAAATTCATAATATCTACAAAAGAAAGAACTAAGTGAAGCGAGCTAACTTGTAGTGTTAGAGTCTTATGTTTGAATATATATATATATATATATATATTAATGGTGATGAAACTATTTATAGTTTCTTAACAATGGTGAATGAAGTTGTGAGTTACATCAAAGTATATAGTGTAGAGTTATAAGATTCTAATATTTTTGAAAAGATTTTATATATCTTAATAGATAAGTTTTATTCTAAAGACACTAATTTAGAAGAAAAAGATTCAAGTGATATTTCTATTAATTATTTTCATAGTACCTTAATATATTATTAAATGAGGAAATAAAATTTTGTAAAGGAGAAGGTGAAGGTGGAAAAAGAAATCTCCTTTGAATACAAAAAGTAAGAGAACTTGGAGAGAAAGGTTACATTTTAAGAATAATAATCTTATTTATATTATAATGAATATTTATAGGCAAATTTTGATAAAGTTATATATATTATCTCAAGAAACATTAGAATAGGTAAAGTAAAGTACAAGGAAAATATGTCTATAAAATGTTTTAGGTGTCGAGCTTTTGGACATTATGCTGACTTTTTTTCAAAATATAAAACCAATGAAGATAGTGAAGAGGAATATGATATTCCTAGAGTATTATTAAAGAAGAAACAAAATAATAAAAAGGTTTATTAAAAAAATAATTTTAATAATTTATATATATTTCTTAAAATAAACTACTTGTCAAAAGAAGGTATAAACAATGAAAATGAATATGAAGATGAATTTTACTTAGGTGGTGAAGATGCTAAAAAACTGTTCATTTCTAAAGCCAATAATGAAAATATTTTAGGTGATGAAAGATATTATGAAATTATTTAAGAAGAAGATACTTATATGGAGTACATTATTAATAGAGAATTAAAATAATTCCTCTCTAATATTTCCAAATAGGATAAGGAGATCAAAAAATTATAGATTAATGATAAATATTTTAACAATAATGAATATATCATTACAAAATAAAATTATTTTTTTCATGATAAATTTAAGGTATTAAATAAGTTTATTAATGATTAGAAGACTCTTAAAATCTGGTTGGAACAAATATTGAAGGATAAATAAAAAAGAGTTTTATCATTTACAATAAAAATTGATCAGAATAGTGGTGGATTTAAAGAAGTGAAAATATAATGTTTAGAATTATATTTTAAAATTTATTGAATGATACAATAAGTATAAATATAATGAAGAAAAAAATAAACCATTAAATAAATTTGAAAATAATGTTGAAATGTTTTGTGAAAAATTAGAGGAAGAAACAATTTGTGAAGATCAAGGTTGTTGATAAAATAAGTGATGTTCCAAAATTTGGAAATTCTAGGAGCACCAACTTGAATGAAAAATATACTCTAATAGAGATATCCAAAATATCTAAAAATGGTATTGATATGAATATTAAGGAGTTGGGAGTTCACCAAAATTATATTTCACAAAAAGGAGTTGAAATTTATGTCTCTAAGAAGGGTAAATATAGCTAAAAAAATCTATGAAACATGTTATTTTAAAAATAAAATATTCTTTCTATGGTTATTATTAGTATTTTGGGGCCTTTTGGAATATAAAAAATATGTTTTAGTTCAATCACTAACATCATAATTAGACTAAAATTCATTATAGGCTTGGATTGAGGGGGATTCAGTCCCCTCAATAGAAGGATGTTTAGATACTAGTTAAGAATTTTGGGCAGAGATCGTAGAATAAGTTTTATATTATTTAAGTCTATGAAATGTGTGAACATCATATTCATCATGATAATTATTTTCTTATAATTTTACCAACCCTAAAAATATGAATTTTAGTACTCAAAATCCTCATAAAGAGAAGTATAAAGGAAAAAAGAAGGCCTTAATTATAGAAGTAGAACTTAAAGAATATAAATGAGAAATTGAATGTATCATGGAAAAAATATAACTATATCACATGATAAGATATTTAAAACTCTTTAAAGGTTTTAAAACATGTAAATTTGGATCTATGACCTTTGGTAATGATGGAAATATCAAGATTAAAGGATCTATCTCAAAGGTTTTTTGGAAAATAAAATCTGAAATATAAAAACACTCTTTTTATTGATGTATTGAAACATAATATCCTAAGTCTTTCATAGTTCTGTGATTAAGTAAATTAAGTTGTATTAATAAGGGATGTATTATTTTTAAGGAATATTGAGGATGGAAAAATTGTGACAAAATTACTCTAGTCAAAATGAAACTTATTTCAAGTGGGTGATGCTGGAAACTCATGAAATCTAAGTATGAAAGAAGAAAATGAATTATCTAATCAATGGATTGAACATCTTGTTTAAAAGAATATAAATTTTACCACTCAAGGATACAATTTTCATGATGTTCCTTTATTGAAAATAGAAATACATTAGATGTTATTAATATATCAAGAGGGGAATATTGTTCACTCTTCACACAAGAAGGTGAAGATTCAATCCACTCAACCATTGGATCACATTCATTTAGATGTGTGCTGGCCCATGAGGAAGTAATAAACTAATGAAGATATGTATTTTATCACTTTAATTGATTAATTATCTTATATTACTCATTTTATATTTATGAAACAAAAATTAGAGGCCTTAAAAAATTTTAAATGTTTTCAAAGAAGTTCAATTAAAGAGTGTAGTTTCTCTCTCAGGACAATCCATATAGATAATGGAACTAATTATACAAATGGGAAGTTGGAATCTTATATTAATAATAATGGTAACCAACATGAACTCAATGAACCATAAATATCAAAATTAAATGGTGCGGATAAAAGAAAGAACATGTGTTTGGTGGATATGGCTCGTATAATGTTTGTCGAGTATGATACCTCTTAAACATAGATTTGTACCACATGATAAACCAACCATGATGTCTTATAGGTGATAACTTGAGAATATTTAGGTAACTAAATTGGATCATATAAAACCTATAAGGTTATAAAATTCTTCCACTATCTTTGATACCTTATTTTTATAAACAATCAAAGGTACTTTATGACCAATATGCCTTTGATTTCACATCTTACCCTTATCTATTTGGATCCAAACACTTTCCTTGGCCTTATCAGCATCATTATAAGCCTCAAACTACTTTAGAATATTGATTATAATAGTATTATTCCTAGTTCCTAAATAGAAAATTCATGGGTAAAAATACTCAACAATCATACACACCTCACTATTTCAAAATCCATACAAACCTCAGTAACTAACATGTAATTATCAACTAGTCTGAACAACATTAAAGTAAAAATTGAATCCTAAAATACCATAAAAAGTTTAATTATTTTGAACATTTAGAACGTGATTTTGAAAAAAAATTGGGGGATTTTGATGTTTACAATTAAATAATATCTAATCATAGAGAAATAACCCTCTTCATAATACTTAAAACGCAAAATTTTCCCCAATGTTGAATCCTAATATGAGATAATGTTTTTATTTAAAACAAATTGATAATTAAATAGTTCATAGTATGTTTAATTGGTCTAAATAAAGTTCAACAATTAAAGTTTCCAAAAATATACAATAATTTTTAAAAATATTTTTTTAATAAAGTTCATGCTTTTGATTTTTTTGTAAATAGAAAAAATAATTATCAATTTAGATCATAAAGGTAGCATGATAAGAAATGATTCACAATAACAAAAAGATATTTTATGGGTGAAAGCTAGTTTTGAAATGTATCTCAACTTGATTTACAACTCCCTAGTAATTAGTAAGATAATCACCCAAATAAAAAAATAGAATTATATTTTTTGGTTCAAGAAAAAAAGTGGGATTCTCCAACAATTAATTTCCATCTACATGAAATGAATTTTGAGTAGAAATTAAATGAAAAATTTAAATAAGTATTTTAATGATGATGAATATTTTACATTTTAGTTCAATTGATTATATCCTATCTTTTTTCTATTGAGAAAATTCGCTAATTTCATAATTTAAGTACATAAAATTGTAAAACATATTAACATTAGAGTTTAAATTGTGAAATTCAAAGTGAAATTAAACCGAGTTTGAGTTCAGGAGGGTTTAATCTAGTAGTATTTAATATATTAGCTCATATTGGCCATGAAAGTCAGAATGATTCTACTATGGATCCTCATTTATCATCCATGTGCCTTTTGATAGTCATGTTCCTTATGGATGAACTACTTAGTTATTTAATAAAAAAGGAAAATAAAACACTTTAATAAATAAAATTAAAATATAATTAAGAAAGAAGATAAAATAAAATAAAATATTAGGATAACTCCCAAAGGGGTTTTCTATTTAGACTATCCATAGACGGAAAACCTATGCATCAACCCTAATCTGATGGAGGTTGTGGCTAATTTTATAAGAACTACCAGAGTACATTATTTCCATATTTAGTGATTTGTAACTTATGGATTACTCCTCGTAAAATTTCAAACCATTCCCACTCCTCTTCATTGTAGTACTTTTAAGGCAACAGAAAGGGGAACACGATATAGGGGAACTATCCCTCCTCTTCATTTTGAATGTTAGAGTTTACATGTTGTAAAATTTTGATTATTATATGTGAATTATTCACTAGATCAATCCAATATATTATTTCCTCTTTGAACATAAGAAATGTGTCTCCATCCTCTTTGATAATTTTACTTGACTACATCACCACCTCTTCTTCAACAACTATTCCCATACTTAAATTTTCAGTAAATATTGGGAGTTCTAAAAGTTCCCTAGTAGGTGTAATATCAAGTTCCTATTAAATATATATGAAATAAAAAATATGAATCTTTAAGACCTATAATAGGAGAAAACATTCCAAATCACCTATAATAAAATTAATGTCAAAAAATAATTCAACTTCTTTCATGAAATCAAAATCTCCCTGTAACAATTCGATATGTTTTTCTTGAAGGTTAGGAAGTGAAAATGGGAGTGTGATTGGGTTGAGAGTGTGATATTCAACCTACTACAACCTCTCTTCAAATCAAAATCCCTCAATTTTGGTTATTTTCAAGGTAAATGAAAGGATTCTTTATGCTGGTTTAATCTATTCAAACATTGAAAAATCATTAGAAAATTTAATACAATCAAAATCATTACAATGAATAACAAGGATAAAATGATCATAAAAGAGTTTTACAATATATTAAATTTATATATATCCCATATCCTACAAACCCTTAATTTGTTTTGAAAATGGATCATGGAATTCAAATGATGGGTTAATCGGAATTTTAGACTCAAATATTGGCAGCCCCAACTTCTTTTTTCTTTTCATGCTTATTTTTTATTTTACTCTCAGTTACTTCCCAAAATTTTTTAGTACATTTCTAGGCATTTTCATTACTATTTTGTTCCTCTTGATCCAAGTAATTAGTTTCAAGGAATTTTATAATACTATTAGTAGCTATCAGATCCTTCTTGGTATGTTCATTCCCTTCTTGATCCATTTTTATTTTATTAAATGTTTTTATAAAAAATTTCTTCATTTGGTGATGCACATCCATAGTAGCATTAGATAGATATCTATTTGGTTGATTTTACAACCAAAATTTAAATGTTGTTATATCTTCATAAAGTTATAACACCTATTATTACTCTAACCATGACATTGAATCATAATTGTTAGTGTACATCATTATTTTTTTTCTTTTTTATAGAAGTAAAATTTTAGAAAAAGTGAAAAAACCACTAAAGAAATTTTTTCTTCCCTATAAATGATTATAATTTGGTGATCAAGTCCTTGTAATGAGTATAGTCACAAATTCATATATAATAACCTAGATTAACATAATTGAAAACACAAGGGTTGATCTCAAGGAATCAGTGTCAAATGTCCCAATGATTCTCCCAAAACATTTTTTTGTGTTTTTTATATACTTGAAAATAGGAAATTAAAACATGAAAAAATAGTTATGAAAATCACATATGTATAGAGTAGAATGTAAAAAATTAACATAAAATAGAAATAGGGAAAAAATACAAAAAAAAAAGAAAAATAAATTTAGCAATATTCTGGACTAGATCTAGGCTGATCCACTATTCAACTACCTATCATATATCTCTTGATTGATTAGATCATTTTCTAAAATCACTCAGTGAATTAGCAACCTCTCAAGTCACACACCTCTATCACCCAAAATTATAAACACCTATACACAAAATCTCCTATGATACATAAATATTCACCCCAAATTTAAGGGTCACCCAATCAGATCACTAAAACTAAGAATATCTTCCTGTCCAAAGTGATATTTTTGAGATATCCAATCAAAGAAGCTTCATGATACTATCTCAAGTGATCCAAGAAAATTAGGGGATATAGATAAAGTGGAAAAGAGTAATGAACACTTCCCTTCAGTGGTTTTTCTCTGACATCACCACTTAACCATAATTATTTTCCAAGAGTAAGGAAGAATGATGATGATTGGTGTGAAGTTCTAATCTTGAAGCATCATTAGATATTCACTCTTTGGTCCTAGACTCATGGGTTATCCACTAATATCTTAATGTTTTAGATCACAAAAAAATAATAAAGTAAAACAAAAATTGTTGTATTTATAATGAGAAACAAAATTATACTCAGAGAAACAAGGGATGAGAATATAGAATTATCTCCCATATCTAGGAATCATGAGTCTATTACCATGTTCAGGTATGAGGATTCATAGAGCTCTATCCCTCACAATTATTTG
This sequence comes from Viscum album, assembly GCA_963277665.1. NCBI lineage: Eukaryota > Viridiplantae > Streptophyta > Magnoliopsida > Santalales > Viscaceae > Viscum > Viscum album. The sequence goes on from OY728155.1 coordinate 2,012,792,862, forward strand.
AAAATGAAACAAAATAATGGTGATTAATAATTCTAACAAGTAGTGACAACCACATGGCATGGTTTTAGGTGATCATCAGTAGCTTCTAGTAAATTTATAGTAAGTGTAGTAATTCATTTGTAACAAAATGTGATAGTACCACAAGAAAAAATTTGAGAGAATCTCCAGCTTAGTTTACAACTCTGTGCATTTTCTAGTAACCTCTAAAATATTCATAGTACTTCTTGAAATTTCCATTACATTCCATTTCCTTTTAAGTTACCTTCTTGTATTCAAATTTTAATTAATAATTTTATAGAACCAAATTTAAATTTAATCTGCATGTGATGTGAAAACCCAAAGTATTTTTACTGGAACTTAAATAATAATGTGATTTACATGTGCACTTCATGTAGTATCCTTAACTTCTTTTATTTCATCTAGTATTTTGATTCCTTAATAAGTGTACTGAACTAAACCAAACTTAACAATCAGTAGTCAAAAAATGACCATTCTAATTAATTTAATAAGATCCCATCAAAAAAGAGTTCACAAGATTGTAATTGGATTAACAATAGATCATATCTATCTAGGTCATAAATAGAAACTAAAAACATGGAATTTATAGCCCTATATAATAATCCTAAATGAATTTTCTCTCACTTGACTATTCAATGGATCACATATGTAATGAATCAAGAATGTAGTGTGCATTATTCTTCAACAGTAAACTTGAATCAAAAAAGAATGTGAGAACCAACCTTTATAAACCTAGAAACAATATGAATCAAGTTAGTATGATCATAAAATATAGAATTAAAAATAAATTCATTCATTATTGGGTCAGATTTCTTTGTCATCTTTATTAGCACTCACACCATAAGTTCATCTCTTAAATGAATGATTTATTCAAACTAAAAAATTCCCAAATATCTAAATCCAATCATGACTCAACTTGAGTTGATAATCTCATTATTATTAAGAATTTACCCAATGTGACCACATTTTGAGTTCTTCTTCATCAATGGGCAACAACATATGGGTTTCTAGTGTCAGATTTGAGCTTGTGAGCTCCCAGATCTTGAGCGCTTTGGTTTGGTTCATCCTCTTCAATATCTTATTTGGGTGAGGTTTCCAGGGAGGATCCATCCATGGTAGTAATATAGAATATGGATGAGGCATTGATACTATTGAGGGAAGATAAATCTATGAGGCTGGGGACATGTAATGGCCCAGACCTCTCTAGTCCATTATTTTGTGAAATTTCAGTGTTTGAAGCGTACATGGAGGTCACAGTGACTCATGTCAAGAGTTTGTAAAAAATATAGTTTTTTAAATGGCGAGTCAGGACTGGTAGGTAGATACTCTAGGTCTCAAGGGTGAATCGTGATGGTGATTCAGGACTGATGATTCAGAATGGTGACGTGCACTGGTGACTCACAATGGTGAGTTGCTGATGGTAGGTCGCTAGCGGTGATTCGTCTGATGGTGAATCACCCAATGGTGAGTTGTCCAATGGTGACTCATCCACTGGTGAGTCACCCAATGGTGACTCATCCATTGGTATCTCATCTAATGGTGAGTCTTCTATCAGTAGCTCATTCTAGTAAATCACCGAATGATGACTCACACTGGTATCTTGTCACAGGTATCTCATCCACCGATAGATCACACTAATGACTCATCCATTAGTGATTCATTTTCAACAACTTTTCAAAATTCTAGAATCCTCCAGTTTTTTCCCAGTTTCCCCCCTTAATGTTTCATTTGACATTAAATGAGTTTAATACCATATTTAATGGGTTTTAGAGCCATTTCAAATCGTATTTATCTTATAAAAACCTAAAGCTTCCTTTGACTACCAAACTACATGATCTTAGTAAAGATCCACATTTAATGGATTTAAAAAACATTTTCTCTCATTGATATAGGATCTGGCATTCCTAAAGTTGAGATCCTCTCTTCCTTGTGCACTCCCATTTTATCTTAATGCACCATGAACCCTTCTTCCTCGAGGAGTCGTGCAGTTGTGTTTCACCTTTTTGGATCATATTTTCCTTGGAGTCTTTCCCCACTTGTGCTCCCCCTATTTTAGTGAAATAAAAATGTTCTCATTGTCTGTTCTTCATGGAAGTGATCCTTTCATCTCTCTTTTCTTTGTGTAGCATGTGGGGTGGGTGTATGAATGTATCCATTGTGAAGATTGCAGAATACTATATAAAAAAAGATAATTGAATTAGTTTAAAATCAACACACTAGGTCAGGAAAAGTGACGTATGTTCTTCTTTGTTATCTGATGATGTTTTGAATTGTATAGGCTATATGCGTCTTAAAAATCATGGCCATTTGTGGTCCTTGTTTTCACACATATGATGGCTTATGAATGCTTATGGTTGGTATTCTATTGAATTACTATGTATTTATATGAAATTGATTAACCATGTATATCTGGTTAAATAAATGGATTCCCAAGGATCATATTGTTTCTTTCTGTGGTAACCCCTAAAATAACAAATTGTAATTAAAGAATGAATGAAATGTTACATATGAATATGTTGTGACCTGGGTTTCTATGGTGATACAGTTGTGATCATGGATGTGTGTTGTGGGGTGGTACAAAAGGCATAATGGAATATCAGGTTAAGAGATTGATTGATTTTGGAATGGATAGGTAGTGTTGTGCAGCGGGGCTGTAATCGAGTTTTGTTATGTTGTGTTGCTGGGTGTGATGGGTGTGGTGTGGTTATGCAACAAGGCTGCCAACAATGGTTTTGATGGGTGTACTGTAGTTGTAATGAAATGTGTTGTTGGGTGTGGCTATGAGTTTGGGATTTTCTCTATTGAGAGGATATATTGGGAGGAAAGACTTTGAAGAATGATGATGGTAGTGGTTGGTGTGGGTAATTCACCTGAAGTTTCTCCATGAGTATCATGCCCAAATCTTCACTCCATGTCTCAGGATTGGTTTTGTTATGACACGAATGAGTCTTAAACAGAGAGGAAATATGAAGTGGGTTAAGTTACCATGTTTCTTCTTCTATTGTGTGACTTTTGTTGTGTGCCTTATTGTGTGATATACTTTCTAGTTCCCAAAATAGTGATAGAGAAAATAGATGATAAATAATGTTGAGATGAAATGAGTTGGTTTGGTAAATGAGAGGGATTTTTCAATGAAAAGATAAATTTTGGGTTGCACGGTTAACAAATGTTAAAGCTAAATAATGAAATTAATGGGTGTTGAGAGAAAGATCTTGGTCAAGCAGCTTTAATTTACCAAATTCCGAAGTGACCATTGCTGGCACTAATTGAGGTAACAGTTGTTCTAAATCCCATAAGATGATATTTAATGTTTGGTATCATATATGCATTACATATATTTTTTTCTTTTGATTTCTATGAACACCCCACCCTAATTTAGAATCATGTGCTGAACACCCCCACTATCATGGGGGAGGGTGTCATTCCCAAACATCCTAGTGCGAGGATGGATGGATGGATACCTGATCTTCCCTGCTCCCTCTTCCTGGTGGTGATAGAAAAATATTCTTTGGGTAGATTGTGGTTTGTGAGGACCAGGCGAGTGTGGGAAAGTTGTTTTTTCCTAGGAGTCTTCATTATCATATGTTTTATATTTTCCTAGGTGTCATTTAGATGAGAGGTGTTGTAATTCCTAGGTGTTTTTGGGATGTGATGTGGTTTGAGGAACACATGTTTTTGGGTGGTATGCGATGTTATATGTGGCCCAAGAGTGTGTGGGTGGAATGTTTTGAGCTTCATTTTCCCAGGTGAAGGGACTAGCTGTGAGGACTAGGTGTGTGCGGGTGGGTTGTGACGTGGTTATTTCAAAAGAGGTGGGAGTGCCATGACATTTTCCTTTAGGGTGTGAGAGAGTCTAATTAGCAAGAAAGTGGTGTGGGGTACCCTATCCTTGGCATGATTACTATATTAATTTACTTTACTTATGTTATTTGGTGAGAATTACTTGGTGATATGTGGATGGTTAGTATGCCTTACTTGGTTATGTTCATTCTGATGTTTTATCACAGTAGAATTAGTATGATTCTCTCACTTATACATGAGAGACTTTGGTTTTTCCTACTGAGTATACTTGTATGCTCACCCTATGTATATAAAAATATTTCCAGGTTTCTAGGAGGACTACGTGGACCATACTAGGCATTAATAACTTAGACTTTGGGATAATTGTTGCATCGCTCGTTAGATTTTATTTTTTTACTTTCCTTGGAGTTTTATTGTATTTATAACAGTTTTATTTCTAAATATGCATGTGGTATTGATTTTTGATATTTTTTATATATGTCATGGATTTTTTTGAGGTTTCTACGTCTTATCTCCCGATCTTGTTTTCTTACAAAGGGTAATTCCTCCTATATTGTGATATATTTTTACCCTTGGTGCTAGTAGCCACACTAGGGCCTACTAGAGGTGGGTCTCGGGGGTCATTATCTCCCTTTATTCATTTCCATCTCAGGAGGGGCATTTTAGGAGGGAGGGGGTCATGACAGAATGATATTATAGGAGATGGTTGAGAGATAGAATGGAGTTTGGAGTTAGGAATGGTGAGGATTTCATGGGTTGTTAGGGAAACCATGTTGGGTAATTTTGGTGTGTGGGATAGTCCATGGAATAATAGATAGGACATGGTATTTTATCCCCCCCATGATCTAAGGACTCTAAGCCTACAGAACGACTAAGTGAGGTTACACTATTTGTAGGGTAAAGACCCTTGGAAAGGTACATGCATCATAATTAATTGTGTTTTTGTCTAAATTGGGTTGTTTTGGGGAATTTGAAATGGATAATAAATGAGTTAAATGAGTTTAAAATAAATCTTAAATAAAAATTCCATACTACCTAGGCTTAGTAATTTTTTGTTTACCTTTTTTAGCTATAACACCTGGTCATTCTCTGCGTTTGGCCCATGTAGTTAAGGATCAGCAGGCTAACCTAGTTGATCGGTGGAGGGTTGATCCAGTGGAGGAGGATGACCAGTGGCATAGGATGTTACATACTTTCTAGTGGAAGACCTTGGGAAAGTATGAAGGTAGTGTTTTAGACACAGAGATGGAGAGCTAACTTGAGGATCATAAGATCACCTTTAGTTTGATCTGGGATCTGTTAGAGTACTGGGTTCCCTTTGTGGTGATCTAGATGTGGGGATATACGCATTAGTGGAGGATGTGGTACCTAGGGTAGAAGAACGAGTCTAACATTTTTTTGGTTGATTTCGAGAAGGAGTTCTGAGCACAATTCCTTTCATCGATCATGAAGGCTGAGAAGAGGCAGAAGTTAGTCTCCCTCTAATAGGGGAGTAAATCGGTATAAGAGCAGGGGATTAAGTTCAAGGATCGCCTTCTTTTTTCCCAGATCTCTTTCTGGATGAGGAGTATCATGTGATTCGTCTAGAGGAGCCACTTTTTTACTTCTGTCAAGTATGCAGTTACTCACATTACATTTCCAATGTACTTCGAGGCCCAAAAGAAGGTGGAGATAATTAAGTAGATGTACTCACAAGGAGGTCTAACGTGAGAGGGGAGAGGGTAGAGTTATTTGAGAGGTAGGGTTGTAAGTAGAAGATATCATGTGCTAGGAACTTCAAGGTTTTGACTGACATGGAAGCAACATCAGAAGTTTCCCTTCCGGCCTTCTAGTTCCAGTAGTTCCCGTGGACCTCCTATGGTTTGGGACCAATGTGTTACTCCTATGAAGTATGTGTAAATTTTTAGAACTACTGACTAGTGGCTATTTTATCTCAGTTTGTTAGAGATGGGAAGGTTCTATACCATCCTCAACAATAGTTGTCGGTTAGGTCGTTTCAGCAGCAGGGACAACATGATCATGCTCCACCAAGGGGAGATAGAGTAGATAGAGTCTGAACCCAGGGTTTTCCTTAGGGACCTCGACCTAGGCATGGTCATAGAGGTGATCATCAGTAGAGGAGTAGAGGAGATGGTCATGGTCAGTTTCACACTGTAGAAGTACCAGTTCTAGTAGGGATAGAGATCATTGGAGGTACGATCAACTTATTTAGTAAAATTTATTGTGATTTATTTGATTTAGGAGCTTCACAATGCAATTTTGTGCTCAGTGTAGACCATGCTCTGGGACTTGATATAGAGAGACTTCCTGTGCCCCTAGTTTTGAGTACACCAGTCAGAGGTTAGACTAACTTGTTTGATGTGTTCCGGGGATGTAGACTAATGATCAGACCACATCAGTCCCATGGGTATCTCTTCTTTCTACTGATGAAACCATATGATTTAATTCTCAAAATCAGCTATTTTTATTCTATTAATTCCATTATTGATTGATTCTAGAGAATATTTGTGTTTTTAGACATGGATGACTGGCGTGTGGCTTTCGTTGGTGAGCAACGTTTTCAGACGGGAAGTCAAAGTGCGAAGCCTCTTCGTTTATTATTGGCCGAGATATCAGTAGGATTAGTGGATTCTGAGAAGGTAGATATTTCTAGAGTTTTTGGCGAGTTCTCAGATGTTTTCTATGAGGAGGTTGTGACTCTACCCCCAAATTTATGTTGAGTTTAGGATAGGCTTACAACCTGGTAATTTTCTAATTTCAATGGCCCCTTATCGGTTGATAGATTTTGAGTTTCGAGAGTTGAGGATTCAGATTGATGACCTAATGAAGATGGGATTCATCTGAACTAGTGTGTACTTGTGGGGTTCTCTAAAGTTGTTTACAAATAAGGAATATGGTGTTAAGAGGTGGTACTAGAGGTTGAATCAGGTGACTATTAAGAACTGTTACCCTCTTCCGAGGATAGAGGATATTTTCAACTTAGTTTGAGGAGAATCTTGGTTTCTAAGATTGATTTATGGTCTAGATATCACCAGTTGAGGGTGAAGGGGGGGGGGTGATATCCTGAAGACTACTTTCAGATGAAGGTATGGGCACTTGGAGTTTATAGTCATGCCTTTCAGTGTTACAAACGCACCATCCATGTTCATGGGGATTATGAACTCCAACTTCTGTGACTTACTAGACTGGTTCATCGTCATATTAATCGATGAAATATTGATCTACTCAAAGTCATAGGAGGAGCATATTGAGCATATCAGGATAGTTTTGCAGGTCCTTTGATTCCACTAGCTCTATGGAAGGCTATCCAAGTGCAAGTTCTGTACATGAGAGGTGCATTTACTTGTACATATGGTGTCACAACAGGGTGTATAAGTGGACCCATCAAAGGTAAAGGTAGTTAAATCTCAGGAAGCACCCAATAATGTTGTAGAGGTTCACAGTTTTCTATTTATAGTAGTCTATTACTGAATATTTGTACCCAATTTATCTCAAGTTATAGCTTCATTGATAGCTCTAACTAGAAAGGACTAGACTTTCGTGTGGAGTGAGTAGTGTGAGGATACATGTATCTATCTGAAGGGAAAGTTGGTTAATACTCTAGTGCTCTAGTTTCCAAAGGATGGGGTGGTTTTCAAGGTGTTTTTTAATGATTCCCATATAGGATTGGGATGCATGATGATACAGCAGTAAGGAGTTATCTCTTATGGGTCTAGGAAGTTATGTCCCCAAAAATGTAACTATTCCACCCATGATTTGGAGTTGGCAGTGGTTGGGTTTTTGCTGAAGCTGTAGTGGTATTACCTCATTGGGGAGTTATTTGTGGTATTCATAGATCACACGAGTTTGAGGTGTATCTTTTCCCAGTGAGATCTGTGACAGTGGAGGTGGATGGAGTTTCTTTAGGACTATGATTTTAAGATCTTATAAACCTCTGGGAAGGGGAATGTCGTGGCCAATAACTTGAGTAGGAAGTCACAAAATGATGTGGTTAAGGAATATGAAGATGCTTGGAAGGTGATGGAGGAGTTTTATGTCTTTCAATTAGACGAAAGAATGGACGATAGTAGAGGCTGTTTGTTTTAGATGACGGTGAAATATTCTCTGATACAACAGATGGAGGAGTCTCAATGGGGAGACTCAAAGGTAGAGGTGATGCATGATCGTGTTGACCATGGAGATGATCTGGAGGGATGGTTGGGGGATGTTCAAAATTGGATATTGTTCCATGAGAGGATACTTGTTCTAGTGGCCTTGCACGAGGGATTACTCCATGAGTTTCATATATTACCTTTAGCGGTGCACCCAAGATTTTCCAAGATATACAGTGACTTGAGGAAGCATTTTTGGTGTCCTAGGATAAAATGGGAAGTAGAAGAGTTTATGGAGAAGTGTTTAGTGTTCTAGTAGGTGAAGGTTAAGTACCGTATTCTCGGTGGTTTTTTGTAGCCTTTAGATGTCCCTGAGTGAAATTAGGATGACATATCAATGAATTTTTTCATATGTTTTCTTAGAGATCACATAGTTTACATTGCTAACTGGGTAGTAGTGTATCGACTAAAGAAGTCAGCTCACTTCTCAGTGATCAAGGAGTCAAGTAAAGTGGATTCCTTGGAAAAGAGGTATGCTGATGAGGTGGTGCGATTTCACAAAGGTGTAAGATCCATTATCTTGGATCTGGATACATGGTTTACCTTCTGAGTCTTTAGAGGATTGAAGCATTCTTTTGGAACTCAGTTATTCCTCAACACTACCTTCCACCCTTAGATAGATGGTTATGAATAATAGACTATCCAGAATCCAGAAGACATGTTTCGGGTATGTGTCTTGGATTTTGGAGGATCTTGGGTATGAAACTTTCCATTTGTAGAGTTTTCTTACAATAATAGCCATCACTCCTCTATTGGCATGTTTATGTTTTAATCCTTATATAGAAGACCGTGCCATTCACCTTTGTGCTGGATAGAGGTTGGGGAGACAACTGTTCTTGGCCCCGTGGTTGTGGAGAACATGGTAGAGAAGTTTTATCTTGTTCTTGAGAGGATGAGAGCGTAATAGGACCGGTAGAAGTTGTATACTGATTGTAGGAGAAGGCCCTTGGAGTTCGGGGTTGGGGACCATGTGTTCTGGAAGGTTTCACATTGATGTGGGAAGCATATGTTTGGTAGAGGGAGTAATATTTATCCCAGGTTCTTCAGACCCTTTAAAGTGTTCGGGAGAGTGGGAAAGGTGGCATATTAGTTGGATCTTCTACCACAGTTGGAGAGGATCCATGAATTCTTCCATGTCTCCCAACTTCATCAGTATCTTCACAATGAATCCCATGTTATTGACTGGGGAGAGCTAGATATTGAAGATGACTCAATGTATGTGGAGTAGCTAGTAGAGATCTAGGATCATCGGGAGAAGGCACTATGTGGATGGAACAATCCTTTGGTTTGCATGTTGTGCAGGCATGGTGGCCTAGAGGAGAGTACTTGGGAGTGGGAAGCACAAATGTAATCCCAGTACGAAGATTGTTTTTTGAGTTTTTCCATGTTATGTTTTTCTTTGAAATGTGATATTACAACCTTGTTTACTATGAAATGAGTTGTTTCATTGTTCCATAATATGTGTTGAATTCTTGACATGTGGGGACAAGGAGTACCTGATTCCTAATCAGGATGCATTAATTGAGGTGGTATTAAACCAGTGCGAGTGAGTCAGTGTTTCCCACAACGAATAATATCTTGACTTGGAGGATTGAATTTCCTGGTTCACATGTACAGAAAATGTGGTTGTTGTTCTTGTGTGGTGTGTCTTCTAGTTGGTTGAGTTATTAGATGATGGAGGATGTGTTCTTGGATTTTGAGGTATCACTCCAGTTTTCAAACAACATAAGGTGGTTTATCGTTGAACTTTGATGTGTTTGGTTGTTAGTGGTGCTCTAAGTGTAGTGAGGTCTTTGAGAGGTATCTCATAGGGTGGTTATTTGGACCCCTATTTTCCATTGTGGTTTGGTTTTGAATTCTTGAGGGTGAGAATATTTTGATAGGTATCTTATGTAATGGCTCAGACCACTCTGGTCTATTACTTTTTGAAATTTCTATGTTTGAAGTGTTCAGGGAGGTCACAGTGACTCATTTCAAGAGTTTTTCGAAAATTCAGCTTTTACAATGGTGAGTCAGGACTGGTTGGTGGTAAAGGTAGGTCACAATGGTGACTCAGGATGGTGAGTCAATACTGGTGAGTCAAGACTAGTGAGTCAGAATGGTGACTCACACTGATGACTCACAATGATGAGTCACTGACGGTAGGTCACTAACGGCGAGTCGTTCGACAGTGTATCCCCCAATGGTGAGTTATCCAATGATGAATCATCCACCAGTGATTCATTCAATAATGAATCATCAATGGGTATCTCGTTTAAATGTGAGTATTCCATTGGTAGATCATTCTAGTAGCTCGCCGAAGGGTGAATCGCACCGGTAGCTCATCCACCTGTAGCTCATACCGGTGACTCGTCCACTAGTGACTCCTTTTCAAAAGTTTTTCAAAATTATAGAATCCTCCATTTTTTTTCTAGTTTCTCCCCTTAATGTTTTATTTTATGTTAAATGAGTTTAATACCATATTTAATTGTTTTTTGAGCCATTTTAAATGGTATCTATCTTCTAAAAACCTGAAGCTTCATTTGACTTCCAAATCGCATGGTCTTTGTCAAAACCCACCTTTAATGGATTTAAAAAATTGTTTCTCCCATTGATATAGGATATAGCCTTCCTAAATCATAGATAATCTATTCCTTATGTGCTCTCATTTTCTATTGGTGCACCCCGAACCCTTATTCCCGGAGGATCCATACGGATGTGTTTCACCTTTTTGGATTTTGTTTTCCTTAGATTCTTTTCTTTCCTATGAACCACTTATTTTAGCATAATAAGGAAGTGATCATCATCTGTTCTTAAAGGTAGGAATCCCTTCATATCTCTTTTATTTGTGTATCATGCGGGGTGGGTGTATGAATGTCTCCCTTGTGGAGATATAAGAATATAAAATAAATAAAGATAATTGAATCGGTTTAAAATCAACACCCAGGGCTAAGAAAAGTGACTTGTGTTCTGGTTTTTATCTGTTGATGTTGTGAATTGTATGGGCTATATACCTAATGAAAATCTTGGCCATTGGTGGTATTTTTTTGTAAAACTGCAGTGTATTGTGAATGATTATGGTTGGTCTTCTGTTGAACGACTGTGTATTTATATGAAATTGATTAACCACATATATATAGTTAAATAAATGGATTATTGGGATCATAATGTTTCCTTATGTGGTAACCCCTAAAATAAAAAGTGGAATTAAAGAACGAATGAATTGTTAAATATGAATATGTTGTTCCCTGGATTTCTGTGGTGATACGGTTATGAGAATAGATGCGTGTTTTGGGGTGGTTCAGAAGGCGTAATGGAATATCAGGTTGAGAGATTGATTGATTGTGGAATGGATGTGCAGTGTTGTACAGTGGGGCTGTGATCAGGTTGTGCTATGTTGTGTTGCTGGATGTGATGGGTGTGGTTTGGTTACGAAGTAAAGATTCCAATAACGGTTATGATGGGTGTGATGTAGTTGTAATTAGATGTGTTGTTGGGTGTGGCTGTGAGTTGGGTATTTTATCTGTTGAGAGGATAGATTGGGCATAATGAATTTGGAGAATGATGATGGTAGTGGTTGGTATGGTTAATTCACATAAATTTTCTCCATGAGTAGCATGCACAAAGCTTCACTCAGTGTCTTGGGATAGTTTTTTTATGAAATTAATGGGTGTTAAACAGAGCATAAATATGAAGTGGGTTAATTTATTATGGTTCTTCTTCCACTGTGTAACTTTTTCTATATACCTTGTTGTGTACTATACTTGGTAGTTTCTACGATAGTGATGGAGAAAATAAATACTTAATAATGTTGAGATGGATTGATTTGGTTTGGTAAATGGTAAGGAGTTTGTTAATGAAATGTTAAATGATGGGTTGCACAGTTAACAATGGTTAAAGCTAAATAATAAAATGAATGGGTTTTGAGAGTATGGGATTTGTGAAGCTACTTTATTTTACCAACTTTCGAAGTGATAGTTTCTCATGCTAATTGAGGTAGTAGTTTTTGTGAATCCCATAATTTGGGCATGAGTTTTTGGTATCATATATGTATTACATGTATTTTCCTTGTGATTTATATGCACACCCCACCCTAGTTGAGCACCATGTGCCGAACACCCCCATTGTCATGGAGGAGGGTGCCTTTACCAAATATCCCGATGGAAGGATGGATGGATCGACACCAACTCTTACCTACTCCCTCTTCTAGGAGGTTATACCCCAAGATTCTTTGGGCAGGTTTTGGTTTTTGAGGACTAGGTGTGTGTGTGTGTGAGTTATTTTTTCCCAGGTGTCATTGGAATGAGATATGCTGTGTTTTCTTAGGTGTCTTTGGGATGAGAGGTGTTGTAATTAACAAGTGTTTTTAAAATGTGATGTGGTATGAGGACCATGTGTCTATAAGTGGGATGTGATGTGATATGTAGCCCATGTTTGGGTGGGAAGGATGTGATGAACTTAATTTTCCCAGGTGATGGGACTAGCTGTGAGGCCCAGGTGTGTGCGTGTAAGTTATGATGTAGTTCTTTCAGAATAAGTGGGAGCGCCAGGACATTTTCCATTAGGGTGTGATAGTATCTAATCAGTAGGAAAGTGGTGTGGGGTACCCTATCATCGATGTTATTACTATATTACATTACTTGACTTGTGTTATTTGGTGATCATTCCTTGGTGAGGTGGGGATGGTTAGTATGCCTTGATAGCTACTATTGGTTCTATTGTTTTCTCATGGGATAATTAGTATACTTATCTAACTTGTCTATGAGAGAATTTAGTTTTTCCTATTGAGTATACTTTTATGCTCACCCTACATATATAAAAATATTTTTTGTTTTCTAGGAGGACTACATGGACCGTGCTGGGTATTACTAGCTCGGACTTTGGGATAGTTGTTGTGTCATTGCTTAGCTTTTCTTTTGGTACTTAACTTGGATTTTTGTTGAATTTGTAATAGTTTTATTTCTAAAAATGCATGTGGGATGGATTTTGGACTTATTTTATATATATCTTGGAGTTGTTTTGAGGTTGATAAATCTTATCTCCTGATCTTGTTTTCTTATAAAGGGTAATGCCTCTCATATTGTGAGATCTTTGTACCCTTGATGTTTGTCGCCATCTCGGGGCCTACTGAAGGCGGGACTCGAGGGTCATTATCTCCCTTTATTAATTGATATCTCAAGAGGGTAATTTTTTAAGGGAGGGGGCCATGTCATGATAGATAAGGATTGGCTATGGTCAGAGGTTTTGGGTGGCCACAATAGCATAATAGAGGATATGTGGAAAGTGGAATGGTAGCAAAGTAGGGGAATGAATATAAAACCTTGAAATTTTAAAAAGAATACTATGTTTGATAGAATATATGACACACAACACTAAGACTAAAACATGAAATATTTTTATTTAAATATGAATATTATAACCTATCTATTAAATTAGCGATTATGAATATGAAATAAATACTTAATTTTTAATGAAGAAACTTTATACTTCAAAAATACATTTCCTTCAAAAATATTTTTTCATTGTTTTTTGTGAGAAAATATTATAATTCATTTATGGAACTTATAGAAAATTTATTAATAAAATAAAATTAATTTTCTAAATAAATATATAAAAATTAACTTTGGGTGATTTTTTTAGGATTTTTCTGAAATGATTGATGTTTTAGTGAATAGTGAAAATTACCGATTTTTCAAATATTTTCATTTTTCTTCATTAAATAAAATAATTTAAAAGTATGATTATATGTTAGATTTGGTATTAAAGTAAAAAAAGAACCATTTTATTTATAATTATATAATTAATTTCATGTGGATATTTTTTTTATGATTTTGGTATAAGTTTATTTTTAAGGTTAAAAATGTGGTTTTCTACAAACTGGTTTTATGTTCATAAAGTCTCTCTTGATTATTTAATTAAACTAACCCCTAGTAAGGAATGATTTAAATGAAATTTTAATGTTATATATATATGTAAATTCAAATTAATATAATGATGATTTCTAGTCATAGAGTTAATATATTTATTTATATAGGTACAACTACCAACGATAACTCACACACACTATAAGAAATTGAAAATAAACCCACTGGTCTATGAACTCGACCCCATGACCATTACCCAAACACCAATTCACCATCACCAACCCATCCAATCATTTGGGGATTCATATAGTTAATATAATATCATCTATTTCCTGAAAAATGCATTTTCTAGAAAATAAATAACTTTTCATCACATTTTTTATGTTTAATTTTAAATTAAATTCTGACAATGTCATGAATTTAATTGGATAAAATGGATTCCATTTTTTTAAGAATTGTATTTAATATCAATTAATAATTTAAAATTATTTTTTTGGTCATAATGAATAGTAAAAATAATAAAAAACTATTACCACGATTAAAGTTAAAATGTGGTTTTATGAGTTACATGTTGTAATATCCTAGATATTAAGAGAGGTTTAGATTCTTTTAATTACTATTTAAACCTATTTTTTTACTATAATAAAAGTTATAAGACTTAAGGATGGTATTGTGAGTGGTTGGGTCTTTTTCGGAGCTCAGAGCTCTGATTTTTGGGAGAAACATGTGAGGTGAAAAGTTAGCACATGATTAGTGCTAACCATGTACCTTAACTATACGTGCCCTAGAGGGAAGCACATGATTTTTAAAACCATGAAAACTAGACCATATGATAGTGTGATTTTGTTTATGTAGGTTTTAGACATTATCTACATGGAATTCGTATGGTTTGAAGAACCGTGCATCTAGCCGTGTAGGGGGGGGGGGGTGTGCCACCCTTGGTAGTTAGTGTGCACGATTGGTACATAGTTTATCCAACTATGCACCAAACTGTGCACATTTGAAAAATGGGTGAAATTACCATTTTCCAACCTATATTTAAGTTAATTTTATCCCTATTACTCCTTTATTTCTCTCATGTATAACCACTCTCCCCTCATATTTGAAACCACATATCCTCATCCTAGGTGTTTTGGTATCTCCTTCGTTTTAACTCAGAATCAAGTATCATTCATTAATTTAGGTTAGTATCAGTAAGATCCTAAATCCGATTCCTTAATTTATTTGTTTCCTTCGTCACATGGGATGCCAAATTCAAGTGAGCTAATATGCCCTATTTTCAATGTATTCGTTTATTTCTATGATTTATTTCATTTGAGCCAAGTTATTGGAATGGTAACATACAAGGAGTCTACTAACCATCTAAAGTAGGTGATTTATAACTTTTCCATATTAGTATTGATGTTTATAGTTATTTTCATAGTTCCACATGAAAAACCCCCATGCAATGCTTTTAAAATGTGTAATACCTTAAATTAAATGCTGTAATTTTTTTGACAATCTATTTCTCCCTTTGACATGGTTGGAGGTCACTAACCTCAACCCGAACAACTCCTTGAGGTAGTTTAATTTAAATTTCTATGACTATTCCACCCCTTGGGGTGTGTTGATCTTACCAAACATGAGTGGAAGTTGTATAATAATTGAATTGGGATGTTAAAGGTTGAATACCCCTTGGTCTGTGTTGATTTATAAGTGGAATGGAATAAATGGATATTTTAAATGAGATGGATGATCTCCTGGCTTATGAATATTAATGTAAATGGTTATTAAGGTTTAATGGACCCTAACATTGACCCTATATTAATCACTTTTGAGTAAATTGATTAATAAAATGAATGTGATGAATTAAATTGATAAGGGAATGGGCACTAACATGACCCCTTGATCCCTTATATAAATGTTCAATAGTGGATACCTTGGTTTGGAACTGACATTGAGGTATAGAATCAATTATTCATTTACATACTATTTCTTAGATTATTACCTTTGATCCATATTAATTATACCACCTTGTATTTATTCCATGGGTTCCATATAAGTCTCTACCAAGTACCATCGAAGATGGTCCTCAAACACGATGAGGACACCTCGACCATGGGCCTTAGGTTCCTGGACCATATAGGTCTACATTATACTAAATCTCCCATGGATGAACACCTTGTAATTAAAGAGGAATCCTTGGTCAATGGACTTGGGTCTAGAATCATGGAGGTATGATACTTGATACATTCAACGTATACCATAGATGATGCTTTTCTTTGATATAAAATTGTTTTTCATTCATATATTTATTTTGAAATAGCTTGTGTGGGTTGATCGATATTGTTTTACATTATCATTTACAACCTTTTTCATGTTATACCATCACACTGATATAACTTATATGCACTAACTGGATTTTTTATAGACACCAGTGGTGGTGATCTATGAGTTTATCTCGCAACTTGTTCGAGTTACCGATTGGTACCTGTAATGGCTTCTTGGATGCAGGTAGGAAAAAGGGTAAGTACCCCAATTTGGATGATTGATTTTATATACTAGGATAGTGTGTGGGAGAAGAGGAACAAATTTATTCTCATGATGCTATTGGAGATAGATTTTGGGTATTTCATTCGTTCTTTTGTAAAGCATGTTGTATATGCGTGTTTCTATGTTCCCCTTAATCCATTTTTTGTATAGCATGAAATGATCATCATTTTTTATATTATATTGGATATAGTTCATCCTTTGTTTATGCCAGTGTTTTTATGGTATGTGATACTGTCCTGGTTATTATTATTATTATGAATGTTATGCTTCTACTATTGTATTTTCATACTTTTTTTTCTGTTATCTATCATTGTGCTCCACTCTAACATGAGTGTATAATCACCCAACCACACCATCATAGATCCTTTATAATAGTTGAAATTCTCTAGTGTATTTGTAGGAATTCTTGGGGCCATGTGGTCAACCTGGTCTAGTTACTTATGAGTGAACTGGGTTCTGGATGTCACAAAGTGGTATCAGAGCACTTTTTAATTTTTTATACTATTCGGGTTATTTGATTGAGGCTAGGAAAATTTCAGAATTTGGTAATGAGTCTATTCATGAGATTAGCTAACCCTTGTATAAAGAAAAAAAATTACCTAGGATGAGACATATTGTTCTGGATTGTGCCTATTATAGTTTTATTGATTTGACCATTGGGTGATAAACATGATTTATTGTATTTATTATTATTATTATTCTAGATTCTCTTTTACCCTTTTCCTGATAATGAAAGGAATTATTGTCCCATGCATCATTATTGGAACATGAGGATTTATATTTCATGTATTTTTAATTCCATGTTTATATTACTACGTTCATTATTTCATCATTTCATATATTCCATGAGTGTTATATCTGTTGTTGACTAACATTTCTATAGGATGAATGGGACACATAATTGGTTATTAAGATGTATTCCTAAAAAAAGTGTTTCCCACCTAGATTGAGGGTTTCAACTTTATTAACCAATTAGGACATGTTTGAGCCATGTATCTCGAGTTATATGGATTTAAATGTTATATTATTTTGATTAAATGAATTCCAATTCTAATTTATAAGACTTAAACTTCTATAAATTGGGAATGAATATTCATCTAATCATATCATTTTACACATACTTTCACATCCTAATACCAGATGTAATAGGTATAGTTACTGTTACATGCCATGTTGATTATAATTTATATGGTTTTGAATTTATAACTTAAAAATGGAAACTCATATAACTAGACCCTTATATCAATATAAATTTGAACTTTTGGATTCTTAAAAGTTAAATGATGTTTTTTTCGTTAAATGGGTACACCAATTGCAACTTGATGGGTGTTTTACTTTATAAATTGAAATTGACACTCTATATACAAGGACCTATGACATATAATAGAGAAATTTTTTTGGACCAAACCTTAGTAGTGGGTAGTTGGGAGTATCTATTGTGTTCCTTTTTGACTTTCTATATCACCTAGACCTAGCTTTAGGAGTAGAAAGTGAGGTGTTGAAATTTTTATAAGAATTATTTTACCTATCCTATTATTTTGTATGTAAAATATTATACTTTTGACTCATTTCTAGAGCATGTTATTGGAATTTGTAGAGATGATCCACAATAATGGCCTAAGGTCATGTTCAAAGAGGATGGCGATGAACATTCTCCAAAGGTGGTGGGACCTAAGACACTGGTATTGCCTCCTATAGTGTCACCTACAACACCTGATATTGTAACTAGCCTAGGAACTGTCACCCATTTTTTAGAGGGTTTTATATGACTCATGAATACCATGTAGAAAGCCCTGAGAATAGCCCCTACTATGGAAGAGTTTAATGAGGGAAAAATGTAGTAATATCCACCTATGTTTTTAGGGGATGGAGTTCCT
This sequence comes from Viscum album, assembly GCA_963277665.1. Taxonomy (NCBI): domain Eukaryota; kingdom Viridiplantae; phylum Streptophyta; class Magnoliopsida; order Santalales; family Viscaceae; genus Viscum; species Viscum album. Next base: position 2,012,811,084 of record OY728155.1, read on the forward strand.
CATGATGCTGAGTCATAGATAGAGTCCACGGTATCCATCTTCAACTATCCTGAGATGCCTCCTAATATGAGGGTCAGTCTTGAAGCATATATTCTTAGATGTTCAACCGAGATATGGTGGGATGTTTTGACATAGGATAACAAGCATTAGTTTATGGTCTGAAGGGATTTATAGATATAATTCTATGATTATTTATTTCCCAAGACATTGAGAGATAATTATGATAGATATTTTATACACATGGAGAATATAAATCTATCTATTACGGTTTATTGTATCAGTAGTTAGGGTGTATTCTCAGGTAGCCATTCCATCTATCATCAGTGTGTCAAGAAGGTTCATATGAGGCCCTAGTATGATAAAGACCCTATTGAGTATATATCCTATAGTATAATTTGTCATATTCAAAGGTTTTTTCATACCATTACACTCGTATCTAGTGTACAAGGATATACACCAGCTAATGCCTTCAAGAGTAGGATTAGTGGCTCCTCATAAGGAAGGGAGTTGGATCTCTATGGGTTGTACAATCCTAGGAGGTGGATGTGGTTGTGGGAGACAAAAACTAGATTTATAGTGCCAGTAGAGTGGGCCATCCCAGGGCAATCAGGTCATATCTCAAAGCTGGAGATCTGAAAAAATACATGTAGTGAAGCTGATACCCAAAAAGAAGAGTACCAGGCCTTCTACTATATGAGGTATAATTCTAAAATCCTCTAGTCTAGTATCTTCTTTATTTGACATAGGAACTTCCAAATCCTTTATATCTATGGTGAATATAGACATTATTATCCTCAAGATCAAGTATTTTTGTGGAGTGACAACTCTTGATATTCTATTGGGGATTCAATAAGAGCGTGTTCACTGATGTAAGAATTTCCCTTGAGATACCCTACTATAAAATAGGCATTTAACATGGCTAAAAATGGCCTTTATCAGTGTTAGATAAGTGGTGATTGTTGGAGAGAGATTAAAATCCATAGTCTTTTATCAGTGTTAAAAACCACTGATAAAGGGGTATTTTATCAGCACTTTTAAAAGCACTGATAAAATAACCATTTATCAAAATTTCTAAAAGTGACAATAAATGATACCTTTATCCATGCTTAAAAAAGCGCTGATAAAGGGACATGCTACAATGTGCTGTAACAAAACACTATAACACCAGTGCAGTGTGCTGTAACCGCACACTGTATCACCAAAAAGACCACAAAATCAAAAAAATAAATTAAAAATATATAATTTAAATGAAATAAAATTTACAACATAAATATAAAAAAATGCTATATTATAGAAATTTCAAACATTGGTTTATAAAATTACATAAGTAAAAAATATTACAAACATTCCAAAACATCATTTTTCCTTTTTATTTTGATCCTAAAACATGTTTGAGAAAAAAATGCACCTGTGTAATAAATGAATTCTAATGTTAGTAATAATATAAAGAAATAAATTAAGAGAAAGTGTCAATTTTAAACTAAACTTTGATTCATACCAAGAACAATGTGTAATATATTGATTTGTGCTTGATTCTTGCATGTGAGGCCATTTCTTATTCATCTTAAAGAATTATATTTGTAAAAATTAACTAAATAATTATAATATAAAAATGATAAGAAAATGAATTAAGTAATCGAAGATAGAATGATGAGAAAACAATCTGGACTCATTTCTACAGTTTTGGTGATGTGATGCATGTTTTAAACTGAAATGAAACTTATATATTGAAATGATGCACTTGGAGTCATATCGTTCAAAACGTGCATCTGATTGAGGTGTGGATAATTTCTACATGTCTCAAGTGACTTATGGATAATTTTCTTAATGTATCAAAACAATCTGAATGTGTTTTCTTGATTTTGCGTATGTCACTTTTCCTTTTTACTAAAATTTCATTTTAAACTAAAAACACGTACTTTGACTCATATCAGTCACATCATGTATTAGTTTGACATGATACCAATTCTTACACATCACAAATGTTTTATGAACCATTTTCATAAAATATGAAGACATTTCAATCATTTTTTTGGTTTTCAATGAGTGAAATTTTTTGAACTAAAATATCGATTTTAAACTGATAACAGACAAATTGAGTCATAATGAGCACATCATGCATCAGATTGAGATGAAATTGATTCATACACATAAAAAATTACTTATGGATCATTTTCCTAAATTATGAAAACATCCTGATTGTGTTTTCTTAGTTTTGAGTAGGCCAGTTGGCCTTTTTAGTAAAATTGATGTCAAATTTAAATAAAAAAATGCACTAGGATTCATACCAGCCACACCATGCATCGGATTGAGGTGATAATGATTCATACATGTCTCAAATTAATTATGGATTGTTTTCCTAATATATCAAAACAATCTGAATGTGTTTACTTAGTTTTGAGTAGGTCACTTGTTTTCTTTACTAAAATATCATTTGAAACAGGAAACACACACTTTGACTCATACCAATCATATAGTGTATCAGTTTGATATGAGACCAATTCATACACATTAAAAATGTCTTAGGAATAGGTTTCCAAAATTATCAAGACAATATAACCATGTTTTTTCAGTTTTTAGTGAGTGAAACTTTTTGAACTAAAATATATATTTTAAACTGATAATGGATACATTGAGTCATACTGGAAACATCATGTATAATATTGAGGTGTAGTTGATTCCTATACATCAAAAATTAATTATAGATCATTTAATTTAAGTATCAAAACAATCTGAATGGTTTTTATCAGTTTTGAGTAGGTTAGTTTTACTTTTTACTCAAATTGATGTCAATTTTAAATAAACAAATGCACTTGGACTCATATCAGTCACACTATGCATCAAATTATGGTATGAATGATTCCTAAACATATCAAATGACTTATGGATCATTTTTATAAAGTATCAAAACAATCAGAATATGATTTCTCAGTTGTGAGTATGTCATTTTTCCTTTTTACTAAAATTAATGTCAATTTTAAATAAAAAGAAGCACTTAGTGTCATACTGGTCACATCGTGTGTTAGATTGAGGTACAATTTATTCCTACCTGTCCCAAATTACTTATGGATTATTTTCATAAATTATAAAAACAATATGAATGCATTTTCTCGGTTTTGAGTACATCACTTTTACCTATTACTAAAATTAATGTGAATTTAAATAAAAAGAAGAAATTGGATTAATACTAGTCACAACATGTGTTGGATTGAAATTGGGATGATTCCTACATGTTCCAAATGACTTATAGATCATTTTTATAAAGTATCAAAACAATACAAATGTTTTTTCTTGGTTTTAAGTCTGTCAATTTTTTTACTAATATTAATATTCAATTTAAATAAAAATTAGAACATGGAGTCATATCAGTCACACCATGTGTCAGATTGAGGTGCAGCTGATTCATACACATCCCAAATGACTTTTAGATCATTTTTCTAAAGTATCAAAACAATTTGAATACATTTTATTAGTTTTGAGTACATCACATGTCCTTCATTGGATGGAACTACACTCTCCTGGTTGGGAACTCCCCTCCCCTAGGGTATTTCTTATTTCCTTCGTAGTGGAATGAAATTTCCTCTACTTCCTCTCAATGCATCATCTATTGTTGGTTAGTATTAATCATGGGATATTTAGAGATTATTTCATTAATGGATCTGGATTATTTTATTTTTATTCTTCCATTTCCATTTTCATTCAGGTTTCATCACTTAACATTTACATGTTCTTTTCCTCTATACTGCTCATCCCATCCGAGTACCCTCTATATGATCACATGACGATGCTTGTGACAGCATCACTATCTACAGTGTTGGTTGGTGTATAGTTTGATAGTATTTATGCTCTTCAGATCTGGTTTTTTCTAGATCGAAATCCCCTCACTACCTTGTTCATTATTGCGAGATTTAGGGAAGAGGATGATTGGAAGATGATGCTGTCTTGGGGTAGATTGGAAGCCAAGGTTCAGTGTGGACATGGTTCGGTGCATTATGGGTAACCCTTGATTGACATAAGTGTTGAGTCTAAAAGGTGTTTTGTTGTAGATCTGATTCTTTCTTGGTGGTTAGTGATGATGGCAGCCGTTGGGTGTTGTCAGTTGCAGGTGCTGGTGTGAAGCAGGATCTGCATTGGAGGTCTTGTGAGGATACAATGATGTTGTGATGCTCTGGTGGTTTTAGTTTGGTTCTAATGATTCTCTATTGTTTTTGGTTTTGTTTTCTTGAAGGGATTTCATATGTATTGTTATGCATTGGTTTGGTCTGGTTGCATTTGGATGGTGGTGTGGCTTTGTGCAGGTGCCTTTGGGTGTGAATCCCTGAAAGGGGGATGGGTGTGATGAAACTCGTATTTCAGCTATCTATCCTTTTATGTATGGATAGGAACCCTAACTCAATGCTCTTTACATATTTCTTAGTCTAATTTTGTGTTTTTCCAGGTTTGCATTGTGGTGTTCTTTGCTGCATTGTCGGGTGGGCGACTCAAAAGAGTGATAGGTGTGTTGGAACCATCGTCTGACCATCCCTATACATTTAAAAATGGATGGGGTGGGTACTCTACCACATTTTGTCTTAGATTTTAGCTTCATGATGTGATTCTTTGTTTCTTCAGTGTGATTTGTCATCGTTATTCACTCCTCATTTTCTTTGGTGTGATTGGTCTCTGTGATGCGCTTCTTGGCTGCTTCGGTGCGATTTGGAACCATGATGCACCTCTTTGCTTATCCAATGCAATTTTACAAAATTATGCACTTATCAGTTTCTTTAGGGTTACTTGGCTCCATTGTGTGTTCCTCAACTTCTTTAACATAGTTTGGAATCATAATACACTTCTTGTCTGCTCCGGTGTGACTTGGCTTCATGATGCGCTTCTAGTTGCTCCAAAAAAATTTTCTAGATGAAACTTCTTGGAAGGGGGGGGGGGTGATGATTTTTCTTGACTAATTCCTCCATGGATTCATCTAGTAGGTTTGGGGGGGGGGTACGAGACTTTTATCGATTATTTCCTTTGACATTTGCTGCCCTTTGGACTTTCGGGACCTTGTTTATCCCTTTGGATCATGTTTCTTTTAGGCATATTTTCCCATATATTATTTTGGGTTTCCCATTCACTTATTTATTTTTAAAGGGGTTTATTATTTTTACTTCAATAAATAGGTATTTACCCTCAACCTTTTCAACAAAAAAACACCACTTGTCCTTTTTTACTTAAATTAATTTCAATTTTAAATAAAAATAAGAACTTGGAGTAATATCGGTCACACCATATGTTAGATTGAGGTGAGGCTAAATTTTACATGTCTCAAATGATTTAAGGATCATTTTATTAAAGTATCAAAACAATAAAAATGTGTTTTCTCAGTTTTGAGTAGGCCAATTGTCCTTTTTACTAAAATTGATGTCAATTTTAAATAAAAAGACGCACCTGGAGTCATACTGGTCACACTATGCGTCATATTGAGGTGAAGATAATTCTTACATGTCTAAAATGGATTAAGGATCATTTTACAAATGTATAAAGTAAATCCAAAATCATTTTCTTGGTTTTGATTATGTTAGTTGTTTTCTTTACTAAAATGCCATTTTAAACTCGAAACACGCACTTTGACTCATACCAATCATATCGTGTACTGATTTGATATGAGATTGAATTCTACATGTTATAAATGAATTATTGATCAATTCCTTAAATTATTAATAAAATCCAAGTGTGTTTTCTTGGTTTTCATTGAGTGAAACTTTTTGAACTAAAATATTGATTTTAAATTGATAACGTACACTTTGAGTCATACCTGGCACATCATGTATCAAATTGAGGTGAGTTTGAGTCCTAACTTTCATAAATAACTTATGTAGAATTAAAATAAAGTATAAAAATAATAATAATGTATTTTATAAGTTTTTATTAGGTCATTTTTCCTTTTTAATAAAATAGATGTTGATTTTAAATAAAAATATGCACTTGGAGTCATATCGATCACACTGTACATCATATTGAGGTTCAGATGATTCCTACATGTACCAAATGACTTATGGGTCATTTAAATAAATTATCAAAATAATAAGAATATATTTTTTCAATTTTTAGTATGTTAGTTGTCTTTTTTACTAAAATTAATGTCAATTTTAAATAAAAAGAAGCACCTGGAGTCATAACAGTCACGTCGTGTATCCGATTAAGGTGTGGATGAATCCTATATGCCCCAAAGACTCAAAAAAAATTCTAACTATCAATGTTACCATGAATTCTATTGTATTTATTTTTAGAACTTCCAAAAATTCATATTGAATTTATGTTCTTAGCAGAAAAATCTTTCTCCTTGGTTGTATTTTTTACTAAAATTAATGTCAATTTTAAATAAAAAGAAGCACTTGGAGTCGTACCAGTCACATCATGTATCAAATTGAGGTGAAACTGAATCCTACATGTCCCAAAGACTCAAAAATAATCCTAAATACCAATGTTACCATGATTTCTATTGCCTTTATTTTTATAACCTCCAAAAATTCATATTGACTTGATTTTCTTAGTAGAAAAACCTTCTTCATTGTTGAAATACAGAAGACTAGAGGTAGATCATCTGTCCTCTAATATTAAGGTTTTAAAAAACAAGGATGGTTTTTATGATAATAACATCAAATAAATATGAAATGTTGGTAGTTTAATAAGAAAGGAAATAGAAATCATGGTAACATTGTAATAAAGAAAATTGTTAACTTTTTTGTGGATGGTTGGAGATAGTTGAAAGAAAACTATTACTTTCCAAAAGATCAATAAAAAAAATAAGTATTAGATAAAAATGATATGTAAATTAACTTACAAATAGTAGATAAAATGATGAAAAAATTAATTAAATAAGTTATTGGAATTCACCATTTCATGATTGTTTTATGCATTATCGATGCATTTCATTCTTTTCATTATCTCAATTGTAAGCTCGAAGTCCAATCTCTCACGAGCATGACGAGCTTCAAACAAACCACCCCAACTCGAATAAAAGAATCCACATGTATAAGAAAACGATTATTATATTATTAATACTAAAAATAAATAAGTTAAACATAAATATGAATCATTACATTAATTCTATGGACTATTATTTTACTATAAAAATATCAAGAATACCTATTTGATTGAGAAGTGGAGGGAACTTTAAGGAAATTGATAAATTCCAACATTAAAGGGGTGAAAAAATTTTCAAGGAGAAGAAGTATGTTGAAGTTTTGGTGTAGAAAGACATGAAATATTATCAAATAAAAGAAATCTACAAGAAATAATGAAAATTAAATCAATGTTTCATCATATAAATTTTTACTAAAATAGAGATAGTATATCATAACATTGCTTTCACATCTTCCCAAAGGGTTTCCATTGTTATAGTTTTTTCTTTAGAGGGATTGGATACATTATCATGTGTAGAAGACATTATGTTCATGAGTGGTAAAACATTTAATTTAGATTAAGTTAATGTAGTACAATAAATGTAATATTATGAGGAAAAAATAGTATATTAAAAAACAATATCACCTTGTCATTGAATTATCTTTCTTTTTTAAAGGTTTTAGTGATTTGGATCCTCTATCAAGAATTCAAATCCCCTCTTTATAGTCTTCTCTAAGGTATAAGACATTGTATACATTGGTAACATCATCATGTGTAGATGACATTGTTTGCATGAGTACTCAAACATTTAATCTATTTTATTCTAATGCAGTATAGAACATATAATATTATGATAAAAAACATAGTATATTAAAAAAAACTTTTACCTTCTCATTGAACTGTCTTTATTTTTTTAAAGTTTTTTTGTATTTGGTTACTCTATCAAGAATTCAAATCCTCTATTTGTGGTCTCCTATAACATAAAATACATTGTCTATATTGGGACCATCATGAACTGATTGTGATCACCCAATGAAAGGGTTATCCTATAAACTATTGATTATGTGTATTTGATATCCATTCTCATCGGCTTATCTCCTAAAAATTTATCATTTCATTTTGTTGTTTTACAGAAATCCTCCATCTATTGTAGATATACACCTATGTTACTTGAAATACTCTAAGCAGTAGTTATACATGAGATGAATAATGATAAGAGTAGTACAATAAACATAAAAGAGATGAGGGATGAGTCTCAAGGCAACAAAATGCAGTAATAACTTTTTAGGAGATGAAGTTGATGAGGATGAAAATTATATTGCATTATGTTATGTAAAAGGGGTAATGTCTCACAAGGGACATGTTATGATAATATTTTATAATTTTTTATAAAAATACAAATCATTATTACTATATATATCATATTTATCATATTTACCAATGTATTTTCACTATTCACCATAGTAACTAATTTTTAACCCAAAAATAATATTTATACTCTTACTTAAATTCAATTTCCTATTTGAAAATATTAAATCCATTTTAATAAATTATAAATCTAAATATTTTGGATTTATGTTTTAAATAAAAACAAATAATATATAATATAAAAAATTATTTTAGAAAAAAATATTTCTTTGTCAATGGATGCTATTTATTTATTTATACATATCAAACATATTATTTATAATAAATTACTCACCTAAACATAAGGATTGCATTTCAGTTTGGAAAAATTTAATAGGCCCATCGACAATATATATACCCAATGAATATATATATCAATCGAACATATAACGACCACTTTATCCTTTTACATTTATATATATTTCCTTAATTAATTATCTTAAAAATTATTCATTCCATTTATTTGTTAATTATATAAAATACCTATCATTTATCTAGAATATTTCATTATTTATATAGTTATACTTAATAATATTATTTTAATGGGAAACCACTATAAAAATATTGAAAGCATAAAACCTTTTTATTAACTTGAATTTATTTTCGTTTTATAATTTTAATAACCATGATCTATATATTTTTCTTATAATGTTTTGGTATTAAATTTTATTAGATGTTATGTTAAAATATTCTACTATAACAAAATAATTTTTTTATTTAGTTATGTATTTCACATGAAATAAGTTATTCAATTATGAAACACATGAAAGATATAGAAGGAAATTTCATACTAAAATATGGGATGCTACATTCTCCATATCCTAACAAAATTTTACCCTTAAAATTTCATTACTCAAAAGGAATATATGAGAATACTTTTATTTCATTACATCTTCTGGTTCCCATGTCACTCTCTCATTTTTATGATTTTGGAAAAAACTTTGACAAGTTGCATGGTCATGTTTCATCATACTTTATCTCAAAGATCCGTTATATTCATTGATTATTCCTCATAAGAGAGATCATAACCTATTTTAAAAACTTCCATATTTAGTACACATAATTTATTAGATATGTAATTACTTATAAGTGATACCTGGAACATGAATTCAATGAGTGATAAGGATGATGATAAAATAAGATACCTCAGATTGAAGCTTTGAATCGTCCGATAGAAAATAGAGATATCGAAAAACTGGAAAACATTTGAGATTTGGATTCGTTCGACCATCGAATCATTTGATCCTTGGATTTGATCCTTGAAATTGTTTGAGCCTTGATTCGAGCTTCGATTCACTAAGGAGGAGCACCAACAGAGGGTTGCTTCCATAGAAAGATTCGGTATTGTGACGAGTTCGTGACTGGTTAGGGTTATTTAAATAGATCGACACACTTTTATCAGTGCTTCTAAAAAATCACCGATAAAGATATCTTTTATTAATGCTCAATTAATTAAAACTGATAAAAGGAATCATTATCAATGCTAAAAAAGTGCTCATAAATATGGATTTTATCATCACTAATTAATTAAGCGCTGATAAAGGATTTATAATTATAATTATAACTAATTTTTTTGTAAATATATTAATATAATTATTTATATTTAATATATATATATATAAATATATTAAATGTATTATTTATTTAAATATATTTATTATAATTTTATAATTAATTATTTATAATTATATAAATTCTTTTTTTGAAAAATAATATTTATATCATTATATATATTTAGTTAATTATGTATAGGTATATATAATAATTATATATAAATATAAATATATTAAATATATTCATTATTTATATAAATTTATCATAATTTTATAATTATTTAAATATATAATTATTTATTTATAATTATAAATATATAAATGTATACAAATAGTAAATATACATTTATAAATATATTTATTTATAAGTATTTTTTTACAAATATATTTTTAATATTATTAATGAACATTTAATGCACATGTTAAAAAAGAGTGAACTTGAATAATTAAAAATTAGTACACTTTACAATATTGAAAAAGTGAATATGTTTTATTAATTAAAAATAAATTATTAAAAAAATTGATATATATCAAAATAATGATGAATACGTATTGAAAATATTAAAACATGGTAAATAAATATATATAATTAAATAATATAAATTGATTAAATTCCCAAATAAAATATTTGTGTGTGCGCATGATTTTTATATAAAAATTAATTAATTACGTATATGTGAAATCAATATAACACACATAATATCTATGTTAAATTGAAAATTCAAATGAAATTCAATTATATCCATTACTCAATACAATTACTTAGTATTTTTAATTCATATTAATTTTAAATTATAAACCATTATTCACTAAATATATAATTAATATTTAATGTAAAGAATAAATGTTTTTATTATATAAATAATATTTATATACACTCATATATATATATATATTAAGATTATCAATAATTATTTAATTACCAAAATGTTTAATATTTTTCTCAATTTACTTATTTTTAATTTTTATTTATTTAATTTTCATTTATTTAATTTTCATTTATTTTATTTTTATTTTACATATATCTATATATTTAATATATACTATTTATTAGTATTTATAAATTATATATAGTATAATAAATTTATTCATTTTTATCAATAATTATTTAATTAATAAAAATTTTATTATATTTTTTAATAAACTCATTTTTATTTTTTATTTATTTAACTATTTCATTTTATTCAAATATTTATCAGCACTAGAAAAGCGCTGACAATGGATCCCTTTATGAGTGCTAAAAATAAAGCACTGATAAAGACCAATGCTGTTAAAAGCCTGTTTTGTAGTAGTGGTGGGCAGTTGTCCTTTAGTATGGATCCTTTTTATTCTCAATATGATGGGTTTGAAATAATTCTTTGGATTGAATGGATAGTACCCTCTCATGTCCATATTGACTATTATCATAGAAAAGTATCTTTTATCTCACCTGAGGGAGGTAAATATATTCACAAGGTTGAATTAGATACCTAGGAGAGTCAAGCTGGACTAGAGCATCATGAGTTGAGTAGTGTAATAGTCCAAATTGCTAGTCTCGTTCTGGATGATCATGGAACACAACTTATATATTTACATCCTTTAGTTAATCATTTCAGGGATTCCTTTCCTGTTTATTTTTCTAGGATAGATCCTGAAAGAGAGGAAGAGTTTACTATTGATCTAGTTACAGGAGAAACACCCATATCTACTCCTACTTACAGGATGTATAATATCGAGTTGTAGGAGATTAAGAGGTAGCTAGAGGAATTGGAATATAGGGGGTTTATATGACCCAATACTTCTCTATGGGGTTTTCCAAAGCTTTTTTCCAAGAAGGTAGATGAGACCCTCATGATTTTCATGGATTATCATCAACTGAACCAGCTAATGGTTAAGAACCATTATCCTTTACTACATATAGACAAAATATTTAACCATCTATAAGGAGTGAGGGTTTTATCTAAGATTTATTTGAGTTCAAGTTACCATTAGGTGAATGTTAGACCATTAGATATACCACATACAATATTCCATAGTAGATATGGAATATACAAGTATCTATTCACTCCTTTTGGTCTAATGAACATGCTGGATGTTTTCATGGCTCTAATGAATTAGGATTTCATCCCATTAGTAGATTCATTTATAATATTCTCCAGGGATGAAATCTTGGAGTATTCTCTCACTCGATAAGACCATTCCAAACACATTTAGATCTTACTAAATAGATTGAGATATCCCCAAACGTATGATAAGATAAAAAAATTCAACTTTTGGGTCAACAAGCTTCACTTCTTAGGTCAAATAATATCAGAATTAGGAGTATCCATGCACCTAGAGAAGGTGAGATCTATGGTTTCTTAGAAAAAAAATCAAAAATTTATTTAATGTACAAAGTTTCTTAGGGATGACCAGATATTATAAGAGATTTATTCAGGTTTCTCACACCTATCAGTACCACTCACAGTCTTGACCAAGAAAAGTGTCAAGTTTACATGGTCTGAAGTATGAAAAAGAGAATTTCAGGAGATAAAAAGAAGATTGAATTCAACACTGATAATAATTTTACCTGATCTTGGAAAAGGTTATATGGTTTATTGTGATGCATTAGGTATCTAGATGGTAGGAGTCCTGATGTAGTATGAGTGATACATAGCATATGGGTCTCATTAGTTGAGACCTCATGAATAGAATTACCTAATGCATGATCTCCAACTTACTATGGGTGTTCATTCCTTGTGCTGTTAGAGTCATTACTTACTTGGAGAGTGGTTTGTGATATACAAGGACAAAAAATACTCAAATAAATATTTAAAAAATGTGACTTGAATATCAAAAAATAAAGGTGGGTTGAATACCTACATTATTTCGACTTTGATCTTGCTTATATTGCTTTGAAAGGAAAATCCATTACTAATGATCTAAACAAGAGATCTTAGACAAGAGTAGTTCTGGAGGCTAATAGAGGGTGGTGGTAGATCGGCCTATTTTATAAGATGCACTTAGAGGTACAAGAGCATCATGGAAAGTATGTTCTTATAGTTTTAGTAGTTTTCTCTTCACTTACAGATTGAGTGAATACGAGGTATCTTTATGATATGGAGGGCTTGGTCCTATGGGAGAGTACTTCAGGAGAGGACCCATCACTTGTATGGGTCATTGATAGGGATGAGGTCTTGTGCATTCATGATCATGTATGGTGCCTATAGTCATACATTAAGAATTGATACAAGAGTCTCATGCCTCTACTTGGGTAGTACATCATGGTATTACCAAGATGTACCATGACTTACGCCACTTGTACTAGTGTCTAAGGATGAAAATTTAGATAGTTTTCTTGGTCACTCGATGTTACACCTATTAGTTGGTGAAGGTATTGCACCAATGAAAAACATGAATTTTACATCCTTTATCCATTCTTGAGTGAAAATGGGATAAAAACTAGATAGAGTTTTTGATGGGTTTACCTAGGTCACCTCAAGGCTATGACATAGTATGGGTGATCACGAACAAGTTAAAAAAGACCACCCACTTCATAACTATCATAGAGAAATTTTTATAAGATGATCTAGGGAGGCTATATGTCAGGGAGATCATATAATTTCATGGAGTTACACACACTATCATATTAGATAGAGATTCTAAATTCATGTCATGGTTTTGGAAGGGGTTATATAATGATCTGGGTTTATAGGTATTGATGAGTACAAACTATCACCCTCAGCTGACAGTCAATTCGAGAATATGGTATTAGTGTTGGAGGAAATGATTTGGGCACATGTCCTTGATTTTAGAGGTTATTGGGAGAAACACCTACCAATATCTAAATTTTATTATAATAATATCATTTAGGAAACTATATAGATGGATTTTTATGAGGTATTATACAGTATGTCACGCCATTCACTAATGTGTTGGTTATATTTAGGATAAGTAGTGATACTAGTACCACATATCCTTCATCTGACATTGGATCATGTACTTATTTTTAAGAATCATATGGTTATAGCCCATTCTAGATAGAATTTTTCATGAAATGAATCTGGTAACCATAAAAACCAGCACCAAACCTAACTTTTGATAAGGACTGAAGGGGATTACCTATCCCCACGGGCTGGAACAAGTGCCCAGGTATCATAGATTTTGGTTTGAGAATGATTTACCTGAGTACGGATACAGAAAACATAAAAAAATCGATAAAATGAATCTGAAAATTCATAACAAACAAGGTTTATACAAAATAAAAAACTAAATACATAAGTTTAAACATATTACAAGAGGTCCAAAGACACATAAATGTAGCAGAAAAATATCCCCAAGGACTCCACACAACAAGGGGTCATCACCCACAAGTCGTCTCCACAATGCCGCACCATGAGAGGAAACTAACAACCCGAACTACCATAACCCAAGGCATTGCCTTTACATGTGTAAAACATGATAAATTCTAATTACACCCAAGGGGTGTAAGTAGGGTGTGATACTAAGAACAATATTATACCACCAATATATTTCATAGAGTAAACAATACAAGATAAAAAACATGCCATTTTTGATACACAAGAAGTGGTGGAAATAATTTCTAAAGAAAGAAACTTTTGAATGTAAGTAGTTTTCAAAGTGAATTTTTCATGAGTGATCACATTTAAGTAAAAAAAATCAAGCTACTATATTTTCCATAAAAAACAACCATATTCCAAATATAATTACAAAATATTCAATGTGCACCATTATCAGGAACACCCCTAGGAACTAGGTAGTCTTGGGCACCATGTACCTCATACCTTGGTGTAAAGTAACCATAGAAAAATTCATTCTCATGAATGATCCACTAGTAGGGAATATAACCATAACCTAGTGGTCCCCAATAATCATAAATGAAGTTTTTTTAGTGTTTTCCTTATCCATTTTTCTCAGTGAAACAAGGATAAAACCCATTCGGATCACTAGCATACTAGTACATATCCGCACTCCTAGATACATGGGATTCCCCATTTGTGATAAAACCATTATCTCATGATACCAAAATCCATTATCACATAAAAACATTATTTCTAGTGACAATCAACTCAAAACAGTATCTGCACATGCTTTTCACCACTTACACCACTCAATAAAACCTTTAGGATTTTAATAAAATAACTTCACAAAACTTAACAATGTTTTTGACATAGAATAACTTTAAAACTCCACTTTGAACACCATGTGCATACCCATAGTCACCAAAAAATAATTTTCAGCACCCAAAACATTTCTATAAACCCATTACCTAAGTTATAAAACAACCCCATTTGGCATAACATAAAATAGACTTGTAAAAAACCCAATTTAACACCAAATTGTTACCTAAAAATTATTTGCTTAAAAAATGTCACCAAAACCAGATTTCGAAGCAAGTATAACGAAAGATAAGTATGATAAAAATATAAATTTATCAAAAAAAAAACTTATCTAGAGTTGATTACCCATGGAATCACCTACCACAAGTATCAAAACCCTTGAATCATTGTGCGAAAGTTCAACCACACCACCGTCACACCACAAGGGACATAAATCAAGAATAAAACTACAAGAATAGACCAATAAACCCAAGATAAAACCCTAGGTTCGAAACCCTACTTGATAAACATAAGGAACTTCAATAATAAGGGAATAAACACCATGCAAAAAGAAGGAACTCTAAGAAAATTGAAAGAAGAAGGAAAAAGACCCACTTACTTGAGATATATTGAAGAAATCACTACAAATACACTATTAGATGAATTTACAAACATCCAAAATGAAAGTGAGGTTCGAATAAGGCTGATAAGGTCAAGTGAAACTAAAATGGGGGTAAAAGAGTAAAATTTGAAGGAGTTATGAAGGAAACAAGTTACCTCTTCAAATCTAGATGATTTGAGAAAGCCTAAGAATTTATGCCCTAATTGGCGATGCATATGAGCTCCAAATAGGGGGAAAAGATAATTGGGACATGCCTAGGTTTAGTGGGCTCAGGTGATACTTTAAATCACTGATAAATCATAAAAACTGAATAAGATATGAAATATTTTAAAAAAAAATTGGAAATGGGATTACAAGATGGCCTAATTCCTAAAATAAAAAACCCAAATACACCATTATTATAGATTTATAAAGGGTCCAAATTGATATGGTGGTGTTAATATGTCAGGGGAGGCCATTTTTAAAGTGTAATGGGTGAAAAATGTTGAAAAAAGAAAAATTTAAAAAGAAACAAAACTGATTTTTAAATATGGAAATGGGCTCACGGTTTGGCCCAAATCCTAAAAACTCAACCTTTCCTCCAAAAATGAATTTTAAACCCCCACAAAAAAGAACGAATGGAAATTAAATGAAATTTTCCTTTAAAATAAGTCATGGATATGACAATTCTCCCCACCATGAAAGAATTTACACCCTAAAAAGTCAACCTGAAACTTTAACAGAAAACAAGAATGGTTACTCCTTCCTGACCCACAAATTCCACTCCAAAGTCTCATGTGTATCATTACCATGATTCCAAAGAAAAAAACCCAGTGGAATATAATTTTCTTGAAACACGTTCTCTTGGTAATCAACTATTCACACTGGCTTCTCAAAAAATAGAAATATCAGGCTCTATATCCAACTCCTCCAAATTCAGTACATGGGATGGATCCGAGTTGTATTTCTTCAACTGGAAGACATAGAAGGCGTCATGGATGGATGTCAACTGAGAAGGTAAGGAAAAACTATATTCCACCTTTCTAATATGATTAGTGGTCTCATAAGTTCCGAAATACCGCGACATCATCTTCCCATGCTTTCCCAATCGATGATGGACTAGACGAGGGGCCACTTTCAAGAATACCCTGTCACCCACAAAAACCACTAGGTCTTGACGCCTTTGGTCATAATATGATTTATGGTGACTCTAAGTTGTCAATAAGAACTGCCTGATCAACTTGACCTTCTCAGACGTCTCCTGTACTAGACTCGGCCCCAACAGTGAGGTCTCACCTACCTCAGCCCAACACAGGGGGGACCGACAAGGACGACCATAGAATGGCCCAAAAGGATCCATTATAATAAAATATTGGTAATTATTATTACAATAAAACTCAACAAATTCAAAATGGCTATCCCAGGAACCTCAAAATTTATGAACACATGCACTGAGCATGTCCTCCAAAATTTGATTTGCCCGCTCTGTCTGAAAATCCATTTGGGGATGGTATACTGTGCTCATCTTAATTTGAGACCCCAAGGACTTCTGAAGGCCTTCCCAAAACCAATAAGTGAAAAATGGGTCTCTATATGAGATAACTTCTGACGGCACACCATGGAGCCTTATCACATCCTTAAGATACAAACGGCCCAACTCATCCAATTTAGCTGTATCTCTGATTGGAATAAAGTGGGGGAGATTTGGTCAGATGATAAATCACCAACCAAATGGAATTCTTACCCTGATGTGTATGAGGAAATACAAAAATTAATTCCATGGAAACCTCATCACACTTTCTGGTAGGAATGGGTAATGATTGGAGAAAACTGGAGGGCCTTTGATGCTCTGCTTTGACCTAATAGTATGTGTAGCATCTCGGCACGATGTCTGCGATGTCTCATCTCATACCAAGACACCTGAACTGCCGATGGACATCATACATCTTGGTGGCACCCGGATGGACAACCCACTAAGACTGATGGCTATCATGCATCACCAACTTCCATAGATATAACGACACTATTGATCAACCCTTGAAACACATGATTCTCTCAAGAGACAAAGAAAAATTAGAATACATATCCCCACCAGGAATAAACTAATTAAACCACTGAAAAATCTTACCACTGAGCTATTCCTTCTGAATTAGCTCCACCATAGAAGGATTCAACTGAAATCTCGCCAAGAACGCACACCCATTTAGCTCCTTGGTCTCCACATACATATGAGAAAAGAGTGATATCAGGGTCCACTCATCATTGGACTTCCTCAAATCCTACACCGGGACTATTCTACTAAAGGAATCATCCACCATGTTACCCTTTACTAGGGTGTAGACAATGTCAAACTCAAACCCTTGCAAGTACTCGATCCAACGATGCCGCCTCATGTCAAGGTCCTTCTGTGAGAAGATATAGGCCAAACTGTTGTGATCAAATTAGACCACGAAATTCTACCCAAAGAGGTAGTGACACCAAGTATTCAAAGCATGCATTATAGCTGCTAAATCCAAGTCATGGGTCGGGTAATTATTTTCATATGGTTGGAGTTGGCGAGAGCCATACACCACCACATGATCATCCTGCATAAGTACACACCCAATACCCATACATGAAGCATCACAATACACCACATACCCCTTTCCAGCCTCAGGAAAAATCATAACGGGGGCTATAGTCAACCGCCTCTTAAGCTCCTTGAAGGATGCCTAACATTATGGGACCCTTACAAACTTTACCCCTTTCTGGGTGAGCACAGTCATCGGTGAAGCAAGAAGAGAGAAATCCTAAACAAACCACCTATAATAACTAGCCAGGATGAGGAAACTTCTGATCTCAAACACATTCTTCGACTACTCCAATGACATAACCACACTGATCTTCTCAGGGTCAACCAAGACCCCCTTCTATGATATCACATATCCTAGAAATTTTACCTCCCTAATCCGAAAAGTGCACTTGGACAACTTTACATAAAGGTGATGCTCTCACAAAGTGCCTAGAACAATCCTCAAGTGATGCTCATGATCCTCCTTGGATCCCGAATAAACTAGGATGTCATCCAAAAATAAAACGACAAAAGAATTGAGATACTGATGGAACACCTTGTTCATGAGTTCCATAAAGATCGCTGGAGCATTGGTCAATCCGAAGGGCATGACCAACTACCCAAAGTGGACTCACCTTCTTCGGAAGGATGTCTTTGGGATATCTGCCTATTTTAGCCTGAGTTGATGATAGCCTGAATGAAATCCTATTTTAAAAAACCACCTTGACCCCTTAAACTGATCGAACATTTCATCTATTTGGGGAAAATGATATTTGTTCTTGATTGTTACCTTATTCAGATTCTGATAGTCAATGCACAATAAGAGGGATCCATCAGCCTTTTTTTTGAACAACACATGAGAGACCCAAGGAGAGATTCTTGGAAAAATTAATCCTTTGGATTCTAAGTCTTCTAATTGTATATTTAATTCCCTCAGCTCAATGGGGGCCATGCAATATGATGGAAGAGATATCTGCTGTTTTCTCAGTACTAGATCAATCAAGACCTCCACATCCCTCTACGAGGGAAAAACTAAAAAATAATCTGAAAATACCTTCAGAAACTCATCAAATACTAGAGGTAGTCCACCATTATGAGTATAAAAATCGTCCTCTATCGCGTGCGATGCTAACTGAAAAACAAGATATCCCAACTATGGGAGTGCAGGTCATGCATGACTCGATCGAGGATCTCATTCCCCACAAAAAACCTGAAGAATCCCATCAGGTTCCGTGAAACTGACCCACTGCCTATAGAAATAGATGTGTGCCTAAAAGTGTACTAGCCAATCCATGATAAGTATTACATCAAACAAATACATATCTAAGACCAAGAGGTCTCACTCCATCTCAACCCCTGACAAAGAAAGCACACACGATGGGCACCTGAGACCCTGATCATTCTTATTTCACAGTGCTGTCACTAGATCCATTGAAAAAGAAGACAACTCGGTTGAAAAATTTAATGTGTCCACCAAAAAAGAAGAAATGAATGAAACAGAGGGACCGATATCAAAAAGAGCAGTAGCTATAGAAGATGCAATCAAAATGGTACCTCAAACTATCGACGATCCTACCTCTGATCCTGTTGGTGCCTGATCCACCGCATGGAGATGTATGTTCTCTACCTGAGGACGAACACTAGTATGTGGATATTCGCTAAACAGGATCTGCCTAGATTATGACCTAGCCCAATGACCACGGCCAGGAAAACGAGATCCCCCAGTCCTTGATGGCTCTGACTGAGCTGTCACTCCTGTTGAAGCCACTGATCCTGCCCCACATTGAAGTGGACGTGACACCCTGAAAAAGAGCTCCAAGTGACCCATAACTCCACATTGATAACAGGTCTTCAGAGGAAATGGTCATGCTGGTCAGATGTTCCCCGACCTCCCACACTAGTGGCACATGACCAATCTCGCATCAGAATCCACAGATGAAAACTTCTTGGAAGAGTGGCATAAACTACAACCTCCCTTCTTCCCATGCTCCTTTCACTTTATTTTATTCTCTAAAGATATTCCACTACCAACTAATGATACTATCCCAGATAAACCGGCCCTCCCTTTTTAGTCAATATCCATCATACACACTTAGTCAACCACCTTAGTATAGGTCGACTTTTTAAATAAGAAAGCCTGAGAGCATATCTATGGTCGTAATCCTTTCTCAAACCTCTGGACCTTCGCTTGCTCATTATAGACAATTTCAGGTGCATACTGAACCAACTTAGAGAAACAGTTGGAATACTCTATCATAGAAAGATCCTCTTGAACAAGATCCATGAACTCTCAGGATCTAGCATATGACAAGACTTCAGGGTAGTACTGTTCATTGAAGAAGGCCTTGAAATCTCCCCAGTGCATCTGCTCATTCTTTCCATTTTGAAGTACTGATTCCCACCATCTGAGTATGGGACCCTCCAACCAAAAAGAGGCATAGTTCACCCTGACCTCCTCAGGTGTGTCTAGGAACTCGAACATGCACCCGATCTTTTCAAGACATTCCTCTGCTTCATGGGGTTCTATGCTACCTCATAAAGTAGGAGGCTTATTTTTCAAGAAATTTTGGGCCTTTTACTTCCTAGGACCAGTATCATATTATCTAATAAGAGTTGGAATAAAATACCGTTCATTTCATAGATCCTGGACAACCTGAACCCCAGCCTCTTCTAACCTCTGATCAAGCAGTGAGGGAGAACTCTCTCTACTGTCCTCCCATGGGTGCATGGGAGCTTTCCGGGGAGGCATATTGCTACAAAAGAAAACAGTCACAAGAAAAAATCAGTAAAATAGTTCTAAAAAATTCCATAAATATCATCAAATATAATGAATCCAAAACATCACAACAATAAAAAAACTACCCCACCCCCACTCGATGTCCACGTGTAGTCTGCAGCACACATGTCTCACCTGGAAGTGAAGTCAAACAAATAATTACAATATCCCATGGTGAATTGAGGCCTTCTAAGAGAGGTATAGGCCAAGAACCCTACTCATGACCGAAACTCTGAGTCCCAATAGTCCTATCTCTTGTCTATCCCAACTCATCCCAAAATAATAATATAACCCAAAACATTAACCTCCTCTAATACCATTTTTTCACGAAATGAATCTGGTCTCCATCAAACCCGAAACCAAACTTGGCCTGTGACAAGGACCGAAGGGCATTCCCAATCACCCCAGGCTGGCACAAGTTTCTGAGTATCATAGATTTTGGTCTGGGAATGATTTACCTGAGTATGGATACATAAAACATAAAAAACAACCGATAAGCTGAATATGAAAATTCATACCAAACAAGGTTTAAACAAAATCCAGAACTGAATACATAAGTTTAAACCTAGAAAAAGAGGTCCAAATACAAATAAATGAAACAGAAAAATATCCCCAATGACTCCACACAATAAGGGGTTATCACCCACAAGCCGTCTCCATAACACCACACCATGGGAGGGAACTAACAACCCGAACCGCCATCACCCAAGGCCTTTCCTTTACCTGTGTCAAACATGATCAAGTCTATTTACACCCAAGGGGTGTAAGTAGGGTGTTATCATAATACCAATAGGATACCACCAAGATAATCCATAGAGTAAAAAATACAAGACAAAAATCATTCCATTTTTGATACATAGTAAGTGGTGGAAATAATATCTAAAGAATGAAACTTTTGAATGTAAGCAGTTTTCAAAGGGAATTTTCCATGAGTGAGAACATTTAAGTAAAACATGTAAGCTAATATATTTTCCATAAAAATCCACCATATTCTAAATATAATTAAAAAAGATTCAATGAGCACCAATCTCGGGAACACCCCTAGGCACTAGGTAGTCTCAGGTCCCATGTACCTCGTACCTCGGTGTAAAGAAACCATATAAAAATCTGTTATCATGCATGATCCACTAGTAGGGAACATACCCATAACTTATTGGTCCCAAATAATCATAAATTTAGTTTTTTTAGAGTTGTTGTTATCCATTTTTCTCAGTGAAATAGGCATAAAACTCATCCGGATTACTAGCGTACTAGTACATATTGGCACTCCAAGATAAATGGGCTTCCCCTTCATGTTCAAACCATTATATCATGATACCAAAAGCCATTATCACATAAAAACATCATTTATGGTCATAATAAACTCAAAAAAGTATCTATATAAGCTTTTCACCACTTACACCACTCAATAAAACCTTTAGGATTTCAATAAAATAACTTCACAAAACTTAACAATGTTTTCAACACAAAATCACTTTAAAACCCCACTTTGAAACCATGTGCATACCCATATTAACCAAAATATAATTTTAATCACCCAAAAATTTCTATAAACCCATAACATGAGTTATAAAACAAACCCATTTGGCATAACATAAAATAGACATGTAAAACACCCAATTTAACACCAAATTGGTACATAAAAATCATTTTCTGAACAAACGTCACCAAAAATAGATTTATCAGAAATAAAATATAAGTATTATATAAATATAAATTTATCATAGATTACTCATATATCATTGATTACCTATGGAATCTCCTACCACAAGTATCAAAAACATTGAATCGTTGTGAGAAAGTTCAACCGCACCACTTTCGCACCACAAGGGACTTAGATCAAGCCTAAAACCACAAGAATAGACCAATAAAACCAATATTATACCCTAGGTTCGAAACTCTACTTTCTTAACATAAGGAACTTCAATAATAAGGGAATAAACCACATGAAAAAGTAAGGAACTCTAAGAAAATTGAAAGAAGAAGGAAGGAGACCCACTTACATGAGGGATCTTGAAAAAATCGCCCCAAATACACCAGTATCTGAATTTCCAAATAGCCTAAATGAAAGTGAGGTTCGAATATGGCTGAAAATGTCAAGTGAGAACTGAAATGGGGGAAAAAGAGTAAAAAATTGAAGGAGTTATGAAGGAAACAAGTTACCTCTTCAAATCTGGACGATTTGAGAAAGCCTAAGAATTTGTGCCCTAATTGGTGATGCATATGAGCTCCAAAGAGAGGAAAAGGAGAATAGGGGAATTATTGAGTTCAGTGGTCTTAGGTGAGACTTGAAATCATAAATAAACCATAAAAATTTAATATGATATTAAATAAAAAAGTTTTTTCAAAACTAGAAATGGGCTTATGGGATGCCCTAATTCCTAAAATAAAAAACCCAAATCCACCATTATTATGGATTATTAATGGTTCCAAATTGATATGGTGGTGTTAATAGGTCAGGGGAGGAAATTTTGGAAGTGGAATGGGTGAAAAATGTTGAGAAAAGAAACATTTATAAAAGAAACAAAATCAATTTTTAAATCTAGAAATGAACTCATGATTTAGCCCAAATCATAAAAATCCACCTTTTCCTCCAAAAATGCATGGGAAACCAAAAAAAAAGAATGAATATAAATTAAATGAAATTTAATTTTAAAATAATTCTTGGATATTACTTAATTATTATGCTGATCATTTCCACTGACCTCTGGAATTTGGGATTGAGAGATTGGGTTTACTTTTGTGTTTTACCTAGGTTGGGGCATCAGTGGATTCATTGACATGGGGAGATAGTGCCAAGATTTTTCAAGCCTTTATATATATTAGAGAAATTTGGGCCAATATCCTATCAGATATCTTTACCTAATAGGTATTGATCCATGCATGATGTCTTCCATGTTTCATTGTTTCACCATTATTATTTAGAATTGCCACATACCCTTCCACCTAATGAGGTTGAGTTAGATGTTGATGCATATTTTGAGAAGAACCCTATTCATATTGTTGATTGAAGCACTAAGGATATTTGAGGTAGGTTAGTTATTTTAGTATGAGTTCTATGACAGTACGACAATATACACGATGAAAACTAGGAGAGATAGGCCGACATTCATGCTCATTGGATTGAATTATTTTTAGATAATGCTTTACCAACCTCAAAAGGTGTGTCATATCGACTAAGATCACTCCATATCAGTATCTAGACTGGTGGGTCGTATGACCTCAAGAGTGACTCTCTGAATTCTATAGGCAGCTAACTAGAAACAAGGATCTTTGATGTCACATTAGGGATACTACACCCTTATGATCAAAGTGTAGAATAACGGTATCTAATAATAGTAAGTAGTAGAAACTAAATAATACTATACTTCAAAAGCATAAAAATTCATATAAATAAATAGGTAAAATAAGAATTAATATCACACAAAAAATTATGATCATATCATGATTCTATACATAAATGGGATGTACATGGTATATAGAGGTGTGGGAATATACAAAATGCTATACAAACAAAAAATATTCAAAAAACTATCTCCAATAGAATCTTGAGTATTAGCTCAATCCTCTTCTCTCGTGCTCTAGGGTACCAATCAATATCCCAAACATGGTGTGATATATACTCAATAAGCCTCCACTAATGGTGTCTAATATAATCCATCCAGTTTATATAAAATGATAAGTGTTCATCTATAACAATGTAAGCAAAATAATGAACATCAAATGGGTCAGATCTGGTTCCTAAAGGACACTAAGATGACACTACATACTTTGGTCTAATCCATGAGGTATCTGAAAAAGTGACTATAATATATGTATATATGTATGTATTTATATGGTTTATATAAAAAGTAAAATCTACAGCCATATATATAGATACCAATACTATCCATGACCTGAGGAATGACTCCGACATCCATGGATAGTTATAAAAGTCTCACAACATGTCAAGGGATGATATGGATAGGGTTTCATGATTCACATGGGATGCCATGCCTGATTATTTTAATTCACATGGGTTTCTACACCCAAGTATCATAACTCACATGGGACTTAATTCCATAGTATAATAAATCACATGGGTCTCCATGTCGGAGTATCATAAGTCAGATGGGTCTCTATGTCTGAGTATCATAAATCACATGTATTTCCATTCTTGAGTATCATAAATCACATTGGTCGATATTCCCATGTATTAAATTCATGTGAGGAACCATGCCTGATTATCACATGTATATGGGACTTCATTCCTGTGTATCACATTTAATTACAAAGGTTGTTCATGCTTTAATACAAACCAAGGATGATTTACAAAGCATTAACATTTTATTTAATCAAGGGTATAATCCACTATTTATATATAAGTCACATTGTGTGATCACCCCACTCACTTCCATTTAATTTAATGCAGTTTTTTATTTAGGCATCAATAAAATACCACTTAAATGGTTATTTGTCCATATAAATATTTAACAATTCATGGGGAATTTCATTATCACATCCTAAGGGGTGGAAATTATCGAAGGGACTATCCTCTATTAAGGAAAAAGGTGTTTAATGGAATACCTAACATGGTTAAAAACTCAGATTAAATAAAATTATAGTTTTAATGCAATGCACGGAAAGTACAATGCATGGTATGATGATGCATGATGTAAAATGATTTGTATTTAGAGAAAAAGTACTATACCACATAATTTATCTTTTTGGTACTCTCCTCATTAGTTTTTGTCCTTTAATTTAGATTGAAATGAGAGAAATTGATGAAATAGTCAAATGACATGAAAATAGTTCATATTAGCTCACACCGAAATAACATCAAAGATGTAGTGGTAAATGAATTAAGGAATAATAAAAATCAAATCTATTATCGGTACTCTTACAATGTAATATACAATGATGATAATAGAACTTGGATGGAGATGGTAGTTCAAATCCTATGAGAGGGGAAGAGAGAGATCTTCACATGGCTAGCTGCTGGAGAAAAATAAGGGAAGAAGAGGTGTTTAAATTTTTTAAGGAATAAAAGGAAAAATGACAATTTTACCCAAATTTTAATGGGGAACATGGTTTGGATGCACAGTTTTCCAAACTAGGTGCCTAACCATGTGCCTATACTGGTTAAGTGGTACTAAGGATGTGGCTCTAGGCACATGATTTGGAAAAACCGTGTGGACCCGTTCAATCCACTGAAGCACTACACACGACCATGTGACCTGAGGTGAATGGTTTAAACTAACCATGAAACCCTATGAAATTCACTATAGAACTCTCATGTTTGAGTTTCACATTTATCACTAACCATTAACTAACTATACAACTCAGTCTTCCTTTCAAAAAAATGGAGTTTTAGGCTCCAAACATGCACCATATACTCTCAAACCACTCCTTTCCTCTTAATCACTCCCATTATGGGGAAAAAAGTTTTAGTGGAACTTAAAGGGTTCATACCCCATTTTAAAAGATGGGATCTTACAATATACCCTCATTAGAACAACTCATCCCTGAGTGTACCATCTGAGGGTGGTAAAATATCATCTGACAATATCTCTAACCACTAAGAATGTATGTTTGCATCTCTCACCTAAGTATCATCCTATACACATCTATGGTACCATAAAACCTATACTAGAGGAAATTACCTAATTGAGAGAGACTTCATTCTCTGATCAATAATCCAAATAGGATAGTCCTTAATGGAAGCATCAACTTCCAAATTAACATCCTCATGATCCATAGTGTGAGACAGGTCTAAAAAGTAACAGTGAAGTTGAGATACATGGAAGACATCATGCATGGACCCATATCTTTGAGGTATGTCTAAATGGTAGGCTATCATACTAACTATCTCGAGGATCTCAAAATTCCATATGTAAGGAGGTGATAACTTTCCCTATCTTTGAATCCTTCTATGAACCAGCCTTGGAGAAACTCATAAAAAGACCAAATATCCCACCTTAAAATCTGGAGGTCAGTGAAAACCATTTACATAACATTTATGCCTATACTGATTTGTATCCATACAATTATGGATAATTTTCACTAAATCTAAAGTCTTTTAGATGAGGAAAGATCCCAATAGCACTGCCTCCCCCACCTCTAGCCAGCACGGGGGTGAACGACACAATCTACCGTATAGGGCCTCATATGGATCCATCTGAATAGATTCCAGAAATATGTTATTTTATAAAAACTAAGAAAGAGTTATGTGTTTATCCTAATAAAACCTAAAATTAAAAACACTTTCCTATTGAATTTACTCCAATATCTGAATCATACACTAAGATTTCACATTAATTTATGGGTGAAAGTATGTGATCATGAACACTTGTGTACCGAAAGCCTTCTGAAACTCTTGCTAGAAATGAAACATAAACCAAGAATCCCTATCTGACATGATATAATGGGGAACACCATGAAGGTTTATGATATCTAAAATATAGATCCTCCTAAGCTCATCCACTGAAAAGGTCTCCCAGATAGGTATAAAGTGGGTGAACTTGGTCATCTAGTCAATGATAACCCATACAATGTCACTACCTCAAAGTGACATAGGTAAACCCATCATGAAGTTCATGGTGAAATCTTCCCATTTCAACTTAGGAATGAGAAATGGCTAAAAAATATGTGCAGCTCACTACCGTTCTTCCTTCACCTACTGACAGGTGGAACAATGGGCCATAAAACCAACAATCTTCCTCTTCATCACCAACTACCAATACTGAAAGCACAAGTCACAGTATATATTGGTAAAATTGGGATGTAATTAATAAAAAGTGGCATGAGACCCTCACATCAACTCATTACAAATCTCTATTGGAATCCATATGAATCCATGAATGCACCAAACCTCATCCCCATCAATGACCCCACCAAGTGGTGGGTACTCAACTAAAATGATCTCCCACAGAACTAAGACTTCTATATCCGAAAGCTATATCCTATTTACTCATTCTATAATAGAATATTTTATAACCAAAGTTGTAAGGATAGGATGACCATTATTCTCATAGACATCTAAGTGAATCCTAGAAAATAGGTCCATCAATTACCACTCACTACAGTCCTCCTGCACTACTCATGTTTGAGTTTCTAGTTCAATGAATCAATAATGGAATTACCCTTCCTAGGCATATACGAAATATCAAAATCAAATGAATACAAGTATTAAACCCAAATTAAATGTTTTAGATTTAATCCATTCTGTATAAAGATGTACTTGAGTCTTTTATGGTTTGTATACACCATAAATAACTCTCTCAACGGATATTGCCTCCAATAACACAAGTCATGTAGCAAAACTTCTTTCTCGAGATCATGTGTCAAGTAATTATGATCATGGGGATTTAACTTATGATACCCATATGATAAAAATAAATCTCCCTACATAAAAAAAACTCCTATACTGATGCCTGATGTATCATAATAAACTATATAGATTCTTCCAGGATCTGGAAGAATCAATATTGGTGCTAAATTCAATGTCCCATTCATCTTTTTAAAGGCTACCTCATAGGATACAGACCCTAATAACTCCATAAATTTCCTATTAAATCTTATAAGAGGCACTTGTAGGCATGTAAATTTGTTAATGAAACACCTATAATATCCATCTAAGCCCAAGAAAATCCATTTTTCAATGTCATTCTTGAGATATTACCAGGAAACAATGGTTCTCACCTCTTCTAGGTAAACATATACACTTAACTATAATATAATGTGGCCCAAAGAGTATAACTTATCGATCCAAAAGTGGAATTTGGTGATATTATCATATATATGGTGCTATCTTAGTTTATTCAACACAATATCAAAATGATTTCAATGGTCATTTTGAGTATGAGAATAAAAAAAGACATCAACCATGAAGAATTAAACAAATGACTCCATATATAAGTGGAAAACCCAGTATATTAAATCCTTGAAAACTGCAGGTATGTTTGTTAAATAGAATAGTAAGAAAAAATACTAATATATTACATATCTACTACAGAATACCGTACATGGTATTCTGATGCTCTCACCTACACATGATGATAGCCTGAACTCAATTAAATCTGGGAGAAAACCCTCACTCCTTGGAGCTGTTCAAAGATTCCATCTATGAAGGGAAGTGGATATCGGTTCTTTACCATAAGCTGATTGAACCTCTAGTAATCTATGAAAAACCTACGGGTACCACCCTTATTCTTGGTGAAAAGGATAGGTGAAACCCATTGAGAAGTATTGTGTTGTATAAAACCATTGTCTTACAAATACTTTAGATTCTTCTTGAGTTCTTAGAGCTTATTAGATGAAATCCTGTTAGAAGGAATAGACACTGGTGCTGGTACATTCACTAAATCAATGGTAAACTCCACCTCTCTTATAAGAGGTAATCTTGAAAAGTCCTCAGGGAAAACATCCCTAAAATTATCTGCAATATGAGATAATTCTATATGTTATGTTAAATGATTTCTCATAAAGATACCAAATATATGGGTTGTCACTCTTCCTAGACCACGATGCTTGGGTCCATCCTAAATCGGAAGGACATCCCATTCACCCTTATGAATATAGGCACCATCCTCAGGTGATGTAAAGTACACCCTCCGACAATAGAAATCAACTTGGGTATGGTAAGATACTAACTAGTCCATCCTAGGTGTGTCATATAAATCTATCATCTAGAGGAAAATAGATTCTATACAAAAATTTAAGTACTTATCTCAAGGGGGAATTCCTTTCACTTGCACACGCTCTTAGATCAAGTTCCCATAGGTGTATCAAGGGTCATTATTCCACAAAAGTATTATATATCTAGGACCATACTTTCAAAAATTGTCACAAATATAAAAGATTGTAAAGAGGATGTGTCATAATGAAATTTTTTTCCACAATTAAGTCTTATAATTGAATACATGGTTTTAGTTTCAGATCCTAGAAAAAAGTAGTTCCAATGGAGTTTTAGTTTACAACTAGTGATTCCTATAAATTGAGTCATAATAATAGGTTTATTGTTTGAAAGTATTTTGATGAGTTCATCCTCCAACTTAGTAAAGACACTTGAAACCATATTTATTTATTAAAATTATTCTAATAGTTCTTTAAATTTTCAATCATGTAAAATAAATATAGATGCATATTTTTCAAGATTTTATTTTAATTCTAAAATCTCTTTGGATAGTTCATTATTATTAGTGATAAAAATATCATAAGTATTCATAATATATTTTTGATTATTCTTTATATATTCATAACTATCTTCTAAGATAGAAATTTATTTATTTAATTAATCAAAATAGATGTTTTAAAAATTTGAATCAGATTCATGATGAGAATATTAAAAAGATTGTACATCATCTATTTTTTAAATGAATCATATATTTTTCATTTTTATTGAAGTGTTTAGACTCCAAATATAAACAGGAACCATCACTAGAGTATTTTAATGAACTCCAGATGGCTTTTATATCCCTCATTTAATTTTTATTTTAGCCCAATTTTATATGATTCTTTTTTATTGAATTTTTATTCTCTTTGTATTGAGGGAAACCAATATTAAGATTCACAAGCTTTTTGAACTCATGACATAAAACTTATTTTACAATTCAATCAGTCATATTATTCCCATTGAATGTTTTTTTATTTTTCTGCTATTATTATAGAACTTATTGATCTTCCTTGTAAACTTATCATGTTCACTATATGAATCAACACAATATGTGACTGCTTCATTATATTTGTCTAATAATAATGTTTTTAATAGTTTCTCTCATCTTTTTAAGTAATGAATTTAAAAAAAGAATTCTATTTTTTGATCAAGTTGGCATCATCATCCTTTATATGCATCTCTACCTCATATTTCATTAGTATTTTAAATATGTTTTTATTATTTGATACTTAAATATAGTATATTTTCTTATGGGTGAAGATATAAATCTATATATAGAAGCTAAAACTATAAAAACTTTTATAGTTTGATTTGATTCTATAAGAACATTCATTAAGGATATAACATCATTTACCATCTCTATAAGTCTTGAATTAATTATAACAATATTTTCATCCTCAATCATTATATTTGTATCAAATATATGTTTGAAATTATCATACCATAGCTTTTTTACATTGTTAACTATGTAATATGAAACTGTAATAGTTACCCACATTTATTGTATTGTACAACACTTTGAAAATATATTGAACTTATTAGGACCAAATCCATAGATAATAATATTAAAAACATTAGAAATCAAATCATATTATGCTTCATCTACATCACTCCACAATTTTGGCTCACCAATAGGGATCATGAAGGGTTTTATATATCCCAAATAGACATTCAGTCCATGATTCTTAAAATGTATAACCATTTTTCCTCACAAGAATCATATTATACTCTATTAAAATATGAAGTACTACCCATATACATTCCTACCTTCATATAAACCATTTTATAAACTAGATATTGATATTTAGAATTTAATAAGTAAAAGTTATTGCTTAAAATTCCCATCTATAATACAAATTTTTTTCCTAGTAGGTGTTTTAAAATGAGTCAAATGTTTGTTTGGGGTAAATTGAGTTCATTAAATTTTACCAAAAAAAAATAATATCCCTACTTAAAAAAATTATGATCACGTACTACTATGTTCCAAAAAACCGTGTTTTCAAAAAAAATTAAATATGAAGGGAACTAGAAACAATAGATCTATAGTGGTTCAGGAAAAGGGGAACTACCCCTAATCCACTCCACCAACACTCATTGTGATTATAATGAATTTTACTAAACTAGAAATTTTATAGGAAAAAACAAATTGTTTTCAAGAAGATATAACTTAGTGAAAATATTAAAGCATAATTTTACTAAGGCACCCACTTTAGAATACCTATCCATAGCCTTCCCATATCACATTGTAAACATTTTTCTTACTCCAAATTAGTAAAAATATGGAGTGAATAAAGATCCAATTCAGTGAATAGTTTCTCATATTAACCTAAAATTGATGAATATATTCAAGGAGGTTGAATATATTTTTAATTAAAAGCTCCCAAAACCTCCTCAATTGTATTACAATATTTTTTAAAAGTATGAAAATAGTTGTTCAAATTTTTTATAAATAAAAAATAGAGACATCATGAATGTACATATAGAAGAAGATGTCAACTTAAAATCACTAAACTCTATCTACATGAATTAAGATCAACATTAAATATATTTTGAATATTTTTCTCCCTTTTAAAAATATTATTATTTTTATTATATTGTATTTTAACAAATGAGAAAAAAATATTAAATATATGAATAAAGAGATAAATTAGATTAAAAGTTTCTTTTTTATTTTTCAAAATAAACTATAGAGATTTAAACCATTAGTGCAGACTTTAATACTTTGAATTAGTATCTCAATTAAGCTATGTCCAAGGTAAATTTATTGTAATGACAATAATGTACCGCATATTTATGTATTAATGTTGAATCACTCAATCCCCTGACAATAGATAAATTTTAAATTAGATCCTTCACAAAACATCAAAAAAAAAAAACTTCATAGTGATTTTAAAAAATGTATAAATCTTCTTTATATTTTAGATCACAAGACATTATGATTAATGAAATATTTTCTCAAGAATCATATATATTTATTATTTTCTTATTTCTTATTATTAATATGATTTGTTCATGTCCTTCATATGAGGCATTTTTATCATCATTTAAGAATCATTTATTTTTATGTATACAAATTCTAATGTCTATGTATGATTCATTATTCCCCATGTATGAAAGATCAATAACACCATATGAGTGAATTTTATATTTTATTCTAATTAATTCATTTATGAAGATGAATCAAACTCATTTTCAAAATATTTATTCTAATTCTCATAAAGGTAATTTTAATTTGTGGAAGTGTAATTTGTTAGTTACTATTCTATATAGGCTAAATTTTACCTCTACAGAAGTTTAATTTTGTATATTTGTAGAAGTCATTCTTATGTTCATATGTGTTAGTTATCACATAATAAGATTTCACATGTGGTACAAAATAGAATTCAAACACAAAAATTCTTACAGAATATAATTTAAAATTCTTAATAATGTTTTTACACATTTAAAGACAACATATCTGAAAAATAAAAAGTATATTTAGAATAACCAAACTTACTATGTAATGATATATTGGATCAATATTTTTATGGAAAACATATATTAATTTTTTATTATTTTCTATGTTTCAAATTACTATTTTTTTACACATTACATTTTTATGTTTTTAGAGATATTGATTATTGAACCATATTTCTAAACTTCGGTAACACAATTGTTTTTATTATTCAAAAATAATTATGTTATTAATCTTGATTTATGATCCATTTTTATTGGGTATTAATTTTTTGTTATGTTTATACAACTTTATTATGTTCTCAAACCCAGATGTTTAACTTTTGTTCAATTATGATTTATTACTAGTGTCTCTTATGTTCACCCCTTACTATGACTCCATGGTAACCATTTATATTGTTTACATACCTCAAGAAATGAAAAATGGATTGTGTATGATTTTTATTGAAGGATTTTTTGTGCGAATATTATTTATGGGAGACGTTGAAGAATTTTTTAATATAACATGGTTATGTATATAATCTCTAAATACAATAGCCCTAAAGGGTTTATGGTGTGACTTAATTTGAGATGTACTGAATAATTATGTAATATTACAACATATATATTTATTTTATTATTGGGTCATATCACAAAATACTTGTAGAAAATAAATAATAAGTCAATTTTATATATGATCAATTTCATTCATAATAATGTGTAATTTTTAATGTTATATTTGGAATAATGAAGAAAATATTATTTCAAAATATTTTTGGATGATTTTTGAAGGATATAATGTATATTGTTCATAAAAATTAAAAAATTATTAATGGTGTGCATGAAATGATTTTGTAAGAAATCTAGAAATGAAGTTAAAAGGGTAGGCAAAAACCTAGGACTAGATAATAGTATGAATTGTTCTTCTATTAAACATGTGAACTATATTGAGAATAGTTTCTTTATATATGAAGTTTCTAATAATAATTTTCTAATGAAGAATATAGCGTTTTAAATAGGAATCCTCATATTGAACAATATGATAATGATATTAATAATTAATATTGGTATTTAAAGTAACTATTAAAAAGTTATTGTTCATGAAGAATTATATACATAATGTAGGGGATTATTATGTCTTGGAGAAAACATGGGGTATATGAGAAGTGTCTTGAAATAGTTATTACTCTTTAACCCTTTGGAGTATTTATTTACAAGTAAAATAAATAAAATGAGGATAAAAATGTAAATATGGTGATAGAGTAGAAGAAAGACCGATTCTTGTTTATTCACCCAAGGCTGTAACTTATTAATGCTTCACTAATGGGATTAATATTATTGTTGGATTTAATTGAGGAAATTTTTATAATTAAATTTGGATTCTTATATTTGATGGAAACTTATGATGAGTTTGATTAATGTGAAATATATTAAAGTTAAAATAAATGTACTTCACATAAAAATGGAATAAATATTTAAATAAAAGAATAAATAGTTATTGAAGAGAGTTATATATATTTAACTAGTGGAGTAAAAGGAGATCAGATATCATCAATTATGTCATTTCTGTTAATAAAAATTCTCCAATTGAAACTCCATAAACTAAAATGGTATATCACACTACTCTATTATCATGCATGGAACATACAACATTTGAAGAAGTTGAGTAGGATAAATCATGGTTTAAATACACGAATGAATAACAATATTAAATATAAAGGAAATAAACTTGGGATCCTTTGAAGAGTGTAGATCAGAATAATAAAATTGAAAATAAATGGGTGTTAGAGAACAATTTATCATGAAAAATAATGTGTTCCTAAAATATTTTATGTTTTTATATGACTAAAATTCTCAAAATGATGGTATAGATATTAATGATATGTTTTTATTGGTAGATATAGAGAACATTTTTTATCTATTTTTTTTGGTTTCAGTTACAAGATGATTCAGATATGTAAAAAATATTTAAAAAAAATTATTGAATAAAGTGATTAAATTTGAAGTCTGAATCACACAATTGGTCTTCTTTCAACATTATTATCATAAATAAAAGTTATATCATTTAATGGATAACTTATATAATTTATACAAAGTACTATATTCTTGGTATTCTAATTTGGGTTCATATTTGAATAATTTGATATCTTAGAGATGAAGTGTTGATCACAAACTCAATATAATGTCATTGATGGAAGTGAAGTTCATGATACTCATCCACATATACAATATCATATTTGGTGGAATAAAAAAAATTAAATCAATAAAATTATTTAATAACATGATATGTTTGGACAATGAAATGTCAATAATAGGTTAAATAGATTACTTCATTATTTTCAAGTCAATGAAATAGATGATTATTATAATATTTTTTATGGAAATAACACTTAAATAAACTATTTTTTTATATAAATAATTGAGAAATTGTTTCATTTGTAATCACTATTTCATCCAAAATCATGGAGCATGAATATGAAAATGATATAGAATCAATGTTATTCAAAGGAATTACTGGATGGTTTCAATGCTTGATAATGAACTGTGAGTATATTTATTATGAAAATTGTTTAGTTTTACCTTATCCAAGTAATCTAAAAGAATTAAATTTTATATAGATAAAATGAATCTTTAAGTAAATTTAAGTTACTAGGGATTCTAAATTATCATTGGATGTAGGAAAAGTGATATTTTATCTAATGAATTTATATATTTATTTATTTAGAGATGTATAAGATAGAAATTCCATGAGTGGATGATCATTTTTCCTGGGGATTAATTCTATTAGGTGGCATAATAATAAGTTATAAAGTATCTCACTTAGTATAATTGAATTAGAGACTATTTAAAAAATGAAGGCATGTACTCAAAAAATAGAGCTTATATTTTAATTATATTAACAAGATATTTTAAGGAATTTAAACCCCACCACATTTTAATTTTAATGGAAATTGTAGCATATTTAGTTTTTATGAATATTTTGGGATTTATTTTTGAATTTGATCGAATGCTATATTATTAATTATTTTACTCATATTTTGGATTTATTAGATAATCCATAAACATAATTTCTATTTTTTAAATTTCAATTTATGTGAGCATCATAATCTTTTTAGTTATTTTTTCTAATGTGCATGATTCATTTATAGTAGTTAAGGCTTGAATTTTGTTAATTCCTGATATCCATAACATTCATTCTTCAAATACCATAAAATTTGTCATAGTCATTATGGAGTACCATGGATAATTTCACCAAGTGTAAAGATATGTACAAGTCATTAGAATCATGTGTAAAATTCCATGCCTACTATAGATGTGATAAAGTCCCAAGATCCCTTTTATATTAATGGGAATTTTTTCTTAAGGATATATGCAATTTTGATATATGTTGTGATAATTGATTTTTTTTGTAATGAATAAATGTAAATTAGTGCATGCATAAAATTATCATTCTCTACTCCCTGATATATAAGTGCCACACACTTACCCATGATGAATTAAATTCCTAAGCGTAAATGTAACCACTTCCTACATGAAGGTTTCATAGTTTGAGAAATATTAAGAATGAAAATTACCATGATATGTGATTTGGTAAAAACTATTTTGAAGGTAATTTTATTTTATATATATTCCTTGGATAAATGATATGCGATCTAGACACTATAGTAAAATTTGTGTTACAAACACTAAGATGATTTCATTCTATATATGTCATCTCGATGAACCATTCTATGTTATATTTTAAATAAATATATCTCTATAAAATTAAATTAGGAATAAAAATAGGGAAAGTGATCGGGAAAAATCTCATTCAAATATTTCAATTTATATTTAAAGGCCACCCTACCTAGTAGGAAAACAGTTAGGATTGAAAATCATGCGTAGAACATTCCACAAGAGGGATTCAATTTTTCTTGAAGGATATACTATTTAAAAGTAATTTTCTCTACACTATAAAAGGAGGTGTGAGATATATGTGGATTTTTAGGGTCCAACATGGATACTCTGGTACCTTGATACTTGATCCTGTCATGACATATCCCAAATGGTGTTCCCTCTCTCTACAGGTTGATCACTAGCTCCTATCATCATTCAAGATAACACTTGGAATGGTTTTCCACATAAATAGTGGAAGAAAAAAATTACAAGTCAATATTCTCAATAGAAATGTAAAGACCCGGAAATTTCAAGTAAATTTTTTTCTTAATTTTCTTTGGAATTTTACAAGAACACAGTTTCTGACAGCGCCTGATTCCGAGGCCCGGTGTGCCCAGAATCAATTTCCGAAGTTTGGCTCGGGTACGTTCAGTGAACGAACGAGCGAGAATTTCTAACTTTTGAACCGGTGCCCGGAATCAAATTCCGAGGGCACCGATGGAACCGTAGCGCCGGTTTTTGCTTAGGAATACCTTTCCTGGAGTTGTGTTTTCTTGGGAGCAGTTGTTTAATAAGGTTGTGGTTTAAGTGTAAAGAAAAATAAAATTTGTGTTACAAATTTTATTTATCTTCTTAAGTGGTTATATCCTAAGTGTGGAAGTTGGGGTGGAATCACAAGTTCCTAACTAACCAAGTGAGGATTAAGGTGAGGTGGGGCCCACACGATCCCCAACCCTTCACCTTCCCATTAACTCTCTTCTACCCCCCTTAAACTCCCTTGCACTTAATGTGCCAAAACCCCTCAAATTCCTAACTCCTTAAACTCCTTAACTCCCTTGAACCCCCCCAATTAAATGTGACTCTTCACTTCCACCTTCATTAATTTTGGAGCCTCTCCACCCATTAATGAAGGATATAACTTAATGAATTTGAGTTATTTTGAATTCATTAAGCTAACACTATAATAAGGTGTGTTGTTTTATTGTTTGGGGTTGGCTAAATCTTTGTGATAGAGTCATGGAAGGATTGAAGAGAATTCCACCCTCGACGAAGAACACGAAGGACATCTCCAAACATGGATCAACGTCTTCTCGACGAAGAATGCCTTTTCCAAAGAAGAACGTGAAGTTTCCAACGTCGATCCCTTCTTGGATGCCTCCTTCCCACTCCTTCCGGAATAAAGAAGGGAGCGCCTTTCATGAAGAACGCCGACGTCGTCAACGGCTTCTCTTTTTCGATGTCGACGAATCGCCGCCGCCTTTCCGCGACTTCGTCAACACATAACGAACAGCGAAGTAGGGGTTTGTTGTTGCTTTATTTAATTATTTTTCCGTTCTTGGTTCTAGCATGAAAAACTTGAGGATGAACGTTTAAGTGTTATCGTCTAACGAGAGGGGGACCGGACCGCACAATCACGGCCGAACCCCCCTCCTTTGTTCTTGAATGTTTCTTGCGGATGAAACGAGATAGCGTGGTGCCGTCGCACCACGCGGGAATCACACGGAAATTATTGCGCGGCGCCGTCGCGCCGCGCCGTGGAAAGAATTATCATGAACGCGACGCCGTCGCGCCGCGTCAAAGGAAACCGAAGACACCGCGGCCGGAGCGGGGCCGCGGCGGAGGGGCGCGGTGCCGTCGCACCGCACCGGATGACGAAGGCTGAAGCTGGTTCCGGGCCGCGGCGGATCGTGATGACCGGTGGCCAGCCGGGCCGCCGGTGCCGGAAGACGGAAGAGGACCGGCCCTTGCCGGTCCTGTTGACAAGAAGTCGGCCGGCCAGGTCGGGCCGACCGGGTTGGTGGAAACCGGGGGAATTTAATTCCCCCGGGCAGTTATTTGGCCCCCCATTATGAGGGGGGGCCGGTTTCACAAAGGGGGGGCCGGCGGCCCCCCGTTTCCAGCAAGCTCGGCCTTCGGCCAAGCTGGCAGCGCGCCCAGCGCGCTGCCTTGCGCCGAACCGGCGCGCCTGGCAGGTTCGCCGCGCCGGGCCACGCCGGGCCCCGCCGCGCCGGGCCGCGCCGCGCCGGGCCGGGCCGGGCTGCGCCGGGCCGGGTCGACCCCGTCCGGGGCGGGTCGACCCAGTTCGGGCCATCCGGGGGGTCTTGGGCCGGGACGGCCCAGGCCAGAAACCCCCGTTACCGAGCGGTTTGGTCAAATGCCCGTATCTTGGGCTACGGGCCTCCAAACGACTCGTCGTTAGCGGCAACACGATCCTTGGATCGAGACGGTCATTTCGGTATACTATACTCAAGGTGCACCTTCCTTTTCGGGAGGCTACGTGGTTAAAACTCCGTAGTTAAGCGTGCTTGGCCTAGAGTAGTGATCAGGATGGGTGACCTCCTGGGAAGTTTCCCAAGGTGAGTGTGAGACGAAAAAGCCAATAACTCTCAGACCGGGCGTCCGATTGATGCACCAGCTATTGCATTGAGTTCCTGCTGATGATACGGAACTTTTGGCATCCTCCGCCCGAGTTTTGGATGCAGATGGATAGTGGCCGGGTTGGATCGCACCGAAATCCAACCGGGCCCCTGGAACGGAAAAGCTGATATCTTTCTGACAGAACGTCCGTTTGACGAACCGTCAGCGGCGTTGGTGATCGCGTTGAGAAACGGTCCCTATGAGTTTACCATATGAGAGTTTGGGGTACATTTCAGATACGGCCGGGTTTGGTTTTCTCACGAAACCAACCGGGCCCCTGGGACAAAAAGGCTAATAACTCACAGACCGGCCGTCTGTTGCGTTGAGACCCCTATGACGTGGCGGTCCTTTGAGATACTTCTTAATGGGACTTTGAGATACTTGGAGTATCGACCTGTAGCTCGTGGAGCGGACCCTCCCAGTGACGAGCGTGCGGAGTCTGGAGACCGTGTAGCTGGCTGAGACCCGACGACTGCTGATCGAATGACTCGGAGTGTTACAGAGGTGCACTTGGTTGTAGCGGCACATGGGAGCGCTTGGTTGTAGCGGTAGACCCACGACAGAGTTGCGCTTGGTTGTAGCGGCACATGGGAGCGCTTGGTTGTAGCGGCAGACCCACGACAGAGTTGCGCTTGGTTGTAGCGGCACATGGGAGCGCTTGCTTGTAGCGGCATACCCACGACAGAGGTGCGCTTGGTTGTAGTGGCACATGGGAGCGCTTGGTTGTAGCGGCAGACCCCCGACAGAGGTGCGCTTGGTTGTAGCGGCACATGGGAGCGCTTGGTTGTAGCAGCTGGCCCGCAGTACTCGATGGGTGAAGTTCTTCAGCAGTCTTAGGTTAGTGAGCAGTACCTCGGAGTCGTGACAGGACCACTGTACACTCCAGAGGCGGATCTCTTCAGCAGTTATGGTTTCGATAATGAAAATCCTGGTTTGAGCTGAGACTTTTGACCTTGTGTTTACCTCATGATTGAGATGGGTCACTTGCTAACTTAGGTATATGTATGGGCATATACCCGGGTAGTTGTTATCCGTTGATTTCACAATCCTTGTGTTTCCTCATGATTGAGATGGGTTACTTGATAACTTAGGTATATGTATGGGCATATATCTAAGTAGAGGTTATCTGTTGAGATCTTCTTTGTGGTTATCCTTGTTGGTTTAGTGAGACCTTGAGGGTCTCGGGGTCCCTACTGAGTATCGTTATACTCACCCCTACACGGGCTATGCCCGCACCTCGTTGTGTTGGTTGCAGACGACAGGCAGTGCTGACAGAAGCCGAGTGTTCGAGGACTGGACAGTACCTGGAGGTGGACTATACGAAGAGATGGTACCCGGAGGAGGACCTCACGACGAGGCAGTACCCAGAGGTGGGCGTGACGACGAGGCGGTACCCGGAGGTGGACCACTGGGCGAGACATACTCGGAGCGGACGGTGGGACCTGAGGAGCAGAGGAGCTATCTGTACCCACCCTTTAGGTGGGATTTCCAGTGGATAGCTCGGCGTAGCAGATTTACTTTTCAGTTGCTTTTTTACCTTTCGAGTTGTACTTTACAGTTGGGCTTGTATTTCCGGCCCCTTTTTACTTTCCGCACTTACTGTTGTACTCAGTTTTTACTTAGTGTTTACTTCTTCCGCTTGTACTCTGTGGTGATTGTTTTCTTTTAT
This sequence comes from Viscum album, assembly GCA_963277665.1. Taxonomy (NCBI): domain Eukaryota; kingdom Viridiplantae; phylum Streptophyta; class Magnoliopsida; order Santalales; family Viscaceae; genus Viscum; species Viscum album. Next base: position 2,012,851,980 of record OY728155.1, read on the forward strand.
AAAGGCAATTCCTTCCCAGTTATCGGGATTTTACGCCTTTGGTGCTAGTCGCCAGCCCCTGGCCTATGGAAGGCGGGTTTGGGGTAGTCACAACACGGGCCCCGAGGACGGGTCGTGACAAATTGGTATCAGAGGAGTTCGGTTCTACCGCAGAACTTATAACTCTGATGTTTCTTTCTGTTAAGCAATAGTGTTAAGGGTACCGAGTGTGGTTTTCAGTTCAGGGAGTCCAGTGTTGGTGCGGCGGCCGACGTATCCGTACACCAGGACCCTGACTACTGATTTCCGACTTTGTACACAAAAACACTGATTGCGTGTGTTTTTCCAAAGTTCTAAAGTCAGCTCAAACCAGGTCAGCTCACCAGGTATAAGACGTTGACCGTGTCGCATCTGTTCAGGATGTCTCCACGCAGACAGTCAGTTGGAGTTCCGAGAGAGGACTCGATGACGGCTCACCGAGCGACGAGGCTCTGGTGCAGGGCCTTTTTTACTATGTTGGCACCCTCGGGTGGTGTACCAGTAGCACCACCACCTGTTGGGCAGAAGATGCCAATGGCTATACTAGAAAACTGTGCACGCTGGCGGAGCGCGTTGCACGAGTTCCAGTAGTAGAGGCCTCAAAAGTTACGAGGCGAGGCAGATTTTCAGACAGCAGAGCAGTGGCTGGAGGCGATTGCTAGAGTTTTCCGCCTAGCTGAGAATTCATCGAGGCGTACCGAACATATCGGGTACTCGATGGAAGCGTTTTAATCAGTGCAATAGAGTTCGGACCTCTGAGCATGGTATGTTTAAGGGCTTCCGAGCCAGCACCTTTTCTCTATGCATTTCTACTTAGGCTAGAGTGCTGGAAGGAACCTTTGTGGTTGAGAATTCTTTGCTGATCGAATACATCCAGAGAATGTTAGAAGTTTGGAAAGCAGGAAACTGACACCAGTCTCGGAGACTTGGGCATGTAAAATGTTTCAAGAAGAGTAAATGTTAAGGACAGATGAATCTGCCGAGCAGCAGACATGGAGGCAGAGCTTGGAGAGCAGCTCATGGTGGTGTACATTTCAACATGTTACCATCACCCGCCTTTGTAGTCCCCGCTAGACTCAGGGAGTTGGAGAACAGGGAAAAAGGGTAGCTGCTTGCGGTCATGGAGTGCGACTAAAAAGGGGCTCTAAGGATGATTCGAAGTGCGGAATTTATCTTCTACTAGCTGCCGTAGCCACAGGCATCGAAACGAATCATCCCTTCCTTCCATGAATCTAGTCCCAGACCTAGAGATTCCGGTTAATCCGTTGACTTGACCCTCACGTCTGGAGATACCTTTGGGAGGATACTCGATAGTCACACTTACGCCGACGGTGTGATCTGACCCTTGAGGCGAGAGTCTCGATTAGGACCTCTTGGTGGCAGCGTCGAGGCTTTATGACGTTAGTTTGAGTATGTATTTGGAAATCACTGTTCATACTCAAATTGACGGTATTAGGCAAACGTTGGGATGGGTTTTCCTTGGTCGGCGAAAAGGAAACCCTGGGCAGCACAAGATAAACTCGTGCATGGGAGGGTGTAGCCGATCATTCTTGGGTCGGCCAACCTTATCCTCATGGCAGCAGGAGTTTTGAGTTTCAGTTCTAACCTAAAAAGGGAGACCTTTAGAGTTCGAGGATGGCGACCACGTTCTTATACAGGTCTCACCTCAACGAGGTTTACGGAGATGTAGCCGAGGCGGCAAGAGATCTCTAAGGTTCAATAGACCTTTCTAGGTCCCCAGCAGGGTAGGCGAGGTGGTTTATCGCTTGACCCATCCACCTCAGTTGCACTAGGTGCACGATAAATTTCACGTAACTCAATTGAGGAGATACGTGCTTGATCCTTCACACATCATCGACCTGAGGGAGTTGGACGTCGATGATAGAGCGACATGCACGGAGGTTCCAGTGGGGATCAAGGATAGACAGGAGCAGATCCTACGAGGATGATCGATTCCTTGGGTGCACTTCCTTTGACAGTACGGGAACCTCCAGGTGATCACATGGGAGCGGAAGGCTCAGATGCGTGCTCTGTACCGCTTTTGTGACCCTAGTTTGTGATGAAGCTTTACGGGGACGTAAAGCCCTGAGGTGGGAGTAATGTAAAGACCCGGAAATTTCAAGTAAATTTTTTTCTTAATTTTCTTTGGAATTTTACAAGAACACAGTTTCTGACAGCGCCTGATTCCGAGGCCCGGTGTGCCCAGAATCAATTTCCGAAGTTTGGCTCGGGTACGTTCAGTGAACGAACGAGCGGGAATTTCTAACTTTTGAACCGGTGCCCGGAAGCAAATTCCGAGGGCACCGATGGAACCGTAGCGCCGGTTTTTTCTTAGGAATACCTTTCCTGGAGCTGAGTTTGCTTGGGAGCAGTTGTTTAATAAGGTTGTGGTTTAAGTGTAAAGAAAAATAAAATTTGTGTTACAAATTTTATTTATCTTCTTAAGTGGTTATATCCTAAGTGTGGAAGTTGGGGTGGAATCACAAGTTCCTAACTAACCAAGTGAGGATTAAGGTGAGGTGGGGCCCACACGAGCCCCAACCCTTCACCTTCCCATTAACTCTCTTCTACCCCCTTAAACTCCCTTGCACTTAATGTGCCAAAACCCCTCAAATTCCTAACTCCTTAAACTCCTTAACTCCCTTGAACCCCCCCAATTAAATGTGACTCTTCACTTCCACCTTCATTAATTTTGGAGCCTCTCCACCCATTAATGAAGGATATAACTTAATGAATTTGAGTTATTTTGAATTCATTAAGCTAACACTATAATAAGGTGTGTTGTTTTATTGTTTGGGGTTGGCTAAATCTTTGTGATAGAGTCATGGAAGGATTGAAGAGAATTCCACCCTCGACGAAGAACACGAAGGACATCTCCAAACATGGATCAACGTCTTCTCGATGAAGAATGCCTTTTCCAAAGAAGAACGTGAAGTTTCCAACGTCGATCCCTTCTTGGATGCCTCCTTCCCACTCCTTCCGGAATAAAGAAGTGGGTGCCTTTCACGAAGAACGCCGACGTCGTCAACGGCTTCTCTTTTCCGATGTTGACGAATCGCCGCCGCCTTTCCGCGACTTCGTCAACACATAACGAAAAGCGAAGTAGGGGTTTGTTGTTGCTTTATTTAATTATTTTTCCGTTCTTGGTTCTAGCATGACAAACTTGAGGATGAACGTTTAAGTGTTATCGTCTAACGAGAGGGGGACCGGACCGCACAAACACGGCCGAACCCCCCTCCTTTGTTCTTGAATGTTTCTTGCGGATGAAACGAGATAGCGTGGTGCCGTCACACCACGCGGGAATCACACGGAAATTATTGCGCGGCGCCGTCGCGCCGCGCCGTGGAAAGAATTATCATGAACGCGACGCCGTCGCGCCGCGTCAAAGGAAACCGAAGACGCCGCGGCCGGAGCGGGGCCGCGGCGGAGGGGCGCGGTGCCGTCGCACCGCGCCGGATGACGAAGGCCGAAGCTGGTTCCGAGCCGCGGCGGATCGTGATGACTGGCGGCCAGCCGGGCCACCGGTGCCGGAAGACGGAAGAGGACCAGCCCTTGCCGGTCCTGTTGACAAGAAGTCGGCCGGCCAGGTCGGGCCGACCGGGTTGGTGGAAACCGGGGGAATTTAATTCCCCCGGGCAGTTATTTGGCCCCCCATTATGAGAGGGGCCAGTTTCACAAAGGGAAGGCAGGCGGCCCCCCGTTTCCAGCAAGCTCGGCCTTCGGCCAAGCTGGCAGCGCGCCCAGCGCGCTGCCTTGCGCCGAACCGGCGCGCCTGGCAGGTTCGCCGCGCCGGGCCACGCCGGGACGCGCCGCGCCGGGCCGGGCCGAGCTGCGCCGGGTCGGGTCGACCCGGTTCGGGCCATCCGGGGGGTCTTGGGCCGGGACGGCCCGGGCCCGAAACCCCCGTTACCGAGCGGTTTGGTCAAATGCCCGTATCTTGGGCTACGGGCCTCCAAACGACTCATCGTTAGCGGCAACGCGATCCTTGGATCGAGACGGTCGTTTCGGTATACTATACTCAAGGTGCACCTTCCTTTTCGGGAGGCTACGTGGTTAAAACTCCGTAGTTAAGCGTGCTTGGCCTAGAGTAGTGATCAGGATGGGTGACCTCCTGGGAAGTTTCCCAAGGTGAGTGTGAGACGAAAAAGCCAATAACTCTCAGACCGGGCATCCGATTGACGCGCTAGCTGTTTCATTGAGTTCCTGCGGACGATACGGAACTTTTGGCATCCTCCGCCCGAGTTTTGGATGCAGATGGATAGTGGCCGGGTTGGATCGCACCGAAATCAAACCGGGCCCCTAGAATGGAAAAGCTGATATCTTTCTGAAAGAACGTCCGTTTGACGAACTGTCAGCGGCGTTGGTGATCGCGTTGAGAAACGGTCCCTATGAGTTTACCATATGAGAGTTCGGGGTACATTTGAGATACAGCCGGGTTTGGTTTGCTCATGAAACCAACCGGGCCCCTGGGATGAAAAGGCTAATAACTCACAGACCGGCCGTCTGTTGCGTTGAGACCCCTATGACGTGGCGGTCCTTTGAGATACTTCTTAATGGGACTTTGAGATACTTGGAGTATCGACCTGTAGCTCGTGGAGAGGACCCTCCCAGTGACGAGCGTGCGGAGTATGGAGACCGTGTAGCTGGCTGAGACCCGACGAATGCTGATCGAACGACTCAGAGTGTTACAGAGGTGCGCTTGGTTGTAGCGGCATATGGGAGCGCTTGGTTGTAGCGGCAGACCCACGACAGAGTTACGCTTGGTTGTAGCGGCACATGGGAGCGCTTGGTTGTAGCGGCAGACCTACGACAGAGTTGCGCTTGGTTGTAGCGGCACATGGGAGCGCTTGATTATAGCGGCATACCCACGACAGAGGTGCGCTTGGTTGTAGCGGCACATGGGAGCACTTGGTTGTAGCGGCAGACCCCCGACAGAGGTGCGCTTGGTTGTAGCGGCACATGGGAGCGCTTGGTTGTAGCAGCTGGCCCACAGTACTCGATGGGTGAAGTTCTTCAGCAGTCTTAGGTTAGTGAGCAGTACCTCAGAGTCGTGACAGGACCACTGTACACTCCAGAGGCGGAGCTCTTTAGCAGTTATGGTTTCGATAATGAAAATCCTGGTTTGAGCTGAGACTTTTGACCTTGTGTTTACCTCATGATTGAGATAGGTCACTTGCTAACTTAGGTATATGTATGGGCATATACCCGGGTAGTTGTTATCCGTTGATTTCACAATCCTTGTGTTTCCTCATGATTGAGATGGGTTACTTGATAACTTAAGTATATTTATGGACATATATCTAAGTAGAGGTTATCTATTGAGATCTTCTTTGTTGTTATACTTGTTGGTTTAGTGAGACCTTGAGGGTCTCGGGGTCCCTACTGAGTATCGTTATACTCACCCCTGCACGGGCTATGCCCGCACCTCGTTGTGTTGGTTGCAGACGACAGGCAGTGCTGACAGAAGCCGAGTGTTCGAGGACTGGACAATACCTGGAGGTGGACTATACGAAGAGATGGTACCCGGAGGATGACCTCACGACGAGGCAGTACCCAGAGGTGGACGTGACGACGAGGCGGTACCCGGAGGTGGACCACTGGGCGAGACATACTCGGAGCGGACGGTGGGACCTGAGGAGCAGAGGAGCTATCTGTACCCACCCTTTATATGGGATTTCCAGTGGACAACTCAGCGTAACAGATTTACTTTTCAGTTGCTGTTTTCCCTTTCGAGTTGTAATTTACAGTTGGGCTTGTATTTCCGGCCCCTTTTTACTTTCCGCACTTACTGTTGTACTCAGTTTTTACTTAGTGTTTCCTTCTTCCGCTTGTACTCTGTGGTGCTTGTTTTCTTTTATAAAGGCAATTCCTTCCCAGTTATCGGGATTTTACGCCTTTGGTGCTAGTCGCCAGCCCCTGGCCTATGGAAGGCGGGCTTGGGGTAGTCACGGCACGGGCCCCGAGGACGGGTCGTGACAAGAAAACTCTATAGGGAGAATTATACCAAAAGTCAAACAGGTAAACAAACCCAATTTACAACCAAAAGCACCAGAATATAGGATAAAAAATCAATTTACCAAAGTAAATAGAAGTTCAAATTCTAATAAATCAGCAGAAACTACCACCTACATGCTGTGCATTATACTTGATCAAACCTAGAAGGAGGAAAATCTACAAATTCCCAAAGGCACAGGTAGGGTGTAAGATAAAATCCCAATATGGTCTCACCAAGAACTCCATAATAATATTCCACAATGATTAACCAAATAAATATTTCAATTTTGAGTAAGTATGCAAGGAATTTCAGAAGCATATTTTGAAAAAACCATTCTCTAAATTTGAAATGATTGAAATATTTCAAACAATGTATTAATAATAATTTTGGTATAAAATAGTTTATATAAACTCACAAGACATGTGTAAAATAGTTTAAATAAATCGTATATATATCAAAACATTATCAACGAGAAACATGATCATCTACCAAGAGGTGTGATAGTACCAGATTATGGGATCCTCACACACTTATATAATGAAAATAGAAATGTGAATACACAACCCTTTAACACTGGTCAAAGAGTAGTGACCAAAATACCAGTAGAGATAAGAGCTTCCAATTAGTTTATGTTAGAATTGTAATGAATCAATCTGTTGGTAGGATACTCCCATACCAATGTGTTTATCCCCAATAACTCACTAACTACCTAGGATTTCATGTTCTATAACAATAATCAATCATGGTAAATTTATTTCAAAACTGTTCAAAATAAAATTCAACCAATTTTAATATTTTAATATTCCAAATTCCATTTTAAAACAAAAATAGCTTTTTAATCAAATCATGAATTTTTAAGGTAAATTCATTAGGTTTCTATAAAAACCATTTTAATCCATTTTTTTCAAAAAATAATTTGAAATCAATTTAACAATTTAAATTCCACAATTCATTTTCACAACATTCCACCAAATTTACACAAACACACACCAATTCAAGGGAATTAAAGATTTTCCACAATTTTATGCTAAAGGAAATAAAAATAGTAATTTACAAAAAATTAAGTATTCATAATAAAATTGAAATAAATATAATTGAAATAAGGAAATTTAGGGTTAAATAAATTGGACATTCATAAATGAAACCAACTACCTTGAGATCACGGAATCAGGTATCACAACAACTATAACAAGGAACTCCAATGAAGAGTGTCAATAAAGGATATTCAAGAATAAAACCATGATTAAAGATCTAAAAAATAGGGATTGTATCCCACAATAACACGAAGATCTAACAAACCATAGGGAGGAGTGATGAGAGATTAGAATATAGAGAATAAGAGAAAAAATCTTATTGGAGAAGGATAAAAAAATGATCTCCATGATTTAATTTTCTTTAGAAGGGTTTTGAATGAGCCAAAATTTGTCCTTGACAGGTTAAATAACCAAGGGAAACATTCAAGGCCGAGTTAGACCCATGAAGAAGTATAAATGGTGCTTTTTGGAATTTTAAAAGAATTTTTAGATTAATTAAAATTCATATGCATGGTTTCCTAGGCAGTGTCACATGGTTAAACAAACTGTGAACCAAATATGCGAACCCTATATTCTTGGATTTTCACAGTTTTTGACTAGAATGGAATACTATTTGTGAAAATAATGTTGCAAACATGCATAGACCAAGAACTTCCAAAATTTTCCAAAATTTCACCCGAAACAACCCTAAATGATACCCAACCAAATAATGAACAAAATAGTTGTTTAGGAGTACCTAAAAATAGTAAAAAGATGTTAAAATCTCCTCACTATAGAACCTTTATTTCCCCAAAATGAATTTTAAGAAGATTCCATGTCAAAAAGATGATGCCAATTCTCTCTCATCAGTGCCTCCCTCTCCCATGTCACATGAGAATCAGAACTGTGCTACCATGGAACTCAAACCAATGGTATCATATTCCCACAAAGTACCTGGGTCTCTAAATCACCAATCATGATTGGATTCTCAACCATGGATAAATAGGGCTTGACAATGAGATCACTCCAGCACAGAAAATGATATGAATTAGAAAGGTAATTTCACAGCTGAGATACATGGAACATGTTATGTATCGATGTTATCTACAGTGGAAGTGATAAATGGTAATACACTTTCCCCACCTTCTAAACTACCTCAAAAGGACCCACAATATGAGGAGCAATCTTCTCTTGCCTTCCAATACATAAATGGACCAAACATGGTGAAACATTCAAGAACACCTAGTCTCCAATTGAAAATTACAATGGTCTATATCTATAGTTAGAATAATACTTTTACCGGATTTGTTCCATCAAAATTCTCTGATAAATAAATTGAATCATTACTATCATCTATTAGACCAATCGCGGTCCAACTATGAAAATGTCACCAAACTATGACCAAAAAATGGAGATTTTCAAGGATATCTATACAAGGTCCCAAAAGGATTCATTCTAATCCAGTAATGTTAACTATTGTCATAAGAAAACTCAACCAACCCTAAATGGTTATCCCAAGATCCACTAAAGTCAATGACACAATCACATATAATATCCTCAAGAAACTATATATCTATTTCTATCTGGCCATCCAATTGAAGATGTTATTCTTTACTCAAATGAATCTGAGATACCGGTTCCTCCTGAAGTCCTCTCAAAAATTGAGAAGTAAACCTAATATCTCTATCAGATACTATATCAGAAGGAAGTCCATTAAAAATAACAATCTCTTTCACATAGAGATTTCCCAAATCCTCAACATTGTTTTTACCATGAATGGTTATAAGGTGAGATTATTTAGTTAGCCTATCAACCATAACCCATATCAAATTATTATTTATCTCAGTATGTGGCAATCCAACCACAAAGTCCATAGAGATCTAATCCCAGTTAAAAGTAAGCACTATGAGGGTCTTTAGTAAACCCAAATGTCCCTGGTGCTTGGCTTTGACCTATTGGAAAATATAAAAATGGGATACAATACCAGTAATGCCTCTTCTCAATCCTAGATATCATAATTACCATCGTATATCATAGAACAACTTCATGGTTCCTGGGTTCACTTCCCACTGGGAACTATGGAAATCCCACATCATAGATTTTTTGGATCGGAAGTGACACCACAAAAATGGTTCTAAAAACATAGAATGAATTCCGTGGAGAACAAACACTCAACAATGGTTTCCTGACCATAAATAGAGTCTCTAATTTTATGTAAATAATTATTAAGTTATTGTTCCTATAGAATCATCTCGGGAAGAGAATAACTAAAATTAACACTAGTCAAGGAAACCTCGGCTCATAATTCCCAGACTCCAATGTGCAACTATGAAAAAAGAGCCATCAATTTATACTCTTCTGATGATTCCTTCACGACATGAGTTGGATGTTTCTTGCTCATAGCATCTCTGACAACATTACCTTTACCTGGGTTATAATTGATGTCAAATTCGAATGATTGTAGGTATTCCACCCAATTCCTCTGGAAGTGATTCAAATATTTTTGGGAGAAGATATAACTCAAGCTCTTATGGTCAGAATACATGGTAAACCTTTCTTTGAAAAGGTAATGTCGCGAACTCTTAAGTGCATGCATGAAAACTGCAAGCTCAAGGTCATGGGTTGGGTAATTATTATTGTGTGGCTTAATCTAGCAAGAGACATAAGGAATAACATGATCACTATGTATAATAACATAACACAAACCTGAAACTGATGCAACATATAAGACCAAATAGTTCTGTCCGGGGTTTGGAAGATCAAACATCAACACATTAGTCAAAGTACATTACAAATCAACAAAATAACTTTGAAATTTTTTATCCCAAGAAAACCTTACTCCATTCCTAGTTATTGTATTCATTGGAGAATCCAAATTTGATAGGTCCTTACAAAATGAGGATAACGTTTAGTTAAACCCAAGATGCTCTGAGTCATGAGGACATTACGTGGTTTCTCAAATTTCATAACTAATTTCACATTTTCGTTATCAACAGAAATAACATGTTATGAAACCATGTTCTTGATGAATATAACTTCCCAAATCCAGAAATCACATTTTAATAGCTTGGAATAAAGTCCGTGATTCCTCAATAATTACAAAACTACACTGAAATGACCCATGTGATCCTCCTTAGACAAAGAGTAGATCAGGATTTCATCAACAAAGACCACCAAAAAAGTATCAAGATAATCATGGAAAATGATATTTATTAAATCCATAGAGACTATAGGAGAATTGTTTTGACCAAATGGCATGAAAAGGTACTCGTAATGGTCATACCTGCTCCAAATAGAGGTTTTCTAAATTTCATATTCTTTTATTCTCAATTGATGGTAGCTATATGAAAGGTCAATCTTTGAGAACCACATAGCCCCTCTCAACTAGTCAAACTGGTCACCAATCCATGGAAATAGATACTTATTCTTTACCATAACTCGATTGAATCTTAGGTAATCCACACAAAGGAGAAGTGAGCGATCAAATTTCTTAGAAAAGAGAAGTGGTTCCACCCAAAGTGACACAATTAGAAGTATAAATACATTCTCTAAAAGATCATACAACCGAGTCTTCAAATATTTAATCTTATAAGGTTCCATACAGTACGAGGGAATAGATATTGGTTCATTATGAGTCACTAAATCAATATAAAACTCTACCTCCCTTACCAGTGGAAAACTAGAGATGTCGGAAGAAAAAATGTTGGGAAACACGATGAAAACTAGAGTGATATAATCACTAAAATATTATCTCTCTATAAAATAAGAGAAAACATATATTACTTTTACTAACTCTAGATTAGAAGATCTGACTCTACTCAACCTCAGGTTCCATTCTCCTGAAGACATACAGAAAATCCCATTTGGTGTAGTAATGGAGACACGTTGAGGAGAACAATCAATCTAGTATTTATAAAAAATGATCCAATCCATCATGAATATGATGTCAAGAGGTTTCATGTCAAGAACCAAAAAATACCAGGTAATTTTGATGTCTGATAATGTGAAAATACTAGTAGGACTATAGAGAAGATTCGCTCTCTTCATTATGAGGGGTGTAGTAATATCCATCACCTAAGATAAAATCTTTGTAGGAAGATTTAGTATATTGAATGTATGATTTGAAATAAATGAATGAGACGAAAAAATATCAAATAAATTAGTCACTAATGATAAATCTATTGTGATGGTACCTATCACGATTGTTGTCTTAATTTCTTATTCTTCTAGAGACTATTTTAGTGTATGAAGAAACATCATTCTAGATGCATTTGGATATAACCCATTTGTTCATGAATCATTTTATTGTACATTAGTTTTATTAGGAAATTATGATCTTATTCCAATACATTTAATAGAATATATATTATAGAACTTCTTCAAGTGACCTAAGAATCCTTAGAAACCATATATCTTGGGTGCCTTAGTGAAAACCTGTTTTGAGTGGCCTGGTTTTCCACACTAGTATCAAATCAAATGGAATTTTCTAGGAACCATAGGAGGTATAGAAAAACCATGTTTTCTAGAACCACCAAGAGACTTGTCACACTTCCTCTTTCCTTAGAAGGAACTTTCAGAACTACCACTATGATAAAAAGGAACTCCCATCAACACTAACTTAATAGCCCAGTATATCTCTACCATTATAACTCCATCCATTACATCATCATAAGAAGAAAGTTTCTGAAAGAAAAAATGAGAAAAAACATTAGATATAAGTCCCATATAAAATCACTGAGTTTTAATATTCTCGTTCGATAAAATATCAGGTTAAAAAACATAGTCTCAATAAAGAAATTTGTATATACATTCATGGTCCCTTTATACTACTCATTCTTGAAAAACTCTATAGCCTTGGTCAACACCATAGAATCTGTAAAGAACTAGTTAGAAAAAATAGATTTAATTTATTTATACTATAATACCTTATGATTCTTCACCATCACCATCATGTCCCACCATCCCCTTCTAGGCCCCTCCTATACGAAGGTGACACACTTAACCTTGATTTTGTCAGGATTTTACAAGAAATAAAACAAATACTCAATACTTCACAACCATTCCTCATCATCTTGAGGATAATTATAGGCTTTGAACAGTAGCATATTTTGATGAATAATCTCATGAGCATTTTTTTTGAAAAAATACCTAGGAGGTTCCACAGTTAGAGCCTAAATGGTAATTGGTGTAGGTTCGTATTCCAGAGCTGGGAAAACATGTTTAATAACCTCAACTAGATTTTGGACCACTAGAGGATTTTATCTCCGAGGTTCAACAGCTGCTTCCTCCTAGATCCTATTCGCCCATCTACCTATAGGTATAATTCTACGAAACATCAAAAAAAAAACATTGAAGATATCATATTAATACTCAAATAGAGAAATAAGGAAAATTAATTCCAATAGATAAAAAAATAATATTTGGATTTTAGAGTATCCAAATCAAAGGAAGAGAAAAAATAGAACTAATCTACAAGATGAATTTCCCAAAACACCCTTAGTTACATAAGCCTCATTACTATGAGAGCTATCCATACACTCTATCATAATTATCTCCTAAGTCCCTAAAATATTACACAACTGCATACAGATATGATGGAAAGATTATTAACATACAACTTGGATACCACTTTTTCACCAACCAACCTAGATACCTTAGTACCCTAATAATTGAGCCAATCCTGACATTTCTTTAAGGGATTTCCCGATCACCATGGGTTGGCAATTAGAACCTAGAATCATTCAATATAAAATTGTGAATTATTTTTGCACATAAACAGCATAAGAAAAAGTTACCAGTTAGTACGCTCAGATGAAAATTCCACAGGGAGAACTACACTAGAAGTCAAATAGGTAAGAAAACATAAATTAAAACCACACATAACTTAAAATAGAATAAATAACCAATGTACAAAAGATATAATAGCTCAATTACCAATGATCAATAACAACTACCACCTCAATTTGTTCATTTCCCTTTCTTAAACTCGGGAAGAGAAAATCTACAAACACCCAAAGGAATAGGTAGGGTATGAGATAAAATCTCAAAATGATATAACTAAGGATCCTAGAATAAGAATCCATAATTATTAACCAAATAAGACTCTTTATTTTGAGTAAAAAACCATGTAATGGAAAAATTATATTTAAAACAAATCATTCTTTACATTTCAAATAATAGAAATATTTCAAAAAATGAGTTAATACAATTTTTATATAACAAATTTTATATACATTCACAAGGAACATGTAAAACATTTTACAAGAAACAGAATATATATAAAAACATAAATAAAGAGAAACATTTTCATCTTCCAAGAGGTATAATAGTTCTTTGTTATGGGAACCATACACACTTATATAATGAAAAAGATAATGTGAACACATATCCATTTGAACCTAGTCAAATAGGACTGACCATCATCACATTGGGGGATAAGACCCACATATCAATTTATGTTATAGTTGTAAAGTAGAAATCCATTTCTAGGGCATTACCATCATAATGTGTTTGTCCTTAATAACTCACTCACTACTTAGGATTTCATGTTCTCTAAAAACAATCAATAGTGGTATATTTATTTCACAAATATTAAAAATAAAATTCCACCCATTTTCTCCTTTCAATATACCAAATTCCATTTAACCTAAAATGGTTTTTTAATCAAATCATTATTTTTCCAAGATAAAACCATAGAGTTTATATCAAAACAATTTTAAGTCATTTTTCTAAAACAAAAATTTAAAATAAATTTAAAATATCAATTTTCACAATTCAATTTAACATTTTAAATTTCATAAATTAAATTACACAACTAAATTCCATAAAATTTCATTAAATTTCCAATAACACAACCCAATTCAATGGAATTTATGGTTTCCCCAATTTCATGCCAAAGAAAATCCAAATCCCAATTTACAAAAAAAATATTTTTTCATAATACAATTGAATTAAATATAATTTAAATTAATAAATTTTGTGTTTAATCAATTGGAAAATTAAAAATGAAACAACCTACCTCAGGATCACAGAATCATGAATCACATCACCCAAAATGGGAAACTTCAATGATGAATGTATGCAATGGACATCCGAGAATCAAACCTAGATTTAAGATCTAAAAAAATAGGGACTAGATCCTAAAAAAATATAGAGATCTAAAAAACCCCATGGAGGTTAGAGGAGATATTTGAAGATAGAGAACAATAGATTAACTCTTACTAGGGAAGGATCGAATGATGATCACCATGCTTTGATTCACTTTAGAAGGGGTTTAGAGGAATCAAAATCGGTCCTTGAGAGCTTAAATGACCTAGGGAAATGCATTAGATAAATTTAGGAAAAAGAGGGGAACTAAATGGGGGTGGGTGTGGGGGGTTCATTAAAATTTAATGAATTTTTGAATTTATTAAAATTTGTGCACACAGTTTCTTCGGTAGGGCCGCACAGTTAGACAAACTGTGCGCCCTAGCCATGTGCCCCTGCTGGCAGGGTTTCCAAGTTCCTCCATGGTGGGTGAATAGTTATTAAAACCATTAAAAATCTTTGAAAACACTCACTACCTGGGTTTTCATAGTTTTCACTAGCATGGTGCATGGTTTGGGAAAATAGTGAACCAACTGTTCATGACTAAAGAACATAATTGTTTTCAAAATTTTCACCCAAAACACCCCTAAATTAAACCCAACCAAATAACGAACAAAATAAGGGTTTAGAAGTAATTGAAAATAGTAACAGGGTGTTATAAGGATCAAACTATTATCCTAGGATAGAAACACATAATATAGAGGGGACGTATTGTATCATACATTGGTAGCAAGAATCAAATGGTGTTTTCAATTGGTTTAGTCTTATCTTTGTCAACTATTTGAATCTTTGAATAGTTGATACCCATGTATATCCCTTAATATTTATGATATATATTTCATTGGTTTTGAATTAATATAAAAATTATGTTCTTGAATTTAAAATAGTTTTTTAACTATTTAATTCGTTTATATTCTAAATATTTTTTTATTTTTTTTACAAACAATAAAATGGATTTAAATTTTTAAACCATTTTAATTTCTTATGTAAGGTATTGTTTATATGTATAGTGGTATCAATTATGTTTAATATTTTTTTATGTATTTGTGTAATTTATTCACTTTTATAGATGGATCAACACTCATTGTTATGTCTCAATATTATTTTCAAGAAGAATTATGTCTTTATATTAAGGATATAGAGCGTGAATTAAATAATTTAAATATTATATACTATTTTTATATGAATAAGGGTTTTTTACAAGATGAAAACTATACCTTTAATGCTATTTTATATATATTTACGATTATTTCATAGTTTATTATATTTTGTTTCCCATTATTTAAATCTTTCAAAAAATAGCCATTCTTTTTTCAAAATAGAATCAAAAGTGACATGTTTTGAAATTTATTGAAACATTATCATGAGACAACCTTTGGGACTACTATACTACATTACATGACAATAAATATTTAATAGATAACCATGAAAAACAATATCATATTTCAACTAGAAGCATTACTAGAGAGGTTTACTTTGTATTTTTAATATTTTTTTGTATGAATTAATGTTTCAACAATAATTTATATAACTTTAAACCAATAATTTATAGTTCATATCATTTTATATCTAAGATTATTAAGTATGAGGAAGATAAAACCTTTTTTTTGAATCTATACAACATCTTATAACCTTGTCTGCTAATTTTTAACTAACCAATTCAATATTATTAGAATATTTTGAACATTCACTCACAATATATGATAAAATAGCAGTTATGAAATTAGTATCATCCTATGATGATAACAAACAAGATAATTTAGAATATTAATATGACTTACTAGTTTTTAAATAATGTTATTTTTCTTTCAAAAAAATTCTAAACACAATGTACTTTTAAGGGAGGATACACACAAATAGTAGAATTAATTTAGTTATTATTATTTTAATGACATCAAATGAATCTAGGGTAAATTTATTTATCTTTTTAAGGAGGGTAGAATGATTAGTTCTTTTACTCCCACTCCACTCTAACAAGTTATTTTAATAAATTAAATAATTTGTTTTTTGAAAAAATCATCACTACTTATAAGAAATATTCAATTTGTAATGAAATATGTGGAATTAAAAAAACCCAAGGTGAGAAATTACAAGGATATTAAGGTCGTTTTAAAGTGTTATGTTTTAGATTCACCCAAAATCAAATTATTGAATGAATATTAATTTAATATTTTTATGAAGGAATTTTTCTTAATGAAAGAATCATGATAGATGCTAATATATGAGGTGATTTAGTGGATAAATCCCTAACTACATATAAGAATCTTATTTATGAAATTACTAAAAATATAAAAGAACTCAAAAAGGGACCCACTATATGTGAAATCCTCCAATGAGGTTCCCACTTCTAGTCTCGGAAATAGGATTACTATGATTCAATTTATTGATTTTACCACCATGTTAAGGTCCATGATATTGTCTAACACTTCATCTAAGTCAACCAAACCATAAACATGATTCTAACCTCAAGTTCATTATTTATTTTTTGACTCAAATAATAAAATTAGTGATCAATTCCCATAAATAAAACTATGCCTTGAAGCATGTAATTTTGTAATTATAGGAACACCTATTTTAACAAGACCATTATATAAGTTTTCAAAAATTATAACCAATTATTAAATAGAAAAAAAATATTATGTTTAGATATCTTGAAGTGAATTTTTTATTTTTTCAAGGAAAATTAAGTAATTTTCATCCTCTATATTTTAAGGAGTAAGAAAATTCTTAATATATAAGGAATTTTTTCCATTTACAAACTAATAAGAAATATAAGAACAACCATTAATAAACTATTAATAAATAAAAAATTATGATGAAAAATTTGATGAAATTAATGGTTAAAATGACCTCTGATATTAATAGAATAAGGAACAAAAAATTATGTTCCTAATTCTAAAAAAAAACAAATACTAAATTTATTAGTAATGAGTATATAAGAAAAATATAACATAGAATTAAAACTTGGTTGAATAGAACCCAAACTATGATATCTGAAACTCATCTTGAGAATGAATGTTTCATGCCTTTTCCACCTTATGGATATCTTGTCAAATAAATCCATACAAATATTGATCTTTTTTAAAATCAAGAACCTTATATGAAAGAAAAAAATTTCTATAGCGGTAGTTTTGGTAAATATGAACAAAAGAGTCTGAATAATAAATATATAACCTTATGGTTATCAATACAATGATTAATATAATAAACATACACAAAAATTATCCATCCTTCCCTAGGGACATTCAACCCATTATGAAAAGTGTTGAGAGTTAATTACATAATGATATCTTATATTCTTTTAGGAAATTATAAATTAATATTATTTCATAGTTTTTGGTGATATAGATACTAATGTATACATAATTTTGAAGGAATTTTTTTATTAATATGGAAAATTAATAGGAGGAGGAATAATTAAACTTGGAAAGAATGATACCTTCATGATTTGGTATCCTCTCCCAATCAAATGTAAACAACTAATAACTTTTAAAATTTTATACAATATAGTGGATTTTTAATTTGAAGATATTATTTCATATTTATGATCTTTAATAAATTCAATTTCTCATTATATTTACTCTTTTTTTTCATATTGGAGAACTAAATCCTATTGTAATTAATATTCAAATTTTAAACTAAAGTAATGTTAAACCTAATAGGGTAATTGAACATGTATTGGTAGAGTTTCATGATATATATTACCTTATTGTTTTTTATATTTTATATAGGGATGATAGTATATTTATAAGAAATTTACCCTTAATAATTGGATGATGTTTTTATAAAATTGGTAAAAAAATATTAAGTGTTCATCAATGTACATTTTCACATGAATTTATGAAGAAATTAGTTCTCTTTATCAATTCTGAATAATTGAAATGTTTAATGGAGGATTGTTGAGTCCACCATGTCAATATAATTAATTGGTACTATAAATTGTTATTTCATAATTTCATAATTAATGATAAACTGATTGATGTTTATTAAAATGAACCATTATATAATAGTAAAATGAATTTACAAGAGAGTGTTAATGTTCCATGTGAGTAGGATATAACTGTTGAACATTAATCCTATAAGCCTATTAAAAATAACCATTTCCTTAGAAATTTCATCAATCTAAAGAAAATATGATGTGTGATGAACCCTATAATTATTTTCACAATGAATATGATTTTCATGTCAATCAATTTTTTAGTGTTTTATAACTACTCAATTAGATTCTTATAACTCATATGATGAATGTTATTTAAAAATAAATAGTTTATTTAGAATGTGATACTATTCCAATGAAAAATAGAAACTTTTATACTAAAAGTAGGAATTGAAAAACTATTTTTTAATTATATTAGGAACAAATTTTAATTTCATTAAGTCTATGAAACAATATTTTACATGTGAAAATACCCCACCTAAGTTATAATTGAATTTTTTTACTGAATATCTAAAGTATTCCTTTTGTATTAGAATGAAAAAGAACTAGTTATCATTAGAAATGGGACTTACATTGACCAAAATAATCAACTATTATAATTCCTTAAAAATAAACAGAAAAAAATTGGAAGGACCCTATGTAACTTGACAATAATTAGTCCTTCTATGTCCATTCTTAGAATCTTTGTAGAGGAAGGCAACAAACATGATAAAATGATTCAAATGGGGTATAATCCTATAATATTTTAGGGTTTTATTAATTATGTGACTACATTGATTGATACATGATTAATTTAATATTTTTTATAGATCATGGACTCGTCTAATCCAAATATTTCCAAATAGTATAGTTTCACTATTTCAAATAATGAATTCAAAGAGATTTTCCTAGTTAAATTACCAAAGAAAGGAGAGTGTGTATGGTTTATAGGATTCCAACCCATGTGTATAGAAAAGATGAGTTACAAAAACCATCTTTTTACTATATTAGAAAGAGATTTATAGGGAAATCCCACTTCAATTTTCCCTATTGTTATTAGGATACATTCAAAATCAAAGTTGGTAAGAAGATGATGAGAAATAAACTTCACTAATCAATTTTTACTTTTTATTATAGAAGAATTAACTTTGTTTTTTGTAATTGAATATAAAACATTCAAAGGTGTAAGATGAGTTATTTTGATGATTTTTTATGTGAATTTGTGGATGTTCTTAGGGTTGATTTTATAGTATATGGGTTATCTTTAGATTATTGGTTTATGGGTTATGATTATATCCCCAAAACCTGTATTTAAAAAATCCTTATTCTAAATATGGTTAGATCCAATTTTGTAATAGAAATAGCTATTGTGTTACTATTTCTAGTATCCAAGGATGGAATAAATGTTTTTTCAAACCAGGGTTAATATAAATTATTCACTACCATACCCAAAAATGGTGTGGGGTGTGAGATCATTTCTTTCCCATATAGGTTTCTATAAGATACTGATAAAATATTTCAACATGATATCTTTACATTTCACCAAATCTATTTAAAATGAATCTCAATTTGTCTTTGATTATTGTTTTGAAGACTCCTTTGAGGCAGTGAAATAGATGTTAGTATCCCCATGAATTTTCCAACAACCATGATGTAATTTACCATTTAAACAATTGACTAATAAACCAAAATTTTTCCTAGGTGCAATTTAGTGTCAAAATGTAGAAATGAAGACTCATGAAACATATTATTTATATAAGACTCCATATTTAACACAATATAACTAAACAACCAATGAGTAATAATTAGTATGTATTTTTAACTTTAAATTAATTTATATATTACATAGTAGGATTAAAGGTAATTATCTTCACTAATCGTTCCTTAATTAGATTTTTTATGAGAAAAAAATAGGTAAAATGAAAGTTGTTATGATGGAATATATTGTTTCAAGAATTTGATATTGAAATAAACTATAATAAGTGCAGGGGGAAATTTGGTATCTCACCATATGATATGAATGCAAACTGTTTTAAGTGAAAATAAAAACTTAGATACCAATTAGGGAATAATTACATGAGGATGAATATTATCTGATAGAACATTTTATATCATGGTTTTCTAGTGGAGTTAATTACTTTTTTTCCAATTAATTCTCACACTAGTGAATCCATGAATTAAAATTTTGATGATCCTTATTCGAGTTATCTTGTATGTATCCAAATAATTTGGATATGCATCCATGATTATGAAATTTAGTAAGTTGTAAAATTTTACCTTAATTTGAGTTGTGGTACCTATGGTAGACCAAAATTAATAGCAAACAAATTTCATGACTTCAGATTTGTTTGGACCATCATTTTTATGAATGATCATAAATTATGAAAATATTGTAAAACCATCCATTTCCATTGAAATACATCCTATGAAAATGTGATTCCAAAACATGAAATATTTTTATGCTCATTAGTACATTTCTTAATTATTTTAGATATTTTTACATTATAAATTCTTTTGACTATGTATACTAGTGGGTAATATAGATACCCACTAGAAATAAGGATGAAAATGTGGTTTCCAAATTTGTAAGATCAAACATTTTATGAATGTTTATATTTCAAAGTGACATCATTACTAATATTGGTGTTCATATATTAATAGTATATTATAAACTATTTTGTTTAAATATAGAGTTTATCTTAATATTTTGACACCTTAACACCCTAAATAAAATTCCATAGATAAGGTCTTATATTGATATATAGAACATATATTATATATTATTTTCTACAAAAATATAAAGGACAGAAATTTTAGATTATATGATTATATTTGGTCCTATATAATTATTTTTTAAAACTTCAATTGGAATGTCACCTTTTAAGCTATCATATGAAAGAGTTTTTCATTCACCTTTAGAGTTAGAACACACTATGTTTTGGATAAAATCTAAAACTGAAATCTATTTGATGATGAAAAATAAATAAAATTATTCTTATAATAATTAGATGAAATTGGAGACAATTATTATGAATATTCAATACAGTTAAATGATAAAAAATTATTTCAGGAAGAATTAATCTTTAGTTAGGGGTTAAAAGTAGGATAAAAATTGTTTTTATTTGATCGTAGACTCAATCTATTTCCACATAATTTTTTTTCCAAATGGCCCACACGATTTATTGTTAATAATGTTTTTAATTTTGATGTTATACATATTAATGAACCTAGGAAAGATTCTATATATTCAATCAATGGGAATTGATTAAATCAGTTTGTAGAAATTATAAAAGAGACACCTAGAGATGAAGTTATTCATCAAGCTGAAAAATATTTCTGATGATAGGTTTCTTATTTCCTTATCACTTGTTTTCTTGTTAAAATTATAATTCATAATTTAAAATTCTCAAAACAATTATTACACAATTATTACATTGAAAAAAATTAGTATGTCTGGAGGAATATCCTTTGTTATATTAGGATTTCTTTTGTGTAAATTTTTTAATTTTATTTTCTATTTTTGTTCATATTTTGTGTTTCTTATTAATTTTTTGTGTTTTTGAAACTTGTGAGATCAAACTAAATACTTTATTTTTTGTTGAATCTTAATGAAATGTGTGAATTGATGCCATGAACCTCTCCCCTAAAAATTACCCCTCCTTAGACAATAATGAAGGGAGAGAGATTTTGACCCTTGAGTCTGGCGTGTAGTTGGCCCTATGTTTTCCATGATAAATGATGGAATAATAATCATATATATGGAAATGATTACCCCTAATAATGAATATTGTGACATGAGATAGAATAAATAAATACCACTCAACTCCATAATAAAATATAAAAACTGAAACAAAAATAGCCCAAAATGATTGAAAATTTTCAACACATACAATTATAAGTCTCCTCGTGAAATTTAAAAGGACAAGTCCTATGGAAGTGACTTGAAAACAACTCTAAAATCAAATCTAGTAATTTCCATATTGGTCCTTGAAGTCCTCCTGAAATCTATAAAAGGAGTTTATATATTCATATGGTGAGAATAGCATGTATAAATACTAGGATCAAACCCAATGTCTCTCATGGACATGTGAAATGGTAATACCACTCCACCAATGAAATAACAGAAGGACTATCTTTTACCTAAACTGGTTGCCTAGCTACTCCCATACTCACCATAGACCACTCACTAAATAACACATCCGGGTAATATAATATAGAATGATGAATATAAAAAAGGGCACCATGCATCGCATCCCCATGTATTTTCTACTCCCACACACCACTATCTTACATCTTGGAAGACTAATCCCTTCCATATCCATTAACCTCATACCACTACAAGATTATTCATAAAATGTATGACCCAAATATCAAACTTTTCTAAACACAACATCAAAAATTAATCATAATTATACGAAATTACACTACCATAATGTCATCATTATTCTATAACCAATGTTATATACCATAATAGTAGGGTATCATGAATATTAGAGACATCAACCTCATGACATCAACCTATAATGAATGACCCCCACTACGAACCATATCATCATCTCATCAATTAACACATCCTATGAACTATATAAAAAATCTATCATAGTTAATGTGTAATAACCTCTCATTAAAGAGAGAGAGAGAGACATATAGGGGTATCCATAAATCCATCTTCACCATCCTAGATTATTGGGGAAAACAATTAGAGCCCAAAACCTCTAGGCATCAGCGAAAACACAATATTTTAGAAGGGCACATAAAATATCCAAAGGAAAATTCATGATAGATAGATAAAAAAAATCCAAACATATGGGTTCATAAAAAAATAACCAACATATCTCATGAAATATACATAACATATCAAAGCATCATATACTATCTCTTTCTACCTCGAATGCATCACACCACACTACAACCAAAGAAAATCCACACAATTCCCCTTTTAATTAAAAGATATTCTATTTATATAATTATTGATTTTTCACTAACTTTGATTAACTATGAAATTTCATTTAAAATTAACTAATCCCATTTTTATATATTAATTTAATTAAGAAAATTACCCCACATCAATTTCAACCCACTATATTTCAATTTTATCAATTCAAAATCATTCCATGGATTATTGGATATCTAACACAACCACACAACACTACAAATAATCCACTACCAAAACAACCAATGTCACAACAAATTATATTCCATGCCATAACCACATCCCATCCATCTCACTACAAAAACCACACATCACAACCACAAAACATCACCCCACATCATATCCCTAGACAAGCAAACATGGATTCATTTCCCAACACATTAAGCATCGAAGCTAATCTCCGCCATCACTGTTAAAATTTCCCCTTGACCCCCACACATTAATAAATAAATCAAAGTAATTAAATAAACCTAAACTAGAATACATCAGCTTCTACACCAACCAAAATTTTAGTTTAAGGGATTTCATAACATCCCATTCACTTTATCATAGTAATTTTCACACAGTTCCAAATTTAAATGGTAAACTGATTCATTAACCATATATAAGTTATTATCCATTTTATGCAGGGTGATATCTATCAAAAAATCACATCATGTTTCCCATAAACCATATTAATAAAATCACAAACTTGGTTCCAAAAAATTTCTATTTTCATAAAATAACAACATGAAATTATCATAATACACAATTAAAAAATAAAAAATGTAAAATAATTATGATAAATAACATCCCCATAAACTTAATATGGATCCAATTATTTATCTGATTATGAAAACCCATACTATACACCCAAAGGAAAAAAATCATGATATTCCCATTGATTCATGTGAATGAAGGAGGGAACTAGGATCCCAAACCTCGATTTGGGAATCAAGGAGAACCATGGTCATAATGTAAGGATCAAGGGAACAATCTTCACCATGATTGATGGAAAAAACTCCAAAACCATGTCATAACATCCCATAAACAAACCATTATTAGAACATATCCAACAAAAAGGGTTCTCCACAATTAACATCTTGACAAGAGAGAAGTATAAATTTAATAAAAGGTGACATCAATGTACCTTGATTCAAGGTAACCAGATTCTCCACAATAAATATGGTTAGTATCATTAAAAGAGATGGAAAAGTGGTGAAAGGGGGGTTTGTGGTCAGCTAAGATTTTATAAGAGATATAGAAACTAAAACAAAATAATAGTTGACCATCAACTTATTGAGAAAGTTTATTGGACTCCACCATGATCTGATGACCTCCTACTATGTTGTGGTTCCCATGGTCAAAGGGAGGTTTGAATCCCCCATGACTATATCCTTAAATCCCATTGGATTCTTATATTCATTAAATAAATATTTACTCTCACTATGACCTTGGACACAGAATGACCTAAGGTGTTTTAGATCATCTGATACTCACAATGAAACGTGATTATGGTGTAGAACCAAGCGCTTAAAAATTTGTTCCTCATTGTGCCTAAGACCATGTCATGGTGATATCCTACTCCATGTTTTACATAGGTGGTCTCTCTAAATCCCCCTATATCCACACCCTTCATTGGGTACTTTACACACTTTCTATGTTACATACGGAAACCACCCAAGTGAAATTCCCAACAATATGGCCAATCAGGACGTTTGGATCACTATGTTACATCCTAGAACTACATTGATAACTCTATGGTGAACCTATAAGAAGGAAATGATAAAAAATCCTACATTATTCCATCCACCAAGGTGTGGAGACACTATTAATGGAATGAACACTTACCTAGCCTCTGAAACACCTACAAACACCTTCTCAGAACCTCTATGCCCTAGGAAAACCTAAAGGGTGGTTCTTTAAGAATACTAGATACTCAAATTAAATAACTCTCATAAAATTCACATTATAAATTATAGAAAAAATAAGAAAAAATAAAATGGTGGAAGGGGAGTTCTGAATAACCATCCCATGAGATACCTCTCAAGGATATCATTATAACCCAAACGTAACCATTAATGAAGAATGACAAGCAAGTAAGAAATGAAAATTTCATAAAAATAGCTACAACCCAAGTGTTATATCATCTAAGAAAAATAAGGAGAAAATAAAACTGAAATAACTTCAAATACTGAGCATGAAACTATGTCTCATGTTCACAGGTACTCTCCTCTAAGCCACCATGCCTCTACAGTGTATGAACAAAAGGGAACGATTCATCCATCCTTCCCCTCATCACGATGATACTGTATTTCAAATTTTTTCTCCATGAACATTAAATCAACCTCGATATCCAACTCCAACCAATAAATAGAATGGGATTCATCATGTAGATAATGAAAAATATGGGATACAAGAAAACATCATTGATACTATTTATATGTTAGAGGGAGGACCATCTAATACACCATATCTCCAAAAAACTACCTCTAAAATGAATCCAACTTAATACCAAAATCCCTAGAAAGATAAGTACCATGATATTCCCACAAAACACCTCCAAGAAACCCTCAAAACATATAAAGATACATTTAAAACATAGAACCACCACTTGGTGATGCCAAGTTGGTACCATCCTCCACACTCATAAACAATATTACCCAACTACTCATTCCATATTTCCAGTATTTCATGACAGGAAAACTTTGGTATAGAATTTCATAATCTCTTTTAAAATATTCCATTTTTATTTTAAAATAGATTTTTTGGAAATATTAATGAAAACATGTAAACATAAATATTTCAAATTGATCTTTAAAGTTAAAAAAAATCACTAATAGGTTTTGGTGGAAGGCGTATAACTCATCCAAGACATTTTACCTCTACAAAAAATCCACCAGGTATGGGAAAAAAGGCCAGTTCATTGGATAATCTTATAAATAGTTCCCCACACCATCATTCCAAAAATAAATCATCTTGATTGTCATGGTACACCTATAATCACTAATCCCCATAGTTCCATGTAATGTCCTATTATTAACTGAACAACTCACACTCTTCCTCCATAAAGTATGAGATTTTTATCCTAGTGAATTTAATTACACCTTCCCAATGACTCTAGAGGGATATCTATCATAACCCTCCATCAAAAAATAATTCCTTGACACTCAGGAAGGGAACCAATTATTGGAAAATTCCACAAATGTTCTCCAATAAATCTCTCTTGAATCATCACACATCATATACCACCACATTTTAACCTTCTTTTAATAAAATCGAATTACCAATGAAACATAAAATATATCTGGGGTCTTTCCCAACCCCAATGAAACATTAACTTTCTCCAATAAATTCTTAACATTATTAATGGAAGATCCACCAAATAAAATTGGAACTCAATAACTTTGGATTTTAAACAAGGCTCTATCCCATGTCATCACTTTATATTTCTAATGTCCCACACCTTCATGGAGTTACATTGACATAACTCTATAAAAGGAAAAAACAAAGTTATTATAAATCATAAAATAACTACAATCTAAAAACAAGGAATAATGGAACATCCAAAGAAGCACATCATTACAAGAAAACTCTATTGAAAAACATTCCACACAAACACATCACCATCCACCATCAGTAATAACACCACGCCATCTCAATTCAACCATAATTCACTTATCTTACATATAACCATTAACACCATTATCTCAATATTTATATGGCCCAATCAAAAAACTACCACACCAATCAAACAACAGCTCC
Organism: Viscum album; assembly: GCA_963277665.1. Lineage (NCBI taxonomy): Eukaryota > Viridiplantae > Streptophyta > Magnoliopsida > Santalales > Viscaceae > Viscum > Viscum album. Next base: position 2,012,878,685 of record OY728155.1, read on the forward strand.
TTATCCTATGTAAATATCCAAGCCATCATTATTTCACTCTTTCATGTCCCCCTATCCCAAGATGTACCCCTCTTAATTCAACAATGAATGAAGAGGGGAAAAACCCCTAATTCCCACCTTGAATAGTCCCCAATTTGGTTAATAGTACCATGGGTAGAAAATTTACACATATCAAAGGAATGACACTCAATAATGTAAATATGATTATAACATTGAATAAATGACCGCCAAGAAACTCCATTAAAAATATAAAAAATAGAAACCAAACACTCTAACAATTCTTGAACAATGTAAGAAAATAAAAAAAATGTTCCCAAGTGAATATCAAAAAGATATGTTATATGAAAATGACTCTAAAATATCACCACTATTTAAGATTATAATGTTTAGTTCGATCAAAAAAATCTCCATAAAATATGAAAAATAATATATATATATATATATATATATATATATATGTTGGCTGAGCATAACATATATACTCTGTAGGATCATACACAAGGACTACCATGAATATGTAAAATGAGAATATTAATGCACTAGTGAACAAACATCATAATAAACATACACATAAATAGGTTAAATATTCAATACTAGCCTCACCATATCCCACTCACCAAATAAAACATCAATGAATAATATTATAATATCAATAATATAAAAAAATATTTCCCCAAACCACTTTCCCATTGATTTTCTACTCTCACACACCAACATTGTATATCTGGGAACTCTCATCCCTTTTGTATCCACCATCATTATATCTACAGAAACCCCATTATATAGGGAATTACCCAAAACTCAGTTCATGCCAAATACCACATCACAATATCCTCATAATAATTACAAATTCCACAACCATAACATCATCACCATTCCATAACCACTATCATAAAATGGAATAATATGGTATCATTAACATGAAAAACACTGACATTCCACCACCCATCCTACAATCCATGCCCACAATTATCAACCATATCATCCACTTATCATTCATTAACTATGATGGACAATATCTATAGGCCATCACAACTCATGCATAATAACCTCACCTTTGTGGGGAAGAGGGTCCAACCATCCATCTATCATCATTAACCATGATGTTTGGGGAAACACCCAGAACCTAAAAACTTATAGTGTCAGTGTTAACACATTACTTTGGTGGGGTAAATATACAAAATAAAAAATAAAAAATATGTTAGATAGGTAACACATAAGTCCGGCCTATGTGTTTAGAACAAAATCACCAACACATCTCATGACATCACCACAACACCTCAAAACATCTTCCAATATCCCATGCCACAATTAATGCATCAAACCACGCCACCCCCATAAAAATACAAAAAACTAATTCGAATTATATGTTCCTCCATTTCCATAATTTATTAGTTTATTTATAAATCTTATTTACTAATACAATTGATTTAATATTAAAATAGACAATTTTTTATCATTCAATACATTTATGAAAATTTACACCCTCTAGTTTTAGCCTTTGATATTTCAATTTATGTGTTTCGAAAAGCTTAATTGGATAAACGAAAAACCAATAAAACCAAACCACATAGGAGATCAGCTACCCCATATCATTTGATGGAATTACAAAACATATGAAAATACATCAACAAAAAAACTAGCTCATTTTAATAAACACATATCTCAACCACTGCATATCAACCCACATCACATACCATGTCACCCAACCATTTATTGACTTCCCAACACATTCTTCCTTGAACCCAGTACATATCTTCATTAGTAAAATATGCACAATATCCCCACACGACACACATTATAAAAAAATGTAAATAGAAAAACAACAGTATAATTATGATTCTACATCTACCAAAATTGTAGTTGTAGGGATTTTATATCATCATATATCCATTACCATGGGTATTTTCACAAATCATCCTAGAGGGTCCCATGCCGTGACTACCCCAATCCCACCTTCGATTGGACAGGGTATGGTGGCTAGCACTGAGTAGGCATATCCCATAAATGGGAGGCATTCACCTAAGTACCTATACACACAAACACATCTCCAATCCTGAAATTATGAAATGTAAAAACACTAAGTAAAAAACACATGAAAACAAAAAGATACCAACCAAAAAGTATGAAAGTAGAAAAATTGGAAAGTAAATAGGGCCATAATACAAGCCCACCAAAAGAAAGAGTCCATGAAGTGAATGAACAAGTTCCTGAAACTCGTCCGTAGAAAACCCTACCTAAAGGGTAGGTGTAGAAAAACTACCTAAAGTCATAGGAGAACAAAATTTCCATCAGATCCCTATAATAACCACATGGTCTTGGTCCACCTAGAAATCCGTCAAAGCATCAATCATATGAAAAAGACACAACATGTGAGGGAAAAGCACGTGCAGGGGTGAGTAAAACAATACTCAATAGGACACCCTGAAACCATAAAGGAAATACCATTAAGAAATACGTGAAGTATACCACAAAGGAAAACCATGAAGTAAACCACAAAGGAAACACACAAAGTACCCCACAAAGGAAACACGTGAAGTATACTAAAAAGTAAACACAAAAAGTAATGTCAGCTCACACAAGTATAATTATAAAGCATGAAGAGAAGGATTTTCAGTTCTATTCCATAGATATCCCAGTTTTCATGATACACAGGGTGTCAATGACATACAGAGTGTCGATGGGACATGGAGTGTCGATGGCACACATAGATTTGATGGTGAACAAAGAATCGGTGGAACCCAGAGAGTCGATGGCACCTAGAGCATCAATGGAGAACAGAGAATCGATAGTGCATAGAGCATAGATGATGCACAAGGAATATATGTTTCATTGGATGTCAATGGAGCATAGAGAATCGATGGAGTAGAGAGTGTCGAAGTCGCATAGAGCGTCGATGGCCCACGGAGCATCGATGGCACACAGAGCATGGATGGTGCTCTGAGCATAGATGGCGCAGGGAGCTTCGATGGTGTACAGAGTATCGATGAAGCATGGAGCATTTATGGAACATGGAGAGTCAATGGGTCATGCATCCCACTAGTCACATAGTCTCCAAGTCATAGCTGGCCGTATGATTCCACTTATAGGGCACTTGTACTGTGCTTGTACTGGGAGAACCTACTCCTCAATAATTTAGTTAAAAAAATGTCAAAAATACTAAATTAGAGTATCTCAAAAGGACTATCTCATCGCAAGGGTACCAAATACAAAAACAAATCATCAAATAGACACACAGTTTGAAAGTTATAGTTGTTTTTTATGAAAAGGTCTAACACGGGTCTGGTCCGACCCGTTAGTCAACCCGACCCAATTTACCCTGGCCCAAACCAGCTTGACCTACGGAGAATGACTTATTAGACCTGTTGTACCTAGCCCACTTGGTTGCTGGGTCCATCCCGCTGGGCCACTAGAGTGCCCGGAATCATCTGGTCCAGCTCACCGCATGAGGGACGATTTGTGTGTGCCGGACGCAGCCTGCCCAGGCTGCATCCCGCTAGTAAACATGGAATTGTGACGTGTTTCACGTGGCTAACCATCCTCCTTTTCCTAGTCCCTTGGCCTCTCCACTTCCATGGGATTTCTCTGAAGTGGCTCCAAGACACATCCCAGATCGACACTGTGACCTCCTACCGCAGCCCCCACCGCCATGGGCTGCCTCCAACGTAGTCCCTGCTGGACAGCGGGCTGTTTCCACCAATGGACACCCCACCGGTGGTCTGTTCTACCACACTCCATCTAGACCAACCTCCCCTACTGGTCCACTGCTTCCTTCACCGCCGGCTGCCCCACCGGTGTCCTCTTCCTTCTGTCACGCCATCTTCCTAGACCAACACCACCCAACCTTGGGATGCCACCACCTTACGCTACCATCACACCTCCGTGGTTCCATCGCAGGATCAGTTCTCGATTCCGATTTCACATAGGGTTTTAAAGGTCATAGAGAAGTCTAAGAACATGTGAAGAATATGAGATATTAAGGGGGAAGTTTAAAACAACATGAATACCCAAAGAATGGATCTTGGACTTGTTCGTGTCGGCCTTGATCCGTTTATGTTAGAAGAACCATGGAGAAAAAATTAATACCCAAATCTAATCCCCAATCAACCCCACCATGTATAATACCCATCCCACAGGTGATCAAACCACGGATCAACCTATTTTTTGTTTGGTCCACATTTTTCATTGGATCTAAAAAGGGTAAAGTAAATAAAAAAGAAAATCAACATCATACCTCATGGTTGGATTAGTCATTGATGAAGAATGGAGGTCCGCTTCATCTTCGATCCTCAGTATGCCAATGTTCATCGTCAAGAGAGTTTCCTTACATACCTCAGAGGAATTCAAGGGTTATAGTGATAATATTTAATTATTGAATAAGGTTTCATTAAAAATAAAAAATCTACTACATCTAATATAATAATTTTATTAAAATACTTTTAATGATAGTTATATCCAAATTACTACTTTCACCATAGACCCATGTTGGAGGAGGTTAGGCCCCACATAAGGTAAAGCCTCTGTTCTGAATGCAACACTACCATCCGATTTTTGATATGGGAACCTATTCAGAATTTATTCCCATTTTAAATAAAAACTTCCCACGCACTATTAAAAACATAACATTTTTCATCAAACTATTCCGGGCACACCGGGCCTTAGTATCTCACATTGTCTTAGCACTTGGTCTCATAGTTTTCCCAATTAATTTATAAAAATGAAATTAGAGAAAATCCAGGTCATTACATTCTCCCCACCTTAGGTATTTAAATCCCTGAAATCCAAAACAAGTTCTACTCAAAAAAATGAGGGTACTGAGCACAAATATAAGCCTCCCACTCCCAAGTTCTCTTCTAAAGATTCACGTGCTTCCAATGAGCATGCACCAAATAAATTGACCACCCATGAAGGATCTGCTTTATTGATCCTCAATATCAACTGTGTACTCTGTAAAAGTCATCCCATCATCAATTTCCATCTCGCCTTAGCTAATTATGTGTGATGGATCATGCACATACCTCCTCAGTTGCAACACATGGAAGATATCATGCACTCAGTGCAATTGCGGGGGTAGAGCTAGGTGGAACACCACCTCGCTAACTCTACTCAAAATTTGAAAAGGGATGATGCATCTCAGAGATAACTTTCCTCCCTAGCCAAATATTTTCAATCCCCATCGAGATGAGACCTGAAGGTACACATGTTCTCCATCCAAAAATTCCAAGGGCCTCTATCTCTTGTCAGTATATGACATCTGCCGAATCTGTGCAATCCTAATCTGCTCCTAGATAATCTGAACATTCTCAGTGGTAGCTCGCACCAACTCTGGATCCATGAGTGATGACTTTCCTAGGTCAGTGAAGAAATGTGGTGACTTAAATGGTCACCCATAAAAGGCCTCAAACGATTCCATACCAATGCTGTAGTGATATCTATTTTTGTATGCAAACTCCACCAGTGGTGGGTGATCCTTCCAACTTCATCCAAAGTCTAGCATGCAAGCACATAGAATGTCCTCAAGAACCTAGATGGTCTTCTCCGTATGGCCATCCATTTAAGGATGAAACACCAGGATCAAGCGTAACTGATTCCCAAACACCTTCTGAAATCACTTCCACAACCAGGATGTGAGACGAGCATCACGGTCTGAAATGATCATCAATGGAACTTTATGAAGTCGAACTATCTCCTACATGTATAGGCATCCCAAGCTCTCTAATAAACTCTACTCATAGATTGGTAGGAAGTGGGATGGCTTGGTGAGGTGGTCCACGATCACCCAAATGGTATCATGTCCCATGGATGTGCGTGGTAAACCCATCATAGAGTCCATCAATATCCCATCCCACTTTCACTATGGCACCTCAAGTGGTTGGGTCAAGCCCGATGGAACCTGGTTCTCAGTCTTTACTTTCTGATAAGTGAGGCATCGAGAAACGAACTCTACCACCACCTTCTTTATCCTTGTCCATCGAAGATGCCATCAGAGGTCCTGGTACATCTTTGACCACCAGGATCTACCACCAAAGGGTAAGTGTGGAACTCCCTCAGAACCTCATCCCGCAACATCACTGGGACCACTGTGCACCCTCTAAAAAGAAATATGTCCTCCACACCTATTGAATATCCATCAGAAGGATGTCCCATGGACAATTGTGTAAATTGGGTCTCATAGTCGATATCCCCATTATATTCCTCCCTAAATCACTATAAGAGTAGAGGAGTGACAACCATAAAATGGAGGTAATATTCTCCATCTCCATCCACAAAGGATTTCTGAAATGTGGCCACCTGATCTGATGCCTCACTCAGTAACTACAAGATATATTTATTGGTGAGAGAATCCACCACTACATCTACCTTCCCTAGAGTATAGAAAATATCAAAGTCATAGTCCTAGAAGAATTATAACTATCATCTCTATCTCAAGTTCCATTCCTTTTGAGAGAATATATACTTGTGACTCTTATGGTTAGAGTATATGGTAAGACACTCAACCATAAAGAAGTGTCACCATATCTTCAAAGGGAAGACTACCACTGCCAACTCAAGATCACGGGTCATGTAGTTCTTCTCATGTGGTGTCAACTATCGTGAAATATTGGAAATCACCACTTTCACCTACATTAAAACAAAACCAAGACCGTTCCCTAATGCATCATAGAAGACCACATACTCAACACCCTTCTCTAGTAATCTCAAGATAGGAGTGCTCGTCAACCTCTACCTCAGCTCCTAAAAGCACTATTGGAACTTCTCTATCGACACGAAAGGATTCCCCTTCCATGTCAACACTGTCAAGGGTGATGCTACTTTGGAAAATTTGAGAAAAAAATTTGAAAGTACCTAGCCGAACTAAGTAAACTCCACACCTCAGTAACACTCTTGGGTGGCTCCCAAGCAAGAATCGCTGCAATCTACGCAAGATCTATTGCAACTCCAGCCTTTGAAATGATGTGTCCCAGAAAGTGGAACTCCCAAATCGAGAACTAACACTTATAGAGCTTCCTATAAATCTGTTGATCTCAGAGTGTGTCCAAGACCATTCACATGTGTATCTTGTGCTCTTACTTAGATACCTATTACACTAGGATGTCATCAATTAAGCCCATGATGAATCGGTTTAAGTAAGGCTAGAAGATTCTGTTTATGAGTCCCATTAACACTTCCAGGGCACTTTTTACACCAAATGAAATCAATAAGTACTCATAGTTTCCATATAGACATCTGAATGCAGTCTTTGGGATGTCCTCATCCCATACTCAAAGCCAGTGATATCCTGATATGAGTTCTATCTTCAAGAACCACCTATCTCCCTTCAACTGATCAAATAGGCCATCAATCCTTAGAAGTGGATACTTATTCTTCATGGTCACCTAGTTTTGGCATCGAAAGTACACATATAATCTCAAGATCCTATCTGCCTTCTTGGAAAAAAAACTGGGGTGTCCTAGGGTGACACACTAGGTCTCATAAAGCCCTTACTATGTAAGTCCTCTAGGTTTACCCTCAACTCACAAAACTCCACAAGAGATATCTGATATACAGGTGTAGATATTGGTTTCATCCTAGAGTATAGACCAATGAAAAATTAAACCTCTCTTAGGGGAGGTAATCTAGGGACATCCCCAAGAAAGACGTCCTCATAATCTGCCACCATAGAAGGAAACTGCGGACTCCTATCATCCACCATACCAAGGGTGATGCTATCCAACTGGTGAGTAATAAGCTATACCCTCATATGAATGAGTCCTTCTAATTCTGCATGTGTTTTCCTTTCAACAACAAAAGAAATACTAGTCTCATATTCGTGGACACACCACACTCTGTGCCTAAAATAGTCAATCTTGGCATGAACTGTCGATAACCAATCCATACCAAGAATGAAATCGTAATTCCTAGAAGATTCCACCAAGAGACCCCAACAAAAATCTCACCCCCAAGAGTAAGGGAAAAATATCTTCACTAGTGTGTGATAGTTAAATCTCTCCCCCTGTAGGAGTCTCTAAGAGTAGGGATCGAGTCAATAGTTCCACTAGAATCTTTGAGTCTTGAATAAGTGTCTTGGAGAGAAAAGAGTGTCTGGAACTTCAGTCTATCAAAACTGAAGATAGGGTGGAAAATAAACATATAGTGCCTCTAATCATCTCTGGAGAACCAAGGTCGTAAGACTCCATCACCTGAAGCTGGCCTCGTCTCTATCCACCAGCTCCCTCAACCTGTGGTGGACCACCTGGGGGTGGTGGTGGAAGCACGTCAAACCTCCGCCCACTGCTTGATGCTATAACAAATCCTCTTACATTCCCACCACCCTATAGACCATCCTACTCTTACAAATTCCTATATATCTGTGGCACCTCAACCATCTCTTAATGGTTCGTACGATGGATTGGGTAATCTCTAGCCAGATTCCCCCGACCGCCGCATGAGTAACACAACCTATACATAAGCTGACCCAATCTACCCTGGGAGCCTCGTACTGCTGATCTTATATCCTAGGGTCATCCCCTAGTGTTCTTGACCTACTTGGGTCCCTACTTCTACTATGAGATACCTACCACCGAAGACTTAGCTACCTAGTGCCTGTTGGTAGCTACCACTGCTGGTGTCTGCTTCACCAGAAAGCTCTCCACTAACAAGGCTCACTCTAGTACCCAAACATACATAGGTATGTTCAGGGATGTCATGGATGCCCTGATCTCTTGGAATAGCCCCTTATCAAAGGTCTAGGCCCTGAAGAAAATTTCCTTCACTAGATCTGTGGAGTAGTGAGAAGGATCTGTAAATTTCACCGAGTATTCCACTACTGTCTGACTTCCCTACTATAGATGTTGGAGCTCTTGTAGGTGTACTGAGCATAACTTCATTGGAAATAACTCATCCTTGAATAGGTTCTCAAAGTCTTCCCAAGAGAGATTCATCTAGTCATGTGTTTGGATCACTAAGCTCCACCATTGCCCCACTGATCCCTGAAGAAGGCTCGCAGCTAGAACTGCCATCTGGTAGGAAGGCGTCCTCCTAAGGCAGAAGACACATGATACTATGTCCAAAAAATCATAAACTACCTAGGGGTCTGGAACACCCTTCAACCTGGTAGGTCGCTACCTCTGTAACTCATTCAATGCACTCAGCCTATGTGCATACTCTACTGGTAGTGATGGTAGTAACTACTAATCTCCGGGTGGTGGTATAATTGGTACACCACCTAGAGGTTCTATCTCTGGTATTAGTCCCAGTATCTATGCCTCATCACTAGGTGGATCATCCTCATGATCATGCATCAGAATATTGTCTGGTTGTTTTTGTGGAGGTATCCTAAAATTCATCAAGATGCACTACAGTCAATAGAGTATACCTGGTGAGCTGACTCAAGAAGGACATGAGATCACACTCAAAATATTATATGACGCATGTACCATTTATATTCCTTATAAATAGTATTTTAATTTACTAAGTTGAAAAGTAGAATTTAGAGTCCCAGTGTATGGATACATCGGCTGCTGCACCAACACGGGAGTCCTTGGTCTTAAAGCCGAACTCAAAACACTTAACATTGTTACCCCAAACCAATATCATAGACTCTTGGTTCTTTATGTAGAATTGACCTCCTCTGAAACCACTTGTCACAACCCATCCTAGAGGGGCCCATTCCATGACTACCCCAGGCTCGACTCTAATAGGCCAGGGGCTGGTGACTAGTGCTGAGTAGGCATATCCCACAAATGAGAGGCCTTTCCTAAGTACCAGCACACACACATACATATCCAAGCCTGAAATGATAAAATGTAAAAACAATAAGTAAAAAATGTATGCATACACTAAGATACCAACCAAAGAGTATGATAGTAGGAAAATTGGAAAGTAAAAAGGGCTAGAATACAAGATCACCAAAAGAAAGAGTATGTCAAGTAAATGTACAAGTTCCTGAAGCTCGTTCGCAGAAAACCCTACCTGAAGTGTAGGTTTAGGATAGATTCCTGAATTCATATGAGAAAAACACATCCGTATGATCCCACTAAGAACCACATGGTCCCTTTCCACCTATAACTCATTCAATTCATCAATCATCTGCACAAGACATGACACGTGCAGACAAAGCCCGTGCAGGGGTGAGTAAAATAATACCCAATAGGACACCCTGAAACTAAAAAGTAAACACCACAATGAAATACAAGAAGTAGACGAAAAGGGAAAACATGAAGTATAACAGAAAGGAAACACACTAAGTATACCAAAAAGGAAACACAAAACGTATATGAAAAAGGAAACACATGAAGTAGAGTCAGCTCACATAGGTATACATCTAAATCACGAAGAGAAGGATTTTTAGTTGTAGTCCAAAGATATCCCAATTTTCATGGAATATGGGGTTTTGATGAAGTATGGGGTGTCGATGGTGCACATAGAATTGATGTCACATGGAGCATCGATGGAGCCTGGAGTGTCGATGGCACATAGAGAATCGATGGAACCTACCGAAGCATTGATGGCGCACAAAGCGTCGATGGAACACGAAGCATCAATGGAGTACCGAGTGTCAATGGAAAATGGAGTGTAGATGGAACATAGATTGTATATGGTACATAGAGTGTTGATGGGTTATGCATCCCTAAGTCACATAGTCACCAAGTCACAACCAGATATATGGTTCCACTTGTAGCATGTTTGTACCAGACAAACCTACTACTCCAGCAATTGGGTCATAAAATAAATTTCACAAAGGCTCAATTAGAGTATCACAAAAGGATCTTCTTGTCACAAGGGTCCCAATGCTACAAATGACTCGTTAAAGGGGCACGAAGTTTGAATGTTATGGTTTTTTTTCTGAAAAGGTACGACCTGGGTATGGGCCATCCCACTAAGCCTGACCCGACCAAGTTAAACCTGACCCAACCCAATTCTACCCAGCCTGAACCATCTTTCCCAAATGGGCTTGGCCTGCTGGACTTGGTCCATTTGGATCGGCCCATTGGGCCTGCTGGATTGGGTCGTTGGGTCGCTGGAGAAGCCCTACTCATATGGTCCACCCTGCCTCATGTGGGCTGATTTGTGTGCACCAGACGTAGATTTCCATGGTCACATCCCTTCAGTCAATGTGGAGTCGTGCTGCATTTCATGTAGCCACCACACCTCCTCCACCTGGTCCCATGACCTCACCACCACTATGGGCTCTGTTTGATGTGGCTTTGAGATATGTACCAGATCGCCGCTCTACTGTGACCTCTTAGTCCCTACCATCAGCCCCCACCACTACAGGATACCTCCAACACGGTTCCACCTAGATCACATCCTACTACCATTATCGGTATCCCTACTAGTGGCCTATCCTTCCACACTCATTCTGGCCTGACATCCCCTGATAGACCATTGCTTCCTTCTCCACAGGACACCCTGCCAGCAGCCTCTCCCTTCTGGCAGCCTCACTCTATCGGGACATCTTCTGCTTGGACCGGCTCCACCACGCCTTGTACTTCCACCCCCTTATGTTGCTGTTTCACCTCCATGGTGACATTGTGAGATCAGTTCTTTATTTATATTTTGCATAGGGTTTCAAAGGATAGAGTGAAAGGGAAGAACATGTAAATAATGCAAGAGATTGAGGGGGAAATTTGAAAGCACATGAATAACAAAAGAACAAATATTGTCCTTGTTCCTGTTGTCATTGATCCATTAAATTTAGTAGAACCATGAAGAAAAAATCAATACACACATATAATCCCCAATCAAAACCACAAGCATAACATCGATCCCACAAGTGATAGAATTGCAGATTAACCTGTTGGTTGGTTGGTTCATGTTCATCATTGGATCTAAAAAGGGGAAAGAAAATCATAAATAAAATCAACATCCTACCTCATGGTTGGATCAATCATTGACGAAGAATGGAGGTCCACATCACCATCGATCCTCGATCCACCGACGTTCATCGTTGAGTGAGTTTCCTTCCACAACTTAGAGGAATTCTAGGGTTATTGTGATAAACCTGAATTCCTAAAAAAGTTTTCATTTAAAAGAAAAAATCATCTATATCCAATAATTTTTTTATTAAAATATTTTGAATGAAGATTATTTCCAAATTCGATCTTTCACCCTCGACATGCATCGATCGAGGTTAGGCCCCGCCTATGGTAAAGTCACTGTTTTGAATGCAACTATTCCATCAAATTTCTAATCTAGGAACCCATTTATAAGTTATTTCATTTTTAATGAAAAACTGCCCACAATATTTTTTAAAAACGTAACATTTTCCATTTAACTTTTCTGGGCACATTGGGCCTCAGAATCCCACACTGTCTCATAACTTTGTCTTGAAATTTTTCCAATTAGTTTATAAAAATAAACTAGAGAAAATATGAGCCATTATAGGCATTGTTACAAAATTCCATATCTTTATTTTCAACTAGTTCCTTAACCATATATAAGTTATCAGACTTTTTATTCATGGTGGTACCAATCAAAAAATCACATCAATATTATCATAATCGATAGTTCTCACAGTGAAAAAGGTTTCCCAATAATAATTATTTACAATAAAACAAAGAAAGAAGTATTATAATATAAAATATCACCAAAAAAGACATATAATTATGTGAACTCACATCCCCTTTAATGTAATATTATGAAAATTATTTACCATATTATATAAACCCATACAATCCACCAAAATGAAAAAATCATGAAATTCTCACATATTCACATAAAATAAGGGGAGAATGGGGATCCCAAACTTTTATTGTAAATTCAATGAAACCAAGGTCACAAAAAAGGGATCAAAGGTTCAATATTCAGAAAGACTAAAGGGAGAACCTATGGAACCTAGCCTCATAATCTCATAATCAATTAACACTCATAAATCATCACATAATAGAGGGTTCCATCACAACAAACATCCAGACAATAGAGAAGTAATAAATGAAAAAAGAGGATATAAAGATAGCATGAATCAATGGAACTCTATTATCTGAAACCCAAGAGGCTGGAATCCTAAAAATAGATGATTTATGGGATTTGAGGCTGGTTGGGGTTTTTGGTGGTTCTATAGGAAAGATATTAATTCAAACCAAGGATGGGTGGATGCTCAATTTATTGGGGATGTTCACTAGACACCACCACAACATAGTGACCTTCTATTATGTCATGATGCACTTGGTCAAAGTGAGGTTTGAATCCATGATACCCAGATCCCCTAATATAATGAATTTCAAATATGCATTATATATTCTCATATCGTTACCATGGTCTCATACATTGTGTTTCCTAAGGAATTTTTTCTCCTCCAACACCCACCAAAATAATACACTATATCATAGCTCCAAGGTCATGACTGTTTTCCCCTCACAATGCCTAATACCATAGTGTGGTGAGATACAAATCCCCATTTTTCATTAATGGTATCCCCATTTCCATACTTATCACTATTCCCTTTTGTACATTTTCCCCAATACCCATGTTACATAGGGAGACAACCCAAGTTCCTTTCACAATAAAACAGAAAAGTAGTATTTTTTCCAACATGACACAACTTATCCCCATGGGGATATATGTACAACCATCCTCCAAGAACCAAATGAAAAGACAAACAGAATCATGCCCAACACCATTATGTGGTAGCTATTTGAATGGTTATTGGAATTCAAGAGCCCCTCAGACACCTCTAAACTCCTTCTTGGAACCACCAAGAACTGGAAATTGTAAATGGAGGGTATTTAGGAAAACTAATCCCTCATAACTAATTTGATTCAAGAATATTATCTTAGGTGAATACTAAGATGGGTTTTAATTTAAATTGATTTTTTTGAATTATCGGAAATGGCCAATGTTTTTTGAACCCCAAGAAAGAAATTACTATTCAATAAGGAAATTAATTAACTATGAGTATTATATTTTTTTTATATATTATTTAAAATAAAATTACTTATTTAAAGAAAAAAAATAAGGTTTTTAATAATAATTTTATTTATTTTCATTCAAAAATTGAGACTTATTGTGCATGTGATGGAAATGATTGAGGTAATTTTTTGGTGATAATTTTTTTATTAAATAAACACCAATAAAATGGTGTAACCTATTACATATATCCATTATTAGCCCCCAATTATAGTGAATAATATTATTATGAATCCACATTAAAAACAATAAATCCAAATCTATCCTGGCCTAAAATTAATTTCAAGATGATTGATGAACTCAAGTGTTGTGGAAGTTACTATTTGTGGGAATTACTTCAATTGAGGGTTCATTGTTAAGAAATACTTATTCCAGGAATATTTTTTGATTCTACATTAACTGAATCTATTTTAGGTATATTTTGAAATAAATAATTCTTCTTGAGGATCTTTTGAGTGAGAAATTGTAAGAAAATATGGAGAAACATGAAGAATGCAAATATTTAACATAAAATATAATTCAAAAGATGATATGGAATGATCAAATCACTATTTTATGTTCAATGAATTCCACAATACATTCAAAATACAATTCTATATATAATTTGAAAACAAAAATAGAAGTGTAAAAATTTTGATAGTATACGAGTGGAAATAATTATTTCATAAATATAAAATATGTAAATTTTCCCTAATAATTATGGATTTATAAGTTGAAAAATTTCATAATAGGAGTGGGTGTGGATACCATATTTTAGTGTAAAAAAGGAATCAAAATTTTCTCATCAAATAGATCTAAAAAACTCATTCTATTCTTAAAAATTTAGACATTAGAAACATTATAAACCTTAAGAAATGAAAAACCCTAAAAAGTAATCATGACAAGAACAATTACTTCATTAATTCGATGGAGATTTAAGAACAAATCATGATTATAGTGACCCATTAAAGTGTTTGGATTAGAAACAAATTTATTAAATTCATTTTTTATAATATAAATAATTCCATTGAGGTAATTATTTAAGTTCATAAGATGAAGAATGAATAAGAAATTGAAATATTTTACCTAATGGAAGAAATATAAATAGGGACATAAGTGATTCCTGATAAGTTTGAGTGATATTGTTTTTAAAGTGGATGTAACGCCCCAACCCCAGTTACCTAGAGTCGGTGCCTTATTACATAACATTGGCATGATCACAAAAAGATCAAGTCTCGAAAGACCGATTAGTTTAGTAGCCTTGGAAACATTAGATACATTCATAAATGTTACATTACATTATAAAGTGAAAAAATACAATAGCATTGTCTCTATAGTCCACACTCATACCCCCTTCAGACTATCCCTACAGGTCAGTCATAAAATATTTCTTCACATCCTGAGAAAAATAAAACATAGAAAGGGGTGAGCTCAGATGCTCTGTAAGGATAACAATATAGTGGAAACTTTCATAAACAAGCATAAACATTTAAGACCATGTATAACTAAAACAAAAGCCTTTTAAACTTTAAATTCACCATAATATGGAAAAAATAAAATAAAATAATTCCATTTACTTATTCACATAGATATTCTACTAGTCGAATAATCACATGCAATATCAATAACCACTTTCATAATGATGGAATGAATAATTCCAGACTATCATAACCACGTAGCCAAGGCCTCGCGCCAATACTACAAATAAGATTTTGTCAAGGCCTCATGCCAAGACACTAGTTTGTCTCATGAGACCTAATGATGCATCAATGAGCTATAGAGAGCTCCACCCGTCACTTAATAAGTCCAACGCATTCTTCATATGAAAAGGTTTAAACATAACATAAACATTCTTATTAAAACTAGCATACAAAATGTCAATACTTTATCCCTAAACCATGAATGGTATAAAATAACACATCCATAGTCAAACATAGCAAAAAACCTTAAAAACAATATGGAAGCTTTGTATCATAATAAATCAACTTCAAATAAGCTTAAAATCCATCAAAAGATGTTGAAATAGATGAAACCAAAACTATTTGAGAGAAATATCTCTTTTTTGAAATCATTTAAAAGTCACACATTTATTAAGGAAGTAATTTAAAAGATATTTTTGAATCAAAGTGTCCCATACCACTTTGAAACTTTTTAAAATAAATATCATTTCAAAAAATTCAAGTCCATATAAATAAATCCTTAAAATCATTTTTAAAACATGGACATTAATTAAAAATATTTATAAAGATAAATCTTTAAAACATTTAAAATTCTGATCTTGATAAAGAGTACCTTTCACAAATCCTTAAAATATTCATTTTGAAATCATTTAAAAGTCACATAATTATAAAATAAAACATTTACTTTCAAAATATTCTTATAAGATTGTAAGGGATGCTTTGATGATGTTATAATGGCAGAAAATAGCCGCACCCGCCGTATAAGTTAAAAAGACATTCTTATCTTAATTTTGTCGAAAAGGTTAAAAAGGACCTTGTTTAGAAAATGACGTAAAGATTCCTTTATAAACTTCTTGTTAAAAGTCAAACAAGGGTATAAATGACTTTAACCCCTATTCTGTAAAATAGTAAGAATGTTTTGAAATACATTTTTAAGAAACATGCATGTGGATGATAAAGAGGTCCCTGTAGATAATTACGTATAAACAACCTCAGATAATGAAGAGATTATGAAATAAACCCTTACCTTATACTTTTCCTTGGTTGAGGGTAGGTTAAGCTCCTGTATAATGGTGAAATAATTGTTATTAAATTATACAATAATCATATTCATTAATATGATATGATATATTATCTTTTAACATTGCTTTGTAATAATATCTTAGTATTATCATCGTTTCGGGTGTTAACTTACTCATTTTATTTAATATGTTTTGTTACATAAGCCATGTCTGTTATGGATAGGTTTTATATTATTCATATCCAGAATGATATCAATTCCTTAAAAATTATTTTTAATCATCAAATTAGAATTAGACTTGAATGGTTACGATGGGGAATGAATCTCATCGCGTTCGTGGAGACGATAGTCCGTACGTACTAATGAGCGAAAATATCATTCTTTTGATATTAAAATAATATATAATTGGATGGTATATCATATATAAAGAATCATTATAATTTTATATTTATTATTTACATGAATTAAACATCATTATTATACCCATCCAAATAAAAATTTATTGAATAACAATTACACCATGATGTGGAGACGGTAAGCCGTACGTACGCACGTATGGTGACATGTCATTCAAAGGATATATAGAATACTGAATGTGGTTGTACCATATTTATAATAACATAACAGTATATAGAAGATACTAGAGTTATTATTTTATAACAGGAATAACAAAGAAAGAAGAAGTTGAAGAAGAAAGGAACTTGAAAGAGGGTGGTGAAAACATTACCTCTTCTTCGGGTTCTTCCTTTTGATTTGATCAAAAGGGATCCATATGTTGGCTTTATGACTAAAGGAATTCCTATAGGATGAAGGGAGGATATTTGAGAGGGTATTTGGGCAGAGGTTGTCCGAACCAAAAGGCTTTCAAGGTGTGAATAATTTGTTATAAGTGGTGTCCTTTTATAAGAGGAGTGAGGGGCATCTTAGGAAAAAGATAGAAATATTATTTTATAATAAATTCATATTTAGATTATAATGGATCAAAAGTGTATTATTAAACGTATAAGGTGGGTATGGGTCGAAATATTCTCAACCAATAGATTTTAGACAGGTTTGGGTCATTATATTAACCTTATCTTTTAGTTTTAACTCTTAGTTAATTAGTTTGACATTTACCATGTCACTTTTTATTTTTATATTATATAGTTAATAAACATAATATATACATCCAATAGACCCACAAGTGGTCCATTAATGATACAACTATCATGATATAAGTCATTTGTCAGAACATTAGATTTTTAGGAATATAATATCAATTAATAATATAATATTTGTTTTAAAAACTCTTTTATGTCAATTTTGACACTATTGAGTATTTTGTTTTTGATAATTTTATAACAGAATTATTACTTCGAAAAAAATATATATAACCAATAATAATATGTCATATTAACATATAAATTTAGTTTAATTCATAAAAAGTCTCAAATTAATTTTTTTGACATTTATAATATAAATTATTTTAGTATTTCATTAATTAGGTAATTAATGCATCATCATTGTGTCATAAATAAATTAAATTAATTAATGTTTAAAAATTATAAATAAAATACCATTATGTAGGAAATATTTTTATATTTCTAATGAATATTTGTAATCTAATTTATCTTATGTATAACCCTATATTAAAAATGTTTTAGTAATTAAACTTTGATTTTAACTCTTTTAACTCTTCTTTGAATTAAATAATAATAAATGTCTTAATCTAATCTAAGTGGAACTAAATGATAATATTTTTTCCTAATGTTGTTTTTGGTTGAGATAAAATTTTCCAATAGAATTAGGACATGTGTTAGGGTAATATTAATATCATTTTTACCCTTAATTACCCTATTTACTTATAACTGTGGTAAATAAAAGTAAAAAGTTACTATTCACCAAAAATTATTTTTATCTTATTGAACCACATTTTAATCCTTGATATTAACTGTTTCTCTCATATTTTTGAAATTCCACTCATAGAAGCGGTAAAATTATGTTTTATGTGAATTTCCAAATTCTCCTAGGAGGTGGGTAAAAGACGGTGAAAAGTTCGATAAAATTTTTATATATCTAAAATGATTCTAAACTAACTCCAATGAATTACATTGAACTTATATAGGTATTATGTATCCATTTTTACCTTAATTAAATTTAAATAAAATAAATAATTATTTAAATAAAAATTCAGTTTTAAACCATGACCAAGTGTTTTTCACTATTCATCAAAAATTGAAAGTTTTCTGAAAAATACCAAAATTTAACCCTAGGCTAATTTGGATATTCCGAATCCAAAAATGAAGTCCATTTTGAAAGATAAAATTTTTGAAATTTCAAAAAGTGGGTATTACTATTCATAACGGATAGTTTGATTGGTTGTGTTGTGTGTTAGAATCTCGAAGTTGCGTACAATGCAAGCAATGGCATTATTCAAAGGGAAACATACCGTGGAAGCTTGGGGTGTTACATTATCCCCTCCTTCAATAAATTGCGTCCTCACAATTTGAAATTTTTCTTCGGAAATAAAAGGTTGAAAATAGAAAATACCTTTGTGGAGAACCCATATCTGAAATAGGGTTAACAAAAATATAACTTTAAAAGAAAGAAAGAGAAGTACAAAGGTCACCCGAGATAGCCAGTACTAGGATTCTATGAAAACATGGATATGGAGGATAAACAAACCATCAAGTTCTGATGGAGAGTTGTAGAAAACAAAATTATGAGAAATTTAACTACAAGAAAATCACAAACTTGTGATTGGTTAAACGGTCTTTGATTCCCCAGTAGGAAAAGTTAACCGACAACATTTTTGTTTTGTGTTACCTTTCATAAAGTTGAGGAATTTATTTATGATATTTACTAAGAATGTATGGAAATATACTTACTTGTCATGTAGACTTTCATTCTTTAATAAATTATTACCACAGACCCATATTTCACTCCAAAACGTAATAGAACTCAAAAATATTTTATTTATCCTAACCGTATCTGGTTCCAAAAATTAATTTATAATTAATCTATCAGAACTTTTTAGAAAAAAAAGAAAACTACATTATACACTCCCGTGACTT
Source organism: Viscum album (assembly GCA_963277665.1). NCBI lineage: Eukaryota > Viridiplantae > Streptophyta > Magnoliopsida > Santalales > Viscaceae > Viscum > Viscum album. Next base: position 2,012,898,304 of record OY728155.1, read on the forward strand.
CACGTAGTCTAGTGGTAGGTGATAAATCCCAATTGCACTATGTTTGTGGGTTCGATTCCCATAGCTTTGTCCGACGCGACGGGTTGTCACACGGTCTGCATGTTGTCCTTTTTATAAATATCCAAAAATAACTTTAACAATATAATCCAATGTCAAATATAATCCATTACAACCTTTATAATTATCCAAAATACTTCTGTAAACCCTCATTCCAAAATTTATATGAAAGGTAAACATAATGTAGATCCTTTTAACCCCATAATAGCATGTGAATACCTTCATCATATATTCTATTAAAACACTGAAACATCCTGAATAACCATAAAAACTTATTGATTACATTCATGCTCCCTCATTCCTTATAGAATACTGGATATACTTCATCCATCGAAAAATGCTGTAAACTCCAACAATGATGGAATATACAAATCTCTAATTAGTTTCAAGGCAGTCAAGAATATCCAATATAATTTACCCAAATCAACCATATATTATTCCAAAATTAGTACCTCAATATTAGGACCATATTAAGTTTTATCTTTCCTTCAACCCTGTAATTTCTAAAAAGTTTAATTTGATGTAGAGTCACTTTTCTTAGTACCATAAAATTTCAAATCCTCAATGAAATAGTACTACATTACAATCCTTATTTATTTCCCATACATAATTTATACAACACTTCAATAAAATAATTCCAAAATAAAAACGTAAGAACACTAGTAATTCCTTTTCATCTGTGGTAGTATCATAACTTGATTATTATCCAATAGCAGCATTTGCAGTATAGTCTGATGACTGGGATATTGGTTCGTGTAGTGTCCAAACTCCTTGAAAATGAATCATTGTACATTTGAAACCACTTTCTTACCCATACAGTCACGTACTTGGTGTCCCTTTTCTCCACACTTATAACATACTCCCATTCCCTTCAAGAATTTTCCAAGGTGATTCTTTCCACAGTTATCACATATGGGAAAATCCTTCATTACCTTCTTCCCTTTATCTGTCCTTCTCTCTACTATCCTTTCCATCTCTGGATTCCCTTCAAAGCCATAGGACTCCGAGAATTATTTACTTATCTTATCAAAACATGATACTATTTCTTCATATGATGATAATACATGGGCGACTATTTCCCTTCTAAATTATGGCTTAAGACCATGAAAGACATGATCCTTCTTACTCTTTGGATCATGCATATTTCCGGAGTTCTAATTCCTTATATTGGGCGCCATTTATACAAAATGGAATATGCTAGATAAGTATATGGATAGTAATACCTAATCCCAATCTTGTAAAAAACTTAACATAAATTGAAAATTTTATGGATATAATCCATAATCATAAAAATGTTTTATTTGAGGAAGTATATACTCATAAACCTTTCATAATCGTTTATAAAGAAAATGAGAATTATCCTAAGCATATCCCTCGGGAGTTTCGTAACCAAAAGTGAAGCAAGGCCCGTTGTCATGCACTAGTTCCTGTTCGAGTCTATCTCAGAGCAGTGTTTTCAGGTTTTACCCCTAGGTACATCTGTGCTAGAGCCGCCTCCTCCTGCTCGTATCCACACAGGGATATATGCTTCGGAAAACTCAAAAAATCTCTACAATACCAAAATTCAAGGAAGTTCTTCTATAATAATCCTCAAAGTATCTCTTTTGGCTATGTGCTCTAATCAGAGTTTATCTAAATATAGTTTCCAAGGTTTGTACTAAACATTCTCTGATACCAACTGTAACGCCCTGACCCCAGTAACCCAGAGTCGGTGAATTATTACATAACATTGGCATGATAAAAAATGATAAAGTCTCGAAATACCGATTAGTTTTGTAGCCTTGTAAACACTAGATACATTCATAAATGTTACATTACATCATAAAGTGAAAAACTACAATAACATAGTATCCATAGTCCACAATCATATCCCCTTCAGACTATCCCTATAGGTCAGTCATAAAATATTTTTCACATCCTAGGAAAAATAAAACATAGAAAGGGGTGAGCTCAAATGCTCTGTATGGATAACAATATAGCGGAAACTTTCATAAATAAGCATAAACATTTAAGGCAATGTATAACTAAAACAAAAGCCTTTTAAATTTGAACATCAACATAATATGGAAAAAATAAAATGAAATAATTCCATTTACTTATTCACATGGATATTCTACTAGTCGAATAATCACATGCAATATCAATAACCACTTTCCTAATGATGGAATGCATAATGCCATATTATCATAACCACGTAGCCAAGTCCTCGTGCCAAGACTACAAATAATATTTTTTCAAGGCCTTATGCCAAGACACTAGTTTGTCTCACGAGACATACCGATGCATTGAGGAGCTATAGCGGGATCCACCCGTCACTTACTAAGTCCAATGCATTATTTATATGAAAAGTTTTAAACATAACACAAACATTCTTATTAAAACTAGCATACAAAATGTCAATACTACATCCCTAAACCATGAATGGTATAAAAATAACACATCCATAGTCAGACATATCACAAAACCTTCAATACAATATGGAAGCTTTGTATCATAACAAATCAAATTCAAATAAGCTTAAAATCCATCAAAGGATGTTGAAATATATGAAATCAAAACTATTTGAGAGAAATATCTATTTTTTGAAATCATTTAAAAGTCACACATTTATTAAGGAAGTAATTTAAAAGTGATTTTTGAATCAAAGTGTCCCATACCACTTTGAAACTTTTGAAAATAAATATCATTTCAAAACATTCATGTCTATATAAATAAATCCTTAAAATCATTTCGAAAACATAGACATTAACTAAAAAGATTTAGAAAGATAAATATTTAAAACATTTAAAATTCTGATCTTTATAAAGAGTACCTTTCACAAATTCTTAAAATATTTATTTTGAAATCATTTAAAAGTAACATAATTAAAAAATAAAACATTTACTTTCAAAATATTCTTATAAGCTTGTAAGGGAAGCTTTGATGATGTTATAACGGCGAAAAATAGCCGTACCCGCCATATAAGTTAAAAAAGTATTCTTACCTTAATTTTGTCAAAAAGGTTAAAAAGGACCTTCTTTGGAAAATGATGTAAAGATTCCTTCATAAAATTCTTATAAAAAGTAAAAGAAGGGTATAAATGACTTTAACCCATATTCTGTAAAATAGTAAGAATGTTTTGAAATACATTTTTAAGAAATATGGATGTGGATGATAAAGAGGTCCCAGTAGATAATTACTTATAAACAACCTCAGATAATGAAGAGATTGTGAAATAAACCCTTAACTTGTACTTTTTCCTTGGTTGAGGGTGGGTTAACCTCCTATATAATGGTGAAATAATTTTTATTAAATTATACAATAATCATATACTTTAATATGATATCATATATTATCTTTTAACATTTCTTTGTTAATAATATCTTAGTATTATCATCGTTTCGGGTGTTAACTTACTCGTTTTATTTTATATGTTTTGTTACATACGACATGTTTGTTATGGATAGGTTGTATATTATTCATATGCAGAATGATATCAAGTCCTTAAAAATTATTTTTAATGATCAAATTAGAATTAGAATTGAATGGATATGATGGGGAATGAATCACATCGTGTTCGTGGAGACGGTAGTCCGTATGTACGCACGAGCGACAATATCATTCTTTTGATATTAAAATAATATGTAATTGGATGGTATATCATACATACAGAATCATTATAATTTTATATTTATTATTTAAATGAATTAAAAATCATTATTATACCCATCGAAAAAATAATTTATTGAATAACAATTACACCACGACGTGGAGACGGTAAGTCGTACGTACGCACGTATGGTGACATGTCATTCAAAGGATAGATAGAATACTGAATATGGTTGTACCATATTTATAATAACATCACAGTATATAGAAGATACTAGAGTTATTATTTTATAATGGGAACAACAAAGAAAGAAGAAGTTGAAGAAGAAAGGAACTTGAAAGAGGGTGGTGAATACGTTACCTCTTCTTCGGGTTCTTCCTTTTGATTTGATCAAAAGGTCTCCTTATGTTGGATTTAGGACTAAAGGAAGTCCTCTAGGATGAAGGGAGGATATTTGAGAGGGTATTTGGGCAGAGGTTGTCTAAAAAAAGGCTTTTATTGTGTGAATAATTGGTTAGAATTGGTGTCCTTTTCTAAGAGGAGTGAGGGGCACCTTAGGAAAAGATAGAAATATTATTTTATAATAAATTAATATTATGTTTATAATGGATCCAAAGTGTATTATTAAAAGTATAAGGTGGGTATGTGTTGAAATAATTTCAACCAATAGATTTTAGATAGGTTTGGGTCATTATATTAACCTTATCTTTTAGTTTTAACTCTTAGTTAATTAGTTTGACATTTACCATGTCACATTGTATTTTTATATTATATAGTTAATAAACTTACTATATACATCCATGAGACCCCCAAGTGGTCCATTAATGATACACCTATCATGATATACATCCTTTTTCCTAACCTTATATTTTTAGGAATAGAATATCAATTAATAATATAATATTTGTTTTAAAAACTCTTTTATGTCAATTTGGACACTATTGAGTATTTTTTTTGATAACTTTATAACAGCATTATTAATTCGAAGAAAATTTATATTAAAAATCCTAATATGTCACATTAATCTATATATTTAGTGAAATTAATAAAAAAATCTCAAATTACATTTATTTTGATATTTTTAATATCAATTATTTTAATATTTCATTAATTAGGTAATTACTGCATCACCATTGTGTCATAAATAAATTAAATTATTTAATGTATAAAAATTATAAATAAAATACCATTATGTAGGAAATATTTTTATATTTCTAATGAATATTTTTAATTTAATTTATTTTATGTATAACCCTATATTAAAAATGTTTTAGTAATTAAACTTTGATTTTTACTCTTTTAACTCTTCTTTGAATTAAATAATAATAAATTTCCTAATCTAATCCAAGTGGACCTAATTGACAATACTTTATTTCTAAGGTTTTTTTGGTCAAGATACACTTTTCTAATATAATTATTACATGTGTTAGGTTAATATTAATATCATTTTTACCCTTAATTACCCTATTTACTTTTAACTGTGGTAAATAAAAGTAAAAAGTTACTATTCACCAACAATTATTTTTATCTTATTGAACAAAATTTTACTCCTTGATATTAACCGTGTCTCTCAGATTTTTGAAATTCCACTCATAGAAGTGGTAAAATTATGTTTTATGTGAATTTCCAAATTCCCCTTGGAGGTGGGTAAAAGACGGTGAAAAGTTCGATAAAATTTTTATATATCTAAAATGATTCTAAACTAACTCCAATGAATTACATTGAAATTATATAAGTATTATGTATCCATTTTGACCATAATGAAATTTAAATAAAATAAATAATTATTCAAATAAAAATTTGGTTTTAAACAATGACCTAGTGTTTTTCACTATTCATCAAAAATTGAAAGTTTTCAGAAAAATACCAAAAATTTACCCTAGGATAATTTCGATATTCCGAATCCAAAAATGAAGTCCATTTTGAAAGATAAAATTTATAAAATTTCAAAAAAGTGTGTATTACTATTCATAACGGCTAGTTTGATTGGTTGTGGTGTGTGTTAGAGTCTCGAAGTTGTGTACAATGCAAGCTATTGCATTATTCAAAGGGAAACGTACCATGGAAGCTTGGGGTGTTATAGTGGTACTCACATTGGATTATATTTTGAATCATAAATTTGATAATAATTTCCATGCTTACATAACTAGGATTCTAAGTCCAAATTATGGTGGAATTTATAGAACAAAAATTTTCATTGATATTACAATTTATTTCAATGAATTAACCTCCACTATTTTTTAATTTTAAGAGAAACTTAAATATTTTTAGTTTTTAGGAATATTTATTCATTTAATAGGAATTTTAAATAATTATTCATTTTAATAATTTTATTTTTATTCATGATTTATTTGAAAAATCACTCATGTAATATTTTTGGGGTTTAATTTATTTTTAAGTACACAGCACATGTGCTTCAGTCATTTTTACTCATGTATATGTGTCATTTTGAGTATTTGTGGTCAGATTTTGGTTAAACATAGGCATGCATAAGGGATAATATGCTAATAACCTCACATTTGTAAGTTTAATTGAGGATAATTAGTAATAATTTTGTTATGTGTTGAGATCCGATGACTCATCCAAAGCTATGTGTGAAATTCATTTTCCCCTGGAAATGCAACATTGTCGTAGTCTCCCATGTATTTGTGTACATCATTTTTCTCATATTTTTGTGTCATTTTGAAGCATTATATGATAATTGGAATATTCCAAAAAAGTATATATTAAAATTCTTTCATTTATAAAAGAAACTATCATTTCTTACTAAAACATAGGTTTATTTACTTAACTCTGTAAAAGGTAATTTATATGTGTAAAAGTAAACAAAACCTACTATAATGTATAACCCATTATGAAATTTTTAGGATCTAAAGACTTATGATGTGGGGATGAAATTTTTTTATTTTGAAGGTCATTTAGGTTGAGATATATTTTTATGAGATTCTTAGTGTTTACAAGTCATGGTTAAATCCATTTCACAAACAATTAGATTAATCAATTCTATAATGATCGTCCTAATGCACCACATTAGTCCTTATTTACTACCATGTAATGATATATTTAAAATAATATGAGTTTAATTTTATAACCTTATAAATTAAACTTTGTAATTTTAAGGGGATAATGTTTATGGGAATATTTGGAATAATTGATAAAGACCACTTCCATCGATAAGTAAATTTATTTGGACTACACTGCATTCATGGATCCCTCCACATGTGTGGTTTAAACCTTCAAAGAGTGTGGATTATTAAAAATTAAAATTTACCTTCATTGTATAGTGAGGTGTATGATTGAGTTTGATTAAACCATAAACCCATAGTATAATTAAATGATAGGGTGGGGTAGCATCTGGATCAACTTGGGAATCCATCATTAAATAGAGTATTCAAATGATATATCCATATATGGTAAAACCCTTTAGAGCTATGAATATTGGAGACCCACAGACACCCCTTTAGCGTTATTGTTTTAATTTTTTCCAAATTTACTCATTACAGGAATTGTTTTCTCAAATTAAATTTCATATTTTCATTGAGTAATGTAATTCTATTCTAACATTATTTTTTGTTTATTGTCAAAACTATTATGTAAATCACTTTTCCTTCATAGATAATTTTCATTAGTATAGTTTTTTTTATTTTTACAATGGTTTAAATTCATTTTAATATCATAAATATATTTTTTCAACATAATTCCTTATATAAGAGGATCATCACACTTACTGAGGTCTCAGTATGAGTTTCAAGAAAAATTATGTGTACAAATTAAGGTCTTATAATGTGAATTGAATTATTTAAATAGAAGGTACTATTTTAAAATAAATAAGGGAGTGTAAAAGGTCTAAAATAGTACATGTATATTATTTTTTATATTTATAAACATCTTATTTAATTGATTTTCATATTTTTACTATCATACTAATAACACAAAATTTCTCAATTCTTATATTCTATTGAAAATAATGAAAATGGAAAATGAATTTTTTTTAATGTAGTCTTAAAATTATCCCAACACTACCATATGGACTACCATACTATATTCCCTATGAATAAAATTTTTACATCGAACCATGATAAAACCTCTACATTCGCTAAAAAACTTTGATGAAGCAATAGTCAAAGGATCTTTGATTCTAATTGTGATATTTTATGAAAAAATAATTCAAATCAAGCATATAAAGAATACATTAAAACATTCATGTAAAAATATAATTAAAATAAAATAAAACTTTATCAAATAAAATATAGAACATGGTGTTTTAAAGGCACAACACATTATAACAAATCAACAGCTCGAAGATGTATTCAAGAAACCATTAGATGCACTAGAAATTGAGAAAATGAAATTAATCTCTATGTTTAACCCCCTACTAATGCATGTGGAGTATTGAAAGAAGCACACTTACTATTTATATGTATTTTATAACATGAATGATAATGTATTATAGATTTTATAACCTTTAGGTGTATTATTAAAGTGGTATAATTTAGGGAATTTAGTGAAATTATACTGAACATGTATCATCAAGTGGTATTCAGGTACATCATTGATATCAATGGGGATGTATTATACTCATGAATAAGAGATTCAATGTACATTAATTAGGGTGATATATAATCAATTGGAACCAGTATAAAATATATAATGGAGATTTAGAGGGTCATTTAAAACTAATGTTTTATAGTGTTGAATATTAATTATATTCATTGAAATCCTTTTAAAAATCCTATTTTCTAAAAAGAAAATTCTATTGTATCTATAGAGTTATAAAAGATTCTTTCTATTTCTATTTGGATATCTTGGAGAATTATAATTCATGAATTTAACATAGGATTTATAATATTCCAAAAGGAGAGAATATTGGGACCTAGGTTATTTGAGATGAATATATGGAGTTGAAGATAATTAAAATATAAAATTATTTATGTGATATGAATGGTAGATATATTTATTGATATAATTTATAATTTCATTAAAAATATACATTTTAATGATTTGGTTATTTTTTTATGACAATTAGAGGAGGTTTATATAATTTCCTAAAGATGGATAAAATTAAAAAATAATTTTGGTTAATGATCAAATAAATATTTTTTCATAAAGGAATAATATTGTTGAATATTTTGTATTAAAAGATAAAAATTGATGAAGTATTATATGGTTGGACTTGAGACTCACATTGCAATAATCTTGTCATAGTGAGGTTGGTTTTTGGGATGAGCATCACAATTTCTAAATAATATTATAATTGGATAACACTGTTACACCCCATCTATTTTTAGTATTAAATTTATTAAAATATCTACCATACCTCTTGTATTTTAGTGGTTTCTGCATATCAAATGTGTTAGTAGGGGTTGTGTGTCTATTTTAAAGAGTTGGGTATTATGTCATTCTATATATAATAATATCAAATTGAACATGATACTTAATGGTGTTGTACCAGTTACCTAGTGGGCCACACAGTGGGCTATATAGATCCATATAGATCTCTAAGTGTCTAGTGGATCTGGAGTGAGTACCCCATAGGGTATTAGGTACCGAATGGCAAGTTACCAGGTACATGGTTGTCACCTAGGTTATTTTTCATAAATAATTAATGTAATTTATTTATTCATTTATTTATTAAAACGTGTATTAATGACCACCCTAATTTTACTTGAATATATTCTTAACCCTATGTAATGACCCAAACATTTATAATTGAAATTACCCTATGAAATAATAAATTCCTTATGTAACACACATGCACTATAGTTCGTTTTCTTTTTCGGATAGTTGTAAAATATATCCTTTATTAGCATGTATGACCTAAAAAAATTATTCTTCATAACCATTTATAATGTTGATTATCTATAGTTATACTTAATATTAGTAGATATTAAGTGTTACTATAAATACTATTGAAAAAAGGATGAAGTTATGGCCTCAATTGGTAGGATCATACCCTATGATGCCCATTTATTAGAGCATCCAAGGGAGTTGGAATCACTGGAATTTTACCTTGACCAATCACAAACTGATATTCAATAACTTAAAGTTTATCTAAAATATTTATGGGATAATTTCAAGAGTATAAATAACACTACCGAAACTACATTTTCCAAACCACCACATGAAATATCCACTATCACACACCTTACCCTTAGGGCATTATCTTGTGTAATAAGGGGTTATATATCTAGATCCAATCAATATGAATTATTATGTTTTATTGATAATACAATAATGATGATATTTATACCTATTAATTACTATATTATATATATATATGAATGTATATGATTTGATTAAAATTGGATTTTGATACGAAGAAACCAAAATTGAAGTTTTGAAAAACAAATAGTTTCTATTTAAACACACTTGCTTATAAGTTCATGAATTTTAAAATAAATGTTATTTTATTATAATACTCCTATTAAATAATTTATATATATATATATATATATATATTTATATGAAAATACCATTATAGCTCAGTGAAATCCAATGTATTTTTTTATAAGGGTCAAAAAGTTATTATTATCGTAGAAACTAGTATCCTTCAACAAATGAGAGTTTTTTATTTAAAGGTAGAAGTTATCATATTTAGAAAATTATTGATATAAAATAAATCTTATTTATGAAATAAAAATTAATAATTAACCTATTCTATATTTTTCAATAATTTTATTAGATAGTCAAATTTTTAGATAAAAATTAATTATTCTATACATATATTGTATGTATGATGACATCATAATAGCCCAAAAGTTATGTAACAATTACTATAAAAGGAATACACAACCCAAAAAAGATTTTCCATTTAAAATAATGTTTTTTCAAAATATATTTGATTAATTTTACAACACTTTAATGAATCCTCCAAAACTAATATTATATTTTGAGGTTTTAAAATCAATTATTTATAAACTTGACTCACTTCTAGATCATGAATGGTATTATATTAAGGATTTTGGTTCATACTATATTTTTTTAAAATACTCCTCTTGGAACAATACATGGGAAAAAACAATTATATGGGTTGTGGTTTTTGATTATTTTATCACATAGAGTCAAAAACCTATGTTTAAGAATTAATACCGAATTAACCTCAATTTTCCTATAAATACACAACCAAATACCCATTAAATTACACTAAAAACTTATTTATCATAAATTACCTATATATAACTCTCTATAAATCCATCCCATGTAATTTTCAAGATCTTAAGAAACTCTTATCATGCTTTTGGAAGCACCCTCTCATGGAATGAGATTTCTTTCCTCATATTCTTTATTCACATACATTCTTTAAATCAAGTGTTTTGAATTCCAATTGTTCATGTCGGCATATTTTTTCTTCATAACCCTTTAATATCCTTATGATTACAATGTAATGAGATACAACCTTTCAATATCATTAATCTATTCCATGAACCTTTATGTAAACCCATTATTCTGTCAAAATTATTTTGGTACTTTCAATGAAAAAAGTTTCTATTGTGAATAATCATCCCAATTTACACTAAAGGTTACTTGCCTAGTTATACCTAACTTTGATTTGATTAGGGGAATCCATGTATAAAACTTGAACTCCTCCATCATTGGATTAAAAATTAAGAAAGATGATGAAATGATATTTGTAATATGTGGAACACAAATTCATATATATACTTTGAATGTGATAGCTGGGAAACAAATTATATATATTTGGAATTAATTGTGTAATGTTTTTATCTCATCAGATACCATGTATGGTGCACTATCGATTGTCCAAACAATACTCTCTTATAATTTCTTGGAAGTTACCACTGACTTATTTTATGATTTCAGGTTTTATATCATTTCCACATTCCCCGGATTCCAGGATGTTTCTATCTTATATCATTCAATGATTTATAGGATTATGATTGTAACCATTTTATGTCTACACATTATTCCCATTGACTCACAAGTACAACTTTACTTCATTATATGATTTGTTTATTCTCTTGTGGGGATTTTTAGTTCCCCATTTCATAATATATGAACTTAGGTTCTCCCAACCAATTTTTAAGGATCAATTGAACCTAGTAATGTTCGGATTTTTTAAATAATCTTATTATATAACTTATTAAATTTATTATTATATGTATCTAATTATGAAAATAAACTAGGTCTCTTGATATTTTGGCATTGTGTTATGTGTATGTTTATGTAATAAACCATAAATAATGTATATAAAATATATGGGTTGTCATGGTTGGTATCAAAGAATCATCTAGTTATTTTTAAAGATTATGATTATAAATCCAAAGTGAAAAACATAGGGATGAGACTAAACATAGGAGAACAACCTAAAATCTTGTTTAAGTATAGAGAAAGTGGATTCTGAAGAATTTAATCCTCGGCCAGATACTATAAGTGGTTGTGGCTTTAGCACAAATTTCATTATGGGTAATAGCATGAAAAAGGGTCGATCTGGTATTAACTTGAATTTCAATTGATAAGGAGGCCATGTTTCACAAATTCTTTCACACTCCCAAGTGATATGATTAGGGAAATTTACATGCTCTTTATGAACAATTATAAATGGAATAAAAATATGGATGGAATTTTATTTGGGGAAATATTCCATATATAACATAGACTAAAACCTAGAAATTAATAGGTTAAGTAATACATATTATTTATGGGTACCTATTAAATATTCATATTTTCCTATTTATGTGTTTAATAATTTGAAAATTATCATCACTAATTTTCAAATTATGATTCTGAATGGCTAGAAATTTGAGGAAACAAGTTAGCAACTAATGTGATGGGCAATGGGATGACTACCCAAATGAGATTCCCTACCTGAAGGGAGTAAGAGTTGAGAAATTAATGAAAACAAATAGTTAATTAACACTTATTTTGAAGAAAACAAGAATTAAGAGGAAAACCCACACCCTCTAAGAAAGAGAAAGTTTCAATTGTGACTTTTATGTGACATTTGCCTTTGACATTCATTGAATATGTTGATCCTATAATCACATAAAAATGGATCAACTACAAAGAAAAGAACTTCTCTATATTTAAATTCTCTTTGAAAGAGATATTCATGTTGGGTGTTTAGTGATTATAGGGAGAAGTAGATCAGTGGTTTTCATTGATCATGAATACAAATACCAACAAATAAATTGAAGAGATGGAGTGGAATGATTTTTGGAAAATGTTTTTTTAAAAATATTTTCATCACACTCTCTAGTGAAAAATGGGGAGGGAGTTACTTAGACTCATGAAAAATCATGATGAATCCATATGGGAATACAAGTAAAAATTCTCAATATTTTCATTATATTCTACCAACATTTTAGTTGATTTAAAAATAAAATTTTACTATATCTTCAATGGGAGAAGTTGATACTAAACAATTCATTGAATATTTGAGACTTTTATAGCTACAAATAAATTTTATAATTTTTCATAAAATTCCAAATATATATCAGTAAAACTAAAGGGTCCCCAGGTTTTAGAGATAAAAACCAGATAATAGAGTTTAATTATAGTATAGTGATGGAGAAATCCCATAGGGATAAGAATGTCCAATGTCATACTTGTCAAAAGTGCTGAAAGAAACAACCATGAAATTTCCTAAAAATGAAAAGGAAATACTTTATATGTGGGATATAAGGGAACCTAGATAAAAATTTGGATTAGAGAAACCCACCATTATGATTGATGAAAGGAATGACCCACTCAACCCCTATCGTACTACCCAATGTTTTCAATGAATAGAACAAGTAAACTATTATAACCAATGCAAGAAGATAAGGTTTTTCCAAGATAACTAACATAAAAAACTACCAAGTCCTATAAATAAAGGGTGAGAATATGTCATCATAGCTACTGAGGTGGATCGTATTAATTATTTGGTTATAGTTATTCTAGTTATTCATTTAAGGATAATTAATATACTATTTGATTACGGGTTTAAAAATTATATTATATTATGAAGGGTTAGTAGAACTCTTAAACAACCACAAAAAATCTTGGAATCTGATCTATGAGTAAAAATAAAAAGTGTTACATAATTTCATAAAAGTATATAACTTCTCAATAGTCAATATTTGTAGGCTTAACTTCCCAAAAAATATCTTGATACCCCTTAAAAAGAATTCAATGCAATTAAGGGTATGGATTGGATTTCCTTATATAGAGCCAAAAAAAATCATAGAGAGAAAGAAATTACCCTATGTATCACGAATCTATCTCTAATTCTATTAAATTTTTAGGATGAAGATGGATATCCTTTGGAACCATCTTCTCTAAAAAGGATATTATTGCCTTATGAAAATAATATCCACCACAAACGATTAAGACTAAGTAAATGATCATGCTTAATGACATGTCCATTGTGCGAGAATATGATGATGTGTTCCCTGAATGATGTCATGCTCTTACTCCTAATTGATAGGTCGAATTCTCAATCAAAATATGACTAGATAATTTTAAACATATAGGACTCCATCTAGAATGGCTACTATTGAAATTGGTGTGATGATGATGAAACTACAAGAGAATCCAGAAAAATGGTTTAAAGAACCACTTAATTCACCATGGGTTGAATTTTTCCGTATTGTCATGAGGATGGATTAGTAAATATATATTTTTATTGATTATCATTAGTTAAAAAAGACCATTATAAAGAATAAATATTCTCTTCCATTGATTTTTTATTATTTCTATCATCTATGTAGATCCCAGTACTTCTCTAATGCTGATATTCTATCATGAAATTATCAAGTAATGGTGAAGAAGGAGGATATCCTTAGGAAATATTTTCATACTAGTTATGAGAAATCTGAGTTCATAGATATTCCATATAAACTCACTAATGATCAAACTATCATTATGGACTTAATAAACAGTGTTTTCATGGATTAACATGAATTTTTTGGTATTATTTATAGATTATATTATTTTTTAATCCAAATTATTGGAAAAAATGAGGAATATTTTAATGTTTTACTAAAGACCCTATGAAGGGAAATTTTTTATGAAAATTAAAACAAATGTTAGTTTTGGATGCAAAAAATATCATTATTAGGGTATGCTATCACTAACCAAGGGATATTTTTAGATCCTTTAAATATAGAGGGAATTGAAGGATGGAATAAAAAAATAATTATTATGATGATCCATAGTTTCCTTTGATTAGATAGGTACTTTTTCAATTTAAGAAAAAATAAAATTATTGTCAATCCCACTAACCAAGCTAACACAGAAGAGAGTGAAGATTTCATAGACTTATGAGTGTGAGGGGATCATTAATGAGTAAAAAAAGGTTAATAACTACACTTGTGATCAAATTACCCAAAAAATGAGGATGGATTTATGATCTATAGTGATGTTTCCAAAAAATGGGATTGGTTGGGTACTCATGCAAGATGAAAATGTGAGATTTAATTACTCCTTCTAATGAAAGATCAATGATTAGAACTAACCAACCCATGATCTATAATTGGATCATGTGATTTTCACATTGAAAATTTCATGATATTATCTCTCTGGGGAGAAGTGTGAAAAATATACGAATCATAAAATCCTCAAGTATATATTCACATAAATAGAGCTCAACATGAACCAATAAAGGTGGGTATATCTGATTTAGGATAATTATTTTTTAATCCATTATAATACTAAGAAGTTTAATAATGTGGTAGATCATATTCATTGAAAATATCATAAAACCCAATCCTATATTATGATTAAATGTGATATAATTAACATGAGAAATAAAATCATATACATGTTAATAATAACAATAACAACATATTAATGTGTCCAAATATCTGCTCGACCATCGATTCTTGAGAGGATTAAGGGGGGCCCAAAAGTTATTGAGGGTCTAATTAAAAAGGTAGAAAATAATTTGATGTCCATATTTTCTAAATATGGAGATATAAAGTTTGGAAACCAGTTATGTGTCTCATAGAAACAAAAAATTAATAAGGAACTTCTAGTTGATTCACATAACTCATCATTTTATGTTGTTAAAGTATGTACTAAGATGTATAGTGATATGAGGTAAAATGTATAGTGGGATAACATGAAGAGATATATTATAATTTTTTTTATCTTGATACTTTTTATTCAAATAAATTGAGGAAAAATGAAAAAAGTATTAGGGTATAATGAAACCATTTCTCATACCATTATAGAAATGGGAAAATATAACAATGAATTTCTTCATTATATTCCCTAGCAAATTTAAAGGCAATAATTCCATTAATTTTTCAGTTTTACACCTTAAAAATTTAGTGTATTTCATTTATATCAAATAATATTTCTCTCTTGAACCACTCACTATGGTATTAATATGGTAAGTATTAAGATTTCATGGAGTACCACATTCCATTGTAACTAATTGAGATTTGTGGTTAACCTCAAGGTTCAAGATATGCCTTCCGAAAGATTTGGTTACAAATATAGGATTTAGTAATTCTTATCAGCATCATATGGATGGTAAGTTTGAGAGAACTATACAAAATATAGTGTATATCCTGATATCTCTTTGTATGGATTTCCATAGATGATGGGATCAACACCTTCCCTTAATAGAGTTATCATATTACAGTAGATTCTGTTTTAGCATTCAAATGAATCCTTATGATGGGTTTTTATCAGAAGATATTTCAGACTCCATCATATTGGGATGAATTTAGAGATTATAAGCCATTGTGATTTTATCTTATCTAATAAATGAAAGTGTTGGTTCAAACTATTTTATATCATATGAAATCCTTGCAATGTTGATAGAAAATATACATATAAAATCATCAATAATACTTAGATTATATAGTTATAAATTAGTAGTTCCTTCGTATATCATCATGAAATAAAGAAATGTGGTTTAGGAAGAAGGGAAATCTTAGTCGAAGATACATTGGACCCTTTTATGTCTTTTATCTCATCAATGTTGTGGCTGATCAACTAACACTCCCATCAAAAAAATATCATGTACATGATGTGTTCCACATATCCCTTTTAATAAAGTATATAAAAAACATAACATGTATTGAATTTATAGGTGGTGCCTCTGGGGAATGATATTTAATATGAGGAGAAACAGGTGATGGTCCCAGATAATAGACACAATGTTATAAAAAACAAGATATCTCACCTAGTCAAAGTACTGTGGTAAAACCATATTTTTGAGGTTACAAAATGGGAATAAAAAGAGGTGATTAAATAGAAGTACCCTTATTAGTGTAAATTTATGAAATAATATTTATTGGGTGGAATTTATGATGTAGGAATAATGTAACAGCCCAAACAATTATAAATGACATTCACATATGAATAAATAAATTCCTTATAGAAAACAATCCACTATATTTCATTATTTATTTTGAACCATTAAAAAATATAGCCTTAATTATCCAAATTTACATAAAACTCATTAAAAATCATAACCATCGATAATATAACCAATTTAGAGTTACAATTATGAGTAGTATATATATTTTTATGACAAATACTAATTCACATAGAAGGATGAAGTGATGGAAATTACTAGTTCGATCCTACCTTATGAAGCCCATTTTTTAGAGTTTCTGAGAGGATGTTATCTTTCAGATTTTACCTTGGACAAGCCAATGATGAGATTCAATAACTAAAATATAATAAAAAAATTTATGTGTTAATTTAATTCATATCAATATCACCACCAAAAATATATTCATCGAACCACCCTAAGAAGGTACCAATATTTTACAACTTATAGTTAGGACACATGTCGATGTAATAAGGCTTTATATATCTGGACCGTAGTATTATCAATTTTTAAATTTTTATTAAATAAAATAATGATTACATTTATCCATTTTTAGTACAACATTATATATATATATATATATATTAATGTATAGTTTTTGATGAAAAAAATATTTCTATATAAGGAAATCAAAATTGTATTTATAGAGAATACATAGTTTATATTAAAATACACATTTTGATAAATTCAAGAATTTTCTAATAAATTTTTATATAATATTCTTATAACTTAAAATTTATATATATATAGATGATAATGAAATTTAATAATGTCTAATTTAATTTTTATGAGTTTCAAAAAGATGTTATTGTTATAAAAACCACAATTTTTCAATAAATTTGGATTCTTATTTAATGTTTTAAATTTTAATTTTTCCAAAATTATTTTCGTAAATAAATTCTTTCTGATATCATCTTGTTGAAATTATCCAAAGGTGAATTTTTCACAATTTTCTAACCCTATTAAATTTTTTTATAAAAAAATATTTTATAAATATATGGTTTGTGTTATGACATCATAATAGAAAAAAATGATGTAATAAATACTATAAAGACAATACATGACTAAAAAATATTTTCCCATTAAAATAATTTGTTTGGAAATTTTTTTATTACTTTTATATACATTTAATGAATCACCCAAAAACTATATTATATTTTATATTTTTTAAATCAATTCAATATGAATAAGACTCACATCTTATCATCAATGGTATTATAATAAGAATTTCAGTTCTTAGCCTAATAATATATATAAATCCACTCATATTTGGAAGAAACAATGGGGGGTGGAACTATGGTAAGGTTGGTGGTTTTTCAATTTTATGACTTATAGTCCAAAAAAATTATTTTGAGATTAATAATTAATATCGCTCATTTTTTATACAAATATGCACCCATCCCCCCATTAATCTTCACTAAAAACCTATTGATAATGAAGTTCATATCTATATCTATCTATAAATCCCTTGATTAAAAACCCCATTTTCATGTAAATTACCCTTGTATTGTGAATTTTTAAGTTATAGAATTCTTAGGTTATGTTTCAGTTATTTTTTCTTTATTTTGGAATGGTTTGGAAGTTTTTTTAAAGGGTTCATGGATTGAAAATGGTTAGGGGAAACCATTAACTATCTTTAAGAAACCATGAAGGATGTTTTTATTATCACTATTTCATGATTCTGTCCTCTTAAAATGTACCCCTATTCGGTTGACAATGAGAGAAGGGATATGGTGACATCCCAAGTCCCCCCTCATGTATGCCACACAATGGAGACTAGAACCGAGCGTTTAATTGTCTTACATATGGGAAGAATTACCCTATAAAAGAACACGTGTAGGAGATATATAATATATATAAACCAATCAGTACATTCTCAGACAAATATATAAAAGAAATACCAAGCGAAAAAAAGAAATTTCATAGAGTACTGAAACAACTTAAAGGAAAATTAAAAGTACTGAAAATTTAAAAACTACAGTGGCCATGAATCCCAAATAGCTCTTTAAAAACCATGAGATAGTAACAGAGTAGTTTATTAGAGCCAACACATCCCATATTATGTGTGTCATACATCATGTATTATACCTCAATCTATTCCATCCCATACATTGGGTAATCACCAGAATACATCATAGAATATACATGTCATAGAAATAATAATTATTTGGATACCATATATGAATATACATGTGTATAAAATAACCACAATCCATTATATACCTCCTCAAAAATATATGTGAAAACTAACCACCATACATACCATTAAAAGTAAATACCAAGAGAATAGAGAAGGGCCAAAGGGGGTAGTAATCCATCCATTTCCCCACTGGGATGTTTGGGAAAACACCCTCCCAGAGTCCACTAGGTTTTAGACACCCTAACCAATGTGGGTGGGGTAGCATATGAAATCCCATAATATAAAGAAAATAGTATAGATCACAACCATACTATGGACATAACCTAGTCATACACTCAACTTTAGTTAAAATCTATCATACTCTTAGATGTTACTTTTATGACCATATATCATATATACACACAATCATTTAAATATATACATTACATTACTTCTTTACATTAATAAATTTACATTAGGTTAATTAATTCATTATCCATTAATTAACCTTTAATGTTAATCCCCATTATATTAAATTAGTCATCAAATTAAATTCTAAGTCCACCAAGCATAATCCAAACTGATTCATGGGATTCTCAAGATTAAAATATTTCTAGAATATTCATTCCATAATTACCGACCCCATAGCTATGTCACAACCTGACCGTATGACGCTCAAGCTACAACTACCCCAAGCCCACCTATATAGGCCAGGTGCTAGTGAAAATCACCGAAAGGTATATCTAACATGTGAATCCATTACCTAATATAACTATACACAAACACACACCTGAACATATAAATGAAAAATTTCATAGGGGTAATAATAATAATACGCAACATCTAGAATATAAACTAGGCATGAAAAACCTCTAGGTTGTATAATAGTATGATAGTGTGAAATGAAAAGTAAATGGAATAAATACACACACAACTAGAAAGATGTCCCAACTAGAAAAAATAGAAATTAAAAGTGCTGAGAGAGCCTAACTTATAATCTCCAAGCTCTTATCCCCATATGTGGTCTGATGCACCATGTATCCCAAAGCTCCTATGAAGTCACCGCTGACATGTCCCTTATCTACCTATGACATGACACGTGTGGGAAAAACCCATGTAGGGGTGATTATATACATATCCAATATAACACCTCAAAAGATAGGGGAAGTAATTGATATAGTAAGTGTAGATATACATACAGTAGATAGATCAACCCAAAGCAAGAAGTTAACTTCATCCAACCACAACGAGCTCAACATGGAGTGTAGGTGGACTTCTCATCAAGTCTCCACCACCCATAGTAAGAGAGTAAATATAATCCAACACTATAGATATATATATATATATACTAAATCAAAATAAACCCAAAAAAGAGTGAAGGGGATCTCTATCTCATAGCCCATCCCAAGAAATGCGTTGCCAATAGTTCCAAAAGTTTATCAATGATTCTGAACATCTTACGTGTCTTCTACGTAGAAAAAATACATGTAAATTCTCACATCACCAATGTGATTCATATTTGATGGGCCACAATCTATATGTAGAGGATCCAGGCCCCATTATAATATGAGGGTGACACTTTTATGGTCAATGACCCATGCCCGACCTGGGTAGAGGGTTATAGTCTAATCATTGAGGACCTATGCTTAGCCCGAATGGAGGGTTCCACTCATATGTTCGGGAATCCAATCCCTATGTCTATAAGAGGGTGACACTCAAATTTTTGAGGTCCCATTCCCATCCTGGATATAGGGTTTCACTCAGAAGGTTGATGAGTTTTACCCTATCTCCATAGGAGGGTGGAGCTATAATCTTTAAGGACCCATGACCATCTCAGCTGGAGGGTTTCACTCAGACGGTCAAGGACCCATGATCTATCGCAACATGAGGGTTACAATCTAATAATCAGGGACCCATGCATGGCCCAACTGTAGGGTGACACTCATAAGGTTAAGGACTAATTTTCTATCACCGCATGAGGGTTCCCCTCTAACCGTCAATATCCCATGTCCATCCCCACTAGAGTGTTCCACTTTGACGGTTGATAACCCATGACTTGTCTCTATAGGAGGGTGCCAATATAATAATCTAGGATCCATGCCCAACCTAGATGGAGGGTTCCACTCATAAGGTTAAGGACCCATGCCCTACCTCTATAGGAGAGTTCCACTCTAATCACTGAGGACCCATGCATATCCTGGATGGAGGGTTCCAATCAGAAGTCTCTATTGATCCTGTCATATCACTGCCATCATCGAGATTTACCTAAATAAGCATCATGATTGAAATATATTGTATCATATATAAAAATTCACTATGGATTCCAGAATTTCATTCCACATGAAAAAATATTCATGATAGTCTACTAATACAAAAAAATCCAAGTCTAAACAAAATAGATGCAAGATTTTTATGTTTCCTTAAAAGGAATAAATGGGAAAAAGAGATTTATGGGCCCCACACTACATGTGGACCAACTCCATCACCTGTTCATGTCCCTATATCTACAAGGCTCACCAATTGTGTTGTACAACACTATGTGTATGGAGTCTATACGGTGTGTCCAGGACCATCGGGGTCCCCTGCCCGTGCACCTTGGTAATTTATGTGTACTTTTTACTTGTTAGTGTACTTTTTTACCTGGTGTTCCTATCTACATGGGGTTATGCTAGTATCTCTTACTATGTTAGTGTACTTGGGCACATGGAATGTTCTTGTATATGAAAATACCAATGTATTTCTAGAGTACACGATGAGTATATCGGTACAAGGTCACACTACATGTGGGGTTTCCTCAAGACATGTGATACTTATAATTGGTTGAAACTTTAACCTCTACATATAGGTATGGACACACCATATTTTCTTCAAACTACACTATATTTAGTCAATATTTTTCAAAAAATATAGATCTATACCCACACGTCTATATCTGGCTTCCCCACTTTGAATTAATCCTCTCATTTTACTAAAGTTTTGTGGATAGTTCCTTGTTCACTGTTCCCTACCATTCAGCAACATGATAGTGGTACTGGTTTATCCATGAAGGTTCATCTCACATCCTGTACAAACCACCTCACACTGTGTGCGAACTTCATCACCCACCATCTACAATTCAAAATTCAATTCAATGAATCGATCACCCATAACCCTCAAAGCCTATGTTTCCATACCTAATTCAATATTCCATTCTCTTCACATGATTCCTCTACATATTTGGGGGTTTTATTGGGCTCGGTACCACCCGAAAACATAGATGCATATCCCCCATATCCTAATGGAGAATAACATGAAGAAATTTATGAATAAATCCATAAATAATGGAACATCGATCACTTCTAAGTGCTCTTGTCCAAAAATAATGAAGGGGGGTATATGGGGGATAAAAAAAAGAATACTCAATTTAATCTGGTATATATTCACATGAGAAGGTCCAATTAGCACAGATAAAATGAGAATAATCGATCATGTTCAACCAATTTAATCAAAAAGGGTGTAAACCATGAGTTAAGAAACCCTACATGGGGATTGGGTCATTCATCATTGAAGAATGTTCCCTCCAATGATTGAGAGGAGTCATTGCATATACTATTTTTTTATCTTCTTCGATCCATAGATTCTTAGTCATATAATTTTATATACCAAAGAAAGATATGAAGAATGTCGCTTGATCCTCCTAAGGTTTACATGGATAAATTTTGATTATTCACCATAATGACACACTTATAGATGAATTATGAATTAGTTCATCTAATAAAATAAAGTAAAATAATTTATTTATTTAACTAAATGAACCCTCACAATGACACTTTTATCCAAAATCCACACACCAACAAGTTTTATTTCAGAACTATGGAAAACATTGCATTCCAAACTCATCCATGGTTGTGGATTTCTGATCCAATTTTCTTTTTTATGGTTTATCCTCTTTTATTTTTGAAACAATGCACGTGTAATATAAAATATAATTAATATTTTTCTAAAATTAATACTGAGAACACCAGGACTCAAAATCTCACTCAGTATCCATTCCTAGATCTTAAAAAAATATAAATATTATAAATTATTACAAGTAAAATATTAGTTCTCTATATCATTCCATAATTCATGTTTTTCATCACCAAAAATAAAAAATATACAAAAATATTTTGATACTGAACCAAAATATCACTCTCCTTCTCCCAGGATCTATCATGAACTTTCCCTTGCTACCATAACACGTGAACCAAGAGGATGGCCCATCCACAAAATGTCCTCTACTATCAATTCTTAATAGCCACTGGGTGCTTCGGAAATGTGGATCCATCTTTGATATTCGGTTATCCCCAGTGAATGATGTATGTAGGTTCATGCACATATCTCCTTAGATGTAACACATTAAAGACATCGTGCACCTTATACAACTATGGGGGTAGGGTGAGGCAGTAAGAAACCTCGGAAACCCTCTATAGGATATTGAACTGTCCAATGAACCTTGAGGATAACACAACTCCCCAACCAAACCTATAGAATCCTAATCATGTGTAAACTCTCAAAAAAATGTGGTGTACCTGCTCAAACTCTAAGTTCCTACAATGGTGATATGAATATGATTTCATTCTTCTATGATTCATCCACATATACTCATGAATGACCCATACCTTCTCAATTATTGCATACACCAGCTCTAGACCCATAGGAGATGTATTGTTGATCTTTGTCTTGCTTAAGTGTAACCTGTAGTGTCTCTTTCATAGGGACTCGAAAGGTTCCTTGATGATAGCTGAGTGGTATATATTATTATACGCAAACTTTACCAAGGTAAAATTATCCTCCCAACTCTAGAAAAAGTCTAAAATGATAGACCTCAATATATCCTCCAACACCTGGATATTTCCCTATATCTTCCCATATATATAGTGGTGAAAGGTTATACTCATCCCCATCTGGGTCCCAATTCCTCCTAAATTTCTCTCCACAAGCATTATATGAACCATTAATAATGGTTATTGATAATAGTATAGGTTATAACATGAATCAAAACAATGTCACATACATACTTATGCCCCCAAAATCTCCGCTGAACTCTTCTCCCTAATAGCAAGTAAGTGTGCCAACATTATGAGTCGGTCAACTATCACCCAGATGGAATCATGGACCTTTTCTTTCCATGGAATGCCTATCATGAATTCCATGGATATGATGTACCACTTCCACTCTACAATCTCAAGGGTCAACAATAAACCTGCTGAAACCTGGTGCATAACAATCACCTTATGAATGGTGAGGCCTCGCGAGATGAAATCATCCATAATCCACCTCATGAAAGACCAAAAAACATCCTATGAAGTTATCTATACAAATTCTCTACACTAGGATGTACAAATAGGGGAGATGTGGGAAACTCTAGCATCACCTCCTCCTACATCATGACTGGGACAATTATCTATCCCTAGAAAAGGATGATGTGGTTACCTTATTTAGAAATTCTATTTGTTGAATTTACTAATGATATCCTGTCACACAATACCTCATAGTTTATTTCTCCTTGCTTGGACTATCTCTCATACAAATGGAGTAAAGGATTCAATAATAGTTACGGATGAAATGCTACACCATCCTACTCCACGATGGTCATATACAAGGAAAACAACTTCTCATAAGCCTTATGGTCCAAATGAGTGTAAAAATTCCTAGTAGGGGATTATAATACCACATTTATCTTACTTAGAGTATAGAATATCACTAATTCATAGTCTGATAAGAACTCCAACCAGTATTGCTATGTTAAGTTCATGTCCCTCTACAAGAAGACATTCTGAAGACTCTGATGGTCTGAGTAAACCAAAAATCACTCTACTAGATATTAGTTCATCCACATCCTCAAGGCAAAGAATACTAATACTAGATCAAGGTTATGATTCACTAGTTCTTCTCATGAGGTCTCAACTGCCTAAACTAGTATGTTGTAACTGCTTTTCTCCGCATCAAAAATCATCTAATCCTAGATGTAAGTGAATGTCAATACACTACGTACTCCACACCATCCTCTGTTAGTCTCAACACAAGTGCAATAATCAGACTCAACTCCAAAACATCAAAGGACCTTTGAAACTTCTTATTCTAGGTAAAAGGATGACCTTTCCACAGTTGTGTAGTTGAAGAAGATTCAATCCTTGATAATTTATCCAAAAACTTCCGATTGTACCCTGCCAAGACAATAAATCCTAGCATCTCTGAAACACTCTATGGTGGATCCCAAGTGAGAACTACATCGATCTTCTCTAGGACCATGGATAAACCATTATAAAAGATTATACTAACCAAGAAGTGAGCCTTGTGAATACATAATAGTAACTTTGATAGTTTACCATAAATAATGTGATCCCAAAGAAAATATAGGACCATCCTCAAGTTCTCTACATGATCCTCCTATGATGTAGATTAGATGAGTATGTCGTTAATTAAGACAACAACAAAAAGGACCATCTGTGGTTGGAAAAACTATATCATCAAACCCATAAACATGGTGGTGAATTAATTACACCAAATGGAATCACTAGAAACTCATTGGGTCTGTAGATAAATTAGAATGACAACTTTGAAATATCAGACTTGAGAACCCTCAACTGGTGGTTGAAGGAATAGAGATCAATATTCTAGAACCATTTTACACCTAAAAACTAATCAAATAGAACATTAATCTTTAACAAGGTGTACTTATTCTTTATCGTGGCTTCATTAAGGTGATGATAATCCACAAAAATATTCAATCTCCCTTATTCAGTTTTCATGAAAAAATAAAGTCTACCTAGGTGAACACACTGGTACTTATGAATCCCTACCTCTATAGACCCTCCAACCACACCACTGGATCTCATCTCAATAAGGGGTAATCTAACATGCTAACACAAACATTGGACCATCCCTGTTGAAAGTCCAAATAGAGGTCCATCTCATGGGGGACGTAAACTTGGCAAGTCGCCACACCCCAACATCGTTATATAATATATCATTACATTCACTAATCCAAGGATAATACTAGAAAACTTATAATTTGTCTGTAACCTCCTATGAATGAGATCATCATATTCTATTCAAGGATCACACCTCCTCAAGGAGAAAAAATTTGTCTCAAAACCAAAAAATCACTACCATAATCAATGTTAGAAGTAATATAATCATGGATAGCCATCGATAGTCCATACTAAGGAAATCATTATAGGGTCTCACTACTTCTATGGAAAGACTTTGTTTGAGGATATATGTTATTGTAGAGTAAGGTTTTCCCATTGGTAGAAATTTGTGACCACCGATCATCACTGTAGGAGCCTCCAACAAAAAGGTTGAGAAAAACTGGCCTCCTCTAGTATCTCAAGGTCTCAAATAGAGGATATTAACAATGAAATATGGATTTAATCTTTTTTATAACAATAGGAGCTAGATCAGTAGTGACATCGTTAACTCCCTGAACCACACTGGAGCCTCTCGACCAGATGCACTTTCTAAGAAGAGCTCATTATTTCCCTTTCCTGCCTTTTCTCCTAAACCAGGAAATGCAACCAAACCCCATAAAATCTACACATACTTAACATGAAAGTAAAATAGTCTCTTTTTCCACACCATGACACTACCTGATGCATGCGACACTAACTCCCCCTCAAGGTTTTGAATCACATCACAAGGATGTGTTTTGGTAGGGGAAGATTCTATTTTCTGAGCATATTTGATGTCGCAATATAAAATCGCCACCATAGGACTCTACTAATTCCAAGAATCATCCTAGAGAGATCACACCATGAGGACCACCATCAAACAATGTATCATCCAAGAAGGATATCCAAACCATAGGATTAGGTTTGACCACAACCACTTGAGAATGGTGTCTAGATCAATAAGAAATATATGTGATCTCAATCTTAGGAACCTTCAATGATCACTCAGCATGGGTGATTCATCTACAAGTACCACTAGAACCATTTAATGCACAAAGAAGATAATTGATTGCAAGTGAAATGATCAAATCGATCATGATCTATACAGGTATGAAGAATCAGATCACCGAATCAAGACAATCCTATGCTTCCTAGGGATCTGGCTCAATACAGAACCATAAAGGCCTCTAGAACTAGATCTCATGGGGTTTACTGAGACTACATGCATCCTCATCCTACTTGATTGGTATGATATGCTACTTAACATGTGGGGGTGATTTTATCTATCCACATGGTGGAGGAATCTATCTATATAGGCTCTAAACTGATGTCTCACCACTCATCAAATCTTCTTCACAATCCATAACTAGTATCTTGGATGGCTGGCATCATAGAGGCATACTGAAAACATAATCAAGACATACCATGATCAGTTGAGAATACACACACACACACACACACACACACACACACACACACAAATATATATATATATATACAATGGGGAGTTGATCCAAGAATTAAAGTCAAAGACTTAATACTATATGATGAATTTACCATTAACCCCTACAAAAATATCTCTGTATGTCGAGTTGACAGGTAGGTAGTCATGGTCTTGGTGAATGGATATATCAGTCACCCCTACCATCACAGGGTTCCCTGGATATAGAGCCGCAATCGACAAACTTTGAAATTGTTTCCCTAAATCCAAACCAAATCCTTGTAATGAGAATAATCCAAACACAATGATATGTATCAAACCACCTTTTATACCATTATTTCATGACCAAAACCAGCAGGGCTCATCCCGTATGTACTCCAAGCTCACCTCTATAGGCCATGAATGGGAAACAAGTGCCTAAAGTCATATCTAACATGGGGAGGCCATTACCTAATGAACATGTATGCACAAACCCAACCATCTCACTAAAACATTCCAGAGGAATAATAATAAAAATATTCACCAGCTATAATATGAACCAATAATGAAAAACATGTAGGGTGTATAGGAATACAATAATGAAAACTGAATAAAAAAGGGAAAAAATAAACACATAACTAGAAAGATGTCCCAACTTGAAAAAACTATAAACTAAAAGTGTTGATAGAGCCCAACTGCTAATCTCTATAATATGACCACTGTACACATTCCAATGAACTATGTATCCCTAAACTTTTTTGAAGACACCACCAAACTATCCGTTATCTTCATAAGACATGACACGTGCATGAAAAGACCATACATGGGTGAATATATAAATTCCCAACAGGATTCCATGAAATATTAAGGGACATAAGTAAGAGAAATAATAGGAATAGATACATATATAGTAGAAATATCAACCCAAAGTAAGAAGGTAAACTCATACATCTACAAGGAGCTCAACAGTGTGAGTAGGTCGACTACCCATCATGTCTCTTCCACCAATAACAAGAGAGTAAAATGAATCTAACACCATTGATATATATATATATATATATATATATATATATATATTCTCAATCCAAAGTAACCCAAATGAGAGATAATGGAATCTATGTGTCATAAACTATCCTATGAAAAGAGTCACTAATAGTTCCAGAATTCTGTCAATGATTCCAAGAATTTCATGCATCTAACTAGTAAAAAACATCAAATTAAAGCCTCACCTCCCCATTATTTCGTAGAATTAAGGGGAAAAAATCTCTTGGTAGATAGCACATTCCCTAATATAACTAAGTGTTCCACTCTAGTGTTCATAAACCAATAACAAGATCATATGGAGGGTGACACTCTAATCATCAAGGACAGATTCCTAGCCTACCTAAAGGGCACCACTCGAATGGTCGATGACCCTTTACCTTTATTCTCAAGAAGGTTTCACACTAGTTATCGAGGAAACATGCCTATCCTAGCTAGAGGTTTCCACTCTGATGGTTGAGGACCCATTCCATTTTTTCCTAAAGAGGGTGCCACTCTAATCTTCAAAGAATCATGTGAAGACCATCTAGAGGGATCCACTAGGAAGGTCGAGGAACCATTCCCAATCTTCATAGGAGGGTTTAAATCTAATCATTGAGGACCCATGACTACCCCGGCCAGAGGGTTCCACTTGTAAGGCTAGTGACCCATGCCCTTTCTCCTCAGGGGGGTTCCACTCTAATCAATGATGTACCATGCCCATCTAGACTAGAGGATGCCACTCAGAAGGTCGACGACCCATGACCTTTATCTATAGGTGGGTTAAACTCTAATCATCGAGGTCTCATTCTCATATCCACTTGATGTTTCTACTAAGAAGGTTGAGGAACCATTCCCTATCTCCTTAGGAGGGTGGCACTCTAATCATTGAGGACACATCCCATCCCATATGGACGAGTCCACTTGGATGTCTCTTGGGACACTATCTAATAACTTCCATTATTTAACACCTCCTAAATAATCCTAATTCCCATAAAATATCACATCGTAGATTAAAATTCACTACGGAGGCCACCATCACGTTCTATGTGAAAAAACACTCAGTATTTTCTATTCAAGGGCCTATATCCAAGACCAAAGGCAATAGATATAAGAGTTTGAAGTTTCCTAAAATAAATCCAAGGGGTAAAAGGTGTATTAGGGGACCTATACGACATGAGGTACTACTCCAACACATGTTTGTGTCCCTAGAAGTACATGAATCACCAAATGGGTAGAACTATATTGCATTTAGGGAGTCCATGTGGCATGAAGAAGCCCTTTTGTGTACCCTCTAGTAAAACTTGTCCATGAACATGTACTTTTTCTAGTGTCCTTATACTTTGGTACATGGCATGATTCCCTACGTGGGGTTCCATTTATGTCTCAGGCCGTGTCTATCTACTTGGGAACATGGTGTGCACCTAGCCGTGTCGGTACTAAAGTACTCTTAGAGTACATGAAAAGTTTTCTATCACAAGGTGAATGTCGTGTGGGGTTATCACAAGGAATTTGATGCTTTTAATCCACTAAAACCCTAGTTTTAACAGCCAGGTCCTGGCACATCATGTGTTATTAAAACAACATAGTGTATTGTTGGAATATTTCCAAAAATCCATATCTATGACCGCATGTCCAGATCTAGCTTCTTCATATTTAATCAAGCCTCATATATTCTCAAAATCATGGGGATGGTTCCTTGTTCATTGTTTCTAGAAATCCGATTTTTGGAAAGTGGTACATATTGATACATTGAGGTTCGTCACATATTTTTCCCAAACCAACTTACACCGTGCACAGATTTCATCACCCACCATCTCAAATTTGCATTCCAATTCAACTAATCGATCAACCATAACCATCAAAGCCTATTTTCCATCCCTAATTCAACATTTTGTTCACCGAATGTGATTCCACAACAAATCCAGGGGTATGATCAGGCTTGATACCACCCGACAATGTCAATCCATGGCCTTTATATCCCAATGTAAAAGAAAACAAAAAAATTTAGGGAGAAAGGAATCAAAACAAAGGTTTATCAATTTTTTTCAGGTGTTAATTCCAAGATATCATTAATGGGGGTATTTGTGGTTAGAAAACAAATAATAATCAATTTAAACAGATATATATGTTCATGAAAATTTTCAATTAATGCAGATCAATAGAGAAGAATTGCTCTTGGTCAACCAATTTAATCAAAAAGAGTGTAAACCATGAATTTAAATATTCTACCAATAGATTGGATCGTTTTTTATCAAAAAAATCACCCAAAAATGATTGAGATTAGTTTTTGTGTTGGTTTTACTTTGATCTGCATCGATTTAGTGATTCATCATCACCTGATTTGATTCATCGATGATGGAGAGGAAGAACATCTCATGATCCTACCAGTGATTTTGTGGCTAACCCTAGAGGATTTTCTAGAGCTACATACCTATAGAAGATTTAATAATAAGTTCATTTAATTAACTATGTAAATTTATTTATTTATTTAACTAAACACTCCTACCACTATCTGCTATTATCTGGACACCCTACACCAACAACTTTAGGCTGTGCCTAGGGTAAACATCACATTCCGAAATTAATCATGATCTTTGATTTCTGATCTGAGATTCCATTTAAGTTTTATCCCATTTTAATTAATAAATAGCGTGAGCATAATATAAAATATATTTAATATATTTATAAAAGTAGTTTCGGGTACACCGGGCATTAGAATCACACGTTTTCTTAGCTTCGAACTACAAATATTTATATAGAAATATTTCAAAGTCTTAAAAATCCAAAATAGGTCTCTAAAGTTTATGAATTTAATAAAATTTATCACTTTCAATTATTAATGTCAATATAGGAAAACTATCCAAAGAAACTTCCAAGATGAAATTTGAAACCAATATCATCTAGTTACCCCATGTAGTGGAGAAAGGAATGAAAATAAAATAATCATCTCGGATTGTGACCATGAAAAATATTCAAAAGGGAGCATCCCATATCTTTGCACCACATCAATGGGTAATCCTAGATTTACCACATTCCAAAAAATTTGGTTTCATCCATGAATATAACATGCATATACTGATGCATCTCACTATCATAGGCATCAACTACTGCCACATAATCCAATCCTCTCCACCCACATCACATTAGTCATTCAAGGATCATCCATCCCATGCTCATATAAAACCACATAGAGAAGTTCACATCTGGAGAATATCACAAGGAAGAAATAAAAAAATGTTCAATAGGTAAATATGGGACATAAAACAAGTCATAGACCCTTTAGACATTAAAAAACTCTCATAGCTCTAAGCATATGGAATGCGACCTTCATACGAAAACATGCAACTTAGGCTATAGTAATTATGTTTATAAAAATACTAGTTTTTACCCTTATTTAATTAACTGATTCATTAGTCAGAGGTTTTAAATATCTGAAACCTAAGCCATCAAGATATAACAAGATAATAAATTAATTAAACAATTAATTTAGACAAGCCTCCTAGTAAACATTATAGTTCCAACAAACTTTTGGAATTACAATTTATTAACATGAATTTAATTAATTTCATCAATATTAACCAACATGATTCACATTAATTATCATATTACATAGAATAATGGAATAACATATCTAATTAGACATTAAATCGGAATTAATTTGACCATTATCAAAATACAAAAAACACCAGATTCATTAAAAAAGACTCTTTATTATCTATCCAATTAAATAACATTAATTATGGAATTATGTTCTTTACCCTATTCTGTTAATAATAACATGCTAAAATGATCATAACTGCATGCCACATAATTATTTCATATATTTCACAATATCTATAAAATCAAGAGGCAAACCGTTATCATGGTATAAAGAAACAACATTCAATCGCTAAATCCAATTCATTATTATTCCTTTTTAATAATTATATTTTTAATTCCATTTTCATCAAATGAGGAAAGCCATGATAACACTATGATTGAATGTAAATTATATAATCAAATAATCCCCAACATGGAAGAATGAAACCCCACATGACTCACTTCAGCAAAATAAGGGATGTGCACAAGTTTGGATCAATGTTGGAGAATAAGAGAGACTAGAAGAAGGGTTCTATGACTCCATGGGAGGACTCTTGAATTTTATATCTTGAGAGAGCACAAAAAAGAATGGTTGAAGGATAAGACCTTCATTTTTGAGATAATATATATAGAATGATAGTATTTTTAGAGTGCAAAATATTTTATTCCAACTATTGACGATATCATTAAATTCCATGTGCAAGGAATTTTCTATAACTTCAAAAAAAAATTTAAAATAAATTATATAATTATCCTTGATGAATCATATTTTCATGGCCCTTGATTCACATAGTTGAAAGTTCTATAAGTTAGTGTTTATAAAACTGGTGGAGATCTCATCTTAGGCAATTTCATGTAGTTGGAAGCACAAAATTTCAAAAAGCCCCAAGTATCCATTTTCCCATATATCAGATATACAATGAAGCCTTTTACCCAAGTAGAATAAATCCCCATATAGATGAATTCTCCATATATCCAAATTCTCCATGTAGTCGAATTACCCCCGTAGCCAAATTCCCCATGTATCCAAATTCTCCTTGTAGCCAATGTAGAACCCTAGACCTGCACTTTCGGATTTGGTACAAAAATGTTGTATATTGTTTTATATTTAAAAGTAACTAAAAAATATACAGACATTTAAAACTGAGAAACTTTTTTGGTTTAAGATTAAGAGGAATATTAACACATTTACATATTAGTAGAGTTAAAATTATAAATAAAAGGAAGCAATGAAACTTTGCTTACGCTAGCTCCATATCGAACTGAAATCCATGAAATCTCTATATGAACCTAAAAACATTTTATAAAAACATAGGGTGGGGAAACTTTCCTAGTAAAGGGTTTTTGAAAATGTAGTGAAAAATCTTTTTGAAAATTCTTACACCTTTTGGGATTTTTTTGAAAATATCTTTCGAAAATACATTTGATAAATACCTTCAAAAACTTCTTTTGAAAATATATTTGATAAATAAATTTAAAAATAGATTTTGGAAAACACTTTATATAACCTTTTAAAAATAATTATAATTTTTAAAACATAATCTTTCAAACACTTTTCAAAATATAATAGCTATTTGAAAACAATTATTTGAAAATACTTTGAAAAAATGATTTTTAAAATACCTTTGAAAATACTTATGCCTTTGAAAAAATATAATTATATTATTTGAAAATACGTACACTTTTGGAAATTATTTAAAGCCTGTGAAAATAGTTACACTTTTTAAAACATTATAATACATATTAAAAATACATACAATTGAAAATTCTTTAAAATAATACATTGGTTTTCTGAAAATACTAAGAAATATTTTGAAAGGAAAACAATGTGTCTACTCTAAACATTGAAGGATGTCCGGTCTGACCCACTTATGTTAGGAATGGGTTCACTCCCCACTCCCATTCTTGTTTACAATGTCCAATTTCCATTTTTTTATAATTTTTTTTAACTTGCTTTACATATATACATTTTCCACTTGGGTTTCTGGTTTAAAAACAAAAAAATAATTTGAACACACATGCACATTTAAAAATATAAAAATATTTATATTCTTAGGTAAATAACTTTTTAGATTTAGAACTAACAATTCTAATGCCACTTTACTTTTACATGGTCTGTCAATAAAATAATTAACACCCATGTAATTAAAAATTCTAAGAAATTACATTTCATTAAAACTTTATCATTTAAAACTCATCCCTAGATAAAAGTGTTAAATAATAACTTTATTAAGTCACAATAGATTAAATAATATATAAATATTTCACATAAAATGATTGATATTATGAATTGAAAGTCACATGAGATTATAATTATTTAATTTCTGTTTCTTAGAATGACCATGATCACATAAAATATAAGAATTTAAAATAACGACATGTGTAATAGTAATTGTAAAATTACTATTTTTTAAAAATAACGCCATTAAAAATATATGAATATATATAATTTTAATCTCATAAACAATTATAAGTAAAATTGTATACACCCTTAACTTATAACTTTAAAATAAAACTATATAGCACATATAAGAAATAATAAAGTAATATTTTAAAAATAAACAATTCTTTATTGCTTAATTTAAAAAAATGATGTTGGATGATTTCATTATTTAAAAATAATTATATATTCATTCTTAATGATGCAATAATGGAAAAGAATACATACATACATACAGACATATATATATATATATAATGAATATAAACATAGAAGGTTTTGAGAATAAAGTATCACATGCGCACCACAATTGATTAAATATAGGAATGAAAAATAATTATATCATATGAGGTATATTCTCATAAATACTTACATACATTTTTTTGATAAAAATACAATGAAATGCATGTATATATACATATATAAATCATAGATTTAAATTATAAAACATGATCATGAAGAAATTGAAAATCATATACATGAATATAATATATATATATATATATGTCTAAAAACATGAAATTTAAAAAAATATTATAAAAATATATATAAATACATATACGTGTACTTATATACTAAAAAATTTAAAATTTAAATGATAACATGACATACCCTTACATGATAATAAATTTGATAGTAGAACTCTAGAATAAATGTGTTATACTTTAATTTATAAATATGGATTCATATAAAATAAACATGTAATTTGTATCCAAAATAAGCACACACACACACACACACACACATATATATATATAAATAAACTGGTAATAATAAAAATTTAGCCTTACAAAACAAAATTTCATAATTTAAATGAATAAAGTGTAACTTGAATTTGATACATATATAAACATGAAATGAACATATAATATATATTTATTTATGCTTGAAATATGATAATATTCTTTATATATCAGTATATATCAAATAAAAGTATTCCCCTTACATATTAATTTTAAAACACACTTCCATAATTTAAAGAAGTAAAATGTAGCTTAAATTTAATACATGTATAATCGTACTTGAATAAATTGAAAATATAATATGTATATACATGTTGGTGATTGAAATATGAAAAATATAATATATAGGTATATATAAAATAAAATTATTCCCCTTATCTTGCTGTGAATCGAAGGAAGAAGCATAGGGGAATGGGGGTTCTTCTACTCACTGAGTGAAGGCATGTCATTCAGAATAGGTGTGTTCGAATGTAGAATAAAAGGATGGAATGAAAAGGATTAGAATTGGGATGGATTTAATAACGGGTTAGTGTTCCTTTGATACTCACACACACACACACACACACACATATATATATATATATATATGTCTATAGCTTTAGCTTCTAAGAGAAGTTGAAAAAAATGGGAAAAATTTAAACAGTGTTGTGCTTCACGTTGAGTGTTGATTACTTACGAGAAAAGGAGTAGATGAAGGAAACAAGGCTTAAATTTTTTTTAGTTAGGGGGTGGATTGTGGGTGAGGATGATAAATAGTGAAGAATCGAGTTTCCATGAGTTGAGGGAGGA
Organism: Viscum album; assembly: GCA_963277665.1. Lineage (NCBI taxonomy): Eukaryota > Viridiplantae > Streptophyta > Magnoliopsida > Santalales > Viscaceae > Viscum > Viscum album. The sequence goes on from OY728155.1 coordinate 2,012,934,265, forward strand.
AGACTACAATATTGATTAAAATGGACACGTATGGCGGCTCGACCTTGCTTGTGAGGGAGTATCGAGGCACCGTGTGGAAGGCAGAGACATTGGACGAATAAATTGGTTTCGGTGGTCGATGGTGGAGAGATAGGGTGGTTGATGGGGATAGATCGAGGATAATGTCGATTTAAATGGTCTATATGAGGTTTATCATGGCCTGGTTTGGTGTCGTTAGGGGTCGAGGAAGAAGATATACAGGTTTCATTTTTCTCTTTTCATTTTTTATAATTTTGTTTATCCATTTTTTTTACAAATTTGATTATATATATATATATATATAAGAAATAAATAAAACTAACTTAATTTTTGTTTGATTAATAACATATTAAATTCATAAATTATAATTTCATTATTATTTTACTATAATTTAATTAATTTTCAGATAAAAAAACATTATTATTATTATTGTTATTATTATTTTATTGTATATTGCATTTTAAGTATATTTTAAAATTTCAATTTGATTATTATTATTTTAGGACAAAATACCAAAAATAAGAATAAATATTTTATAGATAGGGTTTAATACATACAGTTATTAAGACACATTATTACTATGATTTTTATTTTTCATAAAAACTTATAATATATGTTTTAAAAACCAAAATAAAAAGTTGAATCTAAAGATAATAATTTTTTTAATTATAATGTATTATAATTTAAATATTTATTCTTTTTATTATATTTAATAATGAAACACATTTCCAAATGAAATATTCATGTATAAGTATACTTTATAGTAGTATTTCAATGGACATATCCTTATTTCATCATTACATATATTTTTTTAAAAACCACAATAATTATAACCTTGTGGTCCCAAAAATTTGTTTTCCTATAAATAGTTCACTTATAAGGAATATTAGTGTCTGGAATCTACACATATCAGTACTCTACTCATGATCACGATACCAGATTTTTCCACTTATTTGTATTTTTATTATCATCATATTTAGAAGGCTCCCAATGATGATGGATCCAGATGATACGAACTAAAATATATCAGTTGGAATGTTTTTGTTTACTTTGTATACTTCTATTACTAATGGTTATTGTCTATTTAAAATTCCCAAGTCTTAATATTTAGAGGTGTTCTTCTACTACGTTGTAATTTGTCATCGTTATTTTAACCAGATATAATTATTGATAAGTCTCATTTATTGTGTCTAATAAAATACTATATCATAAATTATAACTTATTCTTATTAAAGGAAAAAATTTAATTCTTAGAAGAATAAAACATTAATTAATAGGTTTAAATTATAAATAATATATATTAATAAAAATACTTAACCATAATGGTGATATTTTATATAAAATTATATGAGAAATCATTCAATAAACATTTATTAAAAGAAAAATATGCTTATAATTTCTTGGGCGTTATATTTTACCCCCCTTAAATAGCATTTCAACCTCAAAATTCATTTTTTCATACTTAGGGAAAATTCTTAAATTCCACTTTTAGAGTTTCAAGATCTATAATTACTAGAATTATATATTCATAAAGGTTGCCCAAATTTATAGGAGTCCCAAATTTTATTTCTAACTCTTATATTTTTCCTCAATCTAAAAGTTTAGAAAACAAATGTTTTACTATAAGAGTATACATAGAAACTAAACTTATTTTAACCAAACTTTATAATAACTAAAGTTATCTAAACCATTCCTTTGATACCAACTGCAGATCCCCAGAACCATGCTTATGGATCTAGTAAAAAAATTCCATATATTTTTTTTATTTAAAAGTAATTAAAAAATATACAGACATTTACAATTGAGGATCTTTTCCATTTTAGGATTTAGAGGAAAAGGACCACTTTTACATATTATCAGAGTTAAAATAGTTAATAAAAGGAAGTGATGAAACTTTTTTGCACTAGATACATATCAAGATAAAATCCATGAATTCTATATATGAACGTGATTTTTTTATAAAAACATAGTTTGAGAAAAATTTCCCAGTAAGGAGTTTTTAAAAATCCAGTGAAAAAACTTTTTGAAAATACATATAACGTTTATAAAAAACTTTTATAATAGATTTTGAAAATACCATCAATAAATACCTTTAAAAATAGTTTTTTAAAATACGTGTGATAAATAATTTTAAAAACAGATTTTGGAAAACACTTTAGATATCCTTTTGAAAATACTTATAATTTCGAAAACATAATTTTCAAAACACTTTTCAAAATATAATATCTTTTTGAAAACTCTTTTTTTAAATCTTTTGAAAACATGATTTTGAAAATAACTTTAAAAGTACTTATGCCTTTCAAAACTTATAAATATATTATTTGAAAATACTTTCACTATTGTAAATTATTTAAAGCATATGAAAATATTTATTCTTTTGAAAACATTATAATACATTTTGAAAATACTTATGCTTGAAAATGCATTAAAATAATCCTGTGATATTTCAGAAAATATAAAGAAAGATTTTGAAAACAAAACAATGTGGCTACTATAAACATTAAAGGTTGTATGGGCCTACCCACTTGTGTTAGTAATGGGTTCACTCCCAACTCCCCTTCTTTTTTTACAATGTTCAAGTGCTATTTTTTTAAAAAAACATTTTAGCCTTCTCTACATATATACATTTTCCACTGGGGTTTTTTGTTTATAAACACAATAATGATTTTAATACACATTCACATTTAAAAATATATAAATATTTATATTTTTGGGTAACTCACTTGTTATATTTAGCACTAAAAAAACTCATGCCATTTTTTTTGCACGACCTATTAATAAAATATTTAGAATCCATGTTACTAATATTTTCAATAAATTCCTTTTTTATTAAAACACTATCTTTAAAAACTCATCCTTAGATAAAAGTGTTAAATAAAAATTTTCTTAAATCACAATAGATTAAATAATATATAAAAATTTCACATAAAATGATAACTATTGTGAATTTAATGTCACATGAAATAATAAACATTTAATTTTACTTTCTTATAATGATCATGAGCACATAACATATAATAATTTAAAATAACGTTGTGCATAATAATAAATGTAAAATTAATATTTTAAAAAATTAATTCCATTAAAAATATATTTATATATATAATTTTACTCTCATGAACAATTATAAGTAAAAGTAAATACACCCTTAACTTATAAATTTAAAAGTAAAATTATATAACATATATAAGAAATATAAATGTAATATTCTAAAAATAAAGAAATCTTCATTTCTTAATTTAAAAATATTAAGTTGGATTCTTTCATGATTTGAAATGAATTATATATTAATTTTAAAACATGAAATAATGTCATGAAATATATATATATATATATATATTTATAATTAATATAAACATTTATGGTTTTGAGAATAAAGTATTACTTACACACCACAATTTCTTAAACATAATTATGAAAAATAATTATATCATATGAGGTAAATTATCATAAGTATTTACATAAATTTAGTTGATAAAAATTAAATGAAATGAATATATAAATACATATATAAATCTTATATTTAAATTCTAAAACTTGACCATTAAGAAATTGAAAATCATATACATACATAATATATATATATATATATGTGTGTGTGTGTGTGTGTGTGTGTGTGTGTCTTTTTGAAAACATGAAATTAAAAAAAATATTATAAATATATATATATATATATATATATATATAAATACATATACATGTACTTATATACTTAAAAAATATGAATTTGAAATGATAACATGGAACACCCTTACATGATAATAAATTTGAAACTAGAACTCTATAAGAAACGTGTTATCCTTGAATTGATAAATATGAATTCATATAAAATTAACATGTAATTTGTATCCAAAATATGCACACACATATATATATATATACATGAACTATGAATAATGAAAATTTCCCCATACAAAACACACTTTCATAATTTAAGATAATAAAGTGTAACTTGAATTTGATATATATATAAACCTGAAATGAACATATCAAATATTTTTTTATGCATGAAATATGAGAATATTATATATATATATCAATATATATTAAATAAAATTATTCCCCTTACAAATTAATTTGAAAACACACTTTCATGATTTAAAGAAGTAAAATGTAACTTAAATTTAATAAATGTATAATCATACTCGAATAAATTGAAAATATCATATGTATATATATGTTAGTGCTTGAAATATGAAAAATATTATATATATATATAATTATATATAAAATAAAAGTATTCCCCTTACCTTGTTGTGAACCAAAGTAAGAAGTATAGGGGAATGGTGGGTTCTTCTTCTCTCTGAGTGAAGGTGTGACCTTCTGAATATGTGTGTTCGAACGTGGGAAAAATGAAGGATGACAAAGAAAGGCTTCGACTTGGGGTGGGTTATCTAATGGATGAGTTTTACATCGATACTCATATATATATATATATATATTGGTACACAACTATAGCTTCCAAGAGAAGCTGGGAAAAAATGGTCAAACTTTAAACAGTGTTGTACTTCACGTGGGGTGTTGATTACTTACATGAAAAGGAGTAGATGAAGACAATGAGGTTTAAATTTTTTGTCAACTAGGGCATGGATTGTGGGTGAGGCTGATATACATTTAATAATCGAGTGGTCATGAGTGGAGTGAGGAAGATGACGATACTGATTGAAAGGGACACCTATGGTGGATTGATCTTTCTTATGGGGGAGACTCGAAGCACTGTGAGGAAGGTGATAAAATTAGATGATTATAGTGGTTGTAGTGGGTGATGGTGGGGAGATCGTCTGGTTGATGGTGATAGATCAGAGATGGTGTCAATTTGCGGTGGTCTATAGGAGGTTTGGTGTGTCCTGGTTTAGTATCGGCAGGGTCCGCAGAAGAACACATGTGAGTTTCATTTTTTACTTTTCATTTTATATTTTTTTATCATTTCATTTATCGGTTGTTTTGTATAGATTCGATTATATATATATATATATAAATGAAATAAATAAAACTAACTTAATTTTTGTTTGATTAATAATATGTTAAATTCATAAATTATAATTTCATTATTAGTTTATTATAATTTAATTCATTTTCATATAATCAAAAATTATTATTATTATTATTAACTATTTATTGTATATTTAATATTAATTATATTTTATCATTTATTTTTTTATTATAATTTTAAGAAAAAGTACCAAAAATAAAAATAAATATTTCATAGAAAGGGTTTAATACATACAATTATTAAAAAACATTCTTACTATGATTTGTATTTTTCATAAAAACTTATAATATAAGTTTTGAAAACCAAAATAAAAGGTGAATCTAAAGACAATATATTTTTTAATTATAATGTATTATCAATTAGATATTTATTATTTTTATTTGATTTAATAATGAAACATATTTCCAAATGAAAGATTTATGTATATGTATACTTTATAAAAGTATTTCAATGGCTATATCCCCATTGCACCATTTCTTACAATTTTTAAAAACCTCAATGGTTATAACCCAATGGTCAAAAACATTTGTTTTTCTATAAATAGTTCCCACAGAAGGAATTTTAGTATCTATAATCTACACATATAAGTACTCTTCTCATGATAATGATACATATTTTTCCACTTATTTGTATTTTGATTATCATCATCTTCAGAGGTTTTCTACTAAGGATGGATCCAGATGATGCGAGCTACAATATCTTAGATAACATGTTTATTTTATGTTTTCTGATTATATTACTAATGGTTTTTTGTATATTTAAAATTATCAAGTATTTATTCTATAGATGTGTTCTCCTAATATGTTTTAGTGTATCATCTTTATTTTAACCAGATATAATTATTGAGAATTCCGATTTATTGTGTTTGATAAAATACTATGTCATAAATTATAATTTTTTTTATTTAAGGAAATAATTTAATTCCAAGAATAATAAATCATTCATTAATAGGTTTAAATTATAAAAAATATATAAGAATAAATATACTTACCCATAAAGGAAATATTTTATATAAATTTATAAGACAAATAATTCAATAGACATTTATTAAAACAAATATGCTTAGAATTTCTAGGGCGTTATAGCCAAATTTCCCACAAAACCAAATTCACCACATATCTGAATTCCCCATATAGTTGATTAACATATCCAATTCACATAGTTTATCATCATGTTGCTGATACATTAGCTAATCCGACTGCATAACCAATTGACATACCTGATCCACTCATGTATCCAGTTGCTCACATAACTGATCCAACCTCATAGCTAATCTAGCCATGTGGTCAAATCATCCAAGTAACAGATCCTTTTTCATACATTATTTTATGGACCATGATTCAAGATCTCACCCAAGTTGTTAACCTCACCTTCTCGACTTCAAACTCTTCCTGATCCCATCTTTTAGTATCCAAACACCTCCACACCCTCTCTAGGAATCACCTAAGTACCATGGGATTTAGAAACATGGAAAGGGTTAGTCTAGAAGGATCATTTACCTTACCTCAGATACCTATCAAAAAATTATAATCGTTTAGAATCTAAAATGAATCCCCAATAGAAAATGAAAAGGGGTCTTCTGAATAGCCATCACATGAGATAACTCTTAAGGATTTCACCATCATAGGAGCTCAACCACCTTACTAAGAGGAAATAATTGGAATCCCTCTCAATAAAAAAACCATATCCAAAACACTCTCTAAGGGTATATACCTCTGAAAATAGATTTAGGATACCAAAAATAATCAAGTGGGAACCATCTTATAATCTAGAATTGTCAAAATTCACAACAGAACAACATTATAAGAGAATATAAAACATCAAATAGATGGGGTATTGAGAGTGAATCTGTGACTCATGTACGCAATTACTCTTATATATGAAACTATGATACCATAAGACATGAAACAAGGGAATATAATTCCCACACAATAACTTTTATTAGTGGTCTTGAATCTCTATAGGCTTCTTTAAAAAGATCGCATCATCATCAACATCAATCTCTTCCCAATTGACAATATGAGAGTTTTCATGAAGATGAAAATAGATCTATAAAACTTGAAAAACATAATGTATCCATCTCATATGTGGGGGAAGTGATATCCTATAAGCCACGATTAGAACCCAAACAAACACCTCAAAATTCCCAAAAACTCAAGGATAAAGAATCTTCCCATGGAAAAATCTTCACTGCCAATGAAGAGGAGTAACATTAAGAAGACCATGACCACTAATATTATTCTCCATAGATGTCACGCCCGATTTTTCATGTCTTTGTTTTGATCCAATTCATTTGAAATCCCGATACTTTTATTGGGACTTGGGTGAGATGAATGTTGAGTTTTTAAGTTTAATCTATGTCTAATCACCCTAATTTGGGTTCCCCATTGATTTTTATAAGTTTTTGGAGAAAGGATGGTTACTTCATGATTTGGGCCAACCGTGATCCCGTTTACAGTTTTAAAAACAAAATTTGTTTCTTTTATTACTCATTTGTTTTTTAATATTTTTCACTCATTATACTTCATAAATTTCCTCCACTGACATATTCAAACCAACATATCCATTTTTATAACATAATAATTCATAATCATGGTGAATTTGTGTTAATTATTTATGTCTTGGGCCAGCCCATGCGCCCATGTCTTGTTTTTTAAATTTTTTTTCTTTTATATCTAATTCAATTTTTAATATTTTTTAGTGATTATACCTCACACTCTAATACAATACCCCTTTACTCACCCCCATCATCGATTTATTCTCTTTTGAGCTCATATGAGTCGTGGATTAGGGAAGACTTTCTCAATGTCTCTCAAATCATCCAGAATTGAGAAGGTAAATTCTTTCATACATAAATCATTCCATGCGTACTATTTTTCCTACAGTTATTCTTTCCATGGTTCTTACAGATCATATAAGACTCTCCAAGAAGTTTCAATCCATTCCATTTTCTCTAAGGGTGTATATCAAATGGAAGATGAAGAGTTTTCTAGTTGAAAATGTGAGATTCCTTCTCCTTTCTCCTCCCTCTTCATCCTCCTTTCATTATATCTTGGTTTTATAATCCCGAATAGTCATGATAGAACTAGGGTTCTGTTATCCTTTGGTTTTTCATAGAGTTTATATTCATTTATGTCTTGTCATCATAGTTTTAGGGTTTATAAACCCGCAGTGGGTGATTTCGGGTGTGTGTTTCTAGTACGCCAAGGATTTGAGGTAGGATGTCCCTTTCACATGCCTTCCTCTTTTAAGATTAATAATTTTCTTATTTTTTTCATCTGATATATATGTATATTATTATTTTTCATCATTTTCATAATTTTCTTGGGGTGAATTTTATTTTTAATCCTTGTTTTGTGAATGATAGTGTCATTTTGTCATCAAAGTGCACACCGAGTGTTTGTTTGAATGTTCAACTATCTTTCAAGACTATTTTGTGAGTTTTAAAACAAGTTTTATGGTTTTTTGAAAACATTATACTGTCTTTTATAAAATGTGTCATGCTATTGGTGTTTTATTCTTGGTCAAGTGATTAAAATAAATTGCTTTGTTTAAAAGGGCATGTCATGTGTTTGGTAAATTGCACAATTGGATTTTATGGGTTATGTTTGATTTAAAAATTATTTGTTTGGAATTATAAATGAATTTTAATAATTATAAATGGTATTTTGGGTCATTATATGGCTTTTCAATTTGGATTTGGTTTTTGAAACAAATGGGTTTTGGTTAACAACATGTTTTGGCCCGAGTTATCGGAGAATGGCCCATTTCACATCCTTATGAAAACGGTTGTGTTTTGAATATGTAATGTGAATATTTTAATGGATTTATGAATGTGTTTTTATACTATAAATGGTGTTTATAATCCTTCTAAATAAAATTGAAATTCATACCTTGTTCAAAGGATATTTTTGAGAAATTATTAAAGGCCCGTTTGGCATTTGTTTTTTTTATAAAAATGGTTTCCATATATATTTCATGTTCTATATTTTGGGGAAATTTTATGGTCCACGAAAATGATTTATTAATTGGTTTTGGGGATGAAAAATCTGGTTTTTTATGTTATTTATGGGTTTTTTGCCTTAAAAGAGCATTTTTAATGGATTTTATGTGCAAGGCCTCGTTATACTCCTTGAGATTGTTTTACAAAACTTATTAGTGGTTTATTGATTCGTGAAAGAAATGTGAAGAATTTTTGTGGTATGTTTGTGTGATTATGGTTTGTTAATGGAATTTTTATGTGAAAAGAGTATTTGATAATATGTGTAACTTGATTGAGCACTAAAGGGATTCCCAGGTATCTAGGTGCGCTGACATGTACTAGTATGCTAGTGATTCCGTGGGGTTTGGCCCTCGTTTCACGTAACAAGTTTAAATATGACAAAACTAACTAAACTATGGTGATGATGATATTGGGGGACCAATAGGTTATGGTTATTCTCCCTATTAGTGGCCCGTGTTCATGAGAACAGATATTTATTATGGTTACTTTCACCGAGATACGAGGTACCTGGGGCTCACAACTAAATAGTGCCTAGGGGTGTTCCCGTGACTTGTGCTCATTGGCTATTTTGAACTCACCGTCGGTATATGGTGTGTTTGGTTGGTAAATTCAGTAGTGTGTGTGATTTATTTAAAAGTGTAAATTCTTTAAAATAACCATCTTGAAAACTATTTTCATTTTAAAGTTTCACCTCTTTGAAAATTGTTTCTAGAATTCTTATTTATAAAACATGAAAGTTTTTGTCTGGTAATATGTTTTATATATCTTGGGACATCATTTGGAAAACATACCTTTATATCTTTTATTTAAAACTTGAAATTGATGTTTCTTTTATTTTAAATCATGTGAATTGGGAATAGAATATTGGGCTAACCTACTGAGTTTTAATACTCATGCCCATATTTTTCTTCTGTTTTTAGCCCTTGTGCAGGTTTCATCTTGATTTTGATCGCATTGGGAAACATGTGATATTTATGTTGGAGAGTGAATATAAGGGTCACATGGAGTTATTTGGTTATCAGGTTTAGTCACATGAGTTGTTGGTTTAGTTGTACTTTTAGTTTATTGTATAAATAATGTTCACTTCAGTTTTTATATAAATGTATTTTGGGCTATCCATTTATTTCATCTATTTGTTTGTTTGTTTGTTTGTTTATATATGGGATAAATCTTTCCCTTGTGTACTCTATTGATGCCCTTGGTGCTCATCACCATCCTGGGAGGATCGTGAAAACCTCTCAGGACTTGTCACAGGCTGACCCATGTGACCGGTTCAGGGTCGACTCGGGCTAGTTCGTAACAAAATGGTATCATAGGAGGTCAGATCTTAGTAGAACTTTCTTTTTAGAGCACCATTGTTATTTGGGGGATATCAAGGTAGATGGAGTAGAATTTTTGGGACTTGAGGGGTAAGTGCGGGAAGAGAGTCACAAACTCTTTCTCATTCTAATCCTCGAGTTTCCATGGGATGTTTAGTTTTATTAGTGTCTTCTATTCTTGTTGATTGTTTGGTGTTGGGATATGACAGGGAGAGTCTGAAAAATGGCCTCCGTGAGCTCTTAGGGCCTGGAAATCCATGTGGAGCCAGGTCATAGTCCTAATAAGTCTCTCTGTGTTGGTGTTGTGTTTGACATATGGCCGCCAACCATATGGTCAATTCACCCATCGACACTAGTTCCCTTTTATGGGTTTTTTAACATTTCATGAATTCTGAATTTTTTTTTGAAAATACTTGTGTGAGAATTATGGAAATGGGTTTTAAAGAAATGGTTGGTTTTTAAAAAGTGGAAAAGGGGTTTTCAAAAATTAAATAAATGAATAGTTTTGGAAGGTTGTTCTTTATGTGAAAGAATGTTTTGGGAGGAAGTGGAAATGATTTAACAGGATTTTATTTTCCCTTATCTAAACAAGTGGTATGTTGAAATAAAATGTTTTGAAAGTGTGAATCATTTTAAGGTGATTCAGAATCTTTGTTTCAAATGAGGTGTTTTGGGATGTTGAAAAGTTTTTTAATCTGATGAATTATTTTTGTAAATTGGTTTTGATCAGTTGGTTTTTTCCTAGAAAGGGTATTGATCTCAATGGACTTCATATTATGAAAATATACCTTGTTGAATTTTAGAAAATGGGAGGGTTTGTTTAGAGTAGCTTGGTTGCTTTAAAATTTGTTAAAAATTAAAAGTGTTAGGTTTTTAAGAAAATGGTTCTTTATGAGGTGTTATTTGTTTTGTGAAATCTAAAAATTGTTTTTTTGACTTGGTGGTTAGTGTTCCTTTGGAAGGTAAATGATCTTTGGAATGATGTTGTTTTTTTGCTTTGGTGTTTTCATGGGTTCTCACTTGCATGGTTTTTATGATATCTAGAAGAGTGGCCTATATGGAATGGTGGTTGGGTGAATGGAGTGGCATGGAAATGTGCATGTGAGTGAGACTTGATGAAACACCATTAGTGAATGTAGAAAACCACCAAATTAGTTTATTTTTCAAAAGTGTTTTGAGTTGAAAAATTGTGGCCTTTGTTTATAAAACAATGGTTATATGGATAGATTGTTTTATATCTTATAAGAGTTTTTTTATTCATTAAGCTTCCTTGTGATGTAGAAGTCAAAATCGTGTTGTATCTGTAGATGTGATCTTGTTGGTGGCTCAGTTTTGGAGTAATATTCAGTGGGTTTCTAAAGATGTGTGGGATGTTGTGATGTGGCCTTGGATAGTTCTCCATTGGAAATATTTCCTGTTGATCAACCTAAGGATTCATTTCAAATTTTAAATCCACCACTTAGGATGATGCCTTAGCCTGTTTTTTTGGAATTCATAGATTTTTGGGATCGATTTAAAGTGCTTCCAGGCCATGATAATTTTTTTGGACATAATAGTTGTGTTCGGTGATGTTGATGTGTTTCTCTATATTCATTGTCCATTCTTCTCCTCGTTTGGATTGAGACAAAATTTTGATATGTATCTATGAGTTACTATTTATATTAAGGTTTTTTTATTGAGCAAGTGATTTTTTTGAGTGGTGTGATCCTTATCACCTGACTGTAGTGCAACATATGCTTCAAGAATCAAGGATCCATCCATAGGCCTCGGAGTGAAGCTTTTCACACAGTCTAGAAATCTCTAGAGGTGTGTGGATCTTGACAAGGCTCTTGCCTCCACCATTGTGGTATGGTAGTTTATATGTATCTATTTTGGTTCCTCATTTCTTTTAATTTCCCTTTGTCACACAAGCGTGGTGGACTTACCCCTCACACAGTGTCTATGGTTATGCCTTCATGGATGTGGGTTTTCGACTAATGTCCCTACGCGGACCGCTTGTGAAAATCAGGTGCAGTCTGGGTGTTACCTATTCTTAGGTGGAGAGTTTTGGGTAGTTCCTTTGTTTCTTTTGTGGTTTCAGTGGACAAATTATTTGGTCCGCTTGCCTCCCCTCCCCGAGTGGTGGGAGTCCGGATATGTGATGAATGTGTTGGCCCAGTTCTTGTCCCCTATTTTCGGGAGTGGGTGTTTTATATGTCTATGTTTTAACCCTATTGACATGGGTTTTTAGGTTTTGTGGGAGATTTTTGGTGGTACTGTATAGGTGAGGCCCAATTCTAGTTCATTTTGAATTCATTTTTTTGTTCATTTCTAGTTGGTCTATAATGGTGTGGAGACCCACTACAGGTCTCAAAGATCATTCATTTAGGATTTGTCAACTGTTAGTTGTGATTTAATGGTGGGAAGACCATTCCAGCCTCCAACACAATTTGTTGGATTTTTTGAGTGAACTATAGTTTGGGTGATCGTTGAGTTCAATGGGAGAAGGCCCAACAATCGAGTTCTTTGCATGGTTGTTGAGGTGGTTGCTTGATATTTCCATTGATTTTCAGGAGTGGTTGTGAGTTAGTGTTTTTTTTGAGTTAGAGGCTTAACATCCATTAATGTTTAATGATATTTCCTTGTCTTGATAGGCTGGATCACATTTATAGGGAATCCTTAGGTGTTCATCTTTCATCTAGAAAGTGGTATGGCTTTCCGGGGGCGTAAAGCTTTAATGGTGGGGAGAATTGCCACACCCGGTTTTTCATGTATTTGTTTTGATCTGGTTCATTTGAAATCATGATAACTTTATTGGGACTTAGGTGAGATGAATGTTGAGTTTTTAAGTTTCATCTATGTATAATCACCCTAATTTGGGTTCCCTACTGCTTGTTTAGGAGTTTTGTGAGAAAGGGTGGTTACTTCATGATTTGGCCTAATCGTGAGCCCATTTCCAGTTTTAAAAAACCAAATTTTTTTCTTTTATTACTCCTTTGTTTTTCAATATTTTTCACTCATTCCACTTCATAAATTTCCTCCACTGAAATATTCAAACCAACATATCGTTTTTGATAACTTAAGAATTCATAATCATGGTGAATTTGGGTTAATTATTTATGTATTGAGCAAGCCCATGGGCCCATTTCTAGTTTAAAAAACTGTTTCTTTTATATCTAATTCAATTATTAATATTTTTCAGTTATTCTACCTCACACTCGAATCCAAGACCCCTTTCCTCACCCCCATTATCGATTTCTCCTCTTTGGAGCTCATATGAGTCGCGGATTAGGGAGGCTTTCTCAATGTCTCTCAAATCGTCCAGAATTGAGAAGGTAAATTGTTTCATACATAAATAATTCCATTCATAATATTTTTCCTAAAATTATTCTTCCCATGGTTATTAATGTCCTAATAATACTCTCCAAGAAGTTTCAAGCTATTAACTTTTCTCTAATGGTGAAAATCTAATGGAAGACAAAGAGTTTTCTAGTTGAAAATGTGAGATTTCTTCTCCTTTCTCCTCCCTCTTCTCTCTCCTTTCATTATATCATTGTTTTATAGTCCTCCCTAGTCATGATATACCTATGGTTATATTATCCTATGGTTTTTATATATTTTATATTCATTTATGTCTGGTATTCATAGTTTTAGGGTTTATAAACACGCGACGGGTGATTTTAGGTGTGCGTTTCCATTACGCCAAGGATTTGAGGTAGGATGTCCCTTACACATGCATTTACATTTTAATATTAATCATTTTATTATTGTTTTAATCTTATATATCTGTTTATTATTATTTCTCATCATTTGGATAATTTTCATGGGGTGAAAATTGGTTGTTTAATCCTTTTTTGTGAAAGATAGTGTTGTTTGCTCATAAAAGTGCACACCAAGTGTTTGTTTGAATGTTAAACTATCATTAAAAACTATTTTTTGAGGTTTAGAACTAGTTTTATGGTATTTTGAAAATTTTACAGTATATTTTATAAAATATTGCATGCAATTGCTGTTTTAATCTTGGTCAAGTGCTTAAAATAAATTGTTTTGTTTAAAAGGGCATGTCATGTGTTTGGTAAATTACCCTGTTGAATTTTATGTGTTATGTTTGATTTTAAAATTATATGTTTGGAATTATAAAAGAATTGTAAGAATGATAAATTGTATTTTGGGTCCTCATATGTCTTTCCAATTTGTATTTGGTTTTAGAAACAAATGAGTTTTGGTTAACAACATGTTTTGGCCCGAGTTGTCGGAAAATGGCCCATTTCACATCCTTATGAAAATGGTTGTGTTTTGAATATGTATCCTGAATATTTTAAGGGATTTATGAATGTGTTTTTCTACTTTAAATGGTTTGTATACACCTCCTTAATAAAAGTGAAATGCATACCTTGGTCAAAGGATAGTTTTAAGAAATTCTTAAAGGCCCGTTTGGCATTGGTTTTTTTTATAAAAATGGTTTCCATGTGTATTTAATGTTATATCTTTTGAGGAACTTTTATGGTCCATGAAAATGTTTTATTAATTGGATTTGGGGCTTCCAAATCTGGTTTGTTATGTTATTTATGGGTTTGTGGCCTTAAAATATCATTTTAATGGATTTTATGTGCAAGGCCTCGTTATACTCCTTGAGATTGTTTTACAAAACTTTTTACTAGTTTATTGATTTGTGAAAGAAATGTGAAGCATGTTTGTGGGCGGTTTGTGTGATTATGGTTTGGTAATTTAATTTTTATGTGAAAAGAGTATTTGATAATATGTGTAACATGATTGAGCACTAAATGGAATCTCGGGTATCTAGGTGGGCAGACGTGTTCTAGTATGCTAATTATTCCGTGGGGTTTGGACCCTGTTTCACGTAGAAAATTTGACGATGACGACACTAACTAAACTATGGTGATGATTATGTTGGGGGACCACTAGTTTATGGGTATTCTCCCTACTAGTGGATCATGTGCACAATAATGGATATTTATTATGGTTACTTTCACTGAGATACGAGGTACCTGAGGCTCACAACTAACTAGTGCCTAGGGGTGTTCACGTGACTTGTGCTCATTGGCTATTTTGTAATCCCCATCAGTAGACGATGTGTTTGGTTAGTAAATTCAGTAGTGCGTGTTATTTATTTAAAAGTGTAAATTCTTTAAAATAACCCTCTTGAAAACTATTTTCATTTTGAATTTTCACCTCTTTGAAATTTTTTACTAGCATTCTTGTTTATAAAACATGAAAGTTTTTGTCCGGTAATTTGCTTTATATAGTTTGGGACATAATTTAGAAAACATACCTTTATATATTTCATTTAAAACTTGAAATTGATGTTTCTATTATTTTAAAGGATGTGCATTGGGAATAGAATATCGGGCTAACCTACTGAGTTTTAATACTCACGCCTATAGTCTTCTTCTATTTTTAGCCCTTGTCCAGGTTTCATCTTGAGTTCATTCACCTTGGGCGATGTGTGATCTTTATGTTGGAGAGTGACCAGAAGCTTCACATAGAGTTATTTGGTTATCGGTTTTGGTCAGATGAGTTGATGGTTTAGTTGTACTTTCAGTTTCTTGTATATATAATTTTCAGTTTAGTTTTTGTATAAATGTATTTTGGGTTGTCCATTTCTTTCCACTGTTTGTTTGTTTGTATGTTTATATATGGGAAAAATAATTCCCTTGTGTACTCTATTGATTCCCTTCATACTTGTCGCCATCCTAGGAGGATCGGGAACGCCTCTCGAGACTTATCGCAGGCTGGACCTTGTGACCGATTCAGGGTCGACTCGGGCTGGTTCGTGACAATAGATCTCCTGTTATGATAGACATATGATTTCTGATGATTATGTGATTTATTCATCCTTCATTGAATTACCTAAACCATATCTATTGTATTCCATACCCATTCCAGCCCAATAATTATTTTCTCTCAGACCCATGTCCAGTATAAAGGATAAAAAAAGGTTTTCCGTATAAAGATTCAATAAGTGACATAATAACGGTGGAGTGGAAGCTATTATTATAATCAAAATTGACATAGATAAGGTTACTCATCCCCAAACATCCAAATTACAAGACATAAGACCATAACATGTCATCAATAGTATGGATGGTCTACTTTATTTGACCATCATTATATGGATGAAAAATAGTGCTAAGATATAAATAATATCCAAAAAACATGTGGGAGACCTCTCAAGAGACTACTGGTTAAACGTGGATCCTGATCAAAGATGAGTATCCACAAGACTTTTTAGATTTATACCACCTCCTCCAGATAATTCCTTGAAAAAAACTCTACTAATATCTACTTTCAAATCACTATAAAGTTGAATAATTTCTTATAATGATCCTCTATCACCCATATAGCATCATAGCCTCCCTAATCTTGAGTTAAACCAAAAACTACATCCATTGATATTTTCTCCCACTTCCATTAGGGAATATATAATGTGTAGGGAAAGCCATAGGAATAATGGTGGTCAGTTTTCACGTTTTAACAAATGAAAAATTGAGAAAAAAACTCTACAACTGCATGCCTCAACCTAGGACACCAATAATGACCTCTCAAATCTCATTACATCTTTTTCATGTCGAGATGTACTACCAAAGGGAAACTATGAAACTCCAAATGAACCATCTCATGCATCACTAAAGGAATGAAAATCCTTCCATGGAACAACACTCGGTGTTTTCCATACTCAGACTAAACATTAGGGTAATTACCAAAACACAACTCTCTCTCACTAGACCACCACCTTAGAAACCCCCAATTTGGACCCCTACTCCTAATACACCAATGGAAACTGCACACTCATCTAAAAAATACAACCTCTACCTCCAACCTCTCCCATATCTAGAGGAATTATTGAGAGTTATTCCATACCTCTCCAAGAATCCCCAAATTCATTTATGAAATCATTACATTACATCTTACTCAGTGAATCATCTATAAAATATCCCTTTTCTAGCATATACAACATATCAAAGTTTTAATCCTATAATAATTCCACCACTATCATTGACCCAAGTTCAAGTCACTCTGAGAGAAGACATACCTAAGGTTATTATAGTTAGTAAAAAATCACCAAATTCTCATAGAATATTTAATGTTTCCACAACATCATGGAAAACACCACTACCACCAACTCAAGATAATGGGTTTCATAGTTATGATCATTGTTATTTAAATGAATATACATATAATAATCAACTGATCTCTATTGAATATGAAAAAATATCATCTCAATAAGTAAAGTACAACATGAAACAGAAAACTAAACTCCTTTTGCTGGAAATCAATGTACTGGAGAGCTAAACAAATTCTTCTTTAAGTAATAAAAATCTGCATGACACTGGTCATCCCATATGAATGGATGATCCTTGCATGTCAAGTATGTTAGAGGAGTCATGACCTAAGATAAATTGTCTACAAACCTCATGTAATATCCTTCCATACCAAGAAAAATCTTCACCTATATAATTGAATTGGGGGATACCCATAAAATAACTACCTCTATATTTAATATATCCACAAATTCACCCTAATGGATTACCACATTCCCGATTAAATAGACTTTATGAGCCCAATACTCACACTTCCACAATTCTCCAAATAGTTTTTGATGAGGGAGAACTCTTAAAATGGCACATAGATGCTTTGCATACTCCACCTCATATATAGAGTACACAAGGATGTCATAGATGAAAACCACCATGATCATATCAATGAAATCTCCGAACATTGTGTTCATTAACCCCATGAAAATGACTATAGAATTCATCACACAAAATAGAATCATAATGAACTCTCAATTTCCCTAATGTCAAAGTAAGGAATTCTATGGAATATCCACATCCTTCACCTACATCTGATGTTTTCTTGAATAAGAATCGATCTCTGAGTACCAAATTTCACTCTTTATCTAATAAAATAAATCATCAATCCACAAAATAAGATTTTGGTTCTTCATGGTCACTTGGTTCAAGAAAAGATAATATATATAAGGATGAAAACTACCATTGAGCTTCTTCTTTAAAAAAAACTTATACTCCCCAAGGGGCACACTCGAAAAAACCTCACTTCAGCAAATCATCAATCAATACATGAAACTCTTGAAACTAGATAGGTTCTATCTTATTTGAATACATTAATATTGGACACATGCCTAGTTTTAACTCTATCCCACACTCGATATATCGTTGATGGGGTAACGCTACAATCTTCTCTAGAAATAAATCATTTTACTCTTCCAAAACCATGGATTACACTTACTGATAAACATATGAAATTGTTAGAATCAACATGTACATCATAGAAGGTAAGGATGGAACATGTTTCTGTCTTATCTGAGTTTATTTATCGACCACTAACATAACTATCTCTTCATCAACATCATATAAAAAACCTACATCCTAAAGAAATCCTTAACAGATTTCACAAAATACAACCAATCCATGATGATGATGATTTTATAATTATGTATATGTAATCATAGGAATTCACTCCAATATAGGTGTTTCTCCAAAACTGGCTCAAAATACCTACATACTTTATACAAGTATGCTTGACTTCTAACTGGAATAGTCAACAACAAGGGAACTAGAATCCTCTATAACACAGTACCAAATCATGGATGATGGTAGGTGATGAAAATGAGTAAATATCTCTCAAATCCAATAAGGAATTCACCCATGTAAAAAACAAGAAAAGGGTACCTCGAACGATGTCAAACTCACTGAGAGTTAAAGGGATATTGTATAAATATTAATACAACCCACACAATTTCCTATCTAGACCCACTGATGACTACCTCAATCATCTATATCTTCTCTCTAATTACATAGAGAATCTCAGGGATATAAAATGACTACCATTTATTCTCTATGATGTTACAAAATTGGAGCACAGTACTACTGATGTCTCTGTGGAAACTACCTCTATGGAACAAATGGGGCTCACTGATAGCTCAAAAATATTATTTACTCGTACTGCTAATGACCTCAACCTCCACTAAAAAAAATTTCTTGATCCCCTAGAATAGTTTTAAAATATACCTCCCCTACATAAAGAAGATGATGAGTTATATGACCTACCCATGGTTGATCAAAATCTATTTTTTTCAAGAAACTGGTATCCCCAGACCATAGATATACTTTGTGAGGAATCCTGATATCCCCCCTCTCATGAAGATATTATTCTATCCAGTCTCTTTTAAATAACTTCTTCTATCTCCATCATCTCCAAATACATCATTAGCATAAATAGGGTGACCTGAAACTGGATCTATGAATGCAAATACTGCTCTATTTTCCTCACCCTAGAATCATTATCTGTTATTTGGTTTGAATAATATCACATAAGGGTCCTAAAATGAATCCCAAACTCTTGTATGCTTGAACTCCCATGTCAAAGGGTATCATGATCATGGTGAATAGCTTCCTTCAAAAACAAATAAAGGAACTCTACTCAGAACTGGTCTCAAAAATTCTACCATGAGACTACTAACTCCTCATGATCTATGAGGAATAAGGATCACCACTACCTCTATTCTCAATAGATCATTTTCAAATAAAAGTAAACCTAGTTCTATTTTGAATAATGGATCAGACTAAAGGATATCTAAACCTCATCCACCCAATATTTTATGATAAAATCTAAAACGGAGTACTCGTAATTCTCCAAACGTGGTCCCTGAAAACCACAGAGTGTTCTCCTATAAGTGTCATCATCATAAACCTTCACTCTGTATTGATATGTTGGAATATAATTCTGAACATCATTAGTGAAACCTATCACGGAAATTGAACTAGAGTCATTAAAAAACTATTACACTCATAAACCACGAATATGGAATATTTAACATTTATCAATTATTATCTTGTTATGTTTTTTTACCTATACCAAGGTCTACCCATATCAAAAATACGTGAAAATAGGAATCATGTTTGATCCTTTCCTAGGTCTCTACCCTACAACTAGAATAACTTCTTTAGTAGATTCATTAAACTAAATAGTTCCTATATTAGAATGTAGGGGGACCTAAATTACCATGTCTTAGCTGATCTCCCATGTTTAAATATCTTTATAAATTTATTTGACAATGTTTTCCTACCAGACCATGCAATTGAACATGTGACAAACACTAAAATCCATCATATCCCCTAACCTAAACTTTTGATACCTCTCTATCATGACCCCTCCCCCGAGAGTGTACCCCTCTTGGGTTGAAAATGAGTGACGGGATATGGTGACTGCTCAAGTCATGCTACCAATTTTCCTCAGGTTGGTTACTAGCATTAAGGGTATAATAAAAATACATATGGGAGGCATTACCCTTTAATAGAATATACAGAATATAGAGATAATATTTATAGACTAATAAACATGTTATTAGGAAAATATATAAAGGAAACCATGAGTTCAACACATGAAATGTCATAAATTACTAAAAAAACTAAAATGAAAACTATAAGTACTAATAGTCTAAAAAAGGAAGTGACCAAAAATCCTAAATAACTCCTATAATACCACGTTCTTGTATTATCCAACTCCCCCACCAATTTCTCACATATTAAGACATATCTTTTGAAAATAATCCATCCCGAAGACACCTAGGAAAGGAATCACAACATGGACATCATACATCACAACATTACATCATCCCATCCTAATATCTATATATAGTGACTGAGTAGTTCTTAGTATCCACCAAAACCCATATTAAGTGGATAATACGTCATGTATTATACCTCAATCCATTAAAACCCATACACCTATTAATTACAACAATCCATCAGAGCCTTTACACGTTATACATATAATAATCCATTGGATAACATATCTAGAGATACATGTGTGTGAAATAACCACAATATATCACAAACATCTACACACATATATGGGAAAAATAAACACTATGTATACTAGTACAATTAACTATGAAAGTAATAGATTCAGGTCAAAGATGGTATCCATCTATCCATCTTTCCACTGAGATGTTCAGGAAAACACCCTCTCGGAGTCTACTGGGTGTTAGCCACCCTTACCGACATGGGTAGGGTACCATATGAAATGAAATAATATGAATGATATAGTATAGCTCAAAAACAACAATATGACTAGAACCTAGTCATAAAATCAACCATAACTAACATTTCTAGGACTCTCGAATGCCACTAGTAATTCCAGATATCCTATAAGAACACAAGAATTAAAAGAGCTACATTACATTGATTATTTTCATTAAATATTACACTTTTACTTTAATTATTTCATCATCCATTAATTAATCATTAAAACTATTCCACATTAAATTACATTAATTATTAGAGTAAATTAAATTCCCACAAGACATAATCCAAATCGAATCCACGGTTTCTCAATATTATCATTTTCTAGAAATTTCATTCCATCATTACCAACTTCATTGGTCAAGCATGTAATAAAATTGATTACCTTCCATAATTTAATATACTATAATAAAACCATAGTAAGATACCACCAAGAGGAAACTTGAAAAAAGAATATACAACTACCTCAAATAGTGGGTTAATGAATATATATAAAACATGAAACTTAGCCATTGACCTTTACATAGAATCAGAAGAGTACACCTGAGCTCTAAGCATCACATCAATGAGTAAGCCCATCTTCAACATGTTCCATCAACTCCAGTGATATCCCTAACACCTAGATGCATATTTCAGTGCATATCACTAGTACATGCATCAAATTCTTTGTAATGGTCAATGCCCTCTTGGTCTATTACTTTTTCAGTTTTGTTTGTTGGAGGTATTTGGGGGATGTTTCATGATTTTTTGGTGGAAGCTGGAGGTGCAGTAGAACTGTTGTAGGAATTACACAATGTGTAAGTGTATTACAAGACATGTAATGTTTGTTCATGGAATGCCTCGAGCTAGTTCATGATGTATATATTTTCAGGGTTAAATAATAAAAATTCATAAATTTTTTCAGATAAACTAATCCCTAAGGATTAAATGAAGAAAAAGGGGATTACATAGCATGTAAATCCCCAATGCAGTATATTTTTAAAAGTTATTTTAAGCTAAAATTTTCACTCATTCGGCCATGAAATATTATTCCTATCATTTTGGGAAAACCTTAGTTTCCCCAAGGAGTTCTTTAAGCCCTCTTCCTCCCTCTTTTATCTGTTGGCCCCGATGGATGTTCGTTGGAAATATGTGGTAATCCCTTCTATTATATTTGATGGATTTCTCCATTTATTATTTGGGTTTTCTCTACAGTGGTGTTTTTTGGTTTGTATTGTGTGTTTGGGATTCATTTTTATGGTATTTGGGTGCATTTTAGGTTGATCCATGGTTTCTTGTTGTACAGTTATAGTTGTGGGTACTTCGTCTTCACCTTGTGGTGCGTAGAGAGTTAGAAAAGCTTCTTTGATGTTGGGATTCCCTTGATTTTCTTATTGTGAATCATGTGGGAGGGGTTTAATTTTTTTATCTATGGATTATTGTTGTATCAGATTAATTAAATATTAAGAATTGGTTAAATTGAAATTAAAAGCAGTAAATGGGGTTTTAATTATATGCTTTTACAGCTTTGATGTTATTGGTTATATTTTGGAATGTACATGATTATGGTCCCAATAAAAATTGTGGTCATCAGGGGATTTTATTGCACTCAATATATGTATTTTGATTTCTTCTTTGGTAGTTATTACTGTGATATCACTCTAAAATGGAAATTGATTAACCACTTATATCTGGATAAAGAAATGGTTTCCCCAAGATTATGGATTGTGTGATAACACCCAAAAAATAAAGTTCAATGTGATAAAAGACCTTTTTTTTAAATTTGTGAAATGATCTTGATGTGTTTTGATGTTTGGACATGCATTTGGGAAGATGATGTGTGGTTTGGGTATGTAGGGGTGATGTTTTTTGGGTTGTGCATTAGGGGAAGTGATTTGGTTTGTGGGTCGTGCTTTTGGGGTGTATAGGTGGTTTGTTTTACTGTGAATTTGGGGAAGTGAGATGGTGGTTTCATTATGCTAGATGCCCAATTAGTGATGGAATAAATGATTGAAAATGATTGAGATGTCTTGGGTTGGTTTGGTTAATGATGTCTAAATTGTGAATGAATGATTAAATGATGGTATTTTGATTAAATGTGGTTGATGATAAATAATTAAAATAATGAGATGATTAAGTGGAATTAGTTGGAAATGTGAAATGGGGTTTGTGGACTGTTGTTTTGTGTTATGAATTTAGAGGTGAAAGAAAAAGTGATGGTGTTGTGAGTTGGTTAGTTAGTTCATGAACCCATAGGTTGGGATTGATTGATTGATAATATATATATATACCTATAAAATTTTTCAATTTCTATATGCACCACACCCATGTAAAGCACTATGTTCCGACACCCACATAGTTACATGGGGGTGTTTTCCTCAACATCTGGTGAGGAGTACAGTTTGTTGGGTACCCTCTCGTTCCCACTCTCTCTTCCAGTTGAGGTAGGAATTGAATAATATGCAATGGCTAGAGGACTGTTAGTGCATTAAATGATTGTTTTGATAGCCCATGTGTTTTCGAGTGAAATGTCACCATGCATGTGGGGAACTATCCTAGGTGTTTCTTGGCCGAATGTGATATACACATGCTTGTGGGGTGGCTTCTGGTGGAGGTTGTTCATGGTAGGAGGAGGGAATGAGGTTGATGTCATAAATTTTCATGATATCCTACTACTCTAGTTTTGGAAGTGGTTGTGTAGTGACCTAGGTGTGTTCAGGTGAGATGTGTTATGGCCGTTCTTGTGAGGTGGTTGGCCCATGTGTTTTTGGTAAAAGTGTGACTGTGCTTGTGGGGAGGTGTGGTATACGGAAGAGATGGGAGAACATAGAGGTATGGCGTTGGGTGTGAGAGTGGAATACAAGTGGGAAAGCGATGTGAGGTACCCTATGATTCTTGTTATATTATATTACATGGATTCTGTTATTTGACAATCATGCCTTGGTGAGGTTAGGATGGTTAGTATAGCTTTATAGGTTCTTTTTTTGGTTCTGTTGTTTTGTCACAGGTGCATCAGTATGTTTCATTCGCATGTGCATGAGAGACTTTGGTTTTACTACTGAGTATACTTGTATACTAACCATATGTGTATAATTTTTTTTAGATTTCTATAAGGATTACATAGACTATTCTAGACATTTCTTACTTAGATCCTTGACTGTTGTTGAGTCACTACCTTAGATTTACTTTTGGGTATTTAATTTGGTGACTTATTTCTATATTAGTTCTTTTTATACAAGCATATGGGATGGTTTTTGGCATTATTTTTATTCAATGTCTTGGAGTTTTTGTGTGGATGATTCATCATATCTCCCAGTCCTATATTAGTATAGAGGATAATGCCTCCCATATCATGATAGTTTTTTTACACTCAGTTCTAGTTTCCAACCTGGGGCCTATAGGAGGTGAGACTCAGTGGTCACCATCTCTCCCCCTGATTGTAATATATTTTCAGAGAGGGATTAATGAAAGAGTTGTATCAAAGGATTGGTTGAAATATGGGATGAATTTTGGAGTTAGGAACATTAAGGTGTTCATGGGTTGGCATGGAAATAGTTCTAGTTGACCTTTTTGTGTGACATATGATAGGGATACTGGCTAGGACATGGGATTTTAGGTCCCATGGGGATCCAATGCATAGAAACTGAGCTTACTGAGCAACCTAGTGGGATGGACCTTCATGAAGGGAAGAGACCTAGGAATGGTACATGCATCATGATGAATTGTTTTCTTGTTTTAATTATATTGTTTTGGGAAGGTTACAAATGATTAATGTGAGTTAAAATGAATATAAATAAAAATTACACAATAACGGGATTAGGAAGTTCTTATTTTATTTTTATCTATGGATCATGTTTATCATCTGGGTGTGGATCAGGTAGTTAAGTTTCAATAGGCAGGTCCGGTTGATCGCTGTAGGGTTGATCCGACATATGAGGATGCATCTTGGCATAGGTTGTGGCGAGATTTCTAGCGGTAGACATTGGGTAAGTATGAGGATAGTGTTTTAGCTATATAGATAGAGAGATGGATGGATGAGATCAATATCACTTTCAGTTTGATCCATGACACAATGAAGTAATGGGTCCCTTTTATAGTCATTTAGATGATTGGACCTACATATCAGTGGTGGATGCTATATCTAGGAGAGAAGAAATATGCATATGTTTTGTGGGTTGACTTCCAGAAGGAGTTCAAAGAAGAGTTCCTTTTTTCGACCATGAAGGTAGTATAGATATAGGATATTATTTCTATTTATAATTTGATAATTTATGTGTGAGATATGGGAATTAGGTTCAATGACCTTCTTCATTTTTCTCCAGATCTATTTCCATATGAGGTGTCTTGTGCGAGACATTTTGAGGAGACACTTTTTCCATATATCATGTATGAAGATACTCCTTTTATTTTGATGATGTATATGGAGTATTAGAAGAAGGTAGAGTTGATCTATAAGATGCACTCAAATGTATTTTTTATGGTAGGGGAATTGGTAGGGTTCCTCAAGGTGTATAGTTATCAGTGGTAGGTCTCAGGCCACAAGACCTTCGAGGTGTCGACCAGTAAGGAGTCGGCCTCAAGGGATTCCTTTCTGGACATCTGGGTCCATTTGTTTCTGTGATTTTTTTGGAAGATTTGTGCCTATTGTTTTTAGTTGTGGGGTTTTTGGACATCAATAGATAAAGTGTCAAGTGGAGCCCCAAGCTCAGTTTGGTGGATGTGGATAGGTTCATTTCTAGCGTCAGAAACAATTTCTTTTAAGTCCATTTCAACAGCAGGGGAAGCAAGCATATTCTTTACTGAGTGGAGATGGAGTAGGTAGAGTATGAAATCAATATTTTCCTCAAATTTAGGGGTTGTGACATGAGTGTGGCCTTGGATGTGTTCATCAGAAAAGAGGTAGATTATCTTGGCATAGTTAGTTTCATGTAGTGGAGAAAGCTGTTCCAGAGGGGCCAAAGATTGTCATAGGTACGATTAGTTTATTTAGTACCCATTATTGTTACTTGTTTGATTAAAGAGATTCACAATCCTTTGTTTCACCCTCCCTAGTATGTTCTCTATGACTAGTAATAAAGATAATTCTCATGACCCTGGTGTTACCTAAACTAGTTGAAGGCCAAACTAGCTTGTTTGATGAGATTCGAGGATATAGATTGATGATGGGGCTGCATCATTCCTGTGCAGATATTTTCTTTTTATAGATGTAGACATATGATTTCAACCTCATCATAGACTATTTTTAGTAAATAAATTCGATTATCAAATGGTTCCATAGGAGAGTCATGTCTTTGGATTTGGATGGCCAACATGCGGTTTTCATTGGCGAGTGGGGCTGTCAGGTGGGAATTCAGAAAGTGGAACCCCTTATTTTATTATTGGATGAGTTGTTGGTGAAATAAGTTAATTATAGGATGATAAATGTTCCTAGGGTTATTATGGAGTTTCTGGATATTTTTCTCAAGGAGGTTGTGAAGGTACCTCCTCGATGTGATGATGATTTTGGGATAGACTTTCAGCCCGGTGCTTCTCTAATTTTGATGGATCCTTATCAGATAACACCTTCAGAGTTGTAGGAGGTGTGGATTCAGATATATGATCTAATGAAGAAGGGTTTTATATGGACCAGTTTGTCATTGTGGGGTGCTCCAATATTGTTAAAAAAGAAGGTGAATGGTAGTATGAAGCTGTTCATAGAAAGTCAGAGGTTGAACCAAGTGAAGATCAAGAACCATTACCCTCTTCCAAGGATACATGATATTTTCGACCAAATGAGTGGGGAAAGTTGGTTTTATAAGATCAATTTTTAGTCTATATATCACTATTTGAGGAATAAGTAGGGTGATATCCAGAATATTACCTTCAAATATAGGTATGTACACTTCAATTTTGTAGTGATATCGTTTGGTGTCACGAAAGTGCCATCAATGTTCATGGGGATTATGAACTCCTTGTTATATGAGTTCCAGGATCAGTTCATTATCATATTCATTAATGATATCTTAATATACTTGATGTCATAAGTGAATCATTACAACTATCTCAAAACTATCTTTCAGATGCTTCAATGCCTCCATCTCTATGGAAATTTTTACGATTATAAGTTATGGACATGAGAGGTGCATTTCCTTGGGCATGTGGTGTATCATCAGTTTTTTAAGTAGACCTGTTGATGATTGAATTGGTTATTTCTTTGGAAACAACCAATAATGTGGCAGTGTTTTATAGTTTCTTTGGTCTTTCATGCTATTATTAGAGGTTTTTACCCAATTTCACTTGATTCACTACCTTGTTGACATATTAGACTTGAAAGGACCAAGATTTTGTGTAGAGTGAGTTGTTACAGGTTTATTTAGTTACCTAAAGGATATGTTGGATAGTTCTCTAGTGCTTTGGTTGCCTGGGGGGGGGGGGGTTGTTTGAGGTGTTTTTTGAATCTTCCCATCTAGGTTTGGGATGCATGCTGGTGCAAAAACGGACAATGATCTCTTATGGGTCTAGGAAGCTACATCCCTATGAGCATAACTATTCCACCCATGATCCAGAGTTATAATAAGTTGTATTTTCACTAAATTTGTTATGGAATTATGTCATTGGAGAGTTCTTTGTGATCTTCATAGATCACAAGAGTTTGAGGTATATATTATCCCAGAGTGATTTGAACTTGCTGAAATGTTAGTGGATGTTTTTTATTCAGTATTGTGATTTTGAGATCCCATATACCTCAGAAAAATGGAACATTGGGGTTTATGCTTTGATAAGGAAGTCATGAAAGGGTGTTTCTCAAGAGCCTAGGGATTCTTGGATAGTAATGAAGGAGTTGGAAACCTTGTGCTTAGATGAAATAGTAGATGAGAACAAAGGATGTTTGTTTAAAATGATGTTATAGTCCTCCTAGATACAAATAGTGGTGGAGTCTCAGTGGGGAGAATTAGAGACAGAGGTGTTGTGTGATCATTTTGACCACAGTGATGCTCCCTAAGGATAATCGAAAAATGGTTGAAACCGAATGTTGTTTTTTGGGAGGTTGTTTGTTCTGGTAGTGATGCATGGGGGAGTCCTCCGTGAGTATCATAACATTCCCTTGGTAGCACAACCAAGAGTTTCCAAGATGTACCATGGATTGAAGATGCATTTTTGGTGTCCTGGGATGAAAAGGGATGTGGCGGAGTTTGTGGAGAAGTGCTTGGTTTACTAGCAGGTAAAGGATGATCATATTTTCCCTGGTGGGTTTTTGATGCACTTAGATGTTACTAAATATACATGGAATGAAATATTGATGGATGTTTTCATAGGGTTACCCATATATTAGGGAGTTTGTGATTCTATATGGGTGTTCATGGATTGATTGATGAAATTGGCCCACTTCATAGCGATCAAGGAGTCATGCACAATGGATGGTTGGCTAAGAGGTATATTTATGAGGGTGTGAGGTTTCATGGAGTTCTGAGGTCCATTGTCTTGGATCAAGATTCACATTTTACCACATGAGTTTATAGGGTATTTAATCATGCTTTTGGAACTTAGTCACGCCTCAAAATTTCTTTCCACCCTCAGATAGATGTGAAGATAGAACAGACTATCCAAATGTTGGAGGATATGTTATGGCAATGCATCATAGGCTTGGGTAGATCTTGGGTATGATACCTTACCTTAGTAGAGTTTTCATATAATAATAGTTATCTATCTTCCATTGAAATGTCTCCATTTTAGGCCAATTATGGGAGACTGTGTCATTCACCATTATGCTGGATGGAGATTGGGGAGAAAACAGTTATTGGTCCCGATGTGGTGAAAAGAATGATAGAGAAAGATCATATTGTTTTTGAGTGTATGAACGTAGTGTAAGACCAATATAATCCTTATTCCAATCATAGAAGGATGAAATTGGAGTTCTGGATTGGGGACCACGTGTTCTTGATGGTTTCCCCTCGATGTGGGTAGTGTAGGTCTAGAAAAGGGGGTAAGCTTTACCCCATGTTTTTGGGACCTTTGAGGTGTTGGTTCAAGATGGTGAGGTGGAGTATTAGCTAGAAATTCCACCGAGTTTGAAGACGATCCATTACATCTACCACATTTTTCAGATTCCTTGGTATCTTAACTACAACTCCCATTTCATTGATTGTGAAGAGTTTTACATTGAGGACGACACAAACTTTTTAGAACGACTAGTAGAGATCTAGGATCTCTAAGAGATGGTGATATTTGGAAAAACCATTTATTTGGTTTGTATTTTGTGGAGGTATGGTGTCCTGGAAGAGTGTACTTTCAATTCAGAGGTGCAGATGCGTGACCTATACCCATTGTTGTTTGATTTTTCATTGCATTGTTTTTCTTTGTGATGTGATGATTGAGATCTTATTGTTTTATGAGATCTTTAGTTTTCCTTTATTTGTGATGTGTGTGGTGTGATGTGTGATAATGTTCTGACATATGAAAATGGGAGTACCTAATTACTAGTTGAGATGCATTAAATGCGATGATATGAAATCCATGAGGGTGAGTTAGTGCTGCCCAACGCAGATAGTATCTTGACATGGAAGAAGTATTTACATTATT
Source organism: Viscum album (assembly GCA_963277665.1). NCBI lineage: Eukaryota > Viridiplantae > Streptophyta > Magnoliopsida > Santalales > Viscaceae > Viscum > Viscum album. The sequence continues at coordinate 2,012,964,184 of OY728155.1, forward strand.
CATGTTTTTAGGATGGTGTGGTTCGTTGGTTGTAGCAGTTGTTATTTTGGGCTGCATGGAGGTTAAGACGGTTGAGCAGTGGTTGTGTGGCATTGTGTTTGTGTGGTGTGTTTTGTGGTCATTTGGGGTTTTGTGTTTGGCTAGTGGTATCATTTGAGGTATGACGGGACCCTTGAGAGGTATCTTGTGGGGTGGTTGTTTGGACACCTTTTCTTCTTGGCATTATCTTGGATTCACAAGAGTGAGATTCATTAAATAGGTATCTCATGTAACATTTAATACCCTCAAGGTTAGTTACTTTTCTAATTTTGGTTGTTATAGGTGTTTCGGGGAGATTCTGGGAAATTTTGGTGGATGCTGGAGGTGTAGAAGAACTTCTATAGTAATTACACATCGTGTAATTGTATTGAATGATGTGTAATGATGGATCACAGTTTGTGAGAGGCCGGTTCATGATATGTATATTTATGGGTTTAAAAAATAAAAAGGTACACATTTTTTTGTGAAACAACACACCGAGTATTACATGACATGAAAGGGTATTACATGACATGTAAATCCATAATATATTAGTGTTTTAAAATTTCTTTATTTTCGAAATTTTTATTCATTAAGTCATGACATATTCTTCCTCTCCATTTTAGAGAACCCTAGGTTCCCAAAGGTGTTATTCCATCCCTCTTCCTCCATATTTTATCTATTGGTCCCAGTGGTTGTTTATTGTCAATTTGTGGTAATCCCTTCCTTTATCTTGGTGGTTTTGTCATATTATTCTTCGAGGTTTTTCTATGGTGGTGCGAATTTGTTTGGGTTGTGTGTTTGGAATTCATTTTTATGTAATTTGGGTGTGGTGTTGGTTGAACCTCTATTTATTTTAGCGTGGTTGTAATTGTGGTTTCTTCTTCATTTCCCTACCATGCATACTGGCCCAAAAAAGCTTCTTTGAGGAAGGTATTCCATCATTTCTCTTACTATGCTATGTATCATGTAGGGGGAGTTTACTTTTGTTTATCTATGGATTATGGTTATGTTGAATTAATCAAAGATAAATAATTGGATAAATTTAAATTGAAAGGGGTAAATGGGATTTGATTCACATGATTTAATAGATTTTATGTTATTTGTGATATTGTGGATTGTATAGGCTTGTGGACCCACTGAAAATTTTGGCCAGTGGGGGATTTTTTTGGGTTGGATTTATGTGATGTGATTATTGCTTTGGTTGTGATTGTTGTGATATCACCCTAAAATGGAAATTGGTTGACCACTTATATTTAACTAAGGAAATGGTTTCCCTATGATTATGGATTGTGTGATAATTCCCCTAAAATAAATTAAAATATAATAAAATCACTTTTTGTATATCTATAAAATTATCTTGATGTATTGTGATGTTTTGGAATGATTTGGGGATGGAAATTAGTGTTTGGGGCATGTGAGGATGATTGTTTATGGGAAATGATTTTGGGGTGGTGATGTGGTTTTTTGGTCATTATTTTGGGGTGGTGAGGTGGTCTATTTGAACATGATTTTGGGTCTGAAAGGTGGTGGTTTCATTGTGCTAGAAGCTTGAGTAGTGATACAATAAATGATTAATAATGATTGAAATGGATTGGATTTGTTCTGTTAATGGGGTGAAATTTTTTAATCAATTATTAAATGATGGGTTGTGTGATCAGTTGTGGTTGATGATAAATAATTAAAAGAATGATATGATTGTGTGTAATTGGTTGGAAATGTGAAATGGGGTTTGTGGCATATTTTATGTTGTTATTCATTTAGAGGTTCAAGAAAACGTGACGGCATTGTGGGTTAGTTATTTAGTTCATGAACCCATAGGTTGGTCTTGAGTGTTTGACACTATATATATACTTTAATTTTTTTTATATTTCTATATGAACCCCACTCATGTAGAGCACTATGTTTCAACACCCGCATAGTCAAGCGGGGGGTGTTTTCCCAACATCTGAAGATGAGTACATATGAATGGGTAAAATACCTTTCTTGATCCCTCTTCTAGGCGAGGTAAGTATTTCATAGGTTGTGATGGTCGAAGTTCTATTAGTGCATTACATTTTGGTTGTGATAGCCCATGTATTTTCAGGTGAGATATGACCGTTCTTGTGGGGAAGTGGGCATATGTTTTCAGGTGGGGTGTGATATGACTATGCTTGTGGGGAGGCTTCTAGTGGGGGTTATTCATGGTAGGAGGAGGGAATGAGGTTGATGTCCTGTATGTTCAAGATACCCTACAACTCTAGTTTTGGTAGTGGTTGTGTTGTGGACCTGGTGTTTTCAGGTGAGGAGGTGTGACTGCGCTTGTGGGGTAGTTTGTTATATAGAAGAGATAAGATTTCCAGGATATGCGGGGTTGGGTGTGAGAGAGAAATACCGGTGGGAAAGTGGTGAGGGGTTCCCTATTGATATTATTATTTTTATATTATATTACATGTATCAAGTTATTTGGTGATCATGCCTTGGTGAGGTTGGGATGGTTAGTACACATTTATATGTGTTGTTTGGTTCTGCTATTTTCTTATGGGTGAATTAGTATGACTCTTTCATATGTGCAAGGGATACTTTGGATTTCCTAATGAGTATACTTGTATGCTCACCCTATATATATAAATTTTTTTTTGGTTTCCAGGAGGATTATGTGGATGATGTTGGACATTACTATCTTAGATACTTGAAATTTTTTGCATCATTGAAATATCATTAGTTTTGGGAATTTACATTGGAGATTTTTTATTTGTATCAGTTCTATTTATACATGCAAGTGGGACAATTTTTGGATTAATTTTTATATTATATATTGATGTTTTTTGGAAGATTGATCTTATATCCCAATCCTATATTATCATTGAGGGTAATTTCTCCCATATCATGAGATTTTTATACCCTCAGTGATATTTTCCAACCTGGGGCCTACTGAATGTGGGACTCAAGGGTATATATCTCTCTCCCCTTATTGCGGTATCTTTGGAGAGAGGGGTCATGACATGATTCCACATCATCCGAGCCTACCCTCCTATATCACATTATCCATCCTAAGATCATCCATCATAGGATAATATCACACTGTATAAGGAATTTCGCATCTAGAGAAAATCACAAGGAAGTAAGTATCCTATAGTCAACATGGAAATCTAGGCCCTAAAACAAGGAATCTGTCCTAAACACATAAACAAGCTCTCTCATCTCTAAGCATAATGAAATCAACCTTCATAAGAAAATAAGAAACTCTGTCACTAACAATTATCATTTTCAAACAACCCATTTTTATTTCTTCTTGAATTAACCTATTAATTATTCATAGGTTCCTACTATGGGAAACCTATGGCATAAAGATACAAAAATATACTAAATTAGTTAATAAATAAAATTAAATATTCTTCCTAGAATACATTCATGTTTCAAAAAACATGCGAAAATACAATTTATTGAAATGGTTTTAATTCTTTCCATCAAATAGAATCAATGTGCTTCACATTATTTATCAAATCCCATCAATACATCGATTAACTTATTCAATAAAACATGCGATAATCATCAATTTGATTGTTATCAAATTACGACAAAAACTAGATTCATTAAACATGGAACTTTATTAATCATCTAATTAATTATAATTTAATTAGGGATTCACCTTCTTCACAATTTTCAAACAAGATAAACATTCAAAAATGGGCATAACCTCATGAAAAATAATCATATAATAGATCAAAAACTATGTAAAAAACCAAGAGGAAAACCATTTCCATGGTAGAAAAAGAAAATATGTGATCACTACAACCAATTCTATATTAATTGGGTTTAATAATTATTAGGTCTATTAAATTTTCATCTAAAGGAAAAAACCATGATAACTCTATGATTTTACATACATAAGAGAGGCAATAAATCACATAACTATAATAAAGATGATCCATGTGACTTGCTACATGAAAATAGGGGGTGCATGCAAGATGGGATCGCCACTTGAGAACTCAAGACATTGATAAATTAGTTCTATAACTCCAAGGGAAGGAATATAGAATGTACAGTCTCAAGAGAACACAACCAGGAAGGGATGAAGGAATGGACCTTCATTTTTATGTTAAGATATATGAGATGATTATATTTTTTTATCGCAAAAGATTTAATTCCAAATATTATAGATTATACTAAATTCCATGCGCGAGGATGCTTTTATAGTCTATGACAATTATGAAAATCAAGGATATAATTATCCTCGAGAAATATTCCTTTGAAGGACCTTGATTCGTGACACCAAATGGTTTGCATGGTTTTTTTCATGAAACTAGTGGAAATATCAATTTTTGCGATTTCATGTAGCCAAAATCAGCATGCCTCCAAAAGCGCCACGTAGTTGTTTCCTCACATAACCAAATTACCACATATTTGTTTCCCCATGTTGCTGAATTTACCACATAGCCTAATTCCTTATGTTTCTAAATTCTCTACATTGTCGAATTACCCATGTTTCCAAATTCCCTAAGTTTCAAAATTTACCAACTTGTAGAATTTTTCATGTAGATGATTCACATAGACGATTTACATAGTGATCCTCATGTAACCATTCCATATAGCTAGTCTGAAAAGCTGATCCACCCTTGTATCTAATTGAAATACTCGATCAAATCACATAGTCAATCACTCACATAGATAATAAAACCATGTATCTGATGGATCCACATAGCTAATCCAGCCACATAGCTGATTCATCTATATTTTTGTTTCTTCCCCATAGACTTTTTGTCTTGACTTGAGTTAGGATCTCAGATAAGGCCTAAACTACACCTTCATGAAGTGAAAATGTTACTTCATCCATATTTTATTATTCAAACACCTCCAGACCAACTCCAAACACATTTTGATCACTAAGGGATTTAGAAACACATATGGGCACAGTCTAGAAGGATCTAGTACCTTACAAACTAGCTAGTTACATGGTTTTTCAAGACCATTCATATTCCCATTAGAAACTACACTAGTGTAGATTGTGGGAAAACCAGGGTTGGTGCACAATTTGAAAAATGATGAGACACAAATTAGTGACTAGAAATCATTGAGAATATATCATGGAATGGTTGGTACATGGTTTCCAAACTTTGTTTCACAATCATGAGTCTACCTAGATGATTTCTAGTAGCATGCACACCATTGGTTCATTCTTTTTTAAACTATGTGAGCTAAACATGTAATATGCAGTTAATGCTTTGAAAATTTAGTTTTTATGGACTAAGACACTCTAACCCACATTTTTTATCTATTCTCTTAGAATATCAAACTTCTATCCTCTATTAGTATCCCTTAGTGATTCCCCTTGATGTAGAGGAAAATTTTGGTGAATCAATATGTTTTGTAGATATGGAACCAACCAAAAGTCCCCATTCTTCAATAGGTTCTCTAGATATACTCCTATCCTCTCTCTCAGACCAATAGATAAAATAAGTTTTAGATAGATTAAATTCTATGATGTGAATATTGATGAGATATTGTTGGATCTATTGATGTGAAGGTGTTGTGCTCCAAGATTTAGATGTTCATAGTGTTGTTATTTATTTCTTTTTTTTGAGAGGTTTGTAGATTATATATCACTCTTATTATTCTAAAACATAAATTATTGGTTTTTTTATTCCATTATCTCTAATTTTTTACACAGATATCTTGTTTTTATTACCCAAATAATTTATGTGTAAATATTATCATATTGTATTTGTTTAAATCCTTGAAAGAATATTTTTCTCAAAATAAATGTTTTATTGTGAAAAAATTGATAAGAAAATGTTACATACATAGTGGAATGTGTTCATGTACATTTGGGATGGGTAATGGAAGGAATTACCTACACCAATATGGGGGGATTGTGATATACCATCATCAATAAGGGATGAACCATGTTCATTATGTAAAACCATTAATTTTGGTCACCAAGAAATGACTTGGTTATGGGAAGACTAACCATTACCTAGTATAGGGATGTTTGTGGTTTCATGCATTTACTATGTGTATGGGTATGAATTTGTGACATTGATCATGGTTATTCAAATTGTTAATGAATGTTAATAATATTATTTAATGTTTTTATCCCATGGATCCCACTTATAGATTTATATAGACTAAATGATAGTTTTTCTATTATATATATATATATATATTAACTTGTTCCTGTCCTACTGGACTATATTGGGAAGTACTTGAGGAATGCCTACTATTTTTTACTCACCCAAATCATGGGGACATTGGTGTGCTTTTAGATATTGAATACTCAGATGCAACAATAGGAAATGAATCATATGTATCTAGTGGTAAAACCTGATTCCTTCATCCTCAACTGGTTTTCAGATTTTGGAGATCTCTTCATGATATCATTTTAGTTATTACACTTTGGTATTACTGTGTTTGGATGTATTGTTTTATTGTTTCATCCATTATTACTTTTTCACTCTTACTATGACGATATGAGTCCTTGGTTTCATTTAGGGTGTATTTTTATTACTTATTAATCATATAGTAGGTTTGGATATTTTTATTTTTTACTCATTTGGTTGTATTAGTGATTCATGTCAAATCAGCCTCCAACTCTATGATCTGAACTTGGATTTTATTACAGGCCTTTTGTATCTTAGGGATGTCACCTAAGGTTATTATCATTTATTAACTTCTCAAAAAAAGTAAGTTATGGAATGATAAAAATGAAATTAGAGGGAGCCTAGATGATTCTAAGAATGCCATGACTCATTAGAAAAATAAATATCATCAAGGGACAAAGGATCAAGGAAAAATGATTAAAAAATGTTTGGTTTTATGCAGCTGATCGTAGAGGATCAATATAGTCCTTTGACAGTTATAGTAGCTAATATTTTAAATTATACTCTTATATATTCCTTGTTTGATATGGTCGTGTCCCACTCTTTCATTTATTCTTATGTTGTGGATCATATGGGCTTACATATTGAGATGATTCCTTCTATCTTTAAACATAAAATTACTCTTGGGCAATAAGAGTGTTGAGCCTTTAAGTGTACAACATGTTCAATAACTATTGATGGGTATGTATTGGTTTGGGATTTATCTTTTCATGAGATGGATATCTAGGATCTGAATTTTGGAATGGAATAATTGATGTCCTTCAAGGCCCACGTCGACTGTTATGCCTGACGGTAAGTTTCACATCTCCCAATGGAATTAATGATATATTTAAAGAATATTGGCATGTGAATACTTAATGGGTGGGACCATTGGTACTATTGTTTAGGAATATCCTTTATCAGTTGTCCACAGTTACTCTAGAATATATTTATGTAATTGAACATGGATATTTTCCAACCATCATTGACCAGCATTCTAATGTATTTCCAAACAATTACTCTTGATTTCCACCCAAAAGAGAAGTGGAATTAACAATTTATCTCCTGAATTTGAATAGTGCTGTTTCATTTAAATAATATAGGATAGAAATAATTGAATTAAGGGAATTGAAAGTACCATTAGAAATGTAAGAAACCAATGGGTTAATTTGATCGAGCACATATTCATGGGTAGCAAAAATTATTTTTGTAATGAATTCTATTAGAAATAATAGTGTTTGTAGATATCAGGATAATCTCAACCATGTTATGATAAAGAATCATCGTTATTTTTAATGAATTTGAATATCATTTAGATCAATTTAGGGAAACCACATGGTTTTCTTATATTGATTTATGATTCAGGTATCACCAACATTGATTTCAGATACAGGGTATTATGAAAATTGCTTTCTGGATTCGTTATGGGATTTATGAATATATGGTTAATACCTTTGGTATTAAAAATTCACCGGTGGTATTTATTGAATTGAAGAATTAGATCATTCATAGGTATCATGACTTCGTTTTTATGGTGTTCATCAATGATATTTTGGAGTATTCTAGAACTATGTTTGATCATGAACAAGACTTGACCATAATGTTCAGTGTCTTTCCTGAACATCTCTTTCTAGGTAATATTTTACATTTCCATTCCTGGATACAAGCAACATCACTACGAAAAACTCTATCATTTGCGATGGGGATGGGTCCCGCCAAAAATATTCCATTGGGAGGGACTATTTGCGACGAGATTAGATATCCCATCGCAAATGGTTTGGCGTGCACTGAGCGCCAAACTGCGGGAAGGTTATTTGTGACAAGGTTGGGTATCCCATCACAATTACCCTTAGTGGGTTTTAGTATTCATGACAGGACCCGTCGCAAATACCCTTTTTAACCGCCACCTTTTAATTAATTGGGTTTTATCATTTCCAACTGGTCCCATCATGAATAAAATTATTTGTGAAGGGGTTTATCTCCCATCACAAATACTGTGTCGGTAGGTAGGTATTCACGATGAGGTCCATCGCAAAAACCCTTTTAACTACTCCTGGCTAATTAATAGGCTTTCATCATTTGCGACGGGTCTTGTCGTGAATAATATTATGTGTGATGGTTTTATCTCCCGTCGCAAATAGTGTGTCGACAGGTAGGTATTTGTGACAGGTCCAGTCACAAATACCTTCTTAATCACCACCCTAATTAATAGTGAGGTTAGTATTTGCGACGTGCCCCATCGCAAATACTAATTTTTTGCGATGGGAATCCCATTGCAAATACCCCCATTGTAGGTAATCTAACCTATATATATACCCCCATCTATTTTTTTTTTCATTTCACACCTTTCTTAGTTCCTCTCTGTCTCTGAACTCTCATATTTTTCTTTGATTTTTTTTTCAAAGATTAAAATTTTGCATCAGAGCAATTTATAATCCTTTCAATGTAAAAATGATTTTTTTAAGGTATTTAACTACTGCTTGAATTTTTTAGTTAGTTTATTTAATTTTATGTCAATTATAAATGTTGTTAATTAGTAATAGTTAAATTAAATTAGAATTATAAAGTTTTATCATGCAATATTTATTTTTACAAATATGTTGTTTAATTAGTAAAAAATACTAATAAATTGCAATAATTAGCACTACTTAGTAATAATTAGTGCCAATTAGTAATAAAAAATTATGAATAGAAATAATTAGTAATAAATAGGAATAATTAAGCATAAATAGTAATAAATAGTAATAAATAAGAATAAATAGTGAAAAATATGAAAAAATAGAAATAAATAGTAATAATTAGGAGTAAAATGTAATTATTAGGAATAATTAATAATAATTTTTCATAAATATGAATAAAGAGAAATAATTAGAAATAATTAATAATAAATAAGAATAATTTGTAATAATTAGGAATAAATAGTAATAATTCGGAAAAATTATTAATGAATATGAATAATTTGTAATATATATGGATAATTATTAATAAATAAAAGTAATTATTAATAAATAGGAGTAATTTGTAAAAAATAGGAATAATCAGTAATTGTTAGTAATAAATAAGAATAATTAGTAATAAATAGGAATAATTTTTAATAAATAGGAATAATTTGTAATAAATAAGGATAATTTGTAGTAAATGGTTATAATTAGGAATAATTAATAATAAATAGGAATAAATAGTAATTATTAGTAATAAATAGGAATAATTTGTAATAATTAATGATAACTATGAAAAATTAATAAAAATTAATAATAATTTGTAATAAATAAGAACAAATTTGAATAAATAGGAATAAATTTGAATAACTAAGAATAAATAAGAATAAATAAGAATAAAAAAGAATAAATTGGAATAAATTTGAATAAATTGGTATAGATAGGAATAGATAGAAATAAATATGAATAAATAGAAAAAAATATTAATAAATAGTAATAAATAGTAATAAATTGTAATAAATAGTAATAAATAGTAATAAATATTAATAAATAGTAATAAATAACAATAAATAGGAATAAATAGGAATAAATAGGAGTAAATAGGAATAAATAGGAATAAATAGAAATAAATAGGAATAACTAGGAATAAATAAGAACAAATAGGAATAAATAGGAATAAATAGGAATAAATAATAACCTTTTATTTTTGATGGGGGCACAATTTCTAATAGATTGGTGGCAACTTTTTTCCCAACAACTCATCTCCTTGCAACATTCTCTGGATGAAATCACTATGAAAAGTCTTCTCCAACGTACAGATATCCATTTTCGTATGCACGTGAATAGAGAGCAGCGCGACAAGGATTCCCTACTCTCCATTCTCGTGCAAATGAAAATGGGTATCTGTATATCGGAGCAGATTTTCATAGTAATTTCAATCTGGGAAAGTTTCAAGGAGATGAGCAGTCGGGGAAAAGAGCTGCCACCAACTTGATAGAAATTATACCGCCCATCGTAAATATAAGGTGGAGCAGGCTTGGTGCCTTTCTATTTATTTCTATAATTAGTAATAATTAGAATTATATAATAATAAATAGGAATAAATAGTAATAAATAGTAATAAATAGTAATAAATAGTAATAAATAGTAATAAATAGTAATAAATCGGAATTAATAGATATAATTTGGAATAAATATTAATAAATACGAATAAATACTGATAATTAGGAATAATTACTAATAATTAGAAATAATTAGTGATAATTAGAAATAATTAGTGATAATTAGTAATAATTAGTGATAATTAGGAATAAATGGAAATAATTTGTGATAATTAGCGATAATTATTAATAATTAGTGATTATTACTCATAATTAGTAATAATTATTCATAATTAGTGATAATTACTAATAATTATTGATAATTACAAATAATTAGTCATAAATAGAAATAAATAGTCATAAATAGAAAGAAATAGAAATAAATAGAAATAAATAGAAATAAATAGTTATAAATAGTAATAAATAGTAATAAATAGCAATAAATAGTAATGATTAGTAATAACTAGGTATAATTAGCAATAAATTGTAATAATTACTATCAAATGGTAAAAAATATTAATAAATGGTAATAATTATAAATGAATGGTAATAAATAGTAATAAATAGGAATAATTTGTAAAAAGTAAGAATAATTTGTAAAAAACTAGAAATAATTTGTAATAAATTGGAATAAATAGGAATAATTGGTAATAATTAGTAATAATTTGTAATAACTAGAAATAATTAGAAATAATTAGTAATAAATATGAATAAATAGGAATAAATAGTAATAAATAGGAATAATTGATAATAATTTGTAATAAATAGTAATAATTAATAATAATTAATAATAATTTGTAATAAATATGAACAAATAGGAATAATTAATAATAATTTTTAATAAATTGGAATAATTAGGAACAATTACCAATAATTTGTAACAAATAGGAATAAATAGGAATAATTAGTAATAATTAGTAATAATTAGTAATAATTAATAAGAATTAGGAATAATTAATAAATTTTTTAATAAATAGGAATAAATTATAATTATTTGTAATAAATAGGAATGATTGGAAATAATTACTAATAATTTGTAATAAATAGGAATAAATAGGAATAATTAGTAATAATTAGTAATAATTAGTAATAAATAGTTGGGAATAATAATAAAAAGTAATAAATTGTAATAAATAGTAATAAATAGTAATAAATATGAATAATTAGAAATAATTCTTGGTAATTAGTAATAATTAGAAATAATTAGTAATAAATAGAGATAATTATGAATACTTAAGAATAATTTTTTTTTATTTTTTTGAATTTTATTTTTCTTATATAAAATTATTTAAAAAAAGTAATTATTTTATATTTTTTAGAGAAATATGGAACAAGTAAGTCAATAATAGTCATTGTTAGATGATCACGCTTGGATAAATCAGCACATTAATCAAAATGGTTCTAGTTTAAATCTATATATATTGAGGGTGTTGGAACTTTCTAATCATTTGTGTCATCAAAACTTGAATTTGTTTTATAAGGGAAAATTAAGTGTCTCTGTAAAAAATGTGATCTGAGTACATTTGAAACATTTTATAATGTTGAGGGTTATCTATTGTATATTTTTTTTCAAATAGATTATATTTTTTAGTATCAACATTTTAAAAGAAGTTCCGGAGAAGATACAAATAATTTGGTTCAAGATCCATCACTATTTTAAAATTTAGTACATGATGTGAAAGATCTTTATTTTCAAGAAATTGAAACTCAAGATGATATTGATTTAACTACTGAGTTAGAACCATCTCAATTTTATGAGTTTTTGAGGACCGTTAAAGATTCCCTATATCCTCGTTGCAAGATAAGAAAAGTGTAAGTGGTTGAAAAATTTACGGCTACTAAATTAGATAATGGAATGTCAAATAACTGTTTTGATCAGAGATTATCTTTGGTTAAAAAAATATTACCTGAAAGAAACTTGTTGCCTACAAATTTCTACAAGTGAAAGAGGTTGGTTTGTAATCTGAGTATTAGTTATCAAAATATTTATGCATGTTCAAATGATTGCATCTTATATCATGGTGAAAATTATTCATTGGATAGTTATCCCACGTTTTGAAAATTGAGGTATAAAGAGGATCAACTAGAGAAGTCTGGATTGATTCCTATAAAATAGATGAGATATTTCCCACTTACACCAAAATTTTAGCATTTATTTATGTCTCAGAACATAGAGGCATTGATTTCATGGGTTAAAACCATTTTTTCAACCAATAAAATCTTAAATCATCCCTCTGATGGTGATTCAAGGAAACATTTTGACCAAGTGCATCGGTTTTTTGTTTTAGAAGCCCAAAATGTGTGATTGGGTCATTCTACTGATGGTTTATTTCCATTTGGTTATTAAAGTAGTTAGTATTCATGTTGCCCTATCTTTATAACTCCATACAATTTACTTCCTTATATGTTGATGAATGATCCAAATATCTTTTTGACATTATTAATTATAGGACATCCAAAAACCAATATTGATGTTTATTTGAAACCATTAATTGATGAGTTAAATTCATTATAGAGTAATGGTGTCAGTACATATGATGTTGCTGCAAAACAGAATTTCCAACTAAAAGGTGCATTGATGGGGATAATTAGTGATTTACCAGCATATGGAATGATATTTAGATAGAGTACACTTGGTCCGAAATCATGTTCATTCTTTATGAGAGACAACAAAGAGTTTATGCTTGTCATTAGAAAAAAATATTTTTTTTCGACTGTCATTTTAGATTCCTTCCAACCGATCATATTTTTTGGATGAGAAAAATATCATTTTAGAAAAGGAACAATTGAAAGAGATAGAACTCCAATAATGATCTTAGGTATAGAGTTAAAATCAATTGTCTCTTCATTACCTCCTAATACATATGGACCAATAATAAAATAACAGAAAATTTATGGCTTTGGGAAAGAACACAATTGGAAAAAATAGATCCTTTTTGGGATCTTCCATATTGGTATGATTTTTTGGTTAGTCACATGTTGAATGTCATGCATATTAAGAAGAACTATTTTGATAATTTATTTCATACAGGTTTTGATACACCAGGTAAGACCAAAGATAATGTAAAGGCACGATTATATATTTCCCAAATTTTCAGGCAACCAGAACTTGAACTATTTGAAAATGTCAGATCACAGAAGTTAGTGAAGATAAAAGAATATTATACACTATCCAATGAAAATCAATTATTACATTGTGAGTGGATTGTAGATTTGATACTTTTAGATAGATATGCTTCTAATTTGGGAATATGTGTTTGAAATGGTCATATTAAGAGATTTAAAAGTCTTGACTATCATGTTATAATGGAAAGATTTATGCAAATTAGATTAAGAGGTTTGTTGAATTATATGATTTCAGATGTGATAACAGAAATATCATATTTTTTTCTAAGGAATTTTTGTGGAGAAAAAAGACTATGATGAACTAAGAATACTATAAGAATATGTTGTTTTAATTTTATATAAACTGGAAAAAATATTCCCTCTGGATTTCTTTGACTCAATGGAACACTTGATAATACATTTTCCGCATGAAGTAAAATGTGGAGTTCTGGTACAGTTCCTATGGATGTGCCCATTAGAGAGATTCATTTAGAAATTGAATAAAAAAGTACATAACAAAGAATCTGTTGAAGGCTCAATTATAGAATCTTATTTATAGGATGAAAATTATTTTTTCTTCTCTCATTATTTTCAATATAAATATCCCTAAAAAATGCATGGGATATAATGAGAGAAATTTTTATTATTAAATGAGGAATAAATTATTAGTTTTTAATTATCCTGAATGTAATGCCCCAACCCCAGTTACCTAGAGTCGGTGCATTATTACATAACGTTTTCATGATCATAAGGAAATCATGTCCAGAAAGACTGATAAGTTTGGAAATATTGGAAACAATATTCATACATAAGTTCAACTTTACAAATTGAAAAGAAATACAACACTAAATTATTCTATTAGAACATCCATGCCTTATATATTATTCATACAAGTCACTCATAACTAACTTCTTCATATCCTGGGAAAATAATTCATAATAAAGGGGTGAGCTCAAATTCTCAGTAAGGGTAAACAATACAGCAGAAGATAACATAAAAGTTAAGCATGATGAATAATTGAAAACACATACCTTTACAAATAATAAACATGAACAGTTTTATAGAAAGAATATGAGTTGAGTAAATAATTCTATAATAAAACATAATCATGGGCATTCTACTAGTCGAATTACCACATGAACCATCAATTATTATTTTCATAATGAGGGAATGTATAATGCAAGACATTCCGAAACTTTTTGTCATGGACTTGGCCAAGACATCTAAAAATGATTTAGGCCTCGGACAATAACATATATCCAAATTGGGAAAGGCCTTGACCAATTCCATGTCTAGTTGTCTCATGAGACCTACCGATGCATCGTGGAGCTATAGCGGGCTCCACCCATCATATACTAAGTCCAATACATTCCTCATATGAAAAGGTTAAAATATAACACCAACATTCGTATTAAAACTATCATAAGAAATGTCAATACTTTAACTATAAACCATGAATGGTATAAAAATAACACATCCACAGTCAAACATATCACAAAACCTTAAATACAATATGTACAATTTGTATCATAATAAATCGTCTTCAAACAAGTATAAAATCCATCAAAGGTTGTTGACCTTGATGAAATCAAAACTACTTGAGAGAGATATCTATTTCTTTTTTTGAAATAATTTAAAGTCACATAACTATAAAATAAAAAAATTACTTCAAAAATATACTTATAATCTTGTAAGGAAGCTTAAACGATGTTATAATAACGAAAAATAGCCGCACCCGACGTATAAGTCAAAAAAAGACATTCTTACCTTAATTTTGTCGAAAACGTTAAAAGGACCTTGTGTGGAAAACGAAGGAAATATTACTTTATAAAAATATTATAAAAAGTCAAACAAGGGTATAAATGACTTTAACCCATTGTCTAAAACTATTTTGAAATACATTTTCATGAAAACATGGATGTGGATGATAAAGTGGTCCCAGTAGATATTTACTTAAAAACAACCTCGAATAATAAAGAGATTGTGAATTAAGCCTTACCTTGTACTTTTACTTGGTAAAGGGTAGGTTAACCTCATTTATAATAGTTAACTCATAGTTATTAAATTATATAAGAACCATATACAGAAATATGATATCATATATGATCTTCTAATATTGCCTTTTAGTATTATCATCGTTTTGGTGTTAACTGATTCGTTCTCCTTTATATGCTTGGTGATTAGTCACTAAAAGTGGATAATATTCATTGTTAATATATTTATATTCATTTTCCCAAAATCCATAAACATTGTTTTTAGTGCATTATATAAATAGAACTTCATTTCTAATCTTAAATACAATTCATGTTTAAAATGAAAATTTGGGCCCAACCATTCAACTGTTTGTGGATAACATTATATTCATTTTCTGAATTTGATATTTTGGGATATGATTTATCACTTTGGAACATTTTATCTTTTATGTCCGATGGATGAATCCTAAAGGAAGATGGAGATTGTTGCGCCTGAATACAGAAAGTTCCTAGAGAAAGAATAATGGGCCTAAGGCCCATCAAACAAATGTGGGGCCCACAAAATGAGCCCAATGAAGCTCAAAGTTTTACATTAGAAAGAGAAAAAAATAAGTATCATTTTATTAAACTGTGGTCAGAGCTAATTCAGAATATTTCAATGATATACAAGGGATGAAGTTTAGAATTAAAATGGTGGGCCATAGCAGAATGATCATAAAAACAGCCCACCATTTTGAACATAACTCCAAAACGGATAAACAAAATCACCTGAAATTTTTGAGATATTCTAGAAGACACATGGAAGAAGATATTTCCTATTTATGACTCCTTCAGGTTCTACAGTATGATGTTTCAAACGCACACGTCAAAATGGGGGATGAATCTGGCTGGTTTTGTGGTCAACTTTGTAACGTTAATTTCCTTTTGATTCTTCACCCTCCTTTTGACTCTCTTAATTTTTGGGGGGTGAATTTATTGTTGGGGGTAGAACTAAGGCTCCTAATATTCCTATATAAAGAGCTGGTGGTGAAGGGAATAATCATCTAACAATTTTCTTTGAATCCATGTTTTTTCTTTCATCCATTGTATTTCTTTCAATTGTAATTTCCCTAATGTAAGCTTTTATTTCATTTATTTTTATGTTTTTATAGGTTAAAAAAAAATAAAAGGACATGTCGTAATTCATAAGGAAAATCCATTCACCACCATCCAAGCCACTGAGACTCAAATCCAGGATTGAAGGGAGACTGTGGCATGCGTTATCATCATAAACCACCAGGTGACGTCATTCCATGTTTATCATTTTTAATTCCCTCTTTGAACTCTTCTACAACCCCCTTATAACATTTCTTTTCATTAAACAATGGGGAAAGTGTTTTTCTAAGTTGTGGGAGATGAAATAAAAAAATTATTTTTTTTATAAGAACATGCATGGAAAGAAAAATTCCATTAACCTTGAACATGATAACACACATTTCAAACTATGAAATTGGATATAGAAAAATTTGGATGCCTTGATTCTTATTTTAATGCAATTTTAAGTTCATGAGCATAGTTTTTGGAAAGTGTGGTTGTTCGATGTGATTTTTCAAAGTTTACATTTTCACCCTCTTAATAAAAATACCACAATGCACGTCTACTGGATTGTGGGTGTAAATAAGAGTTCTTGGATCCCCTTTAATTATAGCATAGGGTTATGGGGTCACTTTTAGTTCAATTTGAGTATCCAAAGAAAAAAAACAAAAAACAAAAAAAAAACAAAAAAAGTTGAAAAAAAATAAGACCACATAGAGCAATGTTTTGTCCAAATGTGTGGCTTCTGGAACTTGGGGATCGTGACTCCATAGTTGTCTTGCCCAGAGTTAGACTTTATATCTCTATTTGAGAGCATGAAATTGAAAATATGTGTGGCGTCCGACACTTGGGGATCGTGACTCCATAGTTGTCTTGCCCAGAGTTAGTCTTTTCATATCTATTGTGGTTAAAAAAATCATCAAAAAAAAAATAAATTTTTTTTGGATACTCAGATTAAGGTTTAATGTGATTCCCACATAGCGCTTCTATTTTTTCCCCTTGAACAATAAAATGGGCCCCATATCTTTTGTGATGCACAACACTTTATCATGCTTAATTGAAATTGGATGAAATGTCGCGATGAATTTGAACAAAATAATGGGATTGGTCTTGGGATATGATTATGGACCTAGATTGTTTAAAATTATTTTGATGGGTTTCATAATTTATTCTTGGTATGAAATATTTGGGTGAGTAATGTGTATGAAAATATTTTTGGAAAAGGGGATTCTAATTACATATTTGTAATATATTTTTCTCAGGACTAGAAAAAATCAAGTTAGGGGGTGTGATTAGTCACTGAAAGTGGTTAATATTCATTGTTAATATCTTAATATTAGTGTGTTTCAAAGTTCATAAACATCAATTTTAGTCCAATTCAGAAATTGAACTTCATTTCCCATCATTGTGCAATTCATGCTTAAAGTGTCAATTTGGGACCAATCAATAAATTTCATGTGAAAAATACATTGTTCATCATTTTAATTTTATATTTATGTATATGATTCATAACTTTATTTTGAAGATTTTATCTTTTAGGTCCGATGGATGAATCCAAATGTAAATGAATATTTTTGAGGATGAATGCAGAGATTTTCTGGAGAAATCATAATGGGCCCAAGGCCCATCAATCAAATGTGGGGCCCAAAAACCATACCCAATGAAGCTCAAATTTTTACAGTAGAAAGAGGAAAACATGAGGATAATTTTATTCAAATGTTTCCTGAGCTAATTCTGATGTTTTTATGATGATAAAGTGATCTGAAGTTGAGATTTAAATGGCGGGCCCGACATAACTGCACAAAAAGTCATCCCACCATTTAGGCCATAACATTCACACGGCTATGCAAAATTTCCTGAACTTTTTACAGATCATAGAGGACACTGGGAAAAGAATATTTTTCTTCTCTTACCCCTCATGATTTGGCCTCCATAAATTAAAGATTCAAACGTCAAAATGGTGGACGAATCTGGATAGTTTTCCATGTCAACTTGGAAACGTCAATTTCCTTTTGATTATTCACCCTCATTTTAACTCTATTAATTATTGGGGGGTGAATTGATTGTGGGGGGGAGGGGGGTGGAGCTAAGTCTTATAATATTTATATATAAGGAGATGGTGATGAAGTGAATAAGAATCTTATATTTTCCTTTCAATTGTAATTTAGTTCTTTCATTTTGTAATCGTAGCGTCAATTTTTCCCATGTAAGTTTTTCTTTCACGTTTAGCATCTTAATAAAAGTTATTCGTATTCTGTAATTTTTATTTTCCTTTTTTTAACATGTTTATACCACTGAATCTAAGTGTGAATTTATTCACACCCACACTTGTGAATTCATCACACAACGGTGGAGTGTTCATTTTTCAAAATTTTTTCTTCATCAATTTCACTTCTTTAAGTCAAATACCCGCTTCTATTGAAAGAATAACATCAATGGAGGGATAAACTTTTATGGGTTTATCCTAGGGAGTTTCATGGGATGGATTGAATGTTATTTGAGGTTCATAAACTCTTAAATTTTTTCTTCATTTTAAGAGTTCCTTTCTTTGATTTATCTTTTTCTTTGTCTTCACTAAATTTAATGACAACCCATTTTGAGTGATAGTACGATCTAATTACCTGGAGTGCTCATTTAAGTGATCCTATAAGTGAATTGGCGATTAAACCTGAAATTGTGTATGAATTAAATCACAGAATGATATTGAGGAATTATTTTATTTAATGGATACCACTTGAACCGATGAAAATAAAATTAAAGAAAAACAAATACATCCAATCAAGCCTAAGAGACAACCTAGGATCGTCTCATATTAATTAATTGTTTTAATTCAAGTCATTTTGTTTGTTTTGTTCTTTAAATCAAATCACCATTTCTTCAAATCAATCAACACCATAGTTGGCCACTTCATAGCCAATCCCGCATCTAATCATAGTGTCTCAAGTTTTCTTCTTTGGTCGCCTTGATACTCCGTTGGATCAAACCTTTAGAGGATTATCCCTCCATTGATGATATTCTATCAATGAAAGCGGGTAGTAGACTTATGATGGTAGAATTGGAGAAGAAGAAAAATAAATAAAAATCACTCCACCGTTGTGTGAAGAGTTTCACAAAATATTATGTGAATAACCTCACTCCCTAAGGGAACGGTATAAAAATGATATGGAAAATGAAATAAGAAATTATGAAGAATAATATTATGATCTTTTATTAATTAAATGATGGTGAACGAAAAACTTACATGGAGAAATTGACAAAACGATTACAAAATGAAAGCATGACAATACAAATGAAAGAAGAACTTCGATTCCAAAGAAAATATGAGATGATAATTCCCTTCACCACAAAATCCTTATATAGTAATTTTAGGAGCCTTAGGTCCACCCCCAAATAATTAATTTACCCCCCAACAATTAAGAGTGTCAAAAGTAGGGTGAAGAATCAAAAGAAAATTGGCGTTTCGAAGTTGACCTGGAAAACTATCCAGATTCATCCTCTATTTGGACATTCGAATTTTCCATTAAATATGGAAAAATAATCAGCAGTCCTAGAAGACACATATCGTCTTCCATGTTTTCTCTATCAGATGTCAAAATTTCAGGTCATTTGGTGCATCCTTTTGAATGTTATTCCCGAAATGGTGAGAAGAATTAATGGGCGTTCATATCGGTCCCACCACATAAATGTAAACTTCGGATTGATATATCTCCATGAAAACTTAAGAATTAGCTCTGGAAACTGTTGAATAAAATGATCCTCATATATTTATCTTTCTACTGTAAAAAATTGAGCTTCATTGGGCTTGGTTTGTGGGCCCCACTTTTGCTTGATGGGCCTTAGGCCCATTATGCTTTCTCCAGCAAATTTCTGCATTCAGGCGCAACAATATCTATCTTCCCTTGAGATTCATTCGTCGGACCTAGAAGATAAAATGTTCCAAACAATTTGATCAATCATATCCCAAAATATAAAATGCAGAAAATGAATATAATATTGTCCAAAAATAGATGAATGATTGGGCCCAAATTTTCATTTTAAACATGAATTGCATTTAAGATGAGAAATGAAGTTCTATTTATATAATACACTAAAAACAATGTTTATAGACTTTGGAACTATGAATATAAAGATATTGAAAATGAATATTAGCCACTTTTAGTGACTAATCACACCCCCCAACTTGTGTTTTTCTAGTCTCGAGCAAAATATATTACAAATATGAAATTCAAATCCCCTTTTCCTAAAACATTTTAATACACATTGCTCACCCAAATACCTCATACCAAAAAAATTATGAAACCCATCAAAATAATTTAAAACAATCTAGGTCCATAAGCATATCCCAATCCCAATTCCATTCCTTTGTTAAAATTCATCGCCACATTTCATCCAATTTCAATTAAGCATGATAAAGTGTTGTGCATCACAAAAATACATGGGGCCCATTTTATTGTTCAAGGGAAAAAATGGAAGTGCTAGGTGGGAATCACATTAAACCTTAATATGAGTATCAATTTTTTTTAACCACAATAGATATGAAAAGACTAACTCTGAGAAAGACAACTATGGAGTCATGATCCCAAAGTGTCAGATGCCACACATAGTGTCAATTACATGATCTAAAATAGAGATATAAAGCCTAACTCTGGGAATGAAAACTATAGATTCATGATCCCCAAGTGCCGGAAGCCACACATTTGGAAAAAACATTGCTCTATGTGGTCATTATTATTTTTTTTCAAATTTTTTTGTTTGTTTTTTGTTTGTTTTTGTTTGTTTTTTTTGTTTTTTTGGATACACAAATTAAACTAAAAGTGATCCTAGAACACTATGGTATAATGAAAGGGACCCAAGAACTCAAATTTACACCCACGATCTAGTAGACACGCATTGTGGAATTTTTATTAAGAGGATGAAAATATAAACTTTGAAAAATCAGATCGGACAACCGCACTTTCAAAAAACTATGCTCATTAACTTAAACATGCATTAAAATTAGAATCAAGGCATGAATTTTTTTTGATATCCAATTTCCGAGTATTCAATGTGTGTTATCATATTCAAGGTTAATGGAATTTTTCTTTCCATGCATGTTCTTAAAAAAATTAATTTTTCTATTTCATCTCCCCCCAACTTAGAATGACACTGTCCCCAGTGTTTAAGGAAAATAAAATTTAGAAGAGGGGTAGGAGAGGAGTTCAAATAGGAAATTGAAAATGATAAACATGGAATAAATTCACCTAGTTTTTGAAGTTTAAGTTCATGATGCTCCATATTACTCCTTTGATCTCTTAGGGAATGTAGGCACCTCCTTGATTGAACATGTATCACCCAAAATAGTCCCTGAACTATACAAAGAAGAACAAACCAAGCAAAACAAACAACACAAAGATTTATTTAATACCAAGTATCATCATTTTTATTGTTTTTTTTTATTTTTTTATTTTAAAAATCAAACTGATGATACATTGTCTTCTTTATAGTTTCTGGGTAAGGTATTACTCAGGGATCACACCTCATGACATGGATGAATACGGTGCTCCCCTTTCATACCCATCCATACTCATAGAAAAAAGAACAGGTCAACAGTCTATGGTAATTGTTTTAAATTAAAAATAAAAAATAAAAAAATATTATTCACTTTATTGGAAACATGAAAAACCATGGGTTTCCCCCCATACAACACTTAATTTAAAGTCGTTAGCTTGACTTAGAGCCCCAACTTATCCAATTCCAACTTTAAAAATTTTTAGGACCCCATTTTTCTCCACTTCTACATGATTGAGATTAATTATTTTTTTTATAATTTGTGCCATTTGAAAAACCATGTTCAACAATGAGTGTGAAAGTCCAAGGAATTTTGGTAATGGTTGATTGAGTTTCATCTAGAGTCCTTCCTAAGATTTCTAAGGTGATTCCACTTTTTTGGGATTCTTGATGAAAATGGATGATAATTGAATGGTCTAGGTTATCATAAATGGAGGGATTCTTGAGTTGGTAAGGAATTATCATATCATCGAGTTCAGTTTGATTGAATTTTCCTAAATAATAATGAAATTTTGAATCAAAAATTGTTTCTTCTTCAAAAACATTTGAAAGAATTGGTTCCTTTTGAAAAGATGATTCATCCCCAAAATTTTCCATTTGAATTTCATGAGTGGGTATAGACTCAATATTCGTTATATCTCCCAATGGTTCAATGATCGGTGATTCTAAAAAATTGTTATTGGATAAATATTCCAAACACTCAATCCATGAAGACAAATTTTCCCCTTGTGAATCCAAAAAAATAATTTCCTCCTAATTTAAAGACCATTTAACATTTAATTCATCTTCTTTAGTTATACTATATCCAAATGTTAGTTCTTTTTTAAATTCATGAGTGGTTTCTGGGATAAAATATTCTTCTATCGGTGATGAGGGAAGAACATCCTTAGTGGGAATGGGTTCCTCATAAGTCTTAATGATTTGTATTTCTAATCTCAGTGATGAAACTTCTGAATTCATTTTAACCATTTTTTCACACAATTGTTCAAGAATTTTTTTTAGGATTAGGGTTGATAGATGTTTTTACATCATGGACTACCTCATTATTCATATTTTCAATCATTCTTGATAGGTATGGAAATTTATCTTTTAAACATTCATCATTACAAATATCGTTCATGTTATTTGGTATGGGGTATTCATTCAAAGATTGATCAAAGTAATTAAAAAAAAAGTTGGTGATTCCCAATGTGGATGCTGATTGTTTAAAAGATAAATTTCCATACCTATCAAGAATTATTGAAAACATAAATAATGAGAATGTCCTGGATGTAAAAACATCTATCAACTCTAATCCTGAAAAAATTATTGAACAATTGTGTAATAAAATGGAGATAATGAATTCTGAGGTTTCATATTTGAGGTTAGAACTACAAAACTTTAAAACATGTGAAGAACTAAACTTATAAATTGGGAATTCAGAGTTATATAATGAATTGAATTGGTTAAGGAATGTTGAAAGCCAAGCTGAAGAGTGTTTAAATCAGGAGGAGATTGATTTTTTGAATTCAAAAGATAATAACTTGATATCATGGATTGAGTTTCCTGAACATGGATCCATTAGTAAATTTTTAGGACCACCAATCACTGAAACATTGGAAGAAATCCAAAACATTGAGCTCATACCCACTCCTAGAATTAAAATGGACACTTTTTGGGATGAATCATATTTTTATAAGGAACTAATTCTTTCAAAATGTTTTGTAGAAGAAACAAATTTGGATTCAAATTTCCATTTTTTTGGGAAAATTCAATGAAATTGAACTCAACGTTATAATCCTTCCTTCCCTACTCAAGAATCTCTCTATTTATGATAACCAAGACCATTCAATTATCATCAATTTTCATCAAGAATCTCACAAAGTAGGAATGAACCTTGAAATCTTAGGAAATACTCCAGATGAATCTCAATCAACCATTACCAAAATTCCTTAGAAATTAACACTCATTATTAAGCATGAGATTTCACATGGAAAAAATTATAAAAAAACAATCAATATCAATCAAGTTGAAGTGGAGAAAGATGAGTTTATTAAAATGTTGAAAGTTGGTATTGGATAAGTTGGGGGGTCCAAGTCGAGCTAATGACGTTAAACAAAAGCGGTGCATGGGAGGCAACCCATGGTTTTCATGTTTTTAATAATTTTGAATCATTTTTTTCATATAATAAATTACCATATACTGTTGACCTGTTATTCTTTTATGAGTAAGGATGGGTAAGAAAGGGGAGAACTATATTCATCCGTGTCATGTGGCATGATCTCTGAGTAATACCTTACCCAGAAAATTAAAAATAAGACAATGTATCATTATTTTATTTTGTTTTGTTTCATTTTTATGTTTTTATAGGTTAAAAAAATAAAAGGATATGTCGTAAGTCATAAGGAAAATCCATTCACAACCGTTCAAGCCGTTGAGACTCAAATCCAGGATTGAAGGGATACTGTGGCATGAGATTTCATCATCAACCACCATGTGACTTCATTCCATGGTTATCATTTTAAATTTCATCCTTGAAAAACTCTCCCATACCCCCTTCTATGTTTTATTTTAAACACTAGGGACAATGTTAATCTACGTTGGGGGGAGATGAAACAAAAAATGATTTTTTATAAGAACAAGCCTGGAAAAAAAATTCCATTAACCTTGAACATGATAACACACATTGCAAACTCTAAAATTGGATATCAAATAATTGTGTATGCCTTGATTCTGATTTTAATACAAGTTTTAGTTCATGAGAATAGATTTGGGAAAGTGCAGTTGTCTGATGTGATTTTTCAAAGTTTACATTTTCATACTCTTGATAAAAATGCCACAATGCACGTCTACTGGATTGTGGGTGTAAATTTGAGTTCTTGGGTCCCATTCATTATAGCATAGGGTTCTGGGGTCACTTTTTGTTTAATTTGAGTATAAAAAAAACAAAAAACAAAAAAATTGAAAAATAATGACCACATAGAGCAATGTTTTGTCCAAATGCATGGAATTCGGAACTTGGGGATCGTGACCCCATAGTTGTCTTGCCCAAAGTTAGGCTTTATATCTCTATTGTAGAGAATGGAATTGACAATATGTGTGGCGTCCGACACTTGGGGATCGTGACTCCATAGTTTTCTTGCCCAGAGTTAGTCTTTTCATATCTATTTTGGTTAAAAAATAAAAAAAACAAAGAAAAAAAAGGATACTAATCCTAAGGTTTAATGTTATTCCCACCTAGCACTTCCATTTTTTCCCCTTGAACAATAAAATGAGCCCCATATCTTTTGTGATGCACTACAATTTATCATGCTTAATTGAAATTGGATGAAATGTGGCGATGAATTTGAACAAAGAAATGGGATTGGGATTGGGATATGCCTATGGACCTAACTTGTTTTAAATAATTTCGATGGGTTTCACAATTTTTTTGGTATGAGGTCTTTGGGTGAGCAATGTGTATTAAAATGTTTTTGGAAAAAGGGATTTTAATTTCATATTTGTAATATATTTTGCTCGGGACTAGAAAAAATCAAGTTGGGGGTTGTGATTAGTCACTAAAAGTGGCTAATATTCATTGTTAATATCTTTATATTCATTGTTACAAATTCCATAAACATTGTTTTTAGTGCATTATACAAATAGAACTTCATTTCTAATCTTAAATACAATTCATTTTTAAAATGAAAATTTGGGACCAATAATTCATCTATTTTTGGAAAGCATTATATTCATTTTATGAATTTGATATTTTGGGATATGATTTATCACTTTGTTTGGAACATTTTATGTTTTAGGTCAGATGGATTAATCCCAAAGGAAGATGGAGATTTTTGCACCTGAATGCAGAAAGTTGCTGGAGAAAGCATAATGGGCCTAAGGCCCATCAAACAAATGTGGGGCCCATAAACCAAGCCCAATGAATCTCAAATTTTTACAGTATTATGATAAAAATATAAGGATCATTTTATTCAACTGTGGTCAGAGCTAATTCATAAGATTTCAATGAGATACAAGGGGATGAAGTTTAGAATTAAAATGGTGGGCCATAGCAGAATGCTCATAAAAACAACCCACCATATTGAACATAACTCCAAAAATGGATAAACCAAATCACCTGAAATTTTTAGAACTTCTAGAAAACACATAGATGGAGATATTTACTATTTATGACACCTTCAGGTTTTTCCGTAGGGAGTTTCAAACGCACACGTCAAAATGGATGATGAATCTGGCTGGTTTTGTGGTCAACTTTGTAACATTAATTTCCTTTTGATTCTTCACCCTCCTTTTGACTCTCTTAATTGTTGAGGGGGGGGGGGGGTGAATTTTTTTTGGGGGTTGACCTAAGGCTCATAATATGCCTAATTAAGGAGATGGTGGTAAAGGGAATAATAATCTAACATTTTTCTTTGAATCCAAGTTTTTTCTTTCGTCCATTGTATTTCTTTCAATTGTAATTTCCTGCTTTCATTTTGTAATGACATCGTCAATTTCCCTAATGTAAGTTTTTCTTTCACATTTAGTATTTTAATAGAATTTATTCTTCTTCATTACTTATTATTTTATTTTTCTTCACACATTGATATCGTTGAATCAAGGTGTGAATTTATTCACACCAGCACTTGTGAATTCAATCACACAACGGTGGAGTGTCTGTTCTTTTAATAATTTTCTTCTTCTTCAATTACACCCCCATAAGTCTACATCTCACTTCCATTGGTAGAATAGCATAAATGGAGGGCTAACCTCTTAAGGGTTGATCCAAGGGAGTAGCAAGGTCAGGGATTGGATGTTATTTCATATTCCTAATATTTAAATCTATTCATTATTTTAGGATTTCCATTTGATGAGTTACATTTTTTCTCATCTTTGCCAACTTTAACGATGACACATTTTGAGTGATAGTATGATCTATTTCCTTTGAGTGCTCATTAAAGTGATCCTCAAAGTTAATTGGTGATTGGACTTGGAATTGTGTAGGGATTAAATTGGTGAATGATTTGGGAGAATTATTTTGTTGTTTGGATACATCTTCAATTAATGACAAGAAATTTTTAAGAAAAGAAATTTATCCAATCCACCCCAAATGAAACCCTAAGATCAACCCATCATCAATAATTGTTTTGTTCACATCATTCTCCTTATATATTATTTAAATTATATCATTAGTTCTACAATTAAAATCTACCTCAAAGTTGGCCACTTCATAGCCAATCCATCAAAAAATTTGTGTGTCTCAAGGTTTCTTCTTCGGTCCCTGTGGATTTGATCCCTACTTGTACTTCAACGACCGCTTTTACAGGTAGGGTAAATTTGGGCGCAACCACTTGGTTACGTAAGCCATGTTTGTTATGAATAGGATATATTTTATTTATATATATAATGATATTATGTAATTATTTTTAACCATCAAATGTAAATTAGTCTTGAATGGATATGATGAGGAATAAATCTCATCACGTTCCTGGAGATGGTAATCCATACGTACGCACGAACGCTACTTCCATTTCATTTGTCATTTTAAAAGGTATCAAAATAAAATGATACCTAAGTATATTATTATTAAAATATAATATAATATCTTATATGTGTTACTTATGTTCATTAACACCATCCTTTAAACATTTAATGTATGATATAAACGAGTCATATCACTTTGAGGGGGCGGTAGTCCGCACTTCCTCAAATGAAATTATCATATATATATACAACATGAAACGAATATTGGTATGATATAAAATTGAATTACAGAAGATTATATATAAAATAAATATCATAAATATCATATTTAATTACAGTTCCATCATAATGGCCACCATGAGAGGTGGTAGGAGATAATTGAACAATCATCCTTTTGTGAGGTGTTTGGCTGCCATCCACAGAATCATTACATTCTTCACCCATTAGATGGAGGTGTATGTACGTTTAGTTAGAATACTTCTCATAAAAACATCCTATTATTTTTAGGATACTGATTTTTTTACAAAAGAAAAAAATAAAAAGAGTTTAGGGGTTGGAGAAGTAAAATAAAAGAAAATAAGTTAAGATAAATCATTACCTTTAATTTGGGTAACTCTATTTGGTTTGAACCAAAAAACTCTTGAAGTGTCTTCTTGCATAAGGTAAGGATTCTAGGAGGAGTATAGGGATGTAGGGAGATTAATTTGGAAGAGTTTGGATGAGCCAAGGGGCTTGAGAGGTGTGTGGAATTGGTTAGAGGTGATGAAGTTTTATAAAGGGGGAGGAGGGGCTCTTTAGTAAAGATTGAAAATATTAATTTATTATATAATAATATTCAGTTTCTAAGGGTCCAAAACACACTAAAGTATAGGATAAGATGACTCATATTTGAAATAAATCATACAATAAGAATTGGACATGTTTTGGATAATATTTTAATCATTATAATCTTATTTATTTCAATCATTTATTAATGAGGTAAACACTGCATCATTATTGTGTCATAAATAATTTAATTTATATGATGTCTAAAAATTATAAAACAAATATCATGATGTAGTAAATATATTTAGCTTTCCAATGAATATTTATAGTCGAAAATATAACTTATATAACCCTATGTAAAAATTAATTTACTAAAAGATATTTGTTTATGTCATTTTTCCTTCACTTTAAATTAATTAATCTAAAGTGTCATTATCAATCATAAGTGGCTCCATGGGGTCCCAAAATCTTCCCAAGGATTACCATGGTTGGATATTTATTATCCAATATGATTAGGGCACATTTAAGTGTACTTTTTTATTATTATAATATTATTTTGTTACCCTTATTTACCTGATTTACCCTTTAACCACGGTAAATAAAATATTTACCGAAGTAATTATTTATAATGTGTAAAAATAAAAGTTACCTATTTACACAATTTGGAAATCTTGATTCAAAATATGGAATCCATTTTTCTAAATTCAAAACACATAAGTGGCAGAAATTATTTTAAAATTAATTCACGCTGTCAAAACAAAAAGCTTTTTTTTATGAAATAATAACTATCAAAATATTGACACTTGTTTATGTCCAGTTTAAATGTGAAATTACATCCAATGAACAATATTGGATTAAATGATAAAAATATAATCTAATTATACTTTAAAACCCCTAATTATTATAATTTATCACTATAATTTATTTTGATTAGAAAAGTTGTTTTTAATTTAAATTTAGTATTTTTCACTATTCATAAAAAACTGATTGTTTTCAGAAAAATACCAAAAATTCATCCTAAGATAATTTTGAGATTCCGAATCCAAAAAATGATGTCCAAGTTTAATAATAAAATTTATAAAATTTCAAAAAGTGTGTATTAATATTCATAATGGATACTTTGATTGGTCGTAGTGTGTTAGAATCTCGAAGTTGCGTACAATGCAAGCTATTGCATTATTCAAAGAGAAGTGTACCGTGGAAGCTTGGGGTGTTAGATTCTCCCCTCCTTCAAATAATTTCATCCTCAAAATTTCTAGAGTATTACTGCATAAAAATACTCGGGTGGTTCTTCATCATAAGTTCCTAGGTTTCCACGTTGCCTCTTCCATCTTATGGTTTCTCCATAGAACTTTTACCAGATGAGTCGTCCGGTTTCTCAACACTTGTTCTCAGGTATCAAGAATCCTGACAGGATCTTCTCAATAAGAAGGATCAAGTTTCAGTTCTAATTCCTCATTGGTGAGTACATGCGTTGGGTCAGGCATGTATTTTCTCAACAGTGATACGTGGAATACATCATGAACTTTGGAGAGACTTGGATGCATTTCCAAATGGTATGCTACATCCCCAATTCGTTATATAATTTCTAAAGGTCCGATATACCTGGGACTTAATTTACCCTTCTTACCGAAACATATAACTCCCTTCCATGGAGATACCTTCAAGAAAACATGATCACCGACTTGAAATTCCAAATCCTTCCTTCGATTATCGACATAGCTGTTCTGCCTAATTTGAGCTGATTTGATGTGGGTTTAGATTACCTTCACCTTTTCCATCGTTTCCTCAACAATTTCCGTGCCTACAAGTTTTCTTTCACCAACATCATCCCAACAGGTTGGTGTGCGAAATCTCTTTCCATATAACGCTTCATATGGTGCCATCTGAATACTTTAATGGAAGCTATTGTTATAGGAAAATTATACCAGAGATAAATATTGATCCCACATACATTTACAGTCAAGTGAGAAGGATCTCAACATGTCTTATATGGTTTGAATAGTTCGTTCTTATTTTCCATCTATTTGAGGGTGGTAGGCAGTGCTCAAATGAAGTTCAGTATCCAAGGCCTTTTGAAGACTTTTCCAGAATCTTGATGTGAAAAGGGGATCACGATCAGAAACAATCGATAGGGGTACACCATGGAGTCTTAAAACTTCATTAATATACAATGTTGATAAATGTTCAAGTGGTAAATATTTTCTTATAGCAAGAAAATGTGCTGACTTGGTAAGACGATCAATAATAACCCATATTGCATCATTCCTTCTAGGAGTCTTTGGTATTCCCATGAAAAAGTCCATCGTAATATTATCACATTTACAATCAGGTATGGGAAAAGCTTTCATGAATTCTCTAGGCTGTTGCCTTCCATCTTTCACTTGTTGACAAACCATACATCTTGACACAAAATCAGCAATCTCCCTCTTCATGTTGTCCCACCAAAAATGTTCCTTCAAATCTCTATATATCTTAGTGCTACCAGGGTGTATAGAGAAATTGGAACTATGAGCATCATCCAAAAATTATCTTTTTAGATCAGGTATATCAGGAACACAAAGTATCTTCCAAAATTTCAAAATTCCATCATCATACACAAAATCCCTCAATCTCCCATTATTCACAGCTTTAATCTTCTTTTGAAACTCTTCATCATCGGTCTGAGAATAATTTATCTTTTCTAGTAAAGATGGTTTGGAAACCATTTGGAAAAGAATTGATGTTTCACCTTCCATGTTTATTCCTATATTCATCTTCACTAGATCCATGAAAATAGGATCCCTTTCAATTATCATATTGTTCAAAACTCCATGATCCTTTCTGCTCAAAGCATCTGACACCTTATTTTCCTTCCCCAGGTGGTAGTGTATAGTGAAATCATAATCCTTGAGTAATTCAAGCCATCTTCTTTTCCACATGTTGAGTTCTTTACGTGAGAATATACTTCAAAATCTTGTGATCAGTATAAATCTCAAATTTTTCACCATAGAGATAGTGTCTCCAAATCTTCAAAGCAAATATTACAGCTGCTAACTCAAGATCATGAGTAGGATAGTTTTGATCATGAGTTTTTAGCTGTCTTGATGCATAGGCAATAACCCTATCATTCTGCATAAGGACAAAACCAAGTCCTTTCTTTGAAGCATCACTATAAATAACAAATCCATCATTCACTGATGGCAGAGTTAAGATAGGAGCATTGAATAATCTTCTCTTCAGTTCTCCGAAACATTTTTCACACTCTTTTGTCCAAATAAATTTAACCCCTTTACGTGTGAGCTTTGTTAATGGGTTAGCCAATCAGGCAAAATTCTGGAAAAAACGTCGATAATAACCTGCATAACCAATAAAACTACATACCTTAGTTATACTCATCGGTGATGGCCATTATTAGATTTATCTTGTCTTAGAAGGATCAACGGAGATTCTATCCTTAGAGAAAATATGGCCAAGAAAAGAAATCTCCTGAGGCCAGAATTCACACTCGCTAAACTTCCCATATAATTCATTTCTTCTTAGAGTCTTTAGAATAATGCACAAGTGATTTTCATGATCTTCGTAGATTTTGGAGTATACTAAGATATCATCAATAAATACCACTATAATGTCATCAATATATTCCTTGAAAAATATGTTCATTAGATCCATGAAAACATAGGGTGAATTATTCAGTCCAAAAGGCATTACTGTAAACTTGTAATGCCCGTATCTGGTTAGAAATGCTATCCAGATCGAAGGTCAATCTTTGAAAAGTATTGTGCTCCATGAAGTTGGTCGAATAAATTATCAATGCAAGGTAGGGGATACTTTTTCTATATTGTTATAGCATTGATCTCCATGTAGTAAATGCACAACCTCCCAGATCCATCTTTCTTCTTAACAAAAATAACAGGGGCTCCCCATGGAGAAACACTAGGGAAAAAAATCCCTTATTACTCAATTCCTCTAGTTGTTTCTTTAGTTCCACTAATTCCACAGTGTCCATTCTATAAGGGGTCTTTGATATAGGCCTTGAACCAAGAATTAAGTCAATGGAAAACTCAATTTCTTGTTCTGGAGGATGTCCAGTTAAATCCTATGGAAACACATCAACATATTCTTGAAAAATAGGTACATCCACTATTTGAACATTCCTTTACTCACCCACAGTTATGTTATTCTCTTCCTCACCAATAATTGAATTTAGTTGAGCTATTAGGGGTGGATCTAGATAATAATTAGGTGGTAACGTTTCTACTCTAAAGATAAAGTACTACTTATCATCATCACAAATTATAACCTCCTTCTTCTTGCAATAAATTTTTTCATCATGGTCCGAAAGCCAATCCATACCAATGATTATATCAAATTTCATCATGGGTATGATGATGAGATCAACAGATAAATAAATTTTATGTGCCTTAATGGGAACTGATTCACAAAACTTTGTTGCAATGATACTTCCCTTAAGAGTTTTGACTGGAAACTCCCTTGTTAAATCAAATTGGAAATATATAATTTTCTTAGAAAACTGGGAAGATATAAAACAATGCGATGATCCAGAATCAAATAAAGCATTGGATAAACATGAGGAAACCATTAAATTACCTGCCACCACGTCTTTTGGAGCTTCAAACTTAGTATTAGTGATTGCATTATCTTGGCCTTGATCCCTTGGACTTTTTTGAGGTAAATTTCTCTGACGTTTAGGACATTCATTTGCATAATGTCCCATCTCCATACAATTTTAGCATTGAAAATTGGTAGCATCTTTCTTTCCCTTACAATCACCAGCAAGATGGACTTTCTATCCACATTTGTAGAATACTCCTTTTCCTTTTAGACAGGCACCAGGGTTCTTCCAACCACAATTATCACATGGTGTAAATTTAACTCTTCCCTTCTTCCCTGTTTCCTTATTTTCTTTCCCAGAGTATTCAGAAGTTCTTTTCTTCTCTTGCTTTGCTTTAAAGTAGTAAGACTAAGAGAATTATTTTTCCATCTTGACAGCACATGAGACAATGTCTTCATATGATGAGAAGGATTGTGAGACCAATTCTCGACGGAGAAATGGTTTGAACCCATCAAAGAATCGATCAATATTACTTCTTGGGTTATGTATACAATCTGCAACATGACTTGCTAACCTTGTAAAATTAGCCTCATTCTTTGCAACATTCTCATCCTCCTTTAGCCTTAGACTGAGAAATTGTCTTTCAATATCCGCTTGATGGTCATAAGGAAATTATTTTTCAAACAAATTTCTTTAAACTCCCTCTATTTAATACTTGATAATTCTTCATCTTCCTTTGTATTTTTTATCAATGACCACCATTGATCGGCATCTCTAGTGAGGCGATAAATTGCCATGACAACGTTTTCCCTTTCACTACTCCCCAAAGCCTGAAATATTTTTTCTAGGGAATTTATCCATTGTTCAGATACCAATGGATTTGTACTCCAATTGAATTTTGGTGGTTTTTTCCTCATGAAGAGATCTAACATTGACCCTCCACATTGTGGATTAGGGTTCTCCATACGGGTAAGGTTATTATTTCTAACCTAAGTGAGTTTTCCCAGTATTGTGATAAGCTGATCAGCACTAGTTGTATCACCAGCTCCACTATAATTATCTTGATCAGGAGGGAAATCCCTAGATGGAGTTCATACATTGATACGGTTTCCATTCCTTCCACTAGGAACCATTTCTAAACAATGGAATAAACTAGATTTGTTTTATAATCGAAATACATAATTCCATACTTGTAAAACACTTAACAAAACTTGAACAGTTTATGGATATAATCCATAATAATGTTTTCTTTGAGGAAGTACATACTCATAAACCCTTCATAATGGTTTTTAAATAAAATGATAATTATCCTAAGAATATCCCCTGAGAGTGTCGTAACCAAGAGTGCAACAAGTCCCATTGTCGTGCACCAGTTCCCGTTTAAGTCTAGCTCAAAGTGGTGTTTTCGGGTGTTACCCCTAGGTACATATGTGCTAGAGCCTCCTCTACCTGATCGTATCCAGACATGGATGTGTTTCTCAGAAAACTCACAAAATCTCTAAAATACCAAAATTCTATGAATTTATTCTATACTAATCCTCAAATTCTATCTTATGGCTATGTGCTCTAATCATATTTTACCTAAATCTAGCTTCCAAGGTTTATTACTAAACTTTCTCTAATACCAAATGTAACACCCCGACCCCAGTTACCCAGAGTCGGTGCATTATGACATAACATTGGAATGATCACAAGGAAATCATGTCTCGAAAGACTGATAAGTTTAGTAATATTGGAAACAAGATTCACACATAAGTTCAACTATAAAGCTGGAAAAGAAATACAACACTAAATTATTCCATTAGAATATCCAGTCCTTCTTGATTATGCCTATAAGTCACTCATAACTAACTTCTTCATATACTAGGAAAATGAAACATATGAAAGGGGTGAGCTCAAACGCTCAGTAAGGGTAAACAATATAGTGGAAGATAACATAAACATTAGGCATGAAGAATAATTGAAAACACATGCCTTTAAAAATAATAAACATGAACACTTTTATTGCAGGAATATGAGATGAGTAAATAATGCCACAATAAAACATAATCATGGGTATTCTACGAGTTTAATGACCACATGAACCATCGATTATTATTTTCATAATGAGGGAATGTATAATTTCCAAAATTTTGAAACTTTTTGTCATTGCCTCGGCCAAGACGTCTAAAAATGATTTAGGCCTCGGCCAAAACCATATATCAAAATTGGGAAAGGCATCGGCCAATTTCACGTCTAGTTGTCTCATGATACCTACCGATGCATCAAGGAGATATAGTGGGCTCCACCCGTCACATACTAAGTCCAATACATTCCTCATATGAAAAGGTTGAAATATAACACAAACATTCGTATTAAAACTAGAATACAAAATGTCAATACTTTAACCATAAACCATGAATGGTATAAAAATAACACATCCACATTCAAACATATCACAAAACCTTCAATATAATATGGAATATTTGTATCATAATAAATCATCTTTAAATAAGTATAAAATCCATCAAAGGATTTTGACATGGATGAAATCAAAACTACTTGAGAGATATATCTATTTATTTTTTTGAAATCATTTAAAGTCACATAATTATAAAAGAAAACATTTATTTTTAAAGTATACTTATAATCTTTTAAGGGAAGCTTCGACAATGTTATAACGGTGGAAAATAGCTGCACCTGTCGTATAAGTTAAAAAAAGATATTCTTACTTTAATTTTGTAAAAAATGTTAAAAGGACCTTGTTTGGAAATCGACAGAAAGATTCATTTATAAACTTCTTATAAAAAGTCAAACAAGGGAATAAATGACTTTAACCCATTGTCTAAAAATGTTTTGAAATACATTTTTATGAAAACACGAATGTGGATGATAAAGTGGTCCCAGTAGATACTTACGTAAAAACAACCTCGGATAATAAAGTGATTGTGAATTAACCCTTACCTTTTACTTTTCATCGATCAAGGGTAAGTTAACCTCTTGTATAATAGTTAAATAATAGTTATTAAATTATACAAGAACCATATACATAAATATTATATCATATATGATCTTCTAATGTTGCCTTTTAGTATTATCGTCGTTTCGGTGTTAACTGATTCGTTCTCCTTTATATGCTTGGTTACATAAGCCATGTTTGTTATGAATAGGATATATTTGATTTATATATAGAATGATATTATGTTATTATTTTTAACCATCAAATGAAAATTATTCTTGAATGGATACGATGGGGAATGAATCTCATCGCGTTCGTGGAGACAGTAATCCGTACGTACGGACGAACACTACTTCCATTTCATTTTTCATTTTAAAAGGTATAAAAACCAAATGATACATAGGTATATTATTATTATAGTATAATATAATATCTTTTATGTGTTAATTATTTTCATTAACACCATACTTTATACGTTCCATGTATGATATGAACGAGTCATATCACTTTGAGGGGGCGGTAGTCCGCACTTCCTCAAATGAAATTATCGTATATATATACAACATGAAATGAATAATGGTATGATAAAAAATGGAATCACAGAAGCTTATATATAAAATCAATATCATAAATATCATATTTAATTAAAGTGCCATCATAATTTCCACCTTGAGAGGTGGTAGGAGATAATTGAACAATCATCATTTCGTGAGGCGTTTGGTTTCCATCCACAGAAATATTATGTTATTCACCCATTAGATGGAAGTGTGTGTAAGAGTAGTTATAATTATTATCATTAAAATATCCTAGTATATTGAGGATACTAGTGTTTTTACAAAATAAAAGAATAAAAAGAGTTTAGGGGTTGGAGAAGTAAAATAAAATAAAAGAAGTTAAGATTAATCGTTAGCTTCAATTTGGGAAACTCTCTTTGGTTTGAACCAAAAGGACTCTTGTAGTGCCTTATACATAAGGTAAGGCTTCTAAAAGTAGTATAGGGATGTATGGAGATTAATTGGGAAGAGGTTGGATGAGAAAAGGGGCTTGAGTTGTGTGTGTAATTGGTTAGAGGTGAAGGCTTTTTATAAGGGGGAGGAGGGGCTCTTTAGGAAAGATTGAAAATATTATTTTATTATATAATTATATTCGGTTTCTAAAGGTCCAAAACAAATTAAAGTCTAATATAAGATGACTTATATTCGAAATAAATCATCCAATAAAAATTGGACATGTTTTGGATAATATTTTATTCATTATAATCTTATTTATTTAAATCATTTATTAATGAGGTAAACACTGCATCATTATTATGCCATAAATAATTTAATTCATTTGATGTCTAAAAATTATAAAAAAATTATCATGATTTGGGAAATCATTTTAGATTTATAATGAATATTTATAGTCAACGATATAACTTATATAACCCTATGTAAAAATTAATTTACTAAAAGATATTTGTTTTTGTCATTTTTGCCTTTACTTTAAATTAATTAATCTAAAGTGTCATTATCCCTCATAAGTGGCTCCATGGGGTCCCAAAATCTACCCAAGGATTCCAATGGTCGGATAAGTATCAAAAAATAGGATTAGAGAATGTTTAAGGGTAATTTTATATTATTATAATATTATTTTATTACCCTTATTTACCTGATTTACCCTTTAACCACGATAAATAAAATATTTACCGAAGTAATTATTCATAATGTATAAAAATAAAAGTTAACTATTTAAAAAATTTGGAAATCATGATTCCAAATATGGAATCCATTTTTATAAATTCAAAACATAGAGGTGTCATAAATTAATTTAAAATTAATTCCCGCTGTCAAAACAAAAAGTGTGTTTTTATGAAATAATAACAATCAAAAGATTGACACTTGTTTATGTTCAGTTTAAATGTGAAATTACATCCAATGAAAAAAATTGGATTAAATGGTAAAAATATAATCTAATTATAATTTAAAACCACTCATTAGTATAATTTATCACTATAATTTATTTTGATTAGAAAAGTTGTTTTTAATTAAAATTTAGTATTTTTCACTATGCATCAAAAACTGAATGTTTTCAGAAAAATAACAAAAAATCATCCTAAGCTAATTTTGATATTCCAAATCGAAAATTTATGTACAAGTTTAATAATAAAATGTATAAAATTTCAAAAATTAGGCACTACTATTCATAACGGTTACTTTGATTGGTCACGGTGTGTTAGAATCTTGAAGTTGCGTATAATGAAAGCTATTGCATTATTCAAAGAGAAAAATACCATGGAAGCTTGCAATGTTACACTAAATATGGATTCAGTGGAGTTAATTAATTATGGATTTCAGATGATGAACATCATAGAGATCATACATATGTTCTGCTCAACTATGAAGAAATAACACAATTTTTATTGTGATTTCTCTTATCACTAATTCTATAATATTTAATACAGTAAATTATAATTATTTTATTTTTAGGTTATATGACAATCATATCCAGAAATATCTTCCACAAATTATAGTAAATTCTCTTGAATAACATTTGAAAAATAATTTTTCCCACTAGTTTCAAAAATTGGTAACATAATTTATTTATTTTTTAACATATAAATTCAACTTATTACTTGTTATATTGATAATTATTTTAAAAATTTTAAGGTATATCAACATGCTAATAAAATAGATGATTGATTATGTCTATTGTGTAACCGATGATCCAAAATCGTTAAATTTTATAATTCATATGTGGTGAATGGTTTTCGATTTTATACACATGCATATGAGGAATCAAAAAAAAAAAAGAACAGTGGTGTTTTCTTGAGAGGATCCCATCATAGAGAAATTGAAGTTGAATTTTGTGGTATACTAGAAGAAATTATTGATCTATGTTATATGAGACATTATTATATAATGATGTTTAAATGTTAGTGGTTGGACCATGAGGGAGGCCTTTTCATTCATCCGAGCCAGGGAATTGTTGATATTAAATTTAAAATCCTTCTTGTAGTAAATAAACCATTTTTTTGGCTAATCCGGGGCACAAAATTTATTATGAAAATAAACAAGCTACTTCAAGAGAGTTGGGTGATTTTTAAGGATAATAAAAAATAAATCTTAAGAAAATTTGTTTACTCAAATTGAATGTGGTTCTGCTGAAGTGAAAGAAATTGAATTTTTTTAAGAGACTACTCCAAATCCATGTTTTTCACAAAGATACATGAATATCGATGATGACACCCCACAGTTTAGGGTTGATGGTGACATTGATGTTACTGAAGAAAAAAAATGAATTTAAAATGATTAGAGATGATGAAACTGAAACTCATATGGAAAATGATGTTGTTGAGGAGGTCTATAAAGATATTGACATTGTTAGATATAAAGATGAGGATACAAATGAAGGATGAAATAGTTAAATTCTAGTTATAATCATATAAAATATAAATCTATATATAATAGTTTTTTTCAAATGTTTTCTAACAACAATCATTTCATGTTTCATATGGACTCAGATCTATTTCATCGGTTGTAGGATGTTGATTTACCTGATGACGAGCAGGATGTTGGATAATCTGACCCTCAGACTGTAGGTGGTTTAGAGAGGACTCGAAGGGGGCTTGGTCTTGCATGATCGATGATTCTTGACCCTATCCCTAGCAATTTCTACATATTGGATTCAATCCATGCATGAAGAGATATGCTTACACGTTTATTTTAGTTAGTTTTCAGTAATTATCATTGATTTATTTATATACAATTTTTTTGATTATTTGTTCATTTTTATCATAAATTTACAAATATAGTTATTGTATAGAGGAGTTCTATATTGCAAAATTATTTTTCTGAGGCATGGGTTACATGGGATTAGATTCCCATAGATGTTCAACTCTGCATGTTAAATCACTGGCTGGTGTATAAATAAATAATATTTATTTTGAAATTTATTTAATTAATAACATGTTATTATTAATTGTTTGTAGGGTTTATGGTATCCCATCAATGAGAGAATACATGAATATATCTATAAGGCATGAGAGGGTTATATGTTTGATCATTGCCATCAGTTTTTGCACAATTTTAGGAGGACTACGATGAGGAAAGAAGGAGTAACAAATCTTGATCAGTCTTACTATACCCGCCGACCTGATTATATTTCATCTCATGTTTGGGATGGATTATGTTCAAACTGGATGGGTGGTTGTGTTTAGAGGATATCATTAGTAGGTCGATAGAAATGGGGGATACAGGAGGTGACACATCGAGCTGGTATTTGTACATTCAGTATGGAAATGGAATATATGGTAAGAACCTTTTTTAAATTAATGTATATGTCATTAAATGTTAATTTTTTTATTTTATATTCACATAGGTAGTCTAATAGCCCGATATTACGAAGTTCAAAATTTATAAGAGGATGTACATCGATCCTGTCACTAGATAAATTAGAGGTGATCACCGACATTGGATTATGGTTAGTATAATTTCCTTTTGAATTTTAAAATTAACTGAAAATAATATTTTAACTATTTTAATTTTAAATTTCAATTGAAGGAGTCATATAAGGCTGAAAAAATTAGATGTAGAATGAGAGTTGGGATGAGACTAATGATCAAACCAGTGCAAAAAGATCTGATGAGGCAACATGGATGTAGGTGACCCAGTATGCCTTCGGGAAAGATCGAGTTGTTGGTCTCATCTCTCAATTGACTCTTGGGAGTTATCATGGTACCATTACGATATCAATGTGCGGTTAGAGAGGAGCTCATAAAGATTCATCATTATCTACTACACAGTATCAAGAGTAGCTACGATCTCATGGTGAGATTATAAAGAGTATGCATAGGGAGCATGAAGAG
This sequence comes from Viscum album, assembly GCA_963277665.1. Classification (NCBI taxonomy): domain Eukaryota; kingdom Viridiplantae; phylum Streptophyta; class Magnoliopsida; order Santalales; family Viscaceae; genus Viscum; species Viscum album. The sequence goes on from OY728155.1 coordinate 2,013,004,824, forward strand.
CTCCATCGATAGAAGTAACAGTAGTAAGAGGAGAAATGCTAGTGGTAGTAGTATCATCACGAGGAGATGTTGGAGTACATGTGATGTATGGATCATGGTTTGGGGATAGAGTTCCCTCCAAACTCTTTTCCACCTCCTCCACCTCCTCAAAATGACCCTCCCCCTCAGTGATGTATTGAATTTTTATGATAAAACATTTGACTATAATTTTTTTTGTAATATTATACATTTATATTTCTATATATTATTTTTTATATTGTTGTGAATATCATATTTTTTAATATATTATTATTTATTTAAATTTTTATTATTTTATTACCTTATTATTTATAAAATTGTTTTATTATTTTATTAAAATTATTATTATTATTTGTAATTTTTCAAATATTGAGATTTTTATTTTTTTATAATTTATTATTATTATTATTAATTTAATTAATATTAATATTATTATTATTATTATATTATTATTATTACTATTATTTTTAAATATTATTTCATTAATATTATTTTATTATTATTTATAATATTATTTTATTCAATTTTATTAATAATAATATTTTTTATTTTTTTAAATTATTTGGGATGGGCCCGTCACCGATAGTATATGTGGTGGGCCCATAAAAAAAGTGTTTTTGACAAAAATCCAAGAAACTATTTGCGATGGTCCCATCGTAAATAGAATTCATGACAAGCCTGTCCCAAAAGGGGTTTGAAAAAAAATTAAAAAAACTATTTGCGATGCCATTTTCTACAATGTGTTATTTATAACGGGATCCCGTTGCAAATAACCCGTCAGAACAAACTCAATTTTCAGTAGTGTAAGTTTCCTTGGCCATGACATCATTGAAATAAGAGTTTATGGTGATCTTGAAAATATAATTATTATATCTAGGAAACCAATAAGGAATGTTTTTGAGATACATAGTTTCCACTACTTAGAGGAATATTATCGATGTAATGTTCATGATTTTTCATGAATTTTCTCAATAATGGAATCATTGACAAGGATAAGCATTACTTTACAATGGGAATATAAGTACCACAAATATTTTCAGAAGAATATGGTTATATCTGTATCATCACTAATAATTATGTTTACCAAATCAGTATAAGGCTATGTTGTCTATTATTTTTCATCTAGTTGAGGGTTGGGATTTTATATACTGTAGGGTGATCATAATATTTCTTATGTATTGAGAAAGTTATGAGTTTATGGGAAGAATTACCCAACACATTATTTGGAGTTAAGATCTGTAGTTAATGAATTGAAGACGTGGTTCTAATAACTTATTTATTGATAAAAAATGGTTATTATAGACCAAAAGTTCTTGAAAATAATTTTCTAACAAATGGATTTGAATATAAGGGAATGTAGATGGATATAGTATCATTACAAGATTTAAATTGAATTCATTTATACATCAGGTAAAGGGAATAACATAGCTGTGCATTAATTAGGATGTCATATAATTAGTTTTCTATAATGGTTTTAGATCAATTTCATATAATACATTCTATATAAGATGTACATATAAATTTTTATGAGTAAGGTGATACTGTGGTTTTATTTACAATTTCTTTTGTTTTGGATTTTGTTTATTTGGTTAAAGATTTCCAGATATCAAATCCTAAATGTATAACCATGAGGAAAAATCTCAATGTCGGGGACACCATTTAGAGATGAATTATAGATGGTAGATTTGTGTTGTGATTTAGAGATCATATTGTGCTTCCATTAACTTACAAGGAATAACTCCTTTTTTTCTTACCTCTATTCCCGATGGGATCTCCACCCCAATATTAAGAATATGTATAAAGAACTAAGACCACAAGTTTTTTGGGATGACATGAAGAGGAATGTCTTAGATTATTTATTCAGATACCTCATATATCACCATGTTAAGGTAGTGTACCAATGAAAATCTAGTATGTTGTATTCTTTATCCATTTTCATATATATTGGGAGGAAACAAATATTTTTTTCCATTGGTCTATTAAAATTTTTCCAGAAACACGAATCCATTTTGGTAATTATGGATCAACTCACTATGCTATCTCACTTCATCCATATTCATGAATCCAATATAGTTGAAGACTTATCAAAACACTACCTTTGGGAATTTGTAAAGATGCATGGTTTTCTAGTTTCAATTATTTCTGATCGAGTACATATGTTTACATCTCGATTTTGGAAGTCCAATGACAAATACATTGGATCCTTGTTGAAAATGACCACAAATTTCCATTCTCCAATGGTTTTACAGTTAGAATAGATCATCCAAATAGTGTAATAAATTCATAGAACATTTGGGATGGATATCAGTGCCTCATGGGAGGATCATCATTTGTTAGTAGAGTTATCATACATTAAGGGTTATCCCACCACTATACATATAGGTCCTTGTGAATCCTTTCATGTATATCCATTTCCTTCTCAACTTTGTTTGGTGGAAACATGTGAGACTTCACTTTTTATACCTATCCTTTTGAAAGAGGAAACATATATGATTAAATTGATTATAAAGAGAATGTATATTTACTAGAGTCATTAAGAATCATTTTTGAATCATCATTGATGATCGCTATTGTTTAATGTGATTGATCATGTTTACTTGAGAATCACTCCAGGTATATGGAATCATTGTTTTAGTAAGAAATAGAAGTGGTATAATTATTACTTTTCCCATTTTGATATAATTTAATACAAATATTGTGTTCCTTATTAGTTAAATTTACCTCAAAGGTTATTTATAATGAATAATTTTTTTATGTACCCTAGTTGAAGAAGTTACAGCATAATCCTGACCATGTGATTAGATGGGAACATATTGATCTTTAATCAGACACTATAATGAATGTTTTTTTTGATATGAACTACATATTTTTGAGAAAAACTTTTTGCAGGAAAACCATTACATTGGTATGGTTTTTTTGGTAGAATTTTCAAATCCATTAAGAAAAATTTGAATGCGAATAGTAAGTGTTTGATTTGTGGCCCAAAATATTCCAAAACAATATAGGTATCCCACTTTTTGATCACCAAATGACCAATGGTGGGGAGAACATAAGACCTAATATTTTAGTTATATAACCATTTAATTATGTATTCTGTAGATATATAATGTATGGGTTATGTTTTGAGGGTTTTTGGTTGGTTTGAAAATGTTTTAGATGTGTTTTAAAGGGTTCATAGTTTCAGAAGGGTTTATAGAATTCATGCACTATCTCTAGGAAACCATGTCTAATGTTTTATGAGTAACTCGGTTGGTGCATGATTAGAATACATTTTGAAAAAACAATGTCGGTGACCAAAAGAAACCATGAAAGTGGATAAAATGGGACAATGGATATTGGGGTATCATTTCAATAAAAATATTTGAGGTGATGACCTTGAGATAGTAGCACTACATAGTTGATGCATAGTTTTCAAAAACATGTTTCACAATCATGAGGCTACTGGGTAGATATCCACTAGAATGCACATTTTTTAAACCATGAAACCTATCTATGTGATGTTAAGTTAATTCTCTAAAAATTTAATTTTCATTCAGATTCTTGATCTATAAACCAAATATTTCTATTATTCTCTCAAACTCTCAAACTCTTCTCCTCTCCAAGGTTCCATTGATTTGGAATAACCTTTCAGTGAATAAATATGTGTTATTGATCTATAATCAATTCTAAGTCCCCATTATTCTTTATTCTCTATAAATATACTCTTATAATCTCTCTATCTATCTTATATCTATAGATATAAACCAATTTAAAGAGTTATATATTCAATTATGTTAATCCTAATGAGATCATTCTAGATCTAATAAAGGGATGGTGTCGTGGGCCTTGATTTAGAATTTCTTAGTGTAATTCATAATTTTCATCATTAATTGAGAGGTAATTGGATTCTCTCGCATTTTATATTCTGTAGAACAAAAATTCTTGATGGTTAAATTAATGTATCTAAGATTTTATTGGAAAACTAATTATGTTTTGGTACTTAAATCATTCATGTCGAATGATACTCAGTAGGTATTTGTTTAATTGATTCCAAGAAAGTTAGTTTCTAATTAATATTTTATGTGGAATAATTTGAGATTAGAACATGGAATAAGTGGTGTAATATATTCATGGGAATTTATATGTGTAATGGAATGGTTTAAAACCATAAATGTGTAATGGAGTATGGTCATGAATCACTCCATCAATATTGGATGGGGCATGGTTATAAAGTAGAACCATCTTTGTGGGTAACCAATTGACAGCTTTGTGACATGATGACTCACTATTCACAAGTATATAGAGGTTCATGGTTGCATGCATTGAGTGTGAGTATGTGTGTGTGTGTGATTGAACATGTGAATTATTATATAAAGTTTTAACGAATTTTAATAATATAACCTTTGGTTTTTCTCTCATGGAATTCACTTATTGTTTATTATGAAATGAATAACAATTTTTTAAATGTATATATATAATTTTATAACACTTTATTGTCATAGTAAAATATATTGGGATGTATTATATGAATTACTACTTGGTTTATACCCACACAACCATCATGGTTACATCCGTTTGTTTTCATCTATTTTATAAATCACTACATGAAAAGGAAAGGTGTAACATTTATCTAATGGATCATATTGGTTCCTTACTCTAAAGTGAGTGTTTAGGGAATGGATATTTCTTTTTATGGTGTTGGAGGGATTCCACTATGGTGTTACTTAATTTCATTGTCATTTAGTTTCTTTTATCATATATTATTACTTTTTCACTACTATTATGATGATATTAGTCCTTGGTTACTATCTAGGTTGTATTTTTTATTCCTTAGTCATATTGTTGGTTTTATTGTTTGTATTTTTTCATGTTTGGTTGTATTATTTATTTAGGGAAAATAAACCTTTAACTCTGTAACAAGATATTGATATATATTCCTAGGCTTTAGTGTCTTAGGATGTCACCTAAGTATTGTCTAATATATTACTCATATCAAGACAATGAGCTGGGGTAGTATATTTCAACCCAAAAGGTGTTACCAAATAATAAAGAATCTTTAGACAATCATTTTTAAGAACCCTCTCAAGGTAATAGATTCCATTAAACCACTTTATTCAAGTACTTTATTTATATTAACTCATTTGATTTCGATTTGTTTATCTGGACATATTTCATTTCACATCCAATTATTTTTATTATGAGTCCCACATAAAAAATTGACCAAATTCCAATCTATGTAATTCCTTTTATGAACCATTATTACATCTATTATGATTTTGAAATTATTATATGATTTTAAATTTTTTTTGTTGTTCTGAATAATGTAACACCTTGAGATTTTGTGAATTATTTTTTTTCACATTAATTTATATTTTTGATACTTTTCATTTCACGGGATACTTAAAGTAATTATATATATATATATATATATTAAAACACTAATTCAAACATTCCTTTCAAATTAAACATACTTGTATTGTGCTACACGTAATATTAACTTGGCTTGCGCTACTAACAACATCGACTTGGTGTACGTTACACGCAACACCGAGTTTCTATGAAGTGTCATTTTATTGTAATTTCTTGAACTGATATAATTATAACATATCCATTAAAATTAATGATATTAATATTAATAAATACTTTTAAAATATTTCTTATAATTTTTTTATAGAAATTAAACACATTGACAATGAAAAATATTTTTTTTGGTAAAGTCATTATATGTTTAAAAATATTGTGAACTACACTTCATATCCTTATATAAAGAAAATAAAATTAATTTTAAACATATATAGAAATTTAATTTGATTAAATAAAGTTCATTTTTGAATTTATAATGCTGAAATTATCTTAAGGTAATTTTTTGGGATTTTTTCTTTGAAACCTCATTTTTTGATGAATAGTAAAAAATACTGCTTTTTAGTTAAAATATGCCATATTGTTTAAATAATTATTAATGTTAAATTATATTTTAAATTTGTTTTAAGGGAATATTAGATAAATTATAAATCTATTAATACCATTTTTTTATTATAATCAATTGCACTTTTAAATTGAATATAAAAACTTAATAAACTTTTGAACTTCATTCTACTTTAAAACCCCTTAATTTTGTCTCATATGCAGGATTAGCATTAATCTTGATATTTTTCACTTCTATAATTTTAATTTCAAAAAAATGACATAATAAATTGTAATCAGTATAATATTTAGAGTCTTATAATATCAGTTAATTTTTTTACCAAAATGATTAGAAAAAGTGAATAAATTAATCAAAGTGATTAAGGTCAAATTAAGCTTAATTAGGGACTAAACATTAATATTAGGTAAAAAATGACCTATAAAATTTTAAAAAACCCATTTTATATCCATATTTCTTCCATAAACCTTATATTATTTAGTTATGTTGTATTTTATGACTTTTGTTAGGTAATAACATGTTTACACCTAACTTTTTTTCAAAAATTACAAGTAAGTCATTTTCCTTCCCTATAAATGGACATCAACTCTCCCATATAATCGCACCTCTAAAACCTCTTATGTTAATTAAATATCTGAACAATAAACTTCCAAACATCCCTACCTTCATCCAATAATCCATACCTTGGGAATAAGGCAATCCAAGGAATCCTTTTTGCGCAAACCAAAATGAGTTACCTGATTAAGAGGTAACGTCGTCTCTCTAGTCCTTTATTTTATTTTCCATCTTCACCCCTCCACTTACTTAATTCCATGAATTTATAACAAAAAAATTATACTTAATATACTTGGATGTTTTTATGATAATTTTTTGACCTATACTTACACACACCTCCATTTAATGAGTAACGAACATACTATTTACATATACAGTGAACTACTGCCTCACTAAACGATGATTGTTAAATTTTCCCTATCGCATCTCACAATGGAAATTATGATGGAAACTATGTTTGTATATTTTATATATTATACTTATTATTTATCTAATCTTATTAATTTCTTTTTCAACACATATATTTTTTAATTTCTATTTGGTGTTAATATGATAATTTTGTTTGAGGAAGTGTGGACTACCGCCCCCTCAAAGCGAGGTGATTTGTTCAAAAAATATATGGAATATAATAAGGATAGGGTTAGTGAAATTATATGATATATATTATAAAATAATTATTATTTATTAGTGATATATACATAAATATGTATATATAAATATGTCATTTACTGTCTTTCTTTCAACACGACAATAAAAACGGAAACAATGTTCTTCCATATGTACAACTTACCATATCCATAAACAGTGTACTCCATTCAATAATTATATATTAAATAGATTATTATAATTAAAATATAATAGATATAAATAAAATTTATATCACGGTTTACATTTTGGAATCATGATATAAGTATACGGACCAATGATATAACAAATTAAGGCACATGAAAGGAATAAAGAGAATATTATCTGAAGTAAAACCTTAACAGAATATGGATAAAAAAAAGTCATATAATATGATAATAAAACCATATATGTTATTATATATAATTTTATGGTTCTATAAAATATTTATAAAAATTTTAAATTTATTATATAGGTGGTTTGAATGAGTACGATGAGAGTTAAGACACAAGGTAAGGGGATTTCATCTCATTTTTTATTTCCTTGAGATACATGATTTATTCACCACCCATTCATTTTGAGTGGTGTATATACTTCCCATGGATGTATTATATAATATTTATACTTAAATTTATTTTTATTTAAATACCCATTTTATGAAATTTTTTTCCTGGGATTTATGTTTCAAAAGATAAAAAATCGGTAAAATAATTTTGTCTCAATTTTCCTTCTTTGAGACACATTCCAAGTTATGCACCTATATTTTTTACATTAGGTGTATATAATGAATTTTAAAGGTTATATCATGAATATCATTATTTTCATGATATTTTAAGCTTTATTTAATTTAATTTTCTTACATGGGGAGTATATTTCAAAGTTACCAAGTGGTAATAGTTTTTCGAAACAATCACATTGCCTTTTGATATTGTTTATGTTAATGCTTCCTTTGACTAAATTTTATGATCCATATCTCAAGAAAATTAATGAATTTTATTATCAACTATCTATCAATGATTTATTAATATATTTGTACCATTTATTCCACTCTTTGGTACATAATATAGTTAGTTAATTATTTTTAAGAAATCCTGACTTTACCCTCTCTTCGGTCAAAAATCTGTTTAATTTCAAAAACCATGTTTTCAAAAATGTTTTCAAATTATCTTTGAAGATAATTTTCAAGGAAAAAGTATTTAAAAATTTTTATGGTTTTCAAATCATCCTTTATAATTTTCTAACCGTATTTTTAAAAAATATGTTTTAAAAAATGTCTCATGTTTAAAAAGGTATTTTAAACATATTCACAATTTCTTTAAAATTTTTCAATGTATTTTCAGAGAAATGGTTTTAAAATTATTTTCAATACTTAATTATATGTTTCAAAATTATTTTCAAAGAAATGGGTTTCAAATTTTTTTTGAGCTCTTTTTTTTCAATGAAAAAGGTTTCAAAAAGGCCTTTAAGGATTTATTTATAATATTTTAAGTTTATCTTCAAGAAAATGATTTTTATAAGGTTTTAATGTTTTAAAGATCATTTTTCAAATAATAAAGGATAATTTCCTTAATAAATGTTTTCATAATATCTTTCCAAGTTATTTTCAATCTTAGATGACATCTGTTGATGTTACTCATTCCCTTCTAGAAAATTATCCAAAGGTTCCATTCATATCATTTCCTGAATGGTTTATGTTTTGATGGAATGATTCCTATGATACCCATTTATTTTCCATGGGTTATATTCTTTTGAAACCCCCTTATTTTCATGGTTTATTATTTGATGAAATGATTATGAAACCTATCTATTTTCCGTAGGTTATGATGTAAAGAAATGTGAATGATGCCCATTTCATTTCATGTGTTATGATTTGATGTTTATAAAACCCATCTATTTTTATTTTTCATGATATGATGAGGTTTTATTATCATGTGAAAATTGTATGAATGATTTTATTATGATGTATGTGGGACCTATATCTCCCTCCAATGCATTGGGTAATGATGGATGACTCATGATTATAAAGATTATGCATGAACCTGATTACGTGTTCACAATTTTATGCATCGACCTAGTTGATTGTCCATAAGTTTATTCATGAACCTATTTATATGTTCACAATTTTATGAGTGAACATTATTATGGGTTCATAATGTTATGCATGGACTTGGTTGCATGTACATAAGTTTATGCTTGAACCAGATTATATGTTTACACATTATGCACGAACCTGATTTCATATTCACAATATTATGAATGGACCTGGTTTCATGTCCATAAGGTTATGTGTGAACCTGATTAAACATTCAAAATATTATGTATGGACCTGGTTGCATGTCCATAAGTTAATTCTTGGGCCAGTTTTCTTATCCTTAACTTAATGATTGTAACTATTTCTACTTATACATGTTCATAACATTATAAACCAATGCGCATTCTAGAAATTCAATGTCTTATTCCTATTTTATGCTTTAATGAAATATGATATTAATTATATTATGATCCATTTATTATTAACTTCCAATATTTATTATGATCTATAATATGCATGGTATGTTCTTCAAATATTATTCTCAAGTTCCATACCCTTTGTTCATGTTATGCTTACAAATTTCATTTATTTAACCTTATTAAGCGTCTGAGGTCACCCCTTTATTATTTTTCCTTTCATTATGTTATAAAGAAGGGTTTTAGGAAGAAGTACTATAGGTGGATATATTTATGGTATATGTTGAAGATATTCCACTAAGATAGAAGATTTTGTTTCCAAGTTTCCATAGACACTAAACTATTATGGTCCTTGAGTATGAATTTTTGTAATGTACCAAATATTTATTTAAAATGATGTAATATCCATGTATGTTTATGTTTGGGTCACTATAGTTGGTATAAAAGGAAAGGTTTGGTCAACCTTTAGACACTAGGTTGAGAAAAATTTAGTGATATCCCTTTCTAGAAAAATGTAAGGATAAGTATAAGGATGAGTTAATGTTTAAGAAAAATGTCCTAGAAATTTGGTAAAGGCTAGAGTGAGTTTTTTCATTGAAATACATCCATTTATGGATACGACAAGTGGATATGGATCTGGAAAAGATTTACCTAGGAGTAACAACTCCAAAAAGATGTTCCGAGACTGACTCAGGGTAATATGGTACACAAAAACATGCCTTGCTGCACACCTTGTTTGAAACTGATGATGGATATACTTTGGGAGTTCATAAACTCTTCAAAAACCATAATACATGATTTAAATAGAAGTTTTCTATGAATAAACTAGTATAAAACTAATGTTTCACTGATTTAAAGTTAGTTTCCATGATTTAGACATACTATAAATAATTTTTCCTGATTATGTGGTCTCATTCTATGATATGGGTTTCTCACCCTATGCATTATGGTTATAGTGAATAGAGAGAACTAGATGGAACATGGTTAACATTGAATGTTTTAGATGTGGAAATTATGATACTTATGAAAATTAATTTCCCAAGTGGAAATCTCACAAAGAGAATAAGTAAGGTGGTATGATTATTGGTTATACTTCTTATGATAAAGATATCAAAAACTTCATGTGAAAGATACATTGCTGGAAATTTAGTATATAACCATAGTTTGAAACAATGGATATAATCCCAAAAACTATGGCTATATGTTATATCCACAGTTCAATGAACCGTGGCTGGTATTGGTGCGACTATAGTTCTTCAGCCATGGTTCTAAACTATAATAAAATTTTAATCCATATAGGGTCTATAGCCATAGTTCAAATCATGGATACATCTTCAATTTCCAAGGAAAGCACAAATAGTCTCTATAGACACAGTTATAAACCGTGGCTATATATTAAACTTTAATAAAAAAACATAGCAGGCATATAGGTTAGCCTTCCACCCCTACTAGTCTCCATAACTTCCACCCACATTCTAGTCTCCCCTACCACACCCCCTGCCTATATCCCCTACTATTTTCCATATGGATCTACCACATGCCAGTCCCCAACCTATTTTCTCCCAGTTCCCCACCCCTGCCAGTCCCCCTCTATCTTCCACCCATGGACATACCCCCACCCCCTAGACAGACCCACCCGAACAGACACCCCCACTAAACAGACACCCCCTAGACATACGCCCCCCTGGAGAGACACCCATGGACACCCCCTCCCATAGATAGACACCCCCTGGACAGACCCCTGAACACCCCCTCTTAGACAGGAATCCCTGGACACCCCCTGGAAAGACACCCCTAGAAATCCACTCCCCTAGATAGACACCCCCTAGATATACATCCCCACACTGGACAAATCCCTAGACACCCCCTGGACAGACAACCCTAGACACCCCCTCCCCTGGACAGACACCCCCGGGACAGACACCCCCACCCTGGACAGACCCATGGACACCCCCTAGATAGACAACCCCATACACCCCCGGGACAGACACCCCTCCCCTGGAAAGACACCCCCTCCCCTGTATAGACCCCCCAGACACTCCCCCTCCCTCTTGAACACCCCCTCCCCTGGACAGACACCCCCTGGACCCCCCAAACACCCCCTCCACTCCCTCATGGACACCCCACTCCCTTAGACTGACCCCCCCTAGACAAACACCCCCTCCCCTACCACCCCTCCCCTGCTATCCCCCTCCCCCTGGACACTGCTCCCTGGACAGACCCCCCTATTGACCCCCCTTCCAGCCCTCCCCCTACAGACCCTCCTAAACACCCCCTCCCCTGCCAGTATCCCCTCCTTCCAGCCCCAACCCCCTACCATCCCCCCTACAGACCCTCCTGGACCCCCTCCCCCTACTAGTCCCCATCTCCACCTTCCAACACCCCCACCCCTACAGATCCTCCTAGATACCGCCCTCCCCATACCTGTCCCCCACCTTCTAGTCCCCCCAACCAGCCCCCACCCCATGCCAGTCCCCTACAGATCCTCCTGGACACCCCTACCAGTCCCCCCATGTAGGGTCTTTTCTATCGATTGTTTAAACGTGGAACCATGGATTCTAGATCATCCCTGACCATTTTCATGGTGGGTATGGTTTTGTTCTACTCATAATGTTTGACTCGTGTATTGATAACCCTACACTACATGATCTTCATAAGGGAAAGTGGGTTAGGATGATAATAGTCATTTAATCAAAATAGGGGTATGAAATTTCCATGTTTGGGTGATCATGGGTTTTAGTAGAATCATGGGAACTTATTCTACCCCTAAAACCTATTAGAAATGTTTCGGGAACCTCACCTATCAAATCTATTTCTTGGAATTCCATAAGATAATTTAAATCAAAATTTGAGTATTTTTGTTGATTATGATGACTAATATGCCCTATGATACTCATTATAGCAGTTTTTAAGGATATAGAATTATTAACGAGTTCACCAATCCCTGAATTTGATGCCTAATGATACTCATTCTCTATATGTTGAAGGAGAACGACTTCATCTCAGTTGCATCAATTTTTTTTCTGAAACTTTACTTCAAGACCATTGTGTTAGACTACACTAGGATGGTCATGATACTTGTCTCACATGACTAATTTTTTTAAGGAAATCAACATTTCACCATAAGTGTGATGATTATGGAACCTTTCATTTAAATTGGAGGATGGGAGTTTAAAACACATCTTTATGGTTTTAATTTCCAAGTCCATATTTCTCTTATATAATCAACAAATTCCCATGAATCTTGTTCTTGATTCCATCTCCATGAGGACATCAGTTAATAATGTCACTTTTTTCCTTATCAAGGTTAAAAAATAATGATCAAAGTTGAATTTAATTTCAATTACATTGTATAGTTATAAAATCCTATAAATATCTTTCTCATTTATGGGAGTGAGGGCATCTTATGCTTGCCACATATAAGTAAAGGATGGATCTTCAGTTATGATCTGGGCAGGAATCCTGTTAAATCTTCTTCTGTCAATCCAAATTGATATGTTAGGCTTATATTCTAAGGAATACTATTCTCGTCACCTATATAATCCTATCTTCATCAGCAAAGTCATGATAGGCTAGTCACATGAGGTATTTTAGGCTCATCACCTAATAGACTCTTAGATCATTACCTAAGGAATTCCGTGCTCATTGCATGAGGAAGGATAGGATTATGATGCATTAGAAAAGGCGAATCATCCTATTATTATAAAAACATCATATACATTTCATATATGGAAATGTAGGGTCCTCTTATGCTCATCACAGAATTTTAGTCATGATTTTAGGTCTAGTAAGGACTAGTCCCCTTATGCTCATCTCATAAGTCTGGCCACAATTTAAATTCCAATGGGGACTAATCCTCTTATACTTCTAACATAAGACAAGTAATGGTTTAATGACTAGTGATGACTGCTATGAGGTTTATAGTAATCTTGGAAGATGGACAGAAATCAGATATATTTCTTCAAAAGTGGTTGATGTGATGGTCATGATATTGGAATATTGTGAATGAACCTTGAAGAGTTGTACTATGTATCCTGTTTGAATAGGAATTATAACCCTCTTAGTTTGATTTACATAATTTATGTTCATATGATAGGATCATCGTTATTGTTTAACATCATATGGCAAAGATGCTTTTGTTGTGAAATAAGTGACAACATGTGATGTATTAGGTCTACACATTAGTGTTTCAAAGTCTGGTTCAACGTGTTATGTGGCTTAGGTGTAGGAATATTTTTTGGTGTACAACTATTATGATGCCCACTTTTAGGTATGGATCATTGATTGGATAAGTTATATAACACTAATTGTGTACATGGTTTCTTGTTACACCAAAAAGGATGCCAGTAAAATTCTGGAAACTATAAGGATATATGTGGGGCATGTACATTGAGTTGTCCTTCCCCTATTTAATACAAAGGAATCAAATGTGGGATACAATAATTATGGTCAAGCATATAGAGTTTTCATTAGAAGTCTAAAATTAGGTTGATATGGGTCCCATGGTTTATAAAACCTCATGAAAATTGGTCTCGTAGATGATACAATCCCCTAAATCTCTAATATATGAAATAACCTTGTAATCTATAGAGCATTCGTCAATATTAATTTTATTTAGGACCTTTTCATATGGGAATAAATTAAACTATGAATATATCCCTATAGACTTGATAATTTTTACTTATTTCTTTAGAAGATGTTGGATCCCAGAAAAATAAATTAAATATACAATATAAGCCTACATGGAGGAATCATGAAAGAATTTTTGGATTTTTTATATATTAAAATTCATGGATTCCCATCCCCAAGACACCTAGAATAGATCAAAGATACAGAAGTGGAATTTTGCTTTTATATGTGCTTTAGACACTAATATATCTTTGGATGTATTAACACCCTTAGATAGATTGTTTTTAAGTCCTACAGTAATGTCACCACCACAAATGTTGTTGAACTTACATCAATATATGATTCATGAATGGGTATTATCTATATTTTTTCCAACATGAAAAATAATATAGAAAGGTGGAATTGAGGATCTGCATCATGGATGAAACACCAACCCCATATACCATACTAACCATAGTCTAATTATGGATTGGAAGTTCTTGTGGTCCCCTTCTTGTATATAGTGGGGTATACCATTGGGAATTGATAGATTATCCTCTTTTCATTCTCCATGGAAAACCCCCCTACAGACCCCCTTGAAACCCTCCCCCATGAACACCCACACTCTCCCGCAGGACAGACCCCTGTCTATGGATGGAACTCCCCTACACACCACCCTACACACCCCCTTCACACCCCATTCAACCCCATGCAAACCCCATACACCCTCTACCATACCCTTGAAAAAGAACCCAACACACCAGTGAAACACTTAGAACCTAAATGGAAGGTTCTCTACATGTTTTTTCAAACTAGGATAGCCAAAAGAGTATGAGATATGGATAAATTCCCTTTTCAGGATATGTATGTGTTATATATTCTGATTAATAATATAAAGTTAAACCTTCCAAGGTAAATGATTTGTTTCATATATCACTGCCTCAAAGAGAAAGACAATCTAAATTACTATCCTTATGGTAGACTGAACTTGATAGTTTTAATGAATATGGAAGTTGATTTTAATGAGGGAGAGGCAGTGGGATTCTATAAGAGTAATACCCTATCTCCAATTCTTTTTGAAGACCATTGGGTACTTCTAGGACACCAACTCAAATACCTTGAAGCTAGTTAGTTGGGAAGGAGTGGCTCAAAATTTAATTATGCATCATTATAGATTTAGTCCCTATAGTGTGATATGTTCACACCATTCCTTATGCAAGATTCTAAGAGGAATATTATGGGTGAGTTCCATGATACTAGAGAATATGTGAGGAAGCTTGGAATTTGAACCAAAAGATCATTAAATTGAGTAGTGGTCTTTTATGAGGAATTTAATGGGAAGTTGAATGATATCATGAATGTATCTATGTATGATCAATGTGTGTTTTTAGATCTATTGTTCTAGCATCTATAAACTACAACCATTTTTTAACCTCTTTGAACAAGGTCTATAAATAATTTCAAGGTCTATATTCATATTCCTCCTTAATAAAGCTAGTGGTTATTAGAAAAATAATTTTTAAAACAATAAAGCAATTATGTAAACATGTTTTTAAAATAATCAGGAAATTATAGAACTCAAATTAAAGGTTTAGGCAGAGGGAACCTGCCTCAACCTCAAGACACATTGCCTTTTATGGTGACAACTCAAATATTCTTTTTTTCCTCTTGCACGCATATGCAACATCACATATATATAAGGAAACCTATACCCTATGTACATATTTTCATGTCCAAATATGCACAAGGGGGTCCTTAGATATATTTTTATACTTGAATATTCCCATTTACACTTACACATGTATGCATTTTTCATATCTATATATAAGCACACCTAGCCCCAATATATATATTCATACTACCATGAATGAATATATATAAAGTGGGAACTTATATATGTATATGCCTACCTATGAATACATATGTAAGCCTTCGTCAACGGTGACTCGAATCCACCTCAACAAAATCCAAAGTTCACTTCAAAAATATAAGAAACCCAAAAATCAAAAAAGCCTTAATTAAAATTGGGCCAAAGAATAAAAATGTATTAAACCTTACACAAATCTGATGATGAACTCACTATATTTGATGGTGGTTGATAGAACCAACCTCATCATAAGAAACCACCTATATGAAAATAGTGGGAAAATAAATGATATATAATGACTTCTTATATATATGTTATTAGTTTGTCAACTGTACATGATAAATGATACATGAATCCATAACCAACAATAAAAAAATAATATTCAGATTGATGTGTTCATAGAAATACTAAATAACATGATCATTAAAAAATATATTTATTATTCAAAAATCACTATCAATTACCTATTCAAAAATCAAAAATCACCAAAATATGGGAATAAAGTAAACTTCCATTAGCACCTAAATGAGAGAAATAGGGATTAGAAATTATTCTTAACCGAGAAAATCCATTCCTTGAATGTATACAATACCTTAAACTCTTAATGCCTATATCCTTTTTAATTTTGTAGATTGAAACCTCATTTATTAGAATGTTATTCTTCTTGAATTCACATTTATTCTTTGTTTATATAGGTTTATCAATTTTATAAAGTATATATTTTTAATTCATTTATTATTACTCAATCCTCTTGTATTTTTCAAACTAGTTTGTTAATTTGATTAGACAAACTTTTGGTGCATGATATTCTTTCTTCTTTATTGTATATTCCTTATTTTTAGAAACTATATACAAACATGCGATAATTAGTTATTTTTTTATCATTCAAAATTTATTATTATAATGGAATCTATGTCATAATTTCTTAATAATTTAGATTACTTGGTTTATCTTCCACACACACTTTCAACAGCCTTTAGAGTATCCTTTTTTAGGTTCCCTTTCAAAATCCACTCTATAATTTTCAAGCACTAGCCCACTACAATATCAAATATTGATACATAACCCAACATATTAATCTGAATGACATCTTCGAAATACGGAAGCTCTAAATATCCTATTTACCAATATAAAATCCTCATAACTAACTAAACACACTGAATATACCAACCACTATAGGTAAATCATTAATTTTGGTGCCATCTTGGAACCAAATATGGTTCATCCAATATCCATCTCCAGACACTAAATTCATTTATTTACTATATAAGTTCATACATTTCACATCTTTGATAATGATCACCATCCCTTGATATGTATTTCACTCAAAAAAGACAAGTATGAATCTCCACACTATGGTATTATCGATACCATCATCAATCCTACATACACATGTCTAGTGCCTCATATCATATTATGGTCACTATAGAAGATCCTAGACCAATAATCTCAACAAAATTTATTCATTTAAAAACTTTCATTTTTCAAACACACATTATATCCAACAAAAATAATACATTAAAAGTTATTAAATAGATAAATCCAAATTATAGAAAAAAATAACTTTAGGAATACCTCAAAAAGTATGGTACTAAAATCTCCTTCACCTAGGATGGATTATCCCAATAGAATAATCTCTATAGAAACCGACATCTTAACACATACATGAAACTTATTTTCCCATCCCAAAGCTAAGGGAATTCACATAAATTCTTAATACATGAGAAATAGACCAGGTTCATTTATTTTAAAAATATTGATTTGAGATATTACTCATTCAATTTACTCTATCATTCTCATACTGAGGCTCAAAAACCAACATTCATTCTTACCTTGTTTCTATCCTTCTCCATGCACCATCCTATGAAATGGATGTATCTACATAGATATATCAGCCTTTCTCTAATATCTCCTAGCAGGTGTCCAGATAAAAGGAAGCTACTCATACCCATAATGAGTACATAAGACCATTTCGAAAATAGAATTACTTTATGAAAAAATTTCATTTGAAGGATGGCATGAAATAAAAAAACCTTTAAAATTTAGTGGCATAATCCATTACTGATTCCCATAATGATATAGCTCTATGAATTCCCAAAACATGCTCTTATTTTGTAAATCTAACATAGCCTCTCATAGAATAGGGAATGAAACTCAATCCATGGAACCTCCTCATTCCTTCTTTTATGGTCAAATGTATTTATCCATTCTGATTCATATCCTTTGAATTTAGAAACTTATAGTTTCACCCATATATCCTCTAGAGTTCCAATTTTAAAGACCTGTAAATTCTATTTAATTTTTTTAAATATATGGGAATTTGAAAAGTCCGTGAAAATTGACGGTGCATGAATCCAAGGCCCGGTGTGCCCAGAATGAATTCCTGAATTTTTTTTCAGGTAAGTTCAGTAAACGTATGAGCATGTTTTTTTAACTTTTGAACCGGTGCTCGGAATTGAAATATGAGGGCACCATTGAACTCGCAGCACCAGAATATGCTTAAGGAGACCTTCACCTTGACCATAGTGGGTTGAGAGTGAAAGTTAGTTTTTGTTTTTTTCATGAAAGAATGAAATAAAATAAAAATGTTAACATTTTTATTTTTATTGAAACCTCACATTTGAAGGTTATGGAGGTGGGGAACACCGAGATTAAAACCTCCCAATTTGAAAATTAAAGGAAGGGACCACCTGAACCCTTATAATGGGAGAAACACTTAAACTCCCTCTTTAATGTGGAGAAGTCTCTTGGACTTTCTCCAGATTAATTGTGCCATATCCTATAATTAATTGAGCTAATTAATTATTCCAAAGAGGTACAATTAATTATGTCAACCATTTAATTTTATAAACATAAATTAATAAGTTTTCTATTTCACATTTTGGTGGAATTGGAAGGAAAGGGTTGGAAAGAGGATAACTTTTGGAGGATTGTTCTCTCCAATGAAGAATGTGTTCTCCAACTAAGAATGCTCTCACAAACATGGAACATCTTCAATGAAAATGATCCGACAACCGAGGAAACACCGACGACACCGATGTCTGTCTATTCCCAACGACTTCGTCACCTTCCTCACGACCTCCATCAACAAACCTATGAGGTAGGGGTTTAATTACATGTGATTATAGATTCCCATGTTCTTCCCTTCTGAACAAAGAATGTGTATCAACTCCCAAACTAGTTTATCCACGAATGATTTATTTTTGCGGGTTTGGGAATAATCATTGTCGGCGGTTGTAGGGTTTAACGTTCTTTATACAAGTTTTGTTAATCCGCTTGATACGACTCTAATGCGGAGGGTCCAGGACAAAAAAACATGGGCCAAACCTTCCTCCATTATTCATGAATGGTGTGTTCTTCATTATGGAATAAGGAGGATTTATTCCATGGTGGTGATCAGAGAGCGGCCAGCCGAACCGACCACCGTTGAAGGCGTGACATGCGACCGCGGTGCACGACCACGACGTGCGAAGCGGAAGGCTGGCCATCCGGCCAATCGCGGAGGACCGCCGCACCGTGACTGCCCCACCATACCACGGCCCTCGCACCATATCGTGGCCCCCGAAATGCCCCACGGCCTTCGCGGCCCCCACACCGCCCCGCGGCCTCCGTGCCACCTCACGGACTCCACAGCCCCATGCCACCTCTACGGCCCCATGCCGCCCCATGGCCGCCGTGGCCCCCGCAACATCCGCGCCATCTCGTGGCCCCAGCGGCCTCTGTGCCGCCTTGCGGCCCCAACAACCTCCACGTTGACGCACTATCTGTTGCATTGAGACCCCTATGACATGGCGGTACTTTGGGACAATTCTTCGTGGGACTTCGTGGAAGTTAGAGTATCGACTAGTGGCTTGAGGAGAGGACCCTCCTGGAGACGAGCAAGCTTAGTGCGTGAACCCTATAGCTAGATATAACTTGAGAAAGGGATCCTTCGTGGGTCTGTATTTGAGGATCCCACATGGATCCGCTCTAAGAATCCATGTGGGTCTACTGTGCTTGGATTTTGTGTGGGTCTGGCGATGTACTAATGATGTACTATGATCATGTGTGGGTCTGAGGAGTTACTAGTATCCTGTGTGGGTCTGATGATGTAATAGGATCTTGTTTTCATCTAACGAGGTACTAGGATCCTGTGTGGGTCTGACGATGTACTAGGATCCTGTGTGGGTCTGACGTGGTACTAGGATACTGTCTGGGTCTGACGATGTACTAGGATCCTGTGTGGGTCTGATGAGGTACTAGGATCCTGTTTGGGTCTGATGATGTACTACGATCCTTCGTGGGTCTGATGATGATTTAGGATCCTTCGTGGGTCTGCCTCTTAATAGAGTAAGTTGATTTAGTAGTTATATCTGATCATCTATACTACTGTACCTATGATACACCTGGTGTGAGATGATTTTGTACCTGTGTAGTACTTTCCTTCGTGGTAATACCTTGGTGGTATTCTTCAGTGTGGAATATATGTGTGGTACTTACCTTCATGGTATTCATTCCTTTTTGGAACAATTGAGATTTGGGCTAATGAGTTGGGCCTTGTGTGTCCTCATTTTTCAGATGGGTTTACTTTATAACTTAGGTATATGTATGGGTGTATACCTAAGTATGGTTTTCAGTTTATTTCATTCCTTGTGGTTTATCCATTGTGGATTTTGTGAGATCTTGAGGGTCTCGGGGGCCCTAAAGAGTATCTTTATACTCACCCCTACATGGGATATGCCCACAACTTGTTGTGTTTGGTGCAGACGACAGACAACCCTGACTGAGGATGAGAGTACCAGGACCGGAGGTAGCTCAGAGGTGGACCTTAGACGAGGCCTACCGCAGAGACGACCATTCGAGAGTTGTACCTACCCTTCAGGTAGGATCCTTTGAGGGTGATAACAGGAGCTTTTCCAGTTTAGTTGTACTTCTAGTTTCATGTACTTTCCAGTTGGGCTTGTATTCTAGCCCCTTTTTCTTACTGTACACACTCTATTCTCTATACAGTTTACTTGTGTTCGTATGATTTTTGTGTGCTTGGTTATGTGTGTTACAGGTTATAAAGACAATGCCTTCCCAGTTTTAGGGAATACGCCTTCGGTGCTAGTCGCCAACCCCTCGCCTATAGAAGGTGGGCTTGGGGGTAGTCACGGTATGGGCCCTAGGGGAAGATTCATGACAAATTGGTATCAAAGGAGTCATTTCTACCCTAAAACGTAGGACTATGATCTTTTAATGGCAATAGTGTTATGTTTAGTTAGTGTAGTTATCCGTTTAGGGAATCCAGTGTTGGTGCGACGACCGACTTATCCATACACCAAGACCCTGACTTCTGATTTTCAACTCAGTGCACGAAAAAAATGATTGCATGTGTGTTTTGAAAAGTTTTCTTTGTGATATTTTTGAGTCATCTCACCAGGTATATCTTAATGACTGTGGAACACCTGTTCCTTATCAGGATTCCACTACATAGACAACCATCTAGGATTCTCGAGAGAGTACATGATGACGGCCCACCGAGCTACGAGGCTCTGGTGCATGGACCTCTTACTATGTTGGCACCTTCGGGTGGTGTACCAACAACACCACCACCCGTTGGGAAGTAGGTACCACTAGCTGCACTAGAGGACGGTGCACGCTGACTGAGTATGTTGCACGAGTTCCAGTAGCAGAGGCCTCTAAGGTTTCAAGGCGAGATAGATTCTTACGTAGCTGAGGGATGGTTGGAGGCGATTACTAGAGTTTTCCGCCTAGTTGAGACACCAGTAGAGTAGATGATGATCTTAGCTACTAGTATTTTCCAGTGAGTGATCATGAGGATGGTCCGCATAGTGATGAGGCTTTGGTACGTGGACCGTTGGCTGAGATAGTACCTTTGGGTAGTGTGTCAGCTATATCACTGCCCGCTAGTTAGCTGTTACAACCGACGGTACCGGTAGAGGACACATTTAAGCTTAGTGCCTTACATAAGTTTTATCATTAGATACCCATCAGGTTTTGATCCAAGCCCGACTCGCATGCGGTTGAAGACCGGCTTGAAGAGGTGACTGAGAGTTTTCTAGAGCTTATACAGCTTCGGCATGATGAAATGTCGGTAGCTCAATATTCGTCGAGGCATACCAACCATTCCTCGTACTCGATGAATATGATATGATCAGTGGTTCAGGGCTCGGACTTCCAAGAGGGGTGTTTTTAAGGACATATGAGCCAACACTATTCCTCTATGCATTCCTACTTATATTAGGGTGCTAGAGATAACCTTTGTGGTTTAATATTCTTTGGCTGAGCGGATACAGCTAGTGAATGTTAGCAGTGGGAAAGAAGGAAACTGGCGCCAGTCTCAGAGACTTGGGAATGTAAAATGTTTCGGGATGAAGAAGTGTCAGGGACATATGAATCTGCAGGGTAACAGACATGGAAGCAGAGCTAGGACAACAGCATGAGGTGGTGTAATTTTTGACATGTTATAACCACCCCCCTTTTTGTAGACCCAACCAGGCTCAGGGAGCTAGAGAAAAGGGGAAGGGAGTAGCTGCATGCAGTGAAGGACTATGACCCAAGGGCTCTAGGAATGATTTGAGGTACAGTCTGTGTCTACTACTAGATGCCGTATAAATAGACATAGGTACCAATCATTCATTCTTTCCACGAATCCTATTCAATACCTAGAGTTTCTGTTTAAACCATTGATTTGACCCTCATGTCTTGAGATACCTTTGGGAGGAGAATCGATAATCCCACTTACGCTGATGGTGTGATCTGACCCTTGAGGAAAGAGTTTCAGTTGGAACCTCTTGTTGGTAGCGTCGAGGCCTTACGATGTTAGTTTGGGTATGGACTAGGAATCCATACTTCATACTCAGATTGACTGTATTAGGAAAAGAGGTTTTGGGTTACCTATAACATTGTAATAAGGTTTTCCTTGGTCGGTGAAAAAGGAAACCCAGGCATCACATGATAGACTCATGCATTGGAGGGTGCAGCCGATAAATCTTGTGTTGGACAGCCTTACTCTTGAGGAAGTAGGTGTTTTGAGTTTTCAATTCTAAACAGAAGCGACAGAGCATTGGGTCTTCTTTTCAAAATATGTTTATAGGATTACCTCCCTGAAGGGAGAGGGGAATCTGCTTTGGCTAGGTACTACTGGAGATTTGTGATAGATTTATACAGATTTACAGGTCCTTTATCCGCGTTTACGAAGAAGGGGAAACTATTCGTGTGGTCGGAGAGATGCCAGCTGAGTTTTTAGGAGCTGAGGCAGAGGCTGACTAGTACCCCCATTTTGAGGCTTCCAGAGGGGGGTGTAGGGTACATAGTCTACTGCGACACATCAGGGACCAGACTCAGTTGTGTCCTGATACAGGAGCGAGAAGTGATCACAAATGGTTCTCGACAACTGAGAAAACATGACCAGAACTACGCTACCCATGACCTGGAGTTAGCAGCAGTGGTCTTCTCCTTGAAGATGTGGTAGAATTACTTTATGGGAGAGCATTTTATAGTCTACTCAGATCATAAGATTCTCAGGTATATCTTTTCTCATAAGGACTTGAACCTGATACAATGATGTTGGATTGAGTTCATCTAGGAATATGACTTCGAGATAGTCTATACTCTTGGGAAGGGGAACGTTGTAATAGATTCAATAAGCATGAGATCTGGTATACAGCTTCTAGGTGAGGCGACAGAGCAGTTTGCCACTTTGCAGATATCATCTACAGATCGGGATGGAGTAGTTTTCCTTCAGTCTCTTACAGTCACTCCCCCACTTCTTCAATGAGTCAAGGAGGCACAACGTGGGGACACTGACTGTGAGGCTCGACATGCTCAAATATTTATAGGAAAGACACCTTATGGATTCTCTGATGGTGGGGATCATGTCATTCTCTTCAAGGGACATACCGTGGTATCGGTGTCGCTTCGAGAAGAAGTATTGAGGGAGTTATACAAATCCCCTATAGTGGTACATCCTGATGTGGAGAAGATGTACCAGGACCTCCGACGACAACACTGGTGGCCGATAATGAAGAAAGTAGTAGCTGAGTTTGTCTCTCAATGCCTCACTTGTCAGTAAGTGACGGTGGAGCATCAGGTACCAGTAGGCTTGGTTAAGCCTTTAGAGGCCCCAGAGTGGAATTGGGATGGGATATCCATGGACTTTGTGATATGACTTACACATACATCCAGAGTTCATGATTCTATCTAGTTGATCGTCGACCGACTCACCAAGTCGGCCTACTTCCTATTGATTGGAGAGCATGGTTCAGTAGAGAGCTTGGGACGCCTATATGTGTAAGAGATTGTGCAGCTACATGGAGTACCCTCAATGATTGTTTCTAATCGTGATACACATTTCAATTCCCGGTTATGGAAGGGGTTGTAGGAGGCTTTGGGGATGCAACTTCATTTGAGCACCGCCTTCCATCCTCAGAAGGATAGAAAGAATGAGCGGACCATTCAAACCTTCGAGGACATGCTGCGTGCTTGTGTACTCGACTTCGGTTGTAGTTGGGAAGATCATTTACCCTTGGTGGATTTTTCATAAAACAACAACTATCACTCCAACATTGGGATGACACCTTTTGAGGTGTTGGACGAACGACTTTGTAGATCAACTTTGTGCTGGAATGACCCAGGGGAGTCAGCACTAGGGGGTCCAGAGATGGCACGGGCTCCCACAGAGAAAGTGCAGATCATCCAGATGCGGATGAAGACTGCATAGAGCAAGCAGAAGTCTTATGCGGACAGAATATAGAGACCTATAGAGTTCGAGGACGGCGGACACATCTTTCTATGGTCTAACCTCGACGAGGTTTGTAGAGATTTGGCCGAGGAGGAATGTTATCTCTGAGGTTCATCGGACCCTTTCAGGTCTTTAGTAGAGTTGGTGAGGTGGCCTACCACCTAGAACTTCCCCCTCAGTTGCACTGGGTGAACGACATCTTCCACATATACCAACTGAAGAGATATGTGCACGACCCTTCTCACATTATCGACCACGGCGAGCTGGACATCGATGATGGGGAGACCTTTATGGAGATTCCAATGGAGATTTAGGATCTACAGGAGTGGGTCCTTCATGGGTGGTTGATACCTCTGGTGCACATTCACTGGAAGCTGAAGAAACTTCAGGAGAGCACATGGGAGCAGGAGGCTCAGATACATACTTAGTACCCCCACTAGTTCCCTTAATTTGAGTTATGGATTTCGGGGACGCAAAGCCCTGAGGTGGGGAGAATGTAAAGAACCAAAAATTCTATGTATTTTTTTAAATATATAGGAATTTTTGGAGTCTATGAAAATTGATGGCCTATGAATATGAGGCCCGATGTTCCCAGAATGAATTCTTGAACTTTGTTTTTCAGGTATGTTCAGTAAACATATGAGCGGGTTTTTGAAACTTTTGAACCGGTGCTAGGAATTAAAATCTAAGGGCACCGTTGAACTAGAAGCACCGATATTCACTTAAGTAGGCCTTCACCTTGACCATAGTGGGTCGAGAGTGAAAGTTAGTTTTTGTGGTTTTCGTGAAATAATGAAATAAAATAAAAATTTAATCATTTTTATTTTTGTTGAAACCTCCCATGTGAAGGTTATGTAGGTGGGGACCACTGAGCTTAAAACCTCCCAATTTGAAAATTAAAGGCGGGGACCACCCGAACCCTCATAATGGAAGAAACCCTTAAAATCCCTCTTTAATGCGGAGAAGTATCTTGGACTTTCTACACAATAATTGTGCCACATACTTTAATTAATTGAGCCAATTAATTATTCCAACATGGTAAAATTAATTGTGAAAACAATTAATTGTGGAAACCATTTAATTTCATAAACTTAAATTAA
Source organism: Viscum album (assembly GCA_963277665.1). Classification (NCBI taxonomy): domain Eukaryota; kingdom Viridiplantae; phylum Streptophyta; class Magnoliopsida; order Santalales; family Viscaceae; genus Viscum; species Viscum album. The sequence goes on from OY728155.1 coordinate 2,013,030,671, forward strand.
TAAGTTGGCTATTTCACATTTTGGTGGAATTGGGAGGAAAGGGTTACCATGAGGAGAACTTTTAAAGGATTGTTTTCTTCAATGAAGAATGTGTTCTCCAACGAAGAACGCTCTCACCAATGAGGAACATCTTCAAATACAAAGAACTAATGATTGAGGAAATTCCAATGACAACAACGTCCGTCTATTCCCGAAGACTTCATCGCCTTCCTTATGACCTTCGTCAACAAACCTACGAGGTTGGGGTTTAATTATGTGTGATTATGGATTCCCATGTTCTTCCCTTCTACACAAATAATTTGGATCAACTCTCTAACTAGTTGATCCATGGGCGATTTATTTTTGTGGGTTTGGGAATAATCATTGTCGGAGGTTGTAGGGTTTGACATTATTCATAAAAGTTTTGTTAAGATGCTTGCTATCACTCTGACGTGGTGGGTATGGGCCAAACAAACATGGCCCGATCCCTCCTCTGTTCTTCATGAATGGTGTGTTATTTGGGATAGAAGAAGGAGGATTTGGGCCATGACGGGGAACAGAGAGCAGCCAGACAAACTGGCTGCCGATGAAGGTGCGGCACGTGACAGCGCCGCATGGAGAGGATGGCTGGCCATCCGGCCAGCCACACCGCGACCGCCCTACCAGACCGCCTCCCCCGCGCCGGCTCATAGCCCCCACGTGACCCCACAGGACCCACGTCCCCCATGGCCTGTACGCCGCCTCGCGACCACCATGGTCTCCGCACCACCTCGTGGCCTCCACGCCTCCTCACAGCCCCCATGACCTCTACGCTGCCTCGTGGCCCCCACAGCCCCACGCCAACCCCCACAACCTCCACGCCGCATCACAATCCCCGCGCCACCCCATGGCCCCCATGCCGCATCGTGGACCGAAATCTAGGCCAGCCACCCAGCGGGGGCTGGGCTGGATCTAGCGGGCCGGGTCGGGTCGGTCCAACCGGGTCAAACCATACCTATATTAGCTTCGACCCAATCTTTCTCTTTTGTCCATAACTTTGGCACTGAGTGTCCATTTGACGAACCGTCTGTGGTGATAGAAACCTTGGAGAGAGATGGTCCCTTTGGTATACCCCACCAGAGATTTGGATAAAGATGGAATATGTTAAGGTTGGATTGATCATGAATCCAACTGGGCCCTCATGACTAAAAGGTTAATAACTTACAGACTGAGCATCCGATTGATGCTTCGTCTATTGCTTTGAGACCCCTGACGAGGTACAAGGATCATTTGTGGTTTTGACAAGGTACCGGGATCCTGTGTGGGTCTGATGAGGTACCAAGATCCTGTGTGGGTATGACGATATACTAGAATCCTATGTGGGTCTGACGAGGTACTAAGATCCTATGTGGGTCTGACGATATACTAGGATCCTGTATGGGTCTGACAAGGTACTAGGATCCTGTGTGGGTCTGACAATGTACTACGATCCTCTATGGGTATGATGATGATTTAGGATTCTTCGTGGGTCTACCTCTTAACAGAGTAAGATGATTCAGTAGTTATATATAATCATCTCTACTACTATACCTAAGATACACCTAGTGTGAGCTGAGTATGTACCTGTGTTGTACTTTCTTTTGTGGTAATACATTGGTGGTATTATTCAGTGTGGCGTACCTTTTTGGTACTTACCTTCGTGGCATTCCTTCCTTTGTGGAACAGTTGAGCTTTGGGCTACTGAGTTGGGCCCTGTGTTTCCTCATGTTTTAGAGGGGTTTACTTGATAACTTAGGTATATGTATGGGCATATACCTAAGTTGGGTTGTCAGTTGATTTCATGATTTGTGGTTTATCTTTTGTATATTTTGTGAGACCTTGAGGGTCTCAGAGTTCCTAATGAGTATTTTTATACTCACTCCTGTACAGGATAATCCCACACCTCATTGTGTTTGGTGCAGATGATGAACAACGCTGACTGAGGATGAGAGTACCAGGACTGGAGGCAGCTGGTATGTGGACCTTAGATGAGGGGTACCACAGATATGACCATTCAAGAGCTGTACCTACCCTTCAGGTAGGATCCTTGGCGGGTGATCACAGGAGCTGTTCCAATTTACTTGTAATTTCAGTTTCTTATACTTTCCAATTGGACTTGTATTCTGGCCCCTTTTTCTTACTGTACACACTCTGTTTTCTATACAGTTTACTTGTGTTCGTGTTATTGTTGTGTGCTTGGTTGTATGTGTTAAAGGTTATAAATTAAATGCCTTCATAGTTTTAGGTAATACGCCTATGATGCTAGTCTCCAACCCCTAGCCTATTGAAGATGGGCTTGGGGTAGTCATGACATGAGCCCTGAGGGAAAAGTCATGACACCAATCCTGTCAAATAGGAACTAAACTTTCTTCAACATATTCTAGACATCTTACGATCCCTTGTCACTACTGAAAATTAGATACTTATACTTTTGGAGCTCATGGATAACTTAGAAAACCTTTTCTTTTTCCTTTTCAAAGGCCTTGGTCAATAGATCAAAGTATTTGAAACATAATATTAGGGAAACAACCACTTGAGAATATTTCCCATGAGAACACAATTTCATCTTAATTATATGATTTGTTGATTAATTTTGACTCAACACCGTCTGATAATAACAACATTACTAATTAGAAACCCATCACGCCACAATCATAAGTATAAATTATTACCACAAAATCATGAAACTACCTTTAATCCTTACTTCATAACAAAATATCATTTCCAAAACACCAAACCCTAAGGTTTATCATAACAATATAAGAGTTACTCTCATAAAAATATTAAGTATGAATTATTACCACAAAATAAAGAAACTACCTTTAATCCTTACTTCATAACAAAATAACATTTACAAAACACCAAACACTAAGTTTTATCATAATAATATAAGGGTTACTATCATACACACAAAGCATAACAACCAAACCCCACACATTTACCCATAATAATAAGTAACCATACACCCTCATAAATGTTCTAATAAGAAACTTCCTAATAAAAATATATGATCAAATCACCCAAAAATCACCAGAATTCCCTATATCAAGAGTTTTACATCAAAAAATCAAGAAAAACCCCAATAAGATCCCCACAACTTGAGGGATTACCACCAAACCAAACCCCCAAAAACAAATCCAAACCATACCCAATACATAGACATCATAATCCAAACTACTAGGAATCTAATATCCTAAAAAACCAACTAAAAGTTTTCATCCACCATATAAACATGATTAAGATATGATAAATCAAACAAAAACATGTGAAAACCACTATTATAGATTCTATTAATTAATACATCTTTAATAGGTTATTCTAGAAAACACCAATTCATATATTATTTATGTTTTAATTAATCAAAACCACTTTCAAATTAATTTTCCAAAAACATTTCCAAAAATATTAATTTCTCAAACCCACTTTCTAAACACAATTTCCTTTTTGAAAACAATTTTTCATAGAAAAGTATTCATGAACATGTAGAAATATCCCTATATTTAAATTAAAATTCACGTAATCAGATTCTATTTCCACCCCATGCCAAGATCCAAACAAAAAATAATAGTCTCAACCCAAAAATAATACATGAATAAATATCTCAATGATAACAGTATAAATCTATAATGGAAAACTACACCCTTGGTGACTTGGGTTTCCACCGTACAAGTGTTATTGATGCATACAACCAGTGTACATCCTAATATCCAACCAATTCAAGATTTATCTACTAAATCCACCAAGGGGTAAAACAACCAAAAAATGTTTTGATAACATTTTTTAAATCCTTGGAATGGTCTTGTCCAAATTGTGCTCATGTCGAAGATTCTATAATACCTCTGGTGTACCACCTCATATGGAATAAGATTTTAACTATTGGTGAGAGTACATAATCAACTTGGTGAGACTATAATCTCATTATCATTAGATAAAATAATTTATAAATAACTAAATAAACATAAAACATTATATTAAATTCAAGGAATTAAAATTAATGTAAACCAATAATAATAAAAATACATATTTAATTCAGAAATAAAATGGGATCATATCAAAACATACATACATACATCAAGAGGACCACAAACTAGGTTTATCAAGTACAAAATAAAAAAAAAATAAAAAATAACTAGTGGAGATATGACAAAAAAAACCAAGTCCCTCCCTGGCCTAGTATCCCAGTACTCATCCATCACCTCTGACCATGCCTCCTGTATAACTAATTACCCAAAATACAATCATAAACTCTACACCCACACCAAGGTTCCCATACAGGGTATAATAAATACATAGAAGTATGGAAATTCCATTTGGTTTCCTCATATATATCATAATATTTCATATTATCATTCATGAAAATTTAAAAACAGTACAAACAATATACAAGAAATCACATCTAGCCATCAAGTGATAGCTATGCCACTCTAACTCCCAAACTCAACTGATTTGAATAAAACAAATGTATCTAGTTTTTCATCAATAATTTTGATATTGAAAACCACCTGAAATCCCATAAAAATATAAATTCCAACTATTGGATAAAATACACATGATTGAAATTTGAGGGGTTAAAACCCGAAATAACTTTGATGGGTAATTTTTAGGTCAGACTAGATGAGGAGGAGGATGATCCCTAGGAGGCGGGGTAGCCATGTCGGAGGCGTGCCTGAGGAGGAGGTGGGTAAACTATCTGAGGGAAGTGTCAGCAGGGTGGCATCATTCGGTGGCAGCATCAGGGGAGGACTCTACAGTGAGGAGGCCATCGTGAACAGTGTGATAGAGTTCAACAGTTTGGAGAGGAGGGTCGTGGTGAGAGAGGTCAACAACAGTGTGAGAGAGGTCATTGATTAGAAGCGTCTGGAGGAGGGTTCCGTGGTGAGAAAGGTAGACAGTTCAGAGTGGAGTGTCGTAGATCGGGGGAGAAGGAGATACCAATACATATCGAAAAAAATAAATGAAGATCTATAGACATAAAAATTTAATAGAATCGTAGCTACAAACAACCTAGAACCACAAACCTATAAACTCGTGCCTATAGGTCTGTGGATATAACATAAATTTCTAGTAGTGATATGTGATGTTATTCTAGTATTTTTTTTACTTTAATCATAATAAGAATGATTAGATTGAGGTTGAGGAACATTAATACATGATTCATATTTAATATTATAGGAAATAGGTATTAAGGAATATGTTTTTTAAACATGATTAATGGTGTAAGAATAAAGTTGGATGAATGAAGTACTTATGTTTAAGAATTAAAAAAAATAGTTCATATGAATCATGAAATATATAAGTATATTTTGTATATGTTTTTAAAGGATTGAAAAGGATAAGTTTAATGGTGATGAAGAATCAGAAAAGTTATATTTTGATTAAGTAAAGTTAACCCTTAATGTGAAAAAGATATTGAAAAAATTGTTTCACTTGATGAATAGATAATTGATTTTGATAAAGTAAATTTGATAACACTGATATCCCTGGATCTGACTGTTTATTGGTTGAAAAAGTTATCTATGTCAACATGGACGATGTTTAAAACTTATTTAATTTAAGTAATATATCCAATAAACTTTGGAATAAGGAAGAATTCATGTTTTCCAAAAGTATTTATGGTAATTCAGGTTATTACCATGATTCAAGAGAATATATGATGAGGTTATTCACATGTTTGGAATGTGAAAACCAATAACTACTTTGTGATATACGTGGGATCAATGTTAAGATAATTTTATGACATTATTTCAATTTTTTTGATTTTCATCTTTCATAAGGGTTATAAGGTTAACTATTTATAGGATTTTTAAGTTATAATTCAGATGAAGTTTGTGAGATTAAAGTATTATCTCACCACTTGAGGATTCATGCACATTGGATTACTTGCTCTATCAATTTTGGGTTGATGGTAACTGAAGAGAGATGTGATGACTTATCATGGATATCATGATTTTTTAGTTCTTTAGGAATGAAAAATTCAGCTACCTTTTTGGAGAAATAGGTGAATTGGATCAAGTAAAAACAAAGGTTGAGAGTGTCTTGAAATCATGCATGTATATATTTTCATGAAAATTCTCCAGCTTTAGGAAAATGAACTATAAATAAAATGTTTTCCTAGTACCTTTTTTGATGAATAAAATGGTCCTGTAGATAATCTAAAATTTATGGATATCTGATTTATATCTTTCTCCTAACCAAGTTAACTATCACTCTCAATCAGAACTTGATGGTTATATTTCTCTTCCATGTCCATTTTTTCATTTCCCACCTATGTTCTCCTATCTAGGAAGCTATTTAGTAGTTACTTTGGGTAATCACTATTTTTCCATCTTTGATTTTTCAAAGGAAGTTTTAGAATTCATTTTTATTATGTGGGTTTCTAGGAAATGATCTTTCAAGCATTAACCCTTTGTTAATCCAAATGAATTTCGAGGGAGAAATTCATTTTAAGGGGGGGGGGGGGGGTAGAATGTTATAACACGAGATTTTTTGAATTATTATTTTTTGAATTAATTTATCTGTTTGAAAATTTTAATTTCCCATGATGATATATATATATATATATATATTAAAAAACTAAGTCAAACATTCCTTTCACACAACACTAACATGGCTTGCGCAACATGTAATACCAAGTTGTCTTGTGCTACCTGCAATACCAACATGGCCTACATTACACACAACACCAAATTTATGTGAAGCATCATTTTATTATAATTTTTTAAAATGATATAATTATAACCTAGAAATTGAATTTTTTGATATGAATTTTAATAAATACTTTTAAAATATTTTGTTATAATTTTTTTATATAAATATAATATATTGATAACAAATGATATAATTTTTTTAAAGTCCTTATCTGTTTAAAAATACAATTAACTAATCTTCATATCCTTCTATAAAGAACAATAAAATTATTTTTAAACACTTATAGAAATTGAATTTGATAAAATAAACATCATTTTTTAATTTATAATGCTGAAATTTTATTTGGGTACGTTTTTTGGATTTTTATGAGAAAGTCCATTTTTTGATGAATTATGAAAAATACTTCTATTTAGGTAAAAACTACCTTTTCATTTATAAAATTATTAATGTAAAATTATTTTTTAAATTTGTTTTAAAGTCACATTAGATCAATTATAAATATATTAATATAATTTTGGTCATTATAATCAATTTCACATTGAAATTGAATATAAAAACTTAATAATCTTTTGAACTTATTTCTACTTTAAAAACTCGTAATTTCGTCCCTTCTGCGTGATTAGAATTAATCTTAATTTTTCTGACCATTTGAATTTAATTTATAAAAACAAAAATAAAAAAACGTAATTATTATTATAATATTTAAATTCTTATAGGGTCAACATAATTTTTTACCAAAAATAGTAGTAAATGTGATTAAAATTGATCATAGTGATTAAGGTCAAATTAATCTTATTTAGGGAAAAAAACCTTAATCTTAGGGGCCAAAATGACCTATACACTTTTCCAAAAACCATTTTATGGATATATTTAGGCTATAAACCTTGTATTAATAATTTATTTTGGTTTTTTATGACTGTTGTTTTGGAAATAACTTGTTTACACCTAACTTGTTTAAAAAAAATTCCATGTGAGCCCTTTTCCTTCCCTATAAAAGGCCATCACCTCTCCCATATCCTCACACCTCTCAAACCTCTTAGGTTCAGTCAAGATATACCCAATTAACTTCCAAAAATCAATCAAATACTACTATAATCATTCCCTTGGGAATAAATCAATCCAAATAATCATTTTTTTCACAAACCAAAAGGAGTTACCCGTTTAAGAGGTAACCTCTTCTCTCAAGTCCTTTCTTTTATTTTTCTTCTCCACCCCTCCAATATATTTATTCCATGATTGTGTAAAATAACAGTATCTACAATACAATATTATGTTATTATTCTAATGGTTTGACCTACACTTAGACACACCTCCATCTAATGGGTAACGAAGATACTGTTTACATTTACGACAAACTACCACCTCACAAAATGATGATTGATCAATTTCCATTACCGCATATCATGGTGAAAATTATGATGAAAAATAAATTTATATATATTATATGATATATTTATTATTTATTTATTATTATTTATTCTTTTTCAACACATATCTTTTTTACTTTCCATTTGTTGTTCATACGATAATTTTGTTTGAGGAAGTGTGGACTACCGCCCCCTCAAAGCGATGCGAATCATTCACACACTACAAGGAATGTATTAAGGATGGGTTTAGTGAAATAATATGATATATATGATATAATTATACTAATTTAATAATGATATATATTTACATGTATATATGTATATATATATGTTATTTACCATCATTATTTCAACGTGACATTAAAAACAGAAACATTGTTCCTCCGCACGTACGACTTACTATCTCCATGAATTATGTATTTCATTTCATATTTATATATTATATATATTATTATACCACAAGTATACTGTATATAAATGTTATTTATATAATTTTTACATTCTAGAATCATGACATAAGTATAAGGACCAACGATATAACAAATTAAGACACATGCAGAGAATAAAGCGAATATTATCAGAAGTGAAACTTTAACATAAGATGGTTAAAAAGAAGGTAATATAAGATCAAAATAAAACCATATATATTTATTAAATATGATAATATGTTTCTATAAAATATTTATAATAAATTTATATTTTTTATACAGGTGTTTTGAGTGAGTACGATGAGAGTCAAGACACAAGGTAAGGGGATTTAATCTCACTTTTTATTTTCGAGAGATACATACTTTATTCACCACCCATTCATTTTGTGTGATGTGTATACTACCCATGTATTTATTTTATTATTTTATTCTTAAATATATGGTTATTTACATACTCATTTGATGACATTTTTTCCTGGGGATTTATGTTTCAAAAGTTACCAAATCGGTAAAATAATTTTGTCTCAATTTTCATTCTTTGAGACACATGTGAAGTTATGCACCTATATATTTACATTATGTGTATATACTACCTTTGAAAGGTTATATCATGAATATAATTATTTTCATGATATTTTAAGCTTTATTTAATTTCATTTTCTTATATGGGGAGTATGGTTCAAAGTTACCAATTGGTAATAGTTTATTGAAACAATCTCATCATTTTTGGAGATAGTTTATGTATATGATTTATTTGATGAAATTCTATGATCCATCTCTCAAGAAAATTCATTAATTTTTTTAAAATCGGGTTATTAATTTTTTATTAATATATTGTTACCATTTATTCCACTTTTTAGTACATAATATAGTTAATAAAGTGTTTTTCAAAAATCCCAATTTTACCCTCTCTTTGGTCAGAAATCTGTTTTATTTCAAAAACCATGTTTTCGAAAACATTTAAAAAATATTTTCAAATGATACTTGAAGATCATTTTCAAGGAAAAATTATTTTAAATTTTTTATGGTTTTAAAATATTCCTTTTTATGTTTTCAAACCTATTTTAAAGAAATATGTTTTCAAAAATGTTTTATGTTAAAAAAGGTATTTTAATCATTTTAAAGATTTATTTATAAGTTTTCAAAGTATTTTCAATGAATTGGTTTTCAAAATTTTTTCAGTTTCTATTTATATGTTTCCAAAGAAAAATGTTTCCAAATGGTATTTAAATATGCCTTTATAAGCTTTCATGTTTATTTTCAAGAAAATGGGTTTCAAATGGTTTTTATGTTTAAAAGTGATTTTTTGAAGAAGAAAGGATAATTTTTTTAAGAAATGTTTTCAAAATATATTTCCAAGTTATTTTCCATCTAAGATGACATCTTTGGATATTACTCATTCCCTTATATAAAATTATCCAATGGTTCCATTCATATCCTTTCATGAATTGTTTATGTTTTGATTGAATTATGCTTATGAAACCCATTTCTATTCCATGGGTTATATGATTTTTAAACCTTCTTCTTTTGATGGGTTATTATTTTATGAAATTATTATGAAACCTATCTATTTTCTGTAGGTTATGATTTGAGGAAATGTTAATGATTCCCATTTCATTTAATGTGTTCTGATTTGATGTTTATAAAACCCATCTCATTTTATGGGTCATGATATGATGAAGTTTTATTATCTTGTGGAACATGTATGAATGATTTTATTATTACATGGGTGGGAACTATATCTCTATCAAATACATTGGGTAATGATGGATGACTCATGAGTACAAATATTATTCATAAACCTGATTTCATGTTCACAATGTTATGCATGGAACTAGTTGGATATCTATAAGTAAATGCGTGAACCTGATTTCACAATGTTATGAGTGAACCTTATTACATGTTCAAAATTTTATGCATGGAATTGGTTGAATTTCCATAAGTTTATGTGTAAATCTGATTAAATCTTCACAATTTAATGTGAAAACATGATTACATGTTCCAAAATTCATGCATGGACCTGGTTTCATGTCCATAAGGTTATGTGTTAACCTGATTACATGATCACAATGTTATAAATGATCCTAGTTGCATGTACATATGTTGATGCGGGGGCCTGATTTCATGTCCTTAACTTAATTAGTGAACCTATTTATACTTATACATGTTTAAAATGTTATAAACCAATGTGAATGCCACAAATTCAACATCGTATTCCTATGTTATGATTTCATAACTTATTCGTTTAATTATCTTATGATCCATGTCTTATAAAATGACAATATTTATTCTGATATATAATATATTGGGAATGATCTTCAAATGTTATACTCATGTTCCATACCATTTTTCCATGTTATTCCTTCGCATTTACTTAATTTACTCGTACAGAGCATCCGAGCTCACCCCTTTCTTATGTTTCCTTTCCCCAAGTTATGAAGAAATGTTTTAGGTAAAACTAATAAAGGTGGAGATATTTATTTGAGATGTTGAGGATCTTTCCCCAGGATATAATATTTTTTTACCAAGTTTCCAAAGACATAAAACGATTACGGTCCTTAGGTATTTATTTAGCTAATGTACCCAATATTCATCTAAAATGGTATAATATCCATTTATGTTCCCATGTCTCTATAAATACTCATCCTCATTTCCACTGATGTATATTTATCTAGATGTACATATCCTTTATTTATTGGGGACATCCATATATGAAACCCACACTCCTTCATCATGGGATTAAACATGATGAAGTGCATTCTTATTTTGAATAATCTATGTGGAACAAGTACACACACCGAATGTGTGAAATGGGACCATAAATAAATATCCTTTGAATCCATTGGGTAATGTTTTTATCTCAGGATATACTATATACAGTGTATGTGAAGTTATACTAAGAACATAATTCTACAATTTCTTAGTATTTAGGCATGACTTACACTTATGATGTCATGCTTTATGTTGTTTCCACATTCCAAAGATGAATTGGTGTTATCATATTATATATTTATTTAATTTTCATTATTATGAATCGTAAATATTTTTCACATGTTATACCCCTTGAATCAAATTTAAAACATTACATTATTCTATATTTTCATTATTCCCTTACTAGTATTTATATCTCACCCCTTTCTCCTGTATTTTTCAAGGTTATACTGTTCAATTTTATAAGATCAATGGGATTTTAATAGATTTTTAAAGAGTTTGAAATAATGTCATTATATCATTTTTTTCAATATATTTTGATATGGATGTACTTACAAAAATACATATGGACTCTCAATATTCTGGGATAAACCATGTAATGTGGTATATAGGACACATGATTTTCACAGCCCATATGTTAGCCCACTCTTTTCTCTTCCTTTTAAGAGTGTTTCTTCCCTATATGAGCATGGACTTGAGTTTCTCCAGGACTGATAGATCACCTATGATAAGGTCATCCTTCCTCTTCACAATCTCTTCCTCTATTTCATCATTTTTCTTATTTTGTTCCCTAATTTGGGTTTTTATACTAGTATCATGTATTTTCTCTATAAGAATTGGTTTCATCGGGTAAAATAACATATAATGTACCATATGGTTATAATGATGATAGTTACTATCTTTTCCATTGTTTTATACTTTTTTTTCATAAAATCAAGGATATTTGGTCCTGTAAACCACATGGACATTAACACCAAATTAATTTTATGTGTTATTATTCACCAGTTGTAGTGTATTTATATTTTATTGATTCCATGATAGTTACCCATTTTATGTGGAATTATTCCTTATCCAAACATGGATATGAGATTTGAATATAATAATTTGAAATTTTTTCTTTTATACCATGAAGAATGTATCCTTAGAAACTATTACATAGAGGACCAGGAATATGTTATCTTTTCCTCCCTTGAGTATTAGATTTCTATTACTCTATTAGGATAGCCTGAGGCTTGACCCCAATGGAACATTAGTGTTTCCATTTACCCTATTAACATATTTGACTACCATGCAAGGGGAATGTTGATCACCCATACCAACTTTAGGACTGTAGTATCTGAGTGGGTAATGCCTCATTTTTTTATTAGAGAAGAGGTTATGTGTGTGAATAAAATATTTTTGACTTAAAGTGATTGGGATTATATTTCAACATCATTTTTCATTATTTATATTACTTTATTTATATTGTTAAATATTTTATTATGTTATTGTGATCATGTTATGGGATGATACACCCAGTTCTAATGTTATATCAAAGGGTTGATGATATACTCTATGTTCAACCATACAGTTTGGGTGTAGGATGAGCGTTTTATTAAGTTTAATATTGGTCATGGATTTGGGTGAAAAGAAAATTATTATTGATATCTTCAATATCATGAGATGACCATCCCATTTTTTGGATGTGTCTTATGGGATAAATTTTCTTCCTACCATATTATAATGTGATGGGGGATGTTATTAAAATTATGGGATATTCATATGTCTCGATATTCTATACCCATTATATTTGAAGGTAGTATCAATAAGTCTAGTGAATGTAATGACCATTTGAACTAAAAATTGTTTAAGCATGGGATATTTATAATATTTCCCTCACATATTTATAATATATATTGGGTAACATTTCCCAATTTACTTTCAATTATTGGGATTATTTAAGGAATGAAATTATTACTATTGTAATGAGGCTTGGGGATAAGGATGTTCTACTTATGTGATATCACATGATTCCAATAAAAGTTATGCACACACTTGTTATAGATGGGATTAACTTCTCAATTAATGATTAATACATATGTATTCAATTCCCAACAATGTGATTGTTTCAATTGAAATGTTATTTGAATAATGTTATATAATTCAAGGATTCAATACCCTATTGTTTATTCTTATGATATGATAGAAAGATATGACCATTATTCATGAATTTGGTTATGATTTATATTGTTATAGATTATGTCAAATTCAGAGACACCAAAAAAATATTCAATATGGGTGAAGGAACTCCTAGGTAACTTATAAGGTTCCCAAAATTGTGATTTTTTTATTGTTAATTCAACTTTTTACTATTTATCTTTGATAATATAACACTAAAAATAAACTATTATATTATATGTTTATTAGAAACACCATTTTTAGTGTCCTACATTGTTATACTTACACCCTACCTGGGAACCCTGGTACCAAACCATAAATCAGGGTTGATAAAAAATTTTAGGGAAAGGGTTTTAGTAATTGAGAATGTTTAGTTTGGGCATGTGAGTTGGAGATGGGGGGATGATAAAATTTAGCTCATAGGTCCAATTTTTAGATTCCCAAAATATTTTGTTTTTTTCACCTTGTTATATATTTTCATCACAAAGATAAAAGTACTTACCTTTGAATTCCTTTATGACATGTCAGTTAATATTTAATTACATCTGGTTTCAACTATATTTTCTACCAATTTACTCTCTTTATATCAGGAGAAATTTTTATATATAATTTTTTTCAATGATTTATGGTTATCTATACCGGTGAGGGTATATTATCCCAATGATATACATAAATCCCTACAATTGGTTGGAAACCTCTAGTATACAATGGGAAAACCTATGATATGTTCCACCTGCATCAATTATAATGGTTGTGAAAAAGGATTTAGATGATAAAATATTTTTTCAAATAATTGTTTCTATTTTCTCATACTATTTGAGATATGGTAGGAAAGAGATCTGATATTATTAGAACAAGGTGTGGATATTGTTCTAGGAAGTTTCTACCACCTATGTAGGGGGCATCACAGTTAAAAGAGATAATATTTATATATTTCATTTTCACTATTATGGTGGAGTTTATTTTTCCAAATATGAGGTGTTGTGTTATTGATTTATGTTATTTTTACTCTAAATATAGGGTAGTAAAATGGAATACATTCAGCATCCATTATTAACGCATATGAATCACATGACATTCAATTTATTACCTATGATTAAGAACCCTGATTATTATATTTTGTCTAATTATTTAATGTGTTAGAAAAAGTATATATATATATTTTACCTATATTAATTAATTATGGAATTCTATATAACCCATATTTTTTTATTATATTATTTTTGTTTAGTAATTAATGGCATGATTCCTATAGGTGTCATGATGTATTCTATAATAATGGGTAGTTGAGTCTTCAAAGGGTGCCCAATTTATGTGAGACCCATGTATATCGGGTGATTATAAAGCATATTGGGACATTATATATGTTATTATTTATCTTAAATTTTTAATAAGGTCCTATTATAAATGTGATTTTGTGACATGCATTTGTAATTATAGTGACATGCCAATCTAATAACAGTCTGTTGAGAAGAAAGAGGGATAATATAAGCATCCCCCATATATCAGTGATCCAGATCCACTAATCATACATTTTCCATCGAATGATCAATAAATTTATGTCATTTAAAATGTTGTGATTTAGTATATTAACAATGGAACAACAATAGCCAAGTATTTTAGGTCTAATATGGACAAATATATTCATGTTTAGATTCTACAAAAAACATTTTATAAAGGGAGGAAATTATGGGGAAAAATTTCTTGGTTTAGTTTATGAAGACTATTTTCTACCATTTTTATATACAAATCTATATAGGTATGGATATTTTTGTGTATATACTTAAGGGGCTGGTGATGATCCAAACAGATGACCTAGACTATGAAAAACAATATTTTAGATCATATTGGAAAGACAATCATGCCTATTTATTAGGCCATTTCACACATAAGATTCTAAGATAAAATTATAGCCATATATTTACATATCTCTTAAATGAAAACATGTTAGTGATTGAGTACGCATCCCATTTTACAGAGTTGATTTCGTTTTCACCCTTTTGGGTGGGTGATAAAACTAAAAGGGTATATCATATTAAGGATGGGATGATACATTGGATGTGGTATTAGGTTTAAATCATCTATATTATATATTTTTTTGGTTTTTCTGAACTATAACCCAATAATAGAGAGAAATATGGCCAATAGAGGACCTTTTAGTCATTTAGGTTCTTATGAAGGGTCTGGGAGTGGATCTACGGATCGCTGAAAGTATTGGTTTTGTGATTTTCATTGAATTATTGTTTGGTAAGGTAGTCTAGGTGTGTGATTTTTTTTTCTTACAGTCATTTTATTAAATCTATGATACAATATCTATGATCCAGGTATAGAAATACTTGAACGATGTTCCATAAAACACATATGATATATAGTAATTTTAATAAAACTTAGACAAATGTTACACCAACCAGTTATGATAATATTATTCCATAATATGAGATTTTTTACATATTATACTCTTCTTTAGATAAAAGAGGTAAAATTGTTAAGAAACTACAATTATTTAATAGAATGCACTTTCTAATGGAGTACTTGGGAGCTCTGATATCACCTAGAAGATTACATATTCACCACTATGATGGGGTGTTCAACAAGATTACTAAATGAATCATCAACTAAATAATCATTTTCTATCATTCGAGATTCAGATACCCCTTATCAACTATTTCCTCACTTCTATCCCTATACACTTTCTTTCCATTCTTTTGTTACCAAAAATAGTTTTGAGGAACATTAAGAAAATTGTAAAATCCATTATCCAGGATTATTATCTTAAATGGATTTTCTATTTACAATATTGGACAAGAATAGATAATCTAATTGAATTACGGGGAATCAAACATAGATTTGTGGTGGGAATCAAGAAGTTTATCTAATACAAGTTGACTTGGGTGGTTTTGTAAGGCCATTCTCTCAAAGGAAATTACATTGTGGGGGAATATTGGGAAGATATGGAAGTAAAAAGGGGAACATTTCATGCTCATGGTAGACACTATGGGGACACATACAAGATATTCACTATAATTCTTAGTGGAACACTGGATATAGGGAAATCAATTATTGTAACCAAATTTGTGTGGGTTAACCTATTGGTTTATTGGGATTTCAATGACCTTTTATCATGTTTTCTCAATAATTTAGTAACCTTACATTCATTTTAGACATTATAGACCCTCAGTGGTGATATAGATTCAAAATAATCATGATTTATTATGCTTAAGATATAATTTTCGACACTTGATCCATGTCAGGATCCTTATTAACCAATACTTACCATAATACACTTTAAGAAAACATAGAGAAAGATGAATGAGTTGTAATATCTTGTGAAAATAAATTATTTATGAATACAATTTTATTTTTTTGGAATATCTAGATTCATAATATCTCTATGGATTATAAGATCATATGGAAAGGTATTAAGCTGGTGTATAAATGTCTTTGTTGCTAGAGATCCAAGGGGGAAATGTCTAATCATCTTTTATTATAAGGGATTGGGTTGATTCTATATGGAGCATCTTTGGTGACCTCACTTGTTTAAGGACACAAGTGACCGCTAGTTTTTATTGCTTATAAGTCTCATTCTATGGATTTGGGAGTAAATCATGGGAGAATACGGTGAGGGGGATCTTATTGTCATCTGTATACTAGTGAAAATTGAATTCTAGTAAAAATTCTCAACGTAATGGTGTCCATAGATCACAGATGGCTGAGCAGATTCACTCCATATTTTAGTAGTTGACTTGGGATCTCAAATAAAATAATGACAGATTCCACTTACATAGAGGATGTTCATGGATGGTAGGATATCCTTCTTCATTCCACATAGAATGTATAACATGGGATATTGGATTAACTATAACCCCCTTAATAGATAATGAAAACTCAACTTTGATGAGTCTTATAATCTAAAGCTCATGTGGGGGGAGGGTCTTGTTTTCCATGAATCTAGATGAATTGATTTTATTTCCATCATTAGATTCTACATGTGTAATGATTCACTCCTTATAGAGGCCAGTGGTATTCCAAATGGGATTTAGGTTTGTCTTCCCTACAATATCACACTGGATGAGATTCTATCATACCCATATTTCGTCTTTAATTCTCACCAAGATAAGATAACAAACAATTGGTCCATTGTATATCACATCTGAATCTATAAGAGACACATAAATCTGGTGAAATTGATCCACACTTTGAATTAAGAGAAAAATGTTGCAGCCTGTTCATCTTCAATGGGAACCAAGGATAACCCTTATACGATTTATTGTTTCTTGTGATGCCTCCCCCTTAGTGTGTCGACCTTGTTCAAGCATATTATATTAGACATCATTACCTCATGCCTCCTAGAACTTATTAGTTAGCATTTTTTCATTAATAAAATACTATTATCTTTTTATGAATCAAATAAATTCATCCTAATTTCTCACTACTAATCTATTTGATATGATTGAAACATCCCACAATGTCACCACAATCTACCCATATCCAACTAACATGAAATATTTCATCCTCAATGTGGTGGTGTCCCTATTCATTCTTTAAATAAAACATGGTCAATACACCCCTATGGGAGTGTGCAGTGTGAGAGAAAAAGAATCCTAATATGATCCCACATAAGTGTCTACGAAACCTTAGTTCCAAATAATATCAATATGCTCAATATATTTCAAACCTGGCATGATGAAATAGTTTTCACATTTATATTAAATTCATGGAATTTCTGCCCTTTTTTTAAATTCTAAAACAGATTCCATATAAAATATTTCAAATAATATTTCAAGTATTTTTTTCATTTATTAATAAATGAATTGTACATTTATATTGAAACCAAAGAACAGTGGAAAGAATCCCTCAAATTACATAATTCCATGAAATTTATGTCACTTGTACCTTAGTAATAAATAATTATATAGTATACACTAAACAATTACCTAGAGAAACATGTCATAGGGAATATAGTAATACACCATGGTTAAAAAAAATACTGTGTTATAGAAGATGGTCCCTAAAACAATAAGGAATAGGGAGTATAAGATCACTCTAAGGATGAACCCCCTATGGGCATAAGTAAAATACCCAATACTATGACCCATTTCTATGTACCTAAGGCTCCCATGTGCTACATGTTGAGTAATTTTTTTGACTTTTAGATTCCTTTTGATTTGGAAATAAAAAACTCATTCTTAAATACATAATATCTATTAATTTTAAGTCTAAAGTATTTTTACAATGTTTTTATAGAAAACATATACTTTTACCATACTTTGAAATAGTTTTTAAGTATTAAAAAATTTACATTACAATTAATGCAATAAAAAATATTCTGATTATGAATAGATTCACTTTAAAAAATTGGATTTAATACTTTCTATTTTGTATTCATACTGAAAAAAGATTTAATCAGATTTAACACTGGAACTAATATCATTGGATTCACACTCATTGAGGAAATCTTAATGAAACTCTATAAGTAAATCCATAGGATTGAATTCTATTTTAATCATGAATATGGAAAATTATTTTATCATATTGGAACATTTTACTCTTAACACTGTAATGGTATATTATCAAAACAAAGTCATGTTTTTAGTATTGATATGACTGTTGAAGTTCCAGGTGTCCAGCTACTCCCAGAATTATCAGATAAAATATTACCATTAGAATTCAAGATGAACATTGGAAGGAACACCTATAAATACCTATTCATTTGAAGAGTGTGTGTGTGGTAGACATCATTTTCTCATGTGTGTGTTGGCTATGATATTCCTCTCATTTTTATAAAGTGTAAAATAATTAACATATTTTTCGTAGTCTTTTTCATTACTTTTGACAGAATCTATTTCTTAAGGAAACCTTTTCATTTTTTATCCTTAATAATAAATTTTATTGCTTCATGAGATTTTGATTGTTGTGATTATGATCATGGGATTACAAGGATAGGAAGATAGAGGATTTGATCACCTTCTTGATCAAGGTCTTGAAGGGATTGAATGACAGTTACCATTATCATATCAAGGACTACCAGGGATATGCAGATAGCGAAAATCTGATCATCATACCAAGGTCTTACCCTGGTGTGGGTAAGTCATATCTACTGAAAGTATAAATCAATGGATATTTATCCAAGGTTACTAGATACATTTTTTTCTTTGGGTTAAAAATAATCCAATTCAATTGTGTCTTTTTTTATGTACAAGTCTTGTATACTCTGCTGCAATTTTAATATAAAGCGAATTCATTTATATTCATGTTTATATTTGTTTTCTATGTATCATAATAGATTTAATTATTAATCATTTTATTTACTCTGTATTAAATTGTGAATATAATTTCACTCTGAATAGAATTATATATTCCTTAAGATAGTATCATTACTTAACCATAACCATTGAGATTATGATACCTTTATGAATACTCTGACATATCATTTTCTACTATGAATATGATTACACCACCTATTGAATATGATTCTATTCACTCAAATCAAACCTGGGGATTATATATCAGAATCTATTTGGTTATGATATTATTATCATTAGAACCAATGTCCTAGTATGATTATAGTTTTAATATATAACAGGTTTTTCGAATACAATTTGTTTAATTCTATTATACAAAGTTTCTTTTAAGATTAGAAATGAATGTTTTTAAACTTACAATTCACCCCTCTTGTTTTTTTTTCATATCCATATACATTTCAATCCTACAATTTCTATTAGAGACACATCTTTGTTTTACTGATACTGAAATTTGGTATCAGAGGAGGTTTCCACTGATTACTTACTAATTTTTTCTATACTTTTCCAAGTCAGTTAAATTTTTTAATAAAATTATTATTTATAAATATTTTATACTCTAACATGTATTGTGGAAAATATTCTTGTATTTTTATAAAATATGGAAGGACTCAATTTCCGTTTAATAGATAACCTCAATCCAAATAGACCCACTATTTTTGATAGAGTTGATTATGATTTTTAGGGAGATAGTATGGAGTCATTTTTTATAAATAAATGAGTTGAAAATTTTGTTATATTCACTAGAGATTACAAGATTTTTGATAAGGAATTAACTGATTTTTTAAATTAGGATAATCAAGAGTATAAAGTGAATTAAAAATTAAGAAATACTCTATTGTGTTCTATTACATGAAGTATTTATAGTCATATTTCTTCTTGTGAAGCTGTTAAAACCATTTTTAAAAAAACAATATATTACTCATTTTGTAACATCAAAAGATATTGAAACTAGAAGATCCCTTCATAGAGATTATTATCAGTCATTTTAATTTCTTTATAGTGAACCTGTTACAAAGTTACAATAAGAATTTATGAAAATAGTCAATAGTTTAAAGTGTATGGTAGAGAAAGGATTAGAAGATGAAATCCTTGTCGAAAATATTATTGATATTATGTCCAATTAGTGGGAATTTAAGAGAAAATATGTAGGTGAATCCAAAAAGATTAAAAATGTTACTCTTAATGATTTATTTAGAACTCCATTTCAATATAAGAATAGGTTGAAAATAGATATTGAGAAATCTAAAAAGAAAAATGGTGAAGTTTATTTTACTACCACTTTAAATCCGATAAAATATCAGACTCCTTATAAAGTCATTATGTCTTCTAGAAATATGAAAGTGACTATTCAATTTGATTCAAGTGATTCTGATCGTTCTGAGAATGGATTATCTAATATTACTCGAAGGATGAAAAAAAATTTAGGTGAGAAAGACTTTAAATATTTTTATAAGAAATGTAATAAGGACCTAAATGAAAATAGAGATTATAAAGTAAAATTTTGGGAATATACTAGAGCTAGACATATAAGTCCAGATTGTCCAATGCTAAAAATAAAAGATAGAAAACACATAAATTCTGAGAGAAATTAGAAAAATTATTACATTATAATGGAAAGAAAGTTTTGAAAGCCATTGACTCATGGAGTGCTAGTGGAGGAGACTCCTCTGATGATTCTTTAGATAATTAAAATTCTGTAAATAAAAATATTTGTATCTATAACATAATAACTTTTTAAAATCAATGAATCATGGCTGTGGTAAACACTTATGATTCTTTAACTAGTATGTATTTAAATGAAAACTATCCTTATGTGAATAATTTTATATCATTAAATAAAAAAATTCCTCAGCTAGTGATAATAATACTTTACCTTTTTATGAATAGAAATCTAGATTTTCCAAACCTCTTAAAAATAAGAATTTTAATGTTAGAAGACAACTTGAAAAAAATACTAGAATAAATGTTAAAAAAATAAGTATCATATCTTTCTAAATATAATGATTATAAATCCTTTAAAATTTATTATATTTCTAAAATCCTTGAAAAATATAATTCTAAGAAGGATAATCTTAATAAAAAATTTTAAAAAACAATTTTTGAGAAAAATATTTTTGAAACAAAACTCACATATGGAACTAAAAATTATGAGCATAAAAATTTAGTTATCAAACTAAAATATTAAATTTTTTTTCTCTAAAGAAACTCTTCTCAAACATTACCATTATAAAATAAAATTTTGATAATATGTATAAAAAAATTCATCCTCATGGTAATAGTTATAGAATGTGTTATATATGTCAAAAAACTATTTTAAATAACAATTACTTTGTTCGAAAAAGTGAACCCCTTTCACTAAATGTCAAAGTGGAGGAAGCTGGAATAAAAATTGTTCAATTAATAAAATTCTATCCTTACGGTTCCACAACGAACATTATTCAAAAAAAATATAGATTTCTAAAATATTATTTTCTAACATTTCCGGACCTAAGAAGGTTTGGGTTACAGAAGCCTAATTGTTTTATTTTTTGGGAAAAAAGTACCAAAAATAAGAATACATGGTACATAGATAGTGGTTGTTCCCAAAATATTACTGATAACAAATATTTCATTTAAAATATTATCAAAATGAAAGGTAAAATAAATACTTTCATAGAAAATTCTCAAGGATAAATGATTAGTATAAGGAATATTTTTATTCTAGGAAAATATTTAATTTTAAATGTTTTATTTATTAAAGGTATTAAGAAAAACCTTATAAGAATAAGTAAATTTTGTGATGAAGTGTATGTTGTGATTTTTTGTAATTATAAATGTGTATTACACATTCCAAGGATGAATTCATTATTTCTGCTAATCGGCATGAGAATGTATATAAACTCAACTTAAAAGACCATATGATTCATGATCTACCTTGTGTTAGGTCAATAATGGATCAATCACTGTTATGGAATAAATGTTTAGGATATTGTAACCCTGGAAACATATATAATTTGATGAGTAAAATACTTGTTAAGGATCTACCGAATCATAGATTTGATTCTTCAAAAGTCTGTGACCCTTTTCAATAAGATAAGAAATATAAGTCATGTTTTAAATATATTAGTGAAGTCTCATATTTTAAAGCTTTAAATTTAGTTCACATGGATATTTCTGGTCATAAAAAATTTGGAAGTATTTTAAGCACGCACTGTGTATTTTTTTTAGTTTATGATTAGACTAGATACACATGGGACTATTTTCTTGAAAATAAGTCTGAATATTTTTTTATATAAATTTTGTAGGAAAAATTAAAAATGAGAGAACCCTTACCTTGATAACTATTCATAGTGATCATGATGAAGAATTTGTAAATTTTAATTTTTAAATTTTTATAGTATGAAAGGAATTACTCATAAATTTTCAGCTCCTAGAACCCCTCAGAAAAATGGTGTTGTTGAATGAAGAAATCAGATTCTTCAAGATAAAACAATAACCTTATTGAGTGAGTACTCATTTGCTAATTTGTTTTCGGATGAAGTAGTTAATACTACAATCTATAATATAAATCAAGTTTTAATTAAAACTTTTATTAATAAAAAACCTAATGAGTTGTGGATAGGACAAAAACCAAAAGTTTAATACTTAAGAGTATTTGGATGCAAAGTATTAATCTTAAATACTAATGATAATTTACATAAGTTTCCACCCAAATATGATGCAGGTGTATTTTTAGGTTATTCCACTACTTATAAGTAATGTACAGTTTTTAATAAAAAATATTATACCATTATAAAAATATACCTGTTAAATTTGATGAAACAAGTCTATTTGTTTTTGAAGAAACCCAACCAACATCCTCTAATGTGTTTTACAAAACTAATTTTCAAACTTTTATTCAATATTATCATAAGGAAAAAACTCAAGAAATGGTCTTTAAAGTATTTAATATTTAATATTTTCCAGCTTATGCTGATGAGTATGTTTTACAAAACCCAAGTCAGTTTTCTATTTGGAATAATCCTAGTGATATTATTATTGGCGATGTCAATCAACCTGTAAAAACTAGAAGCTCCTTAAGAAATCATGTAGATTTTTTTTTCATTTCCTTCCAAATTTGAAACTAAAAATCCTAAAGAGGCTTTAGGTGATGATGATTGGATTAAAGCTATATAAGATGATCTAAATGAATTCAAAAGGAACAAATTTCGGACCTTGGTTGAAAGACTTAAAAAGACCTCTGTAGTTAGAGTAAAATAGGGTTATAAAAATAAATGTGATGAAAATGGAGTAATAATTAGAAATCAATAAATTTTTTTTGATAAAGATTATAATCAGCAAGAGGGAATAGATTATAAACAAACCTATGCTCCAGTAGCTAGACTTGAGTCAATTCATATTCTATTAGCCTTTACAACATTATTTAATTTAAAATATTTTTAAATGGATGTGAAGTGTGATTTCCATAATGTTTATGTACAAGAGGAAGTTTTTATTGAAAAAAATCTTGTTCTTAAAGGTAGAAAACATCTTGAATATATTTAAAACCTTAAAAAATATTTATATGGCCTTAAAAAATCTTCTAAAGCATGGTATGATAGATTATTAAGATTTTTGTTACAAAAAATTATGTTATTGAAACATCTAATCCAACTATTCATATAAATAAAGATAAAAAAACGTTTTTATTATTTAAATATATGTTGAAGAAATTGTATTTAGATCAAATCAACAATATTTAATATTTTCCTTTGTTAATCTTATGAAATCTGAGTTTAAATGTGTATTATGGGTGAGTTAAATTTTTTTGTTAGTTTTCAAATTTATCAAAAAAGGTAATTATATATCTAAAAATAAGTATATAAGATATATTCTAAAAAAGTATGTATACACTGACACTAAAAGTATTATTACTCCAATTGGTACCTCAAATACTCTTGATCTTGATGAAGCTGGTAAACCAATTGATCAAATAATTTTTAGAGGTATGATAGGAAGTATACTATACTTAATATCCAGTCATCCATAATTAATGTTTTTAGTATTCCTATGAGAAATGTATCAATATAATCCATAGTAATCCGATTTAAAATTAGTTAAATGATTTTTTTGTTATTTAAAGGGAACTATGGATTTAGGAATTTTCTATTCTTCTGAAAATGATTTAGAATTATAATGTTTTTCAGATGATAACTTTGGTGTTTCTATAAGGGACAGAAAAAGTACAATTGGAAGTTGTTATTTCTTAGGATATTCATTTTTTTCTTGGTCATTTAATAAACAACACTCAGTAGAAATTTCCACTGCTGAAGCTAGATGTTGTTGTGGTCATGTGTTGTGGATTCCACACACACTCATTGACTATGGAATGAGTTTTATATAAACTCAAATACTTTGTGATAACACTAGGGACATTTACCTTGGTGAAAACCCTACATAACACTCTCATGCATAACTCTTAGATATTAGACATCAATTTCTTAAGGATCACACACAAAAAGGAGGTATCATTTTACAATTCATATGAACATAAGAAAAACTTGATTATATGTTTTCAAAAACATTACCTTCTGATATATTTGAATACATTATACAGAATCTAGGAATGATAACTATAAATTAACCATTCATATCTACTTCTTGTATAAACCATCTTCATATGTTAAGTTAGTCCTTTTCATAGGGGGAGTACATATGATTGTTTATTTTTAAAAAACTTCTTATCTTTCAAAGATTTATTTTTTCAAAAAATTTCATAAAAAGTATTCTGGACATGAATATGTTTTAAGATAAGATTTAAAATTTTTGGATTTATATTTTTTTTCAAAATTTCAATCGGACTTGGAAAAATAACCAGATTACGATATCTAATCAGATTTGAAAGTTTTATCATATCTTAGTTTTTTAATTGGTTTCTTAATGTATTCATATTCGAGATTGAAATCAAATTTTGATAGTTTTTGTATTAATTTTTTAATAAGATTTTTAAAATTCGTCATTTTCAAATTTTCATTTGAAAACATATTGTTATTGAGTCTTAATTCTTTTTCAACTATTATATTTTAGCTATTATAAAATAAATAAAAATAGATTATTTTATTAAAATTTTCAATTTAAATTGTATTTATTTTTCTTTTATACTTTAATCACTATTCCATTATTACTATTTTTTCTTGTTTTTTGTTATTAAAAATGTTTGTTTTTCAAAATTTTCTTACATTAATAATCATATTCACCCAATACGATACAATATTTTATAAAATATCTAGAATTTATAATATTAAGAAAATATTTCTTTAGATAGAGTCTCAACTGTCAGATCAGAGAATTTTAATGTTGGATGTTAGATCTATCTAGAATATGAACCATCACATAAATTTTCTATAAAAGGGGGACATCCTCTTAACCCAAATCAAATTTATTCGATTTCAAGCCTTTAAAATCTACGACGTTTAAGAATATGAATTTGATTCTCTTCATTTCTGATTCCTCCATATCGAGCCCAAATATGATGGCCCCAACAAAGGATTATAAAAAGTGGTTCATTTTATAATAAATTTTACTCTCCAAATACTTTTAAGAAAATTATGATTCATAATTAAAAAGAATGATATCGTTTCATGGATGGGAATCTTTGTGTTTAGAATAGATAGATCTGAACATTGATTTATTCTATTTGGATATAGTACATGATTTCTATGATTACATCATGTTTTACAAGAAAGTTAAAAGATATATGTTTTTTTTCATTTATGACAAAAATTATGATATGACTTCTAAACAAGTTGCGTGTTTTCTTGGTGTTTCCGATGAAGGAGATGCATTTTTCCCATCTCTCTAATTTGCATATTCTAAGGGAAAATTTATAAAAGAAAGAGATGAAAAGTATATATTGAAAATACATGAATATCCAAGAAAATTCACTCATTTAATCCCATATCATAGAATGTTAGCTACTTGGATGCAAGTATTTCTCATTCCAAGAAGATTAGATAAAGATACTCTCAAAGTATATGATGTTTTCATTTTGAATTACCTTATCATCCTAAGGAAGATCAATATTACTGGATTTATTATTTTGACTATGAAAAATATCATGTAAAATTATATCAAGTCTCATATTAGCATGTTTCTCAATTTGAATAGTAAGATGATTGAAAACAACCAGAGACATTTCAATATAGCAATCAAATCTGAACTAGTCAGGGAAAAGATAATGTTTATTAGTGAAGATACTAGTAGAATAATGAAAGTAATTTTTGATCCAAAATCAATATATTTTTGTGAATAATTATCAGGTGTATATATTTAAGGAAGAACCTTTTAATACAAGGAATGTTATAAAGTTAGATAAGAAAAGAAAAGCAAAATCCATTCTAAAAAAACAAAAGA
Source organism: Viscum album (assembly GCA_963277665.1). Classification (NCBI taxonomy): domain Eukaryota; kingdom Viridiplantae; phylum Streptophyta; class Magnoliopsida; order Santalales; family Viscaceae; genus Viscum; species Viscum album. The sequence goes on from OY728155.1 coordinate 2,013,057,653, forward strand.
AACAAAATAAATACCCAATGAAATTTGTTAATGAATGGAGAAAGAGGAGGGAAGAAAGAAAAAAAGCATAACTGAAATTTCATCTTGACATATCTAAATATTATGTAGTACGACTTCATGCTATGTAATTATTAGAGAAAAAATCCAGTGAGAAGAATTAGAAGAATACGTTTTCAGAAGTGCAGTTATGTTGAAATCTATTAAATAGTGTAGAATCAACTTCAATAAAAAATTATTTTAAAAATTCAAGATTCTAGTTTAGTTTTAAATTAAAATACTGTAGTTCATTCCAATTTTTCCTCTAATAAAAAAGGAAAAGAATTAGTTGATGTCTAAGAATAAATTCATGTTAAAAAATATAATTCGATATCAAATTCTCAAATTCATTAAGTGATATCGAAATTTAATAAAGTAATTAAATAAGAATATATATTTAGAAAAATTAAATAATATAAAGGAAAATGAGGATAATAGTGAGAATTTTATGAGGAATAATAATAAGAAGAAGATGGTGAAGATGAAGAAGTGGGTTAAAAATCCAAGATAAAGAAAGCTCCAAAGATAAGGAAGAAGAAACAAGATTTATTTAAGGAATTATCAGGATTCATCGAAAAAATTAACCACCTCTGGAAATCATAATGTGAAGTTAATCAGCCAGGAGAAACAAAATCCTCCTTTGATTTAGGAAATTATATATTCATCCAAGAGGGATGATCAAAATCAAAATAGAAAATATGAAGGAAGTAAGATGTTTTTTTTGGGGAAATCCAAATTTCTTGGTGAGAAGAATGGTGGAAATTTTTTTAGAAATCAGATTCAAGGAAAAAGAAAAGAAAGTCAGTTAAAAAAGATATTGAAACCAAAAAAAGAAATATTCAATCAAAACCAAAATCCCAGAATAATATCCCTTCTCAAGGTATTTATTACATATTTCATACCATAACCAAATTGGATAAGACTATTCCATAATTTACAAGATTGTAAAAAAAGTTGATTTGGTTGTGGAAAAAAATACAAATATTCAGATTCAATAAATATTTTTATAGATTGACTGATATGATTATAAGTGGTTTCTAGGTGTTTAAAGAATGTACTAAATCTCACAGGAAGAGTTATAATGAAATTATGAAATGGTCTTGAGGTATTCATGGAGAATTTAAGATTCAAGATGAAAATTGTGGAAAAATCCAGAAATATTTTGATGAGGTAGATATTTTTTTCAACGGTATCATAAAGGATGTTTCCAATAGGGTAAAGTATCTCAATACTTTCAAAAGTGATTCCGTGAAGTAGACTAAAGATATATCAGATTTATAAGCAAAATTTAAATTTATTCTCAAAGATATTTCTATAATAAATGTATATAAAGAAGATATTACTGCCTTAATGAATCATAGTAATGTTTTCTAATAAATAATAAAAGATCATGAAGATCAAAATAAGCTATTGTAAGAAATGTTTTAGGATCAAAAAGAAAATTGGAAAGAATAGGATTATATAATTTAGATCTAAGAGGAAAGGATTAAAGAGAGAGAAATAAAAACTAGTCTCATGAGGAGCTCTTGGAAAAAGTTGAAGAGGACAAAAAGGAATTCATAAAGCTGAAAACAATTTTTAGATACTTGATTCCACCAAAGGAAGATTTAATTCTATAAGAAATCTTGTTGTATTGTGACTTTTTTTAAATCTTTAATGAAAGACTTCTTCATCTATAATAAATTTGATTTAATGTCTTCAAATTATTTTGGTTGAATATTATTTCATTTATTTTTAGATGATAGAGTACTTTATTTTTTCCTATAGATTATTTTCTAATCATTTTTAGGTACCTAAAAGAATATTCACATTCCTTTTTAAAAATAATACAGGGGGAGTATTCTATAGATATGGGGAAATTTATAAAATGTGGGAGAATTCCACATCAAGTGGGAGTTTTTTTGAAAAGGGGTGCATTATTTACAAAAGAAGGGAAAATGATCATTAGGGAGATTATTATCCTAAGGGGGAGTTAGTTGTATTCATTATCATATTTAGAAGACTTTATAAACTCAAGGGTATCTACGTATAAATGTTTATTTCTAAATATAATAAATATTAAAAATAATTTTTTAGTTATGATTTTCAAAGACATTTTCTATTTTATCTTTCTGGTTTGTGATTTCTTAAAAGGGGGAGATTGTTAAGTTAAAAGTTCTTCTTGACTTTTACATTAATTTTATTTTGGAATCAAAAAATTATTCTTAAATAAACAATATCTAATAATTTTTTGTAAAAAGTATTTTTAAAAATTTTTATAGAAAAAATATACTTTTACCATAAATTTAAATAGTTTTAAATTATTCAATAATTTACATTAAAATTATCGCAATGAGAAAGATTACGATTATGGTTGGATTCAAATTATCAAATTGGATTTAATACTTTCTGTATTGTATTTGAACTAAAACAATGTTTTAATCAAATTTGAAACTGGAATCGATATAATACGATTCACACTCATTGAGAAAATATTATTAATACTCTATAAGTAAATATATCAGAGTGAATTCTGTTTCAATCATGAATATGGAAAACTGTTTTATCATATTGGAACATTTTACTCTTAATACTATAATGGTGTATTGTCAAAATCATTTTGTGCTTTTATTTACGATATGAACGTCTAAGTTCTATGTCTCCACGTCCTCCCAAAATTATCAGAGAAAATATGACCATTGGAAATGAAGATGATCATTGGAAGGCACTCCTATAAATCCCTGGTCATTTGAAGAGTGTGTGTGTGTGGTATACCTAATTTTCTCATGTGTGTGTGCACTGTGATTTTTTTTCTCATTTTTCTAAATTTTAAAAGCACGAACCACTTTTTCCTAGTCTTTTTTATTGATTTATATAGAGTGTGTTTCTTTAGTAAACATTATCAGGTTATATCATTAATAATCTATTGTATTTCTTCATACAGTTCTAATTGTTGTGATAATGATCGAAGGATTCTGAGGATTGGAAGACATAGGATCTAATCACCTTATTGATCAAGGACTTGCAAGGATATTAGTATAGATCTGATCATTGTATTGAGGGTTGTCGGGGATAGAAAAATAGAAAAAATTTGATCATCATATTGAGGGATTACCCTGGTGTGGGTAAGACAAACTTTTTTGAATGTATAAATCAAAGGTCCTTTATCCAAGGTTACTGGGTTCCCTTTTTTTCTTTGGGTTAAAAAAATAATATTAAATTTTATTTCTTATTTGTTTACGAGTCTTTTATATTCCAATTCAATTGTAATAAAAATTTAATTCTTTTATATTGGTCTTTCTATTTGTTTTTTATGTATCATAATATATTTAATTATGATTCATTTAATTTACTTTTTATTATGTTTTGAATACAAATTTACTCTAAATACGATTCCATACACTTTAATATAGAGTCATTACTTTATTATAACCATTGAAATTACGATACATATATGAATACTTTGATATATCATTTTCTACTATGAATAAAATTGCACCACCTATTGAATGCGATTATATTCACTAGAATCAAACCATCATATTATATATCAAAATATATTTGATTATGATATTATTGTAATTAGAACAAAGGGACCAGTACGATTATAGTTTGAATATATAAGAGGTGTTGTGAACACAATTTGTTTAATTCTATTAAATAAAGTTTCCTTTAAGTTTAAAAACAAAAGTTTTTAATCATAAAATTCACCTCTATTATAGTTTTCCATCTGTATATACATTTCAATACAACACTATATATTTCAAAAAAACTCAAAGGGAGTATCTCATATCATAAATATTTTATAGGAATCCATTTTCCATTAAAATAATTCTCTAAAAACCAATTTTATAATACATTCCATGCCTCTTTGAGAAAATTTTTTATTTTAAAAAATAAATTAAACAATTTATTTTATTAAAAACTCATTTATACATGAATATCAAGAAGATAAATGATCATTACAATAATCATAAGATAAAAAAATAGATAAATAGAAGAACACTATGTTTACAAAATACCAATTATAGATGGAACCACCTACCTAACACTTGGGTTCACACTAGAAAAACAATGATATCCAAGCACCAAAAGGAACGAGAACACCCAAGAATATATGGGGAGGCCCCGAAAATTGATTCCCAAATCAAGTAATTAAGTTTCCTTAAGTTTATGTTCATGAGATAATATTGGAGATCACATACCTCATAGAATACAATATTTGGACCTAACAAAAAATGATTTTTCCTCTGAAACTAAATTCATAAAAGAAATATAATATATAATATAGGGAACATCACATGATAAATTGATTGAATCAATGAAAAATAGTTTTACCAACAACCTAATAGATGAATAAAGAATAGAATATATTGGATTAAATATACAAATTTGGTAAAAAATGGCTGATCTGGAAGATAAACCCAATTTGTAGAGTTTAAATGAGAAAAGATTTCCTAAGTGGGGAATCTCCAATATAATTAATAGGATTAGGTTAGGAAATGTTGGAATAGGGTGTTTAAAAAGGGTTTCTAGGGATTTAAATCACCAAATCCACCTTATATAGTCATCCTAGCTCGATTCCATCGACATGCCTGTGGACACTGCTAGGTACAATGGCCAATGTCCGGCCTACCATCTTTCCAATGGAAACCAAATAAATACTTATATACTAGGGATCGCCATCAGCTAGCTTGTGGTCTCCCACTGGATATTTTTTGGAACCCTATAGCCACCATTATATCTATTACACTTTCAAACTACACCAATTTTTCTCTATCACCCCTTGAACCAAAACTGATAATATCTAAAAACATGATAGAGAGACATACCTCAACCAAGATGTTACAATTATCCCAACTATTGGAAAATTTTTCCCAAAATTTTTATTAAAAAAAAGGATACAATAAAAAATTATGGGGTCATTTCTCTCTCACAGGTGATTCACACATTGATGTATTGTGAGAGTATTATCTATCATTCCATAACACCTTGTATAATGAAATAAACTACCCATGATGAGCTCTCATATGAGATTAAACAATCGCCAATGGTTGTTCTAGAACTGATATGACAATCCCCAACTCAACATGCTTTTAATTCATGACATGGGAATGATCAGGATTATAATTATTAAGAAATGATATGTTTAAAACATAATTAATACCCATGAACAAAGCTATTAAATCAATAAGATAATCAACCTATCAAATACACTTAGTGGTCTCAAATGATAGAACATATATCTACACCAACTTCTCTTACCTCACCAGACTATGGTGACCCAATGAGGGGAAACATTCAATAATTCTTAGTCACCAATAGAGAAATCCAAAGGATCGAGTCAATAATCCACAATGACTTATTCCAACTATAGGTTGTAACCAATATTAGGAATATTTCATGAATCCTCAGTTATATATCCTAAATTATACTCCATACTATGAGAGATTCCTCTCCCACCTCTTGAAAATGAGAGGTGACTTGCACAAGAGGCCATAAAAATCCATAAAAGGATCAATTATAATAGTTAACTAGTATATATTAATATAAGAAAACTCACCTAGTCCAATGTGGACATCAAAAGATACTATAAAATCCATTACCCAGGATCAAATTGTATCCTACAAAATCTTAATAGAACACTCATTCTATTCATCAATTTGTGGTTGATAAGTCATACTAAACCAAATTTAATTCTTCATCACCTCTTGGTGACCAATCTATAATCATGATTAAATATTCATATCCCTGTTAGAGAAAATGGAATAAGGGGCCCCAAGAAATCTCACAATTTCCTACATGTATAACTTACCTATATATTCAAACAAGGTGGGTTCACTAACCAGAATGAAAAGTGTTGATTTTTTCAATCGATCAATCACCACACAGATAATTTTTTTACCTTGGGTAATCCATGATATTATAACTATGATGTACATAAATACCAATCCCTAATTCTATATTAGCACTAGAAGAGGGTCAAGGAAAATAAAAGGCTTCACGCGTATATCCTTAATTTATTAGTAGTTCTAAAAGTGGGAAAAATAATTATCAATTTCATATTTCCTTCTCATCCACTAAAAAAAACTTATCTAGTCATAATAAATATTTTTATTTCCATGAAAATGTCCAAAAATAAACTATGAAAGTCCCACATCATAAAATTTTTGACAGATAAAGGGATTATAAATCAATTACCCATTGGCTAAATTCTATCAGAGGGGAGAAACCAGACTGGATCAGTTTTCCAACCATATAGATATTCTCAGATTCATCCATAATCATAATCATGTTGTTTTTTATAAATATTTTAATAATGGAGAGATAATTAAAAATGAACACTGGTCACAACCAAGCCTCAATCACCCCCTCGAATATCCAAATGAAAATGAGTTAAATAACCCAAAAGGTTCCATTCCTATTTTGATATTATGAAATAATTAGAATGAAATTCCCCACTGATATCATTAATAAAATAATTAACTTAATAGGGGTGTAGGAAATTAAAATTTAAAAAAATAGAGGAACTCCACCCATCGCCTCTTCTTGAGGTTTAGTTTTTCTTAAGATAAGATAAAACATAAACTCTTATGAACTGAATAGACTGTGAAAATATCAAGAAAATGATAATACCTCTAACACATAATATTATTAATATCATCTAAAATATAAAATTGTTTTGTAGGATAATTTTAATATTATGGAAAAATATGATTACAAAAACATGAATCCCAAAAAATGATAAGAAGCATCACAATAAACAACATAACCCTTACTAGGATATGAAAAGAACAAAATGGTATATAATCTTAGATAACATCTCACAACATAGAAATAATCTTGACTATTAGTATCCCATGAGAATATCAATCTCTTATTGGTAAGAGAAATCAACAGTGATGCTATCTTTGAGAAATATCTTACAATCTATCGATAATTCCCATCTTGTCCTAAGAAGATCTATATCTCAAAGATAATGTAATAAACCATTATTTTCATAAATAGGTATTATATCATTATATATGAAAATTTATTAAATTGCACAAACACATGCCTAAAAATCATAAATGTATTATACCTTTGGAAACAAGGAAACATAAATAACTAGTTCATAGGAAAACTACATAATGTTATCATAAGTTTTTCATAACCATGATCCTTCATAGAAAAATCATACATAATACATTTATTTAAATCTTTGGGAAGTGAATCATTTTAGAGGGTGAGATATGTTGTTCAATAAGAATAAATAATGGAGATATATAAACATATCACTAGTATAAGTGTATGAGGACATGAAAATAAAATTTTAAAAAATGTTATATGCATATTAGTGATCAAAATCATGGGTCATGGAATAAATATTGGCATTTAATAAGACATTAATAATAAGTAAATCAAATAACATGATATATGAAAGAATAATAATGACATAAATCATATATTTGTTTCATGTGAATTAGCATATAAAATCATTTGTATAGTAGTTTGGGATAATTTTCAAGTCTATTATAGTGGAATGAGTTCACTATCCAAACCATCATATTAGTCATGGTTTACTCACAATACTATCAAAATATAAATATTCCCTTATTGAATTAGGTTCATTACCCATTCTAGGATATTTTATCTCACGATGTTTCAATCATTACTCGATGCATTATAAGGAGATATAGTTTAAAACCGTTACATATTAAAAATTTAAAAATGTGTTCCTTAACATCATAAAATAATTAACATATTATAACTGATGAAAAAAGTGGGTTTCCCAATCATTACATAATTTCATAACCCATGGAAAACAAATGAATTTCATATAAATTTATTCACAATATAACCCATGGAAAGGAAATGATTTTCATATATAATTCATCATACCATGACCAATAGAAAAGAAACTGGTTTCATAAATACCTTTTCATCATTATTATAAATAATCAAGAGAAATAATAAATATGGTATAACTGGATTATATCCCCAGTAAAATATAATAAAAACCAATGTTTTTGTCATTTATAAACATAAATTCCATAAAAAATCAATAAAACCTTTTTGGGGAAAATATACTTTAATGTTTGAAAACACTTCTTTAAAATTTTGAATCATCCTAATTATTAAAGAAAATATTTTCTTTGAAAATAATATTGGAGACATGTGATGGGTTATTTAAAATATTTTTCATTATTTATGGTAGAATTTTTTTTAATCATTACACTTCATAACAATGATTCCATTGAATTTTTTAGTAAAAATAAAAATAACCTTATTCAGAAAACAAAAAGAAGAATCATTTTAATTTTTTTTATGAAAAATAAAAAATGTATTGAAATAATTTTAAAATATATTAGGGTATTTTTAAAAATAAATTTAAAACCTTTTCTCTAAAAACATAGATATGGTAGAAAATTCCTTTTCAACCGAAGATATAAATGAAGATGAATTTTCATAAAAATATTATTCATACATCTTGAGTACATAATGAAATTTAAAATAAAGGGAAACATGTGTTTTCATGAAAAACTATAGGATAATAAATTTAATTATATTCCTGAGAAATGGATCAAATATTTCATCATTGGAATATAATCATAAACAATCTCAATAAAAAATGATATTGTAACAAATTGTTTTTTATAACTTTGGTATGTTTTCAATCATAATAGCCATGAAATATTAACGTCAAATAAAAAATTAAATATCATTAAATGAATTTTATTAATGATAAAACATGTCAAAGGGAAGTATATACACCTAATAAAATAATATAGGTTCACATCAAATCTTATTTCCCAATGAACGAAATTTGAGAAAGAAATCCTTTACGATAAGTCTTGACATCCATCATGCATGATTAAAACTTATTTATAATAAATGAAAATTTATTATAAATATATAAAATAACCATAATAATATTTATAATACCAAATATGTATTAAATATGATTTTTATTATATTTTTATCAATAATTCCTTTTAAAAATCATGTTTCAGGTAATAACAATTAATTTTTCTTGTATGTTATAGTTTGTTATTTTTGATCCTTTGACATTGATCATGTATTCATCAACCCAAAATTTTTAAACATGATATAAATAATATATATATATATATATATATTCATTATATATGTATTTATATTAATCTATAAAATTTAGATATATAAAATGAAATACACCGTTCATAGTGATAGCTGGCCATACGTACACACGAACAATGTTTCCATCTATTAAAAGATAAAACAAAATAATGTTAAATAGTATAATACCATTAAATAATAATTTTTATGTCTTATATATTATGTATATTTATTAATCTTATCCTCATTACCTTCCATTCAATTTGTTAGATAAAAACGAATCGCATTGCTTTACGAGCTAGTATTCTACTATACACACAAATAATGTTATTGTTTTATCTACAGAATAGAAAATAAGAAGACATATATGATATGATAATTCCATATGAGTTATAATACCATAAATATCATATAAAATAATTATATTCATAATTACATATATCTATGAGAAGTTATGATAAATAAAATTTCATCGGTTTGTGAGGAGGTAGTTCACCATACTCATGATCAATGCTTTCGTCTCCCATTAGAGATGGGAGGAGATGGTTGTAGGTAATTTCATTAACATAAAAAAATATAAGTAAATATATCATAGGTAGTTTATTATATAATAATTATATAATAATATTTAAATTTTGAGGAGGAAGAAATAAAATAAAATGATCTTTTAAGAACGTTAGGTCTTCTTTGGGAAAATTCTTTTGGTTTACACCAAGAGCCTTATGAATATTTCATTATGAAAAGACCTAGGATTAAAATATGATTGAATGGAAATAGGGATATAATTATTCAAGGGAATGGATAAATTTTTTTATGTGTGTACTGGAGAGGATATGGGGTAGACTTTTATATATAAGGGAGAGGACATACTTAGAGTTTTTGAAAAGAATGAATTAGATTCATGTTTTTTTATAAAAAAATGATCTAAAATAGTCCATTTTAAATACATAGAGGATATAAGTTCAAAAATTACTAGAAAATAGGAATTAGATAGGTTTTGGGTCCTTTTTAACTCTTATATTTTTAGTTTAACCAACAGTTAACATGTTCTTACCTAAATTGAGGTCATTATTTTTTATAATTTTTAATATTAATTATGGTAAAAAATTAAGTTGATATTATTATATAATATTAATTACAATAATTAAAAATATTAAATTAATTTTTCAAACTTCCAGGCAGTGATGTGGATAATTTTAATTTAAAATTTATAACTGTAGATGTGATGAAAAAGTAGTTTTCCAAAGGGAAATGTTTCAAAAGATCAAAAGGGTTTTATATAAAAATTTCCACATGAAATGGATTCAAATGACTTATATTTGTTTAATTATAATATAATAGATCTATTTATTCTTTTATAAAAGTTTTAAAACATTATTAAACTATACAAAAATTCTTTAAATGAAATGGAAAGTTTGAATAATTTTTTTATTATTCACCAAAAAATTAATCTTCACAGAAAAATTACAAAAACATTCCCTAAGATAATATTGAAATATTTATTCCCAAAATAATTTTATTTTTTTTCAAATAATTTTCTAAATTATCCTAAAATTATTTTTATTATTTTATCATAATAATAATTGTTTTAGAAAATATTATATAAATACTTTACGAAAAAGTAAGAGATTTTTTCTCAATATGATTTCATCATATAAAATCATAGTGCTTAATATTTAAAATTTGGTTATTAATTTTCATGAAACTATTTTTTTCTTCTAGTTTTTGCAACCATGTTTAATAGTAATATATATCGTATAGTGTGGATCATTATAACTTAGTGTTTTATGTAGTGAGAGATATAGAAAAATTTAAATTTAATCAAAAAATAAATATTTCATAAAATGTACGGGTGTTATAGATATTATGTGAATAATTACATTAAAATAAAACCTTCACATTTTCAAGATCAACTGATATTCCATTTTTTTGATATCATGTTACCCATGAACATAACTTCTGATATAAAAAATTACAATGTGATACATTCACATAAAGTCTGTGACTCCCAAAGATTTTCAAAACTAAATTTATATGGTACTCATGGTCTTCATCCATTCATGAATAGACAAAGATATAATAAAAACATACAACAACAAAGGTATTGAGATATTGGTTCAATATATAAATTCTATATTCCATAAACACTTTAGGAGTGTTAGTTAAGAAAAAATAAATAATGAGATATTCATAGTGGCCAGACATAATTCAGATATAAATAATCATTATATCTATTTCCATGACTCTAATATAATGAAAACTTGATCGAAGATCAATTCTTAAAAATCACCTTTCCCACATTAACTGATAAAACAAGTCATCCACAAGGAAAAAAAGACAAATAATCTTATCAATTACCTAATTCATATTTTGATAATTTATATAGATATGAAGAGAACCATTAGTTATCTTATTCAAGATAAGAGGGGTCACCCATTGTTAGGTAATTAGATGAACAAGTCCCTGATATAAAAGTATATATGACTTGATTTCGAGATATTTCAGCTCTTCATGATCCATATAATAATATGGTATAAAAATATCCTTCACGCTATACACCAAATCAATGGATATCTATACATCCAATTCTAAAAGAAAACTAGAGATGTTTTCTAGGAAAACCTTCGGTAAGTCTCAATTAACCAATGGATGATCAGAACTATGATATATTTCATTAGATTCAATCAAAACTATAGTAAATAGATTCCTAATCTCTCGATGAGATTGTCCTACGTGAATGAGAATCAAATCCCACTCTCCCTAAAACACATGGGAGCTCCAATTGATAACAAAGAACAAAACATGTTGTTGAATATAAAAAAAATCCATACCAATGATAACATTGAAAATATCTACATAAATAACTTGAATTTCCCAAACCGAATCAACATTGGAAATCAAAAGAGAACATGAGTGACAATGAAACCCCTTCTCTTTAATATTTACAAGAGGCACTACCAACGCTAGGACAAATGACATGAGCTCCATTAGAAGATTAAAAACAACCACATAATAGGGAGATATAAATTAATGTGAGGCACCATAATCAAACATAACTATGTATGTATATAAAGAAACAAAAATGGTAACTCTCACGATAGGCAGAGCCTTATTAAATTATGATTTAAATACATCAACTTCTATAATTATCATCATATATAAGGATAGTGTTTAGATACCTATTGAATTTTAAGATTATTATTATCCCCTAGTGCAAATAAAATAAGATTATCCTTGACTATAATGATGTGTAGATAGAGTCTATTTAAATCATTGTAGATGACATTAGAGACCACATAAACTACACATCCTCTAAGGAAAAGGAAAAGATCATCATGTGTTCCCTACCATACCACATGTGTTGAACTTCAATGGTATATTACTAACCATAGTTGATAGATAATAAAAATCATTATACTAAATACCACCTTATCTACCTATTGAACTATTATAAAACAACCTCTTTATCTCATGAGTGCCACTAGGTGAAATGGAAAACCCCTTCAAGAAACCCTCTATATAAAACTCTATAATAGTAGTTTTTTCAACCATTTTAGCATAAGTAGTGATCTTCGACATATAAAATTGTGAATTTATATCATATCACAAGACAAATAAATATTTCTTATGCCATCAAATTATCATTCATCACCAACTATTGAGAAAAATAAAACACCTCACAAAATTGGTTTGTTTACTCTATCACCAAAATATATCACTTATAAAAGTAATGTGAGTTTACATACTTCACCATGATCTCAGATTATAGATAAAACTACTAAGGAAAAATGTAATTGATTTCCATTTACTATAAGACCATGTGTTGATTTTCCAAAACCATAGAGTCCCAACTTCTATTTCTAAGACCCTACAGCTTAAACATCACACAATTCACTGTGATAGATTCTTGTGTATAATGTATGTCAATGGATTGGTTGGATTTATTATATCTAGTCTAAAAACAATTGAGTTTCATTAGTATATTTAGAATATTAAAGTTTCTTTTATAGGAACTATTTCACTTGATCCATATAACCCACACCACCTTGTTTCACATATTTATCTTAGTTTAAGACTAGAATTAAATTGTAATCCAAGACATAAACATCCAATATGATATCCTTGAAGAGATTAAAATCAAAAATAGGATTCCCTTGATGAGAATTTTCTGTGGAACCATCCTAAGGAATTCATATAACACATCTCATAGGCATGATTATATATTCCAAATATAGAAATAAATGAGTTGGTAATGGAACAATCTTATTTTGAACATAAATAATATAATCAAAAACCAAGATTAAATCAAATACCAACATATTTGACACAAAACCAAACAACTCTTGGTATAATGAGGTGATTCATTGTAAGATCCGGTTTGGATCTTACCAAAATATACCTCCAATGTTCCAAAAATTATTATCTTTTATCTAAAAACATCCCTTCACCAAAACACCATGAGTATAATTGGGCCCTAATATAAAAGTTTCATGAATATTTCATTAAAATCCATCAAATGTTTCTCCAAATTAGACCATAATATGACTAGAAATGCATTTCAAAATTACACGGGATGGAAACATATAGCTACACCTAAAAAATAAAATATAGGTAATGATATTACCAATATGAAATAAAAAACATCTAATAAAAATATAGAATGATAAATGGAATTGAAATATTTTATAACTAGAAACCAACAATTTTAGAAAAACAACTATGGTAACATGCCAATCCAAGGTACATTTACAAGAATAGAATTTTTTTTCAATAAATCTACCAGTAACTACTGCATGTTATACCAAGTAATAATCCCAAAATTTCCTCCCAAGATATTAATTCCTATATGACATAAACCCCCACTGAATCACTATAGTGTCTTTCCATTTCCCACATCAGATAGATCAAGGTCCATACACCCCCCAAGTCAATGTGTTTTTTGTGAGAAAAAAGGTTAGTATAATCAAACCCATGTGTTTCATGAATTTTCTAAGTCAAATAATCCCAATATAATCAATATATGAAAAACATGGAATGAAATTATTATTTTCCCATTTATATAAAAAGTAGAGTGATAAAATTTCCCCCATTAAAAATTATAAAATAGAATAAATTTAAAATAGTTTATATCACATTTCAAATAAATACTTTTTCAATTATTAAACTAGGAATCATATATCTATATTATAACTATAGAAAAATGGAACAAACCCCTAATATATCATAGGTCTAGTCTAGTTAGTTCAATTTTAATTTAGTATTCAGTCAAGGAAAATTTAACACTAATCAAGTCAATATAAAAAAATTCATATATAAAAGTAGAACAACTAAAGGATGAACCCTATATAGTTTCATAGAAAAAATTTCCTAGAAAAAAGGCTCTAAAAAATAGAGGAACACCCCATGGATGAAAAGACAACGGAAAAAAGGACATGGTCCAATACTAGGACCACATCCCAGGTATCCCTCGATCATATTTTTTGTGTATGTAAAAATATTTCAAAGGTATTATCATATTTCGTAAATAGTTCCCAAACAACACCTTTTAATCAAAATCATTATTTGAAATCAAATTTCATAAACCATTTCACGGTCCTTTGAAAAACTTTATTATTTTACCAAAACATGGGGGATATCCACATTTTATCAAAAACCACTTTATAAATTCATATAAATAAGATCAAGGTTCATGAAAATCATTATTATGTGGAAAGTTATAAAAACTATAGAAAATATGGTGCATTAATCAAATACATTAGACAAAACCACCTACCCCAGACATATGTTTTAATAGAATCAATGAGAGAAACCACATGATAGATGGAATGGGAATGCACAATAATTTAAGGTGAACACCTAGATAATTATTCCCCCATCATTGAATATATTTTTCCTTAAGATAAGCTATGTGAATAATATATGATACCACATACCTTATAGAACATGATATCTTTTCCCGACCAAACATGATTTGCCTCCAAAAATCAAATACACAATGGATGTATGATATACAAGAGAGGGAATATCTTATGATTAATATATCATATTAGCACATAAAAAATACATATCCAATCTAAGAGATGATGAATGAAATGAAAATATTGTATAAAATATACCAATTTGATAAAAAAGATTTATCTAGAAGAGAAATGAAAATTTGAGATGTTTAGAGGAGTTATAAATTATTAATGGGTTTATCTCCAAAAGACCTATTAAGATTATGTCAGGAAATTATGGATTAAAGAGTTAAAATATATTTTTATTGGAATTAAAAGTCTAAAACACCATTACTTATTCAGTCAAGATACGCCACCAACAAGATGGTGGGGAAACCGAAAGGGCAATAAAAAATGTATAAGTGCAGTGGCCACTATTTTTCCTACTGTTTGTCTGGTAGAAGCCCAAAAACAAGATGGTGTTTATAGGATGAATGAATATAGCATGGGGAACCCCCCAGGCTAGCCAATAAACTTACATAATCTATTCAGTGGACCCATATAGCAACCATTAAAGCCATTCCACTTTAAAACACCACTAAATCACCTCTTCCACCTCCAAACCCAATATAAAGCCTCTTAAAACATGTAATAGGGATATAACTTGACCAGGATATCAGAATACTAATTATTACAATTATTTTTTATTGATATTTTTTTTATAAAAGACCTTACACTTTATTTGGACATAAATATTCAAAATATAATATTTATTATATTTTAAAAATATTAAATTGTTAAATAATAACATCTTATATTACATGTAAAAATATATTACAAATATTAATATTTGTTATAAAAATTATTATTCAATTCTAAACTAAAAATCATATTTCTATTTCATAAAATGACATAATAGTTTTCAATTATATTAATAATAATAGATATCCATATAAATTCCTAAAATTAGTATAAATATCCATATATAAAAAATATTACAATAAATAATAAATCTTAATTAACCATTAATTAAACAACTATTTATCTCAAGAAGTAAATAAAGATATATTATTTTTTCAGTAACTATAAATAACAAATAATTATAAAAAATAGATGTCTTAAAAAATATATTATAGAGTTAAAACAAAATATTATTTAAAAATAATTAAATTCTAAAGTTAAGGCATGGAATCTATTTTATACTAGGTGTTGTTATTATATCATCATTGTTTTAGGGTTTTATTTTTTTTCTAGTTTTTTATTTTATTCATTCCCCTAAATATATTTTATATCATTTATTTTGATATTTTAATTTTAATTATATTATAATTATGACTATTTATAGAATGATTTTAAGGGTTTGTTATATTTTATTCTAATGGTTTTTGTGAAAACATGTTGTGAATGAATGATGTAATTTTTTGTGTGTTTACAAACCTATATACTTATAGAGAGGTAAATTGAAATCATTACAGATCCATCTAAACCCTAACCATTGTGTTTCTAATTATTTGAAATTATGTAATAAATTCTTAAAATAAATGTTAAATCCCAAAAAACAGATTATTGGCTTTATTTTATTGGATTTTTTATGTTCTGGTTTAAATTATAACCATATAAATATATCACACAATTACTAAATCATTATATGAAATCAATTTAATTTTTCTGGATTCAAAAATTATTTTCAAATTTATATACATGAATATTGTTTTTAGAATAATAACTTTACTACTATAACACAAACATAAAATATTTTTTATTTATTTTTATTTCTCCTCCTATTTTTTGTATGTCCTAAATAATTGTCCAATGTCTTAGCTTTAGGGATTAAAATCTCATCATTTTTTGATTGAACGTTACTACTAATGGGTACCTAGTTTGTAAATATATGGTAATAAATGAATTTATAATTTTTTATGCCATGTTTTTAGGTACATAATATTTTTTCACCATTATTAGGGATCAAATTGGGGTGACTGCTATGGATAGTGTGTCTTCCTAAAATCATGCTATCCATAGAATTCAAGTTAAAATATGATCAATTATCTTGTTAATATTTTCATTTTAAATATATTTCAGTTGAATTCATGAGTATTATCCGTATAATAAATTTTCAGTATTGAAAAATTAATTTAGAATCATATATATTATAAGAGAAGAAAAACTAGAAAATAAATATATTTATAGAATAAATATTATATACTTTTATAGTTACAAAATGTGTGCTTTAAATGATACCAAAAAAATTCGGGGAATGTATAGGTCATAAAATTATAAAAAAGTACATTCCATGCATGACGGTCAAACACAGATTGTGTACCACTCACTTTCTAATTTTGATTAAATAAATGGAAATTATATGAGATATACTACCATATTGGGTGTTTTACTCATATTATATATTGATCTCCTTAGTTGTAGACCATTAAACAAATATAAAAGTTATAAAACACATAGAAAAATAATAAAAGTATCATTGACATAGTATAGGTCATGTAGTTGATAAATTCTATAAATTAGAGGTATGAGAAATTGATCTAAGGGGAATGGATAAAAAAACTAACCATAACAATAAAATATACATTCAATTAAGGAGTCTAATTGGGATGAAATATTGTATCAATAAAGATTTTATTCGAACTAGGGAGCCATTATCATGTCATTATTGTTTTTATGTTTTATTTTTTGTTTATTGAAATTTTATTTTTATTTATCCAAAAAAATATAGATTTCATGGTTTATTTATTCTTTGATATGGTATATATATTATAGATAAATTTTTTTTGTTATGATTTTGATTTTTATTGAGTTTTTACCTCATTATTTATTTAGATAATTCCATGAATTAATATTGTAATCTTTCCATAATTGAGTTATCGATATAAGGAATTAAGGTTGTGGGAACAATAACAATACACAGAATAGATTATAACAATTAAGTTGAGTTTCATATTTTTGAAATAGGTTTATATGTTCATGATATCCTTGTTAAATCCAATATCATACCAAGGATTTTTGGTAGCTATGATGATTGAGTTATTACAGTAAAATAAATCACCCAAACAATTGAATCTCATCATGATTGAATCAGTATTTAAAAAATTAATATTTAATAAATTAAATTATTATTTAATATATATGAACCTTAGATGTTCATGAAAATCATAACCACACTCTGTTTCATATAATATAAATGAAATCTTTATTATTATTATTTATAATCCCATTTTATGAATCTATTAAATAATTTTTCAAATCCATTTTCCTAGGCTCTACCCTTATTTCTATGTGACCAAACCCCATTACCACTGGATACATATTTTGTTAGTTTAGAATAAATTTAGAAATTATAATTTTAAATTCCATAAGACTGGAATAAAAACTAAATTAATTCATTATTTAATTACATTAAAAATAATTTCAAAATAATTGGAATTATAGGCTTTTCTATTTTTATATAATAAATTATATAATAACATTATTAACATTGTTTCAACACAAATATAACATAAATTATTAAATGTATTAAAAATTATGATTTATGAAATTCCAAAATTTAATTATTTGAAATCATAAATAGTTATACAAAAAATCACATTTCACTATTTGTTTCTCTTAAATCTACAAAATTATATATAAATAAAATCCAGTAGTATTATGGATAGAATACCTACCCTATTATGACTCTCATTCACCATATTCCATTTTTGAAATTATTAATTGGAAAAAATATCTTTCTACCATTAATTTATGATGGGTTTTTATAACATATTCCATTATAATTTTAATATTTTCCATTTAATCAAGATGACTATATATCAATTACATAACCAATTTCTATCTGTAACACTAAAATAATATTTTTATATCTATATCAAATATTAATTATAGATCTACCTATTCTTTAACTTTTATTGAAAATTTTAATTATTAGTGCTCTTTATTGTATAATAATTATTTATAAAAATAAATTCATTATGATTAGAAAATAATTGAGAATTATTCAATTTTTTTTTGTAATTTCTAAAACTAAATATATCTTCTTCAGGCATCACATTTTATCTTTCAATTTTAGTATAACATATACCATTTTCTATAATACGTTATCATTTCTGAATGATATATTGTAACATGATGAAATTCAAATATAAGATCATTGTATTTGATAGAAAATGTGAAAAATAAACAGAGCATAAAAAACCAAATAAATAAATATCTTTAAATTTAATATCTTATGTATCTTGTGACACCTGAAAACCAAACTTTAAAGGAACCATAAAATAGAATACTGTTATAACCTAGCCATTAAATTGGTGGGTATGAATAACACTAAGTAATTTATGAAAAATATATTATTTTCACATGTATAAAATAAATTAAATAGATATCTATTTAATACAAATAAATAGTTTAATTGATAAGAAACACCTTCTAAAAACAATATTTTTGAAATAAAATGATTTCATCATATTTTGATGACTTATGTTAAAATTATTTATTAAAAATTTTATATTTTTTTAAAAAATGAGCAGTATTTTTTAAATCATCATATTAAAATATCATATGGTGAATTTTTGAGATTTTTCTGAAAAACAACATTTTTCAGTGAATAGTGAAAAATATTGATTTTTAATTGAAAATTGTCTGTTTTTTGTTTAAATAATTTACAAGGATAATTTTTTTTAAATTAAATTTAATGTGAAATTAGTTTAATAAATGTTTTATTGAACTAATTTAGGAAATTTTTTTCAGTCTCACATTGAATTTTTATATAAAAAATTCTATACTTATGAGAATTTTCTCGTTGGAAAGATATTTTTTCATCATGTCTGCGAGTATAATATAGATATGGATTCTTCCTCATATGTGAATTGATTTTTTTGAAATGGATTAAAAAATTTTAATCAAAATAAATTATATTTTATAACATGGTGAACTTAATTTTTGACCATTATGAAGAGTAAAAGTAAAAATAATCAATTACCATGATTACATAAAATACTGATTTATAATGGATTAAACAAAAATGATAAGGGTAATAATAAAATAAAAACTTGTATGATGACCATTTTATTGAATTATTTTGATCTTATAACCAATGATGTTATACAATTTGCCATTATGGTGTCTTTTGGAATGATTAAAATCTGGATGTAATTGATTTTTTTAATATTTTCATGTGTGTCCTATCCACGACTTATAAAGGGCCACCCCATATCCTCCTTAATTGATACTTCCAAATAAACTCAGTTATTCCAATACCTTCCAAAAAAAAACATTGTTACTCAACTCCAAATATCATAGATCCCTTTTTTGTTCACAAATCCTTCTTAGGAAGGATTTCTGTTGAATCTTAAAAAAGTTATCCAAAGAAGAGGCAACGTTCTTAGACAAGTGTTTTTATTTTTTTTCTAGTTTCACCTCATTGAAGTCATTTTAAATCAAGATTATATCACATCATATATATCTTTAATTTACTGAGATAATAATATGTTATGGTCATTATCTATATGTATATCCTCTTCCATAAAATGGGAAATGAAATTATCGAATATTTTTACAGAGAACTTCCACCCGGAGAACCGATGTGACTTGTTTTCCATCACCACCAATAAATTATATATATAATTATGGATTTAACTAATTTATATGATATTTATGATATTATTTTAATGTGTATGACATGTATAGAATATACTTACATCATGAACACCTAAAGTATTAATATTACTTTATAAATTTTAAAGTTTATTTCTAATTAAAAGTATTTTCATAATATTGTTTGAAATATTAGTTTTAAAAAATATATTTTCAAAGTGAAAAGGATAATTTCCTCAAGAGTGTTTATATATATATATATTATGACATTTAAATTCACTAATGAGAAGTACCCTTTATTTTAATTTATATTAAATAGGGATATGTTGTGTTGATACCATACATATTCTTTATATGGATGTTTTGTTATCATTTTTACAAATGAAATAATTGACATTTTCCTTCGTGATTCATTTTTTGTAGTCATTAAAATTCCTTTGAAATATTCACTTTCTTATGATCATTGACCATTAAATTTCCCCAAAATATCCATATTATTTATCATGGATATGTTTATGACCTAAAACTCATATCATTTATAAATAATGTCTACTATATATAAAGTAATTTGATTATCTTTGAATATATTGATAATTCCATATTTTACTCAATTTAAATATTTCAAGATAAGGAATGTTGGTCATGAATTATATCTACTATTCGATATATGAGTAATTATTTGGACATGTAGTAATGATTGTTGAATTTAATTACATAGCCCCTTGATTCATTGGTAGTATCATGATGAGAATCAATAGGATAACATTAAATTAGTTTCTATCTATTGTTTTAAACCATCAGGGGAAATGTCTTGACAATAGATGTATCTTGATGCTTGAGCTCATGAAATCCAACAATTAATAATTTCCTTAATTAATAATTAAGTTATAATTATCCATGAAATTTTCACAATGGTATCCTATATGTAATCATTTAATTCACAATTATTTATTAAATGAAATGTGTTTTTAATTATATAGCTTTCCATATTTATTATGACTTATCTATTCATGATAGTCAATTTATTTGAATTGACTCTGTGTTTAGTCATTTACCTTTCTATATTCATTATCCATTATCTATTAATGATATTAATGTCATTTAAATGGTATATTTGTTTATTTATTCACCTTTAATTATTAATTATCCCTTTTATTTTCATGAAAAAAATGTTTTTTAAATTGAATGTGTGTTGAGTTATTTACCATTATATATTGATTATTACTTATATAATATTTCTTGTCATGTTATTGATTAAATTTAATTTTTATTAAGATATTTTACATTCCACATTTATTATTTTATATTTATTATTCCTCATTTACTCAACATAGTTTCTTACTTATGTGAATCTTACCAAGCATTTTAGCTCACCACTATTTTTTTTCCTTTCCCAGGAATCTAGGAAGTGAACTATCAATGATATGAAAGGATATTCTAGAGTGAATACTAATATTTTAGGAAAAAATTATGTTTTAAAATTTTAAATTAAAATATAAAATGGAAATCATGTATGTATCTAGTTTACCAATACTACTAAACTATTTGGTCCTTTGGGATATGATTCCTTGTATCTTATTCTGATTGAATCAAGGTGATGCCAACTCTAGGCTACTGGGGTCAGGGAACTTAATGTTTGTATTAGTGGATGTTTAGTAGAAACATTGGGAACTAAATCGAGGAAAACGTGAATTAGGGAACATGTCCATATGTAAAAAATATTTATAAAAGTGTTGAAAAACATCCAAAGGTTTTGGTATGCTATTGAATATGGGGTATTTCCTAGAAATACATACCTATATAGATATTCCAAGTTGACAAGGTTCAGGAATATATATTAATAGGGGTAATAACATTGAAAAATGCATGTAGGTATCAACTTGAGAGTTCCCTAGTACATGAAAATGATCTTTACTATAAACATGGTTCGATACTCATTGGGGATATACTTTGGATAATTCACATTTTATTTACAAACCATTATGAATGACTTGAATAAATGATGAAAATGAATAACCTAGCATAAAAAAAGGTCTCTTAGAATAAAAATATGGCGTCTAAATGGAAAAGGAAAACATTTTATGTGTAGAAAATAAGGGCATAAATTAATTATTTTCTTTGGAAAATGAAGAGTACAATGGAAGTAAATAAATTACATCATAGGGATATATTTATAGTTTGTTGTATTAAATGTGGGGAACTTAGGAATTATCCAATTTAATTCCCTATTTTAAATGTTAACACCTACACCTTATATTGACTTATATTGAAATAGAATGATTGGAATATTTATGTATTGGGATTCAAGATTTAAATTGTAGAAGATATTTTACCAAATGTATTTTGGTTATAAGAATCATAAAATATAAAAGGATTGTATTAAATTTTTGAAGCATATATGTATTTATTAACATAAAAGTTATTTATACTATCACGAGTTTATGAGTTTTAGGTTGATCATATTTTAAATGTATTAGAAACCCATTTTAATTTTTTTGTGTATAAATACAACATGATTAAAAATATTTTTGGAAAAAATTTATTAGAATACAACCTATTGGTTTAGTATATGAAAATATTATTTGATGAAGAATTATAATACTTATTTATTATTTAATTATAAAGGTATTGGTAACCTTTATAGTTTATTTTATATTTTATGTTTTAGTAATTAAGGTTCATCACAATTTTTGATCTTTATTGGAATTATATTAATATGGTATTAAAAAAGGGTATCCTAGATGCTAGGTGATAACCCATCACATCCATAGAGGCCTCATGGCTTGAACCCACAACTATAGAATGATAATGGTTTATCTTTTACCACTGTACCACATGATGTTTTGGTAAAAATGTTATTTTTTTACTTAAAGGATTTGAAGGAAAATATTAATGTTGAACCAGTGGTGTTACTGTTGAGGTTTCGATATTAATGTTTTATATTAGATAACATATGCTAAAAATATTATTTTTGGAAAATGTTTATACATATAAATAGATACATTTCTTTCTAATATGGATCCTAAAATCCATTAAAAGTTAATTTTGTTACTTCAGTCATATAAAATTATTTTTTTAATATGAATTTTTTTTTGTAATCTCTGATTTAGAAATTGATCGAGGAATTACCAAAGGATGAAATTGTGCTTATGAAATTGAAATATATTAAGTATGTATTTATATTTATATTCTTAGATAGTAAAATAATTCCACAACATTATGAAAAGAATCTTGAAAAAAATGTTATTTTATTACCTTTATATATGACGAATAAAAATCTAATTAAATCATCACATATTTTTTCTGTTTTTTGGTCTGTATCATTCTATTGATCATCCATATACTTGGGATAAAAAAACTCTATAACTCTCAATAATTATTTATTATTTTCATCTACATTTATATCCTCACATTTAATAAATATTTCCATACTTGAAGTCTGAGTTATTTTTTATTTTGGATGACTATTTTGTTTACCTTTATCTCTTATTAATATGTTTTTTAATCATTTTTACAATGTGAGTTTTCAAAATAGTAATTTTTATATATTAATAGCTTGATTTTTGAGTGTAGGTTAAAATTGCGAGGATAAAATTTATTTAGGGTCATCAGAATGTAACAGCGTAAAATTATAAAAGAAGAAAATATTTTTTTGATAGAATATGTTACATGAAATCTTAAGCGTAAAAAACAAACAAAATATATTTCTTTAAATTTAATCTCCTCAATAGCTTGTGACACATGCAACCCTGACTATAGAGGAGCTGTAAAATAGAATACCGTAATAAGCTATCCTTTAAATCGATGGATATTAATAATGAGAAATAAATTATGAAAATTACATGGAATATAAATTTATAAAATAATATCAATGGATATATATTAATTATAAATAAAGTAAGAATCAATTGAATTTAAAATAACTATTTTCTGAAAAAATTTGTTTTTCGAAGAAAATAGCTTCATCGTGTTTTTAAAGAATATGTGAAAATTAATTTTTTCCACCTATAGAAAATTTATTTTAATAAATGGGGATATTTTTTATACCCATAACACAATAATTATCTTAGGGATAATTTTTAGTATTTTTCAGAAAATTTTAATTTTTATATGAAAAGTAAAAAATATTTATTTTTATTGAAACTTTCTTTTTGAATAAATTATTTACAAAGTTTAATTTTATTTTAATTTTTTTAAAGATAAATTAGTAGAACTATTTTACAAGTTAACTAATTTAGTTCATTTTAATCAATTTTATATTTAATTTTGATATAAAAATCTTCTATACTCATTATAATTTTCTCTTTGGAAACCCGCTTTTTCATCAGGTCTGCAGGTATAATTTCAAATTAGATTATACAAATTTATTGAATTGAATATGGAATATTTTAGTACTTATTTTGAATTATAATTATTTATATTCTTTAATAATTCCAAATATTTTTTTCATTACGAATAGTTAATGTATTTAAAATTAATTAATATGGTTAAAGTAAAAAATGATATACCAGGGGGTAAACTAAAACAATAAGGGTTAAAATAAGATATCAATTTTTCAAAAACCCATTTTACTAAAATATTTATACCTTAGTGCCTATTATTTTTTATAATAACCCATTTTAGAGACATTTTTCATGATCAAAACATTAGTACAATTTATTCTTTTCAAAAATTCCATGTATGTCCCATCCCACACATATAAAATGGCACCATTTCTCCTCCCATTTATAAAAATTTATAGAAATTGTTTTCTGCCAATAAATTCCCAAATAACATACTTTTTCCAATTAAAACATCTTATATCCCTTGTTTTTAGCATAAATCCATCCTTGTAAACATTTTCATAAAAACTATAAGAATTTTCCCAAAAAATGAGGCATCATTCATAATGGACAGTTTTTATTTTGTTTATTCATACAGATCCTTAAAATATTATTAAAAAATTATTAAATAATATACTCATTATATTCAATATACTATTATGTTATTATTTAGATATAATTTCCTACATAGATTAACTCTTCCAACAAATGGGAAATAAAAATGTCAATCGTGTGTATGGAGGACTACCACCCCGTAAACCATTATAACTCATTTTCCCTCACCACCTTTCAATGTGAGATATAATGACAAATTTTAGTCATGTATAAGATATTTTTTGTAATATTAGACTTCTAGAATTATTATATCATATTTAACCTCAAAAATTTTATTCCATTTAAATTAAAAAATGTCACTAGTGTTTACAACGGACTACCACATCACAAAGGGATATGATTTGTTTTACTGAATAAAAAAATTATATTTATGATATTACATACACATATCCTATACACATTAATTTGAACAGTCGTGAAGAAACAGACATGACAAAACTAGGTAGTTAACACTCAAAATAATGAAAATAATTAATATTCATTAACATACGAGTGATACGATGCTATTAGAGGATCATTTATAATATTATAAATAAGAAAATTATTCTAGTATAAATTAATTACATTCTTAACACCATTATATAGGATTATAAATAACATTCAACCAAGAGGAACTGTGAAGAAAGTGACTTCGTCTCAATTTCCCTTTATTGAGGAATATGGTAATGTTATGCACCAAATTTATATTATAAGGTGTATATACTTATAATTTGTCATGTAATATCACAATTAATTCAAAAATCATGGTATTTTAATTTTAATTTTAAATTATTTAATCTAAGGGTAATTGATATAAAATTTACCAAGTGGTAATGAATTTCACAACTCAATATCTTTTCATTGGATTATATTACTTCTTCATTGTATTTGATATTTTATGATTATGTTTTTATTGGTTTATTAATATATAATTATTTATACCCACTTGTTTTATATGTATTTTAATTTTATATGAAAAACATATTCATTAGTTAATTCTAACTTTAATGTTATTATCTTTGTAACAGTTTTTTTTCACAATCAAATTTTAATCAGGATTATTTAAGAATGAATTTCCACTGGAGGGTATTATTAGATAATTTTCTAATAAACCCATTCCAATTTATTATCATATATTTATTCAATAATATCTCATGTAATAGTAACATTTTACCACTATTTGGTATTTAAAATTTTTGAGAAACTGTTTTTTTATAAAATTTGAAATTATTTCTCTCTTCAGTCGAAAATCCATTTTCTTCCAAAACCATGTTTTCATAAATTTTTTTAAAAAATGTTATAAAATTTTATGAAATATATATTAAAGAAAAATTTCTCCATTTTTTTATTTTTACTAATTTTTTTCAAAGGAATTTTAAATTTTTTCCAAACAAGGTCAGTTTGGATTTTATAGAAAATGTGAATGGAGTCATTGTATTAACTAGTACGACCTATATGTGATTTAATTGAATAATTATAAATAAATTTTTTACAAATCCATTTATATGTTTCAAATGATATTTTTCTAGAAAATTATTATAAAATGTTTTTAAATATATTTTAAAAAATAAATATAAAAATTAAAACAACATTTTCCTCAAGAATGTTTTGAAACATATTTTTATGATATTTATATTTAACAACACAAACCCTATATTTTACTATTAATCCACTAGGGGAATGTTGTATTTATACCATACTTATTCTTTATATCGATAATTTATGATCATTTTACCATATAATTTATTAAAATTCACTTTTCTGATTCATTTTTGAATTCATTAATTTTCCCTTGAAATATTCACTTTCCTGTGATAATTGGTAATTAAATTTCCCATAAATATCCTTATTATTTATCATGGATGTGTTTAATTCTTAAACCATATATCATTTCTACATATTGAATTATTAATTCAATTTTATTTTTCATCTAGGGAAATATTGATAAATGCATTTTACTTACTCAATATAAATATTTGATGATAATGAAAATTGTTTATGAATTAAATTTAGTATTCAATATATGAGTAATTATTTAGATATATTGTGATATGAGGAGCCCAGAATAATATAACCTCTAAATTAATCAGTAGTCACATGAGTTGAATCAGTAATATATCATTAAATAGGGTTTTACATGTACTTTTAAGCTATCTTGTGAGTTGTATTGATGTTAGAGGTATCATGATGCCTTAGATCATAACATCAAATAATTAATAATTTCCTCCACTAATAATTCAGTTATTTTTATCCATGATATTTTTTCATGATATTAGCTATAGATACATTTCATTTTCAGATATGGAGAAAATGAAATGTTTTTTAGTTATTTTCTATACTATCTTGATTATTAATTATCTATTAATGATACTCAAGTTATTTAAATGGAATGTGTTTTCAGTTTTTTACCTTTTCATATTGATTATTATTTATCTATTCATGATTTTAGTGTTATTTGAATAAAATGTTTGTTTATTTATATACCATTCCATATTAATTATTACTTATCTATTCATGATATTCATGTTAATTTAATATCAGGTGTGTTTCATTATTTACCTTTCTGTATTGATTATTCCTTATCCTTTCCAAATAGTCAAGTTATTGATTAAATGGAATGTGTTTTGAAATATTTACCCTTCCATATTGATTATTCTAGATTAATTATTTTTTATTTAAAGATAGTAGATTCTTATTTATATAACTCTTACTGGGAATTTAATCTCACCCATATTTTATTTAATTTCCCAAGAATTGATAAAGTGTTCTATGAATGACATGAAAGGATTTCCTAGAGGGAATAATGATATTCTTGAAAAAAAATTATGTTGTAATTTTTATATTCAATTGTGAAAAGGGAATCATGTTTATATCTAATTTAATAGAAAATTGAACTATTTGGTCAATTGAGATGTGATTCCTTATATCATATTCAAATGTAATAAAGTAGACACAAAGTCTATGTTACTGGATTTGGGGTTTTTACATACAGATCCTTCACATTGAAATTTTAAACTCTTTAATTTCATTATGTTCCCATTCACATGTGATCGAAAATACAAAATTAATAATATCTACATTAATTTTTTTTGAAAAATTAAAAAATAGTAAAAAATAAAAAATAAAATATAATTTAACATTTTCCCAATTATTAGTTTTTTTACCGCACATTCTGGTTGAAAATTATTTAAAAAAAATCCATATAATCTTAAATATTATGACTAGTTTAATCACATATTCCACATACCTAGTAAATACCATGAAATATATATTGATTATGAAAGCATGATCCTATCTCAAATTAGAAGACATTCTTTAAGTTCAAAATGATTCTTTTCAAGTCACGTAGATTCCCCCTCACTCCATACCTTCTCTACCCTGTATATACTAAAATATTATATTAGAGGAATATAAGTTTTATTGGGACCCTAAAAGGGAACCATGGAAATATGAAATGGGGATAGGTGAGTCAATATTATATAAACTAAATTATATAATTTTTTTACTTTTTATAGATATAAATTTATATTTCTCAATTATCTCAAGAATTGACATATCATGCCGAAATAATATAAATTAGGAATTTTTATATGGTTCAGTACTCAATAAGACTATCTAGACCATAATTTGTTGTATGTTTCATCTGACCACATATATGTTTTAATCATTTAATCTTGTGTAATCATATATGTAACATTAATATCCTAATATCCTATAGAAATATATCTCCTAACTTTATATAATTCTTTTATATATTTTCTAGAAATAATTAATTTGAATCCAGTATGAATTCATGTTGTATATAATTTATGTAATGAATAAAATCATGGGTGAGATAATAATAATTTTATTATATTATTATATTTAGTTAACTCAACTCTTGTCATATATTTACGTTATTATACATAAGAAACAAAAACTCAAATGAATTTAGGGAAGATGAAGTCATATTGTTTGTGAAAATGGTTTTGTGAATGAAATATAGCATGTGACGATATTAGGTGACTTGAAAGAGGATAATAAAAAGAGATTCCGTCTATATATAAAATTTAAAATTATGATCTCTTACTTTAATCTTGGATGATCTAGCTCGATAGGTTTGATGAAAGAATCCCACACAATAGAGGGATATGGATCTAGATTGTAATAAGTCATTTTCTGGTGGTTATGGAAGATGAATAAGATGACAATAACAACATTCACATTAATTTTATGTATTTGGATTCTAAAAAATCTCAGTTTCTATTATTCATAGAAATAATAATGGATATATATTTAGAGAAATTATTCATAGAGCACTATTATTTTAAAATTATATATCATATGATGAAGATCCTTTGTTATATGGTGAATGTTTATTTATAGTTTCTGAGAAGGCTCTAAAATGAATTAAAATGACTTTAATCCTCCTCCAATGGCCCGAAGGCCTTCATTTTTATTGATTTTGGTAATCAACCTTTCAAGGGGTGAGGTGGAACCCCTACAAGGCCTGTAGGCGTAAGTATTACATGCCCCGAATACCTTTGAGGAATTCATTGCCCGTAGGCTTCAAACATTACATACAACGCTGACTAACTACTTGGAACTACTCCTCCCCACCATCTTCATCGTGAAATCAGCTCTCCACCTTCGCATGACTGTTCAGCTAGGCATTCCCATGCATACACAGGCCTGTCCCGATGGCAGGTGCCATACCCTCTCATTCTTCCAATCCATTTAGCTTCTGCTGTGGTGAAAGCTCCTTGCTCATCCTCCTTGTAGAGCTTGTTCCTTGTAGGTTTTCTGGTTTGAATCTACACTTAAGGTGGCCCGAAGGCCTTGAGGTGGCCCAAAGGCCTTACTGACCTGAAGGCCTAGGTGGCCCGAAGGCCTTACAGGACTCAGGGACCAAATCGGTAGCCCGAAGGCCCAAACAGGGGCATATTTCCGGTTGCTACAGTGCCAAATAGTGCCTGGTACAGTTCCTACTACAGTGCCTACTACAGTACCTACTACAGTACCCAAAAATTCTACCTCCACTTAGATTTGTTCCCTGGTCACTTGGATGCTCATACGGAGTCCTTACCATGAGAGTTATTGTACATGTTTATAAGATTCATTCATACAAAGAATTTGATAAATGCATAAAAAATATGAGCCCCCTAAGATTCATTTTATTATATTTCAGAGTCATATAGATCTAGAGTGAATATTTGGAAATGTAATGACCATTTTATAAGAGTTATTAAGACTCTGTATGAGTCATTTTACACTTTATTTGAGTTATTGAGAAAATTTTAAGGGTCATTTCATATTTCTATTATAGTCATTTCCATCATACATGGGAAATCATAAGATTCATTTACAATTTTTAGAGATCAAGTATAATATATATATATATGAAAAAAGGTAGGAACTCAAAACTATGAGTATATGGATCATTTTTTCTTTTTTTAAATGTAATTCCTTAACCATTATAAGTGTTGTTTAATTATACAAATTTTAGGCGATTTTCAAAAAGAATAATTTTGAATAATGTTTAAAAGGTTGATGAAAGATATTTTCAACATGGTGATGAACATCATTATAGATGAAATTTATATTTTAATGAATATAAAGAACATGTTGAAACATGTTCTATGAGTCGAGGAAATCATTCCATGAAGGACTTGGTAACATTGAAAATCTCTTCAAGCATGAAAACGTGTAAATAATTAATAAAATACATTGTTTTATATACCACATGAATATGGAAAGGTCCTTAATCTTTTGGAAAATTGAATGATTATATATTTCCATAGAATTATTATGAATATTAAAACTTGAATTTTTTTCAGTTTAAATAAGAAGATTACATTTCCATTAACAAAGCAGAGTTTCAATATTTGAATATGGAAACAATATACATGAAATAAAGTTAATATAAAATTGATGGAGAAGAAAGATAAAAATATATTGAGAAGCTATGAACCTATACTTATCGTAGCTATATTTTATCATTGTATAAAATGATAATATGTTTATGATATATAGTAAATGGATCATATATAGAAGTTAAATTATTGGGAATCCTATGATATATTTATAGTATTTCATATGACTGAGAATACAACATGATAAAATTAAGGTAAATAATATGTTTGATTTGCACATTTTTCTAGAGAGAATGAGTATATTATGTCTTATTTGGTGGTTCATTTGGAGGATCCTTTAAAGGGTTTTTGAGAGAAATTTTAAAGATATTTTCAAGATATTTACATTTTTTATGGTATAGCACACGCATGCATGATACAATATAAGAAAACCCATCATGATAAGTCCATGTATTTTTAAGAGACATCCCACTATTTTATTCACTTAAATTCAAACCTCTCAATTGATATTTTGTACTCATAACCTCTCAAGATTACTAATGGAAATATGTGTCTCAAAACTCATTAATAATTTAGAAATGACTTGTAACCCTTCATTGGATAGAAACATGTATATATATATATTATATTATTGTCTATATTTCATTACATTTAGTAAAGGGATAGTTGTTAGTAAATTATAGCATCAATATGATAATCAATCATAAATGCTTCTTTAAGAATGAAATCATAAAAATAATATCACTGAATCACCAGCTCCTCATCACAACAATATATCAAGGCCTAGGAAATTCACGTTGTAATATATTTAAAAAAGATCCCTTGTATAATATGTATCATGAAATGATATTTAATAAATATAGAATTATTTCAGTCATTAGTAGAGTTGTTCATATAATATATGTAAAACAATTTCTTGGTTTGAAGAATAGGATGCACCCCCAACTCTTATCATAATGATTATAAGTGAGTGATGATATAACAATTTGATTTTCTCCATATTAAATAGATACCATAACATCATATATAAATAATAGAAATATATAATTTGATGGAAAAGTAAGTAATTATATGAAATCATCCTTTTTTTTGTAATGTGTATACAAAGGTTATAATACTCAAGACAACCAAGATGACGTGGGACTAGATTGACAATTTATATGAATGAAATATGAAAGTAATATAATCCAATTAATAGATCTAAAGGTATAGGTTTGATGCTATTAAAATGGGTAATAAATAGAATATATAAAACTACTTCTCCCAAGTGAATGATATAGTTAGTGACATCACAGGCTTTGAAGATACAATATAAGTAACAAATACTCTCAAGATATTGATAAGAAATTTTCCTAACAGGTTTAAACCATAAATATCATCCTCAAAAGAGAATAAATATTTATCATTATTCCACCATGTAATACAATAATAAATTATGGGATAAGGATAACCCATGTGATTATGATGAAACATAAGGAGTAAAATAAATTCAATTCCATTGAAGATCACATGATTAATGAAAAAGTGTAAATCACTCTATAATCCAAAAAGTGATGATAAAATATGTGAGGAAAAAATATATTTATTTTGTTTTTAAAAATAATTAAGAGAATAGAAAGAGGAAAATAAAATTTTATGCTTCAACTAAAATGCATCAAATGTAGTTGTATTGGGAATTTTTCAATTGACTACACAAAGAAAAAACATGATGAAATTGATTGTGATAAAGTTTAGGTAGAATTCAAAAATATATTTTCTAGAGAATCTAGAAAAAGAGACATTAGAAAATGGAATGTGAATTCAAAAATGTTAATAAGAAATAATATTCTAGGATATAAAGATGAGTAATCATCATTATCTAGTGATTTAGAAGATGAAAGTACCAATAAGAATAAAAATCCTTCATAACATAGGTTAATAAGAAAGAAGTTACCACATTTAGTGATGATGAATATAAAGAAAGTTAAACTGATTATATGGTTTACTATAAGCTAATAGTCCTAAGAATATGGTAAAGATTTTTATTATTATTATAGTGGTGAGAAATCAATATTTACATGTAATACTAATTCAACTAACAAAACTGGAAGAGTTTGGGATAAAAAAATCATAAAGACTTCACTCTCATATCAATGAGAGATATACTTAGGTTGAGAATATGATGTTCACCAAGATACAAGCAAACAAGTTAGGAATGGTCCTTGGTAGAAATTAATTTTTCATCGACAGATCAGTAAATGTTTTGAATGGAATGACATTAGAGGATATTATTAACATTAAAGATTATTTGAGGACAAATGCTATACCTGATGGTATAACATGCTAAATCCATTTAAATATAATCAAGGGGGAATAATTCATAAATGAATATAAGTAGCTTATTGAGTTGTATAAATATTAATATTGGGAATATTTTTGTATATGAATGTTCATAAAGTTTGTATTTATAAATTAATATGTATTGTCTGGTGGTAATTTGTGGAATATTTGAAATTAATGTTCATTATTATTAATATTAAAAGAAAAAAATTCTATTATATTCACTATATACTATTGGGGTAATGATAAATCAATGAATAGAATGGATATTTAGTCATTCTAATCAATTTATCTTTTATTAAATAGGAAGGTGAGAGAAGAAAAAAATTCATTTCACCAATGGTAAATAAGAACGATTCTATAAAGGGGAAATAATTCAACATGTCTTATTAGAAAATGAAAAGTAAGGGTATTATGAGATGTTTGGTTGGAGGTGTGTGTAGCTTCGAAATAATTATGAAAATTATCTAGGATTTCTTCTATTTCAAGTGGAGGTGATAAATAAATTTTTGAATTAATTTGATAATTAGTATACTTTTTTTAGCTTTTGAGATGTATGAGTGAACAAATATGGTAATCTTTGAAAATATTCTTATAACCTTGAATCATATTTATATATACAAAAATAAATTTATGAAATAAAGCATGAAATTTTTCCCAGTGTTATTGATGGGATGAATGGAGGGTCCTAATTATGATCCACCTGCTAACATTGTTTCTCTAAAAAAGGATTTAGGAATCCCATCCTTATTAATTTATCTATTTATCTTTTCAAATGTGTAGGAAATTAAAGGAGATAAATTAAGGGTGGTTGTAAGAGTGGTTTAGTTATTATATAATAATAAGAAGCATCCATTACATAAAACACTAAATACCCTAATGATAGGTTGATGGATACATCTCCTAAGGGGGACATAAAAAATAGAAGCAAGCTATTATAGGTGGATTACTCAATTTTAGTATCAAATTAGTATGTCACAAAAATGCCTTGATACCTTGGTACCTAGATACCTGATATTGTATTGGCGTAACCCGAAGGACATTCCTGATCGTTATGGGTTTGCGAAAACCACCTAAAATCCCATATGATAAATATGGGAACAAATTTTACAAAAACCCAATGGATGAAATAGATACAAGTTAGTATTATGAAAAGATAAATCCACATGGATAAATGTACCAAAATATATATAGGTATGAAAACCCAATGTAAAACTACATAGTACCAACAAATATGTTAAACGACTCAATTACCAATAGACATAACAACTCAATACAAAATATTTTACAACAAATTCCACCTCCTTGTGGTTATTTCCCTTTCCTATAACTTAGAAAAAAGAAATATAAAAACACCCAAAGGCATAAGTAGGGTGTGATATAAAAGAACAATAGTGTCTCCCCAATAATTCCATAAAAAGTTGAAAATTTAACTAACCAAATAACGAGTTCAATTATAAGTAAACATGAAAGGTAGTACCAAAATCATATTTTAAAAAAAATAATTATTTACATTTACATTGATGGAAACTTGTCTAAACAATGGCATAATAATAATTATCTTATAAAATATTTATATAAATTCCAATGATTATGTAAAATACTTACAAAAATAGAATATATATATAATAATAATAAATTAGAAACATAGTCATCTACCAAGAGGTAAGATAGTACCATGTTATGTGATTCTAATATACTCAGATATGTGATTATATAAATATGTGTACACACATCCCTCAGATAAAGGTTAAAGAGTAATCATCAACATCCCATCTGGTATGTGACTTGCTTTATATGTTTTTTTAGAGTTTTAGTGCATTAATAGAGTGTTTTCTTAATAACTCATTAACTTCCCAGGCTTTCTTGTGCTTTAACAACAATCAATAATAGTTCCAGCCCTCGGTGGCACTGGCCTTACATCCTACAACATGGAGCGCCTTCCCTTTGGTTGCTTGTTGATGTGGTTTTGAGAGTGGTTCTTAGAAAAAGTTGGGTGGGACTATGTGTGGTGATCTTATGTGGTGATATTTTTTGATGTTTTAATGCATATGTTAGACTCGATCACTTAAAGAAGGTCTCAGAGGAGGTTCAAAGCTTGCAGTTCATCTATGCATAACTGTTTGGATTTGGATGTTTGAGAGGGTATGTCAAAAACCATCAGATTGGGTCTGTGATTTGACATAGGACACTTGCTTGCTGAACAACTTCTTATTGGTCGAGAGATTCATCACGATTCATATAGTGGGGAGGGGCCTATCTATGTTGTGAGACTGGGTTTATTTTACCACCTTTAGGTTGTGATTTGTCTTATGTCTATAATGTCTGGATTCCTCTTTATTCCCTTAAAAAGGGTTTTACTAATAATAAAAAACATTCAAGGCCTTCGGGCCGTTGGATGAAAAAAAATAATGTAATTTTTTTAAAACTATTCAAAATTCAATTAACATATCTCCCATTTTAATATGCCTATTTCCATTTAAAAACTATTTTTAATCAATTCATGAATTTTTATCACATAAAACCAATGGGTTATTATAAAAAAATATCCACTTTCATCAAATACAATATTTGAAATGAATTTAACAAATCAAGTTCACAATTTAAATTCAACAATTTAATTTATCAATTTTCCTTCAAATTCCACAAACATAACCCCATTCACTAGAATTTTTGGTATTCCCGAATTTTAATTCCAATGTATATCCAAATGAAAATCCACAAAAAAAGGTTTTTCACAATTTAATTGAAATAATTTAATTTAAATTAATAAATTTTGGGTTAAATCAATTGGCCAATCATAAATAGAACTAGCTACCATAGATCACGAGATTAGTTAAAACCCCTTCTGCAACACAGTTTCTCCAATAAAGAACATCAACAACATAGATCAAGTAGTGAATAAGTGAAAGGATCGAATGATGATCTCATAGATACAATTTTACTTATAGAGGGTTTTTAAGATCCAAAATTGGATCTTAGGATCACCAAATAATTTAAAATAGTAATAGGATGTTACAATATCGCCACCATATAAACGTTTTGTCCTAATAAAGCATGTCGAGAAGCTTCTATGTCAAAATGATGAGGCCACTGCTCTCTCATCAGTGGATGAAACACCCTGAGTTTTTATAAAACTTTTTTTTCAAATAAATTAATTCTATTTGATTTCCCATTCTATATTCCACACCAAGACAATCATATGCTACCTTCAAAAATAGCTTAGCTTTCATTACAAGCAACATTGAGTTTCTACAAAATATCATTTTATTATTATACTTATTTAAAAAATAAAATTATAACCTATCTATTAAAAAGGAAGGTATAGAAAGTTTTAATTTAATTATAATATTGTGGTTTAAACATAATTATTTGACCAATTAATTATAAGTGAATATAAATCATTTTTTAAAATAAAGTTATTTTTTTTCTGAAAAACTTATTTAAATTCGCACAAGTGTGTTTTATAACAATAAACAAAGAAATACATATTTTTGATTTATTTTAATGAAATAAATTTAATATATTAAATATAATGTATAGAATTCATATTATGTTTTTCTATACATGATATAAGAAAAAAAATCGAATTTTATAAATAAAAGAATTATTTTTCTAAATAGGAAAATTTGCCACCTTTTGATAGTGCAATTGTTTTGAATATAGTTTTTTACATTTTTATAATTTATATTTGAAATTTTTTTTTCTTATTTTAATGAGGGACATCAAAAATTACTTTGGTTGAATTTTTGGTATTTTTCTGATAACTTTCACATTTTGATGAATGCTGAAAAATAAAAAATTTTAATTTAAAATAGTTTTTTCTTAAAAATAATTTACAGAGATGAATTATATATATTATTGGTTTTAAAGTATAAATAGATAACTTTTTATCATTTAATTCAATTTAGGTCATTGGCATCAATTTCACATTGAATTTAGATATAAAAACAATTATATATTTTGGATGTTTTAACATGAAAACCATGTTTTCTTATATCATCCACAAGATTAATTTAAAATTCATTTTAGCCAATTTTTTTATTGAATTGTGTAAAAAATGATTCCATATTTGTAATATTAGGTTCCAAATTTATTAATTATTTCCATTTTATTTTTTATATGTATAGATGCTATCTTTGGAAATTTTTATTACCATAGTTAAGGGTAAAATCGGGTAATTAATGATAAAAATAATATTTTAAATATAAAAAAACTCCCCTAAAACATGATAAAATATTTTTTTATGAATTAAAGTACACCAATATTACCCAATGTTTCTAAATTTAATTATTTAATAGACACTTTTCCATTAAAATTATTTAGATCTTATTAAAATCGAAGAGAGTGAAAAAATGTCACACTCTTACTTTTAATAAGTATAATATTTTTAATATGTGGATAAATAAAAGATATGATAGAATATATATAATTATGAAATAATTTTTTTAATATAAATTATAGTAATTTATTTTTAATTTTATGTAATGAAATAATTATCATAAATAATTACATAATGATGATGTAGTAATTATTCAATTAATGAATCATTATAATTAAATGATATTAAAATATTAAAAGAAATATAATTTTAATTAATTAAAGTAATTAATTAATTTTATATGGGAATATGACATGTTAGGTGTGTATTAAACAAAATAGTTAAAAGTTACCTTTCCTTATTCATTTTCTTAATGTCAAAGTAATGCAGAGTGTAAAAATTGACAAATATGATATTTTATGGAAATAAAAATTTTTAAAATTATTTAAATAATAAAGAAACATCAATAAAAATAAAAATAAATTATATTATGGTCTAAAATGTTATTAATATTTAATTTATGATTTCATTAACATCACATAAGTAACAATTACAACCTTTTAATATAAAAGCATTTGTTACCTTGGTTAAAATTTAAAAAGAAAAACTATGGGTTAAACAAAATGATATAGTTTAAAATAATACCAAAGATTTTACAAAATATATTGATTTATAATATTACAACCCTATATCATCATATATTTGAATAAATATTATTTTGGAGTAATTTTATAGAGAATTAATTTATTATAATTAATATTTTAGGGAAATCCGAAAATTGCCCCTCACCTCTCTTATATAATGGAACATATTATTATATTTTATTTAATAATTCAGAACCTATTTGTTTCAGAACAAATATACCAACATATCCTCCCAAAATCCATACCTTAATACAAGAATCCTCCCTTTGAGAATAAATCCAACAAAGGAATCCCATTGGTGAAAACAAATAAGAGTTACCCAAAGAAGAGGTAACATCATTTCACAAGCTCTTTTTTGTCATTTTCATTCTCCACCAATTTAAATAATAATATTCCATACTTATATAATATTATTAATATCCTAAATATATAGATATTTTTTTATTCTAATGGTTCTACCTACACTCACACACACTTTCAACAAATTGGTAATGAACATACTGTTCTTGTGTACAACAAACTACCACATCACGAAATGATTTTGTTAGTTTTTACTTATGATGATCACTCTATTATTATTTCATATATATTATATATATATTATGTTATTATGATTATTATACAACACATACCTTCATACTTTCAATTTTGTGTAAATTTGATAACTTCGTTTATGGACGTGTGGACTACCATTTCTTCAAAGTGATCTGATTCATTAAGAAAACATGCATTGTATTAAGGATGGGTTTAGTAAAAAATTATAATATTTATGACAAAATAATTATATTTTAATTAGTATATATATATATATATTAATATATTTCATTTACTTTCTTTCTTTAAAAAATATAATTAAACAGAAACATCATTCATGCGTACGTACGACCTATTGTCTCCATGAATAGTGACTTCCATTTCATATTTATATTGTTTATAAATTTATATAAATATTTATATACTTAATACTTATGAAATTTATGTATTGTTTTATATTATTTAATTAATTAAATTATGATCTAATAAAGAGGATCAAGAATGACAAGTCAGATCAAGTGGATATTACCTGGAACGTAATATTAATGATTAGTAAATGGGTAATAGAAGGTCATAAGTAAATCATATATAGTATAAAGTAATTGAATATTGTTAAGTAATAGATTTATAATAAATTTATATTTATTATATGGAAGGTTTTAATTAATACAAAGTAAGTCAAGACAAAAGGTATGTGATTTTTGTCTCACTTTTATTTTTGTAGGACACATACCTTATACACTACTTTTTTATTTTATGTGGTTTATATATGGACCATGAATGTATCTCATCAGTATTATATAGAAGGTTTTGGTATTTTAATATCTATATTTTTTTCTTTAATGGTTCATACAATTCTACTAATTATAATTTGATGACTGTTTATTTCACAATCTCATCAATATTTTGGATTATTTTGTTTAAAGTCTCAGTTGGGGAATATTTATCTTCCATGTACATGTTTTCCAAAGATATTTTCAAAATTTTTCACTATTATTCTAGGGATATTTAGATTAATTTTTATCTACTTTTTACTCTTTAATACATGGTTTGAATGGAATCTTTTCTTCATTTTCCAAACAAGGTAGTTGAATTTTCTGGAAAATGTATGATAAGGCTGTTTTTTAACTTATACAGAATGAATATAATTTTCTACCATGTTGAATCCTTAATGATTTGAATATTACATTAAAATTTTATAAGGTAATTTTCGATGAATTTTTTTTCTTTTAAAAGTGAACAACATTTTATGAAATGAAAGCATTCTCAAAACTGAAAGTAAATTTTCCTCAAAAATTATTTTCAACCGATATCTCAAAATAAATTTCCATCTAAGATAACATTATTTAACGTTAAAAATATTTTTTTGGGGATATTTTTCAATTTTACCATTCTTACTATTTATACGAATG
The DNA here is from genome assembly GCA_963277665.1 of Viscum album. Lineage (NCBI taxonomy): Eukaryota > Viridiplantae > Streptophyta > Magnoliopsida > Santalales > Viscaceae > Viscum > Viscum album. The sequence continues at coordinate 2,013,098,281 of OY728155.1, forward strand.
TTTTTTATTATTATGAATTTATATTTATTTAACAAATTTCTTTTATATGGGTTATTTTATGATTGAATGATGTTTATGAAACCCATTTCATTCCATGGGTTCTAATATGATGAATTATTTATGTTCTTATGGAACACATATATATGGGTTTCATTATGTGATTGGTGGGTCCCATATCTCTCTGAAATGACTTGGGTTAAAATTTATATCTCATGAGATAATTATGGGAATCAAGTCGAAATGCTTGATCCCCTATGGATGATAGGGAAACCCGATCCATTAAGAGATAATGGAAAAAATTGATACCTTATAAGTACAAAACTGTGTCTGGGGATGGTGGTGTGTCCCAAAAATTTTGTTCACTTCCCATTAAGTTCCCTTTTATGTTTTGGAAATGTTCCTTCATTTATAGGGAATAATATTACATTTTTATGTGTCTACCAAAAAATCCATATCATATAATTATGTTATGATTTCATGGATTAAGATCATGATTCCCTTACGATTCATGTCTTATGAACTATCAATATTTATTCCATTAATCATTTATATGATCTTTGATATGTAGGGTATGATGTTCGATTCTCACGATCAGGTTCTCATACACTTATGCTGATGATATGCTTACATATTTACCTTGTTCACCATTACTAAGCATCTAAGCTGCCAACTTTTCATATTCCTTTCCCTAGGTTATGAAGATACATATTTTGTATGATGTGTCTTAAAAGGGTTCTAGTAATTAAGAATCTAGTGGGGAATAATTTATCTCACTTAAGTACCAAAGTTTTTTTTTCATGTTTTTAATGGAACTAAACTAATATGGTCTTTAGGTGTTAATTTGTGTAATATATTAAGTATTATAAAAAAATTATGAAATGTTAATGTATGAAATGTGAGGGTCACTATAGATGGTATTAGAGAAAATGTTTAGTTTACCTTTTGAAATTTTTATGGGAAATACTTTAGGAAATCCCTAGAGATATTTCTAATGTTATGTCTCGGTATGACTCTAAGGATAAACCTAATGTTTCATATATTAAAGAAGGTATAAATTTTTTTACACCATATAAGTGGTTTTCCTGATTATGTAGTTCCTCAATAAAAAAACTATTTCTTACTTTATGTTTTTTTGGTTTTAGTCAATAGATGAAAACTGAATGATTTGCATTAATGGAAATTATGATAGATAGTGCAAAGATTTTCCTCCTAAGAAACCACATACTATGGGAGATGGAGTGAAAAATATTATTTATACGCTCATTGAAAGTTTTAAAGCTATAAACCATGATGGACATCCAAATGAGAAAAGGAGGGAAAACAATTATATTGAGTTCTTCATGAGAAAACATCCTCCATATGTTAGTGGGTCTTCTAAACCACTTGTTTCTAAACAATGAATATTTTACACTAAAAAGATTTCCTCTGTTTTCCAGTGCTCTGAATACGAGAAAGTCAATCTGAATGTTTCAATGTTATAAGGAGAATAAGACTGGTGGTGGAATCTAATCAAGAATAAAATTCATCATGGACTCTAATCAAGAGTACAAGTCATCAAGAATACAAGTAATCATGTTGTGTATTATGCAATCATGTTTGAAATGGCGGTTGGAGTTACATATCAATGTCATGTTTTTAACAAGAAAAGGAAGATGGAGTTCAAAGGAATATCTAAAAGCCAGAGATAAAAGAAGATATGTTTTCCATTACACTATATGTTTGGAAAGAATCATGGAGGAAATTTTCTTATGGGTTTAATTAAATGCTTTAAGTGTGGAAAGGAATTCCATCAGGTAATTTATTACCAAAATGATGGGAAGAAGTTGGGCAATGATGTGAATAGAGGGTAATATACACAAAATGAACCTCCCACACTTCAGTTTTTCATGTGTAAAGAGAATTAAAATAATTATATCTAGTTCCAAAACCTAAGGGTTGGTGATAATTATTAGTGTTAATAACCTATTAAGAAGAGTGATAAGGGGAAATCTCATGTGATCACTATTTACGATGAGGGGTGAAATAATGATGTGGTGAAAGGTACAGTTACCATACTCTATAGAACTACTAATGTCTTATTATATTTTGGATCTACCCACTCTTTTACATCTAAATAATTTTATATAGTTTTGAAGATTCCACCAAAATGATTATATGTGAGATTTGTAGTTAATACCCCTAGTTGTACGATGATTTCATCTCAAGTATATGAATCATATTTGGTTGAAGTTTGTGGGAATGTGTTTCCTTCAAATCATGTAATTCATCCACTCATTAAATTTTATATCATCTTAGGCATGGAATGCCTTTATCTGTATAATACCATGTCAATTATTAGTGAATTTAAGTTATGTTTTATGTTTTAAACCAACCTATGATCTTCTATCAATATAATGATATGTATAAACTTTCTATGGAGATTACATCTAGTGTATGGGTATTAATTCCCATTTAGAAGAGATTTGTATCTCAAATGGTTGGGGAAAAAATTTAAATCAATAATATACCAATTGTTCATGAATTTTTTGATTAATTTCTGGAAGAGTTTCCTATTCTTCTAAAAAAACAAGAAGTTGAGTTCTCAATTGAACTCACACATGGTTCTACACCAATTTCCAAGACACCCTATAGAATGTCCCAAATTTAGTTACAAGAATTAAAGAAGAAACTTCATGAAAACCTTGATTAGGGATTCATTCAACCTTATATGTAACCTTGGGGTGAAATGGTTTTTATTTGTGTAAAATAAATATTGATCATTGTGAAAATACATTGACTATTTAGAGTTGAACAAGATCATAATCTAGAATAAGTATCATCTTCCTCATATTTATGATTTGTTTGATTAGTTGTGAGGAGATCGATACTTTTTTAAGATTGAACTTCATTCTAGATATCATTAATTTTAGGGTTAAGAATAAGGAAATACCAAATATGAAATTCCATTCATGGTATGAGAACTATGAATATATAGTGATGTCTTTCGGTCTTAAAAATTCCCATGATATCTTCATGGATTTGATGAATAAAGTCTTTAGAGATTACCTTTATCAGTTGGTGGTAGTCTTTATAGATGATATTCACATCTATTCAAATATAATGAAGATCATAAAGGCCTCTTGAGAATTTTTCTAAATTCCCAATGGAAAAACTCTATGAAAAATTTAAAAAGTGTAAATTTTGTCTGAATAAGGTTTCATTTTAGGTTCACATGATCTCAAGAGATGTTATAGCAGTAGATCCATCAAAGATGGATGACATTGAATGTTTGACTAAAACAACCGTGGTGACTGAGATATGAAGTTTTCTTAGTTTAAATATAATCAATGGTTTGTGGATAAATTGTCATGACAATCTAATCCTCTGAATAAGTTAACTTGGAATGGTCACAAGTTCCCCTGGACATATGAATGTGATGAAAATTTCAAGGCACTAAAGAGAAGATTGGTCAGCGACCCTATGTTAACATTAACCTATAATGAAGAAAGGTTTTTAATATTCAATGGTGTATATAATAAGGTATTGTGATGTTTCTCTATGCTGAATAACACGGTTATCACTTCTTCCTCATGAATGTTGAATCTTCATGAGAAACATTACCCAAATCATGATTTGGAGTTAGTCGGGGTAAATTTTTCCTTAAATATATAGATGATTTTTCTATATAGAGAAAGTTGTGACATATATATCAACCATAAAAGTATGAAATATATATTCATATATATGGAGTTGAAAAATCTCCAGAGGAGATGGTTAGAGATAATAAATATTTATGACTACTCAATACATTATCACCCTGGGAAAGAAATCAATGTGGGAGATTCATTGAGTTGATAGGACCATGCTAGATTACCCATGATTAGTATCGAAAAAGATCTTATATTTTTTGATTTGAAAAGGACAGATCTTGAAATCATGAAGTACGGGAAAAAATATTATCTTGTTTAATTGAACGTTCAACCCTTCATCTAGCTGATGATTAAAGAGGCATATAAGTAAGATGTCGAGCTGAAAAATAAGGTTAGAAATATTATTGAGTTTAACATTGATCATGTTAGAATGATAATATTCAGGAAACATGTATGTGTTCTTTACATACCAGATTTAAAGATAGATATATTATTGGAAGCTCATAGTTCTTCATTATTTATTCTTTTTGGGAGTGAAAATATGTATAGATATTTGATAGAATACTTCTAGTGGGATGAAATTAAGAGTGATATCTGAGAGTTTGTATCTCGATTATTGGTATGCAAACAAGTTAATGATGAAATACAATAATATAATGGGATGTTTTATCCACTACCCGTACCATAATGAAAATGGGAGAACATCACTATGGATTTTGTCATTGCACTCCCCAAAACCTCTAAAGGGATTAATGCCATATTGGTGGAAGTTTATTACCTTAATAAATATGAACAATTCATTTTTATTAGACAATACTTCTCTCTAGATCAATTTTCCAAGATATACATTTAGAAATTGGTTAGGTTTCATGGAGTACCACATTCTATTGGATTTGATCGGGACCCAAGGCAAAGTTAAAAATTTTGGTGAATTATTCAGCATGAACTTGATAAAGAATTGGGTTTGAGTACTACTTATCATATTCAGATGAATGGTTAGTATCAAATAATTATTCAAACCATAGAGGATATGTTGAGATCTGATTCTCTCAATTTAAATGGTGGTTGGAATCAACACCTTACTCTAGTTGTGTTTTCGTACAACAATATATTTCTCTCAATAATGTATATGAATTCTTATGAATCCCTCTACGGGAATAAATTTTGATCTCTAATTTTATGGGTATAAGTTGGAGAAATAAATCTTTTGGGACCAAAGATCACTGAAGAGATGGTTTATAAGGTTAGAATCGCTCAACATCATATTAAGGCCGCAAAAATTCAGAAGAAATGTTAAGAATATAACCAATTCAGTGATCTATAATTTGAAGTTAGTGAGAAGATATTTCTATGAATTTATACATGGAATAAGGTTATGAGGTTTGGGAAGAAAAGGAAACTACTCCCTAGGTATATCAGTCCCTTTCAGATTCTGAATCGTATCGGGATGGTGTCCTATCACTTAGAACTTCCTCTAAATATATTTCAAGTCAATGGCATGTTCTATTATATATAATAATAAAATAAATACTTGACCCTTCACATGTACTGAACTCAAAGGTCATACCGGTGGTGTATGATCTTTATTATGGGGATAATCCAATTGAAATTCTAGATCATATAGAGAATTTTATATGAAAGAAGACCATTATCCTGGTCAAAGTTTTATGGATAAACCATAAGTTATAGGAATCTATATGGTAAATTGAGGATATCATGAGGTATAGTTATCCTCATTTATTTATATCATAATGAAAAAATTCAAGGGGAAATGTCATTTTAAGGTGGGTAGAATGTAACATCCTGAGTTTTTATGAAACCCATTTCTTTTTATGGGTTCTGATATGTTGAATGATTCGTGTTCTTGTGAAACAAATATATACAGTTTTTATTATGGGATGTATGATATCTATATCTCCCTTCAATACATTGGGTAATGATTTATATTTCATGATATAATTATAGGAATCATGTCAATGAGCTTGATCCCCTATTGCTGATCGAAAAACCTATTCCATTATTTGAATATGGGGAAACCTAATCACTTATAAGAAAAGGAAAAGAACTAAGGATGGTGGTGTGTCCATCCCAGTAGGTTTATTCTCCATGAAGTGCCCTGTTATGTTTTTGGAATTCTCCTTTAATTACAGGGAATGATATTACATGTTTATGTATCTACCAAAAATTCCATTTTGTATTTGTATATCATGATCTTGATTCCATTATGATTCATGTCTTATGTACTACCACTATTTATTCCATGATTCATTTATATGATCTTTGATATGAAGGGTATGATACTCTATTTTCATGATGACATTCTCATACCCTTATTCTGTTGATATGATTACATATGTCACTTGATTACCCTTACTAATAATCTCAACACACCCCTTTTTAGGTATCATTTTCCCAGATTATGAAGATATCTATTACGTATAATGTGTCTATGAAGGGTGTTTGTCATTAAGAATCTAGTGGGAGATGTTTTACCCCACTTAGGTACCAGTGTTTTTGTTTCCATGTTTCCAAAGGTACTAAACTAATATGATCTTTGGTGTTCTATTTGGTTAATATATAAAGTATCCTGAAAAATGATGAAATGATAATATATGAAAAATAAGGGTCACTATAGTACCTCCTTCTCCCATTTATCATGAGTATAATAACTATACTACCATAGTACTTGAACCAAAGGTATCATCCTCCCACAACGTTCCTTGGTTTTAGATTCAACAATCCTATCTAGATGCTCAGTCATGGGTAAATCAGGATCGACATCAAGATCACTCAATATCAAAACATGATAAGGTTCATAATGATACATTTTCTTCTATGATATATGGAACACGTTATGTATTGACATCAACTATGGGGGAAGTTATAAACAGTAAGCCATTTTCTCAGCTGCTAAACAACCTCAAAAGGTCTCAAAATTATACAGTAAAGCTTTCGTTTCCTCCCCAGACATCAACGACCAAAATGATCTAAAACATTGAAGTACAACTGATAACTAACTGAATATTCCAATTGCCTACAATGATGATCATCATAAGATTTATATCATATCTAGGTTGTCAACATTATCTAATCAATCAAATGAATCTTTAATATTATCTCTTGAATCTTGCTCAATCCATCCACAAAACATTCACCGATCTCTCAGCTACAAAACATAGATTTACATTATTTTATATACAATTCCACATAAGGAGAAGTTCTAATCACGAATGGGTAACGATTGATATTATGAAACTCAACTATTCTAATATTTTTCTCCTAATATCCACCAACATCAAGGAAACAGGCACAAATATTATCCTCATTAATCTGTATAGATCTTCCTATCTTTCTATCAAATTTCGTATTGTTTTCCTTTATCAAATGTACCTAGAATCCTTGTGCCTCCTATCAGACTATCCAAAATAAAGAAGTAAAACAATGATATATTTTAGATAATATAGTATAAGTAATTCCAAAATAATTAAAAATATATTTTACATAGAGATTTCCTAGCTCCACAAATTGGTTTTGTAAAAAATGAGTACAAAGTGAGATGATTTAGTCAGCCGATTGATTATAAACCATATCAATTTTTTTTCACTAGGTACATGGAAACCCAACTACAAATTCCATTGATATCTCATACCACTTCTTTGTCTGCACATAATGTCGCTAAAGTAAACCCAAAGTACTCTAGTGCTCGACCATGACCTGTTGGAATGTATCATAATGAGAGAAAAAATTACCAATGCCTCATCTCATACTTAGCCTCCAAAATCATTTCCAAATTTCATAGAACATCTTCCTGTTTCCTAGGTGCACAACCCAATGGTGATAATAGAAATCCCCTGTCATAGATTTCCTTACCATTAATGGAACAAATAACTAATTATGTTACCGTAGAATTCCATCTGTGGTGAATTACTATTCATCAATGGTCTCCCCACCGCAAAGAGACTTTTTAATGCCAAAAATCTCATCATAACGTTTTTGTTTATGAAGAATCGTCTAAGTATTATTGGAAGTGAATTGAACACTATCCAAAATAATTTTGACCATCGATTCCATAACTCCAATTTTAAACTGTTCAAAAAGAGACATCAACTTCCACTTTAACAGCGATTCTTTCAGGGTCTGGGTCAAAATATTCCTAATCAAATCATATTAAAAAACATTCCCTTTCCCTGTGGTATAGGTGATATCAAAATAAAAATATGGTAGGTTTTCCACCTAATTCCTCTAGTGGATATTCAACTTTTTTTAGAGAAGATATAACTCAAGACCCTTTTGTTGAAATACATTATAAACCATTCAAATAAAAGGTAACGCCTACAACTCTTAATAAAATCCATCATTGATTTGAGTTCAAGGTCATGGGTTATATAATTCTTCTTATGTGGCTTAATTTTCTGATATCCATAAGCAGAAAAATGATCCCCCTATACATGAACATAACCTATACTTGAACCTAATGCATCAGAGAAGACCTCATATCCTAGACTATGGAAGAGTCAGCACTAGGTTAGTAGTAAAAGGTCATTACAGATCATAAAATAATTCTGATATTTCTCATCCCAATATATATTTACTCCCTTTTGAGTTAGACCAGTCTTTGGAGAATCCAACTCTGATAATTCCTTTACAAATTGGTGATGATATCCCACAAAAATAAAGAATCTCTAAACGTTGGAAATGTTTCATGGTTACTCAAATTTTATAATAGATTTCAACTTCTCAATATCAACTAAGATTCCATGTTTTGACACCACGTGTTCTAAGAAATGCACTTCCCAAATCCAAAAAATCACATTTAGATAGATTGGAATAAAGTCAGTGATTTCTAAACAAATCCAAAAATACACTCAAATGATTCACATGATCCTCCTAGGACATAGAGTAAACTAGGATTTCATCTTTAAAGAACACCAAAAAAGTATCAATATACTAATGGAATATCATTTTCATTAAATCCATAAAGGCTACAAGAGAATTGTTAGACCAAATGGAATAACAAAGTACTCATAATGGTTATAACTTCTACAAAAGGTAGTTTTTTTAATGTCAGATGATTTTATTCTAAATTGATTGTAACCAGACTAAAGATAAATATTTGAAAATGACTATCCCAAATTTAACTAATAAATAGATCATCAATCCATTTCAACAAATAATTTATCTTTATCATAACTCAATTTAGTTTTCAGTAATCACTAAAAAGGTGAAGTGACCCATATGCTTTCTTAGAAAAGAGATCATCTTCCACCCAAGGTGACACACTCAGGCATATAAAGACTTTATCTAAAGGAACATCCAAATATTTATTCAACTCTTTTATCTCAGCTAGTTCCATGAATTAAGAAGGAATATACATTGGTTGGGTACAAGGACCTTAATCAATAGTAAAATATAACTATTTTACTAGAGGAAAACTAGAGAAGATAGAGGAATTTTTTTTGGGAAACTCAACGACCAATAGAGGGAGAAAATTGATCAATGACTCATTCTCTATATCAAAAGATAAACCATATATTTGTTCCCAACATTTGATAAGAAGGTTTGACTCTATTAAATCATGAGTCCCACTATCCCTGAAGGATACAGAACCCCAAATTGGTGTAAAAAAGGAGACCTGTCGAAGATAAAAATCAATACAGAAATTATTATAAATAAGAAAATATTTCGTAAATATGACTTTAATTAGATTCATGTCGAGAAAAAAAATATCCCAAGGAAGCTCGATATCCGATAATGTGAAAAAAAATCAGGACTATTGAGACCCGACTCTATCTTCATTTCTATGGGTGTAGAGATATCCATCCCATAAGATAAAATCTCTGTTACAATACTTAGAAGATTCAGAATATGAATCAATATGAATAAATTTGATAAACCAGTATAAAAAAAGAAGTCACTGATGATGAATTAATAGCGAGATACCTCCTACAATCACTAGACATATATCTATTTCATTTGGAGACTTTTCCAATTCATGGAGACACTTCATTCTAAATGCCTCTTGGTGGAACCCCATTATTTTTGTAGCATCTAATTTCACTATATTTGTATTAGTAATTGATGATCCCATACCAATACATGGAGTACAATATATATAAAATAACTTTTTCAAGTGACTTGAGCATCCACATGAACTACATGTCTTGGGTGACTTAGTGAAACCCCATTTAGAATAAAGAGGCGTTCCACACTAGTAGAAATTAAAAGGGACTTTAACTGACACTACAATAAGTATAAAAAACCCATGAAATCAAGAAATACCATGAGAATATTTATGATTCCTCTTCCCTTTATGGGAACTCATAGAACTGCTACTAGGATAAAAAGGAACTCCCATCAACCCTAACTTTCTAGACAAGTCTATTTTAACCATCAATGTTCTATCTAGAACATCCTCACAACAAGTCGGAATGAGCAAGAGAACATGATAATGAATATTATATTTTAGTCTCATATCAAAACATCAAGTATTCATCATTGAATTAAACAATATATCAGGGGAAAACTATATAATCTGAGTAAAGAGATTTATATATTCTATCACATTCTTGTTAGCCTACATGAGTTTGAACAACTACATAGGACTGACCAACACTTCCATCTCTAGATAAAAATGGTCAGTGAAAATAACTCTAAATACTTTACAATGAATTACATCATGCTTCTTCTCTAACAGAATATTTTACCACCATCCCCAATATGTCTTTCTAGCATGTGTGCGTCTCATTTCACATTGATTTCTTCCAATGTTTCCAAGAATTCCAACAAAAGCTTGATATTTATCAACCAATACTCACATACTTGAGGATAATTAATGATATAGAATAAAGGTGTATTTGTTTAAGGAACTTCTGAGAAAGAATCATGAAGTCATCCCTCAGAGGTTCTACAAATGGATCCTGAATGGAAATGGGTGCAGGTTCTTGTCCCAGAGCAAGGACAAGACACACAATAACTTCTCCCAGATTGTAGTGTACTATTGTATTTTCTCACTATATAGAATCACTATCTTATTCCTAGATCCAATTAAAATTCATTCTCAGAGGAATGATACTATTGATAATTCAAAGATAACATTGAATGCATCAGATCATTACACAAATCCACCCATAAATAAGAGAATCAGAGAAATTAATCTCAACAGATAAGAATATAAAATTTGTATTTCAACATATATAAATAAAAATAAGGGAGAAGTATAGAACTAATACTCAATAAGCCTTTCCCAAACCAACCCTGGAGAATTAATTCTCTTTATTGTGAGAGCTAGCCAGACACTCAATTAAAACTACCTACTAAGTCCAGACAAGATTTTACAACTACATACTGACATCAAGGAAAGATACATAACCTGCACCTTTAATATCACTTTATCAAAAACTATCCTAGATACCGTAGTACCCTAATACCAAATCTGGCACTAAAATTTCCTACAGGGAATTCTCAATCCCTATTGGTTGGAGAAAAGAACCTGGAATCACACAAGATAATTGTACAAATGAATTTTCCATAAATAAAAAATAGTAAATAGACAAAATATAGTATAATAAAAAGAAAACTCCTTAGGGAGAACTGTAATAGAATTCAAATAGTTATGATAAACCTAATGAACAACCACACCATACTAAGAAACATGATAAAAATATAATGTCCCAATGGACACATCCACTCAATCCAAACGAATCAACAACAGCTAGGACCTTCTTTTGGTGCTTTCCCCTTGCTCGAACATAGCATAAAGAAATCTACAGGCACCTAAAGGAATAGATATAGCATTATATAGAATCCCATTAGTGTCTCACCATGGATTCAACAGAATGATTTCATATTTATTTACCTAAAAATTATTTCAATTTTAAATAAACTAGAATGGAAGTACCAAAATCATATTTAAAACCTATCATGATTCACATTTAAATTGATTAGAACTTTTCTAATAAATGGATTAATAAACTTTTTTATATAACATATTTTATATAAATCCATAAGACATATGTAAAATAGTTTAAAAACAAGTATATATATATATATAATATAATCAAAAACGGGAAACATGGTCATCTTCCAATATGTATGATAGTTCAAGAATATGGGATCCTCATAAATTAGAATTGGTGATCATGAGAATACGTGTACACATGTCCCTCAAAAACTATTCAAATATGACTTATTAGTATACCATCGAGGATGTAACATACTATATATTTTTGTTTGTTAGTGTTTTTAAGAATCAAGATAGAGTTGTCCCAATACCTAAATAACAACCTAGGATCTCATGTTCTCTAACAAAAATCATTAACAGGAAATTTATTTCAAAATAATTAAAAACAAAATTAACCTATTTTAAATTTAAATATTCCAATTTCCTTTCAAAAAACAAAATGTGGATTTAATAAATTCATTCCTTTTTTCATAATAAAACCATTGGTTTCCTATTAAAATAATTGAATCCATTTTTCTCAAATAAAGAATTGGAAATAAATTTCACAAATAAATTTCGCAATTTAAATTCAAAAATTTAATTTCACATTTTCACATCAAATTAGAAAAAAACACCACAATTAACTGGAATTGGGGGTTTTTCTTAATTTTCATTCCAATAAAAATCCAAAATAACAATCCACAATGAATTGGTTTTTAAAAATTTAATTGAAAAAAATTAATTTAAATAAATAAATTTAGGGTTAAATTAATTCACCAATCATAAATGGAACAACCTACCATAGGTTAGAGGATCATGTAACACCACTTATGCAATTGGATTCTACAAAGAAAAACAATGGAAATAGAGATTAGTAAATATACTTAGGAATGGATAAAACTACGATCTCCTAAATTTGTATATATCGAGACACTAGTACTATAAATTTGTATAGTTAATTTTTAATATGATAATTATTATTTTTAATATTTTAATTATTACAATATATATGAATATATTTTGAGTTTAATAAAAACTATATTTTGATAAAAATAATGAAAAAGTATATTTTGGGGAATATATCATTTAAAATAAACCACTCATTTTGATAATTTCAATAATTTTTTAATAAATTATATTTTTTTGAAACATTTTTAATAAATAATATTTTTATAAAAAATTATAATTTTTAATGAATTATAATTCAATTTTTATAAGGGTCAAATAGTTTTTAGTATAGTAAAAATTAGTTTATTCTAGAAAATATGGAATTTTATTTAAAATGGTAAATTATAATGTAAAAATATTTATTTTTGGCGAGATATACATTAATTTTTAAATCCACAAATAGAAATTATCCAATGAAGAATATTTCAAAATTTTCGTTGATAGTAGAATTTTTGGGAAAAAATTAAATATGGTATAAATATACCATATGTATTATGAAATCATAAAATAAAAAAAATTATGTAATAAATACTATAAAGGGGATTAATGAACAGAAATGGGTATTCAATTTAAAATAATTTGATTTAGAGTAGTTTTATTAATTTTACAGACTTATAATGATTCCTCTATTTCATTAATATATTTTAAGGTTTTATAAACAATTCATTATGAACACAAGACAATTTCTTATCATGAATAATATTATTTGAATGATTTTGGATCTTATCCAAATAAAATATTTAAGACTACTCTAATTTTACACAAAAAATGGTAAAATCATTGAAATGTTTTTGGTTTTTAATAATTTTTTACTTAATATCCAAAACATATAGTTAGAAATTAATAATAAGTCCCCTCTTTTTTCTTTAAATACCCACAAGAACTACCTTTACTCTTCACTAAAATCTGGTTGGGCATTAATTTATTCTCCCTATCCCTCTTTAAATATATCTCAAGGTGTTTCTTGTATCTTAAGAAGATCCTCCATGGATTTTAGAAACAACCTTTATAGGTAAGGGATTATATTCCTCCTCCTTTTCATACAAGTACATTTTTTATTAATCCTTTTAACTTCCAATGTATCATGTGGTAATGTGGTTCTACACATACCCTTGTTGAACTAATAATATTAATCCAATATATCCCATGTATTGTATGTATTTATGGTATCAAATAAACTTCATTTATTAGTGATGTTTTTGTTTTTCAGTGTGTTCATTAGGTTATATCATTATTTTATGTAATTCTATAGTTAAAACCATTAAGTCTACTATTTTAGATATTTGGATTTAAAATTTACAAAGGCTAAAAAAAATTAGCTACGTGAGGCAATTGGTAGTGTAGTGAAATGGTCATGTGGAGAAATCGAATACATAAATCACCTATGTAAAGTTTTTTCTATGTTAAATTACTATGTCATGGTGACATCTATGTGGAAATAAATAACATTGATAAATATGAAACATTAGTGACGGGATATGTAAATTAATCATCTATGTGAGTCAGTTACATGGAGTAATAGGCTATGTAATTTTGATATTTGGTAAATTAGGCTACGTGTATCCAAATGGCTATTTGGATAGTTCAACTATGTCAAATTTGGATATTTGATCCATAATTCGATGTGAATAAAATTCAACTATGTGAAGAAGGCCTATATAAATTCAGCTATGTGACTAGATTAGCTATGTGAAGAACAACATCATAGATTAATTTAGCTATTTGAGTTCATATATATAGAATTTATTTATGTGGGGATATAAAATTGACTTTGTGGTTATGAAACCTATTATTAATTACTATTGGTTTACATTTATAGATTTAATATTTTAATGCAGACATTAACTATGTATCTAACCATTTTTGAAACAATGGTTATAATAAGAGGAAATTATTGAGAAAGGAAACATGCATACATAAAATTTATTGGTTAGTAATTTAATTGAGGTATTTCCCAATAACATAATTATGTAATTTCTATTTTTAACCTATATTTTAATGATGTGATGTTGTGTGGCTATGATGGAAGTTTTTTGAATTCATTTTGTGAGTCTCCTATAAAATGAAAAAAAAATATTTAGAAGAAAATAATCACTTGTGCTATCTTCTAAAAATTATTTGTTATTACTCTTGTGTGTTTGTGTATTTTAATTAAAAATAAGAATAATTTTAAAATATTTAGATGTGTTATATTGATCATATTTTCAATTGTAAATACACTAACCATAGTAGTGTTGATTTATTGGTTTCATTATTACATTAGAATTGTAAAGTCACAGATTTTCTGTATATATTTTTTAATTATATAGAATTATTTTGAGATTTTGAAATCTAACGGCGCATGATTCTGAGGCCCGGAGTGCCCTGATTGATCCATCAACGTTTTGTTGAGCCTTAATTAGCACGCGTAAGAAGCTTTCCTGAAAAATTGGAATAACTATTAAATAGTTGATTGGATCAGAAACCAAAGGGTACCATTGCATTCAAGATGGCGACTTTACCCTAGGAGTGACTTATGTTCAGTCGGTGCACGCTCATGTGAGAAAACCTAACAATGGCATAACTGTAAATAAAAAATGAAATAAAGTTATTTTATTTTTGAAATGCTTATAAATCATGAACAGTAACTCGGATTAAAAATCTGAGACCACTCTTGAGCTCATGAGGGTATGATTTCTTTAGGCAAATACTAATATTTCCTGAAAAGGGCCAATAGTGGAAGTTAGTTTATGGACGTAAATAAAATAAATAAGTAATAATTAATTTATTGTTAAAATCCATAACTTATAAATAGTAACTCGAATTGAAACCCAGAGAGTACCATTGAGTTTGTTGGGGCATGTTCTCCTTAGGTAGATCCTAACCTCGACTGGTATGGGTCAAGGGTGAACATTAATAATTTATTGAACTCATTCAAGGTACATTCAGTAAATGCATGAGCGACATTTTATAACATTTGAATCAGTGTTCAGATTAAAAATCCAAGGACACCGTTGTACTCGCAGCACCGGGGTTCGCTTAAGGGAGTCTTAACTTTGGCCATAGTAGGTATGGAGAAAAAGTTAGTTTTTGGGACTTTTTAAATGAATAAACAAAATAAATTTATTATTTTGTTTCCATTCTTTTTACTCCAACGGACAACTGGCAACATGGGACCAATAATGTGTTAAACCAATAAATGCCTTGACCTTTCAATCCTAAGTAACAACACCATTGGGGAATTAGGAAGTTTCTTAATTAATGAGCTCCCATTAATTCTAGAAACATTGATCACCCTCCCCCTCTCCTTTTTACATGGAGCACTGGGAGAGGTATGTGCACTGCTTCACGAAGAAATGAAGTGCTGGCAAAGTACTGAGACACCAAACCCTTAGAGGGCAGAGCCGGTTCTGGAAAACGGCGAATAATGACACCAAAACCTAGAATTGATGATTGATGATCGAGTGACATCATTGGAGGCTAGTTGTGGGGGATGGAGAACACTGACCCACATCCTCAACCGCAGGCGTTATCCATCATTCTTGAGGTAGGGGTATGATTTTGTTTAATTCAAGTGTTTTTCTTGAACCCTTTAATCCTCCCTCATGATTAGAAGATAACGCGGAGGGTGTAGGCCTAATGAACCTGGTTTGGACCCTCCACTATCTTGCTACCCTTGAGCCTCTGTGGAAGACAGTCGGTGTGGTGTCACCAGCCATCTACGATGAAGGTAGAGCGCCATCGCATGCCGCAAGAGGAGGACACTCCACTAAGCCGCAACAGTCAGTGGAGTGGCTGGCACCGGCCGACCGTAGAGGATCTGTGGCGCGCCATCGTGCACCTATAGTGAGAAAGGGGCTATGAATAATCATATGCGGTGGTCGGAGGATGCGGCCAACACATCATCCGGTTGCAAAAGAAGAGGGTAGCCCGACCAGCGTGCCTCCGGTGGGTAAGAGGCCGTGGCCGAAGCTGCGGCGGAGGAGGATCCTGCCGCACGGGTTTCGCGACGACCGTGCAACACCCATGTCGCACTGCTATTTCATAAGCCAAACAACCTCTAGGCCATTCAGAATACTGGGGACCCCCCCCCCCCCCCGTGCAAGCTCAAGCGGGCAGCGGGCCCCACCTCATGTGGCCGAGATGCCTGCCCAGCGGGCCACACCCCCTTGTGGGTCAGCCCGGCCCCCATGCGAGCCAGGCGGGGTCAAGCCCGCCGCGGCCTCACCTATCCGGGTAACCCCAAATAGGGTCGAGTCAGCCCAAACTAGGTCAGGCTGGGTCAGTCCGACCGGGTCGGACCGGACACGGGCCCAGAAACACTTAAAGGGCCAAAACTTGAAATCCGGGCATCTGTTTGATGAACCGTCTGCGGAGATGGGACCCCTGGAGTGAGAAGGTACTTTTAGTATACTCCAATTGGCTGTTGGAGATATTTTGAGTATGGTCAGGTTTGATCGAACCTGAATCCAACCGGTCCCTCGGAACTAAAATGCTTACAACTCACAGACCGAACATCCGATTGACGCACCGCCTGTTGCGCTGGAACCCTTCCAACATGGAATTCCTTTTGGTTACTCTTTTGTGGAGATTATTGGTGGTCAGGGTATGCCCGATATCTCAAAGGGAAGATTCTACGGAACTCGAGCATACTAGGTGTGAGGAATCCTGTGGCAGGCTGTATCGTTAGAAAAGAACATTGATGCTATGTGGGTCAGCATCTATCAATACTGTGTGGGTTAGCCTCTATCAAATTCGGTGTGGGTCAACACTTAGTGATCCTATGTGGGTCCTCACATACCAATCCTATGTGGGTCAGCGGGGGTTAGTACCTATCGATCCTATGTGGGCCAGTAGCAGTGCTTCTTAATAGAAAAAGATAATCTAGCTTACGACTAATCATCTGTACATAAGTTATACCTAATTGTTAGTTGATTATTTTACCTGTCTGGTACTTTTATCTTTGTAGTGTTACCTTTGTGGTACTTCTACCTTCGTGGTGTTGTCTTAGTGTCATTATCTATGTGTTACTTCTATCTTTATGGTGTTACCTGTGTGGTACATTTATCTTAGTGGTGTTACCTGTGTGGTACTTCTATCTTCGTGGTTTTACCTCTGCGGTACTTCTACCTTCGTGGTGTTGTATTCATGGGGTTACCTGTGTGCTAATTCTATCCTCGTGGTGTTACCTGTGTGGAACTTGTATATTTTCAGGGTTATATGTGTGGTACTTTTACCTTCGTGGTGTTGTCTTCGTGGTGTTACATGTGTGGTACTTTTATCTTCATGGTGTTACCTATGTAGTACTTCTATCTTCGTGGTGTTACCTGTGTGGTACTCTTATCTTCGTGGTGTTAGCTGTGTGGTACTTTTATCTTGGGGGTGTTACCTGTGTGGTATATCTATCTTCATGGGGTTACCGGTGTGGTACTTCTACCTTCATGGTGTTGTCTTCATTGTGTTACATATGTGGTACTTTTATCATCGTGGTGCTACCTGTGTGGTACTTCTAACTTCATGGTGTTGCATGTGTGGTACTTTTATCTTGGTGGTGTTACTTGTGTGTTACTTCTATATTTGTGGTTTTACATGTATGGTACTTCTACCTCCGTGGTGTTGTCTTCATGGTGTTACCTGTGTGGTACTTCTATCTTTGAGGTATTAAATATGTGGAACTTCTACCTTCGTGGTGTTGTCTTCGTGGTGTTACCTTTGTGAAACTTCTATCTTCGTGGTTTTACATTTGTGGTGTTCTTACATCATATGTGTGATGAGTATATCTTGATATCTCAGGTATATGTATGGGCATATATCTAAGTAGAGTTTATGTCTATCACTTTGTGCTTTGAGATGGAGGTCTTGCATTGTGGTTTTTTCCTCTTTGGAATTCTAGGAGACCTATAGGGGTCTTGAGGTCCCTACTAAGTATCGTTATACTCACCCCTGCACAGGCTACGCCTGCACCTTGTTTTGTCTTGGGCAGATGACGTACAACGTTCATCGTGGCTAGGGGAGCCAGTACTGGATGGTGCTTAGAGGTGGACCATTTGGCATGACGTGACACATGGATTGCTGATCATGAGCTGTACCTACCCTTCAGGTAGGATCCTCAGTGGATGATATAGGAGCTGTATTGTACTTTTCAGTTGTACTTATGCTTTTTTTGGGCTTGTATTCCGACCCCTTTACTTTCAGCACTGTTTTTACTATAGAAGTTTGCTTCGTGGTTTCATCTTGTTGTGTACAAGTCTATGTGATTGTACAGGTTTAAAGTAAATTCCTTCCCATTATAGGGATAATCCTTTCTGGTGCTAGTCGCCAGCCCCTAGCCTATAGAAGGTGGGCTTGGGGTAGTCACAGATTGGGCCCTGTGGGACAGGTCCTGACAAAGTGGTATCAGAGGATTCAGTTCTAACAAAGAAATATTACTATGATATATTCAATGTGGAAATAGTGTAAAGTGTTTTGAGTGTGGTTTTCAATTAGGGGAGTCCATTGTTGGTGCGACGACCAATATATACATACACTAGGATCTTGAATTCTGATTCCCGACTCAGTGCACGAAAACCCTAATTGCATGTGTTTTGGAAATGTTTTTCCTTTGTTTCTTTGGAGTCATCTCACCAGTTATAACTTAATGACCACAGAGAACCTGTTCCTTATCAAGATGTTGCCACATATACAACCATCTAGGATTCCTAAGAGAGTACGCGATGACGGACCACCGAGCGATCCTATGTGGATCGGTATTCTAGAGATCCTATATGGATGAGCACCAAGCGATCCTGTGTGGATCAGCAACAGATAATACCAGTGGACCATGCAAGATGACTAAGCGCATTGCACGAGTTCCAAAGGCAGAGGCCTCTGAGGTTTCAAGGCGAGATAGATCCCCAGGTAGCTGAGGACTGGTTGGTTGATGTGGCTAGAGTTTTACAGCTAGTTGGGACACCAGCAGATCAAATGGTGATCCTAGCTACTAGTCTTTATCATTTTGTTACCATGAGGATGGTCCTCATGGTGATGAGGATTTGGTACATTGACCATTGAATGATATGGTACCTTCGGGTAGTGTGCCAACTATATCACTTCCTATTAGTCAGCAGTTACAACTAGAGGTATCAGTAGAGGACACAGGTTGTCTTAGTGACTTACATGTGTTTCAGTATCAGATACCACTCGGGATCCGAGGAGATCCCGACTCACAGGCGACTAAGGACTGGCTTGAGGATGTGGCTGAGTTTCTATCTGGCCAGGGCACCATTCGATCAGATGGTGGTCCTGGTCGATAGCCTTCTACGTGGCTCAGCAGGACGTAGATAGGAACTAGATTAACTTGATCTTGCAAAGAGGTAAATTTTACATGGACAAGCATGAGAACCTTCCTCAAATAATGGGTTATCTTGCCATAAAGAGCTAAGGGATGAGTGTTCCCAAGAGCTTCTACAGCTTCAACAATATGGAATGTGGTTAGCTGAGTATTAATCGAGGTGTACCGACCATCCCAGGAACTGAATGAATACAATATGATAAGTGCTTCAGGGATCGGACCTACGAGCGAGGTTTTTAGAGACATTCAAGCTAGCACTATTCCTATACGCATTCCTACTTATGTTAGGGTGATAGAGAGAACCTTTGTGGTCGAATGTTCTTTGGATGAGCGGATGCAGCCAATGAATGTTAACAGTGGTATAGCAGGAAACTGATGCCAGTATCAGAGACTTGGATGAGTAAAATGTTTCAGGAAGATGAAGTGTTAGGTACAGATAAATTGTCAGGGTAGTAGACGTGGAAGTGGAGCTATGAGAGCAGCATGGGGTGGAATACATTTCGACATGTTATAACCACCACCCCAATGTGGTGCCCACTAGGCTCAGGGAGATGAAGGAAAAGGGAATGGAGTAGCTGAATTCGGTCAAGGAGTTTGACCCAAGGGCTCCAAGAATGATTCGAGGTATGGTCTGTGTCTACTACTAGTTGTCGTATTAGAAATAGGTACCAATAATTCCTTCTTTCCAAAAATCTTGTTCAATACCTAGTGTTTTCAGTTAAACCGTTGACTTTACCCTTATGTCTGGAGATACCTATGGGGGGATAAATGATAATCACACTTATGCTGATGGTGTGATCTGACTCTTGAAGAAAGTGTTTTGGTTGGAACCTCTTGGTGGAAGCGTCGAGGCCTTACGACCTTAGTTTGGGTATGGAATGGCTCCATAGTTCATACTTATATTGACTATTTTAGGCAAAATGGTTGTGGTTTATCTACAATATTGGAATGGGGTTTTCCTTGGTTGGTGAAGAAGGAAACCCAGGAATCCTAGGATAAACTCATGAACAGGAGGGTGGATCCGACCACTTTTTAGTCGGCCAACCTTACCCTCATGGCAGTAGATGTTTTGAGTTTTCAGTTCCCAACAATAGTGTCATAGTTCGTATCACAATGCCTCACTTGTCAGCAAGTGAAGACTACACAGAGCCGGTAGAATTCTTAAGCTAACAAGAGGTGGAGACCTTTGGATTTCGAGGATAGAGACCATGTATTCTTATGGGTCTCACCCCGATGAGGTTTACAGAGATTTGGCCGAGGCGGAAAGTTATCACTGAGGCTTATCAGAGCATTTATGATACTTAGGAGGATAGTTGAGGTGTCATACCAATGGGAAATTCCACCGTAGTTGGAGAGTGTGCACTATGTCTTCCACATATTCCAACTGAGGAGATACATACATGACACATCTCACATCATCGACCACGAAGAGCTGGACTTTGATGACGGGGCGAAATTTATGGAGGTTCCAGTAGATATTGAGGATCGATAAGAGCGAGTCCTTCATGGGTAGATGATACCTCTGGTGCACATTCGCTGGCAACACAGGAACACATGGGAGAGAACTTGGGAGCGTGAGGTTCATATTCGTGCTTAGTACCACAATTTTTTCCTTAGTCTATGTTGTGGATTTCAGGGACAAGAATACCTAAGGTTGAGATAATGTAAAGACCAAGATTTTCTGTATGATGTTTTTAATTATATGGAATTATTTTGAGACCGTGAAATCTGATGGCGCGTGATTCTGAGGCCTGGAGTGCCCGGAATGATCCGTCGAAGTTCTGTTGAGCTTTTATTAGCACTTATAAGAATTTTTCCTGAAAAAGTTGAATAACCATTAAATGGTTACTTGGATCAGAAATCAAAGGGTATTGTTACATTCAGGATGGTAGGTTTACCCTAGGTGCAACTTACGTTTAGTTGGTGCAGGTCTCCTGTGAGAAAACCCGAAAATGGCATAATCGTAAACAAAATAATTAAATAAAGATATTTTATTTTTAAAGTGATTATAAATCATGAATGGTAACTCAGATTAAAATTTTTTGACCACCACTGAGCCCATGAGGGTATGATTTCTTTAGGCAGATACTAACATTGTGCGGCACGGGCCAACAATGGATGTTAGTTTTTTACCGTAAATAAAATAATTAAGTAACAATTATTCTATTGTTAAAATCCATAACTTATAAATGGTAACTTAGATTTAAAACCTGAGAGTACCATTGAGTTTGTTGGGGCGTGTTATCCTTAGGTAGAGCCTAACCATTACTGGCGTTGGTCGAGGGTGAACATCAATAATTTATTGACCTTTTTTAAGGTACGTTCAGTAAATGCACGAGCGACATTTTCTAACTTTTGTACTGGTGCTTGGATTAAAAATACGAGGGCACCACTAAACTCACAGCGCCGAGGTTCTCTTAAGGAAGGCATAACATTGACCACAGTAGGTCGGGAGAAAAAGTTATATTTTGGGACATTCTAAAAGAATAAACAAAATAACTTTTTAATTTTGTTTCCTTTCTTTTTCCTCCAATAGACAAGCGGCAACATGGGACCAGTGATGTGTCAAGACAATAAAGGGCTTGAACTTTCAATCCTAAGTAACATCACTGTTGGGGAATTAGGAAGGTTCACAATTAATGAGCCCCCATTAATTCCATGATCATTTCTCACCTTCTCCCTCTCTTATTTATACAGATCATGGGAAGAGGTATCAAAACTGCTTCACCAAACAACGAAGTGCTGGAAAAGTGATGAGATGCAAAACCCTTAGAGGAAATAGTCGATTCCGGCGAGTGGTGACGAGCGACACTGAAACCCTGAACCAAAGATCGATGATCGAGCAACGTTGTTGGAGGCTATTTATGGGGGACAACGAAAACTGACCCACTTCCTCAACCGCGTGCGTTCTCCATTGTTCTTGAGGTAGGGGTTTTATTTTTTTTAATTCAAGTGTTTTTCTTGAACCCTTTAATCCTCCCTCTTGATTAAGAGCTAACACGAAGGGTGTGGGCCTAACAAACCCAGCCCGAACCCTCTGTTATCTTGCTACCCTTGTGCCTTCGTTGAAAACCGTCGATGTGGTGGCACCAACTGGCTACAATGAAGGTGGATCTCCATCTCACGCCACAAGAGGAGGTCGCAACAGTACTCCACGGCGGTCAGCAGAGCATCCAGCATCGTCCGACCAGAGAGGAGGTGTGGCGTTTCACCGGTGAGCAAGGGGCCATGACTCGTTAGCCGCGGCGGTCGGAGGAGGGGGTCAGCACATCGGCCAGCCACAGAAGAAGAGGGAAGCACGACCAGCATGCTGACGGTGGGCAAGAGGTCGCGGCCAGAGCCGTAATGGAGGCAGAAGCCGCCATGCGGGTTCTGTAGTGACCTGGTGGAGTCCATGTGGCGCCGCTCTTTCATAATCCGAACGGACTTAGGGATGTTTGGAATACCGGGGGACACCCCAACCCCTTTTCTAGCTTGGGCGGATAACAGCCCACGCCCCCTGTGGGCCGCCCCCCTTATAGGTCGGGAAAGACCTCGACCTGGAGGGTCGAGCCTGCTGTTGCCCAGCGCAGCCGGGTCGACCTGAACTGGACCCGAGCCCAACCGGGTCCAATAACACATAAAGGGCCATAACATGAAATCTAGTCATCCGTTTGACGAAATTTTTATGGCGTTGGGACCCTTGGAATAAGACGGTCCTTTTTGGTATACTCCACCTGATTTTTGGAGATAGTTGGAGAATATTCGGGTTGGATCGAACCCGAATCTAACTGGGCCCGTGGAACTAGAATGCTTATAACTCATAGATCGAGCGTCTGATTGATGCACCATCTATCATGTTGGAACCCTTACGACATGGCAGTCTTTTGGGTTACTACTTTGTGGAGCATAGTGGAGTTCAGGGTATGACATATATCTCTAGGGGAAGATTTTATGGAACTCGAGAGCACCAGGTGCGAGAAATCATCTCGTAGGCTCTATCATGAAGACAGATCATCAATCCTGTATTGGTCAGAATCTATCAATCTTGTGTGGGTCAACCTTTATCAGATCCTGTGTGGGTCAGCACTCAGTGATCCTGTGCAGGTCAGCGCATACCGATCCTGTGTGGGTCAAATCCTGTGTGGGTCAGTGGTGGTTAGTACCTATCTATCCTGTATGGGTCATCCACAATGCCTCTTAACTGAATAAGATAATCTAACTTATGACTAATAATTTTTACTTCTGTGATTAAGTTAAACCTGATTGTGAGATGAGTCTTTTACCTATGTGGTACTTTTTTCTTGGTGGTGTTACCTGTGTGGTACTTATATCTTCCCGGTGTTACCTCTGTGGTACTTATACCTTCGTGGTGTTGTCTTCATGGTGTTACCTATGTAGTAAATCTATTTTCGTAGTGGTACTCGTGTGGTACATTTATCTTCATGGTGTTACCTGTATGATACTTCTATATTCGTGGTGTTACCTATGTGGTACTTCTACCTTCATGGTGTTATCTTCATGGTGTTACTTGTGTGGTCCTTCTATCTTCATGGTGTTACCTGTGTTGTACTTCTATCTTCATAGGGTTACCTATGTTGTACTTCTTGCTTCACAGTGTTGTCTTCGTGGTAGTTTAATTTTTGGTTGAATCTTGTTGCATACTAGTCTGTGTGATTGTACAGGTTTAAAGTAAATTCCTTCCCATTATAGGTATACACCTTTCCGATGCTAGTCGCCAGCCCATGGCCTATGGAAGGTGGACTTAGGGTAGTCATGACACAGGACCCCGGGGACGGGTCATGATAAGAATATGACAAAGGGAATCACATCCCGTTGGATAAAATAGTTTTGTAGTACTGGTAAAATAGATACGTACTTGAAATTCACATTACAATTGAAAAAATAAAGTATAACCAAGGGTTTGTTCAAATGCATCATTATCCCCCCTTGAATAACACTTTATATCAATAATAATACTCATATTAGAATCCTCGAGAAAGAAATATAAGAATGGGATGATCCCAAATTATCCGTAATGATATGGGTACAATGAAATCTATGAAAAGTATTGAATAATAAATATTGATAGGTAAATAACTGAAACACATTCTATTTAATAAATTAAATGATCATAATATGGATGGAATAAATGATGATCCAATAATTCCTCATAAATTCTTACAAGATCATGAAACTACACCAATTATGTTTTATCTAATCAAAGAATAACATGGAATATAAATAACTAGTTTCATGATGAATGAGTTCTTACTGGTGGAAATCATAACTATAATGTCAAGGAATCTATCCATGATATTATACATAAAATTTTGAGGAATTATCCAAAAACCTATGTTAGTTTGTGTCATGTGACCTACTAATTCATCAACGAGTTATAGAAGGTATTGAAAATCACTTGCTAATTCTATTTCATTCCACATATAAAGGTGCTAGACATAATAAATCTAGAAATTAATATTGTAAATATAATCATATAAAATATTACGAAATTCTTCAATAAATAATAGTAATCATAAAACATTTAGAGTAATATGGATAATAGTATCAAAATGGTACATTTCTATGAAAAATCATCATAAACCATCCAGAGAAAAAAAATGATGGTATCATTTTATTTTATACCTAGTAAAGAATATATATTATCATTGTATTTCATTTTATATGGAAAATTATTTCAAAAAAACACATGGAACATTTCTTGAGGACAAAAACCGTTCATTGAAAATCATATTTTTTAAAACTATAAAATTCATAATATTTTTTCAAAATAATTTTATTTTGAAATAAAATTGAAAAATAATAAATTTTGATTCAATGAGAATAATCATCTTGATGATCTTAAATTCAATTCATTCCATACATGTTAAAAGAACACATTCATTTCACACTTTGGTAATATGTAAAGAATCACCTCATTCACAAATGATAGGATAATTCCTTTTAAACCCTTAGGAAAACATCATCCATGTGTAAAATGTTATTTATTACATCTATTGGGTAATGATATAAAAAATTGGAAATTTTTTTTTGAAAACACCGATACGGAATAATTTTTTTTTCAATTAAAGAGAGAAATAAAAATTATTTATATTAGAAGCATTATTTTAAACTATTGATTATATAAGGAGTGTTAATTGAATGAAAAAATGTATTATAATTACATATTTATGGGATAATAATATTCTTTAGATTCTTGATATATGAATCATAATATTTCTTCATTGGAAGAAAAAATATAAACAATCTCATTAAACGATGAGATTGTACAATAAAACCATTACCTCTTTGGTAACATTAAATAATATTCCAAATTAAATAATAACACTAAATGAAACATAAAAATCATAATAGTAAATAAATTTGTGGTATTACAAGTCAAATTTTCTTTACATTGACCTCATAAAATAAAACAAATGCATAACATGGCATATGTCACAAAGAAGAAAAATTGCAACAAAAATCCCTTACCTTAGATCTGACTTCATTCATACGTGTCCAAAACTCATGTTTGGTAAATATAGGATTGTTATAAATAAATTATTGAAACATAATAAAATATATACTGCCATATATGATTTACTTATATTAATTTATCACCCATTTAAGAAAAATTCATTTTTTAAATCACCGTTTTCGGTGGTAATTGCATCGATTTTCATGTTTGTTTTACATCAGTAATTTCAGTACTTTTACCTTGATCAATGTTACAAAGTCTCAAAAATGTAAAAAATTATATAAATATAATATTTTCTCAATATATATGTATTTATTATTTTTCCTAAAATATATATAGGAAATATGTTACACCATTCATTAAGACAGTAGGTCGTACGTACACATGAATGTTGTTTCCATTTTCTCGAAGAATATTGCAAAAAGAAAATAAATATAATTTATAAATTATAGAAAAATTATTATGTTATATATATAATTTCTATTAATAAAATTTATCTTTATTACCATCCATGTAAAAAAAATGTAAGACATTTCACTTCGCTACACAGAGGAGGTATTCTACACATACACATAAGTGATTTTATTGTTTTTCCAATGGATTTCAATGCAAGAAGATATATGTGATGTTATATTTATAGAAGTATTACTACATCATAAATATCACATATATTCATTAAACATATCCTTACATCCATATATATAATGATTAAGTGAAAAACAAATCACATCACTTCGCAAGGTAGTAGTGCACCTTACACACGACTGATATTATCATATCACCCAAAAAAGAGCAAGTAAGAGGGTATATGGGATATGATAACTCTATAGGTATAATAATTTTATAGATATCATAAAAATATGATAAAAAATTGGTATATATATAATTTAAATTTGGTTATGGAAAACAAATTACCTTAGTTGTGAGGCGGTACTCCTTTGTACACAAGATTGACAGTTTTATTTACCACTTGATGGGAGAGGAGAAGGATACAAGTCATTGAAATAACATAATAAAATATATTTATATGATATATATATATTTATTATGTTATCATAGATTAATAATATTATATGTAGTCATATGAATAATTAAAATGAAAACACATAGTTAAAAACATTATATCTTATTTGGGAAACCTCAGTAGGTTAAACCAATATCCATCCAAAATAAGATTTTTTTATTTAAAAAATTACCATAGGATAGTGGGAGGGAATTAATTAAGATATTTTGGTAGATTATTTCTAAAACAATGTTCTTCGGTAGTGTGGAGAGGATGGGAAAGTGAGCGGCCATTTATAAGTGAGGGTGATGACACACATGAAATTTTTGTAAAGAATTCATTATGTCCCATTTTTAATCATGACACAAGCCTACCAAGTAGATAAATATCAAAAAATATTATATATAATGTCTAAAAATTTCCATAAATTTTTTTGTACATGTTGTTTGGTAATTTTAACCAAAATCTTTTTTGTTTAACCCATGTTAATATGTTTTTACCTTAACCACGATAATTAATTTTAACTATATTCACAGTTAACTATGGTAAAAAATTAAGCTAAACATATTATAATATAAAAATTATTCTTATTGAAAATATATAATCAATTTTTATAATTTTATTTAAATAAATGGGATGAATTTAATTTAAAATAATACACACTTATGCTACAAAAATGGGTTTATCAATGGAATGTTCTCATAAGTATGGAAGATTTTTATATTTAAATTGATAGTAAAATTAATCCCAATAATTTAAATTAGTTAACTTTTAATATTATTGATATAATTATACATTAATACAAATTTAAAATATAATTTATAATTTTAAATAACATAAATGAAAAGGCAGTTTTCAATTTAAACTAGTATTTTCAGTATTCATCAAAAGAAATTATCGTTTCAAAAAATTATCAAATATTCACTATAAGTTATTTGTTGTTTTATTATTTCAAAAAATAAAATTAATTTATTAGAACCAAATTTATAAATTGGTAAAAATTAAATTTAAGATAAGTGTTAAAAATGTGGTGACACCACTCTTTAGGAAATCTAGTTTTTCATAAAATATTTCATTTAATTTATTTTTATTTTTATTTTAAAATTTAATCAATAGATAATAATGGAATATAATTTATAAAATTTTGAAATATATAATTCTCATAATATTGTTTGTCCAATTCATATCCACCATGTTAATGGAAATGTTATAATTATAAATTATATCATCATTCAATTAGATTCAAGGTTGAGTATTCTACAAGATATTAGAGAGAATGGATTAATTAAAAAGGATATATATCATAATGTCTCACGATGTTATATTATTTCCCCTACAAAGACTTCATCATCGGAATTTCTACAATGTTACATGATGAAGAGATTTTTGTAGTTCTTCATCATTGTTCTCTCTTCACCTGTTCTATATTATGATCATTCACAATTAATTTTACCAGATCAGTCATCTGATTACTAAAAACTTATAGTATAATGTTTGGATTCTAGATAACCTCTTTATATTAAGATAGACCAGGTTTCAATTATATTTCTTCATAGGTGATAATATACATTGGTTTCATCATTTACTTCCCAATCAAAGAGATATGGAACACATCATGTGCATTAGAGATAATTGGTGCATCACTAAATGGTAAGACATAGATCTAATCAATTAAACATTTTCAATGGTTCCAATGTAATTAGGTTTCAATTTTCCTTTATTAATGAACCTTATAAAAACCATACAGGGAGATAAATTAAAGAAAATTTGATCTCCCACTTTAAATTCAAAATCATTCATCCATTTATCAACATACCTATTTTTTATTTTATGATTCTTTGATATGGGTTTGAATAAGGTTAACAATGGTAATTATATCCTGCACATGTTTTGGACCAATTATTTTCATTTCACCAACTTCATTATGAAAATATATAGTACGAAATATATTCCTATATAGTTCTTCATAAAGTTCCCTTGGAATAATTGAATGAGATCTATTGTTATAGGATAACTGCATCAAACATAAATACTGAACCCAGATTACTTTAATGTAAATATATCATGATATAAGTTGATATACTAATATTTTAATACCATTTTATACTTTACATCAATTTGAGGGGACAAGTTGTTCTCAGATGGAGCTCATTATCAAGAGTCTTCTACAACCTTTTCCAGAGTTTTCATGTAAATCTGATATCAAAATCATGTATAATTGAAATTGGTTAACCATTATTTATTAAAAAATCATTCATATGTTGTAACACCACAACATTGGAATTCATTTATTTTATTCTTTTCTTGGCTTGGGATAATATGGTCGAGTTTTGGGTTGAGTTCCCAAATAAAATTTTTATGTTTTTAGAGAAAATTGAAAGTTTTAGGCTAGGAATTATGTCATTTATGGTTAGATAATAGTTAGTGGAAATAGGGAAGATTCACCCTTGAAACCAGGAAATGTGATTTTTGTTCTTGGGGGTTTGGTGCATGGCCTTCACCTGGTTAGGGAAACCATGTGGCACACATGCGGGTTGGTTCTGGTTTCTGGGATTAACATATTTCATAGTTGGCACATGATTTAGAATACTATGTGACCAAACCACCTGGAGTTCTCCTTTTTCTAGTAGGGGGTTCATGGTTTGTGAACTATTAGGAAAAATGTGTGGCCAAACCATGCGAGCTACATAGATTCTTAAAAATGAGAAATTGTAAGTTTTCCCCTCAAGTGTTTTAACCATATTTTAGGTTTCTCCTTCCTTTCTCAACCTAGGTGCACCAGGGGGTCCTCCAATATCTCCTTCCTTTTTCCTCCCTTCCATTTTTAAATCCCCTTGAAGGTTCCTATGTTGAGTTCATGTTATTTTTTGTCAATTTTCCCAAGTCCGCTTCCTCCCCTCTTGGTTTCTTGGCGATTCTTAGTGGGGTTTTATCTTATCAGAACCCTAGAGTATGGGGATGATGTTTTCTTCGTTTTTTTTGATGTTAAGGTGTGTGTATTGTCTCTTTATCTTGGTTCTTCCTCCTCACAATGTTTCACCTCGTTCGTATGTCCTTAAGGCAGGTGTTTCCATCTATTTCCTTTCCTTCAAATTCCATTGGTTCTTGAGATTTACTTTTCTATTTTTAAAATACTGTAATCTTTCTTGTGATGTACTGTAATGAATTTATTTTCTATTTTTATGATATAAAATTGGAGTGAAATGGTTTCCCAAAGGTTTTTGTTGATTGTTCCTTTATTTAAATGCATGCAATTTTTTCGATAAATTGCATTTTATTTTTTAGAAATTTAATTTAAGAACTTTTGGTTTCATTCATCATTACTTATGTTTTTATAATTTGTTGATGTAATAAATTGGTTATTATATGTGTGTTAGAAGACTATTTATGGCTTGATAAATTGTGGTAATTTTTTTTGGAAAGGTTCTTCTTGTTTTTAAAAGTGTATTTTTTTACATTTTGTTACTTGTTATGTTGGTTTAGTGGAAAGTGAAATCCTTAAAATGGAATTTAAAAGGATTCATGGACACTTGAAGTTTTCCATTAGATATTTTTAAAACCATGGGTGTACTAGGTTTACACATGGATGAGCAGTCAAATAACGAAATCACTTAAAAAATGATATTCTCCTTGAGCATAAGGGGTTTAAAAGGCATATCATTTCTTCCCTCTTCACATTTTCCTAAAATAGTAACTTTACTTCTAAATGGTGTATTGGTGCTTCGAGTGATTTTAAATGTGACTTCATATGTGTTCTTTAAAGGTTTTCCTATTTGTTAGTTTGAGATATGTTTTGGTCAATGATTGAAAAGAAGGCCCATTTTTCACTTTTCATAATATTTTACAATTCACTCTATTTTGGAAAATGATTTGTAAATGTAGTTGGATTGGAAATATTAAAGGCATGGTTGACACATTGGGATGTTTTGGAAAGTTTGGTTTTGATATTATTTGATTTGAAGGCCTGATTATTATTTTATAATGTTTGGGAAATTTTTTTGAAAACCAAATGATGTGAATGAATTATTTTCACTTGTGTATGGATTATTGAAATATGGGAACACCTATGGAAAATTTCTTGAGATGTGGGTTATCACATTGGTAGTGCCAGTGGTTGGGGTAGGCAAGTGCAGTGGTGGCAGGTTAGGTGACCCATGAATGAGAAGGTTTATCTTCCCAATATGTATCGTTATTACTATCATTGGATTATTGAGCATATTTTAGAGTGTCAAGTAATTGTTTCTTTTCAACCTAGATTGTATGGGTTGGTATCGCTTGAGTTTATAGGGTTTGGTGGGAGGAACGAGTAAATTGGTTAGTTTAGAGCGACTAGTTGGTTATTGATTATGGAGCTGCACCATATTTCGATAGGTGAGTTCGATATTAGTAAATCTAGGGAATTATCTAGGTATGTTTATAAAATTCACATGATTATATATCTATATGTTATATTTTTTTCAACTAAAATTTGGATATAAATCTTTTTAGTTTTTTTTCTTGTCTGGATTTGGTTGTATTTTATACATCCCATTTTATTTTTTGGTATTTATTTCACCAGGAGTTTTGGTTTGTATAAAGTGAATTTTTTTTTCAAAATTAATTCTGTGTGTGTTGTTTTAAAAAGACAATTTTTGGAATGCTTTATTTAGTTGTTTAAAATGATTAAATGCCTATTTTTTGAATGATTTAAAACTTGTATTTATGGAATGTTTAGGGAAAGAAAATTCATGGTATATATGGAAATTACATACTGATCTATTTAAGCTCACAGCCTACTTGTGACCCTCGGTATCGGTATAACGAAGATTTTTTGTAGGTTCAGGTTTATGTTTTCTGTTCTTACTTTTGGATAAGGTTGGTATTGTGGTTGGTGGTGACCAAGATGTCACATGGAGATCATATAGCATGTTTCAGCGTCTGTTTATATTATATTTTTTTTGGTTTAGTGGTTTTTGTATTTGGATCACTTTGTACATTTATTGATGTTCAACTATTTTTGATCCCTTTGGATGTTCATTTTGTTTATTTGATCCTTGTTTTTATTTGGGCTAAATAATTTCTTTTAGTTTATATTGATTCCTGACACAAGTTTCCACCTCGTGGGTATTGGGAATGCCATTCAGGACAATTTTGGACTAGGTTGGATGTTAGGTTGGATTTCATCCCTGCTTGGTTGTGAAAAAATGGTATCAAGGAAGGCCCTTTTTATTTGGGCTGTCAGGAAGGTAGAAACTATGGCTATTGACACTCAATATATAGGTGATATAAGGACATTATGAACCCCTAATCATTTTGATCTTTGAGTTCCCAGGGGTGATTTGGGAGTTGAGTCCTTCGTTTTTTCTTTTGGATGTGAGGATGAGGAATGAAAATGGAGGTGATTAAATTCAGTTTTGTGATCTCACATGGAGTAGTGTTCCATGTGGAGTCTTAATACACAGTTTAAGACACTCATAGTTATTAATTCCTACTTGGGGAATGTTCCACTAACCATTTTTTGGGTTATGCATGGACACTAGTTCCTCATTCCAGTATTTTTGTGTGTGTTTTGTTTTTTTATTTCGGTTTGTGTGAGTAATTATTTAAAATAAAAATATTTTATGAAACGGAAAATGTTTCATTCATGTGGTTTTAGATTGAAATTTGAAATGAGTTTTTAAAAGTGTTAGTGATTTAAAATTTGGGAAGGTTTGGAAAATGTAGAAAGAAAATTGAATTAAGAATTTGGTAAATGATTCTATTTGATAATGGGATGGAATGTGCAACCCTTGGAACTCTTTATGAACATTGACATATGTGTGGGTGTCTATAGAAAGTGTATATTATCACTTTTTCATTGATTATTTAAGTAGAATTGGATGAAAACATATATAACAGTGCATAATATTCCATGGGTGAGTATTTTAAACCAATGGCGTGGATTGTTTTTTCCAAAATGATTCATGAAAGGTAAAATTATTTCAGAAATTGGTTTTACTTTTAAAAGTGGGGGTTTTTATTGAAAAGTTGATTTTTTCAATGGACTATGGTATTCAAAGAAGGCAGTTTTGAAATTGAAATGAACGATGGTTTTTGAAAAGAGGATTTTTGGTTCTGCTTGTGTAACGCCTCGACCCCAGTTACCCAGAGTCGGTGCATTATTACGTATCAATGGCATGATCACAAGGGATCGAATCTCGAAATACCGATTAGTTTAGTAGCCTTGAAAATCACTAGATACATTCATAAGTCTTACATTACATCATAAAGTGAAAAACTACAATAAAATCTTGTCTCCATAGACAACACTCATATCCCATCATACTATCCCTATAGGTCATTCATAAAATACTTCTTCATATCCTGGGAAAAATAAAACATAGAACATGGTGAGATCAGATGCTCAGTAAGGATAACAATATAGCAGAATCTTTCATAAATAAGCATAAACATTTAAGGCAATGTATAACTAAAACATAAGCCTTTAAACATTAATTTCAACATAACATGGAAAAGATAAAATGAAATAATTCCATTTACTTATTCACATGGATATTCTACTAATTGAATAATCACATGCAATATCAATAACCACTTTCATAAAAATGAAATGCATAATGCCAGACTATCATTACCACATAGTCAAGACCATATGCCAAGACTAAAAATAAGATTTGTCAAGGCCTTGTGCCAGGACACTAGTTTGTCCCATAATACCTACCGATGCATCGAAGAGCTATAGCAGGCTCCACCCATCACTTACTAATTCCAATGCACTCCTCATATGAAAAAGTTTAAACATAACATAAACATCCGTATTAAAACTAGCATACGAAATGTCAATAATTTATCCATAAACCATGAATGGTATAAAAATAACACATCCATAGTCAAACATATCACAAAACCATCAATACAATATGTAATATTTTTATCATAATAAATCAACATTAAACAAGTTTAAAATCCATCAAAGGATGTGGAAATAGATGAAAATGATTTGTAAAACTCTTTGAGAGAAATATACATTTTTTCATGAAAACATTTAAATGTAACACAATTTAGAAAGGAATACATTTAAATAAATTTTTTATTCCATGTTTCCCATACCAGTTTGAAACTTTTGAAATGAATTAACATTTTAAAAACATTCATGTCCACATAAATAAATCCTTAAAAAACATTTTGAAAACATGGACATTAATGAGAATGATTTAGAAGAATAAATATTTAAAACATTTAAAATTATGTTTTAGTGAAAAAGTACATTAAAATTATACCTTTTAAAACTATTTTATGAAACATGGACAAGGATAATAAATATTTCCCAGTAGGTACTTACGTAAAAACAACCACGGATAATAATGAGATGGTGAAATTAACCCTTACCTTGTAATTTTCCTTGGTCGAGGGTAGATTAAACTCATGTATAATGGTGAAATAATTGTTATTAAATTATACAAGAATCATATACATTAATATTATATCATATTTGATCTTTTAACATTGCTTTGTTAATAATATCTTAGTATTATCGTTGTTTCGGGTGTTAACTGATTCGTTTTCCTTTATATGATTTGTTATGTATGCCATGTTTTTTATGGATAGGTTGTATCTTTTTCACATACAGAATCATATGAAGTCCTTAAACATTTTTATTAATCAACAAATGAAAATTATTCTTGAATGGATTTGATGGGGAATGAATCTCATCGCGTTCGTGGAGGCGGTATTCCGTACGTATGCACGAGCGACAATATCATTATTTTGATATTAAAATAATATATAATTGGATGGTATATCTAATATACAGAATAATTATAATGTTATATTTATTATTTACATCAATTACACATCATTATCATACCCATCAAAATAGTAATGTTTTGAATAACAATTACACTACGACATGGAGACGGTAAGCCGTACGTACGCACGTATGGTGACATGTCATTAAAAGGATGGAAAGAATAATGAATATGGTTGTACCATATTTATAATAACATCACAGTATATAGAATATACTAGAGTTAATATTTTCTAATGGAAATAACAAAGAATGAATAAGTGGAAGAAGAAAGGAACTTGAAAGAGGTTGGTGAAATCATTACCTCTTCTTCGGGTTCTTCTTTTTGATTTGATCAAAAGGGATAATTAGGTTAGATTTATGACTAAAGGACTCTATTATTATGTAAGGATAGTTGAGAGAGTATTTTTTTAGGGTATGGCCGATCCAAAAGGCTTTGAAGGTGTGAATTAAAGAGAAGGGGGATTGCCCTTTTATAAGAGGGGTGAGGGGAACCTTAGGAAAAGAGTCAAATATTATTTTATAATAAACTAATTTTCGGTTTGTAATGGCTCAAAAGTGGATTATTTATAGGATCAGGTGGGGATGGGTCTAAATACACTCAAAAAATAGGTTTTAGACTGGTTTGATTCATTATATTAACCTTATCTTCTAGATTTAACTCTTAGTTAAATAGTGTAACATTATCTGTGTCGTCTTGTATTCTTA
Source organism: Viscum album (assembly GCA_963277665.1). Taxonomy (NCBI): domain Eukaryota; kingdom Viridiplantae; phylum Streptophyta; class Magnoliopsida; order Santalales; family Viscaceae; genus Viscum; species Viscum album. The sequence goes on from OY728155.1 coordinate 2,013,134,060, forward strand.
AACTATATGGTTAATAAACATACAATAAACTTCCAAGAAAACCAAAAGTGGTTCATTAATGATAAATATATCATTATATAAGTTTCTTGGCAGAACCTTATATTTTTAGGAATATAATATCAATTAATAATATAATATTTGTTTTAAAAACTCTTTTCTATCTATTTTAACACTATTTAGTATTTTGTTTTTGTTAAAGTCATAAAGGCATGATTACTTCAAAATAAATTCATTGAATCAATAAAAAAATGTCATATTATCTTATAAAATTCGTTTATGGCATCAAAACTTTCAAATTATATTTATTTTAACATTTATAATACCATTTATTTGATTCTTTCATTAATAAGGAAAATATTATATCATCATTGTGTCATAAATAAATTTTAATATTAAATGTATAAAAATTATAAATAAAATACAATTATGTAAGAAATATTTTTATATTTCTAATTAATATTTATATTTGAATATATAACTTATATAACACCATGTAAAAATTGTTATACTAAAAGATATATGTTTATGTCATTTTTCCCTTTAAATTAATTAATATAAAGTGTCATTATCACTCTCAAGTGGATGAAAGTGGTCCTAAAATTGACCCATGGATACCCATGGTCGGAAATGTGTCAAACAATATGGTTATGACATGTTTTAGGGTAATTTAATATTATTTTAATATTATTTATTTACTCACATTTACCGGATTTACTCTTTAACCATGGTAAATAAAATATTTACCAAAGTAATTATTCCTAATGTCTAAAAATAAAAGATACCTATTTACAAAATTTGGACCTCCTGATTATAAATATGGAATCCATTTTTCTAAATTCAAAACACAGAAGTGACAGAAATTAATTTAAAATTAATTCCCGTTGTTAAAACAAAAAGCGTGTTTTTAAGAAATAATAACTATCCAAAGATTGACAATTGTTTATGTTTAGTTTAAATGTAAAATTACATCCAATGAACAAAATTATATTAAATTGTATAAATATAAACTAATTATACTTCCAAACCATTTAAATGTATATTCTAACACTATAAATTAAATTGATTAAAAAAGTTGTTTTCAGTTAAAATATAGTATTTTCACTATTCACCAAAAAATGAAAGTTATCATAAAAACACCAAAATTTTATTGAAACTAAATTTTTATGTCTTGATTCCAAATAAGGATGTAATTTAATTAAATTTAACATATAAAAGTGCCAAATATTGGTTTTAAAAAAGGTTTTTCAATTAAAAGGCGGAAAACAATATTTTTCTGAAAAACAATTCTTTCATTCAGAAATTGAATTTGGCTTCATATTATGTCTTTGAAACAAAAATAATGAATGTTAAAATTATATGGGATTATATATAAAATTCAAAATGTGGTTATTACTATTCATAACCACTTTTAAAATGGCTAGTTTGATAGTATCATGGTGTGCTTGAACTCTGTGTTGGGTACATTGCACGTTATCATACCGTGGAAGCTTGGGGTGTTACATTCTCCCATCCTTCAATAAATTTCATCCTCACAATTTCAAAATTTTCTTTGAAAATAAAATGTTGAAAATAGAAAATACCCTTTTGGAAAAACCACATTGGAAATAGGGTTAATAAAAATATAACTTTAAAAGAAATTAAGAGAAGTACAAAAGTCATATGAGATAACCCATACTAGGATTCTATGAAAACATGGATATGGAGGAGAAAAAAACCATAATGGTCTGATGGAGAGTCATAGAAAATAAGATTAGGAGAAGGTTAACTTCCAGAAAATCACAAACTTGTGATTGGTTGAACGGTGTTTGATTCCCCAGTAAGAAAACTTAACCGAAAAAGTTTTTGTTTTAAGTGACCTTTAATAAAGTTGAGGAATTTATAAATGATATTTACTAAGAATGTAAGGAAATATACATACTTTTTATATATACTTTCAATCTTTACTAAATTTTACCACAAACTCATCTTTCACTCCAAAAGGTAATAGAACTCAAAAATATTATATTTATCTTAACCGTACAGGGTTAAAAAAAGGAATTTATAATTCATATATCAGAAAATTTAAAATAAAAATACATTATACAAACCAAGACATCATGTATGCCAGTGGTATGTGATGCACCATTTTCACCCTTTGATTGTGGGTTCAAGTCTCGCAGTCTTGCCGGACGTGACAAATTTTCACCCGACCTCGGGGTTGTCCTTTTTATAACAATCCAAAAATAATCTATAAAAATTATTTAACCTTGAAAATATTATCAAATGTCAAACTTAATTGATTCCAACCTTTATATTTATCCAAAATACTTCTATCCAAACTCACAGTAAAAAAATTTATAAGGAAAGTAAATATAATAAAGATCCCTTTTTTCCACGTAAAAACATGTGAACACATTCATCGTGTATTCTTTTAAAACTCTGAAACATCCTAAATTACCATAAAACCTTATTGATTACATTCATTCTCCCTTATTCCTTATAGAATACTGGATATACTTCTTCCATCGAAATTTTTTGTAAACTCCAATAATTATGGAATATAAAAATCATTAATCAGTTTCAAGGTAGTCATGAATATCTAATATAATTTATCCAAATCAACCACCTCTTATTCCAAAATCAGTACCTCAATATTAGGACCATATTAAGGTTTATCTTTTCTTCAACCATGTAATTTCCAAAATGTTTAACTCACTGTTGAGTAACTTTTCTTAGTACCGTAAAATATTAAATCCTCAATGAAATAGTACTGTAGTACAATCCTTATTTATTTCTAATATATCATTGATACAACACCGAAATGACATAATTATTTAATAACAACATAAGAACACTAGTCATTACTCTTCATCTGTGGTAGTATCATTACTTGATTATTATCTAATAGCATCATTTGGGGCATACTATGATGATTTGGACATTGATTCACGTAGTGTCCCAACTCCTTGCAGATGAAGCATTGTATATTTGAAACCTTTTTCTTACACTTAAAGTCACATACTTGGTGTCATTTTTCTCCCCACTTATAACAAACTCCCATTCTCTTCAAACATTTACCAAGGTTATTATTTCAACAGTTATCACATATGGGAAAATTCTTCTTTCCCCTCTTTCCTTTATCCATATTTTTCTCTTCCATCCTTTGTTCTCTTGCTTCCAATCAAAACCATAGGACTCAAGGAATTCTTTACTTATCTTAATAACACATGATATTATTTATTCATATGATGATAATACGTGGGAGAATATTTCCCTTCTAAACGTTTTCTTAATACCATGAAAGATACGATCCTTCTTACTCTTGTATCATGTGTATTACTGGAGTTCACATTACTTCTATTGGGTGCCATTTCTAAACAATTGCATACAAAAGATTAATTTTATGAATCACAAATCATAATTCCAAACTTGTAAAATACCTAACGTAAGTTGATCAATTTATAGATATAATCCATAATCATAAAAATATTTTCTTTGAGGAAGTATATACTCATAAACCCTTCATAATTGTTTGTAATGAAAATGAGAATTATCTTAAGCATATCCCCCGAGAGTTTCGTAACCAAGAGTGCGGCAAGGCCCGTTGTCGTGCACCAGTTCCCATTCGAGTCTAGCTCAAAGTAGTGTTTTCGGGTTTTACCCCTAGGTACATCTATGCCAGAGCCGCCTCTACCTGCTTGCATCCAGACAGGGATGTATATGCTTGGAAAACTCACAAAATCTATAAAATACCAAAATTCTAGAAAGTTCTTATATACCAATCCCCAAAGTATATCATAGGGCTATGTGCTCTAATCAGAGTTTATCTAAATATAGCTTCCAAGGTTTATTACTAAACTTTCTCTGATACCAACTATAACGCCCTTACCCCAGTTACCTAAATTCGGTGGATTATTACGTATTATTGGCATGATCACAAGGGATCAAATCTCAAAACACCGATTAGTTTAGTATCCTTGGAATCACTAGATACATTCCTAAGTCTTACATTACACCATTAAGTGAAAAACTACAACAAAATCTTTTCTCCATATACCACACTAATAACCCATCATACTATCTCTACAGGTCATTCATAAAATAATTCTAAATATCCTTGGAAAAATAAAACATAGAAAGGGGTGAGCTGAGATGCTCATTAAGGATAAAAATATAGCAGAAACTTTCATAAATAAGCATAATAATTTAAGGAAATGTATAACTAAAACAAAATACTTTTAAACTTGAACTTCAACATAATATAGAAAAGATAAAATGAAATAATTCTATTTACATATTCACATTGATATTCTACTAAATGAATAATCACATGAAATATCAATAACCACTTTCATAATAATGGAATTTATAATGCCAAACTATCATAACCACATAGTCAAGGCCTTATGACAAGACTACAAATAATATTTTTTCAAGGCCTTGTCCCAAGACACTAGTTTGTCTCATGAGACCTACTGATGCATCGAGGAGCTATAGAAGGCTTCACCTGTCACTTAATAAGTCCAATGCATTCCTCATATGAAAAGGTTTAAACATAACATAAACATTAGTATTAAAATTAGCATATGAAATGTCAATACTTTTCCATAAACCAATAATGGTATAAAAATAACACATACATAGCCAAACATATCACAAAACCTTCAATACAATATGGAATATTTGTATCATAATAAATCAACTTCAAACAAGTTTAAAATCTATCAAAGGATGTTGAAATAGATGAAAATGATTTGTAAAACTCTTTTAGAGGAATATCCATTTTCCATGAAAATGTTTAAAAGTCATACAATTTAGAAAGGAATGCATTTAAATAAATTTTTGAATCAAAGTGTCCCATACCACTTTTAAACTTTTGAAAGGAATTAACATTTTAAAAACATTCATGTCCATATAAATATATCCTTAAAAACGATTTTGAAAACATGGACATTAATGAAAATGATTTAGAAGAATAAATATTTAAAAAATTTAAAATGATGTTTTAGTAAAAAAGTCCCTTAAAAGAATCCCTTTCAAAACTGTTTTATGAAACATGGACATGGATAATAAATATGTCCTAGTAGATACTTATGTAAAAAAAACCTTGGATAATAATGAGATTGTAAAATTAACCCTTACCTTATAATTTTCCTTGGTCGAGGGTAGGTTAACCTCAATAGGGTTAGGACATGTGTTAAGGTAATTTAATATTATTTTAATATTATTAATTTACCCACATTTACTGGATTTACTCTTTAACCATGGTAAAGAAAATATTCATTGAAGTAATTATTCATAATGTGTAAAAATAAAAGTAACCTATTTACACAATTTGGACCTCATTATTCTAAATATGGAATCCATTTTTCTAAATTCATACCATTGAAGTGGTAGAAATTAATTTAGAATTAATTCCCGCTGTCAAAACAAAAAGCGTGTTTTTAAGAAATAATATCTATCTAAATATTGACACTTGTTTTTGTTTAGTTTAAATGTGAAATTACATCAAATGACCAAAATTAGATTAAATGGTAAAAATATAACCTAATTATACTTCCAATCCATTCAAATTTATATTCGAACACTATAAAAAAATTGATTTAAAAAGTTGTTTTCAGTTAAAATATAGCATTTTTCACTATTCACCCAAATATGAAAGTTATCATAAAAACACCAAAATTTTATTGATACTAAATTTTTATTTCACAATTATAAATAATAATTTAATTTCATTAAATTGAATATATATAAAAGTGTCAAATATTGGTTTTAAAAAAGGGTTCTCCATTAAAAGATGGAAAAACTGTATTTTTCTGAAAAAAAAATCTTTCATTGAAAAATTAATTTTGTCTTCATATTATGTATTTGAAACAAAAATAATGAACGTTAAAATTATATAGGATATGTATATAAAATTCCAAATGTTGTTATTACTATTCATAACCACTTTTAAAATGGCTAGTTTGATAGTGTCCTGGTGTGCTTGAACTCGGTTTTGCGTACATCGCACATTATCGTACCATGGAAGCATGGGGTGTTACAACTTGTATGTGTTTGTATTGTGAGACTATTGTTTTGGAACATGATGTTATTTCTGATTGTGTTTCAGGTTAGTGTTGATTTTAGTTTTGTCTTCTATGTGTTTTTTGGAATATTCCACCTAGAAAGGGATGCTAAAATTTATAGTGGTTATTTCCTAGTTTCTAGTTCCTTTATATTGTTTCCCATATTTCATGGTGATCTAGGTCCATTATAGGAAATATAATGTATTGGGGAGGTTTAACATGTATTTAAATCATTTTGAACTCACGAAGGTATAAGTGTGGTTTCTATTCTGGGTTTGTTTGAGGGGATGGCCTTGGAATAGTGGATGGTGATGTCTCTGTCATCAATGAAAGTTGGGATGAAGTGGGTGATGTTAAAGACATCTTCTCTCCAATGGTTTATACCTAAACATGTGACGATGAAGAAGGTGTAAGAGATCTTGAGTATTAAGCATGGATAACGATCAGTGAATGATTGTGCGGATCATTTAGAGGAGTTGGTTTCCCTTTCTCTAAAGGTAGAATGATATGATCTATTTAAGGATTCTCTTTTCATTCAGGGTCTTCATCTAGAGATCATGGAGAGAGCCCTCTCCTCCTTGTATCTTCATTTTGATATGTTTGTGGATGACGCATTATTATATGAGTTGGTTTTTGGTGTGTATGAAGTTTTAAATCAGGTGTATCTTATTTCTTGTGAAGGTTCCCCATCTAACTAAGAGTTTGTGCTAGATGAACATATTTCTGAGAATCCTCATTCATTGGTTTTGGATTCTAGTTCATCATCTCGTTCTCTAGTGTGTATTTTATGTGGTTGGTTTGGGCACTCAAAGTTGTCTTGTTGCAATCCTCCAAATATCTTTCATCATGTGTACATTTGGGTAACCAAGAGAAGTTTTTAAGAAGAGTTTATTAAATAAGGATCATTAATAAGAGGATGTTAGTTCCTAGCTATAGGGAATAATATTCTTTAGACATCAGGGCTATAGCCACATGCCCTAGAGTGATGCTTTATTTTGTAGTTAGGAATGACCAATGGTGTGGGAGACCTTTACTTTGATTTTGTCTCCCATGTTGAGGTAGAGATGTTAAAAGTTCCCATATTATAGTTGTATCTACTATTGTAAGTTCTTTTTTGTTATAAGAATATTCCACATTTTTCTTTTTTAATTCAAATAGTTGTTCGTTTAAATTTGGGTCATATGTTGGTTGTTTAGTCTTGGGTTTTCTTAGCCTTTGTGTGGGTTAGTTTTGGTTTTAATTTATACTCATTTAGAAATGTTCAACCTTGTAGAATTTTTGAATTGTGGTTTTCATTAGCTGTTTTTTATGTCTTGAATGGGTTTCCCCTTGTGTTAGGAGTTTTTGGTTTGTGTTGGGAGTTCCCGATTTTCCTTATGGTGGGTTTTTAGCATTTGTTCCACTATGTTTGGGTTTTAATATTTGTGGTGGTGGTCAAGTTAATTTTTCATTTATAACCCTATAATATTATCCTGTTGTTATTCATGTGTTGGTTTCCACTATAATTGGATGTGTGTGACTTGTGAAGTTAAAATTCACCATGATATTTGTGGTTTTTCTCATCTTTATTTTGTTTTGAGACCATGTTATTTTCACCTTTTAGCTAGGTGACTTTTTGGGGGAAGAAAGTGTTTGTATTAGGGAGAATTGTCACATTTAGACATTGTAATTCCTTTATTATATTATTTGATTAGATTTGGATATTCTAGTCTAGGTTTGGGTTGTGTTCCCATTTTAAATATTTAGTTCTTAGAGAAAAGAGGATGTTTAAGCATTGGAAGAAGGTGGAACATAGTTAGTTCATGGTTAGGGGAAGCTGTGATGCTTCTCCCAAGAAATCATGGGGCTTCAGTTTTGGTGATTGGGGGCTTGGCGCACGACCTACACATGGTTAGAAAAACTGGGTGGAAAGAATGTAGTTTGGTTCTGGTTTAGGGCAGTGGGATATTGCATGGTTGGGGCACGGTTTGGGAAACCCTGCAACCAAGCCATGAAGCATGCCCCTTTTTCTAGTAGAGGGTACATGGTTGGAACATAGTTTGGAAAACCATGTGACCAAACTATGTGAGCTACCTAGATTTTTAAAAATATGAGATTCTATGTTTTTCCCTATGGTGTTTAAATCCTATTTTTGGTTTCTCCACCCTTGATCAACCTATGTGCACTAGGGATCCTCCAACCTCTCCCTCATTTACATCCCTTAAATTTTTGAATACCCTAAATGTTTCCTAAGATGAGTTAATGTGATTTTTGTTTGATTTTACCCTCTTACCTTTCTCCTATATTGGTTTCTTGGTGTTTCTTAGTGTTTTTCCCTTGTCCATACCCTAGGGTATGAGAATGGTGTATGAGTTGTTTCCTTTGATGTTAGGGTGTGCGTATTATCTCTTAGGATTGGTTCTTCCTCCCCCAATGTTTTTTCATGTTTTCACATCAATGAGGCATGTGTTTCTATCCACTTCCTTTCTATAATATTCTCTTGATGATTTATCTTTCCATTACTGTTTTTAAAATACTAAAATCCTTTTTATAATGTACTAGAATGAGTTTTTTTGGGGTTTCATGATGGAAAATGGGTAAAAGTGGTTTTCTAGAGGGTTACATTGATTGTGGCTTCATATAAATACATCAAATGTGTTCAATAAAATACCTTTTTTATAATAGATAATTTGGGCACTTATTGTGTCATTCGGCCTTGATTATGTTTTTTTAACTTTTTGAAGTAAAAAATTAGACATGATATGTGTTTTGAGAGACATGTTATGACATGTGAAACTGTGGTAAAAGGTTTTGGAAATTTTCTTTTGATTTTTAAAATATCATCAATGATATTGACATTGTGTGACTTTTTGTGTTGGTTTAGTGGAATGTGATGTTCTTAAAAATGGTTTTTAAAAGGTTTAATGTTTACATTAAGTGATCCAATGGTTTTCGGAGCATCCATGGGTTCATGAGGTTCCCACATGGATATGAATTCAAATGATGATGGAACTCAAAAAAAGTTTTCACATTGAGCCTCAATTTTTTCAAAAGGTATCTCATTTCTCCCCTCTTCCATTTTCCTTTAAACAATCCCTTGATTTATAAATGGTTTATTAGTTCTTATAGTGATTTTAAATTTTATTTCAAATGTGTTATTTAAATCTTTTCTTCTTTAGTATTCTAAGATATTTTTTGGTGAATGATTGGAATGAAGTCTTGTTTGGAACTTTTCATATAATTGAAAGTTTATCTCTAGTTTGGAAATAGTTTTTTAAATGTATTTGAATTGGAAATTTTAAAGTCTTGGTTGGAACTTTGTGATGTTTTGGAAAGGTTGGTTTATTTTTGATGTGATGTGAAGGCGTGGCTAGTATTTTTATATTTGGGAAGATGTTTTGAAACTCAAATGATGCGAAGGCCCAGTTGGGAATTTTTTATGTCTTATTTAGGGATAACCACAAAAATGGAAGATTTCTTGAGATGTGGGTAATTGAATGGGTGGCGTCAGTGGTTGGGGTAGTCTAGTGTAGTGGTGGAAGGTCAGGTGAGACATGCATATGAGGGCCTATATTTCCACTATGAATCAATATTTCTATCATGGGAATACTGGGTGTCTTTTAGAGGTTCATATAATGGTTTATTTTCAACCGCAATTAGATGGGTTGGTACCCCCATGAATTTATAGGGCTTGGTGGGACATGCCACTAGATTAGCTCATTTAGAGCACCCAGTTGGTTATTGACTATTGAACTACATCATACGCTCATAAGTGATTCTGACCAGAGTACATCCAAGGATCTATCTAGGGATGTTTAGGAAATTCCCATGATTATTTATCTATATGGTTTTTATTTATGCATCACTTTTGATAATATTCTTATTATTTTTCTTCCTTCTTTTTTGGTTTACTTTGAATTTTGTACAACCCCTTTTGTTATTTGGTATGAATTTCACATGGGGTTTTGGATTCAAAACTTCATAGTGAAAATTGAAACCATTTATGAAAATGAAATTTTTGTGTGTTTTTTTTGAAAAGATAATTTATGTAACACTTTATTTAATTGTTTAAAATGTTTAAAATCATATTTATAAATGTTTTTAAACTTGTTTTTATGGACTATTTTAGGAAAGCAAATGTATGTACAATGTAGTGATTACCTAGTTATCTATTTAAGGACACACCCTACTTGTGCCACTATTGACTGGTTCAATCGATTTGTTTTGTAAGGTAATGATTTTGGTTCATTAAATATATTTTGGAGAAGTTTGGCCTTATGGTTGGTGGTGACCAAGAGGTCACATTGTGACTGTGTAGCATTTTTAGCCTCAATTTGTATTATCTTTTATTTTGGTTTAGCAGTTTCTTTATTTGGATTGATTTTTAAATTTATTAATGTTAAACTATTGTTGATCCTTCTATGTGTTAAATTTATTAATTTGATCGTGGTTTTTTTTTTAGAGAAATTTTTCCCCCTAGTTTATTTTGATGCTAGAAACAAGTTTCCAGCCTATGGGGATCGGGAACACCATTCGGCCAATGACTCAATACTGGTCAGATTTCAGGTTGGATGACATCCCAACTTGGTTCGTGACATATATATCCATGAAAGGTTCTCAAGATTTAAATATTCTACTATGGTGAGAAATATATATTTTTTCAAGGTGATCAATAATAACCCATATTTCATTATTATTCTAACGATTTTTTGGTAATTCAGTTACAATGTCTATATTAATGTCATACCAATTTAATTTATAAATAGTAAGATGTTGAAATAATCCTCTAGTATGATATCTCTTAGCCTTAAATTTTTGAAATATTAAACATCTTGACTTGTTATAATCAATTTCATGCTCCATGTTATCCCACAAAAAATATTACTTGAAATATCTATACATCTTAGTGCAACTAGGGTGTATAGAGAATTTAGAGCAATCAACATTATCCGAAAATTTTCTTTTATACTTTGGTATAGATGGAACACATGTCCTCCTTCTAAATTTTAGAATTTCAACTTCACAAAATAAGTCTATAAATTTCACCTTATTCAAATCATTAATCTTCATAAAAGAAATTCTCATCATCAGGATGGTAGTTTTTTATTCTTTTCATATAATTATGGTTTATTAATCATTTGAGATATGATTAATTTCACCCCTTCATTAATTATTCCTATAAGTATCTTTAACAAATCAATGAACATAGGATCCCATTTAATCCACATCTTTTCTATAACTCTATGATCAACCTGGATGAAATAATCTTCTAACTTATTTTCCTTCCCACATAGGTAGTGTATTGAGTAATCATATTCATTGAGTAGCTCGACCTATCTCATTTTCCTCATGTTAATATATTTATATGAAAATATATATTTCATTTATTTTCTCCTTGTATATCTCAGATCATTCCATATAGAGATTGTGAATTCATATAATCAATGAAAAGATTATAAATGATAACTCAATACCATGGGTTGGATAGATTTGTTCATAAATATTTAACTTCCTTGATTAACAGGATTTAACAGTATCCTTATATATTATGACACAATGTATTACCTTATTCGATGAATTACTATATATAATAAACCCATCATTTCCCGATGGAAGTGTTAAAATATTATTATTCACCAATATCCACTTCAATTATCCAATAATATTCTTCAAAATGTATTTTCCATTCAAACATAACCTAGTTACAAGTAATATTCATTATAGGGATAGAAAGTCATGAATATTTTTGAACAAATCACTAATAATAAGACACTAAACCAATGAAATTTTGTACCTCAATTAGGTTCATCGGTGTAGAAAATTCTTGGGACGCCATTTTCAACATAGGATAAACTAATATTTTATTCTTTGAGACATTATAGCCATGAATATTAACATTTTTAATCTATAATTTACAATATGTATATCTTTCATATTAAAATTTTCTTCTATGTGTCTATTGAATAATCATCATGTGATTATCTTGGTCCTAATAGATCTTATTGTATACCAAAATAACATCAAAAAATAACACATATATGTTATGAAGATATTCCTTCAGTACTATATTCATTAGATCCATGCTGATATAGGGTGAATTAGTCAAACCAAATGGCATTGCGATGGAACTCGTAATGTCCATACCTCCCACCAAATGTTTTCTTTAGAATATCTTCCTTCTTTACTCACAATTATTGATAAAAAAATGTACACTAATAATTGAAAAAAATATAGTTAAGATAAGTTTATTGAATAAGTAATACTTGTAGGTTAGAGGATAATTTATCATTATAATATCATTCATTTCATTATAAATAAATAAGATCATCATATATCCATTTATCTACTTAATAGAATGAACTGGTGGTCGACAAGGTGAAAAATTAATGTATATAAATCACTTATCATGAAAGTATTATATTTGTTTCTTAAACCACTACAAGAAATAAGAGTTATACAAACAAACCTACAACAACAGTTTGGAAAACCAATGGTATTGGTCCATTATAGTGATCTTATACCAAAAATTTTGGACAAAACCGTTGGTATCGGTCCAACCTATGCCAACAGTTTCACTAAAATTATTAGTATAACTCAAAAATATCAAAGAACATATTCAAATATTTTTGAGAACCGTTCGTATATATACCAATATTTTTTATGGATTCTTTTTTCAAATAACAATAAATAAATAAAATATTAAAATACATATGAATATATTTATATGTATATATATATATATATGAAATTATGTTATCAAAATTAATCCTAGGTTAGTGGTTAGGTCATTGATATATAAAGAGGAGGTTGTGGGTTCAATCCTCCACTGTCTATTTTATTTTAGATTACCAATCCCAATGATTTTGGGAAATCTGATGCGATTGACCTATAACAATGGTTTTCAAACTGTTGGTATAGGTCTATCAAAACACTAAATCACCCAACAACCCTCCAAACCATTATTATAGTCTATACCAATGGTTTGGGGACGTATACCAATGGTTCCAAACCATTGGTATATGTTATTTTTTCATTAGGGAACTCAATTAATTACAAATTGGAAATTATATAGTGAGTCTATGATATTATTCGTGCATCAAGTATTAAATCAATGAAAAACTCAACGTTATGATCTTGTGGATGTCAAGGAAATTCCTAAAGAAATAAATCGATGTATTGCTACACAATAGGGACATCCTCAGTTTTATGTTTAAGTTTTCCATCTATTAATTGAGTCTTATTTATTCCCCAATAATATCAATCAAAAGAGATACTAGGGGTGGATCTAAACAAGACTCGTATGATGAAGTGTCGCCAATAATGATAATTAATTCGGCATCTTCATTGGGAATCATAACTTCCTTCTCTATAAAATAAATTTTTATACCATATTTTTAAATATATTATATACTAAGGATAATACCAGAATAGAATATGGGTATAATAATGAAGTCATAAAATTCGTAATCTTTATTTACAATAATGGTAACTAACTGACACATACTTATTTCGGTGATACTTCCATCAGGAGTACTTGTAGATAACTCCCTTCTTAAGGTGCTAGGAAAATATATAATTTTATTGTAAAACCTATAAGACATAGAGGTGATTGAATATATACAATTAGATAAAATAATAGATAAATTTTGGGATACGATTATGTATAATCCACCACATCATTGGTGACTTGACCCTCATATATTGTTATCGCATTATCTTGGACTTTCTCCCTTGTCCTTTTATGGGGGAAACTCCCTTGATGCCTGAGAGAATCATTCTCATAGTTCCCCATCTTTTCACATTTGAAACATTGAACATTTATAACTTCTTTATTTCCCTTTAAGTCATAATCATGGTGTCATATCTCTCCACACCTATAGAAAAATAACATTCCCAACATGCATGTTCTCGGTTGTTTCCTTCCACATTTATTACCATATTGAAATTCCACCATTACATTCTTCAATTTTTTAGTATTTAATTTTCCATTGTGCTCAGAATCCCTCTTCTTATCTTGAATTACTTCAATGAAATATTTCATAGAAAAGTATTTATTTGTATTGATAGTGGACGATAATATGTCCTCGTATGATGAGAATTATTTGGATTTCCCTTTAAAGTGTTTTCTTAATCCCATCAAAGAAATGGTCAATATATATATATGTATTATGTATATAGTTAAAAAATTAATTGATATCCATGTAATGATATATACAAACAGAGAATCATTTTCATCTTTCTTTTTTTCTCTAACTCAAAAACTATATTTCCATATCTTCTCATTTCTTGCAAGGAAAATATTTTACTAGGAATAGTACCTTGGAATTATTCAATTACATGTTTTATATTTCTTCTTCATTCTTATTGATTGGATTTATTGACCCCCATTGATATGAATATCTAGAGAGATGGTAAACATCCATAAAAACCCTAATCCCTTTTATTAATTACAAGATTCATAAATATATTCTCTAAATAACTTATCCATTTATTATTTACAAATGAATTTTTAGTCCTATTTATTTTTGTATGTTTCTCAGTCATGAAATAATCTATAATTTCTACCTCACATAGGGGATCAGTAGGCTATTCATATTGGAAAGGTTATCAGTCCTAACCTCTCTTTTCTACCCCATATATGCTATAATATGATCTGTTGTATCTATAATTCCATCTATAACTTATATTTCCAAGGAGTGAAATCCCTACATGGGGTTCATGAATTTAGGTGGTAACCATTCATTCAACTAGTTTCCATTTCCAAAAATTACATAAACTACATTAGGTAAAAACATTATAAAACAAAGTTTATAATCCCAAAACTAGTGAAACACAGAATCATAAATTGAAAAATTAATGCATGGATTCTCTCATTATCATAAAAATGGGTTCATTGAATCTTATTTCAATTAATAAAAATATTTTCAAACCCTTCATAATGGTATTTAACGAAATTTTTAATTAACCCAAAAATAACCCGTTGATGTGTCAAAACATTTCTCTAGTATGGAACATTTTTATGTATCTATTAATTCTCATGACATTCCTAACACACCATTTTCAATGTTATTACCCCAAGTAAAATCTATACTATAACTACATCCCCTTATAGTATCTAGACATGGTTGTGTTTCTAAGAAAAAACACATAATCAATTCCCCATTAAAACATTGTGACATTCTTATATGTATATATATATATATATATATATAATAAAATTCTATCATAGGCTTATATTCCTAAATTTATATTTTCATAAGTCTACTTCCCAAGGTTTCAACTAATCTTACCATGATAAAAACTATAATAAACCTGACCCTAGTAGCCCAAATTTAGTTGTTTATTTATTATATTGGAATAAGATACAAGGAATCGTATCCTGAAGGACTGAACAGTTTAGTTTTATTGGTAATCTAGATATATATTTCATATTTACACTAAATTTTAAAAAATAATGTACTATAAAGGGTATTATTCAAGTGAATCATTATATCCTCTATTATAACCCAACATATCAATAGTAATACTCATCTTGGAATGATTGGGGAAGAAACATAAGAAATGGGTGAGTTAAAATGAATCATAAGGGTATGATTACATCATAATCTATAAATTAATAAATAATAATTAATTAGGAAAGGTAAATAACTAAAATAATTAAATATAATAATAAAAATGATCATACTATGGAAGAAATATATGATTAACTTATAATTCCATATAAATAATCACACAATCTTGCAACCTAACCACGTATATTCTAAATAATCAAATAAGCACATTGAATATAAATAAATAATATCATAATAATCCAATGCATAATTTTATACATCATAACCCAAATTGGAAGGCCTTTTGGAAAGTCATCATATAAAATTGTGTATGGAATCGACAAAAACCCCAATATAGTTTATCTAATGAGACTATTGATACATCAAAGAGATATAAAATTCCTATACCAACACCTATTAATTCTGATTCACTCCACATATGATTAGTTGAAATATAATAAACATAATCATTCATATTAAAAACTAGCATATTAATTGATAATACATTCCCCAATAAAATAAATCTAATCATTAACAATTTAGAGTAATATGGAGAATGGTATCAAAATGGTATGTTGAAATGACCCGACAATTCCCATTGGCTTGAGAGTGCAACGAGTCATTAATAGGTATTAAGAGACTTTCCCAAGGCACCAAAGGCTGGAAATAAATGCCGATGGTTTTCAAAATAGGTGGGGGATAATTTACCCTTTACGAACATACCACAGAGCCAACAACCAAAACCAAACAAATATACTAAAGGATGCATGATAAAAACTAAGAGAACTCAACCATTTATTTTATCAAAAACCAACCAAAGTACCACAGTGTAAGCCAACACTAAAACATCAGAGTAAATAGTGGAAAGACAACTCAAAGACTAAAAGACAACATCCCAACTCCATGCTCCACAATCTCCAAGCTCCAACATCACGAACCAGACCAAGTATCATGAAGCAGTGCTCTAGACATGTGACACTTTACCTTTGCCAACGTCCCGGTACATAACATCTGCAAAAGCACCAACGTGCTAAAGCAAGGGGTGAGTAATGAAACTCAGTAGGTTTTCCCCAATGACTTCCCAACCCATGCCTCTAGGATAAAACATATTATCACATTTATATAGAAAAATTCCAAAAAATAGTTCGCAATATAACAAGTTCCATATCAACACCATTTTCCAACAAAACCCATCTTTCTCAAGAAAAGAAAACAAGTAAAGTTCCAAATTCCATTCACACTTCCATTTGGAACATTCCTTCCATTTCACCAGCCCACACAACAAACCAATCATGCAACCTAGACCTCCCTATACTCGCGAGTGGTGATTTATCCTTCCACTAAGCCGTCACATAGTGGGATACCTTGATAGGGGTACTTCATGACCTTATCCATCCCAACCTATTGATGGGGGGATGTCTCAGCATTATCCATCCCAACCATTTGATGGGGGTACTTCTGGCCCTTAACCATCCCAATGCATATGAACACACACCACAACCCATGAAATCCATGCCCAAAACCAAGTGTGTTCAAAACTTTTCAATAAATCATCACCCTTTTTATTGAAAACCATTTCTTTCAAGCAGCAAAACCATAGCCAATTTAAAATTACCATTTTAAATTTCTTCAACATCCACTTTGAAAAAACACACAATTTTCATCACCCATTACTAAAAAGTGGTTTCAACCATTCTTTCACAATAGATAAAAAAACCATTTCAATCAAGGAAAACAAATTGAAACTAAGCATTCAAGTTCTAAGAAAGAGGAATTGAGTGTGAAGCCACCCACCTCAACAAAAAGGCGAAACCGAGCAACAGACGAAGAATGCTCAAGAACACCGGGTCAAATATCCAAAAATCCTCCTTAGATCTCTTCTCCTAACACAAAGAAGAGAAAAAATCATCATATTTGGCATACACACACTTATATCTACCCATAATGGGTGTATATATAAGAAACCGAGAGAAGAGGATAAGTAGATCTAAGTAGATCTGTGAAAACAAACAAGAACGGTCGCATACCTCAAGAATCTAGCTTCGAATCGCCAAGAGAAGCCTTTAGATCGCCTCCGGAATAATGGGAGAACCATCTTTGACCTTAGGAGAACCAAAATACAGAGTTAAGTCCTCTTAGAAAATTTAATGAGGCAATTAGATTCAAAACGAGTTAGATCCATAATTTAAGGATCTAATTTTAAGTGACTGCACGGTTAGTCCGCACAGTTTGGAAAAACGTGCGCTAATAGTGCGTTAGCTACTGCCTCGACCACCCTTCTCACATGGTTTGGCCACACAATTATACAAACCATGCGTTGACCATGTAAAAGCCACTGCCTCCAAGACCTATTGCACACGGTTTGGCCGCACGGTTTAGACAATCCGTGCGCCACCCGTGCGACTTCCCCTTTTCCTCAAAACATCCTTCCCAGTTATCCTGACTCTCCCATTGAACACCCTTAAACATAAAAACAAGAAAAACATAAAGTAAGGGTTACATTCCAAAAACCGAGGGTACTGCATTCTCCCCACCATTGGCCTTTCCATCCTCAGAAAGTAGAAAACCATCGCCTTCCTGAAAGAGTTCTGGCCACTGCTCTTTCATCTCTTTCTCGTGTTCCCAAGTCTCTTCCTGAATCTGACCATAATTCCATAAAACCCACACTAGACCAATGGTTTTTTTGCAAGACTTTATCTTGCCTATCCTCTATCCGTACCAGGATATGTATCAATGAAGCATCCATCTCTAGGTCAATGTGATCCCATCTGATCACATGGTCAGGATCGGGCTGATACTTCTTCAACTGAGATAAACGGAACAAATTATGCACTGCACTGAACCGTGGATGTAATGCCAACCAATACACCACCTCACCAACCCTTCCAGTATCTCAAAAGTTCCTATATATCGAGGAGATAATTTTCCATGCTTCCCAAAACGACGATGTCCAAGCCTTGGAGAGATTCTAAAAAAGACACGATTACTCACCGCAAACAACAATGGTCTTCGGCAATGATCCGCATTAGATTTATGAGGACTCTGAGCCATTTTCATCCTCTTTATAATCAACTGGATCTTCTCCATTTTTTCTCGGACAAGTCCCGGCCCAACTAGTGAAGTTTCACCAGTTTTCACCCAGCATAGTGGAGAGCGACAAGGACGCCCATACAATGCATCAAACAGAACCATGTGTATCGAGGACTGATAACTTTTATTGTATGAGAACTCCAATCAGGGTATATGCTCCTCCCATGAGCCGCCAACATCCATTACACAAGCCCGCAACATGTCTTCCAATGTCTGTATTGTTCACTCAGATTGCCCATCTGTCTGAGGAGGATACGCCATACTCATAGTCAACTGAGTCCCCAGGGCTTGCTGTAATGATTTTCTGAAACAAGATGTGAACCTTGAATCTCTGTCTGAGTCTATAGACACTGGTACACAATTCATTTTTACCACTTCTCGGATATAGATTTTTGAATGATCTTCCACCGATTGAGTTTCACGAATCGATATGAAATGGGCCGACTTGGTTAGACGATCCACTATCACCCAAATGACATCATGTTTCCAGACCATTCTTGGAAGACCTGCAACAAAATACATTCCTATCTGATCTCATTTCCACACTGGGATAGGTAATGAATATAACATACCAGCTGGCCATTGGTGTTCTACTTTAACTTTCTGACAAGTTAAACACCCTGAAACAAATTCACCTAGCTTTTGTTTCATGCTGCTCCACCAAAACTACGCCTTCAATACCTTATACATCTTATACGTACCTGGATGTACATCCCATCATGAATGGTGGTAAGCATGAAGGATTTTTCCTTGAGTAGTTAAAGGTATAACCATCTGATCTCGAAACCACAAAACTGAACTACCATCCAGCTTCCATCCGTCAATGGTCTCCCCACCATAGTGTTTTGAACTCATTGTAACATAGGCTACATCAGATTCCTGTGCCTCCTTTACTATCTCTACCAAATCAGGAACAAGATCAACTGGAAAGAAAACCGCAACATCACCGCGATCTTCACATTCCACATGCATGTCGTCTAGGACCGACATCAAGTGCCACTCATATAGAGCTTCTTTTTCCAACTGAGCATTCAAATTTCTTCTTAATGAATCAGCCACCTAATTTCCCTTACCCGGTGTATAAATCAATTCAATGTCGAACATTTGAAGATACTCCATCCATATCCTCTTCCTTAGATTCAAATCTCGCTGTGAGAAAATGTGTTTCAAGCTTTTGTGAGCTGTAAACACAATAAATTTTTCACCAAAGAGATAATGTATCCATGTTTTCAAATCATAGATGACTTCAACTAACTCCAAATCATGTGGTGGGTAATTTTTCTCATGAACCCTCAATTACCTTGAACCATAAGAAAAAACATGGTCTCCTTGCATGAGAACACATCCCAACCCAAATCCTGAAGCATCACAGTACACCACGTACCCCTATCCTGATTCAGGCAAGATCAAGATGGGTGTTGATGTAAGGCGAAGTTTCAACTTTTGAAAAGCTCTCTGACATTCTTCAGTCCATTGAAATGCACTATTATTCTTTTTCAATGCTGTCATAGGCGAATCTAGTCATGAGAAGTCATGGGAAAAGCGTCGGTAATAATCATCTAGACCAAGAAAACTTCGTATTTCAAAGACATTCTTCAGCGGTTGCCAAGAAAAAACTGCTTCTATATTTTCTAGATCCACTGAAACACCTTTCTCAGAAACAACATGGCCCAGAAAGTGTACCTCTTGTATCCCAAAATCACACTTTGATAATATGGCATACAACTGATGGTCTCTCAAGATTTCCAACACTATCGTTAGGTGTTTCTCATGCTCAGCTCTTGTTCTTGAATACACCAATATGTCGTCCACAAACACCACAACAAAAGAATACAGATATCACTGAAATATCTGATTCATCAATTCCATAAAGACTTCTAGTGAATTCATAAGACCAAAAGGCATGAATACATATTCGTAGTGGCCATATCTGCTTCTAAAGGCTATCTTCAGAATATCCTCCTTCCGAACTCACAACTGGTGATATCCTGACCGCAAGTCAATTTTTGAGAAACACTAAGCTCCCCTCAATTGATCAAATAGGTCATAAATGCATGGAAGTTTAAATCTATTATTTATCGTAACTTGGTTAGGTTTACGATAATCCACACATATCCTTAAGGTTCCATCTTCTTTCTTTACAAACAAAACTGGTGCTGCCCATGGAGACACGCTTGGCCGAATGAAACCCTTGAATTCCAGCTCCTCTAACTACACTTTAAATTCCCATAACTTTGTTGGTTCCATTCTATAATATGGAAGTGATATAGGACTGGTCCCCAGAAAGAGATCAATCGTAAACTCCACTTCTTTTACAGGTGGTAACTCTGATAAGTTTTCAGTAAAAACATCAGGAAATTCATCCACCATAGTTGGAAAACTATTTTCCACAATCTCTTACAATGAAGCCAAATTCAACACTACCAATTGGTAAGAAATCATTCCCACCATTGGTGACAACAAGCCCTTTGCACCTTTCATTGCTGTCCTTTATTTTCTAAAGATATGGTCGATGCCGTCCTCAGTCGTGAATCTAACCATTCTCCTATAAGAGTCAATGCGTGCCTTAAACCTTTTCCACCAATCCATACCTAGGATTACATCATAGACATCCATATCCCACATGGAGAATTCCCATTCCAGTTCAGCTCCATCAATAGTTATAGCGCATGATCAACACACTAAGGCTTGACATTATCTTTCACCAAGAAGAGTTTTCAGTTTCAACATAGAAGGCATCATTTCCAGTTTTTAACATAGAAAGTCAACAGCACAAGAAGAAATGAAGGAATGTGATTCATCGGTATCAAACAAAACATTCACAAAGTTATAATTAAAAAGAATCGTACCTCTTACTTTTGATGGTCAAGCATGATCATCAACAATCATCTTCTCTGCTCCATATCATTGGTTCATCGCTGAATTTTTCTCCTTGTTTCCTTGCTGTGATTTCCCTGGTTGAAGAGTCATGGTATTTCGAGAATCACCATAGCTAGCTCTGTTATGCTGATGAGACTGACCCTGTTGTCATCGTCCTGTCGAAGAATACGATGCTTGCAATGCCTGGGAAGTGTCACATGCACCCGACCTCAGAGTCTTTATACAATAGCGTTGTAGATGCTCCATCTGCTTGCAATTGTGACATTGTATAGGTTGCGCCGTACACTCTCGATTTATGTGATCAGTCGAGCCACATTGAAAAAACCCAGCTCTCATCATGGGTTGTGGAAGAAGATTCACCGATCCAGCCGTCTGATTCTGATTCGCACTCCCACCGTGGAAGTAGGTGTCCCTCTTCCTCTTGTTCCCAGCATAAGAGTTCCCACCCTTTCCCATGGGTATCATCATACATCCTCCTCCCATAACTCACGAGATGTCTCTTTCATCTACCATTGCTCTATTTACCATTTCCATATAATCCGTAATACAGAGCACAACTATCTTCCAATGAATCTCCTGTCGCAACCCTGATTCAAAGATGCGTGCCTTCAGCGACGCACTTGCATAAATTTTCGGTGAAAAGCATACTAAATTCATGAATTTAGCCGCATATTCTGTGATAGAGAGATTCTCCTGCTTCAGGCTGAAAAATTCTGTCATCCTCTGGATCTTGAACGTGTGAGGATAGAATTGTTTATTGAACAATTTCTCAAATTCCTCCCAGCCTAGGCCTTGATCCACCTTAGCCTACACCACTAGCTCCCACCACTATAGTGCGAGATCCTCCAGCATATACATTGCCAACTTTACTTTCAATTCTGTTGGTGTGTCAATGAAATCAATTATAAAATTCATCCTACTCAGCCACACCTCCGCTCTTTCTGGTTCAGAATCACCCCGGAAGATGGCTGGATTCTGCTTCTGGAACTGGACAGAATGGTCTACATGCCTTGACTCATCCCTCCCATTCCCCGTGTCCACAACCTGGAATGCTTGAACGATACTCTGAAATAGATCTTGGTTGACACGTGGTTTAGGTGCAACCACATTCTCTGCAACTTCTTTGGGCTGGTTTCAAAGACTCCTAACGGGTTCCATTTTCTAAACAAACAACACATGCCGTTTGTTTCACTTCTTAGAAACTGAAGGCTTAGCATTTCAATTTCTATCACATCATCATCACATAATTGTTTTCCAACCATCAATCTTCTCTACATGTTCAACCATTTTTGAAAACATCCCACCTACTATTTAAAAATCCACCCATTTTGAAAATATACCAAATATCTTCTTTTCAAAATATTTCATTTGAAAATCAATTTCTCCATTTTTCAAAAAAATTTCACCTTGCCAAAAATCATAAATCATTCTTCCCAATGAGATATTCCATCCTAGTGGTAAGTCATTCCTGTAATGCATGTCATGCACATCTCATTGCCTAAACGCATGACAATAAGAATTGTTATCCTATAAGTTTCTCCAAAACACTTATGTACCCAACTCCCTTGTAACTTGAAGTTCAGCACAAATGGCTTATCTATGTCCTTTTATGCTATAAATTTCATGTTATGACAATCCTACTCCTGCCTAAGATGACCACCAAAGGAATAGACAAAAATAAATTTTAACTCCAAGACCAAGAACATCGATGAACAATTTTTAGACAAGGACCGAACAAGCTGATACCATTTGTAATGACCCGCCAATTCTCATTGGCTTGAGAGTGCAACAAGTCATTAATAGGCCTTAAGTGACATCCCCAAGGCGCCAAAGGCTAGAAATCAATGCCGAAGGGTTTCAAAATAGGTGGGGGATGATTTACCCTTTTCGAACATACCACAGAGCCAAAACCACAACCAAAAAAATGTACTAAATGATTCATGACAAAAACTAAGAAAACTCAACCATTTATTTTATCAAAAACAAACCAAAAGTACCACAGCGGAATCCAACACTAAAACATCAGAGTAAACAATGGAAAGACAACTCAAAGACTACACGAAACTAACCCGACTCCATGCTCCACAAGCTCCATGCTCCAACATCACGAACCAGCCCATGTATCACTAAACAATGCTCTAGACTTGTGACACATTACCTTTTCCAAAGTACCGTTACAAAACATCTGCAAAAGCACCAACGTGCCAAAGCAGGGGGTGAGTAATGAAACTCAGTAGGTTTTCCCCGATGACTTCCCAACCCATGCCTCTTGGATAAAACATGTTAGCACATTTATATAAAACAATTTATATAAAACAATTCAAATAAACAGTTCACAATATAACTAGTTCCATGTCAACACCATTTTCTAACAAAACCCATCCTTCTCGAGAAATGAAAACAAGTAAAGTTCCCAATTCCATTCACACTTCCATTTGTCACATTCATTCCATTTGACCAGCCCACACAACCTACCATGAATGCAACCTGGACCTCCCTATACTCGCGAGTGGTGAGTTATACTTCCACTAAGCTGTCACTTAGTAGACTACCTTGATGGGGGTACTTCAAAACCTTATCCGTCCCAACATATTGATGGGAGTAATTATCACCCTTATCCATCCCAACCTTTTGATGGGGGTAATTCTCACCCTTATCTATCCTAATGCATATGAACACACACCAAAACCCATGAAATCCATGCCCAAAACCAAGTGTGTTCAAAACCTTTCAATAAAGCATCACCATTTTTAATGAAAACCATTTCATTCAAGCATCAAAACCTTATCCAATTTAAAATTACCTTTTTAAATTTACTTCAACACCCACTTTCAAAAAACACACAATTTTCATCACCCATAACTAAAAAGGGGTTTCAACCATTCTTTCACAATAGATAAACAAACCATTTCAATCATGGAAAAAAAATTGAAACTAAGACTTCAAGTTCTAAGAAAGAGGAATTGAGAGTGAAGCCACCTGTAACACCCCAGGTAAATAAAGAATATGACATCTTTATATTTACCCATATTTGTGAATCAAACATTAATATTACTTTAAATGGGATGCTATGCTCGATGGCATACCCAATACGCAACAACGAGTTTCTTGGAAATCTTACGTTGCACTCTAATAATAAAATAATATTATTTTAAATGGTAGTTAACATGTAGCCATTGTAATGGCGGGAATGGATAGAAATAACTAAAATATGATTATATATGTTTTTAAATGTTTTTACATTTATCCAATAAAGGATAGAGGCATAAAATACGGAAAGAATTCAATTTTAGGCGCATATGCCCTAGTTTTTACTAAAGGTTCACTTATCACCTTTTGATGTTGAACCATCATTAAATATAGTTTTGTTCACTCTTAAACATTCTTTTGGACCAAATAAAACTCTTATTAAGAATCGGGACATCAAAATTTACTTTGTGTAAATTTTTGGTATCTTTCCGATAAAGTTCATTTTTTTAATGAATAGTGTAAAATGTAGTATTTTAATTCAAAACCACTTTTTAATCTAATTTATTTATATGATTATATTATCATTTGAATTGGTTTTAAAGTGAAATTAGAAAATATTTTTACCATTAAATCCAATAGTGGTCTTTGAAATTAATTTCACTTTGAAATCGGACTTAAACTAGTGTCAATCTTTTGATACCTATTGTTTCATAAAAACACGCTATTTGTCATGACAGCGGGAATTAATTATTAAATTAATTAATGTGACTTATATTTTTTGAATTTTGTAAAACAGACTTAATTTTTGAATTCGGAATATCAAATATAGCTTAGGGTGATGTTTTGGAAATTTTCTGAAAAACTTCAATTTTTGATGAATAGTGAAACCACTAAGTGGTACTTATAAAAACTGATTTTACGTTTAAATTAAATTTTTCCATCATTGTGTTTTGAATTTAAAAAATCCGACATACATGGTTGTAATTAAGAAGTAAAATGTGGTTCAATGAGATTAAAATAATTTTTTGGTGAATATTAACTTATTAAGTTTTTAATCGCGATTAGTGGTAATTAGTGTAGTTTAAGGTAAAAATAATGATTTAATAAAATAAGATGAGCTTGACACATGTCCTACCCTCATTGGTTGTGTCATGGCTGACCAAGACAAGCCATGGGTCAACTTGGGGACCCCATGGATCCACATTGGTTGGGAAATGACATAAATAGCTTTTTATTTAATGTAAAAGTAAAAATGACACAAACATCATATGTTTTACGAAAACAATTTTTACATGGGGTTATAAAGATCATATTTTTGATTATAAATATTCATTGGAAAGATAAAAAGATTTCCTACATCATAGTATTTTTTAATAATTTTTAGACACTAAATAAATTAAATTATTTATGACATCATGATGATGCAGTGATAACCTCTTTATTTAACGATTTAAATAAAATTGAAAGATAATGTAAAATCTATAAACTACACATGTCCAAAACTTATTGTATGGGTGGATTTTGAACCCTTAACACCTTATCCACGAATTATATCAATGTGGGACCTTTTGAAACCGAAACACATTTTCAAATAAAGTAATATTTCTTACTTTCCAAAAGTGCCCCTCCTCTCCTCTTATAAAAGGCCCCCAACTCTACCTCTTTTCCCACACTCCTCAAGCCTTTGGCTCGGCCAACCCCTGCCCATTTACTCTCTCCACATCTCTATCCTCATCCTAGAGGATTCCCTTTGGGAATAATCCTTTCAAAGGAAGCCTTTAGGCTCAAATCAAAAGGAGTTACACTTTTAAAGGTAATTCATTCTCTCATGTTCATTTGTTTTATTTTGCTTCTCCAACCCCCTAAACTCTTTTGATTTACTTCTTTTATAACAACACCAGTATCTTCATTATATTAGGATGTTGTTATAATATTTATTTGAGCTACACTCTCACACAACTACATCAAATGGTTAAAGAACATACGGTTTCCGTGGATGGTGAAATTTTGCCTCCCGAAACGATGATTGTTCAATACTCATTTAACACCTTCAAAGGTGGCCATTATGATGTCACTATTTTTATATATGATATATAATATGTTTATGTTTTCCTTAAGCTTATGTTTTTTTTCATTTTGGGCATACCTTTATGGTTTCCATTATGGGTAAACACGATATCTTCATTTTAGGAAGTGCGGACTACCGCCCCCTTAAAGTGATTTGATTCGTTAAATACCATATGTGGGACGTATAAAGGATGGAACTATGATATTATATATGATATTATACTGGAATTATAATATACATTTATATCATTATTATTCCATTCTATAAAATACGAAATAGAAATGAAAGTAGCGTTCATGCGTACGTACGGCTTACCATCTCCATGAACGGTGCATTTCATTTCTTACCTCTAAATGATTATGTAATGTTATAATGCATGGATTTACTGGATATATATGACATATATGATATCTACATCATGAATACAATTCTGTATATAATAAACATTTGGCCACACGAACAACATGTAATTGTAAGAAGTCCACTTTCGACTTAAGAACCAAATATCGGCAAAACAAATATTATTACCTTAAATGATTACATAATGTTTATGACATGGTAATAAGTGATATAAAAGGAATAATTAACTTGAAAAAGGTTCTTAAGGAAGTAGAAATTAACTCAAGTTTATTATTCAGGAGATTAAAGAACGATCGAGTCAAGTCGGACCCGAGGTAAGGGATCCTACTCCTCTCTTTCTTTTTAAGTACACACTTTTATGTCATTCCTTTTAATGCTCATCTTTCTTGTTATTGGGATGATCTTTTATACTAAACTTACTGTAATTTTTATGTTCATGTGATTAGAGACCCTATTCTCTCTCATCAATCCATTTTGGAAGTTTTGAGTGGCACCGTTAGGCTGCCAAACTTTCGTAAGAGATCTAACCTTTCTCTTTCCTTTTAAGTACTCTCCTTTATGTCACTTCTTTTAAGCTCCTCTTTGTAATGTTGGGGGATGTTCTTTTATATTCCTATTTCTGTACATTTTATTGTAATGTGATGAGATACCCTATTTGATCTCATCAATCCATATTCGAAAGTTTTATGTGGCGCCGTTAGGCTGCCGAGTTTTCATAAGGGATTTTTCATCTCACTTTTATTCTCATGAGATTTATGCTACATTTGCCACAAATTTCATTGAGTAGTGTATGTACTGCCCATTATTCTACTATTTGTGTAATATATTTTGTTTATGAGTATTTACATCAATGATCTATTGTCATTCTTTTATGGGGTGTATGTTTTGAAAAATACCCAAGTCGGTAAGGGAACCTTTCACCCTCCTCTTTTTTAAAAGACTTCTTTTGTTGGGTCTTTTAATTTACATATTGTTATGTTGGGATATGTTCTCATATATCCTTATTGATGTAAATTTTATATCCAAGTGATGAGATACACTTTTTATCTCTCATCAACTCATTTTGATGTGATGTCGTTAGGCTGTCAAGGGAACTTTTTAACCCAATTTCGATTTCTTTGGGTTCAACATGTAGTCATTGAATATGTCATCCATTGAATATGTGTGAATGACCTTTTATTGTTTTACACTTAATATCCACTTATATTGGGTGTACTTATATTTGTCACACATATTTTTGAGATTGATTTTCCCTTAATTTAAGGATACCTTCTCTATAAGGGATTTCATCACATTTGACATTTCTATTGAGGGTTCATTGTTGTTATGCACCAATTCACTCTTATATGGTGTATATACTGTCCTTTGGAGTATTATATAATGAATCCATTTATTCTCATGATATTATAAAGTTCTGACTAAATGTTATTCCTCAATTATTGTATTCAAGTGTCTCTAATTTTGGTAAAACCCCTTTAACCAAAATATCATTTTAAATGTTTTAATTATTTGTTCTTATTAATATCCATGTTTTCAAAATGGTTTTAAGGATTTATTTATATGGATATTAATGGTTTAAAATTTTAAGCTTCAAGGTGGTATGGGACACTTTTATTCAAAATTCTCTTTATTAAATGTTTTAAATGGTTTTGGAAATGGTTTCTTTTTTGAATGGATTCATTATTTCAATGTACTAAAATGTTATTTTGTGATTGAAATGTGGAAATGTTATGTTTCCTTTATGCATGTTTTATGTGATACATTTATGTTATGGTTCTTGGGCATTGTTACGAAAACGGGTGGTTCCGTGATAAACTAAGGGTGGGTGAGCCCGATATAGCTCTCCAATGCATTGGGTAACGTGAAGGAGTGAAACGTTAAGGTTTCTCTGAAGAGATTTAGGGAATATACTGTGATGGGTATTCCAACCGTAACCAAGAGGGTTAATCCCTACGTAAGAATGTTATGAATGCCTCAAGTTACCTTTATGTCTTATGTTATCTATGATTTATTCATGATTTGATATGCCTATGTTTTATGGGTAAAGTGTGATTTCATTCTAATGTATATATGAACTCATATTTCCTTTACATATTTTTATAACTCTTACTGAGCTTTTTATGCTCATCCCAAGTTTTTGAAATGTTTTTCAAAGGTCAAGGGAAAGGTACATGATGTGATGATAGTGTCAAGGATGTGTCAAGAAAGAATCCGTGTTATATTTTAAATATGTTCCCGTTGATGGGAAGAATGAATACTGTCTTTTATGTAACCAATTTGTTTAAATGTGGAATGTAATGCAAGTTTCATGATCTAATTCTCTAAAAGTCTAAACCTGAAAAGATCCTCAATGTGTAATCTTGTAATAACTCAAGATTAAGTAAGGTTTAAGGTTGGGGCCTTATAGTTGGTATCAAAGGTCGGTTTAGATAACTTTAGAGGTTAGGGTATTCTTTAAGCATAAGTGACATTACCATAATGGTTAGGATTCCAGAAAGAGTCCTAGTTTTAGATAAAGTAAATGAGTAAGTGTATCTTAGTGTTTAACTTCCTCATTAGTACATGATGGTTTTGTTGATATACTCACACTGACATTTCTGTTTTTAGTGAATGGATGGATCTAGCAGGAACCAAAGAGGCAACAGGTTTGAAGGAAACTGTTGTGGTTCTCTGATTAAGAGACTAGATAAAATGGAGGATTCAATGGGGAAACTCATGGTTGTTCTAAACCAAATATCAAGGAGTCATGATAAACCACTTGAACCTTGGTATTTTCTATAATGCATCATGTACGAGATGACCAATCGATGTGGAAGTTCAGGTAATAATTCAAAAGGGAACCATTAGGGTTTATATGATCCTTACTTTTTAGGTAATTATGGGTTACTCTATGATATGGTGGAAAATGAAAGGAATGAGATAAACTTGAGGATAACAGATGTTATGATTATTTTTGATGATTTTATCTCATTTTGGGGAATGTTTTAAGAATTATATAGTTTTGGAAAAAGGACAACACGCAGACCGTGTGACATCCCGTCGTGTCGGACAAAGCTGCGGGAATCGAACCCACAACCAAAGTGCGACTGGTATTTATCGCATACCACTGGACTACGTGAAGTCCCTGGTTAGTTTGACTGATTCATTCTAGTTATATGATTTTATGAATTAAGAGTAAGTTGATTTTTGGTTATTTATGAAAATGATTAACCTTTCATGGAGGATATGTGATTAGGATAATTACTTTTCAATACGAGACTTTAGGAGCAACTGATGTTATTTGGAGATAAATGTTACGATTTAACTTGGAAGACTATGTGACTAAATCCATAAAATATTTGGGTTTCAATCTTAGATTGGTTTACTTTGAAGAATTTTATGGACAAATTGTTTATCTAATGGTCCTCGTTGAACTTTGGGTTTTGTTGGACAAATTTTGGAGGTTAAGAATAGTTTTTCTTTTTATAAAGGGTTATCCTTTTCTGGATTATCTGACCTTGTACTAACCTTTTTGGTTTTAGTTTTGGTTAAGGTTTTAAGACATGGGAATTGTATAGTTATCTTTTTTGGATTAGGTGATTCTCTAGAAGTTGATTATAGTACTCTTAATGCGAACAAGTCTCCCTAAATACTCGTCTTTTGGAAAAAAATATGAGTTTGATTAAGGAATCTAGTAAAAGTTGAAAGTCAACATGATAAGTGATTATGTTTCCTTATGAATAAATTTCTCAATAAAAAGTAGCTTAAAACAAAAACGTTGTCTATTAACTTTTCCTACTGGAGAATCGAATACCGTTTAACCCATCACAAGTTTGTGATTTTCTCGTGGTTAACTTTCTCCTAAACATGTTTTCTATCACTCTCCATCAGAACATGACCCTTTTATTTTTCTTCCATGTCCATGTTTTCCTACACGAAATCCTATTATGAGTTAACTCGGGTGACCTTTGTACTTATCTTTCTTTATTTTAAAGTGATTGTTTTACCGACTCTTGTTCCGATGTGGGACTTTCAAGGATGTTTCCAAGCCCAATTTTAAAATTGCGAGGGCGCAATTCCCAAAAGGGGGGAAGGATGTAACACCCTAGGTAAATAAATAATATGACATCTTTATATATACCCATATTTGTGAATCAAACATTAATATTACTTTAAAGGGGATGCTATGCTCGATGGCGTACGCAATACGCAACAACGAGTTTCTTGGGAATCTTACGTTGCACTCTAATAATAAAATAATATTATTTTAAATGGTAGTTAACATGTAGCCATTTTAATGGTAGGAATGGATAGAAATAACTAAAATATGATTATATATGTTTTTAAATGTTTTTAAATTTATCCAATAAAGGATAGAGGCTTAAAATACAGAAAGAATTCAATTTTAGGCGCATATGCCCTAGTTTTCACTAAAGGTTCACTTATCACCTTTTGATGTTGAAACATCATTAAATATAGTTTTGTTTACTCTTAAACATTCATTTGGACCAAATAAAACTCTTATTAAGAATCGGGACATCAAAATTTACTTTCTGTAATTTTTTGGTATCTTTCCGATAAAGTTCATTTTTTTAATGAATAGTGTTAAATGTTGTATTTTAATTCAAAACCACTTTTTAATATAATTTATTTATATGATTAGATTATCATTCGAATTGGTTTTAAAGTGAAATTTTAAAATATTTTTACCATTAAATCCAATAGTGGTCGTTGGAATTAATTTCACTTTGAAATCGGACTTAAACTAGTGCCAATCTTTTGATACCTATTGTTTCATAAAAACACGCTATTTGTCATGACAGTGGGAATTAATTATTAAATTAATTAATGTGACTTATATGTTTTGAATTTTTTAAAACAGACTTCATTTTTGAATTCGGAATATCAAATATAGCTTAGGGTGAAGTTTTGGAAATTTTCTGAAAAACTCCAATTTTTGATGAATAGTGAAACCACTAAGTGGTACTTATAAAAACTGATTTTCCGTTTAAATTAAATTTTGCCATCATTGTGTTTTGAATTTAAAAAATCCGACATACATGGTTGTCATTAAGAAGTAAAATGTGGTTCAATGAGATTAAAACAATTTTTTGGTGAATAGTAACTTATTAAGTTTTTAATCGCGATTAGTGGTAATTAGTGTAGTTTAAGGTAAAAATAATGCTTTAATAAAATAAGATGAGCTTGAAACATGTACTACCCTAATTGGTTGTGTCATGGATGACCAAGAAAAGCCATGGGTAAACTTGGGGACCCCATGGATCCACATTGGTTGGGAAATGACATAAATAGCTTTTTATTTAATGTAAAAGTAAAAATGACACAAACATCATATGTTTTACGAAAACAATTTTTACATTGGGTTATAAAGATCATATTTTTTATTATAAATATTAATTAGAAAGATAAAAAGATTTCCTACATCATAGTATTTTTTTTATAATTTTTAGACACTAAATAAATTAAATTATTTATGACATCATGATGATGCAGCAATGGCCTCATTATTTAACGATTTAAATAAAATGGAAAGATAATGTAAAATATATAAACTAAACATGTCCAAAACTTATTGGATGGGTGGATTTAGAACCCTTAACACCTTATCCACTAATTATATCAATGTGGGACATTTTGAAACCGAAACACATTTTCAAATAAAGTAATATTTCTTACTTTCCAAAAGTGCCCCTCCTCTCCTCTTATAAAAGGCCCCCACCTATACCTCTTTTACCACACTCCTCAAGCCTTTGGCTCGGCCAACCCCTGCCCATTTACTCTCTCCACATCCCTCTCCTCATCCTATAGGATTCCCTTTGGGCAGAATCCTTTCAAAGGAAGCCTTTAGGCTCAAATCAAAAGGAGTTACACTTTTAAAGGTAATTCATTCTCTCATGTTCATTTGTTTTATTTTGCTTCTCCAACCCCCTAAACTCTTTTTATTTACGTCTTTTGTAACAACAAAAGTATATTCATTATACTAGGATGTTTTTATAATATTTATTTGAGCTACACTCTCACACAACTACATCAAATGGTTAAAGAACATACAGTTTCTGTGGATGGTGAAATTTTGCCTCCCGAAACGATGATTGTTCAATACTCATTTAACACCTTAAAAGGTGGCCATTATGATTTCACTATTTTTATATATGATATATAATATGTTTATGTTTTCTTTAAGCTTTTTTTTTCATTTTGGGCATACCTTTATGGTTTCCATTATGGGTAAACACGATATCTTCATTTTAGGAAGTGCGGACTACCGCCCTCTCAAAGTGATTTGATTCGTTAAATACCATATGTGGGATGTATAAAGGATGGAACTATGATATTATATATGATATTATACTGGAATTATAATATACCTTTATATCATTATTATTCTATTCTATAAAATACGAAATAGAAATGAAAGTAGCGTTCATGCATACGTACGGCTTACCGTCTCCATGAACGGTGCATTTCATTTCTTACCTCTAAATGATTATGTAATGTTATAAATGCATGCATGTACTGGATATATATGAAATATATGATAACTACATCATGAATACAATTCTGGATATAATAAACATTTGGCCACACGAACAACATGTAATTGTAAGAAGTCCACTTTCGACTTAAGAACCAAATATCGGCAAAACAAATATTATTAACTTAAATGATTAAATAATGTTTATGACATGGTAATAAGTGATATAAAAGGAATAATTAACTTGAAAAAGGTTATTAAGGAAGTCGAAATTAACTCAAGTTTATTATTCAGGAGATTAATGAACGATCGAGTCAAGTCGGACCCGAGGTAAGGGATCCTACTCCTCTCTTTCTTTTTAAGTACACACTTTTATGTAATTCCTTTTAAAGCTCATATTTCTTGTTATTGGGATGATCTTTTATACTACGCTTACTGTAATTTTTATGTTCATGTGATGAGAGAACCTATTCTCTCTCATCAATCCATTTTGGATGTTTTGAGTGGCGCCGTTAGGCTGCCGAGCTTTCGTAAGAGATCTAACCTCTCTCTTTCCTTTTAAGTACTCTCCTTTATGTCACTTCTTTTAAGCTTCTCTTTGTAATGTTGGGGGATGTTCTTTTATATTCCTCTTTCTGTAAATTTTATTGTAATGTGATGAGATACCCTATTTGATCTCATCAATCCATATTCGGAAGTTTTATGTGGCACCGTTAGGCTGCCGAGTTTTCGAATGGGATTTTTCATCTCACTTTTATTCCTGTGAGATTTATGCTACATTTTCCACAAATTTCATTGAGTGGTGTATGTACTGCCCATTATTCTACTCTTTGTGTAATATACTTTCGTTTATGAGTATTTACATCAATGATCTATTGTCCTTCTTTCATGGGGTGTATGTTTTGAAAAATACCCAAGTCGGTAAGGGAACCTTTCACCCTCCTCTTTTTTAAAAGACTTCTTTTGTTGGGTCTTTTAATTTACATATTTTTATGTTGGGATATGTTCTCATATATCCTTATTGATGTAAATTTTATATCCAAGTGATGAGATACACTTTTCATCTCTCATCAACTCATTTTGATGTGATGCTGTTAGGCTTTGAAGGGAACTTTTTAACCCAATTTCGATTTCTTTGGGTTCAACATGTAGTCATTGAATATGTCATCCATTGAATATGTGTGAATGAACTTTTATTGTTTTACACTTAATAACCAATTATATTGGGTGTACTTATATTTGTCACACATATTTTTGAGATTGATTTTCCTTAATTTAAGGATACCTTCTCTATAAGGGATTTCATCACATTTGACATTTCTATTGAGGGTTTATTGTTGTTATGCACCAATTCACTCTTATATTTTGTATATACCGTCCTTTGGAGTATTATATCATGAATCCATTTATTCTCATGATATTATAAAGTTCTGACTAAATGTTATTCCTCAATTATTGTATTCAAGTGTCTCCAATTTTGGTAAAACCCCTTTAACCAAAATATCATTTTAAATGTTTTAATTATTTGTTCTTATTAATATCCATGTTTTCAAAATGGTTTTAAGGATTTATTTATATGGATATTAATGGTTTAAAATTTTAAGCTTCAAGGTGGTATGGGACACTTTTATTCAAAAATCTCTTTATTAAATGTTTTAAATGGTTTTGGAAATGGTTCCTTTTTTGAATGGATTCATTATTTCAATGTACTAAAATGTTATATTGTGATTGAAATGTGGAAATGTTATGTTTCCTTTATGCATGTTTTATGTAATACATTTATGTTATGGTTCTTGGGCATTGTTACGAAAACGGGTGGTTCCGTGATAAACTAAGGGCGGGTGAGCCCGATATAGCTCTCCAATGCATTGGGTAACGCGAAGGAGTGAAACGTTAAGGTTTCTCTGAAGAGATTTAGGGAATATACTGTGATGGGTATTCCAACCGTAACCAAGAGGGTTACTCCCTACGTAAGAATGTTATGAATGCCTCAAGTTACCTTTATGTCTTAGTTTTTCTATGATTTATTCATGATTTGATATGCCTATGTTTTATGGGTAAAGTGTGATTTCATTCTAATGTATATATGAACTCATGTTTCCTTTCCATATTTTTATAACTCTTACTGAGCTTTTTATGCTCATCCCAAGTTTTTGAAATGTTTTTCACAGGTCAAGGGGAAGGTACATGATGTGATGATAGTGTCAAGGATGTGTCAAGAAAGAATCCGTGTTATATTTTAAATATGTTCCCGTTGATGGGAAGAATGAATACTGTCTTTTATGTAACCACTTTGTTTAAATGTGGAATGTAATGCAAGTTTCATGATCTAATTCTCTAAAACTCTAAACCTGAAAATATCCTCAATGTGTAATCTTGTAATAACTCAAGATTAAGTAAGGTTTAAAGTTGGGGCCTTATACCACCTACCGCAACAAAAAGGCGAAACCATGCAATGGACGAAGAATGCTCAAGAACACTGGGTCAAATCTCTAAAAATACTCCTTATATATCTTCTCCTAACACAACCAAGACCAAAAATCATCATGATTGGCATCCACACACTTAGATCTACCCATAACGGGCGTAGATCTATGAAACCGAGAGAAGAGGAGAAGTAGATATAAGTAGCTCTGAGAAAACAAACAATAATGGTCGCATAACACAAGAATCTGACTTCGAATCGCCAAGAGAAGCCTTAGGATCGCCTTCGGAACGATGGGAGAACCCTCTTTGACCTCAGGAGAACCAAAATACCGAGTTAGGGCCACTTAGGAGCTTTAATGAGGCAATTAAAGGGAAACTGAGTTATATCTACAGTTTAAGGATCTAATTTTAAGTGACCGCACAGTTAGTCCGCATGGTTTGGCAAACCGTGCGCTAACCGTGTGTAAGCTACTACCTTGGCCACCCTTCTCGCACGGTTTGGCCACAGGGTTAGACAAACCGTGCACCGACCATGCGAAAGCCACTGCCTCCAAGACCCACTGCGCACGGTTTGGCTGCACGGTTTAGACAAACCGTGCACCTCCAATGCAACTTCCCCTTTTCCATAAAACATCCTTCCAAGTTCTCCCGAATCTCCCATTCAACACCCTTAACCTTAAAAACAGTAAAATCATCAAGTAAGGGTTACATACTAGAAACCAGGGGTACTACATACATCCCTAGTCAAACTGATTAAAAACCATCTATAAAAATAGTAAATATGGTATCTTAAAGAGCACTGTCGTGGGCGCCCTCAAATGATTAGTGTAATTTGGGGTACTTAGGTGCAGCAGAGTGGCTGACCAAGGTCGTCTCTCAAAGGAGGAAGTGAATTTAAACAATTATTAGAGGTATTATAAAAGTAAAATAAAAGATAATAAAAACACTACTTGAAAGGATGGGTGTGGTTGTTTATAGTTTATGAATCTAGAAGAAGTTTGCTGGAAGAAGATTGTATAATTTTTTTTTGTTTTTAGTTTTGAAATGAATTTCAATTTAAATGACACAACAAGAAGATGTTTTTTTAGAAATCTATTTAAAAAGCGTAATCAATCTAACTCTACCTCTTCACTTTATTATTAATCATTATCATTTAAATTAACATTCACTTAATTATGATCCCTTAATTTGTTAAATCCCGAACCCTACGAGAATTAACTTTACCACAAAGATGATGTGAATTTAAACCTAGGCTAACATTGGAACGTGCAATTGCAGCACCCTGCTTTGATTGATGTTCTAAGATTAGCTTATGATCAGTGGTAAATTAAGGCACATATCCATTCTGGAAATGAGGATGAATTGTGTTTAGGGATTATATTTGAACTCTACAAATTTATCCCATGTGGTCTTGTATTACCGATTAAGATCGCGCTCTCACAATTTACACAAAATCCCGACCTCGCGTGTTTTTGTGTTAATTGTTCAATTGCTTGCTTAGTTTCTTACAATTTAAAAACACAATTCATGGATCATATTAATTGAATTACAGTAGCTCATTGATTCAAAATAATTAAATGAAGAGGGTAGAAGATAGATCGATTACTAAAAGACTACTCTTCCATGGGTGGCGTAATCATCGTAGAAGCGTTTTGCATGTGCAAAGGTTTAAAATGGGTATAACCCAATAACGCTTCTACTCAAGAATTCCGGCCCAATTAGGAAGATTAAGAGAAGAAGAAATTTAAACAAAACAGAAGAAAAGAGAAGAAATATAAGAAGAGCAATGAAGTTTATTACACAAATGAAAACATTACAAAATGAAGAAGAGAAGGAGGCTTCGATGAGGGGATCCTTGCTTCAAGAGCTACCCCTCTTACAATGGTTGGAGAATTTGGGTGAAACAAATTCTCCCCTGCCTCCAATATCCCAATGCACGTCCCAACCCCTCCAAATGAGAAAAACCCCAATTTATATAGGGGAGGGGAGGAGAGGTTACAAGTGGTTTCAAGTGTGAATGTGGAAATTCGGCCAAATATTTTATTCCAAATCGAACCGCCCATTTTACCACCAAAACGCGTGAATTGGCCGGCCTTCCAGAAGGATGATTTGTGCCACATCATGTCCCCGAGCTTTCATCAAAATTTGATCTCAATCCAAGCCCGTATGTAGAATATATGGCCCAAATACAGAACCTTCTCCATTCTGGCGAGCCCAGACCAACGTTGACTTCATGGCCTAATTTCAACAAACAAATGAACTCTTTATCTTTAGTGTCCTGAATAAAAGTTGTTTATAATTAAGTCAGGAACACTGTTACAAAATTTCAAATTCAAATAATAAATATAAAAATATTTAGCTTCGAAATACTACAGTGCACTATTAAGGGTAAAACTGGAATTTTCACCAAATTTTCAAATGAATGATCAAATCCCAAATATTTTATAAATAAACATGTTTAACACAATGTGAGGAAATTATATCATTTATTATCAATAAAATATTCAATAAAATAGTGTTTTATCAACTCCCCCACACTTACCCTTTTGCACACCTGGGCAAAACCTCATATCAAGTAAACATTAATATCAAATCAAAACCAATTTTAAAACACATATCCTTAAGATCAATCAATTCCACACCAAGAATAAAAAAGATATCATGCCTCATAAAAAACCTTATTTCAAGTTCTCCATTTATATCATTCAATATATTTCCACTTCATTTATCCACCCATGCACAAAACACTTACCTTGCTTGAATTTTCTCTCATCACTCAAATATCAATTTTTTTTGCAATGTCTTTCTCATCCAAACTCATACAAGGGTCACCATAGGCTTGATAGATTCCTACATCGCTACCCGATGTGAGTCAAGGAAATATGTTTATCATGAGGACTTTTCAGGGTTGTTCTGTGGCTTTCGGTTGGTAGGATTAAGATGTGAAAAACTCTGAGGCTAAATGAGGAGGGCTTGACTCTTTTGAAGCAAAATTGCATTAATCTAATTTTCACTTAAATATGGTCTTATCTTCAATCCCCATAGTATCAATTCAGCTCCATCATCATGAAAAGTCATGAAAGGTTTACACCATTCATCATTTCAGCATAAAAAATGTCAATCTTCTCAAACATGATTTTCTTGAAAGCTCCAGATGGGCACAACTTTCCACCTCAATTAGAAGCTCCAGAAAAGGCACAGCTTCACTTGTCATGAAAGCTCCAGAAAAGGCACAGCTTTCAATATAATGACTTTATTTAGCAGCAAACACATCTCTTCAGAATTTAATTTTCCACCCAAAGTATCACAGAATGTGGTGGCAAAATCCAAGACAACTTCCCCCACACTTAAGCTCAACTAGATTATGCAATTTCACTTCAAGAGTTGGTTGGATAGGGAAAATTGGCTTGTAATGTGGCTTAACCTAACAGGTTGTGCATGTCTTCTAAGGGCTACAATGATTAAATATTCAAGGTAGGCCATTATAAAAAAAAGATTCTTTGAAATAGGGGCTTTAATACCAAACAAATGCCTCAATCATTTAAACATATGTACCTCAAACCCTCAAGTTTTGACAGGAATAGATCAAATTCTGGTTAAATCAAGTATGGTTTGGTTCTCTCAAGAAATGAGGTGAATGTAAAGAATATGAAAATAATGGTTCAGAAGCCTCACAGGAAAGTGATTTCAAATTTAAAGACAGCGAGATGTGGCATGGGATTCAAAATTCGGTGTACTTTCCATGAAATTACTAAATATTTGAACTTGAAACAAAGTCATTTCAGCATTCATTTAAGCTTAGTTTCAAGGGGTAAATTGTTTCACTTATTGATATGGATTTAAAAATGGTGATGAGAATCATTTCAGCTCAAAAGTTTCAAAAACACACAGAAAATTGTAAAATAAACACACAAATTTTGAAAAACACGCAATTTTTTTTTTGGTTTTTTTTAACAGGAAAACAATTGAAATTACTAAACTAAAAGGTTCCCTCCCCCACACTTAAAATATTGCATTGTCCTCAATGTGAACCCATGAGATGATATATGCACATGAAATGCAGAATTTTTAAATAGGACAAATAATATAAAAATGAAAGGGTTAGGAACAGCCTGATGTGATCAAGTGATGATGGGGTCATGCAGTGTGATAAAATCCACTGCATCAGTAGGATGTCCCTCTATGTATCTCTTCAAACGTTGCCCATTGACTGTAAAGCTCCTTCCAGTGTCCTCTTGTGTGATCTCCACTGCACCATAAGGAAAAACATTAGACACAATATAAGGACCTAACCATCTGGAACGCAACTTACCAGGCATCAACTTCAGTCGTGAACTATAGAGAAGGACTTTCTCTCCAACATGAAACTCCCTTTTTTGGATCATTTTGTCATGAGATGCTTTTGATCTTTCCTTGTAGAGCCTTGAGTTCTCATATGATGACATGCGAATCTCCTCAAGCTCTTGAATTTGCAACTTCCTTTGAATTCCAGCTTGGGCCAAATCCATGTTACATTTCTTTATAGCCCAATATGCCCGATGCTCGATTTCCACGGGGAGATGACATGCTTTCCCAAAAACAATCCGAAATGGGGACATACCAATGTGGGTCTTGTATGCTGTCCTATAAGCCCACAATGCATCATCCAAGTGCTTGCTCCAATCCTTCCTATTTGGCTGCACGGTTTTCTCCAAGATTTGTTTCAACTCACGATTTGAAACCTCAGCCTGGCCATTTGTTTGGGGGTGGTATGGTGTTGATGTTTTGTGTGTCACCCCATACTTTCGAAGGAGGGAAGCAAAATTCCTATTGAAAAAGTGTGTCCCTTGGTCACTGATGATGGCCTTTGGTACTCCAAACCTGCAAAAAAAATTTGCTTTGACAAAGTCCACAACAACATGAGAATCGTCCGTCCTGGTGGCCTTGGCCTCCACCCATTTACTCACATAATCAACAACAACCAAAATATACAAAAATCCAAATGAACTAGGAAAAGGACCCATAAAGTCGATGCCCCATACATCAAAAATCTCACAAAATAGTATGGGTTGTTGGGGCATCTCATGTCTCCTAGAAATGTTCCCAGTGTGTTGGCAACGAGAGCATGACTTACAAAACACATGGGCATCATGGAATAATCCAGGCCAATATAATCCAGAGTCCAAAACTTTCCTAGCTGTCCGTTGGGGTCCAAAGTGTCCACCACATGCAAGTGTATGACAGAAATGCAAAACAGACTCAAACTCATGATCGGGAACACACCTCCTAATGACTTGGTCACTACACATGCGCCAGAGGTAAGGATCATCCCACACATAAAACCTGGACTCACTTTTTAATTTTTGGACTTGATGTTTCATTAAATTTGCAGGGATTTCAGAAGCAGCAATGTAATTAACTAAATCAGCATACCAAGGATGCTTACCTGAGATGGTATAGAGATGCTCATCGGGGAAAGTGTCCCGAAGTGGTACCTGGTCCAAGGTGTCACCCTCTAGTGTGTGAGTAAGCCTACTCATGTGGTCTGCCACCAAATTCTCTGACCCCTTCTTGTCCTTTATCTCAAGGTCAAACTCTTGAAGAAGGAGCATCCAACGGATAAGTCGTGGCTTTGCATCTGGCTTCTTTAGGAGGTACCTCAAAGCTGCATGGTCAGAAAAAACAACTACTTTAGAGCCCAATAAATATGAACGGAATTTATCTAAAGCAAATATGACAGCAAGAAACTCCTTTTCTGTGGTAGTGTAGTTTGATTGGGCTGAATCTAGCGTCCTCGATGCATAGGCGATCACATGTGAACGTCCCTCCACCCTCTGAGATAAGACAGCTCCAACCGCAAAGTTGGAGGCGTCACACATAAGCTCAAATGGAAGGTCCCACCGTGGGGGATGCATGATTGGTGGAGTGGTCAGACACTTCTTCATCTCATCAAATGATACCCTGCATGAATCATCAAAATTGAAGTCAATATCTTTTTGAAGCAATCGAGATAAGGGTAGAGCGATCTTACTAAAATCTCTGATGAAGCGTCGATAAAATCCAGCATGCCCAAGGAATGATCGAACATCACGCACACATGTAGGATATGGGAGGGATGAAATAATGTCTACCTTAGATTTATCAACTTCAATTCCATGTTGTGAGACTATATGACCTAAGACAATTCCCTTTTCGACCATGAAATGACATTTTTCAAAATTTAAGACCAGATTCTTCTCAATACAACGATGCAACACATCACCCAAACTAGAGAGACATTCATCAAATGAGGACCCATAAACTGTAAAATCATCCATAAATACCTCCATGCAGGTCTCAATGAAATCTGAGAAAATACTCACCATGCATCTCTGGAAGGTACCTGGGGCGTTGCAAAGTCCAAATGGCATCCTCCGGTAAGCAAAGGTACCGAATGGGCAGGTGAATGTTGTCTTCTCCTGGTCCTCTGCTGCAATGGGAACCTGAAAATAGCCAGAAAATCCATCCAAGAAACAATAGTGTGTCTTCCCAGCTAGTCTCTCAAGCATCTGGTCAATGAATGGAAGTGGGAAATGGTCCTTACGAGTGGATTGATTTAGTTTCCTATAATCGATACACACTCGCCAACTGTTTTGTACTCTCACAGGAACTAACTCATCATTTTCATTTTTTATAACAGTGAAACCAGTTTTCTTTGGTACAACCTGAATAGGGCTAACCCATTGTGAGTCAGAAATAGGGTAAATGATACCCGCCTCAAGTAATTTTTCAACTTCTTTCTTAACAACTTCTAGGAGGGTGGGATTAAGTCTCCTTTGTGGCTGTCTCACCGGTTTAGCCCCATCTTCCAAGAGAATCCTATGCATGCAAATGGAGGGGATAATACCTGATATGTCTGCCAATGTCCAACCAATTGCCCTAATGTTATCTCTCAAAAGATTCAAAAGTTTTTCTTCATGTTCAAAAGAGAGATTGTTAGCAATTATGACAGGTAATCTATCACCACTGAGCAAGTATGCATATTTGAGATTTGGGGGCAATGGCTTGAGTTCCAATGTAGGTGGGTGATGTATGGACGAAGAAATTGATGCAACAGACATATCTGCACAATGAACATCAGTATCAGAATAAAAATCATCACAATCAGAGAATAAAGCACCAAATCCATCAGCATACTCAATAGCCATGTCATAATCAGAGTTCACATGATCAAAATCAGAATATGATTCTATTTCAAAATCAAATCTTAGAGAGTCTTGTTCCTTAAAAATGGGTGTAGAAGTATTCTTAGACATCAAACTAGAACCAATACTCAT
This sequence comes from Viscum album, assembly GCA_963277665.1. NCBI lineage: Eukaryota > Viridiplantae > Streptophyta > Magnoliopsida > Santalales > Viscaceae > Viscum > Viscum album. Next base: position 2,013,177,202 of record OY728155.1, read on the forward strand.
AATCTCCCTAAGCATAGGACAATCAAATTCTATGGAGTTTTTATTTGGTGGATCAAAATGGGAGATAACAAAAGCAGAATGGTCCTCTGAGGGGTACTTCATGGAATCCATAACATTAAATATCACAACTTCATCCCCAAATTTCATGGAAAGTGTACCCTCATTGACATTTATGATAGTTTTTGCAGTTTTGAGGAAGGGTCTACCTACGATAATGGGGGCATGAGAACTTACCTGATCATCCTCCATGTTAAGAACATAGAAATCCACTTGAAAGATCATGTCTCTTACCCGGACAAGTACATCCTCAAGGACTCCCGCTGGATATGCCGTAGCTCTATTCGCCAATTGCACCACTACTCTTGTTGGCTTCAACTCACCAACCTGCAAGGAAGAGAATACAGAGTGAGGCATCACATTTATTGAAGCTCCTAAATCACAAAGAGCATCAGAGAAGTGCAACTCCCCTATGGTACATGGGATGGTGAATGTCCCGGGATCCTTGCACTTTGTTGGCATTGCTAGAGTTGGTGTAATGAGTGCCGACACATTCCTTCCAAGGTTGATCCTCTCATTCCCCTTGAGCCCTCTTCGATTGGTGCAGAGTTCTTTTAAGAATTTGGCATACCTTGGGATTTGCTTAATGGATTCAAGTAGAGGAATGTTGATCTCCACACGCTTAAATGTGTCCAAAACCTCCTTTTGCATTGCTTCTTCAGCCATCTTCTTGGTTTGAACAACCCTGTTTGGAAAAGGAAGGGGTTTAGGAGGAACATCATCAATCTTTTTCTTACCTTTATCTTTCTCCTTGGATTGCTCATCAGTTGGTATGGAATGCGGCTTCTCTGAAGTTGAGGTGAATCCCGGTGGAATGGTAGGTGTGGATGTATCATTCATTTGCTTCCCACTTCTCAATGTGATGGCACTAACATTCCCCTTTGGATTTGGAGTGGGTTGGGAAGGTAGATTTCCAGAATTCTTACTCACAAGTTCATGGAGGGCAGTGGCAATCTGACTCATTTGAGTCTTCAACTCTCTCAGCTCTGAACCTTGACTCTTCAGCTCATTCTGTTGATTAAGAACAATTTGCTTCAAAAGATCATCAGTATTAGAATCTACCTTTGGTGGATGATTCCCTTGTTGTTGACTTGTTGATGTTTGAGCTTCAAATCTCCTTTGGGGTTGTTGGAAACCCTGCTGGTAAGGCGGAGGCTGCTGGAAGTTTGGTTGAAAAGGGGGCCTTTGTTGTTGTCCAGAGCCATACCTCATGTCCGCTAGATCTTTCCACCCTTGGTTGTATGTAGGATCAAACTTCTTTTGGGGATATGGTTGTTGTTGTTGCTGCTGAAATGGTCTCCCAGGGAACACTGCTGCACAATCTTCTGTTTCTTGGAGTTGTAGGAAACAGTCAGTCGGGTGGCTTGTCTCAGTGCAAATACCACAAGGCCTTGAAGGAGGGGGTAGAGAAGTCTTTTGTGCCAATGCAATCTGCCTCACCATAGTTGTCAATTCTTCTAACTTAGTATCAATCAAATGACTTTCAAGAGAAGAAGGACTTACTTGATGTACTCCTCGAACATGTGGTGTACCTCTATCACCAAATTGTTTGGAGTTTTGGGCCATCTTGTCGATCAATGCTCGTGCAGCTACTGGTGTCTTGTCCACCACTGCTCCTCCAGCTGCAGCATCCACCATGCTCCTCTCCATGGGTGTGAGTCCTTCATAGAAGTACTGGATGAGTAATTGCTCACTGATTTGGTGATGCAGACAGCTTGCACACAACTTCTTGAATCTCTCCCAGTACTCATACATTGACTCCCCTTGGGCTTGCTTGATCCCCGAGATCTCCTTACGAATGGATGTGGTCCTTGATGCTGGAAAAAAATCTCTGCAAGAAAAGACGTTTCAAATCGTTCCAACAAGTTACATCTTCGGGTTGTAAATAATACATCCAATCTTTCGCAGCTCCATCAAGTGAGAATGGGAATGCTCTTAGTTTGATTTGATCTTCAGAGACATTTCTAGGTTTTAGGGTTGAGCAAACCACATTAAATTCTTTCAAATGTTTATTGGTATCCTCACCAGAGAAGCCATGAAACTTTGGAAGTAAGTGAATTAACCCAGATTTCAGTTCGAAGTCCGATTCGAGATTTGGGTATGCAATACAATTTGGTTGATAGTTAATATCAGGTGCAGCCAATTCTCGAATGGTTCTATTAAGTTCATTTCCATTGTTTCCAGCCATTGGTTCTTGTTTTATGGTTGAATTTGAATTTCTTCCAATTTCAATGTTCTGATATTGGAGTAATTCTCCAACTGGTTGAATGTTGAAACTTCCCGTAGACTGAGAATGTCTGATTCGTGCCCTAAGGCTACGTTCAATCTCAGGGTCAAGATCTAAGAGATCTTCGGGATTAGTTCGTGTCATCAATCAATGAAAGATGAAAATAAGGAATGTGGACCATAGTAAAATAAAAATTTGAAGTTTGAGTTGATGGTCCAAAAAGAAGTAGAAAGAGATAAAAGAAGAAGAAGAAAAAAAAATCAGATTGGGTAAAGACGGAAGAAAGAAGAGAGGAAGAGAATTAAAATGTAAAATAAAATAAATACCTCTAATTGGTTGAAATAATTACTTTCCTCCCCGGAAACGGTGCCAATTTGAAAGAGCGCTGTCGTGGGCGCCCTCAAATGATTAGTGTAATTTGGGGTACTTAGGTGCAGCAGAGTGGCTGACCAAGGTCGTCTCTCAAAGGAGGAAGTGAATTTAAACAATTATTAGAGGTATTATAGAAGTAAAATAAAAGATAATAAAAACACTACTTGAAAGGATGGGGGTGGTTGTATATAGTTTATGAATCTAGAAGAATTTTGCTGGAAGAAGATTGTATAATTTTTTTTTTGTTTTTAGTTTTGAAATGAATTTCAATTTAAATGACACAACAAGAAGATGTTTTTTTAGAAATCTATTTAAAAAGCGTAATCGATCTAACTCTACCTCTTCACTTTATTATTAATCATTATCATTTAAATTAACATTCACTTAATTATGATCCCTTAATTTGTTAAATCCCGAACCCTACGAGAATTAACTTTACCACAAAGATGATGTGAATTTAAACCTAGGCTAACTTTGGAACGTGCAATCGCAGCACCCTACTTTGATTGATGTTCTAAGATTAGCTTATGATCAGTGGTAAATTAAGGCACATATCCATTCTGGAAATGAGGATGAATTGTGTTTAGGGATTATATTTGAACTCTACAAATTTATCCCGTGTGGTCTTGTATTACCGATTAAGATCGCGCTCTCACAATTTACACAAAATCCCGACCTCGCGTGTTTTTGTGTTAATTGTTCAATTGCTTTCTTAGTTTCTTACAATTTAAAAACACAATTCATGGATCATATTAAGTGAATTACAGTATCTCATTGATTCAAAATAATTAAATGAAGAGGGTAGAAGATAGATCGATTACTAAAAGACTACTCTTCCATGGGTGGCGTAATCATCGTAGAAGCGTTTTGCATGTGCAAAGGTTTAAAATGGGTATAACCCAATAACGCTTCTACTCAAGAATTCCAGCCCAATTAGGAAGATTAAGAGAAGAAGAAATTTAAACAAAACAGAAGAAAAGAGAAGAAATATAAGAAGATCAATGAAGTTTATTACACAAATGAAAACATTACAAAATGAAGAAGAGAAGGAGGCTTCGATGAGGGGATCCTTGCTTCAAGAGCTACCCCTCTTACAATGGTTGGAGAATTTGGGTGAAACAAATTCTCCTCTACCTCCAATCTCCCAATGCACGTCCCAACCCCTCCAAATGAGAAAAACTCCAATTTATAGAGGGGAGGGGAGGAGAGGTTACAAGTGGTTTCAAGTGTGAATGTGGAAATTCGGCCAAATATTTTATGCCAAATTGCACCGCCAATTTGACCACCAACACGCGTGAATTTTCCGGCCTTCCAGAAGGATGATTTGTGCCACATCATGTCCCCGAGCTTTCATCAAAATTTGGGCTCAATACAAGCCCGTATGTAGAATATATGGCCCAAATACAGAACCTTCTCCATTCTGGCGAGCCCAGCCCAACTTTGACTTCATGGCCTAATTTAAACAACCAAATGAACTCTTTATCTTTAGTGTCCTGAATAAAAGTTGTAGATAATTAAGTTAGGAACACTGTTACAAAATTTCAAATTCAAATAATAAATATAAAAATATTTATCTTCGAAATACTACAGTGCACTATTAAGGGTAAAACTGGAATTTTCACCAAATTTTCAAATGAATGATCAAATCCCAAATATTTTATAAATAAACATGTTTAACACAATGTGAGGAAATTATATCATTTATTATCAATAAAATATTCAATAAAATAGTGTTTTATCAGTATCATTGGATTATATCCCCATTAATGATTATGTAACATCAATGTATGTGATCTTATATGTAATTTTTTTTTGAAATATCACATCAAAAATTTCTTGAAAAAAACAACCTTTATTTTAAAATTGATTATTAAAAAAACCAGAACATTCATAAAATATTGTCAAGGTCCTTTAATTTAAAAATATCCTTGAAAAAGTTTAATGTACTATTTCATGAAATCTAATGTTCAATACATATAAAAATTCCATTAAATTTTTAAAAGTTAAAAGAAAACATTCATTTCACACTTTGGTAAAAAGTAAATAATTACCTCATTTGTAAAAATACAACAAGATTCCATTTAAAAATTTTGTAAAATGTTAATAATGAATAAAAAATATATTTAATATATCCATTTGTTAATGTTAAAACTTTTTTATAAACAATTTTATAAAACAAATATATAGAATAAAATGGGTTTTCGAACTAAGAGATTAATAAAGATGATTTTTCATAAAAACATTCATTTAAACTCATGAGTACATAAAATAGAGAAAAATTAAGGGGAAAAATGTATTCATATGGAATATAAAAATGATAATTAATTTCATTAGTTTCTTGATATATTGATCATAATATTTCATCATCTAAATCATAAACATAAATAATCCTGATAAACACTAAGATTTCACCATAAAACCATTATCACTTTGGTAACATTGAATCGTAATCCCCATTAAAGACAAAAATTATATGAAATATAAAATATAATTAGAATAAATACATTAATTATATTACACATCAATGGGGTGGTATATACACCTCATAAAAGATGATAGGTATATAACATGACAGATGTCATAAGGAAGGAACATCATGAAAAAAAATCCATTATCTTTGGTCCAACATCCATTTTACAACTTCAAACCTCATTTATAGTAAATATAGGTTTATTATAAGTCTAATATTTAACTATAATCATATATCTCATTCAATTTATTATTTTATCATAGTATTTTATCACCTGTTTGTTAACAATTTTGTTTTAAAATCGCTATTTCATGTGGTGATTTCTCTATTTTTCTCTTAGGTTTTGGTTCATTATGTTTATTCCTTTTACGTTTTTCATAGTTCCATAATCTCTATAATTTAAATAATGATATTAATATAATATATATTTATTATATATTTATTTATATTATTCTATAAAATCTGTATATAAGATATGGATTAAACCATTCATGGATACAGTATGATGTACTTATGCAAGAACGTTGTTTCAATTTACTCAGTGGATGTAAACAAAGAAAATAAATTTTAAGTTTAGTTTACAAAAAAAATTATGTTTTATACTGGATTTATAAAAAAAAATCAAAATTATTAAAATACATATAAATATAAATTGATGAACATTTCTTATCTCTAAGTGGAGTCGGTGGTCTACATTTACGTAGGAGCGACATTATAGTTTTACCATAGGGTTAGAGAGTAAGAAGTTAAATGGAATATTATATTTTCATAATTATTTGATGTCATAAATATAAATTATATTAATTTAATTAAACCTCAATAAATTAAATATAATGAGTAAACAAAAACTGAATCACATCACTTCATGAGGAGATAGTCCTCCATACACATGAGGGATTCTATCATATCCCCCATAGAATGAAATGGAAAAAGGTATATTTGATATAATAATCCCATATGCATAATAATATCATTTATTTTATATAAATATTTAAAAAATCTCATTATATCCTTCCTTGAATGGTTGTGATGAAAAAAATTAAATCAGTTCGTGAGGTGGTAGTCCTCCATGCACAGGATCGACTGTTTCATTTCCCAATTGATAAGAGATGATATTTAAAATGTTAATTACCTTAACAAAATAAAAAATATTTATATTTAATATTTTTATATTATTATATTATCATTATTTAATATTATTACAAGTATTTTTAAGAATAAATAATATTAAAATGTATAGTTAAAAACATTTCGTATTCTTCAAGAAACTCATTTAAGTTTAACCTAAATCCTTCCAAGATTGTAATTATAATCAATAAAATTACTATTATATGTGGGTATGAATTTAAGGAATATATTTTGGTAGTTATTTTCTAATTTAATTTTATTTTTGAGTATGAATATTAGGGGGAGTTGGTGTCCTTTTATAAATGGATAAGAGGACTTGTTTGGAATTTTTGAAAGGAATCAATTATGCCTATGCTTTTATCATTGAAGTATCCTAAAAAATGTGTCATTATTAAACCATTTATGTTATTAGGTCGAAATATATCCAAACAATGGATTTTATAAAAGTTTGTAGTTCATTTTAACTAATACCATTTTTGTTTAATCCTCTATTAAATCAGTTTTTACCTTAACCATGATAATTTTTTTTTTCTATTGTCACTATTCATTAAAATCAAAAAATAATTTGGAATTTATTATAAAATATTAATTATGTTTATTATAAAAATGCACTTCATTTTTTTCAAATTCAATTCAAAAATTTTGGGCAACTGAATTTAAAATAAAACCCACCAACAGGAAGAAAAAGCAATTTTCCAAGAAAAAAGTTTCATATATATTGAATTATTCATTATTTAAATTTAACATAAAATTTATCAAAATTATTTAAATTAGTTAAATTGTAATAATATTTAACAAATTTTACGTTATAAAAAATTTAATATATATTTTAAATACATAAATAATTTAAATGAAAAGTAAATTTTAAATAAAAAAAAATATTTTTCATGATTCATGGGAACATTAATATTTAAAAATGTTATAAACAATTAAATCTACATTTTTCTAATGTGATGATTTTAAATTGATGTTAATTTTTTGAAATATATTTCCTAAAATTTATAAAATTTAATTTTATTATATGTGTTCAAAATATGATGAGACAACTCTTTATAAAAATAATTGTTTTAGAAAATATTTCTTCTTCTTTCAAAAGATTTTTAATTTAATTTCTAATAAATAAGTGACCATGTAATTAATTTGATACATATTTATAATATATAATTTTCATAATCTAGTTTGTTCTATTCATTGATTCTAATTTAACTTCTTGGTTATAATGATATACTATATTTTTATACATTTATACGTAGGGTTTCATGTTTCAAAAGCTATAAAAAATTGATTTATTTAAAAGGAAAAATATTATAATGTCTCGGGGTGTTACAAAATTCATTTTAGAATACTATAACTGAGATTTATTTTATTCTAATCATAACACTTAAATATTTATTCCCTCACCTCAGTTTTATTTTACATATTTGTGATAAAACTATAAACACTCTATTTATTTTCTGATTCATTATAAAGGCTATAAGTAAAATAATATTAAATAATTTTATTTGTAAATCCTTGTTTTATCCAATTTCAAAAATCATTTTATTGTTTTACCAATTTTTCACTTCCTCCAACTATCTGTGTAGTCCTTGTAAAAAGTATTGGGATTCCGAAAAAAAGGATTCTTTTAGTGAGAGTCACCAAAACTCATGGATAAGAGTGCTGGTGGAACAGACTAAGTGATTCATATTCTAAAAACCCAGTATAAACCTCTATTTCTAATATATTTTCATTTTAAATTTATTTGTGATGTGTTCTTATGTTATAAAAAGATCTAAAATATCCATATCTAAAAGTTGGTGGTTTTCTATGAGAATAAAATTTCATGAAATCAATTCACCCACCTCTTGAATCTTTTTATAGTTATTATCCAACAAAAATTTGTATTTTTTTTTTGTATTTTTAGTTTTTATCATTCATTATTTTATTTATTAAGATCATATTCAGGATGGATATTTTGATTTACAATAGGGAAGGTATGTCTATGGTAATATAACCATACATAAATGGTGAAAAATATGGTTTTTGGAATGAACATGTGAGAATCTATTTGAAGAGCTGTAGTTTGAAGGTTTATCTTTAAGCCATGTAGCCTTAGGTAATTTAAACAAAACAACATGAAATATGGGATGATGATATTGAAAAAAATTATGATCTGAACTCTATATCGATGAATCATATAATATATGGACTAGGTCTAAATAAGTCCAACTGAGTTTCAAAATGTCAAACAACTCATGAAATGTGAACTAAAATAACTATTTATTATGATGGAATAAACAACATGTGAGATGTTAAATATAACACTCCTAATATGAACATCATTAAATTCATAATTATTTATGGTGATAACATCACTTAGTTTAATGGAATACATTATAAAGTTATAAATAATGTTTTTTCATTAAGAAGGCCTATTTTTGAGCTAGATCAAACATTGAAAATTCATAGAATTCTAATGTCACGATGGAGTGAGATCTCTTCTATAATTAGGCAACCGAAAAAGGTCAATAATCATAATATAAAATATCATATTGTAAGTCTTATGTTGTATGATAATTAAAACTAATTATAAGTTAGAAAACATAAATTTTTAGTAATTTAAATTCCTCTTTAAAAGTTTAACTCGAAAGGATGACAAGAAAATAAAAAGCGATACAAATGGAAGATTCATTAGATGAGGACACCTCAAATAGTTTTTCTTTAGATAATGATTATTCTCACTTTTTTAGAAAATTCAAATTGATATATATAAAAAGAATAAGTTTTAATAAAAACTTAAATAAGCATAAGAAATATGTTATAAAATCTAAATAAGATAGATGATATCATTCCAAGAAGAAAAGACACATGAAAACTGATTTTCCATTCATAATAAGCAACATAAAGTCTAAAATATTGTATTCGAAAAATCATGAAATAGTAAGAATGGAAATAAGGACATGTAATACACATGGAGTACTTCATATGATTCTAGTGATGTCATAACGTCAGAATCAGAATCTAAAAATTCTTATTAGAAGTAAAATATGTATTTTGTGGAATATTTATATGAGGTACAATTTTATTATTCCTTTGATCATGATTTTGAATCTAAAAATAATTATTTAACTTATGATAAATTGAATGACTGTTGTACCATGTGGAAAAAATATTATTCTTTGAAAAATAAAAATGAAAGTCTCAGAAATTCTTATGATGATATTGTTAAGTAAAAATATTAATTTAGAAGAGTTAGATTTTAAAACAAGATTGAAAATTATGCTTCATGTTTTAATGACCATGGTAAGATAGAAATATAGAAAAATGAAATTCTATACATTAACTATTATGTATGTTTCATATAAAAAAATTATAATTAACTAAATAAAATTTCTAGTAAAAAAAATATTAGAAGAATATGTTTTTTATTAGAAACCAAGTTGAAAAAACATATATTTAGCCAAAATATTCTTTTCCTATATTTATAAAAATAACCTCTAAAATATTATATACATTCACTATGGAGATTTTTACCACTATGATAATAATTATAGTTTGAGAAATCCTCAATTGTTTTTGATTTTAATTATTCCATTCATTCAAAAAGAATTTAAAAACTAAGTAATAGATTTTTTCCAATGAAAAAAAAATTTGGGTTCCCAGATAATTAGTTACTAACATTGATGGACCCAGGAGAATATGTTTACAATTACAATTTCTTATTTGATTTTACTTTGTACGAAAAAGGTCCATCAAAATCTTTTGTCTCCCTCCAAATGTGCATCAGAAAACATGCAAGGGAATAAATAAAACCTGTATTCATAATATTTTCTCTGCAATGTGAAGGAATATAATACCTCCAAAACACGTAGATCACATAACATTCAAAAGGACACAAAATCACACGTCCTTCAAAAGGTCATGAAAACTGGCCAGGCACAACGCATAACCTACTTGAAATCACATTAATCCTATTTTACAAGCCTTCTTAATTATCGTGAAGGTGTCGTTATAAACATTGGTGATCAAAAAATGGATTCCAAGAGATCCCCTATTCACCATGTGACTTTTTAGTTATATGGAACACATGAATCATTCAAAATCCTTATAAAATAAAGGATTATAATATGTAAAAGAAGGAGACGTGTTGTAGTTTTTGATATTCATACAATGTGATCATACGGTTCACAAGACATCGTGAAGCCTTGGAGACATGTCCACCCTGTCCCATAAGATCCTACTGGTATTTAACCTTCATTATGTGATGGGATTCAAAAATTTCCATTTGATTATCCACTTCCCCAATGGCTCCACAAACAGTAGAGGGTATATCAATGATATTTTTTTTGCATCACCGCAAGACCCATTATTGGTCACATGATGCATCGTAGGCAAGGAGAGTGATATTATTTGAAAAAAATAACAAAAAAAATGATATCTCCTGACCATGAAAAATGAATAAGTAAATTAAATTGGGTATTGGTAGATGTTTCTTGCAGTGAAAGGATACACATGAATTCATGAAAAATGGGTCACATTCAATGGGAGATCCCAAATGGTCACAAGAGTCCCGCTCGAAAAGATTTGAAGAACTAAAAAATTCTCTTAGACATATCATCCTGATCTCATATTGGCTACATTTATTAGCCACCTTAGTCTCACAAATGACCTCATACAATTTGTCTTAGATCACCTGAAGCCCTCTCCCTAAGTAATCTAATCTCACAAATTCTTCTTGACATGTTGACCTAAACATGTGTATGTTTCATTATGTGATAACATGGTCAAGAAAAATACATTTTATTATATTGGGTCCAATAAAAATTACAAAGATATAACATTCATGTGGTCACATAATATCACTCAATTCCATGGATGACCCATAATAAGATCATGTGAATCACATGATTCCAAAACCCTCCATCGACTCTAGATCAAATCCATGAGATACATACTGCACAAGGTGATGTATAGCTGGGTTGGAGGGGATAATAAATAACCCCCCTCAGAAAAAAATCCTTAGATTGATCATACATATGATACTAGGATAGTAATTCTCATAGAGACTAGTCACAGGACATTAAAGGTCTTCCACTAGGTACACTCTAGGGAATTAATTACGGGGTCACACTACATGAATAGGAACTTCATGTGATCTCTCTATAGATCATGTGAAGGAATTTTGGAATGTTGATCAACTAATGTGAAGGAGGTCACACATATTGGCCAAGTCATGCAAAACCTAACATAATATAAAGATTGAAAAAACTCAAGAACATAATCAATAATGTTTGGAATAAAAGTTTAAAAAATATGGTAGACTTATATGAATATGGATTTTTTGATCATCATGTATTTTCCATGATCCACCCAAGTCATGTAATAACACTGAGACATGTCTCTCAATTCACATGACACTCCTAGACATCCCACTTAGATCATGTGATATCCTATAGATATGTCAATCATGTCACACGACACCTTTTGGGAATTCCACACAAGTCTCACAAATTATTTTGGGCTTTGCAAAAAAATCTTGCAATGACCTTCAGATATGTAACCCATGTTATGTAGCGGAATTGGTAAATGTTGGTTAGGTATCATAATTTCACCAAGCATTTTCCACAAGTTCTCATGATTTATTATAGAAAAGTGATCCTTTTTCATGTGTCTGCCTCCAGGCATGTCCAACTTGATCATGTGATGTCCCGTAGAGAAGTCATCGAGGTCATGAAAAACCCTCAAAACATTTCAGCCTTTATCATGCGATTTCATCCAAACAAGCCAGCTTTGATCATGAGACACCCTCCAGAAATATCCTCTTTGCATTATAAAGTCTTCTGAGCTAGTTAGTTAGATCATGTAACAACCTCCAAGATGTGTCATTTAGATATTTAGAATACCAATATGAACATCACCCATGCTAGGTGACCCCCTCTAGAAATTCCATCCTTGATCATGTGATGGTCTCCAAACATGCCACACAGATTATGTGACATAATTTGTACAAGTAAAAAATTATCATTATATTTTCCTTGGACATTTATTCTAGACAAGTAGGTCATGTTTAGGCATCCTCATACATGTCAGGAAGACAATCAGGCCAAGTCAAGCAAACATCCTAGGATATGATAACCTTGTCCTGTTGATATATAAGGATAACCCTAGTGTGTAATCCCAGATCAAACTAAAAAATGATAACTATGATTCATTCCATACCTTGGATATATATGATTCATTCCTAAGGCCTGTGATCAAATAGTATTCCACTTCAGTGAAGTCCCTCCATGTCTCCAACATTCTAACCATCGACATACAATCTCTCTAATTGGATTATCTTTCTTCCTCATCCATAGTGGATTGAACAACCAACTGATAAATAAGAAATACAATACCTCCCATAAATAGGATATGTAGGAATCATTACCAAGGTCTGAGATAAAATATGAATTTTCCTCAGTGTAATCCACTCCTTGTCTCTGACATTCCTACTATTGGGACTCAATCATTCCCATGGGATTATAATTGAACCTCATCCATCGAATAATTGAAGAGGAACCTAAAATATGAGAAATAAGAAACCTTCAATAACTAGGATATGCATGACACCGTCCTATGGATTGAGATCAAATGGGAATTTACCTTTTTACAATCCTCTCCATGTATCTGAGATTCAAACTGTTGGGTCCCAATCCTTTACATGGGCTTATCATTCTTCCTCATCCACTAACAGAATGAGGTGTCAACTAAACAATGATGTATCTAATTCCTTCCATAATCAGAATATAGAGTACACCTTCACAAGGTCTAACACACACACACACTCACACAAACAAACAAACAAACAAACAAACACAAACACACACATATATATATAACACACAGAAGGGACACCCCTAGTGAATAATTCCCACATCTGTATGTAGTGAGTTTGATTACTCAATACTATTTGTTTCTCACACCATGTATGGATCACACGGTCTTAGGTGATCTTAATGGTCACATCACTAGTAATCCCCATTCATGTTCATGAAATGATTACTCCCATACAATGGAATCTACCTTGGGGATAAGTCCTAGGGGCATAATCAAACAACAATGACATTGATTCATTCCATAACCAAGATATTTCAAATGAATACGAATGGTTTGAGATCAATAAACACAGTACCCTAATATATTTTCTTTAATCATGAAGTTAAATTGTATAGGTTCAACAAACTAGTGGGTTTTTATTCTTTTTATAAAACAGATATGTAGGATGCCTCATAAAGGTTCGATAATATCCTTAAGATATTAATTACCGCCCTATATGGTAGTAAATTCTAGAGTGCCTAACTATATGGCTTCAAAATATAATAATCTACCTATTAATGGGAAACTAATTAATAACCCTAGATACATACATATGAACTCACTAATAGAACAACATTTTCACATGGAAGGATTGAAGACTTGATCATTTTTTAGGGTAACTGGTCTCGTATCATGACTAGGACGGGATTCAAAAAACACATCTTAAATATATAAGAGAGTCTCGAAGAATGGAATAGTGTCCCCCAAAAGGTTTTGATGAGCCTGAAATCCTATCCTCTATGAAAAATATGGGAACTTAAGTACCATTCGGCTGGAAACCCCAATTGACCGCATGCGTTTGGAAAGCAATTTTGTACACATTTATTGATGTGGGAGTTGTTGGGAGTTTCTGTGAGAGATGGAAATGGTGAACCCAATGTGAATTATTTTGAAAAGATAAAACCCACACAATAAATCCATTGGAAAAAGTTATCCATAAACCTTTTTTCTCACAAAGTAAACACTATGAACCCAATGTGAATATCTTAAATAAAAAAAATGATCGGTTCACCATGCATTGGGGAATTTTATTTTTCATATCCTATCAAAAAAATATATTTCACATGATGTGAATTTTTTCAATGAAAAAAATAATTGACTAATCCTACGTAGTCGGGGGTTCTCATGGAATTAGTCCATCCTCAATATGAAAAGTCCAGGTGAGAAGAATGGATGGATCATGATTAAGAAAGGAAAATTGGGTAACTCGTGCATATCTGATTGATTATGTATCACTCTTATAAGGATTCACTGATTGGTTACCTTGTTCATTTTTTTCTTCGTTACTGTATATTCTCTCAAAGAAATAGCCTAAAATGAGATCATGCATTCATCTAGTGATCATTCTAGAAAATAAAATATGGCTATAACCCATACATGTAGAAGAAGGATCTCACCCACCAGACAAATTCAACATTGGGTGGTGAATGCATTATTTTGGGAATACCAATGATTTGGTACAATATCATCCCATGATGCTGAATTTTAGGGTCTCAATATGTTGAAACCGATGAGTCCAGATTGTCCAAATAATGCTTTAGTATGGATAGTGGTGATCGTTTCCATATCCAACCAGTTTAGAAGCCTATCCCCAAAGCCATACAATCACAACCTTCGTATCTGCTGAAGGCTGATCAAGGAGTCATCTACAACTCCCTAATGGTTTGAGATCCTCTAATAATGGATGTTATTAACCTCCATCACAAATGCCATCCCCTAGTAACTATTACTCAACTGCTAAGGGTACCACCTGACACACTTCCACCTCTGATGCCCATGAATGGGAAACAAGGAAAACACATTGGGTGTGAAAAATTTGGATGGCCAAGAGTGGGCTCATATCTCAAATTCTGTTAATGGAGCCTTCTTGAATATTCTAGTTCTAGCCAGTGATCTAGCTCATATCCCTAATCGATCAGAGAATGTTTATAGAGACATTCCTATAACATTAATGGGGGAAGCCCTTATCCTTACACCTATAGATGAAGCCCATCGATATATTCCAATAGAACAATGAGGATAAAAGTTGGTTCATATCCCAAAATCAATTAAAGATATCTACCGGTATATAGTGGAGATAAAAAATGTACAGGATTACATTCCTTCAATCATATTACTAAAATTTCCATTCCATTATAGAAACAACTGAAGAACACCATTATTATATTCTAGGACTAGTGAAGATATAGGGATATGTGAATACTACTATCCCTACAACCAAGGTATCACAACACTCAGATTATCATAAACAAGTGGTTTCTCTAGAGAAATCACTAAATATTGATTCAATCTTCAAGGATTATTCACATATTATGATAAAATATATGGAACTAGAACAGGATCATATTCTTTTTCCAATAGGGGATCAACAAGTGAGAGTGGAAAATGCATCCGGAAAGTCTCATGATCCTATTGAAAAAGAAATGATGTATACTCAAAAGGCTCATGATCAGGATCATATCCCCATTTTTACTAGGGCTAACTGAGGGTGGAACATGCATCAGTACATTATCATATTCATGTAAAAAAAGATAAGAAAAATACATTAAACACTCAAGATCAGACTCATATCCATATTTTGAACAGGGCTCACAGGTGGGAGTAGTACATGCCTCAGTACATGCTCATATCCATGTTGAAAAAGTCCTTCAACATACTCCAAAAACTCTAGAATAGATCATGTACCCATTATGACCATGTTTCAACAATAAGGAATTGTACATTTCTTTGGACAAGATAATATTCATGATAGGTATGACACATGTAATATTTTAGTAGCTCATAAAATCCAGGCTTAATTCCAACATTTTCCTACAAACGATTGCACCATCATCCTTACAAGATTTTAATGGAGGAGGATCACATCCATTTTACCATTACATAGGTTCATTGGAATATTTTTTGGGGAATGCATATTTGAGTAGGGATCATATCTATACTTCAACCAGGGTTGACTGACATATTCTAACAACCACCCACAGGCAGGCTCATATTCATGACAATAATAAATAAGGCCATTGGAATATTCCAGTAGCTTATTAAAAATGGGATAATATTCCCACATCACTATATGGTTAACAATATAATCCCCCATACATTATACAATAGGCTTATATAATTGCAAAAATACAAAAGGCAGGTCAACATATTTTAGCAAGAACATGTAAGGTGGTTCATATCACTAACATTCTCAATGAAAGTGTCATTTTAGTTATTCGATACACATTCTTAACACCCAAAGTGTCAATTTTATCTTAAACTAAAGTATAATGCGATCATTTCCATGATAGTCCTCCTCATGGTAGTGTGTAGATGGATTATATGAACTCTACTCTTAACATCCCCCATGGCCAACCACCCCATGGTGATATTTCCCATAGGATGGGAAATCATCCCCTTTCTTTGACACCTCCATATAAAGAGGTTCTTGGAACTATAAACCCTACAAATAGAGATGATATTGAAACACCAAGTTTATACATATATAGTTCCCCATCAAATACAAACTACCCTTCAACTCGTTCAGTAGACAACCCCAGGAAGAAAATTTTGTGGTCTGACTAGGTGGAGGTGTGAACATCTGATAAAGATGAATCCAACATCGATATATGGAATGGATTATCTGGAAACAAAATCCCCACCATTTTCATACCCTTTCCACTTATACCTATGAGATCCCAGAAAATCTAGAGAATTAGTTCAATCCTTACACATGAAAAATTATTTGTGAAACATATCATTGAGCTAGACACCTC
The DNA here is from genome assembly GCA_963277665.1 of Viscum album. NCBI lineage: Eukaryota > Viridiplantae > Streptophyta > Magnoliopsida > Santalales > Viscaceae > Viscum > Viscum album. Next base: position 2,013,194,045 of record OY728155.1, read on the forward strand.
CCTTATCCAAAATACAATGGTAAACATCAGACCATCATGATACTCAAATTTCAGCTAGATGCAGATTCTATATATTTGGAACATAACTCAAATACCTAAAATCATAGTAGAAATATGAAACATTATTTCATTCATTTTATCACAAATATTCAGAAATTGATCACTAAAGACTCTTCATGTATCTATATTCAAGTATGGGGAAGATATGGAGTGTTTTACTTCACTGATATCCTAAAATAGCAGAAATCCCCACACATAGTTTCCTTTAGTGTCATAACCATTAGGAAAATCATTGGACTAGGTAACTCACGATCCAGATGGTCACTACAATTAAATTCCACCTTAATTAACAATTTCTAGACATCATGAATAGAGGTAGAGTGTTTCAAAAATATATTTGAAATAGGACCCTTGAGTTAGTGGGAAAAAAATTTAGACACCGAATGCACGGATATGGTCAACCTAAAAACATTGTGGAAAGAATGACTATCATCATGGATTTTCATTGTACCCATACCATATAGGGGAACAACTGTTCCAAATTGAGAAGATCACAATAGTAATTTCTATAGAAGCCATCTAGAAGTAAACCCATCCCACTCGCCCAAGGTGAAAATCTACAACTGCCTCCACCCCTCAGATCACCAATCCCAGAAATGATACAGGTCTTGTCATTAGTAGCTGATAATGAATCCCAACCCACTAGGATAGGGGAATTTATATCTTAATCATCATCACCTATTTCATCACCCCCAGAGAGGGTCCTGGAGGAATTAATTGAATTTATAGAAAAACACCTCACAATAGGATGGTGGAATTTATATCTCAATACACATCCCAGGAGTCATCAATTCCACAACTAGAATCATTGAATCCTCAATAAGGTGGTCAAAAAATTAAAATGGAATACCTGAACGGTCCCTAGCCCACAATGCTGGGGGAATTTTATTCATCATCATCACTCTGGAGGGAATCATTCTTCATCAGGTTTGGAGGTAAATATCAACATTTTACATCCCATTAATATGTCCCACAATAATAAAAATATATTTCTTTCGAGGACTATTTAGATATAATGACCAGAAAGTCCCTCAAAGTCAATAATCATAGGCCAAGACTGGAGTAATATAAAGCAAAGTAAATCACACCCCACATGGGTTATAAGCTAAAAATACCCAACATGGAAAAGAATTTGTAAAATATCCCTATTTTCAGCAGTGTAGAATCAATATATTTCATTGGGTATACTAGAATAAATAAAATTTATTATATACCTATGTGAATTTCATCACCATCATGACAACATATAATGTGGATTATGATGTAAATGTAGAGGGATATAATATGGAAAAAATACCCCTTTGGTAGGTTGATCTAGATAAACCAACAAAAGTTGAAAGTACATTAAACCAAAGCATAATACAAATCCTTAAAACTCATAATATTGAGTTTCCACTTCTAGGATAGAACACTACCAAGGATAAAGGGAAATAAGTGGTCATATCCCACTCATTACCTAGAAGATAGGATATTCCTTCCATTGAGGAATAATTTCCATAGTATGAGGATGAGATATAAAAGCTCAGACAAGTCAATGATGAGACACTCAGGAGAAACATTACTATCGGGCACCACCTTACTCTTGAGATAAATATTTCTCCTCCAATATACAAAAAAGAGCTGACGTGCCTACAAGGGAGGCATGTGAGTGTCAAACTGACTCTAGATCGAGGAATATAGTCTATATAAATTAGGATGATAAAGATTATTGTGAATTACCTTCATTAAGTAGATATCCTATCCATCTCTAGAAAGATCATTTAGTCTTTATATTGATTTAGAATCAATGGGAGATTAAAACAAGGACAATTCATTAAGATTCTCTTTCTCCTTTTCTATGAGTGGAATCTCATAAAACAATACCCTTAAAAGTTCACAATACCATTGAATCCATGGATACTCGAATGGAAGCCATGGAAGAGAGATATGAAGCTATTCAGACTGAAAACTATCCATATCCTGAATGGGTGGATGAAATTTCCCCCAACTAATTTAGGAAAACCTACCTTTTCCTCCTTCGATGGTGCAGGGGAAGTGGAACAACATCTCTCAATAATAATGTCTCGATGATTTCTAATGATGATCCCTCAAGATCAACATGATCCATTCAAGTGGAGGTGTTTTTTACAGACTTTGATAGGGACAAACGTTTTCTGGTACAGTAGCCTTCTAGCAACATTAGTTTCAAGTTCGGAAGGCCTTCTTCATCAATTCCATTACCAGTTCAGCTCTATACTGAGGAAAATAATTTTTTTGACCTAACTAACAAATAAGATATGTGAAAATGAGTGGGTTTATAACTTCATAGCTAGATTGAAAGGTTTAACCTATTCACTCAACATCCATCTATGATTAGAGAAATATTTGGATCTTTGTGGTGAAAATAATTGAGATGAGCCACAACGACTCTCATATCAATTAACTATATAGGTGTATTATGTGAGTTTATGGAAATGAAAAAACATCTTGAAGATTCTATTCAACATACACAAGATAATTATTAACTTATTTCCTATGTATGTGTAAAATTTATCTGTAATTCATAAACTACCACTATTACCCTTAAACCAGTAATAGTGTCCATTTAAGCCCCTAGGATGTTACGAAACCACTCAGCACATCTAGTCGAGTGGAAACAATAGAAAAATTACCCTTGAAAAAAAGTGAAAAAATATCAAGTTCACTCAGTATTTGGGGAACATATGAATAAAGAATACTCCTTATGAATTGAGAAGGCCACTAGTTATTTCCTTAGGAACATGGAAAATTATGTACTCAAGATTCAAAAATTTATGAAAACTGCTGAGGTTAACCTCACCGGTTTCCCGAACTACTATTGTTTTTATAGGAGGATGGGTCACACCATCCATGACAGCTTCATCTTAAAATAAGTCCTCCAAATCATGGTTTATTCTAGATAGGTGATGTTGTGGAATTCCCCAGAACATGTGACACATGTAACTTTCACCTAGTCTGGAGAAGATGGTGATTGAAAAAAAAAGTTTCACCCATGTGTGGAAAGATGTTTAACAACTAGATGACTTGAAATATAGTTGACTGAGGTCATCAAATCATGAGAGAAAAACTCCACAGAACTATAATTATCTCATCACTTAGGGATATCACCTCAAATATTCCTCTTAGAGATGGTCATAACAACCTGATAAAGGATGAAATAGAAGAGGATTAGCCATATTTATCTCTAAAACAAGATCTAAATCTAGAAAAAAAATCCTTCCTAAAATATATAAAGCATGGGAACCACCACAAAAAATTAAATCCCCTTCATAATAAGATATCACGTTTTTTCTATAAATATACAACACTTAGAAGAAAAATTCTTCCATGATGTATATTCCTCCAAGTATGATTTACCCATAACTGACTAGGTAACAGGAGGCCACATGCACAAGAACTGAGGATACATGGGGCAACATGGGTATGGTCGGATAGAATACTCATGTCACATCCCCACATATCAAATATCAGAAGTTGAGACCAAAGGGAAAACTATCTAGTGGGACCAAATGAAAAAAATGGTTCCTTGAATCCCTATGATGATCACCCTAACCAATTCAACATTCATGACCATCTAGTAGGAATTCAATTTTATAATCAAACTAGACAAAGGGGAAGGCCGATACGACCACCTCCACTGGTAGTAGATTCTACCTAAATCATTTCCCTTGAACCAGTACTAGCTTCCTAAAACCCCTCTACTCCAAAGGCACATAACAAGGATAAACATCACCATGTTAAGTTTTGACCTTTGTAATATAATTAAAACATTCTATAAAACTTGTTGGTTGTACAAGCCAAGATCTCAATTCGGGATGTGATCAATCATTCAAAAGATATCAGGGAGAAATTCATCGAAGACCTCCAGAGCCAACAGAATTTTTAGATAGAATTCACTATATAAATGGTTTATCAGGTGTATGTCATTCCATTATAATTCAATGTAACTATCTCATTTACATAGCATAATTAGTAAGAGGACATATAAAAACACATTAAAACACTATATGTTTTAGGATGACTCAATAATTTTGAAATATGAAGGGACCCAAATGACAATTGTTCCAAGATCAACCTCATCATGATCTTAACCCTTAAATGTTTGGGATGTAGAGAAAGAGGACTTATCAATGAAAAATATTACCATTCAAGGGTATGATAAGAGTGTGAAAATACCACTCAGTAATATCAAGATCAAGGACCATCTTGGGGATCTCATATATAATGCTGAGTTCATAGTTATCCAGTATGATACCACATTGAATTTATTTATTAAAAGTACTTGGCTTCATAGCCATGTCTTAGTGCCTTTAATATTCCATCAATGTGGAAATAACCCATCTATGGATTGATTGGCATACTAAATGGAGACATTTCCCCATTCAAGTTACGTGAATACAAAAATGATGACATAAGATTCTACAGAAGGGAATGAAGTCAACGAATGATGGATGAAAATTTATAGGTTACAAACCACGACAGATTCAGTACCACACAAATGAATCCATATAGTATGATCAATAATGATTATTATCTACCCATTATTCTTATTTAGTCAATAGACTTAATCCTATATTTCCAAGACCCTTATGTCTCAAGGGACAATATAAAAGGGAAAAAACATCTACAAAATATCTATGTAATGAATATAGAATAAGTGGTTGAAAAGGTATCTTTTCATGTAATATCTCATCCAGATAGTTTTAGAGATTCCCTTAGATTATCTACCACACTTTAAAATTCCTCTATAGACTCAGAGGTTAAATGAGAAGAGGAGGACCTCAGAGTTTCCCATCCTGCATTTGAGGAAAGCATACGTACCACAATTAATGATATCAGTTATAAAAAGATGGGAATAAAAGAAGACTTCTAGCCTATATTGATATGTCATGTGATGTCCCTCAAATCGAAATAGATGTAAATTGAATATATGGATATGTGTTTTCTTGGAATTTTACTAAAATGTCCTAAATTAATCTAGTTGTGGATACACACTATATCAGTTTACTTGATGACCATCGATGTTTCAAGCATGCATTTTGGGGGATTAACCATCCCATGATATTGATCTAGATTTAGAAGATGATAAATTGATCAAATAAATTTTTTTCTAGGAGCATATATAACTAATATGGCTCACCAATATCATCCCTTTTTAGAAAAATAATGTGATTATTAGGGTCTTCATAGATTTTAGATACATTAATCAAAATTACCCAAACAATGATTTCCTATTTCTAATCATAGAACTCTTAATCGATTAAACTATTGTGCTCCACGAACATTCCTTCATGGATATGTTCTTGGGGTACAATAAGATAAATATGTCCCCTAAGGATGAAGAATTCATTTACTTTAGAGAAACTTAGGGGATATTTTTCTATTAGTTCAATCCATTTCATTTAAATAACATTGGAGTTACATTTCAATGCTCCATAAATCATATATTTAACCCATTCAGGTTGAGTAATTTAATAATATGTTTATGATAAGGTGGTAAAATCTCAATACTGATGCAATCACTTCAAAAATATTCAAATAGTCTTCGACATGTTGCAAAAAAATAGTCTGAAGATGATTCTGCTGAAATCCACTTTTTGGGTAAGGTCTATAAAAATACTTTTCTTTTTTGTATTCGACAATGGAATCAAGGTTGGCTCAAAAAGGGCTAGTGAAATCCTTGAAATATCACACCCTTGTAATCTCAAATAAATATGGGGGATCCAAGGGAACCTCAAACACATTTGACATTTCATAGCCAACATGGATGAAAAATCGATCTCATTCACCAAGTTAATGAAGAATGGAGTCTCTTACCTATGGGATGAGAACTAAAAAGACTCCGTTGGGAGTTTCATATAGTACCTACTACACCCACCAGTCCTAATGCTTTCGGTGGATGTAAATCCACTAATCTTATATGTGGCCACCATGGAATGATCACATGACACTATCCCCACACAGAAAAATGATGTTGAGAATGAGAATAGTATCTACTATCTAATCCAAATTATTATATATGCTGAGATGTGATATTTTTATGTTTAGGATAACATTTTAATTCTCATCACTATGGTAAAAAAGATGAGGAATTACTTCCAGTACCAAAATAGTCATCTTTTCATCTCTAATTGACCATATCAAGTACATCATTTCCATCCCTATGTTGACTAGGAATTTAGAATGATGGAAAATAATTCATAAATAGTATTAAATTTAGTAAGTTTCACATAAGTTAGTGAAAGGGTAGGACATGAATACTTTCCTCACAAACACATCTTTCCATGGAATGTACGCTGGTGGATAAATAAATTTCAGATAAGGATTTTTCATATTCCCACAACACTCCCTAAATATGGAAGATGCTTTTTTTATGATTACTCTCTATTTACTATCAGCATTTGAATATATAATATAGAAATAAATTGGGTTGTCTTATGTAATTCATTTTTTTCTTGAGACAAAGAAATTATTCCTTACTCATTCTCAAAATTAGAAGGATACATGAATAATGAGGTAGAATACCAAGCCCTCATAAAAGGCATGGAACTTTCCATAAAGCTACAAATACCATAACTGAATATCATAGGTGATTCATAGTTAATGATAAATAAAACCAATAGATAATATACCATTAAAAAAATAATTTTCCTCTCTCATCGGATATTTCATAGGACTGATGGCAGAGTTCTCTTTTAAACCCATATTCCATAATGTCCCTCGATCTATGAATTTTCACGTCGATGCACTAGCTAATGAAGAAATAGTTTTGATTTAACTTGATCGGGAAGAGGCAATCTTACACATGATGTAATGATGGAAGTTTTGAGTTTTCATTGACTGTAAAATTGAGGAAATCAATCAGATTAACACTTTCCCAGAGAATGATAAAAAGGTATCAACTCCAGATAGATGGAGCACATAATTTATTATTTCCAACATGGGATCCTCCCAATAGATCATTCAAGAAGGGAACATATTTGACATTGAGTATTGAAAATTATCCTTAATTATGGGAAAATTGAAAAAAATACCTCTCAAAATTAGGTATTGATGGAATAATTCTTAGGATCATAGGTAACAAATAAATTACTTCCATCATGGAAGAAGTCCATGCAGGTTTGTCTTGTTCTCATCAGTATGGGACCAGACTATCACATAAAATCAGGAGTCTTTGTTTATAATAGAAACCCATGTTATAAGACTACGTTTAATTCACTGAGAAAATTCATGAATTACATATTCATGAAACTTCATCCATCAACTCCTTGAATTTCTATATATAGAAAAATATCGTTGGTAATGTTTTGTATGTGGAATTTATGTTGTGGGGCCATATCCCCCAACCAAAACTAATTAGTTTAATTAAATCCTTAATAATAATGAATATATATCAAAATGGGGTGAGAAAAAAACCCCTCAAGTGTTTTGGGATGAATAATATCATCAACTACGCAAACTCTAATATTATCACTAGATTTGAGTTCCTTGAAAGATATTGATGACCAATGGAACCAATTCCCTTGATAATGAGATGAATAAATTGTACCAGGATTAAAAAATATAATATAACCATTTATATGGCTATCATGAATCTTTAAATGGATAATTAGAAGTTTTCAATAAAACACCTTCAAATATACTCAATAATATTGTGAATAAAAAAAGAAGTCGTGACCTGATAAGATCCACCATATTTTATCGGCCTACTATACCACCACTTGTACTGATACACAAGAAACCCCATATTAATTGGTGTATGGATCTAAGATAATGTTTCCAATATAATTTTAGTTTCACTCTCTTCAAATTTTCATATTTAGAAAACACTCAGATGATGTGAAATCACAAAAGCTGTAAGGTTAACAAGAATAGATCGATGAGAAAAGGGTGTTTAATCTACACGACCTTGAATCCCATCATAATTAAAAATGAATTAAATAAAAAAGTCCATCAACATTCATTCCTTTATAGATAACATGTACTGGGTCTTAGGACCCCAATGATTTGTGGATAGAAACCACCAATTTTGGAACAGAAATGGGAAGGACCTTATATCATACAAATGTTATATCGTAATGGAGTTTAAACTATGGCCACGATGGATGAGGAATGTGTTAAACCCCCAAATAATGAGAGGTTTATTAAGAAGTAATTTTCATACCTTAAATTAAGAATTATATTCTCCCATCCCTCAAGATGATAAAGTAACCAAAATGTTCCTAATCACATCAAATTAAACTATACAAAAAAGGTCCTTGTATCAAGACATTAAGCTACATAGCATCGCACGTCCTCTCCACATGACATTAAACAATAAGATACATTTCATCACCTCTTGACATTAATCCTTAGGAGAAGCATAATTTAAACAATTATACCTTGTATACAAGCCAGTTTTTGGTAAAGGTGAAATAATGTTCTCCATATCCTTGTGTGTGAATGAGATCCACTTAGGGAGTTCCTTTTCCTAGAACTGCACACAACATTATTCTAACCATCAAAAGATATGTATTAACACCCATACTTCCATTCTTGGGCCCATCATCAAAATTTTCCTTCTTCTATATCGAATCACCTTTTTTCCTTACTCTATGATGTTAAACTGCATGGTTGATGTCCTCACCACATTGAACTAAAAATCACCGTTTTCAAGAACAATTTATTGCATGATTACCATTCCAGTGAGATATATAGGGGCACCTAAATCCTATATCTTTTCTTAGCCAGCACATAATACACAATTTACATGTCATTAATTTCCACTTTATGGTGAATGCATCATTTACTATTCCTTTTTTCTCCTACCTATCATAGCTCATGTGAGTATATTAATTTTGGTATGTTCTTCCCTACATTTCCAATCCATATCAATTCACGAAAAGAAATAAGTGGTCCTATATAGAAGACCATAAAAGCAAAACCATGATTTGTTACCACATGAAATTAAACTGCATGTTAAATGTCACAATCATTATAGAAAAATATGCATTACCTCAAAAATTTCACAAGAGGACCACTTCCATTGGTGTTAGTCTCCCACCACACCTCTATTTAATAACAATGTGTGGTTTGATTCATGTTATCAGAAGATACATACTGATGCCCAAATTTTTATTCTTAGGACGAGTCACAATATTCCCTTTTAATTTCGAGGAACCAACGCCCTTGCATCATGTCATTAAACTACATGGTTTATGAGGAACTATGTGTGGTTTGATTCCTATCATGAAAGGATACATAGTGACACCCATATCTCCAATCATGGGTTTAGCTACAATAATCAATGGGATTAATCCCCAAAATTATTTTTCATACATACATAAAGAGTTTCCCTTTCTAGAACAACATGTGTCTTGATTCCCATCATCACATGAAACATAGGGACACCCAGATCCCCAATCCTCAGTCCGTCTATAATAATCAACAGGAACAATTCCTACATCTACGTTTTGTCCAGACCTATTTAAAGAGGTTCCCATTCAATAAATATATTTGGATTGATTCCTATCATCATTGGATATGTAATGACACTTGGATCTCCAATCTTGGGTCTTGTAACAATAATCAACAAGAAAAATACCACCTATGCATATGGGACAATCAAACATGGTGAGTTACGCATTCAAGAACTATATGTGGCTTAATTCCCATCATAATAGGACATGTAGTGACATATGAATATATAATACTAGATCCATCTACAATAATTAGTGCGAATGATTCCCCCTCTTCATATGGGTTAGACCTATGTAGAGTGTTTCCCATTAAATAAATACATTTAGTTTGATTCCTTTCATCATTAGTTACATACTGACACCTGGATCTATTATCATATTTAAATATGAAATATATAAAATGCCCCCTCTATGTGTATGGGTTAGACCTGCACATGAATAATTTGACGTCCTCATCGCATGTAATTAACCTTCAATTAAAACGTTTGAGTTGTATGACATTAAGACATAAAAAAATATAAATCCCCATTACATAATGATAAAATGTACATTCCATCACCAATCAACATTACTTACCAATAATCAAAAGATCCTAACCCTAATCAACTGGAGAAATTGGTCAATTTATCATTTTTTACCTTATCCCATTAATCAGACATCATCTATTGAGAAACTCAAGATGTTGACAATTATTAAAAACCATTGGAAAAGAGACCTCATATGAATGGACACTTTTTTTTGACTATACACATCTTCATTTGGGTCCTTCATATGTTCTTATGGTAGTAAAACAAATGCAACACAACATTCCAAAAGGGTTGTTTGATCAAAGTGATCCATGATGACACTATGTAAAATCTCATCACCCTAGAATGATTTGGTTCACACCGATAATGATTGTATCATATAACTACTCATGTCATATGATCCTCGAGCTATGATTTTCAACATTTCCACTCCCTGCTCATAAGGATGTTTTAGTAATCCTTACATTGGGTATCATTATTAGTTTATTGTGAAAAATTCCCCTAATACTAGGTCTATGTGAATCATGACAATAAACAATGTAAACCTTAGTTAAGGTTTATTTTCATTAAACTATATCCTACGATGGTCCAAATTTAAATACCCTAAAATAGATGGTAAAAGATAGCTAAAACTTGTGTTGTCAGAAACCCAAAAATGGAGGCTTGAGAAAAAGGGAATTGTCCTCTCACTAAAATATTCATCTTCAAAGGTTATAAAAAAGATAGAGAATAAATAAATGAGGAATAATGCTCATAGGTCCCACTTTGTGGTGTTAGTAAAATTCGATCCATTCTCATTTTACCCCTTGATCCAAGAGGAATTTAGATTAATTATTTCTCACATTTCCTTTCCACGATAATGTGTTCACTAGGAGGTAGGAAAAAATTCAATGTATTTGAACCCTTCTATAATATTACGTCTTCCACAAATCACACTTCAATATTTGAGCACATTGGATCACAAAAACCTTCCAAATCCCTTATAAAAGGGAACAGATTATTAAGGGACCCTTGGTTTGATTATTAATGTATTCCTATAGTTCCTACATATGCGTAAATGGTTTCTAACCATATATAGTGCAACATGAAAAAGGGATGTCTAATCATTCTGATCCCTGAAATCATGATGGAAGAACTCAGCACCCCAGAGTATTTTGGGTCATCCATGGCATGATTTTCTCATATCACTAATAATGAACTGGTAACTTAGTACCATGAATTATAGTCCTCATAATAAAACAATTCATGTGGGTTTGATATCATTGACGTTACATCACCATGTTTTACCCATTCTCAAAGCAGGTATTAGAAACTCCATTCCGAAACCTTTTTATTGCCTACAACCTATGATTCAAAACCACATGGAATAAGAACCAAGCTTCCCAATAATGAAATAAACTAACATAGGGTTCCAGAACCCTTCCTTGATAGTCCTTTTCTCCATACCCCATTTCATCACTGAGGCCTTCGAGTCATCAAAAATATTACATGGCCCAAGAAAAAAATATGATCATCTTAACGTGTCCATGTTATTTAAACATATGGTATTTGACCCGGTATGTACAGTCATATACCACTTTCAAGAAAAGAACTCCAATCCTCTTGATTGATGGTAACAACATGGAAAAACTTATCACCTCAGGGTTCTTTGTTTCATCCCTAGTTTTCTTCCCCATTTAATATAAATTGAATTGGACATTTAGGTTATGACTTATATAACCCATATTCAAACTATTTAGGTGGAAATTTATTCCATAATATAATAACCTAAACTAATTCTACAGCTATAAATCTTTAAAGACCCTAGGAAATGAGTGGGGATCATATTTTCTTGACAATTCTATCAACATAAAAGGGTTTTGACCTGCCAACTAGAGGCATCTCTTCCTTACAAGAAAGGAACTCCAATCCTTGTGATCACTAGAAACACCATAGGAGAACCCATAACCTTATGGTGTTTTGGGTTATCCGTAGTGTTTCTATCCCATATTCTATATTCATCACTAATTTCCATAACTCATGACACTAAACTGAATAGAAAATTTCTTCACTGCATAATGTTAAACTACACAGTAGACATCCTTACCAAATAATGTTAATCTACATAGAATATTTCCTCACCAAATGACATTAAAATTATTGGTTAATATTACTTCACAAATGGTATTTTACCAATTGAATAATGGTCAAAATAAAAGAACCTAAAACTAAAAAAATTGAAGTTATTATCTAGATGATTATAAAATACAACACAATAGTGGACTAGTTTTCACGACTGTAGGAAGGTGAAAAACTCATTAGTTTAAAAAAAGTCAGAGGGAAGTCTGAGAAACATCCAAGTCCACACCCACTAATCCTTTCACTATATAAAAATTAAAAAAAGTTAGGGAATTTTAAAGAATGAGATATAATGCATTTAGGGCCCACTATATGGCCATATGAAAAATTAAGTTAAGTTCACTAAGTCCAATATAATCAGAAAATGATAAAGAAATCTCCCTTAGGAATTATATTTTACAAAAATTATCCTTATTATAATTAGGTAACTAAATGATAATTGGAGAATATTCATCAACGGGGAATCTTATTTTAGGGGGATTTCATGAGTAATTATCAAGAAAAATCTATTATGTTTTAAACACTCAAGTTCAATAATTCATTTTTACTTTATATTATTCAAATGATGGGTATATTTGGTGATCTGTACAACATAAAATCAATGAAATGTCATAAAAATCATGAATGAAAGAAAATTTGATAATGATACATAGTGTTTGGAAGATCTATTAATTGATTTCATTTAGAAGGATGAATCTCCACATACTGGTGCATATCCAATGAATATAAATGTAAAATAAATGTGATGAAATTACAAGACCATCACAACATGCACTTGGAGGAATCATTAATCTATACATATTTTTTATCCATGTTGGTAATAAATTGCTGTAATTGATCAAAAAAATTTATATCTGCCTCTACAATCTACTGTAACTCCTCTACCCCTATAACAGTATCATGCATTTACTTCTCTACCATTTCATTGTGTCTCTATTTATCTAGTACAATTTTCTATAATATTTTAAGTGCATGATAAAAAAAGAATATCTGTTCTGGAAGATGATTAATTTCAGATTATGGGTGGTTAGTTTCAACCATCTCAGCACTGGCCACATCCCAATGAGTTGATGCCTCCACTGCATGATGGGAATATTTGTTTAATTCCTCATCCCAACATTAATTTACTAAAGTGGAATTCAATGTTACTACTAACCTTATTTAAAGGGACCATGTTTTCTACCCGAAATATATCATATCCTTCACCCGAGCATGATGGGAGGTATATTTAAAATCCTCATAACCAAGGGTGGTTAACATGAATCAATAGAGACCAAGATGGTCCTTCATCCATTCTAAAGGGGCTATTTTAATAAAAGAGTAATTATTTCTCCATGCATTCCTCCACATTTATTGGTAATGAGAAACATACTCTAGATCATGACCCAAGCCCATGTTGGGGAGAGAAACATATTCTAGTACTAATTCTCTACGTAACAGATCCATTTTTAGTGTCTTCAATGAAGTATGTAGGGGGTGGCCACTGTATAGGTTAAATTAGTCAGAGGAATTCCCAAGGAGGACGAGACTGGAACCTTTGATCTCTTAGGAAGAGGAAAAACAACATGATGCATATATGTTTATTAATCATTGGATAAATGACATGATATCACAATGTGACTAAAAAATATGAAAAATGTTAGAAACATGTCTTTTTTTGTTATATGAATTGAAATATCTATTTCCATAACAACATCTTCGAGATAGGAGGAAATTCCCTCTTATGAATAACGTCTTGATTTCACTATAAGTTCATTATCAAATGTTTACTATTTAGGTATTCATGATAAAAAGGAATTTTGGGTGACATGAAAAAAGAGAATAATTTCTGCAGTTTCTGAAGAAGTATTCACCTTCTTTGAAATATGCATCCATAGTAGCTAACATATTTCCAAAGAATCTACCTATATCAGTCTCTTACAGAAGTGATTTTTCTTGTGTCGGTTCTAATGGCATAACCATTAGAACATCTACAGTAGGTATATGACCTAACTGTGTTAGAACATTTGACATTTGGGCTTCTTTATGGGAAAGTCAAAATAGTGAAGGTTCTACTAATGCAACTAAATGCTCACCCGCATCCTCGGGGGAATATACATGCTCCTATATAATGGATCAATGGGGACCTATTCATTTATGAAAAATATTTTTTCAATGAAATATTATAAAAAAGGGAAATAATGTAATGTTGAACATATTTGAGGATACTAGGGGAGAGGGATTGGAAAATTTAGAGTGTTTTATTTTCCCCGTCCCCTTTGGGGAAGGATATCTAGAAGGTTTCAGTGCAGATATAGTTAGGGAAGGCCCCTAATTATTTTGAGTATGAGGGTGTTTCTCCAAGAAAAAATATCACTTCCATAATTAGAGCTAGTTGACGCAGGGATCCCTCATCATTAGTCCCTCGGTCACAGCTCAATTCATTTCCAATAGTCATACCATGGGGAGAATATATGGCTTATAGAAGTAGTAGACTATCTTCTATAATCTCAAGACGTATTAATGGAATTGAAAATTATGACTATAGATTTTCAACAACACTATTGAAATTTGAACACCATATAATGTTTAACCTTACCACTTCCTCAACATTGAGACATCTCTATTCATCCACAAAAAACCTCCAACGTGCTCTAACACACCATTTTTTGTAACACATGTGAATATTAGAAGAAACCCCTAATGGTTACCAACATCACATTAAAGTATTAGAGGAAATTGATGACCCCAAAAGTCAGGTCTCTAAAAGTAATTCCAAGAGGGTGGTAGCTTGAGAGAAAACTTCTAAAGGTAATTTTTCTAGGCATGCTATGCCCCAGATCTCAGCCTCTAAGTTTAGCATTCTCTATGACATACAATTTATCAGAGTGATGGGAAATATTAACACTATAACAACTTCACTCATTAGCACCACACCCAATGTGGTTGTATTGGTTGAAGCTTCTAATGTAAATGAGAGTAATAATAAATTCCTTAATTCATTAAGTGGTTCTTATGAAACTGTTGATCTCCTCAAAACTAAATTCTTTCTAGTACTAGAATTTACCTCGAAGGTTGGTGGGATATTGGGTAGCCTCATGTACCAATGTGGATTATTTCCCATTTTTATATTAGAGAACCCAAATATCAACTTAATTCTAGGAAAAACCAATCAAAAAATCATGGAGAGGGAGGTCTACATAGCCCTGAGTCTCCTCCCTAATGAACATATTCCAAAACTAGTGATCTATCATCAGATGATTTGTGTATTGAACATGAATTGGTAGAGGACATATCAACTGCAAATATTGAAACTGACATCTAAAATGGTAAGGCACATATTATTCACATAGGAGATTCCCATCAACACAAGCATCAAGGACACCCTCATGAAGTGACATCACAAAGGCTTGAGCCTCACAGTTTTCCGAGAGTTATCAACCATACTACCAATGGGAATTACCCCATAAGGGTTGATAGATAAGAATTAATAATGGATTATGAAGTCCCTTACCTCCCAATCCTTTAGTTATATGGGTCATACCCCACAGATGCATTGTGAAAATGGTTTTAAACAAACACAAGGGCTATTATGGATGATTAGGTATTTATAACCTCATACATGAGCCCTTGTAAAACCCCATAACACCTAAAATGGTCATGATATTATATGATAGTATTTTCCTCTATAAATATTGTACACGAGATGATACAGTTTTTCTAAACAAGGATGGGTAACCCAATATGTTTCCCTCCATCTATAGAGGCTTCTATAATGAAATTGGAGACCCAAACTCCACCCTTTTCATTTGTAGAGATTAAATACTCACTCAGGTATATAGAAAGAAAACCATCTAGCTAATCAATCTGGTTAACATTAGATTTAAACTCCCACACCAAATTATTAAATTTACCTTTTCAAATCTGGGATAATAAGTTCCCTCCACAATGTGGGATTCCTTCATAGTGAAAGACTTTGTCTTCATGGATTCTATAATATAATGGAATATCTTGAGGAATTATCTCTCCCATTTCTTGAACAAGATATATTCACTTGGAATCAGGTCCTTCTCAAGGGCCATCATAGCTATCCTGATAAATTTCCAAGAAATAGGATGGGTCCTCTAAACGATATCCCATGAGGATGTGGGGGGGGGGGGGGGGGTTCGTCATTTATCTCTCCAAATATCGGTTCTTTTACAATCCACTCGAAGACTTAGTGACTAATGAACACCTTGACATGTGTCAAATGGAATATGTTAGTGTTTGGGTTCTAGTGACGGAAAAAGTCTAACATCAAGCCTTTGTTACAGTAGGTAATGTTTTTCGAGATACATTCAGCCTCATACAACCCGATCTACTTCATATCAATGGAAAATTCAGAAGCAATATACTTCACCCAGATATTTTATCCAGAATCAATTCTAAAACCACCCCATATCAATGTTTTAATTTGGAAAACCAAATAAACCTATAGATGGTGGAAAATTTCCTTATTATTGAGTGGTATATATTGATATTTCACTCAGGTTGTTGATGGTTTGCATTAATGTTTTTTCAGAATGAACGTAAATATAGAGGTATATCTATGTTACCCTAAACAATTAAATGATAAACATGATAGATGTTCTTGAAAAGGAATTATGGGTTTTTAGAATCCACGTGATATGTATGTTTGATGACAGTGAAGAGGGTATGGGTGCCTCATTGGTATGGAAAAACCCATGGTGGGGTAGGACGTATAAAATTTGATTTTCCCTAAGTTTCACATTAATCAATTTCATTAGAAAAATCTACGATGACTCAAAAACATGGTCAAATATAACATCCACACTCTCAAAAATATATTTCCGATGAACCACTACTACTATATCCTCTTTCTAAGAAGGCTTATGAGAACTGTGGTTAGAGATGGAATCTAACTTCGTTAGAGTAAGATGTATATTTCAAAAAAGCTGAAATCCCATAAAAAATGATGCATGATCATGAAAACATCAATTTAATCAAATGAACCATAAGGGGACTCACAAACCACATCTAGATCTCATGATCCACCAACCATCAGCAAATACCAAAATTGTGTGTCCAGTTATTAGAATCACATTCATGTGACCCTAACATGGCCATGTCAATATCATTATAGTCGAGTGATCATTCTACTGAACCATCAGATCATTATAAACCTACAAGACAACCATTCTTCCAAGGCCTTAGTCCAAGGAATATGAAATTACTAATATTTGACAAGTAAATTTATTTGAGCATTTTATAGGTAAATTAAGATCTTATGAAATGGTTCTCATTAACTAGTCTTGTGAAACTGGTCTCATGAACATCCTTTGTGGAGTGTTCTTGCGAACAGGGTCACCCAATTATGTCTTGTGAAGGTATAAAATGATAGAGGAAAAGTACAAGATCTCCAAAGAGTATATTCATTGGTTAATGATCTCCCATCCTACCATATTTATATGGAACTATGTGGAATTCCAAGGGTTTCTTGAAATCCTAGACATTTCCCAAAACAGTGATTGGAGACATCTCCAAAGGCACATATGGGAATTGAATTTTCTCATAAGGGATCCTTTATCCTTGTGGACATATCTCTTAGGGGGAATTTGAGTAAACCTACCAAATGAGAATATGAAAACCTATAAGGGAAGAAATACCTGAATAATGGGTATTAAATTCTCCCCAATTTATAGTAAAATATGGTGTACAAAATGTGTAGATCATGTAACCTTCAAAAGGACACCAGATTTCATGACCTTCAGAAGATCATGTGAATGTGTCATGTGTTGAAAATGACATAATTGGGATAACATGAATACCCTTTGATAGGAATTTTCTGATATTGTGAAGGAGTCATAGAAATCATTTATGATTGAAAGAGGGATTTTAAGAAATATCCTATACCCCATATGGATTTTCAAGTGAAAGGCTCCAAACAATCATCCAAAACCCACTTAAAATGAAGGATATGAATATATAAAATATGGAGAGATTTTTTATCCAATTATATTAATGTGAAAATCTCATTCAATTTGAATGATTCCATAGATTCCTAATGAAATTTCCACCTTTTCATGAAAGATCCTTTTGAAATATCACCTTCATCATGCAATGGTCTTTAGTCGTTTCAATTTGATTACACACCACCCTTATGGATAAATAAACATGTATAGGGGTTGTCCATGGAAATTATTGTGCATCACTTCATGAATCATTTTTTTTCATGCAACACATAAATTTCTATAAGAGTTATTGTCTTTGAAACATGTAAACAATTTCATGAGGAATCCTATCCTTGAATAATAAAGACGGAAATAAAATGGGGAAACACGGAATTTTCTAATAGAGCGAGGATACAAATTCCTTCACTTGAAAGGTATCAAATTACCTTAGTGGTCCCCACTGATCATATATCCCCCTAAAAAATCCATAATGATCTTGAAAATTCATTTAGACATGTCAATTTCATCTCGTGAAGGCTCTGTTGACAAGCTACCTTAGTCTCGTGAATGGCCTAACAAAATTCTTCTTTGATCATGAAAAATACTCTCCATAGGCATACTGATCTCAAAAATAACCTAATAAATGTTTTCATAAACCAGTGGAAGCTCCTTGAGAAGACTATATAGTCACAAAAAATATATTTTATCAGACCATATCCAATAAGGATGGAAAATTTGGTGAATTGTCATGATAACTAAATATCACACGACACCATAGATGTCCCATGGAATAATCATGAAAATCACATGATTCCAACACCCTCCACTAAATCCATCTCATATCCACAATATTCACATTGCACAAGGAAGAATATAACCAAGGAGGTGAGGCTTATAAATCAATCCCCATCAACAACAACAAAACCATAGATCGATCGAACATGGGAGCGTAGGAGCAGACTTCTCAGAGTGACTAGTCACAAAAACCAAAATGGTATTACTCTAGGTAAAATAAGTGGAATGAGTTAAGAGATTATGGTAAATTAATAGGTTATTTACGTGATTACACTATAGATTAGGTGAAGGTATTATGGCATGTCATCCTGGAAATTTGAAGGCGGTCCTATATGTCATCCAGGTCACACGAAACATTAAATAAGATAACCCTGGATAATATTTTGGAATATATGAAATAATTGATGGAATATAATATTGAAAAATAAGGGATATTAATGATAATACAGATACAAATATCTTCATGTACTTTTCCTGATACACCCATGTCATGAAAAAACCCTGAGACAAGTCACTCAAGTCATGAGACACTCCCCTAACATGCCACGTGGTTTACGACATGTACCTTGGAAATAACAAGTCATATGACTCACTCCAAGCATTCCAGACATATCTTATGAAGTTCTATTGATTAACCATCCAAATCATGATATGAAATCTAGACATGTCTCTGAAATTATGTGGTGGGAAAAGTACATTTTAGCTAGGACTCACGATGTCACCAAGTCATTTTGTCTAGGTCTCATGATGTCCTCTAGAAAATTCATGCTTGGCCATACAGGGCCCTCTAGACATGTCCACCTTGATCATGTGATGTCCCCCAGACAAGCCAGCTTGGTCATGAGGGACCCTCCAGACATGTGAGCCATAATCTTTCAATATCCTCTAAGAAAGTCATCTTTGATAATGATACACTCTATATATTTGTCCCCTAACCCTTAGAAAGTCCTCCAAAATTTTTAATTAGATCATGGGATAACCTAAAATATGTGTCATTCAGATATTTAAAATCCCCCAAGCACATCACACATGTTATGAGACACCATCCATACATGTCAGCATTGATCTTGCGATGGTATCCATATTATCCCTTCAGATTATGAGATGTCTTCTATGAAAGTCAAACTAGATCATGTGGTTATGCTTGGACATTTCAACTTGGAAACCCAGACATGTCCAGGAATCCTCAAACATGTTGGGAAGATAGGTAGGCCATGTCATGCAGACATCCTAGGACATGATAACCTTATCTATTGGATATAGAAAGAAAACCCTAGTGTGTAATACCGAATGAAGATGAACTAAAGGAACTACGAATCATGTCATACCCATGATACATAGGATTCTTTCATAAGGACTGAGATCAAATTGACATCCACTTTAGTGTAATTCTATCCATGTAACTTCTATTCCATCTATTAGGATAGAATATCTCCCATGTGCTTATATTTATTCCTAATACACCAACGTATTGAAAAACCAACAGAACTATGAGAAATCTGATCCCTTCCGTAACCAGGATATGTAGGATGGCTTCCTAAGGCCCAAGCTCAAATAGGTAATTACATCATTTTAAGACTCTCCATGGATCTGAAATTACAACTATTGGTACCCAATCCTTCCCATGGGATTATCATTATTCCTTCTCTAACAGTAGATTGAGGATTCAACTAAACTATGGTAACTCTAATTATTTTCCTAACTAGGATATGAAGGACACCTTCTTCAGATTTGAGCTAAAAATTCGTATACCTCAGTATAATCCTCTCCATGACTCTCACATGAAAACCATTGGGACCCAATATTTTCAATGGGATTATCATTATTCATCCCCAACAGATTGAGTAAGAAACTAACCTAGGATTACTCGGATCCTACCATAACTAGGTTACATAGGACTCCTTCCTAAGGCCTATGATATATATATATATATCCAATAAGTTATTCCCAAATGTATATGTGCCATGTCTATATGTAGCAAGACTAATTACTCACTACCCCTTGTTTCTAAACTTATCATTGATCACAAGGGATTATGGGTTTGAAATTGTCATCTTACTCAAATCGTTAACCTATACCTTCTAGCGAAACCTCAACATGTAAGTCTTATTCATCAAAATGATATGATTACTCCCAAATAATGATATACACTGTGGTATAAGTCCTAGTGGCATGATCAATATACAATTACTCTAATTAATTCCAAAAATAGGATACATAGGATGCCTCCCTGAGGTTTGAGATCAATACCTAATTCCTAAGTGCTATCATATACATCCTTTACCCATAAAATTAAACTGCATAGGTTAATTGAAGAATTCCTTCTCTGATTCCAATTATAAATAGGATAAGTAGGATGCCTCATAATGGTTTAATCCCATCTTCAAGATAATAATCACCTCCCTGGATGGCTGTAAATTCCATTATTCCTAGTTATATGGCTTCAAAATATTAGTTGTTACCTCTTAATGGGAAAATAATAATGAACCTTAAATACAAACATAAGTACTCATTAATAGACCCCCCTTTTTCACATAGAAGGATTCAACACTTGATCATTGTTTTAGGGTTACCAGTCCTGTATCGTGATTAGTAAGAGACTCATGAACATATCTTAAATAAATAAGAGTGTCCTGAAGTAGGCAATGTTTTCCCTAAATTGGTTTGACGAGCCCGACCTCATATCCCCTCAAACAATGTGAAATATTAAGCATTTTTGGATTCGAAACTGAAATTGACCACCTTCCTTTATAAATATGGTCGATAACAAGTTATGGATGTAGTAACCTCAAGGAAATCTATGAGATATGAAAATGGTGAACTCGATGTGAATGATTTTACAGACATCAACCCCTCGCAATCTAGACATTAGTGGAATCTATATGTCCCCTTTTTTTTCTTTTGAAACAATATCAATGAATAATAAAATATGTACAATGGATGATCGAGGAATATAAGGGGATATTTATCTAATCTCTTCTATATATCAAACAAAATGGTGGTTATGTCACTTTTGGTGATAATTCCAATAGAAAAACTATGGGAGTTTGATTTGTTGGTAATCCAATATTATTTATCATAAACAAAGTTCCTTTTATCAATTATTAAAAAATAATATGATAAGTATTTTTTAATTTTTCAATGAAGGTTATATTTGTGAATTTTATAATAATTCATTGTCTATATTTAAAGATAATATTAATTAATACAATGTAATTAGAATTAGTAATTTATATACTCTATATCTTCATTAATTGAGTAGAAATAATGAACTCTTTAAAGGGTAAAACAAATCAATCATAGGTTTGGAATAGAAGACCATAAAATTATATTAACTATTCATTGATGAAATTTTCAAAATGAATTTTACTTCCAAATTTACTTAAAATTAAATTAAAAAATAATAATTTTTATTATTCATGTAAAATGTGAAAACAAAAAATTTATCCTTTAAGTAAATTAATCCAAAAAGAGAAAGATTCTAAAATTAATGCATAAAGAAGTTACCATGTAGTATCATTTGAAAACTATGAGTTCAATTCATGTTGTTTAAAAAATGTTATCAAACATTATTTTTATTCCCCTAGGACACCACAAAATAATTGTGTAGTTGAAAGGATAAATAAGAATTTGTAGGAAAATATTATGATAATGTTATTTGAATATAACCTCCATACTCATTTTTGGGATGAAGTTATAAATAAGGTATATTATGTAGTAAATTTGGTTATAATAAGATCTATTTTGATGAAAACCCCAATGATAAATTGAATAATTGATTGAAAAATGATAGAAACTATAAAGTATTTTTATGAAAGTATATATTATAATAACCAATGATAACCTCAAAAAATTTTATCCAAAGGGTAATGAAGGATTATTTATTGGCTATTCTACTACTTCCTAGGAATATAGAAAAATTAAAATAATATCAAAGGTTTTCTATGAATAAACTCACCTAAAAAATTAATTGAGTTGAATATTTTGGTCACAAAATGACACCAATTGACCTCCTATTTGATTATTTTTGAGACATGATATCTGAACCTCTATTTTATAGTTAAAGGTTTGATGATTTGGAATTATATTTTCCAGAAGAAGATCTTGAAAGGATGGATAATAGTGAACAAGGAATTATTCCACTATGATAGCCAATAACCCATAAGAACCATCTCATAGAAAAAATTATAGAAAGACTAGTTGAAGAAATTTGGACTAGAAGGTGTGTGGTAAATATTATACAATTTTATACCATTCTATATCTACTAGAACCTAAGAGGTTAGAGAAAGTTTTAGTGGGTAATAGTTGGGTTTTATCAATGTATAAGAATTAAACCATTTCGAAATGAAGAAGGTATGGGAATTATTTAATCTACCATTTGACTGTCTTATTATGAAAAAAACTATGTTTTTATGAATAAATAGGATTCTAATGAATTTATAAGTAGGAAGAGGTAACTAAAAGATTCTAAAAGGGTAAAACCAAGAAGAAGATATAGATTATGAAGAGACCATTGCACCTATATCTAGATTAGGATTTATCTGGATTATCCTTACCCATGAATCACATGTGAATTTTATATTTTATCATATTTAAGTAAAATATAGTCATATAAATGGGTTTCTTATGGAGGAATTTTATATCAGAAAAAATATTATTTTTTAAGATCCACATCTTCGAAACTAGTTTCTCTAACGTACAAAATCTATTTATAACCTTAAAATAGAACCTAGATTTTGGTATGGACATTTACGTTAATTTATTTTTTAAAATGGATTTTTTGGTAAGAAATGATGATCCTAAGCTATTTATGACGAATTAATCTTAAGATATATTTTTAGTTCAAATATGATTTGATGATGTGATTTTTGGTTCTATTATATTTTTTATTGAATTTTCAAAACTCAAGGAAGATGAATTGGAAATGAACAGGATGGGTAACTTAAAATATTTTATAGGTTATGATATTTATAAAAAAGTCCTTGGGAATGCAAAAAATCAAAAAATCAATCAAAAAATTAATCAATTCAATGATTTTTACATAAAATTGGTGATGTACATACAACACCTTTGAGTTCTAATGAAAATATCGGCCTGAATAATGCTGGGAAACTAGTTTAAAACAATATATACAGAGAAATAACTAGTTGTATATTTTATTTTAATTATTTTAGAGAAGATATTATGTTTTTTGTATTTGAATGTGCTTGATTTTATGGAAAAACAATGTAATATCGTTTATAATCATCCAAATGAATTTTAAGGGTTTTAAAAGAATCAATTTACATATATATATATATATATATATTTAAAACACCTGATTTTAATCTTACATCATATTTAGATATTGAAATTAGTGGTTGTAGACTAGATAGGTAGATTACATATGGGACTATCCATTTTCTAGAAAAATATATAGCTTCCTTTTCTAGAATCTAAAAATAAATTAGTAGATATTTTTTCTGAGCCTCATGTGAGTAATCATTTTTTTAAAGTGAATTGGGGTTATTTTTATTTAAATAAGTGTAATTATTATTATTTTCTAAAACCATAGTTTCTGTATTATTTTAATAATATTTCATTTTTAATTCTTTATTGAAATTAAATTAAACTATTATATTTCATTGTGTAAATATTTTGGTTCTTGAAAATAAAATTAATTCATTTATATTAGATTATATTTTTATATTTTTATCTATAATTAATCTAAATTTAAAATCAAGAACATAACCATTTGGAGAACCAGGTTTGCGAAATAATTTATATTTATCCCTTAACCCTTTATTAAATATACTATGTTTCTTCTTTAAGGATATTAATTGTTACCTCCAAACTCTTAATCATCACTCAACCTCCGACCAATCAGTCTTCCATGGGAAATTCTATGTTTGGAGATGATTGATGATTCAATTCATGAAATAATGAAAAAAGAAGTAGTGTTACACACATGGCTCTTACTGGGAAGGCCATCAATATAGAATGGATGAAGATTATGGTAACACTATTAATGAAGGTCCTTCAGTTTCTAGGTATATATTTTTTCTATGATTAGAAGATATATAGTTTCCTATTTGAAGAGGAATTATATGAGTTTATGAGGAATGCTGAGTTTCAATTTAGTGAAGCATATGATGTTTCATCGTCAACTATAGATGGGATGGTTGATCCAATTTAATTAGTGGATCTCTATAATATGGTTTCATTACCCCATAAGGTAGGGGGTTCAACTTTAGTCTAATGATAGATTCAATATGTTTAGTATGAATGATAAAAGTTTTTAAGTTCCGATTTGGAACATATACTTTTGAGATAAATCTTTTGAACTATTGTTAAGATGAATGAAACCTCATGTTTATTTTTTTTCTAGATTAAGAAAACCTAGATACCTATAGAGATGAAGAAATACGTATTTCAATATATGTAATTTATCTATTTCATGATTAACAATTTCATTCTCAAACATCCAAGGTACATAATACATTCCATGCAACGCCCTGACCCTAGATTCCAGAGTTGGTTAATTATTTTATTACATTGTCAAGATTATAAGGAATAAAATATAGAAGGACTGATTAGTTTAGTAATATTAAAATTATCGATTACATACATGAAACAAAAATACATTAGTAAATATAAATATAAAAACATGATTAATAATAAAATGAAATAACAACATCCTTGAAATCATATTTAATGATTTATTCTTCATAACATGGTGAAAGGAAACATAATAAGCGTGAGTTGAAATTAACAGTAAGGGAAATTAATTTATAATAAATAATCAATTGATTCATATAATAAACATGGAAAGTTAAATAACTAATATAACATTCCATTCAAATAACTAGATAAGTAAATATTAATATGGCATGGTAAGAAATTGCAAACACATACTATTAAATCAATAAAATGTAAATGAAATGTATCTATAAATATGTCGATGTAGAATCTCATGAATAAATAATAACTAAAGATAAATGAGGAAAATTATTAATTAGTGGACACCATGTTTCTTATATACATTAAACCATTATTATCAAGACATTTCACAAGACAATTTAACATATCGGGTAAAAACCTATCTAATTTGGCCCACTATTTTGCATCATGAGACTACCAATGCATCAAGGGGAAGAAAATAACCAAGACCCACCCATGTAATACCTATACTAATAATTCCAAATATATTTAAAAACTTATTTAATTTAATAAAAAAACATTCCTCATCAAATATCCATATTGAATAAAAGATACTATTTTATCAATAATTCTCCAATTAATCAAATCAATGTCAAAATGAACACTGTACGTAAAAAATGGTATACGATTTATGAAATAGTAAAATTTTTCACCCACAAATGTTTATATTTTGAATAAAGTTATTGTTTCAATATAATGTTTTCAATCATAATGAATGTGATATTTCAAAGACAATCATTAAAAATGATTTTGAGGAGAATAATCTTTAAACATTCCCTATTGTCCCATATGACTTTGAAACATTTGAATCACATTCTCCATGATGGAATGAGAATAAAAGAAACATATAATATCATTATATTAAGATAATTAGTGATATAACATGTCATAGAGTAGTGTATACACCCTATAAAAGTGAATTGGGGCATAATAACTAATAAGTCTCAAAGGAGTGTAATTTTAGATGAAATACCTTAACTTCTGTCCGTCTTGTCACGTGTGTCTTTATATTCCTGAATAATAAAATTATGTTAATTATTTAATTTATTGGGAAAATATTTTGTGATTGTCATTACTTTTACATCACTTATTAAAATTTTTTAAGCAACTACTTAAAAAAATAGGTTTACATAGGTTTTTTTTCCATATTCGGTTTATGCGTCAAAACAACTTTGGTAGATTGACTAGGGTCGAAGGGGTCATTATATAAATATCTATAGAATAATAAAAATGAAATAATTGTCATATTAATATATAAATTATAATTTGAACAAAAACCATGAATTATGGTAATAAAAAATGAACCAACATTACAATCATGGAGATGGTAAGCTCTGCGTGCGCATGATTAACATTCCCATTATTCAGGGATCGTTATGGAAAGAAGGTGAGTAACAAAATATCTATCAAGAATGATAATTATATCATAAATAACATGTTATGTAATCATATATACTAAAAATTAGGATTATTTTAATTTAAAATGAATCACATCATGTCAAGGAGGAAATAACCCACACGTTCATGGCCACCATTATCATTTTTTAGTGTATGAAAAGGGTAACAAAGAAAATGATATATTATGTTTAAAGAAAGGAAAATATGTAATTAATATAATATATATTTCATTTAGGTTACATATTTTTAATTAAAAATGTCCTTTATATGTTCCATGTATAGTGTGAACGAATCACATCGCTTTGAGAAGGTGGTAGTACACAGTTCCACAAATGATGTTATTGTATTTACAAAAACTAGAAAGTATAAGGGTATATGTTATTAAATAATTAAACAATCATAAAGAAATAATAAATATCAGATATAAAATATATAAATATATTTTACATCATAATTTCCATCCATGAAAGGTGGTAAAGGAAAAACAAACAATCATCATTTCGTGAGGTGGTAGTTCTTCGTACACATAAACAATATGTTTGTTACCCATTAGATGGATGTGCGTGTGAGTGTAGGGAAAAACCATAGAATAAAAACATCATAGTATATTTAGGATATAGTATTGGTTATATAATAATGTATTATTATGAGTTTAGGGGGTGGATAATGGAAATAAATCCAAAGATCTTATGGATTAATTTTACCTCTTCATTGGGTAACTCCTTTTGGTTTTCACCAAAAGAATTCCATGGATGGATTTATTCCCTAGGAGAGGAATCTATGATAATTTATGGGATGTTGTGGAGATATTTGGGTAGATCATTGTCGGTCCAAATTTTCTTGAGATGTGTAAGGATGTGGGAGAGGAGGAGGCCTTTTTATAGTGAAAGAAGAGCGACACTCTTGAAAATTCTATAAATGGAATTACACCCTACATTTTCCAATTTTAATGCGTATCAAATAATGAAAAAAATTAGATAAAACTGAAAACAAGGGGAAATATTTCAATACAATGTATTTTAGAAAATTTTACAGGTCATTTGGGCCCATAAGATTAACGTTTAGTCCCATTCTTAAGTTAAATTTAACAATAATCATTGAAATTAATTTTAATTACATTCACTACTTTTTTGGGTCAAAAAACATGTTGACCATATTATAAATTATACATTATTCCGATTCCAAATATGGAATCCGTTTTTCTCACTTCCATTAACATAATTGGTAGAAATTAATTTAATATCAATCCTATATACAGGATGACAATGTTGGTTTTTAGAGTAAAGACATCCAAATGTTTTCTATGTTTTTATATTAAATTTCAAAGTTAAATTGATTAAATTTTACTAAATTAGATTAATTTTTAAAAATTTATTATAATTAAACTTTAAATTTTTTAAAAAATATAATATTTACTTATAAATAATTTAGAAGAAAAATAACTTTTGATGTAAAATTAATTATTTCCACAATTCATTAAAAATAAAACGTCAAAAAAATACAAAAAATGCAGACTAAGTTATTTTATATGTTTCTACTTTAATGATGGAATTTATTTTTAAATATATATTTTATAAAATTTCTAGAAATTATATTTAAAATGTGTTCTCCATAGAACGTGGTAATACTGCTTTTATAAAAATATTAGTTTTTATGCATAAAATTGGGTTTGTTCTTATATTATGCCTATAAAATTATTTAGATGAATATAAAACATATTTCATTGAATATATAATATATATATTTCATTAAAATTATAAAATAATGGTAATTAATTTAATTTATTAAGGTAAAACACCTTTGGTTTCAGAAAAATAGTTTTTTATGAAAACAATTTCCATTATATTCAATTTGTTCTTATATTTACTTATAATAAATTTGTAACAAATAAATTAATTTTATATTTTTTTAAAACACAAAATTTCATAATTTAGTAATTACTATTCATATCTAGTTATTTAATGTCTAGGTTATGTATTATTAAATTAAATAATAATATTTTTATAGTAAATTATTTTTCTGTTAAAAATTGGTCTTGCATGTAATGCAATTTATAAAACAAGTTTGTTATTTTATGTAAGTAAATATACCATACTAATTTTGTGCATTTAAAGTTGTAGAATATATTTAATTTTTTTAAATGGTAATTATATTTTAAATTCATTGTATATTACACTCCTTTATCTACTTGGTGTTGTATGTTATGCATGTCATCAAATACAATGTTCTTACTTTATAATTCTAGGGTGTAAAATTCTCCCCACCATAATTAACTTGTTTAAGCACAATTTAAACTTTATCTTGGTAATGAAGGGATTTATATCTAAAAATACTATTTTTGAAAAACCCATATCATAAATAAGGTTATGAAAACAACTTATTAATAAGATAGAAAGGAAATTATAATGGTCACATAACTTGGTTCCCTGGTTGGAGAAGATATGTGAGATATGAAAACATAGATACAAAAAAATATAGAAATAATAATATAATAGAGTGTGTTTGAAAACATGTTCAGATGAATGTTGTTGACCAAAAAACCATAAATTGACGGTGCGAATAATGTTCATTGATATCATAAAAAAATAATTATAAAAGGATAACATTTTTGTCTCAAAACCTTTTTTAATAGTTGAGGAATTATTTCAATATATAATAATATAAGTAATTATATGTTTCTATAAAGATATTATCCTTTGGTGTGCCTCGAACTATTCCTACTTCACATCTTAGATTAAGTTGTACTGTATAGTGAAGTAATATATCAATCTCTAAAACCTCATCCCAAGATCAACTTATACCATTTAATAAAAGGAAAAATTTTCCAAAAGATTATGATCTGTCACTTTAGAAGGAAGGTCACTAGATTTACAAAATGAAATTATCATTATCCTTTAATAAATAAAAAGTATCTCTTTAATCATCACATACCGAACATGTGAACACATTCATCATGTATTCTCTTTAAATATGGTAATAACTTGAATCACCATAAAACCATATTGTAAACATGAATTCTTCCTTATTTATTACGTAAGACACAAGTTATTGGATATATTCCATAAATGAAAAAGTTTTTTAAACTCCATCAATGATTTCATAGACCTTTTTGTTGATGAGACATTAATTAGGTCAAAGGTAGTCAACACTTACCAAAATAAATCATTTCTTCATCATTATCTGAACATTATGAACATATTAAGGGTTGTCTTTCCCTCAATCATATTTTTTACAATAATATAAACTTCCCAATAAATAAATTTTCATGATATCATTTGATATATGATCTCAAATACATAATTAAAAACAATTCAGTATAATCATTATATATTTCATAATTCTATTGATGAGAACATCACCACTAAAATAATTTTCCAACATATTTCTCATATCCAAATATATAAGTACATTAATTATTCTACTTCGGTCATGTCAATATCATATGGTTGACGATGACCCCTTATCTTCTTTTGAGGTATATTATCTTGATTCTTGGGGAATTTATTTCCATAGTTCCCCACCTCCATGCAGTTAAAATAGAAAATAACATCATTTTCCTTCTACAATTTTCATTCTTTTTAATGGAAACTCTTTTCTATGCACTTATAAAAACATTCCAATCCTTTAAAGTATTTTACAGGTCCATTCATTCCACAATTATAACATTTGGGGAAATCCTTCTTTCCATTATTCACTTTATGTACAATTTTATCTTCCTTTCTCTAATTCTCATGATTCCCTTTGAAGCCATGTGACATGGAGAATTTTTTCTCCTTCTTGATAGCACGTAAAACTATTTCCTCACAGGAATAAAAATTCTGGGAGACCAGTTCCCTTTGGATATTTGTCTAAAGAAATTCAAAAAAATGATAAATATTTCATTATTTGTTCCATACAAAGTATCTATCATACCTTACTATCAATGTAAAGGTATATTTGTAACCCGCAACAATTTCCTAGTTCATTTTCTTTAAACAAAGGAAATTCCTATTCATCTTAATTTATTGATCATAAGGGAATTAATTATAGAATAATGTATCCTTAAATGTCCTTCATTACATGAGTTCTATTGTTTCTTCCTCCCTATTATTTTAGATCAAATACAACCACTGATTATCATCAACTTGGAGATAATACACTATAATTGAAGCCTTTTCCTTTAGAATGCATCATAATTCCAAAAATATATACTCCAAAGACTTAATCTATTTCTCAGCCACCATTCGATCATTGGTCCTACTAAAATATATGGGCCTCTATCACAAAAAGAAATACAACATAGTATATTATCTCTATGGAATAGGTTTATCCATTTGAGAAGGATTACTTTTCATAATCTCATTAAGCTACCCTAATAATTCCATAACATTGTCAGTTCCAATACTAGCTATATTGGTTTCCTCTATAGGGAAATATCTACATTTTTCATGTGCACTGATACCACTATTCCTTCTAGGATTCATTTCAAACAATGAAATATATTTGATTAGATCATAACATTATGTAACATAATGTATAACCACAAAACTAGTAAAATTTTAATAGTAAATTTAAAATGTTATCCATAAATAATATCATAATATTAAACATGGCTTCTTTAGGGATATCTTTACATTCAAATCCGTCATAATAGTTTGTAAGGAAAATGTGAATTATCCTAAGTGTATCCATTGGATGTGTCAAAATAAGTGCACAGTAAGGCCCGTTGTAATGTACTAGGTTACACTGAGTTAGACCAATTGCACCTTGGTGGAGTTGTTACACCTAGGTACTTCTGTTCTAGAACCACATCAACTTGTTGTATCTTGATAAAGATGTATTATAGGAATATTCAAATAATCTCTACATAACCAAAATTATAGGGCTTTCATAAATACTTATCCTTAGTGTCTATACAAGGTTTATGTTCCTTAATCTATTATTTCTAAATCTAGTTTCCATGGTTGATGTTAATCTTCCTTTGATACCAACTATGACACCTTGACCCCAGAATCTCGGAGTAGGGGAATTATTTTATTACATTGGCATGGTTATAAGGAATCAAATCCCAGGGGACTAATAATTTTAGAAGTATTGGGAAGCCATATTACATAAATGAAACCCATAATACATTGGGAAGTAGAAAATAAAAACATGATACATAATAAAATTAAATAAACTGCATCCTTTAAATCATATTCAATGATTTCTTTATCATAACCTGGGGAAAGGAAAAATAATATGGGTTAGCTAGAATACTAAGTAAGGGTAATTAAAGAGGAATAAATAATAAATTTATGAGAATAATCAACATGGAAGTTTAAATAAGTGATAACACATTCCATTAAAATTACTATATAAGGAAATATCAATATGTCAAGGTAAGAAGCTGAAAAAAAATTACATTTAATCAATAAATAGTAAATGAAATATACCAGTAGATAAGTCAAATAAAATTATCATGGATAAACATTAACTGAAGATAAAAGAGTGAAATTATTAATTATTGAAAACCATGTTTCCTAGGTACATGGAACCATTTTCGTTAAAAACATTCACAAGATGATTTAGTATATCGTGTATAAACACATTTAATTTGGGAAACTATTTCATCTTAGGATACTACTGATTCATCAAGGGGCTATGTATAAATGGTACCAAATCGATCCATAATTATTCAAATAATTAATCATACATCAAATAAAAATTCTAAATCAATATAAAATATTCTTTATGAAATATATATACTGAATAAAAGATACAGATTTACCAATAATTCATCAGGTAATAAAATAACTGTCAAAGTGAACACCATATGTAATATATGGTCTATAGTTAGGAAATAATAATATCCATCCCCAAAGGATGTAAATATTTCAAATAAATTTATTGTTTCAAGATAACTTTAACAATCACAAATAAAGTGAGATTGAAAAGATAATCATTAGAAGGGTTCTTGAAGAAAATAATCATTAAACATTCCAAAGTGTCCCATAACACTTTGAAACATTTGAATATTAATATCCATGAAGGAATAATATTAAATTAAACATATAATAACATTATAATAAGTAAATCCATTATACAACATGTAAAATTAATGTATATACATAATATAAAACTTAATTGGTTCATAATAACAAATAATTCTCAAAGGAGTGTAATTCGAGAAGAAATCCCTTACCTTGAGTCCATCTTGTCATGTGAATCTTTATATTACCAAATAATAAACATTGTTATTTATTTAAATTCATAAGAATATATTCAATGTTTATTATTACTTTTACTTCAATTATTACAATGTTATAAACAACTATATAAACGACTAAGTTTACATCAGGTGTTTTTACCATATTTGGTTTATGTGTCAAAAAAGCTTTGGTAGATCGACTATGGTCCAAGGGTCATTATATAAACATATATAGAATAATAATAATTACTAAATTATCATATTTATACATCAATTATCTTTTTAGAACTAACTATTTATTATGGTTATGAAAAATGAACTAACATTACAATCATGGAGATGGTAGGCCGCACATACGCATGAGTAACATCCCTGTTTTTTAGTGATCATTATGGAAATGAGGTAAGTAAGAAAATATATTTATATAATTATAATTATATAAGAAATAACATTTTATTTAATCATATATACTTATAAATTGGATTCAGGTTTTGTAAAAGTAATTACATTATGTCGAGGAGGTGGTAGTCCACACATCTAGGACCGACGTTATAAAATTTTATTATTTAAAAATGGAAATAAATAAAATGATATATTATATATATATAAGTATTTAGGTAATTAATATCATATATATTTAATTTATGTTATATATTTTTAATTAAAACAATCATTTATATATTCCATGTATAGTGTGAACGAATCACATTACTTTGAGGAGGTGGTCATAGACACTCCCATAAATGATGTTATTGTATGTATAAAAGTAGAAAATATAAGGGTATGTGTTATAAAATAATTAAATAATAATAATGACATTCTAGATATCATATATAACATATATAAATAGATTATCCATCATAATTACACACCAGGAATGACAGTAAAGGAAAACTGAATAATCATTGTTTCATGATGTAGTAGTTCGCTGTAGACATAAAAAATATGTTCGTTAGCCATTAGATTGAATTGTGTGTTAGTGTAACTCAAAACCTTAGAGAAAAAATGTCCTAGTATATTCAGGATAATTTTATTGTTATATAATTGTAATACCCGAGTAATTTTATTTATAATTTTAAATAAATAATGTTATGGAAAATAATAATTTAAAATTAAGTGTTTTAATTAATAATACTTATATTTCAAATTTATAGCTTTAAAATTATTTTTTTTTTAAAATAATTTTTATCAATAGATAATAATATATATGTTGACTTTTCTAATTATTTTGATAAATACTAAATAATGTTATGAATATATTCACAATTATTACGACACCCCATGACTTAATGGTATGTTTATTAATAAAAAATTTCAATTAATTAGATATCTTATATGCACGAAACACAGAGTCACTACAAAACAACACTTTGGTATAGTTATAACCTAGACGTCAAATATAATTTTTCCACTTCCGTGTTTTGAATTTCGAGAAACGGACATACACAATTGTGTTTAATAAGATATTTAAAGTCTAATAGAATCAACTTATTTTTTGGTAAATAGTAACTTGAACCTTATGAATAATAATGTACCCTTATGAATAGTGACATGACCCATATGAATAGTAATATACCCTTATGAATATTAACCTCACCCACGTGAGTATAAATAAAAATTAATCACCTTATTAATGAAAGTGAATATTTTAATGATTAATAATTAAATGTGGGTGTTTTTTGAACAATAAATATTTAATTACTATTTTATAATTCATAAATTAATTTAAAAGATAACTCATTTGTAATTAAATGTATTCATAAATCAATATTTTCTTGTCTTATGATTTTGGGATAATTTAATGAGACATTAGTTGATTTTATAGGGTATTATAAAAATAGTTATATTTTTAGAAAATGTATTTTTCGAGTAAATGGTGATTGTAATTCAAAAAAAAAGTATCATATTTTGAAAAAAATTATTAAATGGTGTTAAATTTTGTATTTTACACATCTAAAAATGGTTATGTTAAATTACATTGATTTTTATGAAATAATTTAATTTTTGGGGAATAGTGACAATACATTAATTTACAATAAATATTAAATACAGGATTTATTGAGTCGTAGGTGATGTAAGGATGATGTAACCACCCTTGTTTTGAAATCACATGAAATTATTACTATTTTTAGTCACATGAATGAAGAATATTCATAGTCCTGATCCAAAATAATTAAATAATGATTAAAATAATTTAAAACCCTCTTCTCTGCCACTATAAAAACCACCCTCACCCCCTATTCCTATCACACCAATCAAGATCTGATCCTTTAATATGTTCTAAAAAATAATCTTCCCAATCCCCTTCCTCACATCCAAGACCTTCTAGTCTCACCAGAAGTCCAAACAAAATCCCTTATGGAGGTTCTCAAGGAGGAGAACTCAAGAGGTAAACCACCCTTCCTTTTTCTTTCAATTTCTTTTACAAGTTTCATTTTATTGTTTCTACCTCTTAAACTCCCCTCATACAAATTATTTATTAATTCTAGTAACTTAAATTTTCTTTAATGATTTTATGATCATGGAATATTTCAACATCATTTCTCTCTCCTGCTCCTCTTCCACTAAAAATAAAGACACCGTCTGAGATGTGTTAATTTATCACACTCAAGAATGACGAGTTTTCAATTTCTACTACCATATTCAATTATAGTCATGAAACCATTTTTACAATTTAAAAAGATAATAATATATGTAATATATCCTAATTAATGCTCTATAATCCGTATGTACACATGGTATTAAATTATAAAACAAATTGAGTTTTTGGTGATTAAAAAACCACCAAATTAATCGAAGCCTTTATCATTAAAATTTTATCTAATGTTTCGTCCTCTCCAAAACTAACCAAATTATTTATGTGATAATTTAAACTTATTAATGATCAATAATAAATCATAACTTTTATTATGGATTTAAATTTCAATTTTACAGGAAATTCCATACTCTTATACAAGCGAACTGATCATGAAAACTAAAAAAATGTGCACTCCAAAATAATGAAATTGAATCTATTAACCCATATAAAAGTCGATAAATTAACTTAATAAATATATAATACATAAATTAAATGTAGGTAAAGTTTTTGTAGTATTAATTAATTATTAGAATTTGATTATTCAAGACATTAAGTATAAGGCCCCAGCCTTAATCCTTACTTAATCTTGAGTTA
Organism: Viscum album; assembly: GCA_963277665.1. Taxonomy (NCBI): domain Eukaryota; kingdom Viridiplantae; phylum Streptophyta; class Magnoliopsida; order Santalales; family Viscaceae; genus Viscum; species Viscum album. The sequence goes on from OY728155.1 coordinate 2,013,230,390, forward strand.
TTACAAGATTACACATTGAGGATCTTTTCAGGTTTAGAGTTTTAGAGAATTAGATCATGAAACTTTCATTACATTCCACATTTAAACAAAGTGGTTACATAAAAGACAAAATTCATTCTTCCCATCAACAGAAACCTATTTAAAATAAAATACGGATTCTTTCTTGACACATCCTTGACACTATCATCACATCATGTACCCTTCCCTTGACCTGTGAAAAACATTTCAAAAACTTGGGATGAGCATAAAAAGCTCAGTAAGGGTTATAAAAATATGGAAAGGAAACATGAGTTCAGAAATACATAAGAATGAAATCATACTTTACCCATAAAACATAGGCATATCAAATCATGAATAAATCATAGAAAACATAAGACATAAAGGTAACTTGAGGCATTCATAACATTCTTACGTAGGGAGTAAACCTCTTGGTTACGTTTGGAATACCCATCACAGTATATTCCCTAAATCTCTTCGGAGAAACCTTAACGTTTCACTCCTTCGCGTTACCCAATGCATTGGAGAGCTATATCGGGCTCACCCGCCCTTAGTTTATCACGGAACCACCCGTTCTTCATAACAATGCCCAAGAACCATAACATAATCGTATCACATAAACATGAATAAAGGAAACATAACATTTCCACATTTCAATCACAATATAACATTTTAGGATATTGAAATAATGAATCCATTAAAAAAGAAACCATTTCCAAAACCATTTAAAACATTTAATAAAGAGATTTTTGAATCAAAGTGTCCAATACCACCTTGAAGCTTTTAACATTTTAAACCATTAATATCCATATAAATAAATCCTTAAAACCATTTTGAAAACATGGATATTAATAAGAACAAATAATTAAAACATTTAAAACGATATTTTGGTTAAAGGGGTTTTACCAAAATTAGAGACACTTGAATACAATAATTGAGGAATAACAATTATTCAGAACTTTATAATATCATGAGAATAAAAGGATTCATGATATAATACTCCAAAGGACAGTATATACACCATATAAGAGTGAATTGGTGCATAACAACAATGAACCCTCAATAGAAATGTCAAATGTGATGAAATCCCTTATAAAGAAGGTATCCTTAAATTAAGGATAATTCAATATCAAAATTATGTGTGACAAATATAAATACACCCAATATAATTGGATATTAAGTGTAAAACAATAAAAGGTCATTCACACATATTCAAAGGATGACATATTCAATGACTACATGTTGAACCCAAAGAAATCGAAATTGGGTTAAAAAGTTCCCTTGACAGCCTAACGGCATCACATCAAAATGAGTTGATGAGAGATAAAAAGTGTATCTCATCACTTGGACATAAAATTTACATCAATAAGGATGTTTGATAACATATCCCAACATAAAAATATGTAAATTAAAAGACCCAATAAAAGAAGTCTTTTTAAAAAAGAGGAGGGTGAAAGGTCCCCTTACCGACTTGGGTATCTTTCAAAACATACACCCCATGAAAGAAAGACAATAGGTCATTGATGTAAATACTCATAAACGAAAGTATATTACACAAAGAGTAGAATAATTGGCAGTACATACACCACTCAATGGAATTTGTGGCAAATGTAGCATAAATCTCACGGAAATAAAAGTGAGATGAAAAATCCCTTACGAAAACTCGGCAGCCTAACGGCGCCACATAAAACTTCCGAATATGAATTGATGAGATCAAATAGAGTATCCCATCATATTACAATAGAATTTACAGCAAGTGGAATATAAAAGAAAATCCCCCAACATTTCAAGGAGGAGTTTAAAAGAAGTGACATAAAGGAGAGTACTTAAAAAGAACGAGAGAGGTTAGATCTCTTACGAAAGTTCGGCAGCCTAACGGCGCCACTAAAAACTTCAAAAATGGATTGATGATAGAGAATAGAGTCTCTCATCACATGAACATAAAAATTACAGTAAATTTAATATAAAAGATCATCCCAATAACAAGAAAGATGAGCTTTAAAAGGAATGGCATAAAAGTGTGTACTTAAAAAGAAATATAGGAGTAGGATCCCTTACCTCGGGTCCGACTTGACTCGATCGTTCTTTAATCTCCTGAATAATAAACTTGAGTTAATTTCTAATTCCTTAAGAACCCTTTTTCAAGTTCATTATTACTTTTATACCACTTGTTACCATGTCACAAACATTATGTAATCATTTAAGTTAATAATATTTGTTTTGCCGATATCTGGTTCTTAAGTCGAAAGTGGTCTTCTTACAATTACATGTTGTTCGTGTGGCCAAATGTTTATTATATCCAGAATTGTATTCATTATGTAGATATCATATATTTCATATATATCCAGTAAATGGATGCATTTATAACATTACATAATCATTTAGAGGTAAGAAATGAAATGCACCGTTCATGGAGACGGTAAGCCGTACGTACGCATGAACGCTACTTTCATTTCTATTTCGTATTTTATAGAATGGAATAATAATGATATAAAGGTATATTATAATTCCAGTATAATATCATATATAATATCATATTTCCATCCTTTATACATCCCACATATGGTATTTAACGAATCAAATCACTTTGAGGGGGCGGTAGTCCGCACTTCCTTAAATGAAGATATCGCGTATACCCATAATGGAAGCCATAAAGGTAAGACAAAAATGAAAAATACAGAAGCATAAATATAACATAAACATATTATATATCATATATAAAAATAGTGACATCATAATGGCCATCTTTGAAGGTGTTAAATGAGTATTGAACAATCATCGTTTCGGGAGGCAGAATTTCGCCATCCACAGAAACCGTATGTTCTTTAACCATTTGATGCAGTTGTGTGAGAGTGTAGCTCAAATAAATATTATAACAACATCCTAGTATATTGAAGATACTGGTGTTGTTACAAAAGAAGTAAATAAAAAGAGTTTAGGGGGTTGGTGAAGCAAAATAAAACAAATGAACATGAGAGAAAGTATTACCTTTAAAAGTGTAACTCCTTTTGATTTAAGCCTAAAGGCTTCCTTTGAAAGGATTATGCCAAAAGGGAGTCCTCTAGGATGAGGAGAGGGATTTGGAGAGAGCAAATGGGCAGGGGTTGGCCGAGCCAAAGGCTTGAGAAGTGTATGGAATGAGGTAGAGGTGGGGGCCTTTTATAAGAGGAGAGGAGGGGCACTTTTGGAAAGTAAAGAAATATTACATTATTTGAAAATGTGTTTCGGTTTCAAAAGGTCCCCCATTGATAGAATTCGTGGATAAGGTGATAAGGCTTCGAAATCCACTCATACAATTGGTTTTGGACATGTGTAGGTTGTAGATTTTCCATTACCTTTCCATTTTAATTAAATCGTCAAATAATGATGTCATCGCTGCATCATTATTATGTCATAAATAATTAAATTTCTTTAATGTCTAAAAATTATTAAAAAAAATACTATGATATAGGAAATCTTTTTAGCTTTCCAATGACTATTTATAATCAAAATTTGGACTTGTATAACCCCACTTAAAAATTGTTTTCGTAAAACATATTATGTTTGTGTAATTTTCACTTTAACATTAAATAAAAATATATTAAAGTCATTTTCCAACTAAAGTGGCTCCATGGGGTCCCCAAGTTGGCCCATGGCTTGTCATGGTCGGCCATGACACAACCAATAAGGTTGGGACATGTGTCTAGGTCATTTCATATTATTAAAGCATTATTTATACCTTAAACTATACTAATTACCACTAATCGCGATTAAAAACTTAATAAGTTACTATTCACCAAAAAATTATTTTTATCCCATTGAACCACATTTTACTTTTTAATGAAAACCATGTATGTCGGATTTTTGAAATTAAAAACACAATGATGGAAAAATTTCATTTAAACGGAAAATCAGTCTTTATAAGTACCACTTAGTGGTTTCACTATTCATCAAAAATTGAAGTTTTTCAGAAAATTACAAAAAATTCACCCTAAGCTATATTTGATATTACGAATTCAAAAATGAAGTCCGTTTTACAAAATTCAAAAAATATTAGTCCCATTAATTAATTTAATAATTAATTCCCGCTGTCAGAGCAAATAGCGTGTTTTTATAAAACAATAAGTATCAAAAGATTGACACTAGTTTAAGTCCGATTTCAAAGTGAAATTGATTCCAATGACCACTATTGGTTTTAATGGTAAAAATATTTTCTAATTTCACTTTAAAACCAATTAAAAAGATAATATAATCATATAAATAAATTATATTAAAAAGAGGTTTTGAATTAAAATACAACATTTTACACTATTCATTAAAAAAATGAACTTTATCAGAAAAATACCAAAAATTTACACAAAGTAAAATTTGATGTCCCTATTCTTAATAAGAGTTTTATTTTGTCCAAAAGAATGTATAAGAGTGATCAAAACTATATTTAATGACAGTTCGCCATCAAAAGGCGATAAGTGAACCTTTAGTGAAAACTAGGGCATATATGCCTAAAATTGAATTCTTTCCGTATTTTAAGCCTCTATCATTTATTGGATAATTGTAAAAACATTTAAAAACATATATAATCATATTTCAGTTATTTCTATCCATTCCCGCCATTACAACAGCTACATGTTAACTACCATTTAAAATAATATTATTTTATTATTAGAGTGCAACGTAAGATTCCCAAGAAACTCGTTGTTGCGTGTTGGGTACGCCATCGAGCATAGAGTCCCCTTTAAAGACGTTTAAATATTTTATTCACAAATATGGATAAATATGAAATGTCATATTCTTTATTTACCTGGGATGTTACATCCTTCCCCCCTTTTGGGAATTGCGTCCTCGCAATTTTAAAATTGCGCTTGGAAACATCCTTGAAAGTCCCACATCGGAACAAAAGTCGGTAAAACAAACACTTTAAAATAAAGAAAGATAAGTACAAAGGTCACCCGAGTTAACCCATACTAGGATTCCAAGTATGAAAATATGGACATGGAGGAGAAAACATAGGGTCATGTTCTTATGGAGAGTGATAGAAAACATGTTTAGGAGAAAGTTAACAATGAGAAAATCACAAACTTGTGATGGGTTAAACGGTATTCGATTCCCCAGTAGGAAAAGTTAATATACAACATTTTTGTTTTAAGTTACTTTTTATTGAGGAATTTATTCATAAGGAAACATAATCACTTATCATATTGACTTTCAACTTTTATTATATTCCTTACACAAACTCATATTTTCTCCAAAAGACGAGTTTTTAGGATGACTTGTTCACATTAAGAGTACTATAATCAACTTCTAGAGGATCACCTAATCCACAAAAGAGAACTATGTACATCCTATGTCTTTAGTCTTAAACCAGAACCAAAACCAAAAAGGTTAGTACAAGATCAGATAATCCAGAAAAGGATAACCCCTTATAAAAAGAAAATCTATTCTTAATCTCCAAAATTTGTCCAACAAAACCCAAAGTTCAACGAGGACCATCCGATAAACAATTTGTCCATAAAATTCTTCAAAGTAAACCAATATATGATTGAAACCCAAATATTTGAAGGATTTAGTCACATTGTCTTCCAAGTTAAATCGTAATATTTATCTCCAAACAACATTAGTTGCTCCTAAAGTCTCATATTGAAAAGTAATTAACCTAATCACATATCCTCCATGATAGGTTAATCATTTTTATAAGTAACCTAAAATAAACTTACTCTTAATTCATAAAATCATATAACTAGAATGAATCAGTCAAACTAACCAGGGACTTCACATAGTCCAGTGGTAGGCGATAAATACCAGTCGCACTTTGGTTGTGGGTTCGATTCTCGCAGCTTTGTCCGACGCGACGGGTTGTCACACGGTCTGCGTGTTGTCCTTTTTTCAAAACCATATAATTCTCAAAACTTTCCCCAAAACTAGATAAAATCTTCAGAAATATTCACTACATATTTTAACCTCAATTTTATCTCATGCCTTCCACTTCAATCATAACATTTAGTAACCCATAATTTCCTCAAAAGTAAGGATCATATAAACCCAAATGGTTCTTTATAACTATGTCCACAAAAGAAAAGATAACTATTCCTTGGATAAAATTTTCCTATATTGAACATCAGGGTTACACATAATATAAAAAGTCTTCTAATGTAACCCCATCATCAAAATAGACTTGATAATCTTAAGAATTTCACCATAACTCTTGAAGCCCTTATATGTTGACATCTTACTCATTCAACATTCTTCATGATCCATTATCCATTCCTTTCCAACCTATTCCGAAATACCTCTTTCATACAAACAAAATCATGAATCATATCCTAAGATTCCAAAATAAGAAAACAATAGTCATGAAATAGTACATACCTTTGATTGGTCATTGTCAGTTTCTTAATCCTCAATTGGAATGGCATTAGGTATTGGTAAACGAACATTTGTACGCTCTTGGTGACCCCATTCACGAAACTTCTTCATAGAACATGTGTTTGCATAATGACCATGCACACCACATTTAAAACATTCAATTGATCCCTCAGAAAGAACTTCTTTCCCTTTCCTCGAGTCAACTGGATGCTTCCTTTTTCCATGGCAAGTTCTTGCTTTATGACCTTCATTTCCACATCTATAGCATATTTCTATCCCTTTGAAACATTTTCCTAGGTGTTTCTTTCCACATCTTTGACACATAGGTTTTTGAGCACACATACCTTTATGATTATTACCTGTACTTCCGTAGGGATTTGTTTCTTGCATATATGATGCCTTAGAGAAAACTCCAAGGTTTAGGTGGTCAATCATGACTCCAGATAGTTGGTTGAGGATAATCAGAAGAGTTCTCATTACAGCTCCCATATCATTCAGTTTTTTGCTCAAAAAACTGTCACAGTTTCCTTCACATCCACTGTTACTTTGGTGCCTGCTAGATCCAGACATTTACTAAAACCAAAAAAGGTCAGTGTGAGTATATCAACAAAACCATCATGTACTAATGAGGAAGATAAACACTATGATACAATTACTCATTCACTTTATCTAAAACTAGGAATCTTTCTGAAATCCTAACCATTATGGTAATGTCACTTATGCTTAAAGAGTACCCTAACCTCTAAAGTTATCTAAACCGACCTTTGATACCAACTATAAGGCCCCAGCCTTAAACCTTACTTAATCTTGAGTTATTACAAGATTACACATTGAGGATCTTTTCAGGTTTAGAGTTTTAGAGAATTAGATCATGAAACTTGCATTACATTCCACATTTAAACAAAGTGGTTACATAAAAGAAAAAATTCATTCTTCCCATCAACAGAAACCTATTTAAAATAAAACACGGATTCTTTCTTGACACATCCTTGACACTATCATCACATCATGTACCCTTCCCTTGACCTGTGAAAAACATTTCAAAAACTTGGGATGAGCATAAAAAGCTCAGTAAGGGTTATAAAAATATGGAAAGGAAACATGAGTTCAGAAATACATAAGAATGAAATCATACTTTACCCATAAAAAATAGGCATATCAAATCATGAATAAATCATAGAAAACATAAGACATAAAGGTAACTTGAGGCATTCATAACATTCTTACGTAGGGAGTAACCCCTCTTGGTTACGTTTGGAATACCCATCACAGTATATTCCCTAAATCTCTTCGGAGAAACCTTAACGTTTCACTCCTTCGCGTTACCCAATGCATTGGAGAGCTATATCGGGCTCACCCGCCCTTAGTTTATCACGGAACCACCCGTTCTTCATAACAATGCCCAAGAACCATAACATAATCGTATCACATAAACATGAATAAAGGAAACATAACATTTCCACATTTCAATCACAATATAACATTTTAGGATATTGAAATAATGAATCCATTCAAAAAGAAACCATTTCCAAAACCATTTAAAACATTTAATAAAGAGATTTTTGAATCAAAGTGTCCCATACCACCTTGAAGCTTTCAACATTTTAAACCATTAATATCCATATAAATAAATCCTTAAAACCATTTTGAAAACATGGATATTAATAAGAACAAATAATTAAAACATTTAAAACGATATTTTGGTTAAAGGGGTTTTACCAAAATTAGAGACACTTGAATACAATAATAGAGGAATAACAATTATTCAGAACTTTATAATATCATGAGAATAAAAGGATTCATGATATAATACTCCAAAGGACAGTATATACACCATATAAGAGTGAATTGGTGCATAACAACAATGAACCCTCAATAGAAATGTCAAATGTGATGAAATCCCTTATAAAGAAGGTATCCTTAAATTAAGGATAATTCAATATCAAAATTATGTGTGAAAAATATAAATACACCCAATATAATTGGATATTAAGTGTAAAACAATAAAAGGTCATTCACACATATTCAAAGGATGACATATTCAATGACTACATGTTGAACCCAAAGAAATCGAAATTGGGTTAAAAAGTTCCCTTGACAGCCTAACGACATCACATCAAAATGAGTTGATGAGAGATAAAAAGTGTATCTCATCACTTGGACATAAAATTTACATCAATAAGGATGTTTGATAACATATCCCAACATAAAAATATGTAAATTAAAAGACCCAATAAAAGAAGTCTTTTTAAAAAAGAGGAGGGTGAAAGGTCCCCTTACCGACTTGGGTATCTTTCAAAACATACACCCCATGAAAGAAAGACAATAGGTCATTGATGTAAATACTCATAAACGAAAGTATATTACACAAAGAGTAGAATAATTGGCAGTACATACACCACTCAATGGAATTTGTGGCAAATGTAGCATAAATCTCACGGAAATAAAAGTGAGATGAAAAATCCCTTACGAAAACTCGGCAGCCTAACAGCGCCACATAAAACTTCCGAATATGAATTGATGAGATCAAATAGAGTATCCCATCATATTACAATAGAATTTACAGCAAGTGGAATATAAAAGAAAATCCCCCAACATTTCAAGGAGGATTTTAAAAGAAGTGACATAAAGGAGAGTACTTAAAAAGAACGAGAGAGGTTAGATCTCTTACGAAAGTTCGGCAGCCTAACGGCGCCACTAAAAACTTCAAAAATGGATTGATGAGAGAGAATAGGGTCTCTCATCACATGAACATAAAAATTACAGTAAATTTAATATAAAAGATCATCCCAATAACAAGAAAGATGAGCTTTAAAAGGAATGGCATAAAAGTGTGTACTTAAAAAGAAATAGAGGAGTAGGATCCCTTACCTCGGGTCCGACTTGACTCGATCGTTCTTTAATCTCCTGAATAATAAACTTGAGTTAATTTCTAATTCATTAAGAACCCTTTTTCAAGTTCATTATTACTTTTATACCACTTGTTACCATGTCACAAACATTATGTAATCATTTAAGTTAATAATATTTGTTTTGCCGATATCTGGTTCTTAAGTCGAAAGTGGTCTTCTTACAATTACATGTTGTTCGTGTGGCCAAATGTTTATTATATCCAGAATTGTATTCATTATGTAGATATCATATATTTCATATATATCCAGTACATGCATGCATTTATAACATTACATAATCATTTAGAGGTAAGAAATGAAATGCACCGTTCATGGAGACGGTAAGCCGTACGTACGCATGAACGCTACTTTCATTTCTATTTCGTATTTTATAGAATGGAATAATAATGATATAAAGGTATATTATAATTCCAGTATAATATCATATATAATATCATATTTACATCCTTTATACATCCCACATATGGTATTTAACGAATCAAATCACTTTGAGGGGGCGGTAGTCCGCACTTCCTTAAATGAAGATATCGCGTATACCCGTAATGGAAGCCATAAAGGTAAGACAAAAATGAAAAATACAGAAGCATAAATATAACATAAACATATTATATATCATATATAAAAATAGTGACATCATAATGGCCACCTTTGAAGGTGTTAAATGAGTATTGAACAATCATCGTTTCGGGAGGCAGAATTTCGCCATTCACGGAAACCATATGTTCTTTAACCATTTGATGCAGTTGTGTGAGAGTGTAGCTCAAATAAATATTATAACAACATCCTAGTATATTGAAGATACTGGTGTTGTTACAAAAGAAGTAAATAAAAAGAGTTTAGGGGGTTGGTGAAGCAAAATAAAACAAATGAACATGAGAGAAAGTATTACCTTTAAAAGTGTAACTCTTTTTGATTTAAGCCTAAAGGCTTCCTTTGAAAGGATTCTGCCCAAAGGGAGTCCTCTAGGATGAGGATAGGGATTTGGAGAGAGCAAATGGGCAGGGGTTGGCCGAGCCAAAGTCTTGAGAAGTGTGTGGAATGAGGTAGAGGTGGGGGCCTTTTATAAGAGGAGAGGAGGGGCACTTTTGGAAAGTAAAGAAATATTACATTATTTGAAAATGTGTTTCGGTTTCAAAAGGTCCCACATTGATAGAATTCGTGGATAAGGTGATAAGGCTTCGAAATCCACTCATCCAATTGGTTTTGGACATGTGTAGGTTGTAGATTTTCCATTATCTTTCCATTTTAATTAAATCGTCAAATAATGATGTCATCGCTGCATCATTATTATGTCATAAATAATTAAATTTCTTTAATGTCTAAAAATTAATAAAAAAAATACTATGATATAGGAAATCTTTTTAGCTTTCCAATGACTATTTATAATCAAAATTTGGACTTGTATAACCCCACTTAAAAATTGTTTTCGTAAAACATATTATGTTTGTGTAATTTTCACTTTAACATTAAATAAAAATATATTAAAGTCATTTTCCAACTAAAGTGGCTCCATGGGGTCCCCAAGTTGGCCCATGGCTTGTCATGGTAGGACATGACACAACCAATAAGGTTGGGACATGTTTCTAGGTCATTTCATATTATTAAAGCATTATTTATACCTTAAACTATACTAATTACCACTAATCGCGATTAAAAACTTAATAAGTTACTATTCACCAAAAAATTATTTTTATCCCATTGAACCACATTTTACTTCTTAATGACAACCATGTATGTCGGATTTTTGAAATTAAAAACACAATGATGGAAAAATTTCATTTAAACGGAAAATCAGTCTTTATAAGTACCACTTAGTGGTTTCACTATTCATCAAAAATTGAAGTTTTTCAGAAAATTACCAAAAATTCACCCTAAGCTATATTTGATATTACGAATTCAAAAATGAAGTCCGTTTTACAAAATTCAAAACATATTAGTCCCATTAATTAATTTAATAATTAATTCCCGCTGTCAGAGCAAATAGCGTGTTTTTATAAAACAATAAGTATCAAAAGATTGACACTAGTTTAAGTCTGATTTCAAAGTGAAATTGATTCCAATGACCACTATTGGTTTTAATGGTAAAAATATTTTCTAATTTCACTTTAAAACCAATTAAAAAGATAATATAGTCATATAAATAAATTATATTAAAAAGAGGTTTTGAATTAAAATACAACATTTTACACTATTCATTAAAAAAAATGAACTTTATCAGAAAAATACCAAAAATTTACACAAAGTAAAATTTGATGTCCCGATTCTTAATAAGAGTTTTATTTGGTCCAAAAGAATGTATAAGAGTGATCAAAACTATATTTAATGACAGTTCGCCATCAAAAGGCGATAAGTGAACCTTTAGTGAAAACTAGGGCATATATGCCTAAAATTGAATTCTTTCCGTATTTTAAGCCTCTATCATTTATTGGATAATTGTAAAAACATTTAAAAACATATATAATCATATTTCAGTTATTTCTATCCATTCCCTCCATTACAACGGCTACATGTTAACTACCATTTAAAATAATATTATTTTATTATTAGAGTGCAACGTAAGATTCCCAAGAAACTCGTTGTTGCGTGTTGGGTACGCCATCGAGCATAGAGTCCCCTTTAAAGTCGTTTAAATATTTTATTCACAAATATGGATAAATATGAAATGTCATATTCTTTATTTACCTGGGATGTTACATCAAGATCAAGTGCAGAATACATTAAGACATAAGGTAGGGGTTTCCTCATCTCACTTCTATTTTTGTGAGATATTCCTTATTGACATCTATTAGTTGAGTATGGTGTATGTATACATCACAATGATGTATTATATAATGAATATATTTATTTTAATTTTATTCAATCTATCATTTTATGATTATTAGTTTTGGGGAATAATATTTGATTGATTACAAAGTGGTATGGATTTTTTCCCAAACCTCCATTTTCATTCAGGTTACTTTTATTCTATACTTAACTCAATGAAATTATAATTTATTATTATATACTCCTAAAAAATTAATCATTAATGTTATAAATATGTGTACCAATCATAATCATTTTTTATTTAATGGGGATTTACATGTTTTAAAAGAATCTTTCAAAACGTTTTCCAGTAAGTCAAGCTCGATTCAAGGGAACTTGTCGAATTCGAAACTGTATTAAAGTGCTCTATATAATCTATTTTAAGACATCATTATTTTTATAAAATCTGAAATTATATCATTTAAAAATATCTTGGTTAATTTCTGGTTTTATGAAAATAAGCATTCCTTTCCGCTTTAAAATATCTTTAATAGTTTCCTTAAACCACACTAAAATGTTTTATTTCTCAAGCTTCTTTAAAAACTCTTTTTATACGGTTTCAATTTGGTTGGAAAACATTTATGGATAAAATAGAGTTTTAATTTTCTTCCCTTTTGTTTTTAGGGATATACATGTTTACAATCTGATTTCATGACAAATATATATGATTTTAGGAAATAACTCCTCTTTTCAAAGTAAAGAGGGGTTTTTTCATCTCACTTTAACTTTTTTGAGATATATGCATTGTTCACCACATATTCCTTGCATGTGGTTTATGAAATTCCCTTTGTTATATCATTTCAAGAGTCTAATTATCGTCATTATATTCTAGGGGATTATTATTAGAATTTTTCAAGGTGGTATGGGACACTTTGGAATGATTAAGGATTATATCATCAAGAAAATTTCAATGGTACCATTTTAAAGTATGTTCATCTATATCAATATCTGTTGTCGAATATTGAACTTTATTAAGGCTTATATATTCTGATATCATAAAAAATATGTTTTTAAGGGTTCCTGATTAGTTTGACTATGAATTTTCTATCTTGACACCATTTACCATGTTACTCATAATGGTTAGTGTTTATGCTTAATGATTGGGGAAATTTATTCACATTTCATATGTCAGTTTCAATATGATTGTATATGTTGATTATTTTTACCCCATTCATATGAGGAATGCATTGTACATAATAAGTAATGGGTGGGTCCATCTATAGGCCCTCAATGCATCACTATGTTTCATGAGACAAACTAGATTCTTATCAAGATGCCTTGATAGTATGGATATTTATGGTATTGGAACGAGGCCATGAAAATATAGTTATGATATCTGGTATTATAAATTCCCTCATTTTGAAGCTAGTAATTGATAGTTCATGTGGTTATTCAACTAGTAGAATACTCATGATTATATATTATTATGGCATTATTTATTTAGATCTTATTTCTACCATATTGTGTTTAAGTTTATTTTTAATGGCATGTGTACTTTTATTTGTTCACCATGCCTACTGTTTATGTTTATGATATCTTCCATTGTATTACTTATCCTTACTTATCATCTAATCTCAACCCTTTATTATGTTTCTTTTAAACAGGTTATAAAGAATAAATCATTGTATAAGATTTCAAGGATGAAATTTATTTTATTTTTTATTTTTCCAGGTTATATTTTCTTTCCTCAATGTATTGTGGGTATCATGTATGTAATCCGGTCATCCAAGACAGTTAAGCTATTCAGCCCTTAAGGATTTAATTGTTTTTAATCATGATAATTTAATAAAATAATGAACTTTCTCTAGGATACTAGGGTCCATGTGTTATAATAATCATGTAATAAGGCCTGTTTAGGGTGTGGCTAATGGAAATAAAACTGAAGAGCTTAAGTAAAGATGTTACCTCTTCTTTGGGTAACTTCATTTGGTTTTCACCAAAGGGATTACATGGATAAATTTAATCCCAAGTAAATGTTTTTATGATGATTCTTGGTATTTTTAGGATCTATTTGGGTAGATATTTGTCCATAAAATTTCTCTTGAGAGGTGTGTGGAAGTGGGAGGAGAGGTGATCTTTTTATAGTGGAGGAGGAGTGGTACTCTGGTAAATTTTTAAAAAGGAATTCATCCTATTATTTTCCCACTGAATTTTGATCCAATAATGGTAAAAATTTTAGAAAATGGAGTATAGGGTCCAAATATGTACAGAAAATTTCTTTTTTAAAAGTTTATAATTCATTTGGGAAATTAAGATTAAGGTTTTGTCCCTTGTTAAGCATATTTTCACCTAAATCATTATAATTAATTATAATTAATCTCACTAATATTATTGGTAAAAAACTAACATGACATTATTATACATTATAAATTATTCTTATTAAAATTATGTAATCCATGTTTCCTAATTTCAATCCCATAAGTGGTAGAAATTAATTTAAAATTAATCCGGCAGACGAGACGACAATGCGGGTTTTTAAAGAAAAAACGTCCAAATATTTGATAGGTTTTATATTAAATTTAAAAGTGAAATTGATTCCAATGAGAAAAACTTGGATTAATTTTAAAAAAATAATCTAATTAAAATTTAACTCCATTTTAATTTTTTTACCCTTTTAAATAAATTAGATGAAAAAACAGTTTTCAATTAAAATGCATTATTTTCCACTATTCATTAAAAATGTAACTTCACAAAAAAATTCCAAAAATTAGTCCAAAGATAATTATTATGTTTTAAATTATAATATGATGTTTATTTTTACATATATATTCTATAAAATTTCAAAATTATTTATTTAAAATGGGTTCTCCATTAAAAGGCAGAAAAACTATATTTATAAAAAATTTAGATTTTATTCATAAAATTGGATTTGTTATTATATTATGCCTATAAAATATATTATATGGATATAAAAGATATTTTATTGAATATAAAATATATATATTTACATAAAATAAAAAAGTAATATTACTTAATTTAATTTATTAAGGGAAAACACAATTGCATGTATAAAAATATGTTTTTATGAAAAACATTTCCTTTATATTAAATTAATAATTATATTCATCTCTAATCAATTTTATCCGAGGAATTAATTTTATATTTTCATAAAACATATGTTTTCATATGTTTTTTAATACTATTTATAGCTTCTAATTTATTTTCTAGGTTATGTCTTATTATATTAAATAATAAAATTTTAATAATATATTGTTGTTTGGTTAAAACATGGTCTTGTGTGTACCACATGCTATCGACCAAGGTCATCATTGTATGTGAGTAAATATTAGATAGTGTTTCTGTGCATTTGAAGCTATATAATATGTTAAATTTATTTAAAATAGAAATTATTTTGTAAATTATTGGGAAATTACATTCCCAAACATACTTTGTGTTTCGTGTTATAAATGCTATAAAATACAATGTTCATACTTTAGATTTCTAGGGTGTTACATTTCATGAATCACTATTATAAAGGAAAAGGTGAATTGAATTATTATCCTTAAGGTATGTTAATCACACTAGTTTTAAAGAAGATGGAAATGGATTTAAATGTGGAAGATACCCTAAAATTCCACAGCAGTGATACTCCATGTTCCATTATTTTAAAAACTACTTGAAACTATTGGGACTCAAATTTGAAATCATTTTATCCTATTGGACAGAAATGTGTTGCTTAGGTGGATCCATTTAAAACCGCACCACCTAGGGATTCAGTTCCTGCTAGGGAGGTGTAGGAGATAATAATTAACAAAAAGGAGCCTCAGTTGGAAGAAATAAATACATTACTAGAAGAGGCTTGTCATAGAATAGGTGATGATGTTGTTTAAGATACTAAATTAGTTAATCATATTGAGGTATTTATTGTAGTTATAGTGGAAATTCTTGTAGAAACCTTTAATTCGATTTTATTTTCTGAAGGATTTCCTTAATCTATGGTTGGGCATGAGTTAGTGTATCCAATTATTCATATATCACTTGATTGTAATGATAGTGTTAGTTATTTGGTTATGGAGTCTGGAGATAATTCAAAAAAAAAACTATACTATCATACCCATATATAGTTTATACGGATGTACCATATAAAATCATAATATTTTATTATTCTAAAATGAAATATTTTTCTTCGTCTTTCATGACTGAGTTAGAAAATCTTAAAGGAGTTTATAATGATTTGAATGAGGATATGAATTTCACAAAGGATATGGTCAACCATCAAAAATAGAGTTCTCTTTCCAAGATTGATTTTGAATTTTTTTTATAATGAAAACCCAAATAGATGTAATGATGAATATTCTAATATTCCTTCTTGTTTAGAAAGATGGTTTATATATAAGTGAAAATTTCCTTGATGAGATTAATCTTATATAAAGTGATTTTAATGATTTCATTCTTACCAAATCAATGTTCAATGATATTGGGGTGTTATTTTCATAAAAAATACACTTCTTCTGAGATCTTCCAATAGTGAAATCTGATATGTATGAAGGTGTTCTTGTTGATATTAATACATATAAGAAATAAATGATTAAAATCATTCACACTATAAAAATGGTATTGGTAAGTCAATTTGAATATATTAATAAGTTTCTACTAAATACCATAGTTTCTACCTCAGTACCAGCAGTGTATCCTATTTATCAAAGTGGAGTTAAAAAAATGCATTCTGAGTTAAATTTTTTATCTTCTCATATTCAATGTCTTCAGTGTGTTTTCTCACAATAGTTATTTTTGTAATGTTCATGATAGATCATTATGAATAGTTTAAATAAACTATAGAATCAATTAAAAAGTTGGCACTAGAACTAACATGTCCTTAAATAAAATAATGGGATGTTGTGAATAATTTTACGGAATAACTAATGAAAAAATAAATTTTTCTCCAGAGGTACAAGGATTGATTTCTAGGACACAAATTCATTTGAATAGAAATCATTGAAATATAATAAATATGATGGTAATGGTTTATGAAGATGTTTAAGTCATATAATATTCTAAATTGGATTTTAGTTCCTCAAAATTTGAGTAATATCCAACATATCCAATTATAGTTATTAGTAAAGAACATGTAGTCTTCAATCTGCTAAGGATGATTCCATCTATAAAACCTCCTGCTATGTATACTTTAGTTTCTCCTTACCATGATATTCTTGTTCCTAAAACTAGTTCTCTAGTATATATTCGTCCATCCAGAGCATTTTAGGAGGCATCTCAAGTGATAACAGATCAAATTACCAAAATGGAAAATAATATGCAATCACTAAATAAAATAATGATTAGTGTGAAAGGATTAATTGACAGGACACTATTGATGCTATTTTTTTATATTTTAACTTTTTTGACCATTTATGATGATACTCCATTTTACAGTGCACCTTAGTATTTTTTATCTGGTCAAATTGAATATTTTAACAAAATTTTGAGAAATTTTCTCTCCCAGATATCTGAAATAAATCTCAAATAATATTCTATTATCATTTAGTTCTGGAAGTTATATATCATAATGAGAATAGAAATGTGTGAAAATTATTTTTTATCTATGATGAAGAAGAAATATAGGACCATAGCCTCTAGATACTGTTCTAGGTACCACAAAAGGGTGGATGCAGTTCATGATCCATCACAGATCTACAAAACGGAAATCGAAGATATATATAGCCTTATTTATTGAGAGATCTAGATAAGAAGATTATTTCCCAGGACCTCCAATTATGTTTGATTTTTTTAGTGGTATGATCTTATGATCTCAGTATAACTGAATAGAATATTGAAAAAATTATTAGTACTCTTGAAAATGATACAAGAGATGTATGAAATTTTCTCTATATACTATTCATATACTAAGACAAGGATTGAAATGTTTCTACCTATAATGCACCCTCTTACTACCTCTAAAACCTCTCCAACCATAATGTCACATCCACACAAATAACATTCTCATTTTGAAACTATCTATAAAAATGTGTCTTCTGACTATTGTTATTATATATGTGTGTGTAGATGTTGAGTGGAGGTATATTTTAAAAAATTAATTACAATCAATATAATTTCAAATTACCCATATATTATTCTTTTGTTAGATAATGTTTTCATTTAATATTTTTAATCTATTTGTTTTCATGAATGAAATTCATTATTTTAAAATTTTTTTATTCGGTCATAGAACTATAATTTATCAGTTAATACCTTTAAGTGATAAATAAAAAGTGTCTATTATTTTTTTCCATTCATTTAAAATAAAAAATGGTGTATAATTTTTATGGAGTTGAAGATATTTACCCATGTAAAAGAAATAATTGATATTTTGAATTAATAAGGAGAAGTTAAGGGTAAAAACAATATTTAAAAATTTATTTACATATGATATATCTTTTAAATTTTTATACAAAAATCTGAAAAAATAGACATTGTTTTTAAAATCATTTTTTTATGATCATAAAAAATGTGGAGGTAATTGAATGACTATTTTTTTACCAACATATCTCATGTAAATCATGTTTTAATGACCTTTAACACCCTTAATTTTTTACATATGTTTTTTCTAAGTCTGCTAACAAGGTTTCATTATTATTTTAAGTCTTTGTGATATTAAAACCATTAATTATACAATGTTGGACATTTCATATGAAATTTTACTTATTCTAGAAAAAACTATCTTAGTCATTTACATATAATTAGAAATTTCTATGTCAAGAAATTGGCTTTATATATCACCTAAATTATGGATTATCCTACATGGAAATTCTAGGTCATTGAAATGGGAATCAGGTATGTGATGAGTCATCTATGTAGATGAATTAGATGTGTTAATCAGTTACATGTTTTAATCATCTATGTGATTTGGATATGTGGTAAGATCTGCTACATGTATCTAAATTTTCAGATGATTCTTTTAGTTACATCAAATTAGGTTATGTGAGGAATAAGACTATGTGAAGAAAATCACCTATCTGAAGAAGGCCTATTTAAATTTAGATACATGATTTGATCAGCTATGTGAATATGGGATACATGGATCAATTCGGCTATGTTAGTTTGAATGTATAGAATGTTTCTATGTGGTAATCTATAATCAACTGCGTGGTTCTAAAAAATAGAATTTATTATTATTGGTGTACTTTAATTGGTATTTAATAATTATTAGCATTCATTAATTTTTTATTTACATAATTATGGTAAAAATTATTAAATAATAGGATAGTACCAACAAAGGAAACAAGTACATGTCCAATTGAATATTCAGTACTATTGTCGAAAAATTTCTAAGAAAAGGACCTGTGTAATTAAAATTCCAAAAAAATTATAAGTTTATGTTTTAGTGAAATTATAATAGATGATTTTTTCTTGATATTTGAAGATGTCATGTATAGTGAAAAATAGAATAATGAGATGAACATAATAACCTTCTCTATCTTCTAACAACTCTATCTCAATGTTCTTGGAAACTCATTTGTTTTAATTAAAAATAAAAAAAGATTCACGATATAAAACTGTGATTTCTTTATCATATTTTTTTTAATTTCAGAGGAATATAACTAAGTATCATTTTATTCTTATAATCTCTCTAGTATATTTCATCTACATTTTCAATTTTATTTCACAACTGTGAGCCCAATTTGTAATCACTCTTTTTAGAATATATTTTGAGGTAAAGGTTCTTGGTAAAAGAACCTAAAATTATTTTACTTTTAAAACCTTGGTAGATACTAGTTGAAGTCTCGCTCTATAGTTATAAAATGTTTCCACGACATGCACTCAATTACACATACCCTTAAAAAGGACTAGAAGACCCCAAAAAAGGTCTCAGGTAATTAAAATTACTAAACTCAAAGAGAGGAGTGTTATTTTGGTGGAAAATGGATTTATATTCATCGAACAATAATAATTATTTGTGTATTATCTCTTTTATTGGTAATTTTATTTCAAATTAGTTCTTTTGTTATGAAGTTATTAGATGTAATCATAACTAAAATATGGTGGTTTTTGAAGTGAAGAAAATTTCAATATCTCAATTAACCACCTCATGAGACTTTTGGTAGGTAGTTTCTAAAAACTACCATTACTATTAAGGTGATACCCAAGTAACGATAGACTAAATTTCAATCTCATTAACCTATTCTATCAACCTTTTTTTACACCTGTTTTGTGACCAAAATTATCTTGTGATTTTCAATGATAAACTTTTGTGCTGTTAATACCCATACCAATTTCTATTCAAGGGTATTCAAAAAGATATATCCATCCTTCACTGATTTGGGACTTCTATAGTTGTAACCCACACTCCTTAATCAGTGGATAAAAGGTGATGAAATATGTTATTATATAGTATGATATCTATGGAAAACAATTCATGTATATAATATAAATGTGATGGCTAGTCCCAGAATTATATATACCTATAATGAATTGGGTAATGTTTTTATCTCATGATATATCATGTATGGTGCAAATACAATTATACTTTGAACATTATGTTATGATATAATTTTTTTAGCTTTGACTTGTTCAAATGATTTTATTTTGTAGGTTCCTAAAACATTCATATATTGACTTTTTGTTATCATCTTATATCTTCTTGGATGTTTGTGAATGTAATTCTCACCAATATATTTCATCATTTTATACCTATTTTTCTCATGTAATGCTTTACATTATGCTATGTTTTTATTGTTCCTTTACTATTATTTATAACTCACCAATTTCTTATGTATGTACCGAGGTTATCTCTGGGAGCATTAGATTATCAATTGAATGTAAGGCCACATTATGAAGATTTAAAATAATTTTATTTCATTTTATTTTTATACGAACCTAATTTTCCAAATACACTAGGCCACTAGGTATTTTGTGATTGTTTTATGTCTATATTAATGTAAAAGATCATGAATTAATTAGTATAAAGGGTACATGTTTTCATAATTGGAATCAATTAATGGTTTTTTTATCATTATCTTTTAGGATTATAAAACCATTGTAAAAAACATTGGTATATAATTAAACGTGTGAAAATTCCAAATTTTTTATAATGTATAGAGCTAGTGGTTTCCAATGAAAGAAATCACTACCTAGATACTAAATATGGATTGAAATCTAGAATATTTTAACCATGGGGTAATAATCACCAAAGGGATGGATTGGGTTTTAACTGAATCATCACAAGGTTTATGTCAAATAAGACATGTTGTAGCCCCAGTTTGACAATCATGAGGGATTTGCTTTAGTAAATTGAATAGCTCCCTTTTCCCCATTATAATGTAAAAAAATGAATATAAAATGTTTTAAGGAAATATAACCTTGGTAAATTTTATTGAAACATAGTTTTTCCCATTTTAAAGAAAACATGTTTTTAATGAGTAATACCTTCAATTTTCAGAGTTTTCCTTTTATATGTCTAGTTGTTTGGAAATTCTCATTCTTTATATTCACTTATTTTAGTCAATAGATGCAAATAAAAGTTATTGCAACAAAAAATAATGTGATGAGAAATGTAATGATTATAGAGACTCTAAATTTAATACTTTACTATTACATCAAGATAAAGATAAACAACATAACAGTATTACACAAAGATGAACCAAATGTTTAGTGTCTTTGGAAAACTAGGACCAAACATAACATTTACAACATCATACATAAACATTTATTTAATTACTTCTTCTATATCTTCATATTAGCACTTGAACTCTCATTATTACATGTAGTCACATGAGATTATACATCAAAAAGGGGTGAGCTAAAGTCCTATTAAGAGGATAGATAAGAACAATATAACATAGGGCGACCATAATCATAACATAGGCATATGATCATAAACATAAAAGGAAGCATTAATAAAAGGCATGAAATGTGGAAATGCATTCAAAATAAATAATGATGTCTTATTGGTTTACTACCACACATACTTGTGAACAATTATAGAATCATGTTCACATATCATTTTAATTTAACTCATGAGGTTTATCACATTACCCAATGCATTGAAGCGCTGTATAATTCCGAGCACACCTGTCACATGATAACATTATCATTATCATGCATGACACATAAAACATATATATAAATGAACATAAATAACCCATGGAAAGTAATGGGTTTCATCTCATAAGAGCACATTCACAAACTTTGGGTTCCAAAAAGAAAGAGTGAATAACATACTTGATACACGAACCATAATCCTTGAGTGAGAAGTAAATGGTGTGTTTTTTAAATAAGAGTAATCCTGAAAGAATTTTTTAAAATAATCTCATGTGGAAAACATTTATATCCTAAAAAAGTAAGATAAATATGAAAAAATTATTTTTATGGAGTAACCATACCAAAAATGGAGTGAAAGAGGGAGAACCCAAAGAAATAAAGGTGGGTTCGAGAATTTCCCCTTACCTTCTATATGAATGCTTTCTTCACATTAATGTCTTGAATAACCACATTAGATTCATTAACTATCAATTATAGAACCTTGTGTACATTAATATGGTTCATTATTGTTTCATTAATTTATTATATGGGACTTTGTATGAGTAATGGAGTTTAAATCCATTGTTTGGGAATGTTTGTTTTTATGGTTTTCTTGAACGGTTCACTTGTATTCATAAATGGATATTCACGTAGAACATGAGTAAAAATCCCAAACTGATATTAAATTTTATTAATGATATTCCAAAAGTTTATTTTATCTTATAGTGAATTGTGTTATATACCATGTTAAGGAATCATTAGTTAATATTTAATGATGGCCATTTGGGTTAATTCAGGTGATTTTTCGACCACAACGAACTTGTTTTGTTTAATCATTTAGTAATATGTACATAAGTTATTTAAAGAACATTAAATAGTATATAATACATATAATATAATCTTTTTAAACCATAAAAATGTTTTCATGACCATATCTAAAGGAATTAAAGAAAATTGAAATCACATCATTGACGATGTCGGTAATTCGACGCATCACATACAATGTTTTTATTCCTTAAAGAAGCATGATAGGAGAAGAAGAATGATGTTGAATTTTACATGAACATGAGAACATTAAGAATATACAAGATTTCTGGATCTTTCATTACTATTGTATAAGAGGATGGGAAGATACTATAATACAATAAAATGAATGGAATGGAAAACACATGAAAAAGAAAGAGGATTTTTTACCTCTTGATCTCTTATCATTGAGATCCTCCATAAGGTCTTTGATTTTGGCCTTTGGGAGAGACGAAAACATCTAAGACTTGGGAAAGATCCTTTGAAGGTTTATTTGGAAGAACTTAGCTAATTTTCATATCTGGAGAGGTGTTTGATGAAGAGGAGAATGAGGGTGGTATTTATAGTGGAGGAGAGGAGGTATTTTACATTATTTAAATCATTATTGTAATTTTTTTTCTAAAGACTATGAATAATCATAATTAATGAGACCCAAAATAGTAGTAATGGCATGAGAGTTTGACCCAAGTGGACTTGATTCACTTATGATGTCATAAATAGTGTATTTAACTGATAATTTCAATATATGGTATTTTACCGTATTTCACTATTCATCAAAAATTGAAGAATTTTAGAAAAATCCTGAAAATTCACTCAAACCATTTATTGATGTGTATAATTCAAAAATTGACTCCATTTTTTGAAAATAATTATATAATTATTTTTAATTTAATTTTTAAATAAAATCATACTTAATTCAAATATTAACAATTTTAACTCTATAACTGTTTTTATATCACATTGAAAAATTAACCAAGATGTCATTATCTTAAAGCCATAATAAAATAAAATAATAATAAAATTTACTATTCATTACGGTCATGTTACTATTCACATTACTATTCATAAGGGCATGTTACTATTAACCGAGAAAATAAGTTGGTTCCATCAGACTCCAATAAAATTACTAAACACAAATGTAGATGCCCATTTTTCAAAATTCAAAACATAGAAGTGGAAAAATTATTATTAGTGATCACTTATTATTTAGTATCATAATATTTTACTATGATTACTAATGTGATTATACTATAAGCCATAATTATATGAAGGAATTTCCATTGATAAAACATTGGATCATTACATACTCCCCCCCTTATGAAATTTTTCCCTCTAAATTTCATTTTACACAAACAGGTGAGGGTACTTCTCCTTCATCTCCCCCTACAAATCCCTAGTTGCCTTTTCAAACTTATGGTTCCTTCACAACACTTTGACAAGATGGGTTGTCTTGTTGCGTAGAACATAATCTCTCCAGTCTAGAATCTTTACTGGATTCTCCTCAAATAAATATCATCTTCAAGATGTACCACCTCTGAGTTCAGTACATGTGAAGGGTTTGGTATGTACTTTCTCAAGAGTGCTATGTGAAACACCTCATGAACATGATCCATATTCTGTGGAAGTTCAAGATGATATGCCACGAATCCTATGCAGTCAAGGATCTCAAAGGGGACAATGTACCTTGGTCTTAGCTTATTTTTCATTCCAAACTGCATGGCTCTCTTCCATGGTGATATTTGAAAGAATACTTTATCCCCAAAGTTTAACTCCAAGTCCCTCCGACGATTGTCCACATAACTCTTTTTCTGACTCCGAGCAGTTTTAATGTGTCTCTGGATGACTTGAAACTTCTCTATCATCTCTTGCACAAGATCGGGTCTATGTAGATTTCTTTCTCCAACTTCATCCCAACAGGTTGGAGTATCGCTTTCCATACAAATATTAATATGGATCCATTTGAATACTCGAGTGGAAGTTACTATTGTATGAGAACTCAACCAATGGGACATGTTGATCCCACCCACCTTTGAATTATAAAGAGAAGGCTCTTAGCATGTCTTTAATCATCTGAATATTTCATTTAGATTGGCCATTAGTTTGGTGGTGATGGGCTGTGATGAAATTTAATTCAGTACTGAAAGCATGTTGAAGACTTATCATGATTTTATATGTGAACCTTGCATCACGACTAGAGAAAATCGAGAGTAGAACACCATGCCGTCTCACCACTTCCTTCACATATATCCTTGTAAGTTGTTCAAGAGAGAGATCTTCCCGAATAGTGATAAAATGGGTAGTCTTGGTGTGTCGGTCAACCAAAACCCATAGCACATTATTTCCCTTCGACATATTTGGTAGACCCATGACAAAGTCCATAGTGACATTATCCCATTTATACATGGGTATAGGCAATGAATGCATCAACCCTTTGGAATTTTTTCACTCTTCTATAACTTGCTGACAAACCAATCACCTTGATATATATTATGTGATATCCTTCTTTATGTTATCCTACCAAAAGTGTTCACGAAGATCTCAGTACATATTCTTGCTACCGGAATGGATAGAGAATATAGAGCTTTATGCATTTTTCAATATCTCCATATTTATCCTAGGTGATAAAGGCACACAAAGCTATGTTCGAAATCAAATCACACCTTCATCGTCAACATGGAACTCTTGTAGCTTCCCTTCCTTTACTGAATTCACCTTCTTTTGTAACTCCAGATCATCACTTTATGCCTCTTTAATCATCTCTTGGATTGATGCCTACGTAATCATTTGGGAAAGGTAGGATGTATCCCCTGGCCTTATGATTTCCAAATCCATCCTTTGCATATCTGAGAAAATTGGGTCTTTCTCATTCTATAACATGGATAGAGTAGAAAGTTCTTTTTTCTTAGAGCATCAGCTACATTTTTTCACCTTTCTAGGATGATAGTGAATAGAGAAATCATAATAATGGATTAATAACCATGTCCTTTTATGCAAGTTGAGTTCCATTTGTGTGAATATATATTTTAGCCTTTTGTGGTCAGTGTATTTTCCACACTTCTCACCATAATGGCAGTGCCTCTAGATTTTTAAGGAAAATCTCACAGATTCCAGCTCTAGATCATGTGTCGGGTAGTTATACTCATGGATCTTTAACAACCATGTGGTTTAGGCTATCACATTATCCTTTTGAATGAGTACACAACCCAAGACTTTCATTTAAGCATCACAGTATATCGAAAAACTTTCACCACTCTTCGGTAATGTGAGTACAGGTGCAGTGATCAACCTTCATTTTAGCTCTTTGAAGCTTCCCTCACATTCTTCCTCCCAGACATACTTTACCCATTTCCTTGTAAACTTAGTTAGCAAGCTTGAAAATTATCATAAATTTCTCACAAAACATCAGTAGTAACCAACTAATCAGAGAAAAAAATAGATTTCTATGATACTAGAGTGATTGTTCCATTCTTTAATCACCATTGTTGTTGAAGGGTCCACAAAAATTCCCTCACTTGTGATCACATGTCCCAAGAACAAGTCTTTCTTCATCCAAACTCCACACTCTCTGAACTTGGAGTACAACTTCTACTTTCTCAATGTTTCCTACAGAAGTCTTAGATGTTTTTAATGTTCCTCCTTGCTCTTTGAGTAGATGCGAATATCATTTATAAAACACACCACAAATTTATCAAGGTAATGTCTAAAGACTCTATTCATGAAATCCATGAAGATTGTAGGGGAATTTTTTTGTCTGAAGGGAATCACCAGAAACTCATAGTACCCATACCTTGTATGGAAGGTAGTCTTCTAAATATCTTCCCTCTTCACCTTAAGTTGATGATATCCATAATGAAGATCCACCATTGAGAAGTATTGAGATCCTCTTAACTGAACAAAAAAAGTCATCAATCCTTGGAAGAGGATACTTGTTCCTTATGGTGATCTTGTTGAGTTACCAATAATCGATACACATTCTTTCATCCTTCTTCTTCACAAAGAGCACTGGTGCACCCCAAGGTGATGTACTAGGGCATATGAACCCTTTGTTCAGATGCTCTTGAATCTTCTTCTTTAAATCCCCCAATTCGATAGGATACATCCTTTAGGGACACTTTTCGATAAGAGTAACTCTGGGTATTATTTATATTAATAACTCTACCTCACGATCCGAGGGAAGTCTGGGTAACACTTCTAGAAATACATCACTGTATTC
Source organism: Viscum album (assembly GCA_963277665.1). NCBI lineage: Eukaryota > Viridiplantae > Streptophyta > Magnoliopsida > Santalales > Viscaceae > Viscum > Viscum album. The sequence continues at coordinate 2,013,257,414 of OY728155.1, forward strand.
CCACATGATGGACATTTTTGCAAGGTTGGAACTTTCCTTTGACTAAACCATTTGTTAAAGGTATGCTTATTCATAGGGAATCAACACCCACACTATTGAAGGATTTTTCAAAAGAGATTCATGATCTTCCATTCATTTATAGAGGATCATGGGATGGTTTTGGAATATGGAAATATATTTCATTATCCCAACAGTCGATATGTGCTATATATAATGATATCCAATCCATTCCCATTATAGCTTCTAATTCCACCAAAGGAAGTATTAAGATATTTTCTGGAAGAACTTCGCACACATTCCAATAGAATAAGAGTCAAACAATTGGGTTGTAATGATTTCAACAATTAGTGTTTTTAATGATATATCTTCTTTACGGTTTTGGGGCTTTGATTCTATAGGTCTATAAAACTTTCAATATATAAAGGAATGGATAGAACCATAATCAAATAATAAATTTTCCATTCTTTAGTGAATATGAAGTGTATCTTTTACGACTTCATTATCTTTCTCTACTTCTGTAGTAGTGATGGAATATTCCTTCCCTTGATCCTTTGGATTTGTTAGGTGCTGACGCTGATTACCCTCAAGGGATCTAGGTCGAGCACGCTAGAGTACATAGTTCCCTTGATCATATAGTTATAGCATTGAACCATGGGTGGTTATATCATTTATTACACTACTTTATCCTTCCTTTTCATGTCTTTTCGAAAATCTTGAGCATGGTTTCCTTCTTTCCCACACTTAAAGCATTTCCCCATCCCATTGAGGAAGTTCCCAGGTTGCAACTTCCCACATTTTTGGCACGTGGGTCATTGAGTTTTCTTCCCACCTTAATCATTAGATCCTCAATATTGAAACTCCATCTTCCATTTCTTATCAACATAGAAATGGGACCATTCACCAAACTCTATCTCCACTTTGAGATCACATTGAAGAACATCTTCATTACCCTCAATGTCTCTAATTACAAGAGGCTTTCGAAGGTGTGGTTTTAATACACTAAAGAATCTATCAATTTTTCTATCATTATTGATAACAAAACCTGAATTGTACCTTGAAAGCCTCATGTAATTTGATTAATAGGATGTGAATGATTATAATTCTTTTTTTTCTTGATATCTATGAATTCTCTCTCCATCTTCGTACGAAGAGTTTGTGGGAAATACTTATTAAGAAATATTATCTTAAAGTATTCCCATTCCATCTCTTAAATTTCATCTCTAGTATTGGTGTTCTTAATCAAAGACCACCATTTTTTGTCCACTCCATCTAGATGATAAACGACTAGATTCACCTTTTCCGTCTCAGAACATTGGAGAACATAAAATATCTTCTCCATAGAGTTGACCCACTATTCCATAACTAGTGGATCAGAAGATCCAGTAAATGTCAGTCATCGTTGCTGCATAAAACATTCGATAGTGAGTTTCTACATCTTTCATGAAGGAGGAAATTCCCTATTATTCTGGTTATTGTTCATAACCTGAGATAGTTGGGATAGAATATCCATGAATTTTTGAACTCCACCTCCCAACTCATTAGGGATGACGTTCGTGAAATCGTTTCATTGGCCCTCGCATGAGTTATTGGTGTGGTTTCTCCTGGTTCCCACCATTCTATAAAATAGAAAAGTTTAGAACAAAACATAATTCAACAAGTCATGAATAAATAAATAATTCATTTGTAAATATGACACGAAAATCATGAATTATGGGATCCCTATGTAATTCTTCTTCTGTTCATGTTTTTACATAGTCTTATACTAGAGGTTTTCTCTTGTGTTGACTAATCCTAATTTCCAAATTAACTAAACCTTTCCTCTGATACCAACTATAGAAACCCTACATCTCATACATTATTATTACACCATTATAAAGATTAAAAAAATAATAGTATTACAAAATGAGGATCCAAAGGTTAAGTGTCTTGGGAAAACTAGGACCAGACATAACATTTACAACATCAAACATAAACATTTATTTAATTCTTTCTTCTCTGGATTCTTATTTGCACTTGACCTTTCCTTATTATATTAGTCACATGAGGATATAAATCAAAAATGGGTGAGCGAAAAGCCCAGTAAGAGTATAAATAAGAATAATAAAACATGCAGTGAGCATAATAATAACATATGCATAGGATCATGAATATAAGAGGAAACATTAATAAAAGACATGAAATATGGAAATGCATAAAAAATGAAACATCATGTCTTATTGGTTAACTACCGCACATACTTGTGAACAAATCTAGAATAGTGTTCACACATCATTTCACTTTAACTCAGGAGATTCATAACTATAACCAATGCATTGGAGCTCTGTAGAATTTCGGGTACACCCATCACATCATAACATTCATTTTGCGCTATATAATTTCGGGCGCATATGTCACATCATAAAATTATCATTATCATGCATGAAAAATGTAACATATATAAAAAATGAAGATAAATAAACCATGGAAAGGAAAGGGTTTCATCTCATAATAACATATTCACAAACATCGCATTTCCAAAATAAAGAGGCAATAACATACTTGAAACAAGAACCATCAACCTTGATTGAGAAGTAAAATGTGTGTTTTTTAAAGAAGAGTACTTTTGGAAAACATTTGATTGAAATAAAATAAAGTGGAAAACAAGTATATCGAAGAAAATGTAAGATAAAGATGAAAAAATTATTTTTATGGAGTAACCATACCAAAAATGGAGTGAAATAGGGAGAACCTAAAGAAAGAAAGTTGGGTTCGAGAATTTCCCCTTACCTTGAATCCGAACGATTTCTTCACATTAATATCTTTTATAACCGCAATAGATTCATTAATTATACAGAACGTTTTGTTAATTAATATGGTTCATTATGGTTTAATTAATTTATTTTATGGGCCTTTGGATGAGTTATAGTGTTTAAATCCATTGTTCGGGAATTTTTGTTTTTATGGTTTTCTTGAATGGTTCACTTGTATTCATAAATGGATGTTCGTGTAGAACATGAGTAAAAATACAGAACTAAATTTAAATTTTATTAATGATATTATATAATTTTAAATAATTTTATATTTAATTATGTTATATACCATATGTATGAATCATTAGTTAAAAATTAATGATGATTGTTTGGGTTAATTCTGGCGATTTTCGACCATAACAAACTTGTTTTTTTAATCATTCAGTAACATGTACATAAGTTTGTTCAAGAACATTAAACAGGATATAATACATATAATATAATATAATTCAACCATAAAAATGGTTTCATGTCCAGATATTAAGGAATTAAATCAAATTGAAATCACATCATCCACGATATCGGTAATTCGATACATCACATACAATGTTTTTACTCCATAAATAAGTGGGAGAGCATAAGAAGAATGATGATGAATTTTGAATGAACATGAAAAAATATAGAATATATAAGATTTATAGAGCTTTCATTCCTCTTGGATAAGAGGAGGGAAAGAGACTATAATAAAAGAAAAGGAATGGAAAGGGAAACACATCAAAAAGTAAAAGGATGTCATACCTCTTGATCTCTTCTCTTTAAGATACTCTTTAAGGCCTTAGAATTTGGCCTTTGGGAGAGACCATCAACTCTAGGACGTGGGGATGAGCCTTGGGAAATGTATTGAGCATAACATAGGTAAGGATCAAGGTTTTATAGGTGTGGAAAGAAGAGGAGAATGAGGGTGGTATTTATAGTGGAGGAGATGAGATACTTTACGTTATTTAAATCATTATTATAATATTGTTTTCTCAAGAATATGAATAATATTTATTAATTTGAACCAAAATAGTAATAATAGAATTTGAGTTCAAACCATGTATCCTTTCATTACTTATGATGTCATAAACAGTGTATTTAACTTATAATTTTAATATACTATATTTTACCGTATTTCACTATTCATCAAAAATTCACGAATTTCAGAAAAATCACAAAAATTCATCCTAAACATTTATCTATGTATAGAATTCAAAAATGAACTCCATTTTTTGAATTTAATTATTTAATAATTATTCGTTTATTTTTTTAATAAAACCATACTTAATTCAAAAATTAAGAATTTTAATTCTACAACTGCTTTTATATCACATTGAAAAATTAACCAAGATGTCATTATCTTAAATCCTTAAGAATATAAAATATTTATATAATTTACTATTCATTAGGTTCATGTTACTATTCATATTACTATTCATAAGTCTATGATACAATTCATCGAAAAAACAAGTTGGTTCTATCAGACTCCAAAGAACTTACTGAACACAAATGTAGAAGTTCGTTTTTCAAAATTCAGAACATTTATGTGGAAAAATTTTGTTTAGTGACCACATTGTATTTATTATCATGATATGTTATTGTGATTACTGATGTGATTATACTATATGGCATAATTATAATGATGGATTTCCTTTGATAAAACATTGGGTCATTACAATGATTTACCAAATGAGATTCTTATCCTAATTAGACCAAGAGTAAAGAACATTATGTTACTACATAATCAATAAATAGAATTTTTGAAAAGAAAAATTAATCATGGGGAACAACCTCATCCCTAATTGAAGTGAAAGTTACCACTAAGACCATTATATGAAAAAGGCCTATGAAATTTAGCGCATATCATGATCCCATAATCATTGAAAATTGAATGAAATGAACATAAAATATCCCACACATCCTTCAATTCATTGAGGAATATAAATTCCTGATGGTTGTTTATTTGATGGAGGGAAAAGCACATCAATGGTGGTTGTCAATCATAAATATGAATTCTAAAAAAGAAATCAATCTGATGGAGTTTATTGAATTCTAGATAATGTTTTCCAACAAATATTTTCCACGCACTCCCCAATATAAAATAGAGAGGGATTTATTTATAATAAATAAAATGGAAAAAGAATCCAATAGGTATTATGAGTAAAAAATCAAAATACATTCATGATAGGCCTCCGACATTATTATTAACACTAAATTTAATGTTGACTACCTATTCGGTGGGATACCACAAAACATAGAAAAAGTATTTGGATTTGAGATTTTTTAAGCTTTGAGAAACTTTTCCAATTTTATATCAAAGTAAAATTAGATATCAATAAATCTCAAGGGTTTGAGATGATGGGATATATGATTTAAAGAATATAGGATAATTTTGGAAAATAAATGGTGGTATATCATAGTGTTAAGAAAAAACAACATCCCACTTATAAAAAGTTTGTGAAGAGGCATCCAATATAGTTTTATAGTGGAAGAAGGAAATTATTAAGGTGTGGTAAAGAGTAGAATCTTAAAAGAGAATAAATATGAGAGAAACCCCTAGATGTGTTGGAAGAAAGAAACATTCCATTAAACCCTCATTTTATTGTTTAAATATTGAATTATGATAAATAATAAAACTATGTAAACTCATGTAGTAATATATGGGTTATCGGGGATAACTAATGATAATAACCAATATAAAGAGAAAGGGTTGTCATATTCAATACCAATTATTGAGGTGGATCCTAATAATAATGTGTTGAAAAGTATGCTAGTTGTTCAATCAATGATATTTAATGTTCTATTTGATTCCATAACTATGCATTCATTCATGTCACAGAATTTTAGTGGAACTATTTAAACACAACCTCAAACATAGAATTCAAGATATTGGTGAAAATAGAAAATGTTCCAATTATTACATCCCAATAAAATGACTTCTCCCCTTACAATATTTTTAATTTTAATTTAGGAATTTTTTTATACTTTATATAGAATAATTCAATTCTACTATGGGTGTGGATTTTATATCCATGTATAGAGCTAATATAAATTTATGTGAGAATTAAATAAACCTACATATAATAAATAACACTCAAATTTTATAAAACTGTAAGGGGAATGATGGATCTCCTTTTGAATATTCATTTCAAGAATATATATTAATTACTTTTCATAATGTGTGTGTAGATAAAAAAATAACTATAGGAACAATCATCCTATATAGGATACCTAATATAAGATAATATGTCGATGTAATTCCCATAGAATTACTTGTTCTACCTCAAAGATGAGAGTATATGTTCTCAATCAAATTTCTACTTGTTGTTTTTCCAATTTCCAAGACTCTATATAGAATGACCTCTATTTAACTTTAATATATGAATAAGAAAATATAAGAGAATATAAATAAAGGGTTTATACACTTAGGTGATTCATCATGGGATGTGCCAGTCCTTTTTATCAATAGTAATAACGGGCCAATACATCTTTTCTATAATTATTATGGTCCCAAAAAGGTCAAAATTAAGAAAAATTGTCTTCTATCATGGATTAGTACAGGTTTGATCAGCTATGTGGATACTAATACTTATCTTCAATGTATCTTTAGTTGGGATATTATCATGTAAAGGTGAATAATTTGGATATCCCCATAATTTATTTTCATAGAAGGTACAACCACTATGAGTTCATAGTGATGAAACTTTGGATCAATAATTAACAATCTATAAGTATAGGAATAATAAATATAGACTTTATGGATTACATCAACAATTTTTTGTAGTATTTATAAATTATATTCATATCTACCACTTAGGAAAGGAGGAACATGGTAATCATTTGAATGTTTTATTGAATAATTTTGAAAGGAAAAGTTATATAGTATGTATTTTAAATGATAGTTTTTGATTTAGAATGTAAAATTAATGGGGAATGTTTTAAATATTTAAGGGAAATATATAGAACCTTTTAAGATAGTTTTAATTTTTAATAACCTTGTACAATGACTGTGATGAATATCCCTAGTTTTATAGGATTAGCTGGGTACTCTGGTCAATTTGTTAGAAACATCACATGAATTTATGAAGCAATAATCACAATACCTCATAAAGAAGTGAAGTTTCTCTTGAATGATGAATGGGAGATGTTATTTAAATATTTAATGAAGAGTTTCCTCAATGAACCTAATCTCACATTACCCATAATTGGGGAATTGTTTTTTATCTAAAATGTTTTATATAGAAACAACTTCAATTTCACACTCATGAAAAATCATAATGTCATAGACTATGAATCCCACCAAATATGGATCCAAGTGTAAAGATACTAAATCCATGATGTATAGTTTTATTTTTACATATTATTATTAATTATTTGGAACCATCACCTCATTTCACCACCATGTTATTTTATGATAAATTTATTTTTAATTAAATATAGTATCTTCTATATCTTGTGACATGAGAAACCCCAAGTCTAAATGAACCAAAATTTACTATAAATTTACCACCAAGATATTAAATTGGTTATATAAATATATATAACCACATTTTAAAAAAATGTATAATGTTTTTATATAATGAAAATATATTTTTACTGAAGTCATTATATTCTTCAAATAGTAATACATTTTCATAAAATAGATGTCACAGACCTTCCCCCGGGGCCCATGCCACGACTACCCCAAGCCATTATCCTAAATTATAGGGTCTAAAAACTAGAGCCGAAGGCATTATCCTGCAAATGGGAATCATTTTACAAGTACTTGTACAGATGCACAATCACAACCCCTCCCACAAAGCTAAAAAGTATATACTAAGTAAATGATGCATGAAATCCTTAATTAAACTAGAACCAGAGTACAACATAAAGTATAACATAAGGTGGAAAACAAGGCCATCATACAAGACCACCAAAAGAAATACAGAACATAAGTAATACCCCAATTCTCTAAAACTCATCCGCTAAGAACCCTACCTGAAAGGTAGGTGGAGGGTAGCTGCTTGAAGCTGTAGGATTATGCCTTGTATGTTTTCTCTCACTAAACACCACCTGGTCCTTGTCATCCCTAGACTCTGTCAAAGTATCAGTCATCTTCACAAGACACGGCATGTGCGGGAAAAGACCATGCATGGGTGAGTAAAACAATACTCAGCAGGGTTTCCCAAAACCACAAAGATAAATCACAAGGGAAAAACCATGAAGAAATTCACAGTCAGCACTACTAAACTATATTCCCATATATATACCATTAATATCCAGATATACTCACCTCAATGAGTAAGAAACATAAGGTCCTAGCCTTATAACCAACATCCAGATTCTCACCGATGATTCAAAAGGTAAAACATAAAATATAAAAACACACTCCATGAGAATAGAAATCACTAATTGAAACTTCTGAGAGATACACTCCATCAGGTAAAACTCTACCATTCCTAATTGTACGTCCGAGAGAACGTGCTCCATCAGGAAAATTATACTAGGTTCAGCTCTAGTACCCGACACTAGAGGTCCAGTAATCACCATCTTTCACCCAATGCAATACTAAGGAAACCCAATTGATGATGCCCACCCCTCATCACAATGTAGAGTTGAGGGAGGAATTCTCCATACTATCCTGCGATACCCCAATAGCTCCTGTAAGGAGTGGCCCACACTTCAGTCTCATTGAGGGAGCACTTTATCCTATTAAGGTATCAATCTCTTCATATGGAGGCCACCACTTCTCGTAGTTGTGTCCCACATTCTAGGGAGATCCAACTCATATGGAGGACCCGCTCCTCATTACTACTCGGAGACAGGGGAGTACTACTTTGTAAGTGAGGACACACACCATAGTTCCAACAAGGGAGAACTACTCATAAAGGACATGCACCCTGTTATGTCAGGAAAGTACTACTTCGTATATCGGGGACCAGAACCCAACCTTATAGAGGAGTACTACTCAATGAATTCAGGACCCACACCTTGGTACTAGGGGAGTACTGACTCTATTAGTTTATTCTATATGAGGGACCCACACCATAGTATGTTGGGGGAGTACTGAGCCCAGGCTAGAGGAATCACTCCTTGGCATGACATGAGAGTATTGAATCTACCAGAACAATGCGTAAGGAGGACCTGCACCATGGAATGGTAGGGGTGTATTGACTCCAAAGTTAGGGAACCCACTACCAGGTCCCACATGGGAGTATCTACTATTTTTTCACAAACATCTCTGAGAACTCACACCCTAGTACATCATGGGAGCAACATCCCTAGAGGAAACTACCCAATGTAAATTAACCCACACCCATGACATGGGTAGTACCATATATACTTAAGAAGATGGGTAAAAAGTACTCGCTTCATAAGTCATCAAAGGAGTAACCATTTGAGAACCTCTTCAAGAGAAATACCACGTCTCTACTCAAAGTCTACATGTATTGGTAGAACCTACTCTTAAAATCAATATTATATCCTCCAACTTCTTAAGAAAATCACTAAGAGTATCTCAAAAGGATCGTCTCGTCAAAATGGTCCCAACGCCGTAGACGACTCATCAAACGAACACTACGTTTGAATGTTACAGGAGATTTAGTAAAAGGGGGGATGGGTGGGTCTCAATCCGACCTGAGCCAGCTAGACCAACCCAAAACAGGTCCGACTAGACTTGGGTCTGACCCAACTTGGGTCTGACCTGGCCCATTTAGCCTGGCTCGAACCAGCTGGGCCTGACCCAGCCGACGGGGCTCGGCCCGCTGGGCTGCGGGTCAGTCTGGTTGGTTGGGTAGGGCCTTCCAGAACCTGCCCGACCCACCTTTGAGAAGGTTGACTCCTTCAACCCAAACTTAGTAGAGCCACGTCCATCTTGTATCATGTGGCACCAGTTGGCGCTCCTTCCTTGTCAACTGGTCCACTCATGCGGACAGGGTTTGCTGGCGTGACCTGCAGCTTTCCACGAGTGTAGGTCACACCATTGCTGGAGTCGCAGCTGCCACCGCCACCACCCACACAGTGTTCTACCCCACCATCTGGCATGCGTCCTCTACCTCCACATGCCACCATCAGAGTCGGTGCACCAAAAGAAACTCTGTAGACCAATGAATGCACTCTGGTGGTCCGTTCTTCGATCCAAAGGGTGTTCCGATGCCCTTAGTCTGTGTTCTTCATCGTATAGGGTTCAAATATATGTTGTGATCCCTTAGAATAAAAATAATTTGATCATCTGTATCTCCCACACCACCTCGATCTGTCCGTCGTCAAAGTCATCACACCTCCATCGTACCGTATCCATTCGAGATCTTAGATGTCAGTTTTTTGTTCCAAGAACGGTGGAACAACATCCATCCATTCGTCAACCTGCGAAGAATGAGAAGAAAATGCTTTAAATAGGAGAGGAAAACCAAACAAAAAATCTAGGAATGAGCCTCATGCATCATTTGTCATGACGTCAATCCGCTCTCGTTAGAAGGATTTAGTATATCATTTAAACAAGAGTTCATTTCCCCAAAGCATACCGCAGTCAAGAACCTCCCGCAATAATGATCGAACCACAGGGTAAAACTGTATGTGGGTTGATATGTGTTCGTCATTTTAAAAAAAAGAGCAGGGAAAGAAAAGAGTCAAATAACAACCCCTAATTGGAGATCATGTTTTGTCGAATGGTGGATTTTTCACGGATGGCGATCCATATGCAGAAGCACTCGATCTAACATCGGAGGTGAGATCTCTCGAAGAGGATGGGAAAGTGCTCAATGTTGTTGGTGATAATCACTCATCATTCATCATTTTTCATTCTTCAACAGTGATCATCCAATGATTTAGAGCATTTCTCCCACGTTAATGACACACCCCCTAGTTAAAACATTAACATAGGTAACTTCTTTCTGTTACCAGTACGTTGTAATGTTGTTATGTAGATTCATTAACAAGGTAAATTAATTATATTCAGTGTCACCTCTTCACTTCACCAAAGTGCTGATGCGGGGATGCTTAAAATTGAAGAATGTAAGTAAAATAACTTTTGGTGTTATTTTATTTTTCTTCCAAAATGTACGAAAACTATCTTTTCTGGTCAAACCTCACTGGTCGATGTTAGGTCTTTTCTAGGAAAATCACGAAATTAGAAGTTCAAATGTTCCCTCATATTTTCGATCTTAGCACCTGTTTAAAAGTTAGAAAAACCCACTCCCACATTTATTTAAATGAACTTTTAAATAGTTCGAAAATTATGTTTTTTCCACAACCCGAGTTGGTTGATGTTAAGTCTTTCTTTAGGAGAACATCTCATTAAAAACACAATAGTTGCCTACGATTTTTAATTTGAGTTACCAATTTTGAGTTATGAGGATTCGAAAATAAAATAAATTTTATTTAAAATATTTTATTCAAAGATACATCCCAAAAACCAAATTCAATATCCAGCCTGAGATGGAAAATGTTAGGCACCGCCTAAAAGAATAATACCCTCATAAACTCAACAGTACTATGAGATTTCCAATCCGAGTTACCGTTTATGAGTTATTAGGATTTGAATGTAAAAAAAACTTTTCCCAATTATTTTATTTACATTTAAAAACTACATTCCAATGTTGACTGACACTGGATAATGTTAGGATATTCCTAAGGAAAGTATACCCTTATGAGCTCAACGGTGGTCTCAGATTTTTAATCTGAGTCACCATTTGTGTGTTATAAATATTTGAATAATAAAATAATTTTATTTAATTATTTTATTTAAGGTTATACCATTTTCAGGGTTTCTCACTAGAGGCCCACAATGAGTAATCTTAAGTCGCGCCTAGGGTAAACCCACCATCTTGAATGAAATAGTGCCCTCATATTTCAGATTCGGGCATCTATTTGAGATTTATTCCACATTTTCAGGAAAAACACTCATGTGTGATATTTAAAAACCTAACATTTTTCAATAGACCATTCCGGGACCACTAGGACTTAGAATCGCACGTTGTCTCAGTGCCTGGTCTTATAATAATTCGATTTAATTTAAAAAAAAGGTATTCTGGGGTATTACATTACTTGTCCCTTTAGGTATTTACGTTCTTATAATCCAAAATAAGGGTTAATAAAACAAAAGGGAATACTGAGCACTCTCATGTGCTCTCATGTAGATCCCCATGCTACCAAAAAACACAGACTAGAGGAATAAACCATCCATGAAGGACCCTATTCTACCAATCCTCTATCTCTACCCATTACTCTGCAAATGTCACCCATGACAAATATTCGTAGCCTATCAGCATAGGACTTCTATCTACCCTATGCAGTCTTCATCCACTCTCGAATGATCTACACCATCTGAGTGGTAGCCTGTACCATATCTGGACCAATGAGTGTTGACTCCCCTAGGTCTGTCTAGCATAACAGTGACCTGCATTGTCATTCATACAATACCTCAAATGGTGACATACCGATGATCGCATGCAGTTGTCCTCACCCATGTCATCCGTCTCCCCAAGCCTGGAGTGGACCACCTGTTGCTCTTCCAACTCCTCTACCTCACCCACAATATTGCATAACTCCTTTCTCCAAGAATTGTCTTTTCCATTGAGGCTTGTTAGCTAGATCCCTTTCAAAAACACAATGGGTCGGGGAATATCTATTGAGATTACCCCGACCATTGAATGCATAACACCACCTGTCGTACGGTTGATATGTCCCTCATCACTCCTCCTCCACCACAACCCAATGTGTATGATTTTGGTCATGGGTATGCCTCCAACATAGTGATATTGTCACCTGTCGTCTTCCAAAACCAGCAGAATCCTTTGCCTCATGGCCTCTACTATGGGTCACATCCATCTGTTCCTTTTCTAGAAAACTCTCAACCACCAGCGCTCATTCCAGTACCGCATCATTGGTGGAAATATTCATCAGAACCACTAAAACCCTAATCTCTCAGTGTAAACCCTTCTCGAAGGTTTGAAATCTGAAAAAATGGTCTTGTACCATGTCTAGGGAGTACCGAGAAAAGTCGGTGAACCTCACCTAAAACTCTACCATTTTCATATTTCCCTATCGAAGCTACAGAAGCTCTGAGATATGTACTAACCTCATCTTGGTTGGGTAAAAGTATTCCCTAAAGTGTTTTTAAAACTCTTCCCATGTTAGTGTCGACTCATCATATGACTGTATCACCAAGAATTAACATCTTCCCGTAGATCCCTAAAGAAGGCTCGTGACTATGACCACCATCACATCGGGAGGTGTCCTCACTAATCCAAAAACTTTAGTGACCGAATCGAGCAAGTTATCTGCTTCCTAGGGGGTTGGATCACCTTTGTATTTTAAAGGTCACTGCCACTGGAACTCGTGTAATGCACTCAACCTATGTGCTTCTTTGTCCTAAACTACTTGTAAAACATGCTGCTCTTCAGGTGGTGACACCCCGGTAGACCACCTGGGGGAAACTCCTCTGAACCAGCATCCTGCACTAAAGCCTCATCACGAGGTAGATTATAATCATGATCATACTGATTAATCCTATTTGGCTGTTGTAATGGAGGAATCCTAAAATGGATTAGGATGAACCACAGTTAATAGAGTATATATGGAGACCTAACTCAAGAAGGACATAGAAAACATAAACGATTACTATATAATGCTTGTAAACTTTATTTATTGGAAACTAGTGTCCTAATGTACCAAGTAAAAAATCAGGTTGTTAGAGTCACAGTGAAAGGATACATCAGCCACCGCACCAACACCAGAACCTCTAGCTTTAGTCATAAACTAAAAACATCTTAACACTACCACTATGAAACCCAAACCAAGCTCGCAAAACTACTGTCCTAATGTATAACCAACCATCTCTGATACCACTGTGTCATGAACCATACTCCAGGGCTCGTTCTATGACTTCCCTAAGCCCACCTCCCAAAGGCCAAGGACTGGAGACTAGTGTCAATGGAATTATATTGCAAATGGGAGACATCCTCCATGTACTTGTACATATGCACACTCACAACCCCAGCCCACAAAGCTGAAAAGTAAACACTAAGTAAACGATGCATGCGATCACTAAGTAAAACACAACCATAGTAAATTAGAATGTAAAGTACAAGGTGGAAAACCATGATAGTATACAAGCCCCACAAAAGAAATACATAACCCAAGTAAGACCTTATGTCTCTAAAAATCATCAACTGAGAACCCTACTTGAAGGGTAGGTGGAGGGTAGCTACCTGAAGCCTGCAGAGTACATCTAATATATATGTTATCATTGAACACCACCTAGTAATAGTCTTCCCTAGACCATTTCAAAGCATCATTTGTCTGCGTAAGACATGACACGGGTGGGCGAAGCCCGTTTAGGCATGAGTAAAACAATACTAAATAGGGGATCCTGAAACTACAAATATAAAACACAAGGGAAAAAATACAGAAGAAATGGAAAATCATCAATACTCAGGTATATTCCAATACATATACCATGAAAATACATATATAATCCCTTCACCCACTATGAAACATAAGGTCCCAACCTTATAACCAACATCAGGATTCACACCGAAGATTGAAAGTTAATACCTAAACCAAGAGAAAATGCTCCACGAGCATAGGTATCCCTAATGGCACCATCTAAGAGATACACTTCCTCAGGTACAAATCTACCATTCCTAATGGTAAATATAAGAGAACACGATCCATCAACAATATTATAATAGGTTCATCTCTAGTGCCCGACACTAGAGGTCTAGTCATCATCGTCTCGAACACAATACAAGATTAAGGAAACCCAAGTGAAGTGGCCCACCCATTTCCACCACACAGAGTTGAGGGAGCACGGCTCTATACTATCTTGTGATACCCTAGTCTCTTCTGTAAGGAGTGGTCCACATGTCAGTCTCGTTAAGGGATAACTTTCTCCTACTTAGTTATCTATCTCTTCTAGTGGATGGACCCACTCCTTGTAGATGTGTCCCATTATCGAGGGAGATCCAAATTTTATAGAGGACCCACTCCTCGATACTACTTGGGGACTGGGGAGTACTACATTGTAAGTGAGGAACCTTGCTCTATTTCCAATAGAGGAGTACTACTCCTGAAGGACCTGCACCCAGTTATGATAGGGGAGTACTACTTCGTATATTGAGAACCCTAACCCTACCCTGTAGGGGAGTACTACTCAATGACCAGAGGACTTGAACCCTGGTACTAGGGGAGTACTGCCTCTGTCAGTTTATTCGCTATGAGGGACCCACACCCTAGTAAGTTAGTAGAGTACTAGTTACAAGATAGAGGGCCCACTCCATGGCATGACAGGGAGTATCGACTCTGTAGGAACAATGCGTAAGGAGGACTTGTACTCTGGAAAAGTAGGGGAGTAACCAATCCAATGTTTGGGAACCCACTCCCTGTTCCCCCATGGGAGTGTTCACTCTTTCTTTACAAAAATTTCCAAGAAACCATGACCTTGTCCTTCATAAGAGTAACACCCCGGAGGAAACTACTAGAAGGAATAGAACCCACACCCATGATGTGGGGTGTCTTGTCTCTAACTAAGAAGAGGGATAGAGAGTACCCGCGCCCTAAGTTGTTAAGGGAGTAAATTTACTAGAATCTCTTCAAGGGAACTACCCCGACTCTGCTCAAGGTATGCTTGTATCGGGAGGGCCTACTATTAAAATCAATAGGCCATCCTCTAACTTCATCAAAAACTCACTTAAAGTATCTCAAATGGGCCGACTCGTTGAAAGGGTCCCAACTTTGTATACGGATCATCGATCAAATGATCCGTTTGAAAGTTAGGAGCATTTTAGAGAAATGGGGGCCCCCTGGGTTCGAGTCCGATCTATCCCATCCCATTTGGCCTATCCCACTAGGCCACAGGCCCAGAAAACTGGCATCGTGGCCCTCTTGGATGGTTATAGCCCTCAAAAACCTGACCGAATGACATTTGAGTGGGTCGGCTCTTCCATCTCAGACGTGACAGAGCTGCGTCCATCTTGCACCATGCGACGCTAGCTGGTTCCACCTTCTGGTCAACCGGTCCACTCACGCAGACAAGGTTTTCTCTCATGACCTGTGGATTAATGTAGGTCCATGCCATGCCACATCCATAGTTGCGTCTACTACGTCCACTACAACCGTGGCACGACGCCCCATCGTCCGTCTTGCGGTTTATGCCACCGTCAGTGCACCAATAGAACCTACTCGGACCACCGAACATGATATGGTGGTCCGTTCATTGATCTGGAGGGTGTTATAGAGCATTTGTGCGGCATTATTCATTGTATGGGGTCAAATATAGATTATGATCCTTTCTTCTAGAAAGAGTTCGATCATCGTTATCTCCTGCACCACCTCAATCCGTCCGTGGTCAAAATCATCGCACCTCCATCGTGATGTATCCATTACGGATCCTAGATGTTGGATTATTGAACCAAGAACGGTTGCGCAACACCTGATCATTCTTTAACCCAATAAAATTATGAATAATTCACATTAATGGGTAGAGGAAAACCAAAAAACAAATCGATGAATGAACCCCCACCAACGTTCGTCATTACGTCAATCCACTCTAGTTAGAAGGATTTATGAGATCAATTAAAAAATAGTTCATTTCCCCAAAGCATCCCGCATTCAAGATCCTCCCACAATAAGGATCAAATCGTGGGTCAACCTGTTCATGGGTTGATCCACGTTTGTTGTTTTGAAACCACAAATAGGGAACGAACAGAATAAAATAAAACCTCTACCTAGAGATAAAGTTAGATCAAAGGGTGGATTTTTCACTGATGGAATTCCGTCTGTAGAAGTGCTTGATCTGACGTTGAAGGGGGGATATCTAAAAGAGGAGTGTAAAGTGATCAACTTATTTGGTGATCATCGCTCATCATTAATCCCACTTCAATCATCAAAGGTGATCCTCTAGATATTCATAGCATTTCTCCCATGTCAATGACGCACCACCTGGTTAAAACATTAAAGGAGGGAACACCTTTCTATCATGGATGCGATGCAACATCATAATGTTTATTCATGAATGAGGTTCAATAATGTGATTTAGTATCATCTCTTCACTACACTAAAGTTCAATGTTTCCACTTCTTAATGGTGAAGAAATAAAATAAAATAACATTTTATGTTACTTTATTTGTCTTCTGAAAATTTTGAAAACAATATTTTCCTATCGACCCTCGTTGGTCAATGTTATATCTTTTCTAGGAAAATCCCAACATTTTGAGTTCAACAGTTGACTCATATTTTCAATCCAAGCACCGGTTTTAAAGTTAAAAAAACCCCACTCGCACGTTTTTTAAGTGAACTCTAAAATATTTTAAAATTTAACTTTTCCCTCGAGGCACTCCGGTCGATGTTAAGTCCGACTTAAGGAGAACATCTCATTATGAACCTAATGGTGCACTCATATTTTTAATCCAAGTTACAAGTTTTTAGTTATGAGGCTTCGAAAATAAAATAACCTTTATTTAATTTATTTAATTTATGGTTACGCCCGAAAAACTAACTTCCACAGTCGGCCCATGTCGTCCGATGTTAGGCTTATACTAAAATAAGTATAGCCTAATGAACTCAAAGGTACTCTCATATTTCCAATCTGAGTAACCGTTAATGAGTTATATGGATTTGAAAATAAAATAACTTTATCCCATTATTTTATTTACAGCCAAAAACTACTTTCCACTATTGGCCCATGCTAGCCAAAGTTAGGCTCTACCTAAGAAATAATACCCTCACAACCTCAATGGTAGTATTAGATTTTTAATCCGAGTCACCATTCATGAGTTATAAAGATTTGAAAAATAAAATAATTTTATTAACAGTTATACCATTTTCTTTTTTTCTCACTTGGTTCCCCCACTGACTAAACATAAGTCACACCTACGGTAAACCCACCATCCTGAACAAAATAGTGCACTTAGATTTCTGATTTGGGCACCTGTTTGAGAGTTATTCCAGTTTTTTAGTAAAATTTCTTAAGCACGCTATTTGAAAATTTAATATTTTTAGACAGACCATTTTGGGCACACCAGGCCTTGGAATCAAATTCCATCTAAGTGTTGAGTCTCATAATAATCCCATTTAATTTTCAAAATAAAAAATTCATGGCATTCCAGGGATTATAATAGTTTTCATTTCTTTTAATGGGAAAATAATATAATTAATTTTTTCTAAATTTAGAAAATATATTTACCAAAATTAACATAAATTTTTAATTAAAAATTTGAACATTATATCAATGTGAATTTTTGATAATTTTATGAAAAAAATCATTTTTTGAGGAATAATGGAAAATAATTATTTTCATTAATTTTTTTTTTCTATAAGTGAAATTATAAATTTTTATTTTGTTTTAAAATAATTTTAAAACAAACCAACTACTATGGGATAATATAGTTTGGGTATTTACATTTAGTATCATATAAATGTTTTTAGAAACAGTGGGAACTAGATTTAAGAAAACCTAGAATAAAGAATATAACCCTATGAATGATTTTGAGGAAAATTCTAAGTATATGATAAATTTACAATATTCAAGATTGGTATATATTTAGTGGTTTTCCTAGTAATAAAACCATTTAAATATTTTATATGTGGTCATAGTTTTGAAAATGATGCATCTAAGGGTAATAACTTTGAAAAGTGTAGGTTTGAGTGGATCTTTATAATCATTCTATTGTATAGTGAGTGTACCATTATTGAGAACCTAGTTTGAAACACTTGGGAATAATTATTGGGTTAATTAACATGTTCATTATAAACCATTATAAAGTATTTGAATTTTTTTTTGATTTTATAATAATTATATAGAAAACAGGTTTAATATTCTGAGATTAGCTATACAAAAATTACCCATTTTAGGTTAAGTTTTTCTATAGTCCTAAAATTTTACATCAGGACTCATAGACTTATGTTCTAATCTAGTGTATAACACTATTTAGAAATTTTTCATAAAGTAAATAATTGAAACTGTATTAATTTATATAATAAATTTAGGGATTTACCTCAAGGGAAATATAACGAATCTGGATCTACTGGCAGAAATAAGAAGATTATAACTATATTATCATACCTAACTCAGGTTATACCCAATAATCATTCCCATATAGATCATCATACTAATCCACTATGTGAAGTAATAATGTTAGACCGCTTCATGTGTTAGAAACCTCAATCATTCAATGGGACTATAAATGCATTTGTAGCTGAGCTATGTGATTGTTCTTTTGTTAAGATATTCCATGCATTGAGAAGTAATAAACGGGAGAATGTTTTCATGGAATTTAATTATCTCTTAGGGGACACAGATAAATGGTGGTCATTTATTTCAAACACTAATGATGATAGGGAAGTGATAATCATGGAATGGAAGGATTTTGAGTAACTTATATTCGAGAAATATTATCCTCATGAACAACAAGTTGATAAGGAGAGACAATTATTGATTATGAGACAAAAGGAATAGAAAATTGTTTTTATGTATAATTCTAACTTTACAAGGCCTTAAAAGCATGTTGTGAACTATATATGCAATTAATAGAGAAATATTGACTATTTTTTCAAAAAGATTATGAAAATCCATTGATGGAAAGCAGTGTCTCAAACACTCTCATAAAATGAGAATATGATATCATGTGTTATCAATAAATAGAATTAATTATCCAATTCATATGTATTTTATTGAAATAAATATTAGAATATGATGGAAGAGAAAAAAATGGATATGTGGAAGAAGAGAAAGGGAAATTTTACAACATGTGATAATTTTGGAAAGGAACACTTTCAAACAAGAATATAATGAAAAGGGGTTTTCTTCAAGTCTAGAAAAAAATTATATCATCCTCATAAATTTAAGGGTAATAGAGAATCCATGAAATTAAATTGCATTATCTATAAAGATATAGGTCACTTTTCCAACCAATTCCTTGAATAATAAGGGAAAACACTATAAACAACCCCAAGGGTATAAGACCATGATTTTACAATTACTACATCTAATGTGGAAGTTCTTACAAATGTGGTGAATTATACACTTATCATCCACATTAGGAATGAAAATGTATTTTTGACTCTAGTAAAACCCATAATTTATATTTGAAAATGTTGTAATGGTATCACATCACCACCTAAATGATTAGATATTGAGTTGGTAGTTAAAACTCATAATGTTCGGATATCTAAAACTCAACTGTATAACTCATATCTAATAGAATAATATTGGATAATTATTCATATGGATCTATTTTTTCTTCCTCTAGTTGAATTTGATGTAATTTTAGATATGGATTGGTTATCCCATTATAGTGACCATAATTGTTTTCAAATAATTGATGTTTTATTTGATATTGAGAATCATCCTTCTACTATCTATCATTATGAGGATAAAACTAAACACCCAATTGAAATTAATTATATCATATTGGGTTTTCTATGTATTAATTGGGTCTATTTATCTAAAATGGTTATGGAGAAAATTAATATTGAAAATTTTCCTATTATTCATAAATATGATGATGTATTTCTTGAGTTTTTTATTAGTAATCCCAGGAATTGTGATGTTTATTTCTTAATATAATTCATATATAGTGGTACACTAATTTCATAGACTCCATATAGAATGAACTAGATTGAGTTATATGAATTGAAGAAGAAACTCTAGTAAAATCTAGATAAGGGATTAATTTTCCCTAGTACTTCTCTATGGATTTCACCTATTATTTTTTATAAATAATTATGTTTCAATGAACATTTTCATTGATTATTGAGAACTTAACAATATCACTATAAAAAACAATTATCCTCTACCATATATTAATTGTCCATTTCACCTATTATAATGAGATAAATATTATTCAATGATTAATATTAAATCAGGATATCAAAAACTAAGGATTAAGAGATTATATACCCAAGATATCCCTTTGTATGAGGTATATTCATTATGAATATATAGTAATTCCATTTTAACATAATAATTCTCTTATAATTTTTATAGATTTAAGGAATAGAGTCTTTAGAGATTGCCTTTATCAATTTGTGGTAGTATTCATAGATGATAATATTATACAATAAAAGAGAAGTAGAATCACGAATAACCTTATTAAATTATGATAAATACCTAGAGGAAAGAGATGTTTTATGATACATTTTTAATGTTTGAATTTTTTCTTTATACAGTTTCATTCATGGGTCATATAGTTTCATGTGAAGGTATATAGGTGGATTCTTCAAAGAAATTACATATTGAGAAATGTCCTAAACTATCCAAATAAATGGAAGATCATTGTTTTCTTGGGTTGGATAGATAATACTACTACATTATAGGATAATTATCATGATACTACCCACCAAGATGACTCAAAATTGGGTGGTGTTTTTATCAAAAAATGTATGTGAAGATATTTCCAGTTAACAAAATAGGGGTATGATCAATCCACATTTTCTTAATGAACACTCCAGTGGAGAAGGGTTTCAGATGATTAGTAATTAATAAAATAATAATAAGGTATTTTACTTGTGTATAATGAAATGTTGATAGAATATGCCTCTCACTAATTAATAATTCACGAGGAAAATTAACCGATTCATTAATTGGAGTTTGTAGTGGTAAATTTTTCACTAATAATATGGATTCATTATCTTAATATTGAAATGTGTGACATATATATTGATCATAAAACCATGTAGTATATTTTTACATATTAGAATTTTATTATTCTCCAAAAATATAGTTTGAGTTGATCAAATATTATGAATACTCCATAGATAACCACCCTAGGATGGTGAAAAATTTGGCTGATGATCTATGTTGAAAATCCATGATAGTTTTTCAATTAATAGTATTAAAATAGATGAAATATATTTGTATTCAAAGAATATAGATCTTGAATTAATCAGGAATGGATAAAATATATTTCTTTCTCAAGTTAATTTTAAATTATCCATCCAAAAGAGTATTAAGAAAGTGTAGATGGATGTTATGTAATTAAAAATAAGTTTAGGAATGTTCTTGAGTTCAACCATGATCATGAATGAATAATAATGTTTGAAAAGTGGTTATGTGGAACATCTAAACTAGAAATGAAGAAAGAAATATTGGAAGAGTCTCATTGTTCATCAATTTCTATTCATCCTATAAAAACAAATATGTATGGAGATATGAATGTGTATTTATATAGAGATAACATGAAGAGAGATATTTCATAGTATGTATCTCGATGCATTGTGTGTATTCAAGTTAAATTTGAGAGACTAACAAATAAAAGGCTGTTACAACCATTACCCATACCATAATGTTAATGTGAAAACATGTCTATGGATTTTTTCATTAGACTACTCTAAATATCAAAAGACTATAATACTATTTTGGTTATAGTTGATCACCATAATAAGTCAGTGAAAATTATTACTATAAGAGAAGTTTTCTCTCTTCATCATATTTATAGAATATACATTAATGATGTTTTAATTTTACATGGGGAACCATATTATATTATATTAGATCAGAGTCTAAGTATTACCCTGATTTTCTAGAAAATTATTTAGTGAGGTGTTAATAAATAGTTGAGTTTATGTACCTTTTATCATCCTTATACATATGTTGAGTATGAAAATACCATTCGAACTCCATAATACATGTTGAGAACATTTTATATTTTTTATATGTGGTTGGTATCAATACCTTTTTTGTGGAATTTTCGTATAACAATAGCATTAATTTTAGTATTCATATGGCCCTTTATGAAGTCCTCTCTATCAAGAAGTGTAGAAATCGAACTTGTTGGGATGAGTTTGGAGAAAGAAATCTATTTGGAATAAATAGTCATGAAACATTACTATTTTTACATGTAAAAAACATAAATATATCTAGTAATATTTATGGAGTGTTGCATGAATATATCATATTATTATGAAGAAAAAATGATCCTGATATTGATGTTTTAAAAATATTAACTATATTAACATCACAAACATGCACGTTTCCTAAAATAGTGGAATAACTCCCATATGGACTCTCATATTGGAAATATAAGATAATCATTGAGTCTGGAATATAGTAATTACACTATGTGTAACATAATCTTTGTTGGAGTTGTGCGTAAGTTAAAATGTTATCATGAGAACTAATAAAAATAAAAATATTTTTATTATTTTATTTAATTACAATTAGATGACGTAACCTAGAATCCTATAAAATATATGGTTGTTGCTAAATTTTAGTGTTATCCACATAACCCTATGATTTTTATATGAGTTATTATAGTAGTTCTTTGAAAGTAAAAACAGATTAATATCATGATCAAGGATCATTCAACCAGTTAAGGTTGTGGATATCACCAGTGATGTCAGTATGAAACCATTATTTTCTAGCGATTGATCCAACTCAGGATATGATTTTTATTTATGTTAATTTTCACCCTTTATTTTACCATGATGAACATGAATGAATTATTTTAATATTTTTATTTTTTGGTTGATCATACTTATATATTTAGGCTATTTATTTCCTCAAAGTTTATATGGATTGTTTTTTATTATCATACTCTTTAATCATTGTTCTACTGGGAAAAAATTGAGGCCAACCAAAATACAGATGAAGTTAATTCATCTTCTATGGTTTATGGATTTATCTCCCTTATTATACATTCAATCACTTTCAATATATCGTTTGGATAAAGGTTTGACAAATACCTGATGAGAGAACATTTAATAATTGAGTTTTTTCATAGTGGATCATCATCATAGGTTTAATATGGAGATTGAATGAAAGGTTGTGGCGTGAAATAATGGAGGATAATTTGTTTTTTATTTTATCCATCTTGAGTTTTTTCCATACAGTGATGATATGACTTGATAGAGATATTATTTCAAGATGATCGAAGACTGGTTTCCAATGAGCGGTGGATGTGAGGTTTATTATACATCAAATACATGATCATTAGTGAGAATCATAGTTTGAAAGAAGGATGGTGGAATGAGAAAATATGCATTATTGAACTACAAAATTCTAAAAAAACAGCATTACATGGTGTGAACTCGAAAAAAAAATTTCTTGTGGGTCCCTTGGATGTGGCACTAGGGTTTCATGTGAAAAATAAATAATACGTGTTTTGTGACATGTGAAACTCCCTAAGAATATCGAAATATATCTTAGAGGATACACAATCAGAAAAATTACCAATAACATGAGCACAGGTAGTTTACATTTTCATGACCCGGTACTCAGTCATGTCTAGGTGCACAAGCATGACCATAGTACATGGGCCTGACCACAGTACACAAAAATGATCATAAGTACATGGTAATGATAAGAGGAACACAATTAGCTTCATTTCTATACATACACAACATATACCCACTATATTAATCATTGAGTTTCTTTTAGATATATTTAAGACCTTAAATTCCTCATTATAGACCAGGATTAGTTGAGTATGGTTCCTTGGTTCATCTTTATGAGGATATTGTTGGGAATCAAATCCTTTTCATAGGATTATGATTCCATCTATATGATTTTGTTTGCATATATTTCACACAATCCCTCCATGAGGCCTAGGGTGGCATCCTATATAATATCCTTCATTGGATGGGTTTGTGGTATCAATGTGACCACTATGAATAGATCAGTGATCCCCTATCTAGAAAAAATTATATGGTTGGGTTATTGGAGTCCCCCAGTTAATCTATGTGGAATACCCTATCTAGATAGTGTTATATTCAAAGAACCTCCATGTACATCTTGGTGTGGCTAGATGAGCTAGACCACTCAGTTGAGTAGAGTTATTGAAAACATTTCTTGTAGAGTGTGCCCTCCCGGAATAGCATTACCTTGAAGTCTTATATAGAATCTGGTGGATGATAGTGATGGATGAAACCATTTGTGGCAGGTTTATAGTTACAATTATAGCAAGGTTTTATTATTTTATTGTCCTTATATATCATATAATGATTAACATATATGTGTATTAATAAACTAACTATTCTTGATGCATTATGTTTTGTATTTACTAGATTCCCTACTAGGTATTGCTATACTCAACACAATATGTATTTTACCTACATATGTCGTGTACCATAAATATGATAGGAAATTTTACCATGTTTAGGGAGGACCAAGATCAAGTGAAGCTTAGTATTATGGTAAACATACTGAGGTTCTTACTAGTGATACATTTGATTGCAGTCCCCTCTTTATTTGATTGATGGACTTATTTACAGTTTTTGTGGGATTTTATTTGACCCTATATCACTTTTATTACTCTTTTTTTACTATGATGGTGGGACTTTAGATGTATAAATGCATTTTAATCCATTGAGTTGTTTTATTATTCATCAGTATATGGGCTTCGAGATGTGTGTATCCTTATCGACACCATAGGTAAATTCCTCCAATGTGTGGGAAATGCCTACTCCACAATGGTCTCCATCCACTACCCTACTGGAAGCAGTCTTGGGGTTCACACAATTGTCTTATCTCTGGTTAAGTAGGCCCTTATATGTAGCTTCCTTAGAGAGTGGTATTAGAGTAATCAATTATACCTTTGGGTCATATTGTGTATTGTTTTCTTTTTATGATATTTGTTTGGTATTATTTGTAACAATTTTACTAAAAGAAAAACATACATTTTTGATAGATCCATACACATCCCAAATAATATGAAATCAAATGTTATTTATCAAATTAGATAATCTATGTCACAAATGAAAGTATATATGGAACCATTTTCAACGGGATACATGGCCCATTTCAAATTATTTTGGAAGGGTTGTGCTCCATGTCATTAGAAAAGGTTATTTGCGATGGGTTATTAAAATAATTATTAGAGGAATGATTAATTTTAATGGGCCGTATTTTCCATCTCAAAAGATTCTAAAAATTACTTTTACTGAATGATTATATTCTTTCACAATAAACCCATCAAAAATAAAAATTTATTACATAATTGCAAACCCTTTCTTTTCCCCTCCTCCCCTGATTTTCTTCCAATAGGTACACATTGCAAACTGATGAATATTCCATCACCCAAAATCCTCATTCTCACATAATTTTTTAAATATTGAGGTTCAAATCATCAAGGTATAGACTCCTCTTCTCTCCTCTGAAATTTATTTTCAGATAACTCATTAAATCTTGTATAAATGGGTTTCTTAAAAACCTAGTTCAAAAAAAGTTGCATTTTTTTCTTTATTTGGCATTTCATGTTTGTACTTATTTATTATCCTCTATTGGGGTTCCCACCCATAAAAAAACATGTCTAATGATCACAAAAGTTGATTTATTTTATTTGATATATTTTTTTCTATTTTTTAACCATCAGATGAAACAAAATGTTCAAATTGATTATTTTTCTTATTTTAATGTATCTTACTGGCCCCTTGACTCCCAATATGCCTACTCTTGTAGATTATAACATAACATAGACATCATGTATATATATAATCATATATATATATATATATATATTAATTACATATAATTTGAAATTTTTTTAAAACCAATATATATTTATACATAAATTTTTATACGATGTGTATTTTTAATTTTATCAGAAATAAATATTATTTTCATATTATATGTTATTGTGGTAATGTGATTATTATGGAAATTATTTATACTGGTATCTGATATTAGATAAATTATGAAAACGTTTATATAAGTGTATTTAATTTTTGAATTATTGGTGTTACACAAAAGATGCAGTCATGGGTGGGAGACCAAACCCATCAGTCAAAATTTATTACAAAAAAGTAAAAGTGAAACAAAGAAAGAGGAATAATATAAACACCACCAACAAACATTGCAATAAAAATCACATCCCCTGGTAAATTATTGGTATTCAATGAAATAGACATTAGGAAATATAATTTATGGAATGCTGAGGTCATATAATACTATAGTATACGGAATAATAATGGAGTATTTAACAAATGAAAAACAGATAAAAATAATTTAACAAAATATTTTATGAAATAAACAAATAAGAGTTTATCTTTATGTTAATATATATAAAAAATCACAATAATAGTAAAAATAATGTTAAAATGAAGAATTTAATTCATAAATAGTGAATTATATTGAATTTTTTAAATATATTGTTGGATGTTATGCCTTAATGTGATTATTTTGAAAGGGTTCTTATGGTGATATAATTTTTTTCGAATTATGATAATGCATGGATTGTAGCTATGAAGTTAAAAATTGGTTGATCATTTTATTATGATTGATTTTCATTTTCTTAAAACATGTGAATATATAGTTTTATAAACATTTGGAGATATATATATATATATATATATATTAACATTTCAATATGCAGATATAAACTTTTAAAAAAACATGTATGTTTTTCGATATATATATATATATGTATGTCTGTAAATACATAGTGATATATATGCCTAAAAAATGTGTAAAAATATATTTTATGTATATATATTTTCTTAAGAAATCATGTAATATATATTTATACATATATAGCACATGATATAAATAAAAAATGAGTGTTTCATATAGATGATGAGAAAATAAAATAAAAATAAAACAATTGAACGAAACATTTTTTTTCAAAAAAATATAAGAAACCATATAAAAATTTTATAAATAAAAAATTAATTACTATTGAAAATAAGAAGTATTTATTAAAATCATTGAATTAAATAATTAGTAAAAAAATTATAACTTGTAAAAAATTATAAAACAATCAATAAAATTATTAAAAATTTATCATATTTTCTAAAAATATAGTAATATTTTAAATAATTTGTAATAGTAATTAAATATTACTATTAATCATTAAATAATTACTAAATATTATTAATAATTATTAAATATGAATAAATTAGAATAATTTTAAAAAATTGTAAAAGAAAATTCATCAAATATTAGTAGTTATTCAAAATTAGTAATTTTAATTAAAAATTTAGTCATATCAAGTAAATAATTAGTATTAAATAATATATTACAATATCATTTAGTAAAGACTAAAAAATATATGTAATAACTATGGGAATTTTTTGTAATAAATTTTAAAAAATATAAAAACAATAAAAACTAATAAAAATATAATTTAATTTGTATGAATACACTACTAATTGTAATAATTAGTAGTAATTATTAAATAATTATTAATAATTTTTAAAAAACAATAAATAAATAGTTAATAAAAGTAATAATTATTGGATGTTAGTTTTAGTTAATAAATATTATCAATAATTTGTAAATAGTAGCAAAATTATGAGAATTTTTATAATAATTACATATTAAATACTAATTAAATCAATTTAGAATATAATAATTATTCATAATTAGTCATTATTAGTCACAATTAATATTATTTATGTTGTTTTTTAGAATAATTATGGACTCATAATGTGGACCTCAATTTTTATTACATAATCAAGTCTCGATAAATCATCGAAAAATCCCAACAGATCTGTTATAAATTCTACCTATATTATGGGTCTTGAAAAATTTATATCATTTAAATCATCAAATTAAAAAATATTAAACATATAATTAAATTTCTATGTATGGAATATGATATTAAGAGATTCAAAACATTTGAAAATTTTTGACTTCATCAAGTACATTTCAGTTTTCAGAAGGTTTATTTATTTGTGTATCAACATGGTGAACTAAATTTGATAGAAAGTAACTTTGTTGGTTCAGGATCCATCATTTCATAATTTATCACATGAGGACACTATATCATCTATTTAGGAAACAACACCTTGGAATGTAATTCCAAATACAGAATCAGAACCATCATTCCTTTACAATTTGTTGAAATTTGCAGAGGAGACCTTATATCCAAGATACCAGATAAGAAGACTTGAAGCTAATAAAAAATTTATTTATATTAAATCATATTTTATAATATCAAATAGTTTCATCAATCAATTTTCTTAAATAATTGTTTCTTAAAAGAAATATAATACCTACATGTTTTTAGGGAAGTAAGAGGTTGATCCATAATTTGGGTCCTAGTAATTAGAAGATCCCTATATATTCAAAAGAATGTATCATATATTATGGTGATCATGAATTATTATTTAGTTTACCAACATGTGTAGAATCAATTTATAAGGTGTAGAAACAAGGGAATTCCATATTTATTCAAAACAGTTTAGGTATTTCTTTATTTCACTATATTTACAACATCTATTTATGTATCAGAACATATCTGCATTTATGACATGGAAGAAATCAAATATTTATATCATTAAAATCTTAATTCGACCATGTGATTGGGATTTAAGGAAAATCTTTGATCATATGCATCCTTATTTGTCTTTATATCCTCATAATATATGGTGATCAATTATACTAATGTTTTTTTCGATTATTGCTTATGGAAGTCATTATTTTCGTTGGCCTACTTTAATTACTCCACATAACTTACTCCCTTGGATGCTAATGAAAAAATAATATATAAATTTATCTCTATTAATTCAACAATATCCGAAGGATAATATCAATGATTACTTGAATTCACTAATGGATGAGTAAATTTCATTATGAAATAATGATGCAACTACATTTCATATAGTTTCCATCCAAAATTTTAAAATAAAGGATTCATTAATGTGTATAATAAATTAATTTATGGCATATGTTATGTTATCTGGATAGAGTATATATGGTCTGAAATCATGTCTAGACATCAAGGATGAGATCAAATCATTTATACTTGTCAATGAGATAAATACTAGTTATTTTTACTAACATTGTAGATTTCATGAGGTGGATCAACTTATTAAAGGATTTTTTTTTATAATAGGAAAAATTGAATTAGTTGAACCTATATATGTTTCTTCATGTATTAAAGTACAATCTATCATTTTTTAATTACTGGCTATTACTTTTGTACCTATAATAAATAAAAAAATAATTGGTATTGGGAGAGATCATAATTGAAAAAATAAAAGTATTTTTTATGACTTTCCATATTTGTTTGGTTTTTTGGTTCATCAGATGTCAAATATAATTCATATTGAGAAAAATATTTTTTATAACATATTTTACAAATTCATGGAAACACTAGGTATTACCAAAGAAAATATAATGTAATGTTTAGATTTTACCCATTTTTATAGACTTATAGAAAAATAATTATTTGAATATTATAGAAAACACAATCTAATAAAGACATGTTATTATATTCTTGTGATTTTAATTTGTCTCATTGCATCAGAAGTGGAAAAATTATAGGATTAAAAATACATTACCTTCATATCATATTGAAAATATTGATGCTTATAGGGAATACATGTAAGTTGAGTTCGTTAATCTAGGACATTTTGAACAAAATATCATATTTCATCCTCAATTTATGTGCGGAAACATTATGTTACTATGAACTGATTATGTTTCATGATTTTACTATTTCAATTATATATAAAATTTCTAATATATTCCCTCTATCCTTCATTGACTCAAGACAACTATTAATATTTCATTTGTTATAGGAATCTAAATGGGGAGGGATATTACAATTCCTATAAATGTACCCATTTGGGAGTATTATGATAAACAATAATGAAACAATTATCTCAAAACATCAGTTGAAGGGTCAATTTCATAAAAATACTTGCTAGAATAAATTTAATATATTTTATCTTATTATTCTCAATATAAATATCTTTCAAAACATAATCAGTTTGGTTGAAATAAGGAAAATGTTGATGATTTAAAATATCATAAATTTTTTGTTTTTAATGAGACTGATCATGCTATTAGTGGTTATCATGAATGATGTTATTCATATGAATAAATTACTAGATTCCATACATATATATTTCAAAATTATGAAGAAATTAACATATTTGTGCAGTAAGTACAAATAATTATTTTTTATTTCTTAAAAACGTTATAATAGATAATTTTATTAAATTTTTTTATAGTCTATAAGATGACCATATGAAAAAAATTATACAATTCACCCATGATTTTCTTGATAAATTCCCTCAAAAATAATTATTAATATTTTTTACAAAGAAAAGTATTTTATTTCAATTTCAATGGAACATTAAATCAATTTTTCAATGATAACTATTATTGATGATTTGAATATTTTGAAGGCTTGAAAACCAGAATGTAAAATTGATATTTTATTATGTTTGGTCAAACGCCCTCCACAAAATTTTGTAAAATATTTTAATGTTTATTTGGTTACTAGATTTTGATTCCATACACACATATAAGGTGAATCCAAAAACTAAATTAATATTGGGGTTTGTTTGAAAGGATCTCATAATAAATAATTAGATGTGCGATTTTATGGTATTATGGGTGAAATAATTGAGATATGTTATATAAGATAAAATCATAAAAAAGTGTTAAAATTCATTGGATAGATACTAATCTGGGGTTATGTGTTTATCCATCACATGAACTTTTTTATATTAAATAAAATATTTTTACAACATAAAATAAACCATTAATGTTGGAAAATCAAGAACATCAAGTATGTTCTGAAAATTACTATGCTGTTTTGAGAGATTTTAATTATTGGTGGACTATAAGATTATTTTTTCTTTGTGGAAGAAGATGCTGTTGATGAGTTATCTCATTCTCTCACTGGTGTTGTACTTCCCGATAATGATCTTGATTCATTAGATTCATAGAATGTTACATCCATTATGAGGGGGAATGACCTTTCTCAATTCTTGATTCTCAAACCTTCTCTAGAGAGAATCCCATATCTGTATTTTATACAAGTTTATGAAGGTATGTTGAATTTTTTATGATATTTTTTATAATATTATGTCTTTTTATTAATTTTGGTAATAATATTATTATTATTTGTTTTTATTTTTATAGTTTATCATATTTAGATATTGGTAAGGCATGTGCGATTCAATGAAATTATTTTATTACACAATGGGTGTCATGGGATCAGGTTCCCAATTTCAATTTTCTGTATATGTTCTACCATTGGATTTTATATTTTTAAATATTATATTTTATTTTTTCATTATTTTATTTGTATCTTTATGTTTTTAATTTTCATGAAAAACCTAAAGTCACTAATTGATGATTACATGAGAGATCCTCTCTTGAAGGCATGGTATATTTGTATACATAATTTTTTTCATCATTTTTGACACAACCTATGAAAATGAGCCATTGATAGAACTTCTATTACACTTTTCAACGAATCATTCATCCACCAATGACATTGCAATTTCTCATCTTAGCTATGTGATGGATTTTCCTTCTACTGGGACTGAGAGACTTTTAGTAGGAGTTCATCATCTGAGCATGGGATTTGGGGGAGAAGTAGGTCACACATATGGATGGGAGTTGTACATTATGAGTACATCGATGTCCTATGGTTGGTAATATTATTTTTTTAATGTGCATATATGTTTAATGAAAAAAATTTCTTATATTATACATACCTTTAGTGACCCCTCTATTACAGAGTTTGATGAATATGATAACTTGTAAACATAATAACATATATAAAAGATTTTGAGTGATATAAAAAGATCTATATTATGGTAAGTATTTTATTAAATATTTATTTTATATTAATCTTATTTATTTTATAATTTTTAATTAAATTTGAATGAAATGTACACGACTATGGTTTCCCATTAAAAATAGTGAAGTAGATTCTACTTTTTCTTCACATTCAAATGAGTGGGATTTCATACATGAAACTATATATGATTTCAAGAAAGTCCTTGTTACCATTATTGGTTCATGACTACCACCAATTAGTTATTATAGTGCATCTGTGATGTCATCAGCCAGCTCGAGGGAAGATCTAATAGAGTCTTCCTCATCATCTATTACACAATATAAGGAATTGTTGAGAGATTAGGATGAGATGATAAAATGGATGTAGAGTGAGAGGGACGAGGATAATGAGTGGTAACATCAAAGATCTCTGTATAAGTTAGAGTCTATGTGATGGATTCCACGTGGTATTTGTTTTGAGTTTCTTCCCTTGACCCTTTAAGTGATTATCCTCCACCTAATTCAAGTTGATTAATAGTTTTTATGACTATTATATATTTTGGACTGATAAAAAGATTATGTGTTAAATAATGTAATAATATAATTCTAGTTTTTATTATATTTATTTCTTTGTAATTTTTTTAATCGTTTTTTTATAATTTAATTAAACAAATAGAAATTGGGATCAATCACTGCATCCATAACATTAGTTTTCTAAATGTTACAAAAAATTATTTACAATAAATTTAAATTCCATCCAATGTTTTTTTCTTATGGGAATTAATGAAATTACCGAATTGTGCTATCATTTAATGTGATGGGACATTGTATATGAGCATCCATCACTAATGACCCATTATAAATGCTTAAAAATACAATAGTGTTTTAACATGTTTCAAGTTTTGATTTTAGGTGATGGTGTCTAGTATAGAGTAGTATGGAGATGTATACATTCACATGGGATTGGATAAATTAATTTCTGACTCAGTACACGTAAAATGTTTCTACAGGGATAATATTGATGCATGAATCCTTTAGAAATGGGTTTTGGTTTCCATGTTCGTATTATCTTAGCTCCCTAGATATACTACTTGACTATGGTTTATCATGTTTAATTTAGGATAAATCCTTGAAGAAATACATATAGGATTCAACTATATGATAATAAAGATGATCCACCAAGTGATGAGGCTTCGGTATATGGGCTTGTACAAGAGGTAGTACTCCCGGGTTGTTTTCCATGTATTTCACAAAATATTGATCTAATGTTAGAACCAGTTGTACCGGCCAAGTATGTATACCAGACATGTGAACTCCATCTGTTTAATTGGTATCATCATCCTTGGGTATTAGGTGATTTATACCCCTTGGATGCAAATGAATGGGTATATGATGTCACCTGATTTTTCCACATTATGAGTAAACCTACTGGTCAAATGGTGGTCCTTCAATTGATTCTTCTTCAAGGATCCACTTGGAGATGCTGGGATTTGATGAATTATTCACCTGAAGTGACAACTCACTACTAGAAAAACTTTTATAATTTCTTCATGGAGGAGTTTTATCTAATCACTTATTAATCAATTCATATTCAAGAGACTCTATAATTGTTATAGGAAATTATAACCATGGTGGAGTATTTATTGAGTTTCAATGACCACTAATTGTAATAACTGTATATTTTTAGGGATACATTCATTATAGAATTGACCTTCAAGAATGTATTAGGTGTACATAACTACGGTTGAGTGAAATCTCTTTGTATTCTGACCTATAATGGAGTACATGAGAATGTTATAGAAATAGCTATTAGAGAAGAAATGGAATGTGGGTTCCGGTAGTGGTTACATAGGATCTAAGACCTAAGTAACATGTATACCAGAGAAACAAAATGATATGGGTATGTGAGACACATTAAGAAACAATCTAGATATATATGAATAGTAACTCAAGTCTCTCTTGATGTATCGAGTCATCTAAGAGAAAGGTGGTTCTTCAGTTGTGACTGTTTGGGAAATCATGCAAGAATTGTTAGAAATATCATATAAATAATAGGTATAAGGTCAATGGACCTCCTAGATAGAGATGAAAATAAGAAAAATGAGGTCTATGTGGTGGTTTGAGTTGAAGAGTGGATGGTAGAGTAGTTGGTTGTAGGATATGGTTTGATTTGTTATCGCCACTCCACCCAAGTGGTCCACACTAGGATTAGGGAGATGGTGTTTATGGGAAGGTATAACTATAGTCAGTGGATACCTATGAACAAGAGTCCCCTAAGTTTAATAGAGGTATGATATATTTATTCTTATATTTAGTTGTCGTACTGATAGAAATGGGCATGAGACACACTTTATGATCTACTAATATGGTTCAATATGATGATATTATAATTTACCCATTATCTTGACCCTTCCTCTTGGAGACTCTGACGGGAGGTGATCAAAAATCACACCCTTATTCTAGAAGTGTTACATGGATCTTGGAGATGATAAAATCTTTTGGGATATCTACATAGCAGTATTGAGTCCTCGCTACATCTTTTTAGGTATGTATTGGATATCCATAGTTCAGGACTAGATTTAATGTTTCAGGTAGAGGTTATAGTGTATCCATGGAGAAAGATCGAGGTATTGATTATAGGGTGAGAAGGAAACCTAGGTAGTGTATGATGGGGGAATACATAGTATGATATAGTTGACTAGTCAATATATGGATAGATTTTATCTTTCAGAAGTGGATGATATGAGAATTTAGATTCCTATAGTAGTGGAGGAGTATGAGGACAACTTCTTAAGGACGTTCCAAGCATACCCCCCCAACAAGAGCTAGAATTACAAATTTATTTACACCCCGATATGGGCCTAATATATTTTAAAACATATCAGATGGCTCCCATGTAGATTTATGAGTTGTGGGTGCAGTTTGGGGACTATTAAAGAATGATATTAATGAGACACAGTGGTTCCCCATGGGAAACCTTAGTGTTTTCTGCCAAGATGGATGGTTAGAGAATGTTGATTTATGTAGATTATCAATTCCTAAAAGAATTGAATGTGATAAATTATTACCCACTTTTTAGGGTTTAAAACCTCTTTGATTAGATGAGAGTGGAATGATGGTTCTCTAAGATTGAACTTCATTTATGCTATCACCAGCTTCAAGTACTATATGATGATATACCATATGTGAAATTTACATGTCTCTATGGCCACTATGAGTAAATAGTTATGCATTTTTTTGTGAGAAATGCCCAAAAAGTGTTATTGGGACTCATAAATTATATATTTGTTTCATTCTTATACTATTTTGTGTTGTTCTTTATATATGTAATGTTGATGTGCATGGCTTCTAAAGAGGATAAAAAAAATGTTGACATATTCTTATCATGGGATCCCCCAAAGAGTATGATTGAAACGAAGAGATACATTAAATTTAATGGATACTATAGAAAATTTTTGCATGCATTCTCAAAGATATCATCAACATTTACTACTTTTTACCTTGAACGGGAAACCATTCATTGGGATATAGAGGTGGAAATGAGAGTTTTTGGAGCTACAGAAGAGGTTTATGAGAACCCCCATCATGAGATTGTCGGAGGAGGGTGTTGAGTACATATTATTTTATGAAACCTAAGGGACAAAACATTGTTTTGATCTAATTAATAGTTAGGATGTGATTTCCAATGGGTGTTGGCAGTTGAGACTACATGCGCTTAACTACATGACCAATGATCTTAAATTGTATGTTTTAGTTTTATCCCTAATAATTTAGCAAAACTACCATTTAGGTGAGTGATTTAGAGTATATTATGTTGAAAAAAGTATCTTGAATATCTTATCTTATAAGGATCATAAATATTGGCATATTTGATGGATATTGATCTTCTTGGATTACAACTTTGAGATAGTCTGTACTCTTGGGATGGGGAACATGGTGGATGATTCTCTCAATAAGAGATCATGTACATAGTTGTTGAATGAGACATTAGAGGTGATATCCTCATTATAGTTTTACATAGGGGAAATGTATGGGGCATCATATCTATAGTTGATGGTTATTAACCCACCAATACTATAACATTTTAGGTAGGTAAAACATGGATATACCTAATATGAGATCTTATGTGATATGATATCCACTATACATGCTCATAATGGATTTTTAAAGATGGAAAGTTCATCATTATTTTAGGAGGGATGATAATGGTACCAATTATGTTGCACGAAGAGGTGATGAGGAAGTTTTATACATCCCATTTGGTGGTATACCTAGGTGTGGAAATGATATACCTGGAACTCCAGTGCTATTTTTGGTGGATAGGTATGAAAAGGTTTGTAGTCGATTTTGTCTCTCAATGCCTCACATGTTAGTAAGTGAAGGATGATCACCTACAGGTTTAACTCAACAAACTAAGGTCACATAGTGGAAGTGGGAGGTTATATCTATGGAATTCCTGATATGGTTTGCACGAAATTCTAGAGGACACAATGGCATATGTTTGACGGTAGAAAATCTCACTATGTTAGCCCACTTCCTTTCTATCCAAGAGTATAATTCAATGATATTTGGGATGCCTTTACATGATGGAAATATTCCATATCCATGATGTTCCCTCGAAGACATTAAAGAATATGTTTCTCACTTCAAATCACAATTATGGTGGTAATTGTAGTAAAACTTTGTTTAATAGTTGTGTTTTAGCATGGTGTTCCACCACTAAACTGACAACTAGACTAAAGGATCCATTCATGTTCTGAAGGACATGTTGCGGGATTGATTTTTGAACTTTTGAAATATCCCAGAGGATCAAATACCCTTGGTTGAGTTTGAATATAACAACAAAAACCATTCAAC
Organism: Viscum album; assembly: GCA_963277665.1. Lineage (NCBI taxonomy): Eukaryota > Viridiplantae > Streptophyta > Magnoliopsida > Santalales > Viscaceae > Viscum > Viscum album. The sequence continues at coordinate 2,013,294,473 of OY728155.1, forward strand.
CATTGGTATTAAACAATTTCGAGGAATTTTTCAAGTTATACATAAACACTATATAGGAATTATCCTGGTGATTCAACTCTCATGATCCCAATGTTGGTGTGAGCTATATAAAAAAGGTTCCTATTTTCATGGTGCAGGAGAGGATTATAAATAACAATCATAAGTCCTATAAAAACAAATTACATTGGCATTTAGAGTTCTAGGAGAGAGTCTGTTTGTTCCTAATGTTCACTCCTCTATGTGGATTATAGGTACTTGTTTTTGGAATAAATTTGTATCTAAGAATCATTGGACCTTTCTAGATACTACATATGGTCGGCGAGGTGGAGTATAAATTGGCCCTACTGCCGAAGTAAGAATAAGTACGTGATGTCTTCCACATGTCACAAATGAGAAGGTATGTGGATCACCCATCACATGTAATTGATTTGGGAGAGATGGAAATATTGGATGAAAATACCATTTTAGATCACCTTGTGGAGATCAAGAACCTGATAGTGAAGATCCTTTCTCGTGAGCGATTAACTTGGTGTGTTCCCGGTGGAAACATTGGAATCATAAAGAGACAACCTTAGATCGGGATACCAATATGTGATCTATGTACCCACTCCAACATGAGTAGTTTTATTTCCCTTTTCCAGATGAAAATCCATAACTTTTAGAGAATTATTCATCTCTTTATTTCCTGGTTTTTTTAAATATATCTAGTAATATTTTTGGTTCCAGGAGCTGAGAAGATATGAGATTTTGTGTCCCAATGAACTTATTATTAATATTATATAAATATTAAATATTTTAATATCATGTCCAAGATGTTTTGATGAAATTATATAATAAATAAAAAAATAGAGTCTCAGATAAGATGTTTTAGACCTTCATTGAGTCTGTAATAAAGGCTTTACCATAAGCGCAACTTTATCTTTATCTAGGTATGGCCTTTTTGAAAACATTGTTATGGGAAAAAAATAATAATATAACTAAGTTAAATAATAAATTTTATTATGTATGGATGTAGTTACCAAGAAGCCTCTATAAATATGTTGTTATAACCAACTCACAGATTTAGAAAAAACCCCAAATATTTTGAGAGGAGCTGTTGGAGAGAATCTTAGTGAAAGATAATGGAATGAGATTGTGATAAAAAAATTTCCTTCAAATGGAGGTTCTAGATCTCACCACTAAAATTGATGTGTGAACTTTTATCATAATAATTCAATCCAACTTGAGTTAGTATTTTTATTTATGTGGATTTTTTATTTTTTTTATTATCCCATGGTGATTAGAAATCAATTATTCATATAGTTTGAATCATGGGTAAATCATTCTTGTGGGTTTAGGTTACTTATCAAAATTGGATTTAGGGGGATTGATTATTGGTCATCATAATCTTAATTTTATGTTATAATGAAAAAACAATTCCCTACCCAAACATGGCCATAATTCATTTATATATTATGGTTTTTATAATTCATTCCCATATTCTACATGTTATTATCATGAGTATAACAATTAACTGAAGATTTGACAAAAACCTGATGAAATATTATTAAGAAACTCATATTTGGTGAAACAGATCATCACCATGGGATTATAATAGCGATTGAAAATATTTTTGTGGTACATGACAATTAAGGAACATTTGGTTTGGATTCTGAGATACCTAGCATTGGTTTCAAGAAAATGTCTATGATATGTATTGACAGAGATTTGATATTGAGCAGATAGAAGGCCAGATGCCGATGAGTGGTGATGATGTGGGTTGCTCAACACCATTCCCATGATCCCTGGTGAAAATCATGGCTAGATCAAATAATATAGGTTTAGGTGAATATTCATGAAGGAACCATATAATTATGGAAATCCTATATTACATGTTGTATAATCAATGTACACATTCCATGTGGCACATGAGCCTTAGCCCGGTTGGTAAGGACTCTGTAAGTGCATCCAAATGTCCAGGGATCAAATCCAGGCAGAGGCAGAATTTCAGGGCTACTATAGTAGGACTGTAGCAGGTACTGTAGCGGGACAGTAGCAGACACTGTTTGGCACTGTAGTAGCTGGGAATATGCCCTCGTTTGGTCTTTCAGGCCACTGATTTTTTCCCTGAGTCTTGTAAGGCCTTCGGGCCACCCAGGACTTCGGGTCAGTAAGGCCTTTGGGCCACCTCAAGGCCTTCTGGCCACATTATGTGTAGATGCAAACCAGACAACCTAGAAAGAACAAGCTCTACAAGGAGGATGAGCAAGGAGCTTTCACCACAGCAGAAGCTAAACGGATTGCAAGAATGAGAGGGTATGGCACCTGCCATCGGGACAAGCCTGTTCATGCATGAGAATGCCTAGACGAACATCCATGCGAAGTTGGAGAGATGATTTCATGATGAAGATGCTGGGGAGGAGTAGTTCAAAGTTGTTTGTCTGGGTTGTATGTAATGTTTGAAACCTACGGGCAATGAATTCCTATAAGGCCTACGGTCTATGTAATACTTACACCTACGGGCCTTGTAAGGGTTCCACCGCACCCCTTGAAAGGTGGATTATCGAAAATCAATAAAAAATGAAGGCCTTCAGCCCATTGGAGGTACACATGCCATGTGAGGCCCTAGGATTTGGTGCTAGGGTTTCACATGAAAATTAAATTCGACACACCATGTGACACATGTCACATTATTTGTGGCCCTCTGAAGGATTCATGGTGTCTCTTTTGGATGATATATAGGCACAGACCCATCCAGGAACATGGGGATGGTAATTGTACATGGGCATGACCCGGTACTCATACATGTCTAGGTATATGTGCATGAAAATATTATATGAGAATTACTGAAGTATATGCTCATGTCCATGTGTACATGGTAAATTGATGTTAAGAATGAGAATATAAATAGGAAGGTACATGGTTAGATGTACACAATGTGTACCCTATATACACGTCATATAAATCCTATACAAAAGCTTTGAGGCCTTCATTTTCTCACTATAGACTCGGTTTAGTTGATTATGGTTTCGTGGTATATCTCTATGATGGAATTGTGTGACATTAAATCCTTAACACATATGGGAATGAAGTTAACCTATATGGTATGAGTTTGGATTGTGTTTTTAGTATCCCTTCATGAGAACTGGGGTGGATTCCTCTATCATATCAATCATAGGTCGTGTTGATGGTAACATTGTGACCACCATACACTGGGCTTCAATCCCTTATCTAGAAAATTAATACAGTATGGTTTTAGCATCCCCCAATGATTCTAGGATTGATACACTATATAGAAATCATTTTCTTTTGAGAATAAGTGTGTAAATATTGGGGATGTAAAATGAGCACTCCCTCTCAAACATGTTTCATATGTGACAAAATGTCATGGTGAGTAATCCCTCCCTAATGATAATTGCATTGAATCCACGAGTAGAATCACATGGAAGGAAGTAATGGTTTAGAAATTTTCAGATTGGTTGTCTGTTTTGAGTATATATGGGTTTTATTCCCCAATTATTGTTATGTCTCATATTTGGTTGACATACCTATATATTGATGAGATGAAAAAAAAATATTCTATATTGTTTGTTATTTCAAGGTGTCCTACTAGGCATTTTTATTCTCACCACTTCATGGGGTTTTCCCTCTCATTATGTATCTTATGAAGAAACATTCCCAATTAATATATTCTTAAGAGTAATAGGAGTAGGATGAGCTTAGTAGTAGGGATGGAAGACCGAGGTTATTACTAGTGATGCATTTTAATGCATCCAACTCTTTCTAGGAATGTTAAACTTATTTCCAGTTTTGGTGGGATTTTTTTATCCATTTATCACTTTAAGTACTCTTTTTGTACTCTGATGGTGGTATTTTAAATGTATAACTGAAGTTGTATCATTTTTATTGTATTATATTTCATCTATGTTTTGTTTTGTTGATGTCTTCATGAATACATGTACCTTAATCTAATGCCTTCCATGTGTGGGATATGTCTACTCAATATAAGTAAGCATCCCCTATCCCATTATAAGTTGTATTGGGGTTTTCAAACATATCTTATCATTGGTCGAGCCATCACTAGTTTATTGGGTCATGATATAATTTAGAAAAATAAAAATAAGGTTAGAACTACAAAATAGTAAAAATGTTATCTCATATTCTAGAATAAATAATATGATGACAATCCCTTATGAGATCTATATTTTGAAGTCGATGGAAGAGTATTATTTTGAATATCACCCTAAAAGAAGGTAATGTGATTAGAAAATAATGAAAAGGTGATCCCCAATTATAGTGTTCCAATTAAGATTCTTGATCATATCAGGATGGTAGCTTATCATTTGGTTCTTCAACCAAATTAATATCATGTTCATGATGTGTTCTATTTATCACTTCTAAGAAAGTACACAACTGATTCTTCACATTTAATAAACTCATAACCAAAACCATTAGATAAAGATATAACTTCTGAGGAATAACTGATTAAGATTCTAGATCAGAAGGAACAAGTTCTATGAAACACAAAATCTCACTAGGTAAATGTATTATGGTCAAACCATTAATTTAATAATGATATATGGGAACTCGAGTGTGGTGAGTAAAATTTATCCAAATAAATTTTTATACGTGTGATGGAATTTCCAGGGAAATTTCAATTTACAGGCGATAAAATGTTACAAACCATTATTTTATGATACATTTACGTTTAGAAAAATTTAATATCTTCTATAGATTGTGTATACACAACCCCAAGTCTAAATGAATTGTAATATACTCTATCGTTATAACATAACCGTTAAATTTTTTTACTGAATAAGAATAACCAAATTTTAAAAATATGTATAAATGTTTTAAATAATCAAAACTGTGTATAGTAAATTTATTACATGCCTCAATTTTGTTGCATAAAATAGTTTTTATTTATTTTTTTGATAAAATAATATGATTAATTTTTTACACTTTTAGAAAATATATTTCAAAATAGAAACATAATTTATGAAATCATCATGGAAAAATTATCTTGAAATGATCTTTTGATAATTTTTTAAATATATTAATTTTCTAAAGGAATAGTGAAAAGTACATATTTTTATTAAAAAATTCCTTTTACTTTCAATAATTTACAATCAAATATTTAAAAAAAAATTAAAAGTAGCAACCGACTCTTAGATACTATCGACGGGGTCCTTACACTCTATAGTTTGGTGTGTGACATATATTAGTATAAAAATATCATAAAGTATAAATTCACAAAAAGGATCATAATATGCACCAGTAAAGGTGGTTATATATGATCAAAGATTTTGAATCCTTTACTATCTTTTGAAGGTGAATAAATTCGAAAAAGCTCTAGGTTGAAAAGATCTCACAACCCATTATATAATGAGGATTGAAATGGATCCAATATTCTTATACCTACATAGGATGGATATGAGAATCATAAAAGGGATTTTATCCTACATTACTCAAATAAATACTCATCCATTCATTCTTGATAGGATAAAAGGGAATAAAAAATGTTATAGGGGGCATTAGATAAAGGTACAAAAATATTTAGGAGTTTAAATTTACAAATGATGGTGTGGTAAGGGTTGGAATGTTTATATTTTCCAATTAAAACCAGAAGTGATGAAGGGATATATTGTGTATGTGTACAACTCATCCTTCAATATTAATTTAGGAAGCACTATGATGTATAGAAATATGAAGAAAAACATCTGGTGGTGAATCGTGATAATTATGGTTTTAAAATTTATATCAGAAGGCAAGGAATGAAAACATGTCACTGATGAATGATATAAGTCTAAGGGTATGATTCAACCATTTCTTATACAGTTATGGTAATGGTAAAACATCACCATAAATTTAATAATATATCTTCCAATGTTAAATAATGGTAATAAAACCGTTTTTGTTGTAGTTAATCTCCTTTTATATTCTTTAATTTAATTGTTATAAAGGGACATTTCTCTCTTAAAAAAATTGTTATGATGCATATAAGAGAGTTTTAAAGACAATATGGATGACCACTCTCTAATATATATAGCTGGGATATAAATTTTTCATCTAGGTTTTAGAGATCCCTTCATAAATCATTAGATATATATCTAAGTATTAGTACCATTGATCACCCATAAACATAGTGTAAGATCCATTCATTTTCTAGGTATGTACCTCTGTGTCTTTAATTGATCGTCTTTTATTTGGGTTTTTCATCTTCATTAAACCTTGGTGGATGAGTTCCTTAAAATATGGATATCTTTATTAATGTAAAATTACATAGTTTTCATGGATGTGTGTTACTTTATATTAATGGAATCAGGATATAATCATGTCAAGGGATTATGATGGTTGTCCATGAGTTTGGATGACTTCAGAGGTGGATCAGGCTCTTCTATAGAAATTGTGATTAATACTACCTTATGGACAATTATATTCCATGAAAATTTTATAAAACATATAAATGTTACCAATAATATGTCGTGAACTCGTTTGAGGAATTAAATGGTTACACATCATGAAACCGGTTCACATCGTGTAATATAAGATTTGGTTTATTTTAACTTGAGGAAATGAGTTTTTTTGTGTACTCATAAATTTAAAAAGTCACTATGTGAATAGAATATATGAGAAAAATTTATTTTGATCAGTGGTTTTGAATCCACTCTATGCATTTGATTCATTATTCATCCATTGTGATTCCCTCACTCCTGAATCTGGGACCAACTTTAGGCTATTTTGGAGTGAATTATTGCATATTAGAAGTCTCAATCAGGTGTATGAGCCCTGATTTACTTTTTTTCATGGTTTCCCATTTTTCCTATTATTCTTCATCATATTGGTGGAATCTCTTGACCTCTACTATTTTGGGTTTTGATCATTATTTTGTTTGATCATGGTTTTAATTATGATATTCCTCTCATTCGTCATTATTGGTGTTTCTAGTTTGAAGTGTTTCTCTGTTCACCAGATAATGGTAGGGGTTTAATGTCAAACCCTATAGTCTATTTATAATTTATTAAGTATGTGAAATATTGTTATATTTCACTAAATTAAAATGAAAATTATTTAATTGAAAAATTGGTTATGATAATTCTTTTTTGGATTACTCATTATATCCCTTTTTATTCAATGGTGTCCCAAAAAAGTCTTATAGCTACCCGTAGGGTGAGACTACCCTTGAACACTAAGGAAATGGGTATTTTTAGTGATAAGATAAATATATATATATATATGTCAGATACTTTTCTTTAATGAATAATCATGAATTATATAATAATACATGGGGGATTGGTTTTTTTTCAAATGAATAAGAATTCAAGAATCATAGGAGATGATTTAGAAAAATCATAAAAAACAAATATAAATATTGTGAATCCCAAGTACAAAATGTAGAATCTACAATAATAATACCTTGAATCTGAATTGAAATGAATAAATCCAAAATATATGGCATGAACGAAGGAAACAACGTGAATCCATAGTACAAATATTGAAAATATCAAATTCCAAATCTAATGATATACATGATGTGAGCACAATACATGACATTACCTATTCGAAAACCAATTTTACACCAATTATTTAATCCATGAAATATTGAGATCCTTGATCTTCAGAAAAGTTTGGGGATTTAATGTATACAGACTAAAAGATAATTACAAACCATGGAATTCTCAATACTGAATCCACTTAAAAGAGGTAAATGAAATGAATTATTTACCTATCATGTAACATAGAAAGTCTATAAATATATTGTGACCCAATGTGTATAAAAGTAATCCAATGTGTAAAATTTCTTTTCTATATTTTTCTATGTTACTCTTTTTTAATTACCTCTTATTCCAATTTATTTATTTTATTTTAAGCATTAATTTTTTCTAATTTAGATTATATGAATTGTTAATTTCATGTTTTCTATTATACATCTGAATCCAAATCAATTTTACATTAAACAACAATTGCTACTACATTATTGGTTTTTTATTCATTAAAGATTTTTTTTTCTTATGTATTATTTAAATCATGGATTTAAAAAATTCTAATTTTTTATCCACTATTTCATGCATGTTTCCCGTTTAAATACATTCAATTTATACCATCATGTGTAGATAATCCAATTTGGGTCATGGTTTATGAGTAATGGTGGATTGGAACCTAATGAATCTTTGAATAAAAATGGGGTATCCCTATGGCTAGCAATTTGTTTAAAAAAATCGTAAATCACATCATTCTGAAACTACCATAACCGTCATTGATGAAAAAAGAAGGATCCTTGAAATAACAGAGTTGAGTAGGCCAGGTAAAATAGAAATTGATACATTCTTCATTGAATCCATGATTCCTACACTTTGGATGTCAAATATTTTGGAACTAGGGAGTATTTAACAACTTAGGTATATCCAACCGGTTAGACCAATTTCAATTTGTTACTTGTACACCTCTTTTCAGCCTAAGAGCAAGGTAAATCCCAAGTTAGATTTAGTATTATCTTTTTTCCTATACTTTTAAATTTACCCTAAACCCTTTCATTAAATTTTAATTAATACCATATTACATAGTTTTAGTAAAACCAAACCCGAGGGTGATTACAAGGACTATTGTCTAAAAAGTTTCATACCACTAAGTTTCTTGCCAACAATCTATCCCTATGGGTTTGAACCCATAATGATACTATTCTATACCTTAGTAGAAGAGAGTAGTTTTGGAAATATAAATTTTAGTCTAACAAATTCCCATACATAATCAAAAACATTGTGTGGGATGGTCAGATTTTAATGTTTTTCTAGGAGATAGTTTTTCATAGGCACAATGACCTATGGGATGAACATAGGAATGAATCATGACACCCCCACCCCCAATTTTATTACATCCACGTATCTTTATATATATTTTTCCCATAGACTAGAACCCATGACATCTATTATATAGCTTAGTGCATACACTAATTTCCCTTAACTTGTTCTAGGATCCTGGGCAGACAATAACTTCTTCCATTCAATCCTGAGATCGATAGAGATATTGATTCACATTGACACTTAATAATGGATAATCAAAATAATATTTTTGTTTCACACAAATATAATTATCAGTATGTTCAACATGAACATTATGCAGAATGAATAGTGTTGAAGTAGTGCACCATAATGGATTAAGTTTTGTATTCTAATAGTGATGTTGCACCCATCATTGTTATCCCCCATATTCATGTGCACTCATTTTAAATAAAACATGGAGTAATTTATATGATCTAAAAAATGGTGTAGTTTGGTGGACTCAAAATCAAATACACCGATGGAAACATATCTAATTTTCTAGAGATTTGTGAAAACATTTAGAACTAAGGCATATCATATGATTACATTAGACTACGAGTCTTTCCATCATCCTTGTGAAATATAGGAGATTATTGTCTTAAGATTCAAGGTCCTAAGTCCATCACATCATGTGATTAACAAGAAATTAAATTAATGAAAACTATTTCCCACTGATATTTTCCTCGTAGCTAAGGAATGAAATCGATAATTTCAACCAAATAAATGAAGAATCATCCTAGGAGGCATTGGACTATTTCATGAAAATGACTCTTAAATACCCACATGATAGACTTGATGTATGGTTTCAACATCAAACTTAACACCAAGGGATAAAAACTATGGACAACATAGTTTTGGATGCCTCTACTAAAAGTGGGTTCATGATAAAGACACCAAATATCCCTAGAGCACTGTTAGTTGAGACTTCACTCAATTCCATTCCATGATAAAGTGATCTAGGACCAACCCAATGTGAAATAGATTAGGTGGAGGAGAATACCCACCTTATATCATAAGTTGAATCCCAAGTCAGGTTCCTAGATTCTTTCTAGATATTTGCATCACCACCCCTTCTTCACCTATTATAAAGATATAATCATGTGAAATTAGTGGAGTCCCACACCCATATCTAGAATTCAAGGTAGTAATAATGGAACCCTAGATCCATTCTTGTAATTACATTAATTAAAATCAACAAAATCAATAGTACATGCAGCCACATAAGTATCAACATTAATATTATCAACAATGTCCGACTCAGTAGAACTAACAAGCAAATCAAGGTTATTATCAACAGAGGATTGGAGAAGTGACCACATAATTTAGGACCACCTGTGTGCCCACCACAAAATAAATCTCTTCAATTGTAGTGATAATTCAAAAAAAAAATTCCTATATATCAGTAGTTTCCCCCTGGTCAGTAGTCAAAATTCTGGTAATCTCTACTAAGAGCACCCCAACAAGCCCAAAATCTTCTATCTAAAATTGAAAAAATTCTCACCACCTTCATACAAAAATAAGATCATATAATGAAGATCCATGAAAAAAAATTGAAAAACCAAAGGGATATCCTATGACACTATTAGTATCAAGTTGTATGACTATCAAATACCCTATCAGATAGACTACCAAGTATGTTTCCAAGAAATACAGAGACTCATGTATGAGAAGAGGATAAGGCTGTAGTTATTTGGAGTGGAAAGATGATGGAATTTCAGAATCCATGATCATATGAAGAAAATGATCTTTATAACCCTGATAAATGTGAGTTAGTCATCAATAAAGAGTGAGATGATAGAATAAATAAATCAGGTCAGTAGAGAAATATAGAATTAGAACATGCTACAACATCTCTAGCTCAACAGAAATTAAAAAAGGATGATGTCTATGTGGGACCTCAACTATATAATCTCTTATACCCTTTGTAGAGAATATGATACATGATAAAAGAGAGGTAAATTACAAAATATTTATTGATATGTTTAAGAAATTACACATCAACATCACCTTTTTAGAAGAAATTTATTTGATTCCTTTTTACACAAAATTACAGAAATATTGGATATAAAATAAGAAGAAAATTATATACCAAGGAATTATCTCATTAAGTGAATAATTCTATAATTGTTTTGGAATCTTCCTCTGAATTTGTGATACACTGGAAGCTTCTCAATTCACTACATTTTAGGTATATGTAATTTTTAAATAGCATTGTGTGATTTTTGTGCCGGTATAAACATTATGTCTATTCGTGTCTTCAAAAATCCGGTTCTTGTTGAATTATGACCAACCAAAGTGGAACACTAACTTGCTGACTACTCAATAAGTCACCCTCAAGGACTGCTCAAAGATGTCTTAATAAAAGTTGGAAAATTCATCTTTCATACAGATTTTATTTTCCTAGATATTAAAGAATAAGGTGATGTCACCATATTTATTGGGATACTGTTTCTATCTATTAGGAAGGTGTGGATCAATTCAATCCAAGGAAGGTAAATATTTAGAGTTAGTGAATAATCATGTTTTTTTTGATTTAGTTCAAGACATTATGAAAACCAGTGATTCATTTGATTTTGAAGACAACTTTTCTTCAGATTATAAATATGAACATATGACCAATAAAGAAGATATAATGAACTTAACTCCTGATTAATATAAATAATGAATTCAATGGAATGTGAATTACACTGAAACTCTAACAAGAAATGTTTTTCCACCTTTTATACCCTATGTTTTCATGAACTATTCCATGATGGGAGTTATATTCATTTTAATCACAATTTAATGAGATCCTATCTAGATATCTAAAATAAAATAATGAATTTATGTTAGTTGATCCATACATTTTTTCATTGTGTTCTTAGGACATTTGTGTTTCCTTTTCTACAATTTTATGTTCTTAGGGAATCCTAGAATTCATTATAGTTTTTCACACATATATCTATGTTTCTTTATCTTAATATTGACTGTGTTCACCTTCCAATATTTTTACATGCATATTGGTCAACCCATTTAGAATATTGCTTTATATAGTGTAGGTATTTTTTCTCTGACAACTTTTTACAGGAATCCCAATTTCCCATAAATTTTCAACAATTTCCCCCATAGAATTACTTTCATTAACATGAGCTCCTGATTCCCAATTTAAAATTTATAAATTTCCATTTCAATTTTTATCTATTAAAAAACATTCAATCTCTCCCATGTTTCTTTCCAAGAAATTGTGGACATTGTATTATTTTTAGTGTAGGGAGTCATCTTTTATCATTTTTTTGATACACAAGGATTATTGCCTATTTTCACTAGTCTAAGAGACATTTTTTGTTAAAATAATTCTTTAACCTGAAATATATTTACAGTCATTTAATTAAAATATAATATTTGTTTGGTGATTTTTGAAATCCATTTTTTATTCTTGATTATTATTTTAGTATGATTATTGAGTTGAGTGAATTAGTTATAATTATAGATTCTTTCAATTGATTTTGGTTGACTTATTTCTTTTTAAAATGACATGAGTAATTAAACTATTTTATATTACCATTTCCAAGAGGATTTTAGAACTAAATTTTTATATTCTATTCTAAGAAAATTTCTTGGATGTTACATGGGGTATGTAAGTATATTAGAACATGAATTGGAATTTTATTAAGGTTATTATTGAACAGATACACTATTAAAATGATTGATGCAATTATTTTTCACACATTTTTCTTAAGACATATTAGTAAAACTATCTTTCATTATCCCATAGTAACCACGAATAACATCTTTATAATGGATCTATTTAACCAACTAATACCTTCCTACCACACTCTTGGTAGATTTCATGATATTATTTTAAACAAGTGTGAGGGATTTATCATCCCTTAAATACATGAGATGTTGATACTAAAAATCCATATAATATAATTTTCACAATATTTTTATGAAATGGATCATGATCATATTTTGAATTTGTTATGTATACCCTGTTCATTTGAAAAAAAGAACTAGTGAATGGGTTTTGTATTAGGAAGGTCAAAAATTACCATTACCAGGCGAATGGATATTATGATAAATATTATGTCGTTATGTGATAGATTTGAGATTGGTCTTATACATAACTTTTAGAGAATAAATAAAATGAAAAATAGAAAAGAATAGTGAACATTATTTATGATTCCTTAACATATTCATGGAATTACTTTGAAATGTTTGGAGTATAGAATTTTTTTTCTAGGAGTTACTTTATTATACTATTCACCATTATCATTTATTATACTTGAAAATTTACCCTATTTTTTATCATTATTTTTATCATCTATCCACCATCCATCATCCTTAAAGACATTTCAACCTTATTACTTAATCCCTAATGATTAATTTTGTATTTTTCATTTCAATGTGGTTATTTTAGGACCAATGTATGCTTGTGGATTGGATCATGTATTCATTGTATGACCATTACCCCATTTATATTTTACCTTGAATGATGAAAGAAAATTTCTTATGATGTAAATTAATAAATGGGTATATATTCTAAGGAAATGTTAGGAAATTGTAATTAAAGGAATAATTAATCTGAATAAAGAACATAATTTTGTGGCATGAATAATTTTCTCTACAGGATTGATTCTGGAGGACTCCCTTATCCCACTTTTACTTAGCATTAATTATTTAGTGGTAATTCAAGTATATAATTTAAAAATTGATTGATTTTTAATCCATGATGAAATTTTTTTTCTTGAGGAAATGAAAATTTTTAATTATTGAGAATTTGATAAGATGGATTAATATAAATATTGTATTGTTTTATTTAATGTTTTATAATTATTTATTATATAACCCAATGAGTTTTTTTAGTTTTATAAAGGAATAGGAAATCAATAATTATAAGAGAAGATGCTGAAAAATAATAAAAATCAACATTACACATTGCGAATCCCAAGTTTTTGGCATATACAATTCAATAAAACAACATGCCAGCTGAATTACAAGGTGTGAACCCAAAATAAATGTGCGAACCAAGTACAGTAAATTAAACTATATTACCCATCGAAAAATACTCTAATTCAAAATATAATGAGTTATATGATGTGATCTCAGTACATGACATGGAATATTTTAAAAATGAATTTTCACTAAATATTCAAGCCATAAAATCCAGTGATCCATCATCTTTAGATAAATACTCAAATTTCATATATGTGGTTTGAATGATAATTACATGTTGTGAAAGAATCATTGCTAAATCCACTTAAATGAGTCACAAAACATGAATCATTTACATGACATGTATCTTTCAACTGTATAAATATCTAGTGGCCTAATGCGATGAAAATAACCCCCTACACCTGAACTCATTTTTCTCTATTCTTATTCATTGTTTCCATTTTAATTCCTGATTATTTCAATTTTTTCCTTTAAAATTTTTAATCATGACCTTATTACTACATTTGATTATGAGACTCCTTCATTTATGTTTTGTTTTTCCAGTATCTGATTCCTATACCATCGTACAACATCATTTTTCACTGTTTTCATCATTTTTTTCATTCAAGTTAGTTTTTAATTTATTTCTTCTGATTTAAATAATGGATGGATATGATTTTAAATTTTTATTCACATTTTCAAGAATGTTTCAAATACACCTTCTATCATTTAATAATGTCATATGTGGCTAATACACCTAGGGTTAGGGGTCCAAATCTAGGGTTTTTGGGAACCTAATGAATCTTTTAATAAAAACTAGGTATCATTTTAGATAGTAATTAGGTTAAAATTTATGTTAAATAACATTGTTTTTTCAACTACCATGCCCATAAAAGGTGAAAAACCAAGGATATTTTCCTAATTATAATTGTGCATGATAGGAATAATTGAATTTGATTCTTTATTCCTAGGTTACAAGATTCATGCATGTGTTTTTTTTCTAACCCTAGATCACTGATTAGTTTATATCATATGTATATTCGATTTTTTAGACCAAGATGAATCGATGAATTTCTCACCACTTTTTATAATAATCCATATTTGTCTCTAAATTTTTATTTATGATTATATTATTCCAATAACTTTAAAATAACACTAAACCATTCCTTTAAATTTGAATTAATCCCAAACTTCATAGTTTTAGAAAACCCAATCATGAGAGAGATCCTGAAGACTCCTTCCCATAAATTCATGATCTGCTAGTCTGATTGACTATAGGTTGTCCCTATGGGGTTGACCATGAACTTCTACTATGATAAAAATTATTTTTTGATTGTTTTTTGTGAAATTTAAATATAAATATGATCAATTTTAATGCATAAACAATGACACCATAAAGGCTTGTAATTTAGAATGACATGAAATCCCAGGTGTTTTCTTGTGATGGATTCACCTTGTAAAATTTCTTAATAGATTATTCAATAAATGTTTTTTATTTGATGTAAAATTGGTGTTCAAATTGATATAGAAATTTATTGAGACATAATGTAATGAATTATTTGGTAATTTGAAGACAAATGGTAATTAGTTGAATTAATGATTGTCTCTTTTTATAATATGATGTGATTTTCATGTTGTTTTATCTGTGTTTTATTACGCTAAAATGGTTTTATAGGTTCTTGTCCTTGTAACAATAAAATTATTATATAGAGGTATTATCCAAAATGATGAAATTATAATATTTATGGATTTGATTGGTTATTATTATATTCTAATATAGTTATCTTGTAATGAATGCTAAAATTATTATATAGATGTCTTGGCCCAGTTATACTGAAATTATTATACATAGGGATTTTATTGGTTATATGATTATACCATAGAAATGTGTTTATGCTTTCCATGATTTTTATATATGAAAACAAATATTATGAAATTGGAATGATGTAGGTTGATTTTTGTATTTTATTAATTGATTAAATAATAATACTATTTTTCAATTTATTACTTTCAATTATTATCAGATTGGTTCTGTTTAGACTTGTTGGTGTCTATATATTGATTTTTATTTACACCATATTTAGGTCACTCTTTTGTTCCTAAAAAGATTACATGGATGCAGGTTTGAACAAGGTAAATGGACCTTATGGATGTTTCTTGACTACTCGATGGGTTGGCGCTTGGAGAAGAGATAGACATGGGGATCAGGAATGAGGACTTTGAGTTATTTATATAATCATATTATTTTAACTATATTACAATAACTATTACATTTAAATACAATTTATCCTAAAATTACATTGTTTATTATTTTATTTACATGGTTCATACTTTACCTTCCAGTTTTATGTTGTAATAGTCTCTCTATATCCATCACTCTATTATTTATTTATTTATTTAATTACTTTATTTTGAAACTCTATACCAGGGGGTATACTCTCCCCAATATTTCTTTTATATCCATACTACTATTTGGAATCCTCTGGCATATGGGGAGGGATACTTGAGGTCCAATAACCAACTAGATTTGGCCACGTGAGAGAGTTCCATATTTGTGGATGTTTAAATGTGGGTTTAGAGGGAAATTAATTTTTTATGATTTAAAATATATAAATGGTATAAATATACAAGTATGTTTTGTGACATGGTAATGATAATGTTCATGGGTGTAGCTAACCCATGTATGGGGGGATATTTGGGTTTTGAAGGATGGTATTGTTGTTCATGATGTTCACATGTTACAATTTGATGTTATTTCAACTTGGGTGATTCCCATGTTGTGTGATGTTACTATTTATTATTATCTATAATTTTGGCCAAATATTGAATGATATAAATATTCATGTATCATTATAGGAACCTAGAGATGTACCTAGAAATTCATTGTACTTGATTGGGGAATATTTATTTATGAGAAATATGTTCTTGTAGGAACATTGAAATGAGATTGTAGTTATATTTGATTAATGATGTGAAACTACTCTTATGTCATGATAAAAAAGTTTTAATAATTCTTTAGAGAGACCATGATCTAGTATTTCTCTATTTTTTACACCCGAAAGTTTGAACATGTAGTTTTCCACTTTTATAAGGAGTAAATTTGTCTTTTATAGAAAATTCCTCCTCAACATCATTGAATTGAGTGTAAAGAGAGTGGTAATCACCATGATCCTATAGAAGTAAAATTAGAGATTCCTATAGCTTCTAAGGATCAGAGATACATTATTATTTATGAAATCTTCCTTAGGGTCATGTGATATATGGAAAGGGAGACTATTTGCATCATGCCTTTAATGAATGTCAAGACAAAAGATTTTCAGCTACAACACCCACCTATGTTCACTGGGTAGGGAGGCACCTAGACATCCATGTTATGGATTGATTTAGTCTAAATGATATTCAATCACCTTGAGACACCAACTGAAAGGAGTTTTAATCTTGCATAGTACATGATTTTTGGGCCTTCTATACGTTAGTGGGGCATTTTAGGGAAATATGGGTAGAAATTGGAGTTACCATTGAAGTAAAAATATGTAAACTTTTTGGGTCACTTCTATCCTGACATGTCGAGGGATGAGAAGGATCATGTGTTTATGCATCTAAAATTGGAGGGCATGTCATTAATGAACTACACTATACTTTTCACTTTATTTCAGTGTTTTTATCTATGTTTTTCTACTAATTAGATTGTTATAGAGTGGTGTGTCCATGATTGGATTTTAGAACTTTTTTATTTGTGTAAATTTTCAGATGTGATGAATAATGTTCACATCATGAAAGAGAATCTGAGAGAGGCCCCAATTAGTGGCCAAAATATTTTAGTCGAGCGAATAAGGATCTCTTCTTCAAGTGGTAAGAAGTATATCTATGATAGTTATCATCCAGGAAACAGTGGGTAGAGTAGTCAATGAAGTGTACATCAATCTCTAGACCATGTTTAGTTGCATTTCAATCAGTGTGGGAAATTAATTCACAAGAGTAATTGGTGTCCATACCATGATTTAGAGTGTGGGGATTATGGTAGGTTGGGGAACCAATAGTGGTTATGTAGGGGAATAAAGAAGCAAAATAATAAGAACCCGGACTTAAAACATTACATAATCATGAATTAAAAGAATAATTCACATTGAGGATCTTTTCGGGTTTAGAGTTTTAGGGAATTAGGACATAACTATTACATCTCAAAAGATTAAAAAGTATACACTTATACTTAGTTTCCATTTTTTCAAAAAATAAAAACTCTTAAAAGAAACATTTCGAGTTCCATGTTTTAGATAACATGTCTTTATTTGATCCCATCCGTGACCCTATTCAACTTTAAGTCCTATGGAGAACATTTTAAAAACATGTTATAAGAATAAACATCTTAGTAAGATATACACAAAGAAGGAAAACTGTTAGTTTTTCAAAACAATAAGTAAATCATGAATACTTTATCACAAGTAATGCTTTTCACCTTTATGAAGAATTAAATACTCTTCACTGAATAAAATATCTTTACTTACCCATTCTTAACCAAAAATATTACCATAAAACCCATATAAAGAACACATAACAAATAAAGGTAACTTGGGACATAAACATACTTAAATGGAATAACCATACGATCGACTTCCACATAAGTCACTAAATGGAATAGCCATACGGCTGACTTCCATACCCAATGCATTGGAGGTTATAATGTACCCACCCATCCTGGTTTATCATGGCACCCCCCGTCATTTGATTTATCAGGTAACCACCCATAAAATGTCCAATTACCATTATAAAACCATAACACATACAACAAATATAAAGAAAAGAAATAATTTCCACATTTCAATCACAATATATCACTTAAATATATTGACATAACAAATCAATTATCAAAAACATTTTAAATAAAAAAATACATAATAGAGTATATGGTATTTATTTTTCCTTTTAAAAATATAACGACTTGTTAAGGAAGCCAAATATCAAGTAATACTCGCGGTGGCGGAAAGGTCGTTGGCACAACGTACATTAAAAGAAACATTCCTTTTTGTCATTTAGAAAAAAACTTCATAGAAAAATATTACCATTGAATGAAATTAAAATTCAATGGTGTTGATACAGTGTATAAAATAAATTCTTTTATTAAAACAAAATATTCCTCAATGAAAAGAGATTGCAATGAAGTCCCTTACAAAGACGATATACTTAGATTATGGATAAATCAATGGCATAATCATGCATGAAAAATATAAATACACTAAATATAAGTGTAAATTAAGTTTAAAACAATAATAGGTCATTCAAACATATTCATAGCATGACATAATCACGAAGTAGAGGTTTAACCCAAACAATTGAAATTGGGTTAAGAAGTTCTCTTAAAAAAATCGACAGCCTAACGACATCACTATAAAATTCAGAAAATGAGTTGACGAGAGAGAAAATGGTATCTCATAACTTGTACATAAAATTTAAATCAATAAGGATATATAATAACATATCCCAACATAATAATATGTAAATTAAACTACATAACGAAAAGAAGTCTTTTAAAAAGAAGAGGGTGAAAGGTTCCCTTACCGATTTGGTAACTTACAAAAAATACATAATTTGAAAGAAGGATCATACATTGAAGATGTATATACCCATAAATGAATTTATATTACACAAAGAGTAAAATCGTGGACAGTGCATACACCACACAAAAGGAAATAATGGCAAATATAGCATGAATCTCACGGGAATAAAAAGTGAGATAAAAACCCCTTACCTCGTTGTAATCAATCAAGTCGTATGAAAAAAAAATAAGAACCAAATTAAGTACAGAATAACATGAAAATAAATAGAATCATGATAATACATATCAAATGGATTTACACAATACACCTAAAGTAATAAATAAGTGGAGAATAATAGAAATCTCGTGGAATTAAAAGTGAGATAAGAAACCCTTACCTCGTGTCCAACATGACTCGCTCGTATGTTCCTTGTTCTTCTTGAATGATAAGCATAAATTAATTCTACTTGATTAATAATATTTTTAAATATTATTATTCCTTATATATCACTTATTACTTTTCTATAACAATTATTTAATTATTTGAGTTCATAATGGACATTTTGTCAACGTTCAGAACATGAGTAAAAAATGAACTTGTTATAATTATAAATTTTCCATGTGGTAAAGATTTAATTGTCTCCAGAATGAGATTAATCATTTATATGTCATATTTATCATATATATCCATTATATATATGCACCGTTCATGGAGACGGTAAGCTGTACGTACACATGAACACTACTTTCATTTCTATTTCATATTTTAATGAAATGAAAACATAGTGATTCATAGGTATATTATAATTTTAGTATAATATGTATTTCATATATGTTACATATGTCAATAATTTATATCCTTTATACATTCCACGTATGGCATGAACAAGTCATATCATTTTGAGGGGGCAGTAGTCCGCACTTCCTAAAATGAAATTATCATGTTTACCTATTATGGAAACCATAAAGGTATGAAATAAATGAAAAATACAGAAGAATAAGAAAACCTTAAACATATTATATATCATACATAAATACAGTGATATCTTAATGGCCAAAATGAGAGTCGGTAGGAGATAATTGAATAATCATCGTTTCGTGAGGTAGTAGTTCGCCGTCCAAAGAAACCGTATGTTATTCACCCTTTAGATGGAGGTGAGTGTAAGTGTAGCTCTAATAATTCTCATAAAAACATCCTAGTATATTGAATATACTGTTGTTGTTACAATATAAAGGAATAAAAAGTGATTAGGGGTTTGGAGAAGCAAAATAAAACCAAAGAACATAAGAGAAGACATTACCTTTAAATCAGGTAACTCCCCTTGGATTGAAGCAAAAGGGTTTCTTGAAGTGATTTCTGACTAAGGTAAGGCTTCTAAGAATAATATGGGGATCTTGAGATCTTATTTTATTAGAGGTTGGACTATCCAATGTGCTTGAGGAGTGTGAGAAAGGGGTAGAAAGTGGGGTCTTTTTATAAGGGAGAGGAGGTGCACTTTTGGAAAGCATGAAACCAATATTTAATTACAAAATGAATCTCGGTTTATAAAAGTCCAAAAATAATTAAAGTCAAATTTAAGGTGTACCATGTTCTAAATAAAATCATCCAATAAGAATTGGACATGTGTTGGATATTATTTTGAACATTATCTTCTTATTTATTTAAATCATTCATTGATAATGTAAACACTACATCATCATTGTATCATAGATAATTTTATTTATTTGCTGTCTAAAAATTATAAAAAAATTTCCATGATGTAGGATTTTGTTTTATATTTATGATGAATATATATAGTCGAAAATATAACTTATATAACCCCATGAATTGTTTTTAGTAAAAGAATATATGTTTGTAACATTTTTATTTTTACTTTAAATAAAAAGATATTAATGTCATTATCAAACCAAAGCGTCTCCATGGGGTCCCCAAATTGACACATGGATTTTATTGGTCATCCATGTCTCATAAAATAAGTTTAGGACATGTTTCAAGGTAATTTCATATTATTATAACATTATTTTTACCTTAAATTACCCAAATTACCGGTAACTGCGGTTAATAAAACTCAAAAGTTACTAGTCCCAAAAAAATATTTTCATCTCATTGAACCAAATTTTACTTACTAATGACAACCATGTATGTTGTATTTTTTAAATTAAATTCATATAAGTGGTAAAATTTCATTTAAACAAAAAAAATCAGTTTTTTAACTACCACTTAGTGGTTTCACTACTCATCAAAAAATTGATGTATTTTAGAAAAATATCAAAAATTTACCCTAAGATATATTTGATATTCTGAATTCAAAAATGATGTCTATTTTATCAAATTAAAACCATATAATTTTCATTAATTAATTTTATTGTTAATTGTCACTGTCAAAATAAATATCGTGTTTTTAAGAAACAATATCTATCAAAAGATTGACACTTATTTATGTCCAATTTCAAAGTGAAATTAATTCAAATGACCAACATTAGATTAAATGGTAAAGATATATTCTAATTACACTTTAAAAGAAATTAGAAGGATACTCTAACCTTATCAATAAATTATATTAAAAGGATGTTTGAATTAAAATACATCATTTTTCACTATTCATTAAAAAATAAACTTAATTGAAAACATAATAATAATTTACACAAAGTAAATTTTTCTGTCCCGATTCTAAAGATGGATTTTATATTTTCAAATATAACATATAAAATTGACAAAAAGTAGATTTAAAAATGGTTCTCCATCAAAAAGAGTTTAATCAATCTTTTAAAGAATATTAGAATATTTATGCTTAAAATTGGATTCATTCACATTTTAAGCCTCTATCATTTATTGGGTAATTGTTAAAATATTTAACAAACATATATAATTATTTTCTAGTTTTTTTGTTCATTCCCGCCATTACGACGGCTGGACATTAACTACTATTTAAAATAATATTATTATATTATTAGTGTGCAACGTAAGATTTCAAAGAAACTCATTGTTGCGTATTGGATACGCCATCTAACATAGAACCCCCATTAAAGTAATATTAATATTTAATTCACATATATTAATAAATATGAAAATATCATATTCTTTATTTTCCTGGGATGATACATCTTTCCCCCCGTTTAGTAATTGGATCCTCGCAATATTAAAATTGGGCTCAAAAACTTCATTGAAATCCCCACATTGGAAAAGGAGTCAATAAAACTGTCACATTAAAATAAAGAAAGAGAAGTGCAAAGGTCACCTGAGACAACAGATAATAGGATTCCATAAAAACATGGATATGACTGAGAAAAAAAACCATCATGTTATGATAGAGAGTGATAGAAAATATGTATAGGAGAAAGTTAACCACCTGAAAATCACAAACTTGTGATGGGTTAAACGGTATTTGATTTCCCAGTAGAAAAAGTTAACAGACAAAGTTTTTGTTTTAAGATACTTTTTATTGAGAAATTTATTTATGGGCTTAACTAAAACATAAGGAAACATACATACTTGTCATGTAGACTTCATCTTTTACTAGATTTATAACACAAACTCATATTTTCTGGAAATAATGAGTATAATGGATGACTTGTTCACATTAAGAGCATTATAATCAACTTCTAGAGAATCAAATAATCCAAAGAAGATGAACTATATATTTCCCATATCTTAGGACCTTAACCAAAAGAAAAATGGTTAGTACAAGATCAGATAATCCCCAAAAAGGATAATCTTTTACAAAAAGAAAAACTACTCTTAATCTCCAATTTTTTTTCAAACAAAACCCAAAGTTCATCAAAGACCATTCAATAAACAGTTGTCCATAAAATTCTTCAAAGTAATACAAACTATGATTTAAACCCAAATCTCTAAAGGATTTAATCACATAGTCTTCCTAGATAAATATTAACATTTATCTCCAAATAACATCAGTTACTCTTAAACTATCATATAGAGAAGTTATTAACCAAATCACATATCCTCCATGATAGGTTTATCATTTCCACAGATAACCCAAAATCAACATATTCTTGATTCATAAAATAATATAACTAAAAATAATTAGTCATACTAACTAGGGACTTCACGTAGTCTAGTGGTATGTGATAAATTCCAGTCACACTTTGGTTGTGGGTTAGATTCCCGCAGCTTCGTCCGATGCGACAGGTTGTCACACGGTCTACGTGTTGTCCTTTTTCAAAAACTATATAATTTTATAACATTCCCCAAAAATAGATAAATTCATTAAAAATAACCATAACATATTTTAACAATGAAGGTTATCTAAAAAATTTTATTTTGCACCCCAAAATGTATTAACCTATAATTTCCTCAAATTCAAGGATAATAGAAACCCAAATGGTTTTTATAACTATATCCACAAAAGAAAAGATAAATATTCCTCGAATAAAATTTTCATATATCAAACTTCAAGGTTACACATAGTATAAAAAGTCTTCTAATGTAATCCCATCATCAAAAGAGCCTTAATACTTTTAATAATTTCACCATCCTAAAATATACCATAACTCTTGAATGCCTTATATGTGGACTTATTACTCATTCAAAATTCTTCATGATCCATTAACCAATCCTTTCTAACTTATTCTAAAATACTTCTTTCCAACAAACAAAATCATGAATCAAATCCAAAGATTTCAATAAATGGAAAACATATGTTAAGAAATAATCCATACATTTCATTGGTCATTGTCAGTTTATTCATCCTCAATCGGAATGACATTAGGTATTGGTAAACAAATATTTGTATGATCATGGTGATCCCATTCCCGAAACTTCTTCGTAGGACATGTGTTTGCATAATGACCATGCACACCACATTTAAAACATTCAATTGATCCCTCAGAAAGAACTTCTTTCCCTTTCCTAGAGTCAACTAGATGCTTCCTTTTTCCATGGATGGTTCTTGCTTTATGACCTTAATTTCCACATCTATAGCATCTTTTTGTCCCTTTGAATGATTTTCCTAGGTGTTTCTCTCCACATCGTTGAGACATAGGTTTTTGAACGTACTTACCTTTACGATTATTACCTGAACTTCCATAGGGATTTGTTGCTCGCATATATGATTCCTTATAAACATCACTATGGTTCAGGTGGTCAATAATGACTCTAGATAGTTGGTTGAGAATAACCACAGAAGCTCTCATTACACCCCCCATATCATTCGGTTGCTCATTCAGAAAACCGTCACAATTTTCTTCACATCCACTGTTACTTTGGTGCCTGCTAGATCCATCCATTTACTAAAACCAAAAAGGTCAGTGTGTGTATATCACTAAAATCATCAAATAATATATTATGAGGTGGGTAAACATTGAGATATAATTATTCATTTTATCTAAAACTCTTTTACTTTATCTATATAAAAAAACTACGACTCTTTCTGAAATCCTAACCATTATGATAATGACACTTATGCATAAAGAATACCCTAACCACTAAAGTTATCTAAAACGCCCTTTGATACCAACTATACGGACCTGCCTTTAAAACATTACATAATCATGAATTAAATTAATAATTCACATTGATGATCTTTTCGGGTTTAGAGTTTTAGAGAATTATTACATAACTATTACATCTCAAAAGATTACAAAGTAGACACTTTTACTCAGTTTCCATTTTTTTCATAAAATAAAAACTCTTAAAAAGAAACATGTCTAGTTCCATGTTTTAGATATCATGTCTTTACATGATCCCATCCTTGAACCTATTTATCTTTAAGTCCTGTGGAAAATGTTTCAAAAACTTGGGATGAACATAAAAAGCTCAGTAAGAGATACACAAAGAAGGAAAATTGTTAGTTTTTCAAAACAAAAAGTAAATCATGAATACTTTATCATAAGTAATGATTTTCACCTTTCCGAATTAGTAAATACTCTTCACTAAATAAAATATCATTACTTACCCCTTTCGTAACCAAAAATATTACTATAAAAACCATATAATGAACACATAACATGTAAAGGTAACTTGGAACATAAAAATACTTAAATGGAATAACCATACGGTCGACTTCCACACATTTCACTAAATGGAATAGCCATACGACCGACTTACATACCCAATGCATTGGAGGTTATAACATAACCACCCATCCGGGTTTATCACGACACCACTCGTCATTAGGTTTATCATGTAACCACCTGACAAACGTCCATGTACCATTATAAAATCAAAACACATAAAACAAATATAAATTAAAGAAAACACTTACACATTTCAATCACAATGTATCTCTTCAATATTTTTACATAACAAATACATTATCAAAACCATTTTCAATACCAAAATACATAATAGAGTATATGGTATTTATTTGTCCTTTTAAAAACATTACGTCTTGTTAAGGAATCCAAAGATCAAGTAATACTCGCGGCGGGGGAAAGGTCGTTATCCCCGCGTACATTAAAAAACATTTTTTTTGTTGTTTAGTAAAACAATTCATAGAAAAAGATTCCCTTTAAATGAAATTAAAAGTTAAAGGTGTTTATACATCATATGAAATAAAGTCTTGTTTTAAAACAAAATATTCCTCAATGAAAGGAGATTGAGACGAAGTCCTTTACAATGACGGTATCCTTAGATTAAGGATAAATTAATGGAATAATCATGTGTGAAAAATATAAATACACCCAATATAAGTGTTTATTATGTGTAAAAAAATCATAGGTCATTCAGACATATTCATTGCATGACATAATCAAGAATTAGAGGTTTAACCCAAAGAATTGAAATTGGGTTAAGAAGTTCCCTTAAAAAAAAATTGACAGCCTAACGGCGTAACTTTAATATTCAAAAAATGATTTTATGAGAGATAAAATGGTATCTTATCACATGGAAATAAAATTTACATCAATAATGATATATAATAACATATCCCAACATAATAATATGTAAATTCAAAAACATAATGAAAATAAGTCTTTTAAAAAGAAGAGGGTGAAAGGTTCCCGGACCGATTTGGTAACTTATGAAACACAAATCATATGAAAGAAGGATCAAAAATTGAAGATGTAAATACCCATAATTTAAGGTATATTAAACAAAGATTACAATCATGGGTAGTAGATACACTGAACAAAAAGAAATAGTGGCAAATATAGCATGAATATCACGGGAATAAAAAGTGAGATAAAACCCCTTACCTCATTGTAATCAATCAAGTCGTATGACCAAAAGATAATAAGAAAAAAAATGAATCATAAAGATACAATGAATATAAATAGAATCATGATAATACATATCAAATGGCAGTACACAATACACCACATGCAATAAATAAGTGGCAAACAATAGAAATCTCACAGAATTAAAAGTGAGATAAGAAATCCCTTACCACGTGTCCGACTTAACTCGCACGTATGTTCCTTTTTCTTTCTGAATGATAAAATTAAATGAATTTATACTTGATTAATAATATTTTTCATGTTTATTATTATTTTTCTATTATTTATTACCTTTCTATAACAATTATTTTTTTATTTTAGTTCATAATGGACATTTTGTTGATGTTCGGAACTTGAGTCAAAAATGAACTTGTTATAATTATAAATTTTCTATGTGGTCAAGAGTCCATTATCTCCATAATGATATTAATCATTTAGAGGTCATATATATCATATATATCCAGTATATATATATGTATTTATAATAGTACATAACATTTGAGATAAGAAATGAAATGCCCCATTCATGGACATGGTAAGCCGTACGTACGCATGAACGCTACATTCATTTCTATTTCATATTTTATTGAAATGAAAACATAGTGATTCATATGTATATTATAATTTCAGTATAATATGTATTTCATATATGTTACATAAGTTCATAAATTATATCCTTTATACATTCCGCGTATAGCATGAACGGGTCATATCATTTTGAGGGGGGCGGTAGTCCGCACTTCCGAAAATGAGATTATCATGTTTACCTATTATGGAAACAATAAAGGTATGACATAAATGAAAAATAAAGAAGCATAAGAAAAAAATAAACATAATATATATCATATATAAATATAGTGATATCTTGATGTCTACCATGAGAGGTGGTAGGAGATAATTGAACAATCATCGTTTCTTGAGGTAGTAGTTCGCCGTCAAAAGGAACAGTATGTTCTTCACCCATTAGACGGAGGTGTGTGTAAGTGTAGCTCGAATACTTCTCATAATAAAATCCTAGTATATTTAAGATAATGGTTTTTTTACAAAATAATGTAATAAAAATAGTTTAGGGGTTTGGAGAAGCAAAATAAAACAAAAGAACATAAGAGAAGACATTACCTTTAAATCTGGTAACTCCCCTTAGTTTGAACCAAAAGGGTTTCTTTAAGTGCTTTCAGCCTAAGGTAATGATTCTAGGATGAATAGAGGGATATTGGGATATTATTTGAGTAGATTTTGGACGAGCCTAATGGCTTGAGAAGTGTGAGAAAGGGGTAGGAAGTGGGGTCATTTTATAAGGGAGAGGAGGGTCTCTTTTGGAAAGCATGAAACTAATATTCTATTATAAAATGAATTTCAGTTTATAAAGGTCCAAAAATAATTAAATTCTAAGATAATGTGTCCCATGTTCTAAATTAAATCATCCAATAAGAATTGGAAATGTTTTGGATATTATTTTAAATATAATATTCTTATTTATTTAAATCATTTATTAATGACGTAAACACTGCATCATCATTGTGTCATAAATAATTTTATTTATAAGATGTCTAAAAATTATAAAAAAATCACCATGATGTAGGAAACATTTTTTCTTTATGATTTATTTTTAGAGTTGAAAAGATAACTTATATAACCCCATGTAAAAATTGTTTTAGTAAAACAATACATGTTTTTGACATTTTTTTTACTTTAAATAAAAAGGTATTAATGCCATTATCTTACCCAAGTGGCTCCATGGGGTCCCCAAATAGACCCATGGATTGTCTTGGTTGGACATGACTCATACAATAAGGTTAGGACATGTTTCAGGGTAATTTCATATTTTTATAACATTATTTTTACATTAAATTACCCTAATTACCTCTAAACGCGGTTAATAAAACTCAAAAGTTACTATTCACCAAAAATTATTTTCATCCCATTGAAGCACATTTTTCTTAAAAATGACAACCATGTATGTCAGATTTTTTAAATTCAATTCACAGAAGAGGCAAAATTTTATTTAAACAAAAAATTAGTTTTTGAACTACCACTTAGTGGTTTCACTATTCATAAAAAATTGTTGTTTTTCAGAAAAATACAAAAGATTCACCCTAAGCTATATTTGATATTCCAAATTCAAAAATGATGTCTATTTTACCAAATTAAAAAGATAAAAGTTACATTTATAAATTTTATTGTTAATTCCCACTGTCAAAATAAATAGTGTGTTTTTAAGAAAAAATATCTATCAAATGATTGACACTTGTTTATGTTTAATTTCAAAGTGAAATTAATTCCAATGACAAACATTAGAATAATTAGTAAAAATATATTAATAATTACACTTTAAAACCAATTAAAAAATAATCTAGCCATATAAATAAATTAGATTAAAAGAAAGTTTTGAATTAAAATACAACATTTTAAACTATTCATTAAAAAATGAACTTTATCGTAAAAATAAAAAAATTTACACAAAGTAAATTTTTATGTCCCGATTCTAAAGAAGGATTTTATTTTTTCAAATATAATATATAAAATTGACAAAAAGTAGATTCAAAAAGGGTTCGCCATCAAAAGGCGGTTAATAAACCTTTTAAATAATATTAGAATATTTATGCTAAAAATTGGATTCATTTTGATTTTAAGCCTCTATCATTTATTGGGTAATTGTTAAAATATTTAAAAAACATATATAATCATTTTTTAGTTAGTTCTGTTCATTCTCGCCATTACAATGGCTAGGCGTTAACTACTATTTAAAATAATATTATTATATTATTAGTGTGCAACGTATTATTTCAAAGAAACACATTGTTGCGTATTGGGTACGCCATCGAACATAGAATACCTTTTAAAGTAATATTAATATTTTATTCACAAATATTAAGAAATATGAAAATGTCATATTCTTTATTTACCTGGGATGTTACAAGAATAGTAGAAGGGGATAAGTATAGGAAATAAATTCTTGGGAGGACACAACTACGACTCAGCATAATGGTAGTTAGAGTTGCACTAGGCATTCAAGATTAGAAAGGGGATGTTATAACCAAGTTCTGGAGAAAAAAATTAAGAAAAGATAATATCCCATTGGAGTTAGACTAGAGCCTGTGGTAGTTGGTAAAATCTGTTGCATGTTTTTCCATTGACTCAAACTAATTTGGATGTTGGACCCTCTAATGTCAAAGGTATGATTATTTTATCATCTACCAATTATTTTATTATGTTTGATACATGATCACCACATTATTTTAAGTCTTGTATTTTTAAAATGGTTTGAGTTTGGTTTTGGATATTTTGGATATTAATATTACCATCAATACATTGTTGGGTGTGTAATCAATGAATATCAAACGTTATAAGGCATAGTCTCTCAAAATTGGTTATAATCATATCATTTTGGAACATTTAGTGATTGAAATTTCAGGTATCAATTTTATTTAGGTTATGGAATGTATAGTACTATACCATGATAGTATCTATTATAACTGAATAAGAGTTTCCATTCTATATCCATAAAGAGGTAGTCATTTTAACAAGTGTGAGTGGGATCTTTATGCCTTTCGTGCATGACCAATTTAATGAAGATTGGATTGCATAATGGCCCAGATATAAACTCTTACTCTATACGATGGGGTAATATAGAGGGATATTTTTTCCCAAGTGGTATACAATATTCATGATGCCTTTCAAAAAGTGTTTTATAGATGAAAACATAATAAGGAGACCTGGTTCATGATTGATCATTTTTCCAGAGTAGATATAGTTTCTATTTTACATTATACGATAGCACTAGTAGAGCTTCAGAAATTTAATTTTACGTTGGAAGATCTATAAGATAGTGGTTTAATATGGGCTTGTAAATCTCATTGGGGTTCACCAATTATATTCACCAAAAAGGAATTTGGGACATTGTATTGACCCATGGTTTATTAGTAAAATGTGATTCTTGAATAAATGTATGTTATATAATATTATACACATACGAAATATAAAGAAACCAATAAAGACTTTGATTCATTACTAAAAATGATTACATTAATCATCAATGAAACCAATTAAAATTTCAAAAATTACAAATGGACAAAAACTAAAAATTGAGAAGCTAAAATGGGAATAAAGTGATCACCCCAATCTACTATAATCATTATCCCCACCACAAACACTATAGAAAACAAAATAAAATATTTTTAAAATAGAAAACATTATATAAATTGGAAACATTGAATCTTGATATGAATTGAGTATAATAATGTATTAATGAATTTATAGGTATTTATAGTGAGTAAATGGATATGTAGAATAGTAATGTGACCATTTGAATAGTAACCTAGTCAGTGTGAATAGTAACCTAACCATTGGGAATAGTAACGTAATCGTTGGAATAATAATTTTACCATAGAATAATAAATTGTAATTAAAATTATATTTATCATGGTTAATTTATGAAAATATATATTTTATAATTCCAGAAAAAAATACGATGATTATAAAACTCAAAAAAAAACATTATCACATTTATCATAAACCTTATTTTAATGTATTTTATAAACATAAATATTTTTATATTAACAAATTAAAATTTCATATTTTTTAATTTATTTAGATAATACTAAAATAATATTTGAAATAATCACATTAAAATTATACATTGGTTATTTTTCGGTAATTTTCTAAAATACTTTAATTTTTTGGGTGTATAGTAAATATAATCCTTTTTCACATAACCAGTGTAACTTAAATTACATCATTCGTGATGTAATAATTAAATAATCCTTTATATAACATTAGGTTTGGCCTTGGTATATAGAATTTAATAAATTATTCATAAAAATAAAAATGTCAATTTCCAAACCTAAAATGAACATTCCAAATCCTAATGTCAAAAGTGATTCTTTAAAATAACAAATTTTCTTTTATTCCACTTTCCATTTTAATAAACTAATGAATTTGAACTATATGTTTTCTAAATTAAAAAATCATTATATTATATTAATATATTATTTATAATTTATAGCATTCACTATTAAAATTTTTACCTTTGACATGTTATATTATTCAATATTTTATTGATAAAATTCCGCTCTCATAATGTTTAAATAACCCATCTCCCTCCCCTTGGAAAACCACTTATCCAATCCATTCCAAATCCAATTCTCTTCCCAAATCATCCCACTTAAGCCTCATATAATCCATAGGGTCATTATGGGGAAATAAAACTCCAATCATATTGGATTTATAATTCCATAATAGAGAATCTACATAGAGGATTAAGAGGCACAAAAGCGACGAAATGAAGTTAGAATTTACATAAGTGGATTCTAAAACCCAACACCCTATCTTTGTGTTATGCCTCTTTCATTCCAAATTTCAGTGCGAATATTCCTTAAATGTTCCTTAAATATAGTTTCATCATTCTTACCTATTATTTTCAATGATGTATATGTTTGCAACCTAGTTTTAGACAAATATAATTATTTTTCCAAAAGAAACATAATAAATAAACAATATCAACTCCTCTTGATATTGTTTCTTTATCAGTAAAGACTGATTATTCTTATACCATGAATTTTTCCTTCTTTTTGGGAACCCAATTTTTATTCAAGAATGTATATTTTAGGAAATCCTTATGAAATCCATTCTCATCCTTGGGATTACTTCATGAATTTCATTTTTATACATTCTATGTGGCATGAATGGTTATGTAAATTTTGTTATAAGATGGATGGACCCATAATTATACATCCCTCTAATGAATTGGTTAATGTGATGTATCTCATGTGATAATGTGTAATATGTATGATGATTGTGCTATATTTGTTTATAACAACAATGTTATGATTATACAAATATGTAATGAATAAACTTGATGCAAGCTTTTCTCACAACAATATGTGGTATTAGTCCACTAAGACATGATGTTTCATTTTTATGAATTTCCACATTCCATGCCATTATCCATTTTTTCCATCATGATGTTGATGAAAATATTGTTCTGATGTTATGATGATGATGATCTTTAATCTCACCCACGTTATATTGATTCATTCCCATTATTCATCCTCTAACATGGATTTTAGATCCCACATTTCATTATTCTATATCCTCAGGTGATTACTTGTACTTAGAATAATGTGAGGTCCACTATGAAGATATAGATGATGGAAATAAATTATGTTTATGGTTCATTATCTAAAAATATTTTCTAAGCCTAATTTATCCAACACAATAAACCTTTAGATCCTCAATTTTTAATTCCACTATGTTGTTTATCATTATAATGATGTAATAGTCATGTAAGAAAATTTAGGTTCTCTATAGTTGGTATTAGATCATGGTCTAGTTAATATTGAATGTTTTATTAGATAATGATATTTAAAAGACCTAGGATATGACTAAGTATATGTAAACATCTCAGAAAAGAAAAATTAAAAACATAGGAATACCAGAAGATATGACTTTTGAGTTAATTGAAAAAATAATAAATTATTTCTTCCTTATTTTTTAATTATGTTTTGTTTAAAAAAACTATTATATAAAATGGTGTGAACAATTAGAAACCATGACAACAATCCATTTGAGAGATAATGCAATGATTGTCTGAGAAAAATCCCCAATGCAACATGAGGTGGAGTTAAAAAAATTATAGAGATGCTTACCCAATTGTCTCAGGCTATGAATAATAACCTGAATAATGTAGAAAAAATGAGTTTACCCAATAAGTATCATCAAGACATTGAGACTTTTATATATAAGTGACAGTCAATGTTTAGTGGATCTTCGGATCCAATTATTATGAAATAGCGGGTTAACTCAATGGAGAAGATATTTTCTTTGATCCATTTTTCTTAGAAGGAGAAGGTGACAAAATTTATTTATAATTTAGATGATGAATTTGACCAATGGTGGGTGTTTATAAATAACATGAAGAAAAAAATATTAAATGGAAGAGATGCGGTGGGAAGAAATTTAGAAAATATTTCTTACCAAGTGTTTCCCTCAAACTCATCGAACAAATATGGTGAGATAATTTATAGAGATGATGCAAAAGGAAAGTGAATCTATCATGGAATAAAATTAAAACATCACAAGTATTTCATGATACACCTCGGTTTCTGTTATAAATAATGAAAAAAATAGATATATTTGTTATTTGTTCAAAACCTCACATTTGATAGGCTCTAGAAATCCAAAACTCTAGGAGTTATGAAGAAGTAGATCGATATTATCTCAAAGTAGATATGGATTTTGAAGTATGGTCCCATGGTTATGGAGATATAATAATTGATTTTCAAGATGGTGGGTAAAATGAAAAAGGTTTAAAGAGGATCTAACTAACCATATGTCAAAAATTTTGGAAGAATCATCATGGGAATTGTCTCACTGTGATGTGGAAATGCTTTAGGTTTGGGAGATAATTCCACAAATATCATTATTGTAGAAGATACATGAAGAGTACAACTAACATGAAGGAGGAAATGAGGGAACCACCTAATGAAATGAATTTGGTTCAATTGACCAACTGTAGGGAGTAAGGTCACTATGCTTGCTACTACACTAAACCGCAAGTCCTTATGGTTAATTAACATCAGCAACAACTAAATCCAATGGTTCACGGGAAATCTTATGCCATCACAACTACTGAAGTGGATAATCAAAATGAAGTTGTACATAATAAACTTCCTATTCACTCAAAAATGGAAAATTTTTATTTGATTATGATTCTACACATTCCTTTATATCATGAATGTTTCCTATATCTATTGAATTGGAGATATCCATAAAAACACATAGTGGTGAATTCATTCGAACCCAAGTGATGGACTATTTTTCTATAAGAATCCGTTGGAATATTCTTCTAGCGAATCTCATTATACTTGTGGAATTCAGTGCTATGATGGTCATGTATTGGATCTCATTTTATAGATCACACATCAACTATAGGGAAAAAGAAACATTTTTCTTTACTTTGAATCATCCAATTATCCATTAAAAATGTAAGGAATATCATGAAACTCCTTCATTAAATTACTCAACACTGTGGGTTTTGAAAATATTTTATGAATCATACAATACTAGAATGGTTTAGTCAAATGAAGGTATCAACCTACAGGAAATTACCATTTTTAGATAATACACTGATTTATTTCAAAAAGAGTTACCCAAACTCCCCCCCCCAAATTGAGAGGTATATTTCTCAATAAAACATATATATAGAGCTACACCAATCTAAATATTTCCTTATAGGATGGAAACATTCTAAAAGGAGGTTTTAAAGAAGTAACTGCAATAGTATTTGAACAAAGGGTTCATATGCCCTAGTGAATCACCTTGGACTGCGCTATTTTTATTTTTCAAGAAGAAGGATGTATCAATGGGGCTGTGTATTGATTATATTGAGATCAATAAGGTCACTATAAATAACTAGTGTCCACTTCCAAATATTTATGACTTTTTCAATAATCTAGAATGAGTTCAATAATTCTCAAAAGTGGATATTATTTCTAGATATCATCAAATGAAGGTGAATAAGGAAAATATTCATAATATTGCTTATTATAATAGGTATAGGAACTATGAGTTCATTATGACACCCTTCAGACTGACTAATTCCCCTCAAATACTCATGGATTTGATGAATGTAGTCTTTGGAGACAACCTTGAAATTTTTTTGGTCATGCTTATTGATTACAAACTCATTTGCTCTAAGATAAATTAGGAACATGTAGAGCATCTAAGGATTGTGGTGGAAACATTTAAAAAGGTTAAAATTAATCCTATGTTTATTAAGTGTGAATTTTGTTTGAAGAAATTCACGTTATTAGGGAAGATGGTCACAAGTGAAGAAATTCATGTGGAACCTTTAAAAAAGGAAACTGAGGAATAGACCAGACCCACCCGTGTCATGAAAATCCACTATTTTATTGGCTTAGTAGAGTACAACTGACATTTTTTGGGAAATTTATCAGGATCATATATCTAAAGAACTATGTTAAAATAAAATGGGGTAATGTGTATATGGATGAAGGAATATAAAGAAAGATTCAATGAGATCAAGAAAAGGATAATCACTCAACTTGGAATCACACTACAAACAAGTGGAGAAGGTTTTTTGAGATATAGTGGTGCTTCAAAGAATGTCTTGGGTTTTGTACTCATGTAGAATGATAACGTGATTGCATATGCCTCATGATAGTGAAAGATCAATGAGAAAAATTGTCAGATGCATGATCTGGTGTTTGAAGCTATAATATTCACTCTAATGATTTGGAGGCACTATCTTTATAGTGAGAGGTGTGATATATATAACAACCATAAACTTATAAAGTAAATATTCAAACATAAGGGTCTAAAATTACATAAAAAAATATGGTTAGAGCTACCCATGGAAAACTATTTCTCAATACACTACTATCCGGGAAAGGAGAACAAGGTGTCCAATGATCTTAGTAACAAATAATTAACTACTCTATCCATGATGCAGATTGAGAAAGATCATTTTTCATGGATATTCAAAGGATGGATTTAGAAATCATAAAATCTTGGAATTCATCCATCCTTTTCAAATGATTTCTCAACCATACATCTAAGAGAAGATCAAGGTAACACAAAGGGATGTTTTGGAGATACAGAAAAACTAAAATTAGTAAATTGAGGGAAGATATATGTGTTACATATTGACGAAAATGGTGTGATTCAATTTGGATTGAGGATATATGTTCCCGCATCACTTGAGATAATGATATATATATTGGATAATGCACAAAGCTTATCTTTTTGCCTCCATCCTAGAATGTATCATGATGTACTCTGATCTATGAGAACACTTATAATGGGACAACATAAAGAAGAAGATTGTTGAGTATATATCAAGGTGTGTGGTATTCCAACAATTTAATTTAGAGAGAAAGAAGACTAATGGGATGATCTAAACATTTCCTATACCCATGTGGAAATGGGAGAATAAGACCATGGCATTTGTCACTGGTCTCCTGAAAATAAAAAAAATGAAACAACATGATATGGGATGTGTTGAATCAAATCCCTATGACTTCCTAGTTTATTCATATTCATGAATATTTCTCACTTGAACAAATTTTCACGATATATGTGAACGGAGT
The DNA here is from genome assembly GCA_963277665.1 of Viscum album. Taxonomy (NCBI): domain Eukaryota; kingdom Viridiplantae; phylum Streptophyta; class Magnoliopsida; order Santalales; family Viscaceae; genus Viscum; species Viscum album. The sequence continues at coordinate 2,013,331,003 of OY728155.1, forward strand.
GGTGAGGAAACATGTGGTACCTCTTTTGTTTATATCTGATTGTGATCCAAGGTTTACATCTAAATTATGGAGAACTCTTCTAAATTATTTGACTACTAAATTGAATTTTAACATGACCTATCACCTCCAAATTGATGGTAAATTTTAAAGGACTACTTAGAATATCGAGGACATGATAAGAGCCCACTCGATGGAATTCACTAGAGGATGTGATCACCATCTCACATTAGTTGAGTTAAAATATTGCAATAGCTTCCGATCGATTATTCAAATGGATCCATATAAAGCACTATATGGGTAACAATGTAGAACTACAACATGTTTGAATGAAGATGGTTAATTAATGATACTTAGTCCTTATCTTATGCAAGAGATTACATATAATGTTCAAGCCATCCAACAACATATAAATGATGCTCAGAGTTTAAAAAATATATATGCTGACAACTGTTAAAGGGACTTGGAGTTCAGTGTTGGAGATAATTTCTTCCTTTGAATATAGCTATGGAAGACATTCATGGGGTTTGGAATAAAAGGGAAGCTTAGCCCAAGGTACATTTTCCACTTTGAGATCCTTGATCACATAGGATTAGTGACCTACCTTCTCACACTTTCACAAAAAAATGGCTCAATTTTATAAAGTGTTCCATGTATATCTCATGAGGAAGTACATACCCATACCCTCACATGTATTGAATCTAGAGGTTATACAACTACATGACGAACTCTCAAATAAATAACAACCAACGAAGATCCTGGACCATAGAGATAATGTTCTACGCAAGAAGACAACTCACCTTTTCAATGTGTTTTGGTGGTACCATAAATATGAAGAGGAAAATTCGGAGCCATATTAAACAATGAAATATAAGTACCCTCACATATTCCCAAAAAAAGAATTCAATTATAAATTTTATGGATCAAATTTCTAATGGGGGGAATGATGTAAAAACCCAATGTTTATTATTAAAATTTGTTTCCTAAATATATGCATTTAATATAATATTATACCCATACAGAAAATATATTAATCAATAATGAATTTTTTACATATCTAGATATTGTTAAATTAATTAGTATTGAAAATAATTAATCTTAAAAACATCACAACTCGATAAAAATATAAAATATAAAATTTCAAATTGTAAAAGAGGTATCACATCAAAATACTAGAATCATCACCACCACTATCAATACTATATAAAAGAAATGAACTATTTTAAAGCATTAAATAGTATAGAAAATTGAAATACATAACATTGAGAGTAGTTTAGTTGACTTATAGATGAAGGAATTTATACATATTTATAAAAATTAATGTGACCATAGGAATAGTAATGTGACCGTTGGAATAGTAACTTCAACACTAAGAATAGTTACCTAACTGGTGGGAATAGTAACCCAACTGTTGGAATAGAAATATTAAATCAAAACAAAAAATGGAAATAAAAATATCATTTATCATGATTAATTTGTGTAAATATAAATTTTATAATTCCATAAAATAAATATCACGATTAAGAAACTCTAAGAAAATATAAGCACATTTTTAATAATCTTTAATTTAATGTATTTTTAAAAAATCATTATTTTGTATATTAAATTTTAAAATTTCATATTTTACAAATTTAGATAGATAAAAAGAATTTAATTTTCAAAATAATAACATCAAATTTATCCAAATGTTATTTTTTGGTAATTTTTTGAAATACATCAATTTCAAGTGAATAAAAAAAATACAGTTTTTCACATAAATTGAGTAACTAAAATTAAACCATTCATAGTGTAATATTGAAATAATACTTTCTAGAACATTAGTTTCATCCATGGTATATTTAATTTCATAAATGGTTAATTAAAATACAATAAACCTGATTTCCAAACCTAAAATTATCTTTCCAAAACCTAAAGTCTACAGTGATACATTAAAATAACAATTTTCTTTCTTTAAACATTCATTTTTAATAAAGTAGTGAATTTTAATTATAAATATGATTTAAAGACTTAAAATTATGATATTATATTAATTTATGATTTATAATTTCAAAAGTTTAATACTATATGTTTTACCTTTTATTTATTATTTTGTTCAATATTTTATTTAAAAAATAACTCTCTCCTCAAGTATAAATAACCTCTATCCCTCCCCTTGGAAAACCACTCATGCCACCCATTATAAAGCCCAATATATTCCTATTATTCCCTCTTATACTTCTTATAATCCATGGGTATCTTTCTTTGTAATAAAAATATAATCATCGAGGAGTTATAGTGTCTTACATGATTAGCTACGTTGAGGATTATGAGTCATAAAAGCGATGAAATTAAGAAAGAATTAAGGTAAGGGGATTCTCGAACCTAAATCCATTTTTTGGGATATACCTCTTTCATTACAAATTTCAATTTGGATATTCTCTTAATATTCCTTATATATAATTTCATCATTATCCCCTCTTCTTTTAAAGGATGTCCATGTTTCTAACTTGATATTATATAAAATAGAAAATTTTATCCAAAATAACTCTTCTTAAAAAAACATATTGACTCATCATGAGATTTTATCTTCTTAAATAAAGATTGAGGTTTCTCAAACCATGTATTTTTTTCTTTTCATTTTGGGAACCCTAATTTTAATTCATGATAATATTCTTTATGAAATCCTTAGGAAATCAATTCTCATCCTTGGGTTTACATCCTATATTTTATTGTTATATGTACTATATGGAATGAATGATTGTGTAAATGTTACGATGTGATGGGTGGTCCTAGAATTATAAATTCATCCAATTCATTGGGTAATGTGATGTATCTCATGAGATATGTGAAATATTCATGAACATGGTAATAGATTTGTTCATAATGGTGATGTTAGGAATATGCACATATATTATCTGTGAACATGATGCTATTTTTTTCATAGCTATGTATGCTATTTCGCCACTAATAAATGATGTTAAATTGTTTTTTCATGGCCACACCATGTGAATTAATCCATTGTTTCCCTCATGATGTTGATGATAATCCCAAGATTATGTTATAGTGATGATGATGTTTAAGCGCACACATGTTATATTGATTTTTGTTCCCTATTCATCCTATAAGTGGGGATTTAGATCACCCTATTCATCAATGTATATCCTCGAGTGATTAATTATACTATGGATAATGTGATGGAAACTATGATGATAGAGAATATGGAATTAAGTAATGTTTATATTTTTATTATTTAAATCATATGTATAAGAATATTTTCCCCAAGACACTAATCCTTTGGATACATGATTTGTAATTATATTTTGTTATTTATCTTTAAAATGATGTAATAGTCATGTAAGAAAATTTAGGTTTACAATAGACATTATAATTATGTGTGTATTATCAAAGATTCCACTAGATAAAGATAATGAAACGATAATCCCTTTTTTGTATTGATTACCTCTTTGATCAGCTGAGAGGTTTCCATATTTTAACTATGATTGACTTGAGATAGTGTACCACCAGTTTAGTGTGAGATCTTCAGACATAACCCCAAATAATTTTAGGAGTAGGTATGTCTTAAATGAGTTATTAGTCATGTCATTCAATTTTATGAACACACCAACTATATTAAAAGCCTTGATAAATCTGATCATTCATCCATTACAATATCAATTCTTGGTTGTATTTTTCAATAAAATATTAGTTTACTCCCAGTCTATAAACCATCATTCCCAAAATCATGAAATTATTCTATCTACATTGATGCAAAAATGGATTTATTGAAATCAATCCAAATATAGTATTTTGATTGAAAGTGTAAAATTCCTAGGACATCTTATCTTATAGGTTAGAGTGTAAATGGACACTGAGAAGGTTGTAGCTCTGGTATCCTAGGGGTGGACTAAGAATGTCTTTGAAATTTAGAGTTTTATTTGTCTAGAAGGTTATTATTAGTCCTTTTTCTATGAAATTTACCCTATGGTAGAACTGATGAACGAGATTACAATGAAATTGGTTAAGTTAGTTCGATCAGATTCTTGTGAGAGATATTTAGAAGATGTTAGAGAGGGATGACCTCAGTACTTTTTTTCCTTACTTGATCCAGGTAAGGAGTATACTATGTACTTTGAAATATATGAACTTGGAATCAAAGAAGTTGTGATGAAGTAATATCATGTGGTTGCTTATAGATCCATAAATTTGATTCCACATTAGAGGAATTATATTATATATGATCTGGAGCTAGCTGTAGTGGTACACACCCTAATATGTTGGGAACACATTCTTTTGGGATAGGGGTGTACACATACCACAAGATCCTCAATTACCTATTTTCTCAATGAGTCATGAACCATAAATAGATGATGTGATTTTAGTATATTGAGTATTTCCACATCGAGTTGGTGTACTTAATAAGAAGAAGTAACATTGATGTCGATGCCTTGATCCAGAATAAACAGATAGAGGTAGTGAAGAAATATTGAGATGAGTAGTAGCTAATGGAACACTTTGAAAATATTCATCTTGATATCTAAGAGTCCTAAGGATGTGTTTTTATGACATCAACATCTATTATACTAGTGCTCTTGAAAATATCAGTGTGATGTTGTTATCTTCTCTTGAGTGATTAAATCTAATGTACATCCTATATTGTGTGGATCCACTAATAGAATGATCTATAAGAAGAATTTAATTAATTATCTTTCTTATTTGAGTATGGTTGCATATGGATTTTCATGAGGAGTTGATGTTTGAGTTTCATGGTAATATATGGGAAATACATTTGGGACTAAGAATGATGTATCATGATCTCTATAGATATTATTTATTTCTAGTAATGAGTAAGGAGACAGTGGGATTATCGGATAGATGCTTTGCTTTTCATCAGTTTAAGGTCGTGCATTAGAGGCCTACTAGAATCTTGTAGCCTCTTCTCGGTCTAGAGTGGAGGAGGGTTGGTTTTGCAGTTGATTTAGTGAAAGCTTTATCCTAGAGACCTTAAAATAATGATGTTGTATGTGTTATTGTGGATGGAATAATGATGGTATATAACTTATTTCTTATCATGGAGACCTCCACTATTGATGATTTGGGTAGTATTTATATGTGGGATATATTTCTATTTCATGGTGTTCTATGGTGTATCATTTGTTTATGGAGATCCTTGTTTCACATCATAGTTATGGAAGTTACTTTAAATGGATTTTGGATCACAAGTTTATTAGAATACAAACTATTTCCCTCAAATTGATGACTAATCAGAAAAAATGATTTATATTCTAGAGGGATTGTTATGAGCCATTGTTTTAGATTTCAGTGGTGTGTGGGAGAAACATATATCAATTGTAGAGTTTTTTTATGATGAAAATTTACAATAATGATACAAATTAAACTATTAGAGTCATTTTATGGTGGAAATTTCAATTCCTATTATTTGAGTTATTTGAGTCAGTTCATATTGGAGATAGTCTCATGCAGAAGATATATGAGTAGGTTTAATTGATTTAGAGATGATCGGTAACCAAACAGAGAAGGAAAAATATCCTACACTGACTACTATAGATGACCTATAATGTTTTAGGTTGTTCATCATGTTTTCATTTAAGTGTATCATTTGTTTTGGAAGTGACATATTAAGAAATAAGGAATTATAGTGCTCGGGTTTGTTGGGTCATTTGAGATAGTAGAAATTTTTGGTCTAGTGGTGTGCTGATTATGCCTTCTATAACACAGTAGTTCCATGCATGATGTATTTGATGTGTCACATCTGAAAAGATACAATACTTAACCATATAAATTAGTACACATTGAGGATTTTTATTTGGTGTAGATGTGTCCTTTTAGGAGAATATGATATGTATTGTGGAACTTAGTGAGAAGTATCTCTTGGGAAAGACCATACCACTTTTTTAACTATAGTGGAAGCATAGACATGTTTAAGAGGATACCTGGGAGTGGGATCCAATATTTGATCACAATGTACATAATTTCGCATTTAAATCCAATAGCGATTCTTAGAGTAACTCATATGATATATTTTTTATAGTGGGAAGGTTTTAAAGTTCTGTATTTTTTCAGTTATTTCCTTCTTTGTGTTTTTATTGAAACTATTTTTGGTGGATTAATTCTTCTTTAACCCTTGGTATTCACATTCATATGGGGATGAAGAGATTTTGATAGTGGAAATGACTTTATTAGCATTCATTCTTGTTTCTTTTTTTAATGGTGTCCAAGAATAAGTATGTCTTGGGATTATGTGGGTTCTCCAAGAGTTTGGAAGGATTTAGAGGTGGTCTGGGATCTTATGTAGAATTTGGGATTATTGATGTTTGTTAGAAAATAAAATTCAATGAATATTTTTAATGATGTTAAAATTTTTCATGGAATAAATCATGAAACTGTTCAGGGTTTGAAATTGATACACACATAGAAACCAGTTTATGGTGTTTAATGTTCATTTAGAGTTATTCTAACCCAAGACAACATGTTTTTTAGTATACTAATAAACTGAAAAATACATGACGTGAAAAGATTAATTTACATGTATTTCTCAGGATCTATGGTTTTAATTCCATGTTGTGTGTTTGATACATTATTCATCCACCATACATCCCTCTCTCTCAAACCCCATAGAAACTCTTGGATATTTTGGAGTTCTTTATTCCCTTTTGGACATCATAATCATGTGTTTGATTTCCGATGAGTTTATTTCCTGGGTTTTCCCTTATCATCATATTTTTCATCATTGTAGTAGTTTAATCACTTTAATGAAAATATTTTTGGTTTTTATATTTTTGTTTCGTTTCTAGGTTCTTCATGTGATATTCCTCACCTTTTTTCTTATTGGTGTTACCTATTAGATGTGTTTCTTTGATCACCAGATAAAGGTAGGCAATCTAAAACCGAACCCTATGGTCTATTTATATTTTATGAATATGTTAAATATTTTTTTATTACACCAACATAACATGAATATTAATTAATTAAAAAAAATTGATGAGAAATATAGTGTTTTATTACTCAGATCACATTGGATTCAATAGGGTTGAAACATGGCTTGAGGATACCCATAGTTTGAGCTTACCCTTGAACAATAATGGAATATCTAATTACTGAATGTATGTTTTATCATGATATAAATTCTTGTGTCTTTTTTAAAAATATTTACCTCTGAAATTTTATTATTTGATTATTGAATGACTGGTGATTATTTGATATAAAATGTGTGAGAAAATTGGCCTTAAAATGGCCTAATAAATAATTTAATGATTGACTGGGTAATTGAATATTAACCATTCACGTTCATATTTTCTATAATTTACCAATGAAATTATTGTTAAACTATTCTTCATATCAAATATATTTTATTGGCATCAATCAATAGATTCTTGAAATATAAATTCATATAGTAGAAATTAAAATTATATTTAAAAAATCATTAATTTTCACAAAATGATTTTATTAGTCATTTTAACTTTACCAAATGAATTTATTTCATGTTGAATGTAAACATGATTTTCATTCAATAATTATTTCATAAAGTAGGTTTTCGTTTTCATTCCTTTTAATTGAATGGAAGGCCTTAATGATCTAATCATATCATGGTTTCATTTTATTTTTGTGTCACGTGCAGAAAAATATATCAAACAGATTGATTTATTTAAAGGTAATCGTACATTAAAATATTAGGGATATATATTATCCACCCTTAAATAAATTTCATAATAACAATTTTAATTATAAATAATTTCTAAAATTATGAGAAGTTATTCTAACAGCTATATCATTCGGGATATAACTTATAATATAACAGCTACCAAATTCTCAAAGGATAGATTATGTTAATTAGATTTCCTCAAACAACATTAATATTTCATAAAATCATATTCCCATGTATGCATACCCCATAATTATATGTTCTCCATAACATAAATTTCCCAAATGAATAGAATATCAATTAAATTAAACAATTGTGAAACTATTGGGAAAAATCCCCCAAGGTAAAATTACAGTGTTTTTTGGTTGATTATGTTGGTTGAAAAAGAAGGTTTCCATTATTAGTTGGGTAATTAAAGAGATATTTTTGACATGGTATGTTTAAAAAGATTGAAGATGAAGGAATATGTTCCCTAGAAGTGGTACTTAAAACTGATTACCCAAGGTGACGATGTTTCCCAGTGTTTGAAAAATTTATAGGTTCCCAATTATGGAAGATCCCTATTATAAAGAAAGATGAATTTCTATGATTGAATTTTGAAAATATAGGAAGATAATGAGTTTCATTAAGAATGGGATTCAAAAATGTGGTTTTGTAAAGGTATAAATAAGTTAATGGGGATCTCCATGATTACGATGAGGTTTGTGAATAATGAATTTTCCCAGAGCATCATGAGATAAGAAGAATCATGCTGTAAATTGGAGAGATCTATAAAATGATGATGAAGTGGATAAAATATTATGGAATTGGTAGTAATTCTAATAAATATTAAACTAACACATCATAATAGTATCGAGGCTTAACAAAAATCCGCAGGCTCTAATTTTGTGAATGTTGTTTTTAAAGGTTGTCCTTGTGAAAATGTTCACAAAGGAAGGTGGTTCTTGATTTCTATGAACACCAACTAAAATATTTGAGAATTATAAAGGTGTTTAATTTTAATAATTATATAAAAATATGACTGAAAATTATGATTTTCATGAAGGCTATTTGACCATCATGAATTAAGTGAGCTTCACAAAAGGTAGTTTCTTCACGAAGGATATTTATCCTTCATGAAGGCATTGACCATTATGAATGTTTTTAAAAAGGGATTTCTGAGTGAACTATTGTAAATTTTTATTCATCAATTGGATGAAAGTGGAACCTCAACAGTGCATCGATCTAGAACTAAGGATGTATTCATTAGTGACAATGAATGGGCCAACAAGTCCGTAAACAATGGGTGAATCCCTTCCAAGAGTAGTGAGAAAATGAAGAGGGAGAAGGTGGTCCTTTCCATTGAAAGTTACCCAGAGAAAGAGATTCAGGGAGTGGCCCTTGGGAATGTAGTGATATGACCCTAAACCATGTAAAGGTAGTGATCCTAGGAATATAAGTGATCTTGACCGATCATTGTGCTTTGGCTATTATCCTTAGTGGATTTGGTACAACTAGACATAACCATTTTATGATCTTATGATGTAACCCAGTAAGGGTGAACCAAGTAAAATCATTATTTCTTATTCATGATTTCATTTATATTCATATATTGCTACAAGATAAAGAGAGAAGTTTGTTTTTTTTTAAAAAAAATAATATCATAAGGGATAACAGTTTTAAATCTATCATACACTGATTTACCCCCCCCCCCTCAGGCTATTTATGATTTTTGACATACCAATTAGTATCAGTGCTAAAGGTTGAATGTCAGTGGTTCTCTCTCAGCATAACACATGAAGGATTTCAATAAAAAATGGATTCTGATCTCTGATGAAAAAAATTTGTAGTTATTAAAGAATAAAATGTTTCACTACTTCCGATCATTAATAATTGATTTCTTAATAGATGGTATGCATGTAATATCATCAAATATGGACAATGATGCTTTATCATAAGTTGATAGAGTGAAATTGGATATTGATTCTAAAGGGGTAAATGATTTAGGGGCATCCATATAAAATAAAATTTATACTAAGGTGCTGTCATGTAAGTCATCACATGATATGTTGGAAAAGTTGTTGAATATATATGAAAAAGAGTCAAAACCTAGAGAATAAAAGCTATATTTTATATGTAATAAGTATGATGATATCAGATTGTACCCTAATGATACTATTGATATATTATTTAATAGAGTAATTTTTTTAGGAAGACATGTGTGGTCTCATAGATGTCATTGAAGATATAAATATTTTTAAGCCATATTGAGAAAACTCCCACCTCAATTGAATATGAATGTTTCTATATTGGAAGATAAATATATGAAGAATATGACATTGAAAACTCGCATAGAAGAATAGTAGAATATGAAATGTGAAATAATGATAGTGAAGCTATGTAAAAGGAGAAGTCTAGCGAAGTGGAATTAATGGACATGAAGAATCTCACCATTTAAGATGGATAGAAATATGAAGATGTGGATGAGGGGATTCCATTCCTTTGCTCGAAATTTAAAATAAGAAAAGTAAAGTTCAAAGGAAAACATATATTTAAATGATTCTGATGAGAAAAGGTTAGAAATCATGAAAAAAGGTGCACCATGAAGTTTTAAGAAGATGAAGAGGACAGTGTTTTAATTCCCATGAAGAAGTATTAGTCCTACATGAGAGACAATAAAATTTTTAAGAGAGATTTATTCAAAAAATAATAATCTGTATTCAAGAGAGAATGACATTTAATAAGAATATGGGGTAAAATAATTGGAGGACTGTAAGTATCATGAAGTAAATTCTATGGTGGTAGTGGTCATAAATTCTGTAACAAGAGAATAAAGTGATAATGAAGAAGGATAAATTAAAGGAAGATTTGACCTTTATGTTGAATTAGAATCAACTCTTGAGGAAATATATGTTTGGAGAGATAAAATGAAGACAACCAAAAAAGTGGTTCATGATGCCGAAATTTATCTATAGTAGCAGGAAAAAGAGAAGTCTGATCTGAAGGAAGAAATTGAAAAACTAAAGTCTTCCATTCCAGTGAGCTTAGATTAGGCTATTGAGTACAAGCTCAAAAAACTGGAAAAAAGAAAACACAAATTGATATTTTGTCTAAAATTGGAATTTATCTAATAATTTTTTTTGAAGAACATGATGAGGAATTCATCAGTGTGTGAAGAAGTGTTAAGGATCAATAAAAACTATTTACTCTTGGTATGACATCTAGAAAGTAGATCATACAATAAATAGAAAAGATGAAAGTGGAGTATAGTAGTCTAGAAGAATAGAATAAAATATAAAATCCAAATGATAAGGTAGGTATGAGGCTTGATTGAAAACATGAAGCAGTAATAGTTGAAGTCAGGCCACAAGAACCCACTCCAATATTGAAGATAGATTTGGGTATGAATCCAAATTAGATAAATTAGAGAAACCAAGGGATAATCAGTGGTGTCGTAGAGACACACAGGAATGCACCCAACATTAGATGATATTGTTGTGGAAATATGAGACACTCCCAAAATGTATGTTCCATAGCCAACGGGTATCGAAGGAAAAAAGAAAAACAGAGGCAATAATACAAGGCTCATTATTCCAGGACATAATTTAATGGAAAATGGTTTTTGAGTGGAGGAATCAGACACATGGAAAGATATTGGACAACAATAATGCAGAGGAATATTCTGAGGAAGAGTAAATATAATAATAATAAGTAGTTAAATGAATCATAAAATGATCTTATAATGAAAAATAAATTTTCATATTTTTAAGATAAGGTTAGTCCATAATACTCTGAGGATGATCAAGATTATCAATCCGTACTCGGTGTGAATTAAAATACATGGATCAAAAAATAAGATATATGAACAAGTAATGCTTGTAGAGACTACTTTCAAAGCATCAGATTGCACTGGGATATGGATCATTTATAGTGGTTGCACCTCCCATATGATGGGAAATAAGGACAAGTGAAATGAATCAAATACGTCATGAAAGGTATTTTAATATTTGGTAATGATGAAGGCATACAAATTATATTATTTAGGAATGATATGTTTGGGTGGAAATAAATGAGACATGGATATGTCTTGGTTATTGAATGTTTCAGTCACAACATACAATGTTTCAGTCAATTATGTGACTCAGGATATGCTATAATATTTTCCAAGAAATTATGTCTCATTAAGGAAAAATAAGGTGCCACTATTTTGCAGGGAAAACATATAGATATGAAACCCTACCTTATAGGTGCCGAATAAGGTATTTGTTTTTGTCCAAGGAAGAAGAAAAAAAGTTATGGAATAAACGTCTTAGTCATTTGATCTATATTTCATTAGAAGATCTGGAAAAATATGATGCTACTCGAGAACTCCCAATATTATCACATCCCCATACCCATACATGTGATTCTTGTTAATAGGGTAAGATCATTTGAAATACATATAAGTGAAAAGAGGTAAGGACATAAAAACTTATTTAATTGGTGTATATTGTTATGTGAAGACCAATTTCACAAAGCTTTAATGATGGGAGGATATATTATGTTCTATTCATTGATGATTTTAGAATAATGGAATGGGTTTCAGTCACCACTCACAAATCTAAAGTATTCCGTTTTATAAAAAACATACAAAGGGAAGCTTAGAAGATGTTGGGTAAAACTATTTAGATGATATGAATTGATAATGGAAAATGGTTTACAAGCTTTCAAGTGGAGGATTATCTAGAGAAACATGGGATAAAACACCAATTCTCATCAGTAAGAAATACACAACAAAATAGAGTAGTTTAGAGAAGAAGTCAAATTATCAGCAACATGGATAGAACAATTCCCATTGGGGAAGACCATCCAAATAATTATTTGAAATGAGTAATGGTGAAATCAGTCTAAAAATCAAATATAGTGTTATTATGTTCAAATGAATAGAAGAATCTATTTGATCAAATTATATGGTATGATTGTATCATTGAATTACCTTCAAGTCTTCATAAGTTTGGGTTTTATTCCCAATAAGGAAAAACACATGAATTTTGCATCTCATGGAGATGATGATATTTTTCTTGTATACCCAAAGAAAAAAATATAATAAAAATGATTCGATAATTGGTTGGGAAATGTGGTCCAAAGAAATAATGTAATGATATTATTAAATGAGAATAATCTTCAGAAAATATTTGACCAGTATTGGGGGGATAGTGATGAAGAGATAAGAAGACCAGGGGATGTTTGAGTTTCAGAGGCTGATTTAGAATAATATTTAGATAATGAAAATGAGGATAATAAATTATTATCATCACAAAGAATAATGATAAGAGCCAAAATTGTTAGACGTAACATATTTGGTTATCAGACAATACCTGTGCACACAAGGAGGACAAAGACTCGACATCGAGCATTATAATTTTCATAGTAGAGCATAAATTTTTTGATGAACTAACTGAAGATCAAAATTGGGTTCATACAATAAATGAAGAGGATGAAAAAATTGAGAAGAATCAGACATTATATATTGTTATAAGACCAAACAAGAAGAATTTCATCGAGAATAAATGGGTATCTTTCAACAAGATGAATGATAATGGTGTTGTGATTTGAAGTAATGAATGAATAATGTGAAAAGGGTACTCTAAAATAACAGGTATTGATGTTGATGAAACATTTTCTCTTATTTAAAGGCTATAAACAATCATATTTTTCATGGAATTAGTAGTGAAAATAAAGTTCAATGTTTTCCAGATGGATGTCAAGTAAAAATTTATAAATAGGGTTTTGGAAGAAGATGTTTAAATTGACCATCCAGATAATTTTATCATTCATGAAGAAGAAAATAGATTATGTCGGCTAAATAAGTTGTTATCTGGGTTGAATAAATAACCCAGAGTATAATATTCAAGATTAGACCAGTTTTTGATGAAGCTTATTTTTCAATGAGGTGGATTTGATTAAAATGTTTATGTCAACAACAACAGTAATCAAAGACTGAAGGTGTTGGTGTATGCTGACAAAATAATATTTGGTGGGTCAAATGATGTATAGTGTAGAATGTTTTTTGAATTCATGAATAGTGAGTTTGAAATGTCAATGATTGGTGAAGTAGAATTTTTATTTGGTTTATATGTGACATAAGGATTAAATGGAACATTAATTTCTCACTAAAAATATTTCAATAAGGTTTTGAGAATATTTTTAATGGATAATTCCAAGGAGATGAAAACTATTGTGGCTAAACAGATGAATCTTTCATGATACGATGAAGGCAAAGTGGTTAATATCATAAAACATAGGAAGATCATTTGAAGCTTGTTGTACATAATAGAGACATGACCAAACATTTCTTTTTCACATCTCAAGAAGCATGGTACCAAAGTAATCCCAAAAAAATACACTTTATTTTAGTTAAGACAACACTTTAGTATTTCATGGTCAGAGTGGATTTAGGTTTGCTGTATAATTAAAAATTTCAGTAAGAGTTATTGGGCTATACAAATAGATATTATGCCAGATAAAGAGATAATAGAAAAACAAAATTAGGTGGTGCATTCTATCATGGAGTTTTTTGTATTTATTTTCTAAGAATGAAAAAATATTTCATTTCATTGACCACAAAAGAAGATGAATATATTGTGGAAACTCATAAATAAACACATTTATTATATATAAAGCATCAACTTGATGATATGATAATTGAAGGGAAGTCTTTGATCAGAATCCATTATGATAATTCAATTTCTATATATCTTAGAAAAAATATAGTCCATCACTCATGGAAAAAGAACATTGAAATAAAATATCATTTTTTCAAGGAGATAGTGGAGCAAGGGCTTTTGAAGTTGGAGTATGTTCTTACAGAACTGTAGGTTGCAGACATTCTGATAAAGGAATTATCAAAATAAATGTTTGAACGAGATCAATTGGATTTTGTAGTTTAATCAAATACCCTCTCTAGAAATATTGTGGAAGTGGGACCCCCTCACCCTGTGGTATTGTATTTTTTCCCTAATGTGATAATATGTATTCTTTACCCTATTTCATACCTAAAAAGAATGGCCTTTTGGTTCATCGAAATGAGGAATATATTGTATATTTAATATAAGAGAAAATGTCTTAATCTAGATAGAGGAGAATCTGATAGAGTGTAAAGTGAAGTAGGTGGAGTATTAAATTTGATGATGCTAAAGGTGATTGATGAAGAATCAAATATCACAAAATAGTGAATCAATGACACACATTTCATGATACTCCTGTTTCTTAAGGACTGAACCTTTGTAAATTAGTGAGATGACCCCAAACCTTATTAAGGTAATGATCCTGGGCATAAAAGTGATCTCTCATGAACATTGTATTATAGTAGTGAGTCTTAGTGGATTTGGTACATTGTAAACTCTCAATTGTATTGTAACGTACCGATTCCAGAAGCCACCTAGAGGCGCCCCGTGCCCGGTTGGTCACATGGCCACAAGTGCATTTCCCCAAACGCTAGAGGCTGCCGACTAGTAGTGAGGGCCTTGGGTGTGATAGTAGGGAAACTATTCCCTCATTGGAAGAGTACACAGTGGAAGAGAAACAAAAACAATAGAGGAAACATTAATGATCCATACAAAAGTAAACAACAGAAGTCTGACAGTAAGAAAAATATGGAGCCCATACACATATAAATGATTCATGGTACATATATGTCTAGGAAAAAAGACAAAAAAACCACAATGCTGGAATACAATAGTACTAAACCAAGTACAAAAGAAAACCAAATAAATAGCTCCTGAGCATCGCATTCCTCAGATTGGTCCCACGCTATCCAGCTCCACAACATATCAAGTACCTGAAGTAGAAGGGTGCTTTCCCTTTTCTATACCTGCAGCAATATAATATATTTGGGGCCAAAAGCATGACCCAAATAGTATTTGAGACTAAATACCAGTAGAAAACCACCCAAATATCTGTTCCTAACAGTCTGTGAATATATATGGTAGGAAAAGTACAGAAGGTAGTAAATAGGGAAAATACTCAGTAGTAAACAGTCCATAGTTCAATATAAAGAAATAGCTAAACAAGAATAGGTAACCCTTTGGGAAGTACTCAGAGCCATACCCTCTGGTCCTACCTAACAAGTAAAAGCAATCCTATGGGAATTACACTCAGCCTAACCTCTCTGGTTTATAGAAATTCACGAAGACTCTTTGAGTAAGTGCGCACAGTAAATTACCCTTGTAGTCTAGGGTAGTCAAGGACTCTCTGAGGAAGCACACAAGGTCAATTCCCCTTATAGCCCAAAGGTACAGAGACTCTCTAAGTAAGAACACCCAGTCAATTCCTCTTATAACCCATGGTCGTTCAAAGACTCTCTGAGGAAGCTCGCCCAGTCAATTCCTCTTATATCCCGGAGTGGTTAAAGGTAATTAAAGTAAAACAATGACTCTCACAGGAATCTCACTCAGTCTATCCCCTAGTAGACTATAATGCTCAAAGAATCTCTGAGGAAGCTCACTCGGTATATCCCCTTATAGTATATACTTCTCAAATACTCTCTGGGGAAGCTCACTCGGTCTATCCCCTTATAGTCTGTAATGCTCAAAGACTCTCTGAGGAATCTCACTCGGTCTATCGCCTTATAGTCTACTACAACAGGTTCTCACGACCCCATGAAAGTCAATGCATAGTAATGCTATATGGACGATGTAAACCTATAGAACTACATGGATAGTCAATCTACAACAAATTAAGCATGTCAGAACACAAGACTCCATCCTACAATCACTAGGCATGGAAATAGGTAAGGCGGCCAACAATGCTAAATAGGACCCAAAGGTCGTAAAAAACATGCATGGGTAAAACATCCAAAGCATAGCATAATCAACCCTATTCATATCCAATTAACCTCTACACAAGCATAAAATCATGGTAGGCAAACGACATGGGTAAAACGGTAAACATGAAATACCCCGTTCACGGGTATTGGTTGATTTGGCACATAATATTCAAATAATTCCTACAAAAAGGCAGAAAACACCTACCAGGGAGTCAAGAGATCTCTATAATTGAATATCAAGGCTTGAATCACCTTAGAACGCCGAAGATCTACAAAAATGACTAAAACGTTCAACCCACAATAACTTGTAGAAGAGGAGGAATTGGAAAACGAAACTCTATAAGAAGGGAGGGCTTACCACTACGATTCCAATGCAATCGATGACGGTCAATTAAGAGAACGGACAGAGGCTCGGGGGATCGGAGAAATTTAAGTGCCGTATAGTTTCTCTCATCCGAACGAGACCTAAAAGAAGATGGTTTTGGAGATTAGACACGACCCCAGTTCATTTAATGCAATAAAATAAAGTACACAACATTTAATTCTTGAGTACATGGTCTGTACTTTCCTTTTCTGTAGTCCACTTTAGACGACCTCTAATTCACCCCACACGGCTATGTGTGTGACCATGACACAGCCTGGACACGGCCTCATGCTGAAAGGCAGTACATGGCGTGTACTTCAAAAATTTCCAGAATTTCCTCTTTTTACAAAAAATGACCAAAAATGAAAAACATACCTGAAAAGAAGATATGGGTTCTTACATGTATGCTCCTTTGAAGTATCCTATCAAAGGTTAACCAAGTAAAATAGATGTGTCCCATGGATGATTTCATTTCTATTCATACATTTCTACCAAATAAAGAGATAAGTATATTTTTTTAATGACAAAACAAGAACACAAGGGGTAGTAGTTTTAAAATTTTAATACATTAATTCACCCCCCTCTCAGGGTATTTATCCTTTTAGACATTACATAAACCATATATCCTTGCATAAATTTACATTATATTTAACCCTTATAGGCTATGAAATCACACATCATCCAAAATATACAACAATCCTGAATATGTTTGAATTCCACATAAAATATAATGAATAATTTTTTAATCCTAAGGTCCCCAATAATATCTGACATACTTTTCCAAAATAAATCAACTCTTTATTACATTGAAATTTATCACATATTAATCCTGATATTTATTTATACTATAATCCTGTGCCGTTTAAAAAAGATTCCTCAAATATACATCCCTATCATATAATCACTTTTCAAGGTTATTTAAATGATTTATTAAAATATATAATACCATTAAAAAAGAAATAATGAATAAAAATAATTATCTATATCTCATAATCCTCAAAACAGTTATAATATACCAGAACATAACTGATAAATATCAATTACCAATGAAAAATATAATAGTATAATGATTTAATTTCTATTATGATATCAACCTCACCATCTAATGTATGGAATGGAAACATATTTTTTTATACATATAAATAATATAAAAAAATTAATAGAATTTTAATTATTATCATCTATTCAGTTATAAGATATAGTGATTTCTAGATACATGGATTTCTTAGGTTCATTTTTTTATTTTGTTTTAATTAAAAAATAAAAAGAAATTTTTTATAATAACCAAAAAATTTATTATGAAAACATGATTCTAATGAATTATTTCTATAATGACCCTATCTTTTTTAAATATATTTCCCATTTCAATGAATAAAACACTTATTTTATAATTTAGTTATATAAAACACAAGCACAAAATTGTAAATTTTGTACCCTAATAAAATATATCCACAAATTATCCATGAGGCATAAATGATTTTCGGGAATTAGAACCATTGATAATATAGTGGTTATACCATGAATACTAATATTAGTAGATATTAAAGGTAAAAATAATATCTAATTTACATATAAGGGAGAAGTGATGGCCTAGACCAATTGGATCTTACCCAATAAATCCAATTTTTTGGAGATTCTTAGTGAGAGGGAATCATCATTCCTTTACATTGATGAATACCAAGATGATATTCAATAATTGAAATGTGAGCTAAATTATTTTTTGGGGATGTTCTATATTATCAAGATCACCACCCAAACCATGTTTGTCGAACCAACCTATTAAAGTACAACAATCATGAACCTTGCCCTTATTTTGTATGCTGGTGTAATAAGGGGTTATATATCAATACACTAGTAGTATGAGTTTTTTTATATTATTTTTAATAAAATAATCTTTATTTTTCAAATTTTAATCATTATAATATATAGGAATATATAGAGAGCTTAATAAAAACTATATTTTGTTATAATTAAACCAAAATTATATCTGGAAATATATTATTTCAATTGAAACACTCATTTTGATAAATTCAATTATTTTTTAATATATGATATGTTCCCCAAATATTATTAATAAATAATATTAATTAAAACATAAATAATTTTTTTTATTAATGTAGTCCAAGATATTTTTTTTAGGGTCAAAAAATTTTCAATATCATAAAAACTAATTTGTTTAATAAAATACGGAATTTTTATTAATACTATAAATTTTAATATTTATAATTTTTTTAGTGAAAAAAATATTATTTTTGAAATCAACATATAGAAATTATCCAATAATGAATTTTTTATAATTTTTCAATATATTTTAATATTTCAGAAAAAATATAAATATGTATAAATATACTGTATGTATTATGAGTTCATAATACACCAAATATGCTATAATAAATAATTTAAATAGAATAAATCACCATAAAAAGATTTAAAATTTAAAATAGTAAGTTTTTATGTAATTTTATTAATTTTACAAACCTATAATAAATCCTCCATTCCTACATTATATTTGAAAGTTTTAAAAGAAATTATTTATGAACATAACACATTTGCGTTTAATTAATTGTATTTTATATGTTTTTTGGTACTAATCCTAATAAAATATTTAAATCCACTCTAATATTATAGAAATAATATGATTAAAACACAGATGTGTTTGTGGTTTTTATATTTTTCACTTATTTTCCAAAACCTATATTTAGAAATTAATAAACAATTCCCCTCTTTGATGTTATGAATTCATACACATCCTCCATTTTCTCACAACTAAAAAATTATTGATCTTGAATTTAATCTCCCTCTCCCTCTTTAAATCCTACGTAATGTGTTTCTTGTATCTAATGAATTTCCTCTCAGGCTTTTAGAATCACCCTCTCAAGGTAATAGATTGTGTTACTCATCCTTTTTATTCAAGTAATTTTATTATGGTAATCCTTGTAATATCAAATTTTTCATGTTTCAATTTGTTTCTACACATACCCTTTTCAAATATTTAATATTATTCCATGACAGATGATGTAAATTAGGTTTTTATGGTCTCAAATACCCTTCATTTTTTTACTTTTATTTTTTTAAGTGTGTTCATTAGGTTTTATCAATATTTTAATTATTTCTATAGATAAAACCATTAACTATACAAGTCATGATATATTTGTAGAATTTTTACTATGATTACATAAATAATAAACATGAAAATTTTGAATTAGTAGATGAATTTATATGTTGACAAATGGGCTATTTCAATCACCTATTTGAATGATTCTCCTATATTAAATGGATAGGTCAAGGAAACAACTATATGGAAATCGCCTACATCAATAAATCCAAAACATGAGTTATTGGATATGTATATTAGTAAACTATGTGAATCAGTGACATTTATTAATAAGTTATGAGATTTTGATATGTAGTAAAATTAGATATGTGAATTTAAATGGTTAATTGATTTATTCAGCTATGTTAAATTTGAATACTTGAGTGATAAAACTACTTGAAAAAATAGATTATGTGAATAAGGGCTATATAAATTCATATACATGTTTAGATCATATATGTAAAGAATGTATACATGTATCAATTCAAAAAGTTTAATTTAAATATAGATAATTTATTGAAATGGTGATCTACAATTTTCTATGTGGTTATACAACCTAGTATGTATTACTATCGGTGTAATACCAGGGATTTAATAAAATTATGCATTAATTAATTGTTGTTCTACCCTTTTAAAATAAATGATTATAATAATAGTAAAGTATTTATAAAGGAAAAATGTAAAAGTATAATTTAATGTTTAGTAATATTGTCAAGTTATTTCCCAAAAAAAGGACGTGAGGAATTTAAATTACATCCCTAGATTTTAAGGATCTCATGCCATGTGGCAATGAGAGAAGTTATTTTCATGAATTTTGTATGTTTTCTATGAAGTGAAAATAAATATTTGAAAAAAAACAATCACATTATATATCTTATAAAAATTATTTCTTTATGATATTGTGTGTTTCCTTATTTTAATAATAAAATAATAGGAACCTTCTTGATCTATAGTTGTATTATCTCTATCTTTGTTTCTATTATAAAGACACCGGCCATAGTTGTACAAAGTCTATGTATTGTTTATTATAATTGAATAATATATAGAAAATCAAATCCCAAATGAAAGAATATTTTATTAGTATTGGTATAATAGATACATACTTGACATTCACATTACTATTAAAAATATAAATTATAATCAATTGTTATGTTAAAACAATTCATTATTACCTCTAGAATAACCCTTTATATAAGTAATAATTCAAATCATAGAATCCTAGGGAAAGAAATATATGAAAGGTGTGATTCCAAATTATCAGTAAATATATGAGTATAGTGAATTCTACGAATATATAGTCTATAATAAATATTGAAAGGTAAATAATTTAAACACATTCCATTTAATAAATACCAAGATCATAATACGGAAGGGGTAAATGATGATCATGTAATTCCACATAAATAATAACATGATATTGAAACTTGAACAAGGATATTCTAACCAATAGAATAATAAATTAGAACTACAATAACATATACCATAATTATGTAATTCTTAATAGTGTACATAATAATTATGTTGTCAAGGCCTCGGGCCAAGATATATTACATAAATGGGTAAGTCCTGAGCAAAAAACCCAAGTTAGGCTGTATCATGAGACCCATAGATTCATCAAGAGGCTATAGTTGGCCTTTTAGATCACTTAATATGTCTATTTAATTAATCACATTATGTTTTTAGAAATACTTAACCTATAAATTACAATTATAAAAACTAGCATACAAAATATTAATACATTCCCCAATCAATAATCATAATCATAAACCATTTAGAGTAATATGGATAATGGTATCAAATTGGTACATCCCTATTAAAAATAATCATAACCATATAGAGAATTAAAATAATGGTACCACTGTATTATATCCCCATTAAATATTATGTAACATCAATGAATGGAATATTATATTGAAAATGATTTTAGAATATCACAAAGAACATTCCTTGAGGAAAATAACATTTCATTGGAACTCACATTTTTTTTAAATAAAATATTCATAAAATATTGTTAGAATACTTTTATTTTAAAATCAAATTGGAAAAATATAATGTATGACTCTTATAAAATAATGGTCTTTATGGTGGACAATTTTATTCATGCCATACTGGTTTAAAGAAAACAATCCTTTCATATTTTGGGAAAAAGTCTAGAATTGCCTCATTAGTAAATGATATGATGATTCATTTTAAAACATTTGATAAATTTCAACCATGTATAACATTGAATTCAATAATCCACTAGTAAATGTAAGAAAATTGATTTTTTTATAAAACATAGATATGGAAGAAAACAGGTTTTTGACCGAAGAGAGAAAAAAAGATGAATTATCTTAAAAAATTATTTTAAACTCTTGAGTACATAATAAGTATAAAATGAATGTAAAAATGTATTATAATTAAATTAAATTTTATATGAATATTAATTATTTTCTTGATATATAAATCATAATATTTCTTCATCAGAAGATAATATATAAACAATCCCAATAAATGATGAGATTGTACCACAAAACCATTACAAAGATTATAACCTTAAATCATATACCACCTGAAATAATAACATTAAATGAAAAGTAAAATATAATTATAATAAATATTTTGTTGATATTAATTTTTAATTTGGTTTAATATACATATCATTCAAGAAGACAGATGCATAACATGGCATATGTGTCAAAGAAGGGAAATTGAGACAAAAATCCCCTACTTTAGATCTGACTACATTGAAACATGTCCAAACCCCATGTATGATAAATATAGGTTTATTATAAAAAAATTGTGGAGCCATAATAATATATATCATACCATATATGATTTAATTATATCTTCTTATCCAATTATTATTAAAAATTCTTTGACAAAATCACTTTTTCATTTGGTAATTGCATTGTTCTTCAAGTATGTTATACTTGGGTAACTTCAGTCATTTTACTTTGATCATGGTTCTATATTATCAAAAATGTATGAAATGATATAAAAATAACATTTATTCATTATATATGTCATTATTGTTTTATATAAAAGCTATATATTGGAAATAGATAACGCCATTCCTTAAGATGGTGGGTTGTACATACACATGGACACTGTTTCCATTTTCTCGACGAATGGAATGAAAATAAAATAAATTTTTATTGAAATTTATTGAATAATTATAATTTAATATATAGATTTTATATTAATTAAATTCATCTTTATTTTCATCCATGTGAAAATAAATTTGAAAACATTTCACATTTCTAGTTGGAGAAGATATTCTACACGTACACATGAGCTAAGTTATAGTTTTTTCATAGGATTTCAATATATGAATCCATATGTAATATTATATTTACATAAGTATTGTTTTTCATAAATATTAAATAAATTCAATAAATTTATCCTCACATCCATATATTTAATGATTAAGTGAAAAAATCACATCACTTTGTGAGAAGGTAGTCCATCATACATACGAGCGACGTTACCATATCAACCAAGGGAACATAAAAAGGTATATGTGATATTATAATTATAAATTTATAATAGTGTAATTAATATAATATAAATATTTCAAATCCATCAATATATATATTTTAAATGTGTTGGTGGAAAATAAATTACATCGGTTCGCGAGGAGTTAGTCTGCCATACACACGATTGACAGTTTCATTTATCATTTGATGGGAGAGGATAAGGATATAGGTTATTACCATAAAATAATGAAATATAAGTATATGGTATATAATTATAATATTTTATTATCATATATTAATAATATTAGAATAGGTTATAAGAATAAGTAAAATGACAGCACATACTTAAAAACATTACATCTTCTTTGGGAAACCTCATTCGGTTTAACCAAAATCCATCATAGATTGGATTTATGATCTAGTAATGGATTTTAGGATGTGTTTTGGGAACAAATGAAGATATTTGGGTAGATATTGGTATATATAATGTTCTTTTTTATTGTGAATATAATTTCAGAGTGACTGTCCTGTTATTAGTGGGGGAGATGGCACACTTGATTTTTTTTTAGAAGAATCAATTATTCAAAAATATTAATCATGCCATTAGCTCTAAAATGGGTAATTATAAAATAATATAGTTTAAAAGGTCTAAATATTTTTATCTAGTTTATTTTTTACTTGTTAGTTTTTAATTTTAACCCTTATCATTTTAGTTTAACACCCTAGTAAATATTTTTTTACCTTAACCACAATAATTAATTTTAAGTATTTATTGTTGTAAAAAAGTGGCCTAATAATATTATAAAATATATATTATTATTAGTTAAAATATAGATTCCATTTATCGAAATTCATATAAATTTTTTGATGAATTTAATTTAAAATAAAACCCACAAAAATAACAAAAAAGCAGTTTTCAATGAAAATTTCTTATAAGCATGGTAGATTTTTATATTAAAATTTATTATAAAGTTATTCCATATTATTTAAATTAGTTAAATTTAAATATAATTGATATAATTTTTCTTATAAAAAATTTAAATTGTAATGTATACTTTTAGAAAACTTAAATCAAAAAATGGTTTTCAATTTAAACAAGTATTTTTCAATATTTATCAAAAAATTAATCTCTTCCAAAATTTAAAAAATAATTTCTCTAAGATAATTATGATATTATTATTTCAAAAAATAATTCAATTTTTAAAATTATTTTTTTAAATTCGTAAACATTAATTTTAATATGTGTTTTCAACATGTGGAGAATCTCCTCTTGAGAGAATATGGTTTTTTCGTAAAATATTTCTTTTTCTATCTATTTATTTTTATGTTTACATTTAATCAATAGATAATAATTTTATTAATTTTATAAACATATAAAACCTATAATTTTCATAATATAGATAGTCATATTGATATCCACCTAGTTAATGTCTATGATTTAATGGTAACTATATTACTGTTTAATTAGTCTCAAGGTTGTGTATTCCATGAGCTATTATAGAGAATGGAATTATTTATAAGGATATGTATTTTAATGTTTCGAGATGTAACATTCCCCCACCTAAACATTTTCATCCTCATAATTTATATAATGTTACCTCATTAAGATATTTTGGTAGTTATTCATCATAATCTCATCTTCTTCCCACTTCACCTCTTCTATATTATGATTTTTTAAAAGTACTTTTATAGGATGAGTCATCCATTTCCACAATAATTATACTTTTTTGTCTAGAATTTGGATACCAAATCCATTGTATGATAGATCGGGAAACAAATCCATTTATTCATAGGTGATCACATGAATTGTCTTCATTATTTAATTTCTTATCAAAGAGATACAGAACACATCATTTAATTTAGAGAGAATTGGTGCATTGCAAATTAGTAATCATATCTCTAGTCCATTCCAAAATATGAAATGGTCTAATGTAACTAGGGTTTGATTTTACTTTCTTATTGATCCTTATGATAACTTTCCATAGAGACACCTCAATAAAATGTTATCTTCCACTTGAAATTTCAAATCATTGATCCAGTTATCGATATAACACTTTTTTCTACTTTTGATGCTTTGATATAGTTTTATATAAAATTATCCTTTCTTGTTATCTCCACATATTTTGGTACAAAAATATTTTTTTCACTAACATCATCACAAAATGATATATTATGACATATATTTCAATATAAGGATTCATACATCTCCATTGGAATACTTGAATGGAATCTATTATTACAGGATAACTCTAATAATGATGGATACTAGACCCAAATAAATTGAAAGTTATAATATCCTCAACTTAAAATTTCTATAATGTTTGAATACTATTTTTATAATTTTCAACAATTTTAGGGGAAAAGAGGTGCTTAGATGGGTCTTATTATCAAGGTCATTCAAAATATTTTTCCGGAACATTGATGTAAATCATTGATTGCAATCAGATATAATTGAAATAAGTTATCCATAATGTTTTAACACATCATTCATATAGATCCATGCATGTTTCTCAGTTGTTAAATATTCTTTTATGGTGTGAAATTGAAAAAATTGGTAATGTTGATCAATAATAAATCAAATTTAATTATTCTTCATACAAGTATTTGGAAATATAATGATGTATTCCATAGTAATTTCATCCTATTTTAAAATAGGAATATGTATAGGTTTTAATAATATTATAAGATGTTATATCTTAATCTTTAATATTCGATATAATAAACATCTGGACATGTAATAATCAGTTTATTCTTCATGCTATCACACAAAATTTGTTCCATAAAATCTCGATACATCTTGGTGCGACTAGGTTTTATAGTGAAAGTTGTACTCTCTACATTATAAACCAATTTTCTTTTCAACTCTGATAAAGATAGAACACATTTTCTCAAAATTTTAGAATTTAATCTTCACAAAAGAAGTTGGTCAATTTTCAATAACTCACAACATTAATCTTCTTCAGAAAAGTCTCATCATTATGTTGATAATTTTTTATTTTACAAAAATTATGTATTATTAATAATTTGAAATATGATTAATTTAACCCCTTCTATAATGATTCCCAGATCCATATTTACAAAATAAATGAACATATAATCGCTTTTAATCCTCATTTTACCAAGAAATGTATGAACATTCTAGATTAAAGAATCTTCTGCCATATTTTTCTTCCCATTTTGGTATTGTATTGAGTAATAATAGTCCTTAAGTAGATCTAAAAAACAAATTTTCCTGATGTTTAACAATTTATGTGAATATATATATTTCAAGAATTTTCAATATGTGTTTATCTCACAGGAATAACAATAGAGATAGTGCCTCCATATTTTCAAATAAGAGATCATTTATGCTAACTCAATATCATGGGATTCATATAATTTTTCATGAGTATTTATATTCCTTAATTCATAGGTGATAACATTATAATTTTACATTAGGACGCAACAAAGTAACATATTTGATGCGTTACTATGTATAAAAAACCCATCATTTCTCGATGGTAGAGTAAAAATCATATAATTCACAAATATCCTCTTCAATATTTCAAAAACATTCTTAAAATTCTTCTTTCTATAATAACATAACCTATTTATGAGTTAGATTTATTATCGAGTTAGAAAATCAGAATTTTTTGAACAAATCGTCGATAGTGACCTGTCAAACCAGTCAAGCTATGTAACTCAATTATATTCACTAGCGTATGAAATTCATGGAATACCATTTTTATCATAGGATCAATTGATATTTCCTTCTTGGAGAAAATGTGTCCTAGAAAATTATCATTTTGAATCACCAATTCACACATGTAAAATTTCCCATATAACTATTTTTTTCTATGAGTTTCATAATTAATTCTCAAGTGATTATCATGATCATGATGCATATTATTTTATTCCAAAAAAGCATTAATAAATTCCAAAATTGGTTATGAATATATTCCATGAATACTCTATTTATTATATCCATGAAGATAGAGGGTGAATTATTCAAAAAAATGCAATTACTATGAACTCGTAATGTATATATCTCCTATTAAATGTTTTCTTAAGAATACATCAATATTTACTCACAACTAATGATAACAAAAATTAAGTATAATCATTTAAATATATATTGCTATGTGAAGTTGATCTAATAATTCTTGTATGTTGGGTAGATGATAATTTATTTATTTTAATGGAATTTATTTCCCTATAATCAATGAAAATCCTCATAGATCCATATTTCTTCTTAACTAATAGTACTGGTTATACCCAAGGTGAAATCATAATGCGTATAAATACCTTATCACACAAATCCTCTAGTTTTTTATTCAACTCTACTAATTCCACACTAGACATTCTATAGGGATTCTATAATATTGGTATTGCATCCATGATTAATTCAATAGAAAACTCAACTTCATGATCTAGTGTATTTCTAGGAAATTAACCAAGAAATACGTCAATGTATTTACAAATAATAGATATATCCTCAATTTTATGATTAAATTTTTTCATTTATAGATTGATAATTTTCTTCTTCTCCAAAAATTTCAATTAAAAGAGCTATTGGGGGTGGATATAGACATGATTTAGATGATGAATCCAATCATTTAACAATAATTAATTCCATATATTCATTATGAATCTTAACTTCCTTCTATTTGCAATAAATTTTTAAAACATATTTTGAAATCCATTTTATACCAAAGATAATATCAAAATCAATAATATATATAATAATGATGTAAAAAATTAGGGATCATTTATGTATTATGATGGAAAATGAATGACACATCCTTATAATAATGATACATCCACTAGGAGTC
Organism: Viscum album; assembly: GCA_963277665.1. NCBI lineage: Eukaryota > Viridiplantae > Streptophyta > Magnoliopsida > Santalales > Viscaceae > Viscum > Viscum album. The sequence continues at coordinate 2,013,359,151 of OY728155.1, forward strand.
CCAGTAGATTACTCCCTTCTTAACATGACGTGAGAATATCTCATTTTATATGAAAACCTGGAAGACATAAAGGATAGTGAAGATACAAAATGAAATAAAGTATTAGGTAGGTTATGAATAATTTGACTTACACCACACCATTAGGGACTTCATACATAGTTGTTGTGATCACATAATCTTGGACATTCCCCTTTATAATTGTATGAGCAATATTTCTTTAATTCCTAAGAAAAAAATTCTCTTAGTTTTTAACGTTCTTATAGTTGAAGCATTAAAAATAGGAATATTCCTTCTTACCCTTGAAATCATGATCATGGTGACATTTTTCTCTACACCTATAGAAAACTCACATTCCTAGAAATCATGTCCCATAGTGTTTCCTATCTCATTTTTTAAAATATGTAAATTCCATGCTTATATTCCTCAATTTTTTCATATTTATATATTTTTTGGGATCAATATACATCATCTTATGTTTTACTCCTTAAAATCCATATGTATTAGAAAGATATTTTTCTTTATTGATAGTTCATGATATTATGTCATCGTATTATAAGAAATATTTGGATAATATTTGTCTTTGAAGGATTTTATTAATCCCATCAAATAAATGGGAAATGATTCTATTTTCATTAAGTACATAGTCTGGAACATTCCTTGATAAGATTGTAATGTTTTCTTCAAACATAGAAACAATTTTATCTACCTTATTCCTTCAACTAAGGAATTGTATTTCCTATCTTCCTATTGATCATGAGGGAAATATTTTTCCAAGTTGTGTACCTTGAAATCATTCCATTATATGATTTATAATTATTTTTTCATCCTTAGTGTTTTGAATTTACAACTTCTGTGGATCTATATATCCATATAGTTGGTAAAATTCCATAAAAAACATCCCCCATTCATTAATTTCTAGAGCAATAAATATCTTCTCTGAGTAACTTATCCATTTATCAGGTACAAATTTATTTTTAGTTCCATTGAATGTGGGACATATTTAATTCATGAAGTGATCAAAAAAAATTTCCCCACATGAATGATTAAAATATTTTTCATAAGGAAAAATTTATAACTCAAATTCTATGTTAAATATGAAAATATGGTTATAATTTGAGTAGTTATAGATATAGCTCCATCTCTAGCTTCATTATGATTCCCAAGACAAATATTCCTACATGAGGTGTGTGCATTGATGTGGTTCCCATTCCTTCTATTGGGATACATTTCAAAAAATAGAATACACTAGATTATATAATTACATTGTGAAATATAATGTATTATCCAAAAATGGATAAAAAATTAATAATAAATTGAAAAATTATATGTGGATAATCTCATTTTAAAAAACAAGGTTTCATTGGGAATTTTATCCTGTCATAAAGATATTTTCAAACACTTATTAATGTTTTTTAAAGAAAATTGTGAATTAAAAAAATAATATACCCATGATGTGTCAAACTATTTCTGTATTAAGGCCTATTTTTATTTATCATGTAATGATTAGATAAATCCGAAAACACCTTTTCGATGTTATTAACCCTATATACATATATGCTGGAAACAAATTCTCTCATAGTATGAAGACATGGATGTGTTTATAAGAAAAAACATATAATAAATTTCTCACCAAAACATTAGGATATTATTCAATACATATAATAAATGTCTATATTAGGGTAATATTCACCAATTTATTTTTTCCTATGTCTAATTTCCAACGTCTATGCTAGACTTCCCCTAATACAAACTGTAAAGAACCCAACACTAGTTTCCCAAAGTCAATTGTATATTTAATTTGAATAAGACATAAGGAATCACATACCAATGGACTCAATTGTTTAGTTGCATTGGTAAAATGGATAAATAGTTCAAATTCAAATTATAGTTGAAAATATAAAGTAAAAAAAAGTTTTTTCATCCTGTGAATTATTATATCCTCTATTATAACCCAAAATTTCAATCATAATACTCATCTTGGCATCATAGGTTATGAAATAGAAAAAATAGGTTTGATAAAATGCATATAAATGGTGTGAGTAAATCAGAATATATGAATTAATAAATCATAATCAATATTGAAAGGTCAATAACGAAAAAAATATTCATTATAATAATAAAAGTGATCATAATATATAAGAAATAAAGGATGACCAAATAATTCCCTGTAAATAACCACCTGATCCTGAAACATAACCATGTATATTATATCTAATGAAATAATCACAATAAAAATCAATAACTAATATCACAATGATGAAATGAATAATAATAGACATCATAATCATACATTCAAAGCCTCCTTCTATGACATCTTACATAGATGGATAAGAACTTGACAAAAAATCCAAGAATTTTTATCAAATGATACCTATTGATATATTTAATGGATATAGTGGGACCCTCTAAAGACTTAATAATTCCAATTAATTACTTATATGATGGGGTGAAACATAATAAATTAAAACATTCATATTAAAAATAGCATATGAAATGTTAATGTAATCCCCAATATGTAAATATAATCATAAACTATTCGAAGTAATATGGAGAATGTTATCAAAATGGTATATCCGAAGAAAAACTGATCATCAAAAATCTAGTGAAATAATAAGGGTGGTATCATTGTATTATACCTCCATTAAATATTTTTTATCATCAATTTATGTCATCATTGTATAAAATGATTTTGAAAGATCACTTGGAACATTTCTTGTGGAAAATAAACTTTCATTTAAAATTAATATAAAAAATATAAAATACATTAAATATTTTCAAAGTACGTATCTTAGAAAATAACCACGAATCAATTTAAAGGATTATCTCATGGAAAATAATTTTCAAGATAGAGTAAAATTCCATTGATGTGGTACAAGTTAAATGAAATCATTCCTTTCACACATTGGTAAAAAGTCAAAATATTCACACATTTGGGAAATAAAATAAATATTCCTTTTAAACCCTTTGTAGAAATTCAAACATGAAAAAAAAATATTTAATAAATCCTTTCTAGAATGTTAAAACATTTTTTTTAATTATTTTAGAAAACACATATATGGAATAAAATAGGGTTTTGAATGAAGATATAAATAATGTTGATTTTTCATAAAAAAATCTTTTGAACTCATGAGTATATAAAAATAAGAAAATAAATGGAAAACATATATTCAAATATAATGTACAATATATAATTAATTTCATGAGTATCTTGATATTTTTATCATAGTATTTAATCATTTAATGCACAAACATAAACAATCCTAATAAATGATTATATTGTACCATAAAACCAATACCACTCTAGTAACATTGAATATTAATCCCCATGAAAGAATAAAATTAAATAAAACATAAAATAACAATATAAAAAATATATAAATTATATTACATATCAATGAAGATTTATATAAACCTCAAAAAAGAAGATACATGCATAACATGATAGATGTCTCAAGGATAGAAAATTGAGACAAAAATACATTATATTAGGTCAATCTTCTGTTGTACGTGTTAAAGCCTCTTGCATAATAAATATTGGATTATTAAAATTATTTGAAAAAACAATAATCATATATCTAATACATTTTATTATTTACCTATAATATTTTATCACCCATTTATTAAATTTTTTATGTTAAAACAACTATTTCATGTTGTAATTACTTTGTTTTTCTCATAGGTTTTGATTCAATGTGTTTGTTCCTTTTACGTTGATCATAATTTTATCATCTATATAATTTAAAAAATGATATAAATAAATTATATTTTAATTAAATATGTATTTAGAGTATTTTATGAATCCTAATGAAAGGATATGGATTACACCATTCATGGAGACGGAAGGGAATACGTATGCATGCATGTTGTTTCCATTTACACAACAGATTTAAAAAAAGTAAGATAGTTATAAATTTTAATAAATATAATCAATAATATGTTTTATATAGTAGTTATATTAATCTAATTTATCATCATTACAATACATGTAAATATAAAATTGAGAACATTTCATATCACTATGTGGAGTTGGTAGTATACATGTACACACATGCACCGTTATTATTCATCCAAAGGATTGGAAGTTAAGAAGATGGATGTGAAAATATATTACCATAATTATTTTTAAGTAATATATATAACATAAATTATTTTAATCTAACATTAATAACTTCAATATAAATTGTAACTGAATAATGAATCACATCGCTTTGTGGGGAGATAATACTACTTACACCCAAGCGATATTATCATATCCACCACAATGTAAAATAAAATAAGGTACATGTGATATAAAATTTCCATATATATAATAATTTTATAAATATCATACAAATATTTAAAATTTATCCTCATTTTCATTTTTTAAAGGTTGTGATGGAAAAGGAATTACATCCGTTGGTGAGGCGGTAGTTTGCCATGCACATGATCTACTATTTCATTTCCCATTTGATAGGAGAGAAGAATTATATATAAAATTACCTTAACAATATTAAATATATTTATATTTATGATAATTTTGTTATTATATTATAATTTTTTCCATTATCTTAAAGAGTTATTTGAATAAGTAATATTAAAATACATAGTTAAAAACATTACCTCTTCTTTGGGAAACCTATTTAGGTTTAACCTAAAGCGTTCATAGTGTATAATTGTTATTTATTAAAGAAATATAGGATTTGGGAATGTATTTAAGGAATATATTTTGGTAGGTATTATATTATGGAAATGAATTTGGGAGTGTGACGGGGAGGGGAGAGTGGGTGGCCTTTTATAAGTTGGGGAGAGGACAAACTTGGAATTTTAGAAAAGAATCAAGTATATCATTGTTTTTATCATGAATAAAAGCCTCAAAATTATGTCATCATCATACTATAGATGTTATATTTCTAAATAAATCCCAAAAATATGTTTTGGCAATGTTTTTAGGTCATTTTAACCCATACCATTTTTGTTTAATCCTCTGGTAAATCGGTTTTTACCATACCATAACAATTAATTCTTACTATTTTCACTATTAATTATGTTTAAAAATTCAATTAAAGTTATTATATAATGTTAATTATTCTTATTTAAATTATGGAATCCATTATTCCATGTTCAATCCACAAAATTGGTGAAATTGAATTTATAATAAAACCCACAGTTATGATAAAAAGTGGGTTTCCAATGAAATTTTATCATATGTTTTGAATGTTTTTATATTGAAATTGAACATAAAATTGACCCAAATGATCTAAATAAGTTATATTTTAATATTATTGATCTAATTATTATTTATAACAAATTATAAATATAGATTATCTTTAAAAATAATTTCGATGAATGGGAACTTTTCAACACAAACCAATATTTTTGACGATTCATCCAAAAAAATCATTTCAATAAATTATAAAAAAAATCAATATAAGTAAGTTTTTATTTTATTATTTAAAAAATTAATTTCATTAATTTAAATAAAATTTTAAAAATCCATAAAAATTAATTTTAATATAAGTGTTCAGAACGTGAAGAAATAACTATTTAGAAAAATAGTGTTTTTCAAAAAATATTTCTTTTTATTTAAAATGTTAATAAATTTTATTTCTAATTAATAGATAACTATTTAATTTTATTTATATATTTTTAAAACATATAATTTTCAAATATATATTTATTTCTATTCATTTATTCCAATTTACTCACTAGGTTGTAACTATATACTATTGTAAAGTTCATTTAGACTCAGGGTATCATGTTCTGCAAGCTATCAAAGAATGTTTATTTATTTATAAGGAAATATATTTTAAAGTCTTGGGGGTGTTATATATATAATTTTATTATACCATACTTGAGATTTATTTTATTCACATCATTACTTTTATATATTTAGTATCTTACCATATTTTTATTTTTTAAAACATTGAGATCAAACTATAAACACTCTATATATACTCTCATTCATTATAAATGTTCCTAGTAAAATAACCTTAGGAATTTTATTTTTTAATCCTTGTTATATATTTTATGAAATGTCCTTTTTTTGTACCAAGCTAATGGAGAATAGTGTTCATGGAATAAACATTGTGATTTATATTCATGAGATGTCTATAAATCTATATTTAAGATATATTTTCATTTTTCATTTATTTTTGACGTGCTCTTGTGTTACGGAATGATAAAAAAACATCATATCTTAAAGTGGGTGATTTCATATGATAATTAAATTTTAATAACTCAATTAACACTGTATTGAGTATTTGTATAGTTATTCTTCACAAAAATTGGCATTAATTGTAATGAATTTTGAGTTTTCATCTTTCATTATTTGAAGTATGAATATGTTCTTAATGTGAATATTTTGACTAGCAATAGAGAAGGTATATCTATGGTTATATCACCATATTTAAATTATGATAATAATGGTTACTGGAATGAATATATGGGAATCTATTTGAAAAACCTTTTTGTGATGGTTTATCTTAATGTATTGTAGGTTTATATAATTTTAACAAACAAACATGAAACATGTGATGATGATATAGAAACTTGTTATGATCTTAACTCTATAGCTATAAATTCTATAATATGTGTAATATATCTAGATAAGTCCTACCGAGTTTCAAAATTTCAAACAGATCATGAAATGTAAACAACAATAAAAGTTTCTTATGAAGGAGTAGATAACATGTGTGTTATTATATATAACACTAATAATATGAAGATCATTACACTCACATTTATGGAAGGTTAATACATGACTAAGTTGAATGTAAGACCTACTAATGTAGATAATTGTGTTGCTTCTTTAGGAGAATGTATTTTTTATCCAGAGAAAGCATTGAAAATGCTCAGAATTCTATAATCATTATGGAGTAAAATATATGAATCAATTTGGAAACAAAAAGATGTAAATAATTTTAAAATAAAATTTTATGTTTTAAATTTTATGATTTATGAGACTAAGGTGGATATAAAAGATGGAAAACATAAATTATCTATGTTTAATAATGGTTCTTTTTATGTTGTTTTATAAAGGGTGAAAAGAAAATATAATAGATAAAAATGGATCATTCATAATATATGGACACCTCAAATAGTTTTTCTTTAGATAGAGAGAATGGTAAATTTTTTAGAATGTAAAAAATGTTATATATAAAAAGAATAAGTCTCAAAAAACCCTTAACTATGTTTAGAAAACATTATTGAAACACTAAATGTGGTATATGATATAAATCAAAGAAGCTTGGACACATCAAACAAATTTTCCACAGCTAATAGAAAATTAAAATTCTAAAAGAAAGTTTTTCAAAAAGGTAGGCTACATGAATAATGTGAATAAATCCATGAAATCCATGTGGGGTGCTTCAATGGATTCTAGGGAATTCATATCCTCAGAATCAGAATATAAACATTCCAATTACAATTCAAATATGTTTTTCATGGGACATTAATATGTGGTACAATTTTCTTATTATTTTGATCATGATTCTGAATATGAAAATGCATGTTTCTCATTAGATGAATTTAATTAGTATTGTACCATGAAATAAAAAGTATAAATCTTTGAAAGATAAAATCAAAACTCTCAGAAATACTTATGAGGTTATTTTTTATTTAAATGATGACTTTAAAAAAAGTAGATTTGAAAAATAAGATGTAAAATTCTACTGCATATTGTGTTGAACAAAGTAATAAGATAGAAATATCACAAAATTAAGGTTAATACTTTAATTATTCTACATATTTCTTTTAAAAATGATAAAATTAAATTCTTAGTAATAATAAATATCATAAAAATATGTTTCGTATAGAAATCCATAATAAAAAACTAATGATTTATAAAACAAATTGTATAGTATTATAAAAAAATCTCCAAAACTACTTATGTTCCCTATGGATAATTTGGTAACTATTATAATAATTATATTTTGAGAAATAATCACTTCTATGATATTAATCAAACATTATTTCAAAAATAATTTCAAAACTAAGTAATGGATTTTTTTTACAGAAAACAATTTGTGTTCTTGAATCATTAGTAAATTATATTGATGGATCCAAGAGAATATGGGTACCAGAAATTTTTTTTATGTGATTTTTATTTTTATTAAAAATGGATAATATAAACTTTTGATACCAGAAAATTAGTATCTAAAAACTATAACGAAAGAAATACACAATGTGTGAGTATTAGTTTCTCTGCATAGAGAAGGAAGAAAATGTGGACAAGATAAATAGATCACGTAATATTCAAAAGGACACACAATCTCTTGACCATTAGAATTTCATGAAAATAGTTAATAAATAGTGTATTAACTACTTGAGATTACATAAATCCCATTTGGAAATCATCCCCTATTATTGAAAAGGTCGATTGGCAAGCATTGGTGATTGAACAAGGGCTTCCAAGAGATATCCTCCAAGCCATGTGACTTTTCAACCGGCTGGCACATGAAAATCATCCAGAACACTTCTAAAATAATGGATGCGAATATATAAAATACTGATACCTTATGTAGTTTTTTATATACCTGGGACATGCTCATATAGTTTGTCAAATGTCAATAAGCCTTGGAGACATGTCCACCTTGTCGCGCAAGAGCCTATTGGTATGTCACCTTCAACCAAAAATGGACTTCAGACAAATATATTTGATTATGAGCTACCCCTAGGTTTCCATAGGCAACTAGAGAGGATATCCATGACAATTATCATGCATCACTAAAAACCCAATTTTTTTTCACATGAAACGTCATGGGAAAAGAGATTAATTTTCATCGACAACACTAGCGCAACTGTCTGATATCTCTTATCCTTGAAAGATAAACAATTAAATTAAAAAGGGTAAAATGAGAAAGATTACTTCAGAGGAACAATAGAAAAGAATTCATAAAGAAGTGGTCATATTCAATAGTTGACCACCAATGAAAACATGAGGCCACCCTTAAAGAGATAGTGTGAACTCACAAAGGCCCTTAGGCATGTCAGACTAATCTCAAAAAGGATCCCATGATAAGCCAACTTAGTATCATGAATTACCCTATAAAATTCATCATTGATCATGTGAATGCCTATCCATAGGTTTATTAATCTTTTAATGTCCCCTATACTTGTATGAATAACCTTTTGGATGTACTTTTACTAGTTCACATGGTCTGAGAAAATACCTTTGATCGTCTTAGGAAAAATAAAAATCAAAAAATCATAATATTCTAATAGTATGTGAATATCCCATAACACTATGGAAGATAGATTGTAGAATCATACAAAGCATGTGATTCTAGGACCCTCCACTGAATCCATATTTATTCCATATGATACATGCCACACAATGTGGTGTGAAACCTAGTCGGCGAGGCATATATATCTCTCTCCCAATTAGCAGAAAAAAGACATAGATCGATCTCACAAAGGAGTGTAGTAGCTGACTTATTAGTTAATCTACTCAAAGGATATATAAGGTCTTCTACCACTTAAATTCTATGTAATTACATAAGGGGTCACACAATATGAATAGGTTTTTCCCGTGATCACTCTATAGATCATGTGAAGGACTTATGGAATGTAGACTAGGCAATGCAAATGAGCTCTGGCATGTCATTCAGATCATGTGAAAACTAAATTAAGATAAAACTGGAAAAACCTGAGGCTCATATACAATAATGGTAGGATGAAAAATATGAAAATTATGGGATAATAATATGAATATGGATTCCCTGATATGCAGGAACATTTACTGATCCTCCCAGGTCATGTGATAGCATCAAGACATGTCGTTCAAGTCTTGTGACACTCCCTCAACATGCCACTTAGATTATGATATTCCACCTTGACATTTCATTCATATTTCATGAAACCCCTATGTAATGCCACCATAGTATTGTGAAGTCCTTTGGGATTGCTATAAAAATAATATAGTGACATCAAGACATGCTGCGGAGGTTATGTGACGGTACTGGGACATGTCAACTAGCACTCTTGATGTCTCCAATACATGTGGTCTAGGTCTGATGATGTCCTCTAAAAAAGAAATCACTGTGAAAGTGGAACCATCTAGATATGTCCTCCTTGATCAATTGATGTCCCACAAAAAATTCATCAATTTATGCATAACCCTCTAGATATTTCATCATTGATAATATGATTTCCTCCAGACAAGTTAGCTTTGATCATGAGACACCCTACTAACATGTACTCTCGGACATGGATTGTCCAATGTGCTTGATAGTCAGATCATGATACATCCTCCATGATGTTTCATTCAGATCTTGTGAATCCCTCCAGGAACATATCCAATGTTAGTTGGCTCCCTCTAGACATGTCAGCCTTGATCATGTGATGCTGTAAAAACAAACCATTGAAATTATGCAACGTCCTTAAAAAAAGTCAAACAAGACCAATATATTTTCCTAAAACATGTATTTTATGAAACTTATCTTGTCCATGTGTACTCATACATGTTAGGCAGAAAATAAAGCCTTGTAAATAAGATTTCCTGATACATGATAACATTGTCTACTGAATTTATAAGGAGAACTTCAGTGTGTAATCCCTGATCAAACTGAAATATGAGATTATTTATTCTTGAAGTACATATAATTTGTTGTATTCCTTCATAAGAACTAAGATAAAATAATAATACACTTCAGTGTAAGCCCCTCCATGTCTCCATCATTCTAACAGTCGACACCCAATCTCTCCCATTGGGTTATCTTTCATCCTCATCCACAAGTGGACTGAAAAAACAACTGATCTAAAAAACTCTAGTCCCTACCATAACAATGATATTTATGATCGCATTAAAATTACTATACTCTAATAGGAATTTACATAGGTGTAATAATATCAATGTCTCTGACATTCCAACCAATGGGACTCAATATACCTATTAGGCTTATAATTATTCCTCATAAAACGATGAATTGAGGAGAAAACTGAACTACGAGAAATATTATTCCTTCAATAACCAGAACACATATGAATCATTCCAAAGGCCTAAGATCAAATAAGAATTTACCTTAGTGTAATCCTCTCCATGTCTCTAAAATTCCAACTATTAGGTCATAATCTTTCACATAGACTTATCATTATTTCTCATCCAGATGTGGATAGAGGAGGGACCTAAACCACAATGACTCTAATTCCTTCTATAACCAGGATACATAGGACACATTTTTAAGGTCCAAGATATATATATATATATATCTGTGACACCTCATAAGGGTCTCCCTAAAGCATTAGTCCTAAAACTGTAAGTAGTGAGATTGATTTATCACTACCCCTTATTTCTTACACCATGCATGCCTCACATTGTAATTGGGGATTGCAATGGTCACCTCATTCACATCATCAAACTCTACCAACAATAAAAACCCTTATATGTAAGCCTCATTTAAAAGAATGATATGACTCTCTAATACAATAGTATCCACCTCATGGTATGTCTCGGGGGCGTGAGTGAACTACGATCACTCAGATTCCTTCCATTACCAGGATATATAGGATACATACCTAAGGTTCAATATTAACACCTAACATTAATGTACTCCTATATAATTCCACTCATAATGAAATTTAATTGTACAAGTTGAAAAAACTATGTGGGTTTTAATTCTTTTCATAAACATGATACGTAGGATGGATCATAAATGATCAATCCCATCATGAAAATCCTAATCACCTCCCTAGATAGAAGTAAATTCTAGAGATCCTAGTTATATGGTTTCAAAATTCATGAATCTATATTTTCATTGGAAAATAATGAAGAACCTCCAACATATAAATATGGACTCACTAATAGATCTCCTTTTTCACATGTAAAAATCAACACGTGATAATGTTTTTAGAGTAACTATTCTTGTATCTGGATTAGAAAGTAATTCATAAATGTTTCATAAAACAATAAGAGAGTTCTGAAGTGGTCTAATGTTCCCCCTAAAAGGGTGTGATGAGACCAACATCCCATCATGTCAAACAATTTGATATCTTAAGTGTTGTTGGGATTGAAACCCTAATTAACCCATATCGTTGGAAATTAGTTTTATACATAGTTAAGGATTTGGTAGTCTTTGAGAGTTTCTATGAGAGATTAAAATGGTGAAGATGATGTGAATGATTTTATAGACATCGAAACCCCACAATATGGCCATCAGAAAAATCTACCCATCACCATTTTTCTCACAAAATAAAAATGGCGACCCTTACGTGAATCTCTCGAATAAAAAAATTGATTAGTTTACCATGCATTGGTAAATTTTATTTTACATATCCTATGAATCAAAAATGGTGCACCTAACATGAATCGATCAAATGAAAAAAATGATCTGATGATCCAATGTAGCCGGGTGATCTCCTGAAATAAGTCCATTCTCATTGTGGGAAGTCCAAACTAGATGAATGGCCAGATCTAGTTTATGAAATGGAATTTTCATACCCATGAATATCTAATTTAGAACATATCATGAAAATAAATATGCATTTATTGGTGACATTGTTACTTGTTTTCCTTATGACTGTAGATACTGATCTCACAAAAAACACCTTTACCTGAGATCATGTCTTTATCTGGTGATCATTATGGAATATCATCTATGGCTATAACCCCTATAGGATGAATAATGATCTCACCCACTTGAAACATTTAGGGATGGGTGGAGAATTTATAGTTTTTATAATACCAATAATATAAAACAATCCTTAACATTGAGGCTATATGCAATGGTCTCCAAATAATGAAACTAAAAAGTACACATCGTCTAAAGAAAGATGCAGTAATGCTCATGGTGCTCATTTCCATTGCTAACCAGTATAGAATCGTGTACCTACAGTGACACAATCACTACCATTAGTATCTATTAGAGGTTGATAAAGGATTCAAATATGGCTCCCTTATGGTTTAGGATCCATCAAGGTGGGATCTAAACATTTACTACCACTAACACCATCTAACCGGTACCCCTTAGTCAGATGTCAAGGGTAACACCTGACACACTACCACCTCTTCCTCCCATGAAAGGTAAATAAGGAAGACACACAATGAATGAAAAATATGTGTATAAATAAGAGTGTGCTCATATCTATTCTTTAGCTGATGAACCTTGCTATCATTTTTCAATGGTTTCCAGCGAGCATGTTCATATCTTATCTCACTCATAGAAAGTATCTTTAAATATTCATACGGTAGGAATCAGGAAGGTTCCTATACCTTCCCCATGCATAAATCCATTGGTTTATTCCTTTGGAACAAGGATGATATAATTTGGTTCTTATACCCACATTAATCGTAGATATCTACCAGTATATAATAGAGATAGAAAATATATAGTCTTACATTCATATTCCCAATTTTCTAAAATGATCTTAAATTCTATCCATAGTTGATGACCTCTGCCAATATATTCCATAAATGGTATAGATATAGGGATAGGTGAATAATTCCATCTATATAGAAAAGGTAGTAAAACACTCTGATCAATATAAACAAGTTTCTAGTTCAGAGAAAGAGTACATTCTTGCTCCCATCTAGGAGGATTATCAGCATATTCCGTTGAATGATGAGGCACCAGAACTAGATCATATTCCTATTCCAATAGGGTCTCACCAACTGAGAGAAGCACAAGCCTCATGAAATGCTCATATTACTATTGAAAAGAACTGGGGACATACTCAAAAGACTTAAGATCGAGATCATATCCCATTTTGATCGGGGCTCACCAAGTGTGAGTGGAACATGCCTTGGGATCGGCTCATATCCCTATAAAAAAGTCATGTGTCTTATATAAAAGGCTTAAGATCAGGCTCATACCCTTACTCTGATCAGGGATCACTAAGTGAGAGTGGAACATGCCATGGTACATGCTCATATTTTGATCAAAAAAGAATGTAGAAATACCCCAGAGACTCCTGATTAGGCTTATATTCTTATTATGCTTGAGGATCACCAAGTGAGAGTATAACATTCCTTGGGACATGATTATATTCACGTTAGTAAAGAAACATGGAATATTCCAGTAGCTCGCAAAATCTAGGATCATATCAAAACTTACATCAATGAACAATATAACCAACATCCTTGTGAGGCTACAAAAGGGAAGGATCATATCACTTCCCCCATTCATGAGGTCTATCAGTGTATTTTGGGAGGGAATGCATATTTTAGTCACTATCAAATACCTACTTCAACAAGGGATGACTAGAATATTCTATTGACCACCCATAGGTATTCTCATATTCCTTCCAGTAATAATAAATCTCATTGGAATATACAAAAATAATCTCACCAATCATATCATATTCCCACAAAACCATATTTTTATCAATATATTCCAAAAACAATGATACAGAAGGGTTATATCCTTAAAAAACTCCAAAATACAGGTTTCCATATTCCGAACACAATGCAGAATGAGGCTTATATCCCAAAAATTCTCAATTTAAGTGTCCTTGAGGTTATTAGAGACACATTCCCAACACCCCAGGATCCTTCGTCTCTTAGAAAGAAGTAGATGGTTATCGTTACCATGATAGTACTCCCTATGGTAGTTTAGATATGGATTATAGGGACTCTACTTGAAACATAAGTTGTGTTCATCCTCCCCATGTTGATATCTCCCACGAACATGAAAATTGAAACCATTCCCAGACAAATTCATATAGAGAGGTTCTAAAAACTAAAACACCTTCATATAGAGAGGTGCTTGAAACAAAAAGTTCATCCATATATATTTTCCCATCAAATTGTAGTTATCCTTCACCCCACCTAGAAGATCACCCCATGATAAAACTCTATTGTCTGAATTGATGGAGGCATACAAGTCAGATAAAGAGGAATAGATCATTGACATATGAAGAGAGTTAGCAGGAAACAACATCGCCATCATTTTTTGGCCGATTTCCACTTATCTCTATGAGGTCCTAGAGAATCCATAGCTGGATTTCAAGCCTTACCTATGCCAAAATATGTGGGAAATTCATCAATGATTGAATACTAGACACATCCCTTATCCAATGTATTTGGTTAATCTTTTAACCATCAAGATAATCTAGTTTCAACTAGATCTAGATGTTATCTCCGTGAACAAGCTCCCAAATCAGGATAAACATAGTGAAAATCTACAACACACTTACTTCCATTGCTTTAGAACTCATCCAAGATTTCTTTCTGAAGCCTCACTATATATCTTTATTAAAGTATTATGAATGAATATAGAATTTCAATTTAATACATACATGGATTAAAAGAAATAACCATAGACAATTTATTATACTATCATATTCCCTAATGAAATCATGGTACCAGGTAACTGATGAACTAGTTGGTCACTATTACGAAATTCCACTGCAGTAACAATGTCAAGACATCACGAATAGAGGGAGATGGTTTTCAAAAAATGATTTAACTGGGACCCCTAATGCAATGGGAACAAATTTCGGAAATGAAAACAATGATATGGTCAATCGAGAAACATCTAGTGAATAATGACTCCAATAATGGGTTGTTGTTTCACCCATGAAATGCAAGATCATAGCTACTTCTAATCAAGCAGATAACATTAGTAGCTTCCACAATGTCTATCCTAGAGTGAACCCAGCCCATTAGGATGGGGGAATATATTCAAATTCTTCCACCCCTTAGATCATCGACCCCTGAAAATGATATAATAAATATCATTATTAGTTTCAAACTAACCCAATCCCACTAGGATGGGGTAATTTAGATATCAATCATCATCACCAGGTTCATCACCCCTTGAGAGGATCATCGAAAAATCAAATGACATTCCAGGATAACTCATGACTGCTAGGATGGGGGAATTTATATCTCAATACCCATCCCAAGAGTAATTAAATTCTCAATTGAAATCATTGAATTCTCTAGAAAAGGATCATAAAATGATAATGTCGGCCCCATACAATCACTATCCCACAAGGATGGGGGAACTTTTTTCAACATCATAACTATGAAGGGGGTCCATCTTCTTTAGGTTGGGAGGTAAATATCAATGGTCTTCATCCCATTTATTCCTCTTATCGTAAGAAATATGTATACTACTCAGGGTCGATTTGTCTATCATGACCAGAAACTCCTTAGAAGTTAGTACTCAAAGGATGATATTGGAGGAATATATTGTGAATGAAATGACACCCCAGAGGGGTTGTAAGCTAAAAATACCCATCATGGACAATAGTATTAAAAATGGCCCTCATGAATGTAGTGCATAATCATTCTATTTTTTGAGAGTAATGGGATAATTACCATTTCCCAATATACCCATGTGAATGTAATCACCATCAACACATCAGATAATATGGATCAAGATTTAAATGAAAATGGATGTAATAAAAAAATACCTCATTTAGATGTTGATCTGGATTCACCAACCGGGGCTTCACGTACATAAAACCATAGAAGAATCCAAAAACTTGAACCGACACCTATTGAGTTACCACACCTAGGGAAGAACACTGTTAAGGATAAAGTGAATGAAGTGGTCCTATCCCACTTGTCATCCAGAATAGATGATATTCCATCCATGATGGAATAGTTATCCCATTATTAGGAAGATATGAAAAATAATAGACAAGTCAATGAGGAGATACTCAGGGGAAAATAACCAGTGAATATTATCTTCATCCTGAGATGAATATTCCACCACCCATATATCCAAAAAGGGATGATCCGCCTGGAAGAGTGGAATATGAGCATTATACTGACTCTAGATCTAGGTATCCAATCTATATAAATGAGAGAGCCAAATAAGATCATGAATTACCTCAATTGTGGCAATAACCTCTCCCTCTCCAGGGTGATCATTCAATATTAGAATGGATAGAGAATCATCATGATCTGAAAATGAGTCCACCTAGTAATGACTCGCTCAATCCCTATCAATGGGAAGTACCCCGAACATCAATTTATCTGGAATTTCTCCATATCTAAAAATTGGAATCCATGGAAGGGTGACACACACATGTACAACCTATGAAATATCCATATCATAAATGGGTGGAAGTAATTTTTTGCCACCAAATTTTGGAAATCCTACCTTATCCACCATTGATGGTGTAGGGGACCTAGAGAAACGTCTCACACACTCCATGCCTCAATTTTGTCGAATGATAGTCCCTAGAGATCAATTGTAGGTAATCAAGTTGAGGTTTTTTTTCCATTCATTGATAGGGAAAACCTTTTTTGTTATAATATCCTTCTAGATATTTTATATATAGTTTGAGATGATATTCATCATTAATTCCTTTACCATTTCGGTGCCATGCTAAAGAAAATTATAATTGTAGACCTAATGAACTGTGACCAATGTGAAAATGATAGGGTGTATGATTTCATTGCAAAATTGAAAGGATGAATCTGTTAACTCATTATTCCTCTATCAAATGAGAAATTGTTAAAAAAATATGCTAAAAATATTCTGGATGATCCAAAAACACCCCTTTTATCAATGAATTGTCTATTTGGCTTCTGTGTGTATGTGGAAATGACAAAACATTTAGAAGATTCCATTGAGTGGACCCAAGTTAAGATTCTACTAATTCACTCAATGTAAGGGAAAATGATCGGTAAGGAATATACTGTCTATGTTACCCCTAAAATAGTAACATATCATATTAAAGATCCTATATAGGACTTTAACCTCCCAAAACCTCATGTCGAGTGGTAGAAGCTGCAAAATAACCATTTAGAAGAGGAAAAAAATCAGTTTAGCGCATCCCAGGGTTTAGGGAACATATAAATAAAGAAAACTGATTCTATAATTATATGTTCCATGTATATTTCATTTTAGATATGAAAAATGTCCTACTCAAGTTGATGTAGGCTAGAAATCCTAACAAGTTCAACCTCACTAGTCTCAAAAACTAATGTCACTTTCATATTAGGTTGTGTCATACCATCCAAGATAGATTCATCTTCAAAGAAGTCCTCCAATGCATGGTTGATTCTAGGGAAGTGATATTGTAAAATTCCATGGAATAGGTGACATGTTACATTATTTCCTAGTTAATAGAAGATGGTGATTGGAATTTGTTTGGCTAATTGTATGAAGAATTTTGAAAACTGGATGGTTTGAAAGATGGTTGAATGAAATCATTCCAACTTAAGAGAACAGAATCACAACGACATAATGATCTTGTCACCTATGTAGGTCATATCAAACTTTCCTCATAGAGGTTGTTGTTTCCACTAGATGAAGGTCAAAAAAGAAGAGGAAGAGTCTTATTCAACTCCAATGTAAGCTCCGACTCTTACACAATTCCTTCTTGTGACATCTGAAGCATGGGCACCATCCCACCAAATAGAACACCCATTGGATGAAGATTTCATGTTTGGATAATTCAATGTAATAAACTTGTTATACCACTTCTTTGATGATGAATATGACTCCAATTATGAGTTCCCAATACATGAACAAGGAACACGAGGCATCATAAATATGAATTTAGGATATAAGGGACAATGCAGGTGTGGTTGGACAGAATACATTGGTTACACCCCCACAGAGGATATTTATTAAGCCAAGAACCAAGGGAAATTAGCCTAGTGAGCATAAAAGAAACAAAGATGTTCCTCAGTTCCCTCTGATTGTTTCTCTTACCCGGTCATCATACATGAAGGTCTAGCGAGAATTTGACTACCTGATCTGGCAAGACAATTGGAAGGCCGACGTGATCAACACCACTAGTAGAAGATAATTATTCAACCATTTCCCATACACAAGGACCATGTGCCTCAAATTCCACATCACCTAAGCCACATAATAATTTTAAATTCCACCTTGGGAAGTGTCGAACTCTATAAAAAAGTATGACACTCTGAAATAGTTGAATATTTTCCCTACCATTCCCTCAATATGAGATGTGATCCATATTCAAAATAACTCAGGGAAGAACTCATCAAATCCCTATAAATTCCATATGAGTGGGAGATAAAAGTTAGTTTAGAAAAGGTTTATCGAGTGAATTTCATGCCATTAAAATTCCTTGAGTCTATATCAATTATAGAGAGTGATTAGGAAGGGGAAATATACGAACACATCAGAACCCTATATGATTCAGGAAGACTATATAATGTTGACATCTAATGGGACCTAATTGAAAATTGTTTCAGGATCAACCTCATGAAGATCATGACCATTATTAATATTTTGTAGAGTGGATGAGACTTATCTCCAAGAAATATTATCATTAAAGGGCATGATAAGAGTGAGAAAAGACCTATTAGGAAGCTCAAGGAACAATTTAGGGATCTCACATCTAATGATGAGTTTAGGATTATCCAAAAAGACATTGTATACAATTTCATGCTTCTAATACCTTGGATTAACATACATGTGGATGTTCCTTAAATATTCTATTAGTGATTGAAGTACCCCATTGATGGAAAGGTTTGTATACTACATGTAGATATTTCCCCTTTTGAGTATTCTGAAGAAACATATGTTGAGGTTGGTTTCTGTAGAAGGGAAGGAAAACAACCATGGGTGGATAACAATATATAGGTTATAGACACCAATAGATTGTGTATCGCCCTTTTGAATCCATTTAGTATAATTGATAGTGATTATTTTCTACCCATAAATATGATTGTGGAAATAGACTTAATCCCAGACATCTAGGCTCCTTCTTTCCTTAGAGACAAAATTAAAAAAATATCTAGATTCTATTTCTAATGACTCTAGTAAATGTGGTTAACAATGTATATACCATGGCCTCTTACACATCGAAATTTTCATAGATTCTATCCTATTTTGTACCACACATGAAAATTTCTCTATGTAATAAATGGTGGAAGGAGAAGAGGAGGAACTTATGAACTCCCCTCCTTCCATTAAGGAAGGAATCCTCACCACCATTGATGACACCCTGAAGAAAGATATGGGACCAAAATAAGACCTTTGTCCTACATTGATATGTGTCTCTATTCCCATTGAAGAGAAAGATATTTGCATAACATATATCAATATGTGTTTTCTTAGAATTATAAAAAAACACCGTACTAAATCCAGATATGGCTACACACCATCTCATCTTACCCGATGACCATTGAGGTTTCAAGCATGCTTCTAAGAGGATATTCAACTCCCATGCTAGGAATGTAGATACAAAAGTAGAAAAATTGATCAAATACAATTTCTTCTAGGTAGTGTAATAACCATTATATCATTCCAACATCATCTCATTCATGAAAAAGAATGTTAATTTTGGGGTCCACATTGATTTTCGATTCCTTAATCAACACATTCGAAGGATGATTTCATATTTTCTATCATAGAAATTTTGATCGATTAAAATACTAGCTTCTAGGACATTTCATTCATGGATGGGTACCTAGGGTACAATCAGAAAAAGATGGCCCTTATAGATGAGGAAGACACTTCCTTCAGAGATCCTTAAGGGAAATTTTTCTATTAGGTCATTCAATTTTTTTTTAAATAATGATATAGAAACATTTCAATGTGCCATGAATCATACATTTTAATCCTTTTAGGATGAATAAAAGAATTCTATTTCTATGATCTGGAGGTAAAATAATGATATTAGCGAGATCACATCTTGAATAATTAAACAATATACAACATGTTGCGATAGAAAAATATAATGATGAATCCAATGGAATAAACATTTGGGGAAATGTATAGGAAATTACATGGATTTTTGGAATGAAACTTGGGCATCAAGGTTGACCCAGAAAAGACTAGAGAAATCCTAGTAATATCACACACTCAGAACCCAAAATAACTAAGGTGGATCAAAGGGATCCTCACATAGATTAGATATTTCATAGAAAACCTAGCCAGAAAATTTTTCCCATCCACCAAGATAATGAAGAAGCGAGTAACATACAAATAGGATGAGGATTCCCAAGAATCTATTGAGAGTATCATGTCATACATGCTTCACCCACTAGTCTTGATACTATGTGTGGAAGGAAACACAATCATCTTATATGCATCCACCATGGACCAGAAATTTAACACTCTTTTTATAGATAAAATTGTTGTAGGAAATGATAAATATCTCTACTTTCTCATAAGAATGATTATAGGTTTCAAGATCAGTATTTTTATGTTGAGAATAACCAACTCATGCTCATATTTTTAGTGAAAAATAAGAGGAATTAATTGCAACCCCAAAAGTACATTTTTTTCTCTTATTGGCCCTCCCAAGTATATCCTTGGACACCCTGTATTGAATTTCTATTTAAACTAATGGAAATTAATTTTTAAATAGTATTAAATTAATTTCTTTTCAAATAACTCAGTGAAAGGGAAGGCACTGAATGATTTCCTCATGGAACTTACCTCTACAAAAAGTACACCATTGGACCCTGAATATCTAGATGAGGAGGTTTTCTAGTCCCATGAAACTCCTAGGATATGTGATTTGAATTTAAATGGTTCCTACTGAAACCCTATGGGAAATAGACTAGAAAATCTAAAACTCATTCTGGTTGTCCAAGGGAATGTATTTTTTTCATCGGACAAATAAATTTCTCACTGAACTTTATCACGATTCAAATGGCTTTCTGAATGGTGATGTCGAATACTGAACCATCATCAATTTCTTAGAACTATCCATATAGCTAAGAATATAATACATAGACATCAAAGGGGATTCATAATGAGTGATAATGTAGACCAATAGAGAGTATTCCATTTAAAAATAAGTATCTACCTCTTTCATTGGATATGTTAGAGGTATGATGGAAGAATTCCATTTTGAACCCATATTACATCATGTCCCTCAATCAAAAAATTTTCACATTAATTCACTAGATAACACATCAAAAATTTTGACAAACCCTGATTAGGATGAGGTAATCATACACATCATGAACCAATGTATTTTCTCATTAATCGTCATCTACAACATGGAGGAAATAAATTAGATCAATACTACCTTAGAGTATGATGAACTGGTATCCACCCTCTAATAGATGGATCCCATAATTGATTATTTCCAACAAGGTATCCACCTAACATATCAATCTATATGGAATCAAATTCAATGACAAGTAGCAAACATTAGACTTCATGATGGTTCAATGAGAAAAAATCCCTATATAAATAAGGCCTTTATGGAATCATCCATAGAACAACAAAAGATGATATTTCTACCATCATGGATAGAGTCCATGAAAACACTTGAAGTGATCATCATTCTAGGACCAAAATCTCACATAAAATTAGTAGGATAGATTATAACTAGAAAAATATGATAAAGGAGTATGTAGAATTCACCATGAAATGTGATGCATTTTAGATTAATGAAAGCATCATCCATCTTCTCCCAAAATTTCTTTGTATAACTAAATATTACAGGCCATTTGATCTCAGTGGAATTTATTCTATAGAGAGATATCCCCTAGAAAACATTAATCAGTTTAAGTACATCGTTATTGATACAATCGTCGTTTCCAAATGGGATGAGAAAATACCCATCAAGGATGTTCGAAAGAAGAATATCATCAACATCATGAAGTCCAATATCATCCCCAAATTTAGAGTCCCTCAAATGATATTAATGGATCATGGAATCAATTTATGTGCTACTGAATTGAATACATTTTACCAAGATTACAACATTGATTCCAACCATTCATCCTTCTATCATTCAGCTTCAAATGGACAAGTATAAGTTTTCAATAAGACTCAATAAAATATATTATAAAATATTGTGAATAAGGATAATAAGTACTCATCTGACAAGATCCTCTATGCTTTACGGGAATACCATACCACCATGTGTACTAATACTTAATAAACTCCATATTCATATGTGTACGAATCCATGGTAGTGTTTATCGTAGATTTCTAGTTTCCCTTACTTTGAATTCAAATTTGCAGAAACATCTCAGATGACGTGAAATCAAAAAAGTGGTTTGAGGTACTGGAATGACTAGATAGCATAAAATTTTGTACACTACATAGCCTTAATGTCCATCTGAATCAGATTACATGGTACTTACAAAATAAAAAGGCCCTCTTCTATTCATTCCTTCACGGAGAACCGGTTTTGGATCTTAGAACCCTAATGATTCCAGAAAAGAAAACACCAATGATGGAACTCAAATGGGAATAACCTTATATCATACAAAAGTTCTATCATAATGAAGCTTAAATTTTGGACACAATGGAAGACGAATACATTATGTCCCCAAAATTTTAGGTTTCTTTTGAGACAAATTTCATAACTCCCATCAATCATCATAGTCTTCCTAACCTCATGATGTTAAAATATATCAAAGTTTTCCTAACCACATGATGTTAAACTATATAGAAATGGTCATGGTAGAAAGACATTAAAATTTACAGTATCTCATAACCTCACCACATTACATTAAACTAAAAGAGATATATCCTCCCTACATGACATTAATCTTCAAGAGATGAATCATCTCACCAATAATTCATCTCATAAGAGCTCGATTTTTGAATAGTATAAACTAAGTGACCCTATCCTTGTGTTTGAATGAGAACCACATGGGGAATTACTTTTCCCAGAACTAGATATGGCTTGATTCTAACAATCACGTTGTACTTATTAACACCCAAACCTCCATTCCTGGGCCATCCATAATATTTTTATTCTTCCAAATTGAGTTACCTTTTCCTTTACCATATGACATTAAATTGATGGATCGATGTCATATCGATATGACACTAAACAATGAGGTTTTCTATAACTACAAATGAATTGAGTCCCATTTCGATAAACTTTGTATGGAAAGCTAGATCCTATTTCTTGGACCATCCATAAAAAAATATAAACTTTTGATGTCATTAATGGCCTCTTTGTGGTGAAAGGATCCATTGCAATTCCATGTTTCTCACACCAAGAATAAATAATATTATCTTCATCATTTTGGTAATGGATTAAATATATATCCAAGCCATATAACATTGAGACATAGATAAAATGGTATTGTATTCAATATCAAAAAATGAAAACCATGATTCATTGTTGTGTGAAATTAAACTACATGGATAATGTCCCTTGCTTATAGAAAACTTCGTACTACCGTTGACTTTTACTAAGAGGACCATTATCTTTGGTGTTATTCTCCCACCACACCAACATTAATGAATATTTTTTGGCTTGATTCTTATTTTGATAGGATACATTGGGAAAACTAGTTTTATTGTCTTGAGACCAGTTATAATTTTCCATTTTATCAGCAGGGAACCCACATCCCAGGCTCATGAAATTAAACCTCATGGTTTCTCAATAAATATGTGTGGATTGATTCCTTTCATAACATGATTTGTAGTTATGAATGGATTTCCAATATGGGGTTCAACTTCAAAAATCAATGATAATACTTTACCCCTCTTCATCTGCATCAGAACGATATGAAGTATTTCCCGTTCTAGAACTACATGTGTCTTGATTCCTTTCATCACATTATATATGGTGAAACCTAGATCTCCAATATTAGGTCCATGTAAAAAAATAAATGGGAACAATTCCCCCATATTTATATGGGTCAAAAAAATATATAAATTGTTTCATTCATGAACTATGGGTGGCTTGATTTTTATCATCATATGATATGTAGAAAGTCTCATATCTCAAATGATGGGTCCAGCCAAAATAGAAATGGGAAAAATTCCCCCTATGTTTTTGGGTCATGCCCACATGGAATGTTACGCATTCATGAACAATGTGTGTCTTGATTCCTATCATCGTAGGATATGAAGTGACACCGTGATCTATAATCAAAGATCAAGCTATAGAAATCAATCGGAAAAATTCCACCATATGTGTATGGGTTAGACCGAAGTGGAGAGTTTCAAATTCAAGAAATACATTTGGATTGATTTTTTTCATTATAAGATAAATAGTGACACACAAATCTATAATCATTTTTCAATATGAAACATAGAAAATGATCCCCTGCCTCTGTATGGGTTAGACGTACACATGGAGCATTTCACATCCTCACCGCAAACCATTAAACTTCAAAGATAAATTATCAGTAGCATGACATTAAAACATCATGATAAATACATCCCCACTACATAGAGTTAAAATGTGAATACTATCATCCATATTCATTCCTTATAAAATGATGAAAATACCTTGTCCCCATTCAACCATAGAAATGGGTTCTCTCATTATTTTTAGCACCTCAACCAATAAATCAAACTTCATATCATGACAAACTTGGGTTGCCTCCAACATTTCATAGCCCATGAAAAATGAAACCCACCTATAAAGGACCATTTGTTTGACTATGAATGTCTTCCATTGGTTCCAACATATATGATTATGGTTGTAAAAAATATGCACCACAACATGAAAAAATGGTTTTCTGGTCTATGTGAGCCATGGAATCACTATTAAAGAGATTAATAACTCAAAGTGTTTTGGGTCATCCCATAAATCATTTTCTCATATTACTACTCACACCCTAAGTACCACGAGATATGGTTTTCAACATTTCCAGCCCCCACTCAAAAAAATGTTTTGTAAAATTGGGGACGCATTATGCGTAGTACTTTTGATTTCCATATTGTGTATACAGTTAGGTATACATGATGTATTCTTACCATTATAGTGTATATATTTCCACGACAAATTTTAAATTGTAACGTATATAGATTAATTATAATATCAAAATGTTATAAAAAATTCCTAGGATATAATTAGAACCTATAAATACTATGAAATTAATCTTAAACATTTGTTTTGTGGTCTAGATACGTAGTACTGACTAAACATAGTTGATTTCTGACTATCAGGTGCTAGTGGATCATAAACATTGATACTTATTCTCATGAAATTCACACTTGATGATCTCTAGTAGTGAGATCAAGGGGACATAGACACCAATTGGAACACTACATGTTTTAGTTTTCATTGGATATTCTTATCTATGGTCATTTGTAATGGTCTCCTAGCTTGAGATCGTTACCAATGTGTGCCATTGATCGTGTACTTTGATGCAAGGGAAAAAAATGTAGGAGACCATTACAAATGACCATAGATAAGGTCCTAGAGGGCCACATGATGGGTTACTAGATCATGATCTTCATCTGTGAATATTATTTATGAGATATATAAATACAAATATATTATATTAAACAATGAATGTTCATAGGTTGGTTTTTATTTATTTGATTATCTTTATATTCTTAGCGGCCATTATGGGTTACTAGATCATGATCTTCATCAGTGAATATTATTTAATGCTATTGAGATATGGTACTAGAGGGCCACACACACTAGCATATTCAATTTGCTTACTAATTCTTGTGAATAAGAGTTTTGGACATGGTTAGACCAACCAATGTGGTTCTGGTTTTGTTCAAGGATATACAATCACCAAAGGAATAAATAAGTTCATATTATTCACATTAAGAATAATTAGTATTCAATTTATTTATTATCAAATAAATTATTTTAATTAATATTAGTTTAAAATATTTTTGTTTCATTTAATATTTATAGTAATGATGAGTCCAGTAAATGTATCGGGTTTTATCATATAAAATATAATATCACAGGAAAGTGATAAAAATATAAATGAAATTAACAAATGAATAAAATAGTCATAATATGTCATTTAATTAGTGAGAAATAAATATTCGGGTGATGAGAGTTTATTTAAGACATTTATTGATTCACTAAAAATAGTGGAGAGGATTCTCATGTTATGGACTATTCACCACTTGATGGTGAGGGATTCTCTCTACTCTGTCTTTATCTCTTGATTCGTAGAGAGACGTTCTATGGATTCAGTAACTCGATCAAATTTATTCTTCGCATATCGATGAAACAAAGTAGTGATGATTTTCAATACATGAAACACATATTCATAACTCAACTCTAGCACTTAGATTTCGACGATCAATGTTACCACAAGCTTACAAAGCATGTGTAGATGATCTATAGGAATTGGAATTAATATTCATTGAGTAGTGATAACCAATTATTAGTAGATGTAGAGCATATATTCATGTATTAACGGGTATTTATGGTTTATTATTTTGTGCTTAGAATTCATCAAATGTGATCCTTGGGCTAATACCGAGTAGCGCTTCAACGATGACGACCTAATCAAGTCGATCGTTGGTTGAAAGATTTTAAAATCCCATTTTTTGGCCTTCTGATACACTCTTGATACCTTTGGTTAGTATAATAGGTACAAATAATGATTAGAATACATGAAATAATTAAATATTTATTAAATATAAAAGTGGGTTTTATTCCAGTCTCAATGGCGTAGACCATGAGTAAATCCGACATTAGATAACCAAGTTATGGCCATATGCATTTTTAAATAAAAAATGAAAACTCAATCAAAATGTTAATTATATATAGATATATTAAAATACTCAAGCCTAGTTGGTTTTATGATTTTTATGGTTAACCTCAACACCGGCATGAGTTCTGATAGCCAAAACAGTTCTTTCTGATACTAGTTTTTTTTAAATATAATGAAATTATTAATAAAAAAGGATAATTATTTTTATAAATGATTTAATATTTCTTGTTTAAAAATAGAAAAATGAATTTTTGTCTGGTTCAAAAAGAAAACAAATGAAAAAAATTGACTTTTTCTATCAGCTTTTCCGACAAACTAAATTTTGGTTCATACTGGGAAACCCGATAGCCCCTTCTAATCATGGAGAAGGGACCAAATCCAAGCACCTATACCCAGTCCTGGCAGCTATGATGACTGCCATCAGTCGAGCCAACTACAGTTTCAGCCACTGGTGCCTCTTCCTCTAATGGTCTAAGCTCTTCCATACAAGCCAGCTAGCCATGTTTGACAACCGCCTGCAAGCCCCATGGGAATCCTCTCCAGCAGACCTCCCACTGACCAAGCCATGGAATGATTGAACTCGAAACCCTCCCAGATGGCACCATAGGTTACTCCACCCAAAAAACATATTTGGTGGATCTATATCCCTGCCACCTCATCTCCTCCTCTATTATACTTGGAAGTCACAACTTTGGTGGGCCACTCAGTTCCTGCCGAAACAAGCCCCTCTGGCTATCGCCATTCGCCATAGTGGTTCTCCATTCTCGATCCTAGTAGTGTTACATTACCATATTCCTCCAAGTCCACCACAGTTTAGGTTTCCATCCTAATGGATGAGAGAATATCCTCCCCTTATGAGCCGTCTCAAGCACCACTAGTGACCCCTTGCGTGAGGAATACAACCCTGCCCTACTGTTTTTGGGATCAATTCTATCTAATTCAGTTTTTAGTTTATTTCAGTAGGATGGACCAGCCCCAAACAGTCATGGTCAGGTCTGAGCATCCCCTAAAAAAGATTCTTGGGGTCTATAAATCCCAGGATGGTATTATGTAGGTTCAACCCGACACACATAGGCATGCCTTGTGATTTATGTGGTCCTACTAATGATTATAATCAAAAATTAAATTATGTAAATAATTTTAATTTGGTTTAAAATTAAATCAATTAAATAATAATTTTTAGTTTCAAATTAATATGGTAGATGAAATTAATTTAATTTTAGTGTTAAATTAAATTAAATAAATAATTGAAATTATGATTTTAAAATTAAATTAATTAATCGGACTGAACGGAAAAAATATTGAATTAAAATAAGAATGAATTTTAATTAAATAAAAAATCCATTGAGTATAATTTAATTAATATTAAAATTTATTTATTTTTTTATTAAATAAATGAGTTTATTATGTATAAGGATGATAATGAGCCATAGAACAACCAATGCATATGTGGTGAATATTTTTTTAATTAATTATCACAATGGTTATTTGTAATAACTAGTTGAATAAATGGATATTTTCATGTCCAGTTATTTATTTTATATTATACTCTAAAGACCCCCTCAACTACATGTGAGTATAGTTTTATAATAACAACAATGAGATGTGAAACACATTGTGTTGAGCTATTGAGACACCCGAGACTTGAGTTTGATGCGTTAGATGGGAGATCGTTGGAATAAGAGTCGCATGTGATGTGACTCAAGGAATTACCCATTGGTTTTAGATTAATCTATTATTCCCTAAATAGATCGACCATTATTATTATCTCATGATAAAATCATATTTTTATTCGTTCAGGTTTTATTATTTTCTGAATTTTTAGTTTATGTGCAATTATATAGAATAATAAATAAGAATACACAAATAAAATGAACATGTGACGTGACAGATATTTTCAATTTCATGGAAATTTGTGAGTGATATCATGTTATACATTCTTATGAAATAAAGATTAATTTCTTTAATCAATTAAATATACTAAAATCATCAGAGAAATATTAAGACATAACCGCTTTCTATCATTTGAATTTGGACAAAACTGGGTGTTTGGGGTGCTCGGTAATCCATAGATGAGGGTGCCTCTAACTAATAGAGAGTACTTATGAGTGTGGTGGGTTGAATTAACTGAAGTGGTACTAATTATTATCTATAGCTAAAATTATATCATTTAGAGGAATTCATTGATTATATCAAGTTATGATTTTATTAGCTAGGACATTAATCAATAAATCAAGGAACTACAATTTAATGCGGTTTTCTAGTTAAACACCTATCCTGAACCCTCACATGTAGTGGAGTATCCATTTCTTATAGACTATGAGAGGTGGTTCAGGGATCCTTACCACAAGAATAATCTGGAAACAAAGTATTCTGATTCTAGCATAGTGGTTTCCTAAATTTGATAAAATAGTGGGAGACATTTAATGATTTCATTAATTAATCAAAATGTCTAAATAAGTTATAATGATAAAAAGTACCAATCTAGAAGAATTTAGTTTTGTAAAAATGGAAATTTATAATAAAATAAATACTTCAATAAATATGGGTAAAGTAATTTTCACAGTATAATGCGTTTCTTAGTGTAGTACTAGCTCTTGTAGAGAATACTACAATATGGTAAATTCAAGGTGATAGTGTCCCCAATATCAGTTATGATACCTGAAGAAGAAAGGGCATAAAAATAATTATTGGAGACTCATGTATGTATCATAGGATGGTTATGTCACAATTATATCATCAATATATGATAATAAATGTGTTTTCTACAGCATGTTTTGGGTGATATTACACGAAGTCTCATATCCGAGATGTTTTTGAGGAGAAAGTGATGAATGATCTAAATAAGGTGATTAACACACTAGATATGTGTAAAATAAAATATAGATCATGATATTTCACTGTATTCCATTCTAAAATATTTTTGACCCATTCACTTCAGTTTGGTTTAAGGTTTAAAAACAATATTTTATTGACTAAACCTTTTTATACCTTTTTATGTAATGTTATTGAAGTAAATATTAATATCAAATATAGTTTAATAGTTAGTTATTATGGTTTAAAAATTGAAAGGTAAGGAAAAAATTCAAATTGAATGTAATTCCAGAATAATATTCACATCCTCCTCCAATGAAATTAGGTTGGATATAAATTAGAGTATATTTTAATTTCATAAATGAATTAAATTATCTGGAATTTTAATCTCAATGAACTAGATTAAAGAATAAAGTTACCACTTATTTAGGAATATTCATCACATAAAATTAAGGTTTCAATATCACTTCATAGGTATTACAAACAATATTTCTTTCACATATGTGCATTGAAATATAGTAACTGTGTAATTAATATAAACATTATAGGAAGTATGGTGTCTTCTCCAAGTGTCTGGGAAAGGGTGATTACTAAGTCAGCAATGAAACACACATAACTTCTATATTTTCTGGTGAATGATTATTGTAAACCTATTACTATGTTTATCCAAAAATATTATCTCATGTGTCTTTTGGACACAACGAGGCATTATTTTAGGTTCATGAATAAATATATTTTTTGGTATTTAATACTCAATCAATATTTTAGTGATACATGAATTTTAGGTAACACCTTATGAATATAAAATGCAAAACATATATACCCAGTTGTGTAAAGATAAAAATTTTCATGTAAAATTAAAAATAGATGTGTGAGATATACCCAATATGGTTTCTATACTATCCTGAGCTAAAAATCATAGTTGTTATCGATGCATATACTATGTTTTGGACAATGTAACATTTCTAAATAAAAGTATGCCACAATTATTTTGGAATTAATTCAATAAGTGAGCGTAAACTATTCCCAGGGAAAACTAGTGTTATAAATACGTCATTAATGTCCATTAAGGGTAAATTATGGAATGAGAATTTGAAGCATGAAATATGCATGGTTTGGAGATATATGTTTCCTTTGGCTGGCATGTTGACAAATAACTTGACCATGAAATCATTGATCAATATAATGTAGTATGTAGTATTTGTTAAATGCACATTACTTTATTTGAATCAAAACATTTATTTTGATGAGGAGGACCGAAGATGAAGTCAAAAATGTTAGAATTGATCAATAATTTTTTTTGGAGAAATTAAGGAACAAAAATTTCATTTTACACATCACAATCATGATGTAAGTATAAGGAGAATCAATTTATATATATATATTTAAAAAACATCCATTATATTTCATGATGTGTTTTAAAAATAATAGTTATACCTCATAACTACATTCCAATTACAATGACTAATGGAAATCATATTGTCCATAGTATAATGAAAAAACTATTATTTGAAAATAATTTTGTATTTAGATGCAAATTTTTTCTAAGGATATAATCAAAATTGCATCAGGCTAAACATAATTTTTATCTTAGTAAATATCATAAAAAATTCTTAAGATATTACATAAATCCCTAAGATATAAGATTAGTAGTCAAGTGACAGACTACATATCTATATAAGGGTGCACATATCTATTAGTGATAGTGGGAAACATATTGACTTGGGTTTATTCAATGCCAGAGAAGAAAATTTAGTTGGCATGGGAACTAGTTCTATATGTTCACATAGAAAAAGAATATTCTAGGGGAACATACTGTGTGGGAAGGTTATAACCATATTTATGGTTTTGAATTAACCGTGGACACTGATAGATTATTTAATAAATAATATTTATTACTAAAAGTAAGTGGTATATAGAAATTACCTAATATTGAAAATATCAATTAAAATTCAATTATATATTCCATGTATCAATGTGAAATGGGGATTATTATTTATAATAATTTGGTAGGTATTCAATTTAGATAATACATGGATGGTACAATAATGATACCAATAAGGCTCCATTGGTTATACTAATTAGTTATTTGATAATACGTTAAAATTTTACTTGTTATTGATACATTCTATTATTTTTTTGAGCATTGGATTTCATGACCACCATTCATAGAAGATGTCTATATAAAACAACCATAAAGGGATGGTCATGTCATTGAATACTAATATAAGTTTCATGTTACCGAAATCCAGTTTAGGATTAACATAGGGAACAAGAGAAAAAATATTCATTTGTAATTAATGTTATCCATGTTTCTACCTGAGGTTAGTCAGAGAACCATTGTATTATATGTGAAATGTGTTTCATAGCATATGGAATAGGATATTATGAGGTATATCTTATAGTTTTATATACATAGTCTGTCATAAATATAGTGACAAGGTATTGAAAAAATACTAGTTAGAACAATTCAAGGGACAAATTTTTTCAAGTGTCACATTGCATAATCTCTCATGGGTGACACATAGTGGATATGGGAGGATATTAACATGTTTATTTGAAATATGTTCTCTTATGTGGTGCATAAATCCCATTTCTATGACATGTAAATGAATTTTTATTTATATGATATAGATTACAGTTGGTATATATCAGTTATATCAAGGATCACTGCAAGGGAAGAAGTTTGAACTATATATTTGTACTTGATAATGTATAATGGACAAGTACATAGTAAGTGGAGAATAAATGATACTAGTTTTTAGAGGAAACATAGTAGTATTATTTATATACATGTGATATAGTATCAAAGTTAGGCTAAGATAATGTGTGAGATAATATCATACAGGCTAGTAGTAGCAATACCTAAAAATACCGAGTACGTTAAATCTTCTGAGGTAGCTAAGAAGTAGTTAAATGTGAAGATTTGTTTCTGTTATTGGAATCACACCTATTAAGTTAAGTATTATCATAATGATTATATTATTACTAGACATGATTTCATGTTTTAAAAATGAAAAATGGTATATACTTAGGAATTCCATCTCTTGAAAAGTTTTACTCGATGAGTTGAGGTTTCATATAGCAGAATTGTGAAATGGTGGAAATGTGGAAGACCCAAAAACTAAAGCTGTGACTCAATAGAAAAAAGATATTAATAATGTGCTATCTAACATGTATGGTTAGTAAGTTTGATGTAGTGAAAGTGAGAATGTTGTAATACTAGTTTCCATTAACCAAACATGAAAAATAATTTTAATTACCATATCATGTATACAGTTTGATATACACGATGTATTCTTACCATTATAGTTTAGATATTTATTTGTCAACTATTTAATGTTAATGTCCATATATTAATTTTCTTATCAAAATGTTATAATAGATCCCATGCTATAATTAAATCCTTGATATACTATGACATTAATCTTCAACACAAGTCATAGGGTCTAGATACATTATAATGACTAGGTAAATTAGTTTTATGACAACTAGTTGCATACAGGATAACAATAATTGAGGCCAATTATGATTTAATTTACACTTGGTGTTCTTTATTAGTGAGATTATGATGAAATATCTACCAATAGGCATGCCATATGATTTGGGTATCATTGGATGTCACTATCCACATACATGTGTAATGGTGTCCTGACTTTAGATCATTATCAATGTGTTCCATTTGGTCACATACATTGATTTATGAAAAAATATATGATAATGAAATTGTGGTGAGGTAGCCTGTGTTGTGTGCAACATTGGTGGTATGACACTGGTTTAATTATCAATAAATAATTTTCACTTCCTAGTTAATGAATTAAAATATCCCTGGTCTGCTTAATTAGGATGGTCGTTCCATTGTAATTCAATGGCATTGGTAGTCTATGGTAAATCCATATAGTTATATCAACAAATAAAAAATCATGAAATGGATAATAACATGGGTTAGTGTCCTTATTTATGAGATATTGAATGAAAATGAGATTATATTACACAATGAATCTTCATAGGGTTGTTTTCATTGTTATGACTATCTTTATCTTTTTAGGGGACATGATGGGTTTCTAGATCTCACTCTTGGTCTATCAATATTATTCACTATTATCTAGGTATGTTCATATAGGGTCACACACAATTGAATATTCGAATGTATTATTATTCTGGTGAATAGTTGTTTTGGAAATGGTGGGTCCCACCAATGGGGTCTAGGTTTTTTAAGATATAAGATCATAAAAGGTACAAATAAATTCATATTATTCAAGTTATTAATTATTATTATTGAATTTATATATAATGAAGTATATTATTTGAACAAATGTTAGTTTAAAATATTTAAGGTTAATTTAATTTTTACAAGAATGAAAAGTTGAGTTAATGGCTTTTGTTTTATCACCTAATATATTATATTACATGAAAGTGATAAAAATATGAATTATATTTATGACTCAGAAAAGTAATCATCATATTTCATTTTTTCATGACAAATATATATTTGTGTAATGGGATATCATTTCAGATATTTATTAATTCACTATAAATAGAGGAGATATCTCTCCTACCAAGTATTTTTCACTTCTCAGTGGAGAGATATTCTCTCTCCTCTCTCTCTCTCTCTTGATTCTTAGAGATAGATTCTTTGGTTCCAAGTGTTCAATCAAAGTTCTTCTTCACAGATAAAAGGAACATAGTAGTGGTGATAATTAGGATATCTAAGGTGTCATCGAAATGATAATGTAGCACCTAGATTCAGACAATCGACATTTCTATAGTCCTATGAATTTCATGTGGACAATATAGAGGAAATAGGTTTTAGATTGTTTGATCAATGACCATTCAAGTGGTGCATACACTGAAAACGACTTGGGATCTTACCATGTATTTATGGTTTACTATTTTTTTTCTTAAATTTGCTCATGCATGATCTTCATGATAATACCAGGATACGCTTCACCAATGAATTTGTAATAATGTCAATCACCAATGGAAGGCTTTTAAATTCCTTTTATGGGGCTTTTTATTTTTTCTAGGAACCATCAGGATGTTGGTGTAATCCTAACACTAGGTATCCTAATTATGTTGTTGTGCAAGATTTCTTTAATTCTAGGTCCACGTGCATCACGGCCATAAACTTATAGCACACTATTCAATATTGTGTGAACATAAAATATATCCTATGATGTTCCAAATGAAAAGACCCTAGAACGAGTGGTAAAAAATTTTGAAATTTTTTTAGGAAAGACACTCGAAAGTGGAGGCCTATGAAAAATTCTCATGTACATTCGTTCCACACTTTAAATCCATATTTTATGAAAAAATTAGAGCATAAAAAAATGAGACACAAATCTTATATGTCCCACTTTATGGTGCTAGTAAAATTATATCCATGTTCATTTGACTCCTTCTTCTAGGAAAAATTTAGAAAAATGATTTCTCACATTTATAATCTACAATAATATATTCACTATGCGGTGGAAAAGCTTTTAGGGTGTGCAAATACATAAAGAATATTATGTCTTCCACAAATCATTATTCATGATGTGAGAACCTCAAATCACTAAAACCTTCCATGGATATTAGAAAACAAAACTCATCTTTAAAGGACCCTTTTTTTAACTGTTCATGTCTTCCTCTAGCTCCTACATATGAACCAATGGTCATAAAATAAATGTGTTACAACTTAAAAAAGGGTTGTTTGATCCTTTTGGGCCTTAATAGCACTATAGTGGAACTAAACTCCCCAAAGTATTTTGGTTCACACATAACATGATTTTCCCATATCACTATTCGAGAACTAAGAACATTGGACACTGATTTAAAACACTTGTAACAAAACTATTCATGTTGGTTTAATATCCTCGATGTTACATCACCATTTTTTGTACCCATTTTCAGAGAAGGAATGTGACACTCTATTCCTAAACCTTTTGATTTCCTACACCACATGACTCAAAACCACATTCTATATGACCTGAACTTCCCAAATAAGAGATAATATACCATTAGATTCCATAACCCTTCTTGGATATCCCTTTTCATCATTCCCCACTTCATCGTAAAGGTATTTAAGACATCAAAAATCTTCCATGGTCCCAAGAAAAGTGCAGGGATAATCTTTACATTTCCATTCTATTGAAGCATAAGTGATATGTCCCACCAACTAATGTCATATCCAACATAAAAGAAAAGAAATCCAATCCTTGGGTGTAACGACCTGAAATTTTGAATAAATCTTGTTTCCTAATATTATGTGTTATTTTATTTTAATTTTATACTCAACAAAAATGTTTCATTTGATAACATAAGTATAATTAAAATGAGATCATTGGGTTTTGACTGGTATATGACCATTGGTCAATATGACAGCTAGAAACTAAACGTTTTGATGATTTCCTCTAAATACAAGTAATCTTGATTAATTATTATAGAACGAAGATTCGATGGTCTCACCCAGTAGTCTTGGACCGATCGAAGCGCATCTAACAGAACTTGGGAAGGAGGTAGCACCACTGGGCTTTGCTCTGGACCAAACCCAAGCTGAACTTTATCGTGTGAAGCTAGAACGGAATCGCCTTCGCGAGAAGTTCAAACTGATATAAATTACTACTCGTGCGATGTTGGCTGAGCCTCCCTCGGATTCTCTCACCTTAGAACACCTTACACTTAGGTCCTATGCTGGTGTGATAAGGGGATCTGTAAGGAGACCGTAACTGCCTTCTATAACTCTTTGTTTTAAATAAAAATTTTCATTTCTTTTTATGATGATGTTTATGAATTTCCAAATGTCCGGATAAATATAGTATGCATATTTTTTTATGAATTTTAGAAAAATGATATTTTAAAAATGTTTATGTAAACCTTAAATAATTAAAAATGTGTAATGATTTTAGAAAAATGGTCTTCTACAATTATGTTCAGTACAAAATTTAGAGTCTAATAAGATCAACATGATTTTTGATGAATAGTAAATTATGAATAGTGATTTTATGCTTAGGATTAGTAATGTGAACAAATGGATTAGTAATATCACTTAATGAAAGTATTAATATAATCTAGGCACCTTGATTAAGTAACGTGATTCAATAAAATGGAAAAATAACGGTTTCATAAATTATTATCCAAGTATTAGTTCTTTCGGGTGACTAGTTTTTTTTAATTAAAAATAAAATTAAAAATATTTAGAAAATTGTTTTTATAAAATGGATTTCATTTTTGAACTCAGAGCATCGATATTATGTAAAGGTAATTTTTGGGGCTTTTTCTGAAAAAAATGAATTTTCAGTGAATAGTGTTTTTATTTAAAAATTAAATTAAAAATATTTAGAAAATTATTTTTATAAAATGGAGTTCATATTTGTAATCAGAGCATCGATATTCGGTTAAGGTGAATTTTTGGGATTTTTTTGAGAAAGATGAATGTTCAGTGAATAGTAAAAAAAGCAGTTTTAGGGTTTCAGTATGTTTAATGACATCATAACTGTGTCATGGTGATGTCATGAGATATTCTATGGGTTGGCCGACCAAAGGTGATGAATTATTGTATGGGGTCCCCCATGTGTCCTAACTCCATGGGAAATACCATGGGAGAGCACATGGTTTTGAGAAAGCCACTTTTGAGGTGTCCCTTGGCCATTAATGCCTTGTCCCCTCACTTTCCCTATAAATACCAAGCCATCCTCTCATCCATTTCGGCTCCCCACTCTCCCCCAACGAATTTCGGGTCTCATTACCTCCCAAGGAGTCCTCCCAAGGTGCCCCCAAGCCCTCAAGGCCCCAACCTTTGAGTTTTAAGAGTTACGTTTTAAGGTAAGGGATCCGACCTCTCTCTTTCTTTTCAAGAAATCTCTTTTATGTAATTTCTTTTATGCTCCATGTTCTTATGATAAAGGATGTTCTTTTATACTCCTCTTACTTCCCTTTTCATGTTCATATAATGAGATATACCCTCTTACTCTCATTATTTCGTTTTATGAAGTTTTAAGTGGCGCCGTTCGGCTACCGAAATTTTTGTAACAGATTCTTTCCCCCTCTCATTTTTCAAGATCTATTTTCATTTAAAGTATTTAACATTCCTTTATATTATGTTGTGGTATGATCTCTAAATTTATCATACTGATTTTTAATGATCATATGATGAGAGACCCCATTTGATCTCTTCAATTCAGTATTTTAATGTTTTAAGTGCCGCTGTTAGGCTGCTGAATTTTAAGTGGTTCTTTCACCTTTCTCCTTTTTCAAAGTTCTAATTCCATGTCAAGTCTTGAAAGTTACTTTTTATTATGTTGGGGTATGATCTCTAAATAAATCCTACTGATCTTTTATGTTCATATGATGAGAGACCCTATTTGATCTCATCAATTCATTTTTGTTGAAGTTTAAGTGGCGTCGTTAGGCTGCCGAATTTCTAAGCGGTTCTTTCACCCTTCTCGTTTTCAAGATATACTTTCATGTCAAGTATTTCAAGTTCCTTTTTATTATGTCGGGGTATGATCTATAAATCTATCATACTGATCTTTTATTTTTCATATGATGAGAGACCCTATTTTATCTCATCAATTCATTTCTTTTGATGTTTAAGTGGCGCCGTTAGGCTGCCGAATTTCTAAGGGGTTCTTTCACCCTTCTCGTTTTCAAGATCGACTTTCATGTCAAGTCTTTCAAGTTAATTTTTATTATGTTGTGGTATGATCTCTATATCTATCATACTGATCATTTATGTTCATATGATGAGAGACCCTATTTTATCTTGTTAATCCATTTTTGGATGTTTTAAGTGACGCCGTTAGGCTGCCGAATTCTCATAAGAGAATTCTTATTTTTGTCTTCCTTTCAAGTTATTCGTTTCATATGGTATATCATTAAGATTTCATTACCATGTTATTAAATACAATATATTATGTTCCCCTACTGTTTTATGTATCATTTTTGAGTGGGTGACCCATGTCCCCTCTCTTTTCAATGTTTTCCAAAACCATGTATCGTAGACGTTATGCTGCATAGTATTCGTCTCAAAATGCCTCCCTATTTATCTCAAAATTATTTTATATTAATAATTGAATACTAAAAGATCTTATTTATATAGGGGTATTCACGTATATATCAAAATGTTCTATTTTAAATTCTGGGATTTACATACATGAAACCCACTTTCCTTTTTCCATGGGTTTAAAGTGACATAAAGATCATGTCTTTAAAGCAGTTTTTAAAACGTTATGATTATAAAATGAAACCCATTTATTTTATGCTATATGTGTTGTTTATGAAATGATTGATGATGATATATGTGGATCACATGATAATAAAGACATGTCAAGGGTGCGCCCATATAGCGCTCCAATGAATTGGGTACAGAGTTAATCTCTAGAGATGAGTTTTTAGCCTGATACCTTGGTGAATAACCTTGGTAATTTTTAATGACACCTTGGGGATGGACCTTGGTGAAGCGAAATGATTGTCAATATTAAATGTTGTAGCCACATCTTCAAGTTTTGAAAAATGTTATTTTTATTATGATATATCTCATGATTTCTTTCTCATGCCTTAAAGTTCTTTTCATGACCTTATTGAAGTATCTCAAGGTCACATATAAAATGTTTCTCTTGTTTCCCTTACTGGGCCTTCTGCTCACCCTTTCTTTTGATGTCTGTCCCCAGGTTATTAGATGCAGTAATGGACCTAAGATGAACATGAGGAGAAGCTTTTAAAGTGTTTAAGACGAATTTTTTATGTTTTCATTTTTTAAGTTCCCGGTTTCCAAGACACTAAACCTTAAAGATCCTCAGTTTTGTAAAATGTAATGAAAGTTTATGTTATAAAAAGACGGGATACTATAGTTGGTATCAAATGATGGTTTAGTTATTTGTGGAAATTAGGATATGAAAACGTTAGGAAGAAACCTATAGAAAAGTTTAAATATAGGAAATCTTCCTGGTATTTTGGTGAGTATTGAGTAAGGGGTTTCCCAGAAAATACATCCCTGTCTGGATACGAGTAGGTAGAGGTGGCTCTGGCACAGATGTACATAGGGGTAAAACCCAAAAACATCGCTTTGAGCTAGACTCGAACGGGAACTGGTACACGACAATGGGCCTTGCTGCACTCTTGGTTACGACACTCCCGGGGGATATGCTTTGGTAAATTCATAAGCTTAGTATGAACCATTATTAAAGGAACAAAGATAAAATGAAATAAAGATTCACATAAGAATATGTGATCATGGATAACCTAGTTTGAAACATCGGGGATCACAAGTTAGGGTATACTTTTCTTCTACAAGTTATCCTTATATGATTTAAGTTCATTTTTATGATTATTGGCTAAGTATTTAAGCCCCTAATTATACTTTCTCTTCTTAGTTAATGGTGGGAAATGGAAGAACATGTCCCAACAACTAATGTGATAGGAAATGTGATGATTTTCATATTAATATGATAGAGATGATTAGGGGATTAAAATATGATTATTATTTTGGAAGACGTTCACTATTTTGGGGACCCTATATGATCGAGGTAAATACATTACTATGGTATCTTCATTGAGAAGTAAGGTTGACTTGTATTTTGAAGAATCTATGAATTTAAAGTGGACTTATAGTAATTTAGGTTACTTATGGGAATGACTAACCTATCTTGGCTAAAATAAGTTTAGGTTAGCTAATTTTGTTATAAGATGTTAGGAGTGGTAGATGTTGTTTGGAGATGAACAATGAAGTTTATTTTGGAAGACTATGTTATCAAATCCCTCTTGTATTTGGGTTTCAATCTTAGTTTGGTTTATTTTGAGGAATTTTAAGGACTGTTATTTATGGAATGGTCTATGATGAACTTTGGGTATTACCATGGACCTTTGAAGATTTAAATGTTGTTTCCATTCCTATGGGATTCTTTCTTTTTGAAGGGTTGTTTTACCTTACCCTTTCTGTTTTTGGGATAATGTTTAATGATAGAAGAAATAGATAGTTAATCTTTTATAGATTATGTGATTCTCTAGAAGATGATTCTTGTGTTTTGATGAGACTAAGTAGTTTTTAATGATCATATTTTGGAGAAAATATTAGTTTTGGTAGAAACTTATTAAAGGATGAAACTCTACATGAAGGTAGGTATATTTTCTTATGTTTTTGTTCTATGTAGTAAATGCATTCCACAAAATTATGAAATGGAAAGTAAAACAAAAAACTTTGTTAGTTTAT
Organism: Viscum album; assembly: GCA_963277665.1. Lineage (NCBI taxonomy): Eukaryota > Viridiplantae > Streptophyta > Magnoliopsida > Santalales > Viscaceae > Viscum > Viscum album. Next base: position 2,013,400,418 of record OY728155.1, read on the forward strand.
GTTTCCTACTGGGTAATCAAAGACCGTTTACACACATCATAAGTTTGGGATTTTATTATGGTTAACTTTCTCCTAATCATGTTTTATATCACTCTCCCTCAGAACTTAACCCTTTGTTTTCTCCTCCATTTCCATGTTTTCCTACATGGAATCCTAGTGTGGGTTAACTCGGGTGACCTTTGTACTTCCCTTTCTTTCTTTTAAAGTAATAGTTTTACTAACTCCTTTTCCGATGTGGGACTTTCAATGAAATGGCAAAACCCAATTTTAAAAATTGCGAGGATGCAATTTCTTAAGGGGGGAAGATTGTAACGACCCGAAATTTTGAATAAATATTGTTTCCTAATTTTATGTGTTATTTTATTTTATTTTTATACTCAAAAAAAATGTTTCATTTGATAACATGAGTATAATTAAAATAAGACCGTTGGGTTTTGACCTGTATATTACCATTGGTCAATATGACTGCTAGAAACTATACGTTTTGATTATTGTCTCTAAATACAAGTAATCTTGATTAATTATTATAGAAAGAAGATTCGGTGGCCTCGCCCAGTAGTCTTGGACCGATCAAAGCCCATCTAACAAAACATGGGAAGGAGGTAGCACCACTGGGCTTTGCTCTGGACCAAACCCAAGCTGAACTTCATCTTGTGAAGCTAGAACGGAATCGCCTTCGCAAGAAGTTCAATCTGATAGAAATTACTACTCATGCGATGTTGGCCGAGCCTCCCTCGGATTCTCTCACCTTAGCACACCTTACACTTAGGTCCTACGCTGGTGTGATAAGGGGACATGTAAGGAGACTGTAACTGCATTCTATAACCCTTTGTTTTAAATAAAAATTTTGATTTCTTTTTATGATGAAGTTTATGAATTTTTAAATGTCTGGATAAATATAGTATGCATATTTTTGATGAATTTTAGAAAAAGGATATTTTAAAAATGTTTATGTAAACCTTCAATAATTAAAAATGTTTAATAATTTTTGACAAATGGTCTTCTACAATTATATTCAGTACAAAATTTAGCGTCTAATAAGATCGACATGATTTTTGATGAATAGTAAATTATGAATAGTGAGTTTATGCTTAGGATTAGTAATGTGACCAAATGGATTAGTAATCTCACTTAATGAAAGTATTAATATAATCTAGGAACCTTGATTAAGTAATGTGATTGAATAAAATGGTCAAATAACAGTTTCATAAATTATTATTCAAGTAATAGTTTTTTTTCCGGGGAATAGTGTTTTTTAATTAAAATTTAAATTAAAAATATTTAGAAAAATATTTTTAGAAAATGTATTTAATTTTTGAACTTAGAGGATCGATATTATGTAAAGGTATTTTTTGGGGATTTTTCTGAAAAAAATGAATTTTCGGAGAATAGTGTTTTTATTTAAAAATTAAATTAAAAATATTTAGAATTTTTTTTTTATAAAATGGTGTTCATATTTGTAATCAGAGCTTCGATATTTGGTTAAGGTGAAATTTTGGGATTTTTCTGAGAAAGATGAATTTTCAGTGAATAGTAAAAAAAAGTAGTTTTAGGGTTTCATTATGTTTAATGACATCATAACTGTGTCATGGTGATGTCATGAGATATTTTATGGGTTTCCAAACAAAGGTGATGAATTATTGTATGGGGGGCCCCATGTGTCCTAACTCAATGGGAAATACCATGGGAGAGCACATGGTTTTGAGAAAACCACTTTTGAGGTGTCCCTTGGCCAATAATGCCCTGTCCCCTCACATTCCCTATAAATACCATGCCATACTCTCATCCATTTCGACTCCCCACTCTCCCCCAACGAATTTATGGTCTCATTACCTCCCAAGGAGTCCTCCCAAGCTGCCCCAAGCCCTCAAGGTCCCAACCTTTGAGTTTTAAGAGTTACGTTTTAAGGTAAGGGATCTGACCTCTCTCTTTCTTTTCAAGAAATATCTTTTATGTAATGTATTTTATGATCCATGTAGTTATGTTAAAGGATGTTCTTTTATACTACTCTTACTACCCTTTTAATGTTCATATAATGAGACATCCCCTATTACTCTCATTATTTCGTTTTATGAAGTTTTAAGTGGTGTCGTTAGGCTGCCAACATTTTTGTAACAGATTCTTTCCCCCTTCTCATTTTTCAAGATCTATTTTCATGTAAAGTATTTCAAGTTCCTTTTTATTATGTTGGGGTATGATCTCTAAATTTATAATACTGATCTTTTATGATAATATGATGAGAGACACCATTTTATCTCTTCAATTCAGTATTTTGATGTTTTAAGTGGCGCAGTTAGGTTGCCAAATTTTAAGTGGTTCTTTCACCTTTCTCCTTTTTCAAAGTTCTAATTCCATGTAAAGTCTTGCAAGTTACTTTTTATTATGATGGGGTATGATCTATAAATCTATGATACTGATTTTTTATGTTCATATGATGAGAGAACCTATTTGATATCATCAATTCATTTTTGTTGAAGTTTATGTGGCGCCGTTACACTGCCGGATTTCTAAGGGGTTCTTTCACCCTTCTCGTTTTCAAGATCTACTTTCATGTCAAGTCTTTCAAGTTCCTTTTTATTATGTTGGGTATGATCTAAAAATATATCATACTGATATTTTATTTTCATATAATGAGAGGCCCTATTTTATCTCATCAATTCATTTTTGTTGAAGTTTATGTGGTGCCGTTAGGCTGCCGAATTTCTAAGGGGTTCTTTCACCCTTCTCATTTTCAAGATCTACTTTTATGTCAAGTCTTTAAAATTCCTTTTTATTATGTTGGGGTATGATATCTATATCTATCATAATTATCATTTATTTTCATATGATTAGGGACCATATTTGATCTCTTCAATCCATTTTTGGATGTTTTAAGTGACGCCGTTAGACTGCCAAATTCTCATAAGAGAAATCTTATTTTTGTCTTCCTTTCAAGTTCTTCGTTTCATATGGTATATCATTAAAATTTCATTACCATGTTCTTAAATACTATATATTCTGTTCCACTACTCTTTTATGTATCATTTTTGAGTGGGTGACCCATGTCCCCTCTCTTTTCAATGTTTTCTAAAACCATGTATTGTAGACGTTATGATGCATAGTTTTCGTCTCAAAATGCCTCCCTCTTTATCTCAAAATTATTTTATGTTATTAAGTGAATACTCAAAGCTATTATTTATACAGGGGTATTCACATATATATCAAAATGTTCTATTTTAAATTCTGGGATTTACATACATGAAACCCGCTTTCCCTTTTCTGTGGGTTTAAAGTGACATAAAGATCATGTCTTTAAAGCAGTTTTTAAAACGTTATGATTATGAAATGAAACCCATTTCTTTTATGATATATGGGGTTTTTATGAAATGATTGATGATGATATATTTGGATCACATGATAATAAATACATGTCAAGGGTGCGCCCAGATAGCGCTCCAATGCATTGGGTAAAGACTTAATCTCTAGAGATGACTTTTTAGACTGATACCTTGGTGAATAACCTTGGTAATTTTTAATGACACCTTGGGGATGGACCTTGGTGAAACGAAATGATAGTCAATATTAAATGTTGTATCCACATCTTTAAGTTATGGAAAATGTTATTTTTATTATGATATATCTCATGATTTCTTTCTCATGCCTTAAAGTTCTTTTCATGACCTCATTGAACTATCTCAAGTTCACATGTAAAATGTTTCTCTTGTTTCCCTTACTAGGCCTTCTGCTCACCTTTTCTTTTGATGCATGTCCCCCGGTTATGAGATATAGTAATGAACCTAGGATGAACATGAGGAGAAGCTTTTCAAGTGTTTAAGAAGAATGTTTTATGTTTTCATGTTTTAAGTTCCCGGTTTCCAAGACACTAAACCTTAAAGATCCTCGGTTTTGTAAAATGTAATGAAAGTTTATGTTATAAAAAGATGGGATGCTATATTGGGGGCCCTGCTAATACCATGGTAGAATGTAGAACCTTAGGGTGCTTTGGTTCATCCCTAGTTTTGCTTCCACATTCCTTATACATTGACTTGAACATTTGGGTTATGAATTACCAAACCCTTATTCCAAATATCCAGGTAGAAAAATCTTCACTAATATGTTACCCTCAATCGATGACACCCCATTAAACTTCCAAAACCTTTGGAATGGAGTGTGGATCCTCTTTTAGTGACCATTCTGTTGACACAAAAGGTCTTTGACCTACCAACCATAGGCATCTTCTCCTTGCAATAAATGAACTCCAATCCTCATGATCCCTAGAAATTCCACATCAAAACAGAGTACCTTATGGTTTTTGGGATATACCTTGAATTTCTTCCCTATATTACATATTCACAAGTAATTTCATTTCCAAATGACACTAAATTCCATGGGAAATTTCCTCACCACATGATGTTAAACTAAACAACAGACATTCTTACCACATGATTTTAAACTATACATAAGGTTTCATAACTACATATCATTTAAAAGAATGGATAATATTAATTCGAAAGAATTAAATTTACTATGGTAGATTATTGAGATAAAATGACCTTAAACTATATAAATATATGTTCTGATCTATTAGACTCTAAACTACACCACAAAAATGGTCGAGTTTTCAATACTTTAAAAAGACATAAAAAACATCAGGATAAAAACCCATCAAAGGGAAACCTAATAAAAATCCATGTCTGAAAACACTAATCGTTCCCAAATATGAATCTTAGGAAATAATTAAGGGATGATAAATAATGAGGTTCAAAGCTTGTGGGTCCCACTGTATTTCCTTATAAAAACTAATGTTAGGCATTCTAAGTCCAATAAATTCAGAAATTTATTGGGAACTCACAATTCAAGAAATTTATTTTACCAAAATTATCCTTTTTTGAATAAAGTAATTACAAGATAATGGGATAAGACAAACAGACAAGAAATGTCATTTTGTTGGGAATTCATGATTATTTCTTGAGAAAAATATTTTAATGGTTTAAACATTGAAATACATGAATTAAGGATTACTTGATATTATGAAAATGATGAGTATTATTGATGTTATTTACAACATGAAATCAATAAAAAATCATGAAAACTGTAAATGAAATAAATATACACAACGACTTATAGAGTTCAATATATTTGTTCATTGATTTGATGTAGAATAATAAATCTCAATATACTAATGTATAACCTTGTAATATAAAAGAAAAATCAATGTTGTGAAATTAAAAGCATGTCACAACATGCATTCAGAGTAGTCCTTGATATCTATATACTTTTTATCCAAGGTGTTAATGGATTGGAATAGTTGATAAATAGATTCATTTTCTCCCTCGTAATGTACTATAACTTCTCTTCCCTGGTAACAACATCAATCATGGCATTCTCTCCCATTTTTTAGACCCCCTTTCTCTCTAGAAAAATTATCTCTTATATTTTAAGTGAATGATAAAACTAGGATATCTATTCTTGAAGATGACTATATTAGGAATATAGGTCGTCAATTTCAATATTCATAGTGCTGACTAAATCTAGGTGAGTCGCTACGTCCATACCATGTTCATAAGCATCATTTAAATCTTAATCCCTATATTACTTTACTGAAGAGGAATCCCCATATAATAATATAACTATTTCAACGTCCCTATTTTTCTACTCTAAATAAATTACCTGCTTCACCCATGTATGATGAGTGGTCTAGTAAAAATGCTTATAACCAAGGTTGGTAAACATGAATATAAGGTGACCAAGCTATTCATTCATCCATTCCAAATGGGGATCTAAAATAAATTTCTAAAAATCCCTATATACATTACACTACATAAAATAGTAATAGGATATAGAATCCATAACATAACCCAATCCCATCCTGGAAATTGGAACATATTCTAGGACTAATTATCATTGTGAGGGAGCCATTATCATGGTCTTAGATGAAGCAGGTAGGGGTTTAGCCTATGAATTGGTTGCATTTGTTGGAGTAATTCACAAGGATGGAGGGAATAGAACCATAGATATTTGAGGAGAAGGAACTAAAAACAGAGGAATAGAGGTTTATTAGTCTGAGGGTAAAATAAATTATATCACAAGGTGACCAATATATAGGACCAATGTTAGAAACATAGCATTTTTTTTATCACTAGAAATATCTGTTTTTGCAACCACATATTTATGAGAGGAGAAAATATTATCTTGCATCAAATAAATTAATTTTACCATCAGTTCCTTCTTTGATATGGTGCCTTATTTTCCACCCTAGATGGTGTCAAGATAACGAGTCATGTTAGGTGACATGAAACAAAGTGAATCATGTGTTCGGTTTCCGAAGAAGTATTCAACTTATCTGTAACATGCCTCCATCGAATTTTACTTTGTATTAGAGTATAAACATATATTATTATCTTCCAAATCCATTTTATCTAGTGTTGGATCAAATAGAAGGACCATTGGAACATATTTAGTAGGAATCAGGCCTAACTGTGCAGGCATATCAGCCATTTCTTTATCTTGATGGGCCGGTCACAACAGTAAGGGTTCTTCTAAAGGAAATGAATGATCACCCTCATCCTCAAGGGAATATCAATTCTCCTAAAAGTGGGATCATTGGGCACATAATAATTGTAGAAAAATCTGGATGTAATATTAAAATAGTCCAAAATATGAATAGAATGCAATGTTGCACATACATGGGGATTATAGGGGAGAGGGAATTGACAATTTAGAGTGCTTACTTTTTCCATTTCATCTCCCGAGAAGGATCTCTATAAGGTATTGATGCTATGAGAGTTAATTATGTACCTCCAAAAGGTCTGTATTGTGAGGTACTCTCTCTAAGAATGAAAATATATTCTTTCATAATATCTAGTGGACCAAGGGATCCCTCATAATAAATCTGTTTATCACTGATCATATCATCTCCAACTGTCATACACTGGGGAGAATATGCAAGATATGGGAGGAGTGAAAGAAATTTTGTAGTATCATTCCATATCTATGGAAATGAAATGGTTGTAAATATAGTTGCAACAACACTATTGACCATTGAACACCACATCATGTTTAGCCTTACCACTTCCCCAACAATGTTATATCCTTGTACTACCATAAAAACCTCCATTATTCCCAAAAACCTTATTGTTTGTACCACATTTGAATATAAGTACCCAAAATTGACACATTCCAATATCACATTGTGGTCTCATAGTAAATCCCTGACCTCCATAGGTAGGTATTTGAATTTAAAGCTCAGACTGTGGTAAAGCGAGAGAAACATTTTAAAGGTAATTCTACCTAGAATAGTATGCCCTAGATCTCAACCTATGAGTTTAGTTTTCTCCAATACGTTCACTTAGGAAATGAGATAGGAAATAATAAAGATAGAATAACTTCACTCGCCAAAAACACTCTTGTTGGGACCATGTTTCTTGATGCTTCTAATGGAAACATGAGTAATGGAGAATGAATACTTCATTACAAGGTTCTTATGTGGCTATTGGTCCTCTCAAAACCAACTAATTTCCAGTTATAGGATTATCCCCAATAGTTAGTGGAAATTTTGTAACCTCATGTAACAATGTGTAGATTTTCTTGTTTGGATATGAGAGAACCCAAATATCATTATAATTCCTGGATAAACAAATCGAAGAATCGTAGGGAGGGAGGTAAAACATGGCCTGATTCTCCTTCATGGTGAAAATCATTCGAAACTAGAGATCCAATATTAGGTGATTCTAGAATTGAACCTGAATAAGTGGAAAGAATAATGAATTCACATGTTGAAACTGATGGCGAAAATTTTGAGATGCATAATATTCATATAGGAGACTCCACTGAATAAGGGATGTGAGGACAACCTCACAAAGTGAAATCAGCTAGTCTTGAGCCTCAAAAAACCCCCCCTAAAATTATCAATAATAATACCAGTGAGAACTACCATATAGGGTTTAATGGAGAAGTGTTCATAATTGATTATCAAGGACCTGACCTCCCAATCCTTTAGTGTGATGAACATCACCCCACTGATGTACTAGGAAAATGGTTTGAAATGAATACTTCTGATGTCATGGAATCTTAAGTACACATAACCTCTAAGATGAGCCCCAATCAAACCCTATAACACCTGAATGGGGACCAAGATTTTATGAGGGGATTTTCCCCAATAAATATTGTTCAAGAGGTGATACAAATTTTCAAAATAGGGATCATTTACCTGAAATACTTTCCTCCATCCATAGAGGTGCTATTAATAGATTGGAAACATAATCTTCACCATTCTATTTTTTCAAGATTAAATACCATCTTAGGTACATACTAAGGAAATCGTCTAGTTGAATATTCTAGTCAACATCAGAGTTAACCTCCCACCCATTGTTGTTAAGAATCTATTTTCCAACATTGGTCCAACAATCTCCCTATGAACTTCGGGAGTCCTTCATAGAGAAGGACATTGAATTCCTTGGTTATCTCTTATAAAGTACTCTCTTGATTATTTATCAAACCCATTTATTTAATGGGATATCTTTGAAAGGAAGCAGGTCCTTCTCATGGATCTTATCAGCAAGACTAATAGTCTATCAAGCAAGTATATCGATCCTTGCTATGTTATCCCATACACATAGTGGGGACAAATTATCAAACATCTTTCCCAATATGGGATCTCTGAAGATCAACTCAATGTACAAGACAGTAATTCTCACCTCATCGTGCATGTGATAGAATATTTTTGTTTCTGGATTATAGTGACTAAAAAATTATGACATGAAGCCTTTGTTATTGTAGGAAGTAGTTTTTAATGACCATACATCCTCATATATCCCGATTTACATAATATCCATGGAAAATTACGAAGAAGTATACTACACCCAGAAGGGCGATCACCAATCCATTATGAATCTTCCCCCGATCGATGGCCCTTATTAGGAAACCACCCAAACCTATGGCTAGTGGTAGACATCGACATTATTGAATTTTATATATGGAAATCTACGTCAGGTACAAGATCGTTCTCATCAAATTATGTTTGAATTAACTTCAGCATTTAGTTATATTTTCATTCCCCATCAACAATGAAGTTGTCCACATGAGAGATATTCTCCCAAATAGTATTATGGGATTTTTGAATCTAATAATTAGGTATGGTTGATGATTTCAGAAAAGGTATGGTAGATTCAATGGTATAATCAAATACAATGAGGGTAGGAAGTCTGAAAGTGGATATTCTTTAAGGGTCAATCTAATCACTTTCATCCTACTAATATGTGATGAATAAAGAAAACGATGAAAGATAACATCCAAACTCAGAACAATAGCATTACAATGAGCCACTGTCACTGCAGCCTCTTCCATGGAATACTTATGGGGACTATTTTAGGATCTTGAAGCCATATTCAAAATAGTAATATGTATAAATCAGAAAAGAATGAAATCCCATCAAAAGTGATGCATGATCCTGACAGTAACATGTGAATCACATGAACCATAATGGGATTCATGATCCATATATAGATAGGATGAACTACTTAAACCCTATAAAATGTTGATACTGTTTATAAAATCAAAAGACTCATGATCATGTGACCCTAATATGGTCATGAAATATCATTATATTCGAGTGATCATTCCTTTGGTCCAATGAATCATTCTAAACCTACAAGATAGTCATTCTACAAAATAATTATTCCAAATATTATTAAATTAATGACATTTGATTTGTAATTGATTTAGGAAAGTGCACATACAAAAACTATCTCACAAAATAGTTATTGGGAAGTAGTCTTGTGAAATTGGTCTCATAAACAGCCTTTGTGGAGAGGTCTTGTGAACAAGATTGTTCAATGAGGCATGGTAAAGGATTCATGTGATGAAGGAAAATAAAAAGACCTATAGGGAGTGAATTCATTAGTGAATGGTCTCCCCTAAACCCATATTTATAATAAACTCTAAGTAATACCAAGGGTCATTCGGAATCCCAAATATTTCCCAAAACACCGATTAGAAACAACTCCAAAGACACATGACGTAATTTAATTTCCTCTTAACTTAGACCTTCACCCTATGGATGTCACTCATGGGGAGGTTAATTTATTAATGCCTTCCAAATGGGGATTGGAAATACTATAAGGGAAGAAATACCTAATGTATGGGTATCAATTTATCCCAAATGTAAAGGATGAGAAGGTGTCCAAAACAGACAGATAACATAACTTTCAAAAGGACATAGGATCAAATGACCTTTGAAAGGACATGATAATTGGTAATGAATAGTGCATGACCTAATTGAGATCACATGAAGACCCTTTGAAAATACCTAGCAATTTTTAAGGTTCCTTAAATGAAATTTGTGATTGAATGATGTATTATAAGAGATATCCTCCACACCATACACCATTATAACAGACTAGCGCCTAAAACCATCCAAAACCCTCGTAAAATAATAGAAGAGAATATGTAAAAGGAAAACACATTATTCATTCATTTATATTCATGTGACATGATCATTTATTTCACAAGATACCAAATATCCTTGAAAGAATTTCTAGCTTGTTATGAAAGATCCCATTGGAATTGTCACCTTCATCAAGAAATGGGCTTTAGATATATACATTTGATTATATGCTACCCCTATGGATCCATATAAAATAAGAGGATTTGTCCATGAGAAATATTGGGCATCACTGAAAGAACCATTATTTTTCACACAATGCATCACCAAGAAGGAGAGTGATTGTCTTCTACAAAAATCACAAAACCACATGAGATATCCTATCCTTTCAGAATAAATGTAACGAACCAACTCGATTCGACTGTGAAAAAGTCAATCGGTTTTTCCCAAGGCATGGCTCGAAATTCGTTCCCGATCCTCCTAATCTAGAAATTAGTTCTAGGTAATCAATTGAGAAACAACTAGAATGATTTAAACAAATATAATGGAACTATAAAATGGAAAATAAATAGAGAATCCCAAAAATATATAAAATTTCCAAACATTCCATCATTTATAAAAAAGGTTAAAATACAACAAACAAAACAAAAAACCAAACTGAACTGGATGACTGTAATGTCTCTATGTGACCATGAGGGTCACTCTCTCATACCAAATCTATAAATCAGTTATGGTTATCGAATCCAAGGAAAAACCTACACTATAAGCTAAAATCAAGAAATAACTAAAAGGGTGAGTATTAAAACTCATTTGGTTTTCTCGAACAACCCTATTCCCATTTCACATCCTTTAAATAAAAGAGGCATCAATTTTATATTTGAAATAAATTATATAAAACATGGATTTGCTCACAAATTTCCACATTAAAACAAAACATAGTCCATTTCCATTTTCTAATTTAAATCCATATCCCTTTCCAAGAATCATACATTAACAGTTTCAAGGAGAAAAATAATTTTTGTCATTTAAAAAGGTGGAAGGGGATTGTAAAAAACATTCCACATTTTTTTCATAAACCTTTGAAAAACAAAACAATTATTTTATTGAAGAGGCTCACCATATAAGTAAGAAACGTGTATGATCACATAACAAGGGAAATAGAAATCTAAAACAATGAAGTAACTGACCAACATAGGATATCAATCATCCCCCATAGATAAATAAGTTTGAAAAGTAATTGGAGAACCTAGGAGATTATTGGAATAATATTTAAAATACTATACATCTTAACTCATCCAGAATGCATACCTCAACCAATGACATCAATTCTGTCACACATGCTCTATCACATTCTTCCTGGTCTGACCAATGGGCACTATCACATAACAAAAGAAAAACAACTCTCCTATTATGGGACAGTATCAAGAGTGAAATCCTAACTAGTGCATCAACCATTCACTGAAAATCCCTTAATTATTCTAGATTTCCAAATCATGACTAAATTGGGGGTGATCTAATGATTCGATATAATCATCCAATCACAATCACATATATCAAACATAATTAATTCACACAACAAGCCACCCCCGAGACACCCCAAGGAAAAACCTCGTTCCTTTGAACCATTTGATTATAAGGGAATGACCCAACATTTTCATCCCACACCGTTCAATATAACCAAGGTAAGAGTGTTATCCAAGTAAAGTTTTAAAGATCATCCAGTTTCATAAAAGTTATAAACGGTCTTTAAGTAATATTTTTCGTTGATCCAAATCCACCTTTCCAAAAAGGTGTAAACACTCCATTTTTCATTTCAGAATCACCTGGAAAATTCCATTTAAGCACCCACATAATTTTTTGGAACCAAAACCACTTTCATCAAAGTTAGAAATGTGAGACACACCATTATCTTTTTTCAAACCATTTTCCAAGACCCAAACATAGTAATTTCTATGTAAAAACCATATAGAAACTCATTTTATAAATTTAATCCATCATTTTAGATTCCATGAATGTGTTTAAAATGACACACCATGCTCTAAAAATCATATTTCACTTTCAAAGTCTAACCTAAAATTTATCAAACACTTAATGTGAATATCATAACAAAAACAATTAAAGATACATCAAATCAATTTTTAAACCAACTCATTTCTTATAAAACAATTATTAAAAAAATCTAAATCACTAATTAACATATAAAGGAGGTTCAAAAATAAATAATGAAATTTTTATTAAAATTAAAGGATAAGTACAAAGGGAAACCTACCTCAAATGACATGCACTTCAAAAACACCACCCCAAAACAACTCCATGAAAGTTCCAAGAGTAATGAGCAACCAAGGGGAACCTAAGAAGACAAAAAACTCTAACAGAAACCAAGGAAAACATGGAACCAAAGTCCACATGACCAAAAGAGAAGAAAAACTCGAGAGAAAATGGAAGAATGATGAAGAATAAGAGGATATGAGAAGATTACCTTGATAAATCACCCTTAAAATGAATAAAATTCCCGATACACACCATTGGGGAGGATGAGAATCTTGGATGATAAAGAAGGGTATCACTTTTGGTCACAAAAACCATAAGAGGTGAGAAATGGTTGTTTTGGGGCTAAAATCATAAGAGGGTAGATATAGAAAATCAAACTTTTAATGAGTTGCAAGTTTTTTCCCACAAGGTTTTCCAAACCATGTAGCAATTGTTCATCCCTCACTGTCGAAGTGGAATAATCCACACTTTTTTCTACAAGGTCTTCCAAACTATGAGATTATCATGCGGTATCCACTATCCAAAAATGAAATTGGACAAACAGTTTCCTCAATAAGGGAAAAATATTTCTCTCTACCATGATCCAACCATGCACCACCTTCTATCAAGCCAAGAATCCCACTTCCCACAGAAAATTCATAGGTAAAATGTAACACCCAAAAATTATAAACTATTAACATTGTATTTGATAAAGTGTATCACACACATCACTAAGTGTGTAAGGGAATATAATAAAATTATATTTTATTATATATTTACTATTTTAAATAAATTTAATCTATGATGTATCTTGTAATGTATGTGATTATGATTTAGCATACACCACACATAATAATGAGTTTCTTCAAATGTCTTGTGTCACATTCAAGTATGTGTTCTACCAAATAATGATATATTATTAACATATTATTTCATATGACCTAACCATTAAATTAGTTTTAACTGAAAGTGTTAACTAACTTATGAAAATATATCATTTACAAAAATATGAAATGAATTCATTGGTTACCAATTAAATAGAAATGAATATGAAATTTTATTTAATAGAGAGGAAAATATTATTATTTTTATACTCATAAAGTTGTTTTACCCAAATAAATTAAATTAATTACAATTAGTGAGTGATATTAGTATGATATATATATATATATATTATTTAACCAAATATTTTTTATATTCAACAAAAATATTTTATTGGATTAAGATAAAAATATATCCAATTTTATGCATAAAATACTATATTTTATTCATGAATTTTAACCACCTTTTAGTAGAGTACTGATTTGAAATAAAATATTTGGAACTTATATGGATTATATATGTCAAAAAAATATTCATAATTGATATAGAAACACAAAAATTATCTTAGGATTAATTTTTGGTATTTTTCTACAAAGTTTCATTTTTTAATGAGTAGTGAAAAATAATGAAATTTAATTCAAGATTTATTGTTCATATAATTTCATTATAAGGATAAATTATATTATAAATTAGTTATAATTATTAATTGGAACATAGATTTATTAATTAATAAAATTTAGGTCATTGGAATCAATTTCCCTTCAAAATTGGATATAAAAACATAGAAATATTTTGGACGTTTTTACATTCAAAACACACATTTTTTCTCTTTCTACAGGATTAAATTGAAATTATTTTTTTCAAAATATTTGATTGGAATTATATGAAATGGATTCAATATTTGTAATCAGAATAATTTATAATTTATAATAATTTCAACTTATTTTTGACCAAAAATATTAGTTAAACTAATTAAAATTAATTACAACGATTATGGTAAAATTATGCTTAATAAAGGAATACATATAAATCTTATGGTCCCAAATGACCTTGAAAATTATACAAGATCCATTTTATATCCAAATTTCTACCCTATACTACCTTTTATCTAATGAGGACCATTATTGGATAAAATTTCCATGTGAAAAACATTGGCTGAATTCCCATTCCCATAATTTGCAAGAGTGTCACTCGTCCTCCACTATAAAAAGGCCTCATATCCTCCGAATTATTCACACATCTCAAGACAAAGTGGAATGAAAATATCATCCAAGATAGATCCCCAAAACCCATACCCTCATCATATAAGCCTTAACATGGGAGTAAATCAATCCAAACAATCCCTTTGGTGCAAACCAAAAGGAGATAACCGAAAGGGGTAACATTTTCCCTCAAACTCTTTAACTTTACTTCAAATCTAGACTCCGTCAAATATCATAATTAAATTATTATATAAAAACATAAGTATACTAAATATACTTATATTGTTTTAATTGTAATGGTTATAACTTCAATTACTCACATGTACATATAATGTGTAATGAAAATACTATTTATGTGTATGGCGAATTATCACCTCACAAAAGAATGATTTTTTGTTCTTCATTTACCATATATCATGGTGGTAATTATGATGGAAAATATTTTTATATATGATATATATGATATTTATTTTTTCATTATTCTTATATAATTATTCTTCAACACATACTTATATACATTCCTTTTTTCTAAAAATATGATAAAATCGTTTGTGGATGTGTGGATTATCGCCTCTTCAAAGCGAGGTGATTTGTTCACTCTATACATGGATTTTGTTAAAGATCATTTTAGTAATGCTATGTAACATATATGAAATAGATATTATTTTAGAATTATAATATATATATCTATCATTTACTTTTCATTCTTTTCATACGAAAAATAAAAGAAAGTAGAGTTCATGCATATTACGACCTACCAATTCCATGAACTGTGAATTTCATTTCTTATTTGGAAACATTATAGAATATTATAAATACATATATAATGAATATATATGATAATAAATTCACTTTTTACATTATATATATTATTAAATCAGGACATAAGTAATAGGATCAAAAAATAACAAGTCACAACAAACTTGAGAAAACTAGGCAATTAACACCCAAAATAGTGAAAATAATGAAATATTGTTAACAAAATGGTAATAAGATATTATAATAATATGATATATGATATTATAAACACATAGTATGGTTCTGGTATATGTTATTAACATATTTTTATCCACTATATAGGAGGATAAATATTGAACAACAAAAGGAAGGTTATGGTAAGGGATTTCACCTCAATTTATATTCCTTTGAGAATTATTTTTTGTTATGGACCACTTCACTCTTATATGATGTATATACTACCCTTTTTCATGTTATATCATAAATCCCCTTATTATATGGATTTTATATTATTAATCTAATGTCATACATTCATGTAGATTGTGATTAAAATGTTTCAAAGTGGTATTTTATAGTTTGGAATATTTAAATATTGTTCTCCTCAAGAATGTTCTTAATGATTACTGTTAATATCTCAATTCCTTTTTTATTGTTATATTTATCATGAAACAATAAATTTATTATAATAATTTTATCATTGGAATTATTTTTAATATCCATATTTTCATACAATGGATATTATTATTTCTTAGAGCATATATAATTTTACATATGGTGTTTAATTTTACAGTTATTAGATTAATGAGGGATTTATTGATAAATCCATATCTTTTCTTAAATATGGATATTTGATAATTCATATTTTATATTGATTAAATTGATTATTCGATATGAGTAATTCTTTATACATGTAATGATGGGGGAAATTTTTTCATCATCATCACTACGAAGGGAATCCATCTTCTTTAGGTTGGGAGGTGAATATCAATGGTCCCCATCCCATATGTACCTCCTACCAGAAGAAAAATATATAATATTCAGTTTTGGTTATTATATCACGAAACAAAACTCCCTAAAAGTCACTACTCATAAGCTAAGACAGGAGGAATGTATGAGGAAGGAAATGACACCCTATAGGGGTTGTAAGCTAAAACTAACCATAATGGACAAGGGTTTTAAAAATTACCCTGATGTTGGTATTGCAGAATCATCCTATTTTTTTAGAGGAATGGGAAAAATTCCATTTCTCAATATACCTCTGTGAATGTCACCACCATCAACACAGTAGATAATGTGGATCAAGATGTAAATGAAAATAGATGTAATACAGAAAATATACCCCAATGGGTTGTTGATATAGATTCACCAATTAGGGATTCACGTACACAAATCCATAAGAGAATCGAAAAAATTAGACCATCACATATTGAGTTACCACATCATGGGAAGAAGATTACTAAGGATAAAGTGAATGAAGTGGTCCTATCCCAATCTTCAGCCAGAACAGATGACATTCCATCCATGTTAGAATAGATGTCACATTATTAGGAAGATATAAAAAATATCAGACAACTCAATGAGGAGATACTCAGGGGAAACATTAACACTAAATACCATCCTCATCCCGAGAAAAATATTACTCAACAAATATATCAAAAAAGGGTTCATTCCCCAGTAAGAGTGGAATATTAGTATCAATGTAACATTAGATCTAGGTATCCAGTCTATATAAACGAGGCAGTTGAAGAAGATTGTGAATTACCTCCATTACGACAACATCCTCTCCCTCTCCAGGGTGATCATTAATTCTTATCATGGATCAAGAATCATCATGATCCAAAAATGAGTCCACCTATTAAAGACTCACCCGATCTCTATCAATGGAAGGAATTCCAAACATCAATTTCATTTGAATTTCTCAATGCATTTGAATCCTTGGACGACCGAATAGAAGTAATGGAAGGATAATAGGCATATGTGCAGCCTACGAAATATCTGTATCCTAAATTAGTGAAAGAAATTTTCCCCAAACCAATAATGGAAATCCTTCCTTCTCCACCATTAACAATGTAGGGGACCTGGAACAATATATCAGACACTTCATGTCTCATTGCTTTCAAATGATAGTCCATAGAGATCAATAGGAGGAAATCAAGTTCAGTTGTTTTTATAAATACTTTGATAGGGAGAACCTTTGTTTACTAAAGTACCCTTCTAGAAGTTTTAGATTTATTTTTAAAAGATAGTATTCATCAATTCCTTTACCATTTTAGTGCCATGCTAAGGAAAATAAAAATTGTTGACCTAATGAACTGCAAGAAAATGATAAAATGAGAGGGTGTATGATTTAATATCCAAATTTAAAGGATTAACCCATTCAATTGGTATTCCTCTATCGAAGGAGAAATTTTTATAAATATATGATAAAAATATTTAGGATGAGCCACAAACACCCCTGTCTCAATAAAGTATCCATGTGTCTTTTGTGTGTTTGTGGAAAAGACAAAACATGTAGAAAATTCCATTCAGTAGACCCAACTTATGTTTTGACCCATTCACTCAGGTTAATGTAAAATGCTCGGTAAGGCATATACTATTACTATTACCATTAAAATAGTAAGTGTTCCTATTCAAGATCTTAGGTAGGTCTTAAAACTCCCAACACCTCCTGTTGAGTGGTAGCAACAGCAAAATCACCCTTAGGTAGATGAAAAAATAGATCAGGGACTCCTTGTATTTGGGGTACATATGAATAAATAATACACCTTTTGAAATTTTAAGGTCCATGGATATTTCCTTTTAGACATGAAAAATGACCTAATCAAACTGTTTTAGGCTTGGAAACCTAATGAGGTCAACCTCACTGGTATCCCTAACTAAATTCCCTTTCATAGTATGTTGGGTCAGACCATCCGAGATAGCTTAATATTCAAATAAGTCCTCCAATGCATTGTTGATTCTAGAAAGTTGATATTGTAAAATTACTTGGAATAGGTGACCTGTGTACTTGTTTTCTAGTTAAGCAAATATGGTGATTGGAAAAAAAGTTTTGACCATTCATGCGAAGAAGTTTGATAACTAGATGACTTGAAAGATGGTTGAATGAGATCATTCCAACTTAATAGAATAGAATCACATATCCATAATGATCCATTCACCAATGGAGGTCACATTAAACATTCCTTATAGAGGGGTTTTTTACCACCAGATGAAGGACAAGAAATAAGAAGGAGATTCACATTCAGCTCTAATGCAAGATCTGACTCTTATAGAATTCCTTCTTGAGACATCCGAAATAAGAGCACCGCCCCCACCAAATGAAACCCCATAAAATGATGATTTAATTTTTGGTTATGTCAATGTAATACATTTGTTAGACCACTTATCTGATGATGAATATGCCTCCATTTATGAGTTCCCCATACCTGAATAGGGAATAGGAGGCATCATGAATTAGAACTAAGGATAAAAGGGACAACGCGGATCTAGTCAAACACAATTCTTTGGTCACATCCCCACAGAGGATATACTTGTAGCCAATAACCAAGGTAAATCACCCTTGTTAGCATAAAAGAAACAAAAAGGTTCCTCGGTTCCCTATGGGGGTCTCCCAATCCCATTGATCTTACTTGATCATCTAGAAAGAATTTCACTACATGATCTGCTGAGACAAATAAAAGGCCTACATGAACAATTCCACTAGAAGAAGATTCTTTTAAAACCATTTCCCATTCACAAGGACCATCTTACTCAAATTACACATCACCTAAGCCATATAATAATGATAAATGCCACCTTGGGATGTTTTATCCTATAGAACCAAATTAAGACACTCTGAAATAGCTGGAAATTTTCCCTACCATTCCCACAATCTGGGATGTGATCCATGTTCAAAAGAACCCAAAGAGGAACTCCTCAAAGCCCTATAGATTCCATTGTAGCTTGATATAATAGTCATTTGAGAAAGAAATTATCGAGTTGATGTCATTCAAATAAAATTCAATCATTCCATCTAAATTATTAATCATGATTAAGAAGGGGACATATACAGAAACATCATAAACCTATATCATTTAGGAAGACTATACAATATTCACATCTAAAGGGACCTGATTGAAAATTGTTATGGTATCACATCATCATTATCCTAACCCTTAGAGAATTTTTATAGACTGAATAGGACTAATCTACCACATATATGAACATTCAAGTGTAAGATAAGAGTGAGAAAATACCTATCAGAAAGATGAAGCACAAGGCCCAGTTTAGGGATATCAAATCTAATGTTGTGTTTAGGATTATCTAAAAAGACACTACATACAATTTCATGCTTGGAAGGCCTTGGATTAACATCCATGTTGATGTTCCCTCAACATTCCATAAGTTTTTTAAATACTCCATTGATGGATAGGTCATCATAATACATGGAGATAGTTCCCCCTTTTAGTATTGTGAAGAAACATATATAGAGGTTGGTTTCTGTTGAAGGGAAGGAAAACAACCACTGGTGGATGATATTATATAGGTTTCAGTCCCCAATGGATTGTGTACCACCCCTATGAATCCCTATATTATGATCGATAGTGATTATTTTCAACCCATAAATATGATTGAGGAAATATACTTAGTCCTAGACATCTAATCTCCTTCAGTCCCTAAGGACAAAATTATAAAAAATCGTCTCCAGAATCTCTTCTAATGACTCTAGTATATGTTGTTGACAATTTCTATCCCATGTCCCCCCTCATATAGAAACTATCATAGATTCCCTTAGATTTTATACCACACCTGAAAATGCATATATGGACTCATATATGGAATGAGAAGAGGAGAACCTTAAGAACTCCCCTCCTATCATTAAAGAAGGAATACCCACCACCATTGATTACCTCGGGAATAAAATTATGGAAATAGAAGAATACATGTGTCCTAATTGATCAGTTATACTATTCCCCTTTAAGATAAAGATATTTACATCACCTATATCAATATGAATTTTCACATAATTTTACAGAAATGATTGTACTGAATCCAGATGTGGATATACACCATGTCATATTACCTGATGACCATTGAGGAATCAATAATTCTTCTAGAAGGATACCCCCCTACCATGATACTAATTTAGATGAAAAAGTAACCAAATATATCAAATCTAATTTTTTGGGTAGTGGAATGACCAATATGTCTTTCCAACATCGTCCCATTCAAGAAAAATAATGGGAATTTTGGGATCCACATTGATTTTAGTGACCTTAATCAATATTGTCAATGGATGATTTCATATTTTAGATTATAGAACACTTGATTGATGAAACTGTTGGCTTGTAAGACCTTTCCCTCATGGATGGGTACTTGGGGTATAATCAGATAAATATGTCCCATATAGATGAGGAGTCCTCTACCTTCAGAGCACCTCAAGGGAAATTATTTTATTAGGAAATTCCATTGGTTTAATGAATAATTAAGCTACACTTCAATGGACCATGAATCATAAATTTTAATCCTTTTGGGATGAATAATATTATGTTCTATATATGATTTGGTGGAGAAATTTCGACATCGGTGTGCTCACATAATTAATCATTAAACAATATACAACATGTTGTGATAGAATAGTCTAATGATGAATTTTCCGAAATTCAGATTTGGGATAATTTCTAAGAAATTACATGGATTTTTTGTATTGCAATAGGGCTTGAAGGTTGACTCGGAAAATACTAGCAAAATCCTAGTAATATGACACACTCAGAAACTCAAATTACTAAGGTTGATCCAAGGGACCCTCTCCTACATTCGACATTTCATAGAAAAACTAGATGAAAAATCTCTCCCATGCACCAAGAAAATGAAGCAGGGAGTCTCTTACAAATGGGATGAGTATTTCCAGGAATCCTTCGAGTGTCTCATGTAGTACACGCATCACCCATTAGTTTTGATGCTATTGGTGGAAGTAAATCCACTCGTATTATATGTGGCCACTATGGAACAAACACTTTACACTCTCCTTATAGAGAACAATGATGTGGGGAGTGGGAACAGTCTCTAATATTCATGTGAATGATGGTATGTGTCAAGAGTGATATTTTTATTTTGAGAAGGACCACCTCATGCTCATCTTTGCATTAAAAAAGTTGAGTAATTACTTTTAACCTGAAAAGTGAACTTTTTCTCTTATTGGCCATCCTAATTACATCCTTGGCCACTATATATTGACTATGCATTTAACCTAATGGAGAAATAATTTTGAAATAGTATGAAATTCATTTATTTTCATAGAACTCACTGATAGGGAAGGCACTGAATGATTTACTCATGGAACGTACTGCCTCAAAAAGTACACCATTAGATAATGAACATCCAAATGAGGAGGTTTTCTATTCCCATGACACTCCTAAGACATGAGATATGAATTATAATGGTGCTTCCTAATTCCCTATTGGAAATATCCTAGAAAATCCAAAACTCATTGGGTTTGTCTAAGGAAATGTATTTTTTTCTTTGGACAAATATATTTAACCATACACTTTCTCAAAATTCAAAGGCTAATGAATAATGATGTTGAATAACAACCCCTAATCACTATCTTGGAAAAATCTATATAGCTACTAACATCCAACCTACACATAAAAGGGGATTCATAGTCATTGATAATGTAGATTAGTGAAGAATATGTAATTAAAAAAGATGTTTCTACCTCTCTCCACGAATATGTTAGAGAATTGATTGTAGAGTTCCCTTTTGAACCCACATTACATCATGTCCCTCAGTCAAAGAATTCTCACATTGATGCACTATATAATGCATCAAATTTTTTGACATGGCAAGATTAGGAAGATATAATCTTCCACATCCCACACCAACGGATTTTCTCATCAATCATCATCTGCAACATGGAGGAAATCAATCATATCAACACTGCCTCAAAGTATGATGAACAGGTTTCCACCCTCGAATAGATAGATCCCATTATTGATAATTTCCAACAAGAAATCAACCTAATAGATAGATCTTTATGGGAACAAATTTGACACTGATTAGTGAACATTATGCTTTTTTATGGGACAAATGAGAAAAAATACCTTTATAAAAAAGGCATTGATTGAATCATCCATAGAATCATAATAAATGATATTTCCAACATCATGAAAGGAGTCTATTCAGGCTTGTGAAGTGATCATCACTTTAGGACCAGACTCTCTCATAAAACCAGTAGGCTAGGTTAGTACTAGTAAACTATGATAAAAGTCTTTAGAATTCACCAGGAAATTCAATGCATTCTAGATTCATGAAAACATCATCCACCAACCCCCAATATTTCTACATATTGCTAAATATTCCTGGCCATTTTCTCTATGTGGAATTTATTTTTTGAGGTGAAATCCCTTAGAAACATTTAATCATTTTAAGTACAGCCTTACTGATACTATCTCTATTTCTAAATGGGATGAGGAAATACCCCTCAAGGATGTTCGGATAAAGAATATCATCAACATCATAAAGTCCAATATCATCACTAAATTTAGAGTCCCTCAAATGATATTGACAGACAATGGAGCCAATTTATGTTCCATTTAGTTGAATAAATTTAACCAGGATTACAAAATTGGGTCCAACCACTCATCCTACTATAATAAATATTGAAATGGAAAAGTATAAATTTTCAATAAGACTCTATTAAATATAATCTAGAATATGTTGAATAAGGATACTAAGTATTGATCATACTAGAACCTCAATTCTTTATGGGACTCCCATACCAACACATGTACGACTACACAAGAAACTCCATATTCATCAGTGTATGGATCTAAGGTAGTGTTCCTTACAAAATTCCATTTTACCTCAATTTGAATATAAATTTGTGGAAAACTCTTGAATTATTTGAAACCAAAAAAGTGGTGGGAGGTACTAGAACATCTTGATGGGAAAATATTTTGTACATGACACAATCATGATTTCCATCTGAATCAGATTTCATGGGACTTCAATAAAGGTCCCTCTTTTATTTATTACTTCGTGGAGAACTATTATTGGATTTTATAATCCCAATGATTCTTGAAAATACAATTCCAAATATGGAACTCAAAAGGGAATGGACTTATATCGTAAAAAGGGATATCATTATAGAGCATAAATCATGGAAACAATGGAAGAGGAATTCATTACAACCCCTTCAATGTGAGGTTTCAATTGGAATTATTTTCTTAGATCACATAAATCATTATAGTCATCCTAAACTCATGATGATAAACTATATTGAATTTTTCCTGAACACATGATGTTAAACTATATAAAAAATGACATATTAGAAAGACATTAAATTGAAAACGGTCTCATATCCTATCCACCTGATATTAAACTACAATAGATATTTCCTCACTTCATAACATTAATATTCAATATAAGATTCGTCTCACCAACTATTCATGTCATATGAGCTTTATTTTTGCAAAGGAGAAAATAAATGACTCTATCCTTATGTGTGAGTGAGATCCACTTGGGGAATTACTTTTCCTAGGACTAGATGTGTCTTTATTATTACCATAACATGATATATATTGACACCCAAACCTCCATTCATGGGTCATCTTCAATATTTTTATTCTTCCAAATTGAGTTACCTTTGTCTTTACCCGATGCTGCTAAACTCTAGGATTGATGTCCTCTCAACATGACACTAAACTACATGGTTTTCTATAACTAAAGATGACTTGATTCCAATTCTGATTAGCTACATTGGGACACTTAGAACCTATATCCTGGACGATCCATCACAAAATACAAAATTTTGATGTCATCAATGGCCTCTTTATGGTGAATGGATCTATTACCATTCTATGTTTCTGGAACCAAGTATAAATCATGTTAGCTTAAAAATTTTGGTAAGTGCTTCACTATATAACCAATCCATATAAGTTCCAAACATAGATAAAATAGTCTTGGATACTTGACTATAAAATGAAAACCACGAGTCCTCGTTTCATGAAATTAAATTTCATGGATAATGCCAATTTCATGATAGAAAATTATGCATTACCTTGGACTTTCCCTAAGAGGAACACTGTCATTGGTGTTATTCTCCCCCCACATCTATATTAATGAAATATTTGTGACTTGATTCTTATTTTCATTGGATACATAGGGACACCCAATTTCATAGTCTTGAGAACAATTTAAATATTCCATTTTAACATTAGGGAACCCACATCCTAGGATCATGACATTAAACATTATGGTTTCTCAATAACTATTTGTGGGTTGATTCCATTCATCACATGATATGTAGTGATGCATGGATATCCAAACCTAGGTTCAACTACAACAATCAATGAGAATAATTACCCCCTCTGAATATGCATCAGAACTACATGGAGTTTTTTCCACTATAGAACTATATATGAATTGATTACTTTCATCAGATGATATATGTTTACACCTATATCTCCAATCCTAGGTATAAATATAATAATCAATGAGAAAATACCCCCCACCCCCTATACATATGAGTTTGAATAACATTTATAGTTTCCCATTCCTAAGATATGCGTGGATTGATTCTTGTCATCATAGGATATGTAAAAATGATACAATCTCCAATACTCGGTCCATCCACTATAATCAATGGAAAAAATTACCCCCAATGTTTATGGGTTCATCCCATATGGAATGTTACCCATTCAAGAACAAAGTGTGTCTTTATTCCTATCATCATAGGATATGTAGTGACACTAGGATGTCTCATCCTAGATCGAGCTATAGAAATCAATGTGAAGAATTCCCCACTATACGTCGGGGTTAGACCTAAGTGGAGAGTTTCTCCTTCTAGAAATACATGTGCCTTGATTACTATCATCATAGGATACATTGTGACAACCTAATATCCAATCATTAGCCCATATAAAACATAGAAAATGTTTCCCTACCTATGTATGGGTTAAACCCGCACATGGAGCATTTGACATCCTCATTATATTCCATTAAACTACAATGAAAACATCATAGTCACATGACATTAAAACATTAGGATAAATACTTCCCCACTACACAGAGTTAAAATGTAAATGCCATCGCCCATATTAATTTCTTATTAAAAGATGAAAATACCTTATCCTCAGTTAACCATAGAAATGGGTGTTCTCATTATTTTTAAGTACCTCAACCCATAAATCACAATTTATATCTTGAGAGACTCGGGTTACCTCCATCATTTCATAGCCCATGGAAAATGAAACCCAAATGCAAGGTACCCCTTTTTTTGTCTATGCATGTCTTCCTTTGGTTCCGGAATATGTTCTTATAGTTGTAAAAAAATTCAGAACAACATGAAAAAATCTGTTTCTCATCCATGTGAGCCTTGGAATAACTATTGAAGAGTTCAACAACCCAGAGTGTTTTGGGTCATCCCCAGAGTCATTTTCTCATATAACTACTCATGTCCTAAGAACCTCAAGATATGATTTTCAACATTTCCATAGTCCCTACTCAGAAGAATGTGTGGTAACATTGGGTTCCCTAGACCAAATATGCATAGTACTTTTGATTACCACATTGTGTATACAATTAGATATACATGATGTATTCTTACCATTATAATGTAGATATTGATGTGTCCAACATTTAATGGTAATGTATATAGAATAATTTCCATATCAAAAAGTTATAGCAGATATTATGGAATAATTAAAACATCAAGATACTATGACATTAATCTTAAACAAATGTCTTATTGCCTAGATACATAGAACTTACTAGACACAGTATATGTATGAATATCAGGTTCTAGGGGGTCATAAATATTGATACTTCTTCTCTTGAAATTTACACATGGTGATCTCAAATAGTGAGATCAAGAGGACAAAGACACCAATTGGAACACCACATGTTTTTGGTGTCATTGGATGTTTATATCTATGGATATGTGTAACGGTCTTTTAGCTCGAGATCATTACCATTTTGAGACATCCGATCATGTACCTTGATTCAATGAAAATGCAATGATAATGAAATCATGGCGAGGTAGCTTCTATTGGGTGCATCATTAGTGGTATAACATTAGTTGAATGGTCAAGAAAGGATTAGTAAATTCTAGGTAAATGAGGTAATATATCTCATGCATGGTTGATCAAGATGGTCATCGATTCATAAATCAATGGACATATAATTCAAGGGTAATTATATATAGTTATATCAATAAATAATGAAGAAATAAATGTTTGATGAAATGGGTGTGCATCCTACTTTAAGATATATCTAAATACAAAGAGATTATATTACACAGTGCATGTTCATAGGTTGGTTTTCATTTTTATGACAATACTTATATATTTAGAGGCCATGATGGGATGCTAGATCCTGCTATTGGTCTATTAATATTATTGAATGCTATTCAGATAAGGTCCTAGAGGGACAGACACAATAACATATTTGAGTGTCTTCCCTATTCTGGTGAATAAGAGTTTTGGACATGGTTGGACCCACCAATGGGTTCCGGGTTTTTTCAAGGATATACGATCACCAATGGAATAAATAATTAATCATATTCAAGTTATGAATAATTGGTATTGGAGTTATTTGTTATAAAATATATTATTTGAATGAATATTAGTTTAAATTATTTATGGTTCATTTAACATTTATGAGAATGATGAGTCGAGTAAATGGCATAGGTTTTGTCACATAAAATATTATATTACAAGAAAGTGATAAAAATTTATATGTAATTTATTACTCAGTATAATAGTCATAATATTTAATTGATTTAGTGAGATATAAATATTTAGAGGATGATAATATACTTCAGAAATTTATTGATTCACTATTAATAGTGGAGAGGATTCTCATAATAAGTACTATTCACCACTTGATGGTGAGGGATTTTCTCTCCTATCTCCCTTTTGATTCATAGAGAGAGATACTCTCTCTTCAGTAACTCGATAACATTTATTCTTTACATATCGATGAAAAAAATTTGTGGTGATCATCGGGATATTGAAGGAATCATTGTAACTCTCTGATAGCACTTGGATTCTGACAATCAATGTTCACACGGGCTTGTGAAGCATGTGTGGGTGATCTAGAGGAATTCGACTTCATATTCATTGAGTAGTGATAACTAATGATGAGAAGATGTAGAGAACCGATTCATGTAATAACATGTATTTATGGTTTATTATTTTGTGCTTAAAATTCCTCACACATGATCCTCATGTTAATACTGGTCAACGCTTCAATAATGATGACATAATCATTTCGATCATTGGGAGAATGATTTAAAAATCATATTTTGGGGATTCTACTACTCTCTTGGTACATTCAATTGGTATCAAAGTGACACATGAAGACTTTAATTCGATAAATAATTTAATATTTATTAAATATAAAAGTTGGCGTCATTTCAGTCTCAACGACGTAGAATGTGAGTAAATCCGACATCGGATAGCAAAGTTATGACCATCCAAAATTTTAAATAAAAATTGAAAACTCAATTTAAATGTTTATTATAAATATATATATATATATATTTAAACACTCGATCCATGTTGGTTTTTTGATTTTTATGGTTAACCCTGACATCGGCATGGATACTGATAGCCGAAACAGTTCTCTCCGACACCAGTTTTTTTAATTATAATAAAATTATTATTATTTTTATGAATGCTATAATATATCTACTTTGAAAATAGAAAAATGAAAGTGTCTCCAGGTCAACAAGAAAAAAAGAAATGAAAAAATTGACTTTTTCTTTCGACTGTGATGATAAATCGAATTTTATTTTTCATACAAGGTGACCAGCTAGTCCCCTTCTTACTACAAGGAAATGACCAGATTCACCGCAGCGCTACCTAGACCAGCCGTCTGTGATGATTTCCTTCATTCGATCCAGCACTAGTTTCAACCACTAGTTCCTCTTCCTCTGATGGTTGGAGCTCCTCCCTACAAATAGGTGATCCATGCCCGACAACAGCCTGCAATCCCCATGGCAGTCCTCTCCAGCAGGCCGCCCACCGACCAGGAGATGGCCCGCCTAAACAAGAAACCTTACTTAATGGTGCCATAATATTCTCCAACAAGAACCACTATATGTTAGAGCTAGAACCTCTCATCCTCATCTCCTCATCTATGAGATTTTTATGTCCCAACATTGGTCGGCTGCTCAGTTCCTACCGAACCGAGCCCCTATGGCTATCATCATGCCCCTTAGTGGTTCTCCATTATCAATCCATGAAGCCCCACATTACCAGAGTATTGTAGATATTCCATAGTATAGGTTTACATCCTAATGGATGAAGGAAGATCTCCCCTACAAGACATCTCAAGAATCCCTCATGACCCTCTACGTGAGGTGTCCAACCCTACATCATTATTTTTGGGCTCAATTCCATCTAATTCAGTCGATAATTGTTTTTAGTTCTTAGACCTACCCATAACAAGAATGGGTGGGCATGACCATCCCAGAACAACCTTCATTGGGGTCTGTAGGGATCAGGACATGCTTGAGTAGGTTCAACCCGACACACACATAACTTTTGTTGGATTTTTGTGGAATTACTAATTTTTACAATAAAAAATTAATTTATGTAATTAATTTTAATTTCATATTATGTTAAATTAACCAAATAAAAATTTATTTTGTTTCAAATTAGTATGAAGAATTAAATTAATTTAATTTCAGTGTTAAATTAAAATAGTTAATTAATTTAAATTTTGGTTTTAAAACTAAATTAATTAATGGGACTGAACAACATAAATATTGAATTAAAATAAGAATGAATTTTAATACAATAAAAATTCTATCATATAGAATTTAATTAATATTTATTTTTCTTTCAGAGTTTTATGAAATACATGAGTTTAATATGTATAAGTCTAATTATGAGCTATAGAACAACCAATTAATGTTTGGTGAATGTTTTTTTATTTATTTTCTCGATTAAATATGACAATGATTATTCGTAAAATATAGTTTAATAAATGGTGATTTGCATGTCCAATTCTCTATTGTATATTATACCCCCAAGACCCCTAAACTACATATGAGTGTAGTTGTATAATAACACAGATGAGATGTGACACACTTCCTGTCGAGCTATAAAGACACACCAGACATGATTTTGATTTGTTGGATGGACGAGCACTATAATAAGAGTCGCAAGAGATGGGGCTCAAGGTATTACCCCAAGGGTCTAGGTTACTCCATTATTCACTATGTGGATCAACCATTATTATCATCTCACGATAACATCATAACATTATTTTTTCATGTTTTATTATTTTTTGAATGTGTAGTTTAAACGAAATCATATAGAATAATAAACATGAATACTTAGATAAAATGAACATCTGACATGATAGATACATTCAATTGCGTGTTCATTTGTGAGTGCAGTCATGTATTACATGCTTATGAAATAGAGAATGATTTCTTTCATCAATTAAATATAATAAAATGATGAAATAAAAATTAACTCATAAATGCCTTCCATCATTCACTTTTAGACCAAATTGGGTGTTTATGGTTTCACGACCCATCCCCCGGGGCCCACGCCGTGACTACCTGAAGCCCGCCTTCCATAGGCCAGGGGAAGACAACTAGCACCGAATAGCGTATTCCCTATAATGGGAAGACATTGCCTTTATGACCTGTAAACTCACACAAACCCATCATACAACAAGAGAGGAACACAAGAAAACCATATAGTAAAAAAGAGTGTGTACAGTAAGAAAAAAGGGGCCAGAATACAACCCCAACTGGAAAGTACATGATGAACTGAAAAGTACAAGTAAAACTGAAACAGCTCAAGTGAACACCCACCAAGGACCCCACCTGAAGGGTAGGTAAAACTCTCGAATAGTAGTCTATGTGGTATGCCTCATCTAATGTCCACTTCTGATCTACCTCCAGTCCTAGTAACCTCGTCCTCAGTCAGCGTTGTCCGTCGTCTGCACCAAACACAACAAGGTGCGGGTGTAGCCCATGCAGAGGTGAGTATAATGATACTCAGTAGGGACCCAAAGTCCATCAATGGTCTCACAAAACCTACAAAAGATAAACCAAAAAGCATGAAAACAACTGAAAACCCTATTTAGGTATATGCCCGTACTTATACCTAAGTTGTCGAGTGAACTCATCTCAATCATGAAGAAACACAAGGCCCAACTCAAAGCCAAAAGCTAAACTATCCCATGAAGGAAAGTATACCACAAAGGTAACACCAAAATGGTAAGTACCACAAATGTAACACCACAGAGAAGAATACCACAAAAGTATCAGCACAGAAGTATGCACCACAAAGGTACGCCACACATATGTTTACTAGAAAGGTAAATACTCAGCTCACACAAGGTATAACATAGGTATGATAGTAAAGATTATTAGATGTAACTACTGAATCATCTTACTCTATTAAGAGACAGACCGACATAGGATCCTAAATCATCAGACCCACATAGGTTTCTAATTCATCAGACCCATGTAGGATCATAGTACAGCAGACCCACGTAGGATCCTAGAGTCATCCCACGTTGATTCCTAGAGAGTATCCAAGGTGGAACCTCGATCATAGACCCCCGTAGGATCCCATAGCACAGACCCATATAGGATCCCTTTCTCATGTCACAGCCATCCACAGGGTTCCTGCACTAAGATCACTTGATTTCACGAGGGTCTTCTCTTCAATCCATAGTTAGATACTCCAACTTCCATGAAGTCCCATGAAGAAGTATCTCGAAAGACCGTTACATAATAGGGGGATCAAAAAAACAGACAGTGCATCAATCAGATGCCCAGTCTGTAAGTTATTAGCATTTCCGCTCTGAGGCCCCGGTTGGATTAAGGGTCGATCCAACCTAGTCGTACCCCAAATTTTTCCAAATATCAAGTGGCATATAGAAAAAGGACCATATTTATCCAAGGTTTTTGTCTCCACATATGGTTCTTCAAACGGACGCCCATAGCTCAAGATATTACCGAACGAGTGAAATAGGGTTAAAACTAGCCCGGGTTCTGTCTGACCTGGGTTTGGTCTTGGGTCAGACCCAATCCTTAGGATCTGACCCATCCCACTAGGTCTGGATCGGCCTGCTGGGTTCGGCTGGCCCAACGACGTGGCCTTTCCCGACGACATGGCCCAGCCCGCGCGGGGAGGCCCGCGGCTGGCCGAACGACCAACCTCCTCCGTGCGGCGCGGTCACGCACCGCGCCATCATTGGCGTCCGGCAGTGAGCCAGCTGCCCCTCCATCCCCACTAGGGCCTTACGCTGCGGCACCTGCATGTTGAGCGGCACAGACACGTGCCACCGCCACCGTCACACGACCAGTC
This sequence comes from Viscum album, assembly GCA_963277665.1. Classification (NCBI taxonomy): domain Eukaryota; kingdom Viridiplantae; phylum Streptophyta; class Magnoliopsida; order Santalales; family Viscaceae; genus Viscum; species Viscum album. Next base: position 2,013,432,112 of record OY728155.1, read on the forward strand.
GTGCACTGGCCGCCGCCCCCGCTCCGCCGCGGCCGATGATCCGCGACCCTCATCCAGTGGTGTGGCTGTGCCGTCGTCATCTTCACGGCCGACCAGTGTGCCAGCTGCCACTCCCAAGTCCCCCCGGTGCCATTCGTCAGCACCGATTTCCATCCTCCTTCGTGAAGAATGCATCAAAAACCACAAAGGTTGCGGAGTGGTCGGGCCACGTTCGTTTGTCCCGCATCCTCCGCATTAGAGTGGTAGCAAGAGACTCATGGGGAGAGATTCAACATAAAATAAAATTAATGAAGATTAATCAAAATCACACCCCTACTTTGATTGCTCGTTGACGTCGGTGAATAGAGGAAAAAACGGACGTCAGTGATGTCAGTGTTTCCTCGATCGTCAGTTCGTTCGTCGTTAGAGATGTTCTTCATTGAAGATCCTACGATGGAGTTCTTCATTAGAGAAAAAATTTCCCCACATTTCTCCCAAACTCCGTTTCCAACTAAAGGACCCAACCCCAACAAAAAATGAAGAGCCAACTTATTAAAAATAATTCTAACAATTAATAAAAGATGACACATTTAATTAATTTTAGATTGATCAATTTATTATTTGGAGAGCTGAAAGGTCTTCCCCCATTATGAGGGTTTTGGGCGGTCCCTACCACCAAGAATTCAAATTGGGAGGTTTTATAGCTCGGGTGGTCTCGACCTTCATAACTCAAAAATAGAGGTTTCAAGAAAAATAAAATGTTAATTATTTTATTTTTCTTTTTTCCACGAAGAACTAAAAAAATAGCTTCCACCCTCGACATACTGTAGTCTAGGTGAAGGTCTTTTTAACTGAATATTGGCACTGTGAGTTCAATGGTGTCTTCAAATTTCAATTCCGAGCACTGGTTCATATGTTACAAAAACCCGCTTTCACGTTTACTGAGCGTACCTGAAAAAAAGTTCAGAAATTCATTTCGAGCACACCAGGCCTCGAAATCACACGCCGTCAATTTTCACAGACTCGTAATATTCCCATATAATTAAAATAAATTACATGGAAAATCTGGGTCTTTTCATTCTCCCCACCTTAGGGATTTGCATCCCCATAAGCCACAACTCATCCTAAGGGAAAAAGTGGGGGTACTGAGCACATATATGGGCCTCTCGCTCCCATGTTCTCTCCAGAAGGTTCTCGTGCTACCAACGCACGCGCACCAAAGGTATCGACTGCCCACGAAGGACCCGCTCCTTCCGATCCTCAATCTCTACTGGAACCTCTGTAAACGTCACCCCATCGTCGATGTCCATCTCACCCAAGTCAATGATGTGTGAAGGGTCGTGCACATATCTTCTCAGCTGAGATACGTGGAAGACGTCGTGCATCTGGTGCAACTAAGGGGGAAGTGCTAGGCGGTAAGCCACATCGCCAACTCTACTGAGGACCTGAAAGGGTCCGATGAACCTCAGAGATAAATTTTCACCTCGACCAAATCTCTGCAAACCTCGTCAGGGTGAGACCTGTAGAAAGAAATTGTCACCATCCTCAAACTCCAGAGGTCTTTGTCTCCTACCAGCATAAGAATTATGCCTACTCTGTGTAGTCTTTATACACTCCTGGATGATCTTCACTTTCTCTGTCATAGCCTATACCATCTATAGGCACATGAGTGCTGACTCCCCTGGGTCATTCCAGCACAAAAAAGATCTACAAGGTTGTCCGTACAATGCCCCGAAAGGTGACATCCCAATAATGGAGTGATAGCTATTGTTGTATGAAAACTCCACCAAGGGAAAGTGATCCTCCAAACTGCGACCGAAGTCGAGGACGCAAGCATGCAACATGTCCTCAAGGGTCTAAATGGTCCGCTCAGTCTGGCCATCCATATAAGGATGGTAGTTATTGATCAAACGAAGCTGCATCCCAAAAGCCTCCTGTAACCTCTTCCATAGCAGGGAAGTGAAACATGAATCACGATTGAAAACAATCGTCGAGGGTACTCCATGTATTCTCACAATCTCCTGCACAGAGAGGCATATCATGCTCTCTACTAAACCCTGATCTTTGATCGGCCAGATGTGGGCCAACTTGGTGAGTCGATCGACGATCACCCAGATAGAATCATTACTCCAGGACGTATATGGAAGTCATGTCATGAAGTCCATGGAAATTTCGTCCCACTTCCACTCTGAGACCTATAAAGGCTGAACTAATCCTACTAGTACCTGATGCTCTGCCTTCACTTGTAGATAAGCGAGGCACCGTGGGACAAACTCTGCTACTGCTTTCTTCTTTCCTGGCCACTAGTTCTATCGTCGGAGGTCTTGTTACATTTTCTTCACTCATGGATGTACATATAGAGGGGACGTATTGAACTCCCTCCAAAATTCCTCCCGAAGCGACACTGGTACAATGGTACTTACTCTGAAATAGATGACGTGCTCCCCACCTTTAGAAAATCCATCAGGTGCCTACCCTGTGGAAACCTGAACACATCGAGCCTCACAATCAGTGTCCCCACACTGCACCTCTCTGACTCACTGAAGAAGTGGGGGAGTGACTCTAAGAGACTGAGTAAAATCTAATCCATCACGATCGATAAAGGATATCTATAAGGCTGTCGGGTTCTCTATCACCTCACCTAGAAGCTATATACCAGAACTCATGGTGAGTGAATCTACTACAACATTCCCCTTTTGAGGAGTATAGACTATCTTGAAGTCATAGTCCTGGTGGAACTCAAGCCAATGCCACTGTCTCAGGTTCGAGTCCTTCTGGGAGAAGTTATACCTGAGACTCTGGTGATCAAAGTAAACCATAAAATGCTCACCCATAAGATAGTGTAGCCAAATCTTGAAGTTAAAGATTAATGATGCTAACTCCAGGTCATGGGTAAAGTAGTTCTTCTCATGTTGCCTCAGCTGTTGAGAACCATATGCGAGAACTGCTCACTCATGCATTAGGATAAATATGAACCCGGTCCCTGATGCGTCGCAGTAGACTACAGACCCAACGATCTCCTCCGGAAGCCTCAAGATGGGGGCACTAGTCAACCTCTTCCTTAGCTCCTGAAAAATCCACTGGCATCTCTCTGACCACACGAAGGGTTGCCTCTTCTTAGTCAAAGACGATAAAGGTACTGCAACTCTAGAGAAATCTGGTAGAAACCTCCGGTAGTATCCAGCCAAACCCAGGAAACTCCATACCTCCGTCACACTCCTGGGTGGATCCCAAGAAAGTATCACCTCAATCTTCCTTGGATCCACCGCAACTACATCCTCTAAGATGACATGTCCTAGAAAGTAAACCTCTAGGATCCATAACTGTCACTTCGAGTGCTTACCATAAACCTGGTGCTCTCAGAATGTGTCTAGGACTATCTGAAAATGATAGGAATGCTCCTCCTTAGTATCCAAGTAGATCAGAATGTCTTCTATGAAGACTACTACAAAGCCATCAAGTTATGGCTAAAAGATCCAGTTCATGAGTCCCATGAACACTACTGGAGTGTTGGTCATGCCAAATGTAATAAATATAAACTCTTAGTGGCCATACCAACATATAAAGGCCATATCCACATCCTCATATCGTACTTTGAGCTGGTTATATCCTGATCTTAGGTCTATCTTCGAAATCCATCGTGCTCCCTTCAACTGATCAAAGAGGCCGTTAATCCTCGGGAGTGGGAACTTGTTCTTCACGGTCACCTGATTCTGGCACCGATAGTCAACATAATGTCTCAAGCTCCCATCCCCCTTCTTGGAGAATAAAAATTAGGTCTACCCATGGAGAAACACTAGGCCGGATGAATCCCATACCCTATAAGTCCTCTAGTTGTACCGGCAGCTCACAAAGCTCCGTGAGAGGCATCTGATATGCTGGTGTAGATATCGGTGCCATCCTGGGGTAAAATTCAATGTAAAATTCCACCTATCTATGAGGAGGTAGACCCAAAACATCATCAGGGAAGACATCTGCATACTGGTCCACCACTAAAAATAGTTCAGACTCTCCACATCAACCACTGTGAGGGTAAGGCTAGCCAACTGATGAGTGATCGGCTGTACTCTCCTCCGGGTAAGTCCATCCTTTGCTGCGAAGTCTCTCTTCTCACTGGTGAAGGTAAACCTGGTCCCATCCATGCCGACACACTGCAAAATGAACCTAATACAGTCAATCTAATCATGAAATATAGGTAACAAGTCCAAACCCATGTTGATGTCGTAAGGCCTCGACGTCGCTACTAGGAGATCCCAGTCGAAGATCTCGCCTCTAAGAGTAAGCTCACACCTCCAGAACCCATGTGTAATCATATAATCCTCCCTCGTACGAGTATCTAACCATAAGTATTGAGCCAACAGATCTCCCAGAATCTCCGAGCTCTGAACAAGGGAAGTGGCAATAAAAGAATGAATGGAACCTCTATATATAATTACTGTAGCTAAGGTGGAGTAGACATAGATCATACCTCGAATCATATCCATAGATCCATGGTCATAGGTCTCAACTACCTAGAGCTAGGCTCGCCCCCATCCACCTACTCCCTATGGTCAGGGTGGACCACCTGGTGGTGGTGGAGGAAACACCTCAAATCGTCGCCCACTGCTAGCTGCACGACTAGCTCCTCTTTCCCGTCCGCCTTCTCCCTATGGACCTCCATGGTCGAAACTCTGTCTCTGCCTGAGAGGTCCTTCGAGTGTTTACTAATCATCCGTATAGCGGGTTGGGCAGTCACAAGCCATGTGACCCTACCCACCTCATGTGTAACATTGTCTACTCCTCGCATGACTAGTTCAGTCTTCGGGTCCCTGGACAACCGTGCCTGAATCTTGTGTGCGTCCACCTGTAGGTATGGTCCTCTTGGACCTCTATGACATATGTCTGCTACCAGCTATAGAATTATCCACTACGTGATGCACAGTGGTGGGTCTCACTGTTGGTGACTACTCATCCAGAAAAATATCCACTAAGAGGGCTCTCTCTAATACCCCTACCTACATCGGGATGTTGAGAGAAATCATCGAAGCCCTAATTTCCTTCCTAAGTCCCTGCTCGAAGGTCCGGATCCTGAAGAATGGGTGTCGCACCATATCAGTGGATTAGCATGAGAGGTCAGTGAACCTCACTGAGTACTAATCCATAGTCGTGCTTCCCTAATGTAAATATGTAAGCTCTTGTATGCGCACTGCAGGAAGGGTCACTGGGAAAAAATCTACCCGAAACAGGTTCTCAAAGTCTGCCTAGAGAAGTGTCACCTCGTCGTGAACCTAGAGTATCAAGATCCACCATCTTCTTGTTGTTTCCAGAAGAAGGCTGGAGGTAAGGATCACCATGAGATCAGATGGTGTCCCTACCAGTCAAAAAAATCTAACCACGACCTCCATCCAGTCCTAAGACGCCTATGGATCTGTCTCGCCCCGGAACCTATGTGTCCTTTGTAGCTGGAACAGGTGCAACAGGCTCATGCGGCTTGCACCCTTTGCTGTTGGGGATGGTGGCATCGGTGGACCAACATGTAATGGTACCACCGGTGCCTCTTCTTGTGCCCCTAATAATAAAGGGCCCTACACTGAGGCATCATCACTTGGTGGGCTATCATCGCGTACTATACCCGAAACCCTAGATGACTGTCGGCGTGGAGGCATCCTAAAAAAGAAACAGGTGTGCCATGGTCAATAAGTTATACCTAGTGAGGTGACTCAAAGAGATCACAATGAAAAATTTTCAATACATACACGCAATCAGTGTATTCGTGCACTGAGTCAGAAATCAGATGTTAGGGTCCTGGCGTATGGATATGTCGGCCGCCACACCAACACTAGATTCTTTAAACTGATAACCACACTCATAACACAAAAAAATATTTCCATTTAAAGACCATATTCCAATGTTCTATGATAGAACCAACTCCTATAATACCAATTTGTCATGACCCGTCCCCCAGGGCCCGTGCCGTGACTACCCCAAGCCCGCATTCCATAGGCCAGGGGCTAGCGACTAGAACTGAAAGGTGTGTTCCCTAAAATGAGAAGGCATTTCCATTATAACCTGTAAACTTACACAAACCAAGCACACAACAAGAGATGAACAAAGGAAAATGTATAGTAAAAAGGGTGTGTACAGTAAGAAAAAGGGGCCAGAATACAAGCCCAACTAGAAAGTACAAGGTAAACTAAAAAGTAAAAGTAAAACTAAAACATCTCAAGTGAACACCCGCCATGGACCCCACCTGAAGGGTAGGTACAACTCTCTAATAGTCATCTATGCGGTACGCCTCATTTAATCTCCAACTCCAGCATACCTCTAGTACTGGTACCCTTGACATCAGTCAGCGTTGTTCATCTTCTACACCAAAAACAAGAATGTGCGGGCGTAGCCCATGTAGGGGGTGAGTATAATGATACTCAGAAGGGACCTTGAGACCCTCGAAGGTCTCATAGAACCCCCAAAGGATAAACCACAAAGAGTGAGAACAACTGACAACCCTACTTAGGTATATGACCATACATATACCTATGTTGTCGAGTAAACCCATCTCAATCATGAGGAAACAAACTTGAAACTCAAATACCAAATCTCAACAGTCCCATGAAGGAATGTATACCACTAAGGTAACACCACGAAGGTAAGTAATACAAAGGTAACACCACACAGAAGAATACCACAAAGGTATCACCACAAAATTATGAACCACAAAGCTACACCACCCAGATGCTCACCACAAAGGTAAAGACTCAGCTCACAACAGGTATAACATAGGCACGGTAGTAAAGATGTTTAGATGAAACTACTGAATCACCTTACTCTATTAAGAGGCAGACCCACGTAGGATCCTAAATCATTAGACCCACGTATGATCCTAATTCATTAGACCCATATAAGATCCTAGTACAGAAGACCCATGAAGGATCCGAGAGTAGTCTCACATGGATTCCTAGAGCAGATCCAAGTGGGATCCTCGATCACAGACCCACATAGTATCCCAAAGCATAGACCCACATAGAATCACGTTCTCATGTCACAGCCATCCACAGGGTTCCCGCACTAAGATCACTTGATTCTGGAAGGGTCCAATCCTCACGCTATAGGTCGATACTCCAACTTCAACTAAGTCACAAGATAATGTATCCCGAAAGGCCATCACGTAATAGGGGTCTCAACACAACAGACTGCGCGTCAATCAGACTCTTGGTCTGTAAGTTATTAGTGTTTCTGCTCTGAGGGCCCTGTTGGAGTCAAGGTCGATCCAACCCGGCCATACCACGACTTTATTCAAATCTCAAGTGAGGTTCCCCAAAAGGACCATCTCAATCCAAGGGTTTTGGTGCCATATAAGGTTCTTCAAACGGATGCTCATAGCTCAATATATGGGAAAAATAGTGAAAAAGGGTCGAAACTGGTCGGGGTCTGGTCGGACCGACCTAGTCTGACACAGCCAGGGCCTATGTGACCTGGGCTGGGTTGACCCGACCTAACCCAGGTCTGGCCCTAGGTCGGACCCTACCCGTGGGATCTAACCCAACCCGATGACACAACCCAGCCCACTGGGCGGCATGGGGTGCATCCCGCGATGTGTCCCGCGGTGCGTCCCGCGGCTGGCCGGACGACCAGCATCCTCAGTGTAGTGCGGTCGCACGCTATGCCTTCAGCAACAACCGGAAACGAGTCGGGTGCCCCTCCATCGATAATGCGGCCTTGCTCTGTGGCCCCTGCACATCGGGCAGCACAGACACGCGCCGCCACCACCCTCACGCGGCCTGCCGTGCGCTGGCCGCAACCATCTTTGTGGCCAACCGGTGTGTTGTTTGCCACTCCCAAGTCCCACTACTGCTAGTCACCGAAACCGGTCGTCGTCCTCCTCCATCGCGAAGAACACATCAAAAACCACAAAGGTTGGGGAGTGGTCTGGACATATTCATTTGGCCCGCACCCTCCGCGTTAGAGTGGTAGTAAGTGTATCATGGGGATAGATTCAACGTAAAAACAATTAATGATGATTAATAAAAATCACACCCCTACCTTGATTTCTCATTGATGTTGGCGAGGAGAGGAAAAGAAGGACATCGATGACATCATTGTTTCCTCGATAATCAGTTCATTCGTCTTTGGAGATGTTCTTCGTTGAATATCCTTCAACATAGTTCTTCATTGGAGAAAATTTTTCTCCACAATTCTCCCAAGCTCCGTTGCCAACTAAATCCCCCAAACCCAACAAAAAATGAAGAGCCAACTTATTAAAATAAATTCTAACAATTAATTAAAGTTTACACATTTAATTAATTGTATTTGGATTAATTTATTAATTGGATAGTCGAGAGGTTTTCCCCAATTAAGAGGGGTTTGGGTGGTTTCCACCACCAAGAATTCAAATTGGGGGGTTTTCTTGCTCGGTTGGTCCCCACCCCCATAACTAAATAAGAGAGGTTTCAAGAAAAATAAAAAGTTAATTATTTTATTTTTATTCTTCCATGAAAAAATGAAAAACTATCTTCCACCCTCAACCTACTGTGGTTGAGGTGAATGTCTCCTTAAGAGAATACTGGCGCTGTGAGTTCAACGGTGTCCTCTGATCTCAATTATGATCACCAGTTAAAAAGTTACAAAAACCCATTTGCACATTTACTGAACGTACCAGAAAAAAAGTTCAAAAATTCATTCAGGGCACACCGGGCCTTGGAATCATGCGCCGTCAATTTTCTCAGACTCATAATATTCCCATATAAGAAAAAAAATTACATGGATAATCCGAGTGTTCTCATACGGTGCTCGTTAATCCCTAGATGATAGTACCTCTAACAAACCTGGAGTCCTTATGAGAGTGGTGGGTTGAATTAACTTAAGTGGTAGTAATGATTATCTATATCTAAAATTCTATCATTTTAAAGGCATGAATTGTGTAAATAAAGTTATGATTTTATTAGCTGGGACATCACTTAACATATCAAGGAACCATAATTTAATGTGGTAGGTGATTTAAACACCAATCTTTAACCCTTACATGTAGTCAAGTATCCATTATTATATACAATGATGGGTAGTTGTGCGATCCTTTCCACTAGAAAACTCAAGCAATAGATTATTTTGACTCTATCATAGAGGTTTCCTAAATTTTATAAAAGAGTGGTCGACATTTAAAGATTTCATTAATTAATCTAAATGTCTAAATAGGTAATCAAGATAAAAATTACTATTCTACTATAATTTATTTTTGTAAAAAATGAAATTTATACTATAATAAATACTTTGATAAATAATGGACAAAAAAATCTTCACACTATCATGATTTTCTATGTGTAGTATAGGTTCTGGCACACAATACTATAGTATATGAAATTCAAGGTGATAGTGTCCCCAATATCTGTTATACTACCTAAGGAAGTGAGGGAATAAAACTAATTATAGGAGAGTGATGTATGTTTCGTAGTATGGTTATGTTATAATTCCATCATCAACATCTAATGATAATTGTGGTCACTATAGCAGGTTATGGGTTATATAACATGAAGTCTCATATCAAAGATGTTTTTGAGGAGAAAGTGAAGCACGATCTGAATAAGGTGATCAACACACCGGACATGTGTGAAATGAAATATGTATTATGATATTTTAATGGATCCCATTGTAAAATCATTTTCACCCATTCACTCCAATCTTGTTTAAGGTAAAATAGAAAACTTTTATTGAGTAAATGTTTTGTTACCTTTTTAGGAAATGTTCACAAAGTAAGTAAGAATATCAATGATAGTATAATATTTATTTATTATGGACAAAAAATTGAATGGAAAGGAATAAAGGAAAATTGAATGTAATTCCAAAATCATATTTGTATCATCCTTCAATGAAATGAGGTTGGATATAAATTAGTGTTTATTTTCAACTCATAAATGAAATAAATTTTATGGAATTTTAATTTCAATAAACTAAATTAAAGAAGAATGTTACTGATTATTTAGGAATATTCATCAAATAAAATTAATGTTTCAATATTATTTCTTGGGTATAAAATATAAGATTCATTTCACATAAGTGTATTTAAATACAATAAGAAAGTAATTACTAAAAATATTATAGGATGTAAGGTTTCTTCTCCAATCGACTGAGAAAGGGTGATTCCTAAGTCAGCTGTGAGATGTACACAATATTATATTTCCATGTGAATGATTATTGTAAAACTAATACTGATTAAATAAAAAAAAATTAACCCAAGTGTCTTATGGACACAAGGGGGCATTATTTTAGGTTCAATAATAAATGTAATTTGTGGTATTTAATGCTCAATCAATAGTTTAATGATACATGAATCATAGACAATACCTGATGAATATAAAATGTAAAACTAATATACTCATTTGTGTAAAGACAATATTTTTCATGTAAAATTAAAATTATATGTCTAAGATATACCCAATTTGGTATTTATACTTAGACAGGATAAAAATATTTGGTGTTATCGACATATATACTTAGTTTTGGACCAAGGAACCTTTATAAATAAAGGTATTCTATAAGGCTTTTGGAATTAGTTCAACAAGTGAGAATGAATTATTCCATGTGTAAGCTAGTGGTAGACATAATTCATTAAATTCCATTAAGGTTAGATTAAGGAATGAAAAATTGAAGTAAGATATATGTATGGTTTGGAGATACAAGTTTCTTCAGGCCAACATGCAGAAAAGCATCTTGACCAAGAAATCGTCGATCAATATATTGTAGTGTGGAGTATTTCCTAAATGCACATTACCTTATCTACATCATGATATTGATGTTAATGAAGTGAATCAATGATTATGTCCTTAATTTTAGCAGTGATCAATAATATTTAGTGTGGGGAAATTAATAAACACACATTTCATTTTACACATCACAATTATGATGTATGTATAAAGAGAATCAATGTTGATATATATATATATATATCAGAAACATCCATTATATTTCATGACGTTCTTCAAAAACAAATCTGTTATCCAATAACTACATGCCAATTATAATGACGAATGGATATCATATGAGTCATAGTATGATGAAAAACCAATTATTTTAGAAGAATTATGTATTTATATGTAAATTGTATGTAAGTATATAAACAAAATTTCATCAAGATAAACATAATGTGCATCTTAGTAACTATCCTAACAATTTCATTGGATATTACATAAATCCCCAAAATATAAGAGTAGAAGTCATGTTATAGAATACATATCTATATAAGGGTGAACGAATCTATTAGTGATAGTGGGAAACATATTGACTTGGGTTTAGTCAATGAAAGAGATGCAAATTTAGTTGGCATGGGAACTAGTTCCCCAAGTTCATATAGAACAATAATATTATGGAGACACATACTGTGAGGGATGGTTAAAACCATATTTATGGTTTTGAATTGACTATGGCCATTGATCTATTATTCAATAAGTAATATAAATTCCTACTAGTAAGAATTATATGGAAATTATATAAGATTGAAAATATCAATTAAAACTCAATTATGCATTCCATGTATCAAAGTGAAGTGTGGCTTATTATTTTTAATACTTTGGTAGGTATTCAATTGAGATGATACATGGATGATATAATAATGGTACCAATAACCATCCATTGGTTACACCAAGTCATTATTTCTAAATCCATTAAAATTTTACTTGTCATAGATACATTTTATGATCATTTTTATGAGCATTGGATCTCATGACCACCATTCATGGAAGGTGTATATACGACACAACCAAAAAGGGATGGTTATGTTATAGAATGCTAATATAAGTTACATGTTAATAAAATACAATTTAGGATTAAAGTAGGGAAATATATAAAAGAATGCTCATTTGTAATGAATTTTTTTCATGTGTCTACCTATGGTTAGTGGGAGCACCATTATTTTCCAAGTGAAATATGTTTGGTAACATATGGTAAACAAATATTAGTATTACAGTTAGTTAATACCAGTATGAAATGACATATCTAGTGATTGATAGAAATTAGTAACCTATGTTAAATATAATTGGATATTATGAGGTATAAGTAATAGTTTCATAGACATAGTCAATCATACATATAGTGACATGGTATTAAAAAATACAAGTTGGAACAATTCTAGGGTAGAATTGTTGCTAGTGTCATATGGCATAATCTCTCTAGGTTGACATGTATGTGATATGGGAGGATATTAACGTGGTGAGTTGAAATATGTTCTCTTAAGTGATGGATAAATAACATATTCAATGACATGTACAAGAATTGATATTTGCATGATATTAATTATAGTATATAGATATTTTTTATATCTAGGAGCATTGTAAGGTAAGATGTTTGACCTATCCATTTGTACTTGAGAAATTATAATAGACACGTACCTGGTAATTAGAGAAGAAATTATACTAGTTTTGAGAGGACACATAATAGTCTTATATATTTGATATAGTATCGTAGTTAGTCTAAGATAATGTGTGATACAATATTATACAAGCCAGTGGTAGAAATACCTAAAAATATAGAGTATGTTGCAGCTTACGAGGTAGATATGAAGTCGTAAAACACAATGATTTGATCCAGTTATTAGAATAAATCATATTAAGTTATGTATTATCATAATTATTATATTATTACTAGAAAATATTTCATATTTTGAAAATGTAAAAATTGGATATTCATAGGGATTACATCTCTTGTGATGTTTTACTCGGTGGGGTGTGGTTTCATATAGAAAAATTGTGACACAGTAGTAACATGGAAGACCCAAAAATAAAGCTAAAACTCATTATAAATGTGATCTTAATCATTTGATAACTAACATGTATGCTTATCAAGTTGGATGTATTTCTAGTGAGAGTTTTGTAATAATGGGTGCAATTGACCTGACATGAAGAATACTTTTAATCCCCATATCATGGATATAGTTTTATATAAATGATCTATTATTACCATTATAGTTTAGATATTTATGTTTCTACTATTTAATGTTAATTTCCATATATTAATTTTTATATCAAATAGTTATAGTAGATCCCATGCTATAATGGAATCCTAGAGATACATTGAAATTAATATTAAACCCATGTCCTAGGGTCTAGATATATTGTACTGACTGGACACAGTAAATGTATTATTATCAAGTTCTAGGAGATCATAATAATTGAGACCACATATGACGAAATTTACATTTGGTGTTCTCTAGTAGTGAGATCATGAGGACATAGACACCAATAGGAACACCACAAGTTCTGGGTGTCATTGGATATTCCTATCCACATACATGTGTAATGGTCTCCTGAATTTAGATCATTACCAATGTGTTCCATTTGATCACATACATTGATTCACGGAAAAACCATGATAATGAAATTTTGGTGAGGTAGCTTGTCTTGTGTTCATCATCGGTGGTATGGCATTGGTTGAATGGTCAAGATAAGATTTGTCGCTTCTTAGTCAACAAATTAATATATCTCAGGCCTGGTTAATCAGTATGGTCATTACATCGTAATTCCATGGATATGGTAGTTGAGGGTAAATCCATATAGTAATATAAAAAATAATAAATCATGAAATGGATTATAGCATGTGTTAGTGTCCTGTTTTATGATATATTGAACATAAATGAGATTATATTACACAATGCATGTCATAGGATGGTTGTTGTTGCTAACTATCCTTATCTTTTTAGGGGCCATGATGGGTTGCTAGATCTCGCTCTGGGTCTATTAATATTATTCACTGTTGTCTAGTAATGTTCATAGATGGTTACACTTAATAGCATATTCGAATGTATTCTTATTCTGGTGAATATGAGTTTTGGAAATAGTGGGCCCCACCACTGGGGTCCTAGTTTTTTTTCAAAGATATACGATCACCAAAAGAATAAATAGATTCATATTATTCAGGTTAAGAATAATTATTATTGAATTTGTTTAATATGAAGTATATTATTTGAATGAATATCAGTTTAAATTATTTAAGGTTAATTTATGATTTACGTGAATGACAAGTCGAATTAATGGATCGTTTTTATAACCTAATATATTATATTACAAGAAATTGATAAAAATATAAATGATATTTACGACTCACTATAGTAATTAGAATATGTCAATTTTTAGTGAGAAATATATATTTGTGTAATGGGATATTATTTCAGATATTTATTAATTCACTATAAATAGAGGAGAGAGCTCTCCTTCCAAGTACAATTCACTACTTATTGTTGTGATATTCACTCTCTCCTCTATATCTCTCCCAATTCCTAGAGAGAGATGATTTGGTTCTAGGTTTTCAATCAAAGAGAATCTACATAGATCAAAGTAATAGTGTAGTGATGATCATTGGGATGTCAAAGGCATCATCAGAACACTACTCTAGAACATAGATTCTGACAATTGGCATTTCTGTATTCCTATGAATTTCAAGTGGAAAATATAGATGAATTTGGCTTCACATTATTTGATCAAAAATCATTGAAGATGAGAATATGTTGAGTGGATATTGGGATCTTACTATGTATTTATGGTTTAATAGTTTGTGCTTAAATTTCCACAAGCGTAATCCTTATGCTAGTACCAGGAAGAGTTTCACCATTGAAGATGTAATAAAATCGATCACTAGTGGAAATATTTTAAAATCCATTTGTGTGGATTCTGTTGTGAACTCGGTACCTTTAGGATTTTAGAGTAATCCAGGCCCTGGGTATCCTAATTAGGCTATTGTGGAACATTTCCCTCATACCAGGTCCATGTGCATCATGACCATAAACTTCTAGCACACTGTTCAAAGACGTGTGAACCGAACCTATATCATATGATGGTCTAAACCACAAGACCCTAAAATAGTTGATTAAAAAGATAGAAAACATGTCAGGAAAGACACCAACGAAGGGAAGCCTGTGAAAAAGTCAAGTTTACAGTCATTCCACTCTTCTACTCTAGATATTAGAAAACATTCAGAGCTTAAATAAATGAGGCACAAAGCTCATATGCCCCATTTTAGGGTTATAGTAAACATATATCCATGCTCATTGCACTCCGTGGTCTAATAAAAATTTAGAATATTGATTTCTAACATTTAAAATCCTTGATAATGTGTTCACTCAGAGGTGGGAAAAAATTTAGGGTGTTAAACACATATGGGATATTATGCATTCCATAGATCACACTACATGATGTGAGAACCTTGGATCCCTAAAAAATTCCATGGAAATTAGAAAATGAAACTCATCTTCAAGGGACCCTTTTTTAACTCTTCATTTCTTCCTCTAGTTAATACATATGAACCAATGGTCATAAACCAAATGTGTTATAACATACAAAAGGGTTTTCTGATCCTTCTCATCACTGACAGTACTATAGAGGAAATCAACTCCCCAAAGTGTTTTGGGTCATCCATGACATGATTTTCCTATATCACTATTCATGAATTGGGAACATTGGACCTTTATATATAATAACTTTAAACAAACTATTCATGTAGGTTAAATATCCTCATCATTACATCACCATTTTTTGTACCATTTCTCAATGAAGGAATGTGACACTACATTCCCAAACCATTTGATTTCCTATACCTTATGACTCAAAACCCCATGTCATATGAACTAACCTTCCTAAAGAATAGATAATCTATCATTGGTTTCCCTAATCCTTCACTGATATCCATTTTTTTCATTCCTTACTTCATCGTACAAGTATTTAAGTCATTAAAAATATTCCATGGCCCCAATAAAAGAGAAGGGACCATCTTAACGTGACAATGATATTGAATAATAAGGGATATGACTCACTAAATAATGTAATATCCTACATATAGAAAAGGAAATCTATTCTTGGGTGCTCTGGGAACACTGTGGTAGAATGTAGAACCTCAGGCTACTTTGGTTCATCCCCAGTTTTTCCCCATTCCTTATACATTGACTCAAACTTTTCGGTTAGGAATTACCAAACCCATATTCCAAATATCATGGAATAAAAAGCTTCCATAATATGTTACTCTCAATCAATGAAACCCCGATAAAACTTACAAAACTATTGGAAATGTGTGGGGATCATCATTGCTTAACCATGATACCGACATAAAAGGTCCTTAACCTACCAACCAGAGGCATCTACACCTTGCAAGAAATGAGATCCAATCCACAAGATCCTTGAAAACACCACAACAGAACTAAGTAACTTATGGTTTTTTGGGTCAACCATGGAATTTCTCCCCTATAGTCCATATTCATAAATAATTTCCTTGACACATTACACTAAATTTAGGACTGTAGGCAGTCAATTTAAAACTTCCTATAACTGACTACATTCTAGTGATTTACTTCAACCATAGAATGTTTAGAAGAGTCATATAAACCCTTATTCATATATTAATTTACAAAAGAGTAATCCTCATCTACTACTTCCATAAATTCAAGGTCTATTTTTCTACCCTGAAGACATTACCTCCTTCACCCATGTATGATGAGTGGTCTAGTAAAAATGCTCATAACCAAGGTTGATCACCATGAATCAAAGGTGATAAAGCTGGTATTTCAACTATTCCAAAGGGTCCTCTAAAATAAATGTGTAAATATCCCTATATAAATTACACTACAACAACTAATAATGGTACATAGGATCCAAAACACGATCGGGTCCCATATTAGGGATATGAACATATTCTAGGACTGATTATTTATGTGAGGGAGCCATTATAAAGGTCTTTAATGAAGATGGTATGGATTCAGGCTCTACATTGGTTAAATCTCTTGGAGGAATCCACCAGGAGGAAGGGACTAGAAGATTATATCATTGAGAAGAAATCACTAAAAAAATAAAAATATATGTTTATCAGTCTTAGGATAAATTAAATTATATCACCAGGTGACCAATAGATATGTCTAATGTTAGAAACATAACATTTTATTTTTTTCACAGGAAATATATTTTTACCCAACCACATCATTATGAGAGGAGGAAATTCCATCTTTCATTGAATGACTTGATTTCATCATTGTTTCCTTCTTTGAACTGGTGCATTGTTTTCCACCCTTGATGGTGTCCATACAAGGAGGCATGCTAAGTATCATGAAATAAATTGAATCATGTGTTCAATTTATAAAGAAGTATTCAACTTATCGAAAACACACCTCCATAAAAGCTAACTTAGTAGCAGAGTAGAAACATATATTAGTCTCTTCCAAATTCATTTTATCTTGTGTTGGTTCAAATGGAATGACTTGTGGAACATATTTAGTAAGAATTAGTCCTAACTGAGATAGCACATTAGCTATTTCTGCTTCTTAATGGGCCGGTCACAATAGTTAAGGTTTTTCTAAAGTAACCTAGTGATCACCCTCATACTCCAGGGAATATACATTCTCCTCCATGATGGATCATTGGGTACCTAATAAATTTTGAGAAATCTGGATATTCTATTGAAATAGTCCAAAATAAGAAAATAATGCAATGTTTCACATACATGAGGATTGTATGGGAGTGGGTTTTGATAAATCAGAGTGTTAACATTTCCAATTTAAACTTTTGGGAAGGATATCTATAAATTATTGATGCTAAGAGAGTTAAGGAAGGACCAGCAAAAGGTGTTTATTCTGATGTAATCTCTATAGAAATGAAAAAATATTCCCTCATAATATTTAGTTGACCAAGAGACCCCTCATGATCAATCCCATGATCAGTTCTCAAATCATCTCCAACAGTCATACAATTGGGAGGATATGTGGAGTGTTGGAGGAGTGGTAGGTCTATTATAGTATCATTCCATATCAATGGAAATGAAATGGATTTCAATATTTTTGAAACATTACTACAACCCTTTGAACACCACATCATTTTTATCCATACCACTTCCTCAACAATGGGATATCTTTGTGCTTCCATAGAAACCTCCAGCATGCCCATAAACCCTATTTTTGTACCAAATGTGAATATAAGTCCCCAAAACTGACACTTTACAACATCACATCAGGGTATCATAGGAAATCGATGAACTCCGTAGGCAGTTCTTTGAATTCAATGCCCAGAGTGTGCTAACATTAGAGAAAAATTATAAAGATAATTATAACTAGCGTAGTATGCCCCAAATCTCAACCTATGAGTTTAGTTTTCTCCAAATCATATACTGAATAAACACAACTGGAAATAATAAATATGGCATAACATCACTCACCTGGACCACTCCTACTATGACCGTGTTTCTAAATGCTTCTAATGGAAACAAGAGTAATGGAAAATGAATTACATCATTACGAGGTTCTTCTATAGTTGTTGGTCCTCTCAAAACCAACTACTTTCCTAGAAAATGATTTCCCTCAATAGTTGGTGGAAATTGGGTAGCCTCACATACCAATGTGGGTAATTTCCCATTTGAATATGAGAGAACCCAAATATCATTATAATTATCGGATAAACTAATATTAGAATCATAGGGTGGGAAGTTTACCTTAGCCCTAGTCTCTTTCATAGTAAACATCATCCAAAACCAGATATTCAAAATTGGTTGATTCTCCAATTAAACATGAATAGATGGAGAAATTCCTGACTACACATGAAAAAATTTATGGATAAACTATAAGGATGCATAATATTCAAAGAGGAGACTCCCTTGAACATGGGATGCCTGGAAAACATAACAAAGTGAAATCAGGTAGGCTCAAAAATCAAGAATAACCCCCAAAAATTATCAATAAAAATAGCAGTGTGAACTAACCTATAGGGTTTAAAGGATAAGTGTTTATAATGGATTGTGAAGGCCTTTAACTCCCAATAAATTAGAGTGATGAAACTCACCCTGCTGATGTACTGTGAAAATGGTTTGAAATGAATACAGCTAATGTTATGGATGCTTAGGTACTCATAACCTCCAAGGTGAGCCTCTATACAACCCCATAACACCAAAATGGGGAACTATATTTTATAAGGGGATATTCCCCAATAAATATAGTGCAAGAGGTGATATATTTTTTCCAAAAAGGGTTCAATGAACCGATCCTCTTTCCTCTATCCATAGCGGTGCTATCAAGAAAGTAGAGACATAAACTCCACCATTTTCCTTTTTCTAGAGTAAATACCTACTCAGGTACATAGAAAGGAAACTATATATCTGAATAGTCCAGTCAACATCTGAGTCACCCTCCCACCCCTAGTTGTTAAATTCCAATTTTCTAACATTGTGCCAGTAATCTCCCTCTACACCGTGGGATTCCTTCATAGGAAATTATTTTGACTTCTTGGCTTCTAGATTATAAATAATTATCTTCACGAAGTATCACACCCATTTATTGAATGGTATATCATCACTTGGAAGAAGGTCATTCTTAGTTGCCTTCATTGCAAGATTGTTTATCTATCGAGAAAGTAGAGGGTTCCTTGCTACGTTATCCCATATATATGGTGGGAAGAAAAGCCATCATAAATTTCTCCCAATATGGGATATCTAAAGATCCAATTGTTGTCCTATAGAGTAATTCTCACCTCATCATGCATTAGATGGAATTTTTTTGTGTCTTGATTCTAGTGACTAAAAAATATTACATCAATACTATGTTATAGTAGGAAATTGTTTTCAATATCCATAAAACTTCATACATCCCAATATACTTAATTTCAATGGATGATTACTAAGTAATATATTTCACTCGAAGTCCATCACCAATCCATTATGAATCTACCCCAGATTGAAGATCCTTATTTGGAAACCACTAAAACCTTTTTCTGGTGGTAGAAATACACATTATTGAATTGTATATATAGATATCCAAGACATGTTCATGATGGTTCCTATAAACTTCTATGGGAATAAAAATCATTATATAGTTATCTTTGAATTCCCTATAAGTAATGATGTGGCCCACATGAGAGATATTCTCCCAAAAGGTATTATGGGTTTCTAGAATCCAAGAGAGAGGTATGGTTGATGATTGTAGGGATGTTTTGGGAGATTCAATGGTATTAACAAATCCATGGAGGGTAGGAATTATGAAAGTGGATATTCCCTAAGGTTCAGTCCAATCGTTTTCATCCTACTAATATGTGAAGAATCAAAAACATGATGCAAGATAACATCTACACTCAGAATAATAGCATTCTGATGGGCCATCACCACTGTGTCCAATTCCATGATTGATTTATGGGAACTATGTAGGGAGATGGAAGCTATATTAGAAAGAGTAAGATGTATAAATTAGAAAATAATTAAATCCCAAAAAAATTGATGTTTTATCCTCATAACATCCTGTGAATCACATTAACCATAATGGGATTCATGAAACACATACATATATGAAGTACTGCTTGACCCGTATGAAATATTGAGGCTGTGCATCAAATCATAAGACTCATGATCACGTGACCCCAACATGGTCATGCAAATATCATTATATTCATTTCATCATTCCTCTAATCAAAAAAATATTTATAAACATACAAGATGTAAATGCTACAGAGGAATTATTCCAAATATCACGAAATTAATGAGATTTGATTCATAATTGATTTTAGAAAGTCCTATGAAAAAAATATATCACAAAATAGTTCTTTGGAAGTAGTCCTGTGAAATAGGTCCACAAATAGCCTTTGTTGAGAGGTATTACGAACATGATTGTTCGATGAGGTCTTGGAAATGGACTACTTGATGGAGGAAAATAAAAATATATCTAGGGAGTGAAGTAATTGGTGAATGATCTCCCCTATTCCCCTATTTATAGGAAAATTTAACGAATACCAAGGGTCATTTTGAATCCCAAACATTTCCCAAAAAATGATTAGAAACAACCCCAAAGACACATGTTGGAATTTACTTTCCTTATAACCTATCGCTTCTCCCTACGAATGTCACTCCTGAGGAGGGTAATTTATTAATGCCTTCCAAATGGGGATTGGAAAACCTATAAGGGAAGAAATACCTCATGTATGGGTATCAATTTATCCAAAAGTGGAGGATGAGAAGGTGTCCAAAACACACAGATAACATAACATTCAAAAGGAAGCCCAATTACATGATCTTTGGAAGGTCATGTGAATGGGTAATGCATAGTTCATAACCTAATTTAGATCAATTGAATCCCATTTGAAAATCCTTATCCATTTTTTGAAGGTTTTCAGAAAATAGTTGGTGATTGAATGAGGGATTCTAAGAGAGCGCCTCGACGCCATGCGACTTTCCAACTGCTAGGCACCTGAAAATCATCTAAGATCCTCATAAAATAATATATGATAATATGTAAAAGAAAATACCTTATTCATTCACTTAAATATTTTCTATGTTCTTATTAAGGTGATAAGACACCACATATTATTGTAAAAAGTTCCACCCTGTTACGCAAGAGCCTATTGGCATGTACCCTTCGTCACATGGCTTGAAATTCATTCCTGATCAATTCGAGATGGAAATTAGTTCTGGATAATCAATAGAGAAACCAATGCAATGATTTTAACCAATATAAGAAAACTGAATAGTGGAAAATCAATAGAGCATCCCAAAATTAAATACAATTTTCAAAAATTCCATAATTGATACAAAAGTTGAAAATACATCAAAGTAAATAAAAAACCAAACTGAACTGGATGTCCACAATGTCTCCATGTTACCCTGAGGGTCACTATCAAATACCAAATCCATAAATCTCCCATGTTGATTGAAACCAAGAAAAAACCTACACCAACATCTAAAATCAAGAAATAACTGAAAGGGTGAGTATTAAAACTCAGTAGGTTTTATTAAAAAAAATATTCCGAATGAAAATACTTTAAAAAAGGGAGACATAAATTTTAATTTTTAAATACATTATATAAAACATTTATTTTCACACACATTTTTAACTTTAAAACAAAACATGGTCCATTTCCCTTTTCTAATTTAAATAAAAATCCCTTTTCAAGAAGCATACATTATCATTTTCATAGAGGAAGATAATGTTTTCATTTAAAAATTGGGAAGGGATTGTAAAATATTTTCCAATTTTTTTTCATAAACATTTGAAATCCAATAAAAATATTTTATCCAAGAGGATCACCATATAAGGAAGAAAAAACAATGATCACATAACAATGGAAATGGAAATAAAAAAACACATTTAATCGACGAAAAGAGTAAATCAATCATACAATGTAGAAAAATAGTTGTGAAAATACAAGGTAAAACCTATGAGATTAGTATAATAATATAGAAAATAATATACATCTTAACTCATCCTAAAGGCATGCCTCAAGCTATGAAATCAATTCTATCCTATACGTTCCATCACATCCTACATGGTCTGACCAATGGGAATATCCAATTACAAAAAAAACAAATCCCCAACTATGGGCCACTATCCCGAGTGAAATCCTAACTAGTGCATAAACTGTTCACTAAAAAACCCATAGGTATTCCATGTTCCCATGTGATGTCTAAGGTGGGGGTGAGACGACAATTCTATCTAATAATAAAATCAAATGAAAAGATATCCAATATAGGAAATTCACACAACAACTCACCCCCCGAGTCACATTAAGGAAAAACCTCTTACCGTTCATTCATTTGATCATAAGGGAGTATCTTAAAGTTGACATCCGATATATATCAACATAACCATGGAAAGAGAGTTATATATGGATAGTTTTCAATATCATCTTGGTTTATAAAAGTTCCAAATGGGCCTCAGGTAATCTTTTTCATAGATCCAAATACACCTTTCCAAAAAGGTGAAAACACACCATTTTTCATTTCCCAATCACTTGAGAAATTACATTTAAGTAATCACATCACATTTTCAAACCAAAAACACATTCATCAAAATGAAAATGGGATACACACCATAATCACATGTCAAACCATTTTTCGAAGACCAAAGCACTCTCATTTTCAAGTCAAAATCATATAGAACCTCATTTGATAAATCCAAGACATCATTTCACATTCCAAAAATTATTTTAAAATACACACCATGATTTGAAAATCATAATTCACTTACAAAATCCAATTGAAAATTTATCAAACACATGGTGTGAATATCATAACAAAATAATTTCATATACTTCAATTCAATTATGAAACCAACTTATTACTTATCAAGAAATTATTCCAAAAAACATGAATCTCTAATTAACATATAATGGAGGTTCAAAAGGATATAAATCAATGATTATTACTTTTAAAGGATAAATGAAAATGGAATCCTACCTCAAATGACATGCACTTCAAAAACACCAAACCAAAATAAGTCTATTAAGGTTCCTAGAGTAATGATATTCCAAGGAGAAAGATAAGAAGAAAAAACCCCTAACATAAACCATGGGAAAATGGAACTTATATAAACCAGGAAAATAAAGAAGACAAACTCAAGAGAAAATGGAATAAGGATGAAGAAAAAGAGGGGAGGATAAGATTATCTTGATAAATCACGCTTGTAAATGAAGAAAACCCTAGATACACCCCATGGGATAGGAGGAGAATCTTGGAGAATAAGGGAGGGTCTCCCTTTGGGTCACAAAAACTAGGATATGGGAGAAATTAGTGTTTTGGGTATAAATACCAAGAGGGTAAACAGGGAAAATCACAATATTATTAACCTGGATAGGTCACATTTTTTTCCCAAATGGTTTTCCAAACTAGTTAGCAACTATGAATCCCTCACAATACAATAGGAATAATCCACATAGTTTTCCTACACGATCTTACAAACCCTGAGATTACTGTGCATTATCTACTATCCAAAAATGAAATTGGCCAAATAGTTTCCTTAGAATGGGTGCAATATTTCACCTAACCATGCACCATTCATGCAACACCATCTGTTAAACCAATAATCTCCATTTTAACTGAAAAATCTCAGTGAAAATTTTACACCCCGAAATTACAAACTATGAACATTGTATTTGATAACATGTATAATACACATCACCAAGTTCGAAAGGGAATGTAATACCCTAATATTTTAAAATATTTTTAATAATTTAAATAAATTAAATATATTATGTATCTTGTAATGACTGTGATACTGATTTAGTATACACCACACACAACAACGAGTTTCTTTAAATGCCTTGTGTCACACAAAAGTAAGTGTTGTACCGAATAACGATATATTATTAACATATTATTTAATATGACCTATCCGTTAATATAGTTGTTATGAAAAGGGTTGAATAACTTATGAAAATATATCATTTTATTAAATAAGAAATGAATTCATTGGTTACAAATTAATTATAAATGAATATGATAAGTGATTTAATATAAATGAAAATATTATTATTTTTATGCTCACAATGCTATTTTACCCTTATAAATTAAATTAATTACAATTAGTGAGTGATGTTAATGTGATATATATATATAATATATTCATTAAAATATTTATTATATTCAACCAAAATATTTTATAGGTTTAAGATAAAAACAAATTCAATTTTATAAATAAAATACTATATTTTATTAATGAATTATTACCACCTATTAGTAGAGAACCTATTTTAAATCTAATATTTGGAACTTTTATGGATTATATATGTCACAATAAACATAATAATTGATACATAATCATAAAATTTATCTTATAATGAATTTTTGGTATTTTTCAATGAAGATTCATTCTTTAATGAATAGTGAAAATAATGAATTTAATTGAAGATTTAATTTTCATAAAATATATTTATTAGGATAAATTATATTATAATTTTTTTATAAAGTTTAGTCATATAATAGTTATATGAATTAATCTAATTTAGGTAATTGGAATTAATTTCACTTCAAAATTATTTATAAAAACATAGCATACTTTTGGATGATTTTTTATTAAAAACATGCATTGTTGCTCTTTTTGTGGGATTAAATTTAAATTAATTTTTTATAAATATTTGATTGGAATTATAAGAAATGGATTCCATATTTTAAATCAGAATAATTTTTTATTTCTAGTGAGGTAAACTTAATTTTGAAATACAATATTAGTTAATGTAATTAGAAGTAATTACAACGATTAAGGTAAAATTAAGCTTAATAAGGGAATAAATATAAATCTTATGGACCCAAATGACCATGAAACTAGTACAAGAGCCATTTTATTTTCATATTTAGACCCTATAAAACCTTTAATATTAATTATAACATTATGGTAGACACTATCCATGTGAAAAATGTTGGCGGAATTCCCATTCCCATAATTTACAAGATTGGCACTCCACCAGTATAAAAGGCCTCCTATCCTCCCACATCATCACAACTCTTAAGAAACATTGGATTGAAAATTTTAATCCCAGATAGATTTTAAAAATACGTCCCCTAATTCTACAATCCTTACCTTGGGAGGAATAAAATCCATGGAAGCCCTTTGGTACAATACAAATGGAGTTACCCGAAAATGGGTAACATTTTCGCTCAAACTCTTTAGTTTTATTTGCAACCTACACTCATTAAAATCTCCATATTACATTATTATATAAAAAACAATTATCCTAAAAATACATATATTTTGTAATTACAGAGGTTATACCTTCAAATACAGACACTTCCTTCTAATGGGTAACGAACATACAGTTTATGTGTATGGAGAATTATCGCCTCATGAAATAATGATTGTTCGTTCTTCCTTTACCTCCTCCCATGGTGAGAATTATGATGGAAACTATGTTTATATATGATATATATGATAATTATTATTTCATTATTCTTCCATAATACTTTTATAAAAAATACCTATATGTATTCCATTTTTTTAAAATATGATAAAAATATTTGTGGATGTGTGGACTACTGCCTCCTCAAAGAAATGTGATTCGTTCACGCTATAAATGGAATATATTAAAGATAAATTTAATAAAAATATGTAAAATATATGAAATATATATGATTTTAGAATTATAGCATACATATTTATCATTTAATTTTAATTCTTTTAATTCAAAAAAGAAATGAAAGTAGTGTTTATGCGTATATACGACCTACCATCTCCATGAACGATGCATTTCATTTCTTATTTGGAAATAAAATAGAATATTATAAATACATATGTAATGAATATATAATATAATTAAGTCATTTTTACATTATTTATATGATTAAATCATGATATATGTAATAATAGAAACAAATAACAAGTCATAATAAACGTGAGAAAACAAGGCAATTAACACCCAAAATTGTGAAAATAATGAAATATTGTTAAAAAAACAGGACATAAGATATTATAAAAAGATGATATACAATATTATAAACAATATTATGGTTTTGGAATAATTTATTGACATATTTTAATACACTATATATTAGTTTAATGACTCCACAAAAAAGGATGGTTATGGTAAAGGATTTCATCTCAATTTATATTCCATTGAGAATTATTTGTTTTTATGCACCACTTCACTTTTATATGGTGTATATACTGAATTTTTTTATGTCATATCATGAATAAAATTATTATCATGATATTATAAGCATAATTTGATGTCATACCTTCATATAAATTATGATTCAAATGTTTCAATGTGGAATGTGAGACTTTGGAATTTTTTAAGATTGTTCTCCTCAAGACTATTCTTAATAATTACCATTTCAATATCACTTCATTTTTTTTTATATTTCTATTTAAAAAATAAAATTATTATATTAAATTTTTATTGGAAATTTTCTTGAATATCCATATTTTCATACAATGGTATCATTATTTCCAAAACCATATATCGTTTTACATATGGTGTTTACTATGATAGTTATTTGATTAATGAGGTAATTATTGATAAATCCATATACTTTATTCAATATGGATATTTGATAATAAAAATTATATATTTATTAAATTGATAAATTTATATGAGTAATTCTTGAAACATTCAATGATGGGTAAATCTTGGACATTATATATCTACTTGATGCATTGATATGTTCTCATGACATAATCATGTTGGCTAATGTAAACTGGTTTTTAAATATAGTTTTAAACTGTGAGGATGTCGGATCTTGAATTTATAGGTTATCATGTTCCTTAGAAATTAATTAAAATAATTTATCATTTTTTTAATAGATATTTTAGTTATCATTTTTATTATCCATGAGTCTTTCATCTGATAAAATATATGGATGCATTTCATTCTCATATTATTTATCAAATGGAATGTGTTTTCAGTTTCTTACCATGAAAAATTGATTATGACTTATCTAGTTAATTGAATAGAATGGGATTTTAGTTATTTATCATTCCATGTTGGTTTATGTCAATTTATTCATTATTGATTCTGCTTTACATACCATTACTGAGCCTTTGTGCTCACTCTTATTATGTTTACTTTCTCTTGGTTATTACGAGGAATACATTGAATGAGTTTCAAGGATGGTATTTTTTTTATTTTTTTTATATATCATGTTTTTATTTACAATTTTCCTATACATTATGATTATTATTTATGGAATATTCCTTTAGAATCCTAGAAAAATGATTAGTCCTTTAGGATTTTATTCTTTGTTATGATGCTAATTTAATGTAATAATGCAACGAATCTGGGCTTCTGGGGATGGGGCGTCACAATTGGTATCAATGTAAGTTTAGAAATAACCATGGAAACTAGATTTAGAAAAAATAGATTCAGGTATGAAATCTTAATATATAAAATTATGATAAGTATGGAAGAGAATCATATAATTTTGGTAAGGTGGAGATTATTAGGGTATTCCTAGAAATATATCCCGGTCTGTAAAATACAAGTGGATTTGGTTTTGGAACATATGCACCTAGGTGTAACAACTCTGACATGGTGTGTCGGGAATGACATCAAATTACCTAGTATATGAAAAAGGGATTTACTATGAACTTGGTTCGACACTCTTAGTGGAAACAATTAGGTTAATTCACATTTTCTTTACGAACCATCATGAAGAGTTTTAGAAGAATATGTAAATGAATAATCTAGGATAAGCCTATGCTTTCATAGATTAATGAAGTATGAGCCATAATTTAGGCATATTGTATGTAATATTTCATGATTTTGTGGTTTTAAATTTTCATAGGTGTTTCTCACACTAAACATTCGGGTTTTATTAAATGGATGGAACTAGAAGGAACTGGGTTAATGTTGAAAGCGATTGAATTTTATTATATGGGAAGTTAAAAATAATTTTCACCAGAATAAAGGATGTTGTTATCATGCCTAATATGACTTCATGGAACATGATTAAAAATTTGTACCTTAAAAAAGTCTCATAATCAAAAAGGAAGGGAAGGAAGGATTTCAATTGGAGTTTGAGTAATGAAGACCATAGTGGGAAGCAGAATTAGCTTCCTCTGTGTCAATAATATGGAAAGAATGACCCAATTGAATGTCTTAGAGGGATGAGAATATTATTTTACAATGTAAAAAGATAAAAATCAAGTAAATAAAAAGGAAAAAATAGAGAGTTATTTTCATGAAATGGATGGAAATATTGGCATCCCTAAGGCATCCTCAATGGTGAAATGTTTTAATTATGGAATGAATGGTTATTATTCAAATATATTTTTCAATTGGAAATCATAGGAAGAGAATCAAAAAGGTTGTATGAGTAATGGGTATATTGCTGATGAATATGAGACTACTAGTGAAATGTGAAAGTAAATTGGTATTAAGTAATAGGATGAGGTATCCTTGTTAATGGATTAAGGATGAAGTTTCATAATTGATGTGCTTATGTATTTGGATTCAATAATTATGTCATCTGAGTATAATATATATGTTATAATACTTATGTAATATTTCAGGAATATAATATTGTACATTTTTGTTATGGATTTCAGATCATATGTTGAATGGTCCCAATAATAGTTATTTAGTAAGAAGCATTTTTTTTTGTAAAACACATGGATGGTGGAAAAATAACCCTTAACTTGTTCCTCATTTTAAGACAATTTTTTTTGGATAAATAAATATTTGGTTTAGATAATGTAAATCAGATAAGTTATGAATACCTTATAAGTGTGTATTGATGTATTGAAAAAGTGGTTTATGCTATCATTTATGGAGTTTAAAACCATTTTTTATTTAAAGAATATATCCACTTAAATGTGGTTTATATAATGAATAAGGAAGAATGCATGATTTCAATAGTGGTGTTATGGTAATTCATTTTATTACCATATTTCAATAGAATAAATGAGGAGGATTTCAAAATGTTTTCTTTGTGATCATTAGAGATATACTTCTTGTTTTTGGATTAATAATAAGTTAATTTTTGAAAATCATCAACCTTCATTCTAAAAGTGTTGGATCCTAATCATTTGGAAAGGATGACCAGTTATGAAATGGTTTTAGTTTATCATTGGATATGGTTTTAGAGATTAATATTTTAAAACAACAGTTGATGAATCTTGATCTGAGATACGATGTTAAAATATTTCAATGAATGACCAAATGATATGATTTCTTTTATAGAAACACACCAAGTATATTTACTTATATTTTTATAGAGTTAAATAATTTCCCAATACTAAGAAAAAATGATTTTCAAAAGAAAAATGTTTTCCTAGTACCTTCATTTCCAATAAATCAAATGGCCCCTTAGATCATCTGGGAATTATGAACCTATGATTTTTAACATTCTCATATCCATATTGTCTATCAATATATTTCAAAACATGATTGTTTTATTTTTCAAAAACATCTTTATTTCCATTTCCCACTGAAGTTATCCTACTCAGGAACCTAGTTACATGGCCATTTTACTTCTATTTCTATCTTATTAAGAGTATGTGTTATTAACACTATTTATGATGTGGGGTTTTTAATTTTCTTTCAAATATCAATCCCTCAATTACCAAGATCATGTATAAATTTTTAGGATCAAATTTAATTATTTTGGGGAGAATTTGACACCATGGAATTCAAAAGTAAGAACATTTCATTTAACAACATGTATCACATGCTTCAGCAAGTGAATATGGAAATATAATACCATGAGATTTTAAAATATATTTAATATTTTAAATAAATTAAATATATGATATATATTTCAATGAGCATGATACAAATTTAGCATATGTCTCACCCAACAATGAGTTTCTTCAAATGTATTGTGCTACACACAAGACTGAGTTTTACCGAATACTGATATATTATTAAAATAGTATTTAACATAACCTATCCTTAATGATAATATTTATTAAGGGGTTATATAATTTATTGAAATATATGTTTCATAGAAATATAAAATGTATTCATTGGTTATAAATTAATTACAAAAGAAAATGAAAACTGATTTAATATAAAGGAAAATGTAAATTTTTTTATGATCAGAAAGGTATTTTACCGTATTAAAATAAATTAATTAAATTTTTTGAGTGATATTATTGTTATATATAAATAAATTATATATTCAATAAAGTATTTTTTATATTCATCAAATAGATTTTACAGGATTATGATAAAAACAACCCCAGTTATATATATATAATTCTATATTTTAATTATGGAGTTTTTACCACCTTTTAATGGAGAAAATATTTTAAATAAAATATTTGGAACATTTATGGATTCTATATCTAAAATTAAGCTTAAAATTTTAAATATAATCATAAAAATTAACTTATGGTGAATATTCGGTACTAATTTGTGAATTTTTATTTTGTAACGAATAGAGAAATATATTGAAATTTAATTCAAGAATGATTTCTCATCTAATTTATTTATAAGAATAAATTATATTTTAATTTTTGAAAACATTAATTAGATGGTATTTTTGTAAATTTATACAATTTAGGAAATTTGAATAAATTAGACTTTGAAATTAAGCATAAAAATATAGCACACTTTTGGAAGTTTTACTTAAAAAACATGCATTGTCGTTCTTTTTACGGGATTAAATTTAGATTAATTTATTCCACATATGTGATTGTTATTTAGAAAAATGGATTCCATTTTTGGATTAATAAAAAATTTAATGTATAATAAGGATAAGTTACGTTTTTAACAAAAATATTAGTGAAAATAATTAAAATTAATTATAATTACTATGGTAGAATTAAGATTAATGAGGGACTAAAACATAATCTTAATGTCACAAATGACCTCTAAACTTTTAAAAGAGAAATTGTATGGACATATTTATACCATAAAAACCATTTAATAAAAATTTACACATTATGGGATCAAATTTACATTGGAAAAATGAGGGCGGAATTCCCTTTCACAAAATTTAAAAGAGTGTCACTCCTCCTCCACTATAAATGTCCTCCTCTCCTCCCACTTACTCACACCTATCAAGACAAATTGGGTCAACAAATATCTTCCAAAATATATCCTTAAAATCCCTTCCATAATCCTAGAATATGATTATTTATTCAATGTTTTATACCTACAATTGCACACACTTCCATCTAATGGGTAACAAGCATACTATTTATGTGTATGACGAACTATCTCCTCACGAAACAATGAATGTTCGTTCTTCTTTTACCACATATCATGGTAGGAATTATGATGGAAAATACATTTATATATGATATATATGATATATATTATTTAATTATTATTATTTAATTTCTATACAACACATACCTATATTCATTCCATTTTGTTTAAATATGATAACATCGTTTTTGGAATTGTGGAATACCACCTCCTCAAAGAGATGTGGTTTATTCACAATAAACATGGAATTTATTGAGGATAATTTTAATAAACCTATGTGTATTATATGAAATATATGTGATATTATAAATATAATATACATATGCATCATTTAATTTTCATTCTTCTAATATTAAAATGAAATGAAAGTAGCAATCAAGCATACGTATGACCTATCATCTCCATGAATAGTGCATTTCATTTCTTATCTCTAAACATTATAGAATATTATAAATACATATTTATTGAATATATAATATAATCAATTAATTTTTTACATTCTGGAGATGATTAAATCATGATCTATTTAATAGGTTTACTAAATAACAAGTCGTAACATACTTGAGAAAACTAGAGAATTAACACCCGTAATAGTGAAAATAAAAAATTACTATTAAAAAACGGGTAATAAGATATTATAAGTAGATCATATATGATATTATAAACATGTGAATGGTTCTGGAATATTTTAGTAACATAGTTTAATACACTATATGATATTATAAATATCACCCAACAAAATAAATGTTAAGGTAAGAGATTTCGTCTCAATTTACATTCCTTTGAGAGTTATTTATTGTTATGAACTACTTCACTTTTCATATGGTGTATATACTACAATTTTTTATTCTATATCATGAATCCCATTATTCTCATGATATTATTAGTTTCATTTAATGACGTAACTTTATGTATACTCTGATTTAAATGCTTCGTAGTGTTATGAGATACTTTGAAATGTTTAAAGATTATTGTCCTCAAGAATGTTCTTAATTATAAACTTTGTAATCTCACTTCCTTTTTTATTGTCATATTTCTTTTGAAATAATTACTTTATTATAATAAATTTTCATTTTAAATTTTCTTTTAATATAAATATTTTCATATGATATATTTTATTATTTCCTAAACCATATATCATTTTACATGTGGTATTTTATTTTAATGTTTTTTGATAAACTAGGGAGTTATTGATAAACTCGTATATTTAATTCAATATGGATATTAGATAAGTAATAATTTATAATTAATAAATTGATTATCTGATATGATGAATGATTTGGACATGAAATGAATGGTGGAGCCAAGACTTTATATAGCTCGTTGATGCATCAATATGTTCCCATGAGACAATTAAGTTGGCCAAATTAAATAGGGGTTTACCTCTAGTTTTAGACTATATGTAGTATGGATCATGAAAGTATATGACCACATGTGCCTTAGAAATGACATCCAATAATTAAGCATTTACTTTATAGATATTTCAGCAATAATATTTTTTATCCATGAGGATTTCATATGATAAAATCTATTTATCCATTTCATTTTTATATTATTGATCAAATTTCATGTGTTTTCAGTTTCTTACCTTGAAAAACTGATTATGCCTTATCTAGTTATTTTAATGGGATGTGATATCTGTTACATAAATTTCCATGTTGGTTTATATGTATTTATTCAGTATTTATTCCACTTTACGTACCCTTATTGATATTTTCAACTCAACCATATTATTTTTATTTTCCATAGATTATGAATTGGAATCATTTGAATGAGTTTCAAGAATGTTGTTTATTTAATTTTTTTATATATCATGTTTTTATATTAAATTTTCCAAATTTATTATGGGTATCATGTATTTTATTTTCCTTTCTATGTATGCTAAACTGATTGTTCCTTCAGGATTTGATTCTTTATAATCATTCCAATGTAATGTAATAATTTAACGGCTCTAGGATTTTGGTGTCAGGGTGTTACAGAAACCACGAAATATAAACAAGACCATTGATAAACAAAATAATATCTCTAAATTTAATCAAAAAACACCCTAAACTTGGGTTTAAATCAAAGACACGAAGTTGAACGGGAATAAAGAATGAAATAAAGACCCAGTTGTGACAATTATCCCCATAAATATTTCTATCCACAGAAAACCATACAATCTCATTTTGATTGATCAATGATAGGGTATTCTAATAATAGCATAATACATCTTCTCATACTAATAACACATTGTAGAACCCTAGAGATCCTTGAAGGGGGATGAATGAATCAAAGGGTTATTTTTTTCCTCTATAGTGACATATCTTGTTCCCACATTGGTAAGAACTTGTTAACCCTATCTATTGGATAATAGCAGTAATAAAACACTGACATGAAAAAAATAGAACACAAAAATTTTACATGGTTCACCACCAAGGTATAGTCGAAGGAAAATACTCCAACAGGGTGTTTTTTGTACCCAAATATACTAATATTCACTAAATGTGGAATATATAAGTTCAGACATAGTCACTCAAAACTAGGCGCACTACCTTTAAATGATTTTTGGCATATCACATTGTATCCCTCAATTCACTTCCATAGACTCCCCATGGATCACTGTTTTGAGAAAAATTTTACTCAGTTTATCAACATGAACGTTACTTAAATAGTTTTTCCTTAAAAGTATATGTCCCTGACATAGAATGAGACTCTTCTTCCACCATAGTCCTATGTTTAGGCACTCTCAAAGACCTGTCCACTTAAACATAATTTTCAATAATTCCTTTCATGAAGCTCCATCCCAAAGCTCCCTACCATCATGAAGATCTCTTCCTTCATGGAGAAAATTTCCTTCACGAAGCCCCCATACCTTCATGAGAATAACTCCTTTTCAAGGCTCACTAATTCAATGTAGAATGCTCTATCATCGTGATCACCCTTTAATAAAAAATCATTCGCATCCGTGAAGATTAATGTAGTATTTTCATGATGCATAGGTTCCCATGGAATGTCAATTTCTTGATGTTCCCTTGGATTTGTGAAATCAGAGCGATTCAGAATTTTCCTGGGAAAAATTTGTTACAAATAAAGAGGGGTATCCTCATATTTATAGGCTCAACTGTTCGTGTACCTCTACTACCTCTTTGCTGATATTAACGATGTTTAAAAAATGTCTTCGTAGAGCTACACCCTTCTCAATGCACCAGTGAAATTTGGCGTAGTCATGGAGCTCACCGCCAACACATCGTACAGTCATGAAGCTCCTGTTCTCAAATTTATAAGGATCACTATCTCCATTTAAGACACTCCACATCTCCATGATCCTTATCCTAATCTTCATGAAACTCATGCCTCTCCCATTTCCAAGAAGGGTTTAATCCAGAAAACCCCTCTCTGCGATTGTAGCCTCTTTGTGTTTTTGACCCAAAACACTTGGAAAACATTTAGAAATGACCCCACCTTCAATATTTTTGT
The DNA here is from genome assembly GCA_963277665.1 of Viscum album. NCBI lineage: Eukaryota > Viridiplantae > Streptophyta > Magnoliopsida > Santalales > Viscaceae > Viscum > Viscum album. Next base: position 2,013,466,878 of record OY728155.1, read on the forward strand.
CATCTTGAACTATAGAATGACTTTCATTTAAAACTCCCTGATCTTCCATGTGATGATTGACAATAAACACAAATAATACTCCAATTATAGCAAATAACAAGCTTAGTTCCAACACACCTCAACCAATACCAAATGAAGCTCATACTTATTACCAAAAATGAATCAATGTACCCAACCCAATTTCCTAGAAACAACATAATACTCAAACTAAACCCCACGCAACCCATCCATAGTCAAAACCATTAGCTGTTCAATAAAATCCCAAATGTTTCCCCCCAAATGTGGATAAATTTGAAATTAAATAACAAATAACAAAGACAACCATTCCTATCACCATACTAAAAGATAAGATGTAATATCAATAAAGGGATCCGAACTAACTCTCCACCATTTGAAACTATCTAGAACTGACCACCTCTAATCAACACCTACCACAATGGGGGGGGGCTCCCAAAAATGATAGTCCAACCCAAGAGATGAACAAAAACCCACAATTTATAATCTCTACAAGACAGAAACATATCTAGAAGGTTAGAAAACAAATCCAAAATAAATGCAATTAGTCCAACACCACAAGGAAGATAAAACAGATTTTCACATCCAAAAATGCACATCCTTTGGAATATTTAAACTTTCTACACCCCAGAAATGGAAACAAGAGAAGGGACATGGTTACCCACACCCCATGTGATTTCAAAACTGGATGAAAAGATTAACTCCGGGTCCTATTGCTGGATTATGGATGTCTTAGAGCATCTCCTTCCCTGATGTCATGATCTAGTAGTCCCTAATAAACACTCTTTTATTGGTGTAATGAACAGCCACACAACACCCTGAGTAGAACCACAGGAACCCGACCCACCAAACCAAGAGATACACTCACATCATCCTATTTTTATTCAAATGAGAATAAATAAGAAAAATATTCACACAAAACACACATCCATTTAAAACACAAAAATTCAGAACATCTTAAAGACAAACTCACTTCCATTTAAAAAAGAAAATCTCAGGAGATCCGTAACATCCAACATTTCATTTTAAAGAAAATAGGACCCCACAAAACACCATCAAACACAACCATTATAATGAATGAATCACTAGAGAGTAAGGTACTTTATACTGAGCCCAAAATTTCACCTTTCTCCAAAAAATGGAATGGGATATCTTCCAAAGTAGTGAGGATGGATCTACATCACTTCCTAGAAACACACTAATAGTGTAATGACCAAAACATTTATTAATAAAAATTAATCTTGATCTAATTATATGTCTTATTAATTAAATTGGTTATATAAAACATATTCAATTCATTGGTTTTATTTTTTTTATTTTAAAATACCAATAAGAATTGTCACTGTTGCTAATATATTTGTTTAATAATGATCACATGATTAGTATAAATATAGGGCTTTAACAAATCCAATTTACTCAGACAAAGTAAGTGATGACCTCATCCAGTAGAATTGATCCATACGAATCCCATTTTTCAGAGATTGAAAAAGAGGTAGCATCACTGGGATTCATTCTTGACCAAACCCATGATGAGCTTTAACATGTTAATCTTGAACGGAACTGCCTATGGGAGAAGGGAAAGTTATTAGAGATTACCACCTGAGTGATGTTATTCGAGACACCCCAAGAGTCTGTCCCCATCGCACACCTTACCCTTAGGTCTTATGTGGGTGTTATAAGGGCTTCTATAACAAGACCCTAGAACTATGATTATGTGTATTATTATTTTTATATAATAAATAATATGCATTCATTTTATTATTTTTACGTTGTAAATAATATTTTAAGAACAAATAGTATTTTTTGTTAATATTCAATTAAAAAATATATTTTTATTGAATTAAGGGATTTTTGAATTAAATAATATTTTAAATAATTTTATTACTAAATTACCTTTTATTAAATATAAATGATTATATAATTTTTATGAATACAATTGTAATTTTTATTAAGGTTTGAAAAGTGGTTTATGTCAAAACCCATGATTTTTCAATAAATGATAGTTTTTATTTTAAAAGTAAAAATTGAAATATTTATAAAATTATTTAGATAAAATTAATAATATTTTTTGAATCATGATGTTCAAATTATCCAATAGTGAATTTTTCATAATTTTTAGAGAGTCAAATTTTTTGGTAAAATTTTAATACTGTTTAAATATATAATGTGTTTTATGACATCATAATGACATTATAATGACCCAATAATGAAGTAATAAAATACTATAAATGGGATGTTCAGTCAATATTTTCTTTCCTTTAAAATTATTTGATTTTAGGTTTGTTTTATTTATTTTACAAAGCTTTAGTGGACCCTCCAAGACTTATAAAACATTTCAACATTTTAAAATGATTTCCTTGAGAGTGTGACTCACCTCCACATAAAAAACATAATATTTTAATAATTTCTGGAATTTGACTTATAATATAATGTTTTTCAATCTAATTTGTAAAAAATAATGTGAAAAAAACATGGTATGGTTTGTGGTTTTGATTAGTTTAATGTGTAGTATCCAAAACCCAAATAAAAAATAATTCCCTCTCTTTTCGTATATAAACACACACAAGCTCCAACTTCTCTTCACTAAAAAGATTTGGAGATCAACCAAACCATGACCTACTCTCTATAGAATTCTCCCAAGTCTCCCAAGTTCCCATGAAGCCTCTATCAATCCTCTCCCAATCCTTTGGGATCACACTTCCATGTAAGGGATTTCTCCCTCTCTCATTTTTCTCCATGTTTTTTATGTTTCTATACCCTTGTATTTTCATTTAAAAATGTTGGGTTATGATTTCACACCTACCATATACTTACCTAATTATGTTTTAATGATTATATACCCCTTTCGCTCTCATTAATTGCACCCATGTACACCTGTTACCATGAAGGTATTCTATAAGGGATTTCTCTCCCCTCGTTTACATTCAAGAAATTATTTTGTATTATGAAACAAAATTCCATTGTATATGTTGGTAAATTTATCTATATTAACCCCTTAATATCCCTTTAATTTACATATTATGTGACTCCCCTTTCTCTCTCATCAACCATTTTTATGAATTCTTATGTCACACCGTTATGATGCCGAAATTGCACCGCGATTTTCCACACAAAAGTCATTGTGTAATTAATACAATTCCATTTTCTATATCATGGGTATTAGACTTTATGAACATTTACTTATTGATTATATAGTTTCATGTATGAATTAAAAATTCATTTATATTAGAATAAATGTTGATGTTTAATGATTCCATGTGGAACACTTATGCATGAAATGAAATGATTAACAAGGGTGCACCCTGATAGCGCTCCAATGCATTGGGTAAAGATTAGTATCGTGATATGCCAAGTGAAATGAGGTTTTAATCATGATAATTCAAGTGAAATGAGGGTTTACTCATGATCCATGTGAAATTATCATTGGATCATGCTAATATCATGTTAAATGTTGTTTCCATATTTCTATGTTATGATAATCATGCTCTATCATGCCTTTATGTTCATGTTTCTCTTATTCTCCATTAACATTCCTATTTACTAACATATATTCTATTATTCATGTCATTCCATTTTTATCCCTTACTGGGCTTTATATATCACCCTTTTCTTATGCATGTCCTTAGGTTATCTCATGCAATGATAAGTATGAAGGAATGTCGTGGTCATATAAAAGAAGTTTTCAATAAAGATGTTGTGTTTTATGTTATAAGTTGTTATGTAATGTTCATAATACCCAAAGACACTACAAATATAATTATTAAATGTTGTATCATGTGAAAGTTTTATGTAATAAATCACTTTTATGTTTGAAATAAAGGGCAGGGTTATTATAGTTGGTATCAGAGAATAGGTATAGTATTTTTGGTTATTAGGAATAGAAAAACATAGTGAATGCCTTAGGGATAAAAAAAAGTACAATAAAAACATCCCTAAATTTTTTTGAGTGTTGAGTTAGTGGTTTATCAAAATAATACATCCCTCTTTGGATTCTGATAGGTAGAGATGGCTCTGGAATAGATGTATCTATGTGTAAAACCCGAAATACCGCTTTAAGCTAGACTCAAACAAGAACTGGTGCACAAATATGGGCATTACTGCACTCTTGGTTATTTAAATCTCTTGGAATATTCTTTGGTAAATTCACAATCATAGAATAATCATTAGTAAGGGTATAAAAAAATTACCCTAATAATATATGTTGGGAAGTAGATCAGGGATAACACAGAATGAAGCGTATAAATTCATAATTTTAAAAAATAAAAATTATTTATAAGTTATCAATTTTTATCTTTGGATTACCATTTATGTGTTACCCCTAACTTTAATTTTATTCTAGAAAATGGCCAGTAATTGGAGGACTCAGGATAAAAACCAATGCGATGATCAATGTGATGAATGTTCTAATGAGATGCCATATCTGATGGTAGTGGGAATCATTAACTTTGTCACAATAATCTCTCAATTAACTAATGTTTTGAATAGAAACATGGGTAAATAGGAATGTTTAACCACCCTAAGAAAGAAAAAGTCACAATCAGGAGCTACATGAGACAAATGCCACCTACTTTTAATGGTTCAACTGATACCTCAATTTCCGAACAATGGATCAACTCCATTGAAAATATCTTCTCAATACATCCATGATATATACTAGAGAAGGTTTTTCTGGCTGTTTATCATATAGAGGGTGAAGCTGATCAATGGTGGAAATTGATAAAAAATACGAAGCCTGAGGAAGAGATTGAGGTGTTGGAATGAAATGATATCCAGAAAATGGTTTTCGACAAATATTTTACTTATACCATCCGACTTAAGATGGAAAAGTACTTCCTTGAACTAAAGAAAAAAGAATATGAATCCATCAGAGCATACAAGGAAAACAACACAAGGCTTGCATGATATGCCTCCGGCTTTGGCATTACACCAAAATTCAAGGTCGACCACTTATTTTGTGGGATAAAATCTATCCTATAGAAATCCCTAGCGATCTGTGAATTCGAGAGCTATAAGGCAATTGTCTGATGTGCCTTTAAGGTTGAAATAGAGATCAGCGAATCTCATGGGTATAATGGGGAATAGAATAATAATTTGGAATTTATTTCTAGTGGTCCGATGAATAAATCCAATGATGTTATGAAAATGTAGCACCCCACTTGCCAAAGGTGCGGAAAGAATCACCCCTAAAATTGCCTGAAGGGGATGATGAAATGCTTTAGGTGTGGAAGAGAAGGGAACCTAACCATTAACTGCCAATAAGAAAAACCCACAGCTGTGATAGACGAGTGAAACACTTCGTTTGACCCTCAACACATTTTTTATTGCTACAACTACAAAGAACCAGTGCACTTTTCAATCTAGTGCCCTAAGATATAGGTTTTTGGAGGCAACCAACAACCTCCAAGGTAGCAAGGGTGAGGTTTTTCCATCACTACCGCTAATGTGAACCCCAACAAAAAATTAGTGATAGGTCTGCGAGTTATTCATTCAAGAATATAGAATATTCTTTTTGATACCAGTTATATGAATTCTTTTATATCTCGAATGTTTAGTAGAATAATCCCAAAACCACCACAAATCATGGTATTAATGATGTCAGTGAGAATGGAAAATTGGGAAATCATTGGATCCCAGGAATATAACTCCTCCATTGTCATAATTTGTGGATTGAACCTCCCAGTGAACCTTTTTATACTACCTATATTGGAATAAGATGCAATTATTATAATGAATTGTCTTTCTTTATATAGAGCCAACATAAATTTTGGTGAAAGGGAAATCACTATCCATATGGGGAATTGACCACAGATTCTGTACAAGTGCAAGGTGGAGGATGAATCTTCTTTAGCACCATCATCTCAAGTATGGATATTACTACCCTATGAGAATGTGTATCTTGCTCAGATGATCGAGTCTAAGGAAGCAACCATTCATGAAGACATTCCTATTATTAGGGAATTCGTTAATGTATTTATTGAGGAATTTTATTGTCTTCCTCCTAGAAGTGATTTTGAATTATTGATTGATCTTATACCTAGGGCGTTGCCAATTTACAAGACTCCGTATGGAATGGATATTGTGGAGCTTGAGGAGATGAAGAAACAACTATAGGAGAATTTGGATAAAGGGTTTATACACCCAAGTGCTTCACTATGGGGTGCACCATTCCTCTTTTTCAAGATGATGGATGGGTCAATGTGCCTTTATATTGATTATTACGAGCTCAACAAAATCATGATAATGAAAAAGTATACTCTTTCACAAATTGATGACTTGTCTGATCATCTATGTGGATCACAACACTTCTCTAAGGTGTATCTATGGTCGGGATATTATCATGTAAGGGGGAAGAAGGAGGATATCCCCAAGACTAGTTTTTGTACAATATACGGGCACTATGAATTCATAGTAATGCCTTTTGGACTTAATAATGATCCAATAATCTTCAGGGAATTGATGAATAGAGTATTTACAGATTACCTCTACAAATTTGAGGTAGTCTTTATAGATGATATTATAATATACTCTAAAACCCAGGGGGGGCATGGGGAGCGTCTAAGTACTGTACTAGAGACCTTGCAAAAGGAGAATCTCTATGAAATGTACAACAAGTGTGAGTTCTAGTTGAATGAGGTCTCATTCTTTGGTCATATCATCACAAGAAATGGGATATCTTTGGATCCCTCCATGATAGCCACAATTGATGGATGGCCAAGGCCAACATTGGTAACTGATATCTGTAGATTCCTAGGGTTATATGGATATTATCATTGATTTGTGAGAAATTTCTCACGAATGTACAACCCCCTTACCAAGATAACATGAAAGGGAGTCAAGTTTTCTTGGAGTGATGAATGCGAAAAAATATTCAAGAAGGTGGAAAGGAGGACTATCATTGGGATCATGCTCACATTACCCACAAGTGGGCAATTTTTTTTGGTATTCAGTGATGATTCAAAGAAGGGAATGGGCTGTGTGTTAATGCAAAATTACAAAGTCATTGCCTATGATTCAAGGCAATTGAAAGCTCATGAGAAAAACTGTCCAACACATGATCTGGAATTGGCTATAGTAATCTTTACTTTGAAAATTTAGAGGCATTACCTCTTTGGGGAGAAGTGTGTAATATATATGGATCTCAAAAGCCTCAATTATATATTTACACAAAAAAGTTGAACATGCACCCGGGAAGATGGTTAGAGATGATCAAAGACTATGAATTCCCAATCCATTAAAACCCTGGGAAAGAAAACAAGGTGGCAGAATCTCAAAGTAGAAAGGACCCAGTGATTCTATCATTAAAGAAAATTAAAAAGGATCTAATCTTCTTAGATTTGATGAATATATACATTATAATCATAAGGAAGGAAATATCATCAATCCTTTCACAAATTTTTTATCAACCGTATCTTTTGGAATTATTATAGTATTCTCAAAATGATGATGTTGGAATTTAGAAGAAAGTGGAAAATTTCAAAAAATGGAAATCCTCAGTGTTCAAAGTTAATGAAGAATGAATTGTGAGATTTGGGACAATACTATGTGTTCCATCAAATCTGGAGTGAAAGAAAGAAGTTTTGGATGATGCACATAGTACGAATATCTTCATCCACCCAAGAAACATAAAGAGGTATTGAGATCTCCAAGAGCATTTTTATTGGGATAAAATGAAAAAAGAGATCACTGGGTATACATCGAAGTTCTTAGTATAGCAACAGGTGATGGCTGAGAGGAAGAAGTCTAAGGGGATGATGAAACCATTACCCATACCAACATGGAAATGGGAGAACATCACCATGGACATTTTCACTGGACTTTTGAAGACATCCAAAGGAATTAATACTTTCTAGTTCTTTGTGGATTGTATTACAAAGACTGCCCACTTCATTGAAATTTGAGATGATTTCTCATTTGATCAACTAGCACAGATATATATTAGAGAAGTCGTAAGGCTGCATGGAGTACCACTATCTATTTTATCCAAACAAGAACCATGATTCACCTCTAATTTTTGGAAGAGTCGTCAACATGCTCTAAATACTGAGCTGAACATTTGTACGACATATCATCCTCAAATTTATGGCTAATCTGAGAGGAATATCTAAATACTTGAGGTCATATTGAGAGCATGATCAATGGACTTCAAAGGAGGATGGATCAACATCGCTCTCTGTTTGAGTTATCTTATAATAACAGTCTCCACTCAAGCATCCAAATAGATCCTTATGAAGACATGTATGCGAAGAGGTGCATAACACCAAAATGTTGGGATGAAGTTAGGGAGAAAAAAAATCCTATGTCTATAAATGGTTGAATAAATGGGGGAGAATGTTAAGACCATCCATCAACACATTAAAGCTATTCAGAGTTGATAAAAGAGCTATGCTGATAATCTTCGATGAGACCTAGAGTTTAATGTTGGAGACATTGTATTCCTATGCATATCGCCGAGGAAGAGAGTTATGAGATTTGATATGAAGGGAAAGCTTATTCAAAGGTACATTTTCCATTTTAGGATCCTTGATCACATTGGAGTAGTGGCATATCGAATAGAACTCCCACCAAACCTATCTCAATTACATGATGTATTCTATGTATCACTCTTGAGGAAGTACATACCTAACCCAACGCATGTAATCAATCCAGAGGTGGTACCATTGGAGAATGACATCTCCTATGAAGAGAAGATGATGAAGATCTTAGATCATAGGGAAAAAGTTCTAAGAAATAAGACAATTCCCCATGTCAAGGTGTTTTGGTGAAACCACAAGTTTGAAGAGGCAATGTGGGAATTGAAGGAAGGGATGAACCAGAGTTACCCACATCTATTTTAGTGTGGGAAAAGGAAATTTCTATGGTGAAATTTCATAAGGGGGAAGATTTTATCGACCCAAACTGTTATTAATGAAAATTTCTTTTGATCTAATTATATTTCTTATTAGGTAAATTGGTTATATAAAACATATTCATTTATTTGGTTTTATGTTTTTGGATTTTAAAATACCATTAAGAATTTTTAACATTGATAATATAACCATTGAATAGTGATCACATGATTAGTATAAATATAGGACACTAATAACTCAAATTTACTAAGACAAAGGAAGCAATGACCTCATCTAGTAGCATTGCTCCATACGAAGCCCATTTTTCAGAGCTCAAAAAGGAGGTAGCCTCACTAGGATTTTGTATTGACCAATCCCAAGCCAAGATTCAATACATTAAGCTCAAATGGAACCACCTGTGGGAGAAGAGGAAGTTATTATAGATTACAACCTAAGAAATGTTATCCGAGCCACCCCAAGAGTCTATCACCATCGCACACCTTACCATTAGGTTTTATGAGGGTGTTATAAGGGGTTATGTAACAATACCATAGCACTATGATTATGTGTATTATTTTTTATAGAATAAAGAATATACATTCATTTAATTAATGTTATGTTGTAAATAGTTTTTAAAGCAGAAATAGTATTTTTAGTTAATATTCAATTAAGAAATATATTTTGTTGAATTAATGAATTTTTTAATTAACGAATATTTTAATAAAATGTTGTTACTAAATTATTTTTTATTAAATATAAATTATCGTATATTTTTTATGAATAAAATTGTGATTGTTTTAATGTTTGAAATCTTTTTTTTCAAAACCAATGAATTTTCGATAAGCGTCAGTTTTTATTTTAAAAGTAAAAATTCACATATTTAGAAATTTATTTTGATAAAATAAACATTATTTTTGGAATCAGGGCACTGAAATTATCAAATGGTGAAGTTTTCATAATTTTCTGAGACAGTCGAATTTTGGGGTAAAAATTAATTACCATTTAAATATATAATGTGTTTTATGACATCATGATGACCCAATAGTGATGTAATAAAATTCAATAAATGGTATTTTCAGAAAATAAATGCTTTAACTTTAAAATAATGTGATTTTATGTTTTTTTTATTTATTTTACAATGCTTTAGTGGACCCTCCAAGACTTACAAAACATTTTATCATTTTAAAATGATTTTCTTGAGAGTGTGACTCACCTCCACATATGAAAGACTAATATTTTAATAAGTTCGGCCACTTTACTTAAAAAATAATTTTTTCCACTCCACTTTGTAAAAAAACATGGGAAAAAATCATGGGACAGTTTGTGGTTTTGATTAGTTTAATGTGTAGTGTCCAAAACCTAAATAATAATGAATTCCCTCTCTTTTCCTACATAAACCCACCCAAGCTCTCACTTCTCTTCACTCAACACATTTGTATCTCAACCAAACCCTACAATCCTATCTTTTGAATTCTCCCAAGGCACCCTAATTTCCCAAGAATACTCTCTCAATCCTCTCCCAAGCCTTTGGGATCACACATCCAAGTAAGGGATTTCTTGCTCTCGCATTTTTTCCAAGTTTATTCATGTTTCTATACCCTTGTATTTTTAATTAAAAATGTTGGGGTATGATTTAGAACCTTTACTATACTACCCTAATGATGTTTTAATTATGGGATACTCCTTTCTCTCTCATTAATGTCTCCCATGTACACTCGCTACCTTGCTGAAATTCCATACGGGATTTCTCTCTCATCATTTACATTCAAGCAATTATTTTTCATTGTGAATATAAATTCCATTACATATGTTGGGACATGTATATATAGGACCCCCTTACAGTAAATTTCATTTAAATATGATGAGACACCCCATTATCTCACATAAATCATTTTTATGAATTCTTATGTCATGTAGTTATACGGCCTAAATTGCACCGCGATTTTCCAAGAAAAAGTCATTGTATTGTGAATTAAATACCCATTTATCTATCAATGGTATTCACCATCATGAACATTTACTTATTGATAATATAATTTCATGTATGAATTACGAATTCCTTTATCATTGAATAAATTATGATGTTTAATGAATACATTTTATATGATCCATTTGGCACAATTATGCATGAAATGAAATGATTAAGAAGGGTGCTCCCTAATAGTGCTCTAATGCATTGGGTAAAGATTAGTATCATGATATATCAAGTGAAATGTGGGTTTAGTCATGATAATTCATGTGAAATGAGGTTTTACTCATGATCAATGTTAAATTATCCTCAGATCATGCTAATATCATGTTAAATGTTGTTTCAACATTTCCATGTTATGATAATCATGATATATCATGCATTTATGTTCATTTATCTCTTTTTCTCCATTGACATACCTATTTACAAAAATGCATTGTATTATTAATGTTATTCATTGTTTACTCCCTTACCTGGCCTTATATCTCACCATTTTCTTATGCATGTCCTCAGGTTATCCCATGCAATGATAAGTACGACAGAATGTTGTGGTCATGTAAAAGATGTTTTCAAAAAAGATGTTGTGTTTTATGTTATAAGTTGCTATGTAATGTTCCCAAGCCCCAAATACACTATAGCTCCCAATATTCTATGTTGTATAACATCAAAATTTTATGTAATAAACCATGTTTAAGTGTGAAATAAAGAGAAGGGTTATTATAGACATAATAACTGCAAGTGACCAAGGTTTCCACAGGTATGATAGTTATTTAGAGTACTGGGGAAGGATGAATTATTGTAATATATATTTACCTGATAATGACATACCATGATCCGACAAAAATAAAAAGATGATGAAATATCTTGAGGCCTTTTAATTCCACGATCATCTCGCAGAACTTTAGATCGATTCCCTATCTCCATAAAATAAATCTTCACCGCTACTAGAGACTGGAGGAAAGTTGGCTACCTCAAAAACAACATCTATGACAAATTCATCATGAAAAACTTGCCTCACCATGTAGGTAAAGGATGTTAGACTAAACTTCGACACCATCAACTATAGATCCGGAGGAAGCCCACTCTCAAAACTCCATGCCTTCACAGAATCATCCACATACTACTCTAAAAGCTAAGGAACTATATCCACAAAATGAAAAATGTACTTTAGAACTAATCCATCACCTTTATCAATAGAACACTTTTCAATCCCCTTTCTTATCTTCACTACCATAGAGAAAGAATAGGTGATTAAAAATGTCTTGATGAACACCCATGTGATATATTCCCAAACCTTGGTCCAAGATACCGACTTCCACCACATCTATATAGGACCTATTAGTATAAAGGAGACAAAAATTACCTTTAACGACTCAAGAAAATCTAGAAACTAGTGTTTCTATCAATTTTCTGCAGCCACGCTTCTACTATTAGAGTATCCACTTGATCATAAAAAATAGTAGGTTTCAACACCTAAAAATCAAGATGGTAGTCCTCGCATTGATCAACTAGAGGGTTAGATAATGGTAAACCACCAATAGTTGCAGCATGAAAATCCATAAAATTCATCAGGGGGTGTACCCAATACAATCAAGAATACCAAGAACAAAAAAACTAACTCATCCTGAAGAAATAATGTTCAAAACACCACTCAATCAAATATTCCAAATCACAGGGAAACATGATACATAAAAAAGGTTTTTAAAACATCATGATTTTCTTCTTAAAGAAATTTATAAAATAAAAAAACATAATGGGTTTGACACTCACCAATGGTATTCCGTGGACCCTCACACATGAATAATCTCATGCCAGCATAAGAACTCATTAACTCATGGAAAATTCATGAACTCATCTTCCCATGACATCAAACATCCAATTCAAAAAACACATTCATTTTTGTGAAAAATACTAAGAATACCAAAGGTCTAAAAACCCTTTCCACTTTCCAAGACAGAAAACTAAAACCATTTTTTCAACTTCTCCATTTATATCCTATTCCAAAAATCAACTCACAAAATTTAAAAATTTTCATTCAACACATAAAATTTCACTCCAGAAAAATAATTTGATTAAAAATCCATTTTTATCAAAAATAACCTGTTATGTACAAAATATTTCCAAAATAAACATTCACTTCTAAATAACTGATTTCAATAAACCCAATGTTTTTGTTATATAATTCCAATCTTGTTTAACCAATCCCCGTTTTACTGATTGATCATTTTAAAAAAATCCATTTTTTATATATATCTTGAAAATAGATATAAAAGATCATATTCTATATCCCCAAAAAAACCATTAAAACTTTAGGATTTATCTTTTCAGAATTCTAAAAAATGGATTTAAAAAAAATTAGAATCATGGGAAACACAAAACATCTCAAAAGGGGAAACTAGTGTCGATTGGTGACTTAGCCACAGGTTTACGACCATATTTGAATCATGCCAACATAACGGAGAGTTTTTCATGACCAAGTCCTTAGATCCACAAGGATATATAGGCCTTACAATCTCAATGAGACCATTTGACCAACTCTCTTTTTTATTTTCCAAAATAAAAAAACAAACCACAAGAACCAAAGGGACCAAAAGTAACTTGAAATAACATGTAAAAGAAAGTTTTAGTATAGAAATAATTTGACAAAGACTCCCTAAAACCTACAACCCATGTTTTTACAGTCCTACTACATATACCTAAACATCCCAAATAGAAAAAGGGCACTCAAAAATCAATGTCCTCTAACGAACCAACCTTATCTAATACCATTTTCCACAAACGATCCGGAGTCGACCCTGAGCTGGTGACCTGAGTCAGACTGAGACATGAATGAATGTTGCTATCAATCCTCTAGAAATGACAAATAGTTTTCGAGCATCAATACAGAAACCAAGGTAATGATTTCACCTAAAATAAATAAACTGAACAAATAGAAAATAAATAGAGAATCCAAAAAAGTAAATACAATTTCCAAACTTCCAATCATTTATACAAAATCTAAAAATTCATCAAACTGAACAAAAAACACAAAATGAACCTGAAGACCACAATATCTCCATGTGACCATGAGGGTCACCATTTGATACATAAACCAACCATCACCCACGGTGATCAAAGCCATGATGAAAACATTACCACAATATAAAAACAAGTAATGACTATTGGCATGAGTATTAAAACTAGGTAGGAATGGATGAAAAATATATATTTTAATAAAATTACATTAAATAAAATCAACATCAATTTCATGTTTTAAATACAATATATAAATCTAGTCTTCTTACACACATTTTACACATTAAAATAATAATTGTTCAATTTCCCTTTTTTCATTTAAATCTAGATCTCTTTAGAAGAATAATATATTAACAATTTAGAGGATCAAGAAAATTCATTCATTTAAAAATAGAGAAAGGGAGTGTAAAAAAGTATTAAAAAATCCATAACATTTCAAAACTAGCACAAATCTTTTATCCAATAGGCAGACCATAGGTGGAAGTAATGACAATGATAACATAATAAGGGAAATGGAAATATAACACACACAAGTAAACAACCTATGAATAATCTCATTCATATTCCATAGAAAAATATGTGCAAAAAGTCATGGAAGAAACCAGGATCTTATTGGAATAATCCATAACATGTAATACATATTGACTCATCCTAAAGGAATTCTTCACCTTATGAAATCAATTCTCACTGGCACGCTCGATTGCACCACACATGGTCTGATCAAGGGTTACTATCCCAAAACAAAAAAAAAACAATTTTATTATTATGGGACCATATACAGATAAAAATCTTAACTAGTGAGACAAAATTTCACCTAATATTTGGTAGCTATTCCAAGTTCCCATTTCATAAATTAAATGGGGGTGAGCTAAGAATGCCAACCAAGAATCCAATCACATGAAAATATATCATACAAAATAAATTCACACAACAAGTCACTATAAGGAACAAAATACTTCCTTTAAACCATTTTATCACATTAGAATCTCTCAGTGTGGACCTACCACAGCCTTCAATATGATCATGGAAAGAGAGTTATCTAAGGATATTTTTTGATATTATTCAGTTTCACAGAATTTACAAATGACCCTTAAGCACCCTTTTTCAAAGATCTAATCCCACCATTCTAAATTAGTAAAAACACAACATTTATCATTTCAATAATCCTTAGGTAATTCCATTTTAGCAATCACACCACGTTTTCAATCCAAAACCACTTTCATCAAAATTCCAAACGATCTACACACCATCATCACACGTCAAACCATTTTTCATTGAGCTAAACACACACACACATTCAAGTCCAAACCATTTATAATATCATTTAAAAAATGGAAAACATAGATTTAGATTCCAAAAACTCATTTACAAAGCCACACTATGCTTTAAAATTTTTATTCCACTTACAAAAGATAACCTCAAATTTATCAAACACATAATGTTCTTATCAAAACAAAATAATTTTATATACTTTAAAGAAATTAAAAAAAACACCTTATTTCTCCTCAAAAAATAATTATAATAATTATACATCAATAATTAACATATAATAGAGGTGAAAAGGATAAATAAATCAATGATTCTTAAATATTAACGACATGTGAAAAGGGAAACCTAACTCAAATCACATGTTCTTCAATAAAACCAACTCAAAACAACTCAACGAAGGTTCTATGAGGCCAGAGAAACAAAGAGGAACTATAAGAATAAAAAACACCAAAAATAAATCAAGGGAAAAATAATGAAACCTAAATCTAAAATTCCATTCGTTAAGAGAAACTCACGAGAAAATGGAAGGAGGAGGAAGAAGAAGAAGAGAGGAGGAGATTAACTTGATAAATAACCCTTCAAAATCTATTAAACCCATAGATATACGTGATGAGAGAGGAGGAAAATATTAGAGGAAAAGGGAGGGGCTCTCTATGGGTCATAAGAACTAGAAAATTGGAGAAATAAGTTTTTTTGGATAAAATCACAAGAGGGTAGATAGGGTAAATCATTAGCTTATTGACCTGGATAGATCTCACAATTTTCCAACATGGATTTCCATACCATGTTGTACCCAAACATACCTCATTGTCCAAGAGGAACAAGATACATGATTTTCCCTCATGGTTTTCCAAACTGTGTGACAATCATGCAGTCTCCACTATCCAAAAATGAAATGGGCTTCACATTTACCTAGGAAAGGGCCTATAGTTCCCCCAAAACTATGTTCCAACCATGATAAAACTACTATAAACCCCAAAGTCGCCAATTTTCATATAAAAATAATGTGGAAACTATGAAATAAACATAAGGACATAACTAAATAAAAAAATAGATCCAAATTGAAACCTGAAACACCAAAAATATAAAAGGAAAACAAAGATCCAAATATGAACCAGAATAAAGAATGAAAATAAAATTTAAGTTTGAAAATAAAGATGTAAATAAATATTAGAAAATGTAGAGGTGTATTATAGATTGAGGATATATAGGAAATCATGTAAATGTGTCCATATTACCTCAGTCATCACCATCGATCATGTGAGGGTCCCCAAAATAATCCATAATGATCTTTCAAAGTCATTTAGACATATTGAATTGATATTGTGAAGGATCCCATGACATGTCATCCCAGCCTAATAGAAGATCCTTTAAATGTCCACATGGTTAGGAAAAATCAATTTTATTTTCTAGGGTCTAATGAAAATGGAAAAGTAATAATTGTCCCATGATCACTAAATATCACATGATGCCATCGATGTCCCATGGTAGGATCATATGAAGTGAAAGATTACAAAACCAACACTATCTCCAGCTTACAATCATGAGATAAATTCTTCACAAGGTGAAATATGACTAGGGGGAAGGTCCTAGAAATCTATCCCCCTCAGTACAAAAAATCTATAGATCAATCGTACGTGGAAGCGTGGGAGATGACTTCCATGATAAACTAGTCACACATCTGCAAATTTATTGAATTACATAAAATCTATGGAATTACATAATGAATCACATGATATGCATATGAGATTTTCATGTTCACTCTATAGATCATGTGAATGAAATCTAGCATATCAGTTGGGTAACGTGAAGGAGAACTTGCATGTTGTCTGAGTCACATGATACCATACATAAGATAAAAATAGAAAGTAATAAGTCACATATGCAATTAATTAAGGAAGAAAACACTGAAAAAGGTCAGATAATTATGAGAATATAGATTTATTTATCTTCATGCACTTTATGTGATCCAAACAGGTCATGCAACTACACCAGGTCATGTCACTAATGTTATGAGAAACTAACACAACATGAAACATGGATCATGTGATATCTATTGGAGATGTTAATAAAGGCACATGACACCCTCCAGACATGCCACCCATATCTTTTGAAGTACTCCAAGCCTTCTATAAAAATATTATGATGAACTCCAAACATTTTTTCCATGTTATGTTGTAGCACCAAGACATGTTTGATATGACTCAGTATTTCACCAAGTAATGTTGGTCGGGTGTTGTAATTACCTCTGGAATATTCATCCTTGGTCATGAATAACCCTCTAGATATGTCATCCTTGATCATGTGATGTACCAATAAAAATTAGTACAGGTTATGAGGGCCCTCCATATATGTTAACCTTGATCATTCCATGTCCTTTGGAAAATTCATCTTTGATCATGTGTCACCCTCTATACATGTTCTATGTCCCTTAGAAAGTACTTCAGGATTTCCAATCTCATCATGAACCAACATCGCTAATGTGTCATTTATATCCTTTTAATCCCTCCAGGTACATCACCCATGTCAGAAGATACCCTCAAAACAAGTAACACATGATCATGATATTGTCTCTAAAAATTCCATTCATATTATGTGATATACAAAAGTAAAGTGAAACTAGATAATTTAATTTCCCTCAAACATGTCATCTAGGAAACACAAACATTTCTAGAAACCTCAGACATGTTAGGTAGACTATCATGCCATTTCAAGTAGACATACTAGGAAATTATAACATTTTCCAATGTATATATAAGGAAAAAATCAGTGTGTATTCTTGAATCAAACTGAAATATGAGAAATTTTATTTTTTTATACCCATGATACATAGGATGTCTTCCTAAGGCATGAGCTCTAAGAAGCTTTCACATTAGTGTAAGTCCCTCAATGTATCTTTTATTCTAACCATTATGACCTAATCTATCCCAAGGGATTATCTTTATTCCATATCCATGAAGATTTAACAGCCATATACACTGTGAGAACTCTAATCCTTTCCATAACCAAGATAAGTAGGATTCCTTACTAAGGAATAATCCCAAATAGACATTTACATCAGCGTTAGCTTCTCTATGTCTCTAAAATTCCAACCATTAAGACCTAATCATTCCTATAGAATTATCATTAATCCTCATCCCCTGGTGGATTGAGGATGCAATATAATAATTATAACTCTAATTCCATCCATAACCATAATATATAGGATGCCTTCTTAAGCCCGAAGCACAAAAGGGAATTTACCTCAGTTTAAGCCTCCAAATGTCTCTGACCTTAAACTATAAAAACCCAATATTTCCCATGGTCTTATCATTCATCCTAACCATCAAATTGAGGAGGCAACTAAAAAATTATAAGTTTAATTTCATCCATAATATATAAAGGTAATTTGACTTTATAATTATCATACAATATATATAACACCCCATAATTTCATCCCAAATGTATAAGTCCTACATCTGTATGTAGTCAGAAAGATTACCCACTACCACATATTTTTCTAACAACAATAATGGATCATGTGGTCTTAAGGGGTTTCATTGGTTATATTAATCACATCATAAGCCTCTTACATCCAGGAAAACCTCAATATGTTAGCCATGTTCATTGGAATGATATGAATTCTCCTATATATGGTTATCCACGTCGTGGTATATCATGAGGAATCATTTAACTCTGTTGAGTTTTATTCCTACTATAACTAGGAAATATAGGATGCCTCTCTCAAGTTCAAGATCAATACATGGTTCATAAGTTCCAGCATATATTCCCTTTATGTATGATGTTAAACTGCCCCAGTTTAACCAACTATGTGGGTTTTGATTCCTGTTATAAATAGGACATGTAGGATGCCTCATAAAGGTATAATTATATCCTTGGGATACTAATCACCTCATTGGATGGAATTAAATTCTAAATTTCCTGGTCATATTACATCAAAATATAAGAAATTACCTATTAATTGGAAAATAATGAAGAAACCCAGATAAATATAGATGAAACCATTAATAAAATTCGCATCAAACACGGTAGGATTAAAGAGAAGATCATTTTTTGGGTAACCATTCTAATTTATAGATTAGTATAAGATTAATGAAAATATCTTTAATCTATACGAGAGTTCTAGTGTAAGATATTGTTTTCCCCAAAAGGGTTTACTAAGCATGAACTCCCATCCTCTCAGCCAATGTGATCTCTTAAGTATTATTGGTTTTGAAACCCCAATTGACTTTCTGCCTTTTGAAAATAGGTCTATACCCAGCTATGTATGTGTGAACCTTTGAGAGTTTCTATGAGTGATGGAAATAGTGAAACCGATGTGAATCATTATACAATCCTCAAACCCCCAAATTCTAGATTTCATGAAAAGCTATCTGTATCCTTATTTTCTTATGAAAATGTATTAATAAGGAAATTAAATATGGATAAAGTATGATCAAGGAATATAATTGTAGATTTATCTAATTTCCTATTCTTATCTAAAAATTGGAGGCTATGTAACTTTTTGTGATAATTCCAAATAAAAAATTATGGGATTTCTATTAGTTGGTAATCCAGAAATAGTGGAAATAAAAAAGTTCTTTTTGTGTAAGGATTAAATGATAATATGATAAGTATTTTTCATGGTTTTGATGAAGGATATATTGATAATTTTCTAATAATTTATGGTATATATTTAAAGATAATATTTTTTAATTTATGGCACCTATAATTGAAAATTTTTATACTATATATCATAATTCCTTGAGTAGGAGAAAATTTAACTATTTAAATGATAAAATAAATGAATAATTGATTTAAAAAACAAGACCAAAATCTTATAATGTCTATTCATTAACATTATTTTCGAATTTAAATTTATTTTTAAATTTACCTCTACATAAATTGTAAAATGAAAAATTATGTGATGAATGGAAAATGTTAAAAGAAAATAAGTAATCCTTTAAGATAATTAATTCAAAAAGATATGGATGCCAAAATTACTTCATTAATAAGTTACCATGGAGTATAATTTGAAAATTGTGAGTTGAATTTCTCTTGTTCAAAAAATGGAATCAAAAATAATTTTTCTTCCCCCATTAAACCTCAACCGAATATTGTGTATGAAAGGATGAATAATAATTTGAATGAAAATAAATAATATTTTTATGTGAATAATAACTACCAAATTATATTTTCGATGAATCTATAAATAAGGTGTGATATTTTTTTAAAATATGGTTCTAACAAGATATTTTTTTTGAAAACACCATAATTTATATGATATAAATGAAATAAAATTGATAGACACTATAATGTATTTTTATGAAAGGTTTATATTCTAAACACCAATAATAACCTTGGAAAATTTTATCTAAATGATAATGAATGAATATTCCATGGTTATTCTACTACTTCTAAGGCATATAAAAATTTCTATGAATAAACACATGTAAAAATTGATTAAAGTGGATATTTTGAAAAAAATGACTCAAATTGATTAGAAATGTGATTATTTTGAAAACATGAGATATGATCTTCTATTTAATATTAGAAAGATGATGATTTGGAACTCAATCTTCTGGAACAATATCATGAAGGGATGGATACTAGTGAACCAAAAAGTATTCTACAACTATATCCTAGGACACAAAAGAACCATACCATAAAAATAATTATATTATGGTATAATCACTATAAGGATCATGGGAAAAAATTTATAAAATCTAAATTTCAATACTAGCTATAACCAAAGAGGATAGTGGAAGCCTTAGTGGATGATAGATAGTTTTTAGTAATGTATATGAATTAAACTAGTTCAAAAGGAAAAAGGTAATGGAATTAACTAATAGGCCATTTGAGTATCTTGTTATAGAAATAAATTTGGTTTTAGGAATACATAGGATAATCATGGATTCATTAGTAGGAATAGGTATATACTGGTTTTTTAAAATGGTGAATCCTAGAAAATGTTATAAATTATGAAGATTCCATTTCACATATTTCCATATTTGGAGACATTAGGATTATCTTAGCATATGCATCACATAGAAATTTTATATTATATCATATAGATGTAAAATATACATTCATCAATGGTTTTTAAGGTGTATGTTTATATTAAACATCCTCCAATTTTTTGAAATCCACATTTTCAATATTCATTTCTCTAAAAGAAAAATGGCTTTATACCCTTAAAATAGAATCAAGATTGTGGTTTATAAATTTATGTTAGTTTAAATTTTCAAATGTATTTTTAGTATAAAATTAAGATCCTAATCTATTCCTGAAGACTTAAACTTTATAAATTTTGGTAGTTCAAATATATATTGATGATGTGATTTTTGGGTGTACAAAAAAAATCATGTATGGAATTTACAAAAATCATGAAAACTGAATTTCAAATGAGCATGATGGTTTAGATAAAAACATTTCTCTGTTTGGATTTTAATAAAAAATACATTTATAATGTGATAAATCAATGAAAATATAAACATGACTTAATAAAATGATTTTTACTTAATAGTTGTAATGTACATACAACACCTATGAGTTATAATGAAAATATTAACTTTGATAATACTAGGAAACTACTTCAAAACAATATATACATATGAATAACTGGTTGTATATTTTATTTAAATTAATGTAGACAAGATATTATGTTTGATGTATTCTTATGGGAGTGATTTGTTGAAAAGACATAGGAATATCATTTAAAATATTACAAATTAATTTTGAGGTATTTTAAATGAACAATTTTCCAATTCAATTTTTTTAATACATCTGATTTTAGTATGACTTCATATTTGGAAAATAAATTTTTTGGTTTTAGACTAGATAAGAAGAGTGCATTGGAAACCTTTCATTTTCTCGAAAAATCACCAGTATACTTTTCTAGAATATGAGAATAAATTATCATATAATTTTAATAGCCCTATGGTGTATAATTTTTATGATTTTATTAAAAGCGTATTGGGGTTATTTGTATTAAAATAAATGTAATTAATATTATTTTATAAAATCACTCTTTCTGTATTATTTTAATAATATTACATTTTTAATTCTTTATGGAAATTAAATTAGTTAGTTACATTTAATTATATAAATCTTTTCATTGTAGAAATTAAAATTTATTCATTTATAATATATTTTATTTTATATATATTTATCCATAATCAACTTAAATTCTAAATCAAGAAGATAAGACTTTTGAGCATTATGTTTTTTGAACTAATTTATATTTCTCCCTCTACCCTTTCTTAGATATCCTATGTTTCTTCCTTTAGAATATGAATTGTAACCTATAACATTTCAATCATCACCCATCATTTCACTGAATAATCTTACATGAGAACTTTTATGTACAACTATGATGAAAGCATTGGTTCATACAAGATTGAAAAAGTAAGTGGTGTTCCATACAAGGTTCTTTCTAGAAAGGCAATCGATATGGAATGGATGAAGAATATTGGGATTCTATTGACGAAGGATTTTTAGTTTCAAGGTATATATATTTTATTTTATCAAATAATATACAGTTTTCTGATTGAAGAGGAAATAACTATGTTTATGAAGAATCTTGAGTTTTAGTTCGATGAAACAAATTATTTTATTTCATCAAATATAAATGGGATGGTTGTTCTGACCTCATTAGTAGAGTTGGATAATTTTGCTTTTTACCCAATAAGGGAGGTGGATTAATCAATAGCCAGATTCTTGTTTCAAAATTTTCATTATAACATATAGAAGTTTTTAAGTTCCTATCTAGAACCTATACTTTTGAAGGAGATATTGTGAATTATTTGTACGATGAATGGAATATCATGTGTATTTTAGTCTAGACTAGGATATCCTAGATAGTTGGAGAATGATTTTTTCATGATATGTAATTTTATTATGTGTTGATTTACAATGTCAAGCTCAATAATTCATGGTACAAGATGTAGTAATTGCATCACTAATAAAAATGAAAATATGAATTTATTTATTATCATTATTGTAGGTTGTTAACCCTATTTTTAAATAAGAAGGAGATGAATTTAAATGTGGGATATTCCATAAAATTCTACAAGAGTGATACTCTATCTACTATTCATTAAAAAAACTACTACTATTGGGACTCAAATTTAAAAACATTGAATTATTTTAGACTGGAATGTGTGGATTAGGTTGAGTCATCCCAAACCTCACCTCCTAGAGATTCACTTCTTATTAAGGAGGTATATGGGAAAATTAATTACAAAAAAACTTCCTCTAATGAATTAAGTAAATAATATATTGGAAGAGGCCAGTAAAAGATGAGTTAATTTTGTTGTTTCACCTACTAAAGTAGTTCCACATGTTAAACAAGTTATTATAGATATAGAGTAAAGGATAGAATAAAATTGTCATAGTGTTTCAGTTTTAGAAGGAATACCTAAATCTGAGGTTGGGAATCCTTCAATGGATCTAATTAATACTAGATCCAATGATGGTTATGATAGTGTTGTTGATGTGGTTATGGATACCTGATATCATTCTAATAGAACACTAGTGTCATCCCAATCTATAGTACATATAGATGTACCTTCTGTAATAATATGATTTGATAGTTTTGAAATGAAATATTTTTATTCATATTTCTTTACTGAGTTTGATAATCTTAAAAGAGATAAAAATGAGTTGAATAAAGATATTACATCCACTAAATATTTTATTAACCAACATAAAGAATGTTTTTTCAATAATAATTTGGTCAAATTGGTTGGGAAATGAAAACCCAAATAGATTTGATCAAGAATTTTGTGATAGTCTATATTGTATATCATCTTATTTGTGATATAATTGAAAATTACCTTGATTATATAAAATAAATATTAATATATTTTGACAATTACTTCTCTATAAATTAATAGTTCAATGAGAATGGGGTTTTAATTCAATAAATAAGATATTATTTTTAATAATCTTCCAATAGTTCAATCAGATATGTCTGAATATTATCATGATGATATTAATACATTTATTAAATAAAGGATGAAACACATTCACAGTTTAAAATGTGTAGTGATAAGTAAATATGAATTCAATATGAGGATTCAATTGAAAACTATAGTTCTCACCTCAGTACCCTAAGTAGTTCTGTGTATCAATGTGTAGTGGAATATATGCATTATATCTTTATTTGTTTGTCTTCTCATATTAAATTTCATCAGTGTGATTTTTTCACACAAATTTTTTTGTGTGAGTTCAGGAGAGATTATTCTAAGGAGTTACACGATACCATAGAATCAATGAACAAGCTTAGTATTGGAAGTGAAATGTCCATAAATATAATAATAGTATATTATGAATAATTCTATGGAATTATGAATGTAACTATTATTTTTTCTCAAGAGGTACACTGGATTGTTTATAGGTCACCTAATAATATGGACAAAATAACCAAAGGACAATAAATATATGGTAATGGTTTATTAATAATATTTATTTATATACTCCATTGAATAAGATTTCAGTTCCTCAAAATTTGAGTAAGATCCTACAACTACAATTATAATTATAGGTAAATATCATGTAGTCTATTACCATTTAAGTATTATTCCCTTTGTTCAAAATTCTAGTCTGTCTATTCGAGTTGAACCTTACCCTTCTGTACCTGTTGCAATAGATAGTGCATTAGTATCTCTTCCTCCATCCAATTCAATTTAAGAGGTATCATATGTGGTAATAGATCAAATAAAAAAAATATGGAAAATAATATGCAATCACTGAATGGAAGACTCTCCTATCTTAAATGATAAATTGATAGGATTCTATATAAGATAATTTTGTATTTTTCAACTACGTTGACCAGTTATGATGCAAGTCCAATTTATAGTGCACCTTATAATTTTTATTCCTTCCAGATTGAATCTTTTAATGGAGTTTTTAGAAATGGTCTCTCCCTAGAATCTTAAATGCATCAAAAAGAATCTTCAATTATCATTTATTTGTTTATGTTGTATATCATAATGAGAATATAAATGTATTAATAATATTTTATCATCTATAATAAAGAATAAATATAGGACCATGACCTCCATATACAATTCAATGTTCCCAAAAAGGGTTGATGCACTTCATGATGCATCCCAGATCTACCAAAATGGAAAATTAATGAAACATGTAGCCTTAGTTGTTGGGTGGTATAGAAAATAAAATTAAACCCCATAATCTCCAATGATGTTGGTTTTTTAGTGTAATGATCTTATGATTTCAATATAGAAAAAGTGAATGAAGAAAAACTTCAAAAAAATCCTTCTCAATATGAAGGAGATATATATGCTATTTTCTATATAGAACAAGTATCCACTTAGATAGGAATATAAATATTTCGACTTAAAATGGATCCTCCTACTATCTCTAAATCCTCTATAACTATAATGTTTCCTCCACCCAATTGAAATTATCATTTGAAACCAATACATTAAACCAGATATTCCAACAAGTATGTTTATATTTATGTGCGGGATATTGAGTGGATTTATTTTTTTTAAAATTATTTCTACTTAATGGAATTTTTCCTTACCCAATAGTTATGTTTTTATTTGATATTGTTTTTATTTACTATTTTCAATATATTTGTTTTGATGATTAAATTCCATTGTTTCATAAGTTTAATATTTAGTTTTATAATAATAATTTATCAGTTAATAACTATAAGGGTTAAATCAAAAGTGATTTTCATATTTGATTCCCTTATTTTTTAATGAAATGAAATTGGGAGGTGATTGTTTAAGTTTGAGATGTTTTTAAAAATAATATAAATAGAATATGTGTTAAATTAAGGGGGGAAATTTAAGGGTAAAATCAAGATATAAATAATTATTTATAGATGATATATATTCTTCATTTTTCTAAAAACTTCTAAAAAAACTTTTTAGACATTTATTTTAAAATTGTATTGTTTGTTTATTATAAAAAAGGAGGAGATAGTTGAACTAAACTAATATTCCAACATATCTCATGTACTTTAGGTTATCATGATATCAAATACCCTTCATTTTTATTGATGTTTTAATGTGTTAATTTGGTCTTATAATTATATTAAGACTTTCTACTATTAAAACAACTAACTGTACATTGTTGTATATTTTTTCTCAAATTTACGTGGTCTAGAAAACCAGCTACAAGAGGAATTATGATACATGGAGAAATTTATACATTGAGAGAATGTCTATTTCAATCCCCTGCATGATGGATTAGACAACATGAAAAGTATATGTCATGGAAATGGATACATTGGAATCACTAAAATCATTAAATTGGGTATGTGAGCGGTCATATATATAGACAGATTAGCTATGTGAATCAATTATGTGGTGTAATAATCTATATGATTTAGTTACATGGTTAAATCATCTACATGAATCCAAACAAACACATGATTGTTTTAGCTACTTGAATTTAGGATATGTGAGGAATCATCACATGTGAAGAAAATTGGCTATGCCACGAAAGCCTATGTAAATTTAAATACCTGATTAGATCATCTATGTGAAAAAGGGACATGAATCGAATTTACTATATGAATTAAATTGTTTAGAACATATCTTTGTGGTGATATTTAATTGGCTACATGGTTCTGGAAAATGATATTTATTATTTTTTATGTACATTCATTGAAATTTAATAGTTATGTGAAATAATTAATTATTAATTTACCTCATTATGGTAAGAATGATAAAATAAGAGGTGAGTAATGATAATGGAAACAATTACCTGGATAATTGAATAGTCATTACTTCTGTTGAATAATTTCTATGATAATTTCCTATGTAATTAAAATTATGACCTTGAATATTAAATATATAATTCTTAGAGAATATATAGATGTTATTACATGATATTTGGGGGTGGAATATAATGTAAAAAATAGAAAAATAAAAATAAAATAAGCACCTTATCCATATTATATGAACTCTATATCAATGATTTTCTGCACTGCATAATTTTACATTAAATTATAAAAAGGAATCATGATCCACAACTATGATTTCTCTTTCATTTTTGTTGTCATTTTAGAAGACTCTCCTTGAGATGAATTTTATTCTTATCATCTCTCCCTGATGTTTCATCTAATTTTTCAGTTGTGTTTCAAAATTATGATCTCAATCTATAAACACACTATTAATTCTTACTTTTTAGGAAAAGGTTCTTAGTAAAAGAACCTTGAATTTTGTTACTTGTAAAGAAATGTTATAGACTAGTTTAACTATACCTTTATTGTTGTACCATTTTCCCATGTCTTCCACTGAGTCTCTTAGACCCTCGAAAAAAAGACTAGAAGTCCCCAGAAAAATGATTGGTCTAAATAAAATATCTAAACTCTTAGATAATAATGTTAGTTTGGTGGAATAAGGGATTTATATTCATTTAAAATAATAAATCTTTGTGTCATATCTCTTTTACATGTAATTTTTTTTCGAATTTGTGATTATGTTATGAAATGATCATAAGTAATCATATTTAAAATTATATGGTTTAATAAATGAATAAAATTTGAAGATATAAATTAATAACCGCTTGAGTATATTTTTAGATTGCTTTGTAAAAAAAACATTATTAACTTGATGATTCCCATGTAATGAGAGACTAACTTTCACTCTCATTAATCCCATTTATCATCCTTTTTCTACTCCTATTATGCGACCAAAATTATCTTTTGACTTTCAACGATAATGTTTTCTATTGTGATTACCCACACCCATTTACAATAATGATTATTTGAGAAGATATACCTATAATTCATTGATTGGGGATTTATTTGTTTTTATCCCACACTCATTAATCACGAGATTAAATGTGACTAAATATGTTCTTATGTTTTTTAATCCATGTTGAAAAAAAATTCATGCATATAATATGAATGTGATGGGCGGTATGAGAATTATTTACCACTATAATGCATTGGGTATTGTTTTTTATCTCATCAGATTTAATTTATAGAGAAAATGTGGCTATCTTAAGAACATTATGTTATGATATCCTAGTTATTATCTTTTACATATGCTTATGATGTCATATTTTTGATTCGTAACCAATTCCTATAATGACATAGTGTTATCATCTTATATCATTATTTGATGATCATGATTGTGATTCTCACCCTTAAATGTCATCATGTTGTACTTATGTTCTTGTGTAATTCATTACATTATGCTAGGTTTTGATTATTACCTTGTTATGAATTATATCTCACTCAGTTATTATGATTGTACCTAGGTTATCTCTTGCAACATTAGAATATTAATGAAAAATAAGGTCATGTTATGAATTTTTAAAATAATTTCATTACATTCTATTGTGACATTCACCTAATTTCCCAAATAAACTAGGTCCATAGGTCATTATGAATTGTATTATGTGTATGTTAATGTAATATATTCCGAATTAATGTGTATATATGGTATTTGTTCTCAAAATTGGTATAAAATGATGATATGGTTATACTTATGTTTTATGATTATAAAAACTTATTAAAAGAAGTATGGATATGATTAAACATAAGGACGAAATTTCATTTTTTTATAAATTGTAGAGAGAGTGGTTTCAAGGGAAATAAATACATATTTAAATACTAAATGAGGATGTGTTTCTTGAAAAGTTTAACCATGGATTAATAACCAAGAAAAAGGTGAATTGGGTATTAACTTGACCATCACCTAGTTCATGATAAGGAGGACTTGTTTCACACCTGGTTTGATACTATGAAGGGATATGGTTTAGTATATTCAAATGCTCTCTACGAACATTATGTTTTCAACAAAATGAATATGAACATGTATTTAGGATTTATACCCTGGATAATATTGAATGAAACCTACATTTTCTTAGGGTAAAGAATACATGTCATATTCATGTTATCCGTTAAACATTCAAAGTTTCCCTTTTATATGTTTAAATTTTTGGAAATTATAATCTGTAATATTCAATTATTTTATTCAATAGATTGAAATAGAAGGTATTGTGTCACCAACTAATGTGATGAGAAATGTGGTGATCTTAAAAATGATATTCCCATCCCAATTGTATGATGAATATAGAAATTCATGGAAATACATACTCTGTAAACTCACATTTTTAATAGAAACACTAATCAAGGGGGGGGGGGAACCACACCCCCTGTAGAAAATAATGATCTAACTGAGACATTTCTATGGAAAATGCCTCCAAAATTCAGTGGATATCATGATCCCATAATCAAATGTTAATGGATAAACTCAATTTAAAATATCATCTCCACCCTTACATTCATTTATCATGATAACTAAACATTGGTTGTTTATTTTAGGGAGTGACAAGCTCATCAATGGTGGATTTTGAGAAAAAGTATAAAACCAAAAGAAGAAATAAAAGTGATGGAGTTGAATGAATTATGGAAAATGGTTATCAATAAATATCTTTGGGACACTCTCCAAAATTAAATGGGGAGTGGTTTCTATGGCCATAAGTATATGGAAAAATATATAATAGATTTTATGAGTAAAACATAACAATATATTCATGATATTCCTCCATCCTTATTATTTAACTCAAATTTATTTTTGACTACTTTTTTAGTGGGAAAACACTAAACCTACAAAAAAATTATGATTCGAGACATTGGGAGATATGAGATTTTTTTAGGTTAAAAAAATTTAAAATTGGAGACAAATGAATCTCCAGTGTCATAGATGATAAAAGATAAGAAGTGGATAATGGAATATAATTTTGGAAATGAAATGTGGAAATATAAAACTGTTATGATACACCAACATCCCACTTATAAAAAGTGTGGGAAGGGGCATATCATATTGTTTTTAAAGGGTATAAGAAAATTATTTTGGTGTTCTAATGAGTGTACCTTAAAAGAGAATGTAGATGAGAGAAACCCATAGATGTGATAGAAGAATTAAATATTCCATTCAAAATTTAGTGGTTTGTTCAAATTTTCAACTACAAGAAATAAATACACTATATGAACTAATACATTAATCTATTGGTTATCAATGGTATTCAACAAAAATAACCAAGGACTAGAGAGAAAGGATAATTAGTTTTGGTATGAATTTTGATGGAGGATCATGATAATGTTGTTTTTCCAAATATTCTAGTTATTAATTGAATGAAAATTAATGTAATAATTGATTCCATAACTATGAAAACACTCATGTCACACAAGATTAATAGACCTATCTAAACACATCCTCAAAACATGGATGTTGAGATAGTGGTGAAAATGAAAAATGATTCAATTATTAAATCATAGGAAAATGAATTCTCCCCATTCAATATTTTCTGGATGAATTTTGAAGAAAAATATTTTGATGCTCTATTTAGCATGATTAGGTGCTATTATTAATATATGTTGGATTTAGATTTATATATCCAATTTAAATTATTGTGAGAATTAAATAATCATCCATATTGACATTCTCCCTTTGATATTATACAATATTAAGGGGAATGACGGATCTCCTTTGGAATTTACATCTCAAGTATAGATATTATTTTCTTATGAGAAAGTGTATATAGATAATGAAATATAGAGTAGGGAAAACATCATCTTGGATGGAATGCCTATTATAATGTAATATAATGAGGTATTTCTGAAAGAACAACCCATTCTTCCTTGAAGATGAGAGGATGTGTTCTCAATAATATTTCTACTCGTAGATTTCCAAAAATCAAAGACTCGATAAATAATGTTCTCATTTGAACATAAATATCTAAAGAAGAGTGTATTGGTGAATTTGGATAAAGGGTTTATATGCTTAAGTGATTCACCATGGTGTGCACCCATCCTTTTTATCAAGAAGAAAGATGAACTAATTCTTTTCTTCATTGATAATTATTTCCCCAACAAGATCATTATTATGTAATATTATCCTATATTCTAGATTATTACTTGTTTGATAAACTATGGGTATACCAAAACCAATATAAGGTGGATACTTGGATGAGATATTATCACGTAAATGTGAAGAAGGTATACATACTCAATAGTTTTTTTCATACAAGTTACGATCAATATGAGTTAATAGTGATTCCATGTAAACCCAGTAATTATATATAAATAAATATTATGAAAATGAATATAATCATTATGGATCTCCTCAAAAAATCTATGGTAGTATTAATAGATGATATGAATATTTACAAATATGGAAAGGTGGTACATTGTAATCATGTGAATGTTTTATTGGAGACATTTCCAAATGAAAAGTTATGTGATATGTAATGTAAATGTTAGTTTTGGAAGGATCGTGTAACATTTATGGTTCATGATATCACTAGTAAAGGGATATCTATGGTTTCTTTTAATGTAGTGGAAATTCTTTAATATCCTTGGGCAATGACTGTGATGAAGATCCATAGTTTCCATGGATTGGCTGGGTACTATAACCGATTTGTGAGAAACATCACATGAATTTATGACCATGTGACCATGCTAACTTAGAATGGAGTGATGTTTTTCCAGACTAATGAATGTGAGGAGTACATTGAAGTGTTAATGAAAATTTTTATCACAGATCTTGTTCCCACATTACCAACAAGTGGGGAATAATATTTTCTCTATAATGCTTCATATAAAAACTACATTGGTTGTGTACTCATTAAAAATTATAAAGTTATATCCTATGACTCCCAAAAAATATAGATACATTAGTAGAACTACTAAATTAATTATCTATAATTAGCTTAGTGATATTCTCATTAATGATTTTGAACAATTTTCTCATTGTATCACCTCAAAATTTTAGGACATAATTCCTTTTATATAAATTTAAACACTTCAACGCCTTGTGAAACTCCCAAAACTGAGTCTATATGAACTTTAATATAGTATACATTTTTAAACCTGAAATTAAATTGGTTTTATTTATAGTAATAAACATATTACTGTGATATTTATTAAGTGTTTAAGTAATCAATTTTCTAGTAAAATATCTATATTATTTAGAAATTAATACTTATTCCATAAAATAGTTTTTTATTTATTCAAATGAGAAAATAATATAATTAATTTTTCAACTATTATAATTTTTTTATCATAATTAACTTCATTTTTGAAATAAAAAATCCAATATTATCTCAGATTATATTTGATATTTTGTTGAAAAAATTATTTTATGGACGAGTAGTGAAAAAATATTTTTACTTAAAAAATTATTTTTGATTAGAGAATTTATAAAGTAAATTTTTTTTTAAAAAAAATGTTTGTAAATCTACAATCGAATATGGGATACTAGAGTCTGGGTCTTTACATTTATTATCTAGGATGTTTATTTGAAACCTTGATAATAAGATTTACAAAATAGTAGATTAGGGAATAAAACCATGCGAATGATGTTGAGGATAAGTCGAAGTATATGATAACATATAAATGTTTTGTAATGGTTGATATTTAGTGATTTTACAATTAATACACTCATTTTAAGATACAAAATATGGTCATGGTTTTTGGAAATGTTGCATCAAGGGGTAATAACCCGGAAAATAGTAGTTTTGAGTATATATTTCCCATCATTCTTTTTCACAATTACTTTTACCTTACTATGCACCTAGATTGAAACTCTGAGAGAGAATGATTATGCGAATTCACATTTTCATTATAAACCATTATAATCCATCTGAAAATATTTTTATTATTTGAAAACAATTCCATAGAAACCATGTTTAATATTTTGAGATTATCTGTGCATAAATTATTAATCAAAAGTTAAGTGTTTTAAGAGTATTATAATTATACATTATGACTCACAATGTTATGTTCTAATCTAGTTTATATAATTATATATATATGGTTCATGAAATATTGAATTGAAACCATATTGATGTACATAATCCACGTAGGAATTTACGTCTTGGTAAAGATAAAGAATTTGGATCTCTAACTAGATATAAAAAGATTCGAACTATATTAGGGAAGCTATCATATGTTATAACCATTAAAATTTACCTTATGGAGAATCCGACTAATCCACAAAGCAGAGTAATAATTTTAGACCACTACATGCATCATAAACCTCCATCAACCAATGGGATTATAAATCCATTTTTTGGTGAACAATGTTATAGTTCATTTGAGAATATATAATGTTTTTTAAAGTAATGAATCAGAGAAAGGTTTCATGAAATTTTATCTTCTCTCAGGGGATACAGATCACTTGTGGTAATTTATTTAAAAGAAAAAATCATAATGAGGAAATTATGATCATACATTGGAAATATTTTAAGGATCTTTTCTTAGATAAATATTTCCTTTGTGAACAATGAGTGGATATTGAGAGGAAATTACTGAGTATAAAATTAAAGGAAGAGAAAAATGATTACACATAAAATATAAAAAATTACAATTCATTAAAAAAATGTTGTGGACTATGTCAGTAATATAGAGATAATGATTGACAATTTCATCAATTATATTTATAAAATCATTTGAAGGGGAATAGACTACCAAACATTCTCATCATATAAGGATATAATATCATGTTTTTCAATAAAGGGAATGAATTATACATGTCTTATAGATTTTATAAAAATTAATATCAAAAGAGTATGGAAGATAAAAAATGGGTAAGGGAAAGAATAGAAAGGGTAAATTTCCAACATGTGATAATTTGGGAAATAAACACCTTCCAACATGAATAAACTAAAAATAAGTTTTCTTCAAGTGTAGAGAAAAATGCCATCCTGCTCTTAAATTTAAGGGAAATGAAGAATCCATAAAATTATAGTGCTATAACTATAAGGATATATGGTTTCATTCCATCCAATTTCCCAAACATAAATATAACATAATATAAAATAAACCAAGGGTAGAATTCCAAATTTTACAATTACTACAACCGATGTAATAGTTCCTACAGAAGTGGTGGATGGTACACTTATAAATCACTATATGATTGAAAAATTTGTATTAGATTCTTGTTCTACCCACTCATTTATATTTGGTGAATTTATTAATGGTATCACACCACCATATAGAATATTATAGATTGAGTTGGAGGTAAAAAATCTTAATAGTATGATGACTGTATCCAATTTCTAAAGCTCATATATAATAGAATATTTGTTGTATAGTTCATTATATGATTCTATTTATTCTTCCTCTATTTGAATTGGATTTAATTTTAGTTATGGATTTAATGTCTTAGTTTAGAGACAATATAAATTATTAGGGAATGGGATTTATATTTGATATTGAGAATATTACTTCAATCATCTATAAGCTCGATGATGAACCCAAACACCCAATGGAAATTACTTCTATAATATGGGGGTTTATTCCTATTCAGGGGTATATTTATCTCAAATGGTTACAGAGAAAATAAATATTGAATATATTACTATTATTCAAAAATATGGTGATGTATTTCTTATGTATATTACTATTCTTCCAAGGATTTGTGAATTTCAGGTTTTTTTAGAACAAATATATGGTTCTATACCAATTTCAGATACTCTATATAGAATGGAAATGATTATGTTATAAGAATTGAAGAAGAAACTATAATATAATCTAGATAAGGTATTCATTTAGTATATTACTTCTCCATGGGTCTCAGTTATTATTTTTCATGAAGGATTATGTGTGAATGAACCGTTTCATTTATTTTATAGAACATAACAAGATCACTATTTAAAAAAATATCTGATGACTCGTAATAATTATCTATTTAACCAATTATAATGAGATCTATATTTCTCAATGATTGATATCTAATATTTACCTCATCATCCAAGGATCACAAAGAGGATACACCGAAGAAATTCATCCATATGATGTATGTTCATTATGAATTTATATTAATTGAGTTTGGACATAACAATTTTCTTGTTTTTTAATAGATTTAATGAATAGATTATTTAGTGATTTACTTTATTATTATGTGGTAAGATTTATAGATGATATTATTATATACTTAAAGAGATGTATAATCCTGAATATCAGTATTAAATGGGGTTTCTAAGAAATAATTATAATATTTTAATAAAGGCCTGGAGGAAGGTGTTGTTGTTTTATTAATTTTCCATGTGAGAATTTTCTCTCCAATTTTTTTTATATTTGGTCATATAATCATATGTAATGGTATATCGGTGGATCATTTAAATAAAGTACTTATTGATAAATGTACTAGACCAACCAAATAATTATAAATCAATCGTTTCTTAGGTTGGATGGATACTACCACCACATTTTTAGAGAAATATCATGACACTAGTAACCAAGTTGATATAGAAGGGTTATTTTCTTATGAACAAAACCATGAAAACATAGTTTCAACAAAATAAAGAGATGTTTTTGTCAATACCCCTTTTTATACAAAAACCTATAGGGGATATGGGTTTTGGATCATTAGTGACTCAGAAGATAATGGAATGAGATGTTTCATCTTGTATAATGTCATGCTGATATAATATGGCTCTCACTAATTAATAATTCATGATGAAAATTAAGAGAAAAATGAATTAGAGTTGGTAGTGGTAATTTTTCCATTAAAGTTATTGATGAATTTAAGTTGAAAGGTGAGATATATATATGGATCATGTAGTCTTGAATTATATAGTTTCAAAGAAGTAAATACATAATAACCAAAGAATATGGTCATATTAGATTGAATATTTTGATTACTAAATACACTACCACCCCAGGATGGTCGATAAGGTGGATGATGCTATAAAACAAAAAATTCCATCCCAGTTTGTCTATGATTATGATTTAAATAGATCCAATGTTTATGTATTTTCAAAAAATTGATGTTGAAATAATGGGTAAAGGGGATAATACATATGTTTCCCATATTAATTTTCAAACATCTATACAATAAATGATTAAGAAAGCCTATAGGGATGATGCAATATAAGGTGATGAATGTTCCTGAGTTCAACCATGACCATTATTTAAAAAAATGTTTCAAAATTGATTATGTGTCACATAAATATTTGAAAGGAATATGAAACTTTAGGGAAAATATCATGGTTAATCATTCTCTATTAATCCTAGATGTAGAAAGATGTATATAGACATGAAAGAGTTTTTCTAGTTAGAAAAAATAAATAGAGATATTGTAGACTATGTATCTCGATGCCGAGTATGTATATAAGTTAAAGATGAGAGAGTAACATATAATTTGTTATTAAAACCATTAACCATACCATAATTTAAATGCGAAATCATCACCATGAATTTTTTCATTTTACTTCTCTAAATAGAAATAACAAAAATTTATTTCTAATATATCAGGTCACCTTAAGATGTTTGTAAACTTCACTATCATAAGAGATGGTTTCCATATCGATCAAATTTATATAATATAATGTTTTTAAGTGGTATGGTTATGTGGATAACCACAATATTTATATTATATTGGGGTCTATGGATAACCACAATGTTCTAGTAATGTCTTCGACGAGGTGTTGATGCATAATTGAGTTTATGTACATTTTGTCATATTTATACTTATGCTCAGTCTAATAAGACCATTAATACTCTATAAGACATATTAAGAGATTTATCTATGTATTTTAAAGGTTGTTGGTATCAAAAAATTCTTTTAATGGAAAATTATTATAAAAATAACATTCACACAAACATTCATATGGTCGTTTATGAAGTAATCTATGGAAGGAAGTGCAGAAATACAATATGATTGAATGAGGTTGGAGAAAGAAATATATTTGGACCTGATCATATTAAAACAATTATTTTTTAGATTTTAATGACAAAAAAATATCTAGTAAATTTTTTGGAGCCATGCGCTAAGACAACATGAGATGATGAGACTGTTGAGACTGGTATTGATATTCTAAAAAATATATATATTAATACCATAGGTAAAGTGTTTTTCTTAAAAATTGAAATAAATATTAAATGGAGTCTCTTATAGGAAATAAAATACCAACGTTGAGTCTCGAATGTAAGAATTTCCCTAGGCGTGACATAATGTTTGTCAGCATCATGAATTTTTTAAGACATTTTCAAAAGAACAAATAATAATATAAATTTATTTATTTATTTTATTACATGTGGGTGCAACAACATAAACTGCTATATAAATACATGATAATAAATTTTTTTGGACTATCCAAATAACCATATGATTATTATAGAATATGTTAGAGGAGTGATTTGAAGATGAGAATGGATAAAGATCATGATCAAGGATTGTTCCACCAATGAATGTTGTGGATCTCGACAGTGGTGTTGGAGTTCGACCATTATTTTCTAATGATTGATCCACATCAAGGTTTAATTTTTCTTTACACATGTTTTATCACCCTTTATTATCCCATGATAAAAAATAATGAATTATTTTAATATTTTTATTTCTAGGTTTATCATGCTTGTATATTTGGGTTATTTATCTTCTTGACACATATGTGGTTTCATTTATTATCATACTCATTTCTAATTTATCTAATAAAAAATCTAGGCCAACCACAATAAAACTAAAATTAATTCATCTTTTATGGTTTGGTATTTATCTCTCTTATTCTACATTCAATCGCTACTGGTATATCATTTTACTGGTGGTTTGGAAAATACCATGTGAGAGATTGTAGCGTAATTGATCTCTAAACTAATGGAACATCATCATATGATCACAATGGAGATAAATAACATAGTTTTGGGGTAAAACAATTAAGGATCATTAATTTCATATGTAAGATACATGTTTCATTTTTTGGTTATGTAGTGACAAAAATACTAGACAAACATGTGATTTCGAGTGGATCTACAACAGATTATCAATGAGAGGTGGAGGTGTGGTTCAGTTAACTCCAGATCTATGATAATCGATGAGAATCATAGTTGGATAGAAGGTAGGTGTGTAGAGAAAAGGAGCATGATGGAATTATGAGAATCTAGAAACACAGAATTACATAGCGTACACCTAAAGAATCCATGACGCCTGGGGCCCCTTTCTGTGGTGCTAGGGTTTCATGTGAACATTAAATATAAAATATTGTGTGCCATGTCTAATATTTCATGCGAAAATCTCATGGATGATCAACATGTATCTAAAAGGATACAAAATCAAAGACATATCAAGAAACATGTTCATGGGTAGAGCACATGGGAACGACTGGGTACTCAGACATGTCCAAGTACACATTCATGTTCATAGTACATGGTCATAGATATAGTACACATGAATGATCAAAAGTACACAGGCATGGGAAAAAGAACACATGTATGGACATAGCAGCTCTAGTTCTAGAGGCACACACCGTGTACCAGCTATAGAAATTTTTTACTTCCATTGATATAGTTTGGAGACCTTAAATTTATAAATATAGACTAGCATCAGTTTAGTATGGTTCATTGGTAAATCTATATGTGGATACACTATGACATTTTATTCCTCAGAACAAGATTGTGATCCCATCTATGGGATATGCTTCAAATAGATTTCTAAGTATCCCTCCATGAGGCCATGGGTGGGATCCTCAATCATATCTTTAATTGGTAGGGTTTGTGTAATTGATGCAAACACCATGAATATGGATTTGATCTAATATCAAAAAATTGATCCAGTAGGGTTGGTGGAATCCCATTTTGTTCCTATATGAGATATCGTATTTAGATAGCATGATCTTCTGAGATACCTCAAGTACATATTGGTGAGGACAGATGAGCATGACCTCTCATAAGAGTGTTGTCAGTGATAACATGACTTGGGGACTACTCCCTCCAAGAATAGTGTTACCTTGAAGCATCATGTAGAATATAGTGGCTGGTTGTGATGGTTGAAATAATTTGGGTCTAGTTTATTATTATGAGTATATTTGGGTTTTATTACTTTATTATCATTATATATCATATATTGATTGAAATATTTGTGAATTGATAAGAAGACTACTCTTGATCATTTATTTTTTTGTCATTTATAGGTTTCCTCATGGGTATTATTATACTCCACACTGTAAGGAATTTAACTACAAATATCTTGTCTTATACAGATGATAGGGAATTTTATAGAGTCCTAGGAGGACTGAGGGTCGGGGAATATTAGTATCAGAGTATTAATACTGAGGTAATTATTAATAATAAATTTGATATTAGTATCATGTTTCTTGGTAGGAAGGACTTATTTCTAATTTTTGTGGGATTTTAGATGGCCTTATATGACTTTTAGTACTCATTTTATACTCTGATGGTTTGATTTTAGATGTATGAATGCATCAATACTAGTTTTTTACATTTAATAATTATGTGGTCTTGGAGATGTGTTTGTGCATACAAATACCATAGGATAATGCCTCATATATGTGGGAAATTTCTACTTGACACTGGTCTTTATCCCCTGGCCTACTGGAGGTGGGATTAGGGTTCTCACACTCTACTTAACATTAGGTAGGCATGCCATTTTGGGTTAGGACTTTATAGAGTGGTATCAGAGGAATCTTTTCCACCTTAGAACAGGACTATGGATTTTTTTCCTTGATATGAGATTTGTATGGGATTATTCAAAAAAATTTCACCACTAGAGAAATAGACATTTCCAATTTTATAATACACAATGAAAATAATAGTAAATAAAGAGTTATTTATTAAAGGATAAAATCTATATTAAAAATTAAAATATGGTTGGGACAATTTACAATTGGATATGGGGCCCAATATAAATGACTTTGTTATGTTTTATCACCATCTTAGAGGAAAATGTTATTTATGATGGTTCACCACAATAAGTAAAAGAGGAATTATTCATTTCAATGGATAGAATTGTACATTGTAAAAGGTTTCAGTAATTACTTTTAGAGAATGATTTTATTCAGACCCCTTTAACATATCAAATATAAAAATTTATTATAATATCACAAACCCTTTATTTTACCATCATCCCTTGATTTTCTTCCAACAGGTTATCATTGCACACCAGCGAATGGACCACCCAAAACAACCTTCATTATCACTTTATTTTTATATGATTTAGGTTCAAATAATTAATGTGCATACACTTATTTTGTCCTCCTACATTAATTTTGATACAACTTAGTAAATATTGAAAAAATTAGTTTTGTAAAAATAAAAGTCAAAAAAATTATCAAATTTATATGGTTTATTAGGTATTTAGGGTTAGTACTAATTTATTATCTCGTATTTGGGTGTCCAAAATAAAATACAACATCATTATATATTGAATGAGTTGATTTATTTTATTTTATATATTTTTCCTATTTTCTATCCTTCAGACTTAATAATTTTTTGAATTGAATGTTATTTTATTTTCAGTATATGGCCGCCAAGTTGACCCCCATTTGCCTACACTATTGACTTTTAGTATAGAACACATTGCATGTATATAGATATATAATCATATATATATATATATATATATAATTATATATATATATATCTAATTATATATATATAACTTTTTTAAAAAAATATGTACATATTTGATTAATAATTTTTTCAACCAATATATAAATATAGATAAATTTTGGTAACATGTGTACTTTTAACTTTATCAAAATAATTATAAATTTATTATATTCTATTATTGTTGGTATTGTAAGTATTATAAAAATAATTTATATTAGTTTTTAATATTTATATAAATTTTGAAAAACATTATATAATTTTTTAATTGGTCAATTATTGGTATTCAATGAAATATTAATAATGAAATTTAATTTCTAGAATGATGATGTTATAAAATTTTCAAGTACATAGAATAACAATGGGGTATTTAATAAATGAAAAATAATAATGAAAATAATTTAATATAATATTTTATGAAATAAAAAAAATAAGATTCCATCCTTATGAATAATAAAAAAAATT
Source organism: Viscum album (assembly GCA_963277665.1). Lineage (NCBI taxonomy): Eukaryota > Viridiplantae > Streptophyta > Magnoliopsida > Santalales > Viscaceae > Viscum > Viscum album. The sequence continues at coordinate 2,013,507,757 of OY728155.1, forward strand.
CATAATTCTAGAAAAAAACATGATAAAATGAATCATTTAATTCATACGTAGTGAATGATATTGATTTTTTTAAATAGATTATTGAACATGATGCCTTATTTAGATTTTTTATATTGTTCATAGGGTGATATGATTTTTGATGAATTATGATAATTCACGAATTGTAGTTGTGATTGAAGACCATGGTTGTCTGTTTTATTATGATTGGGTTTCAATTATTTAAAACATGTTAATATATAGTTTTCTAAACGTTTATATATGTATGTATATATTATCATCTTAATATAATAATATAATTGTTTGAAAGAACATGTATATATATATATTTGTATATATGTTTGTATGTATATATATAGTTTTTGATATATATGTTTAGAAAATATGTAAAATATATTTTATGTATATAAATATTCTTCATAAATCATGTAATATATATTTATATACATATATAACTTATGAAATAAATAGAAAATGAGTGTTTTATAAAAATGATGGGAAAATAAATTTAAGTAAAACCTTTGAACAAAACATTTTTTTTAAAAATAATATAAAATACACTATAATAATTGTATTATTGAAAAAAACTATTAAAAATAAGAAATATATTTTAAAATGGTAGTTTGTAATTATTAGTAAAAAAATTAATACCTTGTAAAAATTCAAAAAAAAATACTACAAATAATTAAAAATTCACCAAAATTTCCAAAAATATATTAATAATTTTACTAATTTGTAATAATAATTAAATAATTTGTAATAATTATTAATTAATTACTAAATCTTATTTATAATTTTTAAACATGAAGAAACTAGAATATTTTTTAATTAATTTTTCATATAAAATATATTAAATAATAATAATATCTATGAAAAATCTAGCTATAATTAATAAATAATTTTTATTACATAATTAATTATTATATGATTACGAGAAAATCAAAAAATATTTTTAATAATTAATAAAAAACTTTTAATACCATCTAGAAATTACTAATAACAATTAAAAATCAATAGTAATTATTATAAAAGTATAAATAGTTAAAATTATTATTAATAACTATTAAATATTTTGGAAAAAATATTAAATAATTTATTAATAATTGAAATAATTAGTTTATGATAGTATTAATTAATAAATATTTTTAATAGTTTGTAAATATTAGTAAATTTCAATAATTCGTAATAAACTATATAAAATTTATATATGAAATAATTATTAGATATAATTAAAAAATCGAAATTAATATTAATCAATCATAATTATTTATAATTAATCTGATTCTTATTATTTTTATATATAATTATAGACTTAGAAAGTATACCTTAGTTTCTGTTATGTGATCGTGATTGGATAAATCATTGAAAATATTCTAATGAATCTAGTTTAAATTATGTATATATTATTGGCGTCGAAACATTTAGATCATTTACGTCCTCAAATTCATATTTTTTATTAAATAATTAGATGTAAATTTATGAAGTGCGGTCGTAAGATATTCAAAACATTTGATAGTGTTTAAAAACATCTACTACATTTCAGTTTTCGGGAAGATTATTATTTTTTGTGTATCGACAGGGTGGAAAAAATTAGATAAACATTAATTTTTTTGTTATCAGGATCCATCATTTCAAAATTTAGTACATGAGGCTACTAGACCGCCTATTTTGGAAACAACACCTCATAATGTTATTCCAATTGTGGAATCATAACCATGTTAATTTTACAATTCATTGAAATCCTCTGTGGAGGCCTTATATCTAGGATGCCAAATAAGGGGAAAAATGTTGCTAAAAAAATTTATTTCTATTAAATCATATTCTGGAATGTTAAATAGTCTCTTAGATCAAATATTTTTTAAAATAATTTTTTCCAGAGAGAAATAAAAAACATGATAGTTTCTAGGAAAGTAAGAAGTTGATCCATAATTTGGGTCTTTGTTATCATATAATCCATCTATATTAAAATGAATTAATCCTATATTATAGTGATCATAAATCATTATTTAATTGAACAACATTTTGGGAATCTAGGAATAAAGAGAAACAAAATGGAAATTTCATATTTCATGTGATAAAATTAAGGTATTTTTCTATTACAACTTTCTTACTACATCTATTTAGGTCTCCAAATATAGCTATAAGGACCAAAAGTTTTATCAATGAAATTCCATTCTTATAATTTTCTCTTATAATATACTCACATAATATTATATATTGAACACATTAAAAACTTTTTAAATGATGAATTAATTAAAAAAGGTATTTTTAGAAGTTAACGAATATATACCAAAGGAATAGTAACCTGACCATTGGAATTGTATCATGACCCTTATGAATAGTGAATTGAACAATATAATATATACCTCACAAATTAATTTATAAATAATATATATCCATATTATAATTTTCAACATGATATAATTAAATCATAGTATAAGTAAATAAATATTTTAAAAATTATTAATTAAGTGTTGGTATTTTTTAAGTCATCTTTATTTTATTATAAGTTAATTATTAATATAATAAAATAAATAAAGATATTTTCATTACATTTATTAATAAAACAATATTTTAATGTCTAATTATTATTAGATAAATTTAAGAGACCTTAATTAAATTTTAAAAGTGTTAGAGAAAAAGTTTTAATTTTAAAATTTGTATCTTTCAATTAAATTATGATTTTAAATAAAATTAAATTTCTCATATTTGGAAATTTATTTTCAGAAAATGGAGTTCATTTATTATATTATACAGGTCTAAAAAAATGGATATGGTGAATTTTTGGGATGTTTTCTGAAATACATGGATTTTTTGTGAATAGTAAAATACAGTAAATTACAATATATATACATTATAAGTTAAACAAACTATTCAATGATTCATGGATGATGTAATAAACATTGGTTAGAAATCACATGATTTAATTATTTTATTTAGTCTCAATAATAAGAACAATTTCTTTTCTTGAGAAAAAATTATATACTAATGATTTAATTATTGAGAAAACTCCCCTCTCCACTTTAAATATCACCCATCACCACCTCTTCTCCTCTCACCTCTGAAGACTTGTGACTGGTTCCAATTATACTGAAATCTCTTCCCAATAACACCCTCATTTCTATGAGCTCTTTGTCTCATCAAAAGTTAGAAACATCTTCTCAAAAAAGTTTCTCAAAGAAGATAAATTCAAGACGAAAATTCATCTTTCTGATTGTTTTATTTTCTTTTCAAGATCCATTCATTACTTCATTTCATTCCTTAAATTCCCGCATAAAAATGGTATGATAACTCCAGTACCATAAATATACTATAATTTTTTCATGATAATGGAATAACTATTTATCATCTCTCTTTCCACTTCCTTTTATAATAAAAATGAAAGCAATGTCAAAGATGTGTTAATTTATCGTATTCAAGGATAAAGAGTTTTCAATTTATATTACCATAATCAAGGATGTATATGAAACATTTTTTATGGTTGAACTATATAATTATATATGTATTATATCTTATTTAATTTTCTAGAATCATTATTCAAACACGATGTAAACTAATAAAACAAAACAAGTTCATTGTGCGCGAAACCACTCAAAAATAATCCAAGCGTTTATCATTAAAGATTTATCTAAGGAATCATCCTCACCCAAAGTAAAAAAAACTAATTATATTTTTACATTACCTTATTTATGATAATTAAAAAATTATAACTTCAATTATGGACATCAATTTCCATTTTTTATGACCTTTCAAAATCTTATTCTAGCAAACTGATCATGAAAACTAAGAAAATAAGCACTCACGAATGATAAAATTGAACACTATAACTCATCAAAATGACCATAAATGAACTTACTAAAATTATAAAAATAAAATTACATGTATACGTGGTTCAGTAATTATTATAAAATGAATATAATTTTATTATCCAGGACATTAAGATCAATTGAAGAACACCTTTAGACTTAAGGTAATGGATTGTACATGAACCTCCATTATTCATTAATGTTATTATTTATCTCCTTTTTACCGAAATTAAATTATCTTATATGTTTAATTAATTCTTCTAAATGATTTTTATATTTTCTAAAATCATGTATAAATATCTACCCCTTCTTCTTTTCATGGATATACATGTTTTTATAATGTTCCCTACTTGAATCTTATCGATAAACCCAATTTAAGGGAACTTCTTGAATTCTTACCAAAATAGTGTGCACTATAAAATATGATTTAAGACTCAATTATTTTATAAAATAACAATTTTTACTATTAAAACCTTCTTGGTTCACTTCTGGTGTTATATATAAGATCTTTCCCTTTTTTGTTTCAATATCTCTTTAATATGTTCCTTAGAACGCACTAAAATGTTTTATTTATAAAGTCTCTTAAATAATCTTTTTACATATTGTAACATCACATTAACATATATTATCATCATATATTCTTATGTTACCATATGAATTTCCATGAATTATTTAAATCTTTTTTTTTCATAGACACAATTGAGATATTCCCTTATGTTATTCCTTTTGACATGATTATGATACATAATTCTTACCCTAGGTGACTGATATATTTATGATTGATTCTTTATGTATGATTCATAATATGGCACAAATATTAATGAACATGTTATTTTGGATTTACTTAGATAGATCTCCAATGCATTGGGTAAATTTTAGTCTCATGAGACGTAATGTGCAATGGTCTTAGTGCTTAGCCTTGACTCATACTCCACGTGCAACTGTTTTGGTGGTTAGCCTTGACTCATGCTCCTATTTGTGAAATAATCCTTAAGACTTACAAAAGTCATGCTTTATGTTTCTTCCACATCACTCTGATTCCATGTTTTATATTTTTTGGTTCCATATGTTCAATAATGCTCCATTCCTTTTTATATCATTTTGTCATCCCTTCTAACCCATGTGCTCAATATTTATTTAAATGTTATTTCCCTCACTACCCTTTTTGAGCATAATTTTTTTTTCATGTTATCCATTAGTTATCTTATATATATATATATGATCACAATGTAATTTATGTCCTCCTTATGAATATTAAATAAAGAAATATTTTTTAGTCCCATGTTTTCAGTTTTATGTACCTAGTCATCCAAGACACTAGGCTTTATGATCCTTGGATTGTAATTTGAAGTTTAATTATTCATAAAATAATGTAATGATATGTTTAAAAGTATAATATCAATATATTTGCTATCAAAGTCAAGGTTTAGTTATTTTTGGTTATTATGAATAGATCACTTTAGTAAGAATATTAGGGATATAGCTAAATATAAGAAAACATTCTTAAATTTTGGTTAGTATCGAGTAAGTGGTTTATAATGAAAATAAATCCCTTTATAGATACTACAAGTGGATGTGGTTCTAGTATAAATTCCTAGGAGTAAAAAATCCAACAAGTTTTTCCAGTAATGACTTTGGGTATCATGGTACACGACAACAGACCTTACTGGTCACCTGTTTTGACACTCCTGAGGGATATGCTTTGGTAAATTCATAATCTCATTATGAACCATTATTAAGGGAAAAATCCAAAAAGAATATTTGTTAGGAAATAGATCATGGATAACATAGGTAAAAACCTATGGAAATAGAAGTTAGGATATAATTTTCTTTTAAGAGTTTATCCTTTATGTTTAATGTTTCATTTTTTATGCTTAGCTGATACGTATTTAAACCCCCTAATTATAATTTAATTTTCTTATTCAATGGTAGGAAATAGAAGAACACATAAATACTATCAATGTGATAAGAAAATGTGACAATTTACTTAATTATATTCTAGATGTGATGGGAATGGGTGCTCAAAACATAATGATAGTAATTTCTCAGCCAGCTCAAGTTAATAATAATAACATGAATCATGAGGAATGTCCTCCTCCTCTAAGCAAATAGAAAGTTTCCATCTAATCCTTCATGAAGAAAATGCCTCCCATGATTAGATTATATTTTGATCCCCTCTTTGAGGAACAATGGATTAATTCAATTGAAAAAATATTATCAGTGATCCAATGCTCAGAATAAGAGAAAGTTGTGATGTAGGTGTATCGTTTTTTTTGGGGAATGTTATAAGTGGAAGAAATTAATAAAAAAATAAAAAGTTCAAGGAGAAAATTGATTTCATGGATTGGGAGAAATTTATGAAAATATTTTTCAATAAATTTTTTCCTTGAACCCTCTATCTCATGATGAAAAGGGAGTTACTCATACTTTATAAGAGGGAAGATGAGTCTATTGTGGGATATAAAGGAAGATTTAATATGACTTCAGTTTTTTCACGAACACCGAAAGCATGGTGGATCACTTATTTAGTGGAATAAAGCTCAGTCTATGAAAAGAATGGGAAATTAGTGACTTTGATAGTTAGGAGTATATTGTACATTATTCTCTCAATGATGAAATGTTAATCAGAGACACTCATTGGTCTTGTGGGCCTGGTAAAAAAAAAATAGAAAATGGAGTCATATATGGGTTGTTTAACAAATAGATCTCATGATCAAAATAATATAGATGATCCCACATGTCAAAATTGTGGTAAGAAGCATCCTATGAATAGTCTAAAGGGAATATATAATTGCATCAAATTTTGAAGAATGGGACATCTATATATTAACTTTTGAGGGAATATGAAGAATCCAACTAATGTGGAAGAAGAACGAAAGGTTTAGATCAACACTAAGCTTATAGTGTACTGTAAAAACTGAAAGGAACATGGGAATTATGCGAATAGTTTCCCTAAGACAAGGGTTGTCAAAGTCAATCAACAGAAACCTCTAAGGAATCATTGAAGGAGTTGAGTTATCACTACAACTAAGGTGGAGGTGTACAATGATTTGGTGATGGGTACACATTTTATTAATTAAAAAATAGTGAACATACTATTTGATTCTAGTTCTATGCATTCTGTCATATCTTGAAAAGTTAGTAGAACAATTAAAACACCACCTCAAATTTTGGAGGTTGAGTTATCTGTGAGAAAAGAGAATGGGGAAATTATTGCATCCAAGGTTTTTAACTCCTCCCTTGTAAATATTTATGGACTAAACCTCCCAACAAATATTATCATACATACTTGGTGGTGTTCGATGCAATTTTAGGCATGTATTGGGTATATTTATATGAATCCAACATCAACTGTCAGGAAAGAGAGGTCACTCTTCACATCCCAGAGTATCCTCCAATCCTGTAAAAGTGTAAGGAGGAAGCGGAATCTCCTTTAGAATAATTATCACAAGTGTGGATATTATTTCTTTATGAGAAATCATATCTAGCTGAAATGATTGAGACAAAGTAGAGAATCATTCTCGAAGACATTCTCATATTGAGGGGTTATAATAATGTATTCCCAGAAGAATTTCCTATTCATACTTCTGATCAAGAGATTGATTTTTCAATTGAACATATTCCTAGATCCCTATATAAATCAAATAAACCATATTAAATATCCACCATTGAGTTTGAATAGATGAACAAGTAGTTGCAAGAGAATTTGTAGAAGGTTTTTATACACCCAAGTGCTTCACTATGGGGTTCTATAGTCATATTCGTCAAGAAGAAGGATAGTTTAATGCGCATATGCATCAATTATCTTGAACTTAATAAAATCGTGATAATGAAAATTATTCCCTACCAAAGATAGATTAATTTTTTGATCAAATGTTATAGGAAATTTATTTCACTAAGGTGGATCGTTGGTCGAGAGATTTTCTATTAAAGGCGAGGAAGGAAGATATTCCCAAGACTAACTTTCTAATGAGGTATGAAAACTATTAGTTAATAATGATTCCATTAAAAATCATTAATAATACAAAAATATTCATGGATTTAATGAATAGAGTCGTTAGATATTACCAGGAAAAATTTCTGGTAGTCTTTATCGATGACATTCCAATATACTCTAAGAGCACGGAGGAACCTCAGGAGCATTTGAATACTGTGATGATAACTTTTTGAAGGGATAAACATTATGTAAAGTACACAAATTGTGAGTTATGAATGGTAGAAGTATCATTCTTGTGGAATGTTATCACAAGAAATTGAATATCTATGGACCCATCCAAGATAATGGTAATCGAACAGTGGCCCAAGACAAAATCTATAATGGTGATCCACATTTTTTTGGTCTAGATAAGTATTATCAATTATTTGTGAAGAAATTACCATTATTTTAATGTGAAATGACCAATATAACACAAAATGGAGTGATGTTCTTATGGACTCGAGAATGCGAGGAAAGCTCTAAGGAGATTAAAAAAGGCTTATTATTATGCTTGTACTTATAATCTAAAGAAATGGATAACTCTTTGTGGTGAATAAAAATGATTCAAATAAAGTATTAGGATATATAATAATGAAAAAAGATAATATGATATACTACACCTCAATGATGTTGATAATTCATGATAAAAACTATCCAACATATGATTTGGAGTTTTCAATTGTGGACTTTATGTTGAAAATCTGGTAGCATTATCTATATGGGGAGAAGTGTGAGATATATAATAATCACAAGAATCTAAAATATATATTCACATAGAAGGAGATAAATATGTTCCAGTGAAGATAGTTAAATCTCATTAAGTATTATGACTGCTTAATAAACTACCATCCTGAGAATACAAATAATGTAGTATATTCTCTAAGTAGAAAGGATCCAACATCCTTATCAATAACGAGAATTATGTACGATCAAACAATTATAGATTTGAATAATAAGAACATCAGAATCATTTGTCGGGAACATAATAAATTCTTTCTCAAATGATTACTCAACCATCCCTCATGAAAAAAATAAAGTATGCTCAATGAAATGGAGTGAAAATTCAGAAAAGTTTTTAATCTATCAGAAATGAGTAATACTCTAAGGTCAAGATAGATGTGGATGGAGTTTTAGGATTTTGGGTCACTGTTATGTGTACCATAAAATCTATAGATAAATAAAGATATTATTAATGAAGTGCATATATTAACCTTATCTATTCACTGTGGGAGCACAAATATGTATCGAGATATCTTGGAGAATTATTGGTGCGATAATATGAAGAAGGGGATTATTGAATATACGTCAATGTGCCTGGTATGTCAGCAAGTAAAGGCAGAGAGAAAAAATTCTAAGGGAATGATACAAGAACCACCAATACCCAACAAGGAAGTGGGAGAAAATCACCATGGACTTTGTCACTACACTTCCACAAACATTCAGAGGAAACAATGCTCCATGGGTCATTATGGATCTTCATACAAAGATATATCACTTTATCACAAATAGAGAGGACATATAAATGGATCATTTTGCACAGATATATATCAAATAGGTGGTAAGGATTTATGGTGTAAGAATATATATTTTATCTGATAGAGATATGAGGTTCACCTAGATGTTCTAGAAATGAATTCAACATTCTCTAGGCACTAAACTGAATGTTAGTATGGTCAATCATCCTCAAAATGATTTCCAATCTGTGTTAACTAAAAAAAACTTGAAGACATGTTGAGAGTGTGTTCTATAGAAATAAAAGGAGGACGTGACCAATATCTTCCACTGATTGAATTCTCCTACAAAAACAGTTTCCTCTCGAGCATCCAAATGGATCAATATGAATCCCTTTATAGGAAAAGGTGAATAACACTTGTATTTTGAGATTAAGTTAGTGAGAGTAAGCTATTAGTACTTGAAATGGTTGAGGAAATTGTGGTGGAGGTGAAAACTATTAAATATCTCATCAGAGTAGCTCAAATTCGAAAAAAGATCTATGTATACAATCATTGAAATGACCTTGAGTTCAAATATAGAGACATGTTATTCCTCAGAATATCTCTATGGATGAAGGTTTTGAGATTTGGGAATAAAGGAAAGATAAGTACCAGGTACACCAGCCCCTTCGAGATTCTTGATCATGTTAGAGCTGGGGCATATCAACTAGAACTTACTCCCACCATGTCTAAAGTGCACGATGTCTTCCATGTATCCCTCTTAAGGCAGAACACACCACATTTTAACATTCCCTTTCCTTATATGTGGTAGAGTTGGGGAATGATCTTTCTTAAGAAAAGAAACATGTGATGATCGTTGATTATAGAGATAATATTCTACACAGTAAGAATACACACATAGTCAATGTACTATGGAAGAACTATAATTACAAATAGAAAACATGGGAAGTAGAGGAAGCGATGAATAAAAAGTACCCACACATGTTTTCAGCTTAGAATTTAAAATGAAATTTTGAGGGAGAAATTTCATAATGGGGGATGAATGTAATGACCCAAAGTTTTATCAATGGTATTTCTTTATTATAACTATTTCTTATAGTATAATAACATAATATTACAAATAGATCACAATAAAAACTTTATAAATGATTAATTAATGAAATTAAAGTTATTTCTAGACATTAAGGAACATATACAAAAGGAATAATATATTGAACTTTGGAATAGTAACATGACCCTTATGAATAGTGAACTAGACAATGAACTAGTAACTTCCCCAATAAAATTATAAACAAAATTTTTCGATCTTATAAGTATCAATATGATTGTAACAACCCCCTCCCCTCAAAGTGTACCCCTCCTAGGCTGGAAATATGAGAAAGGATATAATGACCCTGAGTCCCGCCTCCAGTAGGCCCCGGGTTGGCGACTAGCACCAAGGGTATAATGAACACACAAATGGGAGGCATTACCCTCTAATAGAACACATGCAGATGAGAGAGATAAGATAGACGCCAACCAACTCCAACTCAGAACTGAAATATAAAAGAAAACCCAAGTGCACATATGTAATGTCATAAGAAAGTACTACAAAAAAAAGGGATAAAATGCAAGTACCCAAAGAAAGTAAAAGCTACAGCAACCACAAGCCCGAACAGCTCCTGCAACCCCAAGCTAGTAGAAACCATCTTGATCACAAACCTTCTCCAAGTGACCTGAAAAACAGTTTATATAAACTTAGGGTGTTTATAACAGTATACTCAGTAGGATCCTTCCCGAAGCCTCTCGTGCAAAGGTAAACAAAGCATGCTGAATCACAGTGAACAACAAGTAAAACCAAATCGTCACCTAAATAGGTATACTAGGTTCCCAACCTCACCATGGATACTCTCACCAAGTAACACATACAAAAATAAAGCATATAATAAAGAATATCAAGGGTACCCCGCTACTACTTCCCCATAGGTTTTCTGCTTTTCCCCAATGACATATGTCCTATGCATCTCTCTCTAAAGGCTTGCCCGTATATACCTGGGCTAAGATCCACAATCTGCACCTCATCCACTAGAAAGAATTTCCCGGAGACACCAGGGAAAAGAACCACAACGTCCTCACAACCCAATGTAACCAGGTAATTTCTGGGAGCCACCACGGCTCGCATAACGTGTATCAAATGTCAGATATTATACCTCAAGCCATTACATCCCATACTTTGAGTAAGGATCCCCAAGTCATCACATCATATACACGTTACACCTATAGTAGTCCATAGGATACTATATCCAAAATATATGTGTGTGAATAACCACAAGACATTACATCCCTCTACACACATATATGGGGTAACTAACCACTATGCCTGATGGCACAAGTATCTACCAAGATAATAGAGCGGGGTCAAAGGGGGGTAGTCAGCCATTCACCCTCGCATCATAATGTTCGAAAAAACACCCCTCCAGGGCTCAGAATCCCCGGGGTGTCATTTTACCTTACTGAAAGGGTGGAGTAGAGTATAGAAACACAAAAAGTACAGGATATATAATAACTAAAAACCACTCTATGGGCATAAACTAGTCTTATACAGAATTGAAGCTAACATATCTTGGACTCTGGCCTTCCACTTCTAAGACTAGGTAACCTATAATAACACAACCATTTAAAGAGATTTATTAGGATACTTCATTCCTTTTTTTATTAGTTCCACTCTACGTTAATTAATTATTCAATAATTAATTAACCATGAACAATTTTCCACACAAAATTTCATTATCATCACTCCCAATGTCAAATGCTCCTTCAAATGATTAAAACCTCATCATTACATTTCAGTGAACAGCAACCCCATGGGTTAACACCATTTATTCAGATATTCATTACAGAATTAGTTTCCATATTCCTAGGCATTCTAGAATTGTATTCTATGCTACTAAACACAAGGGGGTGAACACGGTGAGTAGATGTACTACCGGTCGAGTCATTGCTTCCCATAGAAAGAGTGTAGACCCACTCTCCCTTGAGTGGATAAACACAGAAAGCACGTGGCATACCCCGTTTGTCTTCACTTATTTCGGAAGAAGGGTAAGCAGGACCAGCTACCTTGAAATGTGGGGAAAATTAATGTAGATCAACAACCAAGAAAAACACCAGGCATACAACAATCACATCCATCCCATTCCATCATCCCGGGTGTCCTCCCTGAATCCCATATGCATTAACTGATGCATCTCGCCCCTCTGTCATCCCTGGTGTCCTCTCTGACACCCACATGCATAAACCGATACATCTCTCTACTCTAGGCGTCATCCGTTTCCACAACCACAAGGCCTCTAGACCCCTCATATCACAACATCTATCAAGGATAACATCATAGCACAAGCAGCAGGAAATTAAACATCACATCAATTTGGGATCTTGGCCCTTTAACAAGGCATTACATCATCATACATAAGAACCAACAGATTTCAGGATTATGATCCAACTGAATTAATCACATACATTGGAATCAATTTTATTAACATCAATAGGAACAAAAACCAAAAAAATAACAACCAGATACAATTACATGCCTCTTTATCTTCATCCAATTAATTATCAATTAATTCTGCATTTACGTTCTTTATCAATTTCATCAAGAACAATATGCTTACAAGCAAGGCATAAATATCACACTATCTAGAAAATCAAGAGGGGAACCATTATCACGGTACGAAGCAACAACATGCGATCAAACAAATTATTTTAATTTGGTTCAAGTATTTAATTAGGACAATTTAATTGTGATCCAATGGGATAAAGCATGCTAACTCTAAAATTGCACATAAACAATTAGAGAATCCACAAATCTCCTACCTCAATAGTTTTTTACGGAAACCACAACAGTTGAGGGACGCTCAAGAAACCAGGTTGATTCTCCATGAATACTCCTTAGATCTCTTCTCCTAACACAACTAAGAAAAAATCTCATAATAATCTACATACACACACCTAGATCTACCTATAACGAGCATAGATCTAAGAAGACGAGAGAAGAGAATGAGTAGGTCTAAGAAACCAAACAAGAACGATCACATACCTCAAGGAACCAACTTCAATTCGCGAAGAGAAGCCTCTGGATCGCCTCCAAAATGCTGGGGAGAGGTTATCCTGCCTCCAAGGAAGGTTAATCCTAAGTTATGACTTCTTAGGGGCTTTAAAAAACCATTTAGAGGAAAAATATTTCAGATCCACAATTTTAGGATATAACATTATGTGCCTAAATGGTTAGTCTATATGGTTTGACGAACCATGCGCTAACTGTGCGTTAGCTTCTTCCTCGAAAAAAAATCATCGCATGGTTAGCCAAACCGTGCACTAATTGTGTGTTAGCCACTACCTCCAAAACCAACCTTTCACTATTTGGCCGCATGGTTTAGGAAAACTTTTCACCTCCCGTGTGAAGGCTATTGACCTTTATTTTCCCTTAAAAGTCCACCCAAACCCACCTCCAAGTCAAATTGATTTCCTAGAACAACCCTAGCACCACATTTTTCACAAAGTAATAGACTGGAGTGGTCTCAACCATTACATTGGATACCTCTCAAAATATTCTCATCCTCAAGAATCCAAAACCCACCTAAAGAGAAGACAAAACAGGTTTAGAACAACCACCCACCGAGATACCTCTCAAAAGGGTGCAATCCTCTCAACAACAAAGGGAGCCATCTCATAAACATGAAGCTTCACAACCACATCCGCTACAATGATACATGAAAAGAGTTTAATCATCGAACACCTCTGGGTACTGAGCACGTATCTGTGACTCACATTCCCAGGTACTCTCCTCCATGCCACCACGTCACCACAAGACACGAACTAAGGGGATGGAACGACCATGCAACACATTCTTATTGCGGTCTTGAATCTCCACATGTCTCTCCTCAAAGGTTTCATCATCATCAACATCGATATCTCCCCAATCGATGATGTGAGAGTCATCATGGAGATAACGATAGAGCTGTGATACATGGAAAACATCATGTATCTGAATCATCTGAGGGGGAAGTGCTACTCGATACACCATAGCTCTAACTAGAGATAACACCCCGAAAGGTCCAACAAACCAGGGAGAAAGCTTAATTCCACATCCAAACCATTACTTCCCACGATGGGGAGTCACCTTCAGAAACACATGATCCCTATTATCAAACAATAAGGGTCTCCTTATTTGATCGACATATGATTTATGTCGATCTTGTGCTATCTTCATCCTCTCACGAATCACCTGAACTATCTCTGTTTTATTATACACTAGTTCCGGTCTATGAATTGCTGACTCTCCGAACCCAGTCCAGCACAATGGAGAACGTCAAGGTCAGCAATACAAGGCTTCAAATAGCACCATACCAATAGTGGATTGAAAACTATTATTGTAAGAGAACTCCACCAAGTATAAGTGCCTCATCCATAAACCCCCAAAATCAAGAACACAAGAGTGCAACATGTCTTGTAGAGTCTGGATAGTTCTCTCTCTGACCATCCGTTTGAGGATGAAAAGTAGTGCTAAGGCCTAGTTGAGAAGAAAAAGAATGTTCAAGACCTCTTCACACCCTGGAGGTAAAACGAGGATCTCGATCAGAAATTATCATCCTTGGGACTCTATGAAGTCTCATCACCTCCTCAAGATACTGCCTCGACAATACTTCCACGGAGCTCGACTCCTTGATCGCTATGAAGTGGGACAATTTTGTTAAATGATCCACTACCACCCAAATAGAATCATGTCCTCCCCGAGCTCGAGATAAACCTTCACAAAATTCCATTGAGATGTCCTCCCACTTTTATAGAGGAATATCTAATGGCTGAAGAAGACCACCAAGAACACGGTGTTCGGCCTTCACCTTCTGGAAGACTGAACATCGAGACACAAACTCTGCAACCGCACGCTTCAATCGAGGCCACCAAAACTGACTCCTCAAGGATCGGTACATCATTGACACACCAGGATGTACCGCTAAAGGTGAACCATGGAACTATATGAGGACCATATCGCGCATCATCAAAGGAAAAAAAAGCCTTCCATGATAAAACATTATGTGTTGTTCATCCTCCGAACAACCATTAGGGGCCTCACCACATACAACTCGGTCTCTCCAGACATCAACCTCAAGATCCCCCAACTGGGACTCTTCCACCTTATGCATTAGGGATGACTGTACCTTCATCTATAAAATACAACCTTTACCCCCATATTCTCCCATATAAATATGTAATGGTGATAGTTCTTCCATTACTCTCCATGAATCACCAGATTCACGTACAATATCAGTATGTGACTTTTGGCTCAGTGCATCAACTACAAAATTCCCCTTTACATGTGTATATGATATTTTGATGTCGTATTCCTGTAAGATCTCCATCCACCAATGTTGTCATAAGTTCAAGTCATGCTGGGAGAAAACATACCTCGGCTCTAATGATCAGTGAAAACCACAAAGCATTCACCAATGAGGTAATGTCTCCACAACATCAAGGAAAACACCATAGTTGCCAACTCAAGATCATGGGTGGCATAGTTGCATTAATTTGGACGCAACTGCTGATTCCCATAATAAACAACTGACTGATACTGCATGACAACACATCCTAACCCTAGATGTGAAGCATCACCGAAGACATCAAACTGAACTCCCTCAGCTAGAAGACAATGGACTGGAGCACTTACTAAGTCCTCCTTTAGATACTGGAATGGTGCCTGACACTAATCAGTCCATATAAAAGCATGATATTTCTTGGTAAAAGTTGTTAGATGAGTTGCAACTCGTGATAAATAGGCTACGAACCTCTTGTAGTAGCCTGTGAGACCAAGGAAACTTCGCACCTCTGAAACTGTCTTGGGGCTTCCCAAGACACAACTACTTCTACCTTCAATAGATCCACAAATACTCCCTATTGGGACACAACATGCCCCAAGAAACAGACTTCCCTAGCCCAAAACTCACACTTCGACAACTTACCGAATAGCTGATGTCGATGAAGAACTCCCAAAATGGCTCGTAGATTCTATGGATGCTCCTCTTCAGATGTGGAGTGCACAAGGATGTCACGTTGAAAACTACCATAAACTTGTCCAGGAACTAACAAAACACAACATTCATGAATAGCATGAACACAAATGGAGCATTCGTCACACCAAAAGACATTATAACGAACTCGTAATGCCCCTGACGACTACAGAAAGAAGTCATCGGAATATCCTCATCCCTCACATGCATCTGATGATATCCTGACTGGAAGTCGATCTTTGAGAACCAACATTCACCCTTCAGTTGATCGGATAAGTCATCGATCCGCGGAAGAGGATATCGATTCTTTATTGTGACTTTGTTTAAGCAATGATAATCAACACACAACCGCAAACTCCCGTCGGCCTTCTTCACAAAAAAACTGGTGCACCCCATGGTGACACACTCGGCCAAACAAAACCGCACTGCAATAGACCATCATGCTGTATACATAGATCTCACAACTTAGAAGGGGATATCCTATATGAAGACATAGAGATACAATAAGCTCCTCATTGTAGTTCGATCCCAAGATCGATCTCTTTTCGAGGGGTAATGGTAAAACCTCTTCTATAAAAACATCAGGATACTTCTCTACGACCCGAGGAAATGACAACTACTGAACCTCTGAAGAACTAAGCATCATCTCGGCCATCATGGACGATAAGGATGGAACATGCCTATGACCCATCCGAGGATCTAGCTCACCAACAAACACCACCTGCTCTCCATCCACACCAAGGAAAACGACCTTCTTTCTGAAGCAATCCATGATAGCCTTCACCAAATACAACAAATCCATGTCGAGGATGAAATAATATGGTTGTGTTAATAAACATAGGAAATCTCCCCAAGAGCGGTGTTTCCCCAACACTAGCACACAGTCTCTACATTCTTCAATCAAGTCACCACGACCTCCAACATGCATAGTCATCACCAAGGGCACTAGAAGCCTCTCTACCACAAGTCCCAAAGAATAGACAAGGGTAGGTGATATGAAGGAGTGTGTCGCTCCTGAATCAAACAATGCATAGAACAAGGTAGAAAACAAGTAAAGGTTACCTCAAACGACATCTCGCTCGCCTAGTGCTGGAAACACTAGAGAATGAAGCTGAACACGACCTCCTCCACGACCTCTTTGACCCAGATAATGACAACCACCACGACCGCGATCTACTCTCTACAGATGAGGAGCATCATGGGGCTTTCCTCTTCCTTCCCCATCTATATTATGCTGATCAAAAGCTGGTGCAACCGGATACTGTTGTTGCCTCGGATAGAACTACCTCAACAAAGGAACCTGGAGCGTAGCGCCCAGTGCATGATGACCACTCTGAAAGGTCGGGCACTCCCGCTGCTGATGACCATTACCACGACAAGAAAAACAAGCGCCCAATCACATGGAATAGGCCTGAGAGTTTTTGCCTTTAGAGAAATGAGATGTGAAGTGCTGGGACCTACCCCCGGCTGAACTGAAACACTTCTTCCCTAAAAACCGGGAACGGCGGACCACAGCTCTACTTCATGAAGAATCATGCCGATTCCCCTCTCATGATGATCCGGTCCTGGCCAAATTCCTCTCAACAACCTCTTCCCTCACCAGCACCTCAAGATATGTCTTTAACATAAATGGGGTGACTTGGTGCTGGATATCTGGATGCAATGCCTCCTCGAAATGCCTCTCACTGGCCTCCTCATCTGGTAACAGATCCAAAGTATATTGTAAAAGGTTACTGAAACGGATTCCAAACTCTCGAACACTCGAGCTCCCCTGTTGAAGGGTAAGAAGCTCTTAGAGACTGGACGTCTTTGCAGTCGAGGAAAGAAACTCGACTCTAAACTTGTCTCGAAACTCCTCCCATGAGATCGTTGATTCCTCATGATCTTCAAGGAACAAGAACCACCGCTACCTCGCTGCTCCACAAAGAATCATCATATCTAAGGACACCCAGTGATCCTTCCGAGAATGGATCAAACTGAAGACTATCTCGAACTCCAACTTCCAATCTTCTGTGACAGTATTTGAAATAGATCCCTCAAACTTTTGCAGACTCTGGCACTGAAACTCTCAGAGTGTCTTCCTCCAAGTGTCGTCGTCGTCAACCTCAACCCGGCAGCGATCTGCTGGAACAGCCTGCTGGACATCTTCCATGCAAACCTGACGAGGACGTCGACCTGGGCCCATACTTGTAAAATAACGACTTTTAGAGCTCCTCATCTAGAAATATGGAAGACTCAACATTAAATAATTAATTTTTTTCTTTTATTCATTTTAGTTTAACCTATCCCAAGGTCTACCCATTCAAACAGAGGCACAAAGAAGAATGACGCATGATCCTTTCTTAGGTCTCTACCCTGAAACTAGTACCACAATGTTTAGTAGCCATTGTAAACATAATGGTCCACATGTCAGATCATAGGGGGCCCTGAACGCCTATGTCTCAGCCTATGTCAAGTGTTTACCTTACTTTCTAATCATAAATGACACTGTTTCCCTACCAACCCCATGCAACCTCACCTGTTCCTAACTCCAATCTCCATCCTATCCCTCAACCTTGCCTTTAATACCACGATGTCATGACCCATCATCACAAAGTGTGCCCCTCCTGGGCCGGAAATGTGAGAAGGTAGATAATGACCCTCGATTCCCACCTCCAATAGGCCCCAGTTTTTCGACTAGCACCGAGGGTACAATTAACACACAAATGGGAGGCATTACCCTCTAAGAGAACACACGTGGAAGAGAGAGATAAGATAGACGCCAACCAACTCTAACTCAGAACTGAATTATAAAAGAAAACCCAAGTTCACATATGTAATGTCATTTCAATGTACTACAACAAAAAAAAAGGAAAAACTGCAAGTACCCAAAGAAAGTAAAAGCTACAGAAACCACAAGCCCAAAGAGCTCCTGCAACACCAAGTTAGTATAAACCAGCTTGATCTCCAACCTTCTCCATGTGACCTAAAAAATAGGTTTTATATAGGTATGGTGAGTATAAAAGTATACTCAGTAGGATCCTCCCTGAAGAATCTCATGCAAAGGTAAAGAAAGCATGCTGAAGCATAGTGAAATACAAGTGAAACCAACTCGTCACCTAAACAGGTATACTAGGTTCCCATCCTCACCATGGATACTCTTACCAAGTAATGCATACAAGAATATAACATATAATAAAGAATATCAAGGGTAACCCGCTACTACTTCCCCACTGGTTTGCCGCTTTTCCCCAACAACATACGTCATGTGCATCTCTCTCCAAAGGCTTTCCCGCATATACATGGGCTAAACTCCACAATCAACACCTCGTGCACCACAAAGGCTTGCCTGCACACACTTGGGCGAAGCACCACACCATCCTCACAACCAAAAGTAACCTGGTAGTTTTTGGGAGCCAACACAACTCGCATAATGTGTATCATACGTCAGGTATTATACCTCAAGCCATTACAGCCCATACTCCGAGTAAGGATACTCAAGCCATTACAACCTATACACATTACACCTATAGTAGTCCACAGGTTACTATATCCGGAATATATGTGGGTATGTAACCACAAGCCATTACAGCCCTCTACACACATATATGGGGTAACTAACTGATGTGCCAGATGGAACAAGTATCAAGCAAGAGAAGAGAGAGGGGTAAAAGGGGGTAGTCAGCCATTCACCCTCCCATCGGAATGTTGGGAAAAACACCGTCCCAGGGCTCAGAATCCCCGAGGTGTCAGTTTCCCTTATTGACAGGGTGGAGTAGCATATAGAATCACAAAAAGTACAAGATATATAATAACTGACAACCACACTATAGACATAACCTAGTCTTGAACACAACTGTAGCTAACATCTCTTGGACTCCGGGCTTCCACTTCTAAGACTAGGTAATCCATAAGCACACAACCATTTAATGTGGTTTATTAGGTTACTTCATTCCCTTTTTTATCACTTCCGATGTACGTTAATTAATTATTCAAACATTAATTAACCATGAAAAATTTTCCACATTAAATTTCATTATCATCACACCAAAAGTAAAATGATCCTCAAAATCATTACAACCTCATCATTATGTTTTAGTGAACACCAACCCCATGGGTTAACACCATTTATTCAGATATTCATTATAGAATTACTTCCCATATTCCCATGCATTCTAGAAAAGCATTATATGCTACTAAAAACAAGGGGGCTCAATACGGTGAGTAGTTGTACTACCTGTCGAGTCGCTGCCGCCCATAAGAAGATTGTAGACCCAATATCCCTTGAGAGGCTAAACAGGGAAAGCACGTGGCATACCCCACATGTCTTCGCTTATTTCGGAAGAAGGGTAAGCAAGACCATCTTCCTTGAGCAGTGGGGAAAAGTAAAGTAGATCAACAACCAAGAAAAACACCAAGCATCCAAAAATCACATCCATCCCATTCCATCATCCATAGTGTCCTCTTTGACACCCACATGCTTAAACCGATGCATCTCGCCACTCTAGGCGTCATCCGCTACCACAACCACCTGGAATTTAGCCCCCACATATCACAACATCCATCTAGGATCACAACAGAGCACCAACAACAGGAAAGTAAACATCACATTAATTTGGGCTCTTGGCCCTTTAACAAGGCATCCTGCCTTCATACATTAGCACCAAAAAATTTCACATTTACAAACCAACTGAATTAATCACATACATCGACATAAATTTGATTAACATCAATTGGAACAATAACCACAACAACAACAAGCAGATTTGTTTACATGCCTCTTTAACTTTAGCCAATTAATTATCATTTAATTCCATCTTTATGTTATTTATCAATTTCATCAAGAACAACATTCTAACAAGCAAGGCATAGATATCACACTATCTAGAAAATCAAGAGGGGAACCGTTTTCACAGTATGAAGCAACAACATGCGATCAAACCAATTCTTTTTATCTAGTTCAAGTATTTAATTAGGTCAATTTCGTTGTGATCCAAAGGGATAAATCATGATAACTCTACAATTTCACATAAACAATTAGAGAATCCATGAATCTCCTACCTCAACGATTTTTGACAGAAACCACAATGGTCGATGGACGCTCAAAAAACCGGGTTGATTCTCCATGAATCCTCCTTAGATCTCCTCTCCTAAAACAACCAAGGCCAAAGCTCATCATAATCGACATCTAAACCCCTAGATCATTCCATAATGGGCATAGATATGAGAAGATTAGAAAAGAGAAGGAGTAAATGTAAGAAACCAAGAAAGAACAATAACATACCTCTAGGAATCAGATTCAATTTGCGATGAGAAGCCTTTGAATCACCTCCAAAATGCTTGGGAGAGGTTCTCTTACTTCTAAGGAAGAGTAATCCCGAGTTATGGCCGCTTAGGGGCTTAAAAACCATTTAGAGGAAAAGAGTTCAGATGCACAATTTTAAGATCTAAATTTATGTGCCTGCACGGTTAGTCCGCAGGGTTTGATGAACCGCATGCTAAACATGCGTTAGCTTCTCCCTCAAAAGCAATCCTCGTACAGTTACTCTGCACGGTTAGACAAATCGTGCACTAATCGTGTGTTATCCACTACCTCCAAAACAAACCATGCACGGTTTGGCCGCACGGTTTAGGCAAACCATGAGCCTCCCGTGCGAAGGCTATTGCCCTTTATTTTCCCATAAAATTCCACCCAAACGCACCCCCAAGTCACCTTGATTTCCAGGAACACTTATAGCACCACATTTTTCACAAAGTAATGTACTGGAGAGGTACAGACCATTACAATGATATAATTATATCATAGTATAAGTAAATATTTTTTATAAATTATTAATTAAGTGTTGGTATATTTGTAAGTCATGTATATTTAATTTAAATTTTATGATTAATGTAAGAAATTAAAAGACAATATATTTTTATAATATGTATTCCTAAAATAATATTTTTATTTATTATGATTATAAGATAATTTTAAGAGACCATAATTATGTTTTGAAAGTGTTATAAAAGTAGTATTAATTTTAAAATTTGTATGTTTCAAGTAAATTATTACTTTAATTAAAAAATAAATAAATCAAATTTAGAAAATTATTTTCATAAAATTGTTGTTATTTTTTGATTGTACACATCTAAAAATTTTTAGGGATAATTTTTTGGATTTTTATAGAATACATGAATTTTTTGTGAACAGTAAAATACAATATTTTACAGTATATATACATTATAAGTTAAATACACTATTCAATGAGTCATGGATGATATAAGAACCATTTGATCGAAATCACATGATCTCATTAATTCATTTAGTCTCAATAATCCACACTATTTCTTGTCTTGATCAAAGTAATAAACTAATGAATTAAAAATAAAAAACTCCCCTTTCCTCCACTATAAAAGCCACACATCACCAACTCTTCTCCTCACACCTCTCAAGCCTCCTTCGTTGTCCAAATTCTTCTAAAATATCTTCGCAATACGTCCCCCATGACTACGGGATCTTGGTCTCATAAAAATACCAAAACCTATTCCCGAATGTGGCTCTTAATTATGATATATTCAAGTGGTAAATTACACTTTCCGATTATTTTCTTTTCTTTTCAAGTTCCTTTATTTTCTTTTCTTTTCAAGTTCCTTTATTTTCTTTTTTATTTCCTTAACATACCCCATTAAAATAGTATTATAACTCCCTAAACATAAATATAAATGAATTTTTCCATTATATTGGAAAATTTCATCATATTATCTCTTTCCGCTTCCTTTTATACTAAAAATTCAAACACCACCCGAGAGGTGTTAATTTATCACATTTAAGGATGACGGGTTTTCAATTTATATTACCATATTCAAGGATGTTCATGAAACAATTTATTTGGTTAAACCAAATAATAATATATGTTTTATATCTTATATAATGTTCTGGAATCATTATACAATTATTATGTATAATAATAAAACAAAACAAGTTCGTTGTGGGCGAAACCGCTCAAAATAATCCAACCGTTTATCATTAAAGATTTATCAAATGATTGATCCTCACCCTAAGTAAATAAATGAATTATATCATCACCTAAACTTATGTATTATGATTAATAACTTTTAAAATCAATTATGGAGTTCAATTTTCATTTTAAATGAACTTTCATACACTTATTCAAGCAAACCGATCATGAAAACAATGAAAATGAGCACTCCCGAATGATAAAATTGAACACTATAACTCATGAGAAAGGCCATGAGTGAACATTATAAAATTATAATAAAACAATTACATGTATAAATTTTCCTTGAATTGTTATTTAATTAATATAATTTGATTATATAGGACATTAATATCAATTGAATAACACCTTCATACATAATGTAAGGGATTCTACCAGAACCTCTATTATTCCTTCGAGTTATTCATTATCCCATTTTTATCTAAATGAAACTATATTGTGTCTTTATTTTATTCTTCTAAATTTTATTTATATTTTCCAATATCATGTATAAAGATCTATGAATCGTTATTTTTAGGTACATATATGTTTTTTAAGGTTCTCTACTTGATTCTTCCAAATATGTAGGCCCGATTTAAGGGAACTTCCGGAATTCTTAGAAAATTTAATGTGACTAAAATATATTTTTTAAGAATAAATTATTTTTATGGAATACATTTTTTTAATATGAAAACCCTATTGATTCACTTCTGGGTTTATATAAAATATTATTCCCTTTTAGGTTATAAAATCTCTTTAATATTTTCCTTAAACATCACTAACATGTTTTAATTCTAAAGTCTCTTAAATACTATTTTTACATATCTTCATTTCAATTTTACATATCCAATAATGATATATTCCTATTTTCCATTATGAATTTCCTTGAAATATTTAAATAATTTCTTTCATGGACACCATTGTGATATTACATTATGTTATGCCTTTTGACAAGATTATGATACCCAATTATTACCAAGGGTAACCCATGTGTTTATTCTTGATTACATATGTACAATTTTTAATGTAGAACACATATTCATGAAAATGTTATGATGGGAGAATCTAGATAATTCTTTAATTAATTGGATAATTTTTAGCCTCATGATACATCATGTGCAATGGTCTTAGCAGTTAGGCTTGACCTGTGCTCTATGTACAATGGTCTTGGTGGTTATCCTGGACTTGTGATCCTCTATATGAAATGAGCCTTGATTTATGCAATAGTCTTGTTTTATGTTTGTTACATATTAATAATATTACTTGTATTATATCTTATGATTCCATATGCTCAATATTTTTCCATGACTTTTTATATCATTATGTCATGCCTTCTAACCCATGTGCTAAATCTTCATTTTTATGGACCTAGTCTTCCATAATACTACACTTTAAGATCCTTGGATTTTAATTTGAATTTTAATTATTCTTAAAATAATTTAATGAAATATGTAAAAGGATAGTGAAAATATAATTGATCCATTGAAGACATGTAATAAATAAATTATTTCCATCAGTAAAATATTAAATCATCCATGTGATGGTGATTTAGGTAAACAAATTCATCATATGAATCCTACTTTTCCATTAGATCCTCATTATATATAGAAACTGACTCTACTAATGGTTTTTTTCCATTTGGTGCTTATTGTAGTAAATATTTTATTGGGATTTTTTCATTACTATATACAACTTAATTCCTTTGATTATAATGATAGAAACACAAACACACACACACACACGTCTATATATTAAATCTAAGACATCTGATGAATAATAGAATTGTTTATTTGAATACACTATTGGATTAGTAAATTTCATTATTGAATAGTTATATAACTATATTTTATATAGTTGTAGATCATAATTTTACACAAAATGAAGAATTAGTGTCTATGATTAGTGTCTTTCAACATATATTGTGTAATCTGGATAGAGTATATATGGTCTAATATATATTTTAAACTTCATGGACATGGAAAAATAATTTTTTACTTGGTAATGCGATAAATAGTTGTTATTTTGAACATCTTTGGATATTTCATCTTGTGTATCACCCTATTCAATGGAATAAATTTTTTTACAAAAATTTGAATTGAAAGAGATAAACCCATAGAAGTGCTCTCAGGTATTTATTTAAAATCAACCATCATTGAATTACCTTATATTTATTTTTAACCAACCATAAATGAAATAATAAACTATTTTAGGAGTGATCATAATTGGAAAAATCAATGTGTTTTTTTTTACATTCTATATTTGTCTGCTTTTTTGGTTAATCAGTTGTCAAATATAATGCATATTGAGAAGAATATTTTTGATAAAATATTTTATACCATGTTAGAAGAACATATTAGGATCAGGGATATTATAAGGGAAAGATTATATGTTTCCCAAATTTATTTATTTATATGAGAGGAATTATTTGAAGATGATAGATCACACAACTTAATAATGTAAAACACAACATAAAAACATTTTAAAAAATACATTTATTACACTATAAATATATTTAATATTTGAGGTTAGAAGATGGTTATGATTTTAATTTGACTCATTTTATTAGAAAAGGAAAAATTTCTTTATTAAAATTTAATGAATCTCATATCATAATGGAAATATTGATGATTGTTGGAATTATAGGGACGTTTAGCTCTCTAAAATGGGTTGTATTGATTGAAATATCATATTTAATTGAATATTTTTATGATGAATTTAGTATGATTTACCGTGTTACTATTTTAATTTTATTTATATTTGATAATATATTCCCTCTATCCTTATTTGAATCAATGGAACCATTGATATTGCATGTGTTATATAAAGCTAAATCTAGAGGACTAGTTCTGTCACGACCTGACCCTACACAGGCTCGAGCCTCAACTACCCCAAGCCTGCCTCCATAGGCTAGGGGCTGACGACCAGCGCCGAAGGCACAATAACTCAGGGAGGCCTCTACCTAAGTACCTGTACACACACACACAACACACTCAATGAAAAAGTGCAGAGTAAAAGAAAGAACAAGCAGAGTAAAAAAGAACAACTGCTATATATAAACCACAATGTGCATTGACCTCTAATAGTACAATGTACAGTACTGAAAAGGAAAAAAGGGGAAAAACACGTGCCCATCCAGAAAAGGTGCCACAACCTGGCAATAGGTAAACAAAAAGGAAACAGCTGACGGGTCTCCCAAATGGAACCCGGCCACGACCACCGCACGCGGTCCAAGCTCCCAAGCTCCTACGCTCCACCAAAGTCACGCTCCACCTGTCTATCGTCTGCAAGGGTACACCAAGTGCGGGCAAAGCCCATGCAGGGGTGAGTATAAAAATACTCAGTAGGATACTATGAAGGCTCGAGGGAGCAACAAAGGAGGTACCGAGGGGTGAGCAGTAGAGTGAACAGAAAAGTAGAGGAGTACAACCGAGGGTACAATAAAGAGTAACAGCACAACAGAGAGTCCAGTTCAACCCAACAAGAGAAAGGAAGTAGACTCGTCCAGGCACAAGGAGCTGGAAATGGTGAGAAGATGAACTTCCCGTCGAGTCTTCGCCACCTATAGCAGGAGAGTAGACTCCTCCAACCACGAGAAGCTAGACATGGAAAGCACGTGGCATACCCCGCGCATCTTTGCCTCTCCCGGAGGGAGAGTAACCAGGCCCAAGAAGTGGGTACTCGAACAAGGTATATACATATCCTTATGCTCAGCAAGAAGCCCGAACAACGTCGTATGGGGATCTTCATCCCGTAGCTCAGCCCAAGCAAAGAGTCGCCAATACTCCCAGAAGTAACATCATCGATGTCGGGCATCCCGCATGTATGCCCCGAACTACATGCCAAGGGGATCAATCACCGCACCTCGATACTATCCACTTTGGGCGGCACTGACTCACCCGCACGGTTTTAGATCGCGTCACAAGAATGCGTCTCGATGGGGGAAAGCGCCCCTCGTAATTGAGAGTTCTGGGGGAACGTCAAACCACAACTATTCACTGCCCCGCAGTCGAGAGGTCTCCTCAAAGTCAAGCTATCACAACACTGAACCGTATAACCAAGGGTCCCGCTCCGGTAATCATGGAGGAAAGCCACAGACTATCCTAGTCGAGAGGACTGAGTCTAGAATTCCAATAGGTGTCCCACTACCCAGCCCCGCTGGAGGGTAATTCATAACCAAATATCAGGTGACCCACTGCCTAGCCCTACTGGAGGGTAAACCATAATACATCATTAGGAGACCCATTTCCCAGCCCTGCTGGAGGGTAGAACTTAAGACATCATCAGGCGACCCAATTCCCAACCCTGCTGGAGGGTAGACCTGGAATAAGTCGACATGCGACCCACTGCCCAACCGTGCTGGAGGGTAGACCTGGAACTAGAAGACGGGCGACCCACTGCCTAGCCCTGCTGGAGGGTAGGCCCTAAGAGGTCGTTGGGTGACCCACTGCCTAGTCTCTACTGGAGGGTAGACCCTGAGTGCGTCAGGTGACCCACTGCCCTGTCTCTACTGGAGGGTAGAACATAAGAGCGTCGGGTGACCCACTTCCCAGTCTCTGCTGGAGGGTAGACCCTAAGAGCGTTGGGTGACCCACTGCCCAGTCTCTACTGGAGGGTAGACCCTAAGAGTCAGTGAGAAACCCACTGCCCAGCCCCGCTGGAGGGTAAACCCGAATAAGTCGATGTGTAACCCCCTGCCTAGCCCCGCTGGAGGGTAGAACTCAGAGCTACTCTATCCATCTCTACTGGAGGGTACACCATCGGCCAACCGAACACATAGTGGGTATCGCACAACCACTCAACTCCAGAACAACTCACCCAAAAGAGGTGCAGTGTCTACTCCAGCACTGGGTGCCACTAGCACCACTACCAGCCAATCCATCGAGAATGAAACCAGGGGGAGACCACTCAACCCTGATGGTCAACAAACGAGCACCGAGCCAGGGGAAAAACTCCACCCTACTGGTCAAACAAACACACAGAGGGACCCTCTACGCCGCGAGAGGTCCAAGTACGCAAAGCAGAACACGGCACGCACGTGGGGCCCACACGACGTGTGTCCCCAAGTCAACCCAAACCAAGCAACCGAACATCTTAGGTACAAACCACACGTACCTCCAAGAGTTCTCGTATACTCCCAGAGTACACCGCGTCTCCAGCCCTAAGGCTATCGTGCACACGGCATCCAACGTCAACGTGAAGACGTGACATAAAAACTCCATCCTGCCACCTCATCGGCTGAGGCACAACCAACCACATCTCATGAACCATATATATATCACTCTCCCAGGAGTGCGCGATCACACACCAAGGGTCCGATACAAACAAGGTAGGGAAAACCACCACTAGAGCACCTTCCATGCTTCCACATTGAACAAGATCGCGTATAAGGCTCCGCACAACCAAACGGATCGCACTATTGTAATCCTCGCAGAAAAACACGCGATATCAACTAGTCACTCACCTCCAACGGATACCTGACGGAAAAGTCGCCAACACCGCCTCACGCCCGAACGGCGTCCCGGGATCCCAAGCCTCGGCCCCGAAAACAGTCGGGCGCATCGCACCAATGAAATCCCCTTGGGAAAACACGTCAAAATCACAACTCACTTGAGTGCAACAGATATCTGGAGAAAAAGGTGCATCCCGACACTCCACACACGAGCGGTGCCACGCGGGACCTGCATCCCGGTCCCGAAACTCAACGAACGGATCGCACTGTTGCCATACTCTTGAAAAAGTACACGAAATGGACTATTCACTTGTCCAAAACGGTCGCCTGGTGATAAAGCTGGAAATCACCATCAACTCCCGAAACGGCCCTCGCGGGGCCCGCACCATCGTGGCAAATTAGAGCGGGCAGACTGCACCATTGCAATCCCCTCGGAAAAACATCAAGAATCGACTACTCGCACGCCCCGAACGGACGTCCGATGGAAAAGCCGCTAAAATCTACACGCAGCTTAAAAGATAGGCTGTGGGGCCCACACCGCATCTCTAGCTTCAGCGCCCGAAACTACCCTGGAAAACTTCGCCCCGGTGCCAGGGTCCCAATGCAACCGACGTCACTCAAAGGGGACGTCGGATGTGTCTGTGCCGCTCAAAACAAGATTCCCAGATAAACGCTCATCCACTTAAAGGTCATGCCGCGCCCCCGAGCCCCTCATTTTGGGAGTTAAAATTCCCCGAAACCATCTCAAAATATTCTTCGTAATTTAAGGAGCGCGTCTTCGCAGACGGCGCCCAAATCTGACACCCGGTTTATGTTTTATTAACTTATAAATCATTTTATAATAATAATATGAATATATTATTATTATTATTATTATTATTATAACCTTAATTATTATTATCTAATTATATATATATATTTTAACCAAGACCAGACCGGCCGTTCGGCCGGTATTCTCCTCCTCCCAACAGGACCCGCAATAGGCGGGTCCTGGTTTCATCCTGTAGCCCCTGAGGTTAGCGCCTCGGGGCGACCTCCTTCGACCGAGACGGCGCACCGGCGCCTCCGCCTCCCGCAGCCAAAGGCTCCTAACCGTCCCGACCCTACACTGCCACGGACGCCTGGCCTCGCACCGGCTCCCCTGCACCGCCTGCGCTCGACCGCGAGCCGCTTCACCCGTGAGACTCTGCCGCCCGGCCTTAGGGGCCCCGCCGCGTCGCCGTACCGTCGTGCCGGCCTGCTGCCACCGCCCATCCGTGACGCCGACCCCCGCTCGGCCTTAGCCTCACCGACGCCTGCTGAAGGCGCCCCAGACTGCCGCTAAGCCGGCTTGCCAGAACCCTCGCCGGACTGCCATGGTCCACTGGAAAACACCAAACCCGCAATGTTCGACGAACGACCAAGACAACATCTGAACCCGGATTTCAAATCCGAAATGATCGTTAGAAAGAGTAATATTTGTACTAAATGACCATGGGATTTTTTCAAATATTTAATGGCAAGTCGACGTATAAAATTGAATCCCAATGAAGGTTCAGAAATGAAAACGCAACCAAAACCTCCTACCTTGTTGGGCTTCGCTCGACGCTTCGCGGACGATCCGCCGCTGCGTCGTCGCCTTGTCGGAGCTGCCTCTCCGGAGGTGGAGGAGGAGAGGAAGAGGAGGGGCTGCCAGGGGGAAGGGGAAGGAGAGGGGTGGGGTTAGGGTTTAAAAAGAAAAAAAAATTAAATTAATTAAAATTAAATTAATTAAATCCTCAATTTTGACCCGCACCCGAAACGCCCGACGGGGTCGAGGTTAAGCCTCCCCTAGGGAAAACACCACCTCCCGAGCAAAACGGTGGTCTCTAAATTTGATTCTGAGCATCCGTTTGAAGGTTATAAAATTTAACGTCTGAAGCCACTAAATTACGAAAACGCCCCTGTCAGCATTTTTCATAGACGGGCCGCGCCCGCGAAACTCATACCCCTCCTAGGGTAAAGGGCACGATCCGAACTCCACGGTGCCCTCGGTTTTCCAATACGAGCCACCGTTTAAGAGATACTGGCGTTTCACATTTAAACGAATAAATTATTTAATTAATTTATCCGTTTAACATTCTCAAAGCGAGCGAGGGGTCCAAACATCCCATGCCGACAAGTTTAATGTCGTTCCTAGGGTAAACACCCCATTCCGGACCCATCTGTCCACTCGGATCTCTGATCTGGATCACCGTTTAGGAGTTATCCCATTTATTTGGTGTTTCCAGTGTGAACGCACTGAAAATTTAATTCCGACCACACCGGGGCTCGGAGTCGCACGCCGTCTGAAGGCGCTGCTCTGGAATATCATCAAGAATATTCCAAAGTCGTTCACAGCAAAATCCGGGTTCTTACATCATTCCATCCTTCAAGCTTTTCTTCCCCGAAAAGAAAAACTAGGGAGAAACACAGGGTACTAAGCCCACACCTGGCTTCCTCATACCCAGAAGAACCCACGCACAGCTCTGCGTCACCGCACACAGACCAAAGGATTGATCTGTTCACCCTAGGTCAGCCCTTGCCGATGTCGTGCACCCACTCCAGACTTTGGGGTTAGGGAAAGGCGGTAGGGCACCTCGCCATCCCTTCGCACGGTCTTAAAGACCCGAAGGCTCTCGGGGGAAGCTCACTTCCCCGAACAGACCTCGACATCGCACGCCGCGACTGGAATCACCGCTCGCACCTGAAACAAGGCCCAGTGATTCCCTCCATCATAATATCCATATGGTGAAACACCCAAGGATATCTGGTCACATAAGGTTCCACAGTCGATGTCTCTCAACCAAGGCTCTCTTACATGCTCGGAAGTGAAGGAGTCAACATCATCGACTAAAGGAAAAGGTATCACGCCTTTTTCCTTACCAACACAGGGTTACACCCGACGCCCTGCGTCACCCTGGTAACACCTCAAACAAAGAGCAGGGAGAAAAAACTTTCACACGTAGAGCCTAAAAATTATACTGCAATAAGTAGAAGAGTCGCAAGGGGTACCTCTCACCATCCCATGCTCTGCAGGATCGTAGACATCCAAAGCTCGCGGCTACCCGCGGTCCCAACCGTCAATTCCCAGAGCCTGACGTGGACCACCTAGTGGCGATTGGGAGATCTCATAACGTCGTCCCCCACCTCCATCTCCTCCCTCTCCTCTACTAGCACCACCTCTCTGGCCACTACTCCGATCACGGCGCTGCCTCTGCCGTGGTGGTGCGCCTGCTGCCTGCCCGAAGCTCTTAGCAGCTCGGGTTGGGCAGTCTCGTGCCAAGTGACCTCGCCCGCACAAGCATAGCACTGGCGCTCTCTGGGCTACCCTGGTGCCCTCCGGCGCCACTGTGGTGTATGACCACGGCCCAAGATCCACTCATGAAGGGGCATCCTTAGCTGAGGCCCTGCACCTTTTCACCACAGTGGTATACGACCACGTCTCCGAAACCGGCAGTGGGAAGGCCACCTGCTTCAAGGTCCTGTCCTCCAGTGCCTTCTAGCTACGACAGACGTCCCAACTCCGTCGCGCCCACTGCCACTACCAACCGAAAAACATGACAGGAAGCCCTCTGTCACCAGCGCCTGCTCTAGCACCCCAACATATGTGGAAATACCCAAGGGTACGATGACAACACGAATCTCTCGGTGGAGACCCAGGTCAAACTTCAACACTCGGAGGATGTCGTCATGGACCAAGTCAGGGTAAAAGCGGGTACAGTCTACGAAACTAGCCACGTACTCGGCCACTGTCATCCCTCCCTGCTGAAACTGCAGGAGCTCCTGAATCCGAACAGAGCGCAAGTAGGAGGGGCCGAAACTCCTCACGGAGCTACAACTGAAAGTCTCCCCATGAAAGCGACGACTTTTCAAGAAACTGATTCACCAGACTCCACCAACGCCAAGCCGATCCACAAAAAGGGGTGGCTGCCAAAGCCGCTCTCTGATCTGTCAACGTCTACACAATCCTGAAGAGACTAACCACTGCCTTGAGCCAAACCTCTGCTGCCCGAGGGTCTGGCTCACCACTGAACCTTAGCAGTCCAAACATCTGGAATTCACGGAGCGCGCTCAACCTGTGCTCAAGCTCAGCCTGCTCTGCTGAAACTCCCTGCTGCTCAACAGGTGGGGGTGTTGCTACTGGACCACCTGGAGAAAGGGCTCGCATGATGGGCTCTGGACGTTGGCCTCGTAGCTCACAGGGTCGTCGTCACGAACCAGAGATGGTATCCTGGCTGGCTATCTTCGCAGAGACATCCTGATTATTATCAAGGAGTGCCGCAGTCAGATGAGTATATATGTATATACCGATAACAACAACGATGGGGAGCTGACTCTAGAAGGACAGTTAAAGACTCAATCCTATGTGATGCACAAACAAATTTCCCTGCAACCAGTGTCTCAGCATGCCGAGTCGACAAGCGGGCTATCAAGGTCCTGGTGAATGGATACGTCGGCCGCCACACCATCACTAGACACCCTATCCTGAGAGCCACTCTCGAGACACATTAACACTGTTGCCCTATATCCCAACTAATTCCTCTTTTCGGGACGTCAGCGCAACGTCCCAAGGAATGAACCACCTTTGATACCACTTTGTCACGTCCCGACCCTACCCGGGCTCGAGCCGCAACTACCCCAATCCCGCCTCCATAGGCCAGGGGCTGGCGACTAGCGCCGAAGGCATAATAACTCGAGGAGGCCTTTGACTAAGTACCTGTACACACACACGCATCACACTCAATGCAAAAGTGTAGAGTAAAAGAAAGAATAAGCAGAGTAAAAAGAACAACTGCTATATATAAACCAAAATGTGCATCGACCTCTAACAGTACAAAGTATAGTTGTGAAAAGGAAAAGAGGGGAAAAACACACGCCCAACTAGAAAAGGTGCCACAACCCGGCAACAGGTAAACAAAAAGGAAACAGCTGACGGGTCTCCCAACTGGAACCCGGCCACGACCACCGCACGCGGTCCAAGTTCCCAATCTCCTACGCTCCACCGAAGTAACGCTCCACCTGTCCATCATCTGCAAGGGCACACCAAGTGCGGGAAAAGCCCAAGCAGGGGTGAGTATAAAAATACTCAGTAGGATACCCCGAAGGCTCGAGGGAGCAACAAAGGAGGTACTGAAGGGTGAGCAGTAGAGAGAATAGAAAATTAGAGGAGTACAACTGAGGGTGCAGTAAAGAGTAACAGCATAGCAGAGAGTCCAGCTCAACCCAACAAGAGAAAGGAAGTAGACTCGTCCAAGCACAAGGAGCTGGAAACGGTGAGAAGATGAACTTCATGTCGAGTCTTCTCCACCTATAGTAGGAGAGTAGACTCCTCCAACCACGAGAAGCTAGACACAGAATGCACGTGGCATACCCCTCACGTCTTCGCCTCTCTTGGAGGGAGAGTAACTAGGCCAAAGAAGTGGGTACTCGAACAAGGTATATACATATCCTTATGCACAGCAAGAATCCCAAACAACATCGTAAGGGGATATCCTTCCCGTAGCTCAGCCCAAGCAAAGATTCAACAACAGTCCCAGAAGTAACACCATAGATGCCCAGCATCCCACACGTCTTCCTTGAACTACAAGCCAAGGGGCTCAATCACCGCACCTCGATACTATCTGCTTTGGGCGACACTGACTCGCCCGCACGGTTTTAGATCGCATCACAAGAACGCGTCTCGGTGGGGTAAAGCGCCCCTCGTACTTGAGAGTTCTGGGGGAACGTCAAACCACAACTCGTCACTGCCCCACAGACGAGAGTTCTCCTCAAAGTCAAGCCGTCACAACACTGAACCGTATAGCCAAGGGTCCCACTCCGGTAATCATGGAGGAAAGCCACAGACTAGCCTAGTCGAGAAGACTGAGTCTGGAATGCCAATAGGTGTCCCACTGCCCAGCCCCCATGGAGGGTAATTCATAACCAAATATCGGGTGACCCACTGCCCAGCCCTGCTGGAGGGTAAACCATAATACATCATCAAGAGACCCACTGCCCAGCCCTGCTGGAGGGTAGACCTTAAGAAATCATCAGGTGACCCACTGCCCAGCCCTGCTGGAGGGGAGACCAGGAACTAGATGACATGCGACCCATTGCCTAGCCCTGCTGGAGTGTAGGCCCTAAGAGGTCGTCGGGTGACCCACTGCCCAGTCTCTGACAGAGGGTAGACCCTAAATGCGTCGGGTGACCCACTGCCCAGTCTCTACTTGAGGGTGGACCCTAAGAGCGTCGGGTGACCCACTGCCCAGTCTCTACTGAAGGGTAGACACTATGAGCATCGGGTGACCCACTGCCTAGTCTCTGCTGGAGGGTAGACCCTATGAGTCAGTGAGCAACCCACTGCCCAGCCCCGTTGGAAGGTAAAACCGAAGAAGTCGATGAGTAACCCACTGCCCAGCCCTGCTGGAGGGTAGAACTCATAGCTTCTCTAGCCATCTCTACTGGAGGTTACACCACCGGCCAACCGAACACGTAGTGGTTATCGTGAAACCACTCAACTCCAGAACAACTCACCCAAAAGAGGTGCAACGTCTGCTCCAACACTGGGTGCCACTAGCACCACTACCGACCAATCCATTGAGAACGAAACCAGGGGGAGACCACTCATCCCTTATGGTCAACAAACGAGCACCGAGCCAGGGGAAAAACTCCACCCTACTGGTCAAACAAACACACAGGGGGACCCTCTACGCCGTGAGAGGTCCAGTACGAAAATTAGAACACAACACGCAGGTGGGGCCCACACGATGTGTGGCCCCTAGTCAACCCAAACCAAGCGCACGAACGTCTCAGGTACAAACCACATGTACCTCCAAGAATTCTCATATACTCCCAGAGTACACCGCGTCTCCATCCCTAAGGCTATCATGCACACGACACCCAACGTCAACGCGAAGGCGTGGCATAACAACTCCAACTTGCCACCTCATCGGCTAAGGCATAGCCAACCACATCTCATGAACCATATATATATCACACTCCCAAGAGTGCGCGATCACACGCCAAGGGTCCGCTACAAACAAGGTCAGGAAAACCACCACTGGAGAACCTTCCATGCTTCCACATTTAACAAGATCGTGTATAAGGCTCCTCACAACAAAACGGATCGTACCGTTGTAATCCTCGCGAAAAAACATGCGAGATCGACTAATCACTTGCCTCCAACGGATACCCGACAGAAAAGTCGCCAACACGCATCACACCAATGCAATCCCCTTGGGAAAACACGTCAAAAGCACAACTCACTTGAGTGCAATGGATATCCGGAGAAAAAGGTGCATCCCGGCGCACCACACATGAGCGGTGCCACGTCCGACACACATCCCGGTCCCGAAACTCAACGAACGGATTGCACCGTTGTGATCCTCTCGAAAAATTACACGAAATAGACTATTCACTTGTTCAAAACGGTTGCCCGATGATAAAGATAGAAATCACCGTCAACTCCCGAAACGGCCCTCACGTGGCCCGCACCATCATGGCGAATTAGAGTGGGCAGATAGCACCATTTCAATCCCCTCAGAAAAACATCAAGAATCGACTCCTCGCACGCCCCGAACAGACGTCCGATGAAAAAGCTACTAAAAGCTGCACGCAGCTCAAAAGACGGGCCGTGGGGCCCACACCTCAACTCCGGCTTCATGGCCGGAAACTACCCTGGAAAACTTCTCCCTGGTGCCAGGGTCCCAACGCAACTGACGACACTCAACGTGGATGTCGGATGCGTCTGCGCCGCTGAAAAAAAGATTCCCGGATAAACACTCGTCCACTTAACGATCATGTCGCGCCCCCGAGCCCATCATTTTAGGAGTTAAAATTCCCCGAAACCATCTCAAAATATTCGTCGTAATATAAGGAGCGCGTCACCGCAGACGGTGCCCAAATCTGACACCTGGTTTATGTTTTATTAACTTATAAATCATTTTATAATAATAATATTAATATATTATTATTATTATTATAACCTTAATTATTATTATCTATATATATATATATATTTTTTAACCAATACCAGACCGGCCGTTCGGCTGGTCTTCTCCTCCTCCCAACAGGACCCGCAATAGGCAGGTCATGGTTTTATCCCGCAGCCCCTGAGGTCAGCGCCTCGGGGCGACCTCCTCCGACCGCGACGGCGCACCAGCGCCTCCACCTCCCGAAGCCGAAGGCTCCTAACCGTCTCGGCCCTGCACCACCACGGATGCCCGGCCTCGCATCGGCTCCCCTGCGCAGCCTGCACTCGACCACGAGCCGCTTCGCCCGGGAGACTCCACCGCCCGGCCTTAGGGGCCCCGTCGCGTCGCCGTACCGCCGTGCCGGCCTGCGGCCACCGCCCGTCCGTGACCCCGACCCCCGCTCGGCCTTAGCCTCACCGACACATTCTGAAGGCGCCCCGGACCGCCGCTAAGCCGGCTCGCCTAAACCCTCACCGAACTGCCTTGGTCCACCGAAAAACACCAAACCCACAAAGTTCGACGAACGTCCAAGACAGCATCCGAACCCGGATTTCAAATCCGAAATGATCGTCAGAAAGAGTAAAATTTGAACTAAATGACCATGGGATTTGTTCAAATATTTAACGGCAAATAGACTTATAAAATTGAATCCAAATGAAGGTTCTGAAATGAAAACGCAACCAAAACCTCCTACCTTGTTGGGCTTCGCCCGACGCTTCGCGGACGATCCGTCGCCGCATCGTCGCCTTGCCAGAGCCGCCTCGCTGGAGGTGGAGGAGGAGATGAAGAGGAGGGGCTTCCAGGGGGAAGGGGAAGGAGAGGGGTGGGGTTAGGGTTTAAAAAGAAAAAAAATTAAATTAATTAAAATTAGATTAATTAAATCCTCAATTTTTACCCGCACCCGAAACGCCCGACGGGGTCGAGGTTAAGCCTCCCCTAGAGCAAACACCAGCTCCCGAGAACAACGGTGGTCTCGGAATTTGATTCGTAGCATCTATTTAAATGTTATAAAATTTAACGTCTGAAGCCGCTAAATTACGAAAACGCCCCTGGTGGCATTTTTCACATACGGGCCGCACCCGCGAAACTCATACCCCTCCTAGGGTAAAGGGCACGATCCGAAATCAACGGTGCCCTCAGTTTTCCAATACAAGCCACCGTTTAAGAGATACTAGCGTTTCACCTTTAAAAGAATTAATTAATTAATTAATTTATCCGTTTAACCTTCTGAAAGCAAGCGAGGGGTCCAAACATCCCGCGACGACAAGTTTTATGTCGTTCCTAGTGTAAAAACCCCATTCCGGACCCATACGTCCACTCGGTTCTCTGATCTGGATCACCGTTTAAGAGTTATCCCATTTATTTGGCGTTTCCAGTGTGAACGCACTGAAAATTTAATTCCGACCACACCGGGGCTCAGAATCGCACACCTTCTGAAGGCACTGCTCTGGAATATCATCAAGAATATTCCAAAGTCTTTAACAGCAAAACCTGGGTTCTTACATCATTCCCTCCTTCATTATTTTTGTCCCCAAAAAGCGAAACTAGGGGGAAACATAGGTTACTAAGCCCACACCTGGCTTACTCATACCCAGAAGAACCCACGCACACCTCTGCGTCACCGCACACAGACCAAAGGATTGATCTGTTCACGCTAGGTCGGCCCTTGCTGACGTCGTACACCCACTCCAGAATTTGGGGTTAGGGCAAGGCGTTAGGGCACCTTGCCATCCCTTTGCACGGTCTCAACGACCCGAAGGCTCTCGGGGGTATCTTGCCTCCCCGAACAAACCTCGACGTCGCACGTCGTGACTGGAATCACCGCCCGCACCTGAAACAAGGCCTCGTGAGTCCCTCCTTCAGAATATCCATATGCTGAAACACCCAAGGATATCTGGTCACGTAAGGTTCGACAGTCGATGTCTATCAACCAAGACTCTCTCACACGCTCATAAGCGAAGGATTCAACATCATCGACTAAAGGAAGAGGTCTCACGCCTTTTTCCTTACCAACACAGGGTTACACCCGACGCCCTGCGTCACCCTAGTAACACCTCAAACAAGGAGAAGGGAGAAAAACCTTTCACATGCAGAGCCTAACAATTCTACTGTAAGAAGTAGAAGTGTCGCAAGGGGTACCTCTCAACATCCCATGCTCTGCAGGATCATAGACATCCAAAGCACGCGGCTACCCGCGATCCCAACCATCAACTCCCGGAGCCTGACGTGGACAGCCTAGTGGTGATGGGGAGATCTCCTAATGTCGTCCCCCACCTCCATATCCTCCCGCTCCTCTGCTAGCACCACCTCTTTGGCCACTACTCCGATCACGGCGTTGCCTCTGCCGTGGTGGTGCGCCTACTGCCTGCCCGAAGCTCTCAGCAACTCGGGTCGGGTAGTTTCATGCCAAGTGACCTCGCCAATCACAAGCATAGCTCCAACGCTCTCTGGGCTGCCCTGGTGCCCTCCAACACCACTGTGGTGTATGACCACGACCCATGATCCACTCACGGAAGGGCATCATCGGATGAGGCCCTGCGCCTTTTCGCCATAGTGGTATACGACCACCTCTCCGAAACCGGTAGTGGGAAGGCCACCTGCATCGAGGTCCTGTCCTCCGACGCCTGCTAGCTACGACAGAAGTCCCGACTCAGTCGCGCCCACTGCCACTACCAACCGAAAAACATGACAGGAAGCCCTCTGTCACTAGCCCCTACTCTAGTACCCCGACATACGTGGAAATTCTCAAGGGTACTATGAAAACACAAATCTCTCGGAGGAGACCCTGCTCAAACATCCACACTCGGAGGTTGTCTTCATGGACCAAGTCCGGGTAAAAGCGGGCACGGTCTGCGAAACTAGCCACGTACTCGGCCACCGTCATCCCACCCTGTTGAAACTGCAGGAGCTCCTGAATCCGAACAGAGCACAAGCAGGAGGGGCCAAAACTCCTCACAGGGCTACAACTGAAAGTATCCCCATGAAATCAACGACTCGTCAAGAAACTGATTCACCAGACTTCACCAATGCCAAGACGATCCACAAAAAGGGGGTGGCTGCCAAAGCTGCTCTCTGATCTGTCGGTGTCTGCACAAGCTTGAAGAGACTAACCACTGCCTCGAGCCAATCCTCTCCTGCCTGAGGGTCTGGCTCACCACTGAACCTCAGCGGTCCCTACTGCTGGAACTCACGGAGCATGCTCAACCTGTGCTCAAGCTCAGCCTGCTCTGCTGAAACTCCCTCCTGATCAACAGGTGTGGGTGCTGCTACCAGCCCACCTGGAGAAAGGGCTCACCTGATGGGTTCTGGACGTTGGCCTCGTAGCTCACAGGGTCGTCGTCATGAACCAGAGCTGGTATCCTAGCTGGCTGTCTTCGCGGAGACATCCTGATTATTATCAAGGAGTTCCGTGGTCAGATGAGTATATATGTATATACCGATAACAACAACGATGGGGAGTTGACTCAAGAAGGACAGTCAAAGACTCAATCCTATGTGATGCACAGACAAATTTCCCTGCAACAAGTGTCTCAGCATGCCGAGTCGACAAGCGGGTTATCAAGGTCCTGGTGAATGGATACGTCGGCCGCCACACCATCACTGGACTCACTAGACTGAGAGCCACTCTCGAGACACATTAACACTG
This sequence comes from Viscum album, assembly GCA_963277665.1. NCBI lineage: Eukaryota > Viridiplantae > Streptophyta > Magnoliopsida > Santalales > Viscaceae > Viscum > Viscum album. Next base: position 2,013,548,036 of record OY728155.1, read on the forward strand.
TTGCCCTATATCCCAACTAATTCCTCTTTTAGGGACGTCCGCACAATGCCCCAAGGAACGAACCACCTTTGATACCACTTTGTCACGACCCGACCCTACCCGGGCTCGAGCCGCAAGTACCCCAAGCCCGCCTCCATAGGCCAGGGGCTGGCGACCAGTGCCGAAGGCACAATAACTCAAGGAGGCCTTTACCTAAGTACCTGTACACACACACACAACACACTCAATGAAAAAGTGCAGAGTAAAAGAAAGAACAAGCAGAGAAAAAAGAACAACTGCTATATATAAACCACAATGTGCATCGACCTCTAATAGTACAAAGTACAGTGCTGAAAAGGAAAAAAGGGGCAAAACATGCGCCCAACCAGAAACGGTGCCACAAACCGGAAACAGGTAAACAAAAAGGAAACAACTAACGGGTCTCCCAGTTGGAACCCGGCCACGACCACCGCATGCGGTCTAAGCTCCCAAGCTCCTACGCTCCACCGAATTCACACTCCACCTGTCCGTCGTCTGTAAGGGTACACCAAGTGCGGGCAAAGCTCAAGCAGGGGTTAGTATAAAAATACGCATTAGGATACCCCAATGCTCGAGGGAGCAACAAAGGAGGTACGGAAGGGTGAACAGTAGAGATAACAGAAAAGTAGAGGAGTACAACCGAGGGTGCAGTAAAGAGTAATAGTACAGCAGAGAGTCCAGATCAACCCAACAAGAGAAAGAAAGTAGACTCTTCTAGGAACAAGGAGCTGGAAACAGTAAGAAGATGAACTTCCCGTCGAGTCTTCTCCACCTATAGTAGGAGAGTAGACTCCTCCAACCATGAGAAGCTAGACACGGAAAGCACGTGGCATACCCCATGCGTCTTCGCCTCTCCTAGAGGGAGAGTAACCAGGCCCAAGAAGTGGGTACTCGAACAAGGTATATACATATCCTTATGCTCAGCAAGAAGCCCGAACAATGTCGTAAGGGGATCTCCGTCCCGTAGCTCAGCCCAAGCAAGGAGTCGCAAACAGTCCCATAAGTAACACCATAGATGCCCATCATCCCGCACGTCTGCCCCGTACTACCAGCCAAGGGGCTCAATCACCGCACCTCGATACTATCCGCTTTGGGCGGCACTGACTCACTCGCACGGTTTTAGATCGCGTCACAAGAACGTGTATCGGTGGGGGAAAGCGCCCCTCGTACTTCAGAGTTCTGGGGGAACGTCAAACCACAACTCGTCACTGCCCCGCAGTCGACAGGTCATCTCAAAGTCAAGCCGTCACAACACTGAACCGTATAACCAAGGGTCTTGCTCCGGTAATCATGGAGGAAAGCCACCGACTAGCCTAGTCGAGAGGACTGAGTCTAGAATGCCAACAGGTGTCCCAATGCCCAGCCCCGCTGGAGGGTAATTCATAACCAAATATCGGGTGACCCACTGCCCAGCCCCGCTGAAGGGTAAACCATAATACATCATCAGGCGACCCACTGCCCAGCCCTGCTGGAGGGTAGACCTGGAATAAGTCGACATGCGACCCACTGCCCAGCCGTGCGGGAGGGTAGACCTGGAACTAAATGACGGGCGACCCATTGCCTAGCCCTGTTGGAGGGTAGGCCCTAAGAGGTAATCAGGTGACCCACTTCCCAGCCTCTACTAGAGGGTATACCCTAAGTTCGTCAGGTGACCCACTGCCCAGTCTCTGCTGGAGGGTAGACCCTAAGAGCGTCGGGTGACCCACTTCCCAGTCTCTACTGGAGGGTAGACCCTAAGAGCGTCGGGTGACCCACTACCCAGTCTCGGCTAGAGGGTAGACCCTAAGAGTCAGTGAGCAAACCACTGCCCAGCCCCGCTGGAGGGTAAACCCAAAGAAGTCGATGAGTAACCCACTGCCCAACCCCGCTGGAGGATAGAACTCAGAGCTTCTCTAGCCATATCTACTGGAGGGTACACCACCGGCCAACCGAACACGTAGTGGGTATCGCGCAACCACTCAACTCCAGAAAAACTCACCCAAAAGAGGTGCAGCGTCTGCTCCAGCACTGGGTGGCACTAGCACCACTACCGGCCAATCCATCGAGAACGAAACCAGGGGGAGACCACTCAACCCTGATGGTCAACAAACAAGCACCGAGCTAGGGGAAAAACTCCACCCTGATGGTCAAACAAACACACGGAGGGACCCTCTACACCGTGAGAGGTCCAAGTACCCAAAGTAGAACACAACACGCAGGTGGGGCCCACACGATGAGTTGCCCCAAGTCAACCCAAACTAAGTGCATGGACGTCTCAGGAGCTGCCTCGCCGAAGGTGGAGGAGGAGAGGAAGAGGAGGGGATACCAGGGGGAAGGGGAAGGAGAGGGGTGGGGTTAGGGTTTTACAAGAAAAAAAATTAAATTAATTAAAATTAAATTAATTAAATCCCCAATTTTGACCCGCACCCGAAACGCCCGACAGGGTCGAGGTTAAGCCTCCCCTAGGGAAAACACCACATCCCGAGCACAACGGTGGTCTCAGAATTTGATTCCGAGCATTCATTAGAAAGTTATAAAATATAACGTCTGAAGCTGCTAAATTACGAAAACACCCCTGGCAGCATTTTTCACAGACGGGCCGCGCCCACGAAACTCATACCCCTCCTAGGGTAAAGGGCACGCTCCGAACTCAACGGTGCCCTCATTTTTCCAATCCGAGCCACCGTTTAAGAGATACTAGCGATTCATCTTTAAACGAATAAATAAATAAATAAATTTATCCGTTTCACTTTCCGAAAGAGAGCAAGGGGTCCAAACATCCCACGCCGACAAGTTTTATGTCGTTCCTAGGGTAAACACCCCATTCCGGACCCATCCGTCCACTCGGATCTCTGATCTGGATCACCGTTTAGGAGTTATCCCATTTATTTGGCGTTTCCAGTGTGAACGCACTGAAAATTTAATTCCGTCCACACCGGTGCTCGGAATCACACGTCGTCTGAAGGCGCTGCTCTGGAATATCATCAAGAATATTCCAAATTCTTTCACAGCAAAACCCGGGTTCTTACAAGTTCAATTCCAATGCATGTACCCATTAGATATATTTTTGAAAAATTAAATGAACAAAGTATATACCAAAGCATCATTTGAAGGTTCAATTGCATAAACATACTTGAAAGAATAAATTTCATATTTAATCTTTTATTGTTTTCAAACTAAATATATTTAAAAACTTAATCACTTGGTATACAATGCGGAAAATGTTGATTATTTCACAAAGCATAATTTTTTAGTTAATAATTAGACCAAGCTTGGTTTTGGTGGTTATCACGAATGATGTATTTTATATTAATAAATTCACATAGATCACACATATATATTTGTAAATTTTGAAGAGATGACATGATATGTGCATTAAGTATTACTCTTTATTTTTATTGTTTTAAAATATTATAATAGATATGTTTATTCAAATTATTTTTTTGGAGTATATGTCATTACCATATAAAAAAATTATTCATATTACCCTTAGGGTTCATAAAGAACATTCTCAATAAAAAATTATTATTTTTTAGAAGTACTGGTAGTTTTGGTTTTTTTCGATGGAAGATTAAATAAATTTCATAATTATATCTCATATTAATAATTTTTACTAGTTAAAAAAATTAATATAAAATTGATATTTGATTATGTGTGTTCAAAAACCTCTCTATAGATTTGTTAAAATATTATAATTTTTATTTAGTTAATGGATTTCAATTCCACATATCTATATAAGGCGAATCCAAAAAAATCAACAAATAGAGGTGTTGGTCTGAAAAGGTTCTCATAATAAATAAAGTGAAATGATCTTTTATGGTATTATGGATAAAATAATTGAATTATTTTATCTAGGAAAAAATTATGAAAAAATGATTTAATTTCATTGGTTTGATACTAATTGAGGGATGTGAGTTCATCCTGGACATGGAGTCATTAACATTAAATATAATAGAATTATTGAATTAAATTAACCATTAATTTTGGAACATAAAAACATCATGTATATAATGAAAATTGTTATCATTTGTTTAGATATTTGAATTATAGTTGGAGTGTAAGATTATTTGTTCCAGATGGATGAAGATTCTCAAGATGATCTATTTTATTCTCTCAATAATGTTGTACATCTTGATGAAGAGTCTCATTCAACTAATCCTTTAATTGTTAAACCTATTAGGAAGGGGGACAAACATTATCAATTGATTATTCTATGACCTTATATAGGGAGACTCCCATCTCTGGATTTTGATATTAGTTTATATATGTATGTTCAAGTTTTTATGATATTTATGTTATATTAGGTCTTTTTATTAAATTTTGTAGCAATATTATAATTATTTTTTTATTAGAATATTTTTTATATTTATATATTATGAAGGAATGTGTGATCAATATTTTTTTTCATAATAGGTGTTAGGAGATTATATTCCCTTAAATACCTAGAAATTCTATTGTAATAACATTGTATCCAATAGCGTGTAAAGCACACAACACCAAGCATGTTCAGGAATATAATATCCAGAGATATTAGAATATAATTAATATTTATAATAAATTGAATATATGATATAGATTTAAATTCACCCAATACTGGGTTGGCTTGAGTTACATGTAACACAAAATTTCTTTAATAGCTTGGATTATAGAAAAGAACAAGTTTTACTGAAAAAATATAGTAATAAAATATTTTTATTTAAAATAATAAGATATAACATGGTTGTTAAATTATAGTTTATAAATATAATTAAATAAATTATGAAAATATATGGCCTATAAAAATATACGAATTAATTCATTGGTTACCAATTGATTTTAACTAAATATAAGAACCAATTGATTATGAAGAGGATGTTTTTATAAAAAAATAATGTTTATACTCTGAAGGGATATTGTCTTGATAAATGAAAATAATTTATTATTAATAATGAAATAGAAATTTTATATATTCCATAAAATATTTTTTATATTCATCCAATATATGTTATAGGCATAAGATATGAATAAATCCATCTTTACGCTTAAAAATATCATTCTTATAAAAAGATAGTTTTACATCCTTTTAATGGATGACCTATTTAAAATAACTTTTTTCTAGAAATTTTATTAATTTTATATGTCAAAATAAACTTTATTATTTAAATTTGAAAAAAATTAGCTTCGGGTGAATTTTTTTATTTTTCTATAATATTTCATTTTTTATGAATAGTGATAAATACTAAGTTTTAATTAAAAACTCCTTTTTGTATAATTTATTTGTAAGGATAAACTATATAATAGATTTGTTTTAAATTATAATGAGATAAATTTTACATAAATTAATCCAATTTAGGTAATTTTAATAATAGTCTCTTTTTAAATGGATATAACCACACATCCAACTTTTGAACATTTTTACTTTAAAAACACGCTTTGTGGTCCCATTCATGGGATGAAATCTAAATTTACTTCTACCACTTATGTGATTAAAGTTTGGGAAAATGGATTTCATATTTTTAGTTAGAATAATTAATAATTAATAATTATTTATAATTATTTTTTGACCACAAATATTAGGGAGATTGATTAAAATTAATTACAACAATTAAGAGAAGATGTGGCTTAAAAAGGATTAATCCTTAAACTGATTCCCAAAATGAACTAGTCACTTACCAAAATTCCATTTTCAATTCATATTTTGAAACTATACTCTATTTTTTCTATTTTTTTCATTATTGGGGTCACATTATATGTGAAAAACGTGGCAGAAATTCCTTTTTTAAAAATTTACAAGAATTCCACTCATCCTCTACTGAAAAATGCACTCATCCCAACCACTTATTTACACCTATAAATACCTTTGGATCACCCAAAATATAATAAAATAATCTCCCAAAATCCTTCACATCATCTTATTATCCTATCATTGGGAAGAAATCCCACCAATGAATTATTTCTGTATAATCTAATAAATGTTACCCTAATAAGAGGTAACATTCTTCAATGTGAATTTATGTTTTACTTATTTCTCTATAAATTTATTTCTTATTATTACATGATTTTATAATAAAAATGTATCTTAAATATAATTATATTTTTTATTTTATGGTTTTTACCTTCACCTTCAGAGTCTTCCATCTAATGGATAATGAACCTACCATTCAAATACATCGAACTACTGCCTCACAAAATGATATCGTTCATTTTTTTCCATTACCATCACTAATGATATGTAATTATGACTTACACACTATTTTTTTATGATTTATTTTATATTCATAATTACTTAATACTTATGTATTTTTTATATGACACATAAATTCATGCTATACATTTTGTGTAAATACAATAACATCTTTTATGGTAGTGTAGACTGCCTCCTCCTCAAAGAGATGTGATTCGTTCACATTATACATGTAATTTATTTAGGATTGTATTAATAATCAAATGTGAAATATATGAAATAAATATAAAAATTTAATTATTATATATATATATATAATTTACACTATATTATTTTTAATATAGAAAATAAATGAATGTATCATTAATGCGTACGTATGACCTACCATCTCCGTGTACATTGCATTTCATTTCCTATATCAAAATTTTATGGATTAATATAAATAAATTTATACTAAATATATATTATATTTAAATTAATGTTTAAATTATATAGATTATAAAATCATGAAATAGTTAATAAGAACAAACAAGTAACTAGTCAAAACACACTTGAAAACTTAAGCAATTATCAACCAAAATAGTGAAAATAATGAATGGTAGTTAACAAATGGGTAATAAAATATTATAAGAAGATAATATATACTATTATAAATATAATTATATATCTATAATAAGTTAGTAACATGATTAAAACCATTATACATGACGTTAAATTATTTTCAACTGAAAGTAAACACACTTTAAATGTTTTTCATCTCTCTTTTTATATTTGTGCAATAAATATAATATTCACCACTTAATTATTTTTATTATAAATCTACAGCCCATATTGATATATAATATCATGAAATATTATATCTTAATGGTATTCTTAGTTTCTTTTTGATTTATTTATCATATTCGTACTTGAATAAAAAGATACCACATGGTGAATATTTTCATAACCCGATTCCTTTCCATTAGGTTATATTATTTTCTAGTTGTCATTAATAATCTAAGATTATGTGCGTAATCACTTTTTGATATATATTTTTTTACTTAAAATTTTTTATGTGGATTGAAGTTTGAAATAAATAATATATTCATTGATTTATTCTCACATCAATGTTATGGTATTTTCAAGGGCTTACTTCACATTATAATTTTATATCGAATTGTTTACACTTGAATTTAAATTCAAGGAAATTACTTTATCATTGTATTCCAAATCCTTTAATTTTATTCATATATAGTTATTAATTACTGATACCAAGTAATAATACCATTTTATCACTCTTTTTAACTCAAAATGTATTTTAATATGTATTTATGAAAACAAAACATTATTTCCCTCTTTAGTCAGAGAACCCGTTTACTTTAAAAAATTACATTTTATAAAAATATATTCATAATTTTTCAACCTTCCCAAAATTATTTATTAATGAAATTTTTACCCTTTTTGTATTTTTGAAATGATTTTAATGGAATATTCTTGTATCATTCACAACAAGTAACTTTTCTAACTTATTACCTTACAAAAGTAATGTTCTTTATACTATGTGTGGCATGTATGGATTTACCCACCATATTTTATTCAAGGATTAATTTGAATTTCTAAAATTTTATTTTTAATGAGAATGTTTTTAAAATGGATTAATAAAATGATTTTAAATATTTTTATCAAAATAAATGGATATTTTCCTCCATAATGTGTTTAAAAGATATTTGTATTGAATTTATATTCATCAAGGACAATAAACCTTTAGTTTAAAACACTTTGGATATATTATATTGAAAACATCCTTATTATTCCTATGTATGGTTTATGATTACATTGACCAAGGATAGTATTTAAAATAACTACCATGATTTCTTTGCTAGTAACCTTGAAATATTCAATTCCAAATGATCATTGGAGATTAAATTTCCCAGCAATATCTATATAATTTATCATGGATATGATTTTTTTCTAAACCATATACCATTTTTACATATGGTGTGTACTGGAAAATTATTATTTTTTAACTAGGGGAATATTGATAAATATATATCTTTTATTCAATATAGATATTTAATGAGTCACATTGTTCATGAATGAAATATATTATCAGATATATAAAGAATTATTTGTATTGATATTACACAGGTGGGGCCTGGTTATGGTTATCCGGTTGATACATTGGTAGTCTTAGAGAAAAAATCAGTTGGCCAGCCTATGCTAATGGGGTTTTCACAAAGAATGTTATAAAACGTTATGTGAATGATTTTTAAAGAAAATATACCATGTACATTGGAAACATGGAATCTAATAATTAATAATATCCTTCACATATATTCAATTATTTTTATCCATGATATTCTTTATTTTCCATTATTAATGGATGAATTTCATTCTCATATCATTCATTAAATGGAATGTGTTTTAGTTAGTTGATATTCCATATTGATTATTCCTTATCTAGTTATTTGAATGGCATGTATTTTTAGTGATTACCTTTACATATTGATTCTTATCATTGAATAATTATTACATCTGCTATGCTTAACCCTTAGATAGAATTTGAGCTCATCCTTATTTTTTTACATTACCAAGGAATCCAAGATGTATAATTAGAAATATATGCACGTATACTCTAGATGGAATAATTCTATTGTCCATTAATGGATATAAATTATTTTTTAATTAGTGTATTTATTTTTTTAAAAAGAATCATGTATGTATCTGGTCTAACAAAGAATAATAAAAAATTTGACCTTTCAGGATTTTATTCCTTGTAATCATATCTATTTAATGGTAGTAGACATTAGCTCCAAGAAACTAGGGTTGAGTTTCTACTTTTCTTATCAACGGAAATTTATTAGAAACCATGTGAACTAGATTTAGGAAAACATATATTAGATAAAATATCCCTAAGGGTGAATTTGTGCATTTAGAATATAATAAAATCCTAGAGTTTTAGTAAGGTATAGATTATATGGGTCTAGTGAGAAATATATCCATGTCTGGATAATACCTGAGGATGTGGTTCATGAAAAAAATGTATATAAGGGTAACAACATAGAAAAGGTGCATTGGTTCTAACTCTAGCATAAACTCGTACATGAAAATGAGATTTAATATACACCTAGATTGAAAATCTTAGAGGATATACATAGAATAATTCAAATTTTCATTATAATACATTATAAAGGATTTTAACATATGATGAAAATGAATGATCTATGTTAAAAATAAGGTGTTTTAGATTGGAAATAAGGTGTCATGAATTAGATATCCTACAAATGATTATATAATTTTATCACTATGAATATTTTTACTCACACTATGCTTTCTAGTTTCATTCAATGGATGAAACTCAAAGGAGTTAAGTTAACATTGAACATGAAGGATAAGGTGAAGACAATGAGTAACCAGATGATATGTTAATAAGTTTTAAAGATATATATTTTTATTGTTAATAGTTTTCCCAAAAACATTATTAAAAACATATACCTTAATCAACTCCCATATTCTCCAAAGAAGAGAAGGATGGAATTTTCTAAGGGCTCAAGTGGTGGAGACCAATGAGAAAAGAAGGATTTATTTCCATCGTCCAAGAAATGTGGATGGTGAAACCATGGAATGTGTGTTAATGTAATTGATAAATACATTATGTGTGGGAAAGAAGGACATCATGAAAAACATTTACAAGGAAAATGGAGATTATAATATAAGGAAGTAAAAATATTCTTAAGGATTCATTTTTAGTCCATTGACCTAATTCTAAGAAACCCCATAATTACCTGAGTCAATTTTCTCTTCTATAGGATAAAATCAAGACCATGGAAGGGCCTATGTAAAAATAAATGGATGAAGTATTTATGTATTGGTATTATATTAAAAACCATTTCTAAAAGGTAATTTAATGATTAAACATATTTCATGGATCTCCATTATAATTTTTGAAACATTATAGGAATTATATTAAAATGGTTTTAGAAATAGACTACATGTATGATAGGTGAAAAAATAAAGTCTCGAAAGACCCTGAGATAAGAACCAATGATTGAAAGATGATAATGTTTTCATTCCTACCATTTACCAACATGATGTCCTGCTTAATGTTTCATTTTTTAGTTGAATAATTCGATGAATAAGTATTAATGATGAATCCATAGTTTTACTTTTTTAGGTTTAAATATTAGTTTATTAACACTAATAGTTTTGAAAAATAGTTATATACAAATGTAAAGACCTTTTTTTATGGATACTACTATAAATTAATGAAAAATATTAGAGCATATGGAATTGAAATTCAATTTTTGATATTCATTTAATAGAGTAAAGGGATGAATTATAATTTGATTGAAGAACAACAAAAAGAAGAAATGGATTCCATGAATTTGAAATGTATCAAGTAAATTTGTTTTCCTTATATTATTGGATAATAATATAATTTCTTCAACATCAGGAAAACTATCATAAATGAAAATTTGATCCAAATACCTTCATTTTTTTTGAGCCAATGGTCTTTTAAATAATCCTTTAATTTTGGAATTGAGGCCCTAAAAAATCAATTGATTAGTCACTTGTTTGTGATTTTTGATCTCAAACACTCCCTATAATTATTTATGATTTTACACTATGTGTGTATCTAAACTTTTCACTAGTGTTATCATATATATAAACTTATTCATATGTTATTCCATGTGACGTTATAATTCTCATTATATCATTTTAAGAGGATATTATATAAACTCTTTTTTGATGTCGGGTTTTCAACAAGTAATTTTAAAATATCAAACCCTATAAATCTGAGATCAAGATTGAATTGATATGACACAATTTAATTAAGGTGGAGAGAATATGAAACCCTACAATTATAAAGCAAGAATATTATATTCAATAACATGTATGAAACGTAACAACAAGTGCCCAAGGGAATGTAATACCATATGAAATTACAATATAATTACTATTTTAAATATTTTAAATATATTTTATAACTTTCAATGAATGGTATATGGATTTATATTTTATTATATGCAATAAAGTTTTTATTCAATATATTATTTTACAATAATTACTAAGTTTTACCGAACAAAATTATGTTATTAAAATATTTTTATTTAATATAATAAGATATAAACTAGACATTTAAATATTGGTTATGAATAATATTTACTAATTCATGAAAATATATTTTCTAAAAAAATATATGATTAAATTCATTAGTTATCAATTAATTATTAATGAATATAAGATCCAATCGAATACAAATGGGCTATTTTTATAAAACAAAATATTTATATACTCGAAAGGAATGTTTACGTAATAATTTAAATAATTATAATTATTGAATTATATTAATTAAATTGAAATTTTATATATGAATTCATTTTTTTTGATATTTATTCAATCGATTTAATGGGCATATGTTAATAATAAATCCATCTTTACACTTAACAATTTTCTTTAAAAAGGTAATTTTATTGCCTTTTAATGGAGAACATATTTTAAATACGAATTTTGGAACAGTTATAAATTTAATAAGTCAAAGTAAAATTAATTTTTTGAAATAGGACCATAAGAAATTATATTAAGTTGATTTTTTTTATTTTTCTGAAATATATCATTTTTTATGAATAGTGAAAAATACAAAGTTATAATTCAAAATTGCTTATTCATATAATTTATTTATAGGGTTAAAATATATTTTATATTGTTTTCAAAGATTAATTAGATAAATTTTATATAAATTAGTCTAATTTAGATCATTTAAATCAATTTAAATTTGAAATAGCATAACAAAATATCAATATTTTGAACATGTTTATGTTAAAATCCCTCTTTGTAATCACATATGCGGGATAAAATTTAAATTAATTTCTTGCACTTATTTGATTGGAATTTTGAAAAATGGATTTAATATTTTTAATAGTAATAATTTATAATTTCATTTAAGGTCATATTAATTTTTTTCAAAAAAATATTAGTGAATGTGATAAACATTAATTAGTGAAATTAATAGAAAAAGTAAATTAACAAGGGACTAAATCTTAATATTAAGGACACAAATGACCATGAAATTCATCCAAAATCAATTTATGTTCATATTTAAACCCTATAATCCCATTTTATATATTTTTGTCTATTATATGGGCCACTAGACATAATGAAAATGTCGGTGGAATTCCTTTTTCCATAAATTTACAAGAATTCCACTCCTACTCCACTATCAAAAGTCACTACCCCTACCACTTATTCACCCCAATCAATCCATTTGGATTGATAAAAATCTAATAAAATAAGATACCAAAATCAATCCCATCATCAAATAGTCCTAACTATTGCAGTATTTCCATCCAAGTATTTTTTTTGGTATAAACTAAAATGAGTTACCCGAATAAGATGTAACAATCTTCAATGTGAATTTATGTTTTTTTTGTTTCTACACCACTTCATATATTATTATTACAATATTTTATAGAAAAACAAGTTCCCATAATATAATGGCTTTTTATGATATTTTTTTGAGCTAAACCTACACACACATCCATAAAATGTGTAAAGAACATACCATTCACGTATGAAGAACTATCGCCTCCTGAAACATTGTGGTTTATTTTTAATTCACCACATCTCAGGAATGGTAATTATTATAAAAATTATAATTTTAGATTATTTATATGAAATTTATTTTGTATTAATACTTTTGAAATTATTATATAACACATTCCTTTATACTATAAATTTTGTGTAAATATGATTATATCATTTGTAAAAGTGCGAACTACCGCCTCCCCAAAGAGATGTGGATCATTCACACTATACAGGGAATGAATTAAGGATGGTATTAATAAATATATTTGAAATATATGACATAAATATGATACTATTATTCTAATATACATTAATATATAATTTACCTTTCAATTTTTTAATACGATAATGAAATGAAAGTATGTTCATGCGTATGTACGGCCTACCATCCCTTTGAATGGTGCATTTCATTTCCAATCTATAAATTTTATGGATTATTATATATACATATATAATAAATATTTATTATATTTAAATAATGTTTTAAATTATGTAGATATGTAAATCATGATATAGGTATTAGGAACAACAAGTAAAAATTCAAAACACACTCGAAGAACGAGTCAATTAACATAAAATAGTAAAAATAATTAACGATTGTTAGAAAATGGGTAATATGATATTATAAAAAGATAATATATGATATTATAAATATAATAATTGTTATATAAGAAGTTATTAACTTTATTATAACCATTTTATAGGATATTTTAGGACATTCAACTGAAAGGAAATATAAGGTAAGTGATTTTAATCACACCATTTACATTTGTGAGATCAATGTTATATTCACCACATAATGTTTTTTGGTGCATATACCACCCATTTTATACACTATATCATTAACTATTTTATCCTCATGATATTTTCAGTTTTTATATTAGTTATTTATTATATTAACACTTTTAATTAAAAGTTACCAAGTGGTAAATAATTTCATAACCCGATTCCTTTTCATTGGGTTACACTGTTGTTGTTAATATTCGACGATTATGCATATAATTACATGTTTAGATATATTATTTTATTTCAAATTGTATTATATGGATTTATATATTATACACAGAATCTATTCATTGATTAATTCTTATGTCAATGTTTTGTTATTTTCAAGGATTTATATCACAATGTCATTTTATTCGGGACTGTTCACACTTGAATTTCTATATAAAAAAAATTATTTGATAATACTATACAAAAACCATTAATTTTATTCACCTTTGGTAATTAATTACTATTATAAAGTATTTGAACAATTTTTTCACCATTTCATATTCAAAATTATTTAGAATTGTTTTTAAGAAAACTCACATCATTTCTCTTTGTAGTCATAGACCCAGTTGTCCTCTAAAAGATTTATTTTCTATAATTATTTTAAGAAATATTTTAGCCTTCCCAAAAAAAAATTTATAGATATTTTTTCCTTTTTTATTTAAAAAATTTATTAAAAATAATTTTATTATCTCCTTCTGAATAATAGATTTTTCTAACCTTTTTACCCTATAAAATGTATTATCTTTTTTACATTGTATGACACATATGGATTTACATGCCTTCGATTATTAGAAAATTACTCTATATGATTAAAAGGTTACTTATTAATTAAAATTTATTCAAATGTGACTTTCAATGAATAGTATTTTCAAAATGTGTTATACAATAAAAATTGATATTTTCTTCAAGAATGTGTTTAAAAGACCTTTTTTATAGTATTTATATTCATCAATGATAACAACCATTTACTTTACATCACTAGGGAAATATTTTATTGATTCAATCCTTATTCCTCCCTTAGATGGTTTATTAGTCCTTTTTTCCACGGATAGTATGGACATTCAATACATATATTTATTTTTTATTCCCCTTGAAATACTCAATTTACAGCAATCATTGAAAATTAAATTTCCCCTAAATATCAATATATTTTATCATAGATATGATTAATGCCTATACCCTATACCATTTTTAGATATTGTGTGTACTTGATAGTTATTTCTTTAACATGGTAAACATTGATAAATCTATATCTTTTAATTGATATAGAAATTTTATAAAGAACCTTTATCATGAATTAAATCGAATATTTGATATATGTGGAATTCTTTGGACATGTACGACATGTGTGGGGCCCTCTCATAGATATCCCCTCAATGCATTGGTAGTATAATGGGACTAAATCATTTGGATATCATAAGATAATGGGTTTTGGACTCAGTATGATATAAAACATATTTTTAAAGGTCTTCAAGGTAAAGGTACCATATGTTTAGTAAACATAGAATCCAATATTTAAGAATTTATTTCATTTTGATTTAGTTATTATTATCCAAGAGAATTTTATTTTACATTATCTATGGATTCATTTAATTCTATGGTAATTGGTTAACCAGAATGTGTTTCAGTTATTTTCCTATCCATATTGATAATTCCTTATCTTGTAATTTTAAGGCCTTGTGTTTTTAGATATTACCTTTCCATATTGTATAACCATTCATTTTATTTGTTATATTTCATATGTTTTTATTTATTTCATTTCTATATTGATTATTCTCATTGATTCAATACTGCTTCCGCTATACATATCCCTTATTGAGAATTTGAGATCACCATTATTTTTTTCTTTCCATAGGAATCCACACAGTATACTAAGAATGATATGAAAGGATATAGTAGAAGGAATAATGTTATTATACAATAAAGAAAAATGTTATGTTTTAATTAGTATATTTATTTTTAATATAAAGCTTGGGTATGTATATGGTTTACTAAGACCACTAAACTCTCAAATCCGTTCGGATTCGATTCCTTGTAATCAAGCCAATGTAGGGGTAGTAAAAATTGGATTTGGGATACTGGGGTTGGGTTTCTACATTCCCATTATTTTTCTCCAGCAAATGATCGACCATTGGATTATACATTTTTGAATAATATATTTTATATTATCTTTATTTAATTAGTATCATGTTGATTTTAAATTCCGGGAAAACTTTAGGGTCACCGATTTATGATATCATGAGAGCTCCTCTCCTAAATGCTTGTTAAATTTTCTTACATGATATTTTTCATCAGTATGGAAACAAACTATGAAAATGATACATGAATATAGATTATATTACTCTTTTTGACCAATCATGCATTTTCCATCGATATTACTATATCTCAAATCATGTATTGGATGGATTGTGCTTCTACTAGGTCTGAGATAATTTTAAGATTTTTTTATCATATAGTTGTGAGATTCGTGGGAGAAATATGTCACACATATGGACAATATTTATAAATTTTTAATAATTCATTGACATATGATAATTACAATTAATATTAAATGTACACATACATTAAATGAAAAAATATTTGTTATATTATAAATGCATATACTGACCCCACTACTATATAGTTTTGAGAATAACATAATATTTACGCATATACACCTACAGAACAACATTTTTATGATAGATAACTCTGATTTTAATTTTATTTTTTTCAAAAAATAATGATATTAATTTTACTATTATCATTATTTGTAATTTTATTAGAAAGAAATGTATAAGACTGTGATTTTCCATTGATAATATATTCATGGATGGAGTGAATAATATTTCAATTTTGTGTTATGTTTAGTTGAGGGAATTGGATATGGGAAACTATGTATGGTTTTGATAATGATCAAATGACCATTATATGTCCACAAAAGACACCTATTATTTATTATAATACATCTGCGATGTGGTTATCCAACTCAAGGGAAGCTCTAGTAGAGTCTTCAATATCATCCATTACATAGTATGACAACATGTTAAGAGATTAGGATGAGATGATAAAATGGATATAGATAGAGAGATGGAGGATGAGTGTGATAAGAAACATTAGAGAGATGACTAGACATTAGAGTCTTTATGATGGATTGGGTAGGGGGTTGGTTTGAAGTTTCCACCCCTTGCCCTTCGAGTAATCCTCCCCTACCTAATAAATTTTTGATTATCATTTGTTTTTTGACTATTATGTATTTTTTATTGTTAAACGTATTATATGTTAAGTCTTTAAATAATATTATTCAAGTTTTTTATATATAAGTTTTTATTTTTAATTTACTTTTTTAATCATATTTTTGTTTTTTTAAACAAATAAAAATTGTGATCAATAATTGCATCTCTCACTATTTTTTTCGTAAATTTTATAAAAAAAATTGCGAAGGAATAAATTCCCATCTAAAATATTTTCTTTTCTTATGGGACATCATAAAAAACAATAATTGCGATGTTTTTTAATGTGATATGACTTTCGATATGAGAATCCACCAACAATGATCAATCACAAATTCTTAAGACTCTAGTAGTGTGTTAAAATTTATTGATTTTGGATTTTTGGTGTGGGTGTCTAGAGTGGTGTGGACGGGTGACTATTAAATCACGAAGACTATGATAAACTTATTGTTGACTCAGTATATGTTGACACTAGTTGTACGGAAAACAATGGTGCATGCATCTTTGATGAATGGGTTGTGGATTCCATGTTCATCTTATGACAGCTCCCCATATAAACTAATAGTCATGGTGGGACTTTTTTATTTAGAATTCCTTAATGATGATATCTAGCCTGTATTCCACTACATGATCATTTGGATTATCTACTGAGGGATGAGGCTTCAGTACTAAGGCATGTACATGGGGCGGTACGAATTTGAGGTTTTCCTAGTATGATCCACCTATCAAACCACAATTAGCAATTATAGTACCAGCCAATAATGTGTGAAAAATATGAGCACTCAATGAGTTTCAATGGTAGACACATCCTAGATTTATAAGTGATCCATACTCCTATGAAGATAAAGACTAGTTAGAGAAAATCACCAACGTCTTCTACATTATGAGTCAACATAATGATGAGATATTGGTACTTGTAGTGAGTATTCTCCAAGGATCCACTACGTTTTGGTGGTATTTTTCTGACTCAGTCACATGATGAGATAGCACTCTACTGGCTATACTTGAAGGATCTCTTCAGGGATGAATTTTAGCCGGTCAATTTTCAATCAGTTTTTATTTTAATGATTATATAGTTTCAGTAAGAATGTATAACCATGGTGGAGTATTCTATGTTGTACATTGACCTCTCAATGTACTCCGAATAAATGTTTAGTCATTGATTCATTATATAATGCACCTTCAATAATGACATAAAATTATATTTCATGGATTGAATGACATATCGTTGTGTTCCCACATATACTAGAGTGCATTAGTAGATTTTTATCGTCTCTCATAGAGAAGATATCAGAAGTGGGAGATGAAATGGGTACACAGAAGCTGAGACATCAGCAAAAGGTATCCAACGGTCACATAGGTATATAATAATGCCGGAAACATTAAGAAAAAATCAATGGATCGAGGATTTTAACCTCAAGTATCTCATTATATATCATTTCATCCTATAGAAAGGTGATTCTTTTCTAATTATGGTTAGAGAAATATTACATGAGATTTTTCAAACTATTGAATATCCGAAAGGGAGAATTTAAATAGAACTCATAGATATAGAAATAAATAGTAGAAGAGAGTTATATATGGTGGTGTACATAGTAGAGATTATGGTAATTTAGTTTGTGGTGGATGGTAGTTTGACTTGTTTCCACTACTCCACCCAGATGGTCCAGGACATGCTTATGGAGTTGGTGATTAGGGCAGGGGATAACTATAGGTATTGGAAGCCTATAACCAAGGGGATAATATGATGAATAATGTAAAGATATAGGTATTATAATATTTATCTACATTATTTATTGATATGGTTGTGATCCACTTTTTCTTTCCACTAATATGGATCAATATGTAGAAAGTGTAGTTGAGCCAATAGCTTGACCCTTCTTCATGGAGACTCTGACCAACAGTGACACAAAAATCACACTTTATCTAGTAGTGTGACTTGACTCTTGGATATGATATTTTCTTATGGGATCTTTATATATCATTAATTAGTATTTAATACGTAGTCTTTCGTATGGATTTGATATCTATAGTTTATAACCAGAAAGAATTTTTCATGTAGAGGATGTAGTGTATCCATAGAGAGGGATCATGGTTTTAATTTGTTGGGTGAGAAGGAAACCTAGGAAATGTATGATGGGATCATAGATATTTGAATATATATTTTTACTCACAATTTGCATAGTATTTACCTTGGATTATTGTATTATATTGGCCTTCATTTTTATAGAGTACTTGTAGAGTATTGGGATGTATATCTTGAGGATGATCCAAGCATATCTCTTAGTCGAACACAAACATTATACATTTACATACACACCAATGTGGACCTGATTTATTTTCTTACATATTATATGACTCCCATAGAGATTATTGATTTTATTGTATAATTAAATATTTCTTGATAATGGGATTAATGAGACATGGTGTTTCCCCATGGGAAATCCCACTGTTTTCCACCAAGATGGATGATGGGAACTGGGTGCTTTGTGTAGATTGTAAAGGATAGAAAAAGGTGACCATGAGGAATAGGTACCCACTAATAAGTATTTTTGACATACTATATTAGTAGATAGTGTAATGATGGTTATCAAAGATTGAACTTTGGTCATGATTTCACCATCTTCGAGTACAGTATGATGATATACCAAAGACGACATTTAGATATCGTTGTAGTAACTATTTGTACATGTTGATGAATTTTGGTGCGTGGAATGACCCAATAGTAATCATGGGACTCATAAAATAAATATTTATCATTTCTTTGACTAGTTTTTGGTGGTATTTATAGATGACATAATGATATTCATAGTGTCCCAGGAGGAAGACATAATACACTTGAGGATGGACCAAGAGATACTTTTAGAGAACCAGATTTATAAGAAGATCTAAATGTGTTAGTTCTAGATTTCATAATTCCACTTACTAGGGAATATCATCTCATCTCATGGTTTATACGTATACTTGGTGATGCTCTATGTAGTGTTATCATTGGATCCACCAAATTTTTTGATAAACATGGGGAGATATATTGGGTTGAATGGCTATTATAGAGGATTTGTGCCTACATTTTCCAGGATATCAACGACACTATTGGATTTTACCTAGATGGTGAAGCCATTAATTTGGAAATATATGTGGGATCCTATTTTTACGAGCTATAAAATAGGTTGTTTAGCACCCCCATTTTGATATTATCGGAGGATGGTGTCGACCATATTGTGTTTTCTAATGTCTGAGTGATAAAACACTATATTATTCTAACGTAGAGGAAGGATGTGATTGCCTATGCTTCTGGGAAGTTGAGAATACATAAGAGTAACTAAATTAACAACTATATTGAATTGAGATTTGTGTTCTTCTCTGAAAATATTTGGGGATACTACCTTATGGGTGACTGATTTATAGTCTATTATGACAATAAAATTATCAAGTATATCTTCTCATAAAAGAATAATAACTAGTGGAATAAGTGATGTTTTTAGCTCCTCAAATTTTGAGAAATTATATAATAATAGGAAGGTCGACATGGTGGAATATTATTTGAGTATTAGATCTTGTTTATAGTTGTTGACCGAGCCATCAGAGAAGATATCTTTATTACAGTTTTATAGTTGATGGTTGTTAACCCACCAAGTCTAGAATGTTTTTATGAAGACATAACTTGGATATTATAACTATGAGAACTTATGTGATCAGATATCTACTGGATGTTCTCATATTATATTTCATGAAGGTGGTGAGATCATCATCATTTTTATTGGAAAGGAAATGGTATAAATGACAAGGCATGAGGTGGTGATGTCTAAGATTCATACAAACCATTTGGTGATATATCTTGGTGTGTAAATGATATAAGAAGAAATCCAGTACCAGTTTTCATGGCTACGTATGAAGAGGTTTGTAGAGGAATTTTTTTCTCAATTCCTTACATATCAGTAAGTAATGTATGAGCACAAGAAGGTCTGGCTCAACCTCCTAAGGTGACATATGTCAAGTGGGAGTGTTTATCTGTAGACTTTGTGATAGTTTTTGTATGAACATATATAGGAAATGATAACATATGGGTGATTGTAGACTCAATCTCTATTTCATTCCAATTCTTCACTATCTGAGAGTATAGTTAAATAGAGATCCTAGGATGCCCTTACATGCCAAAAATATTCAATCTCTATAGTGTTCCCCCAACTGTCATTTCTGACCATGATTATCACTTCACATCATATTTCTGGAGGGAATTACAGGAGACCATTATGATTAATTTTCTTTTGATCATGGTGTCCCACCCCTAGATTGATATCCAGACTGAACAAACCATTCATGATCTTGAGTACATGTTCGATTCGTGAATTTTGGACTGATGACATGACTCGGAAGAAAACATTCTATTGGTAGAGTTCAAATATGACAAAAAATTCCATTCCACCATCGTTATTGAACCATTTGAGGCTTTATATAGACAACCCTACAATCATTATTATGGTTGAATGATATAGGTGAGTCGACACCCATGAGACCAATGTTGGTGTGAGATACCTCAAAAAGGTGCACACCATCCACGAGCATATGAAAACTACAAAGATATATCATAAGTCATATTCAATTTGATGATGGAGGCCATTGGATTTTGAGGAGGGGGACATTTTTCCCTTGATGCACACTCCTAGATGTTGATTATATAGATTTGTAATGGACATAAACATCAATCCAAGATTCATTGGACCTTTCCAGATACTACATAGGGTAGGTGAAGTGGTTTATGGCTTGACCCTATTACCATAGTAAGAATAGGTACATGATGTCTTCAACATGACACAACTAAGGATGATTGTTCATGACCCATCACATGTTATTAACAAGGTAGATCTTGAAATATTGGATGAAGATAGCATTGTAGAGTACCTGGTAGAGATCAGGGATTGGATGGAGAAGATCTTCTATGGGTGTGTGATTCCCTTGGTGTAGTTTTGGTGGTAACATGTTAATCCCTATGAGATCACCTCGTATTGGGAGAGCCATATGTGATTTATGTACCTGCTACATTTTAATTACGTTTATTATCATTTCAGGATAAAAATACATAATTTTTAGAGTATTTACTATCCCTTTTTTCATGTAATTATTTTTAAATATTTCTAGTAATATTTTTGGTTCTAGAAGACGATATGGAATGATATTACATGTCCTTGTGAGCCCAATATTGATATTATAGAAATATAAAATATTTTGATATAAATTGCACAAAGTTTTCTTAATATTATGAAATAAATTCCAAATAGAGTCTCAGATCGGAAGTCAGTGACCGCTGTTGAGTCTGTAATGAAGTATTTGCCATGAAAATGACATTTTCGTTTTCTGTGTTGGGTGTTTTACAAAATTCTATCATGGAAAAAATAATATATTAAATATATTAAATAATTATATAAATTATATAAATTGTATTATTTTTTTCAGTTGAATAGACCTAGAAACTTAAATAAATATGTAGTTAGAAAAAAATTGTAGGGTTATCCATGAAACCGTAAGATTTTGATTAGAGTTATTGGAGTGGAGATTAGTGAATGAAAATAGATTAAGATCATAATCAAGGTCCATTATTCCAACTGATGTTTTGGATATTACAAGCGACATCTGGGTGTGACTATTAAACATCATTGATCTATCTAACATGAAGTAGGGTGTTTACTTATGTGGATTTTATTCTTTTTTTAAATCACATGATGAGTAGAAATCAATTATTCTAATAGTTCACTTCATGGTTTGACCATCCTTGCATGGTCAGGTTATTTTTCATACTAGGATTTAATGGGTTTTATTATTGTTTGTTTTAATTTTCCATTTTCATTATAATGTAAACAAATTGATTTCTACTAGAACATGGACCTGGTTTATTTCACTATTTTGGACTTTTTATTTCTCCACCATATTCTACCTATTATCATCATCAGTATTCTGATTAGTTGGAATCTTGAAATATACATGACAATATATTCTTTCATAATAATTCTTTGGTACAACTGAGCATTACCATGGGATCAAGATGGAGATCGATATCTTATTTTTGGTTTCGAAAAATGAATGATAATTTTAATTGTATTTTGAAATACCCATGGTTGGTTTTAGACATATAGCTATTGTACGAATCAATAGAGATGTGATTTTGAGAAGATCAGAGGCCAGATACTAATGATTGGTGATGATGGGGGTTAGTCAACAAAATATACATGATACCTAGTGATAATCATGGCTGGATAAATGGTTGGATGTTTATGTGAATATTTTTTAAGGAATCTTGGAATTATGGAAATTGTACACTACACTGTATGTACTCAACGAATAAGGGATATATGAGACCCCTAGATGTGATGCTAGGGTTTCACATGAACATTTAATACAAACCACCATGTGACCCATGTCACATGCTATGCGACCATCCATGAGAGTCTTAGAATCCATCTTGGAGGATATATGGGAAATGACAATGTTAGGAACAGGAGAACCAGTGGTGTACAGAGGCATGAATTGGTAATCGTACATTCTCAGGTAGATGTTCATGGCCATAGTACATGGGAACGAATAAAATACACATGCATGTCTAAGTGTACATGGGAAATGGGAGAGAATGATGATAATTGAAATATGTAGGTATATGGGTAGATGTTCCCATTATGTATCATCTATACATGTCAAGTAATTTATTTAAAATAGAATTGGGAGAATCATTTCCTCAGTATATACTAGGTTTTGTTGATTATAGTTCCATGGTCTGTCCCTATGAGTTCATATTGTGACATTACATCATCGACACAAGATTATAATACCCACAATCGGTTAGAGTTTTTAGTATCCCTTTATGCGGTATGTGGTATGATCCTCTGTCATATCCATCCTAAGTAGAGTTCATGGTATTAGTGTGACCACCATGCACACGGAATCAATCCCCTATCTTTTAGATTGATCAAGTAGGGTAGGTGGCATCCCCTTATGATTGTTGGGTGATCCCCTCTATAGACTACGTGCTATTCTGAGAACTGGTGACTAAATCCTAGTGAGGGAAATTAATCACTCTATCTCAAAAATGTGTCCCCACTGACAACCTGTCCCGAGGAGAAAGTCCTCCCTAATAATAATTACATTGAATCCTTGTACAAAATCTTGTCGTAGGAAATAATGGGTGATACCTTTTGAGATCAGTTTTTGTATTTGAATATATTTTGGTTTTATTACCTTATTGTTGTTATGTATCATATCATGATTGAAATACCTATATATTAATGAGATGAATACTTTTGATTCATGATTTTATGGTTTTTAAGGGTTTACTCTTTAGTTTTTAAACTTACCACTTCATGGGATCTTCTAGAATATTTCATGTCTTAGGAATAAAATGGGACAATTGATAGAGTCTTGGGAGGACGAGGAGTAGGTTGAGATTAATATTAGGTGAGATAGACTGAGGTTCACCCCACTGATACATTTGAATGCATCCCCCTATTTTTAGGAAGTTTATACTTATTTCTAGTTTTAGTGGGATCGTATTTACCACTTTATGACTTTCAGTACACTTATTGTACTCTAATGGTGGGATTTTATATGTAATCATGAATTTGTGTCATTATGTTTTAAATTTAATCATTAATGGGTTTGGATATGTGTCCATGTATACAGGTACCTTAGGCTAATGCCTTCCACATGTGGGATATGCATACCAGTGATGGTCACCATCCCTTAGCCTATTAGTGGTGGGCTTGGGGTTTTCACACTCATCTTATCGCTAGGAAGGCTAACTCTGGTTGATTGGTTCATGATATAATTGAGAATATGGAAAAGTTGTTTAGACCTATTCAATAGTACAAAAGGGAAGCACATAGTATACAATAAAACTATGATTACAATAACATATGATATCAAGATTGTGAAATTTGTCGAAATGTATTCCTATAAATATCTCCCTAAAAGTAGGTAATGAGATTATAAAATAAAGAAAATATGATACCAAGGAATAATTTCCCCTTTTTAGATTCTTGATCATATCTGGATGGTAGATTAACAATTGGTTCTTACACTAAATGAATCTTGTGTTTATGATGTGTAAAATTTACCTCACCTAAGGAAGTATATACCTTATTTTTAATTTGTAGTCAAATCCAAATTCAAAACACTAGAGAAAGGTTTATCATTTGATAAATAACATATAGAGACTCTAGATCATAGTGAAAAATTTATATGAAACATGAACTCTCACCTTGTAAAAGTATTATAGTGTAACAATTAATTTGATGAAGCTATATGGGAATTAGAGAGTGTGATGAAGATAAAATATCAAATGTATTTTGTATAAGAGTTGCAATATTTCAGAGAAGAAAGTCATTTTATGTGGTATAGAATGTAACAAATCCAGAATATATGATATATTTCATTTTAAACAAATTTAATCTCTTCAGTAGAAAATGATACATAAAACCCTATGTATAAATGAAATGTAATATTGTATACTACTATAACATAGCTGTTAAACTATTTCTATGAATTAGAATTACCATATTTTTAAAATATTTGTACATATTTTAGATAAAGAAAATTATGTTTCCTAAATTTATTACATTCCTCAAAAAAATTATTTTTCATTAAAATAGTTTTTATTTATTTTTATGAGAAAAACTATAATTATTTTTTCCACTTTTAGACAATGTAGCCAAAAAAGTATCTTTATTTATGAAACCATGATGTCAAAATTATCTTAAAAATGAAATTTTGACAAATTTTTAAAAATATTAATTTTTTTAGAAATATTTAATATTTAAGTTTTTTATTTAAAAATGCCTTTTCCTTTCATGAATTTTCAGTCATCCATTTCATTAAATTGTTTTAAAAGTAACAACCGACTCAATGGTATTATTTTTAGGGTCATTACACTTTATGTGGAGGCATATGAAATATATAAAGATCATAATATCCAGAAGTATATATTCACATTAACGTATCATAATATATAATAATAAATGTATATTAAGCTAATCAAGTATTATTAATGTTCAATCCATTCTAATATTTGGGAGTTGAATAGTGTGGAAAAGGCTCTAGCTGGAAAAGATCTTACAACCCAATCAATAATGAGAATTGAAAGTGATATAATATTATTATACCTTCGTAATATAGAAATGAGAATCATAAAAGGAAGGTTATCCTACCTTACTAAAATTACTACTCATCAATTAATTATTTATAGGATAAAAGAGGCCCAAAAATGATTTGAGGAGATATAATGAAATTTAGAAAATATTTAAGTGTTCATATTTAAAAATTATATAGTGATAATGTTTGGAAAATTTTTATTATTGTCATCAAAACTAGACTTGATTAAGGAACATATAATGTATGTTCATAGATCATCATTCTCTATTCATTTAGAAAGAAAAAGTATGCATAGAAATCTAGAGAAAAACATCTGGTGGGGTTTCATGAAAATTGGGATTTCAGAATTTGTATCTTATGGATTAGTATACCAAAAAGTCACAAATTAATGATATAAGTATAAGGGTATGATTCAATCTGTTCCCTATACCACTATTGAAATGTAAAAACATAACCAATGTTTCAATAAAATTACTCCCAAGGACATCTAATGGTAAAAAATCTAATTTGTTTATAGTTGATCAAATATATATATTTTTTCATTTAAATTATACTATGATAAATTTATATCTTAAAAAAACTCTATATGATATTCATAAGATAGGTGTTAAGACAATATGGAGGACTAATATCTACTATATGTAGTTGAGAAATAATGTTTTACTCTAGGTTCAAGAGAATATTTCTACAACAGTTAGATACAAAGATCAGTATCACTACCATTGATCACCATTAAACATATTGTAAGATCATGTATACTTCAACGTATTTAACTCTTCGAGTTTTCCATTAAACATATTTATTTTGGGGTTTTCATCTTCATCAAACCATGGTTGTTGAGTTCCATAAATAATGGGGATCATTTTCTAGGAAAAATGAATTAATTTATAGTGATGTGTGTTAGTTCTAATTAATGGTGTTTTGGTATAATCATGTCAATGGCTTACATGGGTTATCCATGAGTTTGGGAGGCTCTATAGGTGGATTGGTCTATTCTATATAAATTGGTCTGAATGCTGCCTTCTAGAAAATTACAAGCTATGAACATGTTATCAAAGGTGTAAATGTTTCAAAGAATTCCGTGTAAACTAGTTCAGGGAATGAAATTGTTAGACATTGTGAAACCGGTTCACATCGTATAATGTTCAATTGTGGTTATTTCAACTCAAGGGGTTTTTTTTGGCATAATAATAAATTGAAAAAGAAACTAAATGATAAGAATAAATGATATGATTTTATTAGGATAGTTGTTCTTAAATCCATGCTATGAATTTGATTTATTCTTCATCCACTGTGCATCCCTCTCTCTTGAGTCATAGAGAAAATACAATATATTTTTGAGTGATTTATTCCCTTCATGACATATCGATAAAGAAAATTTTCCCTGATTATTTGTTCATGGTTTTCCCCTCTCTTACTCTTATTCTTCACTATAGTGCTAGAATATCTTGACATGTTCTATTTTTATTTTTTTCATTTTGAAGGGAATATGAAGTGAAGAATCAAAGGTGAAGATGCTGAAAAATCACAGAAAAAAAATTTATACTTGTGAATCCCACATAAATGATGTGTAATTCTCTAGAATACTGCCTTCTAGATGATTTACAAGGCATGAGTCTAGAATAAAAAACATGAAACATGTAAATGATTTGAATTCATAGTACATGTGGTAAAAAAAATAGAATTTCAATTTTGAAGAGACACATGACATGAGCTTAGTACATGATTAGAAATGTTTGAAAACCTTACTGTGTCAAAAATATTCAAGCCATGAAATAATGATATCTATGAACATTGGAGAAATTTGTATGCCTGAAGGACATACACTGCAAGATAATTACACACCATGAAATTCTTAATACAGAAGCCACATAAAAGTGTTACCAGATGTGAATAATATATACATCATGTAACATTCAATTTCTATAAATATCAAGTGGACCAATGCATTAGAAAAATCCCCCTGATGCCTAATCCTATTTTAACCCATTCTTATTCATTAATCTATTTTTTTCAATCCCTCTTGTTTTTATTTATTTCTTCTATTGCTTTAAGAATACCATTATTATTGATTTCGATTCTATGACTTGTTCATTTCTTTATTATTGTTTCAATGTCTTAATAAAAACCCATTTTCAACCGAACATCAATTACTGCTATGTGCTTGATTATTTAATCATTTAAGATATTGTTATTTTCATCCATATGATTTAAAGCATGAATTTCATTTTTTTTTGTTTTATATTCTGTCTTTCATGAATGTTTTCCATTTACGCATATTAATTTATTTCCATCATACATGGATAATCCGTATAGGGTTAGGCGTCAGAAGTAAAGCTGCATATGAACTTAATGAATCTTTTAATCAAAACTAGGTAACCTTATAACTATTATTTAGGGTAAAAAATTTTAAATCTCATTATTTTTCATCCACCTAGACTATCAGCGGTGAAAAATAAAGTATCCTTGACCTAATTGTAGTTGAGTAGGCTAGGTCCAATATCATGTGATTGATTCGCCTTTAGATTCCATGATTCATACACATTGGATTTCAACTATTTCTAATAAAATGAGTAGTTTACATATTATGTAGTTACAATTGGTTGGACAAAGTTAAATTGTTTACTTCTTTTACCACTTTTCATAAAAATAATTTTTTCTATCCCAAGTTAGATGTATGATTATATTTTTCCTATATCCTCAATTTAATCCTAAACCATTCCTTTAAATTTGAATTCATCCCAAGCAATATAGTTTTAGAAAATCCAAACCCAAGGGAGGTCATGAGGACTACTTCATAAAAGGTTATTACCACTAGGTTTCTTTTATAAAAAATGTCCCTATGGGTTTGAACTTGGACTCTTATTGTTATACACCTCAATAGATGAGTGTATTTTGGGAAATATAAATTTCATTTTGATAAACGCCCATAAATAATAATTTACATTATATAGGTATGGTAAAATTTTAATGTTGTTTACAAGGATAGATGGAAATAGGCACAATGACCTATGTTATTATGTTGGGAATAACTGTCCCCAACCCCAGATTATTTTTACATCCTATTTACTTTTTTACAATTTTATCCCGTAATATGTAGGCTATGTCCCCTATTCTATAGATTTGTGTATGCTCTAGGGTACCCTAACTCGTTCTAGGAGTCTAGAGACATAATAAAATCTTCCATTCAATCCTAACATTGATAGATCTATTACCTAAAAATTAGACTTATAAATATCTATACAAAACGATCTTATTATGCAACATCTTCATAATGGTCAATATTTTCCAACTGGACATTGGAAAGAGAGACCAACACTACATAGGTGCGCCGAAATAGATTATGCATTCCATCTCATGTGTGGTGTTATTACTGTTATTGTGTTCCCTAATATTCTGGGGAACCTATTTAAAAAAACCAGAACCATCAATATGATTCAAAACAAGGAGTAGTTTGGTGAACTGCAATATGAAGAACACTATTACCTAAATTTATAATTTTCTAATATTTTTCAAAAACATTCACAACCAAGTAATAACATATAATTCAATTAAACTGAATGTCATACCATTATCATTATGGGATACAGCCAAGTGTCTTCTTATAATTCTATCCCTTATGTCCATCATAATATCATATCGACTAGAAAATAATTTTCTAGAAATCTATTTCCCATCAATTAGAACCTAGAAGCTATGGAATGAAATAAAAATTTCTAAACCGGAGGATGGGGAATAATATTCGGTGGAAAGGGAATATTTCATGGAACTAACTATTAAATTACCACATGAAATACTCAATGTGTGAATTCAGCACGAAACATTACACAAAGGGATGCATCTTGCCACCAACATAGTTGTGGATGTCGCCGCTGAAGGTTGTATTATGTTAATGAAACCTGAAATCACTAGGGAATTTTTAGATGATATTTCACATAACTCCAATAAATGTTTGAGTGATAGAGGAACAGCCAAACATGTAATATATTAGGTGGAGAAAAATACCTACCTCGTAGAGGTGTTTAAATCCCTAGAAAAGAAGATAGAGTATTTCCCAGTGTCTATATCACCACCCCTCCTACCCCTACTATGTATATACAATCATGAGAAATGTGTGGATCCCACACCCATAGAATCACATACTCGTATGAAATAGTAGAACCCCATATAAAATATTATAATTACATTAATTACAATCAACAGAATCAGCAGTACCGACAACCCTAGATGTATTAAAACAATACTATCAGCAAAGGCCTACTCAGTAGTCTCCATAACCAAATAATGGTTATAATCAATAGTGGAGTTAAGGTGTTCCACCATGAACTCTGGGAACACAAATTTACAAACATAAATTCCATATCCTCAACCATAATTACCATCCTAAAAATCTTTTCATAGTGATAAGTAGTTTCCACATGATCAAGATGAGCTATAAAATCATTATCTTCTAAGACCACCACAACAAACCCAGGCCCTTAAATCTAAAATAGAAAACCTTATCACCCCTTAACGAAGAAAGAATAACAAATAATGAAATCCCCCGAATCTAAAATTAAAACCCAAACAGATTACCTATGCAACCTCGAGTATCAACTTTCATGAAACTCAAAGACCCCATCATATAGATTATAAATTAAATTTCCTAGTAATACTAAGATTTATCCAAGAGAGGAGGGTATGACTGTATTTTTTAGGACTTTAAAGATGGTATATTTTTAGGTTACATGCTTATTTTAAGAAAATGTGATTCATTAGCATGAGAAACATGTATTAATCCTCAGTAAGGAGGGTGATTATAGCACAAATAAAGCTCATAAGTAGAAAAATATTTAATTGTAACCTTCTATAAAACATCAAGTTCAAGAGAAATATGAAATGGATAATTTATATGTGATACCTCCATTATATAATCCCCATATCCCATTTATAGAGATTCTGATAAAAGATATATGAGTTTGACCAAAAAATACAAATGATTTAGCAATTACACATCAACATCATCTTTATAGAAGATATTTCAAAGATTCCATATTACAAAAAACATCTACAATACTAGATATAAAGTCAAAATAAAATTCAATAACATTGATTTATGTCAATAAATGAATAATTATCTACAACTATGATGTGTAATATTTATCAGAAGATGTGAGACCCCTAAAGCTTATAACTTCTCTATTTTATCGATACATGTAATTTAGGAAGATACTAGTGTGATCCTATTCCCAGTATGAATCTCATGTCAGAGAGTTTTATCAAAGAGATTCTATTAGTGGAATAAAAACCAATAACATTGGAACACCCACTTGCTAACTTCTCGGTAATGCACCCTTGAGGGCTATTCAAGGTTGTCTTAGTAATGGTTGGTAATTTCATATTTCCCACTGATTAACTTGTCCTAAATATGGATGTTGAAGTTGGTGTTCCCATAATTCTATGTAGTCTATTTATTTCCACTAGTAAGGAATGGATCAATGTGATCGAGTGAAATATAATATTATGATTTTCGAAAGAATAAGTTTTTTTATTTAATGAATGATGTTATGGAAAGTGGAGAGTCACTGTATTTCTAGTCATATTTTAAAGAGATTATAAATATGATCATATGACTAATAATGAAAATTTAATGTCCTTTCCTCTGGATTAATTAATATAAACTTATCATAGGTTTGTAAATTTCACTACACCTCTAACAGTGAATGTTTTCCCACATTTAGCACCAAATGAAATCAAGAACCATTCCATGAGGGGTGTTCCCCTAATTTTAAATTCATCTAATATAATCCTATATATATATTGATAGTAAATGAAGTTATTAATGTGAGGAAACACATAATTTTATTTTTTTATTAATTTCATTGTGTTCTTAAGATATATATTTTCCATTTTCTAGCATTTTCTATTTTCCTGTCTTCCGAAACATCATTGTAGTTCATTCATGAATCTATCTAAGTATCCTTCTTCTAATATTGTTTATTCTCACAAATCTATATTTCTTATTACATATTATTTAACCCATCTAGAATAATGTTTTTTTCTTGTTTATCAATTTTTTATAACAAATATTTCTATGTATCCAAAATTCCATTCCATATCTAAAAATTTCCCCAATGGCATGACTTACATTACATGGATCTTCCAATTCCCAAGTTAAATTTTTTTAAATTTGAATTTATTTTTTATATATTTCAAACATTCTATATCTACCTCATTTCTCTCCTGAATAGTTCATACACTGTATGATTTTCATTGTGGGGAGTCTTCTTTATGAATTTTTGTTGATAAAAATGGATTATTTCTATTTTTCACTAGTCTAGGAGATTTTTTTCGTTGATAGAATTAGTTAAAAAGAGATCTCATTAAATAAATTTAAATGAAATAAAAATTTTACTCGTTATTTTTGAATTCCATTTTTTATTCATGTGTATAATTTTAGCATGATTTCTGAGTTGAGTAAATTAATTATAAATCTATATTATGTAAATTTGTTTTGATTCATTTATTTCTCGGTATTATTCCTTGAGTGATTGAATTATTTTTTAAATCCAAACTTGACAAGATACTAGTCCTAAATTTTCATATTCTTTTCCATGACTATTTCTTGGGAGATACATGGGCCATGTAAACCTATAAAAACATGAATTAGAATCTTTTTTAAGTTATAATTTTACAAAAACAATGCTAAAATGATTGAGGAAATATTTTTTTGACACATTTTTTCTGAGACCCACCTGTATATCAATATTTCTTTATCCCATAGTATCCATGAATAAAATTATTATGATGGATACATTTCAATCCTCTTATCCCTTCCAACACTAGTCTTGGTACATTACATGATATTTTTTTGGAACAAGTGTGGAGGATTTATCATCACATCTACACATGGGATGTTGATAATAACAGGCCATAAAATGAAATTTTCACTAGATTGATATGACATGGATCATGATTACCTTAATCGTTTTTTTATAATTATATTATTCTTTTGCGAAAATAAATAAAAAATAAGTTATGTATTAGGTAGGTAAAAAATCACCATCACCAGACCAATAGTTCTTATGATATATTATATGTGTTTAAGTGATGGGTTTGTGATATGGAATAGACATGAATTTCAAAAAACAAATATAACTAAAAATAGAAAGGAAAAAGGAACATTTATTAAGATTCCATGAAATATTTAAAGGATTTGTCTGAGATGATTGGATAATAGTGGTTTTTTGTTTTGGTGGAGTTACTTAATTATATTATCCATGGTTATAATTCCTAATAATTAACAATTTACCCTCATTTTTATCTTTACTTTTATCATCCATACAACTTCCCTTATCCTCAAAGACATTTTAACCTTATTAATTTATCCCCATTGATTAATTTTGTATTTGTATTTACAATGTTGAGATGTTAGAACAAATAAAATACTATGGTGATGAATATGTATTCAGGTTGTTACCATAACTCCATTTACATTTTACCGTTATTTATGTGTTAAAATATATTGTGATGAAAATTGAAAAATGGGTATAGATTCTATGGAATAGATATGAAATTTTAAATAAAAAAATAATGAATATAAATAAAGAACCTAATGATGTTTTATGAATGATTTTATATATGGTATTGATTCTAGAGGACTCCATATTTTATACTTTCACTTTAGGTTTTTTTCCAAGTTGTGTTGAAAATATCCTATTTATAAGTTTTTTGATTTGGAATCACAATTGAGATGTTTTTTCCTTGATTAGAAGAAACATTTCTATTCTTGGGGAATTTTATAAGATTAATTAATATAAATATTATTTTATTTTAATTAAATTTTAATCATGATTTATTCAATAACATAATTTGGTTTCAAATTTTTGTAAGGAATATGAATTCTAGAATCATAGGAGAATACGTCGAAAAATGTGGAAATTCAATTTTTCAAGTCGTCAATCCCATGTGAATGAAATGTAATCTTCAATCAAACAAAATAACTACAGAATTACAAGGCATGAAACCAAAATTAAAGGTGTGAACAAAGTACATGACATGAATCCTGAGTATATGCTGAAAAAGACACAAATTAAAAATATGATGAGATATATGACATGATCTCAGTGCATAGAACGAAAAGATTAGCAACCTAATTTACACTAAAGATTTAATCTATGAAATCTAGAAATCCACGATATTATAATAATTTTGTGGATTTTATGTGGAAGGTTTGAAATAGAATTTCATGATATTAATGAATCGATGATAAATTCACATAAAAGTGTCACCCAATGTGAATCATTTATAGGTCATGTAACATTCGAATTCCGTAAATATCTAGTGGAGTGACGTTCTGAATGAAACCCTCGACACATAAACATATTTGTATCCATTATTATTCATTTTTTTTATTTTCATTCCCACTCATTTCAATATTTTTTATTTTATTGTTTTATGAATTACATTGTCACCACTTTTGAATCCAAGTCTCATTAATTTCTTATTTGCTGCAATAACATGAGAATCCAATCCCATTTGTGGTGTATCTTCATTTTCCATTTCAATCTTTATTATTGTTTTCATTCAATTTATTTTTAAATTAATTTCATATGATTTCAATCATGGATTGTATTGATTTGAAATGTTGAGTCACTATGTAAATCAGGTTTCCTCTTTACCTTTTATCATTTGATAGTGTCATGCTTGGATAATCTTATTAGGGTTTTGGTTTTAGAGTTAGGCTGGATTTTAACTCAATGAAACTTTGAATAAAATAATGATAACCATATGTCTTGTAATTAGGATAAAAAGATTAATTAAATCTCATTATCTTTCTACTACCATACCCAACAGAGGTGAAAAATAATGTATCTTTTAACTAATTGGAGTTGACCATGATTGTGCCAATATCATATAAATATTTATACCTAGATTTCAAGATTCATTCACTTAGGTTGTCAGATAACTCTTGAACAATATATAGTTGTTATCTTTGGTAGATCCAATTGGTTTGAAAAATATTAATTGCTAAATTTTGTATGGTTTTCTAGCCTAATCCATCTATCTATCCGAATTTATATTTACGATTATCTTTTACCTACAACTTTAAATTTACACATAATCCTTCCCTAAAATTTGAATAAATCCTACGCTATTTAGTTTTGGAAAACCCAAAACTAATCGAGATCTTGAAGACTCGTTCCTAAATAATTTCATATTACTGGGTTGCTTGCCTACAAGTTTTTCCGATGGGTTAAAACCCAAAGTGACACTATTTTGAACCTTAGTTATTGAGTGTTATATAATAAATATACATTTAAAAATGACCAACATCCATGTGTAATCAAGATCCCATACGGGTTGGTCATTTGACATGACATGAAATCCCATGTGTTTTCTTGTGATTGATTTAGGTTGTAAAAAAAAATAGAGTATTCAATGAATATTTTTTATTTTATGTAAAATGGGTGTGATAAATGGAAGAGAATCAGATTAAATTATATTTAATAAATGAATGGGTAATTGATGGACCAACGGTAATTTTCCAAATTAATTATTGTTTCTTCTAATTTTATGATGTGATTCTATATAGTTTTAAATATGTTTGGTTATGGAGAAATTAGTATATAATGGTATTGGGACGATTATGATCTAATGATTGTATAGAGGTCCTAGATGAGATGATAAAATTCGTATACAGAGGGATTGGCTCGGTTATGATGACATTATTATATAGATTGCATGGCCAAGATGCTGAAATTCTTATATAGAGGTCTTGGCTTGGTTTTGCTAAAATGATTACACAATGGTATTTTCCTAGTCATGTGATTATACCATGAACTTGTGGTTATAGTTTTCATGATTTTTATATATGGTAAGAGATATTATGAAATAGTGAAAAAGTATTTTATTTTTTGTATTGTATTAATTGATTAACTAATAAACTAGTTTATGATTTATTTCATGAAATAATTATTATATTGGTTCTGTTTTGACATGGTGATGTCAATCTACTTTATTTTACTCACACTGTATTTGGCATATATTTGGTACCTGAGAAGAATTTATGGATGTATGTTTGGACTAGGGAAAAGGAACCTGCTGATGTTTATTGATTGCTGGATGGGTTGGAGCATGGAGACGAGATATACACGATGATCATGATTGGGAAATTTGAGATATTTTTTCTACTATACTTTTACCTATATTACATTCACTTCTACATTTAGATACATTCCATCCTAACATTACAATGTTTATTATTTTATTTACATGGTTTATCCTTTATATTTTAGTTATATGTTTTACCTTTTTCACTATATCCATAACTCTACTACATATTTATTTATTGAATATATTTTTATTGAAATTATAAACCATGGGGTATAGTCCCCCACTATTTCTATTACACCCCCTATACAGGTTCACAACCTCTGAAATATGGGGAGGCACTCATGAGGTCTAATAACGAACTAGATTTGGCCATGTGAGAGAGTTTCAAATTGGGGGATGTTACAAAGTGACATTAGTGGGAAATTAATTTTTGATTATTTACAAATTAGAAATGGTATAAAGGATACAAGGATGTGTCACACATGGTAATGAGCTTGTTAATTGGTGTAGCTAACCCATGTACGGGGGAAATCTATCTACCAAATTATGGTATTATAGTTCATTATGTTCAGATGTTATGATTTTATGTTATTTCACCTTTGGTGATTCACATGTTGTGTGATGTTATTGTTAATTGTGATTTGCACTTATTGTATGATATGGAATGATATACATATTAATGAATCATGATAGGAACATATAGATATATTTTAACATGAATTGTTCCTGATATGAACATATTTATTAAATGTGATATATCTTCATGTATTAACTATAAAATGAGAGACTTGTTATATCTAACAAATGTAATGAAATAACAGTTATTTCATTCTATGACACTTGTAAACTATGTTTTGAGAGACCATGGGTGTGTAGTTCCCCATTTTTATCACATTTAGAGGTTGAATATATTGTTATACATTGTTCAAAAGAGTGAATTTTACTTGTATATGAAATTCATGCTCATTATTTTCTAATTCAGCATCTGGATAATAGAAATCATCAAGATCTAAAGATGGCTGAACGAAAGCTTTATATTTCACTTGATGATCATATGCATGTTCATATTTGTGATATATTCCTTTGGGTCATGTGATCCATGGAATTGAAGACTGTTCACACTCTTGCCTTGATGTATGAGTTGATTAAAGAGTTTCAGCCACAAAACCAACTTATTTTCACTAGGGAGGGAGGCCCCAAGGCCTTTGAGTTATGGATTGATTCAATCTAGGTGATATTCGTGCACCTTGAGAAACCAAATAAAATGAGGGTTAATATAGTTGTGTACATGATTTTTGGGCCTTCCAAGTGTTGGAGGGACATTATAGATAAATATGGGAAGAAATAGGAGTTATCCTTGTAGTACTCTGAGGTAATGTTTCTAATTCACCTCTATCCTGTGATGTTGATGGATGAGAAGCCTTGTGTATTTATGGATCTAACATAGGAGTGCATATTAGTGATGGACTATTTTGGATGTTTCACTGCATTGTAGTTAATTGGGACATCATTAGCTACTAATGAGATTATCAGAGCGAGGTGATTCTTGGATAAACTTCTCTATAAGAATAGGTCTTATGTGAATGTTTTTTTGAGTAGCCTTTCATATGTGATGAATTATTGGAATATTAAGGAATAAAATTTTAGAGAGACCCCCATTAGTGTCCAGATTATTTCAACTAATAAAAATGGGATCTACTCATATATTGGTAAGAATCATTGATATGATAGTTATCATCAAGGTAAGAATGGGTAGAGTATTTAGGGAAGTGGGAATGAATCTATTGACCATGTTCTGTTGTAGATCTATCAATGTGGTGTTTTCACAAGAAGCATCAATGTCTATACCATGCATTGGAGTGCCATAATTATAGTTGGTTAGGAGTGTTATAGATTTTTGAGGGGGAATACAGTAGTAGAGTAGGGGTAGGGGATCAGGTCATGCACCAGATTCTGTAGAGTAAAAAACAAAAACTCAATATAATAGTAGTTTTAGTTCCAATAAGAATTCAGGTTTAGAAAGGGGACATGGTATGCCAGTGAAATAGTGGAAGTACCAGGAGGAGGAAATATCATTGGGAAGTTAGACTATATCCCAAGAAAGATGGTAAAATCAAATATACGCTATGCATTATACTCAAATTTTTTTGGATTCTAAAACATATACTATAAAAGTATGATTATTATATCGTCTTTCCTTTATATTTTTATTTAACATTTGATCTTAACATTAATTAATATATTCTTTTTTGTTAAATTTTTTTGTTTTATTTTTGGAGTGTTTGGAAACAATTTTAACCATCAATCACTGGTAAGTGTTTATTCAAAGAATATTATCCTTTAAAAAATGTGGTTTCTAGAAATTAGTGGTTACCATTTCATTTAAAAACCATTTTTGATTGAAATTACATGATTTAAATTGATTCATGGAATGAAATATATAGTTATATAACAAGATTAAATATATTTTTACTAAATAATATTTCCTATTATATTTATTGAAGTATTTATTTATTGTATCCATGGTTAGTGGAATCTTTAGTCATTTTATGTTGGGAAAATTTAATGAACATTGGATAATCTCAAGGCACAGATAGATTTTCTTACTATAGAATATGGTATAATGTAGTAGGATAATTTTACTCTATTAGAAGACCATTTTATGATGCCTTTCCAGAAGATTTTTATCTAAATCCACCAAAGATAGAGATCAAGTTCATGATTGAGTTGGTGTTAGGATAAAATATAATTTATATTCCACTGTATAGGATGAAACTATTAGTGATTTAGGAATTGAATGTTAATTCAGATGATCTTGAGGCTAACAATTTCATATGGTCATGTACATATCCTTTGGGTTCTTAAATTATTTTCACTAATATGGATGATGGGACATTGTGCTTATGTGTGGTTTATCATAGGTTGAAATGGTTGATGGTCATGAACTGTTAATCCCTTTTGTGCATTGACTACGTCTTTGATGAATGAGGGGTACCTATATTTTCACTATGATTGACTTGAGGTTAGGTTGCCTCTATTGGAGGGTGAGATAATCAAACACTCCCTGAACAAATTTTTGGATTAGGTATTGATTATATGAGTTCTTGGTGATGTCATTTGGTTTGAAAAGAACACAGATGGTATTCGTGGACATGTTGAATCTGATCTTTTATCCTTTCCAAGATAGATTTTTTAGTAGTTTTTTATGACATATTAATATTTTCCCAGTCTTTAAAACAACATTCCCAATATCTTGAAGTCATCCTGAGTACACTGAGGGAGCAATGAATTTATGGAAATATATTTAAATATAATATCTACATCGAAAGAGTAAAATTTTTTGGGTCAGGTTATTTCATAGGTTAGAGTGTTAGTGGACCTCGATAAGGTTTCAGTTATGGTATATTGGGAGAGAAATGATATTTCTTCAATATTTGTATTATTATTGGTATATAAGGTTATTATTAGTGATTGTTCTATGAATTATCCCATATTGTTGCACCAATGTCTAGGATGACCATGATATGGGTGAAGTTTGTTTGATATTATTCTTATTAGAGATAATTACATGGAATGAAGAGTAGAAAAACATCAACGCTAATTCTCCCCTTAATAGAGTTTGTTATAGAGTATACTCTTCATTGTAAAAAATATAAACTCCGAATCAGAGCATTTTCGATACAGTAGTACCATGTTGTCACTTATGGATCCAAACAGTTGAGGCTTCTTGAGAGGAATTATCCAACTTATGATTTGGAGTTAACTGTAGTGGTACATTACCTATGATATTATAGAAAGTATATTTTTTTGGGGTTACGTGTGGAACACAGACCATAAGAGCCACAAGTACATCTTTTCTCCATGAGACGTAAACCATCAATAGTGGTGGTGAGTTTAGTATCTTCATCCTTTCAAATTTAGTCTGAAATGCACAATAGAAAGAGAAAACATCATTGTCGATGCCTTATTCCAGAAGACACAGGTAGAGGTTGTACATGAATCTTATGATGAGAGGAGGCTGATGGAACCCATTGAAGATATTCATCTTTATTTCTGAGAGTCCTAGTTACCAGAAACCCTAAATTCAACATTTTTTATACCAATGATTCTTTACTGGATCAAGACAAAGTAGTTATCTATTGTGGAGGGTGTATCTCTAAGGGACATCATATATGATGGGGATATACCATTAGGATGATCTCTATGCCTCAAATATTTTATTCTCTTTCATGGTCAATTACATGTTCATACCGATTTGTATGATGATATTATGTGACTGTTTTATTCTTCTAGATGGGAGATATATCTAGGTATGACAATGATATCTCCTGATCTATGTAGATAATACTAATTTATTTGATTGATTAATAAGATAATGGTATTTCTGGAGATATGTTTCACTTGTCATCATGTTAAGGCCGGTCATCTGAGGAATGATGGTTTATTTCTGGTTCTAACAATTCTGTAGTGGAAGTGGTATGAAATCATTATGGATTTTGTTATAAGTTTACCTTAGAAACCTTAGAATAGTGATGTGGTATTTGTGATTCTAGCTTGAATAATGAATTTCTATAAATTATTTCATATCATGCTGAATGATACTATTGATGGTCAGGGTAGTCCTTACATTCAAGAGATAATTAAATTTCATGGTGTTCAATGGTATATCATTTATGATAGAGATACTCATTTCATATATTTTTTCATAAAGGGTCCTTAAATGAATATAGGATTTTAGGTTAATTAGTGTATATTCTATCATCCTTAGACTAATGTACAATCATAGTATATGGTTAAGATTCTTAGAGGATACGTTACTAACCACTATTTTATTATTTAAATGGTTTGTGGGAGAAACATCCATCAGTTATAGTATTTATGTTTGATTACAACATTCAATAATTTATAAAAATGGAAGCATTTGAGGGTTTTCATTCTATACTTTTTCATTAACCACTTTGTTTTTTGGACTCTGGAGAGTCCGTGCTTATTGTAGATAGTTTGGTGTAGGACATGTCTGAGTAGTTTCAATAGATTACGAGGTGGTTTGTTACATAAAAAAGCAGTCATAACCCCTACACTGATTCGGTAAAGACCCCTATCCTAGTATCTTGGAGATGGTACCTTAATAAATTACATTAGTATAATGAACAATTATTATCATCCAAAAGGACCGAATTGTTTAGTATCTTTGGAAAACAAGATACAAACATTTGTTT
Source organism: Viscum album (assembly GCA_963277665.1). NCBI lineage: Eukaryota > Viridiplantae > Streptophyta > Magnoliopsida > Santalales > Viscaceae > Viscum > Viscum album. The sequence goes on from OY728155.1 coordinate 2,013,589,192, forward strand.
TACATTATGACATTATATGGAATAAAACATATAAAATCCTTTTGAAACACCCATAAAATCCTATATTCTCCCAAAAATTCATTCATCAAATACATTTTTGAATCTTGGGGGAAAATAAAACATAATAAAGGGGTGACCTCACATACATAGTAAGGTTAAACACTACATTAGAAACTAATATAAACATAATCAATAATTCAAGTTGAATAACTAGAATCACATGTCGATAAATCATATTCTTATTCATAAAATGGGAGGAATAATAGTTGAATAAATAATTCCAAAAAAAATCACCTGATACAGAAACATAACCATGAATATTCTATATGTCGAATAATCTCATGGATTATTAGTTAATAATATCATAATAAGAAAATAAATAATGTCAGATATCATAAAAATAACGTCAAGGCATCATCCAAAAAGTCTATAAAGAATGGTAAGGCCACAAGAAAAACCCGGTCTAGTTTTTTCTCATGAGAGCTACCGATTCATAAGGGCTATAGTGGGACCCACCAGTCACTTACTAAGTTCAATGCATTCCGCATATTTTCAATAATAAATTAAAAAATAAATATTTAAAGAGAAGTGTCACATACTAATTTGAAATATTTGAATCAAAATCATAGATTAATTTTCTTTAATAAAATCATTAATAGATTCTTGAGAGAGATATCTATTTATATTGAAAAGAAGAGTAATTTTTGGAAAATCATTTTTTTTCAGGAATTCATATTGTAAACATGAATATCCTAGACAAGAAAAAGATTGGATAGTTGAATTATGTTTTAGATATGAAATGATTTCCAAATGATTTTAAAATATATAAAAATAGTTTTTAAGAGATATTAGAAATGGTCCACTTCATTATGGTTTAATGGAAAATATAAGTGTCTTAAAAAGAGAAAAAATAATAATTGTTTTCATAAAACTAGAAATGGAAAATTTCTTTTTTCATGATAAAAACAGTGATTTCATTGAAATATTTTTGTCTTAAAATAGACTATGTAGTCTACTTGAACATGAGAAAGAAACTGGGAAGCTCACTTAAATCTGTATTACTTATATGGAAAAATTGAGAAGGGAACAATATAAAAAATATATTCTACCATGAAATAAGCTGAACTAATATGGATATATTAGTTTAAAACATATTAAAATAATGTATAGTAATTATATAAAAATATTTATGAATTAAATTGGGGTAAATATAAATACTGTGTAACCCGAATGAAAAATGTAGTTTCGGGAAGAAACACATAATACATTAAAAACTATCAAACCGTAAGCACCATTAAATTAATGACCCTAAAATAATACATTTAATAAAAAAAGGTTAAATATATTCATTATATGATACATTAAATTGAATTATAAATATACCACACTCAAGAAATAGTAATGAAATTCAAATATACAATCATAATTGAAATTATATGTTATTAATGAACTTTTAGAAGATTTAATGGTCTTATATACATGTTTCTTCCATATATGATAATTATTCATTTGATAAAACTTTAATAAAAACTATTTGGGTTATTTTGGCATTTTTTAGATCACTACAATTTAGTTTTGTTTTATTAATAAATACCATGTATATGTACTGGTTACATAACATTAAATATGTCATACTACATATATTATAATATTTATTAACCATAAAAGTGGTTTTATGACCAGAATTGAAGGCATAATGGGAGAATGAAATCTCATCGTCACTGAAGTCGGTAAATCGACACCTCACAAACGATGTAGTCATTTAGAGAATAAAAATGAGATGATAAAAAATTAATTGAGGATATCCCCTTATCATAATAAAATTATATTATATATAAGATATTATATTTATCTTGAATTATTAGACATATGGGGTAATGAAGGGATCAGAATTTAAAAGAAATTGAATTGAAAATAAAGGAAAATGAAAGGGGATTCTACATCTTGAATATATTATCCTTGAGAACCTCTTTAAGGGGATTGAGAATGGACTTTTGGTGAATCTAAAATTTCATGTATGTGAATATGAGACTTGGGGAGATTATTGGATCGTAATTTGAAATGTTTCAAGAATTAATATGTGTGAGGGGAGTATTTGATGAGGGGCTGCATTTATAGCGTAAAAGAGGGTTTTTTATAATTATTTTATTAATTAGTTTTTTATTTTTCTTCAAGATTATGAATATATTTATAATTATCATTAAATATATAAAAATAATTTATAATAGTTTTTGATTATGGACTTATGGTAGCCATACATCAAATATTACTTATAATCCATATTTTTATTAAATACAGTAACCTACCATGTTTCTCTATTCATAAAAAATTCATCTCTTTTGAAAAAATATAAAAAATTCACCCTAAATATTTATAATAATGTATAAATAAAAAATAGACTCTATTTTATTAAAATAATTTTCAAAATATGTGAAATTTATCTTTTAAATAAAATAACCATTTACTTATAAAATACGAATTCTAATAGTATAACCGTTTTTATGAAACATTGAAAAATTAATTAAGGTCTTATAAAGTTTTATTATAATAATAAGACAACAAAATACTAATTTATGAATTTATTTTAGGAAAATAACTAATATTTTTAGCCATTAAATTAATTATACATTGTAAATAAACATTATTGTTTCACAAAAATACCAACACATAATTTATCGTTTTAAACCATTTATTGACATATTTCATGATATAAATATAACATACTTTAATTTATAAGATTCATAAATTTTATTTATACTTTCATAATTGAGGTTATAGATATAATGTTAACATAAAAAAATTGCAGTTTTATAAAAATAGGGATTTTCACTATCGATTGGAAAATAATGATTTTTTGAAAAATAAAAACAATTCTCCCTAATATTACTTTGAAATTCCTATTTTAAAAATGATGTTAATTTTTTTCATATAATTTATAATAGTTTTAAAATTTTGTTTTTAAAAAAGTGTGCCATTAAAAGGCCGTAAAATCATATTTAGGTAATATAGTCATTTCAACATAATATTAGATGTATTTTTATATTAAGCCTATAAAACAAATTATGTTAATTTAGAAAGATTAGATTGAACATGTAACATAATATATTCTTTAATATCTTCCTCTAATAGTGATTAATTAAATTTATTAATATACAATACCATTATGGTCATAAAAAATTGTCTTCATGAAAACACATCTTTTACATTCAATTGAATTTTATATTCATTTATAATTAATTAGCAACCAAATAATTCAATATATTTTCCTATTTTATATAATATATTTCATTGTTGATATTCTAATATCTTGGTTATATCTATCATAGTAATAGTATTTAATCATTGTTTTAATCTCGTTGCATTGCGTAATTCACACTATCAAAAAATTTAAATTTAAAAGAAGACATACCATAAAATATTGGGGCGTTACATTCTCCCCTCATTCAATAAATTTCATCACTGAAATTTGAAATTGTACATCTAAAATAGAAGGATCATACTTAAAAATTACTTTGTGGTAAACCTACATTGGAAATAGGGTTAAAAAATATCCTCTTAATAAGAGTGAAAGTGATGTGAAAAGGACACTAAAAAACAAGGATTTCCAGAAGGAAATTATTAGTGGAAAGTGATATGATGGACATTTAGGAGAAATTCAATTACCATGTTCTGATGGAGAGTGATATATAAAATGTTAATTATAATGTGAAACACCACAAAAATATAAATCATGTGATTGGTTAAAAGACCATTGATTTCTTATAATGAAAATAAAATAGACACAATTTTTTGTTCCAAAATAATTTTGTTAGAGTTGAGAGATTATTTAAATATTCATATAAGAACTTGAGAAAATAAACATTCTAGATTACATTCCATGTCATAATAATAATATCATCCTATTTTTGTTCTTTGATCTATTTTCACTTCATACCTTAGAGCTGTATATGAATGTTCAAGATGATCTAGTACCCAACTCGTGCATTTTTACTACATAATCATTTAATTAAAAATTTACATACACACAATTTGGTTATTTCCCAATTTGCATTCCTGAAAAAAAAAATTCATAAAAAGAATTCACTAATGATAATATACGATGTAAAAATTATACTATAAAATGGAATCTCTTAAATAGTATACATGGTTTTCATTAAGACAATTGAATTATAGTGTCACCTAATTTTGATTTTATTTCGATGAGAATATAAGATTTTTACCTTCCACAGGTTACACCAATCTTGTTTGGTTAGGATATAATAAAGAAAATAGAAATCCATGATCTAATAATGTGATCCCATGATGTGTTTTTTATGATTATCTAAAATAAGGATGATCCAATAAACATAAAGATAAAGAGTCGGAGCATGATTATCCCAACTGGGTATTTTCTATATTATTTGGTGAGAATTTAGAAAATTATTCCCTCTTGATATTTTTTTGAAACATATAAACTTTCATGCCTGAGAGGATCCGTGATGTTTTCATTGAGACTTCCAATAAAAATCCTAAAACAGAGATATGCAATGTTGTCAACACAATGAAAATCTTAAAACAATGTCTTATAATTTAATGTTTTTTTGATTATCCTGTGCTTCGATAGTACTGCACCGGGCTTGGATAATGTTATTGGTTTTAATTGTAATCAAAAGATAATGAAATAATTCTTAATTCATATTTATATATAATTTTCACAATTCAATTGAATATATCATTTCCATAATTCTATGGTATATATGATTAATTGCAAATCCTCTATTTAGTTCATATGCCTCTATAATGAAATATCACAATATAGATACAACATATTACATAAAAAACCAATTTTTTTAAAATTTAAATTAATTTTAGTTTCTACTATATTAAACATACACCATCATTCTTTTCTAAAAACATAAAAAATTGTAAAATACCCAATGCCCTAATATACAATTTTTGAATCCCCATAATTATTATTTAACCATTCTAAACAACATAGATACACAAAAATTAAGACTCTCCCTACGCAGATGATATTTCTATTATAATATCATCACAATAATATTATCACTCACTGATTTTAAATTAATTATCACATTTATTTCTATATTAACATACTAATATTAATACACTTTTCCCAAAAATCATGTTCTATTGTATACTAAAACAATTTAAATATATTATATAACCTAAAAAATAATAAAATATCAACATAATATCCATATACAAGGAAATCAACTAGTTATAAAACATTATTCAATATTAAGTAATGATATAACCAAAAAATAAGAGAACCTTTACAATATTCCCACTATTATTTCATATCCCAAAACAACTATTTACAAATCATTAACTAAAGGAGAATAAAAGATTCAATCTTGATCTTCCGTATGGATATCAACTACAAATACAGACTTGTTATTCTTCACTATATGGAATTTCATCCACAAATCACCAATCAATCATACATCACATATTAATTCAAAAAATAAGTATAGATTTTGGAAAAAAAATTAATCTTGAATAAATAATTGTTGAATTTGACTGAGAAATTATTCTCTCAACTGATAGATATTCTTGTATACATCATCTTTAATCAACATTGTACATTGGTGTAAATCAAAAACATAATAGTATCCCCATTGATTAAAATTTTGTAAAAAACGTATCAGAGATGAGGTATTCGGTATCTCCACCCATTAAAATGTGCATTTTCATAATTGGTTCTTTAATAAACATAATCATTTATATTTTTACATTGATAGAAAATGTGGTTAAGAAAGGATACAAGATCCCACCAATGAATGAGATAAATTAAATATAGAGAGAATTAGTTTTTACATATATAAATATAAAATTAAACAATTATTTCTCGAAGCATCTATTTCTTCTCATAACATGTTCAATATTTCATATAAATGTGATTAGGTTAACTTGTCTTATTTTATATCTAATTAATGTGGATTTTTAAATTATTTTTATGTTTCGTAATAACAAATATGAGGTATTAGTTAGAGAATATTAATATAAATTTTCATAATAATATTTTTAAGACTCATGTCATTATGTTAAATTTAAGAGATCCACATTCATCACATGTTGAATAGTTTTGGGTTTGAAATTTTCTAGTATAAAATCATTTTATCATATTTACATAGAGTTATAAAAAGCGTTGAATAATATTTTTATGTATTAGGATTTGAGAATATATGAATGTATAATTAAAATAGAGAATATTATATTATAATGTGTAATATATTAAAACAATAAAACCAAATTAGATGAACAAAACCTATGATGTAATGAAATAGAAGTCTAAAATACATTATTTTGAGGAAAAGAGATGAACGACTATAATAAATTGGGTGGTGGGAAAAAATTTATCTCAGATTCCATAATATATGAAGAAGATAAATTATCCATAGGATGATGATATTTTATTCACATATCAACCTATAAAAACAATCATAATTGAAATATTATTCTATCTTTTCTATTATAAAAAATCACTCAAAAAATGAGTGAGTAAAATATGATGCTTGATAATCATGTTTTGACTTAGTGTCTTGCTGTTTTTGAGGATCTTATCCCATATTAATTATAAAAAATCAATCATTTATGGAATTCAAGAAAAAATACTAATTACATAGGGATATTTATTAGCAAGAAACCTTGCCCATTCCCCACATTTACTCTAATAGTTATAGGTACTCCACATAAAGGTTATTATTTGAATAATTATTATCCTAATAAATAAGTAATCCCATGTTGAAGAATCGAAGAAAAGAAATGAATTAGTTTAATGATTAGATAATATATATAATTCTAAATATTTATAATTATTTCTTGTGATACTAAAATATATATTATTTTATCTCAAATATGCATAAACAAGATCCCTTATATTTTTATCACTACTAAATAAAGGCCCATTAGAGACCAGAAAAAGTTGTCGCTAAGAGGATATAGTGGCCACACAAATACTTTTAAAAGTGAAAACTATTGGTTGGCCTTCATAGATAATGGATAACCCTATATAGTGATCTCTATAAGACATTACATTGGATGGTTATAGTGAAAATTATAGAAATAGATGAGAACCACCATAAATAGAGTCATGCAAAATTAGCTGACATCCCTAAAAATAAAAAAATTAATAATAGAGGACACTGAACACCAACTGCATAAAAGAAAATAGAGTGTGCAATAAGATATGGGTTTTTATGAAAAAAATTAATTCTATTTTGTATCTATGTGAATATTATGAAAAAACCTCATATTGATAAGAAAAGAAATAAAAAAATCCATAAATGATAAGAAAAAAATAAAAAATAATTTATACAGTGACATAGAATTTAGTGATGGTTTATAAATGTCCTAAAAGTATTTTAAATCGCATTAATACTGCTATTAAAAACTTTTTTTTGGACTGGGAACATTTCAGAGAGAAATATTGTTACCATTCATTGGGCCACTTGTTGAAAACCGGTTGACAAAGGAGGGTTTGGCATCAAGAACATTTCTAAATTCAACAAGGCTCTTCAAGCCAGACTTACTTGGAACATCATTCATAATACATCAAACTCTAGGGATTTCCTAAGGGAGTGCTTCCTGGAAAAACTCAAAATAAATTAATCATTTTCTCTAAAATCATCTATATGGCCCTCCATCAAAATCTCTTTCATCTCCATCATGACCAATTCTAGATGGATGGACAACAAGGAATCTAAACTAAAATTTTGTCTTGATAATTTGATTGGTTCTCCCTTGATCTCACTGTTAGAAAATAACTATGACCCTCTGAATCTCTATGATACTATTGAATCTATCAATAATTCCTCAAACATTTCCCTTCCCGAGAATATAGCCCAAATTATAGACAATTACCACTATACTTTCACTAAGGATTGCATTCTTTGGGAACCTGCTCCTAATGCGGTATTGAACTCCAAATCTTTTTATAAACACCATTTCCATAATGTTGATATCCACTACGCCTGGGTTGCGAACTTTAATAAATCATGGATCAAAACATCTAGAATTACTCTTATCTGGCGCATTGCTCATCATAAAATACCCACTGATAATTGTTTTCAAAAAGCTGGGATTTCCCTCTGTTCCAAATGTCGTATATGAAATCAGCATAAGGAAGATATTAACCATCTTTTTCTCTCATGTGATACTACTTCAGCCCTTTGGAACTATATTATTGACATGTTTGAGTGCATGCGGATTTCTTTTGACAGCATTAACATGCATAATCAAAAATGCACAGACTGGACTACCTCTAAGAAAATAAAAAACCTTTGGCTCACAGCTGTTGCAAGAACTTCTTCATGTCATCTGGTATGGCAGAAATGATTTGATTTTTCATACTAAATCTTTCAAAATCAATTCAGGTAAAACGAAAATTTTAATGGCCATTCCAGATGCAGCTTCAATCCAAAAAGACAGTTGCAGTTCTTCGCTCAGAGACTTTGAAATTATCAGGATTGTCGGGGTCAAGGGGAATTACCCTCATCCCCATTCAACCATTGATTTTTTCTGGACCCTACCTCTTCTAGGTTGGATCAAAATAAATGTGCATGGTGCTTCCAAAGGCAATCAGGGACCAGCAGGATATGGAGCCATTTTCAGAAATCACATGGACCAGGTTCTTGGATGTTTTTGTGGATCATGCGGCCTCTCTACTTCTTTTGAAGCTGAGATGATGAGTGTTATACATGCCATATATTTTTATAGAATTCAAAACTGGAACAATATATGTATTGAGAGTGATTCTACGACAATCATCTAAGAAATCTGAAACGGCACCACTCAGCTCGGTTGGCCTCTCACTTCCTAATGGACAGATTTCTTGACCTCTATGGTTGGACTCAACTTCATCGCCACACACATATATCGAGAATCCAACCATATTGGTAATGAAATTTCAAATACTACTGTTAGCCGTGAGCTTTTTTGGATGGATGACCTCCCCTCTGATCTCATCCCCATCTATGCTTGGGATGTCTGTAAATTACCCTACTTCAGACTTGTGTAATCATCTCTTTCTCTACCACCCTTCTTTTTATTAATAAAAGCTCATTTTACCTTTTAAAAAAGGTATTTTTCATCCTAATAGGGATACTATATCTATACCTATCCCCAAAATTCCAAATTAATGGAAATATAGGAACCTAATTTAATGACACCCACTAAATTTTATGAATTAACCAATAGTATTTGGGTTGAATGAAAATGATGATTAGTGTTGTAGTTTGATAATTCCAATAAATATAAAAGAAATATATGATAGAGGAAAGTTAAATTAAATTAAATATTTATTACCTCCAAAAAAAGTCATCGCACAACACCAACAATGAAACTAATAAATGTGGGAAAAACTTAATGATGTGGGATGTCCAATTATTTTAAAAAAACTGTCAAAATTATAATGTAATGTTGAATTAATTTAAATAATTCTTACCCCAATAAGAATTTATTTCTTGGAACCAAAATATAAATATGGACCTTCTTTGATAGATTTTATTGTAAAAAATAAGTGCATAATGGGAAAAAGTTGTTGATTAATTTACAGTTGTTGGTGGTTGATAGACTATAAACATACTCAAAGCTGAAAAAAGGCAAAAGTTATAATATATCAAAACAATATTTTCAAATTTATTGTATAATTAATTTCAATAAATCTTTCCTCCATAGGAAATCATTATGCATATGTAACAATGAAATTTTACCCCACTATGAATTATTCAAAATTGAAAAAAAAACAAGTAGAACAGGAAAAAAATTTCAAATTACTTTTAAAATATAATGATATAATATTAAACGTAAAAATCGAAAGAATCACCTCATAAAATATGATCCTTTTTTTAATTAATATTCACGAAGGCATTAACAATGATTAGGATAACTGATAAATCTACATTTACAAAATACATTATCAGAGACAAGCCCTTATAATTTAAATATCTTCATACATCATTGTTTCAAAAAAATCATATTTCAGTAAATATTCATTTTTATCAACAAAGAGAGACACATGGGAAAAGATGGATCACCAAGATTAAAGTGGATGAATTTAAGAAACATGGAAAAATAAAAATATATATTTCAAAAAATGTGATTAATTAGTTTCTAAAATTTTATTATAAAAGGATAGAACTTTATTGAAAATCATGGGGTTTTACAAAGATGAATTAATCATACATTACAAATTGTGAGTATAAAAATAAAAATAAATTATGAATTTTAATCCGCAATATAATAGTTTTTTTAAATCATTCACCATATCCCTTATTGTGTGGTAACATTTCCAAAACCATAAATTAAAAAAGGGTCCATTAATTTACTGTCAAAAACAAAAACATATTTTGATGCCCATATAAATCAACATCCAAAAATACCTTGCACTGAGGAACTTATGAAATCATGTTAAGTAATAATAATGTATAATAAATCCTAACATGTTCTATCAAACTATAATAATATATCAATACCTTTTTAGCACACCTTATCTATCTCTCAATATTATGCTCAAAAAAGAATTACCAAGTGATGAACCTACTACTTTATGGAGAATAAAAACATGTGTTTGAAAAATGTAAAATTTATAAAATTCTGAAGTGGTATAGGAAGTTTCTATGGACCTTCAACTACCTCTTCAAGTACCAAACTATAAAAAATAATTTTTAAGATGTGAGGAATAAAATAAGATGGGTTATTTGAATGTAAAAAACACTATTATCCAAAAATCACAAAAACAATGAGAAATAAAAGAAAATAGACATAGATTCTAATTTATATCACTTATTAAGGCTACATAAATTTTTGATTTAAGACAACACAAGATCATAATGAGCGATAGTAGAATGACAAGGAAGATTCTGGAGAGGAAAATTATGAGAAAAAATAAATCATGTAACTAGATTGTAAATCCTTAAAATAAACTAATACTTCTTCCTCAGGATCGATATTTTGTTCCAGAACCGAGATTCATGACCTAGGGTTACCGTTTTTGTTGTAAATTTCATGGGGAAGAAAAGGGGGATCCCTCATGATGGATGTGATCCCTAAGGAAAACATACAGGGGGGAGGTGGGAACTCGGTGTATAAATTAGGGTAGTTAGAAGGCACAAGAGAGGGAGAGGAAGACTGCTTTAATAGTGGGTAGGGTTTTGGGGAATCAGAAGATGGGATGTTGATTGGTTTCATGGGAGTTGATAAATTTGAGGGAGATGGAGCGCGAGGTCGAATATTAGAAGGCTTGGTGAGATGGGGAGAGCTCTAAAATTGGACATCAGGCGAGGGGCAGGAAGGTGAATTGGATGGTCAGTTGGGTTTTATGGAAGATGAAGATGGGATGGAGATAGGTTTCATAGGATTAGAAAAATCATAGGGTGATGGAGTGTCGAGGGATTGATTCAGGGAACATGATCCACAAGAATTATTAATATTAACATATTTTTTCACTAGTGAATCACGTTAAATGAATCATATGGTCCTCAATTCATTCCTTCATTCATTAAATGTTTACTTAATTCAAGAAGGCTATCAATTATTATTAATAAAAATTTACAAAGTTTAACTTGATTCATTCCACAAGTAATTAATCTTAAGAATAATTTAAAATGATTCTTTCCACATTCAATGACCAAAATATTGGATGGAATGATAGTATATTTCCAAAATCAACTTATCATTAGATTCCCCAAACATAATGTATCTCTTAATCCAACATAACAAATATAGGAATATTGTGATCACCTTAAATCCACAATTAAAACATACATACTTCAAAACCTATATAGAAGAAGTATTATAGTATCATATTATATATCTCAATATTCTTATAGCCATATAATTATTGATAAAATACTCAAATAACAAAATTCTTGAATACAAATACAATAATATTAACCATTATAATTTATTTGAGGTAGTATCATAAGCTTGACCGTGATCCATTATCTTATTTTGGGAATATTCCATTGACTCTTGAGTCATTAATTTTAGTAGTGTCCCATATCCTTACTGTTAAAGCACTAAAAATTATAAAATTCATTCATTTCGTTACAATCATGAACACGATGTCCTTTTTCTTCACACTTGATGCAAAATAATTTTCTTCTTAAGCATATACCATGGTGTTTCCATCCTCAATTATCACATATGGGGAAATACTTCTTTAATATATTCCCTTTATCTATCATTTTCTTAGTTTCTTCTTCTTCTCTTGCTTCACATTGAACCCATAAGGATTGGATAATTATTTCTATATATTGTTAAAACATGATATTATTTCCTCATATGACGAGGATATTTGTGTTAGTACATCGCTTTGAAAGACTATCTTAAACCCATTGATGAAATGATCATTCCTACTCTTTGGATTTTGTGCACTGATGTGGTTCCCATTCGATCCTCCAAGTGACATTTTTAAATATTTCCATACGCAAGATTAGATCACAAAACTAAAAAAAAATTATAATCCAAAAAATTGAAATACATAACATAAATTAAAAAAATTATGTATAGAAAATCTTATAATCATAAACTTGGTTTGGTTGGGTGTGTGTTTACTAGTAAATCATTCATAATGGTTTGAAAATAAAATATGAATTATACTAAGAGTATCACCTCAGGAGTGTCAAACCAAGTACGTAGTAAGGAACATTATCATATAACAGTTTACGCCAAGTCAGGCCTGACACACTTTGTTAGAGTTTTTAGTCCTAGGTACTTTGTAGACAGAACCATATCCACCTGTAGTATCTAGATAGGGATGCATTTATTGGAAGAACTATATAATCCCTATGTTACCAAAATTCTAGGATATTATCCTATGATTATCCTCAAAGTATAACTTAGGGTTATGTTTCCAAATCTATGTTTTCTAAATCAAGTTTCCAAGGTTTCTACTAAAATTTATCTATTACCAACTGTAATGACCCGAACACTTTTAGGCTAGAGCTAGTTCCTTATATTATTAAATTTTTACTATGATCAAGTTTTCACATCTTAAAGGACTGAATAGTTTAGTAGATTCGGAATACTAAATAAAAATATAAGTTTTACATTATAACTTGAAATCAAATAAAACATAGAAACTCTCTTAGAAACACCCATAAAAATCTATATTATCCCTACAAGTCTTTCAAAATAGGAATCTTCACATCCTAGGGTAAAATCAATCATAAGAAAGGAGTTATCTCAGGGGATCGGTTAGGGTAAAAAATACAGCAGAATATGATATAAACATAATCAATAATGTAAGTAGAATAACTAAAATAAAATTACAATAAAACATAATCTTGTACATAATATAGAAGTAATAAAAACTGAATAAATATTTCCATAAATAATAATATGAGAAATTATATTAACAATGGATATTCTACAACTTGAATAATCACATGGATTATCAATTACTGATATCATAATGAGGGAATTAATAATACCAAACATCATAAACATAACTTCATGGAATTTTCCAAGAAGTATACAAAAATTTTTAATTCCTCATCCAAAACATGGTCTAGTTTGTCTCATGAGACATATCGATGCATCGATGGGTTATATCAGGCCATGCCCATCACTTACTAACTCCAATGCAGTCCTCATATGTCAGCTAATCAATATTAAAAGATATATTTAAATATATGTTTCCTATACCACATCTAAATACTTTAATAATAATCACAGATGAGAATTCTCTAACCAAATCTTTGATAAATTTTTGGGAGAAATATCCTTTTATTTTGAAAATAATATTTCTTTTGAAAAATAATTTGTATTTCTCATAAATTTAAATTGTAGACATAAATATACTAAAAAAATAAATGGTATGTAAAATAAATTATTTTCTAGGTATAACTAATTTTCAACTGAAGTGATAGTATGTAAAATGAGTTTTTAAGAGACTTTATAAATGGACCACTTCTGTGCGGTTTAAGGGAAAATATAAAAGAGTCTTTAAAACAGGAAAAGTAAACATTGTTTGTATAAAACCAAAAATGAAAAAATATTGTTTTTAAATATAAAAGGTGTGATTTTATAAGAAAATTTGTTCCCTCTAACAGATTATGGAGTTCAATTGATAATTGGTACGAAACTGGGAGGTTCCTTTAAATTAGTATTGCTTATCAGGAAAAATTGAGAAGGGAACCTTATACAACATGTATTAACCCATTAAAAATATATGAAATGATCGTGGTATATGAGTTTGAATCATATTATTATAATTCATAATATTTATATAAAAATAATTAATAATTAAATTTTGGTAAAAAGAGAGAAAGCGTAACCCGAATGAAAAATGGAGGTTCAGGAAAAAACACTTACTACTTTGTAAATAGTCGAACCATAATCCCAATAATGTTAACGATCATTGAATAAGACATTTAATATCATTAATATAAAATATTCCTCATATGATACATAAATTTTAAATATAAATACACCACGTGCAAGAAATAATGGTGAATAAGGAATATCTTATAGAAATAAAAGTCAGATGAGAGAACCCTTACCTTAACTTAAAGCATTCTTCACTTATACATAACATCCTGGATAATGAAATAAGATTAATTATTAGTTTTTTTAAGAACCTATTAATCATGTATTTATTTATTATAACTTTATTATGTTCATTAATAGTCTTTTTGATGAGTTATAAAATTCTATTTCATCATTCAGAAGTGTTCCTTTCCTTGGTTATCATGATTGGTTCACTTGAATACATGTATAAATGATCATTTGAAATGTTTATAGTTATCTAGAATTGAAAATATATGTTATTAATGAAAATTCATAAGATTTAATGGTATTATATATATATGTATTTCAGATATGTTGAAAATTCATTAGAAAAAACGATAATGATAACCATTTGGATTATTTTGGCCTTTCTTTTTTCATCAAGAAGTATTTATGTTTTAATAATTAATATCAGGTATATATAATAGTTTTGGAAAATTAAATAAGATTTAGTATGTATATTATCGTTTTTTAGCCATAAAATTGTTTTATGAACATCCTTGAAGTCAAAATTGAGAAACAAACGTCATTATCCAAAAAGGTTGTAAATCAGCACCTAACAGATAATTTTTTCATTTTTGAAATAAAAAGTCGAAAACAATAAATTTTTTTTGTGGATATCCCATTATCATAATAAAATTCCACTACGTATAATATAATAGATTTATCATGCATGTTTGGACAGAGGATGAAAGGAAAATATTAGAATGTAAATGAAATTAAAAAGAAAATAACGGAAAATGAAAGTGGATTTTACCACTTGAATTTACTTTTTGTGAGAACCCCCTTAACGGGCATGGGTTTGGTCTTTCAGTCAGAGAATCAGCTTATAGATGTAGGGAAGATACGTTAGGACAAAATTGGTTTGAACATGGAAAAAATTCAATGCATAAGAGGTTTGAGGATAAGTGGTTACAAGGGGTGGTATTTATAGGGGAGGAGAGGAGTGTGTTCTCATTACATTATTCATTAGTTTATTATTTTTCCTCAAGACTATCAATATTTTGAGTATTTTCAGTAAATAAATTATATTATTAAAGTATAATTTGATATTATGGTATTACATCATCCATACATCATCTATGACTCAATATATCATGTATTTATTTAATACTATAAATTACAATATTTACTATTCACTAAAAATTCAACTATTTTAGAATTATCCAAAATATTCATTATTAAATAAAATAATCATTTACTTGAAAAAAACCAATTTTAATATTATAATTACTTTTATCACACATTGAAAAATTAATTAACATCACATAAAATTATACTATAATAATGAGACAAAAAAATTGTAATTTATGAATCCATTTTGGTAAATTTAATTTTCCTTTACATAATTATGAAAAATTATAAAATTTTAAATACACATTTATGTTCCACAAAAATACCAAAACATTAATATATTACTTTTAAAACATTTATTTACTTATTTCCTGATATAAATATAACATATTTTCATTTGTAAGATAAAATTTTTTTTTGTGTAATTTCATAAGTGATGTTAATATTGTAATCATATATAAACTATTACAATAACAACAATGCCAGTTTTAGAAAAAATTTGATTTTTCACTCTTCACTAGTAAATAAATATTTTCAAAAAAACACCAAAAATTCACCCTAAAATAATTTTAACATTATTAATTTAAAAATGAAGTTTATTTTTTTCAATAAAATTTAGTATTAAAAAGTGTCTGGTTAATAGGTGGTAAAACTATCTTTAGAATATATAGTATTTTATGTGTAAAATTTGATTTATTCTTATATTAAACCTATCAATATAATTATATGAATTTAAAAATATTTGATTGAAAATGTTACATATATGTTTCATTAAGATATTTAACTAATATTTATTAATTTAATTTATTTATATAAAATATCATTATAGATATAAACAAATAGTTTTTATAAAAACATATCTTTTATGTTGAAATGATTTTTATTTTCATTTTAATTAATTACTAACCAAAGAATTCACTATATTTTCATTATTTACATAGTCTATTTCATTCTAGATATTTTAATGGACAGGTGACTACTATCATTATAAAAATATTTAATCATTTATTTAAGCTTAGTGCTCTTTATAATGCACACTAGAAAAGATGGTAAATTTAAAAATATACGTACTATAAAATTATGGGGTGTTACTGATCATTATAGAGGACCTATGGAGTTTTAAGTTGTTCATTGTGTTTTCCATAGAGTTTCTCATATGTTTCGAAAATTCCATATTAGGAAATAGGGAAATCTTGTGCCGAAATTTTTCTGGGAGATTGATATAAAGGAAAGGGTTGGTATAGTGGTATACTGATTAACCCTTCCATAGTACTATAATACCATGCATGATGTGTTTCACATGTCACATATTCAGGGAAAAAATATTAACCCTTCTCATATAGTAGACATTTATGATGTCGATGTTAGTGTAGATAAATCCTTTTAGGATAATTAGATATGGATTTTGAAGAGCAGTGAGACATTTATCCCATGAATGACCATACCTCTTGTTCATGTACAGTGGAAACATGGGAGTGTTCTAGAGAAATGGGATTGGGAATCTAATATGTGACTACAATAGACAGAATTTTTCATTTAAATCCAAAATAATTAATATCGAAACTAAATGGAGGTATTCTATATAGCGTGGAGGTTGTAAGGTCCCACCTTTTTCTCAGTATTTCTCTCTTTGTGTTTTTCTTTGATACAATTTTGTTTGGGATTTTATTCTTATTTAAACTATGTTAATTGAGTTTTTTTTGGGGATGGAGGGGTTTTTTATTTTGTAGATGACCTAATGTTCAATTATATGTGTTTATTTTTATTAATGTTGTCTGGTTATAATCACTTCAAAGGATTATGAGTGTTCAATGGGAGTTGGGATGGATTCATAGGTGGTTCAGGATGTTATATAGAATTTGGGATTAGAGTTATCTACTAGAAAATTAAACGACATGAACATGATATAGGATCTGTAAATGTTTCCATAGAGGAATCACGTAGTGATCCATGGCATGATACAAATACAAACCGTCAAAATGGTTCAAGATGTTTAATGTTCAATCAGAGTTATTTCAACCTAAGACAACCCATTTTTCAATATATTAATTTTTTACCTCACTTGTTTTGATAATCCAAATTATGCTTTAACAATCCTTGATAATCCCAAATAATGTTTGACAATATATTAATTATTCTTTCAATATATAAAATCATATTATTATGTTGACCAAAATATCAAAATAATCATTGGAATATGTTAATAAATTTTTATATACGTTCATATACGCTTTGAAATAATTCTAACTCAATATGGATATGTTTTTCATAGAACAGATTAGTATTCGAGTCACTGATACAGACCTACATATAGAGTAAGTCCACTAGTATGCATAAGTCCATCGGTATGCACAATAGTTACTGATATAGATAGACAGACCTACCGATGAAGTCTACAAGAGCCACCAATACAAAGGTCTTTGAAACACAGCTACTGATAAGGATAAGGACACTGGTACAAAAGTCTACCGATATAGATAAGGTCATCGGTATGAATAGAGTTACCGTTACACCTGATCTACCGATAGAATAAGTCTACCGGTATGTACATGTCGACCGATACAGAGTAACTGTTACTATTATGAAGTCCACTGTTACAAGCACACTAGTATGGGTCAATGATACATACATTCACCGATACAAGAATGTCACCATTATGGGTCACTGATATAGAGAGAGCTACCACTACCAATAGAAGGATCTACTAATGGAAATAGACACCGATACATAAAGATGTTGTTACAAAGAGTGACAGTTATCGATACTCAGCTACTGACATAGGGCTATTGATACAAGAGCTACTGACTGAAGTCCACTACTACAAGCTTACTGATATATCAGCTACTGCTACAAGAACTACAGTTACAAGTCTACCGATAGAGCTACTGATGGAAGATGACTGTTAACTAGTCACTATTTCTCAAACTCCATACTTTTTCAATATTATTAATATATTGCTAACTGTCATATTTTCTTAATTCAATTCAACTGTTATTAATTAATGTTGGTTATTGGCTTGTCAAGGAACCGTACCTCGTACAAGTAAAAAGGTAATCATTCCTAATACTAAATATCAAGGTATAAAAGGAAGATCAAGCTAATGAAGAAGATATACATGTAGAAAAGTAGAGGAATATATGTGAAAGTTTGTTTCACCTGAAGTGATATTCATAAATAAGAACACGAGAAGAACTCAAAGAATAGTCATACACATGAAGAAGAAGTTTCAAAGAAGAAGCTCAAGTGTTACAAAGAATACACTCTTACTTGAGCTGAACACCTACACTGGATGTGAAGGAATAGAACTACGACACACTAATTTTCTAGAAAAAAACCAGATAAAGACTCAAAGATTCATCTTAATCAATTCAAAGAGTCCAGAGCTTCACCCAAAACACATAGAGAATTCTAAACTCATCTCTATTTGTTTAGCTCTATTGTGTTTCATTAATTTTCATTTTGAGTAATGTGTGTTCTGTATTTACACACTGTCTCATGTGCTGAACTGAAGGATTTAAAATCCTCACTCAAACGTTTTTAATATTTTTAGTTCCCACTGTGAATTGTGGTAGAGGTCAATTGTGACCTGGATAGCCTGTGTGCTATTGTTTTTGTCTTCCCACAGAGAACTATGGTAGAGGTCTTAGTACTTGGACATTATTTGTACTATTGTTTACCTCGATCCAGGGTGTGTATCAAGTTTATATAAAACTATTTGAGAAAACTATGTCTCAGCATGAGACTGAACCTCTTGGTTATATCTGTTGTGCATATTATTTTCAGTTTAAGTTATTTTCTATTCCGCTGCTTATTACATTGAAATTCAAATCTATTTTAAAGTAACTATGATAATTAAACTAGAAAGTGTTTATAAATTTTGTTATCGAGTAAGTTAGTTTCAAAAGTTAATTAATCTTCAGATTTAGTTAACTGAGAAATAATCATTCTCCTGATAAACTAATTGAAAACATATAATCATTATAAATTCACTACAGATTAATTTTTATTTAGTTTGGGTGATTTTTAATCATAATCTTTTTAACAGAAATTTTAATTGGAACTAAATTCACCCCCCTCTTGAGTAACCACTCCGACCAACATTTGGTATCAGAGGCTCTTATTTATAAAGGATTCCAAACACTCTGTTTTTTCAACTGTGATTTTAGTTGTATCTTAAAGATATTAAATTTTTGTTAGTTCTAAATTTTATCTCTTTAAATATATTTGCTAAAATATAAATGTGGATAATAGACTAGAAGGTTCTTCTACCAACATTCCACCTTTCTTTAATGGTGTTAATTATGCCCAATGGAAACTGAAAATGAAAATTAATTTAGAAAGTATGGGACTTGATATCTGGATTGCTATAGAGACTAAGTACAAGATTCTGGAAACTGAATGAAATACTTGGGATTAACCTACTAAAACAGTTACAATAATAATTGTAAAGAAATGGATGCCTGGTATTGTGCTTTAGGATATGAAGAATTTAATTGAATATCTCCTTGTAAAACTGCTTATGAAATCTGGGATACTTTGGATATTTACCATGAGGGAACAACTAATGTTAAATAAATGAGATTAAATACCTATACTATTAGGTATGATAATTTTAAAATGAAGCCTGATGAACCTATTTCTAACATGTATCTCAAGTTCAATGATATATTTAATACAATGAGCTCATTAGGAAAGGATGTTCCAGAAAAAGAGAAAATAATGAGGATACTAAGGTGTCTGATAGAGTGACGGAGAGGCACATCAGTTTCAATAATATAATCGTGTGATATAAGTTCACTACCTATTAAAGAGCTGATTGGTATGTAAATGATGAATGAAGAATAACTGAAGGTAAATAGGGAAGAAGATGATGAACCAAGAACGAAATCAGTAGCCTTCAAGGTCTCTGTTTGAAAAAACAAGGATAAAGGAAAAAAAATTCAAAGTGAATGTGATAGCTCAAACTGTGAAGAAATATCATCAAACATTGATAATGAAATGGATCAGATAGCTTGACAATTTAGTAGTTTTATAGACAGAAGAAGTTTTTTCAGAAAATCCAATTCTAAGGGAAAGTAAGACAATAATGGTCATTGGAAGAAAGATTGGAAGAATACTGATAAAAGTGTAGACATAGTCTCCTATGAATGCAAGATAAAAGGACATTTGAATGCTGACTGTCCAAAATTAATGTATAAGAAGAAATATGACAACAAGGAAAAAAAATATAAGAAATAAATGAAAGCTACCTAGAGTGCCTCAGAAGACAGTTCAAGTGATTCCGACTCCACTCAAGACGAAAAATCTCACAAATCAAATATGTGTATCATGAAAAACACATCTAAGGTAACATTGGATACTCCTGATTTAAATTCTTATTATTATGGAGATGATTTGATTCTAAAAACATGTCTAGTAGAGAGTTATTTGAATAATATCTCATGCTAGAGGTAACTTTTAATGAGATGAAAGATAAGTAAAAGTCCTTAAAGAAACAGTATTCCTTGACTGGTACTGTTAAATCTGAGATTAGTATAGAAAAGGAAATGAATGCTCAACTGTTAAAGGAGAATACTCAACATAAATTGTCCAATGAGAAACTTAGAATATATTTGGATAAGTTCACTAATGGAAAGAAGACTCTAACTCAAATTCATGGAAATCAAGTCGCACTAATGTATACTATTGCTCTAGGAAATCAACCAAGACAGAGACAACTTGTCAAGAATAAATTTATTCCTAAATATAGAGAGTATGTTGTTAGTTCAAGTTTCAAAATTCTTATGCCTCAACAACATATTCACATAGTTATAGATCAAACAAAGTTTATCTTTCAAAATATTTTGAAACAATTGATTGTATGAGACCCATTAGAAAAATCTGGGTACCAAAAGTTTTGATTGCTAACCTGTCTGGACCCAAGAAAATCTATGTACCAAAATCATTTTCTATTTAAACCTATTTTGTAGGATACTTGCTTAAAGAGATCCCATAATATGATATGATACTTGGACAGTGGGTGTCCACAACATATGACATGAGACTTTTTATGTTTTAAGAGAGTAGTCAAAGTTTATAGAGGACATGTCACATTTTGTGATAATTAAATTGGAAAAATCATCAACTTAGGCTAGATTGGTAATACAGTTTCAGTTTTAATTTCTAGTGTATTATTTGTTAATGGATTAAAATACAACATGTTAAGCATTTCTCAGTTGTGTGATGATGGTTTCAATGTTAAATTTTAAAATTATTCTTGTAATTCTTTAAATTCTAAACTTGTTTTGGTATTTACTGCCTTGATAAATGAAAATGTATATGATGTAGATTTAAATTCTTTAGCCAAACAAAAGGTTACCTGTTTAAATTATTTTCATAGAGAATCTTGGCTATGGTACAGAATATTAGGACACTCCAATGTTCATTCACTTAGGAAGTTGACTAAGAAGAATTTAGTTAGAGACATACCTCAACTAAAATTCCCACCAGACAATGTTTTTACTCCCTATTAAAAAGGAAAGCAACATAAAGATTCATTCAAATCAATGAAAGAATTTTCATCTTCGGAACCTCTCAAGTTGGTTCACATGGATTTATTTGGACCTTCCAGAGTTTCTAGTTTAAATGGGAAGCACTATGTCTATGTGTTGGTAGATGACTTTTCTAGATACACTTGGGTATACTTTGTTTCTCATAAAAGTGAAGATTGTTCCTATTTTATGAAATATTCCATGTCTGTAGAAAACATAAGTGGAATCAAGATAAAAACCATGAGAAGTGATCATGGTTGTGAGTTTGAAAATCAAGAATTTGAACCTTTTTCTCACTCAATGGCTATAGTCACAACTTTTTTCCTCTAGGACACCTCAACAGAATGATGTAGTAGAAAGAATAAATAGAACCCTTCATGAAATTGGAAGAACTATGCTCAATGAATATGATTTTCCTATTTATTTTTCGGCTGATGCTGTGAATAAATCTTGTTATATTATAAATAGAGTCTTGATTAGACCTCTTCTTAAGAAAACCCCTTATGAACTGTGGAATAATAGAAATCCTAAAGTTAGGTACTTCATAGTTTTTGGTTGCAAAGTCTTTATTCTCAATACTACTGATATTTTTGATAAATTTTCAACTAAAAGTGATGAAGGAGTTTTCTTGGTTATTATTGAACTATTTAATCTTATAGAGTCTTTATCAATTGAACCAAATGTGTGGAAGAATTTATTCACTTAAAATTTGATGAAATTTATCCATATGAACCTAAGTCTTCTCTTGAAAATATTGAAGAAGATCTATCTATTCGGGACCTTAATTATAAAATCAGTGAACCTGTTGTAAAGAGAACTAGTTCTAGAATAATTGTAGAATCTTCTCCTAATGAACCTGAACATAGAGAAGAACCTAAAATTTATAGTCCTACCATTACTAGATCAAATCAGATTCTAAAGAATTATTCTTTAGATGCTGTTTTTGGTAGTCTTGATAGAGGAAAATAGTCTAGAGCTTCTATAAGAAATCAGGTTTAACATCAAGCCTTTATTTCAAAGTTAGAACCTAAAAAAATCAATGATACTATGAATGATTAATTTTGGGTAATGGATATGCAAGAATAATTAAATCAATTTGAATGAAACAAAGTCTGGGATTTATTTTATAGTCCCAAGGAAACTTTGACCATAGGCACTAAATGGGTTTTTAGAAATAAAGTTGATGAGAATGTAAATATAGTTAGAAACAATGCAAGGATAGTCGCACAAGGATATAGTCAGGAGGAAGGAATATACTATGGGGAATCATTTTCACCTGTAGCTAGATTAGAAGCTATTAGGATTCTACTTGCCTATGCTGCTCATTTGAATTTGAACTTATATCAAATGGATGTTAAAAGTGATTTTCTAAATGGTTTTATAATTGAAGATGTTTTTGTTGAACAACCACATGGATTTACTAGTCCTCGTTTCCCAAATCGAGTTTTCAATCGCTCTAATGATTTATATGGTTTAAAACAAGCTCCATAAGATTCATATGATAAACATAGTAAGTTTATTATTCCAAAGGTTTTTCTAATGGGATTGCTGATCCAACTCTATTTATCAAAATAATTTATAAAGATATTTTAATAGTGAAAATCTATGTTGATGATATTATTTTTGGATCTTCTACAAACTTTTTTTGTATTGATTTTTCAAAGAGTATGCTAAATGAATTTGAAATGAGATTAATGGGAGAAATCAATTTTTTTTGTGGATTTCATGTTTTTCAAAATGAAAATGGTATTATCTTAAATCGAAGTAAATATAAAAAATACTTTATAAAACTTTTTGGTTTAGATAGTATTATGGAAAGTGATACACCTATGAGTACTGCTTGTAAGTTGGATGCTGATGAAACTGGAATACCAGTGGATAAAACCAACTACATAGGTATGATCAGAAGTCTGCTTTATCTTACTACAAGTCGACCAGATATTATGTTTAGTGTGTGTATGTGTGCAAGATTTCATACAAATCCAAAATAGTCAGACTTTCTTATTGTTAAACGAATTTTAAAATATCTTAAACATACCACTAAGTTTGGATTATTTTATCCAAAATTCCAATCATTCGATTTAATAAGTTATTCAAATGCTGAATTTGATAGTTTCAATTTAGATAGAAAGAGCACTTCTAGAACATGTCATATTATAGGTAAGTCCTTAGTATCATGGTGTAGAAAAAAGCAAAACTCTGTTGCATTGTCTTCTACTGAAGTAGAATATATTGCTACTGGTAGTTGCCATGCAAAAAATTTGTGGATGAAACATACAATATTGGACTATGGATATCAGTATAGACATGTATCTATAAACTGTGATAACACTAGTGTGATTAAAATCTCTAAGAATCCTGTGTCTCACTCTAGGACCAAGAACATTGATTTTAGGCACCAATTTTTGAGAGACCATTACCAAAAGGGTTATATTACTCTTGAATTTATAGGTACTGAATATCAATTGGATTACATATTCACCAAACCATTAAGTTCAGATAGGTTAATTTAAATTAGACATGAATTAGGAATGACAAACTTTGTAGAGCCAAAACCTCACCAATAGCCAAAACCTCACAGTTAGCCTGAACCTATCTATTAGCCAAATTCTTACTTGTATGAACCTCACTGTTATACCTCACTAGTATGAACCTCACTATTGTACCTCACTGGTATGAACATCACTATTATAACTCACTGTTAGCCAAATCCTCACTGGTATGAACCTCACTATTATACCACACTGGTATGAACCTCACTGTTATACCTCACTGATATGAACCTCACAGTTATATCTCCCTGTTAGTGGAACTCACCGATGAAAATACCTCATCGTTAGAAATCCTCACCAGTATGTATTACCATTAGGATTGTGCTATTTTAAAATTATGTATATGTAGCCTCCAAAATCTGTATCTTTTATATGTTACTTATTATGATTTATTTATTTATATTCTGATTCCTAAATGATAAAACACAATTCTTGACCACATATCAATCCACCTAAAACCCTTTACCTTCAAGACTTAGCTTCCAAATCTTCTTTTCTTTCGAACCCTAAGCCTCACGATTCACAGAATAGCTAGAGTGAAGCGACCATGAGTCAGTGAAAAGGATGCTGATCTGAATGCAAAGAGACTGAAAGGAGAGTCTAGTAGTGGCTGTGAAGGGAAGAAAACATCAAATCTTTACCTCATTCAAAGGGAAATAGTAGTTTAAATATAGCTATACGTGGAATGGTTGATCATCAGTCAGTCTTTAGCTTTAGAAGTGTTGTAAGATCAGAAATGGGTAGAATTCTTCTCGAATAACAATGGTCTTTATTATCCGAAGCAGGTAAAATAATTCTATGAGTTTGTCTGTTTTGAGAAATAAGAATTTGAGAATAGGATGGTATCAGTAGAAAATGACAGGACAATATTCTTTTCTTCTATTGAGTGGGCTGAGTGCCTGAGTGTCCCACATGAAGGAGAGTTTGGGTATTTCTCGAAATCAATACCTCGTACTAGTAACATCTTTGACTATGAAGCTTCCTTGGAAGAATTAATAAGACATGGAACACTAAGAAAGGTAGCTGCTACAGAAATGGATGGATATAACCAATTACTATTCATATTCATCCAACATGTGCTAAGTCTAAGAAGAGAGGACTTTGAAAGTTTGAAATATTAAGATATATATTTGTTGCATCTGTTAAGACATGGTGTTAAGGTGAATCTGTGTATGCTTCTGATGATTAAAATTGAAGATATGACCCGGCCAAAGAAAAAAACTAATGGTCTACTCTTTACAAATTTTATTTCTTTGATGATTAAGGTAAGAGGTGTGGCTAAGTCTCAGGATGAGACAGTGGTTATGAAGGACAAATTTTGTATTACTAAAACTATTTGTAAATACATGAATATCAATTGGAATCCATGGATAAGAGAGTGTGTCAATGGTGAAGGGAAGTTGTATGATAAGTTTAATCCTATGGATCACCATTCTAGGATTAAGGATGTGAGGGATCCAGGTCTAGGGCCTGATGAAGAGGAACCTCAGTATAGTGGTGATATTGATGAAGATAATACCTCTATAGCCGATGGAGGGGATTCAGACTTGCCTCCAAATCCAGTTCTTGAATTTGTATCATCTGGAAAGGAATCCATGTTATGAGTAAGAAATGAAAAAGCCCCTATTGATGAGGAAGACTAGTTTGCTCCAGAGAATGATGAATAAGTCCATGAAAGTGAAGAATATGTCTCAAATAGGTCAGTTGACAGAACCTTGAATTTGAGTCCATTGATTGGAAGCACTGATGTGCCTATAGAGGCTGTTGTGGTTGAGATGGAAGAACATGAACTCAGTCCCGATGAGCCTCCTATTAGAGAAATGGAAATGGATGTATGTAATTCTTTTGAGGAAGAACGAGATTGTAATGGCATAGACCACTCTGTTCCATTACATTGTGAAAATTAGGGTTAGGAAGAGGCCCCATGAGTATTGTGGGAGAAGGATTTAATTAGTGGGAGAGAGGGAGTAATTATAAGATAGCAATGAGAATAAAATTTAAAGGGAGGTGTTATGTGGACTTCAGATACCTTGTGCGTGAATATCAAATGAGAATAAGGAGAGATTACAAGGTGATGAAATAATAAATAAAAGGGGCAACATGACTAACTTTAATAATAATAATTATTATTAATGATAATGATAGAGACCTTTTGATGAAATTGAAGGAGGATTTATTACTATTATATTAAATAATAATGGTACTGGTGGATTTTAGTGTGTGATTAATTAAATGGAATGGTTTTAATTTAATATGAGAATAACCATGGTAAAATAATTTAATTGGATTGAATTAGAACAATAATGATGGGTGTTATTATTATTAATTTTATTAATAATAACATTGAAGTGAGAGTGGAGTTGGGCGCTATAGACAAGTAGAACATGGGGGAAGGAGGAGGCGTGGAAATAGAGTTGTGTGCGAGTGATTGAACATTTATTGACTGATAATAATCATTATGATATTAATGCCAATAATGTTAAAATAAAATAAATAAGTTAAAATAGGATTCAATCAAGGGGAGGCACCACTTTTGTTGGAGCATGAGGGAATCATGGAAAAATAAATGAGATTGGAGAGAGGGAGGAATTATAAGATAATAGTGGGAATAAAATTAAAAGAGAAAAAATGGTAAATGGGGGATTTGGGGATGAATTCTAGTGCGCAAGGGAGTCCAAATCATGAGGTATTTTGGAGTTAGAAAAATAAATAAATAAGTAATTAATAGTAAAAATAAAATATTGTTATTAGTAATTTTGATGATAAAACATGGTTTTGACTATAACTTCTTCGGGCGACCTCGGTTTTACAAACCATCAGTGGTAGTGCGACCCTGAATTTGAGACAGAAATTATGAGTCCAATATTGGATGTCTTTTTTGGGTTTTTGGATCGGGTACCTGAAACGCTCGTGAATTAATAGGTTTAATATTATTATTAATTCTTCGACCCACTATAACTCCCACGTGCGACGTCCAATTGACTTCTCATTAGTGGCGATGTGATCCTACCATTAATACAATCGATTCAAGTCTAATGTTGGATATTAAATTACGGTTCATGGCTCGGATACACGAAACACCCAATAATAATAATAATAATAATATTTCGAGATCTTGTAACCAACATATCTTTCTCATACGGGGTTAGAATAATGAACCGTCTGTGACATTGCAACCATAAAATTAAGATAGATGACTCAAAGACCATAAATACTATATTAATTATTCCTATGGCTTGGGATGTTTTTACTTGGTCAAACCGTGTGGGTTTAATGCGATCATCTTTTAGTTGTGAATTAAGCGTATCTTAAACCGTCACCCCATTAAATCTTCAAAAGGGAAAAGATATCATCCTAAATTGTACTTCCTCTTTGTTCTGGAATATGAGATGCTAGAACCTTTCAATCCTTCTCTTAGTAGTTTCACAGTCAAAATTTACTCCTCGGATCGGTTCCGCTCTATTTGGATGCAACCAAGCTGTATCGATCAATATTCGATATAAGGTATGTTTTATAATCGTTCCTTTGGGATCATCACATCCTATTTATACTTTCCATATTATGTCATGTAATCTCCATGCTTCTAATGGTGGTTTTCTTGGGGTTTCGTTGGTGTTGTCGTACCATGGCATCCTCGGGTGGATGGAGTTTCCACGAGAGGAGGATCGTGACCCATTGTGTGGACAAAGAATGTGAAGAACTGTTTGAGGTAGGGGATATGTTGCATCTCTTTCTTTTACATGCAACTGTGTTGTTAGCATGTTTAATCCCACTGGATGAAAATGGAATTTACATAACAAAAATTTTAACCGGATAAATAAATTGATAACGATCCTATATTATTGCCTCTTGTTTTGGTAGATAGTGTGATATCTATGCTTTATTTTCTTATCTGTTTGTTCTAGATAGAAATCTGTAAAAAAAGTAAACAGGGATTAAATGATAATTTTTGGATAAAGATAATGAGGAATGAAAATGAATCTGGTTGTTTTTTTAATTTGAGGTTCATAAAATTAGTGTAATAAACATGTTTATTTTCGTGATAGCTTACTAGTTAGGTTTCCCAAATTTGGGACCAACTGATAATAAATCGGGTAATCCAAGAAGGATTAAAGAACTTGTGGATATTAAAATATTATTACTTGCAGGGTTCTGAGTTACCCTCTTGTTTGTTTAAGGGCCAAGAGCCCAATTGTGAATATGTTTGTTTTACTTCTTCTTGTGTTTTGATGTGATCGTGGATGTTTGTGGTGATATGTGGAGGCACAAAGACTTTTGGTTGTGGAAGTAGATGATTCCTAGAGTGGCGAGATGCATCGGTTTATGCATGTGGGTGTCGGGGAGGACACGAGAGATGGAGGAATGGGATTGATGTGATTGTTGGATGCTGGGTGATTTTTTGATTGGTTGTTTATCGGATTTACTTTTCCCCACTGCTCAAGGAAGATATTCTTATTTACCCTTCTTTTGAAAGAGGCAAAGACACAAGGGGTATGCAATATGCTTTCTGTGTTTAGATTCTCATGGAAAGATGGGTATATGCTCTTGCTATAAGCGGAAATGTCTCGACGGGTAGTACATCTACTCACCATGTTGAGCCCCTTGTGTTTAGTATCATATAATGTTTTTATAGATTTCTTGGGAATGTGGGAAAGTATTTTCTATAATGAATAATTGAATAAATTGCGTTAACCCATGAGGATGGAGATGCTTTAACATAATGATGAGGTTGTAATTTTTTTGAAGCAACAATTGAATTTGGGTGTTATTCTAATGAAATTTAATGTGGAATATTCATGGTTAATTAATGTTTAAAGAATTAATTAACATATAGTGGAACTAATAAAAAGGGAATAAAGTAATCTAATAATGTTCTTTAAATGGTTGTGTGCATATATGATACCTATTCATATAAGTAGCAGCCCAGAGTCTGAGAGACATTAGATGTAGTTGTGTCTAAGACTAGGTAATTCACATAGTGTGGTTGTGAGATATAGTATATCATGTACCTTTTGTGTTTCTATACGCTACTCCACCCTGTCAGTAAGGCCAACTAACACCCTGGGGATTTTGAGCCCTTGGGCGGTGTTTTCCCCAACATTCTGGTGGGAGGATGGATGGCTGACTACCCTCTTTGGCCCCACTCTCTTCTCTTGTTAATTATTGGTGATGGCATGCACTTTGGTTAGTTTTCCCCATATATGTGTGTAGAGGGATGTAATGGCTTGTGGTTATTCACACACATATATTCTGGATGTAGTTTTCTATGTAATACTATAGGTGTAACGTATATAAAATGTGATGTCTTGAGGATCCTTACTCAGTTTATGGGCTGTAATGGATTGAGGTATAATTCACGACGTATGATACACGTTATGCGAGCTGTGGTGGCTCCTAGAATCTACATGGTTACTTTGGTGTGTGGACATAGTGGTTTTGTAGAACATGGTGCATATTGTGGTGCTACGCCCAGGTGTCCGCGGGCAAGCCTTTTGGAGAGAGATGCTCAGGACGTGCGACGTTGGGGAAAAGAGCCAAACCAATAGGGAAGTAGTAGCAGGGTAACCTTTACATTATTTATTATATGATATATTCTTGTATGTGTTACTTGGTGAGAGTAGCCATGGTGAGGTTGGGAACTTAGTATACCTATTTAGGTGACCAGTTTGTTTCACTTCTTATTCACTGTTCTTTAGAATGATTTAGTTTACTTTTTCATGAGAGGCTTCAGGGAGGATCCTACTGAGTATACTGCTATACTCACCCTATATATATACAAAATGTTTTTCCAGTCACTTGGAGTAGGTTAGAGATCAAGTTGGTTTCTATTATCTTGGTGTTACAGGAGCTGTTCGGGCTTGTGGTTGCTGCTGTTTTAGTTTCTTTTGGGTACTTGTGATTTTTCTGTTACACTTGTAGTAATTTTCATGACATTTCATATGTGTACTTGGGTTTTCGTTCATATTGGAGTCTGAGTTGGAGTTGATTGGTGTCTATCTTATCTCTCTCTTCCGCATGTGTTCTCTTAGATAGAAATGCCTCCCATTTTGTGTGTTACTATACCCTCGGTGCTAGTCGCCAACCCAGGGCCTACTGTAGGCAGGACTCGGGGGGTCATTATCTCCCTTCTCGCATTGCCGGCCTAGGAGGGGTACACATTGTAGGGAGGGGGTCGTGACAGAGTGGTATCAGAGGTCTGGTGGAGGGAGAGGATGTAGTTTGGAATTAGGCACAGGTGAGGTTGCATGGGTTGGTAGGGAAACAGTGTCATTCGTGTTTAGAAAGTGTGGTAAACACTGGAGACTGACTGAGACATAGGCATTTAGCCCCCCTATGATATTATGTATGGGCCATTAAGTTTACAATGGCTATTAAACAAGGTGATACTAGATGTAGGGTAGAGACCTAGGAAATGATCATGTATCATTCTTCATTGTGCTTGTGTTTGAATGGGTAGAACTTGGGATTGGTTATCCTAAAATGAATAAAAGAAAACAATTAATTAATTAATGTTGAGTCTTTCATATTCTAGGTTTAGGATCCACAAACTCCGTCATATCTCCTACCCTTGTCTATGCTTTGGGACTTGAGGTAGAGAGGCTTATAGCGCCCTTGGTATTGACTATTCCAGTTGGAGGTTGAGCTAACTTGTTTGAAGTATGTAGAGACTGTGAGCTAGTGTTGGGGAAACACCGCTCTTGGGTAGATTCCCTATGTTTACGAATATAATCATATGATGTCATCATCGGCATGGATTGGTTGTATTCGGTGTAGGCTATCATGGATTGCTTCAGAAAAAATGTCGTCTTCATTGGTGCTGATGGAGATCAAGTGGTGTTTGTTGGTGAGAGAGATCCTCATATGGGTCATAGGCGCGTTCCATCATTATCATCCATGATGGCTGAGATGATGCTGAGTTATTCAGAGGTTCAACAATTGGTGTTTCCTAGGGTCGTAGAGGAGTACCCTGATGTCTTTCCAGAAGAGTTTATAGCATTACCCCCTCGACGAGAGATCGAGTTTGGGATCGAGCTATAGCCAGGAGTATCTCCTATCTCTAAGCCTCCATATAGTATTTCCCCTTCTGAGTTATGAGAGCTACGTATACAACTTGATGGTCTGTTGCAGTGCGGTTTTGTTCGGCCATGTGTGTCACCATGGGTTTCACCAGTTTTATTCGTGAAGAAGGAAGATGACAGTTTGTGGTTGTGTGTCAATTATCATTACATAAACAAAGTGACAATAAAGAATCACTATCCTCTTCCACAAATTGATTATATATTTAAACAACTGAAGGGGGCGTGTTGGATCTCAAAGATCGACTTGTGGTCAGGATATCATTAGATGCATGTGAAAGATGAGGATATTCCAAAGACTGCTTTCCGTTGTTGTCTTGGGCATTATGAGTTCGTTGTAATACCATTTTGCATGACGAATGCTCCAACTGTATTCATGGGATTGATGAATGCTCTGTTCTGTGAGTTCGTGGACAATTTTTTGGTAGTTTTCATCGAAAACATCCTTATGTACTCCACATCTGAAGAGAAGCATGCAGAGCATCTAAAAGATATTTTGGGAGTTCATCGCCAACATCAGCTGTTTGGGATTTTTTCGAAGTGTGAGTTTTGGGCTCAAAAAGTCTGTTGCTGTTTGGGATTTTGTCGAAGTGTGAGTTTTGGGTTCAACAAGTCCGTTTCTTAGGGCATGTTGTGTCCCAACAGTGAGTAGTTGTGGATCCATCGAAGATATAAGCAGTTGTGTATTGGGAAGCCCCCAAGACAGTGTCATAGGTGTGAAGTTTCCTTGGTCTCGGAGGCTACTATTGGAGGTTCATATCCGATTTCTCATGAGTTGTGACTCCACTAACAACTTTGAATGGGAAGGATCATGCATTCATATGGACCGATCAGTGTCAGACATCGTTCGAGTATCTAAAAGGGATGTTAGTAAGTGATCTAGTCCTTTTTTTTTCAAATGAGGGAGTTCAGTTTGATGTTTTCTATGATGCTTCACATCTAGGGTTAGGTTTTGTTCTCATGTAGAATAGGTCAGTTGTTTCTTATGGGTATCAGAAGTTGCGTCCCCATGAATGCAACTATTCCACCCATGATCTTGTGTTGGAAGCCGTGGTGTTTGCTCTGTAGTTGTGGAGACATTACCTCATTGGTGAGTGATTTGTAGTCTTCACTTATCATAAGAGTTTGAGGTATGTTTTCTCCCAGCATGAGTTGAACTTCTGATAGCATTGGTGTATGGAGTTATTAAGGAATACAGCTTCAAAATATTGCATACACTTAGAAAAGGGAATGTTGTAGCTGATGCACTGAGCCGAAAGTCACTTAGTGATGTTGTGCGTGAATTTGGTGATTTCTGGTGAGTAATGGAAGAACTGTCAGCATTGAATCTTGATATGGGAGAAGTTGGGGGTAGAGGTTGTCTTTTTCAAATGACGATACAGTCATCCCTGGTGCAGAAGGTGGAAGAGTCCAAATTGGGGGATCTTGAGGTTGAGGTATAGAGAGACCAGATTATTTTTGGTGAGGCCCCTGATGGTTGGTCGGAGGAAGAACAACACTGAGTGTTGTATCACAGAATTATTTTTGTTCCCTTGACGATGAATGAGACAGTTCTCAGAGAGTTCCATAGTTCACCCTTAGCAGTACATCTTGGCATGAAAAATATGTACCAATCCATGAGGAGTCAGTTTTGGTGGCATGGGCTGAAGCGTGCAGTTGTGGAGTTTGTGTCTCGATGATTAGTCCACTAGAAGGTAAAGGCCGAACACCGTGTTCCTGGAGGTCTTCTCCAGCCATTAGATATTTCTCAGTGGAAGTGGGAGGACATATAAAGGGACTTTGTTATAGGTTTACCTCGAGCTCTGAGAGTACATGATGATATTTGGGTGGTAGTGGATTGTTTAACAAAATCTTCCCACTTCATAGCGATCAAGGAGTCGAGTTCTGTTGAAGTTTTGTTGAGGAAATATCTAGAGGAACTGGTGAGACATCATGGAGCTCCTATGATGATCATTTCGGATTGAGATCCTCATTTTACCTCCAAGGTGTGGAGAGGTCTGCAACATGCTTCTGGTTCCCAACTATGCCTTAGCACTGCTTTTCATTCTCAATCGGATGGTCAGATAGAGCGAACCATCCAGACTCTTGAAGACATGTCACACTCTTGTGTTCTTGATTTTGGAGGCTGATGGATGAGGCACTTACCCTTGGTGGAGTTCTCTTACAATAATAGTTTTTACTCCACCAACGGTATGGCGCTGTTTTAAGCCTTGTATGGCTAGCCTTTTCATTCTCCGTTGTGCTGGACTGGGGTCGGAGAGTCAGAAATTCTTGGGCTGGAACTACTGTAGAATACAACAGAGATGGTTCAGGTGATCCATGACAGGATGAAGGCATCACAAGATTGTCATAAATCTTATGCTGATCAAAGAAGGAGGCCCTTAGAGTTTAATATTAGGGATCATGTGTTTCTGAAGGTGACTCCATGTCATGGAAAACGATGGTTTGGTCGTGGATGCAAGATTTCTCCCCAGTTTTTTGGGGCTTTTGAGTTGTTAGCTCGTGTTGGAGCTGTGATGTATCAAGTAGAACATCCCCCACAGATGAGTTGGATACATGTTGTTTTCCATGTATCAAAGCTCTGTCATTATCATCATGATGACTCTCACATCATCAATTGGGGAGAGATCGATGTTGATGATGATGCAACCTTTGAGGAGCTACCTATGGAGATCTAAGACCGCATGGAGAAGGTGTTGTAGGGGCGTTCGATGCCCTTATTTCGTGTCTTGTGGAGACATGGTGGCATGGAGGAGAGTACCTAGGAGCCTGAGTCACAGATATGTGCTCAGTACCCAGAGTTGTTTGATATTTAACTCTCTTTATGTAATGATGTTCCCTTTGTGGTTAGGCCTTTCATGTTTTATTTATGAATTTATTTTGTTGATTTTGTGTATTTCTCTCTTTTGATAGGTATCTTGATGGGTGGTTGTTCAGACCCTGTTTCTTGTTTTTTCTATTTAGGTTGGTTTTGAATTCTCGAGGACAAGAATGTTTTGAGAGGTATATGATGTAATGGCACGGACCTTCCCGGTCCATTACTTTGTGAAAATTAGTCTTAGGAAGAGGCCACATGAGTATCGTGGAAGAAGGATTTAATTGATGGGGGAGAGAGAGTAATTATAAGATAGTAATGAGAATAAAATGTAAAGAGAGACACTATTTAGACTTCAGATACCTTGTGCGTGAATCCCAAATGAGATTGGAGAATGATTACAAGGTGATGAAATAATAAAGAAAAGGGGAGACACGACTAACGTCAATAATAATAATAATTATTAATGATAATGATGGCGACCCATTGATGAAATTGAAGGAGGATTTATTACTATTATATTAAATAATAATGGCAATGGTCGCTTTTAGTGTGTGATTAATTAAATGGAATGGTTTTAATTTAATATGAGAATAACCATGGTAAACTAATTTAATGGGATTAAATTAGAACATTAATGATGGGTGTTATTGTTATTAATTTTATTAATAATAACATTGAAGTTAGAGTGGAGTTAGGCGCCACACAGAAGTAGTGCATGGGGGGAAGGAGGAGGCATAGAAATAGAGTTCTGTGTGAGTGATTGAACATTTATTCACTTTATATAATAGTTATGATATTAATGTGAATAATGTTTAAATAAAATAAATAAGTTTAAAGAGGAGTCAATCAAGTGGAGGCACCACTTTT
This sequence comes from Viscum album, assembly GCA_963277665.1. Taxonomy (NCBI): domain Eukaryota; kingdom Viridiplantae; phylum Streptophyta; class Magnoliopsida; order Santalales; family Viscaceae; genus Viscum; species Viscum album. The sequence continues at coordinate 2,013,624,626 of OY728155.1, forward strand.
TTTGGAGCATGAGGGAATCATAGAAGAATAAATGAGATTGGATAGAGGTAGGAATTATAAGATAATAGTGGGAATAAAATTAAAAGAGAAATAAATGGTAAATGGGGGATTTGGTGATGAATTACAACATCCATGGGAGTCCAAATTGTGATTGATTTTGGAGTTAGAAAAATAAATAAATAAGTAATTAATAATAATTATAAAATATTGTTATTATTAATTTTTATGATAAAACATTGTTTTGACTATAACTTCTTCGTGAGACCTCGGTTTTACGAACCATCAGTGGTAGTACAACCCTGACTTTGAGACGGAAATTATGAGTCCAATATTGGATGTCTTTTTCTTGTTTTTTGGAATGGGTACCCGAAATGCTCGTGAATTAATATATTAAATATTATTAATAAATTTTCAACCCGCCATAACTCCCGCATGCGACGTCCGATTGACTTCTCGTTAGTGGCGATGTGATCCTGCCATTAATATGGTAGAAAAAAGTGTAATGTTTGATATTAAATTATGGTTTGTGGCTCGGATCCACGAAACACCCAATAATAATAATAATAATAATAATAATACGAGGTCTTGTATTTAACATATCTCCCTCATACGGTGTTGGAATGGTGAACCGTCTGTGACGTTGCAACCCTAATAATAAGATGGATGATTCAAAGAACACAAATCCTATATTAATTATCCCTATGGCTCGGGATTCTTTTACTTGGTCAAACAGTGTGGGTTAATGCTGTCTGCTTTTAATGGGGAATTAAGCGTATCTTAAAATGTCTCCCCATTAAATATTCAAAAGGGACAATATATCATCATCCCTTATTCTTCCTATTTGTTCTAAGCTATGAGACTCTAGAACCTTTCAATACTTCCCATAAGAGTTTCACAATCAAACTTTACTCCTCTGATCGGTTCCGCTCTGTTTTGATGCAACCAAGCTGTATCGATCAATCTTTGATATAAGGTATGTTTTATTGTTGTTCCTTTAGAATCATATCCTCCTGTTTCTCATATCCATATTATATCATGTAATCTCCATGCGTCTAATTGGGTTTTTCTTGGGGTTTGGTTGGTGTTGTCGTACTGTGGAATCCTTGGGTGGATGTAGTTGTCGCGAGAGGAGGATCGTGACCCGTTGCGTGGATAAAGAACATGAAGAACTGTTTGAGGTAGGGGATTTGTTGCTTCTCTTTATTTTACGTGCAACTATATTGTTAGCATGTTTAAACCCATTGGATGACAATGGAATTTACATAATAAATATTTTAACCAGATAAATAAATTTATATCAATCGTATATTATTTTCTGTTGTTTTTCTATATAGTGTGATATCTATGCTTTCTTTGCTTAGCTGTTTGTTCTTGATGGAAATTGGTAGAGAACAAAAACCGGGATTAATTGAAAATTTTTGGCTAATGATAAAGAGGCATGAAAATGAGTATGGTTCTTATTGTAATTTGAGGTCAATCAAATTAGTGAAGTAAAAATGTTTATTTTAGTGATAGATTACAGGTTAGGTTTTCTCAAATTTGGAAACAATGAATAATAATTCGGTTAATCCAAGATGGATTAAAGAACTTATGGTTGTTAAAATATAATTTCTTGCAGGGTTCTGAGTTACCCTCTTGTTTGTTTAAGGGCCAAGAGTTCAATTGTGAATATGTTTGTTTTACTACTGCTTGTGTTTTGATGTGATCCTGTATGGTTTTGGTGATATGTGGAGGCACGAAGGCTTTTGGTTGTGGTAGAAGATGATTCCTAGAGTGGCAAGATGCATCAGTTTAAGCATGTGGGAGTCGGGGGGGGGGGGCACCAGGGATGAAGGAATGGGATGGATGTGATTGTTGGATGCTGGGTGATTTTTTGATTGGTTGTTTATCTGCTTTACTTTTTCCCACTTCTCAAGGCAGTTGGTTTTACTTACCCTTCTTCTGAAAGAGGCGAAGACACTCAGGGTATGACACATCTTTCTGTGTTTAGCTTCTCAAGGAAGGATTGGTATAGCCTCTTGCTATAAGCAGCAAAGACTCGACGGGTAGTACATCTACTCACCGTGTTGAGACCCCTGTGTTTAGTATCATATTATGTTTTTCAAGAATTCATAGGAATGTGGGAAAGTATTTTATATAATGTATAATTGAATAAATGGTGTTAACCCATGGGTATTGAGATGCTGGAACATAATGACAAGGTTGTAATTTTTTTGAAGGAACAATTGACTTTGGGTGTGATGCTAATTAAATTTAATGTGGAATTGTTCATGGTTAATTAATGTCTAAAGAATTAATTAACATACAATGTAACTGATAAAAAGGGAATTAAGTAATCTAATAAATCTCTTTAAATGGTTGTGTGCTTATAGGATACCCAGTCTTAGAAGTAGTAGCCCAGAGTCTGGGAGACATTAGCAGCAGTTGTGTCAAGACTAGGTAATGCCCATAGTGTGGTTTTGAGATATAAGATATCCTGCACTTTTTTGTGTTTCTATACGCTACTCTACCCTATTAGTAAGGGAAACTGGCACCCCATGGATTCTGATCCATGTCGGGGTGTTCCCAACATTCCGGTGGGAGGATGTATGGCTGACTACCCCCTTTGGCCCCGCTCTCTTCTCTTGGTAGTTATTGGTGCGGGAAGGAACTTTGGTTAGTTTTCCCCATATATGTTTGTAGAGGGCTGTAAAGGCTTTTGGTTATTCACACACATATATTCTAGATATAGTTTTCTATGTACTACTATATGTGTAACATGTATAGGTGGTGATGGCTTGAGGATCGTTACTCAGTGTATGGGCTGTAATGGCTTGAGGTATAATACCCAATGTATGATACATGTAATATGAGATTTGGTGGCTCCCATATACTACCTGGTGACTTTGGTGTGTGGACGTGGTTATTTTGTTTCACAAGGTAAATATTATAGTGCTTCACCCAGGTGTCTGCAGGCAATCATTTTTGCAGAGATATGCTCAGGACATGCGATGTTGGGGAAAAGCGGAAAACCAGTGGGGAAGTAGTAGTGGTGTACCCGTTATATTATTTATTATATGATATATTCTTATATGCGTTACTTGGTGAGAGTATCCATGTTGAGGTTGGGAACTTTGTATACATGTTTAGGTGACAAGTTAGTAGCACCTGTTGTTCACTATGCTTTAGCATTCTTTCTTTACTTCTGCATGAGAGGATTCAGGGGGTATCCTATTGAGTATACTGTTATACTCACCCTATATATATACAAAATATTTTTCAGGTCACTTGGAGGAGGTTGGAGATCAAGCTGGTTTCTACTAGTTTGTGGTTACATGAGCTATTCAGGCTTGTGGTTGCTGTTGTTTTACATTATTTTGGGTACTTCCAGTTTTTTCGTTCCAATTGTTGTACTTTTCATGACATTTCATATGTGTACTTTGGTTTTACTTTATATTGGAGTCTGAGTTGGAGTTGATTGGTGTCTATCATATCTTTCTCTTCTGCTTGTGTTCTATTAGAGGTTAATGCCTCCCATTTTGTGTGTTACTATACCCTCAGTGCTAGTCACCAACCTGGGGCATACTGGAGGCAGGACTCAAGGGTCATTATCTCCCTTATCGCATTGTCGGCCCAGGAAGGGTACAAATTTTTGGGAGGTGGTCATCATAGAGCTGCTGAGGGTGCTATTTCTATACATATACAAGAGAATGTAAAAATTGAGGGGGAGCATCCAAACAGACTTGGAAATGTTTCAGTAGCTGTTGAGAATTATGACTTGGAAGAAGACCCAGGGTTTGTAGTTTTTTGGTTGGACTATCCTGATTCTGAAGATGATACACAGATCAATAGATCACAAGTTAACTATAATTCCTTTTCTGAGTTTTTAACTGAAGATGTGGTAAGAAACGTTGATCTAGACCAGTTGAAGTTTGATATTAAGACCTAATTTGTGTAAGAGATAAGAAGAATGGAATCATCTTTGATATCATCCATTTAATCTGTTATGAATGATTCTGTGGCCTGTATTGTGTCAGAAAGAGCACCTGTAGTTGTGCCTGAAAATCTGGTTACTAAGGCTGATCTTGAATCTTTTAAGGATGAGTTGAAGGAGACTTGGACTGCATCTGTTGCAGACTTAAAGAGCTATTTTGGTGAGGAGCTGATCAAAATGGAAAAATCTTTAGAACTCTCTCTTGGTTGTATGGTGTTAGGCCATGTGACAAATATGATGAATGCGATAAGAGTATGTCATACTCAGATTGATAGCTGTACATGAGCGGTTTTTGCCTTGAAGCAGTCTATTGCATCTTTAACTACCTTGAGTAGTTCTCAAGCTCAAGTGAATGTTGATATCAATTACATTAAAGGTGTAGTATTGAAATTTTTGGATGTATTTGAAGAATTTAAATAGAATATCAAAGAGCATGTCAGTACAACAGATTTGGTTATTCAGAAGCTGATAAGAAACATGACCCAGTCATTCAAGGAAACTATAGTATTCACTGTCAAACCTCTAGGTTCACCCAGTGCATCAGTAGAAATTGATAAATTTAAAGCTGTGTTGAAAGAGGAGATTGGTCAGGCTAGTACCAGTTGCTCATCTAATTCTCACGTACTATCTACCTCAAGAGATATCAGAAAATTTGTTTAGGAGCATATAAGAGATGATACTACTGCTCAGAAATAAATCAAGGATAAGATAAATCTATATTTTCAGAAAGTTTACACCATGCATCGGCTCAACAATCATTTCATGATTTTGTTAGAAAACATGAAGCTACCTCTAATCACTCGGGGTTTCAGAGAACAAGTATTCAAGATGAGGGAGTTGACTGCTGCTCTGGATAAATTTATTGATAACAAGGATGACTTTATCTCTGCTATGGAGAGAGGAGGAGGAATAATTATGGACTTTAGGAATATGTTGCTGCAATTTTTTCATGTGGAGAGTACTCCTATTATTGTACCTCCATCCTTGCCTGCCTCTTCTCTGTATGCCTCCTTTCCTTAGATGACTCCAACTCAAGCAATCCGAAGCCTCACTCCTATGATCACCCAGAGAGCTACACAGTATAGGCCAGGCACTATCTCAGTATCTCATCCTCTATTGATCAGCATTGGTGTTCCTAAGCCTCCACCTGCATCTCCTAGACCAGAGTCTTCCTCCGAACCCAAATACAAATCCAAAGTGGACATTCAGGAGGTCGATTGAATAGTGGCTAGGACGTTTGATAAGAATCACATGTACTTTTTTGTCTCAATTTTGTATTTCTCTATATAATTGTTTCCCAAGAAAACCATATGGTATTAATCTCTTTTACCTTATGTTACTTATCTCATCCTTTGTTTCATACTTTTTGCTAATCACAAAGGGGGATAAATATGAGAAAAATGACAAATATGAGTATAAGAAAGGGGGAGAAAAATGAGACATATGAGAAATATGTATATTATTTAATTTTACCATAATGTAATTCTATCACTGGTAAATTTTGTTTTATATCTCTGATACAATTGTTTCAAACCGTTGGTACATTTATTTTATAATTTTACCTCTGATATATTTTCATGTAAGACTTTATTCTCTGAAACATTACTGCTTATTTTGGATTAAAATATCATAATTTGTGATTATCAAAAGGGGGGAGATTGTTAAACTCACATATTTTGATAATCTCAATTATGCTTTAATAATATTTGATAATCCCAAAAATTGTTTATCTTTATATTAATTATTCTTTCAATCTATGACATCATATTATTATGTTGACTAAAATATCAAAATAATCATTGGAGTATGTTAATCAATGTTAATCAATGTTTATATGTGCCTTGAAAAAATAATAACTCAATCTGGATATGTTTTGTATAAAACAGATTATTATTCACGTCACTGATTCAGACCTACCGATAGAGTACGTCCATTTGTAAGCATAAGTCCCCCGGTATTCACAATAGTTACAGATATAGACATACATACCTACAGATAAAGTCTAAAAGATCCACCAATACCAAGGTCTCTGGTACACAGCTACCAATAAGGCTAAGTACACCGGTATAGAAGTCTACCGATATGGATAAGGTCACCAGTATGCAGGCAGTTACCATCACACCAGAGCTGGTGATAGAATAAGTCTACCAGTATACACAAGTCAACCGATATAGAGTAACCGCTATTATTATGAATTCCACCATTACAAGCTCACTGGTATGGGTCACTGATACATACATTCACCGATACAAGAATGTCACCAATATGTGTCACTGATATAGAGAGTGCTACCGCTACCAATAGAAAGAGCTACTGATTGAAAGAGCTACTGATACATAAAGAAGCTGTTACAAATAGTGACAGTTACCGATACTTAGCTACTGACACATTTATAATGATTCAAGAGCTACTGACTCAAGTCCACTACTACAAGCATACTGATACATGAGCTACTCCTACAATAACTACCGTTACAATTCTCCAAAAGAGAGCTACTGATAAAAGATGAATGTTAACCAGTCACTGTTTCTTGACCTCTATACTTTGTCAATATTATTAATATATTTCTAATAGTCAAATTTTCTTAATTCAATGGAACTGCTATTAATTAATGTGGGTTTTTGGCATGTTAGGGAACCATACCTCATACTTGTAAAAAGGTAATCATTCCCATTGTCGGCGCTCAAGGTATAAAAGTAATATCAAGATAATGAAGAAGATATACATGTAGATAAGTAGAGCAATATACGTTCAACTGTGTGACACCTGAAGTGAAATTCATAAAGAATAACCCAATAATAACTCAAAGAATATTCATACACATCAAGCAAAAGTTTCAAATAAGAATCTCAAGTGTTACCAAGAATATTCTCTTACTCGAGCTGAACACCTATACAGGAAGTGAAGGAACAGAACTAAAACACTCTGTTTTTCATGAAAAAAACTAGAGAAGTACTCAAAGCTTCATCTGCATCTATTCAAGGAGACCAGAGCTTCAATAAAAATAGATATATCATTATAAACTCATCTCTATTTGTTTAACTCTATTGTGTTTCATTCATTTACATTTTGAGCAGTGTGTGTTCTGTATTTACACACTGTCTCCTGTGCTGAAATAGAGGATTTAAAATCCCCAATCAAACATTTTGAATCTTTTTAGTTCTCACTATGTATTGTGGTAGAGGTCATGTGTGACTTGTGTAGCCTGTGTGCTATTATTTTTGTCTTACCACGTAGAACTGTGGTAGAGGTTTTAGTACCTGGATAGTATTTGTACTATTGTTTACCCCGATCCATGGTGTGGATCAAATTTTATATAAAACTTTTTTTAGAGGACTATGTCTTGGCTTGAGACTGAACCTCTTGGTTATATCTGATGTGGATCTTATTTTTAGTTTAAGTTATTTTCTATTCTGCTGCTAATTACTTTGAAATTCAAATCTGTTTTAAAGTAACTATGATAGGTAAACTAGCATGTGTTTATAACTTTTTTAGCCAGTAAGTTAGTTTCAAAAGTTAATTAATCTCCAGATTGAGTTATTTGAGAAATAATAATTATCTTGAGAAGCTAATTGAAAACATTCAATTTTTATAAAGTCTCTACAGTTTAATTTTTATTAAATTTGTGGGATTTTTAATCACAATGTTTTTAACAGAAATTTTAATTGGTACTCAATTCACCCCCCCTCTTGAGTATCCACTCAAACCAACATTAATAAATTGAAAAATACATGATGTGAAATTATTACATGAAATGAATTAATCGAGACATATTTTTTAATACTTACATTCTGTGATTGATTGATTATCTATCCACCATATATCTATCTATCTAGAACCCGAAATAATATCCCATTGATTTTGGTGTTTTCTTTACCCTTTCAGATGTCTCAATCATGTGTCTGATTGCTGATGAGTTTTTTTTCCTAGCTTTGCCCTATGTTTTTTTCATTATAGCCATTGAATCTCTTGGCCATGGATGTTTTGTGTTTTTTTCTTGTTTTTTTTATGATCTATGTTTTTATTTATATATTTATCACCATATTTTTTATTGGAGTTACCTATTGAAAGTGATTATTTTATCAATAGGAAAATTTATATGGTCTAAAACCTAACCCTATGGTCAATTTCAAATTGTTTATGTTCTTAATTTTGAAATTATTCCGAAATAATGTGAACATTGATTAATTTAATAATTAGAGATAGAAAATAATTTGTTGGATTACTCCTTGGATAACATCAGATTCAATGGTACTACTACCTAGTTTGTGGTTACCTATAGGGTGATCATAGTGTAACAACATAGGTAATTATAAAATATTTTTTTCATTCATGAATTATACATTTAAATTCATTATAAATTTATAACAAAATAAGTGGTATTAACTAATCTATAGTAATAGAATAATATCCTTATCTATGAGAGTAGAAAAAAATTGTATCTTATAAGTGAAAACATTACATATTTAAATCATGTATTATGTAATTTTTTTTTAAAAATTATAAATTTATTGTTGGTATTTTTGTGACACATAAATTTTTATTTAAAATTTAATAAATTATATAATTATTTAAAAGAAATTTTTTCTTCATAAAATAGAATAATATAATAATATTTTGTTTTCTTGTGATCATAAGATAATTTTATGACACATTATTTAAAATTTTAAGGTGTTATAAAATCAGTTACAATTTTTAAATTTTTATTTCTTGAGAAAAATGATGATTTATATTAAAAATTAAAATTATCATATTTAGAAAAATATTTCCATAAAATGGAGTTCAATTTTTATCTATACACATCTTTAAATGGTTAGGGTGGTTTTTTTATATTTTTCTATAATTGTTTAATTATTGGTGAATATTTTAATACAATAATTTATGGAATTTAAATTATAATCCGAATATATGAATTAAAAACATCATGCATGATATAAAAACCATAATTTAGAAAATAGTAAAAAGCCAAAATAAATACCACAATCTCCTCCCAATTACATTCCATAATATAATTATCAAATTATTCATAGACTTTAGCCAAAATAAACAACTAATGAATATAATAATGAAAAAACACCACATCCACAACAATAAATACCACCCTCACCACCTATTCTACGAAACCAAAAATCAATTTAGGTTGTTTAGTTTCTATGAAATTACATTCCCTATCCTATTACCCACTTCCTAGACCTTCTGGTCTCACCAAATGGTCAAAACTATGGGACTTAAGATATTCCCAAGGAGAAGAATTGAAGAGGTAAAATCCTCTTTCTTTTTCATTTGTTTTCATTTATTTTATTTTATTTTATTATCTTATCATCACCTCCCATTATCCATGTGGAATGAATACTATTGTATCATATATATATATATGTGTGTGTGTGTGTCAATATTATCATGGTAATAGAATATTTCATCATCAGAACTATCCTCTTCTCCTATTATTCTAAAAAATGAAAACATTATCTATGAGGTGTTAATTTTCCATACTCATGGATAATGTGTTTTCATATTCCTTTACCACCTTCAGGGCTAGTCATAAATACATTAACATGGTTAAATCATAATTTATTATAAATATGACAGGTTATTTAACGACATGGAACCAATTAATGTACATGATATTGAATAAATTTATATAAGTTCACAATGGTCCTAAAAACCACCAAAATAACATAAATAATTTTCATTAATATTTTATCTAATGACTCATTATCATATCAGTAAACAAAATTATAAATGGTAATATATAAAATTTTGAAAAATTATTAATACCATTTCATTCAACTTCTGGAGATCTTCTTCCATTCGATAAAAAAATCCATAATGAAAGAACCATAGAAACCACAAAATAAATGCACCTGAAACAGATAAAATAACACAATATTATTAATAAATGTGTAGAAATTTGTTATAATAAGATAATATAAGTTATTATAAATATTCATAGAGTTCTTAAATATATTAATAACACTCTTTAAACCATTATATTGTTGGTTTGAACAAGTTTTATTTAAGACAAACCCGTAGTAAGAGACTTTTTCTTTAAAGATCCTATTTTAATTTCAATTTTTACATAATTCGAAAGGGATTCATTTAAAAAAATATATGGAATGAGATTTTTTCCTTGTTTCATTATTACTTAATGTTTTAAATTTTTTTATAATATTACATGTTTCAGTTCAAATAATAATGTTTCCTTTGTGTGTGTGCGATATTCATTTAATATGTTATTTTTTATAAAACAATGGTTTTTATGATTCAAGTATTCATGATATATGATTACGTTCTAGTTCTTGGGAATTTTTTATGATGAATGGTGAGACCTATATCTCCCTAATAATTTATTGTCTATGGTAAAGTGGTTGGTCAACTATATGGTTACTCCATGTGTAAGTGTAATGGTTACAACATAAGGTAGATGTTAGGCTACCATTGTAAGGTTATTTTGAGGGTTACACTATAAGGTAGCCGCGAGGGATGAAAATAATATCATATCTATGAGTGTTACAATATTAGTTAATTAATTACCCAATTCACCATTATGTTTTTATTTATGTTTTCTATGTTTTATGGAAATCTTGACACACTTTAAGGGTGAGACATATGTCATTATGAAATTTATTTCATTTGTTTATAAGTATTCATGGAAGAATTTTTCCATTATCTTATGTCCCTTACTGGGAATTGTTTTCTCATCTTAATTTTAAAAAGGATTTCCATAAGATTTAAATATTGTTTAGAGAAAATAAGAATCAAAGATGAATGTTCTGATGATATTCAATGAAAAAATTTCATGTATTATTAAAAACAGTTATATTATGGAAAAAATGGATACTGTTTTAGTAGTATCCTATAGGAACCCTTATATTCATACATTAATTTTATATTATTATAATAATAAAAAACATAAAAACATTACTCTCCAAGTATCCAAAGGATTAGTGTATTCGGAAAACTAGGACCTTACAAAACATTTACAACACAAAACATTAATTTAATTCCTTATACTCTAGCTTCATATTAGATATTTACTTCTCCATATTACAAGTAGTCACCAAAGGATATACCAAACAAGGGGGTGAGCTAAAATCCCAGTAAGAGGATATATAAGAACATGAAACAATGTAACATGAGGTGAGCATAATCATAACATCATCATCATAATCACTAGAAGAAGCATTAGATAATAGCATTGAATATGGCATTGCATAAAAACGAAAAATCAGGTTACAATGGTAATCTACCACCCATATTTTTGAGAAAAACTAGAATCACGTTCACACATACTTCACTTTACTCATGTGGTTCTTCACATTACCCAATGCATTGGAGAGCTATATAATTACGAGCGCACTCATCACATCATAACATTATCACTATCATTCATTCCACATAGAACATATATCAATATTAAATACAAAACAACCCTTGTAAATGAATTGGGTTCACTTCATAAATCATAAATTCAAAAACATTGGGATCCCCAATGAAATAGGGAATTACATACTTTATACGAGGACTATCAACCTTGAGTGATAAGTAAAAGGTTTGTTTTTGAAAGAAGAGTTATTTTGGAAGACATTGGGTTTGAAATAAACTATAGTGGAAAACATGTATATCCCATAAAAGTTAAGATAATTATGAATAAATGATTTTAAGGAATAACCATACCAAAAATTAAGTGGAAGAGGAAAATCTTGAAGAATGAAAGTTGGGTTCGAGAATTCCCCTCACCTTGTATCCGAATTACTTCTTCAGTTTAATGTCCCGTATAATGAAATTAGATTTATTAATTAACAATTAAAGAACCATTTATACATTAATATGGTTAATTATGGTTTCATTATGTTCTTTATGGGCCTTTTGATGAGTTATAGATTTTAAATTCATTGTTTGGGAGTGTTCATTTTCTTAGTTTTCATGAACGGTTCACCTGTACACATGAATGAATGTTCATGTAGAACATGGTTAAATATAAAGAATTACTATTACATGTTTTTAATGATCATTATAAATTTTAAATGATCTTATAAGGAATTTTTGTATATTCCATGAGGATCAATCATTAGATAAAATATAATGATGATCAATTTCGATTATTTTGGGCTGTTTTTGGATCACAATGAGCATGTTTAGTTTTATCATTTTTTATTATGTATAAATGTTTTTTATAGAACATAAAAGGGATTAAAAATAAATATTACAATCTTTTTTCAATCATTTTTTGGTTTTATTGATATTATTGATGAAATTTAAGGAATATGGAAGTGCATATCCCATGATGTGGGTAAATTAACACATCACGAGAGACGATGTCATTTTTATAAATAGAAAAGGGATATAGGGAGGATTGTGATGAAAAATATTCCATTAAAATGATATATTACTAGTATATAATTAATATTTGAGTTATTATGACATTTTTATAAGAGAAGTTGAGGATAATATAAGAAATCAAATTAAATTTGAAAGGAAATTGAAATAAAAGAGAGAGGGATTGTCTCTTGAACATATCTTCTTTGAGAGACTCTTTAGGGGAGATTTTTTGGTGTTTCTAGGATACCAAGAGCTATTTGGTGAGGGGTGGGAACTTTGGAAGAGTTTTTAACAGAATTTAAAGCAGGAAAAAGGCTTGAGAGGTGTGAGTAAATGAGGTTGTCAGGGGTGTTATTTATAATTGAGGGGAGAGGGGTTTTCTCAGTATTTAATTCATTAGTTTATTAATTTCCTTCAAGATAAGAAATAGTCATGATTCCATGACTAAATACAGTAATAGGGTAATGTGAGTTCAAAACAATTTCCATTTACATCACCTATTTCTCAACCATGATATAGAAATTAAATTATTTAGAATATTTTGTAAATTATCAAATTTCACTATTCAACAAAAATTATGTTTGTCCTATCTGACTAAAAACATCTTACTGATTAAACTATGTTTGACTAATTTATGAAGTTCAAATAACAAAAGGGCAAATCTTATGTTTAACTTTGACATAAAATTTATTAGTTTCTTTAATAATGACATGCCATTGTATTTATTAGTGTAATTTTATGTGGTTCTAATCAGTGACATTACTATAAGAGGGGATAAATTGAATTGATAAATATTTGGGTCATTACATTCTTCTCCCATTTTGAAATGTTTCCCTTAAAATTTCATTTCACATAAGCAAGTGAGGGTACTTCTCCATCATCACATCGTCTAGTTCCCATGTTTCTTATTCATACTTGTGGTTCCTACAAAACAATTTGACAAGGTGGGTTATCTTATTGCATAGAACGTTATCTCTCCAGTCGAGAATATTTACTAGATACTCTTCAGAAGAGATATTTTCTTTCAGCAGTTCCACCTATGAGTTCAGTACATGTGAGTGATTTGGTATGTACTTCCTCCGGAGTGATAGTTGAAAAACCTCATGATCTTGAGCCATATTCAGTGGAATTGAAAGCCGATAGGCCATAACTCTTATGCGGTCAAGGATCCCAAAGCGGCCATTTTACCCTGCGATTAGCATCCATTTCTTTCCAAACTGCATTACTCTCTTCTATGGTGATATTCAAAGGAAGTCTTAATCTCCAACATTGAACTCCATGTCCATTCGGTGGTTGTGAGCATTGAACCTTTCCAACTCTGAGAATATTTGATATGTCTTTGGATGGATTGAACCTTCTCAATAATCTCTTATAAAATATCAAGTCAAAGTAGATTTATTTCTCAAACTTCTTCCCCAAAGGTTGGAGTAATACATAACTTTCCATACAGAGTTTTATATGGTTCTATCTGAATACTTTATTGGAAGCTATTGTTGAATGAAAACTCAACAAAAGGGATATGTTGATCCCATCCACCTTTGAAATCTAAAGATCAGGATCTTAACATATCATTGAGAATCTGAATAGTCGTTTCAGAATGGCCAATAGTTTTGGGGTGATTGGCCATGATGAAATTCAATTCAGTACTCAAAGAATATTGGAGACTCCTCCCTAATTTATATGTGAACCTTGGATCATGATCAGAGACAATCAATAGTGGAACCCAATGCAGTCTTACCACTTCCTTCACATATATCAGTGTATATTGTTCAATCAAGAGATCATCCCAAATAGAGATAAAGTACACTGTCTTTTGTTAGTCAGTCCACCAAAAACCAAGTCACATTATTTCCCTTGGCTTTCTTTGGGATACCTGTGACAAAGTTTATAGTGACATTTTACCATTTCCACATGGGTATAAGAAATGGTTGCATCTTCCCTTTAGACTTCTATAAATCTTCTTTAACATGATGACATATCAAGCATCTTGAGATATACTTAGAAATATACTTCTTCATTTTTTCACACCAGAAGTGTTCTCAAGGATCACAGTACATCTTGGTGAAACCGGGATGGATAGAGAAAGATGGATTATGTGCATTATCAAATAGAACCTTCTTTATCTCAGGTGATGAAGGAACACAATGTGTCATTCCAAACTGAATCACATGATCATTTTTGATGTGGAACTCTTTGATCCTCCCTTCCTTTACTGCATTCAACCTATTTTACAACTCCATATAAACCCTTTGTGTCTCTTTATTCTTCTCTTGGATAGATGGTTGGGAAATCATTTAGGAAAGGTAGGATGTATTCCTTTCCATCATGATTTCCAAATCCATCCTTTGTATATCCATGAAGAGAGGGTCTTTCTCAATCTGCACCATGGATAGAGTAGTTGGTTTTTTTAGATTAGAGCATCATCTACCTTTTATTCCTTGCCAGGAAGATATTGAATAGAGAAATCATAGTCCTTTATTATCTCTAACCATATCTTTTGAGGAATTTTGATCTCTTTTTGTGTGAATATATACTTTAGGATATTGTGATTGGTATATATATCACAGTTATCAGCATAGAGGTAATGATACCAAATTTTCAAGGAAAAAATTCTAGTAGCTCGCTCTAGATCATTTGTAGGGTAGTTATTCTCAAGTATATATAACTTCAATAAGTCAAAAGATATCACATTATCATTTTTTCGAGTACACAACCAAAGACTTTCTTGGAAGCATAAAAATATATCACAATACATTATCAAATTTTCGATAATGTGAGTACAGGTGTAGTGATCAGCCTTCTATTTATCTCTTTGAAAATTTACACATATTCTTCCATCCAAGCATAATTTACCCCTTTTGTTATTAAATTAGTAAGAGGGCCCGAAAATCATGATAAATTTCCCACAAAATGTCAGTAGTACCAAACTAATCCAATAAAACTACAAATTTCCATGGAACTAGAGGGTGTGGTCCATTCCTTAATTTCTTAGGTTTTTGATGGTTACAAAAAAATCCCTCACTTGTGATCACATGTCCCAAGAATGAAAAATGCTTCATCCAATAGTCACACTTGCTGAACATGGCATACAACTTCTCATTTCTCAATGTGTCCAACACAAGCCTTAGATATTATTCATGTTCCTCATTTTTCTTGGAGTAGACGAGAATATCATTGAAAAAAACTACCAAAAATTTTTCAAGGTAATGTCTAAAGATTTTATTCATAAAATCCATGATGATTTGAGGGGCATTAGTAAGTAAAAAGGGAACCATCAAAAACTCATAGTTCTTATTGCTTGTACAGAAGGCTATCTTATGAATATATTCTTTCCTCACCTTTAGCTAACGATATCTAGAATAAAGATCCACCATTGAGAATTAGTGAGCCCATCGTAGTTGATTGAACAAGTTATCAATCCTCAGAAGAGGATACTTGTTATTTTTTTTGTTCTTTTTGAGTTCCCGATAATCAATAGATAGCCACATTGATCAATCATTATTCTTCACAAAGAGAACTGGCACACCCCAAGGTGATTTACTATGGTGTAGGAAACCTTTTTTCAATTCCTCTTAATGATGACTCATCAAATCCTCTAGAATCATAAGATCCATCCTATAGGGACACATTGAGATAGGAGATGCTCCTGGTAAGAGGTTTATAATTAATTTTACCTCACGACCTGGGGGAAGTTTGGGTAACACTTCGAGAAATACATCACTATATTCCCTCATGATGGGAATTTTCTATAGGTTGACACTTTACTTTGATTGAACCATTTGAGAGAGGTATTACCCTTCACATGGAATAAACACCCACATAATTGGAGGATTTTTTAAATGAGATTCTTGATCTTCCATGAATTTGTAGAGGATCATGTGATGCTTCAGAATATAAAATATATTTCCTTTTCCCAATAGTTGATATATGCTATATATAACAAGATTGATTCTATTTCTACTATAGCCTCACATTCCAACAAGGGAAGTACCATGATATTCACTAGAAGAATCATCCCATATACACCAATAGAAGAAGATTCCAATACTTGGGTTGGAATGATTTCACCACTAGGTGTTTTTAAATATATTTCAACTTCATGGTTTCATGTCTTCGATTCAATAGTAATTTAAAACTTGTGGGATATAAATGAATTCATATAACTAAAATGAAATGAGACATTTTCCATTCTTGAGTGAATAGTAATTCTACCTTGTACAATTTTATTTTCATGCTTCAGTTCCATAGTACCGATTATAGAAGCCTTCCATTGTTCCTTTGGATTTGGTATCTGCTGATGTTGATTAACTTTGATGAATCGAGGTTGAATGCATTTTATTTCATAGTGACCTTCCTCCATACAGTTGTAGAATTTGACTATGAGTGGTGTTCTTCATTCCACCACCACATTCTCCCACCATCTCATGTATTTTTGACACTTTAGATCCTGGTGTCCTTCTCTCCCACACCTGAAGCATTTCCACATCTCTTTGAGTAAACTACCATGATTATTCTTCCCACATTTTGTACATGAGGTTTGTAGAGTTTTTTTAGATTCTCATTAGATCCTACATCATGAAACTTTATCTTTCGTTTCGTATCACCATAGTCATGGGACCATTCTCCAAACTCCATCTCCATCAAATGACTTCTCCATAACTACAAATGTCTGGAATTGAAATATCCATTCTAATGTGTGGTTTTAATCCAATAAATAATATAAAAATGTTTCTATAATTTTTGATAATAAATATTGATGAATACCTTTATGGACATGTGAAATTCCCATTGTATTCCGTGACAGATTCTCCATCCTTTTTTATTTAGATCTATGAATTCTCCCTCAAACTTCATACAAAGAGTTCATGGAAAATAATTATTAAGAAACATTAGTTAGTGTCCTTCCACTCATTATCGTCAATGTATTCTCTATTCTCAGTGTTATTAATCAAATCCCAACAGTGTTTGGCCTCTCCATTGAAACGATAAAAGTCTAGAGTAACCTTTTAAATCTCTGAACAATGAAGCACAGAAAAGATCCTCCTTATCGAGTTGAACCACTGCATTGTAACTAGGGGATCAGAAGATCCACTAAATTTTCATGATTGTTGACTCACAAAAAACCCAACTTCTAGATCCCACCTCTTAGGAAAAGGAATGAGTTTCACATTATTTAGGTTATTAATCCTAACTTGATACAAATGGATCTACATGAATTTTTTAACTCTACCTCCCAAATCATTGGGGATATTGTTCGGGAAATAGTTTCATTATCAATCGCATATGTTATTGTCCTTGTATCTCTTGGAACCCATCATCTTCTAAAATATAAAATTTTAGAAGAAAACATAAGCCAACAAGTTATGAATAAATAATTTATCCCATTGTGAAGTTAACACTAAAATCATATCTTATAGGATCCTTATGTTCAGAAAATCTTATTGTGTTCTTTTATATACATAGTCTCATACTAGGGATTTCAATTGGTTCTCTAATATTTAGTCCCAAATTAAATAAACTATTCCTTTGATACCAACTACAGTGACCCTTCTTTTCATACCATAATTTTAAATTATTTTAATGATAAACCACATAAAAACATTACTCATCTAGGATCTAATGGTTTAGTATCTTGGGAAAACTAGGACCATACATAACATTTAAAACACAAAACATTTATTTAATTCCTTCTTCTCTAGATTATTATTGGATATTGACTTCTCCTTAGTAAAATTAGTCACATGAGGATATACAACAAAAGGGGGTGAGGTAAAATCCATGTAAGAGGATAGATAAGAACATGAAGCAATGTAACATGGGTTGAGCATAATCATGACATCATCACAATAATCATGATAAGAAGAATTAGATAATAGCATGGATTGTGGAAATGCATAAAAATGCAACATCATGTCATAATGGTAATCTACTAAACATGGTTGTGAACAAATCTGGAATAATTTTTAGGCGTACCTCACTTTACTCATGAGGTTCTTCATATTACCCAATGCATTGGAGTGCTATATAATTCTAAGTGCACCTGTCATATCATAACATTTTCATTATCATGCATGCCACATAGAACATATATCAAAATTGAACATAAAAAAACCAAGGAAATGAATGGTTTTCACTTCATAAATAATAAATTCATAAACTTTGGCTTCCCCAATGAAATAGTGAATAACATACATGACACAATGACCATCAGCCTTGAGTGAGAAGTAAAAGGTGAGTTGTTGAAAGAAGAGTTCTTTTCGAAAACATTATGTTTGAAATAAACTTAAGTAGGAACATGTATATTCCTATAAAGGTTAGATAATTATGGATTAATTTTTTTAAGGATTAAACATACCTTAAATGGAGTGAAAATTGGAAAACCCGAAGAAAGAAAGTTGGGTTTGATAATTCCCCATACCTTGTATCTGAATGATTTCTTCACTTTAATTCCCTATATAATGAAATTAGATTCATTAATTAAAAACATTAGAACCTTTTATAAATGAATATGGTTAATTATGGGTTCATTAAGTTATTTTATCAGCCTTTAAATGAGTTATAGAGTTCAAATTCATTGTTCGGGAGTGTTTTTTTCATAGTTTTCAAGAATGGTTCACTTGTACACATGAATGGAAGTTCATGTATAACATGGATAAAAATTAAAAATTTCTATTGCATGTTATTAATGATATTATAGGAGTATAAATGATCTTATAATGAAGTTTTTTATATACAATTAGGATTAATCATTAGATTAAATTTAATGATGATTGTATGAGGTTAATTTGGGTTGTTTTTGGATTACAATGAACATGTTTTGTTCAATCATTTATTATTATTTATAAATATTGTTTCTTGAACATAAAAGGGGTTAAAAATACATATTAATATCTATTTTTAAACATTTAATGGTTCTATTGATATCCTTGAAGGTGCTGAAGGAAAATGGATGTGCATCACCAATGATGTAGACAAGTTAACACATCAAGGGTGACGATTTCATTTTTATAATGAAAAGAGAGAGAGAGGGAGGATTATAATGAATAATATTAAATTAACATGATATTTTACAATTATATCAATCATATTAAAGTTATAATGACATTTTGATAAGAGAAGTAGAGTATGAGAGAATAAATGAAATGAAATTTGAAAGGAAATTGAATTAAGGACAGAGAAATTACATCTTGAATATATCATATTTGAGAGCCTCTTTAGGGGTCAGGTTTTCATCTCTTTATGAGACCAAGGGATTTTGGACATGGGGTAGGATTTTAGTAATATATTTGAGAATAATTTTGAGCAGGAACATGTATTGATAGGTTTTTGGAAATAAGGTAGTTAGGGGTGGTATTTATAGTGGTGGGGAGAGGGGTGTAATAAATTTTTAATTCATTGGTTTATTAATTTCCTTCAATACATACAATAGTGATGATTCCATAACTTAATCTAGTAACTAGGCCATGTGATTTTCAACCAATAGACATTTACATCAGCCATGACAAAAGAATGATGTAGAAATTCAATTATTTAGCATATTTTGAGAATTATCAAATTTCACTATTCACCAAAAATTATGTTTGTCATATAAGAGTGAAAACATTTTAATGATCGCAACCGTGTATATTTTATTTTCAAAATTCAAATCATAGACGTGAAAAAATTACGGTTAATGGTAACATAAAATTTATTAGATCATTTATACATGATGTGGAATTCTGTTCCCTAATGCGATATTAGGTGGTTTTACTCTATGAAATTACTATAAGAAAGGAGAAATTGAATTCATAAAAACTTGGGTAATCACATATCCACTTTGTATTTTTCTGTTTTATCTTGTATGATTTATTTAAAAATTATTTATAACTCTAAATTGATAATATATTTGGGAATTAAATAAGTGTAATTCTAGTTGAATTCAGTATATAGTGTTATGCTTAGGGAAAAATATTATAACTGATATCAAATCATGTTTTAGATAAATTTATGTGTTAGGATTATGTTAATTGAATACCATAAATTATTTATACTCTATGGTTAATTTTAAATGATATTTAAATTTAATATTACCGTGTTTAATTATCTATGATATGTCAATTTATAATGGTTGAAGTGGGATGGCCCCAAGAGGACAATGTCTTTCAGAATCCTGAAATAAAAAAAGTGGAATTTAGAACTGAGTAGTTTGTGATAGTGATGGATAAGTTGAAATAGGATATAAATGGAAGGGGCATCCATGAATGAGAAAAAAATAGCTACCATAAAGGAACTTGACTATATTGGATCATTTTATGAAGCAAAACCCACCTGCATTCAGTGGATCTTCTGAACTAGTGGATGATGAAGGGTGGATTAAAGCACTTGAAAAGATATTTTATTTCATGGGGAGCTGTGATAATAAAAAGGGTAGTCTTTATATTTACCCTTTTTAAGGTGATTCCAACCAGTTCTTGTTAATGGTCAAGAATATCAAAGATAGTGGGATATCAATGATTTCTAATGTGTTGCATTTTATATATTTTTTCATGAAGAATACTTTCCTATGGTGGTTCAAATTGGGATAGAAATGAAATTCTTGTAATTGAAAAAAATATAGGGTGATTTAGTGGTTGTGTGTGAAGAAAACATCACTCAGTTGGAAAGGTACTATCTAAATGTTTTTAGGATCTTGATACAAAAATCAATCATTTTTAATCAGGATTGAATCCAATATATTTAACAGAATTGGCCTCCCATGAATTAAACTTTTATGATAAACTTTTTCAATGTGTTGAGAGGGTATAAGTGGTGTCTTCTTATAATCATGTGTACTTTTAAAAAATTAGAATAAAAGGTCTAGATGGAATGAAATGTGTAAGAGTCATTCAATGAAATCTAATGTAATGAAAATAATGTTTCTAGTATTTAAAAATTGAAGTATAAAGCACCTTGGAGAATTCCTTAACAAGACCATGATGTGTTTTCTATGAGAAAAAAATTGATATTTTTCTAGATATTTCAATGAAAATGATTATAGAATTAATTCTAATAAGTAAACAGTGATGTGTTTTAAATGTTGTGAGAGTGGGTATAATGAAAATACCTACCCAATGAATGATCTTAATGATAGAAATAATCCATATTATTTGCAGAATGTTGCTGGAAAATCCGTTGTGGAAACATCAGTATATGTTATACCATCCAATGAAGTGGTATCTGATACATTTTTTATTCACTAATATTTTGCTATTTTTTTGATTAGGGTCTACATATTCCTTTATATCTGAATTTTTTTCTTGTAAATTTGAAATTTTACCACATGAAATAAAAATAGAACTTATGGTTAAAATAGAAGTGATAAAGATTGAAGGAAAAAAATTATAAGATTCTTGTTATTGTTTTATATGAAATACATTACCTAAAAAACATTGTTGTTTTTCCCCTAGTATAGTTTGATGTTATTAAAGTTATGGATTGTATTTCTGTTTATCATGAAATGATTGATTTTAGAGGTGAATAGGTTTTTTAAGAAATATTTTATGTTTGTATACAAGAATAAACACATAGCATTGAAAATATTTAGAGAAGTTGAGAAACTACTAAAAAATGGGAATGAATATTATCTAGCACATATTGTTGAAAAGAAGGGAACTGTTTAGATTAATAAAGTACTGGTAGTAAATGAATATTTTTATTTCTTTCCTAATGAGATTCCCATTGATATAAAAGATCGAGAAATTGAATTTACTATTTACCATGTTCTTGATGCTAATAAAATATAAAAACCCCCTTATTTAATGGTTCAAGTGTAGATTTTAGGATTAAAAAATGAATTATAGGAGTTTCTTGATAAAGGATACAATAAACCTAGTACTTCACCATGAGGTGATCTAGTTTGATTTATTAATAAGAAAGATTGTTCCATGAGTCTTTTCATTGATAACATATCATTAAATAACATTTCTATTAAGAATAAGTATTCATTTCATCATATCAATGAATTGTATGATTAGCTATTGGGATATTAGTATTTTTCCAAGGTTTAAATGTGATCCAAGGAACCAGAAGTTGAAGGTGAAAGAGGATGACATCCCAAAGAAAAATTTTCAAACTAGATATAGGAATTTTGAGTTTGTGTTTATTCCCTTTGGTTTGAAAAATTCCCCAACTGTATTCACTAATCTTATGAATATAATATTATGTGGTTATTTGGATAAATTTTTTTATTGATGATATTTTGGTCCTTTAAAATGTTATTAGGATCATGAAATAAATATATAGATTATTATTCAGAATCATAATGAAAAACTGTTATAAAGAAGATTTAGAAAATGTTATTTTTGGTTGCAACAAACATCTTTTCTTGGGGACATTATAAATAAGGATGGAATCATATTTCATTCTATAAAAAAATTTGGTTGATTAATGGGAAATAAGTACACATGATAAAAATATTTGGAGTTTTCATGAATTAATAGGCTATTAATAATGATTTTTAGAAACATTGTACAATCATCAAGATCTCTAACTATGTTTACATTAAAAGCGGTTAAATTTATTTGGATTGAATAATCTTTTTTTTTCAGGAATTGTAGACAATACTAGTTAATGATCAAAATTTGTCCCTAACTTCTAGAAATGATGATTTCTTAATCTAAAATGATTTTTCATTGAATGAAATTGGTTTCTTTCTAATTAAGAATGTTTAGCTAACAACTTATGATTCAATTAAACTGAAGGAATTGAACTTGAGCCAACGAATATGGATGGAACTGTTAAAGGATTATGATTCCACAATCAATTACCATCCTAGAAAGGAAAACAAAGTGTCTGATACCTTGATTTGAAGATATCAAGCATCAATAACCATGATAACTTTGGAAAATATCCCCTTGTTTAAATATTTTATGAATTATAGATTACAAGTAATTAGTGAAGGAAAATCATATATATTGTTTTCAGTTTTAGTGCATTCGTCTCTCTCACCAATAATCAAGGAAGCAGAAAAGGAAGACAACGAGTTATAGAAAATGGAAGTATTGTTTATAAAAGTTATGTTTCCTAAATTTAATATTGATAATGATTGTGTCTTGAGATTTGGAAATATATTTGGTATACCTTCTGATTCCGAGCTAAAGAATTAATTTTTAAGTGAAGCACATAGTTCTCAATTTATATTTCATCATAGAAGTACTAATATGTACGAATAACTTTGGGAGTATTACTGGTGGGATGAAAAAAAAAGATATTTCGGATTTTACAATAAAATTTTTGACTTGTAAATACGTTAAAGAAGTTTGAAAACTACCAAAGGGGAGGCATCATCCTTTTCTAGGGCCAAAGTGGGAATTGTAAAATGTATCCATGGACACCATCGTGGGACTCCGAAGACATATTGAGGTATCATTGTGATTTGGGTTATCATTGACTGACTGACTACATATATACATTTTATTTTTATTTGAGACAATATTTATCTAGAGCATATTCCTCGACTATACCTCAAAGAGATTTTTTTGTTTCATGGAGTTGTTCTATCCATTATATCATATTCTGAACTCATGTTCAATTCCCTATTTTGGATATGCCTTTAGAAGTCTTTAGGAACTGAATTAAATTTCAGAACATTATTTCATAATCAATATTATGGACAGACTAAGAAAACAAATAAAACATTTGAATCCATTTTATGTTCTTGATTGGGGCACAATTAGTAGAGTAGGTGGATATGAAAGTTAAGATGATCCAACAACACATGGGGAGTGCTCAGAGGATGAAGAAAAGTTATGCGGATAACAGGAGGAATGAAGTTTATTTTTGAGGAAGTTGATCATGAATTTAACTATTTTTATCCATGTAAAAGTGTGATTCATTTTGTTAAGAAGGTAAAACAGATTCCTTGATTCATTTGAACTCATGAAATCTTAAATAATTTTGGATCTGTTTTCTATGGAGTGGCTTTTCCAAAATGTTTGACCCATGTACACAATTTTTTTCATGTTTTGATGATATGAATGTATGATCAAGATTTATCCCATGTTTTGATCCAATAATTAGTTCAATTGGATCTCTTATGAAGAAAAACTATTCAAATTCATGACTTTACATATAAAGTATTACAGAACAAATTAATTCACTATGTTATGGTTTTGTGAAGAAACCACATGTTTGAAGAAGAAATATGGGATCCTAACAATATTATGAGGAAAATTTATAATAACTTGTTTAATAAGTGATAAAATATTTTGAGGACACAATTTTTAGAAGGATCGTAGAAAATAAAAAACCCAGTAACTTATAAAATAATTTGATTTTTATTTGGAATTAAATAGTTGAATTCATTGTAAATTTATAATTAAATAAGTGGAATTATGGAATCTATACTAAAATAATAGAAACCTCATCTATGAGAGTATAAATAAAATATATGTAACTTAATATTGAAAAAATTATATATTTATATCTTGGATTAATAAAAAACTATTTTGAAAATGATAAACTAAATGTTGGTATTTTTGTGACACATAAATTTTTATGTAAAATTTTGTAATTAATATGACGATTCAATATTATATTTATCTTCATAAAAGACAATAATAATAATTATTTGTTTCTTTCAATTATAATATAATTTTATAACACCATAATTAAATTTTCTAATTTTTATAAAATCAGATATAAGATTATAATTGTTACTTATTGAATAAATGATAATTTTATTTTATAACTAAATTTCACATATTTATAAAATTAGTTCCAAAAATGGAGTTTAGTTTTTAATTCCACATGTTAAAAATTGGTTATGGGGAATTTTTGGTATTTTTGTGGAATATTTGAATTTTTTTGGAATAGTGAAATACTTTAATTTAGGGTATTTAAGTGATTATCCAAATAGAAGAATTAAAAACAACATACACAATGTAAACACCATAATATAAAAATATACTTCATTATATTAAAATTTATTTTGAGATTATTCTCAAACTATTTATAGTCTTGACCAAAAATAATTAACTAATGAATATAATTTTGAAAAAACACTATCTCCTCCACTATAAATACCACCATTCATAACTTATTCTCCTGAAAACTCATTTATGTGTAGATTTTGTAATTTCTAACCAATTACCTTCCCATGTACTTCCCCATGTCCATGTCCTGTTGGTCTCAGCAAAAGGCCAAAACCAAGTGTCTTTGGAGGTTCCTATGGAAAAGAAATCAAGGGGTAAAATTATCTTTCTTTTACTTTTATTTTCATTATTTTTCATTTATCTTTTTATCCTCCCCTCACATTTCCTTATGAAATTGGAATTAAAACTTAAATATCTTATATATACTAGGATTTTGTCATGTTAATGGAATAATTCGTTATTAAACCTATCCTATTCTCCTCTTATTCTAAAAAATGAAAACATTGACTGTTATGTGTCGATTTACTATCATCATGGATAGTGTGCTTTCATTTTACTTTTCCAATATCAAGGTTGGTTATAAAACCATTTTCATGTTTAAATAAAAATTTATTATACATATTATAACTTATTTAATATCTTTAACCAATATATATACATAATATTGAATAAAATTAAATATGTTTGTTATTGTCACCAAACAAAAAAATAAATTAAATAATTTTCATTGGTGTTTTATCAAATTATTCATCCACATGTTAGTAAAAAAATGATAAATATTAACATATAAAATTCTTGAAAACATATCAGTACCATTTAATTCCCCTTCTATAGTTTTTCTTCAATTTGATAAGAAAATTCCTAATTAACCAACCATAGAAACCAAGAAATAAATGCACCGAAAACAATAAAAAAAATTATTATTAATATATGCGTAGAAATTTTTTATTAAAATACCATATAAGTAATTATAAATATTAATATAGTTCTATAAAAGATTAATAATAATCTTTAAACCATTATGTAGGAGGTTTGAACACATTTGAAGGAAGAATAACCCAAGGTAAGGTCCTTTTTCCTTAAAAATCCTCTTTGAATTTCTATTTTTACAAAATTAAAAGAGGTGTTTTTTAAAACAGATATGGCATGATTGGATTTACTAAATTCATAATGACTTAAGTTTTTGAAAATTTATTTCAAATATTTCATTTTTATTTTCTAATTAATATTTATCCTATGTATGTGGGTAGTATTAATTTAATATGTGATATTTCTAAAGAAATGATGTTTATGTTTCAATTGTTCTTATTTTACGATTATATTATGGTTATCAGGATATTTTTATGATGATGGGTGGGACCCATATCTCCCTCTAATTCATTTGGTATGCTTATGTTTCACATTGACCGTATGTTTACTCAAAGAACAAGTGTGATGGTTACACAATGAGGTTGTCTTGAGGGTACATTATAAGTTAGCCGTGAGGGTTACACTATAAGGTAGTTGTGAACGTTAAAAATCATATGGTAGCTGTGTGGGTGACAATATGATGTACATAATTACATAATTTATCTTTATGATTTTACTTATGTTTTCTATCTTTAATGTAAATCTCATTTCTTTCACAATTTATGTATGTGATACTTTATAGATGATATGTATGTATTTGTGTAAATGATTTCATATATTTATAAGTATTCATGTACTAATGGTTGCATTTGTTTATATCCCATAATTTTTTTGTGCTCATCCTAATTTTTAAAAAAAATTACATGTTTTAAGGACGGGTAAGAGAAAAGAAGCAGCGATGATTAATTTTATGAATACCAATAATGAAAAAAAATTATTAAATTTTTTTATGGAAGATATTGATTTTATTTTTATATTATCGACTTTCTATTCATGTAGGTTTTCATGTATGGTTTATGTCTTAATTATATAAAATGTTAAATGGAAAAGATCTTTGGGAATGCAAATAAGTGTAATTATTGTTGAATTAACACGATATTGTAATGTTTAAAGCATGGATCTTACACCTACCCTTAATCAATAATGGATTACATAGTGGATTAATGTATTTTTTACCGTGATATGAAATCATAGGTGTTTTATTGTGATTGATTCACCTTAGAAAATGGATTATTTGATTTTTGAATGAATGTTGATTATTTTATATAAAATGGGTATGAAAATTGCCATGGGAACAACATAAGATATAATTTAATGAATGAATGGTTTATTGAAAGATAGATTGTAATTTATTAAATTAACCATTATGTTTGGTGAAATTATTATGTGTAATTATTTCTGATTTCCCGATGTTATGTTATATTAAAATTATTATATTGATGGATTTTACATGTTATGTATAAATTCTTATATAAATGTATTCTCATGGATGATGAAATTAGAGTATTGAGGGATTATATCAATTATGATGAAATTATTCAATAAAGGGATTATACCGAATGTTGAAATGTATATATAGATGGCCTGACATAGTTATACATAAATTCTTATATAGAGGGCTTGGCCTAAATGCTAAAAAACATTTATAGAGGGCTTGGTTCATTTATGCTAAAATGATTTTATAATGGGATTTTACCAGTTATGTGATTATATGATGGACTAGTTGCTATGGTTGGAATGTTTATGATACTTGCTCATAGATATTCTATAATGGTGCTAAAAAAGCTAATTGTTTTATTATATTAATTAATTAAATAATATACATTTTTATAGATTTATTGCATTGAATTATTATCAAACTAGTTTTGTTTTTACATGGTGGTGTTGACCTATTGATTTTTAACCGAACCCTATTTTAGATTCCTTTTGGTACCTAATAAGGTAAAATGGATGCATATTTGGATAAGGGAAAATGAACTTGTTTATTTTCTCTGCTTGATGGATGGGTTAGAGCATGGAGAGGGGACCAACAAGGGTTTTATGACTAGGGACATAGATTTAATTGTATGAACATGGAATTTTATCTGTATTAATTTTTGTTTTATATTTAGATACATTTCATACTAAAATTATATTGTTTATTATTTGAATTACATGGTTCCCCATTTACCAAACAGTTATATGTTGTACTATTTTTACTATTTATGTCACTCTGTAATATATTTATTTTTATCCACTATATTTCAACTCTATACTATGGTTTACAGTCTCATCACTAGTTATTTACATCCCCAATACTAGTTGGAATCCTATGGCGTACGAGAATTAACCCCTGAGGTCCGGTAACTAACGTGCCCTGAACACATTGGAGAGTACTAAAATAAGGGATGCTACACATATAATTAGTATGAGATAACCATCAAGAGGGTATGATATCAAATTTTTTCAATGGAATTCCATGTATGTTTATATCAACCCCTTCCCCTGTTAGAGTTCTAATAAATCAATAATTTATATTCCAAGTTTCAAATGGAACCTTATGTGTACTTTTATAGGAATAATTATAGACACCAACATGTTGGGAAGATGTATGAGATAGGAAGCTTATAGGATCCGATTTTATCCAATATATGAAATAGAATGTTCAATCAATTCATTGTCAGATGGAATCTTCATAAATTCCATATAGATTCCGCATAGAGGATAATAAATAAAATTAGTGTGTTTCCTAATATTTGGAATTCCTTCATATATCACCATGGATTAAATCCACGATGTTGGGGAAGAAGTTAAATATTATTACTAAATAAAAAATACAATTTTAGATCATTTATCAAATTAGATATGTGGCCTATTGACTATGAATACTACTAATCCTTTTTCAAGTATATAATTTGTTCCTCGTAACCCTATTATAGATGTACAAACCCGACCCTTCACATATTATAAATCTAGAGGAGATACCATTTAATAATGAAATTAGATATAGGTAGTAGAATGTGAAGATCATATATCATAGAGATAAGGGTCGATGAAATAAAAAAACTCACCTGGTCAATGTAATATTCTATAACAACAAGTTTGAGGATGAAACATGTGAACCATGAATCATGATGAACCAGATATACCCTAATTTATTTTGGTGTATTATATGAATTCGTTTGAGAAACATTTATAAAGCAGTGAGTAATGTAATGAAAATTAATATAATAAATAAAATTTCCATTTTATGGAATAAAATCCATATTAAGTAATTTTATTATAGAAAAAATATACACCACATTGGTTATTTCGGAACAGTAAAAAATATAGATTGGATTTTCCCATCAAACATAAAGGGATATTAATCACCATAAACATTGATAAAAAGTTTATTCTAAAGTGAATTTGAATATTATATTCATTTAAGGGAGATAATAATGTCAAACTGATATAGAAAGAAAAAGTCATGGCCTTGCCCTGTATGATGATAAATCATGAATCCCATTTTTTAGCGCTTCCAAGGAATATGGGATCAATTAGACGATCCTCTGACGCACCCCAATCTATGATTTTCCAACTAAAACATGACTAATATGGTTTATAAGAGGGGTATTATTTATCGAGATCACCACCCAAAACATGTTTTTCGAATGACCCCAAGGAAACACCGCCACCACACACCTTAACAATAGGGTGAATGATGTATTCATATAAGGTTATGTATCTAGAACCTAAGAGTATAGATTTTTATATTTTATTTTTTTATAAAATAATAAATACATTATTAATTTTAATTATTAATTCATATATGATTATATAATGAGATTAATTAAACTATATGTATATATATACATTATGAAACAAAAACTATATTTTTGGGAAAAATATATTTTTAATTAAAATATTTATTTTGATAAATTCAAAAAAAAATTATTTGACAACCCCATTACATTTCTTCAGTTATGAATTGTATTTTGTTGTTGGTTTCCCTTTATGTTTTCTTGCATTGGTGGCTTCTTATGAATGGATAGCATTCATTAGGGAAAATGACCTAATGATTAGAAATGTATGATTATTTTAATTAATAGTGTCATGGTATGAATATGAAAAAGGATTTCAGTATTCTACTTGAGCTTGGAGAACATCAATGTTGGATTGGGATTCTTTTCGTAGAATATTGATAGTTTGATGACAGCTGGATGAATTATTGACATGGAAGGGTGACACGTTGTGTATTGGTTGTTTTAAAGATGTCATGAGTTGGTTTAAGGCATGAATTTTTTATACGTTATGAATCATGTTCACATCATGTATTTTTTTCTGGAAACTGTCATGATCTATTTAAAAGTGTGAATTGTTTATATATCATGTATATATTTCACTTCATTAAATGATAAAAATTGGGATTTTTAATCCATGGATACATGTATGTCAGTGTCTTTTGAATCCATGTAAGTTCATGACTTGAAATTGATTTAATATGTAAATTCCTTGGATTGAGAGTTTTTTTTAAAAAAATTATTGCTGAATCTTCTTTAATTCATTTTTCAATCCCTTTTGAGACCTATGAGATATCCCCTGAAATTTTGTGGGATAATTCTCTCTCCATGTCATCATTACAATGATTGAACATCTTTGTTGTTGTGAGTCATCTCCTATAGGTAAGTGGTCTCAACATTTTCTTTTAATTTGGTAAATGCAACAATGTTGGCTACATTGTTTGTTTAAAATTCATGAACAATTGATGTTTTCTATCAATAATTTATAGATTATTATTGTGCCTTGTATTTTGTAGGTGTATCAATAGTTTGTTCATTTGACCTGTCAAAAGATAATAGGTTTCCATCATTCATCGGGTAGGTGGATTTTTGAATGTGTTATAATTCATGGATTTATAAATTTTATTATTGAAACAAATTTTCTATGATGGAAAATGGAATTATTAAATGTGATAATTGAATTTGGAAATGGTTTTTGGTTAAAAATTTTACATAGGGGACCGTGTTGTGTACAAAAATTAATATTTATGGTCCTACTATGTGTAACACTGCTTGGGGTTAATACTATGAGATCAAAAGAATGTGGCTAGATTCAATATAATTTGAATTATTGGTTTATAATTTAATTATGTCTCTTACATATTCCCATAGTATATACAACTAATGGTGTGTTTTTTATTACACCATGTTTGTCGCATGATGATTTATTTAATGGGTATATTCTCACATGTTTTATATTTTTTTCCTATATACCAGATATAATATTATTTGGTGGATATTTTATTAATTTATGGAATGAAATGGATATGTATAAAAATTATTTTATTTTTCAAAATTCATTATAAACATAATTTCTCTTTTAAATATTAAACTTGTGCATTGCTTATGTTATTATATATATAAATTCATTGGTGGTGTCCTAGTAGGATATGTGATAACAACAAACTTTTTTATTTTCTCGGTTTTATGTATTTATTTTTATGAATCATAGAAAGATAAGGGAATCTTGTATAATTATAGGTTCCCTTTTTATTGTCTACCTTCATGGAGGGATGGTTTGGAGGTAAAATTTTCACTCATGGAGACTTATTATTCTTATAAAATCATAATTATTTATGTTATCCTATGGGATTGGATTGTAGAGATCCTATTATATATTTTTCACCCTTATTCTAATATGTTTTATATGTAATATTTTGGTTATATTCATTAATTATTTCATTATCTTTATTATAAATTAATATGTGACAGACCACCTTGGGTGACTTCTCTTGTTGAGATAGGTTGGTTCGATACAAATTTGTATAGTAGGCATGCTCATAATGAAGTTTGTTAACACTAAAAAATTTTAGTTCCATGTCTTGGGTGAGAAAAGTTAGGATCTTCTAGATTCAGGTAGTATGTTTGGGTAGGTTCTTAGCCATCTCACTTCCATTTCAGAACTCGAGTAACCATGGGTGGTCAGAAAATTTTTAACATATTTGAGACTTGGTGTTTGAGTTTTTATGAATGAACTATATGGGAATATTATTTAAATGGAACTGTTCTTTTTTACGGTGTAATTCCTTTTCAAATAATTCTTATTTCTTTAAATTCATTTCATTTTAAAGATTTGATATTAGTACCTGATTTTGGTCATATTATATGATAATATTCTCTTGGATGATTGGTTTTTTTCTTCCAAATGTTAAAAAATTCATTCTAGAAGAGCTATTCAAAATGTAAGAGAGGAAGCACTATAGAAATTTCTGCATGAAAAATATCTTGTGGACCCAACATTGGTAGAATAAATAATCCACACCATTTAGAATCTACATGAAGCTGATTTTGGGAACATATAATGAGAAGTGGATCAAATCATAGAATTTTTATAGAGACATCATCCTTCCATCCATGGTGATAAAGAACCATAATAATCTAAATAATGGAATGAGTAGATTTATAGGATCTTAAATATATTGAATAATCTCAAGGACTCTAATGTGGGGTTTTACAGTTATATTCTGAAGGAATAGGAATGAGATAGTTTTAATTTATTGTGAATGCTATGTTTCCCGAAAATCTTACTTGGAATTATTTCATGAAAATATTCAGTCTGTAATTTTACCATAAGATGTTATGTGTAGAGAAGACCATAGAGGTTTTGACTTTAGAGAAAGGGGAGCATAACCTATTTAATTATTCCATCTTTTTATAGATCTAGTGCATCAGACAACATAGCTTATTCTAATGAGTACGTAAAGGATTGATGTATTAAGTGGGACTTCTTAGTGATCAATCTTGAAAACATATAGTTGATTATAGGAATAGATTGGATTATCAGTTTTATGTACTAAATAAATTGTTACCACCTTTTAGTTCAGTTTTATTTATCTGATGGGGTCACTCATGTTTTTCAGGGTGAGTGTTACTAAAGATCGAGAAGGGTAGGGCATGTTGTTCTTTATTATGGGGTAATCAAATGCTCTTTGGTAGAGATGTTTCTTGATTATTTTGACCTGGGTTTGGACTATAATCTACATGTGGTAGTATGTGCATAAAATGATGTTTTTTTAGATTATTTTTTTATAGCACTGAGGGAGGTCAAGTTTACTATTGACCTACTCTATGGAATGATTCACATTTATATTACATCATACGATACATCTCTCACTGAATTGGTAGACCACAAGGTCTAGCTTATTGATTATGAGGCTTAGGGATTTATTCACACTAATGTGTCACCATGGGATTCACCAATCCTATTTGACAACAATTCATATGAGAGCCTCATACCATGTATTCACTATTCAACATTAAATTTGATTACCATTAAGAAAAAATAATCCTTTCCCATGATTGTTGATCTCTTTGATTAGGTTAGAGGGGTTTATCCATTTTCAAAAATAAACATGATATCATGGTACCACCAGTTATGATTTTTGGAAGAGGATATACCTATGATATTGTTTATGAGATGGTATTCCATTTTTAATTTTTGGCAATGCCATTCAAAAGAATTAAAGATGTAGTGGTATTTTTGGAATTAATGAACTAGGTAATTTATCCTTTCATGGAAACATTTTTTGTTGTTTTTGTATATGACATACTGGATTACTCTATAATAGAGGAGGTTCATACAGACCATTTCAAAATAATTTAGAAACCATTGAGGGGACATCATATTTATGGAAATCATTCCAAATGATAATTTTTTTATTCAGGATTTAATGTTTCTAGGGAATCTTATATCTAGTAGAGGAATATCAGTGGATTTGAAATAGTTATACGAACCTATGTTTAATTTGAGTGGACTGGATATGTGTTTTAGATCTTATTCTTCATGATGTTTGATTTCTATTTAAGGTTGTAGGTTCAGGACTTCTCTAAGATTGCATCATTGATGATAGTATTAACCTATAAGGGTATAATGTTTGAGTGGAATGAAAAGTTTCTAAGATTATTTACATAAGAGAAGGTGTGATTGAATTCATCTCCAATTTTTATTCTTATATAACAAGGTTTTAACTATGATGTATTATGTGGTGATTTGACATGAGTTTTGGTTTCTTGATAAAGGGGGGGATGTGTTAACCTATGGATGGAAAATGTTATTCCTTCATGAGAAAAAGAAACCTACCAAATATCCTTAGTTTGAAAAGGTTATGAATGCTATGAAAATACAGTGTCAATAAATTTATGGAGAACCATATATGATATATTATAATAATAAAATCATGATGTACATTTTCATTCATAAGGATCTGAAAAAGTGAAATTGATGTTGGGTGGTGTTTCTCTAAATATTTTATTTTTATTTTTCTTATAATTATCAAAAATGGAATTTGGAATTTGATGCATTGGGTATGAAATCACGAAAATTGAAAGTGAATTAATTAGTTGAAGAGTGTTCATTAATGTGATTTTTTACTAACATTATATTGGGAATGAAATAAAATGATGAGAAGGTATTTATGACTTTGATTTGGGTCCACTAATATTTTTATGAGATATTTTAGATCAATAATATATCTAAATTTGAGTTCCATAGATTTAGTAAAATCATTTATACATGGGAGACCTCAGTTGAGTGATCTTAGTCTCCCAGTGGATATTTTTTCTTCCATAATAGGTTGGTTCTTCTGTTTTCCCTATTGAAAGAGTATATAGATATCATAAACCATTCTAATGGTCTGTACACCCATGAAATAACAAGATTTTTCATGATTTGATACATCACTATTGGATTCTAAGAATGAGATGGTTGATTGTAGTTTTGTATAATGATGTCTTACCTTTCTATGAATTAAGGAAAAACACCTGAGGCCTACCGGGTTGTTACATCCCTTAATAATTATTTTATGGAAATGTGATGGGATTTCCATAGACCTCATTATCATTTAAACTAATACATATATGTGGATGGATGTGATTTGTTTGAAATTTTATATTCTCATTAAATCTATATATTTCTTACCTATCAAGGAGATGATGAAGGTGGAATAGCGTCAAGGTTTGTATATCTGGGGGATTTTGAGACTTCTTGGAGTTACTTATGCGTTTGTTTCTAATATGGACATTATTTTCACATCCACGTTCGAGAAAAGTTTACAATAGGTTATGAGATACATGTTGAAATTTAGAATAATATATCATCCATATAAAAATGGACTAATATAGAGATATAACCTTGTTATTAAGGATATTATATAGGATTGTGTTTTTGATTTCAGTGGTTTTGGTGATAATAATTTTCCTTTAGTTATGTTTTCATACATAAATATTTATTATTCCTTTATCAAAATGATGTATTTTGGGGAATTTTATAGGCATTCATGTAGGTCTCCCTTGTACTAGGAAGAGTTCGATGGGTGGTCCATTTTTGGGCTAGGACTTCATGTTATGATGAAGGACATGGTATAGTTGATATGGATGATATTGATCACATCATAGATCCATAAAAAATCTTATGTAGACTATTTTAATTGGAAGATGGAGTTTGAGGTTGGTGATCAGGTATTTCTGAGAGTTTCACCTTTATTGGGACAACATTGATTGGGTAAGAAGGTAATGTTCACATAGAGGTTTGTGGGAACCTTTTAGATCATTGGATGACTAGGTAAGGAGGCCAATAACATTTAATTACTATCTCATTTGAGTTTCATGTGTGACGTGTTTCTAGATTTCCCAATGATGAGGTATTGATTGAATCCCTTCTAATATAATTGGATGGGGGGATGGAAATCATGATACTGAAATCACTATGGTTGAGTACCCATTAGAGATTATGGTTCATTAAGATAAGTATCTTCCGGGTAAAATGGCCCCATTGGTCTGTGAATTGGGAAGTGAAAAGGGGATAGTAATGATACATGGGAGTAGAAATTGGCCATGATGGAGTAGTTTCCTTATATTTTTATGAGTCCAAGATCATGAGGAATTATTTAGGATAGAAATATTTTATAGTGAAGGGATTTTAACATCGACTTACATTCCTTCATGTATTCCTTATAGTTTTTAGGTTTTACATTTTGCTTGGGTGAATTGCGTGTTTCTCAAGAATAGATATCCTTCACGGGGGAAAATGACCAAATTCGTACTGATATATGTTTTCTTTAATTAATTTATTATATAAATGAATGTGTCTAAGGAATTTAGGGGTTCTCCCCATGCTTGTAGAACCTTTGTGTTGTCTGGGGTTTTTTATAGAATCTGGACGGTTTAGTATCTAGTGGAAGAATTCCCAATGTGGGAGGGTTATGTGTAGTGCATTGGTTGTCAGTTACATTTCATGAGTTTTTTTAAAGGAGTGAAGTTCTTACACACCATGAATCAATTCAATTCATTCATTGGTTTATAGGAATATTTCCTGAACAAGGTGAAGGCTTGAAAGGTTTATATACAACGATTATATATCACCTCGTGAAACATTAAAAATCCTGTATCTTTATCTGAGATGACTCATTTTTGGTTTATTTTTAATATGTGGTATTTCATGACATGAAAGGGATTAACAATGTTAATTACTTA
This sequence comes from Viscum album, assembly GCA_963277665.1. Lineage (NCBI taxonomy): Eukaryota > Viridiplantae > Streptophyta > Magnoliopsida > Santalales > Viscaceae > Viscum > Viscum album. Next base: position 2,013,661,210 of record OY728155.1, read on the forward strand.
GATATCTCATCTTTATATATACATTAGGGATACATATTCTTTCATTTGAATTCATATATCCCTCTCGAGAACTAGGATCTCTCCTAGGATATTTTGGGGGTCTTATCTCTTTCCAGATCATTCGTTCTTCGATTAATAATTGTCATTGTTGATGTGTATCTATTTCAGGTATGTGATCTCTAATTCATCATTGCTTTTGGATTCAATTACGATGTCGACTAATATTTTTTTTTACATTCATGATTAATTGGTTTTTTCTATTGATGATTTGTAGTATCTTGACATGCCATGTCATTCAAAGGGAAATCCTTGGTTTTTTACCTTTGTTATCAAAAGAGGATAGGCTTCCATCATTACCAAGGTTTGTGGGTTTTTATAATTGTTTCTAATTCATATATTTCTATACATTCATATTTAGATGGATTTTATTTGACAAATTTTTTTATTAAATGTGATCATAGATTTTAGAAATGGGTTTTTTACAAACAAGAACCCTTATTATCTTTGGGTTATTAAGAAAATATACATTGGTGAACCCAGTTTGCATTTCTATGTTAGGGTTAGTTTTAGAATATTGATAGACTATAGTAGAAATCGATATTGGTTGTAAGCTTTCTTTAGGCTTTATTTATGTTTAGTACAAATTCCCAAAGGGTGGATCCCAAATGGTGTGATTTTTATTTTATACATGATTTATCACCTGATTATTTATTTCATGGTTATTTTCTCACATTTTGGATTTAACAGTTTTCATTTATACTTGAGAAATTATTTTTTGTTGAATATGGCATGAATTCATGGAATGAAAAGGAAATGCTTAAAAATGGGTTTATTTATGAAAATTATTAATAAAAATTATTATAGTTTTCAAACTAGAAATCGTGAATTAATGATATTATAACATGTATGAATTATTTGGTTGTATCCTACTAGGAGCCATGCTAACACCCTAAATTTTCCATTTTTCGGTTGTAGACCTTGTATTGATGGAGTCAGGTAATGATAAGAAAATATTGTAGCATTCCAAGTTCTCTTGTTAGCTGTTTCCTTCATAGCGGGATGGTTTTTAGGTGAGGGGAGATCACATGGATACATATTGATCTTATCAATTTATTTTTTTATTTTTTATCTGATTGGATAGGATTATACATATCTTCATGTATCTAATTATTCACCATTTTTATATTTTTTTATCTTGATTTGGTTATAATTAACCCTTGTTTCCATTAACTTTTTTATACCTCACTATGTTGCATACCACATTTGGTCACATGTCTAGTTGACATGAGTTGGTTCGTTAAATTTCAAAGAAATGATATTTTTATGAAATAAGATTATTAAAAATATTTATTACAATATAATGAATAATGTTATTTGGTGAGTGTAATTAATTTTTTTAGGTTCAAAAGGCTCTATGTATCATACAAACTGGATTTTTTACATAAATAATGATTTTTTACAAGTTTAAATTTAAGAATATTGAAAATAATTTAGGTGAGATAAATAATATTTTTAAATAAGTATCTTAAAATTAGTTAATGATGAATTTTTCATAATTTTCTATGACATTATTTTTTTTAGAATAAATATTTATGTTATGTATTGTGAAATTATAATATACCAAAAGTGACATAATCAATAATATCAATAGAATTAATGACTAATATTATATTTTCATTTTAAGATAACTTGTTTTTGACATTATTTAAAAAATATTAAAAAACCTATAATTGATCCTCCCAAAACTATAATATATTTTTTTGGTTTTGAAAACAATTTATTTTCATTTTTAATAGCCTTCACATCCTGAATTATATTATTTGTAGATGTTAGGATCATAGTATAATATAAAATTTTCATTACTTCACTTTGGTTGAATCCATGAGAATAATCTCGGGGATGGTCTAAGGTTTTATTATGTCATCAATTATAGTTTGAATCCTATGATTAGAAATAAATAATAATTTCTCCTCTATTTTTTTATAAATACCCACCTAACCACTCATTTCAATTAACTCATACCTCATGGAGCTTTAATTTACTCACCCTTACGATATCTAAATCCCTAATATTTTGTTTCATAGATCATAGGAAACACCACTCATGCTTTTAGAAGAACCTTCACAAGGTTTGGGATTCTATTAATCCTCCAATTTATTGACATAATTTATTTATAATACTATATTTTATTTACAATTTTTCATGCTTCAATATTTTCTTAAACATCCCTTTATTATTCTTATAATTCCCATGAAATTAAAACCAAATTTCACCCTCATTAATACCTTCCATGAACCATTATGTACACCTATAATGCTTCCGAAATTATCCCTTGGTTTCCAATGATAATTTTTGTTGTTGGGAATACCCATCCCCATTTACACTCATGGTTATTCACCTAGATTTACCTATACTTAATTAATTAAAGGAATCTTTATCTGTATCCCACACTGCATAATCATGGGAATAAAAGTGCTGAAATATGTGCATATGTTGTATGACTTATGTGACAAATAAATAAATGTACAAAATTTGATTGTCTTGGGTGGGAATGGAATTATATAGTCCTATAATATGATGGGTAATATTTTTAACTAACGATATACCATGTATGGTGAATCGTTTTTTATCATAAGAACACTATGTTATGATGTCTCGATGGTTGGCCATGAATTTATATATTGGTTTCATGATTTTTGTTGTCTCTAAATTTATGTGAAGCCTTTATATTTTTTTATTATAGATGTCCATAATTATGATTTGTTACCTTACATAACATTGAATATTTTCACTTAAATAAAATAGAATGTAACACCATTTGAATTTATCAAAAATTTCTAATTAAATAAATCTATTTGTATTTATATCGTTGTTTTCAGGAAATATAGTGTTTAAAAAATCTAATTTAAATACAAAATTATTATCATATTACACTAATATATCTTTTTTAAGTCATCTTGTGAATATTATATTTTGGATAATTTTTTGTGTTCTTTATAAAAGAATTATTTTTTGGTGACAAATGATAAATAATGATTTTTGAAGATATTAAATTTATTTTTCATTAAATAAAAAATATAAATGTCCCATTATATGTTTTATTTCATATTAAATTGATTTAAAATTAATTTTTTTCAAAATAATTTACTTAATTGCACTAGTTTCATAATTTCAAATGATTTTGATATAAGTCAATTATTAGGCATAAAACACATTTTTTAGGCGTACAGTTTTGTCATAATATTTTCAGTGTTTATTTCTAAATTATTATTTTCATCAATTGGTATTTTATTTTGATAAAATTGAATCCTTATTTTTAATCAGGCGGATCAAATTTTGTAAATCGATGACTTTTTTTTGGAATTATGAATAGTAATCATGGGAAAATTTATTGCTTTAGTAAAGGGTAAATCAGGTAATAAAGGAAAAAAATAATGCGATAATGTAGTAAATATATTTCAAAAACACCCTTTATTTCATTTTATGAGTGGTATTCAATAATATAATTCCTTATTTGGAAATATTAATTTTTACACCATTTTCTATTTATAATGAAATTTATAATAATTTTTATAAATAAAAATAAAAATCAACCCTCTCTTTCCATTAATTTCATCTTATAGGGACACAAAGGGATAATATTTTGTTTTTTATGAATAATAAATATTATTTTTTTCATAACAAAATTTATTTTATGATTGAAATTTATTTTTAATTTTTAGTGATTATAACATTAGCATATAAATTAACACAACTCTAACATGATTCTTGTTCAATAAATGGAAAAATCAATGTAAATAATTTTAGAAACATTACAATTATTATTTTTGTGATCAATTATGGTTCCAAAATTATTTTATAGTTAATAATAATTTTTTTTGGTGGTTAGAAAAATTATATTTTAATACCATCTATACCTTAATGTATTTAATGTAAAATTATTTGAATAGTTTGTAAATATAAATTAATAGTATATTTTTCTAAATAATGTATTATTTAATTATTTAAAAATTGTTAAAATCATGAAATAGGTAAATCATGATAAAAAATTGTATAAAATTTATTTAAACGGAAATTTATTTTAAAATTTTTACCTTATATGTAAAATTATAGGCCTTTAACACTAAAACTTTTGTTATTGCTATTATGTTCAAAATTCATTAATGAAGGGACGTAACTAAAATGTATGACTTTAAATACCACTTAAACGTATCAAAATTTTATTTTTTGAATTCATTTAATCTTTATAATATATTATCATTAACATTATGGGAACCTGGTTCCACTTTCACATAAAATTTGATTTATTTTATTTGAACAATTTAGTAAATTCTCTCTACGTCCTTCCATTAACTATAAAAATAAACAACCTATACACTATTTTATACACCACCTAGAGCCACATAGCATAACAAAACATAAAAAAAACCTATTCTAAACATCTTTATACATGTTCTTAGGGTGTGTTTATCACTAAATACAAATAATTTTCCCCTTAATATATTATCAAATGTTTCTCTTTAGAAAATAGTTCATCATCTACAAAAATAACTTTAATTTTTTATTCTTTTACCACTAAAAAATATGTTTTAAAAATAAATATTTAATAAAAATATTATATCTCATAAAATTATATGTTATTTTTTTGTAATATTATTTATCAATCTCCTTTTACATTAAATTGGAAATGAAAAATCACTCATGTGTGTGTTGAACTACCACCTTACAAACCGATGATTTTTTTCTATTACTGACTCCCATGTATTTTAATAATGATGGAAATAATGAAAATATATGATACCTATGACATAATTATAATATATTTCATTTAAAATATTAGGCAATTCTGTACCCTTTCACCTTTTAAAATGTGATAATGGCACACATGTGTACGAAAGACCTACTATATCTATGAACCAAGGTAAATCATTTATCATATTGATTTCTCATGGATGAGAATATATATCTACGTAATGAATATTTATGATTTTTATAATATTATAATTTTTTTGGAGATGATATAACCATGATCATAAAATAAGGGCCTTAACTATCAAATCAAAACATAAATGAAAAACGAAGATATTAACAACTGGAATAATGATAAAAAATTATTTTTAATAACAAATGAATCAAAAGATGTTATAAATAGGTCCGATATGGTATTATAGATATATACATGGTTCTTTTATCTATTTATAATAAATGTCAATTTATTGTAAATGATGTTAAATGAACATACGTGGAATGTCATACTTAGGGAATGGGAATTTGGCCTCAATTTTCACATCACTAATACATATTTGTTATTGTTCACCTATTTAACTTTATGATGAGTATATATTGACCCTATGTTTTTTGTAACATGTATATTTATATATTTGTGATGATTAAATTTATAATTTAATATTACTTATTCATGGAGTTAAAATTCCAAATATTTCATAGTTGTAATAATTTTTTTTACCATCCAATTTTCAAGATTGATTATATATTTCATTGAAGAAATACTATAATATTTCCTCCATAAAATATCCAATATTATTATCCGATATATATTAAATTATTTTCAATGTTTTCACCTATTATTTCATATATCTTAACACAAATCATGAAATGAAATGTTTAAAATATAATCTGATATTTTTTCTCTTTTGATCGGGTGTAAATTTATTATATTTCTATATTTTTAAAAATTTCTTTCATGAAGTCTTTTTTGTTTAATAAAAGTATTTTTAATGTAATATTAGGCTATCCTTTAATTTTTATATGGTTTTAAAAGAATCCTTCTAATTATTTCAAAAAATTATATTCTTTATATTCTTTATAAAATGTTATAATTATTTTTTAATATATACAACATTAATAGATTTTTTCTCTTCCCTAACTGTTTCTCACTATTTTAGATTCTCAGTGAAGTTTTAAATGGTTTTATAAATAATACTCTTTCATTAAATTTATTTTTAATTTATATCTCCCATTTTTATAATTTATCCAATGTATATTATTTTATTTTAAAACCAATATTTCTGATGATGTGATGATAAAAATATTAAAAGGGTATTCTTTTGTATACCTACCCATTGATTAAATTGTCTTTAGCATAATGGCTTGATGATAAAGATATCATTATGTCTAAACTATTTACATCTAATATTAATAATTTCCTTTATTTATAATTAAGATATTATTATCCATGATATTAGAACATTTTTATGATTAATGGATGTATTTTTTCTGAGGTTTGATAAAATAGAGTGTTTTCAATCATTTTACAATCCATATTTTTTATGCCTTGTTTTATTCATAACAAATTCCACATTACCTAAACGTTTGTGATTATATAATTTCATGATTTATTTTTTTTCCATTCTATAGGATATGAAGATAGATGTTATAAATAATAATAATTATGTGAGAATTTTTATAACGATGTGTTTTTTTATACTTCGAATTAAATATTTAAATTATGTGTCTATCTGGTTCATTAAGATTACTAAACTTATCGATCCTTGTCGAGTCAATAATTTTAAATTTATGATAATGTAATAGTTTAACACCTCTATATTTTTATGAAATAGATTTTATTTAATTTATTTTATGTAATGTGTTGTATGTTACACCATGATAAGCTTGAAAAATATGCAAAACTGCCTTAGTTTCTGGTATACGAAACACAATGCTTATCTTATGTTACACACAATTTCAAGTTATTTTCATAGAATTAATTTCTTGAAATACATAATATAATTGAACAACTAAATATTATCATGTTACTTTATAACCTAGTAAGAAAAAAATTAACTTTCTTCTGAATATATATTTAAATTAAAATAATTGAGTTTATAAAATAATATAATCAATCTAGATGGATTTTATTACGTAATATATATATAATATATTTAATTTAATGTTTAAAATTTATATTATATGTTTTCAAGTAATGATATATGAACAAATTCAAATTTTTGGATAAAAAAACTATTTAAAAAAATAGTTTTGCCACCTTTTGATGAACATGAATTTGAAATCATGTTTTTTACACAGTTTTATATTATATTTGACAAAATAAAATTAATATTTGAAATTATATTATCAAAATTATATTTTATTGATATTTTGGTACTTTTCTGATAAGTTTCATTTGTTGATGAATTGTGAAAATACTAATTTTTAATGAAAACCATATTTTTTCTAATTTTTTTTTTAAAACTAAATTGATGTATTGAATTTGTTTTAAATTTTAATTACTTATTTTTTATTCAAAAAATTTTTTTAAATGGTTTTTATATACGAGTTTAGGATAAAAACTTTTTTCGGTTTAAAAGGCTAATTTTTCGAAAAACTATTTTTCCGGACATTTTAACCATTTTATTCTAAATTAAATTTTGAAACATCTAGGTTTTGAATTTTCAAAAATAGATGTAACAGTTATAGTTATATTGTCCAAATTTGGTAAATTGGAATTTTTTATTTTTAGAAAAAATGAATATTAAACTTGGGAAATTTTGTTTCCATGGAAAATGTTAAAGTAGGTAATTTAAGTTAAAAATAATATTATAATGACTAACAAATAACCCTAAAACGGTAAAATTTTATTCTATAAATGAAATTTTACCCCTAAAAATTAAGGATATAAATAATTTCATTTAATGGAATCTTTTCCCTAAAAATGAATTAAAATAATATTTAAATCAAAGAAGAAAACACAAAGTGTCATTTTCATTGTTTTTAATATCTATTATGTGTCCCCATGAGGACAATTTTATGTTATGGATGAATATAAATGAAAATTTTTAACTTTATAAACATATAATGATGATAAAAATTTATTTATGACGTTTTGGACCACTTGTGTTGAATTATTATATTTAAATTATTTTATTTAATTGAATTTTAAAGACAACACATTCATGATTTAATAAATACACTATTTTTAATAAAATGTTATACAGTTTACAAATTATACTATAAAAACTCATTTTAAAGCTACAATGTTTTTATTTATCATTTTAATATATTTTTAATTTTTAGAAAAAAATTAATTTTTTTAAAGGCTTATACATTGATGATGTATAAATTATTTAATTTACTAAAAATCAATAAAATATTTTTTAGTAAAATGAAAATAAATAGTAAATACAAAAAAACATGATCTGTTATTATTTTTTGCATATATATCGACCAAAATAACAAAAGGGTAGGTTTATTGATTATTTGGAGTCTTATAGATGAGATTATGACACTTATATTATTTTATTTAATGTGATGTTGAAGTTGTCACATTGATAATTTAATAAATATAACATTTTTAATGTTGTATTATCTTGAATATATATTAAACTAAAATTATTATTATAATTTTTTTTATATTTATATTTGTCATAGTATTTTATTTTTAATTATTATTCAACATATAATTTTTTTAAACAATTAGACAAAATTAATTTTGAAATTAATTTATTACTAAAATCATGTAATCAATATTGTTAAAAATATTAAAATAAATAAAATTTTGGATAATTAATATATAAAATTATTATTATAGATTAACATGACCCCATAAAAATGTAATGAAATATATAGTTTTAGGATAACATCTTATCTTGATTGTTTTGATTATATATGAATTAAGTATTTTCAAAATTAACACTATTGTTGTTTTGTCAAAATAATGTGTTATTAAATTATTTAAAAATAATAAATCATTTTTAAAAAACATATAATAAATAATATACTGCATAAATATTTTTAATTTATTTATTAATGATTTAATTGACATCATATAAGTAAATACTACACACTTTTAATATTAACAGATTTGCTGCCATAGTTAAAATGAAATAGAATAACTAAGTGATAAATTAAAATGATATGGTTTACATGGATAGAAAATCATGTATAAAATTTATTGGTGGATGGTATTAAAAAATTATATCGTATAATTTTCTTAAATTAGGACATTTGGGAGGTTTTTGGATGTGGTTTTATTTTATAATAAATTTATACTTTTGGAGATTCCAAATGTCCCAATAATCTCAATAATATTAGAGCACCTCCTCTCCCACCTATTCACTTCACATTGAGCCTTCATGTTCAACCATCACCTGCCCATTTACCTTCTAAACATCCATAGTTACATTATAGAGGTTCAAGTATTCTCAAATGACTAACTCTAGTTCCCTTAAGATGAGATTTAGAGGGAGCAAGTTGAAGAAGAGGAGGTTCACATACATAAAAAGGAGATCATACCTAAGGTAAGGGATAAATTCTAAATATCATTATTATCCAAGATTTTTTATAAATAATTATTTAATGGGTTATATTTATCATCCATATCCTTTATTTTTAAATATGTAATATTATTTATATTCTTCTTCAATATTTTAAAGTCAATTTTACCCATTGGTTAATTTTGTAAGTGGTATGAAATGAATCTTTTTTCGTTATTCGATACAACATACTTTTTGACTTCTACAAAAAAAGTACGAGGAGAATTTTTTTAACTTATATGTCATTAACATATTTTTATGTCATCCTAACGCCTTATTTTAATGAAGTTTCTTCGATATAATTTCAAGATTATTTTGAAATAAAATAAATTCTTTTAAAATTGCATGACATTTTGAGAAAAAAACATATTTTAAGAAAAATGATATTTTCCTCAATAATTAATTTCAGGTGTTATATAAAAATTATTTTCCATCCAATATGGAATTATTTAATAGGTTTATGTTTTATGTATAATATCATTATTGTTCCTAGGATTTTATCTTTTTTATGATGAAATGTTATTTATGAAGATTGTTGGTTTTAAAAGGATTATGTTATGGTGGAATGATGTTTAAAAAAATGATTTTATTATTAATGTTATGATTAATTATTTATGTTTTTTTGAAAATGTAAGGATTATTTCATTATGATATGGTTGGGACCTATATCTCTCTAATGCATTTGGAAAATATTTATATATCCTGAGATAGACATTACTAGAAAAAAAATTAAATCTATATCTGTAATACATGGCTGGAAGGAAAAGTAAATCTAGTTTAATAATATAGGGATGTAATGGAAATTAAACCGAGTTCAATATTAGTATTTTTCCACTATGATGATCTAGGAAATGAGGCTGTCTAAAATGGAAATGATTTTACAAACTTATTTAGTTGCCATAATTTCATGTTTTATGTCAATACTATTTCTTCATGACTCTTCTTCATTTATTATTTATTCCTTATGAACTACCAATATTTATTTAATTACTAAATATTTTGATATTTGTTATTCATGGTATGAAATTTAAAATTTTGTTTTATGTTTTTACATTCTCATGTTTATGTTTTGTTTGATATTTTCCATGTTTACCCTTACTGAGCATTTGATCTCACCCCTTTTTATGTTTATTTTCCCAAGGATATAAAGAAAGGTTTTAGGTAGGAATGCTAAAGGGGAAGATCTTTATGGGATATTTTTTAGATATTTCAAAAAATTATTATAATGTGTTCTAATATTTGAAATGCACTAAACTAATACAATATTTGGTTTTTTGTTTGTGCAATGCATTAATTATTCTGGAAAAGTGAGGTATTGTCTATTTATGTCAATATTAGTGTCCATACAGTTGGAATCAATGATAAGGTTTAGTCAACCATTGGAAACTAGGAGGTGAAAAGTTTAGTGAGATCAATATAGACATTTCAATGGTATGTATAAGGATGTCGTGAGGATAAGTCTAATTGAGGGTTACAATCCCATAATTTTGGTAACAATCATGGATAAACTTGAATTAAACCATAGATGTTATAGAATGAAAGTAAATTTCCTTGATTATGTGGTTTTATTCTAGGAGATGTGTTTCTCACCCTATGATTTTTGGTTTTAGTTAATGGAGGAAAACAAAAGGAATTGGGTTAACAGTGAGTTTAATGGACAATATGGATATTATGAGAAATAAAATTGGATAATGACTAGAGAGGAAGATATTTACATTATGGTGAATCATCTATCACAATATATGATTAATAATGTGAACTTTGGTAACATTCCTAACACATAACATAAGTGTAAAAATAAATTTTACGAATGTTCAAATTTAAATAAGCATCGAGGAAATAGTATTTGGCTTCCGACATGCTGAGAAGAAGGGAAGAAGAACATAGAAGAATACCTCAAATGGAGGAAAAACTTTTATCTCTATAAAAAATGTTCATAGAGTGACAAATTATTAAGGATTTCAATGTATCATCTTTATAAATAAGGGTCCTTACCAAACTATATTCCCAGAGAAAATAATATACTTCTTTACCAAGTAATGAAAATATTCCATTCCTACCTTCAAAGTAGAATTATTGAGGTATTTCTATATTTGGATCCGATAATTATGAATGTTTAATTATATAAGGAGTATTCAGTTTAGGTTTTGTCTAAGATTTTCCATGAATATATTTAATAGTAATAATAGAATAGAAAAGTAATTTAATGACAAGGCCGTATTAAGAAGAAAAAAAATATTGAGAGAAAGGCAACCCTTAATGTGTTCTAATTATTATGATAGTTTTTTTTTTGATAAGAATCATGTTGAATATAAAAAGTAAATTCGATGGTACCGATTACCATGGATCTTATTAAGGATTTTTTAAATGTGTTGTATACTATCATGGATGAAGTTTACAACTTTTGGTCTATAATCATAAGGAAACATGCATGTTTTCAATAAGGATGTATGGTAAAGAGAATACAAGATTAAGGTATTCACATGTTCGGAATGTGACAACCATGAACTGCCTTATGAGATATGTGAGATAAATGATAGTAAAATTATTACACCTATTTCTATAGTTTTTTATTTTTTTTATTTTAGAAGGATTGTAAGGTTAACAATTAGAAGAATTTTGTTAGAATAAATTATTATCCCACTATAGTTGGACTTATGCATATTTGATTACTTTGGTTAACGATTTTTTTTGCGATAAAGATAGATGGAAAAACCTATCATTCGATTTATGGATCACATGATCTTATAAAACTTAAATTATAAAAAATTCAACTTAATTATTTGAATAAGAGATGAGTTATAAATTGTTCATGGCATGACCAACTGTGAGATTTTTCTGAAATGAAGTAATTATGTCTTCTCAAGAAAATTATTCAACACTAAGAAAAATGGATTGTGATGTAATAAAGTGTCTTATTATCGTCACTTTTTTATGATATCAATGACCTCTTTAACACTTCCCTAGTTTATGGATTTGAGATTGTTAACTTTCTTCGGATCAGCAACTTCATTGTGATAAATAATCTTTATCAATCTCTACGATTATTTATACTTTTCCAACATTCCAAAATCTTCCCTTATATTCTTTAACGTAAAGACCTAGTTATGATTTACATTGTGTAACTATTATTTTCAAACTATTCCTTTTTTTGAATAATTTTTTATTCTTTGTTTTTAAGATGTGGGTTTCTATAATTTTATTACCCTGTTGAATTTCAAGGGAGAAATTATTTTTAAGGGGGTTAGAATGTAACACCCTGATATTTGTATGAGATATATTTATTTTAATTTCATTGATATCTTTTGGTGTATGTTACACCAAGATAAGCTTGCGCGATACGCAAAACTGACTTAGCTTGCGGTATACACACCACTATGCTTGTCTTGTGCTACAAAAAATTTCTCGTTCTATGAATGGAAATAATTTCATGAAAGACTGAGTATAAGTGACAACTAAATATTATTATGTTACCATATAACCTAGTATGAACATTATAACATTCTTATTAAAAACTATTTAAATAAAATTAAATGAATTTATAAAATAATAAAATCACTCTTTATGGATTTTAGTAATGTAATATATTTGTAATATATTCAATATAATATTTAAAATTCATATTATTGGTTTTCTAGACATGATATAAGAACAAATTCATTTTTTCAGATAAAAGTAGTATTTAAAAAAAATAGTTTGGCCAACCTGTGATAGAGCACCCATTTTAAATATATATTTGACACATTTTATATAATATTTTTAAAGAAAATATACTTAATCATTGAAATATGAGTATAAAAATTCACTTTGGATTATTTTTTTGGTATATTTATAAAATGTTTTATTTTTTGAGGAATTTTGAAATTACTTATTTTTATTGAAAGCTGTATTTTCTTTTAAAGTCATTACAAAGTAAAATTATGTTTTGAATTATTTTTAAATTTTAATTATTTCATTTTTACCCAATTATGGTTTTTGAATTATATTTTATACAATATTGTTTATAAAAATATTTTCTGTTTTAAAAGAATACTTTTTCAAAAAACTATTTTTCATGACAATTTTCCAATTATATTTTATGTTTAATTATACCACTAAATGGTCTTTAATATTGAAAAATTAATGTAAAATTTTTATTTATAAGGTCCTTCTTTGGTAAATAGGTCCATTTTATTTTTGGACAAAATGAATAGTAACTATTGTAAATCTGGTTACCACGGTAAAGGATAAATTAAGATATTTAGTTAAAAAATAAAATTATAAAAATATAAAATAACACTAAAAATGTTAAAATTTTATTACATGAATGAAATTATACCCTTAATAATTAAGGATATAATTTTTGTCTTTTAATAGACACTTTTCCATAAAAATGAATTAAAAAAATATTTAAATCAATGAAAGATACAATGTGTCATTTTCATTGTCTTTAATATATATTATGTGTCCCCATGGGGAAAAATTTATATTATTAAAGAATCTAAATTAAATTTTACAACATAAGAAAAATATATTCATGATAATTTTTTTGGAATTTTTGGACCACATGGGTGGAATTATGATATTTATATTGTTTTATTTATTATAATTTTAAATATGTCACATACATGGTTTAAAAAATATACAACTCTTATTATAATTTAATACAAAATATAAATTATACTACAAAAACACATATGAAATTTAAGTGGTTTTTATTAATCATGTTAATTTATTGGTAATTTTTATTAAATAATCAATTTCCTTAAATGCTTATACATTGATGATGCATGAATTTTCTTTTTTATGAAACAACAATGAAATATTTTCTATTTAAATGATAATTATATTAAAATATAAAAAAATTTCACCCAATCTTATCTGGAGAGTATATATAGGCCTAAATCATCCAAGGGTAGATTTATTGATAATTTAGAACCATATAGAAGATATTATGACACCTATATTATTTTATTTAAAGTGTTTTTAATGTTGTCACATTCATACTTTAATAAGTATAACATTTTTAATGTTGTATTTTCTAGAAGAAAAATTAGTTTATAGGTTTTATTATAAAATAATGTATATTTATATTCATCCTAGTATTTTATTTTTAATTTTTATTCAAAATATATTTTTATTAAGTAATTACAAAAAACTGATGTTGAAATTATTTTATTAATGGAAGAATCAAATTAATGTTACTAAAAATATAAAATTGAATAATAATTTGAATAATTAATATGTCCAATTAATTTAATAGATAAACTTGATCCCATAGAGATATAAGAAAATATTTTATTTGAGGATAACATATTATATTTATATTTTTAAAAATCTAATAATTTAATATTGTAAAAATTAACACTACGATTATTTTTTTAAAAATAATTAATTTCTAAAATATTTATAAATCATAAAACATTATTAAAAATATATAATAAATTATATAAGGTCTAAAATGTCATAAATTATTTATTTATTCTTTAACTAACATTAAGTAAGTAAATATTGCACACTTTTAATATTAAAATATTTGTAATCCTAGTTAAAAGGAAAATAGAATAACTAAGTGATAAATGACAATGATAAGGGTTAAATAGAAATAAAAAATTGTCTAAAACTTATCGGTTGATGAGACTACGACCTTATCTAATCTCATTTCTTAAATTTTGAAAATTTAGATGTTTTGGAATATGGCTTTATTGTATTATAAATTAAGACTTTTCGAGATTCCAAAAGTTCCCCTAACCTCAATTATAAATGGGAATATACTCCCTGGCCTATTTACTTCAATTTGTGCCCCCATTCTCCCCCATAATCTGACCATTTACCTTATAAACTTCTCTAGTTACATTATAGAGGTTTTTATATCCTACAAAGACCAACTATGGTTCCTCTAAGAGGATATTTAGAGGGAGAACATCGAAGAATACGAGGTTCGAATATATACAAAGGATAACATACCAAATATAAAGGAATATTTTGCAATATCATTATCATCTAAGATTTTTTATATATAAGTATTTACTTGAGTATATTCATCATCCACATCCATGTTTCTAAAATATGTAAAATTATATTTATTCTTATACATTTATTAAAGACTATTTTACCCATTCTTGAATTTTTAAAATGATATGAAATGAATTTTTTGTCATCATTAGATATGAGGTACTTTTTGACTTCTCAAAATAAAGTAAAAAAGAATTTTATTAACTTATACAGAATGAATTTTTTTTACGTCTTTATAAAGAATTATTTCTATGAGGATTCCTCTACATGATTTCAAGTTTATTTTCAAATAAAATCTTTTCTTTTATAATTGCACTGAATTTTGAGAAAAGAAAATGACATTGTAGATGAAAAGGAAATTTTCCTCAAAAATTAATTTCAAGTGTTATATATAATTATCTTTCATCTATGTTAGAATTTTTTAATAGGGTTATTTTTCATGTATAATAAATTTATTATTGGTATGATTTTAGTATGATTGTGATGGAATGATATTTATGAAATCCATTTGTTTTACATGGATTATTTTATAGTGGAATGATGTTTAATGAAGAAAAATTTATTCCTTGGCCTGTGATGAATTATTTATGTCATTGTGTCACAAATAATAATAATTTCATTATAAGATGGGTGATACATATATTTCTCTCTAATTCATTGGGTAATTATTTATATCTCTTAAGATCTTCATGATTGGAATGACAAGTATATTTGCTTAAGTAATATAGGGCTGGAATGATAAGTAAACTCGGTTTAGTAATGGACTATTTCTATTATGATGGTCCTAGAAATGAGCCCTATATAATATGGAAATGATTTTCTATACTTATGTGTTTTCTATAATTCCATGTTTTCTGTCAAAAATATTTTCTCATGGCTCTTGTTCCTTTATGATTTTTTCCTTATGAACTACTAAGATTAATTTCATGACTAAATATTTTTATATTTTTTATAAATGGAATGATTTTCATATGTTATGTTCATGTTTTTTACATTCTTCTATTTATGATTTATTTGATATTTTCCATGTTTACCCTTACTGATCATTTGATTCGAACCATTTTTACGTTTCTTTTCAATAGGATATAATGAAAGGTTTTAGGTATGAAACTAAAGGGGAATATCTTTTATGGAGATGTTTAAGGTATTACACCAAATTACAAGAATGTGTTCCATGATTCCAAATGAACTAATATAATAAGGTATTTCGGTGTTTGTTTTTTTTAATGTATTGAGTATTCTGTAATAGTGATGTATTTTTCATGCACATGAATCTTAGTGTCTGTAAAAATAAAGTAGGCACCATATATAGTCTATCAATGTTCATGTTGTTATATTTTATGTTAGAGGCATGTTAATTAGAAAAACTTGGAAATAGTTCAGTAAAGACATATTTTTATGAACATAACACTGTGAATGACTCTTAAGATATGTTTAAATATAGGTTAGTATCAAAATGATTTGGTAAGGTTGTGATTTATTCCCCTAAGAAATACATATCTATTTAGGATATTTATTGTTGATGTGGCTATGAAAAAAATTAACCCAAGTGTAAAGAATATGAATGGGGTGTATTGGGTATTACATTGGTATGTAATGGTTCATGATGGCTGAGATTAACAATAATCACCCCTCGAGTCACTCTATGGGGATATGTTTGGGTTAATTTTCTTTTTCTTTAGGAAATATAATGATGAATGAGAGGATATGACCTATGGAAACCGATGATATTTTATAGTGATATGAGATAAAGATAATGTTCAATTGGATGACATGTATTAGGTCTATTATAACTTTTTATCTATATATAACTCTTTTAAGGTTTAAATTTGTTGGTTTTTAATATGAGTAAGGTTATTTTCAAAGAAAATTAAGAAATACAACCCTTTGGTAAAGTATATGGTTTAGTGAGAAAGTTATTTCTTTAACCCATATGGGAAACAAACTATTAAATTTGGTATAAGTGTACTTAGTGGATTATTTTTTTATTATGGTATTTTTGTGTAAAATTATTACAAGGGGGTATAAAATAACACCCTGTTATTTTATAATATTTTTTACCCTTAATAAATCCAATTTATTGATATATAACATTACATGAAACACTAATATTAAAATAACCATGAATAAGTTATAAAATATTATTATATGATAATTAAATTATTATTTATATAAGGGTTATAATAATATTGTTGGTTGAATTTTTGTGATTTTTCTAAAAATAATTATTTTTTAGGGAATAATAAAAAATGTTGATTTTGGGTAAAAAATCTTTTTATTTTATTTTAATCAATCAACTTAAAAGTAAAATTATATTTGTTATTTTGGTATAAAAGTTAAATTAAAAACATTTTATTTTAAAAATCTGATTAATTCTATTATTATCCATATTTTACATCGTTTGGATATAAGTCATCCTGGATGCTTCAAAATGAATTTTTCCAAAAAACAATCTTCATCGGTTTTTATGGATTATTTTAAAATTAATTTCTACAAATTATAGTATTTTAATTTTACAAAATAAATTCAATAATTGAAAACTATAGGTTGAAATTTAGTTAATATATCCCTTTTAGTTTTAATCATCATTAATAGTAATCGTGGTAAAATTTAGCACCATGGTTGAAGGAAAATTATGAATTAAAGTTAAATGTAATATGATAATGCATTAAAAAATAAAAATTGAATTTATTTAATTTTATATGAATATATATACCGGATTCATCCAAACATTGAATATATAGAAATTTGGTTCCATTTTCCATTAATAATGATATTTATATTATTTTAGTAATGGAAAAAAATGTAACAATCTTGCCAAAAAAATTATCTTATAAGGTAACATTGGTATAAAAATTAAATTTGAATGAATATTAATGATTATTCTATACATATTGAAACTATTTTTGGTGATAATTTATTTCTAATTTTTATTGACTAAATAATTCCCTCAAACACATATACAACTCTGACACAAAACTCGTGGAAACGGTGGAAAAATCAAATTAAATAATTTGAAAAACTTATAAAATAATATTTTTGTGGTTATTTATGGTTCTAAAATAATATTATTGATTATAATAATTTATTAATAAGTTTTAAAATAATTATATTTTAATTCCAACATTTTTTTGAAGTTTTTAATGTCAAATTATGTGAATAGATGTTAAAATTAATTTTATATTATTTTAGGTTAATAATTTTTTATTAATTTGTTTAAAAATAATAAAAATAATAAAATTGGTCATGTAAGATCAAATATGGTGTAAAATTTCATCCCATGGATAGTTATCAAATTTTTTTACCAAACTAATACAATTATAACCCATTAAAATATAAATATTTGTTAACACGATTAATGATAAAATTTTATACTCAGAATGAATTTATTATATTTAAACCTTTCCTAAACCAATCAAATTTTTATTTTTAGGAGGTATTTTGGCCATATACAATATAAAATTTGAAACTTTTTATCTATAGTTCTACTATCACATGAAAAATAATTTATTATATTTGAATCATATTATTATTTCAATGTATGTCCTTTCATTAATTATAAAATGGAACCACATAAACTATCTTAAATAACCCACCTAGAGCAATATATAATGACAAATCATGAACAAAATATATTTCAAAAATAATTATCCATGTTCTAGTGGTGCCGATTATCCCAAAATTTTCTCCATATCTCACTTAATAAGAGATCTAAATGAGAACTTTCAACGAAGAGATGATAATCATCAATGAGAACTATCATTTTTCATCCAACATTACCACAATAAATTCTATCATAAACATTGAAATATAATAACTAAACTTCAAATAATATGTTTTTATGTTTTTATGTTTATTGAATAACATTTATCAATCTCCCGCTATATTAAATGGGAAATAAAACCACCACTCGTGTTTACCGTGGACTACCACATCAAAAACTTATGTAATTTTTTCTCCACTACCACCTCACATTGATTTCAATATTGATGGAAAAAATTATTATATATGATACTTAAAAAATGATCATAATTCTTAAATTATAATACATCATCATCTTCCTTTCCCTTCTCCTCACTAAAAATGATAAATTTTCTCATGCATACGTATAGCCTATTGTCTCCATGAAGAGATGAAATTCATTTTTCATGTATTTTTATCAATGATGATTCTAAATATTTATATAAATAAAATTCATGAGATTTATATAATTATTATAATTATATAGATAATATAACCATGGTAAATATATAAGGACAATAACTGCAGAATTTTGATGTACATGAAAAAATAGTTAACACCCAAAATAATGATAATAAAAAATTATTATTAAAAACATGTTATAAGATGTTATAAGTAGATTATATATGATGTTAGATATATGTATACAATTTTGTTGTGTAATTATAATAAATCTAAATTTATTACGATTATGGTTAAGAGAATAAGCAGAATAATTTTATCGTAATGTAATGGATTTTATCTCAATTTTCACTCTATTGAGATATATTTGGTACAATTAACCAATTTATTAGGTGGTTTACATAAATCATTGATGATGTGTTTAACATCAATATCTATTTATTAATTACTATTACTGTTTCAAATCATGTTTACTCATTCTATGGATTATAAATTAACTTTTACCAAAGAGGTACAAATTTATTTTATAATCCCCTTTTTTGGATTGCGTTTGTTAATAGTTGAAGGAATAGTATAATATATCCGTCATAAAATACATAATTGTTTTTATCCAATAGATATTTGGGGAGAGTTCATGTTTTTGACTAAAATTTCCTATATTATTCACTTTAATAGAGAAACTAAATGTTTAAAATAATAGTCCATATTATTTCTATTCTGAGAGGGTATATTATCCTCATATATAATTTTTTTTTGTTTTTTTTTTTGAAAAAAGTCATTATTTATAATAAAATGATTTATGAAAAAAATTATATATCATCCTTCTATTTTAAAATGGTTTTTATAGAATATTTTGAAATTTTATGATATTTTATATTATTCTACATGGTTTCCATGGTTTTATAAATAAAAATAATTAAAGAATGATTATTTTTATTTTTCTCTTCCATTTTCATCATATTTGCAATGATCATTATTATATTACGAAACCTATATTTATTATGAATTGATCATAATCATTTAACTTTAATGAATTTCATAGTTATTATCATTCCCTTAAAACATCAATATTATTTTGATAATTTTTTTTATTGTACATCACTTTTCTATTAAATATCCATACTCATTGTATCATGGAAATGATTATTTCCTAAACTATATATGATGTATACATACTATGTTTTACTTTAAATAATAAATGATTTATTTTTTTCTGAAGAGACTAACTCTAGTGTGTTTTTTTCAACTCAATGGTTGATTGTGGGTGGTTCACTTATTGCATAATCATTAATGTCATGTCCCTATTGTCACTCTTAAGATACACTCACAGTTATTCCCCCATCCCTTACTAGGTATGGGACTAATTTTTAATGGAAGGTGGATAATTAGGGTTTCATACCCAATAAATCTTAGGGTGTCACATTGGTCAAGAGGATGGGAGATTGGGATCATCTCTCCTTCGGGGGGGGGGGGGGCTGTTCCCTACTCTAGGACTCTGTTTTATATAAGAAATGTTTGATTATCCCTTCATAATTCTGATAAAGGACTATTAACCATAACCAAATGATTATAAACCAAGTCTCCCTCATACCCAATATAATATGGGTTCTCATTATTGATTACATTTATATGTATATGATTCTATTTAAACATTTCCTAGTAATAAAATTGTTACTTATATTATGAATCCATATAACTGATCAATTTGGAATTTTCTTCCAGGATGAGAGTTTGTTAATATTATGACGAGGGGATTGAGCCATTATGAGGGATCATACATATCTTTTTAATTTCAAGAATCAAAAACCTTGTATTTCACTATACCCATGTAATTTCAACATCAAATAGAAAGAAAATATGTATAGGAAATTAGGAACTAAGTACATGAGTTCAAGTCTTAAAGAGACATCCTATGTATCCTGGTAATAAAAATAATCTATGTTATTATAGTTTGATCATGCCATCAGGACTAGTCTCAAGGTAGTTTCCATTATATGAGGGATATTTATTTTTTTCCACTCATTGGGGATTTTATACAATGATTTTTCATGATTATTGGGATTCGGGATGCGAATATCATGTTCATTATAGCTAACTAATCCTCCATAAGAAATTCCCATTATGGGAAACAAGGGATATCAAGTGAACAACCTCATTGAATATAGATGTAGGTATTATGTTGTAAGACTACCCTTCCGATGTTTAATAGAGAGCTCAGGGCTTATCAAGGTGTCCTACATATCCTAATTATGGAAGGAATTTGATAAATCATTGTTTATTTAGTTTCTCAGTCCCTTGGGTTATGAGGTATGATAATAAAGCCATGGGAATGATTGGGATCCGATGGTATAAATGTTATAGACATGATGTGGAGTACACTATGGTGGACTCCAATTTTATTTTGGGCTTCAAACTTTGTAATCCATCATATGTATCTTTCTTCTAGAAGGAATTAGAATCCCCATATTACAATTATTTAGGGATTACACACTAAGGTTTCCCATAAATTCTAGACAAATAAGGATATGCCACTAGTCAGGATTACATTATGGGGTTTCACTTAACTTTGTAAAGGATTATAACATAGATGATAGATCATTTAATGTCCCTAATACCAATATAGATATTATCAGTGTAGGAAACAAGGTACGAGTAATATTTAGTTTCATTGATATGGATGTGGGACTTATGTACTAGGACCACCCTTAGGATGTTTTAGTATGGTTCTCATGCCTTAAGAAGGAGTCCAATGCATCTTGGCTGTGATACAAATCAGATTCCTCCAAGTTTAATTAGTTTCTGAATCTATGGAGGGATGTTGTAAGATGACCATCCAATGGGAATGATTAGTGTATTATGGTTAAAATACCAAAGACATGAATGAGGATTACACTAAGTTGGATGCCCATTTGAGTATGGGAACGATACTTATAAAGGAATATTATTTACCATGGTTATAGAAGGAATAAAATTCATCACAGTTGAATGATGTCAGTTTACATACTGAGGTGTTTTTTATAATCCTTGATTACACATTGATTATGAAAAACGATATCAATTCCTATGATTCCAATTATTCTTATACTTCATATCTACCATAAAATCATTTATTGTCCACTAAACATGCTTATTTTTTCTTCATGGCATGTCAGAGGATGTCTTCCTGACATTTCCAAAGGCCATTAGATAATCCAGTTGACTATTCCAAGGAACAAAACATGACCTAAATGGAATGTTTGAGGGTTGTTGTGTGATCATGGATAACTTTTCTAGAATACATTATAAGAATTTGACTATTTTCCTATAGGCCATCACATGATCCAAACTAACTTGTCTAGAGGTAATGACATAATCCATTTGAAATTCCATGTTGTCATCACTAGAGATGGATTACATGATCGAAGGGTATCAATAGAGTCAATGTTACATTCCATGGCAGGTAATTCATATCTAGGATGACATGTCCCGAGGACACAATGAGACTAGTAGGGAATTCTTGAAGGGCATCACGAGAGCTAGTTGACATTCTTGGGTGCAACCACATGACTCAACTAACATCTACTGGTGCTACCATATGATTTGGGTGACATGTTTAAGGGTCACTATGAGGTTTGAATGGGGAGCTTGGGGTGCTTCTTGGGACATGGGTGGCATGCTCTGGGGGTTCCATATAAGTTTATTTCACACGTTCGGAGGACATCACATGATCCAATTAGTATAACAAATGAGTTTTGTGAGATCTGGGTGACATGTTCTGGTGTCATCACATGTCTTGGGTGGTTCATCCAAAGATCATGAGGATTATCATGTATGAAATTTTCATAATTCTCCTATTTTATGTCTTTATTCAATATTATTGTTCCGAGTGACATATATTTGGTCATTTTTAGCTCCTTTTAAGTAACAGTTGATCTTGGAGATATATGGGATTTTATTTTTGTGTCCCGCCATAAGTTCTTCATATGATCTATCATAGATCTCTATATGTGTGTATGCATTCTGTATGATTGCTATGGTTAATCCTTGGATCTTACATATTGGAGAGATTTTTGGATCGTGAGATCTAAATCTATGTGAACTATTCTCCAAGACCAATGTGAGGTTCCAAGAGTTCATCCATTGTCAAATAGTAGTGGAATTTATTAATGATGGGTTTGGGGACTTATATGTATCACCACATTATTTGTTCAACTCATTATGTGGAACATATTTCATGAATCCATGATGATTTTGGTGGAGGGCCTCAACGTCATGTGTCTTAATGAGGTCCTTCTGTGAATCACTTTAAGGGTGTTATATGTCTTCCAATAACCAAACGAACATACCCTAAATCCACATTTTTTACATTATATCCACTAATGGGTTATTGATTTCATGATAGAACATTCCATGAGACATTCATATTGTTTGGTTGACATATTGAAGTTCCTTTGTGATATCAGGTCAACTGTTAGAAAAAATATGAATGATCTTTTGTGACTTATTTTAGACATTCCTTGAGACAAGGATTTATTTTCAAGTGGCCTTTAATAAATCGTTCTATTTATATCCCATGAAATTTTCATGAGTTTGAAAACCATGAGAGGATCCTACCTCCCCCCTTTCTATTTACTTTGTTTATTTCACCAATTTTGGGGATCCTATGAGTTTTCTTATGTGTTGTTGAGGAAAATTACTATAACCCTAGGTAACACACCACATGAACAATAATAGGTCATATGGATATTCTTGATTATTTCATATAAAATTCAATTTGATCATCCTTATGGAGACAATGGGAGAACACAAGGTCACCTGGAAATAACTGAGGCCCTTCACATAATGGGGGAGACATGTCAGCGGGATTTTGTTAGAAGAGGCGAACATGTCATAAGGGAATTATGGAATATTGATAATCACCAGGGGATCATCATATGAATTTTATAACAGATAGTGACTCCCACATGCCCCTATTATATTTCCCCTATTTATTTTACAAAGTCACGGGAACTCTCAAGGATTATTGAAAATGGTAAAGGACAATAATTCCTCCCATAGGTTTTGTGTCACATTAATATTATGAAGAGAAGAGGATCCCACCTTTTGGAAATTTTCATCTCATTATATCTATATTTATATATGGTTTTCCTTATTTTTTTGGTTGATAAGCAACATGACCTGGGAGAGTTTATTTGATTTCCACCATGTGACCATTGATTGTATGGTGTGCCTTAGTAAGAGAAGATAAAATGTTTCAATGGGACTTCACAGCATATTCTATAGGCTATTCACTATGCATGGCTCTTTCACATGTCCTTATGGTGGTCAAATGATCATGTATCTCTTGGAAGAGCATGCAATCCTTGAGTCATGTCCACATTCTTCTTTTTTTCTTTCATAAGGAAAATAATACCCATATTCATATATTTATCTCATTATGGATTATTTTAATTTTCATTTGGTGAGAGTCAACAAATTCCTCCCCTCAGAAGTGATGTTCACTAGGGAAAAGGGATCATTACTAAGGAATTTAAATTATTTCCAGAGACTTTGGCACTTTCACCAATCGGTGTCTTGGGTGACACATAGACCCCCAAGTGATGTTAATTATTCCATGTGATGCCCCATAAATTGGGGGAATAGAATGATTAATTTATTATTTACTGTTTTTTCCAGATCTATCCCACCCCGATTTTTTTAACATAACTTATTATGTGGACCATCCTACTTGAGTTTCTCGCAAGAACTCAATGTGATACTATTTTTCAAGAACTCATCCAGATGACAAATTTTTTCCAGGCTCCCATTCAAACCAAATTACGAACTCAACTTTAGTAATTGTTTGAACTTTGTCCAAGTGTGTGAGATTGTCAGGAGGCTTTCTCAAGATCCATTGGCTCGATCAAATGATATATTGACTAATCTATAACTGGCATGAATATGTACTTGTCACGCAATCACAAGTCTTCAAGGCGGTTACATAATTTTATTATTTTGGGTGAGTTTATGTGGATCATGAGATCTTATGGATTTTTGTTGATTTAACAAAATTTTATGCGATTCATGAATCCCTTTCTGATTCATGAAATGCGCATTATGTTATCATTTTTAGTCACTTACTTTGAAATGAGTTTATGTTATCTATCTAACATATGCCACTAACTTATGTTCAGATAGCTTTTGATTCTCACCATTCATCCGGGAATCCTTCAATGAGGGAGGAAAGGGTATCTATAGCCCATTGTGATGCTTTTATGGAGAGACTTGAACATACATATCACCATTATTCTGGGCCAGTACATATGAAGTAGATAAATTTGATTGGAATAAAACATTGATATTATCACCTTTCATAGATTCAATCATTTATGAGTTTTCCCTAACTATTGATATTCCTATTACTCCACCACATTCATCTTTCATAACCTCTTATTTGAATATTTAAATTCATAACACATTACTATATAACATCTAATAGGGGGAATCATTGTTTTCTACGAACACTGTGAATATGGGTATATACTAATGTATATTCCAACACTATTTTAGAAGATTGATCCTGAATATGATTTGGATTCTCAAATGTACCACTAAATAATTCTGTAGTTTTCATCCAATAAGTAGTTTGTTTGGATTCCCCACTGATTCATCCAATCAGTAGAGTGGGATTGACTAGGGAAGTCCCTTGTAGGTACAATAAATTACTTTTCAATTCACAGAGGAGTTGAATAAAATTAGGATATATGAGGATATCTAGATATTGTTTTTGTCTTCTTTGTATAACAAAGGAATGATAATGTAATTGTTCAGTCTTTGGGGTTTAGATACAAACACCTTCCACCCATGCATGGATAGTTGGGTGTTAACCTCTAGTATGAGGATTAGTTATGTGGTTCACCAATATTAGGTGGATGTATGATGATTTCGACACCCACAATCCTCCTGGGATGATAAAACGAGCACTCATCTCACCCAAAAACTGGTCATCTTGGTCGATAAGGAGCTATTGAATTATTCTCATCTTGGAGAGAATATCGCATTCTAGACATGTGTGGGATAATTTATCAATAAGACTATATATGATCTAGAATATAATAATGTGAAGGTCTAGAATACAACATATTCCCATAGAGAAATGTGCCCTTACTTGGCCGTGGATAAAGAATGGAAATTTAATGAATATAGATGGGATGTTTTCCCGGATGTTGATCAGGATTTCCAACTAGATGGCCTCTTCAGCATGTACCAGAGTGGGTACATATTTCCAAATAAGGAATATGTTTGAGTTAGAGTTCCCACATTCCTGATGGAGAACTCCATGGAAGGGGTAGAATGTTGGGATAGTTATCCATGTGTTTCCAAATATTATCTAATTGTTCATGATGATTATAAGTGAAAAGCCCATAAAGGATGGAGGACACATTCAAATATTATAGGGTTGGATAGGATCACATATGGGAGGCTATGAGTATTTTATCATTTAGGGTTGCTGCACTTTTTTCATTATACAATATCTATAAGGTATTAGAAGGGTTAGACCGGTTAGACTGCAATATTGGGATTTCAAGGCTTATATGAGCTACTATGATCATTTAACCTCAATAACATACATGACAATGTCTATGGGTGATATTGTTGATAATGGAGAGGATATTCTTAAGTTACATTCTTATTTGACATCACTCAATGAGGGAGTTCATTCCACCTGTATCAATGAGGATATCCTTAGTGAATGGTATGCACCCTGCCTATTTAGATGTCAGTTCGTATGTGTTCAATCGGGTTTCCCTTTCACAATTTTTGTCTGATATGAGGAGAATCAAATGGTGGATCACTAATTTGGGCTCATATTCACAGTGGAGGAGACTTAAGATGGGACAAACCATCCTTTACACTATACATCAATTGGTTTCTATCATGGATAAATTAAGGTATAAATCCTCTCATATCCTAGTGGGGAATTATATAGATTGTTAATAGAGGCCTCCAAATTTGTTGAGTACAATGATATTTTGGGAAGTCAATTGTTTTCTAGAGAGAAAACAACCCCTAAAGCACCCCACAAGGATGTAGGGAATTTTCCAAAATCTTGTATGCCAATAGAAGTTTCAACTAAAGGAGCTATGATGAGTGTATCACTAGAGGGTGAGGCTATTTTAGAGTTATAATTTCATGTAAATTCATATAAATTGTTGACATGGATGATTAAAAATGTATTGCTTGATCTTTGTGGAATATTGTGCCAAGCGGAGTTACTTTTGGAATGTTTCTTTTATATCAATATCCCTCTATGTATCACATTGAAGGAGGATCATGAGGATGTCAAGGACCATTTTTGAGAACATGAAATGGAATTTACAGGGTTCAAGGGTTAAATATGTTATTCCCCACTGGTCCATCAAATTGTTGTCTAGGGTACACTCAAATGTTTTATGGATGAATAGGGTTATCTCTTCACCGATGAAGAAATAGGTATGGGATAACTACTATGTTTAAAGGATCATGGTTGCATTATTAATATATTGAAATAATTTATATATTGAAATTGTGGGAGGTGACAAAAGATCATCCAGTTATATCATCCCATGAATATTATCCCCATGGTATAATTGTGGGAGGGGAATTTGGTAGTGATCAAAGGGCTGCTGATAAGGGTCCCCAGATCAACAGGATCAAATGAGGGTAGTGATTTCCACTTATAAATAAAAAAATATGGATTCAACACCATCTAGATAGCCTCCATTAATATTGAAGGGGAAAGTAATTACCCTTCATTGTTAGGGTCTTCTCCTCTAAAAATCCACAAGTAATTGTAGTATTTCACTCTTCTCTTGTTTTGGATTATTCGAGAAACAAAATTGAATTTCTTAAAAATGTGTTGGTACCTACAAAAATCATGTATAAGATAATATATCCAATTAATTGGACATGTTAGATCATTTTTTCCTTATATTACCCTTCACTATATGGACCAATACATTAAGAAATGGAGATGGATGAGGTGTCAATTCAATCATACCTATTTCGTTGTGTATAAGTTTTAGTGATCACACCACTTTATCCTATGTGGGTGGAAACACACTTGGAGTATAAAAACAAAGGTATATATTATTATCCCATTTTATCCTTGATGAAAGTGATTTTTTTATAAGGTTAATACTTCTTCAAGACTAGAAGCATTGTCTATTTGTTTCATATCTTTGTTTTTATGTTTTTTTTCAGAATTCCTCATGGGTGGTGAGAAAAGAATTTCATCATGAAAATAACTAAAAGATCAAGATAAAATTATCATAATAAGAAGATGTCCCCTTATAACCTTAATATGGGGTCACGGTAGTGGATGTTTCCAATGATGTGACCAAAAAAGATATGTTTCACTCATTGGTCATATCTGTTGATTACCAGATGGTAAAAAAATTTAAATCCTATGAGTGATAAAACCCAGTGCTGATTACTATAGTTTTTCCACCATAAAGTCTTTAGGATCTACTCTCTGATCCATTAGGGGGTCCTCTGACAAAAAAACAATGGAGAGTCTAGTTCTCTTCCCTTGTCATCAATAACAATGAGAACAACTCTTTCTCTGAGTGACGTAGTCTTAGAATATGTTTTTTTTATATCATGGGATTGGATCAAGGTCCTAGGTCAGTGTTATTCAATTAGTCAATGCATAAGAACATGTGGAGAGACAAATGTGCCCTCAAATTGGGGACACGATTGTAGGAGTTAAATGATCGGTTAGTCCACCATCGGTCTACATTTCCTACCCATGTAAATGAGGGATTTGATTATACTGCCTCCCTTACCTAGGTGAAGGAGTTGTCCTCTCTGATAAAACAAATGTGGGACATTGAACTAAGAGTGTTTCTTAATAAGGCATATTTTTAAGTGAAGAAGAAATAGTATGAAGTGTAAATGAAGTTTCATGGTGTGTTGTGGAGGTGTCTACTCATCGATACAAAGTCAATATTGTGAAGGTTCAAACTGACTATCTCTAGTATGAAATCATTAATATTAAAGAATAATTATCCTAGTTTTAGGGTAGAAATTAAATATTTGGGAATATTGTATTGGAGCAGCAGGGAATCCTTGAAATATTTCAGACATCTTGGATTGAATTTTCTTCAAGGGCGATGGAGTTTCAGCATGTTTTAGAAGCATAAATGCACTCTGTCGATGAACTACTCCAATCTGTGACCACCCTATTGTCCAGAATTTTAGAAATCATGGAATCATATGAGAATATCTTATGATGGAATTATAATTTTAAAATATTTAATTGGATCATATGTTAATATATAATAATTCGATATATGTATATTCCACTTACTATATTGTATTTGTGAATAGATATTATGCCCAATAATGGTTTTTTTCTAGTTTTCTTTTATTCATGACGTGGTAAAAAAATATTGATTTGATATTATATTAATTGTCAATGATACCAATCCTTTATATGAATTCATGTAAACTTGAATTTCAAGACCTGCATGTTGTAATTCTAAATAGGTTCTTCATGAAAAATTCTCATGTATGCCCACCAACATGATGATATTCACTGATATATCTGCTCCAGCCATCTTGGGATCACCTAATTAATAGAAGGATAATATTTTTTATAATATAAATCCCATATGGATATAAATATTTCTTTTTCTGAAGAAAATAGGATTTAATAGTTTAGGTTGACTTTTACTATGGCCATATAGTGGGCCTTAAAATAATTTCCATTCACACATACGATATTGTTGTTTTCTTTTATTTTAGTGTCATTGAGAATCAAAATTATATTTCTATAGTTTAGGTTCTTTTTTAATGGAAGTTATATTTATTCACTTTAGGTTTTTTTATCTCAGACCATCTGTTGTTGTAGTTTTTTGTCTTTTATGTCGAACAATCTATCACTCTATTTTAGGTTTCTTTAGCTCAGTACTTTTGTTTCTGTTGTTTCAGGTATTTTATCTTGGACTTTTTTCATTGGAGATTAGGGTATTGTTTTTCAGAACATCTATAGTTTGATTTTATGGTCTTTTATCTAAGACATAATCAATTATAAAGAAATATAGTGCACACATGTTGAAAATTTCCCAAATCACACTATAGTTTTCGGTTCCTCTATTCAGTTGTTGAGGCTCACTAGGATTAGAGAATATTTTTGTCTAAGAGGATATGCATTTGTTTGATAGGATATGGAATTTATGCATTAATGTCATTTCTAAATAGAGGTGTCTCTACTCATTTCCAAGGTTCATTGATGATTTTTTAGGGTAATATTTATTGAGAGGAAAATACTAGGGAAACTAGGCCCTCCAGGATTGTTGTAATATGGGTGATGTAAGTCATAACCAATAAGTTAGAGTTAGTGAATGTGGATGGGGAATCCATGTTGTGGATGAACCACCACACCCTGATCTGACAGGTTCCACCGTAGTGTTTCTCGGGCTCACAAGGATTGATGTTCATTTCTTGCCAGAAGAAGATTCCTTTAGTTGGTAGGTCAATGACCTTATGTGTCAATAGAATAGTCATGAAAAAAATGTTCCCCACTCTATTATAAGGGCCATGAATGGTTTTTGAAGACTTAAACATCCTTGTGATGAGGATGGGTATGGGATTAAAGTTATATAGGAAGGGTTATAGCACCATCAATTAGTTTAGCTCTTATAATTTAAACTCAATAACTATTCCACGTGGTTTTGAATCATGAGGTGTGGGACACAAATATTTCAGGAATGAAGAGTCACATTCCTACCATGATAAATGGTATAACACATAGTGGTGCAATATCGATGAAATAAAATACACTTCGATAGTTTTGGGAAGGTGTAAGGACCCAGACTTAAACATTACATAATATTGAATTATATCAATAATTCAAATGGTGGATACTTTTAGTTTTATAGTTTTAGTGAATTAGGCTATAAATGTTACATTACATCTCAAAAATTACAAATTAGACACTTCTAATCTATCCAATTTTATTCATAAAAAACACTCTAGAAATAAACAAGAATTATTTTCTATATATAAATCTTCATGAATTATTCCTTTCCCTTACCCTTCCTTATACCCTATGAAAAAAATTCAAAAATGTGGTATGATCAAAAATAGCTCAGTAATGGTTATAAAATATGTAAAGAAAACATTATCCCATTGATACATATAAATCAATAAAATCATACTTTTCAATCATAAAACATAAGATCTTTAACATAACTCATGAAATCATAAGATTTATAAATAACACATAGAAAAAATAAATCATAAAGGTAACTTGTGGAATCCATAAAATATATTGTAGCATTCATAACTACATAGGGTGTTATGTTTGGAATACCCATCATGGTATATTCCCTAAATATTTTAGGAGAAACATTAACTTTTACCTCCGTCACATTACCCAATGAATTGGAGAGCTATCTCGGGCTCACCCACACTAGGTTTATCACATAACCACCCATATACATTAACAATTCCCAAGAACCATAACATATTCCTAGTACATAAAAAAAGGAAAGATACCATTTCCACATTAAAATCACAATATATCATTTCAATATATTAACATAATCAATACATTATCAAAAACATTTTCAAATTACAAAATATGTATAAGAGTTTTATGGTATTTATTTCCATCTTAAAAACATTATGGCCTATTAAGGAATATAAATATCAAAAAATTCTCGCAGCGGTGAAAAGGTTTTGGTAATTGCCTACATTAAAACGAAACATTATTTCTGCCATTTTGTAAAATGGTTCATAGAAAGAAGATTAACTTTATATGAAATTAAAATTAAAAGTAGTTTATACACCATATAAAATAAAGTCATTTATAAATAAAAAAATTCCTCAATTAAATAAGATTGAGATGAAGTCCCCTAAGAAAATTTGGCAGCCTAATAGTGTTAATTAAAAATTAAGAAAATGAGTTGATGAGAGAAAAAAGTGTATCTCATCACATGGATATACAATTTACAGCATTAAGGATATATAATGACATATCCCAACATAATAAAATTGGAATTAATATAAAATACATAAAATAATTCTTTGACTAAAAGAGGAGGGTGAAAGGTTCCCTTACCTTGTGTCTGAATTTTCTTGTTCATTATTTATCTCACGAAATAATGAACTAATGTTAATTATAAATTCTTCAGAAACTTTTTCATGTTAATTATAACTTTTATATCACTTAATACCTTTCAATAACAATCATATAATTTTTCAAATTCATATCGGTCTTTTTGCCGATGTTCGGTACCTGAGTCAAAAATGAACTTGTTATAATTTCAAATTATGCATGTGGTCAAAAGTAAATTATATTTAGAATGATATTATTGATTTAGATATCATATATATCATATATATCTAGTATATATTTATTTATAGTATTACATAATATTTGGATATAAGAAATGAAATGCACTGTTCATGGAGACGGTAAGTTGTACGTACGCATGAACGCAACTTTCATGTCTTATTTTCATTTTTAATGGAATGAAAACCAAATGATACATAAGTACATTAAAACTAAATTATAATATCTATGTTATATATGTTACATAATTTCATTAATTCCATTCTTTATACACTCTGTGTATAGCATGAATGAGTCATATCACTTTGAGGGGGCGGTAGTATACACTTCCTCAAATGATTTTATTCTATATATACAACATGAAAAGAATAAAGGTATGTTATAAATTATAATTAAAGAACCTATGGATAAAATAAATATCATATATATAATATTATTATATTTCAATCATAATTTCCTCCATAATATGTGGTAGGAGAATATTGAACAATCATCGTTTCGTGAGGCAGTAATTCACCATCCACAGAAACAGTATGTTCAATACCCATAAAATGGAGGCATGTGTAAATATAGTTCGAATATATATTCATAAAAACAACCTAGTATATTGAGGATACTGGTTTTTCTAGTTAAAAAAAGAATAATAAGACCATAGGGAGAGGATAAGGAAAATAAAAGAAAAGAACTTGAGAGTAGACGTTTGCTCTAAATCGGGTAACACCCTTTTATTTGAACCAAAAGGATTTCTCAAATTTCATTATACCTATGGGATGAATTATAAGAATAATGGACGAATGTTTAGAGCTTATTGAAGCATATTTTGGATGATCCAAAGGGTTTTAGAGTTGTGATTAATGGGTTAGAGGTGGTGTCCTGTTATAAGAGGGAGGAGGGGCACTTTAGGAATGATTGAAATTATTATTTTATTATAAACTTAATTTCAATTTAAGAAGGTGGAAAACTAATTTATATCTAATATAAGGCGATAATTATTCTAAATATTATCAAAAAATTGTTTTTGACAAGTTTAGGGAATAAAATTAACCTTATCATTTATCATTAACCCTTAGTTAACTAATTTAACTCTTAACATGTCCTCTTGTATATTCATACTATATGGTTAATATAATTACTATAAAATACCAATATAACCTCAAGTGGTTCATTAATGACATGTTTATCCTTTTATAAGTCACTATTATGAGTCTTATATTTTTAGGACTACTATATCATTTAATAAAATAGTATTTATTTTAATAAATCATTTTTGTCAATTTATAAACTATTCATATCAACATTTAAAAAATCTATAACAACATCATTCATTAGAAAAAATTTCATTAAATAAAATATAACATGTAATATAGATCCTTAAAATTCTTTTATGGAATAAAATGTATCAAAATAAAGTTATTTTAATTTTTATAATCTCATTTATTTAAAACATTCATTAATAAGGTAATCACTACATCATCATTGTGTCATAATTAAATTTATTTATTTGATGCCTAAAATTTATAAATAAAATACCATGATGTAGGAAATATTTTTATATTTATAATGATTATTTATAGTTGAATATATCACTTATATAAACTAATATAAAATATGTTTTACTAAAATATATATGATTATTTACATTTTTCCTTAACATTAAATTAATCTTTATAAAATGCCATTTTTATTTACAAGTGGATCCAGGGGGTCTCAAAATCCACCCAAGGATGCCCATGGTAGGACATGTATCATCCAATTGGGTTATAACACGTGTTAGGGTAATTAAATATTATTATCATAATATCTTATTACCTTTATTTACCAGATTTATCATTTAACCCTGGAAAATAAAATATTTTCTGAAGTTACTATTTAACATGCCGAAAAATAAATTAATCTATTTAAACTATTTTTATCTCTTGATTAAAAATATGGAATCCAATTTTACATATTAAAAACAGATAATTATTAGAAATTAATTTAAAATTAATTCCCATTGTCAAAAAAAAAACATGTTTTTATGAAGTAAAAACTACCAAAAGATTGACATTTTTTTATGTCTGATTTCAAAGTAAAATTACATATAATGACCCAAATTGGATGAAAAGGTAAAAAATATAATCCAATTGAACTTTAAAAACAATTGAAATTACAATATAACTTTAATAATGAATTATAATAAAAGGTAATTTGGAAGTACAATGCAGTATTTTTAATATTCATTAAAAGATGAACTTTATCAGGATAATACCAAAGTTTTACACAAATAATATTTTGAATACAAAATTCTAAAGAAGAAGTTTATTTTGTAAAATTAATCATGTAAAAGTGAGGAAACTATATTTAAAAATGGTTCTCCATCAAAATGTTGTAAAACCAATTTTTAAAAATATTAGGGGTTTTCATGCTTAAAATGGTATTCGTTCTTATGTTAAGCCTCTAAAACTTATTGGATAAAAGTAAAAAAATTTAACAAACATGTGTAACAATATTTTATTTAGTTCTGTTCATTTCGACTAACAAAATGTCTAGGTGTCAACTACAACTAATAATAATAATATTATTATATTATTTTTTGGTATAACTCAAAGTTGCGGGCAACGTAAGACTTGAAAGAAACACGTTGTTACGTTTTGAGTATGCTATCATACATAGAATACCCTTTAAAGTAATATTTTTATTTAACTCAAAAATACTAATAAATATCAAAATTTCATATTCTTTATTTACCTAATATGTTACATCCTTCCCCATTTTGGGAATTTCAAACTCCCAGTTTTAAAATTATGCCTGGAAACATCATTTAAAGTCACACATCAGAAAAAGTGTCAACAAAACTATCACATTAAAAAATGAAATAGATGTAAAAAGGTCAAATGAGATAACATATACTAGGATTACATGTATGAAAACATGGTTATGTAATAGAAACAAACCATCATGTTCTAATAGAGAGTGATAAAAAACATGATTAGTAGAAAGTTTATAGTCTGAAAACCATTAACTTGTGATGGGTTAACCAGTTTTTAATCCCCTTGTTGGAAAAGTAAACAGACAACATTTTTTTCTTTTCATAAAGTTGAGTGATTTATTTTTAATATTTAATAAGAACATAAGGAAACATACTTTCATGACAATGAGTGTTTCATCCTTCAATAAATTTTTTCCACAAACTAATCCTTTCTAAAAACAATGAGTATTCAAGATGACTTGGTCACATCTGAAGCACCAGAATCAACTTCTGTAGAATCACATAATCCAAAAAATATGATCTATATATTTCCCGTGTATTTAGAAATTAACCAAAACCAATATGCTTAATAGAGATCAGATAATCCCCAAAAAAGATAATCCTTCATATAAATAAAAAATACCCTTAATCTACAAAATTCAAAAAACATTAACCAAAGATCAACAAAGACCATTGAGTAAAAAAATTTACATAAATTTATTCAATATAATCCAAACTAATATTAAAACTCAAATCTCAGAAAAATTTAATCACATAGTCTTCCATAATAAATCATAACATTTATCTCAAAAAAACATCGACTACTATTAAAGTCTCATACTAAAGTGTAATTAACCTAATCACATATTCTCTATGATAGGTTAATAATTTCCAAAAATTACCCAAGTATCTATATGTCAACAATAAAAACATTTATTCTTTCAAAAGAAAATACACCATTAATTCTCTATTTAAATCCCAATGTATTCTATTTTCCTCAGGCATTTAGTGTTACCAAAATAGAAAGCATCGTCCAAAATAACCTTTATCACTTAATCACCAAATCATTTTCATATACTAAGGATATTTATTTGATAAAAAATAATATCCCAAATCAAATTATTGTTGATCCATAAAATCATTTAACTAAAAATAATTAGTCATATTAACTAGGGACATCACGTAGTCCAGTTGTATGCGATAAATCCTAGTTGCACTTTGGTTGTGGGTTCAATTCCTACATCTTTTTCCGATGCGACGGGCTGTCACATGGCCTGTGTGTGTTGTAATTTTTCAAAAACTATATAATTTTATAACATTCCAAAAAATGAGTTAAATTTATCAAAAATAACCATAACATATTTTAACCACAAATTTTTTCCCATACCTCGCATTTTCATCTCAAAATGTAATAACCTGTAATTGCCTCATGTTCAAGGATCATATAAACCCAAATAGTTATTTATAAATATATCCACAAAAGAAAATATAAATCTTCCTCAAATATCATATTCACAAAAAAACTGTAGGGTTACACATAAAAGACATAAGTCTTCCAATGTAAACCCATCAACAAACAACATTAATACATTTAAACATATCATCACCTAGATATCTAACATAACTCACAAATTTCTAGAATGTAGACATCTTAATAATCCAGAATTATCCATGATCCCTTAAATTTTATTTTTCAACTTATTCCTTATTAATTATTTTTTAAAAACAAAAATATGAATCATATCCTAATATTCAATAATGTCAAAACATGAGCTAAGAAATAATCCATACCTTTCATCGGTAATTGTCTGTTTCCTCATCCTCAATTGAAATGGAAATAGCTATTGGTAAAAATATATTTTTATGGTCCTGTTGATCCTATTCTCAATCCTTCATTGTAGGAAATCTATTTGTATAGTGACCATGCACACCACATTTAAAACATTCAACTGATCATTTGGAATGAAATTGTTTCCCTTTCTTGGTGTCAACTAGAAACTTACTTTTTCCATGGATGGTTCATGATTTATGGACTTCATTACCACATATATAGTATCTTTCCATCCCTTTGAATAATTTTCCAAGGTGTTTCTTTCCACATACTAGATACATAGGTTTTTGAATATAATAACCTTTATGATTATTACCTGAACTTCAATTGGGATTCGTTTATCATATATATGATGCCTTAAAAAAATCACCAATGTTCAAGTGGTCAATCATGACTCCAAATTATTGGTTAAGAATAACCACAAGAGTTCTCATTACAAATCCAATTTCATTTAGTTTCTCATTCAAAAAACCGTCATAGTTCTCTTCACATCTATTGTTACTTTGGTTCTTGCTAGATCCATCCATTTACTAAAACCTAAAATGTCAATGTGAGTATATCGGGAAAATCTTCATATAATATCTTATGATATGGATAAACAATAATATATACATATTCAGGTTATATTAATCTCATTCAATTTATCTAAAATAACTATGACTTTATCTAATATGCTACCCATTATGGTTATATCACTTATACTTAAATAACACCCAAACCTCTAAATTTATCTAAACTGACCCCTGATACCAACTATAAGGACCCAACCTTAAACATTACATAATTTGAATTAAGTTAATAATTCAAAATTATGATCTTTTTAGGTTTATATTTTTATATAATTAAGTCATAACTATTACATTACATCTCAAAAGTTACAAAGTTGACACTTCTTCATAATCTAATTTTTTCATAAAAAATAAAAATCCTGAAATAAACAAAATTTATTTTCTTGATATAAATCCTCTGAAATTATTCCATTCTATTATCATTCCTTATAACCTATGATATTTTTTTCAAAAGCATCGGATGAATAACGAAATCTCAGTAAGGGTTATAAAATAAAGAAATAAAACATTAGTCCATCAATATATATAAATCAATAAAATCATTATTTTTTATCATAAAACATAATATATTTAACATAAATCATGAAATCATAATATATTTAAATAAAACAAAGATATCATAAATCATAAAGGTATCTTGTGGCATCCATAACATACTTATATTTTAGCTTTCACATATACATAGAGAGTTACATTTGGAATATCTATCACAGTATATTAACTAAATCTCTAAGGAGAAACATTAACATTTACCTCCTTCATGTTACCCAATGAATTGGAGTTCTATTTCGGGCTCACTCACTATAGGTTTATCGTGGAAACACTCGTATACATAATAAATGCCCAAGAACCATTACATATTCATAACACATAAAACAGACATAAAATAATGATACCATTTTCAAATTGAAATATAAATATATCATTTCAATATATTGATATAATCAATCCATTATAAAAACCATTTTCAACAAAAAAATACATAAAAATAGTATATGGTATTTATTTTCCTTTTAAAAACGTTCTATTTAGTTATGGAAGCCAAATATCTAATATTGCAGGTAGCGACGGAAAGGTCGTTGTCGCCACGTACATTAAAGAGAAAAATTCATTCTATCATTTAGTAAAATTATTCATTGAATGAAGATTCTATTTGAATTAAATTAAAATTAAAATGGGTCTATAAACCATATAAAATAAAGTCATTTATAAATCAAAATATTCCTCAATTAAAGAAGATTTAGAGAAAGCCCCGTATGAAAATCCGGCAGCCTAACGACGTCACTTTAAAATTTAGAAACTGGGTTGATGAGAGAGAAAATAGTCTCTCATAAAATGGTCATAAAATTTACAGTTATAAGGATACATAAGTACATATAAAAACGTAATAAAATGAAAATTAAAAGGAAAGGTATAAAACAAGTCTTTGACTAAAAGAGGAGGGTGAAAGGTTCTCTTACCTTATATTTGACTTGTCTTTTTCATTACTTATCTCCATGAATAACAAAAATAAAATAATTATACTTGATTCAGAAAATTTTACAATTTTATTATTCATTTTATAACACTTATTAACCTATTATAACAATTATATAATTATTCATGTTCATATTGATCTTTTTTGTCAATGTTTTGTACTTGAGTAAAAAATGAACAGGTTATAATTACAAATTGTCCATGTGGTCAAAAGCCCATTATCTCCATAACTATATTAATGATTTATATATCATATATAGCATATATATCCAGTTTATATGTATTTAGAGTAGTCCATAATATTTGTATATAATAAATGAAATGCACAGTTAATGGAGACAGTAAGATGTACGTATGCATGAATGCTACTTTCATTTCTTTTTTTTCATTTTTAAAGTAATGAAAACCAATTTATACATAGGTATATTATAACAACATTATAATATATATGTTATATATGTTACCTATGTACATTAATTCCATCCTTTATACATTCCAAGTATATCTTGAAGGAGTCATATCACTTTGAGGGGGCGGTAGTTCGCACTTTCAAAAATGAAATTATTGTATATATACAAATGAAAAGCATAATGTTATGTTATAAATGAGAATTAAAAAAGGATAGATATAAAATAAATATCATAAATATTATATTTAAATTATAGTTTCATCATAATGGCCACAATAATAGGAAGTGGGAGAATATTTAACAATCATCATTTCAGGTGGCAGTAGTTCACCGTCCACAGAAACAATATGTTCTATACTTATTAGATAGAGGCTTGTGTAAGTGTAATTTGAATAGTTATAATAAAAACAACCTATTATATTGAGGATACTATTGTTTTTTTCATAAACTAATAATAATAAGATCATAGGGAGTGGAGAATGAAAATAAATGAAAAGAACTTGAGAGAAGACGTCACCTTTAAATCGTGTAACTCCCTT
The DNA here is from genome assembly GCA_963277665.1 of Viscum album. Taxonomy (NCBI): domain Eukaryota; kingdom Viridiplantae; phylum Streptophyta; class Magnoliopsida; order Santalales; family Viscaceae; genus Viscum; species Viscum album. The sequence continues at coordinate 2,013,701,471 of OY728155.1, forward strand.
TGGTTTGACCAAATGGATTTCTTGAATTACTTTCGTCCTAGAGGAAGGATTTTAGGATGAATGGAGTAGTGTTATGAGATTATTGGATCAGATTTTGGTAGATACAAGGGGCTTTAAAGGTGTAAGGAATGAGTTATAGGTGGTTTCCTTTTAGAAGAGGGAGGAGGGGCACTTTAGGAATGTTTGAAAGTATTATTTTATTATAAAATGAATTTAGATTTTAAAAGGTCCCAAACTAATTTAATTATAAAATAATGTGGTTATTTTCCTAAATACTCACATCCAATGGGTTTTAAACTAGTTTATAGAATAAAGTTGACCTTATCTTCTAGATTTAACCCTTAGTTAACTAATTTAACTTTTAATATATCCTCTTGTATATTCATAATATATGGTTAATATAATTACTATAAAATGACAATAGAACCTAAAGTGGTTAATTAATGAAATTTCTTAACTTATATATCTCATTTGGATGAATCTTATATTTTTAGGACTATAATATCACATAATAAAATATTATTTATTTTAAAATATTATTTATGTTAATTTATACAATATTCATATAAAGACATTCAAGAAATAAATATAAACATTGATTCTTAAAAAAGAACATCATTAATTAAAATATAATAATTCATAATCATCCCTAAAATTTGTGTATGGAATAAAAAGATTCAAAATAAAATTATTTTAAGTTTTATAATCTCATTTATTAAAAAAATTCATTAATAAGGTAATCACTACATCATCATTGTGTAATAAGTAAATTTATTTATTTGATTTCTAAAAATGATAAATAAAATAAAATGACGTATGAAATTTTATATATTTATAATTAATATTTATAGTTTAAGAAATCACTTATATATCCCCATATAATTTTTTTACTAAAATATATATGTTTATGTTACCTTTTTCCTCATCTTTAAATTAATCATTATAAAATGTCATTTTCTTTTACAAGTGGCTCTATGGGGTCCCAAAATGCACCCAAGGATGCACATAGTCGGACATGTATCATAAAATATGTTTAGGACACATTTTAGGGTAATTTAATATTATTATAATATTATTCTTTCCGTTATTTACCAGATTTACCCTTTAACCAGGGTAAATAAAATATTTACTAAAGTTACTATTAATAATGTCTAAAAATTAAAGTACATGTTTAAAAAATTTTGAACTCCAGATTCCAAATATGGAATCAGTTTTTAAAAATTCAAAACATATAAGTTTCATAAAATAATTTAAAATTAATTCCTATTGTCAAATCTAAAAAATCTTGTTTTTAGGAAGTAAAAACTACCAAAATATTTACACGTGTTTATGTCCAATATCAAAGTGAAATTACTTCAAATGACCAAAATTGTATTAAACGGTAAAAATTTAATCAAACTAAACTTTAAAAAAAATCACAATCCATTTAAATAATTAAATTATATTAAAAAGAAGTTTTGAATTCAAATGCAGTATTTCCACTATTCATTAAAAAATGAACTTTATCAGAAAAATATCAAAAATTTACCCAAAGTAAATTTTTATGTCCCTATTCTAAATAAGAAGTTAATATTTCCAAATATAGCATATAAAAGTGACAAAAATTAAATTTAAAAAGTGTTTTCCATCAAAAGGTGGTAAAACAAATTTTTAAAAATATTAGAGTTTTTCATGCCTAAAAATTGGATTCATTAATATTTTCAGCCTCTAAAACTTATTGAATATAAGTAATAACATTTAAAAAGCATGTGTAATCATATTTTAGTTAGTTCTGTAAATTCCAACCAATACAATGGATAGGCATTAACTACAATTTAAAATAATAATATTATTATATTTTTTTCGGTATAACTCAATGTTGTGTGAAATGTAAGATTTCAAAGAAACCCATTGCTTCGTGTTGTGTACGCTATTGAACATATAATCATATTTAAAGTAAAATTAAAATTTAATTCAAAAATATTTATAAATATGAAAATTTCATATTCTTTATTTACCTGGGATGTTATAGAAGGGATTGTAAATAATGATTTAAAGTGCACAGGTTAGGAGGATGGTATGGTGCAATTATACTTGGAATGACAAAAAAACACACTATGTTATTGAGTAATGCACAAGAGATGTCAATGAGAAAATGAATCAAAAATACCTTTTTATAGAATGGATCACTTTATTGATGACCATAGGCTCATATGTAATATCCATATGCATACATTCATAGTTAAACAATGGGTTTATTGAGGAATCGTATCATTTCTAGGGCCCATGGAATATTATGGTGACCCAAGGCACCCGGAACAAGAAGTGTGATTTTGGGGATGTGTAATATCCATGAATGGTTTTAATACCCGAAAATCTATGTTACCATAAAGAGAACATATTATCATTGTGAGGATATATGAAAAATCATTACTATAATGTTTTTATGAACAAAATGGTCTATCAGAATAGCTTGGATTTTACTAATATTAAAAGGTATGAACATGGAAAATTATGCCATTTTTATTTTCAACAATTTTTTTTAAATCTCTGGATATGATGTGTTTAGTGAGAAAAGGAATGAATATTTCTCAGGCCTCCCTTTGTGTGTTTTCAAACTTAAATGTTTTTCACCTCTTTATCAAGCAGTTAAGGATCTGGAAATTTGAACCCTTATAGGCTATAGTTTAATGATCTACAAAGTTGACTAAAGTGATGGTAGTTTGAATTCATGTCACACATAGAGCTAATATGTGGGGTAATATATAAGAGACTAATTCTTATACACATGTTCAAGTGTTCCCCATCATCCATCTAAGTGGGAGATGAAAATATTGTAAATCATGGATCGAGGAATGTAGGTCAAGAGGAATGAAATGAAAAAATCAACCCAGGAATAGCCCAAAACACATTGATATGTTACGATATACCAAAGATATCTCAGGGATAATTAGGACAAAAAATTCCTTTTTTTATAGTGACTCATTTGATTGAGGACCATAAATGAAAATAAAGGATCTATAGGAATACATGAATAGTCAAACAAAGGGTCCCTTGCGGTTGGGTATCTTTTGTAATGAACATGGATGATTTTTGGTGACTTGAGGCACTAAAGTCATAAATTTTTATTTATGGATTGAGGTTCTTAAAATATATAGGAAGCATCTCGTACTATGGAATAATGAGGCACGACCTTCATGGTCCTTTAATAAAGGATCATATTTGAAAATGGTATGCAATGTTGAACGTCATATTGTGGGGATATATTTATCTCGGTGTAGCTTAACGTCATATAGTAAGGATATTTTTTATTCAGTTTACTTTCATTCATTAAGGACTTTTTGATGTAAATTTTTAATGTTATGTGAAAATGTTGTTTTCCTTTCTTTTTAACATCATGTTGCAAGGACGTTTTTTGTAGTTTATCATTGTGAGGTAATTATTTTTTCTATTTTGTTTTTAATCATGGAGTATGTATGAGGGAAATTATGTAAAAAAATTATACTTGATATATCACATATACAAGAAATCTATATGCAGATCTAACCCTTATGTATTCAAGGCGTTCATAAATGCGCCAGCCCCTATAGAGTTGGGATGAATTTCATTTATCAGTTGTTATGGTTGGTCCCAAGATTCAAGATCCACAAATCACTACTTATCCTCTAAGGATATGAACAAATCCATATGTAGTTCTTAAATAAAAAACAATTAGATTTGTCTAATATATTGAGGTGGGAATTGTTTCTGTTGATTATTATATTTGGGCCTGGGATTGGAGATCTGGGTATCACTATGTATCATGTGATTATAGGAATCATGATATGTAAAGTTCTCTATGAACCATATATTTTAATGTCATGAAGAAAGGATATTGGCTTCCATAATATGAAAGGGGTATTGTGTCTTGACTCAGTGATGGAAATATTGGAATCACTATGTATACCACTATTTAAATAATCAATCCTTGCATAGTTCCTGGTAAAGGGTAATATTGTGCAAGCTTTTCTAATACACTGAGAAGGGATAGTTTAATATTTGTTATGATTGGACCCATTATCAAAGACATGGGCATCATTACATATCATGTGATTCCTGTAATCAATTCATAGGTAGTTCTTCAGGAGTGTTTTGATAAGGGACCAATAATAAGAATGGTGGTCCTCTTAGGTGAGTTTCACATGAATGTGATGTTTTATGTCATGAAAAAAATGATCAACTATGTAGTTTAACATCATGTGGTGAAGAATATTTGCATTCAATTTAAGGTCTTGCATTCAAGACCCTGATATACCTATCATGGGAAGATACACCATGATCAAGTAGGGGAACCATTAATAAAACTCCTAAAACCACACAAACTATTCATAGTGGGGGTAAAAAGTTACTACAATTATTATTCAGACCATGTAGGGGAAATTGAAGATAATACAGAATAATTTTTCACCATGTGGTGGATGAATAAAAGATAAAGGATCAAAAAATACCAACTAATCTCAATAAAAATGAAAATCAAGCCCTGGGTAGTTCTAGTAAATCCTTACAGTTTCAAAATGGTGCAGAAATGAAATTATTTATTCATTTTAATGTTTTGCAGTTGGGAAGAGTTTCACATGATGTGGAAGGGAAGTAACGCCACGGCTTAGTGTGGTATAAAATCATGCGGTAAGGATATATTTCATGTATTTTAATGTCACGTGGTAAGGATTAGGTCCACCCAACATGAATAATGATGAACTATTGTTGTATATTTGAATTTTAACATCGTGGAGTGAGGAAATCCACTGTGCAGTTTAACATCAAGTGGTCTGAATGGGGATCACCCGAAATAAAAGAAGAGGAACATTGTGGTTGGTCCCAACACTATTGGATCATGCATCACTATATATATTTATATGGGAAAAATTAATCCACACATCATCCATAGATTAAGATATTCCCTATATGAATATGACTCTCACATAGGGATGGGGGGATTCCATCCTTCCTTGGAATTGATCTAACATTTTTATAGTCAGTTGTATGTCATATGGTGATTCCCATACAGTTTAATGTAAATTGTTAAGGACATGATCCATAAATTTTAGTGTCATGTGGTTGGGAAAAACTTGTAAAAGTTACCCTTAATCAACGAAGATGACTCCATATAATTTATTTTCATGTGTATAGGATGAGTTCAAACATTTTAATTTCAATTAACCAAGATGACATTTTAGATTTTATCTTTATGTGTCCAGGAATTAGGATACCAGGATTTTTAAATAATGTTACCAAGACTTTCTATTTGGATGAGAGATTTTTTTCTCACACCTATGAATACTATTTCATGAGAAATCTCTTTTTGTGCGGGGGGGGGGGGGGTGTGACATTATATCTATACATTGTGGCTAATGAGTAAGCTCTATTTTCATAGAACATAAGTATGATGTAAGGCATCCATTTGGGTTCTATCTATAGAGGCTTATTTTATTGAATCATTGGGGGACTGAGATCCAAAATTATCTCCCACTGTAGGATTTTTCATATGTGAAATTTTTTATTTTATTCTTTGGCGATATGATTATGATGGACTTATAGGTTGTGATATGTGCAAAACATGTTCTTATTGAACCACTCCAATTCATATAGTCACTTTATCAAAACAGTTTTCATCAAATATTTTCTCTGAATTAATATTTGTTGTGTAGGAAGTCGGAATTCTATGGGTAACACTGTCGCGGTCCCGTACAATAGTAATTATGCAATATCGTGTATAAAAGTTAGTGTGGTGGTACGGTAGTCCCATAAAGCGTGGAGAAGCTTGTTCGGTGAGGATATCTTACCCTTGTTCACCTTCTTCTATTGGATATTCGAAAGTGTCATACTAAAGGACCCTATCTATCCATTATCCACTTTGAAATAATGATATGATTTAATGTACTCAATATTTTACTCCTAGTATAGTTTCATCAAATCTACAGAAAATAATTTGGTGTCCATGTCCATCAATATTGTCCGAGGGACCACGAAACAAGTGATTATATGAAAATGTTCTAAGTTTATAATGTTATTCATCCTGAGTTCTTTAAGGGTATTTCCTTATCCCATTTAGAAAATATTTTGTTAGTAGTAGGTATGTACTTGGACATCTTAGCAATGGATATTGGATACGAACCCAAAAAATCCCATCCCCAAATGTAAAATTACTATGAATATTTAGCATTATATTGAAATTTTGAGGATTGATGTATAAAGTTTTCATGGATATGGAATTCATGAAATTTAAGGGTGAATTCCACACATTCATGTATCATGATCTACTAGTAACAAGTCATCCTCTTGATTATTTGGGAGATCCTAGTCTAAGATTGATGAGCATCAAAGGATCTAACATGAAATTCCTCCATTACTGGGTGAATATATCTTTATTATATGAATCTAATAAGGATTCTATAAATGAAATGTTTGTAGAGGGACCACTATTAATTTGGACTACTTTGCAGAGTATAGTTTATTGCATGGTGCCAAATATATTCCCTTCCAGCTCAGTCAGTCAGGAGACCTCTATTTTGGAGATAACCTATTATTGGCACCATAAATACACGTGTGGTTGGATAATTATGATATAGGGCAGTGTTGACGTGACTTTTATCTTCTATATTGTGGATAATGATCGACGAGACCATTCTTCAGTGCGTGATAAGGAATATTGTTTCATCTTGATCATGGTTAGCCAAAATGTGTCTGCATTAGCCAATGCACTGGCATGAGTTTTCTATGATCAGAGAAAATGATACAAAATGCTCTCAAAGGTGAACCATTCCATATGTCTCTTGACATGTCCAGTGATAGGGGATAGTTTTTTTTCTTGGGGTCACATTCTCTATTGTTCTGGGAGTGTCATGGGCATAAAAGAACTCATTATCTAGAAGCATGGTGTCCACTAGTGTATTATCTCGGGTAGGATATTATGTAAGGAAATTATTCAGGGCTTTCCATTTCATATATTAATAGGATATGAATAGAATGATGTATTGCTGTAGACTGTCCGCCCATTGGGCCAGACTCATAGTCAACATCTGATGGTTATGAATGTACTTGAGAAGATGAATATGAGAGACCAGGTGGATGCCATGGTTCTGAATGTATTTCCTCATTTTACTCAATGGGAAAATGAGTGAATGGTAGTTCCTCTTGACATTATAGTACTGGGTCTCAGTGCCTAGAATTGTTTAGCTGAGGTAGTAGAGGATTTTCTCACCCCCACTTCATTTTTCAATGTGAGGAGGGAACATAGAAAGAATACCATGTACCCAACATATAATATTAGTGTACTTACTTCCATTGGGGGCATCAATACAATTGTGTGTTGAAAATACTAGTTTAGAATTTAGAAGGATTTCTGGAAGTCATCGTCCTATGATAGTTTATTTTCTTCTTCATTATCCTAATTAAGGGATATATTTTCTGTCCAAGTTGGCCATGAATTACTGAATGCTGGGGAGTTACCATAGATCACCCTTAGTTCCTTGAGATTTATGGGGGGGGTGACATTCCTAATATTTTACTAGTCTTCTCTAATTCGAACTGAATTCTATGGTTCCATATCACAATGAAATGAATAATACCTAATATTACCAGAAAGTAAAATTTTAGTGGATTAATCATCAGACTACGCAGTTGTATCTTGTCAATGACTTTTTGAAGGTCCATGGAGTGTTCACATCACCGCCATGATTTTACCACATGGTTAATGATATAACATTGAATAATTATTCAAAATAACAGTTTAATGATATGGTTCATGGAATATTGATATATATATCCCACATAATTTAATAATAATGACATGAATTAATATAAGAAGATCCCTTGAAGAACTCTGAAGGTAGTAGATTCTTTAAATTCATGGGACAAAATTATTGTATTCATCATAAATACCCATACCTAAAGGAAAGGGCATGGAATCCAGCTTTCAAATTGATCAAGAGTACCGTGATTCCTAATGGGAAGTCATCCTTTTTCAAGTGAAAATTAAGTTCTCTGAAATTGATACAGACCATAATCTTTGAATTCTATTTTATAAGGAGTATTATGTTGGTGATCCCTTATGAGCATTTCACTTCTAGGAGAAAACAATATTGATAATTTTTTCATCCTCCACCTTTACATTGGTGTCATGAGAGGGGTACATCCTTCTATCTTGATGCTTGAAGCATAGATGCTCTTCGGGTAGTCTGAGATAGTACATAGCCACATAAGGATTTAGTCTAGGAATTTCTATATATTTCAAAGATAACACATATTAGTGCTTCATAAAAAATTATACATACACATATTTCCCTTCAAGGGGAATGTCAGAACTAATTAGTGTGGTCTGTGAGGCTTCTTTTATTCCCAGATTTACCAGCCTATGCTCCTGAATGGTAGTGGAGACACGTTACTCAAATGATGTAGAGGTGTTCCTAAGGTCATCCTAAACTTCACTCATTTATTATGCAGTATATACATTTTAGGAGAAGTCGTCAATCTGGGTACTTCCATATCATGATCAAGGTGAGAGAGGCCTTGAGAAGATACATTATCACCCCCTCATCATGAGTCGTTCTAGAGAGATGTCACAGATGATTTCAATTTACAATATTTCTAGGGAAATTTGGATCTTTGACATCTGGGCTCAGGTTGATCACCTCAACCGGATTTAGTGGGAGTACATAGTAACTGTCAAGCATAATCTAGGGATTTATAGGGGTGTTCCCCAAGATATCAGTGGATGAGACCATTATATCATCATCCACCATTGGTGTTTTTCCTCATGTTTTATAGAAATATTCATTAGCATATGTGGATCTATAAGTCTCAATGGGGATTCTATCACTATTCATTATGTAAACCTTTTCACCGATGGGGTACTTTAGATACTGATGGAATTTTGATGGTACACCAAGTTGATATGGATCCATGGATTTTAGATCAGGACATTTTATGTGGTGTATTTCTCGATAATGGTAAACACAGCGTCGGATGTGATATTCCAAAATTGATCTTTGATTTTGATCTAATTGAGTGTTATTTTCCATGCTTATCCTTTCTTTGAATGGTTAGCTTTGTGGGAGATGATTCCCCTTCCTTATATCTAAAAATTTGATGGTTTGATCCAGGATGAGTTTGATCCAAAAACCATTAATAATCAAATATCATTGGATAAAAAAATTATTGAGTATAATAGAATCATATAGGGGTATAAAAATCCCTTGGATTACTTCTTTATCATCCTGGACAACATTCAAGAAGGATACATGATAGTCAGATCGAATAGTCTCTAATCAATAAACCTCTACTATGGTGACTTCTCTCTGAAATTTCTATGAGAATATTAGGGAATTAAAGAGTTCCTACATGAGTTCTTTTAGGAGAAGTAGAACATCCAATATTTATAGGGAACTAATGTATGGTGTATTCAAGATGTTGTCTAGGTTTTCTGAATGGTGTATTCAAGATGTTGTACCATTTCTATGAACTGACAGATCCCACATAGAAATTTTATTAAGATAAGAGGTGTCTTCAAATAATCTGAAATATTTTATTCATACAGTTTCAGAAGTTTCTCCTATGTGATATGGATGCTGAGTGAATTGGTTAATCCATTCTATATGGATATGAAGTCGGACACTGAATCATTTTCTAATTTCTTATAGTTTTTTAGAAAAGAATTAACTGTTTTCCTCAGTGTGAAGATTAATTGATAATGTAATTGATGAAAAATTTCTTCCCATCCAAAAATGGATCCAACAATGAAACTATTTTACCAAACAAAGGATGTCCCTATCAGAGTATATAAAAAAACCTCATATGTTTACCTCATATTGATCGCAAGGACCCATCATAATCCCACATCGAGATTCAATGTGGGTGAGATAATCTGTAGGATAAACTACAACATAAAATCTATAGAAGGTTGGATTTTAGAAATTGTGTGTGGGAATAGTTTCAACCACACATTAAGGATATGGATTCCTCTTAGGGTTCATAGGAACATGCCTCCCTTCAATGGATTCCATTCTATTTTCCAGAAAGTATACTATGTTATGTAGCTCCTAGGGACCTACTGTATGAGTTGCCTCCAATCTATAGGGAGTGGGTAGAGCTGATGAGGTGTACCTACCTTTATATCCCACTGAACTTGAATTTATCCTAAGACTGAATAATTTCCATATCGAGGGAGTGGTTGTCACCCAACAGAGGGTAGTCTCAATAATTTTTGACATACATACTTATATTAACCCATTTCCTGGATCCAGATCTAGACTAATGGTTAGATAAAACTTTTATTACATATTGTCTATGGAAGGGAGAATATTCATCTCATCGTGAAGATGATACACATTGGGGATATTTCCCCTGAGTATCTACTCGTTGTGTTGTTGGAGAGTTTGTATCTCACTCTCATATATTAAAAATTTTTCCCTCCATAGAGGGAACCTCAAATATTCTATGTTGTGATTTGGATATGGTCACGCATTTCTCATTTTCTTCGATAGTATTCCACCAGATAGGTGGAAACACTATATTCAAAGGTGCCAGATCTTTGATCCTTATTTGGTTACATGTGTGTGTAACCATACTTGGTGAATCCAAATCAGTCTCCTCTCAGCATATATTCTCTATGTTGTGGCCCTATATATTTATATATTGATCATGTGACATCCCAGGTAAATAAAGAATAATACATTTTTATATTTTTTTATTATTTTTGAATTAAATATTAATTTTACTATAAGGGGTATTCTATTTTTGATGGATTATCCAAAATACAAAAACATGTTTCTTTGAAATCTTACATTGCACACTAATAATATAATATTATTATTTTAAAATGGTAGTTAACGCATAGTTGTTTTATTGGCGGGAAAGAATATAAATAACTAAAATATGATTACACATGTTTTTAAATATTTATACATTTATCCATTAAAATTTAGAGGCTTAATATAAGGAAAGAATTTGATTTTACGCATAAATACTCTAATATTCACTAAAAGGCTGATTTACCGCCATTTGATGGAGAATCCTATTTAAATATATTTTTGGTCAGTTTATATTTTCTATTTGACCAAATAAAATTATTTTTTAGAATTGGGAAACCAAAATTTACATTGGGTAATTTTTTGGTATTTTTCTGATAAAATTCATTTTTTAATGAATAGTGAAAAATACTTTATTTTAATTTAAATATACTTTTAATCTAATTTATTTATATGGTTAGATTAAATTTTTAATTGGTTTTAAAGTTTAAATAGATTATATTTTTCCAATTTAATCCAATTTTTTCCATTTGAAGTAATTTCACTTTGAAATTGGACATTAACAAGTAACAATCTTTTGATAGTTATTTTTTCTTAAAAAGACGATTTTTTTTTACTACAAGAATTAATTATAAATTTAATTAATCAAACTTATATGTTTTTAATTGGTAAAATATAAATCATTTTTTTATTTGGAATATCAAATTTATCTTAGAGTTATTTTTTGGTATTTTTAAGAAAACTTTCAATTTTTGATGAATTTTGAAAAACAATACCTTATTGTTTAGAACCAAATTTTTATTTGAATAAGTATTTTTAGATTAAAATTAGTTTGAAAGTAAAAATAGATGAATAATACCGATATTAATACAATTTAATTCATTGGATACATTTTTTAATAATATTAGATATAAAAAATTCTATCAATGTTTTTAACGCCTTTTTATCCACCTTCTAAGTGTTTTTCAAAATTTGTATAAAACATAGATTTACTGATTCTGTGATTTGAATTTCAAAAATACTATATACATGGTTTTAGTTATTACGTAAAATTTTGTTCAAGGGGATGAAAATAATTTTTGGTGAATAATAACTTTTGACTTTATTAACAACAATTAAAGGTAATTAGGGTAATTTAATGTAAAAAAATATAATAATAATATAAAACTACCTTGAAACATGTCCTAACCTTATTTTATGAGTCATGGACGACCAATAAAATAAATGGGTCAATTTGGGGACCCTATGGAGCCACATGGGAAAGATAATGACATTAAAAACGTTTTATCTAAAGTAAAAAAAAATGTCATAAACATGTATTGTTTTTATAAAACAATTTCAATGTGGGGTTATATAATTGATAAATGTGACTACAAATATTTTGTATAAATCGTAAAATATTTACTACATTAGGTAATTTTTATATAATTTTTATACATCAAATAAATAAAATTATTTTGGACACAATGATGATGCAATGTTTACATCATTAATGAATGATTTAAATAAATAAGCAGATAAAAATTAAAAAAATATCCAAAACATGTCCAATTATTATTTTATGACATTATTTAAAACATGGGCCACCTTATTATTGAATTTAATGATTTTTGGACATTTAGAAACTGAAAATAATTATATAATAAAATAATATTTTCAAACATTCCAAAAGAGCCCCTCCACAAAAGAGATCACTTATAACCTATTCCTCACACTTATAAATCCATTTGGCTCATACAAAATGTACACCAATAATCTCAGATGATACCTTTAATCCTCCTAGAATCCTTACCTTAGGCAGAAGGGACTTCAAGAAACCCTTTTGGTTCATACAAAGGGGAGTTACCAAAATTAAAGGTAACATTTTCTCTTAAGTTCATTTATTTTATTTTAATTCTCCAACATCTAAACTATTTTTATTACTTTATTCTATAAATACACAAGAATACTCAATATAATAAGATTTTTTATGAGAATTATTCGAAATACACTTACACACACCTCCATCTAATTGGTAAAGAACATACTCTTTCTGTGGATGGCAAACTAACGTCTCACGAAACGATGATTTTCAATGTTACCCTACCACCTCTAATGGTGGAAAATAAGATGTAAATGTATTTATATATGATATATATTATGTTTATGTTTTCTATATTCTCCTTTATTTTTCCATTTATAGAATACCATTATGGTTTCTATTATGGGTAGATGCGATAATTTCATTTAAGGAAGTGTGGACTACCACCCCCTCTAAGTGATATGACACGTTCATAACATACATGGTATGTATAAAGGATGGAGTTAATGATATTATATATGATACTATACTGGTATTATAATATACCTATGTATCATTATTTTTTTATTCCATTAAATACGAAATAGAAATGAAAGTAGCGTTCATGCATAAGTACGGCTTACCGTCTCCATGAACGGTACAGTTCATTTCTTTTCTCAATATGTTATGTAATATTGTAAATAAATATATATACAGAATACTTATGATATATATGATATATAAATCATTAATATAATTCTTGATATAATTAACTTTTTACCACATGAACAACATGTAGTTATACGAAGTTCATTTTCGACTCAAGTACCAAATATCAAAAAAATGACCGTTGTTAACTTCAATGATTAAATAACATTTATAGCAGGGTAATAAGTGATATAAAAGGAATAATAAACATGAAAAAAATTGTTAATAAAATAGAAATTAACTTAATTTTATCATTCAGGAAGAACAAGGAACATGTGAGCGAGTAATATCGGACACGTGGTAAGGGGTTTCTTATCTCACATTTAATTCCATGAGATTTACATTATTCGCCACTTATTTATTGAATGTGGTGTATTTATTACTGACATTTGATATAAATTATAGTTATTCTATTAATATTAATGGTATTATTTATTTAATTTTTTGGTTTTTAACTTTTGGTTATACGACTCGACTGATTATGACGTGGTAGGGAGTTTTTATGTCACTTTTTATTCTCATGAGATTCATGTTATATTTGACACTATTTCCTTTTGTGTGATGTATGTACTTCATATTATTGAATTAATTATTTAATATAATATAATTTTTGGGTATTTACATATTCATTGTATGATCCTTCTTTCATTTGTTGTGTGTTTCGAAAGTTACCAACTTGGTAAGGGAACCTTTTACCCTCCTCTCTTTAAAAGACTTCCTTTTGTTATCTCTTTTAATTTACATCTTCTTATGTTGGGATATGTTATTATATATCCTTATTTCTATACATTTCATGTCCAGGTGATGATATACCCTTTTATCTATCATCAACTCATTTTCTGAATTTAAATGTGACGCCGTTAGGTTGTAAATTTTTTGCAATGGAACTTATTAACCCAATTATAAATTCTTTGGGTTAAACATAATCATATTGAATATTTCATACTATGAATATGTGTGAATGAACAATTATTGTTTTACACATAAAATCCACTTATTTTGGGTGTATTATAATTTTTCAGACATAATTTTGTAATTGATTTATCCTTAATCAAAGTATACCGTCTTTATAAGAGATTTCGCCTCAATTTACAATCCATTGAGACATCATTGTTGTTATGCTCCAAATCACTTTTATATGGGGTATATACTATCCTTTGGAATATTATACCATGAATACCTATATTCTCATGATATTATAAGGTTTTTATTAAATGGTATTCCTCAATATTTTTTTTCAAGAATCTCTCATTTGGTTAAGAACTCCTTAACTAGAATATTGGTTTAAATATTTATTCTTCCAAATCGTTCTCATTAATGACCATGTCTTAAAAATTGTTTTAATGATTTATGTATATTAACATTAATGTTTTATTATGTTAATTCCACTAAAAGATTAAAAGTGGTATGAGGCACTTTGATTCAGAAATCTCTTTATTGAATGGTTTTGAAAATGGTTTGATAAAGCATTTATTTTTTCGATATCTTGAAAGGATATATTTTGATTGAAAATGAAATTTTAATAGTGAAATTTTTATATTGGAAATATTTTATGTTCTATGATATTATAATGTTACTTTGAAATTTTATGGGTGGTCACGTGATTAACCAAATGACGGGTGGTTCCATGATAAACCAGGACAGGTGGATATATTATAACCTCCAATGCATTGGGTATGGAAGTCGGCCATATGGCTATTCCATTTAGTGATATGTGTGGCATTCGATAGTATGGTTATTCCATTTAAGTATGTTTATGTCCAAAGTTACCTTTATATGTTATGTGTTCTTTATATTGGGTTTATGATAATCTTTTGGTTACAAAAGGATAAGCAGTGATATTTTATTCAGGGTAGAGTATTTACTACTTCATAAAGGTGAAAAGTATTACTTATGATAAAGTATTCATTGTTTACTTTTTTTTAAAGAAACTAACAGTTTTCCTTCTTTTTGTATCCCTTACTGAGCTTTTTATGCTCATCCCAAGTTTTTGAAATGTTTTTCACAGTACATAGAGTTTAATAGGGTAAAGATGGGATCACAGAAAAGTCATGATATCAAAAACATGTAACTAGATATGGATATTTTTTTAAAAGAGTTGTTTTTATGAATAAATTGATACTATGTATGTGTGTCTACATGTAATAATAATGTTTTTATGTATATGCTATGAATTAATTCTGTAAAGCTCTAAAGATGAAAATATACTCAATGTGAATTATTAACTTAATTCATGATTATGAAATGTTTAAGGCCAGGTCCTTATAGTTGGTATCAAATGTTTGTTTAGACAACATTAAGAGTTAGACTATTGTTAAATTCATGGCCATAAATTAATTTATGGTAATATTGAAATGATATCGCATTTACAGATTACCATGTTTTTTCAACTAAAATATTTCTGTGTTAAGAATGGTTTTTCATAGAGGAAACATGGTAGTTGTACTAGGAAGGCATACAAAGGGAAACTAACTTCCAATTCAACATCCTAAGATGGTCAGAATCAGAATTGAATAGTTTACTAGATTGATGGATAAGTTGAATCAAGTGATAAATGGTGGTTGTGTTCATTGATGATATTTTGGTTTATTCTAAAAGTAAAGAGGATCATGAATGTAAATTAAGGGTTGTCTTGAAAACCTTAAAAGAAAAGATACAATTTGGGAAATTTTGTAAGTGTGAGTTTTGGTTACAACAAATTTCATTCCATGGTCACATTGTTTCAAAAAATGGCATAACTATTGATCCTACTAAAACCATAGTTGTTGAAGAATGGCCAAGACCCACAAATATAACCGAGATCCATAGTTTTCTTGATTTGTAAAGATATTACTAGAGGGTTTTTGAGAATTTTTTATTATTATCTAGTGTAATGATTAAGTTAAATAGAAAAGGTTTTAAGTTCATCTGGATAAAATAATGTGATGATTATTTTCAAGAATTAAAAATAATATTTGTGAATGATCCATTTTTGGTATTACCTTCCAGAAATTGTGAGTTTGTTATTTATAGTGATGCTTCGTTGAAAAGACTTGGTTGTGTCCATCTATAGAATGATCAGGTAATTGCTTATTCTTCTTGTCAGTTGAAACCACTTGAGTTAAATTACTATACACATGATTTGTAATTAGTTCCTGTTGTATTTGATTTAAAAATTTAGAGGAATCATTTGTATGGAGTAAAGTGTGAAAAATATATCAATCAAAAAAGTTTAATGTATATATTCACTCAAAAAGAATTGAAAATGAGATATTAGAGATGACTAGAATTAATCACGGATTATGAATGCATGATCCATTACCATCCAAGAAAAGAAAATAAAGTGGATGCTTAATTGAGTCGAAAAAGTAATGCTTCATTAACCATGATAAATTTGGAATGAGATCCTTTGTTTTTTTATTTGATGAACTTTGGCATAGAAGTTGATGGGGAAAAAAATTCTTCTATTTTGATTTAGGTGTCAGTGAGATAATCTGTATCAGACAAAATTAAGAAAGCATAGAAGGAAGACAATGAGTTGCAAAAAAAGATAGAGTTGGTTCAGAAGGGTATGTTTCTTGAATTAAAGATTGATAATAATTGTGTTTTGAGGTTCAGAAAGAGATTATGTGTTCCTTGTGATTCATAGTTGAATAATGAGTTGTTATGTGAAGCTCATAGTTCCCCATTTCCATTTCATCCGGGCAGTACTACGACGTACATAGTTCTTCAAGAGTTTTACTGGTGGGATGGAGTGAAATGAGATATTTTTAACTTTACTTTGAATTATTTAACATGTCAACAGGTTAAAGCAGAGCGATAGTTACCGAAAGGGATGCTTCAGTCTTTACTAGTGCCATAGTGGAAATGGGAAATATATCCATTGACATTGTTGTGGGATTACCAAAGATATTTATAGGTAATAATGTAATCTGGGTTATTGTAGATCAGTTGACTAAATCTACTCATTTCCTTCCTATTCGAGATAATTTGTCTCTTAATCAACTTCTCGATTGTATGATAAAAAGATAGTTAGGTTTCAAGGAGTTCCGCTCTCTATTATATTTGATCGTGATCCCAGGTTTACCTCTAACTTTTGGAAAGGCCTCTAGAAGTCATTGGGTACTAAATTAAATTTTAGTACAGCATTCCATCCACAATCAGATGGGCAGTCAGAACGAACAATTCATACATTTTAGGATATGTTACATGCTTACCCGATGGATTAATAGGGAAGTTGGGGCCATAATCTTTATTTGGTTGAATTTTCTAATAATAACAGCTTTCATTCTAGTATACAAATGGTTCCATTTGAGGCATTATATAGAAAGCGGTGTTGAACTCCAATTTTTTGGGATGAAGTAGGGGAAAGGAAGCTGATGGGACCAGGGATGGTAGAAGAGATGGAAAAAAGTTCATTTGATTCAGAAGCATATGATAATAGCTTAGAGTAGGCAGAAAAGTTATACAGATAACCGGAGGAAGAATCTTACTTTTGATGTAGGTGATCATGACTTTCTCAAAGTTTCTCTATAGAAAAGTGTGATGTGTTTTGGTAATAAAGGAATGCTGAGTCTGAAGTTTATTGGTCCTTATTGGATCAACATCATAAAAAGTGGATTTAACTCCAAGTTTATCCCAGGTAAACAATGTTTTTCATGTTTCAATGTTCAAAAAGTATTTTCTAGATCATTCTCATGTTTTAATTCTAGAGGTAGTTCAGTTGGAAGAGAACCTATCTTATGGGAACAACCAGTCTAGATTCTTGACTATAGAAAGCAAGTGTAGTAGAATATGGTAATTCATCAGGTGAAGGTTTTGTGAAAAAACCATATGGTTGAAGAGGCAACGTGGGGATATGAAAATGATATGAGGGATAAATAACCCCACTTATTTTATACGTGAATAAAAATTGCGAGAATGGAATTTTCAAAAAGGGGAAAGGATATAACATCCCAGTTAAATAAAGAATAAGAAATTTTCATATTTAATAATATTTACGAATTATATATTAATTTTACATTAATGGGGATTCTAGGTTCTATGGAGTACCCAATACACTACAACGAGTTTCTTTGAAATCTTACGTTGCACACTAATAATTTAATATTATTATGTTAAATGGTAGTTAACGCCTAGCAGTTATATTAGAGAGAATGAATAGAACTATCTAAAATATGATTACACATGTTTTTTTAAATGTTTTTAAATTTATCCATTAAATTTTAGAGGCTTAAAATCATAAAAGAATTCTATTTTAAACATAATTACTCTAATATTCACTAAAAGGTCGATTTATCTCTATTTGATAGAGAACCCTCTTAAAATCTAGTTTTCATCACATTTATATGTTCTATTTGACAAAATAAAATTCTTATTTATAATCAGGACACCAAAATTTACATTGGGTAATTTTGTGGTATTTTTCTGATAAAATTCATTTTTTAATGAATAGTTAAAAATACTGTATTTTAATCTAAATCTGCTTTTAATATTATTTATTTATATTGATAGATTAAATTTTTAATTGGTTTTAAAGGGTAAATTGATTAAATTTTTACCATTTAATCCATTGTTTTCCATTGGAAGAAATTTCACTTTGAAATTGGACATTAACAAGTATCAATCTGTTGATAGTTACAATTTCTTAAAAACACGCTTTTTGTTTTGACAATGGGAATTAATTATAAAATTAATTAATGAAACTTCTATGTTTTTAATTTGGTAAAATAGAAATCATTTTTAAATTCTGATTATCAAATTTATCTTAGATTAGATGTTTCGTATTTTTATGAAATCTTTCAATTTTTGATGAATAGTGAAAAACACTACGTTGTTGTTTAAAACCAACTTTTTATTTAAATAATTATTTTTAAATTTAAATTCTTTTTAAAGTAAAAATAGATACATAATAACTATATTAGTTTTTTTAATTCATTGGAGTAATTTTATAATAATATTAGATATATAAAATTATATTGAACTTTTTAACGTCTTTTACCCACCTTCAATGTGCTTTTCCAAATTAGCATAAAACATAATTTTACAGCTTCTGTGAATTGAATTTCAAAAATCCGATATAAATGGTTATAATTAGTTTTTAAATTGTGGTTCCAAGGGATGAAAATAAATTTTGGGGAATAGTACCTTTTTTACTTTATTAACAGTGATTAAAGGTAATTAGGGTAATTTAAGGTAAAAATAATATTATAATAATATAAAATTACCTTGAAACATGTCCTAACCTTATTGGATGAGTAATGTCTGACCCAGAATATCCATGGGTCAATTTTGGGACCCCATGGAGGCACTTGGGTAAGATAATGACATTAATAACTTTTTATTTAATGAAAAAATTAAAAATGTAATAAACATTAATTGTTTTACTAAAACAATTTTAATGTTGTGTTATATAATTGATATATTTGACTATAAATATTAATTATAAAGATAAAAAATTTCATACCACATGTTATTTTTTTTATAATTTTTAGACATCAAAAAAAAATTATTTATGACACAATGATGATGTAGTGTTTACGTCATTAATGAATGATTTAAATAAATAAGAAGATAAAAATTTACACAATATCCAAAACTTTCAAAATTCTTATTGGATGATTTTATTTTGAACGTGGGCCAACATATCTTATAATTTAATGATTTTTGGACATTTATAATCCGATAATAATTATATAATAAAATAATATTTTCAAACGTTCCAAAAGAGACCCTCCTCTCCCTTATAAAAAGACCTAACTTATAACCCATTCCTCATACTTATCAAGACCTTTGGATCATCAATACTCTACTACAATAACCTCCCATGATCCCTATACTCCTCATATAAGCCTTACATTATGCACAAGGCACATAATGAAACCCTTCTGGTTCATACCAAAGGGATTTACCCAAATTAAATGAAGGAATTTCTCTTAAATTCTTTTCTTTTATTTTACCACTCCAACCCCTAACATCTTTTTATTCCATTCTTTTATAACAAAAAAAGTATCCAAAATATTCTAGGATGTTGTTATTAGAATAATTCAAACTAAACTTACACACACCTCCATCTAATGGGTAAAGAACATACTGTTTCTGTGGATGGAAAACTAACGCCTCACGAAATGATGTTTGTTCAATTATCTCCTACAGCCTCTTATGGTGGCCATTAATATGGAACTATATTTATATATGATATATATTATGTTTTTGTTTTCTTTATTCTCATATATTTTCCATTTATATCATACCTTTTTGGTTTCAATTATGGGTAAACATGATAATTTCTTTTGAGGAAGTGCGAACTACCGCCCACTCAATGTGATATGACTCGTTCAAACCATACATAGTATTTATAAAGGATGGAGTTAATGATATTATATATGATACAATACTGTAATTATAATATACCTATGTATCATTATGTTTTAATTTCATTAAAAACGAAATAGAAATGAAAGTAGCATTCATGTGTACGTACAACTTACCATATCCATGAACTGTGCATTTCATTTCTTATCTACAAATATGAAGTACAATTATAAATAAATATATATACTGAATATATATGATATATATGATATCTAAATCATGAATATAATTCTGTATATAATTAAATTTTTACCACATGAATAACACATAATTATAAGAAGTCTATTTTTTGACTCAAGTACCAAATATTAACAAAACGACCTTTATTAAATTAAATGATTACATAATGTTTATAGAAGGGTAATAAGTGATATAAAAGGAATAATAAAAAAGAAAATTATTATTAAGAAACTATAAATTAACTTATTTTTATCAATCATGAATAACAAGGAATAAACGAGCGATTCAAGTCAGACCGGTGGTAATGGGTTTCTTATCTCACTTTTAATTCCGTGAGATTTACATTGTTCGCCACTTATTTATGGAATATGGTGTATTGTTTACTGACATTTGATAATTATTATCATAATTATCTTTATATTCATTGATTTATGTAACTAATTTGGTGGTTATTATGTTTTGGTATTATGACTCGATTGTTTATGACATGGTAAGGTGTTTTCATCTCACTTTTTTGTCATGTGAGATTCAAGAAATATTTTACACTATTTCATTTTGTTCCATGTATTTACAACTCATTATTGAATTAATTATGTAATATAATTTAATTTATGGTTATTTTAATCTTCATTTTATAATCCTACTTTCATGTGTTGTATGTCTTGAAAGTTACTAAATCAGTAAAGTAACCTTTCACCCTCCTCTTTTTAAAAGACTTCTTTTTGTTAGGTCTTTTAATTTACATCTTCTTATGTTGGGATATGTTCTACAATATCATTATTTCTATAAATTATATGTCCAAGTGATGAGATACCCTTTTATATCTCATCAACTCATTTTCATAATTTTAATGTGATGTCGTTAAGCTATTGAATTTTTGCAAGGGAACTTCTTAACCCAATTTCAATTATTTGGGTTAAACTTGAACTTCTTGAATATGTCATCCTATGAATATGTGTTAATGATACATTATTGTTTTGCACATAATATCCACTTATATTGGTTGTATTCTTATTTTACACACAAAATTATGTAATTGATTTATCTTTAATCAATGGATACCGTCTTTATATGGGATTTCGTCTCAATTTATATTCCATTAAGACTTCATTGTTTTTATGCACCAATTCACTTTGATATGGTGTATATACTGTCATTTGGAATAGTATATCATTAATACCATTATTTTCATGATAATATAATGTTTTTATTAAATTTCATTCCTCAAATATTTTAATTCAAGGATATCTTATTTGGATAAGAACTCCTTAACTAGAATATTGTTTTAAATATTTATTCTTCTAAATCATTCTCATTAATTTCCATGTTTTAAAAATGGTTTTAAGGATTTATTTACATGGAAATTAATGTTTTATTATTTTAATTCTTCTAATATCTTTAAAGAGGTATGGGACACTTTGATTCAAAAATATATTTATTAAATGGTTTTGAAAATGGTTTGATAAAGCATTGATTTTGTCGACATCTTTAAATGATATATTGTGATTGAAAATTAAATGTTAAAAGTGAATTGTTTATATTTTAAATATTTTATATTCTATGATTTAATGATGGTACTTGGACATTTTAATGGTGGTAACATGATTAACCAAATGATAGGTTATGTCGTGACAAACTAGGTCGGGTGGTTACGTTATAACCTCCAATGCATTGGGTATGGAAGTCGTCGGTATGGATATTCTATTTAGTGATATGAGTGGATGTAGACCGTATAGTTATTCCATTTATGTATATTTTGGTCCCAAGTTACCTTGATATGTTATGTGTTATTTATATGTGTTTTATGGTAATATTTTGGTTACAAAATGGTAAGCAATGATATTTTATTCAGCGAAGAGTATTTACTACTTAATAAAGGTGAAAAGTATAAATTATGATAAAGTATTCATGGTTTACTTGTTGTTTTGAAAAACGTACAGTTTTCCTTCTTTGTGTATCCCTTACTAAGACTTTTATGCTCATCCCATGTTTTTGATTTTTTTTTCACAAGACATAAAGTGGAATAGGTCCAAAGATGGGATCAAGGAAAAGTCATGCTATCTAAAACATGGAACTAGACATGATACTTTTTTTCTAAGAGTTTTTATTTTATTAAAAACATTGATACAGAGTAGATGTGTCTACATGTAACATTTAAGTTGTTTTGTATATGTTATGACTTAATTCTCTAAATCTCTACACCTGAAAATATCCTCAAGGTGAATTATTAACTTAATTCAAGATTATGAAATGTTTAAGGCTGGGTCCTTATAGATCCACCTTATATAATGTGTTGATAATGAAAACATTAAAATAGGTAAATCCGGAAATGATTGTTGTACCATTTATTTGAACACAATATGATGATTCTGCAATCCTGGCATCACAGTATTTATTCAAAGCTATAGCCATATTGGGCCACTTGTCTTATGACCTTATAGAGGTATAATCATCATCTTTGTACACTCATCACATATTTTTCTATTAAAAGCAACATTGAGGGAGTTTTGGGTCATGATTCTTAAACGATCCCCAAACAATAGAGTTTGTTCTTGCGGTGGGATGAACAGTTGGGAGGTCGACCATTGATTTTGACCTCCCAACCCATAGATGACGGATTCTCTATATGGTGATGATGATGATGATGATAAAAATTCTCCTATACCATTGGGATGAGGATTATTCATGGATAGAATTTCAATTGAATTTCCTTTTTATTGAGGATCAAATGATTCCCTTCAAGGATCTGATGAATCTTGGGATAGATATAGAGATATAAATTCCCCAAGCCCAGTAGGATGGGTTTTATCTGGAACCACATTTGATTTCTGTAGGTCCTTATCAGGGGATAATGAACCTAGTGATATTGAATGAGATATAAATGAACTCAACCCAAAGGTATAGGTTTCTTTTGTAGCTATTAAGTATATTTCCTATATTTTCTTGGGATTTGACGATATGAGGGGTTAAGGTGGAGGTAGATATTCCAATATAACTATGGGCCACATCCACTCCTGGACTACTACTATGAAAGATAATACTATGGTTTTATAGATTTTTAATAAATGTTCTAGCATAGGAGATGGGTTTGACGAAAGTCCATGATGGGAATCATTCTTTACATGATGTTTTTCAGTTTATCTCAACTTTTTAATTATTGTATGAAATTTATTATCATTTATTTTAGGGGCCTAGTTTTTAGTATTTTTGGATATCATATCTCTATATTAGAGATTGATGGGAATCATTAAAGAGGGGGAATTTCGTTTTATTGAAAAACTAACTGACACGTTACCGAGACCTCTAATTTCTCTGGAGGCTATGAAATTACAGGAAGCCTTATCTGAATGGTTCTATTATTATCGAGACATAGGGAGGTGAAATGCTCCATATTAATCCCATGATCATATATGTATTTATCACGACGCCCTAGAAATCTATTGTGGATGTGTTATTTTGATGTGGTGATAAGAATTTCATAGGTTTTTTTTATGATATTCCACTCCTCGGTTTATTAACTTTGAAAATGTGTCCATATCCAGCTAATAATAGAATTTAATAATGAGATGAAGGTGATACATGTATCTGGCATAGGGGAGAAGCCTATCATTTAGTAACTGATGTGTTGACCATATATTTTGACATTGATATGCAATTTACTCATTTTATAGATTATCTGGGTCCTCATTGTCAAAAGTAGCGAGATGTTATAATGTGATAGGGAGGTTGATTCTAGCTAACTATCTTCATATATCACTATCACCCTCTTCTTCATTAGACTCACTTCCCGACATCTTGTCAAACCACAAATGATACTTCCTGTGGTCTAATATATACTTGAGTTGAGTACTGGTAGATGTTAATGGTGATCTATATATAGTTGACCTAATATTATTAGTGTCTCTTGTTAAAAAGGTGTCTATGTTTTGGAATCCTATCTATGAAAATGTGTCTCGGAAGGGGTAGGATTTCATTTTCTATGAGATACATTACCATTGAGAGACTTACCATGTTGGGTGTTTGTGGTATATTCTCTGAGATCTATATCCACAATTCCATGAGGAGGACTATCGTGGTAATGATCACATTCTTCTTTGGTTTAAGAGTTGAAAAGCCCTTTTGGTGTTGATAATATGCCATTAACAACCTCAAGGACACTAGTATTGAGTATATTGGGAATTTGTATCTTATCCCATGCCTTAAAGGGAATATTATGAACTTCATTTTGGAATTGTGAAGGGTTATTAACATCTTTTATGATGATTGGTTGAACATATTGATAAAATTATGGGGATATAGAAATATTTTCACACATATAAGAAGCTTCAAGAATATTCCAATGAGTTGTCTCATTATTTAAATGAATGAGATATTTACTTGAGGTAAGTTCTATACACACATGGAAATCCTCGGTCATGACATGGATATGGGTCCGATTCTGAGCATTTGGAATATGTATCTGGTCTTTCCTATTATGGATATCAGATTTCCCCAAGGTGTGTGCTACATTTACTTGGTGATCCCTAGTTGGAGTAGGAATATGATTCTGGTCTGAATATAAAATCCGCATTCGAATATGTTGATGGAAACCCAAAATGTGAAATGGGATATTTGGATCCCATACTGAGCCTCGAAATGATGCTGGTGCAGTATTTTGGAAGTGGAAGTCAGAATATGCATATAGATTTTGTGATCTACTGGAATATGCCAAGAAGATTCACATATAGGAATATGAGCATGTCCTGAAATTTATTACATTATCACATTGTTATCCATGACCAGAATAAGGATACATTCATTATCTAGTGACTTTTTAGTATGCCACTGGACTTCTTCAACATGATGATGAGTATGTCTCGAGGTATCTTACCCTCTCACTTGGTGAGCTCTGGCTAAAATGGGGAAATAATCCCGATCCTAGAACAATTTAATACGACACTATACATTTTTGAAAGGAATGATTTCCTTTCCTAAGGCATTTTCCACTCCCACATGGTGATCCTTGGTTGGAACGAGAATATGAACGTAGTAAAATGCCTTGTACTTTACCAAAATATACTGATAATCCTATTGTATGGGAGAAATAATGTAAAATTTCTCTAGAGTATCCACATATTTATAATCATCAGAGTGTTCAGATGTTGTTGGTTTAGAGATTAGAATATATTCTTTTCCATGCATCTGAACTAGTTCTAAAATAATATAGTGGAGTTATTTAGGAGTTTCTAAGATGTATATTGGTTTTAGAAATTTGAGTGTAGTTATAAAAGACTAAACATTATTCAACTCTATTATTTTATCATAGATTTATTTGATTGATAAGGATATATGATCACACTTCTGTCCTCTCTAAGGAACCATAATATTATAATGGACTTCATGCATTGGGGTAGAGCTATGAACCTCCCTTAATCCTACTATAGTAATATGACCATATCTTTTCTCCTTTTGAGAATTGATATGTGATACTCAGTAGTTAGTACCTGAATATGCTAGCAAGAATTTTCAGTAGGAGTGAGAATATGAAGACACTCCCGGATATCTAGCACCATCTTCACCCAATGAGTATTCATTGTTGTCGGTTCATAGACATCAGATGTAGATATGTATTGGGTGGTATGCTAATTAGGTGACTAGTGGGTACTGACGAGATGGTGCAAGCAAAAATAGTTGATAGGGTCTCTCTTCCATAGAACTTGAATGGGAAAATAAAATATTTTACTCCATCTTCTACAATCATTTTATAATTAAGGGGTTGATTTTCGCACTCCAAGGATAAGCTCCCGAAGATGTTTTCTATAACAATGAGGGACACTGGCTTAGCCACACCTTTCCATGTATGAGACGGATTCATCAAAATTAGTTCATAGAGACCCTCATGATCAGTCTTGAGGGTTTGAATTTTACCAAATTTATGGTACTCCTAGACCATCATGTTCAACACATGATGTTCAAGCTTTTAAGAATGTAAGATCATTTGGTGACCGAGGGGGTTGCATCCACAACTGACATGGTAGAATAGTCATTGGAGGATGAAATTATCAGGGATTGGGATTCTATTGATGAATGAAGTATCTATAAAAAAGAATAAAATAAGGAATAAGGTCCCTAATTATTGAAATATAATTGGCATTATGCGATCAATCAGATATACATGGTTAACACAATTGTCCTTTTATTCCTGGTCCATCTTTGATGCCTACATTGACATGACAACATGAGGATGGACTTATTTCATAGTAACCCAAGTTATATAGGTTTATGTATAATATTTATATAAGTATTTTCAACCTTTTTTGTGTTGGATACAAAAAATAGGACATAGTCATGATTGACTAATCATTTTTTTATTTGAGAGATTCATGTCGGGCTCACCATATTTCTATAGTGAAGAAGAGACAATCTCTAGGTGATTTTGGTTAGACACAATGGTCGATTATGGGTGGTTCACTTCATGCACAATCATTAACATCGGGTCTCCAATATTATTCTTATTCAAAACACCCAAAAATTACCTCATCCATAGCTGGGTACGATCCTTCCTTCCAACGGTACGTGGTAAATTGTGGATTCAAACCGAATGACGGTTAGAGACTCACATTGGTCAAGAGGATGGGAAGTGGGGTTCATTAAACTCTACAAGGGATTTTTGACTACTCTGGGTCATTCTTATATATTTAAGATATATTCAATAATCTCTTCCAAATATTGATACAGGACCTGTTACCCAAACTAAATGATTATAGGATTAGTATCTCTTATATAAAAAAGAAAGGGAGATCTCATTATTGAATCCATCTCAATTTATCTGATGTTTTTCCACTATTTCATAATAAAAAAATTAATTATTATATTATGATTCAATATCACCAATCTATTAGGAATTTAATTCCATGAAAAGAGGGATATAATATTTGTAGGAGGGTATTGATCCATTATGAGCCATCCTATGTTTCCTGTTGATTACGTGAATCAAAATACACATAGTTCGTTAAACCCATGTAGTTTCAAAATCATATAAAAGGACATGTGCATCCATGTTGGCACCAGATTTTTGTGGAAGAGTCATGGGGATATGTGATATGTATTGTTATTGTAACAGTAATCAGAGTTATTAGAGTTTATCACTCCCTCTAGACTGGCCCTAATGTTGATTTAATTATATAAGAGATATATTATTATTACACTCATTGGGACTTACATACATCGTTTTACTATGAGTATGGGGATTCATTATGCCAATTATGTGTTCATTGTGTCTCTATATGCCTAGGTGAGTAATTACTGGTGTGATAAACAAGCGATAGAAACTGATCATCACCATTGCATATAAATGCAGGGATTATGTGCTCAGACATCCATTGGGGTTCTTAATATGAATATCGGGACTTATGAAGGAATTTTAAATATCCTGGTTATGGTAGGAATCAATGTCAACATAGTTCAATTAGTTTATCAGAACACTGAAGGAAAAAGTAAGACATTTAGCCCATGGAAAATGATTGGGTCCTACTAGTTGAAATGTCAGAGACATGAAGAGGGTTACACTAATGTGGATGACCAATTTTTTTCTTGGGCCTTAGGAAGGAATCATACATATCCTGGTTATTTAATGAATCAGATTCCTTATAGTTCAATTAGTTGGGGCTTACACACCGAGGTTTCCCTTATATGGTTTACATGTCATGTTGTGTCACTGGTCATGGATTACATGCTAAGCCTGCCCTGGTATTTTTTTAGGATTATGATATAGATGATTATACCATTTCAAATACCTAAGACTATGTGATCTATGATTGTTTTGAAAAACATGTGATAGAGAATAATCTGTCACATTGATTATGGGTGTGAGACTTATCTTTTATGAAATCAGTTAGAATGTTTTAATATGGTTCTCTAGTAATATGAAGGAATCATATGTATCCTAGTTATAGAAGGAATCAAATTCCTCATAATTCAATTATTTTATCAATCCATTTATTGATGATGTCATATAATGAACCCATTTTAATGATTGGGTTCTGATAGTTGAAATATCAGAGATGTGATGAGGATTATACTAAACTGGATGGTCGTTTGAGTTTGGGCTCAAGCCTTAGGAAGAAATCCCATGTAGCCTAGTTATAGAAGGAATTATAATAATTGTATTTTAATGATTGGGGCTTACACAATATGGTTTCCATTATAATCGGTGCTTACAGACTATTGATGGAAAATGTAAGGAACCAATGTTTTATCGATGGAATTAACTTCTAATAATTATGCCTTATAGTATAATCACATTAAGAATCACAATGAAATATCATGATACTAAATACTGTGTTATCATTAGACATAATTATTAAACTTCTGTGTTTTGAATTTCAATAATCTAACATACACGGTTGCATTTCGGCTGATTTTTGGAGTTTAATGGAACAAATTTTTTTTGGTGAATAGTAACCTACCCTTATGAATAGTAATGTGACAATTATGAATAATAAATCATCCACAATATTTGTAACCTCACACATGAATTATTAATGAAAATTTATTTATCTTATAAGTGATAATATAACCATAGTAAAAGTATTGTTATTTTTATAAGTCATAAATAATTAATTACAATTAATTAATTAATTTGAAAGAAAATTTATTTTACAAAAATGTTTTCATAAATTATTAATTATATGTATTTTGTTTTTATGATAATTTTTGTAGAACTTATGGAAATTTTGAAAGAATTATTAAACCAGCTTTAATATTAAAATCAGTATTTTTCATGTCGTTAATGATTTTTATTAAAAATTAAATTAATCATCTATATAATGTTATTTTTAAAAAATCTAGTTATTTTTTTGGATTCTACACATAAAAATTTTTTAGGGTTAATTTTTGGTATTTTTTTAAAAACATGAATTTTTGTTGAATATTCAAATACGATAATTCACAAAATAAGATAAATTCATTAATTATAGCATCATTTATGGTGTTATTCTGATGTCGGCCCAATTTTTTTTACTCACATGAACTTATTATTATTCATGGTTATGAATCAACACTATTACTTTTATTGTGGAGAAATAATAAATTAATGAATATAATAATGAGAAAACCCATATCCCCTCCAATATAAATACCACAATTCACACCCTCATTTCTTGTCACCTCTAAAGCTTCAATACTTGTCTGAAATATGCAAAAACATCTTCCCTATCCCCTCCCCAACATCCAAGAGCTTTTGGTCTCATCAAAAGGCCAATCCTAGGATCCTTAAGGAGGATCTCAAGAGAAGGATTCAAGAGGTAACTTCACACTCTATTTTCCTTTAATTTCCTTTCAATTTGAAGTTCATTTATTAATATCCCCCAAAATATTCTCATAAACATGGTATGGTAACTATATTATCACTAATATTCTGTGATTTTATGATACTAATGGGATATTATATCATCCATACCCCTTTTCCTCCTCCATTAGAAAGAAAAACGTTGTTTGTGAGGTGTTAATTTATCACTTTCAAGAATGGTATGTTTTCATTATATTTTACCTCATTT
This sequence comes from Viscum album, assembly GCA_963277665.1. NCBI lineage: Eukaryota > Viridiplantae > Streptophyta > Magnoliopsida > Santalales > Viscaceae > Viscum > Viscum album. The sequence continues at coordinate 2,013,731,791 of OY728155.1, forward strand.
AGATCTGGTCATGAAAAAAAAATTATGGTTGATTAAGATTATGTTATAAGTATTATATCCTATTTAATTTTATGGAGCTAACTTATGTACATATTACTAAATGATTAAACAAAACAAGTTCATTGTGGTCGAAAAACCTACCAAATTACCCCAAACGATAATCATTAAATTCTTATCTAATGAATCATTATCATGGTATATAAAAAATTATTTATAATATCATTTAATGTTTTGTAACTTCATAAATAACATGTAATTTCAAATCTGTATGTTTATCCACATTTTAAATGAACTTCCATTCATTAATACATGTGAACCATTCACGAAAACTATAAAAATGAACATTCCCAAACAAAAAATTAAATCTCCATAACTCATCCAATGGACCATAAAAGAACGTAATGAAACAATAATGAAACATATTCATCTATTAAAGGTTAGTTAATTTTTAATTAACTAATATAATGTGGTTATATAGGATATTAAAGTAATGAAATTTTTCGGATACAAGGTAATGGGAAATTCACAAACATAACTCTATTTCTTTTGGTTTTCCCTCTTTAACCAATTTTCAGTATAGAAATGACTTAAAAATAACTTATTCACCATTATATTACCTTTTATATTATATACATGTTCTATATTTTATTTTAATAAAAACCCAATGTTTTCTAAAATAACTCTTCTTTCAAATATACACACCCTTTTAACTTCTGGATGATTCTTTCTGTCATCATTCAAGGTTAACGGTTATATGTCAAGAATGATATGCCATCGTTATTTTGGGAACCAAATGTTTAATAATGTGTTATGTGAAACCCATTTCTTTCAATGGGTTATTTTAGGTTCAAATTTTACATATTTTCAATGTGTCATGCCTGATAATATAAATGTTCTTATGACACGGGTGCACCCAGAATTGTATAGCGCCATATAAATGTTTGAATGTGATGGGTGCACCCAGAATTATAATAATATATAATGAATTGGGTAAAGTGATGGATATCATCAGTTAAAGTGATGTGATGTGTCAACATGATTATATATTTGTTCATAATTATGTGGGGTAGTTATCCACTAAGACGTGATGTTTTCATTTTGTATGCATTGCCAGATTTGATGCCTTTATCTAGTGATTCCTCTCATGATTTTGATTATGATTTTATCTTTATGATCACCCCATGCTATATTATTTTTATATATCTTCTTATTTAGATTTTATATCACCACATTTTTTATGGATATCCTCAGGTGATAATGTGTACTAAGTTGTTTTCAAGGGACAATAAGAAGCTGTAGAATAATGAATTCAATAAATTTTTATGATTGATGTTGTAAAGGATATATTTGGTATTATTTTTCCTAATACACTAATCCTATGGATACTCTTGGTGTAATACTATAAGGATTATATTTATAATTATGTAATATTAATGTAAGGAAAGGATAGGTTTCTATAGTTGGTGTGAGAGGAATGGTTTAGTCAATTTGTTTATTAGGAAGAGTGAACCCTAGAGAAAACCTCTAGTCTGAGACTATGTACAAATATTCACCCAATAAGCTTTACATAGGGATCCCATAAGTATTTCTTTTAGTGAAAATTATACAAATGAATATGTTATTTATTCATAAATTTTTTACTTATGTTTTTTTCTAACTTTTTATAGTTTAGGAAATGGTAGGAACCATGAGAAACCAGGCCAACAACCCTTGTGAGGGTCAATGCAATGATTGCTTGAACGAAATCCCAATGCTTTGGTAGGTGGTGTTTAAAACATCATGGTGATTCTTACCCAACTATCTCAGGTTGTTAACAACAACTAGAATAATGGGGAACGTTCTCTGTCTTCTAAGAGGGAGAAACTGGAAATCGAGTGTTTTATGCTGTAATAACCACCAACATTTAGTGGGTCTTCTGATCCAATAATTTATAAACAGTGGGTAAACTCCAAGGAGAAGAGATTTTATGTCCTTCATTATTTTGAGAAAGAGAAGGTGACACTATCTTTTTATTATCTAGACGGAGAGGACGATAAATGGTTGGAATTGACTAATAACCCCAATCCAAGTGATGAAATTGAAGAGATTTAACGGGAAAACATTAGGATAATGTATCTTAAGAATTATTTCCCACGAAATCATTATACAAAGATGGAGAGAGAATTCATAGAGCTCACAAAAAAGTAAAAAGAATATTTCAAGACATACGAAGAGAGTTTCACATGGATTTCAAGGTATGCTTCGGGTTTTTTATCAACAATGATAGAAAAAATTGATAGATTTTTTAGTGGATTAAAACCAAACCTTTGAAAGCCTCTTATAATTCGAGACATAGAGAGTTATGAAGAAGTTGTTCGGTGTTCCCTCAATGTGGATATGATGTATGGATAATGTTCCCATGGCTATGGGGATATGAATCAAAAGATGGTGGTTCATTCTAGAGTATATAATGAAAATGTTTGGAAGAAAACTCAAAGATCCACATGCCAGAAATGTGGGAAGTTGAATCCTTTGAACTGCTTCAAAGGGACAGGGAAATTCTTTCAGTGTGGGATAGATGGCCACTATGATCAAAAGTGTCGAAAAGACATGAAAAATAAGGGGAATGCAGTGGAAGAAAGGAGAGCCCTACCCATGGTTCAATGCTACAACTCTAGAGAGAAAGGTTACTATGAAAGATAGTGCACTAAACCTCGAGTCCTTGAGGGTAATTAGTGTCAACAACCACCAAATCCAAGGAACACATGAAAGCTTATTCCATCACTACTATGGAATGAGAGAAATATAATGAAGTCATACAAGGTACACTTACTATTCGATCATGAATAGAAAAATTCTTATTTGATTCTAGTTCTAAACAATCCTTTATGTCTTCCATAATTTCTAGAACTATGGAATTGAAGCCCCAAAACCATGAAGTAGAAATATTTATAAACAAAGAAAGTGGTGAAATAATTGAATCCCATGTATTTGACTCTTCTCCTCATGGTGTGTGTGGGATGATTCATTCATCGAATCTCATAATACTTCCCTTGGTGGAATTCGATGCTATAATGGTAATAAATTCTCTCTTGTTATATAGAACACATATCAACTTTCGGGAAACAGAAATATCATTTCATATTACTAACCATCTCATGATCCTCTAAAAATGAATGAAAGATCCCTAATATCCTTTGAAAAATACTCTAATGGTGTGGGTGTTGATACCCTATGAATAAGGATACCTCTACTAAATATATGAGTCACATGAAAGTGCCACCTTGAAGAAATACCCATCATGAGGGAATACGGCGATTTATTTCGAAAAGAGATACCCTAACTTCCCCTGAATTGTAAGGTTGTGATATCAATAGAACTCATACCCAGAGCTAATCCTATCTCAATGTGTCCCTAAGAATGGATCCTATCAAACTAGAGGTGTTAAAGAATAAACATCAAGAGAATTTGGACAAAGGTTTCATATACCCTAATGCATCACCATGAGGTGCACCGATGATCTTTGTAAAAAGAATGATGGATCAATGTGGATGTGTATCGATTATCCAGAACTCAAAAAAATAACCATAATGGAAAAGTATACTCTTCCAAGGATATATGACTTTTTTGATCAGAAAAAAGGAGATCAATATTTTACAATGGTGGATATTCATTCTCGATATCATCACCTTATGGTGAATATGGAATATATTCAGAAAATTTCCTTCCATAAAAGGTATGGGTACTAAGAGTCTCTGGTGATGCCCTTCAAATTTACTAATTTCCAAAAAATATTAATGGATTTGATTAATAGAGTCTTTAGACATTACCTTAATTTTTTTGGTAGTGTTATTCGATGATATTCTTATCTACTCTAAGAGAATGGAGGAATGTGGAGAACATCTAAGACTTGTGTTGGAGACATTGATAAAGGATAAGTTGTATCCCTAGTTCAGTAGATGCGCCTTTTGGATGAATCATGTAATTTTATGTAGTCATGTGATCACAATTGAGGTAATTTTTATGGACCCTTTAAAAACATATGCAATTAAGGAATGTCCTAGACCATCTAGTGTCCTACAGATCTGTTATTTTCACGGATTTTTTGGGTACTACCATCATTTTTTGAGTAATTTCCCAATAATTTCAAGTCTTCTAACTATGTTAACAAGGAAAGGGGTAAAGTATGAATGGATTGAAAAATATTAGGGAAGATTAAAGGAGCTAAAGAGAAGGCTGATCAATGGACTTGTACTCACATTACCGAAATGTGGAGAACGTTTTGTGATATAAATTGATTCTTCAAAGAAATTCATTGGTTGTGTACTCATGAAAAATGATAATGTGATATCATATGACTCATGGTTGTTATAGATCCATGAGAAGAACTTCCTTACGTATGATCTAGAGCTAGTAGCTGTGAGTTTTCCCTTAAAAATATAGCGGCACAACCTTTATGGTGAGAAGTGTGACATATACACCGACCGAAATAGCCTAAAGTATATATTCACACAAAAGGAGTGAAAAATGTGTTAAAGGATATGAATAGATCTAATCAAAGACTATGATTTATCTATTCACTACCATTCTGGAAAGGTGAACATGGTAGACTATGCTCTAATCATAAGAGAACCTGCTACTCTTTCTATGTTATGGATTGAGAAATACCCTATCTTCTTGGATATTGAAAGGATGGATTTTAAAATGATAAAAGAAGGGGATAAATACTACCTTGCCAAAACTATTTCACAACCATCTATCCAATAGAAGATTAAGGAGGCACAAAGGGGTGATTTGGAGTTAGAAATGAATGTGAATTCAGTAAGGGATGGGAAGCTGTAGGACTTCCATGTTGACGATGATGATGTGATTTAGTTTTGAACACAAATTTGTGTTCGTTTATCACCCAATATAAAGATGGAGATATTGGAAAATGCACATATCTCAACATTCTCTATCCATCATTGTAGTACCAAGATGTTCTGAGATCTCCAAGAACACTTCTAGTGGGATAAATTAATAAAGAGATTGTAGAATATATCTCAAGGTGTTTGGATTGTCTTCAATTTAAAGTAAAGTGAAAAAATTACAAAGGGATGATTCAACCATTTAATATACCCACTTAGAGATAGGATAATGTCACTATAGACTTTTTAATTGGTCTCCCAAAGACATATAAGAGAAATAATGCGATATGGGTTGTGGTTGACTGACTCACCATGATTTCTCATTTTATCACTATTCAGGATGATCTATCTCATGAAAAACATGCAAATATAAATGTAAAGGAAGTGGTGATACTACACGGTGTTCCACTCTCAATTGTGTCTGACCGTGATCCAAGGTTCACATATATATTCTAGAGGATTCTTCAACATTGTTTGAGTAAAAAATTAAATTTTTGAACGACCTATCACATCCAAATTGATGGCCAATATGAAAGGACTATTCATACTCTTGAGGATATTCTAAGATCCATCTCTATAGAATTAAAATGTTTATGGGATCAACATCTCCCATTGGTTGAGTTCTCATACAACAATAGCCTCTACTTGAGTATTCATATTTCTCCATATGAATCTTTTTATGGAAAGTAATGTAGAACTCTTACATTTTGGAAATATGTTGGTGAAATAAAGCTACTTGGAATGGATATTGTGAATGAGATGACAGAGAAGGTTAAATTCATCCAAAAACATATCAAAGCTACTTATACTCAGCAAAGAGCTATGGTGACAAATGTCAAAAGGACTTGGAGTTTGATGTTAGAGAAATATTCTTCCTTTTAATATCTCCATTGAAGAGAGTCATGCGGGATAGAAAGAAAGGGAAGCTATGCCCAATGTACATTGGATTCTTTGATATCCTGGACCTCATAAGAGATGTGGCCTATCAGATTTCACTTACACCGAATATGTCTCAAGATCATGATGTGGTTCATGTGTCACTCATGAGTAAGTAGATACAAAATCCATAAAATATAATGAACATAATGTTGAACAACTAGAAGATGATCTCTCTTATGTAGAGCAATCTGTAAAGATTTTGGAAAGGATAGATAAGGCCATATTCAACCAGAAAACCTAGATTTTTAACGTGTTGGGGAGGAACCATATGATTGAAGAAGAAACTTCGGAACAATAATAGGCGATAAAGGAGATGTACCCTCACCTATTTGTGTAAAATGTAATTTTGAGTGAGAAATTTCATAAGGGTGGAAGAATGTAACAACCCAAGTTTATATCTGTGGAATTAGCATGTTATAATTATTAAATATAGTATAATCACATTAGGAATCAAAATGAAATATCATGATACTAAATACAATGTGATCATTAAATTTGTTTTCCACTTCTATGTTATGAATTTTGAAAATTTGACATACACGGTTGCATTCAGGGTGATTTTTGGAGTCTAATAGAACAAGCATAATTTTTGGTGAATAGTAAACTACCATTATAAATATTAATATGAACCTAATGAATATTAAATCATCCAATATAATAGCCACCAGACCCATGAATGATAAAATAAAAGTTAGGCACCTTATAAGTGACAATATGACCATAGTAAAAGTATTGGTATTGTTTTAAGTCATAAAAAATTAATTATAATTAAATAATTAATTTAAAATAAAATGTATTTTCATAAACTGTTTTTGTAAATTTAAAATTCTTCTTCTTCTGGTTTTAAATTAATTTTATAAGAACTTGTGTCATATTTAAAAGCAATATAAAAATAGTTTTAATATTAAAATATGTATTTATCAATTAAATTATGATTTAAATTAATAAGTAAATTATTCATATTTAGATAAATATTTTTTAAAAATAGAGTTCATTTTTGTATTCTAAACATAAAAAAAATTAGGATGAATTTTTGGAACTTTTCTAAAATAATTGAATTTTTTATAAATAGTGAAATTGGATAATTCACAAAATAAGATAAATTTCTTAATTATAGAGTCATGAATGATGCTATAATGATTTAATAAAATTAGTTCGAAATAAAATGTAATTATTACTATTATTGTTCATGAAATCATCACTATTATGTGTCCTATGGAGAAATAATAAATTAATGAATATAATATTGAGAAAACCCCTCTCCCCTCCACTATAAATACCACCCTTCACACCCTCATTTTTCACACCTCTCAAGATTCAAGCCTTGTCTATAATCTTCCAAAAAATATTCCTTAGACCCTACCCCATGTCCTAGTTCATGTGGTCTCCTCAAAACACCATTCCAAGGTTCCATAAGGAGGATCTCAAGAGGGGTATTCAATAGTTAATTTCTCTCTCTCTTTTCCTTTTATTTCCTTTCATTTCCAAGTTATTTTCTTAATATCTCCCCACATATCATCATCCAAATGGTATCGTAATAATAATATCATAAATATAATATAATTTTACAATAATAATGGTATATTATATTATCCAACCCTCTTCTCTTCTTCTTTTATAAAGGAAATTGTTGTTCGTTAGGTGTTAATTTATCACCTTCAAAAACGACATGTTTTTATATTCCATTACCACATTCATATATGGTAATGAAACCATTTTTATGGTTCAAAAATATTATTCTTTATGTATTATATCCTATTTAATGTTTTTCAACTATCTTATGTACATATTACTAAATTATTAATCAAAACAAGTTCATTGTGATCGAAAAACAGCTCGAATTAACCCAAATGATCATCATTAAATTATTATCTAATGATTCATTATAAGGGTCCATAAAAAAATTATTTATAAGATATTTTAAAGTTATATAACATAATAAATAACATTTAATTTCAATTTTGGATTTTTATCCACGTTTTAAATGAACTTCCATTCATGAATACAAGTGAACCGTTCAAGAAAACTATAAAAACAAACATTCCCAAATAACAAATTTAAACTCTATAACTCATCCGAAGGCCCATAAAAGAACATAATGATACCATAATGAACCATTTTCATGTATAAAAGTATCTGTAATTGAAAATTAATGAATTTAATGTGGTTATAGCGGACATTAATGTGAATAATTCATTCGAATACAAGGTAAGGGGAAATTCTCGAACCAAACTCTCTTTCATTTTGTTTTTCATATTCAACCCATTTTGAGTATGGATATTCCATGAATATAATTATTCATAATTACAATACATTTTTTGGTATATACAAGTTCTCTAATTTATCTTTTGAAACATTTCATGGTTTCCAAAATAACCCTTCTTTCAAATAAACACACCTTTTTAATTCTTGAAGATTGTTTCACTCTTCACTCATGGTTAATGGTTCTATTTCTAGAATGATATTCCATTTTTTATTTTGGAACCAAATATTTATGAATGTATTATATGAAACCCATTTCTTTCCATGGGTTATTTTATGTTAATGTTTGGCATAATTTCATTGTGGCATGCATGATGATGTAGACATTATGATGAGATGGGTGCACCCAGAATTAGATAGGACAATATGAATGTTTGAATTTTATGGGTGCACTCAGAATTATACAGAGCTCTAAGTCATTGGGTAAGGTGATGATTCTCATTATTTAATTTTAAATGATGCGTGAACATAATTCTATATTTTTTCACAACTATGTGTGGTAGTTAACCACTAAGGGATGATGTTTTCATTTTTTATGGATTTCCACATTACATGCCTTTATCTAGGGATTCCTCTCATGATTTTGAGGATGATGTTATTATTATACTCACCCATGCTATATTATTTGTATCTATCTTTTTACTAGGATTTTATTTTACCCCTTTTTTTGTATATCCTTAGGTGATTATATGTACTAAGGAGTTTTCAAGGTAAAATAAGAAGCTGTAGAAGAATGATTAAAATTAATGTTTATGTTTGATGTTGTAAATCTTCTGTTTTGTCCTAGTTTCCCCTAGAAACTAAACCTATGGATCTTTGTGGTGTAATACTATTTTTTTATATTTTTAATGATGTAACAGTAATTTTAGAAGAGGCTGGGTCACTATATACAAGTTTATCAAGTCCTAGGATTCCCTTTCTACCTCACCTTCTTTTCTGCTTGACATGCATATTATTTCCTCTAGGCATGCAACAAATTTTTTTGACATGTAAAAGGAAGTATACCTAACATGTCGAAATAAATATAAATGTTCCGGTTGACGTTTTAGAGGGACATCGCATGTGTTGGTGGGAATTTCGGGGGGTTATCACTTAATCAAGGAAAAATTGTTCGTACGACATCACTAGAACCAAACAATTTGTCTTGGAAGCCGTTTCATGACCCTAGATGCCCTATCTATAGAGAATCACATGATCTCGTTGAATTTATCTAATTTCATTGTGAGATGTGGAATACACACTCAAAGGGAGTCTAGAGAGTCATTGGGACATGTCTTAGGGGGTGATGCATGTTTAGGATGACATGTCTGGAGGACATCGCAAGACCTGGATGAAATTCCCGAAGGGCGGTGTGAGAGGCAGTTGACTTGCATAGGGTGCCAATGTGAGACTCAGCTGAAAAGTATTGGTGCTACCAAATGAGTTGGGCTTTAAGTCTGATAGTCACTAATATTTTTGTATAGTGATCCCATAGGGCATCATGATACATGGGTCGCACAATTGGGGGATCCATGCCACTAAAATTGACATCTTCAGAGGATTCACGTGATTCAAATAGTATAAAAAATGTCTTTTGTGTGTTCTGGGTGACATGTCCAAGTGTTGTCTCATGTCATGGGTAGTTTATAAGAAGATCATGAGGATCATCATGTACATATTTCAGATTGGTCTCCTATATTTATTCTTAATTCCATTAATTTATTTATAGTACTTTATATTTTTAGTGTTATCTCATTTTATGTAACATGTGATCTAGCATATATGAGGGACATTCATTAAATGTCCTTCCAGAAGTCCTTCATGTGATATGTGTGTGAACACACAATGTGTTTATTCATGCTTCGTGTTTTCTTCAGTTGTTCCGTAGATCTTACATAATAGGAAGCTTTTCTATTTAGGATATCAGTTTATTCGAGAAGTCATCTCTTACCCCGGTGTGATGTTCCAAGTGTTTGTTTGTTCATAGGGGGTATTTATAATTTTTTAATGTAGGGTGTGGTATTTGGAGACATTTAACCTTTTTAACTAATTTGAGTGGTAAATATAGTAAGGTTCTAGTATGGATCTAGTAGAGGGCCTCAACAACACATGTCGTAACGAAGTCCTTCTATGAATCACTTAAGGGTAATCAAATCTTTTTTAGTCACCATAAGACCATGTCATCAATTACCATTTATTGGATTATATCCAATTCATGGGGGATTTTTTTCTTTTTTGGACATTCCAAGGGACTTTAATATTGTTATTTTTACATGTACAAGTGACATTGAAAGATCAGGGAGCTAGTTAGAAGGCCTTTTCATAAACGTGGGCTCATTTTTTGGGACATTTCACAATACAATGATTACCTTTCAAGGGGAATTTTACAATCATTTTTCTTATATCATTGTCATTTCAAGTGATTTTTACATCCACGAGTTGCTCCCTCCTCTAAATATGTTTTTTCTTTTTTTTATTTGACAATGTTTAGTGGTATTGTGAGATTTCTTGTGTGTCATCGAGAAAAAGCACTTAACCTCGTTTTGACATTCCTTATGACCACGAAAAGGTTCTAGAGAGATGAATTAGAATTTCATAAAAAAATCTAATTATTTTTCTTTATGGATCTAAATTGGGTGTGCATGGTTTCTTGGACACACAAACATGTCACTTCACGTGATGGGGATGACATGCCAGAGGGATTTCAAATGAACATTTGGACTTGTTTTTGGGGTTTTGCAGCGTCTTTCAAATCAGTAGGGGAACAACACATTTTTTACAACCTCAAGATGCTCCCAACTCCTTAATTTTTATTTCCATTATTTATTTAACAAAGTATGAGGATCTCGTGAGGTTACTTAAATGTTTTAAAAAATCATTCTTCTCATAGGTGATTCATCTCATGAATATTATGACAAAAATAGAGTCATATCAAGTAGATATTATCCTCTAATTTCCTATGAATTTCTAGATTATTCTCAAGGAATCCGCTGAATGATAAGCCACAAGACCTGGGGGAGCTTATCAGACTACCACCGTCTGACCATCGATTGTCTAGGGTGCGTTCACAAGAGCAAAAGGACTTTCTAAAAGGGACTTCATGAGATATACTGTAGGTTTTGTGATATGAATTTCTATATCCTGTGTACTTATGATGGTTATGAAATATCATATCTCTTGAAGGATCATGCGATCTGAATGTCTTTTCTACCTTCTTATTCCTTTTCATATTTTGGGAAAACAATACAACATTTATGTATTTCATCCATTGTGGATTTTATGATGCTAATTTAGAGAATTTCAATAATAATTGAATAGGTGTGTCACAAACCATCCCATGGGGCCCATGCCATGACTACCCCAAGCCCGATTTCTATAGCCCAGGGGTAAGAGACTAGCACCAGAAAGGTATATCCTAGAAAAGGGAAAGAATTACCTTTAAACCTGTACACACACAAACTAGGTAAAAAAAACCAAAACACAAGTAGAATTGTTGATATTAAAAGAGTGAACCAAAAGTAAAATGGGCCAATATACAAACCCAACTGAAATGGAAGTACAACAAAAAGGGAAAAACGTGTTCTAGAGGACGTCCAAAAAGAATCCTACTTGAAGGGTAGGTACATCACGTCATCTGTCGTCATTTCCACTCACCATGTCTACCAATCACCTCCAAGCACCATCTTGCCCTGGATCCCTAAGTCTTATTCAAGATGTTTGTCATCTGTAGAAGACACAATAAGGTGTGGGTGATGCCCGTGCAAGGGTGAGTATAACAATAACCAATAGGGACCCTGAGAACCCTGATGGTCTCCCAGAATTCTATAAGAAAAACAAAAAATCATGATCTCAATCACAAAGCATAAAGTAAAAGACAGCTCTAACTAGGTATACAACTTAGAGAAAATGAATGAAGATGATTATTCTTCATCTATATCATTTTATTCCATTGGTTGGTTCTTTTTTGATCCATAAAGGGTTGATGTACTGCTGATCCACAAAGGGTTTCTCTATTGCCGATCCACAGAGGTTTTCTCTACTGTCGATCCATAGAGTGTCACACTACTACTGATTCATGAAGGGTCACTCTCATGTCGATCTGTGAAGGGTGTCTTTTATGCTGATCTACGAAGGGTATCTTTAATGATGATCTGCCGAGGGTCTCTTTCAGTACAATCCATGAAGGTTCACTTTTATGTCGATACATGAATGGTCTCTTCTATGCCGATCCATGAAGGGTCACTTTTATACCGATCCATGGAGGGTTTCTTCTATTACGGTCCACGGAGGGTCACTCTTCACTTGAAATCCATCCACAAGATTCCCACACTTGTTGCGCTTGAGTTCTTGATATTCTGTTCCTCATAACATTGGTAAAATCTCAACCACCAAAAAGTCTCATATAAAAATAACACAAAATACCATCTTTTCATAAGGGTTCCAACATGACAGTCGTCGCGTCAATAGGATACCCGATCTATAAGATATATGCAAAAAGGTAAATAGGGCCTGGTTAGACTTGAGTTTGATCCAACCTAGCTATATTATAACTTCTTCCAAAACTCATGTATATTATCTCAAAAGGACATCCTTTTAGAAATGGTACCAACACCGTAGATGATGTGTCAATCAGACAGCTGATTTGCAAGATATATCAGTTTTAGTGAAATGGGACCTGTTGGGTTTAGGTCTGTGTTTGGTAGGGGTTCAGACCAGCTTGAAGGTTTGGCCTAGCTCACAGGTCCCACCTGACTGTCAGGTTCATCCCGGTTGGTGGGTCCGGCCTGGTATGCGAGTCCAGCCCGGTCGGTGGGTCCAACCCAATTGGAAACACATCCCTCATGCGGGCCGGTTCACTTATTTGGCGGGGCCAGCGGGGCGCCGCCCCTCCTATTGAAATGGGTTGTTGGAGTCGGATGTTCTGTCTAGCCAAGCATCCCATGTGGGTTGCTCTATCTCCAACGCGGTGTGTCATCACCGCGCCTTCCACCCACCGCAGTGTCTACAGGTGCTTCCATCTCCATGCAGTTGGCTCGGCCGACCACTTCCACTGGTCACCGGCGCCGCGCCATCCGTGGTGCTGCAATGGAAGCTGCTTCCGTGGGCCACCAGATAATCCCCAGTGGTTCATTTTCCTCCCCTTCTGCACCTACGTGACTCCCATGTAGTTGCCTTCACTACGAAGCCCACTGAATCGCCTTGCCACCACGTTGCTCGGTTTCCCACGAAGAATGCACGAAACCCAAGACTAGAAGAGGGTATGGTCCATGCTCGGATTGGCCTATGTCCTCAGTGTTATCATTTTATCATAGTGGTGGAATTATCATCATCATGAGATTATGAAAATCCCCAACTGTAACCCCACAACAACCTCCAATAATTAAGAACAGACCATGGATCAACCTTTTGGTCGGTTGATATGTATTCTTAATAATATTCTAGAATGGGGAAATATGGATATAAAACACATAAAACAATCAAAGCCCCTACCTGGAGTTTGTGGAATCAATTTCAGACAAAAGAAGGAATCATTCGTCGTCATTCGTCGATGTCGAGTCCAAATCATCTAATGGGTGTCAATCAATCATCGTTCATCATTGGAGGGGGACGTCACCAAAGTTTTGTTATAGCTTTCCCCATGATTTCAAATCCATTCACCCACAGTTTGATTAAATAAAAGAAATCTCTACGTTGAGTTCATTAATGGGGTTCATTAATGAACTATAATTAATGTGCCAATTAAATCACAAGAATAATGTGGTTACAGAAACAATGTAACAGGTCATTAAATGATTCTCATTTAATGACCGTTGTTTCACTACGTTCCTACCAACTGCCGATAAATGGTTGGAAAATGATAAAATAACACAAAGTGTTATCTTTTTTTATTATCCAGAAAAGAAAAAAATTTATCATTTTTCATCTGACCCTTGAAATTCGTAGTTTAGCTTTTCCTAGCGTGCTATGAATTCAATGGTTCCCTCATATTTTCAATCCGAGCACTAGTTCGGATGATAGAAATCCCCACTCCCACGTTTACTAAATCTACCTTAAAAAATAAAAAAAATCTTTTTTGGGCGCTCTGGGCCATGGAATTACATGTTATCTATTATTGCATGCTCGTAATAATTCCATATAATTACAAAATAAAAATTTACCAGATTGTTACATTATCCCTACTGTAGGGCTTTACGTCCTCGAAAGACCCAACAAAATACAAGGAAACAAAAGGGGGTACTGAGCAAAAATCTGAGCTTCCCACTCCCACGTGCTCTCCTGGAGGTTCTCGTGCTGCCACAGAACTCACGTCAGAGGAATTGACCACCCCCAAAATAGCCACTCATGTTGATCCTCTATCACCACAGGGAACTCTGCGAACATCAACCCATTTTCAATGTCTAGGTCGCATTAGTCAATGACATGCGATGGGTCAAGCATGTATCTCCTCAGCAGTGACACGTTTAATAAATTATGAACATGGTGCATATGTGGGGGAAGAGATAGGTGATACACCACCTCGCAACCTTTCTAAGAATATGGAAAGGTATGATGAATATCAGAGATAGCTTGCCGCCCTGGAAAAATCTCTGTAGTCCTCATCTTGGTTACACCTATAAGAATTAATGGCCTCCATCCTAGAATACGAAAGGTTTGTGTCTCCTATCGGCATAAGACTTATGGTTTCTCTGTGCAATCTTCATCTGCTCCTGGATGATATGCACCTTCTCAGTTGTAGCCTGTACCAACTCTGGACCCATAAGTGCTGACTCCCCTAGGTCTGTCCTGCATAGAGGCGATCTGCATGGTTGCCCGTACAAGGCCTCAGACGTTGCCATGCCGATTGTAGAGTGATAACTATTTTTGTATTCAAACTCCACCAGTTGAAGGTGGTCCTCCAAACTATGTCCAAAATCAAGGATGCAAGCATGAAGCATGTCCTCAAGTGTCTGTATGGTATACTCCATCTAACCATCTGTCTGAGGGTGAAAGGAAATGCTCAAGCAAAGCTGAGTACCAAATGCCTCCTATAATTCCTTCCACAACTGAGATGTAAAATGAGCATCATGATCTGAAATGATCTTCGATGGTACTCCATGAAGCCGTACTATATCTTAGAAATAGAGGCATCGTAAGCCCTCTACTAATCCCTACTCTCAGATGGATAGGAAGTGAGACGAAATGGTTAGTCGGTCAATATTCACCTAGAAAGAGTTGTGTCCCCTGGACGTTCGTGGTAACCCCATCACAATGTCCATCGATATACCATTCAATTTCTACTCCGGTACCTCGAGTGGCTGAGTCAGGAATGCTGCAACCTGGTGCTCAGCCTTCACTTGGTGACAATTGAGGCAACTTGAAATGAAATCCAACACTTATTTCATTATCTCTATCCATGAGTACTGACCTCAGTGGTCCTGGTACTTCATCACCACTATAGGATGTACTTCCAAAGGGAATTTATGTAACTCTCTCAAAACCTCCTCCTGATACATCATTGGTACCGTGGTGTGTCCTCTGAAAAAATGTCATTTTCCCCACCAATCAAAAATCCATTAGGAGCCTGTCCTGAGAAAATCGGAGAATGTCAGGCCTCATAGTCAATGTCCCCAAGATGGTCCTCCAAAACTCACTTAAGGAGTGAGGGAGTGACAGTCATAGAGTATAGGTAATATACTACATCATTATCCATGAAGGATATCTACAATGTGGCTAGCTGCTCTATCGCCTCGCTCAGTAGCTGTAAACCCGACCTCCTGCTGAGTGCGTCTGCTACCACATTTTCAATCCCAGAAGTGTATACTATCTCAAAATCATAGTCCTAGTGTAATTCCAATGATCGCCACTATCTCATGTTCGGGTCCCTCTATCAGAATATATACCTAAGACTATTGTGATGGGAGTAGATAGTAAACTGTTCTCCCATCAATTAGTTCCACCACATCTTTAATGCAAAGACCTCTGCTTCCCACTATAAGTCATGGGTCACATAGTTCTACTCATGTTTCCTCGGCTGCCATGAGTCGTAGTTGATCACTGCTTTCTCCTACATCTGGGGACATCCCAATCTGGTCCTTAATGCATCGTAGTAGACTACATACCCAAAGTCCTCTTACGGTAGCCTCAATATGGGGGTAGTTTTCAGTCTCTACCTAATCTCAAGGAAACTCTGTTGGCACCTCTCCATCCATACAATGGGTTGCCCCTTCTTTGTCAAAGCTAATCAGGGTTCTACAACTCTAGAAAAGGCAGGTACAAATATCGGGTAATACTCATCCAATCATAGGAAACTCCGCACCTCGGGCACACTTCTGAGTAGCTCCCTAGAAATCAATGAATCTATATTTCATGGATCCAATTCAAATCTGGCCTCCGAGATAAGAGGTCCTAGAAAGTAGACTTCCCATATCCAAAACTAAAACTTCGAGAGCTTACCATACAGCCGGTGCTCTTAGAGTGTATCCATGACTATGTACAGATGTGTGGCATGCTTCTCCTATGACACCGAGTACACCAAGATGTCGTCAATGAAGACCACCACGAAGAGATCGAGGTAAGGCTAGAATATCATGTTCATGAGTCCCATAAACATTACTAGAGCATTGGTCATGCCAAAAGGCATCACCAAGAACTCATAGTGTCCATAACGGCATCTAAAGGCTATCTTCGAAACATCCTCATCCCACACTTTAAGAAAATGATATCCTGATCTATGTTCTATATTCAAAAACCACTATGATCCATTAATCTAGTTGAAGAGATCATCAATCCTCGGATGAGGATACTTGTTATTCATGGTCACCTTCGTCAGTCGCTAATTCTCCACATAAATCCTTAAACTCCAATCTCCGTTCTTGGCGAACAAAATCAGGGATTTCCAAGTAGAAACAATAGTCTTTAAGAACCTCTTTCTTTGAAAGCCCTCAAAATCTTCCCTATACTCACGAAGCTCTACCAGAGCCATCTGAAATTCTGAGTTAGATATTGTTGTCATCCTTGGGTACATGTTGTTGTAGAAGTCCACCTCTCTATGAGGAGGTAGTCCCAAAACATCCTCAAGAAATACATCTGCATACTGGTCCACCACTACATGATAGCTCAGACTCCTCTCTTCCACTACACCGTGGGAAAGGCTAACCAATTGATGATTGATCAGCTGCACTCTCCTCTGATAAATTCCATCCTTTTCTTCAAAGGTTTCCTTCTCATTTTTGATGGAATCATTTTTCCCATCTTTGCAGACACACCATAAATTATGTCTAAAATAGTTGATCTGAGCATGGACTGTGGATAACCATTCTATACCCAAGATGAAATCTTAAGGCCTCAATGCTGCTACTAGGAGACCCCTGCTAAATATTTCACCTCATTGACTAATCTTACACTATCACAACCAATTCTTAATCATCAAATACTATCCTACAGGTGTATCTAAACGTATGTATCGAGTGAATGACTCCACTAGAATCTCTACGATCCAAACAAGACCTTTGGAAATGAAATATTGACTGGAACCCGTGTCTATAAGAATCGCACCTAGGGTGGAGTAGACAAAAAATTGTACCTCGAATCATCTCTGGAGTATCGTGGTCATAAGACTTTACTTATTGAGGCTGAGCTCATCCCAACCCACCTACTCCCTGAGGTGGGGGTGGACCACCTAGAGGTGGTGGTGGTAGTACCTCAAACAATCACCAACTGCCTACTACACGACCTTCTCCTCTGCCATGTGGGCCGCCCTGAAGACCTCCTCATTTGAACCACTTCCTCTACCTTGACAGTCCATTGACCATCTAATGGTCATCAGTATGGTGGGTTGAGAAATCGCGAACTATGTGACCCTTCCCACTGCACGTGAATCCAAATATAATCATCTACAGACCTCTTTTTTCCTTATGAGTTCCTCACCTACGAACCTTCATTCTGGGGTTGTCCTCCAGAAGGTCTGGCATGCTTAGACCTCTGCTTCATCTTCCTACTTCCTGCAGCAGATGACCCGGCAGCCTTTCATCCGGTGGTGGCTCTCACCGTCAGTGCTTGGTCATCTAGGAAGCTCTCCACCAATAGTTCTCGCTCTATCACTCCAGCTTGTGTTGGGATATTGAGTGATATCATCGATGATATGATCTCCCATCAGAGACCATGATCAAAGGTCCAACCCCTGAAGAAAGGGTCCTGCACCATATCGGTGTAGTAGCGAGAGAGGTCATTGAATCGTGCTGAGTAATGTGCCACTATTAGGTTTCCCTGTTGTAAGTGCAGTAGATCCTAAATACACATAGAGTGTCATTTCATTGGTACGAACTCCTCCCTAAAGAGGTTCTCAAAGTCTAACCAGTAATGATTTGTCTCCTTGTATTTCTAGAGCGTTTAGATCCACCATCTCTATGTTGTGCCTGGAAGTAGACTAGAAGCATGGATCACCAACTAGTATGTTGGGGTCTCGACCAAGCAAAAAACTCATGGAATACCCTCCAGCCAGTCCATAGCTACCTATTGATCAGTCTTGCCATGAATACTTAGAGGCCTCTATCTTTGGAACTCATTCAACATGATCAGTTGGTGGGCATCGTATGATAGTGGGGCTAGTGGAAACTGCTACCCTACGGGTGGTGGTGGTACTGGTACACCACCTGAAGGTGCTCTCACCATAAGAGGGCCCTGCACCAATACTTCACCACTAGGTGGGCCATCATCATGATCTCTCACTGAAATCTTGGCTGGCTATATACGCAGAGGCATCCTGTTAAGAAACAAATGCACGACAGTCAATATGTTAT
Organism: Viscum album; assembly: GCA_963277665.1. Lineage (NCBI taxonomy): Eukaryota > Viridiplantae > Streptophyta > Magnoliopsida > Santalales > Viscaceae > Viscum > Viscum album. Next base: position 2,013,750,635 of record OY728155.1, read on the forward strand.
ACCTGTTCAACTGACTCAAAAGAGATCAAAAGAAAAAAAATCAAAACACATGCAACTAGTGTTTTCTTGTACCGAGTCAGAAATTAGAATTTAGGGTCCTGGTGTATGGATAGGTCGGATTCCACAACAACACTAGACTCCCTATGCTATAATATGAACTCAATCCACATAACAATACTAGTCCATTGAAAACAAATACAATTAGTTCTTCTAGTAGAACTGACCAACCATTGATTCCACTTTGTCACGACCCGTCCCAACGGGCCCATGCCCTGAATACACCAATCCCGCCTTCTATAGGGAAATGATTGGAAACTAGAACCAAAAATATATATACCAGAAAAGGGAAGGAATTACCTTTAAACCTGTACACACACACATACTAGGTACACAACAAAATCAAACCACAAGTAGAACTACTGATAGTAAAACTATGAACCGAAAGTAAAATTGGCTAGTATACAATCTCAACTAAATAGAAGTTACAAAAAAAATAAAAAATTAGATTCGGAGGTCATCCACCGAGGATCCTACCTAGAGGATAGGTACAGCTCGTCGTCTGTCATCATTTTTGCTCACCACATCTATCAATAACCTGTGAGCACAATCTACCCATGGATCCCCTAGTCTCAGTCAAGTTGTTCTTCATCTTCACAAGAGAAAATAAGGTGCATGTGAATCCCATACATGAGTGAGTATAACAATACCCAGTAGGGACCTCGAAACCCCCGAAGGTATCCCATAATTCTGCATGGAAAAACCACAATGCACGATCACAATCACAAAGCATAAAGTTAAAGACACCTCACACAAGGTATACAACTTAGAGGAAAGGAATAAAGATGATTAGTCTTGAGAGAAATTATTTTATTCTATTGACTGGTTATACTAGTGATTCATGAAAGGTCATTATACTACTGATCTGTAAATGGTCTCTCTTATGCTGATCCATAGAGGGTTGCTCTACTAATGATCCAGAGAGGGTCGTACTATTGTCGATCTATGAATGGTCGTTCTCATGCTGATCCTCGAAGGGTCTCATTTTATCTAATCCACGAAGGGTCTCTTTTATGTGAATCCATAGAGGGTTGCTTTCATGCACATCCATGAAGGGTTGCTTCTAAGATGATCTACAGAGGGTCACTTTCATGGTCATCCATGAAGGGACACTTTTATCTCGATCCACAGAGGGTCACTTCTATGCCGATCCACAGAGAGTCACTCTTCACTTGACATCCAGCCACAAGATTCCCTCACATGGTGTTCTTGAGTTCCTGAGATTCAGTTCCTCATAAAATCGGCCATTCCTCATCTTTTACTAAGTCTTACGAATAAATAATCCAAATTAACATATTTTGTAAGGGTTCCAACATGACTTAAGGAGTGTCAATCAGATTCCATATCTGCAAGATATTGGAAAAAGGGTAAATAAGGCCCGGTTGGATTCAAGTCCGATCCAACCTAGACATATTCCCACATCATCAAAAACTCATGTGGAGTATCTAAAATGTACTGCCGCATCCCATGGGTCCCAATACTGCAGACGACGTGTCAATCAGATGCCCAGTTTGTGAGATATATCAGTTTTAGTGAAACAGGACCGGTCAGGTCCGAGTCTGGTAGGAGTCCACCCCATTTGGCCCATAGGTCCGACCCAGCTCACGAATCTAGCCTGATTCGGGGGTCCTACCTGACTGGCAGGTCCAACCTAGCAGGCTGGTCCAGCCCAACCGGCAACCCCAGTAGGGTGCTGCCCCTCCTTCCAAAACGATTGGATGGAACCAGCCATTTTGGCTAGTCGAGCGGCCTGAGTGGCCCCAGAAATTCCATGCAGTGCATCGGCATCGCACCTTCCACCCATCGCGGCCCAAACGGCTACGGGTCTAGCCATAGTCGTTCCTGAGGGTGTCGTCATCTCCACGCGGATGGTCTCCTGCACTTCCGCACCGGTGGTGTCACACCGGTAGCTACTTCCGCGTGCCACAAGAGATGCTCTGGTGGTCTTCTTTCCTTCCCGTCTGCGCCTACAGGCCTTCTGGATCACTTACTTCCCTGTAAAGCCCATGGAATCTCATTTTTTCAATGTTACTCGGTCACCCATGAAGAACACATGAAATCTAAGAGCAGTGGAGGGTCCAGGCCTTATTCGGATTGGCCCGTGCTCTCCACATTAGCGATTTATCATAACAGTGGAATAATAATCTTCATGAGATAAATGAATAATCCAACTATAACCCCACAACAACCCCCTGCAATAAATAATGAACCATGGATGAAATCATTGTTCGATTGATCCACATTCTTCTTATTATTCAAGTATAGGGAAAGAGGGATATAAAAAACATAAAACAATCAAACCCCCTACCTGGATTCGACGGAATCCGTTGCAGACAAAGGAATGAATCCACGTTCGAAGGCTTTCATCGTCATTCGTCAATGTCCGGTCCCAATCTTCCAACGGTCATCAATCAATCTCCATTATTCATTGGAGGGTGACATCATCAACATTTCATCTGAGCGTTACCTGTGATTTCCAATCCTTTCTCCAATTGGTTGATAAAATAAAAATAAAGCTCTACATTGAGTTCATTAATGGAGGTCATTAATGAACCTTTATTAATCTGCCAACTAAATCACACGAATGATGCAGTTACACAAATAAGGTAACTGGTCATTAAATGATTCTCTTTTAATTATCATCGTTTCACTTTGTTGCCACCAATTGTCACTCAACAGGTGGAAAAAGATAATATAACTCAAAGAGTTATATTTATTATTTTTCAAAAAATTCAAAATATTATCTTTTTCATCCGACCCTTTCCGGTCGAAGTTAATCATTTCCTAAGTGAATCCCAGCACTGTGAATTGAATGATGCCCTTAGATTTTCAATCTGATCACTAGTTCAAAAAATAGAAATCCCCACTCAATATCCAAAACTTTCAAAATTCTTATTGGATGATTTTATTTTGAACGTGGGCCACCTTATCTTATAATTTAATGATTTTTGGACTTTTATAATCCGATAATCATTATATAATAAAATAATATTTTCAAATGTTCCAAAAGAGACCCTCCTCCCCCTTATAAAAAGACCTAACTTATAACCCATTCCTCACACTTATCAAGACCTTTGGATTGTCAATACTCTACTCCAATAACCTCCCATGATCCCTATACTCCTCATATAAGCCTTACCTTATGCACAAGGCACATAATGAAACCCTTTTGGTTCATACCAAAGGGATTTACCCAAATTAAATGAAGGACTTTCTCTTAAATTATTTTCTTTTATTTTACCACTCCAACCCCTAACATCTTTTTATTCCTTTCTTTTATAACAAAAAAAGTATCCAAAATATTCTAGGATGTTGTTATTAGAATAATTCAATCTAAACTTACACACACCTTCATCTAATGGGTAAAGAACATACTGTTTCTGTGGATGGAAAACTAATGCCTCACAAAATGATGTTTGTTCAATTATCTCCTACAGCCTCTTATGGTGGCCATTAATATGGAACTATATTTATATATGATATATATTATGTTTATGTTTTCTTTATTCTCATATATTTTCCATTTATATCATACCTTTTTGGTTTCAATTATGGGTAAACATGATAATTTCATTTGAGGAAGTGCGAACTACTGCCCACTCAATGTGATATGACTCGTTCAAACCATACATAGTATGTATAAAGGATGGAGTTAATGATATTATATATGATACAATACTGAAATTATAATATACCTATGTATAATTATGTTTTAATTCCATTAAAACGAAATAGAAATGAAAGTAGCATTCATGTGTACGTACAACTTACCATCTCCATGAACGGTGCATTTCATTTCTTATCTCCAAATATGAAGTACTATTATAAATAAATATATATACTGAATATATATGATATATATGATATCTAAATCACGAATATAATTCTGTATATAATTAAATTTTTACCACATGAATAACACATAATTATAAGAAGTCCATTTTTTGACTCAAGTACCAAATATTAACAAAACGACCTTTATTAAATTAAATGATTACATAATGTTTATAGCAGGGTAATAAGTGATATAAAAGGAATAATAAAAAGGAAAATTATTATTAAGAAAGTATAAATTAACTTATTTTTATCAATCATGAATAACAAGGAATAAACGAGTGATTCAAGTTAGACCGGTGGTAATGGGTTTCTTATCTCACTTTTAATTCTGTGAGATTTACATTGTTCGCCACTTATTTATGGAATATAGTGTATTGTTTACTGACATTTGATATATATTATCATCATTATCTTTATATTCATGGATTTATGTAACTAATTTGGTGGTTATTATGTTTTGGTAATATGACTCGATTGTTTATGACATGGTAAGGTGTTTTCATCTCACTTTTTAGTCATGTGAGATTCAAGCTATATTTGACACTATTTCATTTTGTTCCATGTATTTAAAACTCCTTATTGAATTAATTGTGTAATATAATTTAATTTATGGGTATTTTAATCTTTATTTTATAATCCTACTTTCATGTGTTGTATGTCTTGAAAGTTACTAAATCAGTAAAGAAACCTTTCACCCTCCTCTTTTTAAAAGACATCTTTTTGTTAGGTCTTTTAATTTACATCTTCTTATGTTGGGATATGTTCTACTATATCATTATTTCTATAAATTATATTTCCAAGTAATGAGATACCCTTTTATCTCTCATCAACTCATTTTCATAATTTTAATGTGACGATGTTAGGCTGTTGAATTTTTGCAAGGGAACTTCTTAACCCAATTTCAATTATTTGGGTTAAACTTGAACTTCTTGAATATGTCATCCTATAAATATGTGTTAATGACACATTATTGTTTTGCACATAATATCCACTTATATTGGTTGTATTCTTATTTTACACACAAAATTATGTAATTGATTTATCCTTAATCAATGGATACCGTCATTATATGGGATTTCGTCTCAATTTATATTCCATTAAGACTTAATTGTTATTATGTGCCAATTCACTTTGATATTGTGTATATACTGTCATTTGGAATATTATATCATTAATACCATTATTCTCATGATATTATATAGTTTTTATTAAATTTCATTCCTCAAATATTTTAATTCAAGGAGATCTTATTTGGATAAGAACTCCTTAACTAGAATATTGTTTTAAATATTTATTCTTCTAAATAATTCTCATTAATTTCCATGTTTCAAAAATGGTTTTAAGGATTTATTTACATGGAAATTAATGTTTTATTATTTTAATTCTTCTAATATCTTTAAAGAGGTATGGGACACTTTGATTCAAAAATATATTTATTAAATGGTTTTGAAAATGGTTTGATAAAGCATTGATTTTGTCGACATCTTTAAATGATATATTGTGATTGAAAATTAAATGTTAAAAGTGAATTGTTTATATTTTAAATATTTTATATTCTATGATTTAATGATGGTACTTGGACATTTTAAGGGTGGTAACATGATTAACCAAATGACAGGTTGTGTCGTGACAAACTAGGTCGGGTGGTTACGTTATAACCTCCAATGCATTGGGTATGGAAGTCGTCGGTATGGATATTCTATTTAGTGATATGAGTGGAAGTAGACCGTATAGTTATTCCATTTATGTATATTTTGGTCCCAAGTTACCTTTATATGTTATGTGTTATTTGTATGTGTTTTATGGTAATAGTTTTGTTACAAAATGGTAAGAAATGATATTTTATTCAGCGAAGAGTATTTACTACTTAATAAAGGTGAAAAGTATAAATTATGATAAAGTATTCATGGTTTACTTGTTGTTTTGAAAAACGTACAGTTTTCCTTCTTTGTGTATCCCTTACTGAGACTTTTACGCTCATCCCATGTTTTTGAATTTTTTTTCACAAGACATAAAGTGGAATAGGTTCAAAGATGGGATCAAGGAAAAGTCATGCTATCTAAAACATGGAACTAGACATGACACTTTTTTTCTAAGAGTTTTTATTTTATAAAAAACATTGATACTGAGTAGATGTGTCTACATGTAATATTTAAGTTGTTTTGTATATGTTATGACTTAATTCTCTAAATCTCTACACCTGAAAATATCTTCAAGGTGAATTATTAACTTAATTCAAGATTATGAAATGTTTAAGTCTGGGTCTTTATAGATCCACCTTATATAATGTGTTGATAATGAAAACATTAAAATAGTTAAATCAGGAAATGATTGTTGTACCATTTATTTGAACACAATATGATGATTCTGCAGTCCTGGCATCACAGTATTTATTCAAAGCTATAGCCATATTGGGCCATTTGTCTTATGACCTTATAGAGGTATAATCATCATCTTTGTACACTCATCGCATATTTTTCTATTAAAAGCGACATTGAGGGAGTTTTGGGTCATGATTCTTAAACGATCCCCAAACAATAGAGTTTGTTCTTGCGGTGGGATGAATAGTTGGGAGGTCGACCATTGATTTTGACCTCCCAACCCATAGATGACAGATTCTCTATATGGTGATGATGATGATTATGTTGATGAAAATTCTCCTATACCATTGGGATGAGGATTATTCATGGATAGAATTTCAATTGAATTTCCTTTTTATTGAGGATCAAATGATTCCCTTCAAGGATCTGATGAATCTTGGGATAGATATAGAGATATAAATTCCCCAAGCCCAGTAGGATGGGTTTTATCTAGAACCACATTTGATTTCTGTAGGTCCTTATCAGGGGATAATGAACCTAGTGATAGTGAATGAGATATAAATGAACTCAACCCAAAGGGATAGTTTTCTTTTGTAGCTATTAATGATATTTCCTAAATTTTCTTGGGATTTGACGATATGAGGGGTTAAGGTGGAGGTAGATATTCCAATAAAACTATGGGCCACATCCACTCCTGGACTACTACTATGAAAGATAATACTATGGTTTTATAGATGTTTAATAAATGTTCTAGCATAGGAGATGGGTTTGAGGGAAGTCCATGATGGGAATCATTCTTTACATGATGTTTTTCTGTTTATCTCAACTTTTTACTTTTTGTATGAAATTTATTATCATTTATTTTAGGGCCCTAGTTTTTAGTATTTTTGGATATCATCTCTCTATATTAGAGATTGATGGGAATCATTAAAGAGGGGGAATTTCGTTTTACTGAAAAACTAACTGACACATTACCGAGACCTCTAATTTCTCTGGAGTCTATGAAATTACAGGAAGCCTTATCTGAATGGTTCAATTATTATCGAGACATAAGGAAGTGAAATTCTCCATATTTATCCCATGATCATATATGTATTTATCACGACGCCCTAGAAATCTATTGTGGATGTGTTATTTTGATGTGGTGATAAGAATTGCATAGGTTTTTTTATGATCTTCCACTCCTAGGTTCATTACCTTTGAAAATGTGTCCATATCCAGCTAATAATAGAATTTAATAATGACATGAAGGTGATACATGTATCCGGCATAGGGGAGAAGCCTATCATTTAGTAACTGATGTGTTGACCATATATTTTGACATTGATATGAAATTTACACATTTTATAGATTATCTGGGTCCTCATTGTCAAAAGTAGCGATATGTTATAATGTGATAGGGAGGTTGATTCTAGCTAACTATCTCCATATATCACTATCACCCTCTTCTTCATTAGACTCCCTTCCCGACATCTTGTCAAACCACAAATGATACTTCCTGTGGTCTAATATATACTTGACTTGAGTACTGCTAGACGTTAATGGTGATCTATATATAGTTGACCTAATATTATTAGTGTCTCTTGTTAAAAAGGTGTCTATGTTTCGGAATCCTATCTATGAAAAGGTGTCTCGGAAGGGGTAGGATTTCATTTTCTATGAGATACATCACCACTGAGAGACTTACCATGTTGGGTGTTTTTAGTATATTCTCTGAGATCTATATCCACAATTCAATGAGGAGGACTATCGTGGTAATGATCGCATTCTTCTTTGGTTTAAGAGTTGAAAAACCCTTTTGTTGTTGATAAACTGCCATGAACAACCTCAAGGACACTAGTATTGAGTATATTGGGAATTTATATCTTATCCCATGCCTTGAAGGGAATATTATGAACTTAATTTTGGAATTATGAAGGGTTATTAACATCTTTTATGATGATTGGTTGAACATATTGATAAAATTATGGGGATATAGAAATATTTTCACACATATAAGAAGCTTCAAGAATATTCCAATGAGTTGTCTCATTATTTAAATGAATGAGATATTTACTTGAGGTAAGTTCTATGCTCACATGGAATGCCTCGGTCATGACATGGATATGAGTCCGATTCTAAGCATTTGGAATATGTATCTGGTCTTTCCTATTATGGATATCAGATTTCCCCAATGTGTGTGCTACATTTACATGGTGATCCCTAGTTGGAGTAGGAATATGATTCTGGTCTGAATATAAAATCCACATTCGAATATGTTGATGGAAACCCAAAATGTGAAATGGGATATTTGGATCCCATACTGAGCCTCGAAATGATGTTGGTGCAGTATTTTGGAAGTGGAAGTCAGAATATGCATATAGATTTTGTGATCTACTGGAATATGCCAAGAAGATTCACATATAGGAATATGAGCCTGTCCTGAAATTTATTACATTATCACTTTGTTATCCATGACCAAAATAAGGATACATTCATTATCTAGTGACTTTTTAGTATGCCACTGGACTTCTTCAACATGATGATGAGTATGTCTCGAGGTATCTTACCCTATCACTTGGTGAGCTCTGGATAAAATGGGGAAATAATCCCGATCCTAGAACAATTTAATACCACACTAAACATTTTTTACAGGAATGATTTCCTTTCCTAAGGCATTTTCCACTCCCACATGGTGATCCTTGGTTGGAACGAGAATATGAATGTAGTAAAATGCCTTGTACTTTACCAAAATATACTGATAATCCTATTGTATGGGAGAAATAATGTAAAATTTCTCTAGAGTAGCCACATATTTATAATCATCAGAGTGTTCAGATGTTGTAGGTTTAGAGATTGGAATATATTCTTTTCCCTGCATCTAAACTAGTTCTAAAATAATATAGTGGAGTTATTTAGGAGTTTCTAAGATGTATTTTGGTTTTAGAAATTTGAGTGTAGTTATAAAAGACTAAACATTATTCAACTCTATTATTTTATCATAGATTTATTTGATTGGTAAGGATATATGATCACACTTCTGTCCTCTCTAAGGCACCATAATATTATAATGGACTTCATGCATTGGGGTAGAGTTATGAACCTCTCTCAATCCTACTATAGTAATATGACCATATCTTTTCTCCTTTTGAGAATTGATATGTGCTACTCAGTAGTTATTACCTGAATATGCTAGCAAGAATTTTCAGTAGGAGTGAGAATATGAAGAAACTCCTGGATATCTAGCACCATCTTCACCCAATGAGTATTCATTGTTGTCGGTGCATAGACATCAGATGTAGATATGTATTGGGTGGTATGCTAATTAGGTGACTAGTGGGTACTGACGAGATGGTGCAGGAAAAAATAGTTGATAGGGTCTCTCTTCCATAGAACTTGAATGAGAAAATAAAATATTTTACTCCATCTTCTACAATCATTTTATAATTAAGGTGGTGATTTTCTCACTCCAAGGATAATCTCCCGAAGATGTTTTCTATAACAATGAGGGACATTGGCTTAGCCACACCTTTCCATGTATGAGACAGATTCATCAAAATTAGTTCATAGAGACCCTCATGATCAGTCTTGAGGGTTTGAATTTTACCAAATTTATGGTACTCTTAGACCATCATGTTCAACACATGATGTTGAAGCTTTTAAGAATGTAAGATCATTTGGTGACCGAGGGGGTTGCATCCACAACTGACATGGCAGAATAGTCATTGGAGGATGAAATTATCAGGGATTGGGATTCTATTGATGAATGAAGTATCTATCACAAAGAATAAAATAAGGAATAAGGTCCCTAATTATTGAAATATAATTGGCATTATGCGATCAATCAGATATACATGGTTAACACAATTGTCCTTTTATTCCTGGTCCATCTGTGCTGCCTACGTTGACATGACAACATGAGGATTGACTTATTTCATAGTAACCCAAGTTATATAGGTTTATGTATAATATTTATATAAGTATTTTAAACCTTTTTTGTGTTGGATACAAACAATAGGACTTAGGCATGAATGACTAATCATTTTTTTATTTGAGAGATTCATGTCGGGCTCACCATATTTCTATAGTGAAGAAGAGACAATCTCTAGGTGATTTTGGTTAGACACAATGGTCGATTATGGGCGGTTCACTTCATGCCAAATCATTAACATCAGGTCTCCAATATTATTCTTATTCAAAACAACCAAAAATTACCTCATCCATAGCTGGGTACGATCCTTCCTTCCAACGGTACGTGGTAAATTGTGGATTCATACCCAATGACGGTTAGAGACTCACATTGGTCAAGAGGATGGGAAGTGGGGTTCATTAAACCCTACAGGGGATTGTTGACTACTCTAGGTCACTCTTATAGATTTAAGATATATTTAATAATATCTTCCAAATATTGATACAGAACCTAAGACCCAAACTAAATGATTATAGGCTTAGTCTCTCTTATATAAAAAAGAATGGGAGATCTCATTTTTGAATCCATCTCAATTTATCTGATGTTTTTCCACTATTTCATAATAAAAAATTTAATATTATATTATGAATAAATATCACCAATCTATTAGGAATTTAATTCCATGAAAAGAGGGATATAATATTTGTAGGAGGGTATTGATCCATTATGAGCCATCCTATGTTTCCTATTGATTACGTGAATCAAAATACACATAGTTCGTTAAACCCATGTAGTTTCAACATCATATAAAAGGTCATGTGCATCCATGTTGGCACCAGATTTTTGTGGAAGAGTCATGGGGATATGTGATATGTATTGTTATTGTAACAGTAATCCGAGTTATTATAGTTTATCACTCCCTCTAGACTGGCCCCAATGTTGATTCCATTATATAAGGGATATATTATTATTACACTCATTGGGACTTACATACATAGTTTTACTATGAGTATGGGGATTCATTATGCCAATTATGTGTTCATTGTGTCTCTATATGCCCAGGTGAGTAATTACTGGTGTGATAAACAAGGGATAGAAACTGATCATCACCATTGCATATAAATGCAGGGATTATGGGCTCAGACATCCATTGGGGTTCTTAATATGAATATCGGGCCTTATAAAGGAATTTTAAATATCCTGGTTATGGTAGGAATCAATGTCAACATAGTTCAATTAGTTTATCAGAACACTGGAGGAAAAAGTAAGACATTCCGCCCATGGAAAATGATTGGGACCTACTAGTTGAAATGTCAGAGACATGAAGAGGGTTACAATAATGTGGATGACCAATTTTTTTCTTGGGCCTTAGGAAGGAATCATACATATCCTGGTTATTGAATGAATCAGATTCCTTATAGTTCAATTAGTTGGGTCTTACACACTGAGGTTTCCCTTATATGGTTTACATGTCATGTTGTGTCACTAGTCATGGATTACATGCTAAGGCTGCCCTGCTATTTTTTGAGGATTATGATATAGATGATTATACCATTTCAAATACCTAAGACTTTGTGATCTATGATCGTTTTGAAAAACATGTGATGGAGAATAATCCGACAAATTGATTATGGGTGTGAGACTTATCTTTTATGAAATCAGTTAGAATGTTTTAATATAGTGATCTAGTAATATGAAGGAATAATATGTATCCATGTTATAGAAGGAATCAAATTCGTCATAATTGAATTAATTTATCAATCCATTGATTGATGAGGTCATATAATGAACCCATTTTAATGATTGGGTCCTGATAGTTGAAATATCAGAAATGTGATGAGGATTATACTGAAGTGGATGGTCGTTTGAGTTTGGGCTCAAGCCTTAGGAAGGAATCCTATGTAGCCTAGTTATGGAAGGAATTATAATAATTGTATTTTAATGATTGGGGCTTACACAATATGGTTTCCATTATAATCGGTGCTTACACACTATTGATGGACAATGTAAGGACCCAATGTTTTATCGATGGAATTAACTTCTAATAATTATGCCTTATAGTATAATCACATTAAGAATCAAAATGAAATATCATGATAATAAATATTGTGTTATCATTAGACATAATTATTACACTTATGTGTTTTGAATTTCAATAATCTAACATACACGGTTGCGTTTCGTCTGATTTTTGGAGTTTAATGGAAGAAATATTTCTTGGTGAATAGTAACCTACCCTTATGAATAGTAATGTGACCATTATAAATAATAAATCATCCACAATATTTGTAACCTCACACATTAATTATTAATGAAAATTTATTTATCTTATAAGTGATAATATAACCATAGTAAAAGTATTGTTATTTTTATAAGTCATAAATAATTAATTAAAATTAATTAATTAATTTGAAAGAAAATTTATTTTGAAAAAATGTTTTCATAAATTATTAATTATATGTATTTTGTTTTTATGATAATTTTTGTAGAACGTTTGGAAATTTTGAAAGAATTATTAAACTAGCTTTAATATTAAAATCAGTATTTTTCATGTCGTTAATGATTTTTATTAAAAATTTGATTAATCATCTATATAATGTTATTTTTAAAAAATCTAGTTATTTTTTGGATTCTACACATAAAAATTTTTTAGGGTTAATTTTTGGTATTTTTTTTAAAAACATGAATTATTTATGAATATTCAAATACGATAATTCACAAAATAAGTTAAATTCATTAATTATAGCATCATTTATGGTGTTATTCTGATGTCGGCCCAATTTTTTTTACTCACATGAACTTATTATTATTTATGGTTATGAATCAATACTATTACTTTTATTGTGGAGAAATAATAAATTAATGAATATAATAATGAGAAAACCCATATCCCCTCCACTATAAATACCACAATTCACACCCTCATTTCTTGACACCTCTAAAGCTTTAATACTTGTCTGAAATCTGCAAAAACATCTTCCCTATCCCCTCCCCAACATCCAAGAGCTTCTGGTCTCATCAAAAGGCCAATCTTAGGTTCCTTAAGGAGGATCTCAAGAGAATGATTCATGAGGTAACTTCACACTCTATTTTCCTTTAATTTCCTTTCAATTTGAAGTTCATTTATTAATATCCCCCAAAATATTCTCATAAACATTGTATGGTAACTATATTATCACTAATATTCTATGATTTTATGATACTAATGGGATATTATATCATCCATACCCCTTTTCCTCCTCCATTAGAAAGGAAAACGTTGTTTGTGAGGTGTTAATTTATCACTTTCAAGAATGATATGTTTTCATTATCCATTACCTCATTTAGATCTGGTCATGAAAAAAATTTTATGGTTGATTAAGATTATGTTATAAGTATTATATCCTATTTAATTTTATGGAGCTAACTTATGTACATATTACTAAATGATTAAACAAAACAAGTTCATTGTGGTCGAAAAACCTAAACAAATTACCCCAAACGATCATCATTAAATTCTTATCTAATGAATCATTATCATGGTATATAAAAAATTATTTATAAGATCATTTAATATTTTGTAACTTCATAAATAACATGTAATTTCAAATCTGTATGTTTATCCACATTTTAAATGAAATTCCATTCATTAATACATGTGAACCATTCACGAAAACTATAAAAATGAACATTCCCAAACAAAAAATTTAAACTCCATAACTCATCCAATGGACCATAAAAGAACGTAATGAAACAATAATGAAACATATTCATCTATTAAAGGTTAGTTAATTTTTAATTAACTAATATAATGTGGTTATATAGGATATTAAAGTAATGAAATTGTTCGGATACAAGGTAATGGGAAATTCACAAACTTAACTCTATTTCTTTTGGTTTTCCCTCTTTAACCAATTTTCAGTATAGAAATGCCTTAAAAATAATTTATTCACCATTATATTACCTTTTATATTATATAAATGTTCTATATTTTATTTTAATAAAAACCCAATGTTTTCTAAAATAACTCTTCTTTCAAATATACACACCCTTTTAACTTCTGGATGATTCTTTCTGTCATCATTCAAGGTTAATGGTTATATGTCAAGAATGATATGCCATCTTTATTTTGGGAACAAAATGTTTACGAATGTGTTATGTGAAACCCATTTCTTTCAATAGGTTATTTTAGGTTCAAATTTTACATATTTTCAATGTGTCATGCCTGATAATATAAATGTTCTGATGACACGGGTGCACCCAGAATTGTATAGCGCCATATAAATGTTCGAATGTGATGGGTGCACCCAGAATTATAATAATATATAATGAATTGGGTAAAATGATGGATATCATCAGTTAAAGTGATGTTATGTGTCAACATGATTCTATATTTGTTCATAATTATGTGGGGTAGTTATCAACTAAGACATGATGTTTTCATTTTGTATGCATTGCCAGATTTGATGCCTTTATCTAGTGATTCCTCTCATGATTTTGATGATGATTTTATCTTTATGATCACCCCATGCTATATTATTTTTATATATCCTCTTATTTAGATTTTATATCACCACATTTTTTATGTATATCCTCAGGTGATAATGTGTACTAAGTTGTTTTCAAGGGACAATAAGAAGCTGTAGAATAATGAATTCAATAAATTTTTATGTTTTATGTTGTAAAGGATATGTTTGGTATTATTTTTCCTAATACACTAAACCTATGGATACTCTTGGTGTAATACTATTAGGATTATATTTATAATGATGTAATATTAATGTAAGAAAAGGATAGGTTGCTATAGTTGGTATGAGAGGAATGGTTTAGTCAATTTGTTTATTAGGAAGAGTGAACCCTAGAGAAAACCTCTAGTCTAAGACTAAGTACAAATATTCACCCAATAATCTTTACATAGGGATCCCATAAGTTTTTTTAGTGAAAATTATACAAATGAATATGTTATTTATTC
Organism: Viscum album; assembly: GCA_963277665.1. Classification (NCBI taxonomy): domain Eukaryota; kingdom Viridiplantae; phylum Streptophyta; class Magnoliopsida; order Santalales; family Viscaceae; genus Viscum; species Viscum album. The sequence goes on from OY728155.1 coordinate 2,013,765,690, forward strand.
ATAAATTTTTGACTTATGTTTTTTTCTAACTTTTTATAGTTTAGGAAATGGTGGGAACCATGAGAAACCAGGCCAACAACCCATGTGAGGGCCAATGCAATGATTGCTTGAACGAAATCCCAATGCTTTGGTAGGTGGTGTTTAAAACATCATGGTGATTCTTACCCAACTATCTCAGGTTGTGAACAACAACTAGAATAATGGGGAACGTTCTCTGTCTTCCAAGAGGGAGAAACTGGAAAACGAGTGTTTTATGCTGTAATAACCACCAACATTTAGTGGGTCTTATGATCCAATAATTTCTAAACAGTGGGTAAACTCCAAGGAGAAGAGATTTTATGTCATTCATTACTTTGAGACAGAGAAGGTGACACTATATTTTTATTATCTAGACGGAGAGGCTGATAAATGGTTGGAATTGACTAATAACCCCAATCCAAGTGATGAAATTGAAGAGATTTAACGGGAAAACATTATGATAATGTATCTTAAGAATTATTTCCCACAAAATCATTATACAAAGTTGGAGAGAGAATTCATAGAGCTCACGAAAAAGTAAAAAGAATATTTCAAGACCTACGAAGAGAGTTTCACATGGATTTCAAGGTATGATTCGGGTTTTTTATCAACAATGATAGAAAAAATTGATAGATTTTTTAGTGGATTAAAACCACACCTTTGAAAGCCTCTTATAATTCGAGACATAGAGAGTTATGAAGAAGTAGTTCGGTGTTCCCTCAATGTGGATATGAAGTATGGATAATGTTCCCATGGCTATGGGGATAAGAATAAAAAGATGGTGGTTCATTCCAGAGGATATAATGACAATGTTTGGAAGAAAACTCAAAGAGCAACATGCCAAAAATGTGGGAAGTTGAATCGTTTGAACTGCTTCAAAGGGACAGGGAAATTCTGTCAGTGTGGGATAGATGGCCACTATGCTCAAAAGTGTTGAAAAGACATGAGAAAGAAGGGGAATGTAGTGGAATAATGGAAAGCCCTGCCCATGGTTCAATGCTACAACTCTAGAGAGAAAGGTCACTATGAAAGATAGTGCACTAAACCTCGAGTCCTTGAGGGTAATTAGTGTCAACAACCACCAAATCCAAGGAAAACAGGAAAGCTTATTCCATCACTACTATGGAAGGAGACAAATATAATGAAGTAATACAAGGTACACTTCCTATTCTCCCATGAATATAAAAATTCTTATTTGATTCTAGTTCTAAACAATCCTTTATGTCTTCCATGATTTCTAGAAATATGGAATTGAAGCCCCAAAACCATGAAGTAGATATATTTATAAACAAACAAAGTGGTGAAATAATTGAATCCCATGTATTTCAATCTTCTACTCATGGTGTGTGTTAGATGATTCATTCATCGAATCTGATAATACTTCCCTTGGTGGAATTCTATGCTATAATGGTAATAAATTCTCTCTTGTTATATAGAACACATATCAACTTTCGAGATACAGAAATATCATTTCATATTACGGACCATCTCATGATCCTCTACAAATGAATGAAAGATCCCTAATATCCTTTGAAAAATACTCTAATGGTGTGGGTGTTGATACCCTATGAATAAGGATACCTCTACTAAATAGATGAGTCACATGAAAGTGCCAACCTTGAAGAAATACCCATCATGAGGGAATACAACGATTTATTTCCAAAAGAGATACCCTAACTTCCCCTGATTTGTAAGGTTGTGATCTTAATAGAACTCATACCCAGAGCTAATACTATCTCAATGTGTCCCTAAGAATGGATCCTATCAAACTAGAGGTGTTAAAGAATAAACATCAAGAGAATTTGGACAAAGGTTTCATATACCCTAATGCATCACCATGAGGTGCATCGATGATCTTTGTAAAAAGAATGATGGATCAATGTGGATGTGTATCAATTATCCGGAACACAAAAAAATCACCATAAAGGAAAAGTATACTCTTCCAAGGATATATGACTTGTTTTATCAGAAAAAATGAGATCAATATTTTACAAAGGTGGATATTCATTCTCGATATCATCAGCTTATGGTAGAATAAGGAATATATTCAGAAAAATTCCTTCCCTAAAAGGTATGGGTACTAAGAGTCTCTGGTGATGCCCTTCAGATTTACTAATTTCCAAAAAATATTAATGGATTTGATGAATAGAGTCTTTAGACATTACCTTAATTTTTTTGGTAGTGTTATTCGATGATATTCTTATCTACTCTAAGAGAATGGAGGAATGTGAAGAACATGTAAGACTTGTGTTGGAGACATTGAGAAAGGATAAGTTGTATCCCTAGTTCATTTGATGCGCCTTTTGGATGAATCATGTAATGTTCTGTAGTCATGTGATCACAATTGAGGGAATTTTTTTGGACCCTTTAAAAACATATGCAATTAAGGAATGGCATAGACAATCTAGTGTCCTAGAGATCTGTTATTTTCATGGATTTTTTGGGTACTACCATCATTTTTTGAGTAATTTCCCAACAATTTCAAGTCTTCTAACTATGTTAACAAGGAATGGGGTAAAGTATGAATGGATTGAATAATATTAGGGAAGATTAAAGGAGCTAAAGAGAAGGCGGATCAATGGACTTGTACTCACATTACCGAAATGTGGAGAACGTTTTGTGGTATAAACTGATTCTTCAAAGAAATTCATGGGATGTGTAATCATGAAAAATGATAATGTGATATCATATGACTCATGGTTGTTATAGATCCATGAGAAGAACTTCCTGACGTATGATCTAGAGCCAGTAGCTGTGAGTTTTTCCTTAAAAATCTAGCGGCACAACCTTTATGGTGAGAAGTGTGACATATACACCGACCGAAATAGCCTAAAGTATATATTCACACAAAAGGAGTGAATAATGCGTTAAAGGATATGAATAGATCTAATCAAAGACTATGATTTATCTATTCACTACAATTCTGGAAAGGTGGACATGGTAGACTATGCTCTAATCACAAGAGAACCTACTACTCTTTCTATGTTATGGATTGAGAAATAACCTATCTTCTTGGATATTGAAAGGATGGATTTTAAAATGATAAAAGAAGGGGATAAATACTACCTTGCCAATACTATTTCACAACCATCTATCCAAGAGAAGATTAAGGAGGCACAAAGGGGTTATTTGGAGTTACAAATGAAAGTGAATTCAGTAAGGGATGGGAAGCTGTAGGAGTTCCATGTTGACGATGATGATGTGATTTAGTTTTGAACACAAATTTGTGTTCCTTTATCACCCAATATAAAGAAGGAGATATTGGAAAATGTACATATCTCAACATTCTCTATCCATCCTTGTAGTACCAAGATGTTCTGAGATCTCCAAGAACACTTCTAGTGGGATAAATGAATAAAGAGATTGTAGAATATATCTCAAGGTTTTTGGATTGTCTGCAATTTAAAGTAAAGTGAAAAAATTACAAAGGGATGATTCAACCATTTTATATACCCATGTAGAGATAGGATAATGTCACTATAGACTTTTTCATTGGTCTCCCAAAGACATCTATGAGAAATAATGCGATATGGGTTGTGGTTGACTGACTCACCACGATTTCTCATTTTATCACTATTCAGGAAGATCTATCTCATGAAAAACATGCAAATATAAATGTGAAGGAAGTGGTGATACTACACGGTGTTCCACTCTCAATTGTGTCTAACCGTGATCCAAGGTTCACATATATATTCTAGAGGATTCTTCAACATGCTTTGAGTAAAAAATTAAATTTTTGAACGACCTATCACATCCAAATTGATGGCCAATATGAAAGGACTATTCATATTCTTGAAGATATTCTAAGATCCATCTCTATAGAATTCAAATGTTTATGGGATCAACATCTCCCATTGGTTGAGTTCTCATACAACAATAGCCTCTACTTGAGTATTCATATTTCACCATATGAATCTTTTTATGGAAAGTGATGTAGAACTCTTACATGTTGGAAATATGTTGGTGAAATAAAGCTACTTGGAATGGATCTTGTGAATGAGATGACAGAGAAGGTTAAATTCATCCAAAAACATATCAAAGCTACTTATACTCAGCAAAAGAGCTATGGTGACAAATGTCAAAAGGACTTGGGGTTTGAAGTTAGAGAAATATTCTTCCTTTTAATATCTCCATTGAAGAGAGTCATGCGGGTTAAAAAGAAAGGGAAGCTATGCCCAATGTACATTGGATTCTTTGATATCCTGGACCTCATAAGAGATGTGGCCTATCAGATTTCACTTACACTGAATATGTCTCAAGATCATGATGTGGTTAATGTGTCACTCATGAGTAAGTAGATACAAAATCCCTAAAATATAATGATCTTAATGTTTGAACAACTAGAAGATGATCTCTCTTATGTAGAGCAATCTGTAAAGATTTTGGAAAGGATAGATAAGTCCATATGTAACAAGAAACCCCAGATTTGTAAAGTGTTGGGGAGGAACCATATGATTGAAGAAGAAACTTGGGAACCATAATAGGCGATAAAGGAGATGTACCATCACCTATTTGTGTAAAATGTAATTTTGAGTGCGAAATTTCATAAGGACGGAAGAATGTAAAAACCCAAGTTTATATCAATGGAATTAGCATCTTATAATTATTAAATATAGTATAATCACATTAGGAATCAAAATGAAATATCACGATACTAAATACAATGTGATCATTAATTTTTTTTCCACTTCTATGTTATGAATTTTGAAAATTTGACATACACGGTTTCATTCAGGGTGATTTTTGGAGTCTAATAGAAGAAGCATAATTTTTGGTGAATAGTAAACTACCATTATAAATATTAATATGAACCTAATGAATACTAAATCATCCAATATAATATTCACCAGACCCATGAATGATAAAATAAAATTTAGGCACCTTATAAGTGACAATATGACCATAGTAAAATTATTGGTATTTTTTTAAGTCATAAAAAATTAATTATAATTAAATAATTAATTTAAAATAAAATGTATTTTCATAAACTGTTTTTGTATATTTTCAATTCTTCTTCTTCTGGTTTTAAATTAATTTTATAAGAACTTGTGTCATATTTAAAAGCAATATAAAAATAGTTTTAATATTAAAATATGTATTTATCAATTAAATTATGATTTAAATTAATAAGTAAATTATTCATATTTAGATAAATATTTTTTAAAAATAGAGTTCATTTTTGTATTCTAAACATAAAAAAATTAGGATGAATTTTTGGAACTTTTCTAAAATAATTGAATTTTTTATAAATAGTGAAATAGGATAATTCACAAAATAAGATAAATTTATTAATTATAGAGTCATGAATGATGCTATACCGATTTAATCAAATTAGATAGAAATAAAATGTAATTATTACTATTATTGTTCATGAAATAATCTATGTTATGTGTCATATGGAGAAATAATAAATTAATGAATATAATATTGAGAAAACCCCTCTCCCCTCCACTATAAATACCACCCTTCACACCCTCATTTTTCACACCTCTCAAGATTCAAGCCTTGTCTAGAATCTTCCAAAAAAATTTCCTTATACCCTACCACATGTCCTAGTGCATGTGGTCTCCTCAAAACACCATTCCTAGGTTCCATAAGGAGGATCTCAAGAGGGGTATTCAATAGGTAATTTCTCTCTCTCTTTGCCTTTTATTTCCTTTCATTTCCAAGTTATTTTCTTAATATCTCCCCACATATCATCATCCAAATGGTATCGTAATTATAATATCATAAATATAATATAATTTTACAATAATAATGGTATATTATATTATCCAACCCTCTTCTCTTCTTCTTTTCTAAAGGAAAATGTTGTCCGTGAGGTGTTAATTTATCACCTTCAAAAACGACATGTTTTTGTATTCCATTACCTCATTCAGATATGGTAATGAAACCATTTTTATAGTTTAAAATTATTATTCTTTATGTATTATATCCTATTTAATGTTTTTCAACTATCTTATGTACATATTACTAAATTATTAATCAAAACAAGTTCATTGTGATCGAAAAACAGCTCGAATTAACCCAAAGGATCATCATTAAATTCTTATCTAATGATTCATTATAAGGGTATATAAAAAAATTATTTATAAGATATTTTAAAGTTATATAACATAATAAATAACATGTAATTTTAATTTTGGATTTTTATCCACGTTTTAAATGAACCTCCATTCATGAATACAAGTGAACCGTTCAAGAAAACTATAAAAACAAACATTCCCAAATAACAAATTTAAACTCTATAACTCATCCAAAGGCCCATAAAAGAACATAATGATACCATAATGAACCATTTTAATGTATAAAATTTTCTTTAATTGAAAATTAATGAATTGAATGTGGTTATAGAGGACATTAAAGTGAATAATGCATTCGAATACAAGGTAGGGGAAATTCTCGAACCAAACTCTCTTTCTTTGTGTTTCTCATATTCAACCCATTTTGAGTATGGATATTCCATAAATATAATTATTCATAATTACCATAACTTTTTTGGTATATAAAAGTTCTCTAATTTAACTTTTTAAACATTTCATGGTTTCCAAAAGAACCCTTCTTTCAAATAAACACACATTTTTAATTCTTGAAGATTGTTTCACTCTTCACTCATGGTTAATGGTTCTATTTCCAGAATGATATTCCATTTTTTATTTTGGAACCAAATATTTATGAATGTATTATGTGAAACCCATTTCTTTCCATGGGTTATTTTACGTTAATGTTTGGCATAATTTCATTGTGGCATGCATGATGATGTAAAAGTTATGATGAGATGGGTGCACCCAGAATTATATAGCACAATATGAATGTTTGAATTTTATGGGTGCACTCAGAATTATACAGAGCTCTAAGTCATTGGGTAAAGTGATGATTCTCATTATTTAATTTTAAATGATGTGTGAACATCATTCTAGATTTTTTCCCAACTATGTGTGGTAGTTAACCACTAAGGGATGATGTTTTCATTTTTTATGGATTTCCACATTACATGCCTTTATCTAGGGATTACTCTCATGATTTTGATGATGATGTTATTATTATGCTCACCCATGCTATATTATTTGTATCTATCTTTTTACTAGGATTTTATTTTACCCCTTTTTTTGTATATCCTCAGGTGATTATATGTACTAAGGAGTTTTCAAGGTAAAATAAGAAGCTGTAGAAGAATGAACAAAATTAATGTTTATGTTTGATGTTGTAAATCTTCTGTTTTGTCCTAGTTTCCCCTAGAAACTAAACCTATGGATCTTTGTGGTGTAATACTATTTTTTTAATATTTTTAATGATGTAACAGTAATGTTAGAAGAGGCTGGGTCTTTATATACAATTTTATCAAGTCCTAGGATTCATATTCTACCTCACCTTCTATTCTGCTTGACATGCATATTATTTCCTCTAGGCATGCAACGAATTTTTTTGATATGTAAAAGGAAGTATACCTAACATGTCGAAATAAATATAAATGTTCCGGTTGACGTTTTAGAGGGACATCGCATGTGTTGGTGGGAATGTCTTGGGGTTATCACTTAATCAAGGGAAAATTGTTCGTACGACATCACAAGAAACAAACAATTTGTCTTGGAAGCCGTTGCATGACCCTAGATGCCTTATCTATAGAGAATCACATTATCCCGTTGAATTTATCTAATTTCATCGTGAGATGTGGAATACACACTCAAAGGGAGTCGAGAGAGTCATTGGGACATGTCTTAGGGGGTGATGCATGTTTAGGATGACATGTCTGGAGGACATCGCAAGACCTGGATGAAATTCCCGAAGGGCGGTGTGAGAGGCAGTTGACTTGCATAGGGTGCCAATGTGAGACTCAGCTGAAAAGTATTGGTGCTACCAAATGAGTTGGGCATTAAGTCTGATAGTCACTATTATTTTTGTATAGTGAGCCCATAGGGCATCATGATACATGGGTCGCACAATTGGGGGATCCATGCCACTAAAATTGACATCTTCAGAGGATTCACGTGATCCAAATAGTATATGAAATGCCTTTCGTGTGTTCTTGGTGACATGTCCAAGTGTTGTCGCATGTCATGGGTAGTTTATAAGAAGATCATGAGGATCATCATGTACATATTTCTCGTTGGTCTCCTATATTTATTCTTAATTCCATTAATTTATTTATAGTACTTTATATTTTTAGTGTTATCTCATTTTATGTCACATGTGATCTAGCATATATGAGGGACATTTATCAAATGTCCTTCCAGAAGTCCTTCATGTGATATGTGTGTGAACACACAATGTGTTTATTCATGCTTCATGTTTTCTTCAGTTGTTCCCTAGATCTTACATAATAGGAAGCTTTTCTATTTAGGATATCAGTTTATTCGAGAAATCATCTCTTACCCCGGTGTGATGTTCCAAGTGTTTGTTTGTTCATAGGGGGTATTTATAATTTTTTAATGTAGGGTGTGGTATTTGGAGACATTTAACCTTTTTAACTAATTTGAGTGGTATATATAGCAAGGTTCTAGTATGCAGCTAGTGGAGGGCCTCAACAACACATGTCGTCACGAAGACCATATGTGAATCACTTAAGGGTAATCAAATGTTTTTTAGTCACCATAAGACCATGTCATCAATTACCATTTATTGGATTATATCCAATTCATGGGGGATTTTTTTCTTTTTTGGACATTCCAAGGGACTTTCATATTATTATTTTTACATGTACAAGGGACATTGAAAGATCAGGGAGCTAGTTAGAAGGCCTTTTAATAAACGTGGGCACATTTTTTGGGACATTTCCCAATACAAAGATTACCTTTAAAGGGGAATTTTACAATCATTTTTCTTATATCATTGTCATTTCAAGTGTTTTTTACATCCACGAGTTGCTCCCTCCTCTAAATCTGTTTTTTCTTTTGTTTATTTGAAAATGTTTGGGGGTATTGTGAGATTTCTTGTGTGTCATCGAGAAAAAGCACATAACCTCGTTTTGACATTCCTTATGACCACGAAAAGGTCCTAGAGAGATGAATGAGAATTTCATAAAAAATTCTAATTATTTTTCTTTATGGATCTAAATTGGGTGTGCATGGTTTCTTGGAAACACAAACATGTCACTTCATGTGATGGGGATGACATGCCAGAGGGATTTCAAATGAATATTTGGACTTGTTTTTGGGGTTTTGCAGCATCATTCAAATCACTAGGGGAACATCACATTTTTTACAACCTCAAGATGCTCCCACCTCCTTAATTTTTATTTCCATTATTTATTTAACAATGTATGAGGATCTCGTGAGGTTACATAAATGTTTTAAAAAATCATTCTTCTAATAGGTGATTCATCTCATGAATATTATGACAAAAATAGAGTCCTATCAAGTAGATATTATCCTCTAATTTCCTAAGAATTTCTAGATTATTCTCAAGGAATCCACTGAATGATAAGCCACATGACCTGGGGGAGCTTATCGGACTACCACCATCTGACCATCGATTGTCTAGGGTGCATTCACAAGAGAAAAAAGACATTCTCGAAGGGACTTCATGAGATATACTGTGGGTTTTGTGATATGAATTTCTATATCCTGTGTACTTATGATGGTTATGAAATATCATATCTCTTGAAGGATCATGTGATCTGAATGTCTTTTCTACCTTCTTATTCCTTTTCATATTTTGGGAAAACAATACAACATTTATGTATTTCATCCATTGTGGATTTTATGATGCTAATTTAGAGAATTTCAATAATAATTGACTAGGTGTGTCACAAACCATCCTATGGGGCCCATGCCATGACTACCCCAAGCCCGATTTCTATAGCACTAGGGTAAGAGACTAGCACTAGAAAGGTATATCTCAGAAAAGGGAAAGAATTACCTTTAAACCTGTACACACACAGACTAGGTACAAAAAAACCAAAACACAAGTAGAATTGTTGATATTAAAAGAGTGAACCAAAAGTAAAATGGGCCAATATACAAACCCAACTGAAATGGAACTACAAAAAAAAGGGAAAAACGTGCTCTGGAGGACGTCCAAAAAGGATCCTACCTGAAGGGTAGGTACATCACGTCATCTATCGTAATTTCCACTCACCATGTCTACCAATCACCTCCAAGCACCATCTCGCCCTGGATCCCTAAGTCTTATTCAAGATGTTTGTCATCTGCAGAAGACACAATAAGGTGTGGGTGATGCCCGTGCAAGGGTGAGTATAACAATAACCAATAGGGACCCTGAGAACCCTGAGGGTATCCCAGAATTCTATAAGAAAAACAAAAAATCATGATCTCAATCACAAAGCATAAAGTAAAAGACAGCTCTCACTAGGTATACAACTTAGAGAAAATGAATGAAGATGATTATTCTTCATCTATATCATTTTATTCCGTTGGTTGGTTCTTTTTTTATCCATAAAGGGTTGATGTACTGCTGATCCACAAATAGTTTCTCTATTGCCGATCAACAGAGGTTTTCTCTAATATCGATCCATATAGTGTCATACTACTACTGATTCATGGAGGGTCACTCTCATGTCAATCTATGAAGGGTGTCTTTTATGCTGATCTACGAAGGGTATCTTTAATGATTATCCTCCGAGGGTCTCTTTCAGTACGATACATGAAGGTTCACTTTTATGTTGATCCATGAATGGTCTCTTCTATGCCGATCCATGAAGGGTCACTTTTATACCGATCCATGGAGGGTTTCTTCTATTACGATCCACGGAGAGTCACTCTTGACTTGAAAACCAGCCACAAGATTCCCACACTTGTTGCGCTTGAGTTCTTGAGATTCTATTCCTCATAAAATTGGTCAAATCTCAACCACCAAAAAGTCTCATGTAAAAATAACACAAAAGACCATCTTGTCATAAGGGTTCCAACATGACAGTCGTCGCGTCAATCGGATGCCCGATCTATAAGATATATGCAAACAGGTAAATAGGTCCTGGTTGGACTCGAGTTTGATCCAACCTAGCTATATTATAACTTCTTCCAAAACTCATGTATATTATCTCAAAAGGTCATCCTTGTAGAAAGGGTACCAACACCGTAGATGATGCGTCAATCAGACAGCTGATTTGAAAGATATATCAGTTTTAGTGAAATGGGACCAGTTGGGTTTAGGTCCGGGTTTGGTAGGGGTTCAGACCAGCTTGCAGGTTTGGCCTAGCTCACAGGTCCCACCTGACTATCAGGTTCATCCCGGTTGGTGGGTCCGGCCTGGTATGCGAGTCCGGCCCGGTCGGTGGGTCCAACCCAACTGGAAACATAGCCCTCATGCGGGCCGGTTCACTTATTTGGCGGGGCCAGCGGGGCGCCGCCCCTCCTATTGAAATGGGTTGTTGGAGTCGGATGTTGTGTCTAGCCAAGCATCCCATGTGGGTCGCTCTATCTCCAACGCGGTGTGTCATCACCGCGCCTTCCACCCACCGTGGTGACTACGGGTACTGCCATCTCCATGCAGTTGGCTCGGCCGACCACTGCCACTGGTCACCGGCGCCGCCCCATCGGTGGTGCTGCACTGGAAGCTGCTTCCGTGGGCCACCAGATACTCTCCAGTGGTTCATTTTCCTCCCCTTCTGCACCTACGTGCCTCCCAGGTCGTTGCCTTCACTACGAAGCCCACTGAATCGCCTTGCCACCACGTTGCTCGGTTGCCCACGAAGAATGCACGAAACCCAAGACTGGAAGAGGGTATGGTCCTTTCTCGGATTGGCCTATGTCCTCTATGTTATCATTTTATCATAGTGGTGGAATTATCATCATCATGAGATTATGAAAATTCCCAACTGTAACCCCGCAACAACCTCCCATAATTAAAAACAGACCGTGGATCAACCTATTGGTCGGTTGATATGTATTCTTAATAATATTCTAGAATGGGGAAATACGGATATAAAACACATAAAACAATCAAAGCCCCTACCTGGAGTTTGTGGAGTCCATTTCAGACAAAAGAAGGAATCGTTCATCGTCATTCATCGATGTCGAGTCCAAATCCTCTAATGGGTGTCGATTAATCATCGTTCATCATTGGAGGGGGACGTCAGCAGCGTTTCATTATAGCTTTCCCCATGATTTCAAATCCATTCACCCACAGTTTGATTAAATAAAAAGAAATCTATATGTTGAGTTCATTAATGGGGTTCATTAATGAACTATAATTAATGTGCCAATTAAATCACAAGAACAATGTGGTTACAGAAACAATGTAACAGGTCATTAAATGATTCTCATTTAATGACCGTTGTTTCACTACGTTCCTACCAACTGCCGATAAACGATTGGAAAATGATAAAATAACAGAAAGTGTTATCTTTTTTTATTATCCAGAAATGAAAAAAATTTATCATTTTTCATCCGACCCTTGAAATTCGTAGTTTAGCTTTGCCTAGGGTGCTATGAATTCAATGGTTCCCTCATATTTTCAATCCGAGCACCGGTTCGGAAGATAGAAATCCCCACTCCCACGTTTACTAAATCTACCTTAAAAAAATAAAAAAAAATCTTTTTTGGGCACTCTGGGCCTTGGAATTACATGTTATCTATTATTGCATTCTCGTAATAATTCCATATAATTAAAAAAAAAATTTACCAGATCGTTACATTAACCCTACTGTAGGGCTTTACGTCCTCTAAAGACCCAACAAAATACAAGGAAACAAATGGGGGTACTAAGCAAAAATCTGAGCTACCCACTCCCACGTGCTCTCCTGGAGGTTCTCGTACTGCCACAGAACTCACGTCAGAGGAATTGACCACCCCCAAAATAGCCGCTCATGTTGATCCTCTATCACCACAGGGAACTCTGCAAACATCAACCCATTTTCAATGTCTAAGTCGCCTTAGTCAATGACATGCCATGGGTCAAGCATGTTTCTCCTCAGCAGTGACACGTTTAATAAATTATGAACATGGTGCATATGTGGGGGAAGATCTAGGTGATACACCACCTGGCCACCTTTTCTAAGAATATGGAAAGGTATGATGAATCTCAGAGATAGCTTGCTGCCCTGGAAAAATCTCTGTAGTCCTCATCTTGGTTACACCTATAAGAATAAATGGCCTCCATCCTAGAATACGAAAGGTCTGTGTCTCCTATCGGCATAAGATTTATGGTTTCTCTGTGCAATCTTCATCTACTCCTGGATGATCTGCACCTTCTCAGTTGTAGCCTGTACCAACTCTGGACCCATAAGTGCTGACTCCCCTTGGTCTGTCCTGCATAGAGGCGATCTGCATGGTTTCCCGTACAAGGCCTCAGATGTTTCCATGCCGATTGTAGAGTGATAACTATTTTTGTATTAAATCTCCACCAGTGGAAGGTGGTCCTCCCAACTATGGCCAAAATCAACGATGCAAGCCTCAAGCATGTCCTTAAGTGTCTATATGGTCTACTCCATCTAACCATCTGTCTGAGGGTGAAAGGAAATGCTCAAACATAGCTGAGTACCAAATGCCTCCTATAATTCCTTCCACAACTGAGATGTAAAATGAGCATCATGATCTGAAATGATCTTCGATGGTACTCCATGAAGCCGTACTATCTCTTAGAAATAGAGGCATCCTAAGCCCTCTACTAATCCCTACTCTCAGATGGATAGGAAGTGAGACGAAATGGTTAGTCGGTCAATATTCACCTAGAAAGAGTTGTGTCCCCTGGACGTACGTGGTAACCCCATCACAATGTCCATCGAGATACCATTCAATTTCTACTCTGGTACCTCGAGTGGCTGAGTCAGGACTACTGCAACCTGGTGCTCAGCCTTCACTTGGTGACAATTGAGGCAACAAGAAATGAAATCCAACACTAATTTCTTTATCTCTATACATGAGTACTGACCTCAGTGGTCCTGGTACTTTATCACCACTATAGGATGTACATCCAAAGGGAATTTATGTAACTCTCTCAAAACCTCCTCCCGATACATCATTGGTACCGTGGTGTGTCCTCTGAAAAATGTCATTTTCCCCACCAATAAAAAATCCATTAGGAGCTTGTCCTGAGGAAATCTGAGAATGTCAGGCCTCATAGTCAATGTCCCCAAGATGGTCCTCCAAAACTCACTGAAGGAGTGAGGGAGTGACAGTCATAGAGTATATGTAATCTACTACATCATTATCCATGAAGGATATCTACAATGTGGCTAGCTGCTCTATCGCCTCGCTCAGTAGCTGTAAACCCGACCTCCTACTGAGTGCGTCTGCTACCACATTTTCAATCCCAGAAGTGTATACTATCTCAAAATCATAGTCCTAGTGTAATTCCAATGATCTCCACTATCTCATGTTCAGGTCCCTCTATCAGAATATATAACTAAGACTATTGTTATTGGAGTAGATAGTAAACTGTTCTCCCATCAATTAGTTCCACCACATCTTTAATGAAAAGACCTCTGCTTCCAACTATAAGCCATGGGTCACATAGTTCTACTCATGTTTCCTCAGCTGCCATGAGTCGTAGTTGATCACTGCTTTCTCCTACATCTGGGGACATCCCAGTCCGGTCCTTAATGCATCATAGTAGAGTACATACCCAAAGTCCTCTTACGGTAGCCTCAATATGGGGGTAGTTTTTAGTCTCTACCTAATCTCATGGAAACTCTGTTGGCACCTCTCCATCCATACAATGGGTTGCCCCTTCTTTGTCAAAGCTAATCAGGGTGCTACAACTCTAGAAAAGTCAGGTACAAATATCGGGTAATACTCATCCAATCATAGGAAACTCCGCACCTCGGGTACACTCCTGAGTAGCTCCCTAGAAAGCAATGAATCTATATTTCATGGATCCAATTCAAATCTGGCCTCCGAGATAACAGGTCCTAGAAAGTAGACTTCCCATATCCAAAACTAAAACTTCGAGAGCTTACCATATAGCCGGTGCTCCTAGAGTGTATCCATGACTATGTACAGATGTGTGGCATGCTTCTCCTCTGACACCGAGTACACCAAGATGTCGTCAATGAAGACCACCACGAAGAGATCGAGGTAAGGCTAGAATATCCTATTCATGAGTCCCATAAACACTACTAGAGAATTGGTCATGCCAAAAGGCATCACCAAAAACTCATATTGTCCATAACGGCATCTGAAGGCAATCTTCGAAACATCCTCATCCCACACTTTAAGAAAATGATAGCCTGATCTATGTTCTATATTCAAAAACCACTATGATCCATTAATCTGGTTGAAGAGATCATCAATCCTCGGATGAGGATACTTGTTATTCATGTTCACCTTCATCAGTCGCTGATTCTCCATAGAAATCCTTAAACTCCAATCTCCATTCTTGGCGAACAAAATCAGGGATTTCCAAGTAGAAACAATAGTCTTTAAGAACCCCTTTCTTTGAAAGCCCTCAAAATCTTCCCTATACTCACGAAGCTCTACCGGAGCCATCTGAAATGCTGAGTTAGATATTGTTGTCATCCTTGGGTACATGTTGTTGTAGAAGTCCACCTCTCTATGAGGAGTCAGTCCCAAAACATCCTCAAGAAATACATCTACATACTGGTCCACCACTACATGATAGCTCAGACTCCTCTCTTACACTACACCATGGGAAAGGCTAACCAATTGATGATTGATCAGCTGCACTCTCCTCTGATAAATTCCATCCTTTTCTTCAAAGGTTTCCTTCTCAGTGTTGATGGAATCATTTGTCCCATCTTTGTAGACACACCATACATTATGTCTAAAATAGTTGATCTGAGCATGGACCGTGGATAACCATTCTATACCCAAGATGAAATCTTAAGGCCTCGATGCTGCTACTAGGAGACCCCTGCTAAAGATTTCACCTCATTGATTAATCTCACACTATCAGAACCAATTCTTAATCATCAAATACTATCTTATAGGTTTCTCTAAACATATGTATCGAGTGAATAACTCCACTAGAATCTCTAAAATCCAAACAAGACCTGTGGAAATGAAAGATTGACTGGAACCCGTGTCTATAAGAATCGCACCTAGGGTAGAGTAGACAAAAATTGAACCTCGAATCATCTCTGGAGTGTCGTGGTCATAAGAATCTACTTCTTGAGGCTGAGCTCATCCCAATCCACCTACTCCCTGAGGTGGGGGTGGACCACCTAGAGGTGGTGGTGGTAGTACCTCAAACAATCACCCACTGCCTACTACACGACCTTCTCCTCTGCCATGTGCGCCGCCTTGAAGACCTCCTCATTTGAACCTCTTCCTCTACCTCGACAGTCCATTGACCATCTAATGGTCATCAGTATGGTGGGTTGGGAAATCACGAACTATGTGACCCTGCCCACTGCACGTGAATCAAAATATACTCATCTACAGACCTCTTTTTTCCTTATGAGTTCCTCACCTATAACCCTTCATTCTGGGGTTGTCCTCCAGAAGGTCTGGCATGCTTAGACCTCTGCTTCATCGTCCTACTTCCTATAGAAGATGACCAGGCTGCCTTTCGTCCGGTGGTGGCTCTCGCCGTCAGTGCTTGGTCATCTAGGAAGCTCTCCACCAATAGTTTGCGCTCTATCACTCTAGCTTGTGTTGGGATATTGAGTGATGTCACCGATGCTCTGATCTCCTATCAGAGACCATGCTCAATGGTCCAACCCCTGAAGAAAGGGTCCTGCACCATATCGGTGGAGTAGCGAGAGAGGTCAGTGAATCGTGAAGAGTAATGTGCCACTATTAGGTTTCCCTGTTGTAAGTGCAGTAGCTCCTAAATATGCATAGAGTGTCATTTCATTGGTACGAACTCCTCCCTAAAGAGGTTCTCAAAGTCCAACCAGTAATGATTTGTCTCCTTGTATTTCTAGAGCGTTGAGATCCACCATCTCCATGTTGTGCCCAGAAGTAGACTAGAAGCATGGATCACCAACTAGTATGTTGGGGTCTCGACCAAGCAAAAAACTCGTGGCATACCCTCCAGCCAGTCCATAGCTACCTATTGATCAGTATTGCCATGAATACTTAGAGGCCTCTATCTTTGGAACTCATGCAACATGATCAGTTGGTGGGCATCGTATGATAGTGGGGCAAGTGGAAACTGCCACCCTACGGGTGGTGGTGGTACTGGTACACCACCTGAAGGTGCTCTCGCCATAAGAGGGCCCTGCACCAATACTTCACCACTAGGTGGGCCATCATCATGATCTCTCACTGAAATATTGGCTGGCTATATACGCAGAGGCATCCTGTTAAGAAACAAATGCACGATAGTCAATATGTTATACCAGTTCAACTGAATCAAAAGAGACCAAAAGAAAAAAAAATCAAAACACATGCAACTAGTGTTTTCTTGTACCGAGTCGGAAATTAGAATTTAGGGTCCTGGTGTATGGATAGGTCGGATTCCACAACAACACTAGACTCCCTATGATATAATATGAACTCAAGCCACATAACAATACTAGTCCATTGAAAACAAATAAAATTAGTTCTTCTAGTAGAACTGACCAACCTTTGATTCCACTTTGACACGACCCGTCCCAACGGGCCCATGCCCTGAATACACCAATCCCGCCTTCTATAGGGCAATGTTTGGTGACTAGAACCAAAAATATATATACCAGAAAAGGGAAGGCATTACCTTTAAACCTGTACACACACACATACTAGGTACACAACAAAATCAAACCACAAGTAGAACTACTGATAGTAAAACTATGAACCGAAAGTAAAATTGGTTAGTATACAATCTCAACTAAATAGAATTTACAAAAAAAAAAAAATAATTAGATTTGGAGGTCATCCACTGAGGATCCTACCTGGAGGGTAGGTACAGCTCGTCGTCTGTCATCATTGCTGCTCACCACATCTATCAATAACCTATGAGCACAATCTACCCATGGATCCCCTAGTCTCAGTCAAGTTGTTCTTCATATTCACAAGACAAAATAAGGTTCATGTGAATCCCATACATGAGTGAGTATAACAATACCCAGTACGGACCTCGAAACCCCCGAAGGTCTCCCATAATTCTACATGGAAAAACCACAATGTACGATCACAATCACAAAACATAAAGTTAAAGACACCTCACACAAGGTATACAACTTAGATGAAAGGAATAAAGATGATTAGTCTTGAGAGAGATTATTTTATTCTATTGAATGGTTATACTGGTGATTCATGAATGGTCATTATACTACTGATCTGGAAAGGTTCTCTCTTATGCTGATCCATAGAGGGTTTCCCTACTAATGATCCAGAGAGGGTCATACTATTGTCGATCCATGAATGGTCGTTCTCATGCTGATCCTCGAAGGGTCTCATTTATTCTGATCCACGAAGGGTCTCTTTTATGCGAATCCATGGAGGGTTTCTTTCATGCACATCCATGAAGGGTTTCTTCTATGATGATCTACAGATGGTCACTTTCATGGTCATCCATGAAGGGACACTTTTATCTCGATCCACAGAGGGTCACTTCTATGCAGATCCACAGAGAGTCACTCTTCACTTGACATCCAGCCACAAGATTCCCTCACATGGTGTTCTTGAGTTCCTGAGATTCAGTTCCTCATAACATAGTCCATTCCTCATCTTCCACGAAGTCTTACGAATAAATAATCCAAAGTACCATCTTTTTATAAGGGTTCCAACGTGACTTAAGGAGTGTCAATCGGATTCCCTATCTGCAAGATATTGGAAAAAAGGTAAATAAGGACCAGTTGGATTCAAGTCTGATCCAACCTAGCCATATTCCCACATCATCCAAAACTCATGTGGAGTATCTAAAATGTACTGCCGCATCCCATGGGTTCCAATACTATAGACGACGTGTCAATTGGAAGCCCAGTTTGTGAGATATATCAGTTTTAGTGAAACAGGACCGGTCAGGTCCGAGTCTGGTAGGAGTCCACCCCATTTGGCCCGTAGGTCCGGCCCAGCTCACGAATCTAGCCTGATTCGGGGGTCCTACCTGACTGGCAGGTCCAACCTAGCAGGCTGGTCCAGCCCGACCGGCAACCCCAGTAGGGTGCTGCCCCTCCTTCCAAAACGATTGGATGGATCCAGCCATTTTGGCTAGTCGAGCGGCCCGAGTGGCCCCTATAAATTCCATGCAGTTTATCGGCATCGCGCCTTCCACCCATCGTGGCCTAGATGGCTGCGGGTCTATCCATAGTGGTTCTTGAGGGTGCCGTCATCTCCACGCTGATGGTCTCCTGCACTTCCGCACCGGTGGTTTCACACTGGTAGCTACTTCTGCGTGCCACAAGAGATGCTCTGGTGGTCTTCTTTCCTTCCCGTCTGCGCCTACGGGCCTTCTGGATCACTTACTTCACTGTAAAGCCCATGGAATCTCATTTTTTCAATGTTACTCGGTCGCCCATGAAGAACACATGAAATCTAAGAGCAGTGGAGGGTCCAGGACTTATTCGGATTGGCCCGTGCTCTCCACATTAGAGATTTATCATAACCGTGGAATAATAATCTTCATGAGATAAATGAATAATCCAACTATAACCCCACAACAACCCCCTGCAATAAATAATGAACCATGGATGAAATCATTTTTCGGTTGATCCACATTCTTCTTATTATTCATGAATAGGGAAAGAGGGATATAAAAAACATAAAACAATCAAACCCCCTACCTGGATTCGATGGAATCCGTTGCAGACAAAGGAATGAATCCACGTTCGAAGGCTTTCATCGTAATTTGTCAATGTCCGGTCCTAATCCTCCAATGGTCATCAATCAATCACCATTATTCATTGGGGGTGACATCATCAGCATTTCATCTGAGCTTTCCCTGTGATTTCCATTCCTTTCTCCAATTGGTTGATAAAATAAAAATAAAGCTCTACCTTGAGTTCATTAATAGAGGTCATTAATGAACCTTTATTAATCTGTCAACTAAATCACACAAATGATGCAGTTACACAAACAAGGTAACTGGTCATTAAATGATTCTCTTTTAATTACCATCGTTTCACTTTGTTGCCACCAATTGTCACTGAACAGGTGGAAAAAGATAATATAACTCAAAGAGTTATATTTATTATTTTTCCAAAAATTCAAAATATTATCTTTTTCATCCGACCCTTGCCAGTCGAAGTTAATCATTTCCTAAGTGAATCCCAGCAATGTGAATTGAATGATGCCCTTTGATTTTCAATCTGATCACTAGTTCAAAAAATAGAAATCCCCACTCACATGTTTACTAAACGTACCTTATAAAAGTTCAAAATTCCGCTCCAGGCATTTTGGGCCTTGGAATCACGTGACATTGATTTTCACAGTCTCATAAGAATTCAATACAATTAAAAAAATTATACTTAATTTTTGGGTCTTTATAGTGGAATGGAAATATTTTCAATTTTTAACTGAATAATAAATGTTTTGAGAGTAAATAGTTGTTATGAATTATATTATTTATTCAATATATGTGGAATGTATTGGAAATGAACTAATGTGTTGTTCTTTTTCATAGGGGGACCCTCGATTCATTGATACATATAATGAGACAGGGATGCTGGGAAATAATATTAAATATCTATTTAGTGTATACCTAGACATCGATTAATCAGTCTTCACACAAGGTCATGATATAAAATGTATCATGTTTTCTGAAATAATGTTTTCCAACATTATTTATTTCCATATTTTCGAATTCACTTATTATTATCCTTTATTTTTCTACATTAATTTTATATATGAAATCATTTAGTACTTTGGTTATTAAATAAAAGGCATGTGTTTTTAGTAACATACCTTTCTATATTGGTTATTCCTAATTTAATAATGACGGCTTAAAGTTTACATAACACGTATTGAGAATCTGATGTAACCCTTTATTTTTTTTTCTTTCTGTTGGATATGAAGAAGGATATTATGAGTAATAACATAAATGATAAAAATTAAGATATTTTATTATATGTACAATATAACCTGGAAATATTTTATATATAATGTTCATCAAAACTTCTAAACTAATCTATCATTGGCAGTATGATCCCATATATATTATGAAAAAGAACTAATACATACACCATCTCTAGGTTACTAGAGTTGGGTTTGTTGCATACAATGATTTAAATTATGTTGTGATTAATTATACCTTTATTGGGATTTTTAAATCAATCCTCTATTATGTGCATCCCAAAGACATATTGTGTAGTAATAGAAGATCAATGGAATATATGAGCATGTAATGGATTTTTGGAAAATATTTTCATATTATTTTTATATTTACTTTATTTCCCAAAGACACTAGCCCTGCCGATATTTTTTTTATTATGTGTATCTTAACGTAGTATATCATGAATTAATATGTGTAAAAGGTTTGGGTTTTCATACTTCACTTATTTCAAATTAATTTTTAATAAATGATACTTTTGGATTAATCTATGAATCACATTGTTCAATACCTGTTTAGCTATGATATATTTCAATTTATTTTTTATAAACTAATTTATTAACATCATACATAAGTCCTTCATTATTTTTTGTTAGAGATAATTTGAAAAAGCAGAGAATATCCCTTAAGAGTGTAAAAATACGTGTTAAGTTATTTCTGCTTACTACGACTAAGAGATGATCCAGTTAATACCCAATCCTCCATTTTTGGGGTTTTCACCCTAAGGTATATCTATGATAGAGACAACAAAAACATGTAATATCTGGACAATGATGAAATTTAAAAGATAACTAAACAATATAAACTTACTAAATCATTGGGATTTTATCCTATATATAGAACTATCCCTCATTCATATCTTTATGGTATTCACTAAATTTAATTTATAAAAATGCATTAAAATATTTACCTTTAATATAATTGACCTAATCGGTTATATAAACCATTTAAATTAGGATAAAATAATCTTAAAAAACACAGAAAAAATTTCAACCTCCCATATTATCATCAAGAGATAACAAATTAACCAAATGATTTACCTGAATGTTCACTAATACAAACTCTTGAAACCTCAATCCACACTCCTAGATCTGGATCCTAAACACTTAAATAACATACTTGATTAGATACAGACTATATATTCCTAGATATAAATATCCCATTATTAAATGACTTAAAAAATATTATATTTTATATATTACCATGAAATTTTATGTTTATATCCTTAGAGAATTAAAAAAAACACAAACTAATAAATCTCATGTATTTCTCAACTAATATACATTTTTAAACTATATTAGGAACTGAATTATTTATAAAAAGTTTTCATCATATTCCATAAATTAATAAAAAAATTCTATAATGTATGAAATATCATGTGCAATTCCTTTAAGAATATCCTTGGAATACACAAACATATGATGTATTGAGGAAACAAATCTTGTAAAATTAAACATGTCTGATGAAAATAAATGATCATAAATGATCATAAGATGAGTATAAATATAAAATAAGTAACTGATAATAAAATATAATTACAATATCAATAAAAACTATGATCACATTATATCCATGAAAAAATTGAAATTCATTTATCACAAAGGTAAAAATCACTAGTCCTTATTAATATAATACATAATATTTGCAAACCAATTCCACAACATAAACAAAGAAGTATTTATTATAGACGTCATGGTCTTACCAATGAGGCAATTATTTTCTTGGAAGGAATACACCAAATTAACTACCATGATTTTCTCATGGGAATTTATGATGTATTAATGGGTTATAAAACTATGGTTCCCACATTTTAATTGTTTATGTCGAATTCATTGATAATTGTATAAAATCAATAATATATATATATATATATATATATAATTTTTTTGGATTACAAATCAAATTAATTCGAATAAAAACATATAGAACACCAACAAATTTCCCCATGACAATAAAATGGATAACATGATCATAACACATCCCAAGAAACAAGGTAAATGGTTAAATAATTCATAGTGAAATTTCTAGAAAATTAATAAACATCAATAACTGAATATAAAATATATAGATTTTTATTAGTTACCCAAATAATAAATAGAATATATTTACATGTAAACATCACTCAAGCTAAGACCACATAGGGTAATGATATATTGTTATGTCAATAATTTCCCCAATAAATCACAGTGATAAATATTAGGGAATTCCCTTAAATCTGTGGATTAGAAAATATGGTATTCAAAAATTAAAATAATTAGATGAAATTCTATGAATATAAAATGTGTATAGTTATGAAAGATAAATAATTTAATTGAGAATATAATTTATAGAAAATAACTTTATATAAGATAGCATGAGAAAAAAGGTGGATGGTTTCAAAATAACATATCCATAGCGTATCAAAGGAAACATAAAATAATTATTACATAGACGGAAATAATCCTTAAAATAGAATTATTCAAAAGGTATCACACCATATGGGAGTAGGAATAATGCCATTTTATGGAGAGATTTCAATCCCACAATTATTTTTAAATGTTTTATACATAGATTTTTTTTATCTAAAATCCCATGAGTGGAAATAAATTTGAATATTAAAAATAAAAAATATTTATAACCTAGAAGGTATTTTAGAAAACATTTTTAACTTGAACTAAAACACAAACATACATGACACATTCAAAAGAATCTTGTGAAAAGTGAGGTGAATGATTTTAAAAATGTATAATTTTTTAAGAAAAATATATAATAATGGATATTTGATAGTGATATATAGTTAGACATAAGAAATGTAGATACAAAGATAAAAAATTTTTTATAAAAGGATCCTTTCTAAAACATTGAACTTACCATTATTATAAACCCACATTGAAAAATGGGAAATAAATAATTTTTATTAAAAACATAATTTTACCATATATTATTATAAAATAACCTCAAATATTATATTATGTTGGAAGAACCAATGAATGGTTGAAGAAACTCCCCAGTAATTCATTATATCTAAAATAAAGATATTTGAGTTGCAAATAACCATTATGACTAACATATACGAAGAAGTGATAAATAATATTCAATGGGTTTATATATTTTGACTATATATCACAAGAAAAAATTGATATAATTCAAAATAAATACATAAAATGGTATAATGTACCCAAATTATATGATGTTGGTTGAATAGATTTATCATAGATCAATGAATGAAAATTGAGTTAAAAACAATCTTACTACTGGGGTAGCACTAAAATCAAAATACATTTGAGGAAATGAAATTAATTTGGTATTTTGTATCCCAATAATTTCAAGGAAATAATTCATATAAAATTCACTAGATATTAAATTTATGGGAAATAATATATATATAAATTGAGAGAAATATGTAACACGTGTCAATGATTCATAATTGTGTTCGAGAAAACCCTTACCTTTTATCCCGGTTTCCATAAAATCACTCTAACATCCTATATAAAAAAATAGCAATCATATTCACTGAATTTATAATCATGATCATATCCATTTTCATTAATAATATTAATATATATTCAATCACTATATTAATTGAATTTATTTTTTACCAATTTTCAATATCTAGAGTAAGTAAAGATGTTTTTTTAAAAGAGTTTCATAAAAAATATTATATTATTCTTTTAATCTACAAAGTTTTACATTCATAGATCAGAAATGGTACTGGAATATATATTTCATGAAATTAATAATGGTTTCTTTTCATTCCCTTGGTTATTATTTGTGATTCGTGAATATGAAATGGATGAAGATCATGTATTAGTGATTCTTAAATAATAATGGTGTTTTCCAAACTAAGAAGTTTAATAGTAATTGAACCATTAGAGAAAAAAATTCATTGTTAAAATATTTTTATCTTTTTATATCAGTTACTTTTTACATATTATTCCAGGATAAAAATGCATATCATAGTTCATATATGTGGTTAAACCATCCCAAACAAGAACACTACATTATTAATTAGTTATTATGTTGTGATATAGATATAATATCACTATACACAAGGAATAAAGACAACGTTTAGGGATTATTATAGTTTTTATATTAGGATTATAAATAGTTTTAGAAATAAGTTAACTTATATGATAATATTTTATAGTATAAATAAATCATTTTTTTTAATTTTAGAATTCTTTTTTCGATTGTTGTGTTTACCCCCATTGGTTTTGGGTTATATTTTTAACATGTTGTCAAACATACCACCAAGATACCTAAATAATATCGTTAAAATCATATTTATCTGCTAACATAATTATTATTAGCTTCTATGTATCTCCAATTTGAAGAGAAAAATGTAATTGAATCATTACCTGGAGGTGGCAGTCCGCACACATGCTTGGATAATTATTTCATTTTCCATAGAATGAGGAATATTGAGAAAATTGGATTATCAATTAATTAATAAAAAATATTTTATAAATAAAATAGATATATAATAAACTTCATAACATGAATATTCTTTTACTTCAGTGATGCAAAAAAAATCATGTTGTTCCATGGAGGACGTAGTCCACACAACAAATGAGTGATATCTTTGTTATTCGTAAAAGAAAAGGGAACGATGGTTAATATTTATACAGTTAATATTATTAAATAACATAATAAAAATAATACTAATTTTATAATTTTATGATGGTGAAACTGAATTTCAGAATGAATAAGTTTACTTAATAAAATAATAATGAGAATGGAGAAGATAGAAATTTATACCTCACTACTTGTAATATATCATTTGTGAATGGTGTTGAAACCTTGGAGAATGATCTTTTGATATGGCCAATGCCAAATTAATGTTGATATGACCATTGAAGTAAGTTTTTTGGAAAATTCTGGGCGAAAAAAAGTGGGTTGTGGTGTGGGGAAGAGTGAGGAGTGGAGCTTAGATAGTAATTCTTGGGCACATTTTAAAAATTTTGGTGATCTTTCCCTCCTGGTTAAAACCGTTTTACCCCTTTTGTGTTTTCCAATGGTAACAATTTTTTATGAATGTAATTTATCCTTTATTATTGAAATAATTTAGCCCTTACTACATAATTTGATTATAATGATTCCAAATTTTAAATCTATTTTATTATATAATATTTTTAAAAGTGATAAATAAAAAATTTAAAAAAGGAAATATATAATGTATTAGAAATAATTTTCAAAAAATGTATCATAAGATATAATATGTTAAATATTGTCTTCGGAATTAAATATTTTAAAAAAGTATAGTGTCACATAGAAAAAATATATTTGGACTTATGAATTGTTTTGATCATTAATTTAATACTTATATAGTATTTATATTAATAACATAAATGTAATTTTTATAAATTTTATTTGGAATCATTCACCTAAAAATCAATTTTATAAGAAAATAACAAAAATACCGATTATTAAAATATCACTATGATAAGTAGGAATGTATTTTTCATTATTTCGAATTGAAATTTGAAACAATTTAATTTTTTTATGTAAATAAAAATATGATATATAATAAAAATTTGTTTTATAATAAAATACAATATATATATTATTAACCACTATCATTTATAATTTCTATCATTTAATAATTTAGTTAGCATTATAAAATTATTAACATAAAATATATTTTGTTATTTTTATGAAAATGTTTTGTAGGATAGAAATGTATATATCATTAATGTAAATATTTTTAAATATATATTTCAAAAAAATTAAATTATTGTATTAGTCATCTGTGTTACACCAATTAAATTAATTCATATTAAATGTAGATTTCATTTTCATTCTATAAATATACTGTTTATTAGTTACTCCTATTCATTAATACTAATTCATTAACTAACATTTAATAGTCTGAACATATTATATTTTTGTTTTACTTTATCATTGTATGTGTAGAAAACTATTGAACACATTGAATTATTTAATGGAAATCATATTTAAAAATTATAATATGTTACATTCATGGAATATATTTTAGTATTTAGAGGGTGAGACATGTTTTTATTTGTTTTAAAATCTTATTTGACTAAACTTTTATGAAATTGTGTTATTTACATATTTATTGAACTAATATTTTTCATTAATGTAATAGAGAAAATTTTGGGATTTAATTAGTTTAATGTTATTGAACTAAATTCAACAAAAATTTTATCCATTATAGCTCTTATAATCCAACAATAAAAATTATTTGTTGCTACACAAGTAGAATTATAACTACATATTTTCTATGTCATAGATTATAAAAATGTATTTATTATTTTGTAGTTAAAATAATATTCCCATTTTCATGGTTAGTAAAAGTATAAAAATCATTGCCAAGAATATTGTAAATTATAGTCAACATAATGATATTATGAACTCTAGTATTAATAACATAATTTTTTATCTCCATTACTCATAAACAGATCAATAAATGATTTCTCAACATCTACGATTTTAATTTTCCACTACACAAACATTCAAACATTCCATCTGATGAAAAAATATTTCAAAAATTTAAACCCTAATGTATTAATAGTTTGTAAAAAAATTAGAAACATATTTTAAATAAATAACGTTAAAACTAGGAAGTCAAGAAGTAGAACCTCTTTCGATACCAATTTTTAGATTATAAGACAATTATTGTTTACAAGAGGGGGTAATTATAGTTTAAAAATATAAAAAAAATAAATTACAAGCTTATTTATTATATTTTATGAGGCTGAGAATAATCAATAATCATATTAACTCTTAATAGACTTAGAGTTAGTTTGTTAAATCAATGAATAAATTTTTTTTTATAGAAAATAAATCCTTAAAACATGAATAGTAAATTAAGAAAATTAAAAAAAATAAATTTAAAATATAAAATGATATTTATTAAAATAACAGATACTTTATAAAAAGAATGAATACACTTTACCCAGAGCATAATGGAATAAATAACCATGAGTTAAGGTATCAATAGTTTAAATAAAACTATCAGTTTTGTATTTCTTTAGGAAAAATACCTTGATCAATAAGATCAGAATCAACTCTTTTATCCAACCCCCAAGAGCACTAAATTATCCTGATCGGATCTTGCTATCTTTCTACCCACAGAATCCCTCAATCATAAACCCACATGGGACATAGAATAAAAATAAAAAATTGATTACAATGATCTTATTGTCCTCACAAATAACTAGTATAACATAAAACACTATATAATATTACAAATAATATCATAATGAGAAGTTATAGGAGAGAAATTATTAGATTGATTGAGTTTTCAAAAAATCACATCCCTAGTCCATGAATGCACATCTATTAATAGGAACTCCTTTAATAGTAATATTTTCATGATTTTTAGAGCTCATGTAAATTTACTCAGAAGAACATCACTATGTAAACACAACAAGATATGAATACTTTAATACGAGGTATCTTTAATATCACCATTACAATTGAATTTTAATATATTCCATCTAATAGGTATATTTATGAGTCTTATTATAAAAAATATTATTCTTTTGTAATAAAAAAGTCTAGTATGATGTACTAAATGTAGTGACACTGATATAATAATTTCTGTCATTCCGAAATATTATATTTTTTCATATAAACTATATATATTTAATTATACAAATTGACTATAATTTTTAATACCAATATAGTTGATTTCGTCACATTGATGTAACAAACTTTAGTTAATGTTATATATTAGTCTTTTTTTGATCCAATGATCTATAATTTGGTTAATCTAATGGATTATACTTTCTTCGGTCGGATAGATCATAATTTAGTCAGTCCGATGGATTGGGCTTGAATTTAATTTTTTTTATTTGTTTTTCAGAAATATTACTACTTCTGGAAAAAAGAAATGTTCTCCAAAAAATTATTCTAGAAATTTATGAAATATTAATAAAAAAAAAGTTTTAAAAAATGTGTTTTGATTTTCAGAACTAATGAAATTAAGAGTATAAAGTATACTTTCGACTCCACAATTAAGGGTAAAATAATTATCTTAAAGAAAAAGTGATACATTATCTATATTTTTTCTAATTAGACAATAACTATTAATAATAGTGATAAAATTTAGTGTGATGAAAAAATGGTGATAGTAATAAATGAATGATATACCTCTTGATTGGATTGGTAGAGGTAAAAAAAATTTCGTTTATGGGTTAGTGTAATCATTAGACATTGTGGGCATGAATTGGAATCCTAGACTGGTTAGAGTGTGAATATATATTTTATAAGGAATATAACAGATCATGAAAATTCAGAAAATGACCATAGTATTTGGATGATGTGTGTGTGTGTTAGTAAATTGTTTTTTTACATAAGGTGATCAACTAATATTATGGACAAAGATAAGGTAATATAGGACTCATATTAAGATGACTCTGGTATAGTGGAAGGGATCTATGAGAGTGTTTTCCATCTAATTTGTAGAGTCTATTTGAGGATGTCCGTGATATGGAAAATATGGCTCAGAGAATAGGGTTTTGGGTGGTTCTTTATTTACTAGGAGGTAAGTGATGGTATGATTAAGAGATGTATTATCTCCATAATATGGTGGAATGTAATATTGATCATCTAAGGTTGTTACTATAGGTGTCCATTGGATATTTAAGGTTATATATATTTCATGAAACAATATTAAGAATATATCACTAAAAATTTAGTATAGTATAACCCAAGTTTTTCTCATGAGTTTTTTTCAAGTTAGGTTTAGATTACCACTATTATTGTTTTTTCATTTCATAATTGATGAGTTAAAAATTTAGATCTATTATTTTTCTATTATAATGAATAAAACATAGGAAAATTAATTAACTAATAATGAGTGAGTGAAAGCTAGAATGTAGAGGAAATATTTTTTGAAATTATGAAGTAACATATAAACTAGTAGCATTGAACTAGATTCAACCTTTGGACAGACACATATTTATTTTAAAAAAAATAAACATAAATTCTACTTTTCACACTCAAAGACATTATTATGTACAGATAATTATTCCAGAAAATCATACTATTAACACGTTGTTAATGTTGATCCTACAAAAGGATGTGATTTAATTACTCAATGACCTCCACGAAAATGAACAACATTTATTCCATTTTACAATTAAACAGGAAGTTTCCTCGGATATTTAAAGTGAGGAAAATTAAATTACTTCGGAATACATAAATCATAATAAACAACTAATAATTAATGAAATGATAATTACAAAAATATTAATAGGATATTATATAGAATATGGATAAAAATTGGTTTCCCTAGGTATCCATTATTCGTATACATAATGGGGATTTACATAGACATATCTAAAAAGGTTTGA
Source organism: Viscum album (assembly GCA_963277665.1). NCBI lineage: Eukaryota > Viridiplantae > Streptophyta > Magnoliopsida > Santalales > Viscaceae > Viscum > Viscum album. The sequence continues at coordinate 2,013,795,845 of OY728155.1, forward strand.
AGCTTTAAGACTATCTGTTTTTCTAGGATAAATTAGTTACTGGTCATGATATGAACTCTCCTCTCATTCTGAATTGATGATACACTTTATGACTAATTACATTATATAATTGTTTATATACATATCATAGTATAAAAAATAACATTTTAAATCATACTATGATTCTAGTATATTTTAATCATAACTGTGGATGGTTCCATCCTTCTAGGTGTAGGTTTTCTTATTATTTCCTAAAATCCTCCTTAAACCCTAGTCTATACACTATTATAATTTTAATTAACATGATCTCAGATATATATCCACTAACATTAATTTTTCTCTATATATAAGGAAATGACCATAGTTTAGTTATTACGAAAATTACTTTCTTTAATCACTAGAACACTTCACATTGTGACAACATTCGTTATGATTTATAAACTATATATTTATAATGTTAATAAAGTTAACCTAATTATATCTATGTCATGAATCTATATTATATTTCATTAAACATTCATCTCTGATAGTTTTTAATTTTTTAATATCAATGAGTCATATTTGGATAAACATATTATAATTGTAGTAATTTTACAAATTTAGGAATTTAAACTTATGAACTACTCATTAATAGGGTTTTATTTTTATGTTTTTGAAAATAAAACTATTACATTACATTTGTATTCATTTTTATTGTATCATTGGGAAGTAACAATTATGTACTTTTGGAGACATACATTCCTCAAATTTTATATTAAAATAACTCATACATATAAGATGAGTGACACATATGTGTGTCAGGGGAGCTTGATAATTTTGTACATTTCCAGTGGGAATAGCCTTTCATGTGAAGGTATTGATGTTTCTTATGTGTGTTATGAAAGACCCAATTTCATAGTGATACTCCTTGAAGATGGTTACATGAGTCATAGTATTTTCCAAATCATCATTATTAATGTCATGAATTAATTAAATTCCATCTTTAGCTACTAAAATCGATCATACTGAGGGGATCCAAACATTTCAAAGATAAATATTACATCTTATTAAATGAATATTAATTAAATTACCTTACAAAAAACACTAGATCCATAATGGTTTAGTATATTTTGAATACTTGATAAATAAAACACTACTACATAAGAGACCTGCATCATCTCTCACTTTGATCTTCACAAATATCACCCTTTATAGATATATAATACTGTCAAAACAATATATTTTCGTGTGGAAAATGAACCATTATATTGGGTGGGCTCAAATTCATAGTATGGTTGAAGTGGGTAGATATAAATGATCATTTTACAATAATATATTCATAATGGCATGTGAACCTAATCTTGTCAATTTAAATCCATACCCATCAATTCTAGGATAATAATCATGAGTTATTGTAGCGATCTTGGTAGCTCAAAAGACATTAAATACTAAAAATTGGGGGTATCCCCACTCATATTTTCCCATAGTTTATAGAAACCATTTTTATAGATATTATAGAATCAGTCTATACTAATGGTTTGAATAAGCTTTTTGTATATATTACACTATACCAATAATTTTTTATAACATTTTTTACAGAATCTTAACATAATCATTTCCCTCCTCCCCTCCACACCCACTATCACAAATATCCCCTCACCTGAGAGAGTGGTTTTCTTCTGTTATCCTCCAAAATTCTCCACTTATTTAATAATTTTTTAATTATAATCTTCTTCAAAATCAGATTTTTCTATTTTGAATTATTTTTCTCATATGATTAGTACTATTTTCATATTTATATAGGTATCAAAACATTTCCATGACCCTGTTACATCACTAATCATCATGATTAATTTAATAAATATTTATTTATAATATTTTTTATAGTATTTCATAATAAGTATGTTATTAATAGATAAATATGATGTATTAATTTAGTTATCTGCTAATTTGTCATAAATATGATGATTTATTTATATATATTAACTGATTATATAATTAAATATGGTAGTATTTTATTGATTTATAATTGAATTATTGGGTTATTACGAGTCCTTATATTATATAGAATAGTTTAAGGGATAGGAATTGAATTAGTTTGTTGAAACATAGGACATATTCTTATTTACTCATCTATGTGAAATTGGGTTTGATATGACATAAATTATTATGTGAATTTTTATAAGGATATGTCACTGTTATGGAGTAAATAATTTGGGGATGTGGTTCAACCATCAAAATTAATCCATATTGACTAGGGGTTCCAATGAAAATACTCCACAATGTTACGTAAGTCCCACATAAAATGAACTATGCTTATATGGTTCTCCAATGGAAATATAACACAAGGAAATGATACTCTGAAAGATAACTAACTTTTCCCAACATTATCTCCTATGGTAATTACCAATGATCCTTATTTTGAATCCTTATTATTGTATAATATCTTAATATGTTTTTATTCCATCTAATTCTTCTCACATAATATGATTTTTCAATATCATTTTTTTACATATGTTCATCATGATGATATTGGGGAGTATTAATTCATATAGATTTTTGATTCCCAATAGTTATATGAAATGGAATGTCAAATGTATTTTCATTTTTTATAATTATCATCATTCAATATAAGATGATGTTGTGTTTGAAATTATTATTTCCATTTTTCCCAAATATGGTTCTATACAAATATAGATTTATTCCCATCCTCTTAATATTCCATAATCCTCATTGAAATTTTATTTAGAAGAAATAGTAATTCCTCTTCAATTAAATGAAATTCAATTATATATCTATGATTCATTAAATATTATCATATAGATTATCATATATGTTTTAAAATAGGATAACAAGCATGTATTCAATGAGATGAAGAAAAAGGACTAAATTTATGCTTCTATATTTTATTGGAAACTAAAATATAGGATTAATAGGTTTATTTCAAAATATCATATAATGCATTATATTATAAAGGTTAATAATTGATAATTTCTTATAATAAAATTTAATGGCATGTTTTTCTCAATTTATGCACACTCTATGTGTATGTAGAGACAATTTAATTTTTTTTTGTAATTAACATTTATTATTAGAGTTGGTGGATGATCATTGCATATTATTCAAGATGATGGAAGGATTAAAGTGATAAATTTTTAATTTTAATTAAATATGACTAACTTTTTATAAATGTTTTTTACTTCATTTTAAATATCATACAACTTCGAGATTCTATATCTTTTATTACATTTTTAATATATTTATTTATTTTATAAATCTCAGTTAATATGAAATTACGATTAGTTGATTTTTTATATCAATTATGGTAGAATATATATGATATTATTAAATTATATTTTTGTGATTTTGATGTTTTAAAACACAATGTTGTTATTCAAGAGTAGGTATTTTCAACCATAAATAAATTTTTTAATAGGATTAATAACATATTTAAAAATTATTATTTTTTTCTAAAAAAGGGAATATTTTTCTTAATTGGATAATGTAATATTTTCTGATCATTCCATGTCTTAGACTATGATTTTTTCATTATTTGTAGGCGTCACTTATAATATATACTAGTTCTCTTCTCCTTTTTGGAATAGTGACTAGTATAGTTTGATGAATTTCTTATTAAAATTAGTTATAACAAATGTTGTATTTATGGTTTAAATTGGTGATGTGAATATAAATATTTTTTTTGTAATAGAATTTATAGATATTAAATGTATCATACCTATCATATTTCAACCGAGTTTAAAAATGATATTAATATTTTTTAGATATTTCTTTTTACAATGAATTAGATGGAGGTCGTATACATTTTCCAGGTTATAATTACATTGAGTGAGCTTTGTTATGTTATTATGAATTTATCTACCATCGAACAAAATATCAATTTATAAAAATATATTATTTTTGGTGACATAATAGAGAAAAGAGACAATAATTTACTATTCACAAATATAAATAAAGATGTGGTATAAAAAATTTGATATCTGAATAGTTTCCATTTGTGCATCATCATGAAAAATATTTTATGCCAATGAATGAAGACAATGATAAAAATAAACATAAAGAAAAGAATGACGATGATGATGATGAGAGAGTGAAAAAAATTAATGGATGGTTCCATATCTCTTGTATATTAAGAATTTACAAAAATGAATTTTTTAATGAGTTTATATCATGTGAAAACCATGTAGGGAATTTCTGATACCAAAATATATTATTTTTTTTGGAAGTAATTTCATCCTAATGATATAGAAATTAACTAAATTGATTATATGGAAAGAAATATAATTAGTAAGAAAGGATTTTATATTAATAAAATTCATTCTTATGAAGGATTGATTTTTTATTTTGTGAGGAAACAGTTTCCCATAATGACATTAAATAATGTGGTACATGGTTGTGGAAAAGAAATGTAGATGGACCAATATCTAGTGTTAAACTGAGAGTCATGTTGAACATTTCATTAATTCACATGATTCAAAATATATTCATATCTACTGAGATATCAATCAATAAGTGTTGGAATGGTGTTGATAGAATTAAAAATAATATTGAGTTATTTCAACTTGAAGATGGAATATCATGATTATCACGACGTGTCCCCTAGGGCCCATGTCGTGACTACCCGAAGACCACCTTCCATAGGCCAGGGGTTGGAAACTAGCATGAGAAAAGTTTATCCCTAAAATGGGAAGACATTTCCTTTAATCCAATACAAACACACAATCCAAGAACACAACAAATGAAACCATGAAGTAAAACGGCAGTAGTAAAGTTGTGTACTAAAAGTAAAGGGGCCCGAATAAAAGCCCAACTGAAAGGTACAAATACAACTGAAAAATGGAAAACAACTCCAAGAATCATCCACAGGGGATTCTACCTGAAGTGTAGCTACATATTTTCTCCACTTCTCTCCATGTCATCCAATCTCCCCCATGTACCGCCTGGTCCTAGCTCCCTCAAGTCTCTGCCAAGCTGCTCGTCGTCTGCAGAAGACCCAACAAGGTTAGGGTGAAGCCCGTGTTGGTGTGAGTATAAAAATACTCAGTAGTGGCCCTGAGACCCCCAAAGGTCTCTCAAAATCCCACAAAGGAAAAAAACAAAGCATGATCGCAATCACAGAGAAAAAAAGAAATATACATTGCTCAAACCAGGTATAAGTAAATAACAGTAGTACATATGATTAGTCGAGAAGCTAGATCATCTTATAATGTCGAGAGACACTGTTTCTGACCACAGAAGGTCTGACCCACATATGATCAGTAGGTAATAACCCCTGTAATAACCACACAGGATTCGACCCTCCCTGAGTTTATTAGTACAAACCCCCATAAGACCAACATATGATTTGACACACATAGGATCGATATGCACTGAACCACACAGGATCGCTGAGCACAGACCCGCACAGGATCTGACATACAAAGGATAGGTATGTCGGTAATCCATGATGGGCCGATCTAAGGCTGGTCCTCATCTGGTCGCATACTGCTGATCCACACAAAATTGCTCGGTGCTGATCTACATAAGATTGATAGGTTCTGGTCCACACAGGATCTCTTGGTACCAACCTCTGTATGATTTATCTCTATCTTCTGCCTCACTTCCAGCCACTGGATTCCCCGCTCATAGTACCATTGATTCAGGAAGAACCGCACCTCAAGCCATCAGTTGTATTTTAACATCCATGAAGTTCCATGAAGAAGTAACCCAATGATCTATCATGTCATAAGGGTTCCAGCGCAACAGAATGCACGTCAACCAGATGTCCGGTCTATATGTTATAGGCATTTTAGTGCCAACAACCCAATTGGATTCATGAATGATCCAACCAGAACATAATCCAACTTTCCCCATAACCAAAGTGGAGTATGTAAAAAAGCACCATCTCAATAAAATGATCTCAGTGACGCATAAGGTTCATCAAATGGACATCTTGTCTGCAAGATATGGGATTCTACTCATTTATGGGCCCGAGGGGTGTCAAGGTCCGTTCTGACCTGGCTAGGCTAACCCGAATCAGTTTGGGTCAACCCAAACCGGTCCGGGTCTAGGCCAGCCCGACACAAACCAGCCTGCACTGGGTTGGTCCATGTTGGGCTCGGCCCGCCGGCTGGCACAACCCAAGCGGGGTCGCGCGGTCCACTGCTCCTGAACATCTCAATGGAGTAGTTTAGCTCCATTAATTTCCAGTTCCACATGGAATCGTCTTATCACCCATGGGACTCACATGGAGTGGGTCCATTGGTAGCTCCTCCACAGTATTGAATCTGTGACTTCCTTCAATACAGTGTGCGATAGAGCACCACTTCCACCTCCACAGCCAGTCACTACCAGCCGCCTCTCTGACTGCAACGACACCGAGCAGTGCCGCTATTCCCCCAAGATCTGTGGTTTCTAGAACTATCGTGCCAGTGTCGTGATGACACATATTTTTCATGTATCAAACGATGTGGCAGAGCTCTGTTTTCACTTCCGCTCACGCCTACGGGCTTTACAGGATGACTTCATCGTTGCGCGGCTCCCGGATTACAGATTCTGACGAGCTGAAGAATTTTCCCACAAAAAACACAACAAGAATGTTGTGGTGGAGGGTCCATGCCTTGTTCGTTTGGCCCATGCCCTCTGCGTTAACATGATAACATGAGGAACAAAAATGTCATCATATATTTCTATAAAAAAATAAACCCCTACCTTGTGAACCGTCATAGGTATCAAAGTCATTGGATGGGGGAGAGTCCTCGTCAGAGTGTGGTCATCCGTGTTTATTGATCCCAGATCATTGCCACCCAAGATTCCATCCTCCGTTGGTGGATGTTTCCACATGACTTCTCTAGAGGTTCCTCTCATGATGAAGCCATGTCAAAAACCCACCCGAGTTCCATTTTAATAGAAGGGGAACCCACCCGTGTTTCATGTCATCAATGCAGTTCATTTTTTAACCACAATTAATGCTGCAATTTTGGGGTTACAAAGTTGGAGGTTCAAGCCATTAACTAGCTTGACAACCCATCATTTCTCATCACTGCTTCTCATCTTCTGCTAAAAAAGAATAAAATAACTTGTTAAGTTATTTTATTTTTTCCTGTAATGTCCAAAAATTATCTTTTTCTCTTGACCTACTGCGGTTGAAGTGAATCCTATCATAAGAGTATTTTGGCATTGCAGATTCCACAGTTCCCTCAAATTTTTAATCCGATCACTAGTTCAAAAGATTGAAATCATTTCCTGCACATTTACTGAACATACCTTAATTTTTTTTAAAACAATCCATTCCGAGTACACTGGGCCTCGAAATCATGCGCCATCAATTTTCAAAAACTCATAATATTCCCAAATAATAATAAAAAATCCATATAATTTACCAGGTCTTTACATTCTACCAACCATAGTAATTTTCTTCGTCAAAATATACAAAAAAATCTAGTCGAAGAAATGGGGGTACTAATCATGTATATGAGACTCCCGCTCCCATGTGCTCTCTTGGATGTTCCTATGCTACCAACGAACTCACAACAGGGAAATCAATCGCCCAAGAAGGACCCACTCCTGTCAATCCTCTATCTTTACTATGAACTCCACAAACGTCACCCCATCATTGATGTCCAGCTCGCCCCAATTGATAATGCGTGTTCGGTCAAGCACGTATCTCCTCACCTGTGACATGTGGAATACATTCCACACTTGCTGCATCTGTGGGGGAATAGATAGATTATAAGCCACATCACCTACCCTACTGAGGATCTTCTATGGTTCGATGAACCTTGTAGAATGTTTTCCTCCCCAACCAAACCTCTATAATCCTCGTTGGGGTGTGTCCCGTAGGAAGACATGGTCTCCCTGCTCAAACTCCAAGGGTCTCTTTCTCTAGTCAGCATAAGACTTCTTCCAACTCTGTACAGTCTTCAACTTCTCCTGGATAATATTCACTTTCTTTGTGGTAGCCTGTACCAACTCTGGACCCAGAAATGCTGACTCCCCCGGGTCTTTCCAGCAAATAGGTGATCTGTATGGTCGCCCATAAAAGGCCTCAAATAGGGACATGAGGATGATGAAGTGATAACTATTGTTATATGCAAACTCCACCAAGGAAAGGGTGTCATCCCAACTATGGATGAAATTGAGGACACAAGCACGAAGCATGTCGTCGAGTGTATATATCGTCTGCTTCATCTGACCATCTCTCTGAGGGTGAAAGGTTGTGCTCAAGTGTAGCTGAGTTCTGAACAACTCATGCAATCCCTTCTACAAGAGGGATGTCAAAAGTCTGTCGCAATTAGAGACAATCATCGACGATACTCTGTGAAGCCTCAATATCTCCTACACGTAGAGGTGTCCCAAGCCTTATATTGATCCCTGCTCTTGGATGGGTAAGAATTGGGCCGACTTGGTGAGTCGGTCAATGACCACCCAGAAAGAATCGTTGTCCCTCGACGTATGTGGTATCCCTATCACGATGTCCATGGAGATACCATCCCACTTCCACTCCAGTTCCTCAAGTGGCTACGCTAAGCCCACTGGTACCTGATGTCCAGCCTTCACATGTTGACATGTGAGGCATTGGGATACAAAATATGACACTAACTTCTTCATCCCTATCCACCAATACAGATGCCAGATATCCTGGTACTTCATCGCCACTATAAGATGTACCGCTAAATTGGATGTTCGAAACTCCCTCAACACCTTATCTCACAACATCACTAGACCCATGGTGTATCCTCTAAAGAGGAAAACATGCCCCCCACCTTCAGAAAATCCTTCAGTAGATTACCATGCAGATATTTGAGCACGTCGGGCCTCGCAGTCAACACCCCTAATATGTTTCTCCCAAACTCACTGAAGGAGTGTGGGAGTGATAGCCATATAATGAAGGTAAGCTTCTCCATCACTATCCATAGAGGATAACTGCAATGCGACTAGCTACTCTATCAACACACTCAATAACTATAACCCGGACCTCTTGTTGAGTGTGCATTCCACCACATTATTCTTCTTAGGAGTGTAGACTATCTCAAATTCATAGTCCTAGAGGAACTCCATTCATCATATTCATATTAGATTCAGATCCTTCTATGACAAGATATACCTAAGACACTTGTGACCAGAGTAAACACTGAACTATTATCCCAACTAAACTCTTTGCTTTCAGTGCTCCGCGGGAGCCATCCAGTATGTAGTGGTATATATTTATGCCATTCTTGGGTAGAATCCAAAGAAGAACTCCCTCTCAATATGTGGAGTTAAAATTGGAACATATTTTGAAAGGATGTTCTCGCACTCTTCCAGTACTATTGGTAACAGAAAATTCCAAACACCTGCTGCCATGATAGTAAGACTGGTCGACTCAAGAGTTATCGGCTACACCCTCCTATGCATGAGTTTATCCTCTCCTGCCTAGGTTTAATTTTTCACCTACCAAAGAAACCCCATTACAATGATGTTGATATACCACAACCTTTTTTTCCTAAAATAGTCAACCTGAGGATGAAATGTGGATGACCAGTCCATACCCAAACTAATGTCGTAAAGCCCTGATGCTGCCACCACAAGGTTCCAACTGAAACACTCACCTCAAGGGTCAGATCAATCATTATCAAAAGTGTGATTATCGAGTCTCATCCCATAGGTATCTCTAGACGTAAGGGTCAAGTCAACGGTTTAACCAGAAACTCTAGGCCTTGAACAAGATTCGTGTCAAGAAGGAATGATTAGTACCTATGTCTTTTAACACGATAGTTAGTAGTAGACAAATATTATACCTCGAATCATTCCTAGAGCTCTTGGGTCACATTTCTTGAATGCATGAAACAAATCCCTTCCCTTGTTCTCCATCTTCCTGAGCCTGGTGAGGACCACATAGGGGTGGTGGTTCTAACATATCAAAATGTATACCACCTCATACTGCTCTCCTAGTTCTTCTTCCATGTTTACTATCCTGATGATTCATCTGTCCCTATCACTTCCTCTTCCCAAAACATTTTACATGCCCAAGTATCTAAGACTGGCATCAATTTCTTAATTTCCCTATCACGACCCAACCTCGGGGCCCATGTCGTGACTACCCCAAGCCCGCCTTCAATAAGCCAGGGGCTGGCGACTAGCACCAAGGCATAAATCTCGATAAAAGGGAAGGAATTGCATTTGAAGAGTAAACAAACACCACATAGCAAGAAAGCAGTATAAGTAAACACTAAGTAAAAACTGATACAAAAATTAAGTGCAGAAAAGTAAGTGGGCCAGTATACAAACCCAAACTGAAAGTAAAGTACAACTGGAAAAGGAAAAACAGCAACTGAAAAGTAAAGCCGCAGCGTCGAGCCTTCCACTAGAAGTCCCACCTGATGGGTGAGTACAGATAGCTTCCACAGCTCCTCGGGTCCAGCCGTCCGCTCCGAGTATATCCCGCCTAGTGGTCCACCTCTAGGTACCGACCTGCTCCGCAAGCCTCAACCACGATCAGTACTGTCCGTCGTCTGCAACCAACACAACGTAGTGCGGGCATAGCCCGTGCAGGGGTGAGTATATGCTACTCAGTAGGGACCCTGAGACTCTCTAAGGTCTCCCAGAATCCACAAAGGATAATCTACAAAGGAAAGATACAATCACAATGTAACATTCGACACTGCTTACGTATATGCCCATACATATACCGAAGTCATAAATTCTAGTACGCTCCAACATCCGAGTGCAAGTACAACCTAGTCCACATAGGAAAACGTAACCCTTTACACATAGGAAATCACAACACAATCCACACAGGAAAGCATAACATAATCCACACAGGATATCAAGTCACGATTTATCTCACACAGGTATACTTCTTCGTATGACGATAGAGATGATCAGATATAGCCACTGATTCATCTAATCCATCGGACCCACAAAGTATCGATAGGTACTAACCCCCGCAATGACCCACAAAGGATCTGACAAAGACATGATCGATAGGTATCTAACCCCCACAAAGACCCGCACAGGATCAGACCCACACAGGATCTGCAGGCACTGGCCCACACAGGACCGCTGAGCGTTGACCCACACAGGATCAGACCCACACAGGATCGGTAGAACTAATCCATGTAGGATCGATGACTGATGTAGTCATCGCCGTTGAATCCACTGAGGATCTCAGTACAGTCATCTTCGTCGTCGCAGTCACAGCCAGCACTAGGGTTCCTGCCCAGAGGAAGATCGTTCGGGAGGGTCTTCTCCACGAGCCGAGAGGCTGATACATCAAATGACACATAGTCCAGAGTTGATGTATCCAAAAGTTCCGTATCGTCAACAGGAACTCAACGCCATAGACGGCACGTCAATCGGGTGCCCGGTCTGTGAGTTATTGGCTTTTTCGTCCGAGGGGCCCGGTTGGTTTTTAAGTCAAAACCAACCCGACCGTACTCCACCTGCATCCAAACCTTGAACAAATTAAGCCAAAAGATCCATCTCACTTAGAGGAATCCATCGAAGTCGATGACACGTCAATCGGATGTCCGGAGCTCAAGTTATAAGTGTTTTCGCTCCGAGGGCCCGATTGGTTTCGTGTACGAACCAACCCAGTAGATCCCAAAGTATTCTGAAACAATGACTGCGATATACAGAAATGAGCATCTTGATCCGAGGATCGTATCGCAACTGACAGTGCGTCGATTGGAGGCTCGTAACTCATGTTATGGGCAACAGACGGAATAAGGTTCGGTATTAGGGGGTTCGGGCCCGGTCTGACCCGGCCCGATACCCCTAGGATCGGCCCCAACCAGGTTGACCCGTCCCAGGTCCGGGTCCGGCCCGGTCGGTGCAGCCCGGTCTGGCGGACCGCCCAGGCAGCCGGCCTGGTGCGCGGCACGCTGGCCAGGGGTTCGGCCGAACGGCCGAACGGTTCGGGGCGGGGGGGGGGGGGGGGGGGGGGGGGCGCTGCCCCCGCGTGAAGTAAACAGCGACCCCTTAATGGGGCCACTTCGTCTGACCATCTGGGGGTTTCGAACCCCCGGTTCCTCTATGGTCCGGCCGGCCCGCTCCGGCCGGCTGCCGATTCCGCTGTTCCGCCGCGGCCCGGAACCGGCCGCGGCCTTGGTTCTTCCGAAGCGGCGCGACGGCGCCGCTCCCCTCCTCCGCAGCCCCGCTCCGGCCGCAGTGCATTAGTGGTTCTCCGGTGCGGCGCGACGGCACCACATCTTTGGTTCATTTTCAACGGCGCGACGTGACGGCGCCGCGTCTTGGTTCGTCTTCAACGGCGCGACGCAACGGCACCATGCTTGTCCCCCTTTCCTTATCAAAAATTTCGCGCGGTGCTTCGGCACTGCGTTGCCATGATAACCGCAACAATACCAACAACCAAAAAAATGGGAGGAGTGTCGGGCGTGTTCGTGCGGTCCGACCTCCACCCATTATCACGATAACAGGCGGTTCAAAGAAAAGGAGAAGCGACTGAGGATTTCTGAACTAACAAATAAAATAAATCCCTACCTCAACGCTGTCGTCAAACGAGCATTCGTCGTGGAATTAAACATCGCGGAAGAAGAGGACCACTGCGGAAGAAGAAGATTGCCGCGAAAGAAGAGAATCGCCATTGGCATTAGGTGATCTCTGAGGAAGGCGTCTCTCGCCGTCGTCCACCATCGGAGATTAGCGTTCTTCATTGGCGGTGGTACGTTCTTCGTGTTCTTCGTCGGCGGTGGTGCGTTCTTCACGTTCTTCGTCGAAGAATGATGAATCTTCTCTTTTTCTCCCAAAGGTTTTTCACAACACAACCCCAAACATAATAAAATAAGTCCAACACTTACTTTATTATCAACCTAAGTTTTTGAAATTCAAAAGATAAGAAACGAACAATTAATTCGAAGAATTAATTGTAACAATTTAAATTCCCAATTTAATGGGGCGTTTCTTAACCAGAAAAATGCACTGTTGACTTTCATTAAAGAGGGGGGTTTGCAGGTGCGTTACTTAGGAGGGAAGAAATGGTGGGGCTCATACGGGCCCCACCTCACAAATATCCTACCATGTGGGTAAGATATTGTGGGTTCTTCATTATCCGCTTAACGTAGCTTAAGTGGCTTTAACTGAAATAAAATAATGTGTCGTGCAACCTTTATTTTATTTCTTAACTTAATCCCAAAAATTAAAAACCATACCCGAGAAAACACAACTCTGGAAAAGGAGTTTCTATGAAAATACCGGAGCTGTGATTCCATTGGTGCCCTCTTAATTTGATTCCGAGCACCGGTTCAAAAGTTAGAAAAACCCGCACGTTCATTCACTGAACGTACCCGAGCTAATCTTCAGAAAATGATTCTGGGCACACCGGGCCTCAGAATCAGGTTCTGTCAGAAACTGCGTTCTTGTAAAATTCCCAAGAAAATTAAGAAAAAAATTTCCTTGATTTTTTCAGGTCTTTACATTCCCACTGATAACATTCCATGGCTGTTTCTGCTCAGCCAATGAACATTCAACCAAAAAGGTTCCCTCTATCACCATGAATAAAAAAGAAGGAATTCATAGAGGAATATTGCTAGCTTGGATTTCCCTAAACCCATCTTAGTCAGAGGAATGAGTCCTAAATCACTATTCTTATCATACTCAAAATGTACCTGGAATGGCCGGTATGCCTTGACGAATACTTAGCCACCAATATTTCGTTCTGCCGAAGCTATAAGAGCTCTTGGGAATACAAATCCATAACATTTTATGGAAATAGACTTCCTTATTTGAGGAAGGTTATCATGATATGTCTATGGAAAAAGTCACTGCATCATAAGATAGCGGTAATATAAACCCTGACATCACCCTGCTGAGCCACAAAGAATGCTCACTGCTAGGACCACCATCTAATCTAATTGTTCCCTGGCTAGTTGGAAACTCAGTCACCACCTCAAACCAGTCATTTTTTTCATGTGAGTTGGGCGCACCTCAAAACCTGAGGGGCATCTATCACTGAAACTGGTGTGTGGAACTGAGCCTATAAGTTTCCTCTACTGGTAGCGCTGGTAGTAATTTCTAACCAACAGATAGTGGTATCGATGGGACAATGCCTGAAGTTACCATATCAGGAAAAAATCCTCGTACTAAAGCCTCATCACACTATGGACCATACTTGTGGTCACACATTGGAATACTGGATGGATGTCTACATGGAGGGATCTTAAAATAGAATCATGATGAACCACGATCTATATGTTATACCTGGTGAGTTGACTCAAAAAGATGTCAAAAGAAAAAAAATTCAAAACACACACATTCAGTGTTTTCATGCACTGAGTCGGAAATAAGAATTAAGGGTCCTGATATATGGATACATTGTGCACAACACCAACACTGGACTCCTAAAACTGATAACAACACTCAAAACACTTAACAATATTACATCATTGGAAATATTAGAGTCCTAGTTCTTTGGTAGAAGTGACTCCTCTGATACCAATTTGTCACGACCCGCCCCATGGGGCCTAGGCCGTGACTACCCAAAGCCGACCATCTGTAGGATAGGGGTTGGTGACTATCACTGAAAAGGAGTATCCCTAAAATGGGAATGTATTTCCTTCAATCTTTACATACACACAATCCACGAAGTAAAACTACAGTAGTAAAGGTGTGTACTGAAAATATAGGGGCTGGAATAAAAGCCCTACTGAAAGGTACCACTACAACTGTAAAATAGGAAACAAATCCTAGAATTTTCCATCGAGGATCCAACCTAAATGGCAGGTACAACTCATATCCACTACTCTCCACATCATCCATTCTCCTCTATGTACTGCCTAGTCCTGGCTTCCTCAAGTCTCAACCATGCTGCTTATCGACTGCACAAGACAGAACATAGTGCGGGCGAAGCCTATGCAGTGGTAAGTATAACAAAACATAGTAGAGACCCCGAGACCCCTGAAGGTCACCCAGAATTCCACAAAAGAAAACCATAAGCATGATCTCAATCACATAGAAAAAAAGTAAGAGACACAACTCAAACAAGGTTTATGTAATGTACAGAAGTACAAATGATTAGTTGAGAAGCTATATCATCTTATTCTACCAAGAGGCACTATTTATGAACATACAGAGTCTGACCCTCACAATATTGGTAGGCACTAACCCTTGCAAGACCCACACAGGATCCAACCCCCATGGAGTTGATAGGTAATAAACCCCACAAGACACACATCGGATCTGACCCACACAGGATGGGTATGCGCTAACTCACACAGGATCACTGAGCGCTGACCCACACTGGATCTGACCAACACATGATCGATATGTCACTGATCCATGACATGTCATTCTAAGGTTGGTCCCCATTGGGTTTCGTAATACTGATCCACACAAGATTGCCCAGTGCTGATCCACATAGGATCGTTAGGTGTTGACCCACACAGAATCACTCGGTACTAACTTCCGTATGATCTGTTTCCAACCTTCACCTCGCTATCAGCCACTGGATTATCGCTCATAGCACTCTTGATTCTGGGAGAATCGATCCTCGAGACATCGGTCATAATTCAACTTGAACTATGTTCCACTAAAAAGTAACCCGATGAACCGTCACGCCATAAGGGTTCCGACCCAACAGACGACGCATCAACCAAATTCCCATTCTATAAGTTATTGGAATTTTTGTGAGGAGGTCCTGGTTGGACTCTAGTACAATCCAACCCGACCATACTCCAACATTCTAAAAAACTCAAGTGGATTAAGTCAAAAGGACCATCTCACTCCATGGATCCCACCTTCATAGACAGTTTGTCAAACAGATGTTTGGTTTACAAGATATGGCATTCTAAGCATTTTTGGGATCTAGAGGGGTCCGGGTCAGGTCCAACTCGGCCCACCCTAGAGGGGCAGGGCTGTGGTATGCTCGGCCCACCAGCTAGCATGACCCACATGGGGTCGCGCGGTCTAGTGCACCCGAATTTAACAAAGGAGCCATTCAGCTACATTAATTAGTGGAGCCACATAGCACCGACTCAACAGTTGCAGGACCCATAGGGAGCGGGTCCCTTGCCAGCTTCGCCACAGATTTGAAGCCGAGACTTCCTTTAGCTCGGTGTGTGATGGCCCGCCACCTCCACCTCTATTGCCATCCATTGTCGGCCACATGTCCGACCACCACGGTGCCGAGTGGCACCGCTCATCCACCGTGGCCAGCGGTTTTTGGCCACCGCACTTGTCCACCAGTGCCAGTCGATGGTGCCACCGCACCATTGTCACACTGATGCTTCTTCCATGGGGCACCAACGATGCTCCGGAGCTCTATTTTCACTTCCGCTCATGTCTACGGGCTTCCCAGGATGTCTATGTCGCTATGCGGCTCCCAGATTCCAGATTCTGATGAGTTAAAAAAATTTCCCCCAAAGAATGCAACAAGAACGAAGGGGTGGATGGTCAGGGCCTTGTTCATTTGGCCCGCTCTCTCCATGTTAACATGATAACAAGAGGAAGGGAAAACAATTCATCATAGGTAACTATAATAAAATAAAACACCTACCTCATGAATCGTCATAGGTATCATGGTCGTTGGTGGGGGGAGAGTCCTCATCGGAGTGAGGTCATCGGTGTTCGTCAATCTCGAATCATCGCTTCCAAAGCATATGTTCTCTATCGGTGGAAGATGTTATAGGACATTGCCATAGGTTCTTAACTTGATGATGCCAGGTCAAAACCCCACCCCGAGCATCATTTAAATATAAGGGGAAACCACTAGTGTTTCATGTCATTAATTGCGTTCATTTATGAACTGCAATTCATGATGCAACGTTGGGGTTACAAAGTTGAAGGGTCAATCCCTTAATTGGCTTGTCAACCCATCAGTCCAACCACCACCACTCATCTGTAGGAGAAAAAGAAATAAAATAAATTGTTAAGATATTTTATTATTTTTCAATAAAGTAAATAATTTAGCTTTTTCTCTCAGCCTACTATGATCGAAGTGAATCTTCTATTTAGTGAATCTTGGCACTGTAGATTCAATGGTGCCCTTGGATTTTTAATTTAGCACCAGTTCAAAATACAGAAAACGCCACTCGCTTGTTTACTCAATGTAAAATAAAAATGGTTCAAAAAATATATTTCAGGGACACCAGGCCTCAGAATCACATGATGTCAATTTTCACAGACTCGTAATAATCTCAAATAATTAAATAAATTACATGGAATTTTTTGGGTCTTTACAATGGTTTATATTTTATGCATAAAATAGTACTATTCCCGTTGATATGAAAATTGGTAGGTTGGGCATATCCTGTGATTCTTTTAATCTATTTTGTCAGATGATTACTTCTCATAGCTTGTGTCTAATTTTTTTTCTAGTTTATAATATATTTTCATCAATTTTTATGAAAAAACCATTAAAATTCTTCTGTAAAATAATATATATATATTCAAATCCTTTAAATTATAGTGATGTATACTTGAGAAGTTTAATAAAATTGATGATGCGTCTTTAGGATATAGGTGTGCACACAATCGATGATTCATATAAAATATATTTCAGAAGTGTAATGCCATTCTATGGACAATAAATTACATCTCCACTTAAAAAAATTCGTTTGGTTGTATTATTAATGTTTAAACTATCTTTTTTAATTTTTAAGAATAATATATAATCTATAGGACTTAAATATTAGTATACTTTCAGTTTTATGGGGAATTAAAAATTCCTCCCAATATATCCTCAACATAAGATTATGTTTCATATAATACATAATACTATAGATAGTGAAAGTCATCCTCAACATATATCAGGAACTGATATGGTTAACTTTTCAATTTGTTAGTTTTTAGTTGGGTTCTTGTATATTGAAATTATAAAAAGGAATAAAGTTGAATATGAATCCACTTACAATTGGTAAATGGAATGTTTCTTTTTTTGACTTTCCATACTGGTAAACAATTTGTATCCTCATTATTTAGATAGAAATCTTAATGAAAAAAATATTTGTGAAATTATTCTTTCAATTCAACTATTTATCATGGGGAAGACCAAATATGACAATTCATCTTGGAAGGACTTGTTAGAATGGGTTATTCGACCTGAAGTGCATCATGTTTATATTTGTGAAAACAAATGGATTGTTCCTCATTCTTCTAATGTAATGATTCCTTTAAAAAAATTAATTTTTAGAAGTATTGGAAAATTTCAATGATCTTGTTGGGTATTCCAGTAACATATCAAAACATCTCAAAAGAGGGGATTTCAAACTAAAATATCTAAAATATCATATCATCACATCCCTTTACATGAATTAATTCCATTTGAAATCCAATATTTATTATCCAATAATTCAAGGGTGATGGATATTTGATTGTGAAATTTTGATTGATATCATTATGATAAACATTTATCCAATTATTTATTAATAAAAATTCCATAAGAGGAACAATTAATTTTGTGTGAGTTGAACATAACTTTTCGATCATCATTTTCCTCCTACATGCAGCATTTAACAGTTCACATTCAATATAAAACACTACTTAGAGGACCCATTGATTTTTTTTGGATGTATCCAACTAAAATAAATATGTTTTAACTATAATATTTTGTTAGAAACAAGAATCACACTGATGGTTCTAATGTGAGAGGTTATCTATCCCAAGAATGTATAAATTTTGTTCAATATATTTTTTTATCTGAGCACAAGACATAACTGGCCAATGATAAATGAGGATGAGTAGTATGGAGAAATTGATCATTAATTTTAATATTCTCATAAAATAAGAGAAATTCATGGGTCATATAAATTATCTACATTGAATCTTGAAGAGCGGTATATGAAATATCCCACAGTTTGGTTTAATGGTGGTTTATTCGATGAGTATATCAATTGTGTAATATGAATATTTACATGTTATCTCATACTATGAAATTCCACATATATATTAAAATTTTACAATCATTTTATCTATCGAACATAAAAATATTATAAGAATATTTTATCTATATTTTTCATTAACAAGGAGATATAATTTTCATATCAATGAGATTCCTTATTGGTTGAAATCAAAGGAATGACCACTACCCTAATTAACTTAACATATATATATATATCATTTATTATATTATTCAAACATATTTCGTGTGTTGAGTTTAAATGTTTACTCCATCTCTTAGTAATTAAGAGCATTATATATTAGTCCCAATTATTTTGATCTTGAATGCTAATATTTACAAATCAATGTTTATAAGTTTGATAACAAAGATTTAATAGCGGATATAAGAACATAGAATGTTAGAGTTATTTTAACTTATACAGTGTAATATTATGTCAGTGCATGAGATAGAAAAACTTGATATTAAAATTTATCATATCGTGGAATTGTTAAGAAAATATTATTATTGTATTATTATTCCCATGGATGAGTCACAATAATGAATTATAAATGGTTTTATTTAATGATTTTACAAGGTACATTTATATGTGATTTTGGGGTAAAGAGTTATTGATATATATTTCATCCCACCCACTGATGAACCATATATTTTATCATCAATGGAAGAATTAGTGTTTTAAGTGAAAGATCAACTAAGACCTGATTATTGTGTCATTTGTGAACTATTCCCAAGACTTATTTTAAATGATGGTGGAGATGAAATTTAAATCATTTGGACCCCCCTGGTGTTGGACAAAATATTGTTTTTATGGATCAAATTTTCTAACTATGATTATTGTTTTTGAACAAAAATTAGTGGATGTTAATATATAAATGTAACCATATATGTTTAGAGTTCATTTATTTCATAATAATGTGGATTTCTTAGGTTGAAACTATTATAATTAAATTAATTTAGATTCATCTTGGAATCATATATTTGATTTATTTTTTCATCATTTCATTTAATTATATTTATTTTAATTCAAAAAAACCAGCTTTAAAATAGGGTTTAAAATAGGGTTTTAAAAGATGTATTACTTGATTTTAAATTATATGTTTTGGAACACATTATGATAATTTCTATGGGTTGTTTGTTTTAATAGTTGTACAATGTATTTTAAAAAAATATTTCTAAAATTTTTACAATTAATCATTATGCAGCATGTGAATGGTACTTATGAAATTTGAATGAAGAAACTATTTGATAATGATCATGGTTTGTGTGAACTAGGGATGCCTCCTCTAGTTCCAAAATTGAGTATAATAATTGTATTATTTTTATTATTTGTTAAATTTAATATAATGTTATTATTCATTATGAATATTTTTTCGGTACATTCATCAGAAATTCATTTGACCTCTCATCATCCTACTAGTTTGGGTCTGAGCGAGGGTAATCATAGAGAGACATGGACCACGCTTCGTAACCATTCACACCCATAACCACCATCAGACATCCTATCAACTACATTTTCCTCCTTTAATTGAAAATCTTTAGATGTTCTTACCCATGCCTCCACCATCATCTTGCTCATTCTCTACATCTCATTCCATTTCTACACTTCCACTAGGAATTTTCCCATCTTTCGCATATCTTACTCTTTTGAGGCATCTTCCACCCTTTTGTCATTATCAAACCATGTATAGACCAAATATATTTCCTATTATCCTTCCAAGATCCAAAGATGGTACTACTTCACATTCCACTCCATTTCTTGTAGAAGAAATGATGAATGCATTGGAATAAGAAAATCATTTAGGATCTACCGATTTATGATATCCCATAGATTCATCAAATCATATTGATTATCTAAAACCAGGTTTTTGTATAATTATTTCAAATTATATCACATGAATTTCTCTATGTTTTACTATTATTTAATTATATTTTTTTTTCTTTTAACATACAAATTTTCAAATTATAATAGGTGATAAGTGAAGAACGATATACATGAATCCTAGAATCATCAAAAAAATAATGTTATATTACCATACTGAAAATAAATTGATAGGTAAAAATTTAAGATAATGTGGAAATTTTGTGGAAACATTATCCAATGACAATGATATAATTCTGGTGAAACCAGTCCCATAGATAAATATCTATAATGAAACCAAAGAGATTTAATGGTTGGATATATGGGTAATAAGATTTGACAAATTGATATCTATATCATTATTTTGTTTATATGAATTAATATAGTAACCCTTCTCTTTAGTACACTTTAATATATGATTTATTGCATATAATTATATATAATAAAACATGATAGATCAAGAATTAGAGTGTCTTTGGGAATTGGGTACATTACCAAACATTTTAAAATAGGAAAACCAATTGTTTATTAAAAACAACCTTAACATGATCACACGTAAAACTTCCTGGGATAACCTCAAGACATACATAAGAAAGGGGAATGATATAAAGCACAGTAAGGGAAATAAACATGGAATAACATCAATTGATTCATACATTTTAGAAAATAAGAATATCAGTGGAACATAAAATAAGTGGGAATAATAAACAAGAATAATGAGACATGATATGGCTTGATAATCATTCAAGGAATGTGTGAAATGTTGAGACAACTTAAAATAATGCATCATTGAAATAAGTCAAGGCTAGCAACAAAGACATCGTGATTAAAAAAGACACATAATGTAACTGGGTTCACTCCCTATCAGAACATGATGTCCCATGAGACTAAACATTAGCCAATTCATCAGAGCACTGTATAATTTTGGTGTACCCATCACTTTCATTTCATTATCATGCTTATGTATTCCACAAAGATAATACAAAATGGATTCATTCATCATTATATTTTATTCCATTATTATGGAGTTTTGAATTCATACATATAAGTTCTAGGTCTATAATGTATATGAATATAAAGGTGAACACCCATGATAGGAAATTGGTATGGTACTAACTACACAAATGTTTTCGCATGGAAAACCATGGTGAATGTTTTGAAACATTACAGAATCACCTAAAAATTCATAAATTTAGTTGATGAGAGAAAGAGTGTCCCTCATCTTTTAGAAATAAAATGGGAAATAATAGGTACATTTAATGACATATACCAACATTAGGAATTTTAAATGTAAGGAACATGATAAAATTAATGTTTATAAAGAGGATAATGAGAGGATCCCTTACTAAATTTTGGCATGGTAATAGGTGTAAATAAAGGTTCATGGGAGGTCTTAATGAGTGTGAAAGGTTCCTATCATTATTTATACACAAAATAGAAATTAATAGGAATATGGTAGAATATATCCCAATATTAGAAACTGGGAATCAAGAGAGACAATATGAAAGATGATCATGATAACAAAATGATAGTGTAAGATCCCATTCTTGACTGTATTACCCAAAATGACTGGGAGGAGCTTCTTAAGAGATTTAGGGCACCTTGAGAGGTCTCTATAGTGGGAATCTAAGAGGAAGGAAACAATATAAGGAAATATAGTGAAGTGAAATGGTATATAGGGTGGTATTATATATGAAATGAGTGTAGATATCTTTAATAGTTCTCAAACATATGTTTCAGACTCAATATATTAAAATATCTGAAACTAAACACATTATAATGGTTTTTTCCAAGGGTTTCTACCAATTGTTAATTTTCTTATTTTATAAGTTAAAGGGCCTAACTTAATAAAATAATACCCTTGTTTATGTGGGAGTGAGTCTTACTCCTAAATAAATGATTTTAAAAGATAAAAATACATTATTAGTTTTGGAGAATTCATAAACACCTTATAAAATTACACAAATAAACATTAAATCACATTATTTTAAAAGGAAAATATATATTTGGTTTTGGAAACATTTAATAGTATATATTATGTCACATTTCAGAAAATTATGATGTCATAATACATAATGTATATTTATACTGTATTTAGTTTTTACCAAAAAATTTGACTATCTTAGAAAATTATGTAAAATTCTCCAATGGATAATTTTAAAATTTGATTCTGAAAAATAAAATTAATTTAATATAAATATTATTCTAGATATTCATTTTTTACATTTTGAATTTTGAATTTACATTTATTGATAAATTATGGGTTTTTTGACACTAATAATTTTCTAACCACTATAATCATTACATTTGACTTCATAAGAATTATATGATAATTTATATTCGATAACTATAATTTAAAAATTTTGTTTTATGAAAACAATATTTATTTTGAAATGTATTAATTCATCAATATGAATTCCTCAACTGAATTTAAATATTACACAAAAATACTATTTGGGTTTTATTGTATCAAAATAAAAACCAGCTATAATAGATGAATATAAATTCATTATTCTGTAAAAATTAATTTAAATACTAATTTTTCTTGGGTATTGATACGTATCCCTTTAATACACCGAAAACGTCTATAAGGATAAGGTGTGAAATAGAGAGACAATCATGGGGTGGTTCGACATACATTGTTTGGGCCTTGATGTCAATGAGCTTGATCTTCTCCCATAAATTGTCTCTATCATGATTAGGTTTTTGGATCATATATATGGATTGGTCAAGGTAAATTCCATATGGTGTTATCTCCCTAGGAATCTCTAATAAATGGGATTCATAGTGTACAATATTATTGGTTGAAGCCATCACTTCATTTTTCTCTATCAATAGGATTATTTAAAACCCTATATTTATATGAATTATGTTATAACTATTAAATGACTATATTATCAATGGTAATGATTCTTAATGGACTTTGAAATCATACAAAATATAACCAAATATGTTCTTGTTTATTGTATAACCACATTACATAGTTATCCATTTAATTAAATCAATAGGGGAATTTTATTTATAACAGTTTAGATCATTACATTCTTCCCACCTTTTGAAATTTCACCCTCATAATTTTGATGTCCAATACTAAAATAGATGATTGTATCCTTGTTTCATCACATCCTCTAGTTCCCACACTGCTTCTTCAAACTTTTTCTTTCTCTACAACACTTTGACAAGGTGAGTCATCTTATTTCACAGAACATTGTCTCTATAATCTATGATTTTTAGCTACCTCTATTTTATAGGAAATATCACTATCCAATGGTACCATTTATGGATTGAGTACATGTGATGGTTTTGGTATTAACTTCTTTAAGATATATTCATGTAATACATCATGTACTTGATATAGTCTTAGTGGGAGTGATATTCGATAGGCCACTGCACTGATGTGATAAAGGATCTCAATGGAAATGGTTTATCATGGACTATGTTTTCCTTTATTCAAAAATAATATAACAATCCTCTAGAGATATTTGTAGTGGAAGACCATTTATCCAACATCAAAATCTATGTGCCATCAATTATTTTCAACATAGATATTCTGTAAATTTGGAGAATCCTTGATGTGTTGCTGAATGGAATAGACAGTTTCCACTATTATCATTGTCATTTAAGATCCTAGTAGCTTTAATTCCACAATTTCATCCCAACATGAATGTGTTTTCCACTCTTCACATAAATATATTCATGGGGATCTATTTGGATTCTTCATTGGAAACCGTTATTGCATGATAACTCAACCAGAAGAATATGATGGTACCATCCATCATTAATGTCAATAGATCATGCTAGCAACATATCCTCGAATTTCTGCATAGTCATCTCAAATTGGGCTTAAATTTTAGGGTGATAATCCATGTTTATGTTCAAATTAGTATTTAAATAATCCTTTTGTATCTTGATGAACATAGAGGTAAATATTGGATCTTGATAAGTTAAAATCAATAGTGGTACTCCATGAAGCCTTAACAGTTATCTGATATATATCCAGTAATGTTGATCCAGTGAGATTTAATAGTAAATTATGATGAAGTGAGATTACATTATAATTTGATCCATAAAAAAATACAGTATTATTTCATGTAGATGTCCTTTTATGTCAGATGACCATGTTCTTGGTGATTTTTTCCAATTTCCATGTTGTTATGTGTAATGATTTCACCATACCCATATAATTTTTTCTTTCATCCCTCACTTTCTAAAATATAGTGAACATTTATTTATAATCTATGATATCCTAATTCATATTTTTTCCATCATAATGGTCTCATATAACATGATACATCTTTATGATTCAAGGATGGATAGAGAAGGTCCAACTATGTGCATCATCCAATGACCCCTTCTTTATCTTAGGAATTTATGGTACACATAATTGTGACCCAAATCATACAAATTTTTCTTCATTAACATTGATCATAGAGGATTTGAATTCTCCTAATGTTAACAAATACTTCTGATTTCCCACATCTTTTCTTTGATAATCCATTATCCTCACTATAAGGGATAATTGAGCAATCATTTCTGAAAGTATTGATGATGTTACTTAATTTAGAATTCCCACATACATAATTTCAAAATCGAATAAGATATTATCCCTCTCAATTCTCATCAATGGAAAAATTTCTTGATTATTTATAAATAGAGATTCTAGCACTTTATTCTATCTACAATTATGGTAGTGAATTGAGTATTCGTATTCCTTGATCAGATATAACCATCGTCATTGCCACATATTCATATATTTTTGTGTGAATAGATATTTGAGACTTTTTTGATCCCTATATATTTCACACTTATCCACAAAGTGGTAATGCTATATTATTTTCATAGATAATATCACTACATAAAAATGTAGATCACGCATTCGGTAGTTCGATTTGTGAAATTTCTACTACATTAAAGCATATGCTATCACTTTTTTGTTCTTCATTAACACATATCTAAAGGCCTTCTTTTAAGAATCACTGAATACTATGAAATTTTCTACACCTATTGGTAGTTTCATTATAAGTGAAATTATAAGACTCAATTTAAAATCATTTAATCAATATTCACATTCATAATTCCATGAAAATATGAATCCCTTCTAAGTTTTCATGGTTATAGGGTTTGATAATAGTGATATGGTTCTACCAAATCACAGATAATACTCAGCTAACCTACACAAACGACATGAATTTATCATAGGTGTTAGCATTGAACATCCATCAATTACTTATGTTTTTAATGATCTATAGATATCCCATTTATTGAGTATATATTCCCCATTAGAAAGACATCCTTTATCTATAAATCATTTTATCTATACTTTTCATAAATATTTTCTTTTCTTAGAGTCTTTAGTACATTTCTTGGGTGATCCTCATTCACCCATTTTCTTTTTGAGTATATTTTAATATCCTTCATATTGGATACTAGATATTTTTTGAGGTAATATATAAATACTCAATTTTCCATGTCCATTAATATTTCTATAGCATTAGTGCATTTGAATAGAATTAATATGAACTCATAGTGCTCGTACCTTGTACTAAATAGGGTTTGGGGATATCCCTCTTATTCATCCTTAATTGATAATATATTGACCAAAGATCCACCTTTGAGAAGTATTTTTCTCCATATAGCTTATTGAACAAGTCATCAATCTATGGAAGTGGATACCAGTTCATTATCATGATCTTTTTAAGCTCATGATAATCAATGTAGAGGCTCGTTGACCTTCCCTTCCTCATGACAAAGAGGACCAATGCACCCCATGGTGAAGCCCATGGATAGATGGACCATTTATCCAAATTATCCTATAGTGGTTTATTTATATCCTAATGTTCCAAAAAAGACAATCTATATAGAGTCTTCTATAATGGAACCACTCTAAGTAAAATATCAATTTAAAATTCAACCTCTTGGGGAGGCTGAAGACCCAAAAAGCCTTTGGGAAATACATTAGAAAACTCCCCCACAATAAGATTGTATTAAAGGGTGATATTTTCCCTACACTAAATAATTTGAGCTACATATGAATGCTAATATGGATTTAATATCCATGCATGAGATGTTGGTTCTTAAGAAGATTCATACTCTTCCCAACGCTTGTACAAAATCAGGGGATGATTCACAATACAAAGAGTCATTTCCATCTCACTACAATTTATGTTTCCTCTATACTGGTAAAGAAAATCTATACCAATAATTGAATTAAATTACTCAAAAGGGAGTATTAAATAGTTAGATATGAATTTAATCCCCCAAATTTTTATAGGGGAGGAGTTTTATAATTGGAATGCAATAATTGTCTTGTTTTCTATTTTCACCAATATATCGACATTTGGGCTTTATGGTGGTGTTTTAATAGTTCAATTAAGAATTATTTTTATGAAGGAATATGAAGAACCAGAATAAAAAGGAATGTTCATTATTATTTAATGTATAACTATCAAACCTTTCAAAACATCATTTTCTGGATCCACCTTGATTATTGGAACGAAAAAATATCTCCCTTTCTGCCTTAGAGCTAGTTGGTTTTATCGAAAGACCCTTATCAATGTGAATTGTTTATAAAAGTTACCTGGTTCCTTTTTGTTGATGAAATGAAAAATATGTTGATGGTTGACTAGAGAATTACATTCCACCATCACATTAGTGTGTTTCTCCTCTTTGAAGTCTCTAGCTAAGTGCCCCTCCACCCCTCAGCTAATGTATATCCTCATTCTCATTAGGTAATTTTAGGGGTTCTTCTTTCAAAACCATTGAAAAGTGGGATTCTCTATCGGAATTAAAAAATTGAAATACCTTTTTGAATTCTTATCCCTATGATACCATTGTGGTTCATCGATAACTATTTTGACTTTGAGATCCCATCAGAAAATTTCCTCAAAATAGTCAAAGTCTCATATTTCCATGGATTTTGATACACTATGTTAGATACCAATAAATAAGAGGACAACCATGAATTCGAGAGTAAAAACACTGATAAATATGTTTCATGAAAGTCTTCTCATGTTTTCCTCATACAACCCAATATGATTGTCATCATTTTTCTTTGGGGAAAAGAAATACCATTATATTTTATTTT
The DNA here is from genome assembly GCA_963277665.1 of Viscum album. Taxonomy (NCBI): domain Eukaryota; kingdom Viridiplantae; phylum Streptophyta; class Magnoliopsida; order Santalales; family Viscaceae; genus Viscum; species Viscum album. The sequence continues at coordinate 2,013,823,577 of OY728155.1, forward strand.
GTAGAGTGTGAGGAAAATATTTATTGAAAATTTATTTCTGGAATTCCTTTGAACTGATCAATTAGACCTCTTCCTCATGATTCTTATTCTTGATCAATGTCAAGTAATGATTGGTTTCACAATATATATAAAAAACAACAAAATATTATCTATCTCAAAACATTGAATGGTGGAGAATATATTATCAATGGAGTTAATCTATTATTTCACAACTAAGGGATCAGATGGTCCATTGAAAATCGGAGGCCTTTTTCACATAATCCCATCAATAAAAACATTTTATCTCTTAGGTGTATTCTAAATCTCACCCCGATCTGGGTTTCTATTCAAAAAATGAGACAAAGGAGAGAGTATAGTCATAATTTTGTAATTCCATCTTCCATCAGGTTGGGCATCTTGTTGTGCAGTCATCATGTTGACCTTCACATTGTTTTTTTACTATGTTACTCTAATTTAAATCCATTGGAGAGAATAAAAATAAATTTAGGGATGATCATTTTTAAACAATTAAACTCATAAAGGGGTAATCTAATGAAATTAAAGGGATAAATTATAAATTATATTTTTTTATTAACATATGAATCTATAGGATTCTATATATGTTATCCATAATCCACTTCCAAAAATATAATATTATGGGAATTATTTCCCTTAATAATGGGTTTTTATGAGCATATGAATTTACCAAAGAATATACCCTATGAGTTTCTAACCAGTGTACAACAAGGCCCTTCTCATGAACAAGTTTCCAGCCATGTTTAGCTCAATGTGGTGTTTTTTTTGGTTTTACTATATGTACATCTATACTAGAGCGACATCCAATTGAAGTATCTAGACTGGGATATATTTTCATAATAAACCACATACTATATAATTACCAAAATTTATCGTATTTTTCTTATACATAGTCTTTTCCATATCAATTTCTCTAGAGTTTTCTAATCCTAAATATAAAAATATGAAACCATTTTTTTGATACCAAATATTCGAACCCTTGACTTTATTACAATTTAAAACATGATTTATTGCAATATATTACTATTAACACAACATAGAATATTGATAAGTCGAGTGTCTTTTGGAATTATTTACATTACATAAAAATTTAAAATAGGAAAATAATAACTATATTGAAAACATCATTAACATTTTCACACTAAAAAATTCATGAGATATACTTGGGATATACATTAGAAATGAGTGAACGATAAAACCAAGTAAGGGAAATAAACATGGAATAAAATCAATAAATAAATAAATGATATGAAATATTAATATTAATGGAGGATATAGAAGTTATAATCATTAACATGAACAACGAGACAAGATATAACATGATAATCATAAGAGAAACATGGGAAATATGGTGACAATATAAAACACTGCATAAGAAACATAAAAAATATATAAATTCCAAGAAATCAAGATAAAAAATTCCAATAATGGAATCAATTTAACTATATATCCCAACTTGATGCCTCATGAGACTAAACATCACCCAATGCGTTGGAGGACTATATATTTCTGGGTGCGCCCATCACTTTCATTTCATTCTCATGATTAAGTGTGTTACATAGATCATATGACATGAATTCATTATTCATATTATTTTATTACATGATTAATGAGTACAGAATAAATAAATATAAGTACCATGTCAAATAATTATATGTTTATAAAGAAGAACACCCATGATAGGAAATGGGAATGATATTCACTACAGAATTGTTTTGGCATAGAAAATCACTGTTGAATTTTAGCAGCGCAACAACATCAGATAAAATACATAAATTGAGTTAATGAGAGAGAAAATGATACCTAATCATTTTGAAATTAAATGGGATGAAATTGGTACATGTAATGATATACCCCAAAATTAGGAATCATAAATACAAGGAATAAGATAAAAAAGAAAATTTAATAAAGAGGACAGCGAAAGATCCTTTACTATATATCAGCATAGTAACATGTGTACATAAATGATAATGGGAGGTATTAATGGGAGTGAAATGGGACTCTCATAATTTAGAAATAAAATGGAAATTAAGGTTAATATCTAAGAACATATAGTAAAATGAACAATTTGGAATATATAGACATTACATATATGAGGTTCTGGATAATAATAGTAGAGTGGAAGATCCCTTACTTGAGTGTGTTACTCAAAATTCATGTTAGGAGATTCTTAAGAGACCAAAGGTGCATTTTAAGGTCTTTATAGTTATTAGGGAATAATAAAGAAGATCTAAATGGATTCTGAGTGAAAATAAATGGGATATTAGTAGGTTTTATATAGGAAATGAGTGGGGATTACAATAATATTTTTCAAATATAGGTTTTGTATTATATATAATAAAAGAAAAAAAGAAAAATCATTACCATGATTTTTCCCATGTTTTCATCCAAATGGGAGTGTATTTCAATATTATATAATTTTAATGGATGAACTAAATAAAATAATACCTCTACTTATGTTTAAGTGAGTCATATTCATAAATAAGTTATTTTAAAATCGTAAAATACCTAAGCTGAATAGCCCAAAGGCCTTCAATTATTATTATTTTTGGGATATTCCATCTTTTAAGGGTTGAAGGGGAACCTGTACATGGCCCCTCGGATTCGTGATAAAATATGACCTTAATGCCATGATGGAACACATCCTAGACTATGACTACATGAACATTCCCTCCCCAACATTTGTATTGTGCTGAACTCTCTACTTTTTAATGGCTAATTGGGTAGCTATCTTGTGTAGGGATTCATAGGTTTGGTACTGATGGAAAAAAACATAACCTCTCATTCATTGAAATCCAATATCTCTACTCTGGTGAATGTTCCTGCTCTAAATCCTACTCCAGATCTAATTCCATGTAGAATATGTATTTTTTACATATTCACATATTATGTATAGAAGGAATTGGGGTGGAGTGAAGGCCTTAAGGTGTCTAGAAGTCCTTACTAACTTGAAGTCCTAGGAGGCTCTAAGGCTTTGACGGACTCCATGACCAAAACTGATGGCCCGAAGGAGAATAGTTCAGGAAGCTATTGTGATGAATAATACCTGCTACAATAAGTGTCTTAGGAAATTATGAAAAAATTCACATTTGTGAAATTTCAATGTTTTTATTCCATGAAATAATATTCATTATATATCCATAATTTTATAAATATGTGATTTTCCCTTTGAAAATTATTACTCACATTTTTTGAGAACTCTATGATTTTTTAACAATAAAATTTTTGAAACCATTATAAAAAATAAATTTCACTTAATAAAAATTTTATGATAATTTATTTTTGATAAAAATTATTTTGAAAAAATATTTTATTAAAATATTATATATTTCAAATATAAATTAATTCATCAAATTAAACTTCTTAATTGAATTTGATTGTTAACCAATAATATTATTTTCATTTAATTATATCAAAGTAACAATCATTTATAAATTAATAAAAATTTGATGAAAATACATTCAAGATTCTATTAAAAATAATGTACAAACTCTTATTTATAGAATCTTAATACATATCCCTATAATACACAAGAAAACACCCTAGGGTTAAGGTGAGTGAAGATGATACTTTCATGTGGTGGTTTGACATACATGGTTTGGGCCTTCATCCCTATGATCTTGACCATTTCATGTAAACAATTTCTATCATGCTTATGTTTTTTGATATCAGCTTGGTATTGGTCAAGGTATAAGGCTTGAGATTATATATCCGTCTAAATCAATGATATATTGGAATCATAGGGTATGATCCTACTAGTTGAGTCTATCAATTACTTTTTCTATTTCAATTAGATTTTTTAAAACCACATATATATATACTAATCATGTGATCAGTAGTCAATAACTATATTATCAGTGTTAAATATTCTTAATGGTATTTTAAATATCATAGGATAAATCCAAACAATTTCATGTGTTTTCTATAACCAAATTACATAATAAGACATAAAATTAAATCAAAAGGTAAATTTTATTTATAACGGTTTCGTTCTTTACAATTAACATGTTCGTGTAGAATTGGTTTAACGTTATTGATGGTCATGTTTCTAAGGTATCATGGTTGATGGAACATGGGGAGTTGTGGAGATTATATAATAATGAGTTACATATTAGTTCAATATTAGATTTTAATCTAAGTTAAATGGTTTGCCAATATTCAACAATGTTCCTACAACACAATACCAAGAAATGATAATATAATGGAAGAATAAAGTGTTTAAGGAATTCCTAATATTTAATGTTTTGTATTGAAAATTTAATTCTTATTAATTTATTTTATTTTTTTCATGATGTGTTGGATAAAAATAAAAATAAAAATTATTTTATCATGTATATGAACACTTTCGAGATGACAATAATTTAGAGAATTGAGAGGATCTTGGAACTGTTATGACAAACTGATTTATACTTGGAATTAATTAGGAACACATAAAGGGTGAAAACCACCTACTGGGGGTACCAATGTTTGTATATTTTCAAAAAACCCTTCCTTTTATGTCATTATTATACAACATTATTCAATGAATAGAAAAAATAAATCATAAAAGAAATAAACAAAACACATTTTTTTAATGATGAATTTAATCTAGTATGATGGCCACATCACCATTGTGTTTTTTCATCCTACACATACACAACACCCCTCTTTTTATCAAAAAAAAATATACAGGAAAGTGCATCACCATAAAACTAAAACATAGGTTTTATATAACTAGTTAGAATCATTCATCAATAAATAACATTTTCTTCTAAAGAATGATATTCTAATATAAAAAAATGTATGAAGTGGGATGATGTTAATATATATGTTTAAAAAAATTATATAAATTATATAAATATAAATTATTTAAAAATGTTGGATTCAACTGTGTACATTATCTACAAAACTGTATGAATTTTTGAATGATATTTGATGTGAAATGGGTCATAAAATTGAAAAATATCAAATTTTAAACTTTACAGAGTAGGTTTTAATGAATTATTGACCAATTATACAATTCAAACCTAACATTATAAGGAGAAAATGGTCTTTCTTATGATTTTTATTTGGAAGGAAATTTTTGATTTGTGTGAGGAGTAGGTATGATTTAGGTTTGATTAATGACTATGGTTGGGATTATGAATTCAAAGAAAATATAAAAAGTGAATATAATATGATTATAAATAATATTTTATTTAAATTATTTATTTGTTCTTTGGGATTTATTTGATGAAGTTAAAGTCTGGAGGGTTGTTTTGTGGAAAATATCTAAAACGTTTTCCATTCTATTAGATAGAATAACATAATGTATTCAATTAATAAAATGTATATGGTTACCTTAAATTAAGGATGACCATTAATTAGTTGAGTATATTTATGCATTATTTATGATTAGTATATAATTTGGACTCAAAATAGAGAACCAAACAGAAAATATACAAGAAAATAAGAAAATTAAAAACATTTACAACAATGTATGTTCATGAAAATACATGAAATAATTTATATCATAATTTTTTAGATTTGTTTCCTTTTTATTTTTAGGAAATGATGTCGATACATGAACCTATAGATTAAGGGGGTGTATTTAGGATCATCTATATAAATATTGTAAAAATAAGCTGTAAATTATATAATGAGTATATATTATAATATTAATGGTTCAAAATTGACATTATTAGTGATTTTTTGTTCAGTGATTTCATCTTCTATCAAAGAATATTTTCTTTAATAGATTCTATTTTATTTGAATAAATTTCATCCCACATTCAAAAGTTATGATAACCAGATTGAAGGAAACATCTTTATAACATATAATCATATAAAGACCTTAATTTAATTGACTATAAATAAAATATAGAAAATTTAAATGTATTATAGATTAGCAATGAGTTATTAAATTCTAGATGAAAAAAATAAATAAAAATATACAATTTCAAAAAAAACCCTAGTGATTTTATCAAAAAGATTTAATGAGTGGGAACAATACTAAAACGAGTCATGATATTAAGGTATAATAAAAAATCATGAATGAATGAAAATAATATAGATGAAAATATATATTCATAAATCATCTAGTTTTCTGGAGGAAACACTATTACATCAATAGGTTAGCCTCATGCTTTTGAGATTTGTGAAATTAGATGTTGCAATTTGGTGGTGGGTATAATATGAATATGTATTAAAACATACAATTTTAATTTTTTTAAAACAAATATATTATAACATGTGAAACTATTATAGTGTACATTGGTTCATGTATTGGTTCTTGTAAAAACTTTTTATCCTCTTAATATCATGGTAAAAAAACAATTATGTATGAATCTTTATCAAGTTGAGTTGGAAATACTAAAAAAGAATTGGAAACACTAAATGATATGTTTTTTGTATATAATATTATATAATTACACTCTGTTATATTTATTTATTGATATATACCATGCATTCAAATGATATAGTTCTCATTTATGAATAATACCATACGATTATGATAGTTCATAAATAGAAATTTTTTTCGACAAATAACATGCATACAGATGACATAATTTTAAATTATTAATTATAATATATGATTTAGTTAGATTCTTCTTCATTTTTTTTATAAATTCAAAACCTAAAATATTTATTCATTCTAGGTTTTCTGGAATCCTATATAGAATAAATTATCCAATATCACTTGTAATCACAACTTAATTTGTTTTTGGTTTCTTTATAAATGTATTATTATTCAATATTTACTATTATAGTAATAAATGTCACTTTCATCAAGTGACATTGGGCATTTAATGCTATCCTTATTGAGAAAATTTATTTTTCTTTAGTAGGAGGAAGGACGAATGATGTGATGTAAATTCATAGACACAAAAAGTGTTTTTATTTTTTAAAATTTTTATTTTTGAAATTTTTATTCTTAACTAATAATTAAATATCTTATTTATGATTTTAATAGTTCATAATGGAGGGCCTCAATGATAATGAAAATAGAAACATTGTGCGAAATGACCAGTTGAGATAGGTATTAGGTGAGGAGCATAAGGGTTGGGTCTGATGTTGACTCAAGAAAAGAATCATCCCAACTAGGTATTTTCCCTTATTGAGTTCCTCTCAAATCATTCATGGAACTGAGATGCAACAAATTTTTGCCGAAGGAGCTATGGATGAAACGATATCAATACATTAGCATTAAATATGTCAAATATTCACCAAATCATTCTTTAATGCTAGTTCATTTCCAATTACATCACTTGTAGCAGGGGATGGTAATGTTTTTGATTCATTTATAGAAATAATTTAATCATTATATGATGCACTAAGTGATTTCAATGAGGATCCTAGTGGAGTTTGAGGATATGATACTTCTGGCTGTGATGATGATGATGGTGGTGATAATAAAGATGCATATTCTAGTAATATGGGAAACAATGAACATCAAATCACTTTTTTAATTTTTATTAACCACATTGTGGAGTAGTGGGAAGCATAAAGGAAATCTTGAGAGACAATGATCATATAGAAACTAGTGATGATTGGCATGAAACTATTGGGGAAGAGGGAAATATTGATCCCCAACATTTTTGAGTTGACAGTAATGTTACATATGTCTGGATTATCTATATTGAAAAAATGGATTGTTTGTGTGAATTATATATATATATATATATATATATATATGATATTATATTTTAAATGGTTTGATATCAATTGAGATCCAAAGGATTGAATGATGAATAAATAATATTTGGACCATATTATATGTGTGTTATGGTATGAAATTTAATTATTGGCTCAGGGAGAGGAGCTAGATGGGTCTAATATGAACATGGGTTGGAAGTTATACATAAATATTTTGGAATAGTTTCAATACATCACTATTGGATAGGATTTTATAACCACAGTTTCTCAAATCATTGTTTAATATGTATACCCATGATTTACCTCAATCCATAGGTATTCAAATTTATAAGTGATCTATACCAATAGTTTCATAGGAAACTATTTACATAGACCTATACTGATGATTATATATCCCACAATTCATTTAACCATTGGTATCTCCTATACAAACAGTTTTGTGGACTATAACAATGTATCTAAACTATTAGTATATGGTACTTTTCCAGTGGTGAAGAATCATAAACGAATAAAAAACATGATCCATGTGGTCATAACATTGGCACACATCTAGGTCATAAAATATTATAATGAAGTATGTCATAATAATAATCATATAAATCTTATCTCAAGGAAACCCACTATGAAATTCATTATCCGTTTGGATTGGTCCGACCACCTATGTACCAACTTCAAGCTTTTGATAACCTCCTTCTAACCTTCTTTTTGGAAAGGGATAATCTATTATATAACCTTTCTAGGTTAAAAATATTAATCTTGACCCAATATATTTCAAGATTAAAAAAATACAGGCCTTCACAAAATCATAATATTTTTATATTTATTCAACAATATCATGAAAACATTTATCGTTTCATCATAAAAAAACTTATGGAAAATAAAATAGGTTTCACTAATATATCATCTTAAACTATAAAAAATTTAGAGAATGAATACTGATGGTATCATAGAATTATCCATAGTGAAACATAAGTTACAAAAAAGTATTTTATAACATATTATAACTTCCTAGAAAAATATTTCGGGAACATTTCATCTATAAAATAAACTTTTTATTTTGAAATGACATAATTAAAATACAAAATATTATTTAATATTACCGAAATTTTTTCATTGAAAAGAATAAACTAAACATGTAATTAAATCATTAAATCAAATATTAATCAGGATTGTTGGAAAATATTTTAATGTAATATTTTTTAGAACATTGATTTTTCAAGCATTTAGTAAAAACTACATTTATCAGTAAATAAAAATATGTTTTTAACCCTTTTAATAAAAATTAAATCCTAGGTATAAATTAACTTATATAATATTTTTTTTGTAATAATATATTTAAAAAATATGTATTTCTATGAAAAAAATTTCCAGCTTCAGAGATAAATAATGTTGGCTTAAAAAAACATTCTTTGAGACTTTTATGTATATTGAGAGAGGAAAATGAATGGAAACAATTTTATTTCTAAGTAAAATATCAACATGATAAATAAAGTAATATGATCTATGATAGATTATATAACATCATCCAAAAATACATAAAAATAAATAATCCTTTTATAAATGAGATTAATATGTAGAACCGATACATCAATAGAAAACTCTGAAGAATCTCATATACGAGATAATATTATATGAATTTTTAATTCCAAAATATTTTCATGAATGTTACTATAAAATTCATTCATGGGATTTATATGTACAAATCAAAGGACACAATTTCTTAATGTGTAATATGTCTCATGGAAGTAAATATGACCTGAGAAACCATTACCACTTTGGTGTTATTCGAATCTAATCACCTTGGATGAGATAATTTGAAATGTAACTGTAAATACAATGATTTTAGAAGGAAAAATGACATAACATTTTCATCTGTAATTATATTGGACACATAATAATGAAAAACATTTACAATATATATATATATATATATATCCCACTTAGTTCATCACAAATATAACCCATCTTTGAGATCTAAAACATTAAACCATTATTTCATTACTTGGTAAATGGAATCATAATAATAGATGATATTTTGTTAACAGTATGGATAAAAAGGGAGATATCAATGATAATTTATGTATAACATGGGAATAATGGAATTATAATATGATATTAACATTTGAAAACCATAACCATAAATTCATATATCATAATCACAAGTAACGACAAAAATCATCATTGTTCATAAGACATAAATAACAATTTAATTAAAGAGAAAAAACTATGAGAGAATAACATTGTCATAATACCATGTCATAAAAGGTTTTTATAAATTACGACATAAAAATAATATAGAAATATTTTTTTAATGCTAACCATTAATACATTAATCAAATTATTGGCTGTAGAATACCACCCATATACCATATTTTGGATTAAGATAACCACACGTGTAATGTATTTTCTTTCATGAGATATCCTTCCATATAGCCTTTGAGCTCAAAAACCATTAAAATTAACCCAATTCACATTTGGAATAAAATTTACCCACTCATTATCTAATAATCATCCATTCATATGTATTCCTAAAAATCATGATAACATTTTTCATTTCCTCATAATCAAAGTCACCGAAAAGAAAAATGGATTTTTTTCTACATTTCATCTTCATAACCTTAAACCACTTATAAAAAGAATAATGATGACCTAAATGAATCATATCACAAGTGACATATATTTAACATAAATTTAATTCATAAAAGATGAAATATTTTTTTTAAAAGGTAACTAGAATGTTTCTAAATAAAAATAAAATTTTAATTTTAAAATAAAATATTTAAAATTTAAACTTTTATAAATTAATAAGGAATTTAGTTTTATTTAAAAGAATCATGTAAACATGTAATGTAATATTAAATAATTTAGTAGTAATATTGTTGGAAAAAATCATTTATGTGGTTATTATTTATAAATGATTTTGTTCACACCTTCGTTAAAAAGTACATAATTTAGAAAATATCAAGAATAATATTTAAAAAATTAAAAATCATTAAGAATTAGATTAAATTAACATTATAAATTATTAAAAAATTATTGAAATAATTTTTAATTACATGGATATGTAATAAAATGAATTTATAATAGAAGAAATAAACAAATCCAATTTTCCTTAAAAACGTTATTATAGTATTATAAGTACAATGAGAGAGGAAAATAAAAGGACTTACAGATTCCAAAAAATAGATGACATGATAAGGAATATAATTTGTTACAGATATATCATATAACATTATCATTGGAAATTTAATAATAAAATATCCTTGAAAAATGAGACTTTACCATAATACCATTACATGTTTGGAAATATTTTAATACACCACTCATGAAAAGTATAAAAGAAAATTTATTTTTAAATACTTATACTTTTTATGAAAAAAATAAATAAATAAATTCTTGGGTATTATGTACACCAATAAATTTAAAAAAGTGGTGAATTTAAAATCTTTCTAATTGAAATAAAATTGAGACAAAAACCCTTACCATTTGGAAACACTCAAATAAAATATACATGGATTAAATGAAAAGGATATTAACATTAAATATAGTTAAATATTAATAGATGATATAAATAGTTATAATGGATATATATAGGAACCTCATAAACATAAATAGTCATGTAACATTAAATATGTCTCAACAAAACAAAATTGAGACAAAGAACCCTTCCCCCATGTATAAATTTATTCATAATAAAGCAATACTCCTTTATAATAAATTAAAATTTAATATAAATATATTTAAGAACCACTTATATAATTATAATATAATATATGACTCAATTATATAAGTTTTACACATATTTGATAATAATTCATTATTAAAACTGTCATTTATGGGTGTTAACTATTTCTACTCTCATAAAAGTCTCAGTTTAATAGTTCTTGTCCTTATAATTCATTGTTGCTTACATATTCCCCCTAATGTTATTCATGATATAAATATAATAAATATTACTTAAATATATATTTATGACTACTAATAAATTTTATAGATAAAATAATTTATTACATCATTCATGGAGATGGTAGTCCATACGTACACATAATCATTGCCTTATTTTTCAAATAAAATTTTGAAAATAAAGATATATAATATGTAAAATACTAAAATAATAATTATATAAAACATATAATATATATTTATTTAATCCATAATTATTAATAACAATGAATTATGGTTATGTAAATTCAATCAAATCACAATGCTGAGGAAGTTGTGCACATGTATGCATGAGTGACACGTTCATTCACCATTTAATGTAAAGAAGAGGGAAAATAGTTGATAAATCATAATAATGACACCAAATTATATTTATTATAATATAAAAAACCTATTATGATTGATAAAATAGGGTTGAAAAGGTGTAATAATATGTAAAATTTAATGTACTTGGTTAAGAGTTATACCTCTTCATTGGGAAACCTCCATGGGATTACACCTTAATCCATGACTGGATGTTATTCAAATAAATTAATGAAATATAGATTATGGTAAGGGATTATACGAATGAATTATTATTTTTTTTATGGAATAAATGGATCTTATTTTGGGGAAAATTAGTGATAAGGGGTATCCATTTATAAGTAAGAGAGATGACAAACATAGATTTTTTCAAAATAATTAAATAATTTAAGTTTTATTTTAGAGAAATGGATCTAAAATGAACCATTTTAGAATATTAGATAACATAAATTAATATTATGAATATTGAAAATTATTTATTCATATTTATGTTGTAATTATTCTATTTACAATAACTTTAACTCACTGGTTAACCTGTTTTAACATTAATCATGTTAACATTTTTTTACGGTTTTGACTATTCATTATGAATAGAAATGAATGATACGTCATTTAAAAATTTAAAAATTCTAATTTCATATTTGGAATATATTTTTTGATATTAAATTTATATAATTATTATAAATTAATTTCAAAATAATTCCACAAAACTAAATGAAAAACATTTTCTCCTGGAAAATAATTTTATGTATGAAAATATTATTATACCATCATTAAGCATAATAAAAATTACAAGGTAATTTATTAAATTATGTTTACTAAAAATTTACTACTAAAATTTTAAAATAAAGTAATCTAATGTTACATTTTATAAAATATAATTTAAAATGAAATTTTCTATAAAATCGATATCCTATGAGTATTCCCTAAAATATTAATCTTCTTTGAAAAATCCCAAAACTCCACTTCAACATAATTTTGATATGTTGTTTTCAAAAACTAAGTAAATTTATTAAAATAATATATCTAAAAGTATCAGAAAATAATTATAATATCCACATAGAATATTTATTGAAAACAATTATTTAAGAAGACATATTTTAATGCATAAATGACTTTACTCAAAATTTATTATATATTTATTATGAATTAATCATTATATTTTTATTATATAAAAGATTTATAAATAGTTTTAATTTTTTTTATTCCTATCCATTCCTCATATTTAATGGCTAGGTTATAATGTTAATATTTAAATAATAACAATTTAATTTTACAACATCGATTGTTTAGAACTAGTGTTACGTGCCGGGAAATTTATCAAACAATTAATGTTTTATTCAAATGAAATATATATCAAAATATTATGGTGTTATATTTTATGCCACATAAAATTAAATTCACTCTCAAAATTCTATATTTAGATACATAAAATTGAGGATGTCTCTATTTCATCACATTGTCGGGTTCCCATATAGAATTATTGAAATTTAGATTCCTCCAACAAACATAAAAAAATATAGTATCCTTGTTTTTTAAAATTTTTATCTTTTATAGAATATATCTATTGATTGTGCATTATAATAAAGATCATGCTCTAGTGTTTTAACCTCCAAGTTCATCAATGTTTAATTATTTGGTACAAACATCTTCATTATTAAGATCTATAACACATCATGATCATTGAAGTGGTTCAGTGGAATATAATTGTAGGAATAATATTCCCATAATCTTCAATCAGTGATGAATTATATACATGGGATTTTATGATCATAATAACATGATTTTTCAAAAATAATTCAATATATAATCATTGAGGTGTTATTGTGATAACCTTAGAGAATTAATATAAAATAAAATAAGTGAGTAGATCTAGAATCAAAAAAGGTATCAGATGTTATTTGGTATATAGAAAGTGTAACTATCATCACTTCATTATAATACCCCAGATCGATAAAATATATCATGTAAAAGTTTCCATTTTTTACTTTGGATTAAGAAGTTAGTGATTTCAATCATAATCCTTAACCCTTAGATTCAAGCAATGGTATCATAATTCATATAGTACATTCTTTTGAATAACTATACTATGGGTGGCTCATTTAGTAGAGTTTCTTATCCTTTTTCCTCATTAGATTTTTTATTCCCATCACATTAGTATTAGAAGGCCCATGGAATTTAATTTCCCAAAATAAATAATTTACTAGTCCCCTTAATATAATTCCCTCCATCTTTATTTCCAATATCATGTCATAAATAATGACTCACCTTCTCCCCCCCAATGATTTTTCATATTAAAATTTCCCTTTATTTATATCATTGTAGTCTTATCAAAATCCTGAGACTTATGGGTGACATAAATATAAATTTATACAATCATATTACATAAATTTGTTTTATATATATGTATAGTTTTCTCATATGGCTAGCACCATTTGTAGACATGGTTCTAAAACATTGATAAGTCATTCCACATTTCTTCTACATTTGATGATAATACTAAATGCATACCTCACAATGCGTGAAAAGTTTCTCATATGTACTAATGGAATCATTACCCTTATGCTTTAGATAATGTAATTATATCACTATTTTCGTAAAAATAGTATACAGAAAGTAATTGTAAAAAATAAAAATCTGAAAGGATCCCACTATATAGAGTAACATTTTCCAGGACTATTTATGTTATTTTTAATTATAAACTATCGATCTAATAAACCTTATAAACAGAAAAATTAAGAAATAGATTATTCATTATCTTGGAACTAAATAATTAAATGCATGTTTCTATAAGAACTAATCCGTTTATAATCAATTACTATATCATTAAAAATACTAATAAAATTAGGGTTGTGTTAAATTTTTATAAATATAATGGTGTTCCCTCCATTACTATTTTGTAAGATACGCATTATTCAATGGTTTAAAATGTTTAATAATTATAGTAATGAGATTCTTCATTCTATACCCAAAATATTTGGTTTCATAGATGTAAATGAAATATATTTTCCATCTCCTTAAAAAATAATGTAGTCGCTTATTGTTCTAACTAATAACTAAAAAATCATAGTGTGGGAAATAAATATCATTTTGGGAAACCATATAATCATGAAAACCATGTACAGAAATTCAACATCAAAAAAACTCATTTTCATTATGTGAAACATTTTTTTAACCTAATATATTTGTGTTAGTCATCTATTTATTTTATTTATAATGTTAATTACAAAACAAAATTAATTTACCAAGGAATATCCCCTAGGGAGTGTCTAGCATGGTGTCCATTCATAAGAAAACTCACTATTCACTATTAAGGATTAATTTAATACTAAAAACACCTTTAACAGTATAGATACGGATGAAATCATAGAATCATTTACCTAGATAAATATAATCAACAAAAAAATAGTAATTATATAAGAAAAATTCCATTACAAGATCACTAGAATAATTCTTAATTAAAAAAACATTACATTTTAAAATCATTTATTTCAAATAAAAAATATTAAAAAAAAATATTGTTGGTTAATATTCCATATAAATTAAACCAATAATATTATAAAGTAATATTCAATAAAAATTAAAGTCATGATTTTGTGATAATCCATTCATTCAATGATCGTTTAAAAAATGATTATTTTTACACCTTCAGTAAAAAGCACATTATTCTAAAAATATAATATTCTTTCTAAATTTTTTATATTAAAATACTGTTAAAAGTAAATTTATATAAAATGGATATTATTAGAGACATTATTTTAATAATTTTAGAATACATGGATATATATGGAAAAGGATTTCCTACTAAAGAGAGAAATCAGGTTTCTTTAAAAGATTCTTTAAGAAATTTTAGTACTTTGAGAGAGAAAATTGATAGGAAAATCATTTATTTTCAAAAAATATAAATAACTTAAGGATAATAAAAGGAATACTATTAATGATAGATAGACCTGAAAACCTAATCCTATCAAATTTAAGCATAAAAAAGCCTAGTACAAATGAGATTGTAATTTTTAACACTTCAAAAATTTGTAGTTTTTGAATAAAAACCATAAAAGATATAACTATATATATATATATATTAATACTAATAATTTACATAAAAATAATAATGTAAAACATTCACAGGTAGTATTTAAACAACTCAAATGAAATAAGTTGTGGATATGGTATATTTATCTTAGAAAAATGTGAGATAAAACAACCTTACCTCTATGGTAATATTTAAATAAATTCTAATTGGATGAAATAATTGTAATTATCACATTAAATACCAAGAATTGTGAATGATACATGGTAGAACATGTCATTGGGGTATCATAATTATATAAAAATAATCATTTAAAATAAAATACTCTTTTTAAATGAATCAATATCTTATCAAGTAATGTAGTTATAGAAAAAAATGCACAATTTTTTTATATATAATTTAATTAGTATTGTGTATACAAAATAAGACTATGAATCATAATTATAGATAATATATCCAGTTTACAATGACAATTAATATTTTTATCTGAAGGGTTATGATAATTACTAATTGATGCAAAAAAATAATTGATGGCCTCGACGAGTTGGATCATAAACTATAATGACCATTTATGACATATTATATGAGAGCTATAACCACCTGGAATTTTCCTTGGTTAATCCAGATTATGGAATCAAAAACTAAAATATCATTGAAACCATTTATGGGATATGTTCAATCTCATCGAGGTCATGGATCAAACCATGTCAAAAAACTACGAGATGAAAATATCACAATCACACACCTTACCCATAGGGAGTACACTTTTTTAAAAATGGGTTATATATTTTGTACCTAATAGTATGAATTTTTATATTTCTTATTTAATAAAAATCATTATTTTTATCCATTTTTATTATTAAATTTTTAATTATTTTAAAATGTTTCTGATAAAAAATATACTTTGATATGATGAAACTCTATTATTATTTTTATGAAATATTTAGTTACAATGAAGGAAGTGTTTTAATTTTTAATTTTTTTTAAAACAAGTCATATTTTTATAAAATATTATTAATAAATAATTTGAATTAAATATACGTTATTATATAAAATTACAAGGTCTGATGAAATTGTAACAAGTGTCAACTAACCTTTTTTATCAGAAGACAAGTATTTATAATAGATATGTATTTTTATTTGAAACTATAAATAATAAAATTTTTAGAAATTTTTTTAATAAAAATAATTTTATATTTCAATGAAAACGTCCAAAATTATCCCAAGATGAAATTTTCATAATTTTCAAAAATAATTTTTTTTTGGAAAAATTTAATATGGTTTAAATATATAGTATATATTATGAAAAAATAATGACCAAAAACTGATGTAATATATTCCATTAATGTAATATTCAACCAAAACTTTTATTCCCATTTGATTTAATATTTATTAATTTTATTTTATATATTTTATAAAACCACAATGAATGATTGAAAAAATATATTTTATTATATTACTTTTAAGTCAATTCATTCTAAATATGGCACAATTCCTCATCAATAAGGGTATTATTTTAGTTAGAAAAATTATTAAAATTTTAAAATTATGACAACTACACCCCTTTGGAAAAAAACCTGGTAAAAACCATGTTTTTTGTGAATTTGATAACTTTACCACGTTGAGTCAAAAACATAACATTGTATATTAATAAAGAATTATCCTCCCATTTTCCATATATAACCACCCAAACTCCCTTATATATTCTATGAAAAAATATATATTCTGAAATTACTCAAAATACCCCTCTCTATATCCCCCTCAGGTCCTCCCATGATCTTAATAATATCCCACAAGAATTAACAAGAACCCACTAAGGTTATGCAATCTCCTCATTCTCCAATTAATTCAGGCACCTTTATTATATTATTCCATTTAATATCTAATTGATAACATTTATACAATTTTGTAATAATCCCTCCTATATTAATTATTATTTCCATGTGATGAAATACCCATTTCACTCACAATAATCCCTTTTATGATTATTTATGTACCATCATTATTTAATTGAAATTATCTTGCAATTTTCCATGGTAAAAAATTACGGAGTGAATACCCATCCCCATTTCCACTCAAAGGTTTTCACCTTGAAATAAATATCATTATTTGATTTAGAAATTCCATGTATGTAATCCATGCATCTTAATCAATATATTTAATTTTGTGAAATATGATAATATGTCCAATGATCTATATGGAACATTTTCTCATATACATGGTATAAATTATATGGGTGGGCCTCAAATTATATAACCCACCAAGGAATAGGTAATGTTTCTACCACATGAGATTATATATATGGTCCATGGGAGATTATCCTAAGAAAAATATTTTTTATAACTTGTATTTATTCTTGAATTGTGTTTATGATGACATGTTTTATGTTATTTTCACATTATTATGCTGCCATTATGTTATCATGTTATATCATGGATCATTACTCTAAATTATTATTCTCATCCCACTTATGTTACATTGATTTTCATGTTGCCTTATATCTATTAAATTACATTAAAATATGATTTAGTAATTATGTTACAGGGACTTATATCTCACCTATTTATTTTGTACATCACTAGGTTATCCCATATAGTTCTAGAAGAATGAAGATAATATTAGGTAATTTAATAGAGTTTATGTTTATATCATAAAAATTCAATGAATTTTCTAATGTGATGTACCTAATTTTGTAAACACATTATGCCTCATGTTCTTATTGGGTTTCATTAATTGTATCTTTATGTAATAAATTATCATATAATGTGAATTATAAATATATGTTTATTTAGTTCATATAAAAAAATTATCTTTGTTTTTATATAATAGAATGCTCAAGTGAATGTATTTAGAATTGTACTAATCATATGAAAACATCCCTAATATTTGGTATGGTATATAGTAAGTGGTTTACCAAAAAATAAATCCTAGTATAGATAGTAAATGTGGACATTGATTTGGAAACAATTGTACCTTTGGGTAACAACCCCAAAAAAGACACATTGAGTAAGACTCAGAGATCACTTGGTGTAATACAATGGTCCTTGCTATAAACCTAGTTTGATATTCCCAGTGTACATGATTTGAAAAATTCATATTCTCATTTCAAAACATTATAAGGGAATAAAAAATTCGTTTAATATTTTATGTTCGGAAGTATATTATGGATAACATAGAGTAGATATATGTATTTAATAGAATAAATAATATATAACATCAATGATTTTTCCTATTAATGTTCATGGTTTCCAATTTATGTAATTAATAGTTTTAAAATAATAATCTATAATTTTCCTATTATCGAATTCAATGGTCGGAAATAGGTTGATTCGAGTAAAAAACCAATACGAGGGGAAATATTGTAACTTCCCAAGTAAGATTAGAACCCCAATTGGAGTAGGAATGGAAAAATATGGGAAAATGAATTCTCAATTGACTCATGTTTTGAAGTGAAACATATATAAGGATGAATAACCAAATCCCCATAATAAAGGGAAATCTACAATTGAGCCATTTTTTTATAATGTTAAATAATACTAAGTAGATATTGTTATCCCTTAATCGAGTAGAAATGGATTAACTCCATTGAAATTTTATTTCACATAGTTCAATGATCTGAGAAAGATATGTTCATTCTATCTGTTAATCATATGGATAGATAATTTGATTGATGATTTATATTGGTCACAAATAATAAGCCTTAAGAGGAGATCATTTTAATGGATTGGATAGAATTTTGGAATATTTTTTTGAAAATCTTTTTATCCTTGCACTCTAAGATATAGAATGGAGTGGGATTTCCTTAGCCTCAAAAAGAAATATTGTTAATATTTTGGGGAGTATGCAGAAAAATTTATAAGAAATTATTTTTAAACCTATATATTTTTCATTACCTCTAGATGTAATGTTGACCACTACATTTCTTTTCTGAATCCTAGTATATGAAATAGCATATCCATTCAGTATTGTGCTTGTTATGGGGAATTTTATTTTGTTCCCTCACAATCAAAATGGTGATTAGTGTATGTCGATATTTTCATTGGGATGAGAAGTGGGAAATCAAGTTTAATTCAGGTTATACAATGGAGAGATATAATATTAGTAATAAAATCAAACAACCCACTTTTCAAATGTGTGGGAATAAAGATCCTAAATATGATCTGATGGGGACAAGGAGATTATTTTGATGTATTAAATAAGGAAACATGGTATCCAATACTAATGAGTGAATCCCACAAATGATAAGGAATAAATTAATTAACTAATAATCCTCTAGAATATTTTCAATTTTTATTCAATAATGAAGAAGGAAACTATGTAAATCAATTCCCTAAGAAAAGGGTTCCCAGTGAAAACTGATGACAACAACCTCTAAGGAAAATAAAGTACATGAATGCTTATTTCATTAAAATCATCGAGGTGGATCCTAACAAATTTTCTTATAGAAATTCTAGTTATTAATTCAGGAATATTAAATTTAATATTTTATTTTACTTCTACACATTCATTCATATCAATCCAGTTTAGTAGAACCATTTAAATTCCAATTTAAAATGTTTAAATCACATTGTCAGTCAAGACTAAAAATGTTTCAATTTCTTCCTCCCAATAATATTACTCATACCATGTACAAATATGGGGGTTGAATTTTCTATTGAATCTTGTGATTATCCCTTTATAATAATTTAACGAACTTATAGGTATTGAATTAATTTTTTTATATTGAGCCAAAATGTATTTACAATTGAAGGAAATCACCGTTTTTATCTCCAATCATAATATTATTCAAACAAATGAATGGATTGAGGTGAATCTCATTTAATATCATTTTCTCATGAATAGAGACTATTTCACTATGAGAATTTATATCTTTATTAAATTATTGATACTAATGTACAAATCGTCTTTGAATATATTATCATTTTGGGATAATTGACGAATATGTTTCTTGATGAATCTCAAGGTCTTCAACCTCAATGAAAGTTTGATTTCTTAATTGATCTTATACCCATATATTTTTGGATATCAATGAATTTATCTTGAATTTACATTTTTTAACAAGTGGGGATGATGAATTAACATTAGGATAATATATATAAATAGTATATATGGCCAAGTTCATCACCATGGGATGTACATGACCTCTTCATGAAGAGTAATGTTTTGTTAATGAACCAATGTTTTGATTATAATGATCTCAAAATTATTACAATAGGTAACATGTATTATATTCCACAAATTGAAAAATTATTCGTCCATCTATATAGAGACAAGTAATTTTCTATGTTTTTTCTTTAGTAATGATATTATCATGTAATGGTTAAGAAGGTGCATTTTAAAAAGGATTCCATTCACACAAGGTACATGATGTACGAATCATAGTAATTTCAGTTGGAATTAGTAATGATCCAGAAATATTTTTAGACATAAAAAATAGAGTCTTGGGGATTGACATGACATGTTTAATGTATCATTTGTATATGTTATTCTAATCTACTCCAATACAAGTAAGAATCTATGGTGCATTTAAAAAATACACTACGGGAAATGAAGAAGGAAACATTATATGAAATGTTCAGAAAATGTGATATTAAGTCAAAGAAATAAACTTTCGTTTTGCATTTAATTAAAAAAAGTTGATATCAATGGGATTATAAAAAAGAGATGCAATCGAAGGATGTAAAATACCAACACATGTGACAAAAACCCAGTGTTTCCTTATATTAGCTAGGAACTGTCATATATTTTTATGAAAATTATCACGATTCTAAATACCTCAAACAAATATTACTCTAAAGAGATTCAATATTTTTGGACTAATGTATGTCAAAAAAGATTTATATATCTAATAAATACGATAATCACTAGACCTATGATAATATTATGAACTTGTCTGTAAGGGTTTGTGATATGAATCCAAAAATCTATTTGGTTATGTAACCATGATGGGTTTCAAAGTGATATCCTATGAATTTTTTGAATTAATTGTCCATGACAAGAAAAAACCAATGCATTATATAGAATTGGATGCATTGATCACTGTATTTAGGATTAGGTGAAATTATCAGTAGGGAGGAAAGTGTGACATATATAAATATCATAAAATAATCATTTAAATATTCACATAAAAGGAGTGAAATATATGACGATAGAGTTCATTAGAAATGATCGAGGATTTTGAATATTCAATCCAGGAACATCACGTGTTGGAATACAATGTGGAAGATTCACTTTGTAAGAAGGATCTCGTAACGATATCTATAATGAGGATTGCAAGTGATCCAATCAGCATGGACCTAAAAAATATGGATATGGGATTTATAAAAGGATATTCATCCAATTTTTCTCAAAAAAATTCTCAACTCCCCATTCATTAGAGGTTCATGTAGGCCTATAGATATGAATTTTCTTTTCAGAATATGGTCATGAATATTCTAGTGTTCTTATTTTCTAAATATGGGGTTATATAGTTTGAATCATAGATATGTTCCTCTTCAAAAACAAAAATAAATAGGTATCCATTGGATGATTCACATATCCCATCATTCTCTATTAGTCCAGGAAGAACTAATAAGTTTTCATATTTAAATATAAAATGCTATTGAGTGACATTAAGAGTGATATTGTAGAGTTTGTATCTCAATAAGTGTTATTAAAATAATTCATGGTATATTGGAAGACGAATACTGGTTTGATGAAACCTATTCCCATTCCAAAATGGAAAATTTGATAAAACCATTGATTTTATTATATATATATCCCTAAGACATATAAAGAAAATAATACGAACTTGGCGGTATTCCATCTCCATAAAAGGTTTCAAATTTTGTTTATAACAAGTAAGATTTATCTCTTGATCATCATTCCATGATATGTATAATGGAAAATACAGGATTAATATATTTATTTTATTTATTTTTTGTGATCAAAATCTGATAATTACCCCAAGGTTTTGGAGAAGAAATCAGTAAGTGTTTCGTACAGAACTGAGAATCCTCACTGATTATCACACTCCGATGGATTTTCAGTCTTAGTGGAACATTAAAACTTTAGAGGAAATGATATGATCATGTTAAATTGATTTAAAAATATTTTGGGACTCGAACCATCCTCTCGTAGAATTCTCGAAGAGAATTTTTTTATTCTATCATTCATATGGAACCTTATGAGGCAGTGTATAGGAATAAGTTGTAGATATCGATATGTTTGGATAATTTTTTTGAGAGGATGCTAATTGGACCTAATATAATCTATGAAATTATAGAGAATCTGAAACCAATAAATATCTTATCAAGTCCACACAAATTAGATAAAAAATATATAAACACAATCATCGATGGAACATGGGGTATGAATTTAGAGATAATTTTTTATTTTATATATCACTGTTAGAGTGTGTTATAAGGTTATAGAAGAAGGAAATTATTAGCGCCACAAATATTTTCTACTTTGAGTTTCTTTATTTCATTAGATTAGTTTCTTATTGATATGAACTCTTACCTAACCCACCACAATTACATTATGTGGTGCACATATCCATCTTGAGGAAGTACATACCATACCACCTACATGTACTAAATCAAAAGGTGGATCAGTTTGAGAATTATCATTCATATGAGGAGAATCCATTAGAGATATTATATCATATAGATAATGTTATAAGAGAAAATACAAATAACCTCTTCAAATTCTTGTGGTGGAACCACATGATAGGGGAAGTCAATTGGGAACCAACATATGTGATTAAATAGAAATAACCTAATATATTTTTTATGTATGAAATGAATATTTAGATGGTGAAATATCTGAAGGTGAGGATAATATTATAATAAGAATATTAATAAATAAATTGCCAATTTAAATTCAAAAATTCCATTTAAATTAATGTATTTATATAAAACACATGAAATACATAGGTTATTTCTGAGTTCTATTTTTGGTTGGATTTAATTGATTGGTACAAATAATATCTATTGAAAATATTTTTATTGTACAAGGACTATTAATAATATTATATTAAAGATTAGGAAAACTTCTAATTGATAATGAAAAAAGAAATGATAACATAGATAAGTAGTATTATACCATATGATGCCCATTCATCATATCCTCCAAAGGAGATAGAATAAACAGGCCTTTCCCTTCACTAATAAGAAGATGGTATTCATCAAATAAATCAGGGGTTATAGTGTTTATAACATTTGTTCAAGATAATTGATATCATGACCCAAACCATGGTGGCTGAACTACTATAAGAGAATATCTCCATCACACACCTTACCCATAGGGAATATACTAGTGTAATGTGGGACTATGTATCAATACCCTAACAGTGTGAATTCAGATATTTTATTATTTAAAAATTTATTATAATATTTATTCCTTTTGTAATATAACCTTTTAAATTATTAAATAATATGTTTGATTGAAATTATATTTTTAAATTATGTTTTATAGTTTGTATTTTTGTAGACATGAATATTAAATCAAGGCACTATTTTGATGAATTAATTGGTTCTAGATGTTTTTTTAATAAAATATTATTAATACAAATTTCTTATAAAATATTAACGATAATATATTTTTTATGAATTAAAATGTAATTGTTATTAGGGTCATTAAATTATTATTATCAGTAAAAAAGATTTTTAATTAACAATGCATTTTTATTTAAAATTATGCACCATTTTAACGAATGAATTACATTAAATAACCAAACCCATTAAAAAATAGAATGGAAGGGATTTATCACAACTAAATAAATATATAAATAATTCCTTCTGTTAGGATATCAGAATGAGGCTCTATTCTACTAAATTATTGACTGATGTATCCTATTTGGGTTTGGTTGGACTAATACTCTAGGACTCACTATGAATTTTTTTAGCATGGATGATGTAATGAGGCTCTATTAATCTAACTTATTTAATGAGGTTCCTTGTTTGTGATTTCCTAAATTGACATACTAGGACCCCCAGATGTATTATTTGACTTATCATGCCAGAATGAGGAAATATTATCATAAAGATGCCTTTTATTGGATGTAGAACTAAGGCCATATGCTCCCAAACATTTGTACGTCGATTGATTTTTAGGCTGTTACTCATAGGTATAATGATGAAAGATTATGTTAGTGATTTCCACATATAATTGAAATGTGTGTGAATCCTTACAGTAGGTCTTAGACTCACAGTTTTTGGTTCTAATTGTGTTTGTTTGTTTACCACATATAAAATAATTGATAAAATGGTTATTTAAATGATTGCGTAATTGTGATGAATTTTTCTTTAGTTTCCATTATTATTTATTTCACCTTACTATTTCTATACATGGTGGTACAAAATGGTTATTTCTTTAGACAACTTTTTTGGTGACCTACTATGTTGTACTGACACACTGCTCTGGTCTCTATGTCACCTAGGTAGCTGAGAAAATCCATCATTTTCTTGTACAAGTTGAGGACAGAGATGTAGTGTTTTGATTTTTCATATGGTGATAGATTGGATCATGAGATTTTAGGTCCGATTTGTGACTTGGGACCTTTTTTGGGATCATTCAAGATTGTGTTACCCTTTAATTAATTTTTATGACTATTTGATTGGTAGTGTATTTATAATATTGTTATAGAATTTGACACTTGATTATATATTGGTTTTTTATGTATGTAGTCCATCTATGGTTAAGACAAGTTATTTTACTGGTTGATATTATTTATGTTTTGGTGTTAGTCTAATAAGAGGGTATAATACCCCCAATGTATCGTTATAGACCCACAATACTATTTGGAAGCCTCTGGCTAATGGGGAGGCATTCATTAGGTCATGTGGTGGCCTAGATCAAGGAAAGAGATATAGTGGCTATTCTGATGTAGATGCTACAAAGTGGTATCAAAGGTTCTATCATTTTTCATACTATTTTTATATAATATATAGGTGACTACAATCTTGATAGGGTATGGTAAGGAGCTCTAACATGGGTTTTAGTAACCCCACGTGTGGTTAAAAACCCATGTTTCCAAATATGGGAATTAATGTTCTGTTTTGTGATTTTATGGTTGGTTGATACATCCACCTTATGATTCGTTTTTCTTTTGAGGAGGACCTCATCCAAGCATGGTCGAGCACACCCCGGAGCTGTGATGGTTTTCGTTTTTTCCTTTTTCGGTGGTCTTTTGATTTCCACATGAACCGTGATCCTCTGCCCTCAATGGTTTGGGTACGTTTCCCAATGCTACCTTTACCGTTTAAAAATCCTTCAATTTTAAAGATGATGGGAAATTTAGTCAGTAGATTTTTATGTTCTGATAGTCGAATAATGACTGTTTGCCATCCGGTTAATCCACGGGTCTGTGTGGAAGTGGATCTATCAAGACCTCTGTTTGGTTTCATCTGGGTTGCAATTGGCGAAGTATACCGATGTAAACAGCGAGTGGTGTATGAAAACTGGACCGATTTTTGCGGTTCTTGCAACTGCCTGGGTCACCCTACAGATGTCTGCAATCAGGGGTCAGGAAGAGAAAAGGGTAAGGGGAAGGGCGGAGGTTTCTGCTCTATGTACAACAAACCGGGTCATACACTGTAAGCTTACCGACGAGGTTCTCAGAACAAGGGAGGGATGGAGGAGGATGAAAAAGGAAAGACTGCAGTTGGAGGGGAGAATAATGGTTCAGTCCATCTGTTTAAAAGTGTTGCAGGAGAGAACAGGGGCCGCAATGGTCACGAAAGGAGGATGAAATAGTTGGTCGAAAGGTTTGTACTGTACTGTCTAGGGAGAAGTTTGGAGATGGTCGGATGGGGAAGGGATCGACCCAAAGCAACCCGCTGGTGTCGGGGCTGTTCTCTATACTAAGGAAGGACTTGTCTGGACCACCGAAGGATGTCCATTTCGCTATTTGGAATAGGGATCAGAAGCAAGATGATGAGAAGGAGGACAAGGAGGATACGATAGCTTTAGCGGATGAGGAGACAAGGCTGGGCAGTGAGGATGAGGAGAAGGGGAGGAAGGGGATGGAATTCGTGGAAGTGGATACACCCAGTGGGAAGAAAGGTGGCCCGACACTTATTCAAAACCCGGTGCTTCTGTGCAATAGGTTTGACATCCTCTCAGAAGCGGATGTGAGTTCTGAGCCTAATTCTCTAGGAGAGGGAGCAGGGCCTGGCGTGGAGATGACAAAGGGGTCCGTTCACGGGCACTCGACTGATGATAAGCCCAACCTAAAGAGCAACAGGGGCCTCATGAGGAGGAGGGGGAGGAAGGACTATTCCTTGCTACCTCCTCCTTTGGAGACTCGTTCAGCAAAGAAGGAAACTGCAAAGAGGATGGTTTCAGGGACTCAAATCCACCAGAAGGTTAGTGAGCAGGGTGATCCTTTAGTTCTCCTACTAACCTCTGAGGAGGAAGGGGCCGAACAGGTCCTGTTAATCAATTCATTGGAGGAATAAGCGGCTAAGATGATGGGAAGGTCTCTATAAGTGTCACTCATTGAGGAGAAATATGCATGGATTGAAAAACAGGACCTAATCCTGGTTAGTGGTTTCAATAAAGGGAAGCTCAACTTTGAGGAATATATCTAATTCTGGGATCAACTAGCGTATGGGTTTGAGAGGATGTTGATGGAGGTACCCGATCTGCAGGTTTCATCCTTAGCATGGAAATTATTCAGGGATACTGTTTTAGGTGAGGTCCAGTTTTCCTTCAATCACTTTGTTTATGTTGTTGGTAGGGTTGTTGGCTTAAAGGAATGTTTGGGAATTTTTTCTGCGTTTGGATCTTCGTGTTGTTTGTTTGGATGTGTTGTTTGTTTCCCAGATTTCTACTTGGGTCTGCTCCGGATGGGGATTAGAGAAAGAAGCCTTCACCAACACTGGCCTTTTCGATCTGGAATCTTGAGAGGGTATGGCTTTTCCATCGGTTCCATGCACGTGAAATTCTGCATGAGACTGTTTGTCGAAGAGTCGTGTTTTGGTGAAGGCTTGGGGGCAGGTTTTATTTGCTAGGGCGGGGCTGACTTGCTAGTTTGTTCTGGACTTGTTTTATTTGGTGTTTGATTGTGGGTTTTTTCCACGGTTTTTCACTTTTCCTTTAAAAAGTGTTTTTGAAATAAAAAAAAGTAATTTTCAGTCCATATAATGTCCTAGAATGGAAAGAGAGTTTCTGTGAGTTCATGCATCATTCTATGGACATATGATTGATGGGTCATCCATATTTTTCATGTGATTCATAGTTCTATGGGGATGACATGTTATTATTGTACTTTTCATCCTATAGATTATTATTTTTGATATTACCATAAAATATTTGATAATCAAAATATTTTTAATTATGAAATTCAATAATTATGGGTTATATAGAAATTTTGGTTGATAAAAAGGTTTTGAAAATGTAAAACAACGTGGTTTTTAAATGGAATTTTTTGAAATGAGAAACATTGGTTCAAAAATGGTACATTTTAATTAAGAAAAAAAAAATTTAATTGATGGAAGTTATAGTTACATTGGAAATGGGTATCCTTGGTGTAGTGTTCTAACCCTATATATTTTTTGTTTGGATGGTGATTGTTCTCTAGTTTGAGTCCTTGGTTATGGGTCATGAGGATTTAATAGGTATTGATGTGTGGTTAAAGAGAAGTAATTGTGTACTTTTTGTAGGGATGTGGATTTTTTGTTATGATATGTGTATTGTAATGTGGGTGTGGAAATAATTTTGGAATATAATCATGTTAGATGTTTTTATAACTATAGAGTGAGTATTTGTCACGTATCATCGATGTATGTTTTAGGGTATCCATAGTTTGAAAACTAGATTAAATTTTTTTTCGGTGTGCTAGATGTAGTATGTTTGGAAATATGGGAAGGAGTGTCTCCCAAGAGTAATTAGTTGGTTGAGGTTTTACATGTACACATTTGGTAAAGATCTAGTGATCAATTCTTCATGTGACTCTATATTAGATAGTTTTCATTGTTTGACCTCTGGTGTGACCCGTGAGACGGGTCGACTGGGTTACTCATTTTTTGGTGAATATGAAACATTTAGATATTTTTCACTTTGTTTTGTTACAGAAAAACTATTTTATAGAATAGGTTTAACATAGAGGGAAAAGTGTTAAGGTCAATGTTTTTTAAGATATGACTCGAACTGTGGTCATTAGATGACAGTTTTGGAAAATCAAGGGTAACCTAGGGGAGGTTGTCCTAGTGCTTCAGGTACTATAGAATGTGGAGAAAATGATTTTTCTCAAATGTTGGAATTGATTCATGGTTACTTGCATTTATTTTATGGTAATATTTAATTGCAAGGCCGTGGTTCCCTTCTCTAGGAGGCACCTGAATGCTTGTGGTTTTCTTGTAAGGCTATTCTTGAAGAGAAGGATTGTTATGATTCCATAAATGAAGGTCCTGAGAACATTTATTAAAGAAATAAATGTTGGATTTAGATGAATAAGGAAAGTGTGGCCATATCATGGATGGACACTTTTTTTGGGACGAGACACACATGGTGAGGTGTGGTCACATGGGTGGGATTTTTTATACTAATTGTTTGGTTGGTGGATAAGAACATAGATAATTCATTGAGTCCTATGAGGTTGATTAGACTAAAGACATGGTTAGATTAGTAAGATGGAATTTGGGCCTAGATCTGGTGATGTTTGTCCCATGTGATCTACAGTCGAGTTTGGTGTGTGGTTGTAGATATTTTTGAGACCTCAAATGCTCTGATGAGGTCTCGATGTGGGAATTTTCTATGAAGGCTTTCTACTATTGGGGATAGTTGAATAGTTGGTTAAGGATTCATGCATGTAGTTTTACTACGTGATCAAAGTGGGAAAAGAAGATTATGGGCAATATATTTGGGATATAGATCATAGGTGTGGTCATTATGTTTCTATGTAAATTGTGATAAAGTTTGTTTTGGTTATGACAACTTGAAAATGGATCGTTATGTTATGAAGATTTTTTTGTTCAGAATATAATAATAGTTGTTGTGATTGAGTGATGATAAGAAATTTGTGGGAGGGAAGACTGTGTTTTTTGGAATGTTAAGGTTTCCCTGTAGTGGGAGGTGACATCAGTGATTGAGAGATTGTGGTGGCATTCATCAATAACATATAAGAGTACTTTTATCTAGTGAAAATCATTAACAATATATAAACAACATCTTGGGAACACTGGGAGAGATATAGAATTAATCCTAGATAAATAAATGATTTTTGGTTGGATATGGATCCACTTGGAGAAAACACTCACAGATCCATATATATGTGGAGCCATATAGTGGGGAGTACACTAATGATCAATATTGATAGAGGTATTCTGGATGGAATAGAGGTCAATGATTTCCATGGGTTCCATTTTTGGAAGCCCAAAACAAGTAGAGGGTGAAGTTTTTTTTATTATTTTGGTAATATCGAGTATGTCATATCAGATTTTGGATGTTCAGATTATGATCGAGGCATGAACTGTGGTGGTTATAATTTCTTCTCGAATGAGGTGAAAATTACACTCCAAATGTGGGGATCAATATCTCAAAAAGGGACGTATGGAGAGGGTCTGGGAAAGGATGTGGTGGAATCCAGATGAAAATAAAAAACCTCTGAGGAGCATGTTTGGATTTCATAATAAATTCCACTTGTTCCATTAATGTGGTTGTTGATCGAGTAAATCAATGGCTTTGGGGTTGCTGGAGTTTATAGAAATCCAATATTCATGTGTTAGATTCATTTATGGGATTGATAAGGCATGTTAATGATTCTTAGAAATAGATGTATTGTTCTAGGGACACATCAGAAGTTAGAAATAGACTTTGGACGGTGTGTTGGGATGACCTTGAAATGTGTCTATATGTGAAGGGATCCTGGTCATGTAAGAATTGATAGGCCAACAATGAAGCCAAAAATTCTAGGATGAGTCTACTGGGGATGGATCCACTTTTTTTAAAAAATTGATAAATGTGATGATTTGTAAACAACCTTATGTTAGTGTTATTGAATGAAAAGTGTATTTTCAAAATTTAAATTTGTTTTCTGGAAGAAACAAGTCATATTTTGTTGATGTAGGGATAGAAGATGTTCTTTTTTTTTAATGTATATTGGTTTGATGGAGTATAGAGAGTGGCAGATGATGTTATAGTAAAGTATTAATGAAATTCGATGAATGTTTAAATTATGTACATCAAGAATATGGTGGTGGGATTTAATTCACAAGGCTCCATAGGATGGTGATGGGTGTAGTGTGTCAATAGTGGAATATGGGTGTTGAGATAAGAGAGTCAGGGATGGTCAGACATGTTATGGTAAGATGAACAGATGTGGTATGTTGCAACCCACGTCTATCTAAATGGCCCGAATGACTTATATTTTTATTCATTTTTGATAATCCCCATTTTAGTGGTTGAAGGGGACCATTACATGTCCTATAGTCTTCGGGACATTACATGACCAGAAGTTCTGGAAGAAATCATCAAAAATATAACAGTTAGGAAAATGTGCTCCCTAGAATCTACAACATGATGTCATCTCTCCACCTTCGCATGTTTGTAAGGCTAGTCTTTCCATGCATGCACATGCTTATTTTGACAGAAATTTTCATATCCTCTCATTCTTCTAAAAAACATAGATCTACATTGGTAAATTAACATATCCTTGAATCCTCTTCTAGAGCTTTCTCATTGTAGAGTCTTCTTGGTCCATTTATGTACAATTTATTGTGGCCGAAAGGGCGTGGGGTGGGCCGAAGGCTGTAGGTTTCCCAGATTTCTTACTGGACTGAAGTCTATGTGTGTCTTGAAGGACTTAAAGGACTAAAGGACCAAACCGGTGGCCCTAAATCCCAAAAAATGAATAATTATGGTTTCTACAACACATAACAACACCGGCTATAGTACATTCTAGCGTACCTACATTAATCCTCATACATTTACATGGAAATATTTCACTGCATAGATTTGATATCAATTATCTTTGATACACATGATGAGACATCAACAACCAGGTTGCTTCTCCTATGCTATTGCAACCCACCTCCATTTTTATGCATTAACTACATGTGTGTATCAAAAATGTAGGATAATATGAGAGAGGTAAATATGTACTTAAAATTTGAATGGATGGTGGATGCTTGTCCATTATGGTCGGTTTCAATGGCAAGGCTGGATTCTAGTGTTGGGTGGATTTCTTTTGGATTTATCAGTGTGGTGAGTTGAGAAAATTTCAAGAATGTTGTGAAAGAAGATTTAATGTTCATTTTGTATTTTTCTATTATGCATGTTGCAGACACCAAAAGGTGTTGGTGGTGATAGAAATAGTATGGTGGGGATAACTATAGTGGTAAAGTTTTCGGTTGTTGATGTGAGTGCTGGTATGGATTGAATGGGTTTTAATGAGTGATATCTAAATGTTTCAGTTTGGGAATTGAGTGTTTTATAATGTTTTTGATAGGTTGAGCACCTTGAAATGAAAATTATTCGTAGATTATGCTTTAGATGTTCAGATTTGTAATGAATACTTTGGGCCTTGATTTGAGGACCAATATAGGTAAAGGTATGTTTTAGGAATCTATGTGTGTTCCTTCGGTGATGTTGAGCTCATATCACCATTATAATTTTAGAAAAGGGATCGCATGGTGCCAAGAGGTTTTCACCATGACTAATGGATAGGATCTGATCGAAGGAATTTAGATTTTATCTCTGAGGGAAGTGTAGTTTTTTTCCGTACACTATTCTATGGTGGTTTAGTGATGTCATCTGAACATTTCTCTTGTGTTTGATATTTATAATGATGATCTATAGGGGGATGTGACTTTATAGGATAATTGAGTTAGTGGTAGTTTATCTCCGTGGGGGATTTTTTTTTTTGGGTTTGGACTGCTTCTTAGTTCGTGTGGGGTGATGACCTGAACATGTTGACGAGGAAGTATAAAGAATGGATATATAATGGTGGGACCCATGGATTGACATTTTATCTTGAATTTTTGGTGATTATTGGGACTTTGGCTCAATGATGATTCGTTATAAGGTGGAAAGGTTAGATTATCCTGACGTTTTGAGTAGGGAAATCCTTATTTAAATTTTTTTCAACACTCTATACACTGGTTAATGAAATGGTTTTTCATTGTATGGGATGTTTTTTCGGTGTCCCTATAGTTTGGGACACTAAAGAGGGAAGAAATTTTTTCCATTGCATGTTATAAGATTTTCACATGGTTATTAGTAACCATGAACAATATCATTGTCCACTAGGGAAGAATGGTTCATGAATTGGAAACCATGTAAAGGGGATCTTGAACCCATGAAGGCTTGGGTAGATCAATCCCACATAGCTACCAAATTGTTTTCCAAACCATGAATGCTTCCCAAGATACTTTGTGACCTAGGCACCTCATGTATATAGGGATCCACATGGTTGGAACACGGATTGGACAACCATGAATCCAAAACCATGCAAGAAATTAAAAAGTAGAGGTATTCCATTTTTACCCCTGATTATTTAAGGGTTATAAGCAGAAGTTCCCCCCCATTCCCCCTTCAATAGAGTGGGTGATGAACCAAACCATTCTAGACATATAAGGGAAGATTCCATGTTGACTCTAATCTATTTGGGGTGTTATTGGGTTTTGATCAAATCTTATAGAGATTATAGCACTCATCTACATTCTATTTTCTAGAATAGGATTTTCAGAATTATTCTCCTCTTTTTGATGCCCTAAAATTCTTTTTTCCGGATGATACTATGTAATGATGTTTAGGGTTTTTCTTGGAATGAATAATTTTTCTAGTTTGGAACATTTTTTTTATTATATTGATATAAATGGCCTTAAAAGGGTTTTCCCGTTGTCTTTATTTTTTTACATATATGTAGTTGTGTTAATTAAATTACTCGATTCAATTTAATTTGTTTGTCAAGGGGATGTAATTTGGTCCTTATATTGTGGTAGAAGTACCTTCACTGGCTACATTGAGTTTATTAATAATGTATAATTGAACCTAGGGCTACCCCAACATTATGAAAAACACTTGGGTTTTGGAGGAAGAATTGGTAAATGTTGAGGTAGGGTAACTAAGATAGGTATTGGGATGCGAATTGAAAATTGGTAATTGGTATTAGTTAAATGGATAAATTAAAGGGTTTAATTTTGGATTTTGTAAAATTACTAAAAGTATTTTGAAATGTGTTAGATGATATGATTTGGAATCTGACCAAGTTTTGGTTTTATATTATGATTATTATTTTTTGAAAGTGGTCAATGTTTTAAAATGATGTTATATACACATTGTGATCTAGAAATCTACATTATTTATAGATCTTAAATTATTATTTGAAATGTGGTTTTGGTTTCCCTTTATTGAAAATTCATTAATGATTATTTTGAAATAGTTAGTAATGGGAATGACTATATTGGGGTTTAGTTTAATTTTTCATATAGGAAGACCCTTAATTTAAATCGTAGCTTAATGATGATTTGAAATGAGAAGCTTTCATATGTTTTTAATTTATTGATAAATGAGATAGAATTTATTTTTTGTCTAGTTTATGATATGATATAAGGAATCATTTCATATTATTTTATATGTGATAAATGAGTCATGGTTTGTAAATGGTATATGTGTTGATAAGGATTAAGAAATGTAAATGATAAAAATATTAAATGAATAAAGAAGAATGGGCACATGTAGTAGTGTTATATTGTATGAGTGGGGTATTTGGACTAAGGTTCTACAACCACGGGCCAGGTTGAATTTATTCTCTAGAAACCATTATTTCATTGTTTGAGTTAGGATACTAGATTGAGGCTCTATGAACCTAATATATGTAATGCAATTATTTTTTTGGTTTGGTTAATATAGATTCTCTAGGACCCATAAAGGTATTGATTGAGTTTTGAGACTAAGGCTCCATGATCATATCTTATGGACTGATGTTCTTTGTCTGGATTGGGCTATAATAACAATATAGGATCCACCAATGTATTGTTTGAATTAGGATGTATGACTGAGGATCTAAACTCTTAAGGTTACCCTAGTTGGGATTTCAGATTGAGGATCTGTGCTACCAAATTTATGGACATGTCATGATTGCCAGACTCGTAATCTGAGGGATGTTAATAAATTGTTTAATAAGATAATCCCCCCTTGTGATTTTAATGTGTGTACAGACATACACAAAGACATATGATACCGGTAAGTTTGAAGGTAGTTTAGATGGGTTTTTTACCCTAGATAAATTATGGGATAAAATTGTAATTTTTATGATTTCAATATTGTGAGACATGTTATTTTGTTTCATTTCATATGTATTGAAGATAATTAATTTCATACACTATGGAAAACACTCGTTAAAACATTAAACACAGTTTTTGGTGGCATATTTAGTTGTACTTTGACCCCCGTAATGCCACTAGGTTGTAACTCGAGACGAGGATTGTGAAATTTCATGATTATGGTATTAGATATTATATATGTGTTACTTCCCATCATGTACTCCATTCATCATATTCTAATTCCATGGGTTACATAGTTACTTATTGGTTTTTTATTCATGTAGTCCATATATGGTTTAGAGTGGCTATTTATGTTTTGATAATATATCTGTTGTGGTATTAATCAGATATTTGGTATAGTCTACCCAATGTATCTGTAAATAGCATATCTTCTAGTTGGATGCCTCAAGCTTAAGGGGAGGAGAACCATGGGTTGAGTGGTCACCATTCTTAGGGCTACTATCCCAGTGACATTACAAAATGTGATGAAATATGATCCATTAATAAATTATTTGTGTGGATCACTTATTCATGTACATGATATGAATGTTATGGGTTAACCCAAAATATAATATCTCTCTAATGCATTTGGTATTGTGTTAATATCATGAGATTCCATGTTTTGTTCATGAGATGATATACTAATAATGCTATGTTATGATGTCTTGGAGGCTATACATATCTTTGGTTAATAAGGTATTATTTTATATTGTTTCCATATTACTATTCTTCCTCTATGTTATCATGTTATATCATGTGTCATTATTGAAGATTATGATTGTCACACCTCTTATGTTACCTTGATATTCCTGTTAGCTCAGGAGTACTAATTTTATATATGATAGTGTTTTTATTCCCTTACTAGGATTTAAAACACAACCATTTCATATGTATGTCCTCGGGGTATACCATGCAGATCAAAATTAATTAGAACATTCTAAGGGAATCTTATAGACTTTATGATTTGTCATTATAATACCGTAAATGTTGTTATTTCGTATATTTAATTTATGAAATACACTATGCCTCAGGATATTATTTTTCTATATTATGTGAACCATTTTTAAATAAATCATAAATTAATATGTATACAAAATATACTTTTTAATAATATACACATCATAAACATAATAAATTAGTAAAAAACCTCAAACACGCTTCAATAAAGGTATATTATGATTAGGAATAATTACCTGAAGTATGAGTTGGTATGGAATCACATTAAACTCTTGTAAAATAAATTTTATGTTATAGTTATTAAATAAAAAATACATTTATATACATATTATATCAACTTATTACATTTTAACATAGATTTATAAATAATTCCACATTAAAATCATCATTTCTATATTCAAATTGGTTCTCTTATCATGAATGATTTAATTTTTTTAATTTAAGACCATAAAACCTAGAAAATATCAACAATATCATGTAGATATTCTCCAAATTATGCATCTTTAAATATTTTACACGATGAAAATAAATATAGTAAAAAATAATTACCAGTGTTATGGTTTAAATAGGTTTACCTTGGGTTAAACTAAGAGGGAAGGGTTATATCACCATATAAAATTTTCTATATCTTATATAATAATAAAATTAAGAAACTATATCATCTAATAGAATAATATTATTAAATTTGGATCCATTTATCTTCAAGAAAACAATAATAAATATTAATCTTTAAGAAAACTCCATGTTTGTCCTCTCTCTCACATATAAGAAGACACCCCATCTCATATCTCATCCACACATTAAGAGACTCATTTATCAATAAATATCTACCCATATTAGTTCCAAAAAACTCATACCAGTTAAAAAGAGGCCTTGGATTATAAATAATTCTATCATTCCAAGGAATAAGGTCTATGTTAGATAAGGTTTCTCAATGAATAGGTATTACACTTAACTGAGTACATTCAATTTTATTTCTTATTCTACATTCACTAAACCGATAGTATATTTCAAAAAATTAAGAATCTAATGTAAAAAATATAATAATATGTCATTATGTTTATATAAATATATATTTATCCACTTTTTCATAAAATATGCAATGAATGCATCATTTTTTCTTACCTTTGGATTACCACCTCCACATAGAGATATGACTCATTTTCCATCACCATAATTCATGGTATATTATAATGATGGAATTAATAAATATATATCATATATATGATATAATTATTATATTTTAATTCTAACATAATCTTCATATTCCATTCCTTATTTCCATTACAAATGAAAATAGTGTTCATGCATATGCCAAGACTATCGTCCACATAAATGATGTAATTGATTTTTATATAGCTATAATTTATGGATATTTATGAATATGTATATAATGAATATATGTGATATTTATATCACTATTACCATTAAGGGTATGATGTAACCACCATAAATATACAATAATGAGACTACATAACCAAAATATTCATGATAAATGAAATAGTTAACAATCATAAATGATTCTCTTTTTATGATTTATTAATTAATAGATATTTAAATTTAATAAGTGGATCATAAATGATAGTTTTTTTATGAAAATATTTTTTGTATATAAATATAAAAACATTAAATTTTTTATATGGGAGGTTCAATCACTTACAATGGAAGTAATACTTGAATTAATGGTTGTTCATCTCAATATTGTTTCATTGAGAAATTTTTCATTTAATTCAACAATTTATGTTTATTTGTTGTATATAACAACTATTTGAAATGTTATATCATTGAAAAAACTTATTTAATTGTATATAATGTTGTAATTTAATTTTTTTCATCCATAGTGACTTGAGTCAGATGTTACTAATTTGGTATGCATGTCTTATCTAACAATTATTTCTATGAGAGATATTCCATATTCACTGATTTTTTCTTTTGAGTGCTGTATATACTACCCATGATATATATTTTTTAAATATAAATAATTATTGTGATTAATAAATACATATAATTTTTCCTCTTCCATGAGGATTTCATTCATAGATTAAATTTTCTTTAAGGGTTTTATGTTACAATCTCATTTTTACCAGAAATTTTGATAATTAATTTTCAATAGATGAACTTATATGAGATATCTCTCATAAATAATTTTCCTTTTTATTCACCTAGTTATATTTTTTTAAAACAATTTCTCCTCTAATTTTCCTCACACTATTTAATTAAATGTCCAAAATATTTTTTTTATGAAAAAACCACTTTAATTCTCTTTTATATTATAAATCATTTTTCATAAAAATACATGATTTATAAAATGTCTCCAAGAATGCCCCCACTAATTTCCTATGTTTTTATAATATTATTTTTTATCATTTTTGGATTTTCAAAAAATTATACGAATTAAACTTATTGGGTTTTCAAAAGTGTTAATTTTTACCAAAGGTGTAAACAAAATAATTTTTTATTTGATTACTGCAGTAATGGATTTTTATCTCCTCATGACTACTCTATACTTTAATGCTTCAATTATAAGTATCCATGGTTTTTTTGAAGTAATATTTTTTCATAAGTATTTTTATATTCTTTGATTATAGTCATGTGATATCAAAATTAAAAAATTATTTTCATTAAGAAATATTCTCGTAATATTTTAGAGGTATATTTATATATAATGACATCCATTGAGGTTAAATTTTTTCTATTGGGGATATGATTCTATGATACCACCTTAATTATTTGTTTTATTAGTTTATAGTTTTGAATATGATATATGGAAGAAACCCATTTTTTTTCTTATGTTATGTTATGATTAAATTTCATATGTGTTTTATATATTATGGAATACATATGAATGGATCATGAATATGTGATGGGTGGGAATGTTATAACCCTCTAATTTGTTAGATAAAGATTACAATTTTATTATATAAATGTTCATATATGAGGTAATACCAAACCTAAAAATGGTACACGAGAGGTTTTCTGAAGCCTGAAGTAGCTACATCTATTATTATCTAAAGACAACAGATTAATGAATATCTTGGTAAATTGTTATGTCATAAATTTCTTGTTATTATTATTTATATGCCATAATTTATTACAGTATATTATGAAATGATCTTATATCAATTTTATGATATCATGGATCATTTTTTTTTGATTCAGTTATTATAAAATATCAATATTTATTCCATTATTCTTCATTATGGTCTATAAATTACTGAATATGGTTTTAGAATGGTAAGATTATGTTTTCATAACCTCATTATCATAAGAAACATATATGATCATTGATATCTCAAATTATTTACATTACTACTCTTCAACTCTCACGCATTATTATGATCCCATTTTTATAGGAAATGAAGAAATTATTTATATATGATATTACTAAAAAGAAATCCAGTTGTACGGAACTATATTCGAGATGACGTGGATCAGTTTTATACCCAATATTTATGTTTTGTGAGATTTGAAAGACACTAAAAAGATACAGTTAATGAATAGACAATAATTTATTATAATTAATATTCATCTAATATACGTATTATTAATTTATGAATTTCTTTGGTTTCCTCAGTTAGAATCAGATCAATGTTTACTTATTTGTTGATTCATTAATGGGGAAACATAAGTGAGATAATGTACAATAATCCTAAATGTAGGATAAAATCAAATGTTATGGTAAATTAAAGAGAGTGGATTTACTAGAAAATGAATCTATTTTCGGAATATATAAATTGGATGAAGTTGTAAAATTGATGATCTTATGGGAAACAATACTAAATATTGTGGACTAGTTATTCATTTTATTGTCATTAGTGCATGATGATTGGGACTGAGAAAAAAAGTGTATCTATAAAACCATGTGGGATATTCTTCGCATAATTTACATTTTATTTATAAAAAATTATAATTTTTTTGAATATATTATTACCATGTATAACCCAATTTTAGCCTAAAGAGTCATATATTGATAAGAATGATTCATGATTTCTAAATACTATAAAATAGTTTATTAATTATTTTGGTTCTCACTATCATTAGTGTTTCTCATACTATGAATTTGGTTTTTTGTAAATGGTTGATGCCCAAATTAATCATGTTAATAATGAATTTGATGGAAATTGAAATGATTTTACTCCTAAGTAATGAACTGTAATGGGAGGTGGAATAAAAAACATAATTTTTATCCTTATGAATATTTCTCAAAGCATGAATAATACTATGAATCACATAATGAAAAGTAGGGATCAACAATATGTTGATTCTTTTACGACGAAACATCTACCTTCATTTAGTGGTTATACTAATTCACTTATTATTGAGGAATGGATAAGTACCACAGAAAAGGAAATTTCCATTATCCAGTATCTATATAATGAAAAATTAATTTTGAATTTTTATC
This sequence comes from Viscum album, assembly GCA_963277665.1. Lineage (NCBI taxonomy): Eukaryota > Viridiplantae > Streptophyta > Magnoliopsida > Santalales > Viscaceae > Viscum > Viscum album. The sequence goes on from OY728155.1 coordinate 2,013,864,090, forward strand.
ATTTTGAAGTCAACGAAGATCAATTCTTGACTCTTAACAGGATTATAAGGTAATTAGATGATTTTGAATATATAGAGTGGGAATGATATAGAAATTTATTTTTCAATAATAATGTTCGTTGTATTCATTGAAAGAAAATGTATAAATAATTCAATGAGCACAAATAGAATGTCTAATAATCCATTAGTATCTATGTTGAATCTTTTTCTTAACATGTGACCTATGGTTTTGTTATTTTCATCCAATATGAATGTAATATTGATCTATTCTTAATTTTCAAAAAATTGAGAATCTAAATAGAGTTATCCATAATAGACATAAGTAGATATGAAAAAATCATTCAATGTACTAATAAGGTATAAATGGATATTGGATGACCCATTAATCACAAGGTTTCTATTATAAAATAAATATGAAATTATAAGGAAGTTTTAATAATAATAAAATCGAGGGAAGAATACGAGTATTTCATTATGCCAAACGAATGGAATATATTGTGGAGGAAATTGTATTCAAGGGACTAGTAAATGTTTTAAGTGTGGATAGGAATCTTTTTAGGAAACTGAATACTAATGTGATGGGAAGAACATAGGTAATAATATAAGTGGAGATAATTCTATATACAATGAATCATCAACACTCCATTATTTCAAATGCATGGTTATATGAATTTTGATAAATATTTATCAAATAATAGAGATAATTTATGATGAATGATGTTTTTAATCTCTTACACTTATAGATAATGTCAAATATTATGCGATCACTATTGATCATGTGAGGTACCAAAATGAATTTTCAAAATGTACACATACAATCAACTATAGAACATATAATGGATTATTAAATTCTATATCCAAACACTATTTTATATGATGAATTTTATAAGGGTATAACATTGTCACATCAATGAAAATATGTTTATTTGGATGTAAAAATTCTTAATAGTATGATGAGGCGATCTCAAGTATATTATTCTTCTATGATTCTTGTTTTTAGGAATGTACTTCTTGGAAATATCATTATTCTGAAAGTTGATGAATTTGATGTTATTCATTGAATTGATTCTATTTATTTTTATAAATCCAATATCAATTTATATGGAAGGGATGTAATGTTTTTTATTCTATATCAGTATATTATATTTTATTTATTCCCTGAAAAATAAGAAAATATAATGGAAATCAATTCTATTATACAGTACTTGATTCATATTAAAAGGGGGTTTTTTTCTAAGATGGTTGTGGAGAAAATCATCATTGAATATTTTATTATTATAAATTAGTTTGATTATTACATTCTAGAATAGTTTACAATCATTCATCTGAATCATTACATAGACATTTCAGTAGAACTCAAACGTAGTGCTACATCTATTATAGAGAGTCAATATAAAATTTTTCCAATTTTGTTTTAGGAATTTAAGAGTCATATCTTGGATAATATTGATAAGTTATTCATTCAGTCATGTTCATCATCATTGATTTCATATGGTATTTTTGTTAAGAAGATTATTGGATCAATGCGATTCACTATTTATTATAGATAAATTTAGAAGATCACAATCAAGAATAAGTATCCTCTAACACAAATTATTTATTTTCTTGCTAAATTATTAGTTTCTCAATATCATTCTAGGTATAATATTTGATCGACATTATATCAATTGGGGTTAAAAACTAAATAAATTCACAGAACAATGTTTTTTATAACATATAATCAATATTAATATATAATATTCCAATTTCTACTTTCCAAAACCCTTAGTATCATCACAAATTCAATAAGTATAGTATTAATAGATTAAATCAATTTGTTTTGGTAATATTTTAATATGAAAATAGTATATATTGGAATTAAAATGATGTTAATGAAGCGTATTTTAGGACTTTTTTGATACCCATGTGGATGAAAAAGATGCATGCTAAATATAGAATGTGTGAAATTTATCAACAAAAAGATTCATTTTTGGGCCATACAATCTTTAGTGATTTTATAACATTGGATTATTCAAAGGATAATTTTATTGATAAATAAAATTAAAAAACCATGGAATCTACGATCTGTAGTTTTCAAGGGTTTCTTAGATATTAATCTTTCTTTATGAGGGTTATCTCATGAATATGTAGTCATCTCACTAAGTTAACTTATTAGGGATTCGGGTACCTTTATAGAGATGAATTTGATGAAAATATAAAGGAGGTGATGATAATATTGGTTTTTGGAGATATTACCACACTACAATGCAGTGGAAAATTGTTTTTAATTTACATTAATTCATGGAATATGTTTCTAGGATGTGTTCTTATATAGAAGCAAATGGTGATATATTATTACTCACAAATAGATGGACACTCTTAAGGGATATTAGTTGGTTATATCACTTTTTAATTATAATCCATTATGTTGTATTAGAGTATATGATAACCATGAATGACCTAGGTTAAACATAAGTTGTCACATATTGAAAATAAGGTGTCAAGATTTCAACACACTACACCGAATTTTAATAATTATTTGGAGTCTCAATATCATTACTATATCTCATACTGCAATTTTTGGTTTTAGTAAAGGGATAAATCTTAATGGACCCATGATAATGATAAATATAATGAACACTACAATAATTTTCTGCCCGATAAACCAAATTTTATTGGATATGGAATAAAAAATATCATTTATATTCATAAAATTTTTGTTATTCCATGAATAATGATGAAATTGCAAATGAGAAAAGTAGGGAATTTTTTTTTGGTTCCTTTATATGGAAAAATCAACATTATTTTAGTTGGTATACTAGTCCACTAATTTTATAATAATGGATCAATACCACTAAAAATATATTTCCCATTGTCTAGTGCTTAGATAAATGAAAAAATATTATTGTTTTTTATTATATCGAATGAAAATAACATAAATTGTGTAATCCAATGAAGAACACGTGGTTAAATGTTGAAATTGACTATTTTTAGTTGGATGGGATTATAATGGTACTTTTTAATAATTGCAAGCCTCGTAATATTAATTTGAAAATATATAATGAATTTATATATCTAAATAAGTATGATGATGAATCCATTAGTACATATCAGGTAAAATTTACAAGAATTTTGAGGAATTATTACTGTATTAACATAAAAAAATGTACGATTGATTTCTTCCTCAGTGTCGTAAAACCGTGTCTTTGATGGAAGTTATCCATAAGAGTCATCAGTAGTAATGAATAAATCATATGATTTGATATCCAGGTAGAAATTTAAATTATATTCACCCATTAAACTCCTGATATTTATAATAAAATAAACATTAAATTAAAATGAAGTTATAAAAATAAACACTAAGGAGGGATGATTATGAATCCTCTATATGAGAAGTGTTGAAAGAAACATTGATGAAATTGTATTAACGGGGCTGTTAAGTTATTTTATTATGGAAGTGAATGCAATCAGTGAATTTAATGTGGAAGTGATTGGAAGAATACAGTTAATGATAAGAATGGTGTGAAAGATAAAAATAATTATCAACAAACACTATATTGTTTAAATGAATAGAGTATTGTGATTATAATTACCAATGGTTAAATATAAATGTTAATGAACAAAACGAAATCAGAATCCTATAAATCCCAGAGATAAAAGGAAATATCACATGATCAATATTATCAGTGTGGGGTACTCAAATGAATTGGTGAATGGTACAGGCACCATATATTATGGTACTTTTAGTGTCTTATTTAACTTTGGATCTATCTACTCTTTTATATCATAATAATTTTATATGTGTATAAAGTTTCCAACTCAATTATTATATGTTATATTCATAGCAGAAGAAATTAATTTTATAATTATTGAAACTAATATATCTTATTCTTCTCTGACAAATGTTTTTGGGAATGGGATTCATGAAAATCTTCTTATTAACCCTCTACTTTAATTTTAATTTTGTAGTAAATTATTCCATTTAATTATGTAAATCACATAAAGATTTATAAGGAAGGGAATTCAAATTAGATATTTTGAACCAAACAGTGACTATTTATTAGTTACAGGATATATAGGAACTTATAATTTAAATTACATACATTTTAGGGAAGTTGATTCATATTCAATGGGGGTTTATCTCATATGTTTGGGGAGAATATCATCATTGGTGATATACCTATTGTACACATTTTTTGAGTATTTCTTGAAGATTTTCCTAATGTTTCTCTAACTTGTAGAGTTGAATTATCAATAAAACTAAAACATGGGGATAATACTCTTTAAATAATCGATATATAATATAACTAATTGAGTTACATGAATTGAATATATAACTCTTGGTGAATATTGATAATATATTCATTCAGAAAAGTGAATTACCATGGGGATTGCTTGTATTTTTTTACAATTAAAGATAGATCAATGGTAGTTTTCACTGATTATGTAGGTCATAATAAGAGAATAATCAATAATAAGTATCATCTTCCCATACTGATTGTTTTTTTGAATAATTATATGGAGAACAATATTTTCCAAAGATTCATATTAGATATAGATACTATCAATTGGGGGTGAAAATTGAAGACATAACTAGGACTACCTTTAGTATTCGGTATGAACACTATAAGTATATAATGATTCTATTTTTACATACTATTAACCATGTTATATTCATGAATTCATTGAGTATATTTTCTAGATATTTCCTTGATCAGTTTTTAGTAGTTTTTATTGATGATATTATTATATATTCTGAAAGATAGGTATTATATGAGAAATATTTTCGAATTTTACTAATGGTCATTTGGAATGAGAAGGTATATTAAAATTTTAACAATAATTATCTTTGGGTTTAAAAATAATAATTTATAAGTCATATAATATCATGTGATGGTATATAAGTGGACCCATAATAATGAATTTTATTAAAAAAGTTCTATAACATCCATGGTAATTGAGATTCAAAGATATCTTGGGATTTCTAGATATTATTGATGATTTGTTAGTAATTTATCATGCCTATTTAATTACCACATCATGTTAACATGGATGTGATACAAGTTCCATAGGACATATGAATGTGAGGAAAACATCCAGGAGTAAATGATAAGGGTGGTTAGTGCACCTTTTCACACACCACATTCTAGTGGAGAAAGTGTTTTTATTAACATTAATTAATAGATAAAGGGGATATGATTTCATTCTTATTAATAATTAAATGGTGATATACTATGCCTCTTGAAAATTGATACTTCATGAAAAGATTTACTAGTGTCATTATTTTGAGTTATTTATGATATTTTTTAATTATTGATATGGAGTAATTAACTATAAGGTAAAACAAGTTATATATATGAAATTTCTTAAATATTGAAGCCTATATTCTCCTTGAATGAAGTTATTATGGGTTATATGACATGGTTGGAGTAGGTTAATTACTATTATTAGTCAATACATTACTTCTATTCGATGTGAAAAAAGGTATTTGATACTCTGAGTTAAATGGAAAATTCAAGATTATCTATTATGAGGGTAAAAAACTATCCAATATTTGAACACTTAAAGGAGTTGGAAAATTTAATCTTTATCCTAAATTTGTTGTACTATATATCTATGTAAATAATACATAGGTGAGAAGAAAGATATAAACCATTGAAAGAAGTAGATAAATGTTCTTGAGATTATCATTTATTTTTTTGAAATGATATGGCTTAAGAAGAATGTATATGTATCAGAAAACCGTACATGAAAAAGTATCTATTGGGAAAAGCTCGTAAATCATCATTCCCTATTAATCCTTGATGTATAGTGATTTTTATAGAATCTCAAGTGAATTTTTAGTGGGATAAAATAGTAATGGATATTATGGTGTACGTAAACAGATTTTGGGTATGTCAATATGTTATTAAAATGAGATTGAAGTATAAGGGGATGTTAGAACCATTACCCATAAAAAATATAAATAGGAAAACATCCCCATGGATGTTTCCACTAGACTCCCTAAAAATTTTAATACCCATAATTCTATTTGAGTTATAGTCGATGACCATATGAAGCTAGTGAATATCATTATTTTAAAATAACTTTCTTCACATTATCATATCACTTGGATATATATTAATAATGTTTTATTTTTTCATGTAGTACAAAATTATTTTTAATTTGATCAAAATATATGGTTTATGTCAATTTTATAGTGAATCCTTTATCAAGCTTTCGATATAGAGTTGTGTTACAGAAATTCCAATCATCCTCGGGTAGATAGAAAATAATAGTAATCCATTGAAAACCTATGTGATATTTTGATATAATGTTATCTAGATATGGAAGTATAGAGGGATCAATACCATAATATTTACATGGTCTCTTATAATATTATCTTTCACTCATGTTTTCAAATGTCTCCTTATGAATCCATATATGGTAGAAATTTTAGAACTCCATCACGATGATATTGATTTAGAAAACTAATCTCTCAGTAGATGATATTTCTAGGTAAATGGAAGATATGGTCATAACCATTCATCCAAACATCATGGAATATCGGAGTACATACAAGAATTATGTTGAGAAACATCTGTTTAATTGAGATATCATCGTTGGTGAGAAGGTAGTCAAAAATATTTCACCATGGAAGAAGGTAACGATATTCTGAATGAATGTAATGATTATAAATAAGTATATATGTCCTTGGATATTCTTGACTGAGTATGTAGGTATATTATATCTTTGGAAAATACACTAATACTCCCTCATGTTGATAATGTATTCCATGTATCTCTTCTATTGATGTACATAGCCAGTACTTTACAATTACTGAACTCAAAGATTGTAACACTAGATCATGATCCATTATATGAATAAAAACTATTATAAATATTATATATTTTAGATAATGTTCTATGGAACAAGACTACTCTATTAGTTAGTGTTATTTGGGGGAATCGAGAATTTAATGAAGCTATATAGGATCCATATATTATGATGAAATAGATATATCCTAAGTTCATTGTATTGGATTGATAATATTTCATGGTAAAAATTAATTCTAAGAGTGGTATATATAACACACTAAACATTTTACATATTTTTCAATTTAAAAAATTTATTCATTTAATATATTTCTTTATAGAAAATGTTGTGTTTAAAAGATCCATAATGAACTATTAAATGATTATAATTTAAATGTGACTATTATAACCATACCATCAAATTATAGTTTTGAACAAGAAAAATCACAATGTGAAAAATATGAATAAATTTTATATATAATATAAACATATTGATTAATCCATAACAAATAAGTACCAAATTTTTTGTATTCATATTATGCTTCAAAAATATATTTCCTGAAAAATGGTTATTATTTCATTCCATTCATGGTTATTATAATTAATTTAGAAAATGTTTTATACAATTTATTTTCTTAAGAGGATATAATTTTTTAAATAAATATTTCATTATTACCTTAAGGTTTGTTTTTACATTTTTTATGAAATAACTTATTTTCCTGTGAATAGTGAAAAAATAAATATTTTATAGGGAATCTTATTTTTTATTAATGTCGTTAAAATGAAATTTTCACGAATTAATTTCAAAATTTATGTAGTTTGAATTAATATAATATAATTATATCAATGAAAATGTAATCAATATTATGATTAATTTTTATATAAATATGATATCATTCTTAAAAATGCTTTTTGCCTAGAAAACCATTTTTTGTCACATTTTACTATTTTATTTAAAAATCACTTTCTTCCACTTCCTGAAATTGAATTTGATAATATTAAATTCATATATGAATTTATAAATAATTTTTTTTAAAGAGTCCTATTTTTTTCATAATAATTCGATAAAATTGGTAAACTTTATTACCACAGTTAATGCGAAAATGGTCTTATTAGTTATTAAACTAAGAGAAAAATGTAATATTTCAATATAAACTTGTGTGAATCCTATTGGGTATTACTATATAGACATTATACTTTATAATATTATAATATTAGTCATTTTGGATCTTTTTGGCTTGAATAATATTTTCATATATTTTAATACTTTGATAAATTCAATGTCTCTTCTCATCCTCAATTATAGATAGACACCCCTATCCAAACATTCTCAATAAATAAAGAGGCTCTTAGATATAAAAATATCTACCCAAATACATTACTACCATTCATTATAAACTCTTAGATTTATTTTTTTAGATAAAATACCAACCTTTCAAGGCATATTATGGTAGGTAAATGTGGTTTCCAAATAAAGATGAATAACACGTAACTAAATACTTTCAATTTCATTTAATCCTTGAAAATATCTAAACTTATTTTATCTATCATAATATGATGACTTAAATATCATTATAATATTAATATTTCATTGTGTTGATTAAAACAACACTTTCCCCCACCTTTCCTTAAAATAGGAAATTAAAGGACCCTTATGTGTATGTAGGGACTGACGCCTCCATATAGTCGTATGATTAACATTCCATAACTATCATTCATGGGTGGTTACAATGATGGATTTTATAAATATATATTATATTTATTATATAATTATTATTCTATAATTATAAAATAATTTATATCATTCATTCCTTATTTTCTTTATAAAATTAAATTAGTGTCCTTACATATGTATTTACTACTATCCCAATGAACAATGTAATTCATTTTTATATATCTACAATTTATAGACAGATCTCAATTTTGTTATAATAAATATATATTATATTTATCTCAAAACTATAACCCATATTTGACATAAAATTCATAATTTTTTCTCTTCATATCATCAGGAAATGGAAACATAATAATGAGTGAGACCAGATTCTCGATAAGGGTAAAAAAAGAAGATATCAATGTTCATTAAAGAATAAAATGAAAATAAAAATATGATAAAATGATATTATTACTTTTAAAACATACCCAAAAATAATATATCATAATAATGAGTCATTTTAAAATGTTTTTTAGTTCATTGGACATGAATCCTAATTGAATCGAATAATATGCACCATGAAAAATAACATTTGAATACTATAATTCCATAAAATAGTAGAATAATAAGTCGTTTTAGCTCTGTACAACATGGTTTTTTCATGATAAAATATACAATCATTTGTTTCCAACATTTTTTAAGAGAGATTCAATGATTAAATTTAATTTCATGAAGTGTAATTCTATGAAATATTGATATTCATTAGATGCCACGATACAAGAATATCAACATATCATTCCATTTTTCAATACCTTAGAATCATGTTAGATAAACCAAATAATGAATTTTATGTAAGTGGTGTAATGTTATATTGATGATGGTATTGTTCATGATGTACTAGATTTATAGTTTAGGTAACCAACTACTCAATTCCAGTATGGTAGAACAAATTGTTCTATTAAACTGCCATCTGTCATCCAGTGGAAGGTAAGTGGTCATCTAATGGATCTTCCTGCTGTGTTTTTTGTTATAAGAATTATACCAGCCATACTATATAATTTAGTGGTTATATAGAGGTAATTTTCATTATTTTCTATGATATAGGTACCCATCATCAACCTAGTATAGGATATTGGTTATCTAGTGGTAGCAGGACTACTCCAACAAGGCCATATTAAATATTCTCAAAAGACTATAATTGTAGTCTACTATAACATCATGAAAACTGATGAATTCCAAAATGATTTCGTACCTATTGGATCCTCAAAATGTACTCCCTTGTTTCCTTTAAGATAATTGATCACATCAGTTAATAATTACGTGCTCTCAATATCCTTATTAATGATGAAGAGTATGAAATCAAATTTCTCTCAAAGATCCTTCTATTGATCAAGATCTCTCGAGAATCCTATACTTTCTCTCGCATCATTCATCCTCCATTGTATATCATTTGAAGAATAGATTTGTAGAGAGTTCATAACAAGTTTTCTGAAAGGAATCCCCTCTCTCTTCAACCACAATTTCTCAATTTTCTGAAATATGTTTATGAGTGACTCACGTCACTTATATATCGGATAAGTTCAAAAGGGTTCTGAAAAACAAATATTGTGAGTAATGGATATACCAGTGACCATTAAGGCCAAATGGTTAATATCATTGACCTATTTGATATAGGGATGAACATGTAAGGGAAGACATCATGATATTTCTAAACTCATTTTCAATTGGGGTTTTAATCAATATTCATTTAAACATTGCATAATTTAACTTCAAATCACTTTTTTCATTAATTGGGTAAGGTAGTTTAAACATGTAAATTACATTAATATTATTCTTATAAAATCAAATTGAATTTATTAACTATTTTTATTTTGTTTCACAATTTAATTAATTATATCAATAATAAATTATTTGATATGGAAGTCTACCACATCCCCCACTTTCCATATTCACTATCAAACAATTGGTAACAAATGGTGTCTCTTAATTTATATTACAATCCCTTGTATTAAAAATTTATTATACATCAATTTTTTTTATTTCTCAAATCATCAACTGATTTCATTTTTATATTAATCTAACTCCAATTTACATAATCCTATTTTTAACCTCACCAATTACTCCTATTTGATGAATATTTTTTCATCATTCCTTTTTTTTCATATCCAATTTAGAAAATAGAACATCATTAGTATATTACAATGAAATAATATAAATTAAAGTGTAATGCCAAAGGGATTTTGGATATTTTGTTCATTAAAAATGCTTTTAATGTCTTATAGATACTATACTATTTATTTTATATCATCATTTTAAATATTTTTCAATAAATACCAATGTGTGCATGCTAGTAATGATTATAGGATTTACTAAAAATTTTAATGGTAGAATCTAAATTATGGAAGGTTTATTTATATAAATAGTCCTAAATAAAATTTTAGGGGATTTAAAAATATTCTGGAGTCCTAGAGTTACAAAATTCCAAGAATAAAGACATATTAAAAAATTTCAGTCATAGACCTCATCATATCACCTATGAAATATTATCTAATTAAGAAATTAAAAACATAGAAATAATCCAATGAAACCAAAAAATAATAATTATCCCATAAACAATAATGATAAATGTGATGAAAAATCATTATGTGAGGTTTTAGAAGTTGATATTCTTATCAGGACCATGATATTCTACATGCAACTAAATAATTTCCACAAGAGATCAATAATGTGAAAACCAAAGATGGATCAAGTGATGATATTTTATAAATATATAAATAAAGGTAACATCATGTTATATTTCCCAACATATATGAAAAATATAAATGAAAATAAAAAGGAAAAAATGTATTTATTATCTCTATCTGGAGTGAAAATGATGACTCTATGGATTCAAAATTATAATCCACGGAACATGACTCAGGCCAGGAGTGTCTTCTTTCAAAAGTTGAATAATTATCCAAGGTTATTTCCCCTCTCTTTATTTCCTCATCCACTTAATCTTATCATATTTTGTCTAATATTTACTATTTTTCTATCACCTACAGTCAACCCAATTTTGAATGTTTTAAATATTTCTAAGATCAACTAAAAATGGTAACCATTAATCCAATCATTATACTTTGATCAAAAAAATAAACTTTAAAGACCATTTTAAGAAAAAGGTAAATTTCTAAAATAAAAGGATCCTCTTATGAATGAAAATAATATATCCACATTAAAATCAATAATAAATTAGATGTTGAAAATATTGAATCCATCATTAAATAATTTAACAATAACCTTTTCAAATTCACTTATGGAGAATAAAATTATAATAACATTTTGGGCTCTCAAAGACCTATAAAAATAATAAGTTAAATTTGGATACTCCAATCCTATATGAAAAATTAATATCAAAAAGATATTCAAATTTTAAGGGTTTCATGTTAGAAAATGTTTCTAAATATTATAGAAATTTTTTTCATTTAATCATTGATTATGATTGAAAAATTAATGGTTTTAATGATAAGAATAATTTATTATTTCTTCTCTCATTCCTAAAATATATCCTCATGAAAAAATATTTATTCTAAAATCATTATTGGACTAATAAAGTATCCCCACATTTTTAGGGCTTCCAAAATATTAAATTGTTAAATTTGGAAGGAAATGTCTCTTCAGACAAAAATATAAGAAGAATTGTGGTACATCGATAGTGGTTTCTCAAGACAAATTTGTGGTGACCTCACAAAATCCAATAAAATACAAATACATGATGGTGTTCAGGAATTGTTTTGATAAATCCTGGGTTAATATTATCAGTGAAGGTGTCATTTCCATTATAATTAAACCATTATAAATAATTTTCAATTTGGAGAATGATCGAAACACAATTTTATAAGAACTAGTTAAATTTATGATTATTGTTTTAAAATATCTATCAATAATTATATTTTCAATTGTTTGATTCAAAATAAAAAAAATCATTTATCACATCCTGATTTCAGAATTCTTATACAATTAAAATAAAATTTATTATTATCCAAAATGTCAATTGTTTGAATGCACAAGATAATGGATTATAGATTTTTAACAATCACCGTGGTCATTATAGGTTACATTATTTTTTCAAACTCAATAATTATCAACTAGTATAAGATCATCCAAAATTTCATTTCAATGATTAAATGGGTTGTGAAGTATTCCATAATGTTATGCAATATGAATGACCTTATAAATCTTAAAAATTAATTCCCTCTTAAATATCTCATGAATTAATCTATATGGACCTTTTAAGTCAAAATAATATTTAATGTATATAAGGAAAATAATATACAATCATATTTTTTGAATAGATCAAAATATTCACTTAGGAATATTTCATATCTCATAATATTCAATATTGTGAATTTGTTAACATTTTATCTAAAAATTATGGAAGATGAAAAAAATTTAAAATTATATATATTTTTATTGATAATGGTGTAGAATTCAATAACATGTAATTTTATAATTTATATTTTTTCAAAGCCATTGACCTCTATTTTTATTCTCCTAAAACCCTTCAATCAAATGAAGTACCAGAGAGATGGAATCAAACTTTTCAAGAATTATCTTGAACTATTTTAAATGAATATACACTTCTAAAATATTTTTATGTTGTGGTCATGAATATGGAATTATCTTATGCACTTCAGTTTTATTAAAAACATACTATTTTATTATTCAATATTTCTGGTTGTAAATTTTTATATTGAACCACAAAACACAATCATTGTAAATTTAAGTCTAAATTTGGTGAATGTAAGATTATTTGGTGTTCCAACTCAATGAAGGCATACCATGTACTTATAAAATGAACTAAAATGGTGGAAGAATCAATCCTTGTTTTCTATTATGAATATTTTACCAAATCCAATACCAATAATATTAATAAAAATTATTTTTTTAAATGAAACTGTTCAAATAAGATAAGATAAGGAACAACAATAACCACCATAAAATTATGTTACTACATATTTTAAATAACCCTAATATGATTACATTAAAATATAATAAAAAATTTACTTATGAGAACATGTACTCATAGATTTGTTATAAATTATGTTAAACACATAGCCTTTGTCTACCACTATGATCCCCATAAACATAATGATTCCCTTAACAATGAAAATATGTTTACTTCAATGAAATCATAACATAATATATTCACCATAAATAATATATGGATTATCATTTAATGAAATAATTATCATCATGTTAATTTATTTAAATGGTTTTAGGAAATAATCAATAAATTTCTTTAAATATCACTAGAAATAAATATCGCTTAGTTTCCAAAGGTTATAACTATGCAAACTGAATTGATTATAGTGAATCCTTTACAAACCTAACTTAGGTAAAATCCATATTATTATTATTAGAATTAACTTATCATTTTAATTTCAAACTCTTAATAAAATATTCAAAAATAATGTTTCTAATTTTTTTTCTAAAAATTGTTTTTTGTGGAACAACCATCGGGCTATAGAAATCCCATTTTTTCAAAGATTGTTTTCATACTAAAAAACATCTTTATTCATTAAAACAATATCATATGTATTGGTGTGAATGTAATAAATTTTTTATTTTTAAAAATTATTTCATAATAGGAAAATCAGATTCAATATTCAGTCAAAAACACAAATAAAATGATATGTTACTTATAGACATTTATGTTTATGAAGGGATTTTTTTAATCTACATATGATTCTATTTGTCCTAAATTTTGTGAAATCATAAAATTTGATATTTTTTATACATATAAGAAAATATTAATTATACATTTTAAAATTTCAAAAATAAATTATGGTATATTTTAAATCCAAGGGAATTAAAAAAATAAAATCTAAAATTGATTTGGAATTAACCACAATAACGAAATTAGCACTCCCATGATTAAAAATAATAAACATAAGTTGGATGTAGTGGATAACATTGTAGATAATATGATTTGTATAAGTATGGATTGTATTGTTCATAAACATACATTGACCCAACATAATATCTTCTTCATTGTTTCCTTTAGGCATGTTTTCAATAAAATCCAAACCAATCTTATTTTAAATCTATCAAATGTAATTTTTCATATTGAATAATAAATATCAATTAATTTTATAAAAAGTAACTTATTTAAAATGAAAATAATTTTATAATACTTATTTCATTTTATTCAAATATGATAAGAAAATTATTAGAGGGAATTTCCATCTACCTGGAAAATTCCTTATCTCGTGGAGTATTAAGAATCAATATTCTTATTTTCTTTCTATAACTAAAATGTAATACATTGTCTCTAGGATTTGTTTTCTAGGTACTATGGATTCAACACACACTCTCAGACATAAGACCTAAATTTTATCATATCTAAATACTACGAGACAATTTTTTTATTAATATCTTCACAAATATAATTTTGTACTCTCTCATTGAAAAAAATGATCAGAAATAATATTTATTTAGAGATGTATTTCAAAATAGTGATATCATATTAGTATTTTTTATCATGGAATACCACCTCGTTGAAATTTTCACCAAATATATATTGGTTAATTATTTAAAATTAATTTAATATAAATTAGGATAATTTATATTTTTATATTCTAACATATGATTTATGGATATCCAAAGATAAATTTTTAAATTTTTTAAACTTCTTATTTTTAAATTTTGTTTCTTGATTTCAGGATTTATCTTTTTTTTAATATTTTTTGTATGATAAAAATATCTCACATATACTATTCGATGAAGTTGATGAATACATATTATTTATTTTCAAACATTACTTAAGATAAATCATTTCTTATCAAAGTTAAATAATTTTTTCAATTTAAAATAATTCCTCTTAATTCCAAAAGATAAAAATCATATTAACATTTTTTAAAAATCTTTTGATAAATTTGATATTAAAATATATATTAAGATTTATTTTACAATATAATTGAGCCCTATTAAATATTCTCTACTATTTCCAGAAATATGTAGTTTTTTATCACTCGTTAAAAAAAGTAATAATGTGTAAAATTTGAATCTATTATTGGGTCTGTAATAATTTTTGATGATCTTGTCTGAATCAAAATGAAAATAAAGGTTCACCATCATAACATAATTTCAAAATAAAATTTAAATTATCTTCTAATGATGAAATCAATCAATGAACATAAAGTCAGCCATCGATGAAAAAAATTTCATGGAAAAGAAATGCACCAGTTTTAATTATTTTTTATTATATTTTGTTAATTTATTTTCTCTTCTTCTCATTAATATTTATCTATTTATTTTTAAATTAAACCCTTTTCATTTCATATTTATTGGGTGATAAACTATGTGGTACATGTATAATTTTATTCATTTACTTTTTGAACCCTTACAGGCCACTCATATCTAGACCCTATATCCCCTCCTATTTAAATATGAGATTTTCTAGAACCATTTTCTCGAATATATCATTAATATGTTTTAATAGTTTGAAAAAATTAATGCTTGTCCTCTCCCTCAATTTTTAATAGACTCCCGCACTCCTCAATTATAAAAAAATCAAGAAACTCTATCTTCTGTCAATAAATACCAAAATACTCAAAATAATACCTAATACTACATTATAGAGGTCTATGTTTGATTATAATACCATTCATTCATGTCTCAAAGTATATTCCATATAGGGTTTCTCAATGAATTGGTGTTTTTATTAACTAGGTACTTTAAATTTTATTTTTTATTCCATCTTATTTTTAATGATTTTATCAATAATGACATTATCAATATAGTACCATCAATATACTAAGATTTTTTATAACGAGAGAACAACCATTTTCAATGACTATTCCATCAAATGGGAAATTAGTGTATCACACAGATGTACATGTGGCTTACCAACCCCCATAGATATATGATTAATTTTCTATCAAAATAATTCATTGATTTATATAGCAATGGATTTCATATATATATATATATAATGCTTAAAAAACAATGGATTATATAATGATAAAATATTATATATCATTCATTCCTGATATAATTTTTGAAAATTAAAAGAGTTTTCATTAGTATGTGTCGATTTTTATCTCCATGAATGATGTAATTAATTTTTATATTTTTAAAGTAAATTTATTTTTCTAATATATATTTAATGAATATATTAAAATTTTCATCCATAATAGGAATATCATAATTAAAACATTTATTCATATCCCTTGAAAAAAGAAACCATAATAATTGGTGAGGAATGATGATTATTAAGGGTAAATATGGGAGATATCACTGATTATTTAATAATAATATGACAATATAGATATGAGAACATGACGATATCATTTGATAACCATATATAGAAATTTTGATATTATTATTGTTATTCAATTCATAATTCATCAATGTTCATAAGAAATGAAACATATATTAATAAAAAATTATGAACCATGAGAGCATTACATTATCATAATATCATGTCATAAAAGAGTTCCACAATTTGTATTTTTAAATATCTATCTCATGGGTTTTTCATCATCAAAAACAATCTCATTTTTTTCTAATATTTTTATTATTTGTGATTAATGGTTACTTTGAATATCAATTAATGTAAAATAATAAAATATTGAATTTCATTTGTATTCTTGTTAAGAGAATGGTCACATAACTCACCATAATATAATAATTTTGAATCATCATCGATAAAAAATATAATGAATTGTAACTAAGTGGATGAATGAGATCAGGAATAATAATAATTGTAGACTAAACCATATAAATGGTGTAGAAAAAAATATACCCAGTGTCACAACCCCCTCCCCACAATGTGTACACCTCCTAGGTCAACAAGGTGAGAAGGGAGATAATGACCCACGAGTCATGCCTCCAGTAGGCCCCGGGTTGGCGACTAGCAACAAGGGTATAATAATACACAAAATGGAAGGCATTAACCTCTAAGAGAACACATGATGAAGATAGAGAAAAGATAGACACCAATCAACTCCACCTCAGACGATAATATAAACAAAAACAAAAGAACACATATGAAATGTCATGCAGAAGTACTACAACTGAAAGGGGAAAAACAACAAGTACCAAAAAAAGTAAAGACAATAGAAACCACAAGCCTAAACAGTTCCTGAAACCCCATGCTAGTAAAAACCAGCTTGATCTCCAACCAACTCCATGTGACCTGAAAAACAGTTTATATATACTTAGGGTGAGTATAACAGTATACTTAGTAGTATCCTCCTCGAAGCGTCTCCTCCAAATGTAGACAAAGCATGCTAAAGAACAATAAATAATAAGTGAAACTAACTCATCACCTAAACAGGTATAATAAGTTCCCAACCTCACCATTGATACTCTGACAAAGTAAAGCATACAAGAATATATCATATAATAAAAAATATCAAGGGACCCTGCTACTACTTCCCCACTTGTTTTCCTCTTTGCACCAACGTCGCATGTCCTGAGCATCTCTCTATAAAAAGGCTTTCCCAAAGACACCTAGGCGAAGCACCACTGTATGAACCTTGTGAAACAAAACCACCACGTTCACACACCAATGTAACTAGATAGTTTCCTAGAGCCACCACATCTCGTATAACATGTATCATACATCAGGTATTATACCTCAAGCCATTACAACCCATACACCGAGTAAAGATCCTCAAGCCATCACAACCAATACACGTTACACCTATAGCAGTACATATATAACTATATCTAGAATATATGTGTGTGAATAACCACAAGCCATTACAACCCTATACACACATAGATGGGAAAAACTAACCAATGTGCCTGCCAGTACCAGTAACTAAAAATAGAAGAGAATGGGGCCAAAGGGGGTTGTCAGCCATCCATCCTCCCACCGAAATGTGGGGGAAAACACCGCCTCGTGCTCAGAATCCTCGGGGGTTCAGTTTCCCTTACTAACAGGGATGAGTATCATATAGAAACACAAAATGTACAAGATATATTATATCTCACAACAACACTATGGGCATTTCCTAGTCTTAGACACAACATCAACTAATGTCTCTCAGAATCCGGGATGCTACTTCTAAGACTAGGTATCCTAAAAGCACAAAACCATTTAAAGAGAATTAGTAGATTAGTTCATTCCAATTTTATTAGTTCCACTGTATGTGAATTAATTCCTTAAACATTAATTAACCATGAAATATTCCACATTAAATTTCATTATCATCACACCCAATGTC
Organism: Viscum album; assembly: GCA_963277665.1. Taxonomy (NCBI): domain Eukaryota; kingdom Viridiplantae; phylum Streptophyta; class Magnoliopsida; order Santalales; family Viscaceae; genus Viscum; species Viscum album. The sequence goes on from OY728155.1 coordinate 2,013,882,733, forward strand.
AATTGTTCCTTCAAAAAATTACAACCTCATCATTATGTTCCAACATCTCCAACCCCATGGGTTAACACTATTTATTCAAATATTCATTACAAAATTACATTCCCATATTCCGAGGAATTTTATAAAAACATTATATTCTACTAAACACAAGTGCCTCAACACGGTGAGTAGATGTACTACCCGTCGAGTCGTTGCCGCTTATAGAAAGAGCATATACCCATCCTTACTTCAGAAGCTAATCACGGAAAGCATGTGGTATACCCTGCATGTCTTTGCCTCTATCGGAAGGAGGGTAAGTAAGACCAGCTTCCTTGAGCAGTGGGAAAATTAAATATGATAAACAACCAATCAAAAATCACCATGTATCCAACAATCACATCCATCCCATTCCTTCGTCCCTGGTGTCCTCCCCGACACCCAAATGCATAAACCGATGTATCTCTCCACTCTAGGCATCATCTACTGCCACAACCAAAAGCCTCTATGCCTCCAAATATAACCACAACCATTCAGGATCACATCAAAACACAAGGAGTAAAACAAACATATTCACAATTGGGCTCTTATCCCTTAAACAAACAAGAGGGTAACTCAGAACCATGCAAGAAATTATCTTTTAACAACCACAAGTTCTTTAATCCATCATGGATTAACAGATTTATTATTTGTTGGTTCCAAATTCAAGATACCTAACCAGTAATCTATCACAAAAATATACATGATTACTACACTAATTTGATTAACCTCAAGTTACAACAAGAAAACGATTCATTTTCTTGCCTATTTATCTTTATCCAACAATTATAAATTAATCACGATTTACGTTCTTTACCGATTTCCATCTTGAACACACTGAAAGGCAAAGAAAGCATATATATCACACTATCTAAAAAAACAAGAGGCAATAATATATGATTGATATGAATTTATTTATCTGGTTAAAATATTTATTATGTCAATTCCATTGTCATCTAGTGGGATTAAACATGCTAATAATATAGTTTCACGTAAAAGAAATAGAAGCAATGAATCCCCTACCTCAAACATTTCTTCGCATTCTTTATCCACACAACGGGTCAAGATCCTCGTTTCGTGACAGCTGCATCCACCCGAGGATGCCATGGTATGATAGCACCAACCAAACCCCATGAAAACCCCCATTAGAATCATGGAGATTACATGCTATATGATGGAAAGGAGAAACTTGAGAAGATGATCCCCAAAAGAAGAATGATAAACCATACCTTATATCGAAGATTAATCGATACATCTTGGTTGCATCATAATAGAGCGGAACCGGTCTGAGGAGTAAGGATTGATTGTGCAACTCCTATGGGAAGGATTGAAAGGTTCTTCCATCTCATAGCCAAGAACAAAGAGGAAGAAAAAGAGAGGATGATATCATGTCCATTTTGAAGATTTAATGGGGTGACAGTTTAAGATACGCTTAATTCCCCATTAAAAGCGGATTGCATTAACCCATGCGGTTTGACCAAGTAAAAACATCCCGAGCCATAGGAATAATTAATACATGATTTATGGTCTTCGAATCATCCGTCTTAATTTTAGGGTTGCAACGTCACAGACGATTCGCCATTCCAACACATTATGAGGTAGATATGTCGGATACAAGATCGTGTAATAATAATATTATTATTAACGGGTGTTTTGTGGAACCAAGCCACAAACTATAATTTAATATCCCAGATTAGACTTTAATCGATCGTATTAATGACAGGATCACATCACCACTAACGAGAAGTCAATCGGACGTCGCACACGGGAGTTATGGCGGGATGAAGACTAAATAATTATATTAAATCTATTAATTCACGAGCGTTTTGGGTACCCAATCCGAAAGCCCAAAAAAAGACATCCAATATTGGACTCATAAATTCCATCTCAAAGGATGGGTCACATTGCCTCTGACGGTTTGTGAAACTGAGGTCGCACGAGGAAGATACCGTCAAAATTCAGTTTTCCCAATGAAAATAATAATTACATTATTATATTATTATTATTTTTAATTTAATTAAATTTAATTCCTTAAATTATCACATTTAAAATCCACGCACAAATATCCCCAATTTAGTGTGCATCATCCCATTCCACCTTGATTGATTTCCTTTTTCTTTTATTATTTCTCCCTTTTATTCCCACATTATCTCTCCAATATAAATCTTTTTTCTTCCCCAATTTTATAATGCCCCAACAAAAGTGGGGATTCCCCTTGTCCTTTACTCCATGCGTAGCACTCCACCAAATCCTTTCTCACTTCAATGTTATTATTAATAAAATTAATAATAATAAATTAATAATAATAAAACCCATCATTAATGTTTTAATTTAATCCCAGTAAATTAGTTTACCATGGTTATTATCATTTTAAATTAAAACCATTCCATTTAATTAATCACCCACTAAAAGCAACCATTACCATTATTATTTAATATAATAGTATTAAATCCTCTTTCAATTTCATCAAATGGTCTCCATCATTATCATTAACAATTATTATTATTATTGATGTCCATTATTATCTTATAATTACTCCCTCTTTCCCATCAATTAATACATTTTCCCACGATACTCATGCGGCCTCTTCCTAACCCCAAATTTTCAAAAAGTAATGGACCGAAGAGGTCCGGGCCATTACATCAGATACCTCTCAAAACATTATCATCCTCAAGAATTCAAAACCAACCTAAAGAGACAAAAAAAGAAACGGTTTCCAAACAACCACCCATCGACATACCTCTCAAAAGAGTGCAATCCAAAAAAGCAATAAAATAAATTCATAAATAAAAAATGAAAGGTCTAACCACAAATGGAACATCATTACATGAAAAGAGATAAACATCAAACAACTCTGGGTACTGAGCATGTATCTGTGACTCACGTTCCTAGGTACTCTCTTCCATGCCACTATATCAACATAAGACACGATCTAAGGGAATATAATTCCTACACAACACCTTCTCCTTGCGGTTTTCGATCTCCATAGGTCGCTTCTCAAAGGTTGAATCATCATCAACAACTATCTCTCCCCAATTGATAATGTGAGATTCATCATGAAGATAATGTTGGATCAATGATATATGGAAAACATCATGTATCTGACTCATCTTTGTGGGAATTTCTACTCGATACGACAAAGCTCCAACAAGAGCTAACCCTCGAAAGGCCCAAAAAACCGGGGAGAAAGCTTACTTCCACGAAAAAACCTTCATTTTCCATGACGGGGAGTAACCTTCCGAAAGATATGATCCCCAATATTAAACTCTAAGGGCCTCCTTCTTTGATCAGCATATGATTTCTAATGATCTTGTGTTGTCTTCATCCGCTCATGAATCACATGAACCATCTCTATTGTATTCTTCAATAGATTCGGTCTGAGAATTGCTGACTCTCCGACCCCAGTCCAGCACAATGGAGAATGGAAAGGCCAGCCATAAACGGCTTCAAAAGGCACCATAGAGATTGTGGAGTGAAAAATATTATTGTAAGAAAACTCAACCAAGGGTAAGTGCCTCATCTATGAACCTGCAAAATCAAGAACACATGATCATAACATGAATTCAAGAGTCTAGATGGTTTGCTCTGTCTGACCATCCGTTTGAGGATGAAAAGAACTGCTGAGGAATAGCTAAGAACGAAAAGCATGTTTGAGACATCTCCACACCCTGGAGGTAAAATGAGGATCTCGAACATAAATGATCATCCTTGGGACACCATGAAGTCTCACCACCACCTCTAGATACAGGAGCGAAAAAACTTCAACTGAGAATGACTCCTGATTTCTATGAAGTGGGAAGATTTTGTTAAACGGTCCACTAACAACCAAATAGAATTATGTCCTCCTTGAGATCGAGGTAAACCAGTAACAAAGTACATTAATATGTCCTACCACTTCTATTGAGTAATCTCTAATGGCTGGAGAAGAACACCAGGAACAAAGTG